>OV702283.1:438562548-441062548 GCA_916181665.1 Avena sativa | reverse complement strand
ATCACATATTCTCTTGCTAGTTACTTAGGCCATTGTGGTTCATGAATTGCGTCGTGCTGTATAAAATTTCATACCAACCAATTCGGTATCTAATACCCAAGAACCACATTGTTTAACAAGCAAAGAATACAACCATAACATGTATATCATCTATATACCTAAACTGGATATTTCCAGTTTTTTCTTTTCTGCCAAATATATTTTATAGATTCTCTTTCAGCATTTCCTTTTCCTTTTTAAAAGAATCTATCAACATCAACAGTGGCTCCATATACATGACACATAGTCCAAAGCATGTATATTCAAATACTAATACCTTTGGACTTGCACTTTGAAGTAGATCACCATCATCAAATAATCGGTGTTCTTTCAAAATCCATTCTTTAGTAATATTTTAGTGTAGTAAACACTTTACATACATCTTCTATTCTTCATTATCATGAAGACTTTCATGATCAAGCTAATGTAGCTTATAAAGACGAATCGTGAGTATAATATTACTTTCCAAAACCCTTTTGGATGATTAGGATGTCTAGCATCTCCAACCTTTGCAAATTATCATCCAATATGAGAACATATATTATACTGTATCATATTGCAACCAAAACATTGTTTCAGATATCGTTATATCTGCCACACATGATGGTTTCTAAAGCAATTCTTTCAGCTTCTAGATAATCTCGATATTTAAATCAAGAATCATGGAGGCAAACATGATACTTAAGATACTAACACTGTAATTGTTACTCTCGATTTAATACTAATTATCAAATTTCACGGAATAAACAGATTTTGCTGAAAGTTTGCAATAGGACTTTAAACTTTAGACTGACACTCAACACAATACGATACCAGTTCGTAAAGTAAATATCCAGAATTCTATAGTTCTATTATCTCAATTACAACTATGCATAAGGTGGTGAACGAATGCCAATGACTACAACAAATTATGCAAATTCACTTGTGATTTAATTTATGATAAATTGAGTTCTTCTAATCCAAATTAGAAATGAACTCCCACTCAAAAACGACATCCCTCATGTATTTTTGGTGATTACATGAACCAAATCCACTACACCAAGTACGATCATCACGTGAGTCGGTGTAGCTTCAAAGGCGAGCATCAAATGGGCATCATATCTTCCATATGACTCATGCTTAACCTTTCGGTCCGTGTTCCGAGACCATGTATGTACATGCTAGGCTCGCCAAATAAGAACCTTAGTATTCGCGTGTGTAACTATCTTACACCCGAAATATGACCATGGATCCAAGAACACACGATCATCACGTGATGCCTTGGAGCGACAAAACATAATCGATGTATACTTAAGGGAGAACACATTTTTATCTTGATATCTAAATGAAGGATCATCTTATTATGCTAATAAAATGCCAAACAAGCAATATAAGATGCAATAAACATCACATGTTAATAAGTGAAATGATATGGTTCTTGCACTTGATCTCCATCATGTGCATCATGGTATGATCGTCATCATACCTCTATGTGTAAGGCCAAGGTCTATGTAACTTACACGTTATGTGTGTTGTAAGAGTATCGACTTATACTTTTACTTACAACATCACCATATCATGACACTAGCCCAACAACAATCTAAACTAGACACCTCTAATTTATCCATTGCAAGTTTTACGTGGCTTAGGGCTTTCGAAGATAGAACTGTTCTTACCTACGAACATGAACCACAACGAGGATAACCAAATTTTTGACAACTCGTTGCAAATTAGATATTGACTATATTAGGAGAGACAGACACCCGCTAGCCACTTATGCAAAACTAGTTGCATGTCAAGCGTGGAACAAGTCTCATGTGCGAGGACATGTAAAGTTTGTCCGGGCCGCTTCATCCCACTATGCCACCAATATCCAAAGTACAACTAAGAAGCAACAAAATGATCATCATCGTCCACATACTCATATATGTACTACCCGTGCAAAGAATCTACGCATATATCCGGCTCTGATACCACTGTAGGGTTCGCAGCATAAAAAACAAAAAATTTCCTACAATGGGAACAACTAAGTACCAAGATCTATCTACTAGATACAAGCAACGGGTGGATATACATCCATAGAATACATACCCTCTAAGACTGAATAGAGTTAACGAGGTTGTACTTGTGGATGATGTAGACGAACGCTTGTCGATCTCAAGATCGTGATGAAGTCCATCTGGTCTAGCCGGTCCAGCACCATCAAGTCCAGCACCGCAAAGCAGTGGTGCATCCGTGATCGCACACACGTCCAGGTACCCCGACAACCTCCGCGCCCTTGCTCCAGTGAAGAAGTGGAAGCAACAAATCCTTCCAGAAAAATCCACCGGGAACATGTATCTCGCTGATCCGAGACCATGGGGGAATTCTAAAGGGGGAGAGAGATCCTTCCCGAGGAGGTGTGAAATGAGAGGAGAGAGTGGGGTGCCGTTTATAGGGAGAGGGGGCAGCCCCCTCCCATGGCGTGGCAGCCATGGAGGTGCCCCCACCTCTTCCACATTCATGTGGGTGGAGCTCCCACTCACATAAATAGCCACCCACTCAAAATTCCACTCACCTCCATTAAATTTCCACCAAATTTAATGCAATCTCTCATTAAATAAAAATCTTTTATTTATTTATTCAGAATTTTGTTAATTAATCTAATTAACAATAAATCACATAAAACCCCTTACAACATTCTAATTTCACATGCAGAACCAGTTTCAGCAATTTCAACCGAAACAGTTTCGGTGTCTAGTCAAATAAATTCCCGCGCTTTCCTTTTTTTTCTTTGGCATATTATTTGCTCCAAATGGTGTCGGTATCCCTTAAGTGTGTCATCCTACGGTTCGCGAATAATGTATACATGATCGAGACCCCTCTTCGATCAATAGTCAGCAGCGGGACCTAGAGATCCGTACTGACTCCCACATATTTAATGATGACTTCTTTGTCTCGCGATATATTACATGTCCGGGATTCAATCATCGGTATCCCCATACCTAGTTTGATCTCGTTACCGACATGTACTCTTTTCTCGTTTCCGTGATATAACATTCTAGTGATCAAATCACTTGCTTGCAAGCTAACCAATATGATATCACTGAGAGGGCCCAGAGTTTATCTGTCCGTCATCAGGATGGACAAATTCCACTCTTGATCCATGAGCCTCAACATAACACCTTCGTAGCACTGAACCCATCTTTATAATCACCCTGTTACGGTGTGGCGTTTGATGTTATCAAAGATACTCTTTCGGTATTAGTGATTGACTTGATCTCATGGTATAAGGACTAAGATTATTTCGTATGATGTTATAGCAATATAAACACAATGACCTTGATCGTAATGCTATACTTTGGATGAATGTTCATCACATCATTCCAACAATGTTGTGACCTCGTTATTAACAACATCCAATGTCCATGATCAGGAAACCTTTGATCATCTTGTTAATCAACGAGCTAGTTTATAAGAGAGGCATAACTAGGAACTTCATTTTTGTTTATTAAACACACATGTATTAACGTTTCTGTATTAATACAATTATAGCATGCAAAATAAACATTTATCATAAATAAGGAATACGATAATAACCACTTTATTATTGCCTCTCGGGCATATTCCCTTCAACATGTTTTACACGGACACACAGTTGGCACACCCAAGCATTGGGAGCCCCACCCAAGGTCGGTGCAGGGGCGGGGAGGTTTTGCCAGCGGACAGGGGCACCGGCGGGCGCTGCCCACGCGCAGCCCAGTAGGCAGCCGGCTGCTCAGTGATGATGGCGGAGGAGCGGCGAGCCTCGACACGCTGCTCGGTGAAGAGTAGGTGTGAGTAGAGCTCATGAGGGGTCATCGGCGGCTTGGCGTTGTGGACGGCCTCCGCGAGATTGTCGTACTCGGAGTCAAGGCCCTTGATGATGAAGCCGACAAACTCCTCATCATGAAGCGGCTGACCGATGGAGGCCAGTGTGTCCGCCAACACCTTCATCTTGTTGAAGTAGGTCGTGGCAGAGGAGTCGAGCTTCTTGACGTTAGCGAGCTCGCTGCAAAGAGCCATCGAGCGGGAGGTGGATACCTGGGAAAAGGCGTGCTCCAGGGTCATCCAGGCGAACATGGAGGTGGCAGCGAAGAGGCAGAGGCCGGCGACCCCGTCGCCCAGGGACCCGTGGATAGTGGAGAGGATCGCCTGATTCTGCTGCACCCACACACGGTGCTCTGGGTTGATGGCCGGACTGTGGATGGTGATGATGACCTGCGGAGGGAATGGCAAGGAACCATGGACATACCCAAGGAGAGAGCGGCTGCGAAGCAGCGGTAAAACCTTGACACGCCAGAACAAGTAGTTGTCGGACGTGAGTCGGATGGTGATCAGTTTGTCGAGGTGGAACGGCCCGGACGGTGCAACGGTGGCGGGGGCCGTGACCGCGGGCGGGGCAATGGCGACAGGATCTGTGGCCGCGTGCGGAGCAACGGCGAAGGGGGGCGGGGCCGCGTGGGAGGCATCGTGAACCCCCGAGGCCGCCTGTTGGATGGCGAGTGTCGGGGACGAGCCAGGGAAAGCCGCGGGGTGCGCCGCGGACGGGGCTGCCGACGTGGTGTCGGAGAGCGCGTGCATGGCGGTCGACGTTGTTGGCGGGATCGGTCCAGATAACATCGAGCCCACGACGGTGGTGCCAAAAAAACTAGGGCACCGAGGGAGCCAGATCACGTGGCGGGAGGTTGAGGAGGGCGGCAAGCGAGGCGGGGAGAGCCCCGGAGCTGGCGGCGCCCGAGGCGGAAGCGGTCATGGCGGCTGCGGCGACGGCGCTAGGGTTAGTAGCGGCGGCGGGTGGGGTGGGGAGGATCTAGGGTTAGGATGATACCATGTAAAACAAAGAGTTTTGGGGAACTGACTCAACCCTCTATGGGGTGACCTATCTCATATATATAATGGTGTACAATACAGGTATACACAATTGGACTACGATACAAAGTCTAACACCCATAATCCCAGTGCTCAATGATGTTTACGTGTTCTTAGCTTGCAGTCGATCGGTTGATGTTTAAGTTGTTCCTAACGGTTGTTTAAGATCTAACAAGGGCTGATTATCGAGATCTGCTAGATATGCTCAATGATTAATTTACTTAGATCATGCGCAACGCGAGGCATTGAGATTGATCGGTCCAGGCGAAAAGGATTCGCCCCGAGAGAGAGACCTAGTAGTTTACACTAGCCAGTTGGCACGTTTGAGATGGCTGAGCGACCGGACCCCCGCGAGGCGCCAGCCAATCCTGCAAGAGGTAGGTACGTGGGGCGAGCTGCGCCTTTGCCACCCACTATATAAGCGAGCTGCGCCTGTGATCGAGCACTATCACGTCCAGCAGCTAGCTCCGGCCGGGGAAGCTTTGAGAGTTGACGAGAGTCGGAGAGAAACAGAGGCTCGCGAGCGGGATGGAGACGACGCCGGAGAGCAGGCGGCTGTTCGCGACGGAGAGCTTAGGGGGCAGGGCGGTGTACAGGCTCCACGCCGTCACGGTGGCCGCCGGGATACTCCTGGTGCTCTACTACAGGGCCACGCACGTGCCGGCCGCCGGCGAGGGCAGGGCGGCGTGGCTGGGCATGCTGGCGGCGGAGCTCTGGTACTCGGCCTACTGGGTCGTCACGCAGTCCGTGCGCTGGAGCCCCGTCCACCGCCGCCCCTTCAAGGACAGGCTCGCCGCCAGGTTTGTCCATCTTCATGAGATATACAGTACCATGCAGCAAGCTAGCTCTGACTTTTTTTTTGGGGGGAGCGCTGGCTCCGAGTTGCTTACCTTCCATGAATATCTCTCGTCTTGTTAGAACCTGGTAAGATGATTTCCGTGCCGTGTTCTTCTTGGGCATGTTGTAGAGCTGAACGGGCGTATCAGAAGTCATTAACATGCCTCCGCCTGAAGAGATCACCTAGCTAGCTCTATTTGATATCTGCGTTTTTAAGCAAAAACCTTCTAAAAAACTACTCTCTCCGTCCATCTGAAAATTTGTCTAGATTTACAAGTATCTACTGTGTATACTAAAACATGTATAAATACATATATATCTAAAAAAAAATCTAAATCATTTATTTCTGAACGAGGAACGGATAAAGTAGCAGCAATAGGGGCAGAGAACACACAATGGTACTACTGGTGTGCCCAGGGCCCGCGGGATACAGCCGGCCGCATGCAACACGCGTGCTGAGGCGACGCACATCCAAATGGAATTGGAACATAATTACATATACCGACACAGCACCCACGAGAAGTGACATCTCATCCACTTCTTTGTACAGTCAAGATACTGCTACTACATGCATGGGAATAAGAGTAGTTGGTTTGATTGTAAACTAAGTTGGATTTCTTCCTGTAGATTACAAATCCAGCACGAGGGTACAGTTGGTGAGATTGCTAGGATAGGCCAGGGACTTGCTTTCCATGCACACAGACAGACAAAAAAAAACCTTTTTAGGCACATAGACAAAAAATAAATCAATTTTTTTGATCTATATTTGGCTAGTACTCCTCCGTTTTATAATATAAGATGTTTTAGTTTTGTAAAGAAAATATACTAGACTACTTTTAATGTGTAGGTTCTTCTTCACAAAATAAAACATTTTATATTTTAAAACGGAGGGAGTAACACACAAGAGATACACAGTGGAGTATAGCCAACATGAACACAATCTCGACACGGAAAATCCCCCTTTCCAAACTTTCAGGACCGTGTATTTGTTGGTGACAAAGATTGCCTTAAACACTGAATCAATCATGCGAAACTGATGGAGAGTCGATGGTGACGCCTATACAGGGGCGTAGCCACAGAAAACGTTCCGTGCGACATCGTACATCACAACATAGTAGTCTCACAACAAATCTCTTGTTGGGAAGAAACGACATCGATGGACATTTTTAAGAGCAAAATTTTAAGCTAGCGAGAAAGCTTTGTGTCGATGGTTCTACCCTTGGCTCTATCCTCGCGGCCATTTCGCCTACTGTATATCTTAATTTGCCACACATCATAATATTGCAAACGCTTTTAACTAGTTGGAAGTATGACTATATGGCGCATACAACACATGATGGCATATATTTCGGTAGGCTGCTAATAAGCTCCTGGACTTAGATTGGATAGGTACCCTGATCCCATTATTGTCAAATTAGTGAAACAGCACATGATGGCATGTGAGACTATAGCCAGAGATGTACCAGTCTATAACAGGCTCAGCAACGAGAACCGTTCGTGATCTAATATAATTGTTATCTACTCTACTTACAATTAGGAATCTTCTACTTTATGCCTACTTTTTTGTATGGCTACCTTTGAGGTAAACAAATTGAAGCCACTGGATTTTAAAATGTAATAAAAGGGTTTTATTCTCACTGAGAACCTACATTAACTAAAACATCCAACATTTTGTATGGTTAGCTCCGAGTGGCATAGAGCACACACACAAAAAAAAAATTCTCTTACCCCCCCACCCCACCCCACCCCTCAAACTTAAGTTCGAACGGGCAGCTTTATTTTGACCCGCGGAAACTCATATCTGTATACCTTCGTAGAGGTGTACTCGGTCGAGGTGGGTATACTCCATGTTCTTATCGGCTGATCCCACCTCTTGTTATCGTGATCTACGTCTTTGCATGCCATGTTTTAATTTTTTTTGCTTCTGCTATATAACTTCCGATTTCCGTCTCCCGTAGGCGCATGAGTATACGTGTACGGTGAGTATACATCTAAGAGGACCATACTGGCTTTAGATGTGTTCGTACGGTCTTCAAAACGAATCGGTATCAAATTTTTATTGTCATAGTTTGAGAAGAGGGGGGGGGGGGGGGGGGGACCGAAGCAAAAGTGCTTATCAGATTAAACAAAAGTTTGATGCTGTTGTACTTGGTAGAGAGAGAGAACTTCAAATGCGGCACAAAGGTTCTATTCTGCAAGATAGTATTCAACACGCTCGCTGAGGTGAGGCACATCGAAATGGAATTGGAACATAATTATATATACCGACACACACAACATCCACGAGAAGTGACATCTCATCCATTTCCTTGTACAGTCAAGATGCTGCTACTACATTGGAATATCAGACTAGTTGGTTTGGTTGTGAACTAATCTGGATTTCATTAGATATGTGGAAGGATTTACAAATCCAGCACGAGGATACGGTTGGTGAGATAGCTAGGATAAGCCAGGGACTTGCTTTCCAGGAAGATAGACAAAAAAAACTTTTTTAGGCAGATAGACAAAAAATAAATTAATCTTGACCTATATTTGGCTAGTAGTACACAAGAGATACACGGTGGCGTATGGCCAGCAACACAAACTCAATCTGTACACGGCAATTCCCTTTACCAAATTTCAGATGTACCTATCGTGTATTTATTGGTGACAAAGATTGCCTTAAACTCCAAATCAATTATGTCGAACTGATGGAGTCGATGATGACGCCTACATAGGGACGGAGCCATATAAAAAGTTTCGTGCGATATCGTACATCATAACGTAGTAGTCTCACAACAAATTAAATTGCTTGTTGGGAAGAATCGACGCCCATGGACTTTTTTTAAGAATCTCAAAATGTAGTAATCTCACAACAAATTGTTCTACCCTAGCTCTGTCCTAGCGGCCATTTCGCCTACTGTATACTATCTTAATTTGCGACACATATCTTAATAGTGCAAACACATTTAACTTGTCGAGAGTATGACTATATGGCGCATACGTACAACCCGGCAGGTCAACGTGGAGAATGAACACGCTGTAGAATTTATATTTCGGTAGGCTGCTCAGCTCCTGGACTTAGATAGGTACCCTGCTGATCTCATCCTCAAAATAGTGAAACAACACATGATGGCATGTGAGACTAGCTAGAGATGTACCAATCTATAACAGGTCCAACAACGAGTTCGTGATCTAATATAATTGTTATCTACTCTACTGCTTACAACTAGGAATCTTCCACTTTATTCCTATTATTTTTATATATGGCTACCTTTGAGGTAAAATTGATGCCACTGAATTTTGTATGGTTAGCTTGCAAAATGTAACAGAAGGGTTCTATTCTCATTGAGAACCTACATTAACTAAAGTATCCACCATTTTGTATGGTTAGCTTCGTGTGGTGCAGAAAGAACCAGAACTTTCTCTTAGCAAATTAAACAGAAGTTTGATGTTGTTGTACTTGTTATTCCTTGACCTTTAAACGCAGCACAAGAGTTTCTATTCTGCAAGATGATATTCAACAAATGGTAAGATCGTTTGGAACAATGATTGCCTCAAAACATAGAATCCAATACCAAGGCCAAAGGGCATAACTAAGTTCAGTTAGACTATCACGGAGTGGTTCCTTGTAATAAGTCCATTTTACCACATCAACTCTTACCTGATTATGTAATTAATCATTGACCAATAAATCTTGCACTCTACACACCTCACAATTGTCACAATCTGATAAAAAATGAAGGGACCTATTTCGACAGTTGAAGGGTATGGTGTTCAGTGCACTACTGCACTGTCGTTTTTGGACATACTCCCTCCGTTTTAAAATATAAGATGTTTTACCTTTATGAAGCAAATGTATCTAGACTTGTTTTAGTACGTAGGTTCACTCAACTTTGGGGTGAATCTACACACTAAAAGAAGCCTAGATTCATTTTTTTATAAACCTAAAACATCTTATATTTTGAAACAGAGGGAGTACACGCCAACACTACATATGTATGGCGCATTAATATTGTTACTATGTTATTTGCAAGGTATGGGGAAAGGCTACCTTGCGTGGATATCTTCATATGCACTGCAGACCCACAATCAGAGCCACCAAGTCTTGTCATCTCCACCGTCCTATCGCTCATGGCATACGATTACCCAGCTGAGAAATTAAGCGTGTACCTTTCTGACGATGGAGGCTCAGTTCTCACTTTCTATGCTATGTGGGAGGCATCGTCATTTGCAAAGCATTGGATACCATTCTGCAAGAGATATAACATTGAGCCAAGGTCACCGGCTGTTTACTTCTCAGAGTCGGATGGGCTTCAAGATTTGTGCACTCCAAAGGAGTGGTCACTTATTAAGGTAAGAACATATACCAAACATCTTCTCTGACATGTCTAATCAAATGTCTATTGAACATGTAATGAATTGGAATAGATGACTAGATCAGATATTAATAATTCAATTGAGGGTATGCAGCCTACCCAAGGTGCTAAACCTATGGTATTGCAGCTGATGGATCCGTTACATTTTTCGGGCAGGACATGTATGAAGAAATGATTCAGAGAATTGATGCAGTTGTTATGTCAGGAAAAATTCCTGAAGAAATCAAAGCAAACCATAAAGAATTTGATGAATGGAATCTAGAAATTAACTCAAAAGATCACCAACCAATTGTTAAGGTAGCTTTCCTGCAATCCAAACTGAGTACATGTTTGTATGATTTTGTAGTAAATAACTTGTACCGTATTTGGGAGTTTTAAGTTCTAAAAGAGTTTCTTTTGCTAGATTCTGATAGATGGGAAAGATCAGAATGCAGTTGACACAGAAGGAAATGTGCTACCAACACTTGTGTACATGGCTCGCGAGAAGAGGCCTCAACACCACCATAACTTCAAAGCTGGGGCCATGAATGCTCTGGTACACTCACTACCCTTTCCCCATCATATATACTAAGTAGACACTTTATTATAAACTTTAGAGTTTTCATTAGAAAATATCTCGCATTCTTACTTGGCGACATACTAGTTATAGCAAATTCTAGTTCATTTTTTAAGTTCCCAAGAAACATTATTGATGGACAAGAGTAACAAAATTTTATGATGTGCTTTTCCCCTTTGAGAAAATCATAGCATAAAGTTGACACCCAAATAAGAAACATTTCACGTCATTATATCATCAGTTCACATTATAATTTCTCCCTTATTTGAAAATGCACGAATCTCCATATGTCCATCCTTTTGTAAAGAAATGCATTATTTTTTGTTTAAAATATGTCAGTTTTACGCATATATAATAACTTATTCATGATTGTTATATACCCGTACCATTTAGTAGGTATGTCTGTATAGCATATACAAGAAATTCCCAATTAAATTTCTATGGCCAAATAAAAATTTATCCCATGACAGGTTAGAATGCTTTCATCATAATGGATTTTCTAAAGCGTGCTTATTTTCCTATTCAAATGCAGATAAGGGTATCATCAGTGATAAGCAACAGCCCTATCATCATGAATGTGGATTGCGACATGTATTCCAACAACAAAGATGCGATTAGAGAATCACTATGCTTCTTCCTTGACGAAGAAATGGGTCGCAAGATCGGATTTGTGCAGTACCCTCAAAACTATAACAATATGACCAAGAACAATATATATGGGAACTCCCTCCAAGTCATCAATAAGGTTAGCAACGTCAAATTGTACCTCCAGTACCCTTTTTTAGATTAATCATTATCGTTCTCATTTTCTCTATAATATGAGGAATGATTATGCATGCTCAAATGTCCTGGAACTAACATAGCTACTCAATACAAAGGTGGAGCTACGTGGTTTGGACAGTGTGGGTGGCCCTCTGTATATTGGAACCGGATGTTTCCATAGAAGGGAGATCCTTTGCGGTAGGAGATTCACCAAAGACTACAAGGAAGACTGGAATGGAGGAATCAAGGACCAAACACAAGAAAGTATACATGAGATTGAGGAGAAAGCGAAGTCACTAGCAACCTGTACATATGAACTTGGCACACAGTGGGGAGATGAGATTGGGCTAAAATATGGTTGCCTAGTGGAGGATGTAATCACCGGATTGGCAATACATTGCAGAGGATGGGGGTCAGTATGCAACTTACCTACAAGACCAGCATTTTTGGGTGTAGGTCCAGCAACACTTGCTCAGACACTGCTGCAACACAAGAGATGGAGCGAGGGTAATTTCTCAATTTTTCTTTCAAAGTACTGCGCTTTCTTGTTTGGGCATGGAAAAATAGGTTTACGTCTTCAAATGGGCTACTGTATCTACGGACTATGGGCCCCGAATTCACTTGCGACACTATATTATGTTACCGTCCCTTCACTAGCCCTCCTCAAAGGCACACCCCTTTTCCCAGAGGTAATGATTCATAATATGAAACCCCTAACCTTAGCTAATTATGTTTTGTATTAAAACTAACGCATATATTCATGTGTCGTTCAGATGACAAGTCCATGGATCACACCCTTCATATATGTCTTCTTTGTGAAGAACTTGTATAGTCTATACGAGGCATTGTCATGTGGAGACACGTTGAAAGGATGGTGGAATGGACAAAGGATGTGGTTAGTTAAAAGAATAACATCGTATCTCTTTGGTGTCATTGACACACTTCGGAAGTTACTAGGACTGTCACATATGTCATTCGCGGTTTCATCAAAGGTAAGCGATGAAGACGTATCCAAGAGGTACGAGCAGGAAATTATGGAGTTCGGGTCATCAACTCCAGAACTCGTGATCATTGCAACCATCACGTTACTCAACCTCGCTTGCATGGTGGGAGGGCTTCGTCAAATCACGATAGTTGGCTTGAATGTATTTTCTCCCCAGCTCATTATTTGTGGGATGCTAGTGATCACCAGTATCCCGTTCTACGAAGCAATGTTCATGAGGAAGGACAAGGGCAGCATACCATCCTCGGTGACATTATCTTCTGTTGGCTTTGTGGTGTTGGCCTTGCTGGTAGTGATTCTTGTACCAATAGTCTAGGATCCTATGAGACACACCGATTGTCTAATAAAGTAGTGTGTATAATGCATGGTTCTCTTGACAAAACACTTTTTTTGCGAGGGAAAGAGATTTATATTAAGATATAACCAGGTTACAATCATCAGATATGGCTCCAGCAATATCAGGAGGGTAGTTTCCTAACCATACCGCTGTTCTCCCTTGTAATCTACCTATCTGTGCAAGTCCATGAGCGGCACTATTTGCTTCACGGCCAATCTTAACACACACAGTATCTCTTTCCTGAACTAACTCTCTAATAGATGAAATTTTAAACGCATACACTGAACTATTGGAGTTGCCAGATTTCACTAAGCTCAGCGCTTCTGAGCAATCCGACTCCATGACAATCATCTCAGTGGTCCAATGCATCGCCAAATTCAATCCCTCTTCCATAGCTTCTAGTTCCGCTTCTGTTTCATCTCGGCACACACGCAGTTGGTGACAGGCAGCAAAAATAACATGTCCTGTTTGTTCTCGCAGCACCATTCCAGCACCGGCTTTACCATGTTGGTCAAAAGCACCATCAACATTCAGTTTCATTGTCCCAGTCTCTAGTGGTTTCCACTTTAGCCGTGCCTTCTGGCATTCTTTGCTTGGTTCTCTCCTAGCACAAAAGCCTTCTTCATAAGCCACTACCATTTTTCCTTTTGCAACATCTGCATCCGGGAACTGTTTAATCATAAGTAAGGAATTCATATAGCTGACCAGGAAGCAACGTGACCCCTCCACAGATGGCGCCGGTTTATCATGTGTTATTTCATTATGCGCATGCCAAATTCTCCATAGCAGCATCAACATAGACGCTCGCTGTAGCTCGGACAACTGGGAGAGGGTATGTAGAAGCCATTCATGTCCCGTGTTTTTAAGCATGTTATCAGCAGGGAGACTCCATACCTCGCGCATTGCCTGCCACAGAATCCTCGCATGTGGGCACAGAATAAAGGCATGATAAGAATCCTCATTACCTTGCCCACAGATTTGACATTGGTCTGGGGTCTTAATACCATGCCTTCGTAAATTTACTTGTGTTGGCAGGGCATTACAACTGATTCGCCAGGCTAGGTTCTTGACCTTGGGCGGAACTGGGCACTTCCAGATTATTCTCCATATTGGCCTTTCACCTCCAGGCCTGCTGCTAGTGGCAAGTCCACCTTGTTCCTGCATTTGTTCATTGAAAGCAAGTTTGTAAGCAGTACGTACGGAAAAAGTACTCCGCTTCTCTGGATACCAGGCTATAAAGTCACTTTCATTTCTTGTGGATGTCTTAATCTTCAGAATCTCTGCAACATCGTTTGACTGAAAATATTGCTGCACTCTTTGGGCATTCCATGCACCATCAGGTAAGAGGAAGTCTCCTACCCATTTGAGTCTGCAGCATCGTCGTGGCATCATAGCTTTTCTAGTTGTGTCACGAGGTATCCACGAGTCCCTCCAGGCCCGAATGTTTGCACCATTTCCCACTCGCAATATTACCCCCTTCTTCAGCAGGTCTAGACCATGTTCGATAGCATGCCAAGTCGACGACCCATTACCTGAAAAAACAGTATCTAAAATATGACCATTAGGGTAGTATTTTGCTTTAAAAGTTGGGCACAGAGCGAGTTCGGGAACTCAATTAACCTCCAGGCCTGCCGTGCTAACATTGTCTGGTTAAAAAACCTTAAATCTTTGAAGCCAATGCCTCCATGGTCTTTTGACTTTATGAGCTGATTCCAAGCGATCCAGTGGGCTTTGCGCTTACCTTCCGCCGCTCCCCAATAAAACCTTCTAATCATTTTCATTAATTCGTCACAGAGGCCATACGGTAGTTTGAAAACACTCATCACATAGACCGGAAGAGCAAATCAATGGATTTAATTAGCACCTCTCTAGCAGCCTGTGTCGTAAGGTTGTCATCCCACATATCAAGTAGCTTACTCAACTTACATTGCAGGCTTTGAAATTTTTCCTTACCCATTCTTCCTTCCGGATTTGGCAGCCCCAGATATTTGGGTTCAAAGGTTTCCTATGATATCTGCAAAGCTGACATAACATCAGCACAAGTGTTAGCTGGACACGACTTACCGAATAAAATCAAGCACTTACCTGGATTAATTATCTGTCCAGTGCTAGTCGTATAGGTATCCAACAAAGCCTTAACTTTAATAGCTTGATTTGCTTGTGCCTTAAAAAATAGGAGACTATCATCCGCAAATAAAAGGTGTGAGTACCCGGCCCTCTCCGGCATATTCTAACTGGGACGAGATTGTTATTGAAAGGATCGTATAGGCACCTAGAGGGGGGGTGAATAGGTGCTACTTCAAATTTTCTTCTTTTTCAAATTAGGGCTTGACAAGAAAGATAAATTCTCTAGATTATGCAACTATGGTGAATTTACCTATATGTCAACCATGCAATGATTATCACAACACTAAGCAAGAACAAGTAAGTAAGGTGCGGTAAAGGATAGAAGTAACCAAAGGAGTGGACGCGGAGACACAAGGATTTGTTTCCCGTAGTTCCTTCCTTTTGAGGGGAAGTACGTCTACGTTTGGAGAGGGGGAGGTTTCAAACCACCAACGCCACGAGAGGCCTCCCTTGTTCTTTGATGAACCTCACCCCAACGGGCTCGATCCACCTTCCACTATATCGGCAACCTTCGAGGTGGAAGCCGGCACCTTTACAACAAGTTCGGGGCACACATCCACAACTGAATTGGAGGCTCCCAAATACAAGCAAGCTGTCAAGACAAATCAAAGACAAGCTTGTCAGAACCAAATCAAAGTTAGGGTTTCCAATGAAACACTAGAGCTTGGGGGCCCTCAAGTGAATGAGGGCGAAATGAAGATATCTCTTAGTGAAGATGTAGATCAAGGCCTCCTCCTTCGATTCTCCAAAGATCAATGACTTTGGATGGTTGGATGAAGAGATCTTGTAGATTTGGTGGCTCTAATGGGGTTGGTGTTCTTGAGCAGCTCGAGCAACTGGAGGAAGAAGATAAGGGTCCCTTTTTATAGGCAGCCCCCTCCACGAACCATTTTCCGACCGTTGGAGAAAATTCAGACCGGAGACTCCAGCCTACAGACCGGACACTCCGGTCTACACCGGAGATTCCGGCCAATCTCCGGACCAGCCTCCTGACCGCCCATCTGAATGGCCTAGCCCTTCCAAGACACAACAAGACTGGAGACTCCGGTCTATCAACACCAGAGACTCCGGACTTATCCAACACCAGAGACTCCGGACTTATCCAACACCGGAGACTCTGGAGTATCCTCCGGAGAGGGCTCCGGACCCCTAGTTAGAATGTCCCAGCCCAGATCCAGAAGTCACCACCGGAGACAGATCCGGAAACTCCGGACCACACCGGAGAGTTCGGTCTTGGCAGACCGGAGACTCCGGTCTGGAGTTTCCAGAACTGTTACACATGAGTGTGGTCTTTTCCCTAGAGTGAAGGTGCTTTTCATTTATCATAATACCAACCTGTGGACAAAAACAAACTGTAAAATGATCTACTTGTTGTTAATGAACACCAAAAGTGATTATGACAATAAATGCTCTTTCAATATCCCCCTTTTTGGTGTTCGATGACAACAAGTGATTTGCATGGAATAAAATATATATATGGGACTCCCCCTGACTATGTGCAACTAGATAATTAAGTAAATCATGCAAGATAGATAGTATCAACGGTAGCACACATAAATCTCACATGAGTTACAATAGATGGTGCACACAAGCACATAGTCATAGTCACACACATGAACAGCAAATAACACACATAAAGTTCAAGTTCGAATATGGCAAATAAAAGGCAAATAAAGACAGATAGTCGCAAATCCCAAATCCCAAGCCCATGCAAACCGATGAGAATGTCTTCTCCCCCTTTGGCATCGAAACGCCAAAAAAGGGAAAATACCTACACTAGCGCCCCCAACAGCTTAGTAGTCATCGTCATCCTCGTCATCCTCGGCATCCTCATCCTCCTCCTGGTCATCATCATCCTGATCATAGTCATCATCATCGTCTTCAGGGACAGTAGGCCCTTTGCCGTGAGGGCGAGAAGAGGAAGAAGCCTGGTACCCGAACCCGGAGGTGACATCAGCAAACGTCTTCCAATCCACCAGACTATCTTGTTGGGCATTCCATGCCCCAAATGAGAGTGTATGATCAGACTCTGTGGACTGCTGAGCCCCATGCTCATCATTGTATTCATCCTCACCTTCCTCAGCACCCTGTTCCTTGATCTCTTTGAGGAGCTTCTCAATGCGGCGGTTGCTTTGGTAGGACGCATGTTGTTGCTTACGGATGTCGACGTTCATGCAACAGAGGGTCCTCTCCCAAAAGATGTCTTTCTTGACCCGCTCATGCACATAGTCTCGAGTCATAGTAGGCATAGGGGCATTGGAGGCATTCTTCCTCCAAACTCTAGGTGGGGAGGGAGCCCTCTCCGTCTCAATCTCCTCATCATCATCCCCATAGCGACGCCTCGGAGCAGGCCCCATACGCCCCTTCTGCTGCATTGTGACCAGAGTGTGCTCGGTGAGGTGTGGTGGTATGCCAAGTGGAGAATCATGCTCCTGGGAGTTGATGAGCCTCATAACCAAGGGTGCATATGGAGGAGATTTCTTGTAAAGAATGGCATGGAACATCTCCTCGAAAATAAAGTCCATCACATCAATAGGTGCAGCATCTGCCTCAGGTCCAACATTGAAGGTCCGGTGAGTATGGTACAGGTGGTTGACAAGCCCACCCCTAATTGCATCATCATTTCCAGCACTTGGTGCAATAGTGTGACGGAAGATCCTCAACATAAGGTTGTAGAGGGTCTTGAGACCCTTGGAACCCCCCACAACACCATCATCATACAGAGGTGCCAGCTTCAACTTGTTCTCACCCAAAGCTGCAGAGTGCATGCGCAGCCCCACAAGAGTGGATACTCCATGAAAGGTCTCAAAGATGACGTTGGCAAAGTCATGAAATGTAGCTGTGCAGCGAGTGGTACCAGACATCCATACCATGGTCCTGTCAAGATCAGACCCAAACACAACGGTGGCATAGAACTGTTGTACAAGGTGGATATTGTAGTCTTCACGCAGCTCCATCAAGTTGTACAGTCCCAGCTTTTCACAGATCCACAAAGCATCATTGAAGTAGGGGCTGAGGCGCATTTGCTCAATACTCATGAACTTCTGAGGGCATACAGGTGATTTGGTGAGTACACCATACACATCCTTCATGAACACAGCCTGTTCTTTCCTCCAGTAACGAGGGTCCTCACTGGTACGAGGCAGTGCATAGAAATTTGTCTTTCTCAGCTCACGGTACTCCTCTTTAGACATTTTGGCTAGGGACTGAAGGTTGTCATACTTGGCCTTCTTGGCACGGTCCTCCCGTTCAGCCCTGTCCTGATCCCTCTTCAAGTAAGCTGCATCATGTGCCTGCTATTTCCGGTTGGACGGAGGCACGATGAATTGACCCCGAGCTTCATCATAGCGAGGATTTCCCCTTTGGGACTTGGCCTTGGTACGACGAGGACGACTAGAACCATCACCTGTGAACAGCAGTGAGGGAGATAGCATGGAGATGAGTATATATGCCCCAAGAATGTAGTACAAGAGCTTTGATGAATTTCTAGTCTGTTTTGATTCACCCAACACCGGAGTCTCCGCACCTCATACCGGAGTCTCCGTTTCATACCGGAGTCTCCGGACCTGGGTCCGAAATCTCCGGTCGGGAGGCTCGGGAATGAGATGGGGAGATGCCTGTGGGGGTGAATCTAGAAGATCGGGCAGTGCAACAAAGCTAAAGTACTAAAGTGCACGCAATCAAGTGATTCCAATGGACAAATCAGCACCAATCCTCAAAAACACATCTAGGGATGAACCCTAGGAGAAAAAAGTAGAGGGGAGGTACCAAATCTGTCCATGGGATCAATTCCTCCGGTGGGAATGACCCAATGGAGGAGGAGGGAAGATTGGTCGGCGGCACGTCGGATCCCGGGGGCTTCTTGACCTTCGGTGAGGATTTTTGTAAGAGGAGGCGACGGGTTTGGAGGTAGGGGATGGGGTGAAGAATGAGGAACTGCTGTACCAGTTCACCCCGCCCCCCCCCCCTCTTTAAGTGACAGAAATCGTCTGGACCGGAGACTCCGGTCTACACCGGAGACTCCGGTCCTTCTCGACCAAAAGTTCCAGGAAAGGCGTTTTAGGGACATATATGAGAGATAGACAGTTATTAAGATAGGGATAGGGCTTGGGTTGAGACATCAAACCGTGAAGAACCAACAAGAGCCATAGGAATTCACAAAAATATTCAGAAAAGCTCCAAGAGACTAGAATCAAGCAAATGACAAACATGAGTAAGTATCAACCTCTCAAATGAGAGAGGGCGGTTGCCTAGGCCACCATATTTGAGTATACTCGGCTTGGCACCACGAAGATATATCTTGGGTCCATTACCAAAACTCATCATTAAGCTCACATATCACTAAATGATATTAAGAGGAATGATTTTGATTGCTTTGGGCATAATGGGGGGAGGGATGGTCCAATCAATTAGGACCGCACTCCCCCTATATCCATGCCTACACCTAAACCAAATATGAGTTGAAACATAGGTGAGAGTGCAAGAAAATCAAGTCAAGCTCCTTGAATCTACGACATTTAGTTCATTCCTCAAGTAGCAAAACCTTGCTTCATCAAGTGGCTTCGTGAAGATATCAGCAAGTTGATCTTTGGTTGATACATATGATAGATCAATATCACCTCGAGCAACATGATCTCTAATGAAGTGATGGCGAATCTCAATATGCTTTGTCCTTGTGTGATCCACCGGGTTGTAGGCAATCTTGATGGCACTTTCATTGTCACATAGAAGAGGCACTTTGTCACAATGGACACCGTATTCCTTTAAAGTTTGCCTCATCCATAGCAATTGGGTGCAATCACTAGCAGCTGCCACATACTCAGCTTCGGCGGTGGAAAGAGATATACAATTTTGCTTCTTAGAAGACCAACATACCAAGGACCTACCAAGAAATTGGCAAGCCCCGGATGTTTATTTTCTATCATCCTTATCACCCGCCCAATCTGAATCCGTGTATCCACAAAGAGAAAATGTTGAGCCTCGAGGATACCAAAGACCATAAAATGGGGTATGAACTAAATATCGAAAGATTCTCTTGACCGCCATCAAATGGATTTCTTTAGGAGCCGCTTGATATCTTGCACACACACCTACACTCAACACAATATCGGGTCTGGATGCACAAAGGTAAAGCAAAGAACCAATCATGGACCGGTATACCTTTTGATCCACATCTTTACCATTTGGATTTTGTTCTAGATGAGTCTTTGTAGCCATGGGAGTAGGAGCTCCATTTAAATCTTGCATTTTGAATCTCTTGAGCATATCTTGAGTATACTTGTCTTGATTGAAGAATGTCCCTCCTCTAACTTGCTTGATCTCAAAGCCAAGAAATACTCTCAACTCCCCCATCAAATACATCTGGAACCTACTAGTCATAAGCTTTGAGAATTCATCATTAAAAGCTTTGTTAAATGAGCCAAAGATAATATCATCAACATATATTTTGCATACAAAAAGCTCCCCATTGACTCTCTTAGTAAAAAGAGTGGGATCGATTTTCCCAACCTCAAATCCATGGTCAAACAATAACTCTCTAAGGTGCTCATACCACGTGCGTGGGGCTTGCTTGAGCCCATAGAGCGCCTTATCAAGTTTGTAGACATGGTTTGGGAAGTTGGGGTCCTCAAATCCTGTGGGTTGCTTAACATATACCAATTCATTTAATGGACCATAAAGAAATGCACTTTCTACATCCATTTGTTGCAACTTGAAGTTATGATGTGTCGCATAAGCAAGAAGGATACGGATGGACTCAAGGTGAGCCACGGGAGCATACGTCTCTCCATAGTCAATGCCTTCAATTTGAGAATACCCTTGTGCAACCAATCTAGCATTGTTCCTTACTATAATTCCATGCTCATCTTGCTTGTTCTTGAATATCCATTTTGTTCCAATAACATTGCGGTAATCCTTTGGCTTCTCTACTAACTTCCATACTTTGTTTCTCTCAAAGTTGTTGAGCTCTTGGTGCATAGCTTCTAGCCAATCCGAATCTTCAAGAGCTTCCCACACTTTCTTTGGTTCAATCATGGAGATGTGTGCTTGATGTTCACTAAACCTCTTAAATTGTGCTCTTGTGGAAATACCTTTCCTTAGATCACCAACTACATTTTGTAGAGAGTGGTCTCTCAATTCCAACATTCTTTACTTTCTAGCTTCGCAACGAGCGTGGATCTCCGTGTTGTTTCTTGGAGGACCCTCTTCATCATTTTGATCCTCGTCTTGACCATAACCTTTAATAAGATAGAGATCCCTGTCTTTACAATGCTAGTCCCTGGATCAATAGCTATCATCCACAGTTAAGATGTAATATCAAGAAACAAAGGTCATAATACAACTTTATAACTAGGAATAAAATAATTTATTACATATTACATAGCTCATTTAGCTATTTCATTACAATGCAGCAGAATATAACAATAGCATGGGGTCCTTCATCTTCAAAGTGCCACAGGCAGTCATGTTGGTTGTAGACTTGTAATCCTAATCAATAAACTTCACTAACATCAATCAAACCTGCAACATAATAAGTTACAGCCACAAAGGTCAATACATTTGAATTGTATTGGCAAGTGATACTATGGTAGTATAGTGGAGTCTATCATCTATATGCATTTGGCTAAGTGGAGCTTAGGCTTGCTTTGCTCAAAATAGATTTTCCTTATCATTTTAAAACACTAAGTTTTTACTTGACAAAATCACCCAAGGCATCTCCCAATAGAAATTGGTGATACTTTAACCCTTGTTCAACCACAAGTTTTTAACTTAGAAATTGGGATGAGGAGATTCTTGATAGCTTCCATGTCTTGATGCTCAAATTGTACTTTGCCAGGGACATGGCTAAGTACTTAGATTTTTCACTCTGCAGAGGTGGTGCACTTTCCCCACAAGACTTGGTTTCACCAAGACAAGATCTTTCAGAAGCCTTCCCTTAGACCAGAATGGACGCGTTCCAACCTATCAAACCCCTACCACCAACTGTCCATTTGGCTAAGTTATTGCAACCTATATGATCCAGGCAGAGCCCATAATGCCAAGTGGCTGCACTTGAAGCTTCTCAACATTTGACATCTCAAATCTCTTTGTTCCTGGGTGGCATTCCACAAGTGATATACACAAGGTAAACCATAGAAATGGGCCTTGTGTAACCACTCAACACAAACCATTCCTTCCATTCCACCCAGGTGATTCATTCACTTAGTTGTTTTATTAAACAGAACACAAGTCCTTGACTTAGAAACTTTCCATAGTATGAATATAATCCACCCTTGTTTTATACTAGCTAAGCTAAGCTTGATAGTAATAGGAATCTTAACTTAGGAAATTTCTACTAAGGTTTCATCTACTAGGATTTCCCATGGCATAGTTTACACTTAGCAAAAATTCCAGGCAAGTCCTACTTTAGAAATATCACTAATGCATAGTGAAAATAATGGGACAAAAGTATGAAGCATCACTTGCCTTTTTGGTAGAGAATATAAGTTCACTCCTTGATCTTGCAATATTCACACTCTTCAAATCACTACATTTCAATCAAGCAAGCAATATTTCAATCTACCATTCAAGCAACATCACATAAAATAATAGAAACAAAATAATGCATGCAAGCATGCCAAAGATAGTTTATTTGGAAAAGTGGTTTCTAATGGGTTATAAACATTTTAAAATACCTATTGTTCATTTTATATCAGTGGCAAAATCATTTGCAAAAGATTTTACTTATAAATCATTTTTAAACCAAACCAATATTTTATGTGTTTGAAAATGCCTTTAGCAAAGCAACAATCTATAGGGTTCATCAAAATATATGTTTAAATCATAAAACCTTGTGTTTAGGGTTAGAGAGTTTAAATCAAAACATTTCCCAAAGGTTTTTCTCCAAAAGCATTTTTAATAAATAAACATTATTTTTATTTGACTAGAAATGCTTTAAATCAAAGATTTACTCTTTAGCTTTACCAAATACATTTTCAAATCCATGAGTTGGTTTCTAAGGTCAGTAGGTTCAAAACAATCCATTTGCCAAAGGTTTTATCTCCAAAATCATTTTAGAACAAATTTTATATTCTAAATATTCCTACACAAGTTTCTGCAAAAACAATCAATTTAACAGATACAATTTACTAAACAAAGGGCATGGTTGGAGAGTACTTGGTCTGCTGATTCCATTGATATAAATTTTGTAAAATTTGGACGTGTAGATTAAAAGTTATGCAATTTACAAGATTGAACATCTAATAGAACATAAATTCTGTTTTAAATCAACTCTGGCCACGTGGCGTGATTTCACTGGCCGATACCGTTTCGCTCGGATCGGTCGCTGTGAAGCGTTGGATTTAAGTGAAATCGTGCGGCTCTGGTGGATACATACCCCTTCGGGTTAAATCTAATCTCATTCGTCAGATCAAGATCCTATGGACCTCAACGCTTTGACCAAGAAGCAGCGGCGCTGGCGGCGGCGTTTGCCAGCGCGCGCTCTGGCTACGGCGGAGCCGGCGATACAGGACGAAAAAGGGCAGAGGAAAAGCTCACCGAGGTCATCGCGGAGTGCTGAAGCTCAACGTGTTCGCGAGGAGGCAAGGGGCGCACGGGGTGGTCGACAATTGCTCGCCGAAATTCTCCCTGGCGACGGTTGCTCACTATCGTCGTTGAGGGCGATGCTACGGAGTATGCTAAGTCAAGAGGAGAATAGCGTTATACGCGCAAGAGAGTCACGAAGTCATGTGGGTCAAGGAGAGGAGGAGGCGCGGTCGGATGTTACCAGGGGGCTTCGCCGGAGAGGTGGCAGACGACGGCGGCGTTCTGTTGAAGACGTTGTCGATGATGCAGAGCACGCGCGGGCGAGCTGGAGCTACGGGGAGGTTCGCCAGGAGATGGGGAGCAAGTGAGCGTGGTCGAGGGGGCAAGGCGGGGTGGAGGATGGCCGGAACTGTCGCTGGAAGATGTCAAAGACAGTGGCGGTTCGGAGATGATTCCGAGCAGCCTGGTGGCTCTCTGGTGGTTCTGGTTTGGGGGAAAGGGAGAGAGGAGCATGGCGTTTAATACTGTGTGGTCACTGGACTGAATCAACGCGGCAGTAACGATCATTGACACGAGCTTTTAACGGGAAGAAACCGTCGGCGAGGTTTGAGCGCGGGTGAGAACGAAGGGGAGCTGGCGGTGGGGCCTGGCATCAGCGAGTGAGAGAGAGTGGGGGTGGGGCCTGGTTGTCAGCTACTATGCGGTTCGATTCGCGAGTGAAAAATGGTTCACTGCGGGGGGGGGGAGATGGGCTTGCTGGGCTTAGTGGGCTAGCTGGGTTGGGCTGGCTCTGTTTCATTTTTTTATACAGAATGTTTTTTCCTTTTCTGTTTTGAATTTCCTAATTTGATTTTCATTCAAACAATTCAAACTCCAAATCAATTCAAACAACCACCAAACTTTGGGTATATTTTAATTCTGTTTATCAACATAATCCAAAGTCCAAAATAAAATAATTCTTTTATTCTTTTAGGATCTATTAATAATTAAATAAATAGACCTTAGTCTTTATTTCAAATAGGTTTTAATTTATTTTAAAACTCTATTTGAAATCTAAATAATGCCAAAACCTTTTCAGTAGGTTTCATTTAAAAAACAAAACACTTGGAAATTTTATTTAAAAACTTTAATAAGTTTTAGTGTCTATTTTAAATGGAAAAGCCTTTACTTAAATAAAATTGGATATTAATAAATCCTTATTATTTTATTTAAATAATCCTTTACTCTTTTTAACAAATAGAAATATTTTATTTCATTTGCTTGGCCAAGATTTAATTTGGCTCTTTGAAATAGTCCTTATTTATATTTCCACCTTTAAAAACCATATCTTTTTATTAAAAGATCCAAAAATAGTGATTCCAACTATTATAACTTTATTTATTATTTTGTTTATCTTTTTAAATCTCTTTAGGATTTTATTTGCTCAAAATAGGTTTTGATGTTTCCAATTGGAATCAAAAAGTTTCTTCTCACCCTAAATTTCAACAATTATTTATTTTGTTTATTTATTTTTCACATTACAAGATTTGGAAAATCTTGGGATGTGACAGCTCTTGGTTCATAGCTTCTAGCCAATCCGAATCTTCAAGAGCTTCCCACACTTTCTTTGGTTCAATCATGGAGATGTGTGCTTGATGTTCACTGAACCTCTTCAATTGTGCTCTTGTGGAAATACCTTTCCTTAGATCACCAACTACATTTTGTAGAGAGTGGTCTCTCAATTCCAACATTCTTTCCTTTCTAGCTTCACGACGAGCGTGGATCTCCGTGTTGTTTCTTGGAGGACCCTCTTCATCATTTTGATCCTCGTCTTGACCATCAACTTGACCTTGATCATCATCGGAATTATTCTCTTCATTTAGAGGCAAAGATTGACCTTGGTCTTGATCAAGTACTCTTCTAGCATCAATTTTTGCTTATCTCAAAGCAGTTTGTATGGATCTTCCTTGAGTAATTGCCTTGGCACCACTTGACATCCTGGTGAATGAATCAACCTCACCTAGGCTAGAGTTATCACTATGATCATCATGTTGAGGGTCCACATATTGTCTTTGGCTTGGGTCATTGTCCTCCTTGGTGGATGGATCTTGTTGATGTTGTGAAGATGAGGGCTCCACTTGAGTGGGGCATAGTTCTTCTCGATCTGCCATAAGGGGTTCCTCAATGGGGCGGATATATCCCACACCCATTCTTCCTATGGCATCCTGAGGCATTTCATCATCTGCATCACAAGCATCAACACGCCCCCCTTGGGGACCATCATATTCTTCGAAGGTCACACTACAAGATTCTATGACGGCTCCGGAGAGCTTATCATAGATTCTATAAGTGTGAGATTTGAGACCATAACCAACAAAAATACCCTCTAATGCTTTAGACTCGAATTTGGATAAACGGACACCTTTTATGAGATAGAAACACTTACAACCGAACACCCGGAAATAAGATACGTTGGGCTTGTTACCGGTAAGTATTTCATATGGAGTCTTGTTGATTTCTTTGCGGAGGTAGAGCCGGTTTGAAGCATGGCAAGCGGTGGAAATGGCTTCGGCCCAAAAGTTGTATGGAGATTTAAACTCCGCCAACATGGTCCTAGCCATCTCAATAAGAGTACGGTTCTTCCTTTCGGCCACACCATTTTGTTGAGGGGTGTATGCAGCGGAATATTGATGTTTTATCCCCTCATCACTAAGGAAATCATTCAAGGTGTAGTTCTTGAACTCGGTGTCGTTGTCACTTCTTATAATCAACACGGGAGCATTGTATTGCCGTTGTACCAAATTGATGAAGTCGATGAAGGTCTTTTGAGTATCACTCTTCAACTTGAAGAAATAAACCCACGAGTATCTTGAAAAGTCATCAACAATCACCAAGCAATATTTCTTCCCACCAAGACTTGCATGAGATGGAGGACCAAAGAGGTCCACATGGAGGAGCTCCAAGATCTTGGTGGACTTGATGCGGTTCTTAGGCTTGTGAGGAGCATCATGCATCTTCCCTAGAACACATGCCCTGCAAACACGATCTTTGGCAAAGGAGACATTTTCTTTTAGTCCAACAATATGGCCCTCCTTGTGGAGACTTTGCAAAGTTCTCATATTGACATGGGCTAGTCGGCAATGCCATAACCAACCCACATCGGCCTTTACGAATAAGCACATCGCACTTGTAGTGGCTTTCCCCGAAAAGTCCACCACATACAAGTCATGTTCGACATACCCAATGAAAGCGACCTTGAGAGACTTGCTCCACATGAGAACCACAAGATCATTATGTAAAAAGACGGAAAAACCCATCTTTCCAAGAGCACAGACTGAAAGTAAATTGTACCCAAGGGTCTCAACAAGCATGACGTTCACGAGTGTAATGTCGTGAGCAACCACAACTTTGCCGAAACCCATTACCTTAGACTTTGACTTGTCGGCATAAGTGACAGATATTTGATCATCATTTGGTCTTAGATCTTGAACAATAGAGGAGCTTCCGGTCATATGACTTGTGCAACCACTATCAAGCACCCACTTAGAACCCCCGGAAGCATACGTCTACAAAAGATCAAACTAATTTTTAGGTACCCATTTTTCAATGGGTCCTCTTATGTTAGCAACAAGGGTCTTGGGAACCCAAATAGACCAAGCAATATAACCATCATATGGGACAACATATTGTGCATACACATCACCATAATAATCACGCATTAGAACATAGTGAGGGTTAGCACTTCCCGCAAAGTCATCATGAGACATAGTTTTACCACTTGTGGTCTTACTATCCACAATGGTCTTGTTGGTCTCTTGTGCGGGCTTGGACTTCTTCTTCTTATTGTTCTTCTTCTTGGTTTTGGAAACAAAACCAATGCCCCCTTTTTCACCACAAGGTCTTTGCTTACTCAAGAGATCATCAATGGACTTGTTGCCTTATGGAAATGTGGCCTTGGCAAGCTCCCCCTTCAACCTAGCATTTTCATTAAAAATAGTTGTACTACTAGATGGAATGAAGTTACTAGGCGAAGGAATATTGGCCAATTGAGTTTGAAGCGTTTCATGGGACTTTGTGAGTGATAAGAGTTCACTTTCCAAATCCTTGTGAGCCTTGTTAAGCAAACTAAAGTCCTCGTCAAGTTTTTCATGAACCACACCAAACTCAATCTTGTCCTCTTTAGCCCTTTTGTATTTAGCAATAGCATGATCACGCTCTTTGATGAGTTTGTTAACAATAGTGTCATTGGCCTCATCAAGCCCTTCAAGTTTTAATTCAAGTGATAACCTAGTTTCTTGTTATTCTTCTAGAGCATTGTTTAAAGCCTCTAGCTCAATCATGTGTTCATGCCCAAGTTTACATCTTACATCTAGAAGTTCTTGTGTATGGGAAAGTTGATCTAAGATGTTTCCAAAATGTATCTTAGCATCTCCTTGTAGGTTAGTCATAAACTCATCAAAGGCAATTAATTCCTTTTTAACATCAAGAGACATCTCATCATCAATTTCATCATTAGCTAAAGGAGTGGAGTGAGATGATGAGGATACCTCCGTTCCTCTTGCCATAAGGCAAGTGACGTTCTTGACGGGAGAATTCTCATTTGGAGAATCGAAGAGTGAGAATGTTGGAGTAGAAGTAGTGGCTAGAGCCACCACACCATTGGGAGTTTCCTCATCCTCATCTTCATCATCATCATTGTCGGAGGAGTATTCTTCATGAGTGATCAAGACGATTTCTCCCGACTTCTTGTTTATGGGATTCTTCTTGATGAAGGGTTTTTGTAAGGTGCTTTGAGAGTTTTCTTCAACACAAGCTTACCCCCATAATCTTCCCTCTTCTCATAGGGGCAACTTGCCACAAAGTGATAGCGGTCGCCACAATTGAAGCAAGTTCTCAATCTAGTAGTGTTTTCTCTTTTCCCATTTGGATTGCTTCTTCGTTGCATTTCCATCTTGGCCTTGGCGGGATTCTTCCAAAAGTTCTTTGCATAGAAGGCCATATATTGACTATGAGCAATCTTGACTTCATCGGGGTGATCCATGGAGAGCCCTTCATCACTATCATCTTCATCCCCATGGTCCACAACTTTGGCCTTCAAAGCAACATTGACAACATTGCTCATACCAAGGGCACGGGCGAGCAACTTTGGCATTCTTGGCGGCAACTTTGAAGGCGGCCATCTCTTGCATAACTTCATTTGAGGTCATGAGATGATAGTTGTGTCTTCCTTGTAGGATCTTCAAGTCGGTGGGCTCAAAAGGCATGAGTGCACTCACATATTTCCTTTTTATCCATGCATCATCCACATGTGAGGCACCCACATTTCTAAAAGCGGTGGCGGTGGTCTTGAGCCTTCGGTACATGTCTCGTGATCTTCACCTTCTTTCATGTAGAAGCCTTCGGCTTCATTGCTTAGAGCATCATATCGGTTCCTCCTCATACTCTCATTTACAACAAACAATACAGTGAGGGCATCCCAAGCTTCCTTGGCAATGCTAAAGTGCTCAATGTGTGGATAATCCTTTGTACCTAAACCTTGTTGAATCATATGCAAGGCAGTGGCATTGAGTTGACTATTGACGACCTCCCTTCTTGTCAAGTTGTCTGGATCCCCAATAAAGAGTCCATGCTCGATGATGTTCCATAGTTCAATGCAAGAGCTGCGCACATGAGTTCTCATTAGTGATTGCCATTGAGCAAATGTAGCAGACTCTTCAAGCTTAGGTGGGTCACCTCTATTGTATACATGAGGGTGAGGGATTGGAGGGTCGGGAGAATACCATGAATCACGGTGCTCACCCTTCCCACCATCATTTGTGTGGAGGAATTAGTGTTGTCTTGTTTACCCCTAACCATTCTATCCTCGGAGGATATGGGAGTATCCCCTTTAGGTAAAACGGATGGAGGCTCCCCTTGAGGAGAAGGGGATGATGAGCCATCTTTGTCTTTAAGAAGTTGCTCAAGCATCTTCTTGACTTCGTTGACCAAGGAAGAGCTCAATCTTGTTTCCAAGTTTTTGAGATCTTCCATGGTCACCGTAGTATGCTCACCATCACCTTCCCCATCTTGGCTACCCATATTCTCTTAGGCGGTAAAGCCCAAATAAAGAGCTGAGGCTCTGATACCAGTTGAAAGGATCGTATGGGCACCTAGAGGGACCCTAAACCCTAAAGCCTAAACCCTAAACCCTAAACCCTTGAGCCATAGATCCAAATCAGGAACAGAGCAATTGACCGGTCCCCATTGACGAGGTTCATGGCCATACAAGATCACAAAAGGAGAGTTCTTGATTGCCGAATGGTGGTGTTATACCAGTACTCAGCGAGAGATAACCATTGGCTCCACTTGTGAGGATGAGGGTGAACTATCTCTAGCTAAGGCGTTGGAAGCCGGGTGAATAGGTGATACTTCAAATTTTCTTCTTTTTCAAATTAGGGCTTGACAAGAAAGGTAAATTCTCTAGATTATGCAACTATGGTGAATTTACCTATATGTCAACCATGCAATGATTATCACAACACTAAGCAAGAACAAGTAAGTAAGGTGCGGTAAAGGATATAAGTAACCAAAGGAGTGGACGCAGAGACACAAGGATTTGTTTCCCGTAGTTCCTTCCGTTTGAGGGGAAGTATGTCTACGTTTGGAGAGGGGGTGGTTTCAAACCACCAACGCCACGAGAGGCCTCCGTTGTTCTCCGATGAACCTCACCCCAACGGGCTCGATCCACCTTCCACTATATCGGCAACCTTTGAGGTGGAAGCCGACACCTTTACAACAAGTTCGGGGCACACATCCACAACTGAATTGGAGGCTCCCAAATACAAGAAAGTTGTCAAGACAAATCAAATACAAGCTTGTAAGAACCAAATCGAAGTTAGTGGTTTCCAATGAAACACTAGAGCTTGGGGGGCCTCAAGTGAATGAGGGGTAAATGAAGATCTCTCTTGGTGAAGATGTAGATCAAGGCCTCCTCCTTCGATTCTCCAAAGATCAATGACTTTGGATGGTTGGATGAAGAGATCTTGTAGATTTGGTGGCTCTAATGGGGTTGGTGTTCTTGAGTAACTCGAGCAACTGGAGGAAGAAGATAAGGGTCCCTTTTTATAGGCAGCCCCCTCCACGAACCGTTTTCTGACCGTTGGAGAAAAGTCAGACCGGAGACTCCGGACTACAGACCGGAGACTCCGATCTACACCGGAGATTCCGGCCAATCTCCGGACCAGCCTCCGGACCGCCCATCTGAATGGCCCAGCCCTTCCAAGACACAACAAGACCGGAGACTCCGGTCTATCAACATCGGAGACTCCGGACTTATCCAACTCCGGAGTATCCTCCGGAGAGGGCTCCGGACCCCTAGTCAGAATGTCCCATCCCAGATCCAGAAGTCACCACCGGAGACAGATCCGGAAACTCCAGACCACACCGGAGACTCCGGTCTTGGCAGACCGGAGACTCCGGTCTGGAGTTTCCAGAACTATTACACATGAGTGTGGTCTTTTCCCTAGAGTGAGGGTGCTTTTCATTTATCATAATACCAACCTGTGGACAAAGACAAACTGTAAAATGATCTACTTGTTGTTAACGAACACCAAAAGTGATTATGACAATAAATGCCCTTTTAGTTATCGTTTACCTCCTTTTGCAATAACATCGACAAACCATCTGCCACAAAGAGAAACAGAAAGGGCGACAAGGGATCACCTTGCCGGAGGCCCCGAGAAGGCGAGAAATAATCAAGAAGGGTTCCATTAAATTTAACAGAATACCTCACCGTGGTCACACATGTCATTATCCAATTGACCCGCCGGGGAGCAAAACCCATTCTCTGCATCGTCCTCTTTATAAAAACCCAGTCAACCCTATCATATGCCTTAGACGGATCAAGTTTGTAGGCATAGAAATGTTTATCACTATCATTGTTGTGCTCAATAAAATGGAGGCACTCAAAATCCACCAGAGCATTATCTGTAATTAATCTCCCTGGTACGAAGGCACTTTGATTCAAAGATATGAGCTCCCCAAGCATAGGTCTTAAACGATTAACCAAACATTTTGCCAAAACTTTATAAAGGACAGTGCATAAGCTTATAGGCCTAAAGTCTTTTAGAGTTTCTGGATGATCTACCTTGGGGATCAACACTATAGCTGTATCATTAATATTCTCAGGCATTCTACCAGTCACAAAAAATACCTTGACTGCATTGATCACTTCTACTTTTAGTGTGCTCCAATTCCTTTGGTAGAACCTCGCGGGGAAGCCATCCACCCCTGGCTCTTTTAAGGGTCCAATTTGAAACAATGCGTCGCCAATTTCTTCATCTGTAAAATCCCTACATAGCTCATTGTTCATTTTCCCTGTAACCTTTTCCTGAAAAAGATTAACTAAACCATCATATTGTAGAGAAGGGTCACGTGTGAACAACTCTTTAAAGTAAGAGGTAGCCATGCGTTCCATATCTGTGGGTACATCTTTCCAGGTGCCTTCATCGTCTTTTAATCTTTTAATTCTGTTTTTACGAGCTCTCCAGACCGCTCGTTGATGGAAATACTTGGTGTTACGGTCTCCCTCCTTCAACCACGTCACACAAGACCTTTGTAGCCATAGAAGCTCCTCTCGGTACAGCAGCTCATGCATATGATCTGTCTCCTCCTTGATCTCCTTCTGGCTGGCATTGTTGATCATAAGGCTTTCTAATTTTTTGCGTGATTTCTCGAGCTCCTTTAATATATTGCCAAACTTCTTTTTGCTCCAGTTCTGCAGCTCTGCCATCACCTTGTCTAAGTCGTGCCTTACCTCCCCAAGATCGCCTTTTTGGCCTACCGCTTTCCAAGCTTCTGTAACTCGTTCTGGTAGCTCAGCTGCCCTCTCCCAGAGCATCTCATATTGCCTTCTTGGCGCCTTCCTGAGCTCCTTTTGTTCCTGCGCTAAACACACATATATGGGGAAATGATCAGAGCATATTGAGGTTAGATGCCTAACACTAGTATCATTAAAGAGTTCCTGCCAATAATTGTTTGCTACAGCCTGGTCCAAACGGACTTTCACATTTGCATCTCCCTTTCTTTTATTATCAAAAGTATAAGGAACCCCAGAAAACCTCAAATCTCTCAAGTTACAGTCATCCAAGACCTCACGAAAATCTTCCATCTGTGCTACAGCCCTAGGTGTAACAGAAAAATGCTCCTCCGGCCACATAACTTCATTAAAGTCGCCCATTACAAGCCATGGAAGGTTTGATTCTAGACTTAGTTCACTTAATTTATCCCACATCTGGTGCCGATTTTCAACCCGTGGTTCCCCATAGATGCATGTTAAATGCCAAAGGGGTTCATTAGTGGAGACACGCACATAAGCATCAATATACTTCTCATTAATAGATTTTATTTCAACATGAATTTGTTCGTGCCAAAACAAAGCAAGCCCGCCACTAAGGCCATCACTACTAATACCAGCAAAACCCTTCAAGCCTAACCTAGTTCGGAGAAGCCGAACCTTATTTTTATTTTGTCTAGTTTCACACAAGAAAATTAAACTAGGACGCAATGACGTGGAGAGCGACACTAAATTACGAATTGTCGGTTTGCCTCCAACTCCCCAACAATTCCAGCCTAGACATATCATTGCTCCTGACGAGACCACATGTCCGGTTGCCTTCACGTTCTTACTCCTCCTATAGACCTTCTCCATGTTGCACATGACACCTGCTCCCTTATTTGTCCCTTGATTCTTCCCTCTCTTCTGGGTAGCACCATCACTCGGTCCACCATAGTCCAACGCCAAACCAAGATCAAGCCTGGCTCCTTGCACCTCATTCTCCTCTGCTGCTCGCTTCCCCAAGACTGTGTCAGCAGGGGTCATTGTCACGTCCGTCGCTGATCCAAATGATACGTGCATGTTTGATAGATCTCGCATAGCCGGAATCATGTCGCTAGATGTCGGTCCACGGTTCTCACCGCTACTCCTTGCACTTAACTCCTGTAGATGCTGCATATACGTGAGCATGTCTGGCGTCATTGTAGGGCGGACATGATCAGTCCTTTTATCAGCGGCTGGGAGCACATCCTCTTCAGGGAACTGTATAATGGGCTCACTATTTACTCTACCAGCTGATCGTGCCTGAGCAGCATGACCAACCTGGTCGACCTGCATCACGCCAACCTTGTCCACTAGGTTCATCTCTACCTCACCCACTTCCTCTCCTTTTGGCCTCTCCTCCTCATCGAAGTCATCATGTGCATCGATCTGCATTACTCCATAATCTCATGGCGGTGTAGCATCCATCAGGGGAGGCATCTCATTATCACTTGAGTCATCTCGGGGATCAGCTTCCGGGGTTTGGCCCTGCTGCTGCGAGTTGCTAGCTTGCCTATGAGTTCCATGTGTTTGCCACTAAAAATCACGCGACCCAGCTGTCCTACGAGACTTGGACTCAACAGTACCGAAGCTAGCAAAGCTCAGATTGCGCCGGGCAGGGACGTGAACAGAGGGAGGAATATAATGAGCTCGGTGTTCAAACTTTTTGTACGGACTGCACCTTAGTTCATAGGCCTTATAATCCAGAGACATTATCCCTTGACGCTTCTTCTCACATTCATCCGTGCGATGACCCATGAACCCACAATGTGAGCAGTAGTACGGCACCCGCTCGTACTTAAGCTTGAACACTTGAATATTTTCGGGCTTCCCTTTGATGCCAGTGGTAATCTGTGTCTGCAAGCGTCTGTTATACGGCAGGTTGACACAAACCCTCAAGAACTCATTCATATCCTGATCAGCTGTTCGAATATCGACCTCCAGTGCCTCTCCTAATCCATCACCCAGCCTATTTCCCCACACCTCGTTCTGCTTGTCCCCTGGCACATTGTACATGCGAACCTAGACTGGCACCGAGTCTAGAATAATCTCCGATGGCTGTACCTTAAGATCAAAATCTTTAACTAGCAAGGCATGCCTTCGGAAGATCCATGGCCCTCCACGCATGACAAAATCATAGTCTCCCTTCGAATATAAGGTAATCATGTAATAATTCTTCCCACGGTCTGAATACTTGATTCCCGTACGACAGCTTCCAAACCTCATCAGTGAAGTGGTCAAACATAGTTTTTGTATTTGGACGGAAATTTGCTCTGTACCTGGCTAGCAGTTTCCATGTATTGGGTTCTGATGGCGCTGTCTCAACCCCAACGTCTTCATCAAATTCGAGGAACACATCATCCTCCATATCGACCACACCTCCAATTTGCGATTATGTCCCTTGTCTGAACCCCAAATCATCATCTGTATCATGCCCATCGTCCCAGTTGTCATCCTCCTCCGCACACATCTCCGGTCCAAGGATTGCTTTGCACCGTGTCAGTGACGCCGACAGACAACCACCAGCAGGCTTCGGGCGGGTAGGTCTCTCAGCGAGTCCCCCTCTATCGCCCCCACCCGCCGGCGGAGCCATCAGCAAGCCAAGCTGACCTGTAGACGCAAGCTCTCCTGCAGCCAGAGTCGTCTCCGGCTCCATCGTGGACCGACGCCTCAGATCCGTAGCGCCGCCACCATCGATCCGACCTCCCTGGCTAGATCCCGTGCGGCGCCCATCTTCTTCCCTTGCAGCGACATCAACGCTACCGATTCCCGGCGATCCTCGCAGCGCCAAGGGACAGAGTTAGCAATCTGCACAGAGAACTCGTGATTTTCGTGGCTCAGGATTTCCGCCTTGCAGGGCTTTAAGGAACTTCCCACCGCCTCTACCCGTGCGTTTTGGCCTCGAACTCCAACTCGACCTTCCATCTGACTCCGTCGCGTAGGCCGGACAGACTCTCGCAGTGCCCTCCGGCAATCCGCTGGACTCTCGTATAGGGGTGGCGGCGGCGGGGGGGCAGGGTCGCCCATATCGCCAGAGCCAACCCTAGACAGATAGACTCCTAACGTATAAGAGTTCGATTCCTTCTTGACAAAACACTTAACCTAATAAATATCATGGGTACGTGTATGCATGATCTACCTTGAGATCATCATGTGGCAATTCTCAAAAGAGCGCATAGTGTAGTGAAAGCACACTTTATCGGGGTATGCATTAGACTACATATAGCTAAGAACACCTAGCTAGTCCTCCAGCGGGACAATTCCGAATACATATCTAAGTATGTTTCGGCGATAAATATAACAAAATATTAAGTATATATCCTGCCAAAAGCCGTCAATTAATCTAACTACTTCGGGATCGTGGCAATCAAGTATCTAGTTTCTATCTTTCTCGTCAATGCGACAAACAATTTTTTTTACGGGGAACGGCATGTGCTCTGTCTTTGCACTATAGGAGAGAGGAGGGAAACCCCATGGTACAAGAAAAAAAGAGTCACAGCTCCGGTTATATGCCCAATTACATGCACATTGCATGTACAACACCGATCTAACTCAAACATGCCCAGAAGTACGCTTTGCTACCATGAGCAACTCAAGGTCAGCCTTTTTTTTCGAGAGTACGCGAAAGCGTACCTTGATTTTATAAAAGGCAGAACTCAACGTCGGCCTCAACAACTAGCTTGGCAGCCATCACAGCCGGCACGGACTCGTTCCGAAAAATCCGTCCGCCCGCGCTCCTTGCAGATGTGCCAGATTGCATAAATCGAGATCGTGATGTCGTCTTTTGGTCGTCTCTCTTATTGTCGGGACGAAGTTTTGCCCCATCATCCATCTGAAAGAGCGCCGTGCGGCAACCCTTGGGCGCGCAGCCGCTCGGCCGTCCAGGTTCTGCTTTGGAGCAGAAGCCGTAAGAAGAACTTGGCTTTCCCTTCGATCTGTACGAACGTGCCACGTACGCTTGCTCAAGGCGTGGTTGGTGGATGCGACAAACAATTTGATACTCCTGCTTATAGACCATTTCAAAATTCCTTTTTTTTTTATGATACTCCTACTATACTAGTGCTACCCAAGTCTCCAGGCCGGCCCCACCCACGGCTGCTAACAACACCGGCTTGGTCACGTTTTCTTCTTCTTGAGACAAAATTAAACCTGGCCTAATCACGTGTCCGGCGGCCATGCATGCAAATTAAAGTCGGGACCCTGACAGTGGAGTGCGCATTGTATATGCAGTGTAAGCTGGCCCAGCTAGCGGTGGACGTCGATCGTCGCTAGTGACGCAGAGTGGAGTGTCGTGTTGAACCTGACGAGGCGGCGGCGACTCAGCTCAGTGCTCGCTCGCTCGCTCGCTCGCTCAATTATAGGTATAGCCGTGACGGCGGCGCTTACCTCAGGCAAATGGGTAAACTGAAGCGATATATGGTTAGCTATCTTTCTCCCGTGGAAATTAAAGAGGTGGCCGACGACGACGACGATGACGACATGGTTCGTCCACCCTCCACCGCTAGCTAGGCGACGACGAGGCGTCGTATTCGTACGTGGACGGAGCCAGCCGCTTGACCATTATTAGCTACCTCCAGTACTAGTACCTGATAATATACGTATATATCCTCCTTTTCTTCGCCTCGACGCACGCGCGTAGTATTCTTTCGTGGACAAGGATGATGGACGAGATAGATAGCAGTAGGATTTGCTTGTACACATGCGAGTTCATGCGCGCCGCACACATTCTATCGTCGCGCCGGGCCCTTCAGGGCGCGCGTGCTCAATCGTCCACACACAGCTAAGGTGTCGAGTGGGATCCCGCTAATATCCCACTTCTAGTTTATTTTAGTCTAAATTTTGATTTTGGCTAATGAGCTAGAGATGAATTATCCCACTTGACACTCTACACACAGCTGCAGTGCACGTGTCATCCACCTGAGACCTCGACGAGACGCATCCAATCCAACACGGCTCGATCGATCGATCGATCACTGCGTACATAGGGGAATCACTGCGCCTTGACGAGCGAGGCTAGGACCTATTAGTAGCATGCACGCACGTAAAACCTGGCTAGCTAGTTGGCACGTTTGAGATGTGTCGGGGCGGCTAGCTAGACGCGCGCGAGCCAATCCCGAGAGAGGTAGGTACGTAGGTAGTAGCTGCACTCGTCACTGGACTGGAGAGTACCCCACTGACTGACTCAAGTGTCGCCGTCTTGCCTTGCCTGCTTAATTGCCACTACATATGCGACCTGCGCCCGCGATCGAGAACTATCCTGTCCAGCAGCTTCCAGCCTCCAGCCTCCACGGAAGGTTGAGATCGACTGAGAAGATGGAGACGGAGAGCAGGCGGCTGTTCGCGACGGAGAGCATCGGCGGCAGGGCGGTGTACAAGGTCCACGCCGTCACGGTGGCCGCCGGAATACTCCTCGTCCTCTACTACAGGGCCACGCACATTCCGGCTGCAGGCGAGGGCAGGGCGGCGTGGCTGGGCATGTTCGCCGCAGAGCTCTGGTACTCGGCCTACTGGGTCATCACGCAGTCCGTGCGCTGGAACCCAGTCCGCCGCCGCCCCTTCAGGGACAGGCTCGCCGCCAGGTACGTTCTTTTCTTCTCCGTGTCCGATGATGACCGTAACATGCGGCCGTACGATGCGTTTTCCTTGCTCCGTAGCAGTTTTGAGTTTCTTGGCCCTTCCAACGTGCTGACCGATCGTGCTAGCACAGAAGAGTGCTACTCCCTCCGACCCAAATTAGTTTGACTCAAATTTATTTATATACGAATAAATCTAATACAATCGAATTTAGACAAATCAAAGTCAACTAATTTGGATCGGAGAGAGTTACTATAGTGGTTAATTTCTATTCCGACACACGTACATGCCTCCTGCTTTAATTCTGTACCAACGGCAGTCCCCCGATAAGGCTTGTCGGTGATCAATTGATCATGTCCTTCCTTTACATTCTTTCTCTGGGTAACGGAGCACGTACCTCCTCTGCCAAAACAAAAGGAGCACCTCGTTTCCTTCCATAAGACTAGCTAGCAGCGCCCATGTTCGCTTCCAACAGTCATCAGAGACCTATTCAAAACATGTAGCAGTAGCAATGAAGGCACAGATCTGATGGCCGTACCACGGCAATCGGGCATCTAGCTAGTCACGACGCGGAGCGAAACTTAACGATGAGCGGTAAGTAGCCAGACACGACAATATGACGCCTAACCCATTCCATGTCCATGTACAGATCAGTTGGCTACGAACTTGCTTTCTACTTCCTCTGTCCCATTTACAAAACATTTTGGAAAGATAATTAATAAGCTTGCCAAAACGTCTTACAAATACGAATAAAGGGAGTATTTAATACTCCCACTATTCCACAATAAAGCCTTTTTAGCCAGCAGTTTTAGCTTGCTAAAAAGACTTACATTATGAAACAGAGGTAGTATTGTAAACTTTGCCCCCTAGGAAATAATTGACATCATCCATGGACATTCCTAAGACCAACGCAAGTTTTGGTGACAGGTGACCCCGATGGTTCAGTTCCTACGGTCATTTAACCTGCATCTTCCCAACTAGTAGTAATATTATAGACCAAATATGCATTTAACAAGTGGGGAGTATGACGACATGGCACATACTACCCAGCAGGTCAGGATCAGCGATGAACACGCTGCAGTATATTTCAGGAAGTAGGTTGATTGATTTTGTCGAAGCCCCGGGACCCAGATAGGTACATGACCCCGTCGTCAAATAGTGAACTCACATGTTGACATGTAGAAATACTATTTCTAAGAGATGTTCTCTGCATAAAGTAGATCCCTTCGTGCTATAATCGTTGGTCATCTGCATAGAGTAGATCCCTTCATGCATACAGCCGATGGTGACGCCTATTTAGTGGGCTCACCATCTATCACAACGTATTAATTTCACTATAAATCACTAATGAGAAAGAACAGATATCATCCATGGGCATTCGTAAGAGCAACGCAAGAAAAGCTTTGGTGACGGATGACACCGATGGTTTCTGCCCCAGTTCCGTCCCTGCACGCACAGCCAAACTTAACGATGAGTGGCAAGTCCAGACACGAGAATATGACGCCTAACCAATTCCATATGTTTTAAGTTCAGTTGGTGAGATGGCTAGGAACTTGCTTTCTATACAGATAGACAGAAATAAGTTATAAACCCTGGCTAGTAGCAGAAGATGACAAACTCAAAACTAGACGCGGCAACTTCCTTTGGTTATTTCCAATTTTTCATATCTGTATGTGTATTCGTCAGTGACAAAGATTGCCTTAAACACAAAATCAATGATGGGGCCGATGGGGACGCCTACCAGTAAAATGATCACCGGGGTCACCATACATCACAACGTACCTAGCACTCTCACAACATTGCCCCTGAGAAATAAATTGACATCATCCATGGACATTCGTGAGAGCAACGCAAGAAAGCTTTGGTGACCGCTGATACAGATGGTTCTGCCCCGGTCCCTGCGGCCATTTAACCTGCATCTTCCCGACTAATATTATAGTAGACCAAATGCATTTAACAAGTCAGGAGTATGACTAGTCACATGGCGCATACTACCCAGCAGATCCGGATCAGCATGAACACGCTGCAGTATATTTCAGTAGGTTGATCGATTTTGTCGAAGGCCCGGGAGTCCGGGAACCAGATAGGTACATGATCCCGTCATCATGTAGAAAGACAAATTCTAAGGGATGCTCTGCAGACAGTAGATCCCTTCATGCTATAATCGTGCGTCATCTAGTATTATACCTAAATCACTTATCTTCGACTCTATCCTAATGTTATATACTTCAATAAGATCATAGGCTATGAGTTCCAGACCGATACTTCGTGTCCCGTGAAGTGAGAATCTAGATTCAGAAAAAAGTCTAGCATGTTCTATGGCCACCTCTGAGATGGCGCATGACAAAGAACAGAGCTGTTTTTCTTTTAATAACAGAAAGAAGTTTGATGCTACTGAACTTTGAAATGTAGCAGAAGAGTTCTATTATAGGAACTGAGAATCTAGATTACCAAGAAGATCCAGCATTTTCTGTGGGTAGGGTTGAAGTGGTGTGGGCCAAAGAACAAAACTATATTTGTTTCAGAAAATTAACCAAAAGTTCGATGCTTCAAACTCTGAATGCAGGCAGGAAAAGGGTTCCTCTTCTGTAAAATACTACTCAGAAAAATAGTCAGTTTGTTAGGGATGATGATTGTCCTGAAGTCTGAAGATAATATTATGGCCAAAGGGCATTAATTCCAAAATGGTCGGAAATCACTAACTTAATTACTTCCTCCCGTTCCAAATTATAAGATGTTTTAGTATTTTTCTGAAATACATGTATCTAGACTTCTTTTAGTGTGTAGGTTCAGAGCAAAATGAGGGAACCTACATACTAAAAGACGTCTAGATACATGTGTTTCAGAAAAGGACTAAAACATCTTATATTTTGAAACAGAGGAAATAGAAGATAATCAAATGATGAAAGTGGACCAGTTACTAAATCCCGGGATGGTTTGTTGTAACGAGTAAGCCCATTTTACCACCTCAACCCTTGCCTGACTGTGGAATGAACACTCAGACGATAAACATGGACCTATTTTTTATAGTTGCAGAGTGTAGAATGCCTAGCTTCAATTGCTTTTAAGAGTTCCTTTTATGTTTGGGCATATGCACCAACATTTAAACATACATTTGCCTCACCTAGCATTAACACAGTTATTATGCCAATTGGAAGGTACGGAGAAAGGCTACCTTGTGTGGATATCTTTGTATGCACTGCAGACCCACAATCAGAGCCACCAAGTCTTGTCATCTCCACCATCCTCTCGATCATGGCATATGATTATCCAGCTGAAAAATTAAGTGTGTATCTTTCTGACGACGGAGGCTCAATTCTCACTTTCTATGCTATGTGGGAGGCCTCCTCATTTGCAAAGCACTGGCTGCCATTCTGCAAGAGATATAACATTGAGCCAAGGTCACCAGCTGCTTACTTTTCAGAGTCACATGGGCTTCAAGATTTGTGCAATAAAAAAGAATGGTCACTTATCAAGGTAAGCAGATATTCCGATCATCTTTTTAACACATGTAATCAAATGTCTACTGAACAGGGAATGATTGGCACATATTACTAGATTATATACTAATAATTAAATATCAAGAGTGTGCAGCCTATCCAAGGTGCTCAACATTTGGAATTGCAACCGATGATACCGTTTCATTTTTTGGCCAGGACATGTATGAGGAAATGACTGAGCGAATTGATACAGCTGTCATGTCAGGAAAAATTCCTGAAGAAATCAAAGCAAATCATAAAGGATTTGATGAATGGGATTTAGAAATTAACTCAAAAGATCACCAGCCAATTGTCCAGGTAGCTTCCCTACCACCCAAACTTAAGGTTTGCATGATTGTAGTGTAAATAACCTGCATGGTATTTTTGAGTTTGAAGTTCTAAAGTTATTTCTTTTGCTAGATTCTGGTAGATGGCAAAGATGAAAATGCAGTTGATAATGAAGGAAATGTGATACCAACACTTGTGTACATGGCTCGCGAGAAGAGGCCTCAGCACCACCATAACTTCAAAGCTGGGGCAATGAATGCTCTGGTGCACTCACTAACCTTGCCCTGTCATACTAAGTAGTAGACAATTTGTTATGAACTTCATAGATTTCATTAGTAAATATATGCATTTTATTATACTGATTACACCATATTCTAATTCATGATTTTCGAGTTCCCAAGAAACAATATTGTGAAACAAGAGTAACCAAATGTCACTATGTCCTTTCTTCTCCTTCAAAAAAATCATAGCATAGAGTTGACACACTAATAATCCATTCCGCATATTATATCATCAGTTCACATTAGAATCTCCCAATTATTTAAGAGCTGAGAAAATGTATGAATCTCCATTAGCCCAGCCTTTTGTGAAAGAAATGAAAAGAATAAGTCAGTTTTCAAAAAGAGAATAACTTATTCCATTAGTCGAGCCTTTTGGAACACTTTCATCATAATAGACTTTTCCTAAGTGTGTTAATTTTTCTATTGAAATGCAGATAAGGGTATCATCAGTGATAAGCAACAGCCCTATCATCATGAATGTGGACTGTGACATGTATTCCAACAACAAAGATACGATCAGAGATGCACTATGCTTCTTCCTTGATGAGGAAATGGGTCACAGGATCGGATTTGTCCAGTACCCTCAGACCTATAACAATATGACCAAGAACGATATATATGGGAACTCTATGCATGTCATCAGCAAGGTCAGCAGTGTCAAATTGTACCTTCATTACCATTCTCATGTTTTCTATAAGATGAACAATCATTATGCATGTTCTGCAACTAACATGGCTACTCAATCTAAAGGTGGAGTTGCGTGGTTTCGATAGTGTGGGTGGCCCTCTGTATATTGGAACTGGATGTTTCCACAGAAGGGAGATCCTTTGCGGTAGGAGATTCACCGAAGAATACAAGGAAGACTGGGACGGAGGAATCAAGGAGAAAAAACAAGAACACGTATATGAAGTTGAAAAGAAAGCGAAGTCATTAGCAACCTGCACATATGAACATGATACGCAGTGGGGAGATGAAATTGGACTAAAATATGGCTGCCCAGTGGAGGATGTTATCACCGGATTGGCCATACATTGTAGAGGATGGGAGTCAGTCTTGAACAGTCCTACAAGACCAGCGTTTGTGGGCGTGGGTCCGACAACACTTGCACAGACATTGCTGCAACACAAGAGATGGAGCGAGGGTAATCTCATAATTTTTCTTTCAAAGTACTGCCCCTTCTTGTTTGGACATGGAAAAATTAAGTTACGACATCAAATGGGCTACTGTATCTATGGACTATGGGCACCCAATTCACTTGCTACACTATATTATGTTACCATCCCTTCAGTAGCCCTTCTCAAAGGCACCCCACTTTTTCCAGAGGTAATGGTTCGTAATACTATGGAAAACCTACACCTCAGTTAAATAAGTTTTGTATTGAAACTAATGCAGATACTCATATGTTATTCAGATTACAAGTCCATGGATCGCACCCTTCATATATGTCTTCTGTGTGAAGAACATTTACAGCCTATATGAGGCATTATCATGTGGAGACACGTTGAAAGGATGGTGGAATGGACAAAGGATGTGGATAGTCAAGAGAATAACCTCGTATCTCTTTGGAGTCATTGACACTCTCCGGAAGTTACTAGGACTGTCACAGATGACATTTGCAGTTTCATCAAAGGTAAGTGATGAAGACGTGTCCAAGAGGTATGAGCTGGAAATTATGGAATTCGGGTCATCAGCTCCAGAATATGTGATCATTTCGACTATCGCATTACTCAACCTCGTCTGCCTGGTGGGAGGGCTTCGCCATTTCATGACAGGTGGCTGGAATGCACGCTTGAATGCATTTTCCCCCCAGCTCATTCTCTGTGGCATGCTAGTTATCATCAATATCCCATTATATGAAGCAATGTTTCTGAGGAAGGACAAGGGCAGTATACCATTTTCAGTAACACTAGCTTCTATTGGCTTTGTGGTGTCGGCCTTTCTGGTAGACATTCTGGTACCAATAGTTTAGGGTCATGCAAGAGGAATATATGGGCAACAAAGTAGTTGTATCATTCATCATTCTCTCGGTGCACAAATGCTGATAAATTTCACGTGCACTTGTATGTAAATCTACCTTGAAGTGATCATGTGGAAATTTACAAAAGAGCGCATAGTGCAGAAGAATCACACTTTGTAAGGCTATTTATTAGACTGCAGCTAAGAATAGACACGCACAGTTAATTCTCCAGCAGGCACACTTCCAGGTACATCTAATTTGTAATAGTACTAGTACATAACTACATATTATTGTGGTAGTCCGCATCTATATGGTGGAGACTACCTGCAAAGACGACCTCAGCACTATTGTCTATGATACAGCTTACTGCATGCAGTGTAAGAAGCGATACAGATCGCAGAATGCAAATAGCAGAAGCTCGAGTGTGCTAGTTGCGTGGAATGCCGATTGATTGCTCTTGGCAGAAACTCAAGAATGTACATCTTGTTGTAGGTTGCTAGTTGATCGATGTGGGCGAAAACAAATTTCTCACGGAGCTGGTTATTTACCGGACAGGTAGTCCGTGTGTATCATGATTCGAGCCACATCCCTTTCGTCATGTTTGACCAATTCCAATTCGATATGATATATAGTTGAAATCCAATTGAAACCATGACGAAATCTCGTAGAATTTAATTGTTTTAGAAGCATAACACATAAATTTCACACATATTTAGACTGTTCCTGGAATTTTTCAATCAGATCACAATTCACAACGAAATACCACAATTTTGATTCAGTTTCAAATTTATATCATGTCCAAACTGGAATTGGTCAACGATGGCAAAATGTCGCAGCACGAATCGCGATGCACGTGGGCGGTTGACACCTGACCAGTAAACACCAGCTCCCTGAGAAAAATCGGGTTATCGATGTGGGTTTATTCCATTACGAAATCTTCAGCAAAACCAACTGGAAAGTATTTTCTCCAAGAAGATCTAACCAGTAGCCCAAGACGCGAAGAATGAAAAAAAAAAACCTTAAATGTGTCATTTAGTCCAATTGCCACTCAACCATGTCAGTTTGGCAAAAGACAAAGCACTACGTGCTTCTGGGGTAAAGGCCAAAGGAAAGGCGTGCTATTTTGTCATTGCTTGAGACAGCACATGTCATTTTGAGCAAGAGTTCACCTGCTCTGGTAGCAGAGTTTTTTATTCAGGGAGAATCTATACAGGAGTTGATGCTAGGAGCCGTCCAAGACATTGTGCACTCCTGTCCAGCGGCTCCAGGGAAGGGAAAGTTTGAGGCAGACAAGCAACTGAGAGAATGGGGGGAGAGCGTGCACAGGAGAGAGAGATGATGGAGAGCAGGCAGCTGTTCGCGACGGAGAGGGTGGCGGGCAGGGCGGTGTACAGGCTCCACGCCATCACGGTGGCCGTCGGGATACTCCTGGTGCTCTACTACAGGGTGACGCACGCGCCGGCCGCAGGCGAGGGCAGGGCGGCGTGGCTGGGGATGCTGGCGGCGGAGCTCTGGTACGCGGCCTACTGGGTCGTCACGCAGTCCGTGCGCTGGAGCCCTCTCCGCCGCCGCCCCTTCAGAGACAGGCTCGCCGCAAGGTCAGCACGACTTCTGACTGGACCGTGTACGGGTTGTTATTTTCAAACTTCAGATTCGTATATATGCCTATCTCTCGTACTCCTATATTTGATAGAGACCAAATTTACCCATGTTTTAAATGCCAAATTTGTCCTGCGAAAATGATGGAGCTGATGGTGACGCCTATTTAGCATGTTGGATGTTCACGTCAAATATCTGGAAACAGAGCGAAATCAATTAGCAAGTCAGGAGTGTGAATTCAAGGAAAAAGATAACCAGATCCAACAAAGAAATAACATACAATTTCTAAGCGGTGATTTGCATAGATAGTTCTTCTATCCTAATTTTCGTAATTTTGTAGTACTATATAGTCCTAATAATCGTCAGCTTTATTACTAATTACTTGTACTTTAACGAGATGGTGCCAATACTTAAGTGCACTGAGAATCTACATTAGGCTACCTTTTAAGTGGCAGGGTGGAGCAGGCCAAAAAACTATAATATCCCCTGTTAATAAATTAAGAAAAAGTTTGATGCTTTTATTCTTTAGGTGCAGCATAGGGGTTTCTATTATGTGATGCAATACTCAAAAGCAAATGGTCAGATTGTTCAGAATAATTATTGTTAAAGATAGAAGGGAATATTAAGGCCAAAGGGCATAAATTCCAAATTGTCAGAGATCAGTAACTTAGAACGGAAATAAGGCGGTGGAGAGGCCTTTTCTCTAAGAAAAGAAGGTAAATACTCCCTCTATTCCAAAATATAAGATGTTTTAGTCTTTTTCTGAAACACGTGTATCTAGACCTTTTAGTGTGCAGGTTCACTCATTTTGCTCCGAACCTACACACCAAAAGGCGTCTAGATACATGCGCTTCTGAAAAAGGCTAAAACATACTCCCTCCGACCCATATTAGTTGACTCAAATTTGTCTAGATTTGGATGAATCTAGACACTATTTAGTATATAGGTTCATCCAAATTTTGACAAATCCAAGTCAACTAATATGGATCAGAGGGAGTATTATATTTTGGAACAGAGTGAGTAGATGATAAAAGTAGGGACTAGATCACGGGGTGGTTTGTTGTAAGAATAAGTCCATTTTAACACCTCAACTCTTGCCTGGTCCTGGAATACATTCTCAACTGATAAACCAGGCACTTCACAGTTCTACCATCCCAAAACCAGATCAAAAAGTAGGGGCCGGTTTTGATAGTTGAAGGGTCCAAGTGTATGGTTCTACCGGTTTCCGTACATGTACGCCAGATTCAAACATGTATTTCCCTCTCGCTGAGCATTAACACACTTACTATGTCATTTGGAGAAGGTACGGAGAAAGGCTACCTTGTGTGGATATCTTTATCTGCACCGCGGACCCAGAATCAGAGCCACCAAGTCTTGTCATCTCCACCGTCCTATCCGTCATGGCATATAATTACCCAACAGAAAAAATAAGTGTGTATCTTTCTGATGACGGAGGTTCAGTTCTCACTTTCTATGCTTTGTGGGAGGCCTCCTTATTTGCAAAGCATTGGCTACCATTCTGCAAGAGATATAATATTGAGCCAAGGTCACCAGCTGCTTACTTCTCAGAGTCAGATGGGCATAAAGCTTTGTGCACCCCAAAAGAATGGTCATTTATCAGGGTAAGCACATTTCCCAAAACATCTTTTTTTTCAAATATGTGTAATCAGATGTCTACTTAACATGGAAAACATGTCGCACAAAGGTAACTAGATTAGATATTAATATTAGGGAGAGTATGCAGCCTACCCATAGTTTTTAACTTTTGGCATGTCAACTGATGCCTTTTCATTTTTTGGACAGGACATGTATGAAGAAATGACTGAGCGGATAGATACAGCTGCCATATCAGGTAAAATTCCTGAAGAAATCAAAGAAAATCATAAAGGTTTTCATGAATGGAATCAAAAAATTACCTCCAAAAATCACCAGCCGATTGTTAAGGTACCTTTCCTGCCCTCCAAACCTGAGTAAAGGTTTGCATGATTATTGAGTAAATAACTTACATGGTGTTTCCGAGTTTTAAGTTCTAAAGTTCTTTGTTTTGCTAGCTCCTGATAGATGGCAAAAGCGGAAATGCAGTTGATAATGAAGGAAATGTGCTACCAACACTTGTGTACATGTCCTGTGAGAAGCGGCCTCAGCACCACCATAACTTCAAAGCTGGGGCAATGAATGCTCTGGTGCACTCACTAACCTTGCCCCATCATAATAAGTATATAACTTATTGGTAACTCCATTGTTTTCATTAGTAAATGTCTGTTTTCCTATACTGATTCTTAGGAACATACTAGCTGGACCATTTTTGAATTCATAATTTTTTCTAGTAAACAGTTATGTTAGACAAGAGTTACCAAACTACACAAATGATGTAGCGTGCTTTCTTGTACTTCAGAAAATCGTAGCATAGAGTTCACACCCTTACAATACATTTCTTGTCATTGGATCATCAGTTAACAGAGAGTCCAGGAAACACAAAAATCTTCACCTTTCCAGCATGTTGTGGAACAAATGCAATGAATGTATGCTTAAAAATGTTGGTTTTGCATCTAAACATTTATTCACCACTGCTAGACACTAGTACAACCTACCAGATCTTTCTTCATGGTACCCCAAAATTATTAACATCATGCCAGTTAAATTAAAAATGTTCCATGAAAGGTTGAAATTCTTTGACCATAATGAATACTTCTAAAGTGTGTCAATTTTTCTACTGAAATGGAGATAAGAGTATCATCAGTAGTAAGCAACAGCCCTATCATCATGAATGTGGACTGTGATATGTATTCCAACAATTGCAATACGATCAGAGATGCATTGTGCTTCTTCCTTGACGAAGAAATGGGTCACAAGATTGGATTTGTGCAATACCCTCAGAACTATAACAATTTGACCAAGAATAACATATACGGGAACTCCCACCAAGTCACCAATCAGGTCAGCGGTATTAAATTATAGCTTCAGTTATGTTCTCCTGTTCTCCATAATACAAGCAACCATTATCCAGCTTTGATCATTATGCATGTTCTGACACTAAACATAACTACTCAATCTAAAGGTGCTGATGGGTGGCATGGACAGTGTGGGTGGCCCTATGTATGTTGGCACTGGATGTTTCCACAGAAGGGAGATCCTTTGTGGAAGGAGATTCACCGAAGACTACAAGGAAGACTGGAAGAGAGGAATCAAGGACAAAACACAAGAGAGCATAGATGAGATCGAAGAGAAAGCGATGTCTTTAGCAGCCTGCATGTATGAACATGGAACGCAGTGGGGAGATGATATTGGGTTAAAATATGGTTACCCAGCGGAGGATATAATCACCGGATTGGAAATACATTGCAGAGGATGGATGTCAGTCCACAACAATCCTCCAAGGGCAGCATTTCTGGGTGTAGCTCCAACAACACTTGCTCAGACACTACTGCAACACAAACGATGGAGTGATGGTGCTTTCTCGATTTTTCTTTCAAAGTACTGTTCCTTCTTGTTTGGGCACGGAAAAATCAAGTTACGGCATCAAATGGGCTACTCAATCTATGGATTATGGGCACCCAATTCGCTCCCAACACTATATTATGTTATCATCCCTTCACTAGCTCTCCTCAAAGGCACCTCTTTGTTCCCGGAGGTAATGATCCACAGTATGAAAAGTCTCATTTTATTTCCTATGCTTTCTATTAAAACTTCCTGTGTCATTCAGATTACAAATCCATGGATCACACCCTTCATGTATGTCTTTTGCGTGAAGAACATGTACAGTCTATATGAGGCATTATCATGCGGAGACACATTAAAGGGATGGTGGAATGAACAAAGAATGTGGTTAGTTAGGAGAATAACCTCATATCTCTATGGCTTCATTGACACTGCCAGGAAGTTACTTGGACTGTCAAAGATGGCATTTGCAGTTACATCAAAGGTAAGCGAAGGAGATGAATCTAAAAGGTACGAGCAAGAAATCATGGAATTTGGGTCGGCAAGTCCAGAATATGTGATCATTGCAACTGTCGCATTACTCAACCTTATTTGTCTGGTCGGAGGGCTTAGTCAAATCATGACAGGTGGCTGGAATATAATCTTGAATTCCTTTTTTCCCCAGCTCATTCTCTGTGGAATGCTAGTGATCACCAATATTCCATTCTATGAAGCAATGTTCGTGAGGAAGGACAAAGGCAGAATACCATTCTCAGTTACATTAGCTTCTATTGGATTTGCGGTGTTGGCCCTCCTGGCACCAATAGTTTAAGGTCCTACAAGAGGCATCAGTGTCTAATAAAGTACTCCTTCCGTCTCGAAATAGATGTCGCGGATTTGTCAAATTTTGGATGAATCTATATACTAAATAGTGTCTAGATTCATCCAAATTTTGACAAATCTGAGACATCTATTTTGAGACGGAGGGAGTAGTATATATTATGGAATTATGGTTCTCTTCAAATACACTTCATCTGATAAATTTCTAGACGTACTTCTATATATGATCATCTACCTTGAGATTATCACTTGGTACTGCACAAGAAGAGACATAATACATAACAAACATACCTTATCAGGTAATATTCACTAGGGCCTGACTTGGAACATACACGCTCAGGTATCTGGCAGGCACAACTCCAGTTACACCTAGCTCGCAGACTCAACATCAAAATGATAGAATGTACCTATAAGGATGGCCTCAGCACTATTGTCTATGCTACAACTTACTGCATGCAGTCTAAGATGCAATACAGACCGCAGAGCGCAGAAGACTACCTCCTCTAAGAGACTGTAAGAAGCAAGAGAATTTTTAAAGCATGTGTCAGGTAAACATCTTCAAGGAGCAATTCAGCTCATATAAATGTTAGGAAATATATTTGGTTTTTTGGTTCTGCTTATCATATTCTCACCTAGTTGTAGGAGTCCTAGTGTATTGACCGGACAAGACGAGCAGCAAATGCCCCATCCAGAGAGTGCTTAGTTGGACTTGAGGAATAGAAACCTTCATCTGTGATAAATTCTGCAGGAACATATCCATGTACACCCTCCAGGGTAAACTCCTGTAGGATATCACAGTAGAATGAATATACTTTGGAGAGTTAAACTGCAATAATCGCTTTGTACCAAAAGAATAAAAAATGTTTCGTTGTGGTTCTTTTGGTTGCATGTTTGTGTATTGATTTGAAGGATAGTGAACATAACCAACTGACAAGCTAGCGTACATGATACAGACTTTTCAATCAGATAAAATGGGTGCTACAGAAAAGCTAAATGTGTAAACATTTTGGAGTTAAATGTGCATGAAAAGATATATCATTGTTAAACATGAACTAGTAAAACTAACATTTAGTGGGAATGACAGAAAACTTCCAGTTGCTGGATAAGGACTGAAATTCAGCTCATCCTATGTCTAAAAGATGACCAGAAGTTTGGTGATACTAAATCAATAATACTTGGGGAGAAACAATGTATGCATGCTTAATAGTAGCAAGGTACCAACAGGGCCTCGAATTGTAAGGACAGGCATACTGCTTAGATCAGCTGAACATATCTTTTGTGAAAGATCAATGATTAGTTTAAATATGAACTAGTACCGGATGCCGCTGAACAAAAGCAGTAATCCGGTTCTCATTTTCTTCATGATCAATGGAACATGTACTGTAGATTAGCACACCGCCCGGTTTTACCAGCCTGCAAGTGAAGTCATTGAAAGTAATCTTAGATGTTGTCAAGATGGATTTGCTTTTACAAAGTTTAAACTTGCAACAGAAAGAATCTCACGATGATGCTGAATAAAGGAGCTCATCTTGCAAACATGTCAACTCCTCCAAATCTTCAAATTGTCGATTCCAACGCAAGTCTGCCCTCTGGGAGCACAAAAGGGTGACTTTAATTCATCACAAAATGTGCCAAATTCCAGTAGATTACAATGCTCTGTGATGGTGAAATTCTCGAAATAATTGAACATAATAAGAGAGCTACCTTCGAAAGGACACCCAGCCCAGAACATGGAGCATCCAACAAAACCTTGTCGTACTTGGCAGTGCTTTCCTTCTGCAATATAATTCTACATGTGTGTAAGCCTCCTTATCATACGTGTGGATATATCATTGGAACATAAGTCCATAACAGTCACTAGCCATATCCTGACGAATATTTCCAGTGGAGATGCATTATTCTTGGAAATACAGGACTTTCTCTTGCTTTTCCAACCTTTTCATGGATTGGTAACTATGAACTGTCTTGGAATCTTACAGCATATAGTCGAAGATCACCATGGACATCAGTGATTATATCATCAAGATTGTGGCACTTTGCTGCCTCCATGAGAATTCTCAGGCGACCTTTGTTTATGTCAAGAGCCCATATCTTCCCTGTATCAGAGTACATCATCATGTCAAGTTCAATAGTAGTATTCCAGACTTAGAAGCTCGCTCCACATCAATGACACACTGTGTTAACAAGATCAGATCTAGTAAAACAAAACTATTTTAGACCTGTGAGCATTATTTGCTTGTCATTGTTGAATATAAGCCTTCACAAATGCTAGCTTTCAATGGCAATGAAAGGATGAAGAACGTCTAACACTTTAAACATTAAATAGCCATCAGATGCTAGATTTAAAAGGCATGGATATACTACATTCACTGATTTATATCTGACAAATAAAGCTAGACATAATAGCCACTGGCACACGTTACCAGGTCATAACAAGCAAGTGTCTGCCGGCGGCCCGACACCCCAATCAGGCCATTAAGAAATAACATGTGAAAGGTGATTCATCCGAGCATGTACTCACATTTTTATAAGAATCATAACATGCTAACATAACACGTTACAGAAGATAGTGGCATGGCCAGAAAGGAAAAGATAAGACACTAGCGGAAGAAGCTCCTACAGTTCTCCAGTTGCAATATTTACACCCCCTCAGTCCAATCTCTCACCTTGTCCTGCCAGCCGGGATGCCATGAACAAAGTCTTCCCGCCAGGTGCAGCACAACAATCCATGATTGATTCCCCGGGTTGTGGATCGACCACAGACACAACAAAACCTGCAATAGGTTCCGTAAATCTTAGTACAAGCAATCAAAAGCTTTGTTCAATGAAGCTTTCTGTTGTTAACAAGACTTGGAACCATTTAAGGAAAAGGTATACGTTTAACTTAATGAAGTGTAAAGCATAAGAGAGCCATCAATGTGCAGTCGTAGTGAAAATCATTTCAGTCTCATGATCCCATTTATGATAAATAAAAGGATATGCTTGATGGTTAACAAATAACGTTCATAACTTACCTGCACTCTCATCCTGCACAGCACACATGCCTTCTCTCAGCAATCCAGCTTGTAAGACTGCCTGCATGGAAGAAATTAAGATATCAAGATACCAGCCAGTATCTCGAGAAGCATTAAAAAAAGTGCACACCAGATGCAGTTAGAAAAAATCACTAGATTTTCTTATGGATAAAAGGAAAAATGAGGAAACGGTGGACCCACAAATGCTGCACATGTTACTTCTTGAATATAAAGGAACTTGTATGATACACAGCCAAATTGTCTAAAATAAAATGCATGGTGGGTTAAAGTGCTCCTTAGTAATAGCACCAAAATAGTATCTAAAGACATGATTAGTATAGAATTGTTCTTTCCTTTCTTGCTAATAGTATCAAAATGCAGTATTTCAGGTTAATTTTCTTAACGTTCATTTTTACTAGTTTTCAGCGTCTCACTTCCTTGGACTGAAATTAAGTTTGGTATCTTATTGTCAATGTTCAATTTAGTAGGCTTTGAAATGTCATTTTGTAAGCATCCTGAGCAGAGTGTATCAACCAAGCACCAGTTCAGCAGTGACCACAGAGCTATTCAGCTTTCATACCTGCATGCCCTCACGAATTCGGACAAATTCATCCATAATTGACTTTTCGTAGTGAACCTACACAAAAGGAAATCGAGTGAGAAACTCAATGCAAATAATCAAGGCAGAGTCCTTCTGACGTTAATGGGCATTGCTTATGTCATCTCAGTCCACGAAGACTCTACCTACTGTAATTCCTGACCGAACCAACACGCTCAAACAAATACATCGTCAATGTCATATTCAAACAACCAACATGTCTTTATCATGAATACGCATTCATGGATCATGGTTCCCAAGACAGTAGTAAAAAATTACGAATGAATAGGATGAAACTGAGGTACTGAAAATTAACGGAAGTACCTGCAAATCTTCCAATCTGTTAACAAGATCATCCCTTGTATAGCCATTTGCTGTGTTCACCCTACAGCACAAAGATCAGTCAGCCAGGAACACAAGCATAAACAGCGCAGGTAATTTGCATTTCGCAGAAGAGCATTCGCTTAGTTAAAACCTTAGACTGAAATAAGGGTCACTGTTATTCCAATTCATCAATTTTAGAGCTTCTTCTTTTCCATGAAATCGAATCCATCTTCTCACCATCCACTGTAGAGACGAAAACACATTACAGTTTACAAAGCATATCTACTACCAATCTTATATAGTATTCTTTTAAGAATCGCCAGACAGAGCAAGTACACTGAACTGTCATAGGTATATTACCCCAGTTAACAAGGACAATGGTTAATAATAGGAATGAGTTCAAGTGGAATGTTACCGATGCTGCACTAAGTGTATTAATTGTTTGGACAAAGAATTTGACATTAAAAACTAAGAAACAGAAGTCAACTAAGACTCAGGAAGATAAAGCAAACTTGCAACAGGATGAGAATTGAAGTTTAGGAAGTAAAGAAAACTTACAACAGGATGAGAATAAATTATGGAAAGTGCACGAGCTTGGGCACGGTCATCACCTTCTACCTTTGGAAGAGGAAGAGAGTCTGTCTCCTAATTATAAAAGCAACACAATGACGTTAAAGGCTTACAGCATAATCCTATTGACTAGTCTGAGTAGACCAGGTTTTACCTTCAGTGATAGAAGTTTGCGCAGAATTGCATTCACCATGTTCCCGGCACCGGGCCTTAAAGCTACTTTCGCAAGTCTTACATTCTAAAATTGGTTTTGCAAGGACGCATATCAGGTCCATTTTTTAAACAAAGATAAACAAATAAGTTGCCTGGTAACATAACTTTAGTAGAACTGACAACAAAGGTGTAATGCTACATGTCAAGTTGTTAACCTCAAATAAAGGACACGCCAAGTTTGAAAACCACCATAAAACAAAGATCAGTACACAAAGTACATCTTCGGAATTAAAACAGGAATATAACCACAACATCTTTTTGGGGTTCGCGTGTAGCATCTGGCTATTATCATAATAATTTACATCTAACATACTAGTAACTCACAGAGAACAGAAACATAGTCATCTACATCATTTAACTATGTTATGGAATGATCACAAAATAGGCGCATTATTAGCTCATTATTACATCTCCTTTTTAAAAAAAAAACTCCTCATTACATCTCCTTGTTATTTGGAACATAACAAAACAAGATCACTTTTTCAATTAAGAGACACCGGTTGCCACATTTAATATTCTGGTCAACCAAAACCCAAGCAAAGGGGTACCTTAATTTCAGTACATGTTAAATACTATCAACATACCTCATCAACGACAGCATAAGCTGGTACATTGAGTTTGAGAATTTCAAAGAAGCCAATTCGCAATATCTGAAATCAGAAGTGCTAACCTTCAAATATTTGACAAGCACAAGTTAACTTTTATAATAGGTATTCAACAAGATTATATGCCATATAAGAAATATAAGAGAAACCTGCAGCAGAAGTGGTTCCATTTTGCTGAACACCTTCTCGTCGCTACAGAGTGACATGATAAGATAATCAATGTAGCGTTTCCAACGTACAGTTCCAGCTACTATGACAGTAACCTAACAATCCAAGCATAAGAGAGTCAGAAGTTTTGAATTCCTACGCAGGCATATATACAGGCCGTCTTAGCCTCTTAGGTGTGTTATACTGCTACAGTGTTACAAAGCCATTGGTATAATATGTTCATCATGACACCCTATATCACAAGTAGTGATAAAAGAAAATCAAGAAACAAAGTTGACAGCTACTTAGCTATATGCTCATCAAATACAGATAACATCATTATGCCACTGAACAGAAGAGTTATTTTTCAATATGTGCAATAAACGAACATAGCGTTCAGCCCTGAACAAATTGGAAGTCATAGACAGAACAACCATTTCAATATGTGCAATATGTAAAATTTACCAGTCTTATATCCCTGTCATCCAAATGCCGTGTACTGAACCCTAACGTCCTTTCTACATAGCCCATCTCATTCTCCCCGGAATCGTTTGCTGTCTCATTTAAAAGATCAACAAATGCCTTCCCCTTCTCAGCCCTTAGCAACCTCACTGCTGCAACTGCTCCGACAAGGCAAGAATGCAAACATTATGAATGGTTAAAAATATCCCAATAAATTAGATCATCTCTAGAGATTCATACAAGTAAACCAAATAAGATTAGCAAAATGACAAAATCATAACATTAACACTTTACCTGCTCTGTGATGAGAAACCTCGAAATTAACAACCGGAACCTTATTCGTCCCTATGAAAACATGGAAAATTGGTTAAACTGAGTAGCAAAGCTATAGTATTTCAAGCAGTGCTATGTACCTGCTCCTTTATTAGAGCTTTTGGGATTAAGCTTTGGAACTCCAGTAATCCCTAAATAGAATAGGAGGTTTGCATCACTCAATCAGACAAACATAGAGATGGAGTAAGATAGTATTGCATTGTTCTCCCTCCGTTCCATAATTCTTGTTGTGGTTGTACTAGGAAGGATCGTGTCATTGGCTGGCTCATCTCTAGCTTCACTACTTTGCGCGATCTTATATTAATTTGCTGATGAGTTTTTACAAAAGCAAAAAAGAAGACATATGCCACTTGTACATCGCGAAGGAATACAGATGAGAAGCTGCATTACGTGAGTCCTTGGTCATATAACTTTTTTTGACAAAGAAATATAAAGTAATCTGCTGGACATATACAGTAATCTGAATATATAGTAATCAGTGTCACAGGTGAATGGCAAATAAAAACCATCCTAGTAGCATTCTGTACCTGCTCGACGAGGTGAAGGCTCCGGATCATCACGCGTCCAAACCCGACCCCTCCCTACAGAAAAGGAGAAAATGTAGAGCGGTTCATCAGATAAACAAACCTGCGAAGCTACGGACCAATCGAACAGCACGATTAGGCTGCAGCATCGATTCCTCCCACTGTACCTGCTCTGCTCGGAGGCGCTCCCGTGTCGTACCTCGAGGCCCTGCTCCTCCCTTCCAAAAAAAACAGCGAAACAGGCGGGGCCCATTAATTAGCCCAAGCTACGCAAGCAGGCTGCGGCAACCTGCAGCAGCCCCATGGAAAAATGCGTGCGGAGGCGAGTGACGCACCGGAGCTCTTGCGCGCGGCGGAGCTGGCGTCCGCGGAGAGGAGGAGCGGCGAGCCGACCCGCGTGCGGAAGTGCGACAGGGCAAGCGCGTTTCCCTCCATTCTGCTGGGGTTTTGGAGGGAGCCGGGGCGTAGCGGGGAGAGAGGGGAGATGGCGACGAGGAAGAAGAAAGGCGACGGTACAAGTAGAAGAGGATAATATGAAGATGGGCCTGGGCCGGGCTTGTCTTCGTGGAGGCCCTGGTTAGCTTGGTGGCACATAGTGTTACTTAAGATGTGGTACCCCTCGGGCAAGCCGTACGCGTCCCCGGACGATGGCCCATCCTACTGTCACGTGTCCACTAAAAACAGCCCAAATACCTTTTTGTTGTAAAATATCCCGTATTTGCTATATATGTCTTTGTTTTTGTTTCCGAAGCAAAAAAAAAGTTTGTTTTAGAAATAGAACGTCTCGCTGGTGACCTCGCCGGAGACCATGCAACAAAAAAATTATGCTAATGTAGCAAAACCGACTTCGTCGGAGACATCATCGGAAAACTCGCTGGTGATTCTCGCCGAAGACCTTGTAGCAAATAGTTGACACTGAAGCCACAAGACGGTTGTAGCAACAAAATTCTTCTAATATAGCAAAAACCTACTTTGCCGGAGACATCGCCAGAGAATTTAGCCGAAAGACCTCGTCGGAGAACTTGTAGCAAAATTTTATGGTATTGTAGCAAAACAAAAAAAACAGAGATAGCAAAAAAATATATAGTTATGCAGCAAATCCACAAACACGACCCGCACTGTCGGGACCGCCTGTAGCAACTTCGTCTGCCTTTGGTAGCAACACCGTTCGCCGTCGGGAGCAAAGCCGCCCATCGTTAGTAGCATCTCCCCGGCAGTGGCGGACATGTCTGCTACGAAGAGAGCCCGGAGGGCGGTGTCGGCCAGCAGCGGGCGGCAGCGACGGTGGCAGGCGGCAGTGGTTGGCAGCGGCGCAAGGCAGCGATAGATCTCAGCGACTTGATCTTGGCGAGCGCGAGCAGATGGGCGGCTTGATCTTAGCGAGCGCGAGCAGCGACGACGGGAAAATCCAAATCCCGTCCCCGCAGATCAGCCCTGACGCGACGACCGGTATGAGCAGCGCCGCCTTCTTCCCGTTGAGCTTGTGCCAGAGGAACACCACCACGCTCCCCACGCACATGTCAATTGCGAAGCTGGCGCCAACGAGGAACGGCACGGCCATGGGAAGCGGCACGATCCTCCCGACCCGCTGCGGCAGTGGTGGGCAGCGACGCAAGGCAGCGACGGATCTCAGCGACGGTTTCACAGAGAGAAAGGGAAGAAAAAAGGGAAGAGATAAGGTGGGCCCCGGTCGCATGGAGCGTACTGTCAACCCGGACGATGGCATCGTCCGGACGATAGCTATCATTTTCCCCAAAAAAAAAGTGTTAAAATGTGGTTCTCCTTGTAAAAACTTGATTAAAGGGAGATCGGCCTGGAATCACTGCTAAGCAACAGATCGGCAAAGGCTCCCTTATTAACTGATACTGATAGAAATGATCTTGTCGCTACGGCTATCTTGTATATATGGTGGGAACGTCGGCAGGCGACCCATGGTGAAACAGTGCAGCCACCGGCAAGAACAGCACAAGCTATATCTACTTTGACCCTGAATTACACTCGAGCAAAGAGAAAGAAAGTGGGGATTGTGAGGCACGGCTGGATTAAACCGAGAGAGGGGTTTGTGAAACTGAATGTGGATGCAAAGGTTTAGCTATGAGACAGGCTAGGGTAGCACCGACACTGTCATTAGAGATGAGAAGGGGTTCTGTTTAGCAGCGAGTAATTGTGGGATTCCTTTTGTCTCCGATCATTCCATGGTAGAAGCACGTGCTCTTCACGATGGACTTCTCCTAGCAAATCGACTAGGCTGTAAGCGAATTGAAGTAAACTCGGATTGTGTTGATGCGATCGATGTTATGAAGAATGGAGGCAACTCTTTCGGTCCAGCGGCGGCGATTTATGAGGGGTGCACTCTGCTTAGTCGTAACTTCACTGAGGTTGTTTTCTTTCACTGTCCTTGGAAAGCTAATAAGGTAGCACATATTTTAGCTAGTCACTCGGAGGGTACCCAATCAATTGTCTGGATTTTATTCTCTCTGTACTAGCAGATAATGTATCTTTAATTAATAAAGTGCGTCGGTCATGGCTTTCTCTTAAAAAAACTTGATTAATCTACCGATTTATTAATAATCACCAACACAGTATAAAGAGGACTAAAATTTTAAAAATACAAATATTTTTACCGACCGCCTAGCGACGAATACAAACATTTTTAGCATATTAGTTAGAAAGACGGTGGCACTTGTTCGATATGGTATAAACATGTTATTTTGCAATCTCATAAGACAACATGCATCTCTACTCACATGGCAAAATATGTGAAGCGATTAAGAGGGAAACTGGTAAACAGGGTCACTATTCAGTCACATGTAGTACTACAAAAACCCCTTCCTACCTGCGTCGGTACATACATGAGCGACATCCACTGTCCATTTTCTCTTTGAGATTGGTGTGTCAATTTTGTCTTTCTCTAGCCGGTACACGGATGATATCATGTTGACACGGGCGGAGCTCCTTGGAGATTAAAAATGGGTAGATAGTTCGCTTGATGTGTGATAAGATGGGCCTACTGGGATATGTAGAAGTAGATCACAGTAGTTCTTATATTTCTATACGGAGGGGGTACTAGTTCTGCCCATCGTCGTGAAGCAAAAGCTAGAAAGTTGGGAGTCAAAAAAGGTGCCCCATCTGATCAATAGACACACTGTTCTTGTGTCATATTCACGCTGCTTGCGCTGCGTTTCTCCTCAAGCAGGCGCAGTTGTGCAATACGATCGGCCGCGGCGTGCTTGTCCTTTGCCACCCGTCATATATATTAGTACTTCTTCACTTCATTTTTCAAGAGGGATGGACCGATCGGCCATGGCTGCACCTGCATTCTTCCTCTTCCTCATGCTCGCTCTCGCCGGAGCAGTGTCTGCTGCCGAAGACGACATACCTGCCCTTGCCGTGATGGTCTTGAAAGGGTACGGCAGTCCCGTCGACGAGAACATCATCGTCGGCATGGAGACACACGACCAGTCCCTCGGCGGCTTCGCCAACGGGCGCGGCTACTGGCAGTCCTTTCCAGGCCACGGCCACCTGTTCCCGGAGTCCACGCCCCTCCCGTTCAGCAACAGCTACGAGGACCTCATCGGCGGCCTCTCCAACCTGCCGGACCTGCCGCTGGGGCGGGGGGCCATGCAGCATGCGGGCCGGGTGCTCTCCGCCTACGACCCGGCCACCACCACGGACCTGGAGCCGCTCAAGCGGGCGCTGGCGTCGCTCAAGGTGATGATATCCGAGGCCCGGCGGCTGCAGCCTATCGGGGAGACCGTCCTCCGGGAATGGGGGACCGAGTTCCGCGTCGGACGGGCAAGTGGGACGGGCCCTTCACCGACATGCTCGAGAAGAGCGCCAACATCCGCAGCATGGAGGAGGCGCTCGCCGTCGTCAAGGTGCTGCTGAATCCCACCTTCGAGCAAGTGCTCATGGCTCACGCCACCATGATCAGCTTCGACTAGTAAACTTGCATCGTGTTTAATTAGGCTTTTGCGCTCCGGGCATCTCGAGTCCATTTATTTCCATGTTCATCTACGCGGAGTAATTAGTTAATCGTCTGGTTGGATAATGTGCTTTCGGCTTGCTTGGTTCGGTATATGTCTCAGCTCTCAGCCTGAAATCTCAAGTTTAATCAATGAAAAAGTTGTTAGTGAACACCATGACAACCTTGCCCACTAATAATACGCAAATGCTATTTATTGGAATGCTGAACCATATTATCTAAGCAGTGCTCTCAAATAGCTCTAATTTTTTGAACAAAGGGAAGGACCCAGAAGGGTCCAGCGCTGCAAATTCATTAAGTGGTGGATACAATTACAATCAGGGCTATAAAAGAAAGAAACATTACAGATAAGCCCTGGTCTTTTGCTAAAAGGACCTTGGATAAAACATGAAAACAGCAATCAAGTCCTTCTCCACCGGGGACGATGACGCACTCGACGCCGTGGCCGGCTACACCACCGCCGGGGACGAAACCACTTGGCAGGGGAGAGTCGAAGAGCGCCGCGGTGGAGTGACAGAGGGGCCTCCATACTGGCGCGTCAGCCAGGAGGTTGTTGTAGAGGCGGCTCGTCCAGAACCGCATCGCGGAGTGGCTGCCATGACCGAAGATAGCGGTGACGCAAATTCGTCGTCGCTTGGGAGCTCCGCCGGGAGAAGCAGCAATTCCCCATCGAGGAGGAAGAAAGCAGAGCAAAACCCAACCAACATCATGACCATCTCCTTGATGGCTGCAAATGGCGGCAGGGAAATTGCAACTGACCTCTTCCTCATCGGCATAGCAAGCTCTCAACCACTGCTTGAGGCGCCGGCCGCAAGTCTCCAGACTGCTGCCACAAGACGGAGGTTGCAACCAAAGAAAATGGTCGAAGAAATCTCGCCAAACACGGATCTTATTTTGCAGGTGAGTGGTGGTCTTCCTCCGGGCCAGCTCTCGCCATGAGAGCACAAGCATCAGAGGGAGAGGGACCACTTCCAGCTTGGCGGGATCCGGCACGACCAGCTCGAAGCACCTGGGGCGGCCAACCTTATTTAGAGGGATGTGAGGCTTGATGTGCTCCGCATCAACCACCGCCTGCCACCTGCGAGGCGCAGCAGAGCAGATCGGAGCCAGGGCGTGGAGAATCTGCTGGCCAGAGATCTCCATCCTACCCCCAATCGGCACAGAGGCACAAGACACTAGAGCTAAAAATCCTACAGCTAAAGAAAGAAGAAGCCAACCACCAGCTCCATCTCCACGCCGGCCACCATGGCTACCGGAGAGGAGGGAGGAGAGGGGCGGCAGAGGCGGTCGGGGGTCGACTCTCGGGATCGAGGAGGAAGAGAGAAAGGACTCCTCAGAAAGGATTCATTGGGTCGGTATTGCACCTTTTGCTTGGGTTTAAATAGCTCTAATACATAGCTCAAAGAACTAACAAAAACATCTTATGTTCGACTCCCTAGTGCACGGCTTGTTTCAAGTCATTGTTTATGTTGAAGTATAATGACTCTGAGTAGTTAGTTAAGCCTGAAATCTCAAGTTTAATCAATGGAAAAGTTGTTAGTGAACACCATATAACAATCTACTGTCCATTTACTTCAACTGAGATTCACCCACTAATAATACGCAAATGCTATTTATTGGAATGTTGAATCATATTATCTAAGTAGTGCCCTCAAAAAGCTCTAATACAGAGCTCAAGGAACTAACAAAAGCCGCGTTACGACTCCCTAGTGCACGGCTTCTTTGACCCGCGTGCGGAAGTGCGACAGGGCGAGCGGTGTTTCCCTCCATCCTGTTGGGGTTTTACAAGTAGGGATGTCGGCCGACAGTTTATGGAGGGGTTTTGGGGTATTCACAAATTTTGTGTATTTATGATTATTCTGAACAAAAAGATAACATCAAATGGAGGTTTATTTCAGTATATGGGACATCTTATGAAGAACATAACCTGGAATTATGTAATGTGTTGTTGGTTTGGACCTACCTTAGTGGGAGGAGAATTTAACCTTATTAGGAATAGTTCTGAGATGAATACCCGCAATATAAACAAAAAAATGGGCCAACTTGTTTAATGATTGGATTAATAGATTCTGACTTATGGAGTTGCATAATTCTGGTAGAAAATTTACTTGGACCAATAACCAAGATAACTTGGTGATGGCAACTCTAGATAGGGTTTTCATCACTACTCCATCTGTACCGGAATATAAGACGTTGCCGATATCACGTTCAACTTTTGTCACGAACAAAAACTACCTGAGTTTCCCGTTTTACCCTCCGTACCGCATGTGTCGCTTGGTGTCCTGTCCTTCCTGACTCCCGACCGCTCTCTTAGCCCCTCCATGGTGTGTGTCGTCGCCACCCCTTCCCTCCTCTCTCGCTGGCATCTGCCCCTCTCGCTCCCAACTGCCTTGTTGCTCCCCGGAGGAATCCCTCTTCCTCTCGGCTCCGCCTTCGCCAACAACTTGGAGGTCAAAGGTGGCGTTTTTGTGTGCCGGATATGCTCGTCGCTTTCCTAGCCTGACGGTATGAGTTCCTTGCTGATTAGCGCGCCCCGGCCTCCGCCGGCCTTCTACACCTCTTCCACTTGCCTCGTTCCTACCGGCACCGCAACTCTTACCGTCACTGGTCTCATTCTTCCCTAGATGGACTCGAGCGCGGCAGGCCAGACCTGGAATAGGCACTTCACGGGAGGCGCTGCTGCTACTGTCGGCTCGAGCGTGGCGGCCCATACTTGGAGACGGCAGATCCAGGGTGTCACAACCACTTCTGAGCGCGGGAGCCGGTAGATTGAGACGGCAGATCCTGGGCGTCACTGCTAACTCGGCGACGACCCTGCGAACTACAGTTCATCGAGTCTTCTCGATCTCCACACGAGACAAATGACACGGGTAAATTTCTACAACACAATACTTTGTCATATTGTCCTAAAATTTGTATGCCATTTGGTTTTCAAAGTACTCCCATGTTAAAATTTGTGTGATACTTAATCTTGATATTTACTGGAATTTTTCATGCTCGTTGATTCCACCATGTATACGCTAGCGTCCAAGCTTGTCCAATGATCTGTGACCAAGCTTGTTTGCCCCTATTGAACTTGCGCTGGGAAGGAAGTGGGCAAGCAGGTCCGGATGGCGATGCGGGGAAGGTGGAGGGGGAAGAAAAAGTCCCGATCAAGTTTCAAACGATTAGGGGCAAACTTGTACTTTTGCTCATTTCCACCTGGTCGGAAAATCCCCCCAATGTATTATATTTCGTTACGGAGGGAGTACTTGTTGAGACAGTATGTATCTAGCTAGTTTGGTGAAAGCTTTACCTAGATTGGGGAGTGACCATACTCCTCTAATTGCAGATATTAGAGCCTTGGTTATTCCTAAAACTAAAATGTTTAGGTTTGAAAAGTGGTGGATGGCTCAGGAAGGTTTCTCCCAGGTTATTGAGAAGTCATGGAATGCCCCATGTAACTTGATAAAACCAATAGACATCTGGTAATTTAAAGTCAGAAATTTTAGGAAAAATGTGAAAGGTTGGTGTATTAATATAAAAGCTGACCAAAATATAATAAAACAGCAACTTGTTGCTGATGAATATGATTTATTGGATATTTCGTCTGAAACTCAAGCTTTATCTCATGTCTCTAAAAACAGAATGGTAATTGCTTCTGATTTCACAGAGATGTGGAAAAAATATGAGATCAAAGCCAGGCACATGTCTAGGGATTGACAAATCCTTGAAGGTGAAAGGAACACTACATACTTCCACTCTATTGCTAATCAAAGGAGGAGAAAGAAGCGGATAACTTCTCTTCAGGGACCTGGTGGTGATGTAGTTGAAGATAATGAAAATTGATGTAGATTACTACAAGAATATTTTTGGCTTCAAACACAAATTAAATGTTGATTTAGTTGATGACTTTTGGAATGAGTTAGAAAAGGTTACTGCCGCTCAGAATGCTTTCTTATAAGCTGATTTTACTGAGCATGAGATAAAGGATGTTGTCTTTAGCTCTTATGTTGAGGGTGCTCCTGGGCCTGATGGCTTGTCTTTTTTGTTCTACAAAAAGTTTTGGGATCTTATTAAGCATGATTTAATTGCCATGTTTAATGACTGGAACAAGATGGACCTTGATCTATTTAGGCTTAATTTTTCTCTTTTGACTCTTATTCCTAAGGAACCAAATGTTATAATCATTAAGAAGTATAGGCCAATAGCCTTGACCAATTGTAGCTTCAATATTTTCTTCAAGTGTCCCCCTACTAGAGTAGGGGTAATGGGGGAAGAGCTTATTTCACCAAACCAGACTGCTTTCCTTAGAGGCAGATACACCTTGGTAAGTGTGGTGTCTCCCCGGGAAATTATTCATGAGGTGGCCCATAGTGACAAATCTGGTTTTATTTTCAAAATTGATTATGAAAAAGCCTATGACATGGTCAATAGGGATTTTCTGATCAAAATGTTAAATCTAGGGGTTTATCCCTAAGTGCATTTATCTATTCAAATCCCTATTGTATAAAGGGTATGTGGGTGTTAGAATTAATGGCATGGATAGTGATTTATTTGTTGCTGGTAGAGGGGTTAGGGAGGGTGATCCTCCTTTCCCTATTTTCTTTAATTTAGTGGATGATGTATTCACTAGAATGCTAATTAAAGCTGTGAATAACAACCACATTAGTGGTTTGTTGCATGGATTTAATAGAAGTGGTGTGATTAGCATGCAATATGCTGATGACACCCTTCTTTTCTTGCAAAAATATTTAGCCCTGGTCATGAACTTGAAATGGCTATTATCCTATTTTGAACAAACTTATGGCATGAGAATCAACTCTCATAAATGTGAGTTGGTGCCAATTAACGTTGATGATGATGAAACTCAACTTTTCTCCCAGTCTTTAAGTTTTAAGATTGGGTCTTTTCCTTTGAAATATCTGGGAGTCCCTCTCCATCACAGCAAGCTCAGAAAGGAAGACATATAGTCTATTATAGATAGTCTTATCAAGAGAGTTATTAGCTGGAGGGGAAACTTTTAACTCGGGTGCTAAGATGGAGCTTGTTAGGAGTGTTCTAGCTAGTATACCAATTTATTTGCTAAGTGTCATCAGATTCCCAAAATGGGCTATTAAGTTGATGAATTCTTAGATGGCTCATTGTCTCTGGGATGACTATGAAGGTCATTTAAAATATCACCTTGATAATTGGGCCTTGGTCTCCTAGAAAAAAGAATTTGGGGGGCTTGGTATTCCTTATTTAGCTTAGATGAATTTGTGCCTTTGGGCGTCATGGGTCAAAAGATACCATTTAGATGATAACAAATTAGGGAAACAAATTATTGACCATTAATATAATGTAAATTCCCTCAATATTTTTGATTCATCATCTGTGGGTGTCTCTCTCTTCTAGAAAGGAGTTCTATGCGCTGCTAAAGCAGCCAAAATGGGATACTCCTGGAAAGTGGGTAACAGGAGAAAAGTTAAATTCCGGGAGGACCAATGGTTCTGTACCTCAAGCCTTGTTGTCCAGTATTAGGAGGTGTATGTAATAGTTAATGAAAAGTCTTCTTGTATTGCTGACATTTGGGATGGAAATCAACTAAAACTCACTTTCAGGAGATGCTTTAGCCATGCCTTGTTAGTTAAATGGTATGAAATTATACAGATTGCACAATCCATTCACATTACTGAAGTGGAGGATGACGTTATTTGGAAATATGAGGATAAAAAGATATATAGTGTGAGTTCTTTCTATGATATTGTGAATTTCAGAGGTGTTTTGCCTGTATATGTTGATGCAATGTGGCGCTTGAAAGTTCCTCCCCAAATCCACTTTTTTCTTTGGCTTGTTTCCCATAATAAAATTCTCACTAGAGATAATTTGGTCAACAAACAAAATGTTGATGTAACTTGTGTTTTCTGCTCTAAACCTGAAACCCGCAATCACTTGTTTTTTGAATGTGTGGTTGCCAAAGCTATTTGGGCAGAGATCAAAGATGACTTGTGTCAGAATCTTGTAAATGTTTCTTTTGAAACAATTGCTAGCATGTGGTTAAGTGAGAAAAAGCATGATATCCATAATACCAGTAATGTTGTTGTTATGTGGGGCATTTAGAATACCAGAAATGACCTTGTTTTTAATCAAACTAACTGGTCTGGCTTACAGGTTCTCTAGAGGAGGATGGCATGTATGATATTGATGGTGGCTCGGTTGACGTAGAGCATGTTGGGAGACCCCAAGAGAAGGGTGTGATGAGCACAGCAACAAGTTTTTCCTTGGTTATGAAACCAAGGTTATTAAACTAGTAGGAGTAAGGAAACAACTCCAAGATGTTGCTAGCAACTTAGAATCCTGCACAACACAACCACAGAACTTTCCTCAACTTACAGTGAGGTTGTCAATCTCACTGGTTTGCTGAAAACAAAAGATTAAACGTATAGTGTGGAAGATAGTAATTGCTTGTAGAAAGTAAACAGTAAAAATAAACAGTAGATGGTGTATCAATGGTAAAGGAATGGATCGGGATCCACAGTTCACTAGATGTGTTTCTCCTTAAGATAAATAGCATGTTGGGTGAATAAATTATAGTTGGGCAATGATAGATAGAAAATGCATAAATATGCATGTATAAGGCATGATTATTCCTATGAGATTCGTTTGGGAATTACAACATAATACATAGACCATAATCCAACTGCATCTATGACTAATAATCCACATTTAGGTTATCATCTGAATCCCTTCCAGTATTAAGTTGCAAGCAACAGATAATTGCATTAAACAAAGTGTTTAAAGTAAACAAAACAATTGCACTTGGGCAAAGGATTATTGTTTTATCCCTAGTAGCAACAGCACATCTACAACCTTAGAAATTTCTGTCACTTCCCCAGATTACTAGAGGCATGAACCTACTATCTAGCATAAATACCCCCTCTTGGTGTTGCAAGCATCTACTTGGCTAAAGCATCTACGAACAACGGAGAGCATGCAAGATCACAAATAACACAGACATGATAGAACCAATAATCAATCTTGAACATAGTACTCAATATCCATCGGATCCCAACAAACACAACATGTAGGATTACATAAATAGATGATCTTGATCATGAACGGAGCTCACAAGATCTAAACGTGATAGCACAAAAGAGGAGAACCAACCATCTAGCTATTGCTATGGACCCATAGTCCAAAGGTGAACTACTCATGCATCACCCTAGAGGTTGGCATGGTGATGAAGAAGGCCTCCAGGATGATCTCTCCCCTCCGGCAGGGTGTTAGGAAGAGCTTTGGATCCCCCCTCCCCGATCTAGGGATGGAGATGGCGGCGGCTACAGACTCTTTCGTGGAATTTTGATCCGGTCCTTAGGGTTTCTGCATCGGTGTGACTTTATAGGCAAAGGGGCAAGATTGGTGGGTGCCCAAGGGGCCCACACTTAGGGCTAGCGTGCCCCTGGCCACGCCGCCACTAGATGTGGCTGTTGGAGATATGCCCAAGAGGCAATAATAAAGTGGTTATTATCATATCTTCACACTTATGATAAATGTTTACATACCATGCTATAATTGTATTAACAGGAAACATTAATACTTGTGTGATTTGTAAACATAAAAGAGTCCCTAGTAAAGCCTCTTGTTAAACTAGCTTGTTGGTTAATATATGATCATGGTTTCCTGATCATGAACATAGAGATCTTATTAACAACAGGATCATATCATTAGGAGAATGATATGGTGGACATACTCCTATAGATAAGCGTAGCATAAAGATCAAGTCATTTCAATAGTTCAATTGCTATATGCTTTCTGATACATAGTAACCTAATTCCTTCGACCATGAGATCATGCATATCACCTTTACCGGATGGATGCTTTGATGACATCAAACACCACACCGTAACTGGGTGGCTATAAAAGTGGCATTGAGTGTTCGGAAAGTATTGGTTGAAACACATGGATCAAGAGTGGGATTTGTCCATCCACATGACGGATAGATATACTCTGGGCCCTCTCGGTGGAATGTCATCCAATTAGCTTGCAAGCATGTGACTAGGTCACAAGGGATCACATATCACGGGAACGAGAAAAGAGTACTTATCGGTAACGAGGTTGAACTAGGTATGCAGAGATACCGACGATCATAACCTCGGATAAGTAAACTATCGTGAGACAAAGGGAAATTGGTATCGTATGTAAGTGGTTCATTCGATCGCAAAGTAATCGTAGAAATATGTGGGAGCCATATGAATTTCCAGATTCCTCTATTGGTTATTGTTCGGAGAAGTGTCTCGATCATGTCCGCATAATTCACGAACCGTAGGGAGACACACTTAAGGATTCGACGTTGTTTGAGTAGTTATGGTATTATGAGAAAGAGACCGAATGTTGTTCGGAGTCTCGGATGGGATCCGGGATATCACGAGGTGATCCGGAATGGTCCGGAGAATAAGATTCATATAAGGAAAGTCCCGTTTCGGAGTTCGGGAATGATTCCGGTGTTTTCATCGGGAATGTTCTAGAAGGGTCCGGATTGTCCGGCACTCCGGGGGGGGAGGGTACATGAGTGTGTCATTGAATGATTGCATCATGTACTAAGTGTTCTTGCTGTTCCAAAAACAGGAAAGTCAAATTGCCAGTTTGAAAGTCAAACGGCTAAAACTGGAAACTGTGGAAAACAGGAAACTGTGGGAAACAGGAAACTGTGGGAAACAAGCAAGAGGAGGTTGAAACCAACTTGGAGGAGGAGTTCCTCTCCTCCTTGGCCGGCGCCCAGCCCTAGGCCGAGTTGGGGAGGGACTCCCTCCCTCCCTGGCGCGCCTAGCCCCTCCACCTATAAAAGGAGGGCAGGGCTCCTCCTTGAGACACACAAGTTTCTACCTCTAATCTCCGGTTTAGAGCCGTTTGGTTTAGAGCTTCTAATTGCTTTAGCCTGCGGTTTAGAGCCTTCTAATTGGTGTGTCTAATCTTTAGACCACTAATAGCCCTCTCTCATACTCCACCATACTCGCTCCGGCTTAAGGCGAAGCCCTGCGGGATCTCCCCTCTACTTCCGGTACCACGCCGTTGTGCTGCCGGAATCGCGAGGAGAGTGCTACAACCTCCGCTGCCTGCTGGAACAAGGGAGAGGAAGGTCTTCGTCGAGTACCGAACGTGTGACCGACTGCGGAAGCGCTGCCGGAACGCAGCGCCGGAAGGATCGTCTACGCGATCTTGAGATCGGAAGTGTACGACTACATCACCCACGAGAATCTGCTCTCGTTAACCGCTTTGGAATCTTAAGTTATTCCATCGACTCGTTGCTACAATCTAGTAGATAGATCTTGGCTTGTTTGTTTGTATGCGATAGAAAATTTTTGTTTTCCATGCTACGAACCCATACAGTGGCCGCCTCGAGGCCCCACTTTGGCTGCCCTTCGGACTCTGTGTTCCTTCTGGTAAAATATTGACTTTGGATTTTGTCCTGTCCAATTCCGAGAATATTTCCTTACTAGCTTTTCTGAAACCAAAAACAGCAGAAAACATGCAACTGGCACTGCGGCATCTTGTCAATAGGTTAGTTCCGCAAAATGTATAAAAATACCTCAAAGTGTAGACAAAACATAACAAAGTTGATACAAAACAAACATGGAGCATGAAAAATTATAGATACGTTTACGACGTATCAGCTATCCTAGTGGACACTACTAGGAAAAGGGATGCTCGTGGCGCACCTGAAAAGCCCATCCGTGGCGCACTAGTGGTGCGCCACTAGACGTACGCTGCGGCTAAAAAGTGCCCGTAGCGCACTACCCTGGTGCGCTACGGTTATATGGAGATAGGCATAGCACACTACCAGGTGCGCCACGGGTAGGGGTATAGGTGCGCCACGGATATGTTTTTCAAAAAATAAAAAAAATAAAAAAAACACCCTCGTTTTGAATTGCAAAAGCAATCGGGTCCGCATCGTCGCCGTCGTGTCGCCTCGCTGGAGCATGGTGGCTGTGGCCACGACCTACCACCGCATGGAGGTGCGGGAGGCCGTGGCCATGCTAGTCCTCGCCGGCATTGAGGAAGAGAGGGAGAAGGAGGTGTGGCTGGAGAAGGGAGGAGGTCGCCGCAAGGAGAAGAAGGTCGCCGTCGCTCGTCGTGACTGCAAGGAGGAGGAGAAGGTCCTCGTCGCCATCGTCACTGCAAGGAGAGGAGGATGCCGGAGCAAGGAGGAGGAGAAGGCCGCTGTCAAGGAGGAGGAGGATGCCGAAGCAAGGAGGAGGAGAAGGCACTAGGGAAAGGTGCCCTACGGCTAAGTTTACCCAACAGGCCACAACCCACACATCCGTAGCGCACTACGTCATGTGCCCTACTATTAAGTTTCACACCCGTACGCACCCTGATCTAGTGCGCTACGGGTATGTGGTATGCGGCCACCTATGCCCTGGCCCACACATAGTCGTGGCGCACCTCCCCCATGTGCGCCACGCTTATGGCAGTTTGCCGTAGGGCACCTGCGGGCAGTCCGCCACGCCTATTTTACCCGTGGGACACCACAAGCAAGTGCGCCACAGATGTGTAGATTATCTATAGCCGTTTTCCTAATAGTGGGACCTTGTTGTTCTCAGGCGATGCAAGAGGAAGAATGTGCACTGTGACCGGGAGAGTGGAATAGTTGGCTCGGAGACTACCCATGTTTCTTTGGCCGGATCATGATTGACGCTGACAAACCTTGTTGGGTCTAAACTGAAGCTCGCTGAATCCTGCCTGGAGGATGCGGATGAAGCTCTGGCGTGAAAGATCACCACCAGAAAACTGGCGAGGTGTCTAGGAGAACAATCCCTCAGGCTGGTTGATGATGGGATGGTGTTGAGAGTGGTGGACAACTTCTGAAGCTTAAAAGTCTCGCGTGCATATGCTGTCTTCGCCTATCTCTTGGGCTGGAGTTTGTAGTTGCTTCTTGTAGCTAGTTTGGTTCTCTGCTGGTAATCTCCAAGAAGATCGTATGTTGATCTTGCTCATGGAGTGTTTGTGCTTTAAACCCTGAACGCGATGCGTTGCAAGACTTGGTTTCGATGCAATGGAACCGGGGTGTGCCCTTTTCTTCTAAAAAACTGTGTCCGGCGGACTAAACAGACATCCGCATATGTCCAACCTAACCGTGAAATGAATTAGTCTTGTTGGTATTGTGTACCGTAGGTTTTTGAAGACTAGTAGACACGTCCAAACGTTTAGACTGACGTCCGCCTACATCCCTACCTACAAGTCCTTGCCGCTCGCCGGGAAACTGGTAACGCCCGCTGCGTGTCACCCCCGCAACAAGCTGCGCGAGCACTTCCCCGAGGACCTCCTCTCCGAAGAAGGATTCCAAGTTATGTGGCGCCACCTCTCATGCAACATCGACAAGAGGCTGTCCGCGACCGCAGCGCTCCGTCGGCCATGGTTCACAAACGCACGCCACCGACGACGCTCCAGCTTGAGCTGCCGTGCGACATAAAACCGATGCCATTGTGTGTCTTGTGACTATTGGATTAGCGCAGTAATTTTTCTTTTGATCGGGAGATTATTAATTAATGCAGTAACTATGTGCACGATCGATAGTCTGTTGATCTGTTGCAGTAGTAGCAATTTCGTTTAAATATACAGAATTCCTTCACAACTGTGTTCCACTGATTAAACTTCAGATTTCGGGCTGAGACATATACTGAACCAAGCAAGCTAGAAGCGCGTACATTATCCAACCAGATGTTAACTAATAACAAGAGGAACACGCGCATGAAAAGAAGATGAACTCTCGAGAGATGGCTGGAGCACGATCTATCTAAAGCCTAAACCTGATGCATCGTGCATGAATGTAAGTTTACTAATCGAAGCTGATGATGGTGGCGTGAGCCATGAGGACTTGCTCGAAGGTGGGGTTGAGCAGCACCTTGACGACGGCGAGCGCCTCCTCCTTGCTGCGGATGTTGGCGCTCTTCTCGAGCATGGCGGTGAAGGGCCCGCCCCACTTGCCCGTCCGGTTGGCGCGGATGACCTCGTAGGACATGGCGTCCCAGTGCTCGATGTAGGGCAGGTGCTCGGGTGCGACGCGGGACTCGGTCTCCCACCCCCTGCCCACGGTGTCGCTGATGGGCTGCAGCCGGCCGGACTCGGACAGCATCACCTTGAGCGACGCCAGCGCGCGCTTGAGCGGCCCGAAGTCGGTGGTGGTGGCCGGGTCGTAGGCGGCGAGCACCCGGGCGGCCCGCTGCATGGCCTCCCGCCCCAGCGGCAGGTCCGGCAGGTTGGCGAGGCCGCCGATGAGGTCGTCGTAGCTGTTGCCGAACGGGAGCGGCGTGGAGTCCGGGAAGAGGTGGCCGTGGCCTGGGAAGGCCTGCCAGCGGCCGCGGCTGTTGGCGAAGCCGCCGATGGAGAGGTCGTGCGTCTCCAAGCCCACGGCGATCTTCTCGTCGACGGGGCCGCCGTACTCTGTGAAGCTCATCACGGCGACGGCAGGCACATCGTCTTTGGCAGCAGACGCGGCTCCGGCGAGAGCGAGCATGAGGAAGAGGAGGAATGCAGGCGCAGCAGCCATGGCCGATCCGTCCATCTCTTGAAAATGGAACTGAAGTACTCCTATATATGATGGGAGGCAAGGCAATGGACAAGCACGTCGCGACCGATCGTATTGCACAACTGACTGCGCCTGCTAGAGGAGGAGAGATGCAGCGCCAGCAGCGTGAACGGCACAAGAACAGTGTGATTACTGAGATCAGGTGGAGCACATTTTCTGACTCCCAACTTTGTTAACGATCTAACTGACATGACAATGTGTGTCTTGTGGCTATTGGATTAGTGTAGTAATTTTCCTTTTTGGAGGAAGATTAGTGTAGTAGCCACGTGCATGAATAGTTTGTTGATCTGTCATAGTAATTTCGTTAAAAAATATATTGAATTCCTTCACAACTGTTATGACGTCATTTTTGCTCCGGATCTTCAGTTAGTAATACTTTCATGATCTTTCACTGGTCTCTTCCGTAGTAAGACAAGCATCAAGACAGGGCCAGCCGACCAGCTGGTGTATGTACAACTGCGATGGCATTGGCAGAGATGGTAGCAGCAAAATTTATTAAGGCCATTTGCTTAGGTATCAAAAAACGGGGCCATGGTCAAATGGATTTTTCAAATGAAAACTCAAATTGGTTCAATCGGTTAACAAGCTTCACACTTCAACGAATTGTGGTCGCCTCGAATTCTCGATCTACTTGGCATATATCTCAAGGTCGACCTACTCTCCAACGGTGGGCGCCGGGGCAAATGCACCGGACATCCTGATGGGCTGTATGCATATATATCCATTACTACCTCCGATCCATATTACTTTCGCTGAAATGGATGTATCTAGACTTGTTTTAGTGATAGATACATCCAGTTCAATGACAAGTAATATGGATCGGAGGGCACTACTGGAAATTTTCTGATTCTAAACAAAATACTAGCAATACATATTTTCTTTTCATAGCGACAGCCACATATCCATCGTTGCATTTTCTACACTGGCAGCCTAATACTCCCCTTTTCTGTCGGATTATTTCACGAATCTACAGATCATGAAGCAATGTAATGGTTTCCACAACAAATAACCTTTACCTCGGTGAGAAAAGAACTCACTTTACCGCTAGTACCACTCTCCGGAGACTGTCTTACAATCTTGGCATAACAATCTCCGTCAAAAATAACTTGAACGAAGTCGTTATAAACAAACTACTACTGTATAACTTTGCCAGGCAATTAATCAACGCAGAGGTTACTGAAGTGGTACAAGAATGTTCCCCTACTTATATTATTTCTAGCTTACAAGTTACAGGAGAGTGCTGGTCAGCTTATGCACATCACGGCTGACAACGCAAGCTGGAGGAGACGCCAGATGAACAGCAACGACATATTACCAATACTTCGTCAAATTGGAAGCTTATCTCAAGGCACGTTGGGGAATATAGGCCGAGAAAACTGCGGACAACAGGTCAAAGACAACAAAGTCAGCACTAGCGATAATGTACAGAAATTTATTACTTTGTAAAGGGCATGACAAACTGGACGTTACCATCAGATATGTTGAAGGACGACTTCCGCGCAAAAATTTCTCTGGGGTCTAATGCTATATTGGATAATAAGATTTTATCCAGGTTTCCTTTTCTGCAAATCAAACACGAAGATTATGTTTATTAGCAGGCTTGAGATGATGTACCAAAAAGAAGCACCCTCGACCGAAAAATATTTATATTTCAAAAGGGAGGAACAAAAGGTAATATGTCATTTATTAAAGGAGCACAACAGATGATACTTTGAGTTTGCCATTTGCATCAAAATGCTTATCAATATTAAAGAGAATCCTGCTGTCAATTATGTAAATAATAATTCCATAGTTAATTCAGGTTGAGCTAGCTCAAAGTAAAGCAAGTACAGTTCATGTAAACCTCATGATGACAATAATAAGCAGAAGGCATAAACCGTATCATATGAGCAGGTGGGATTTGTTAAGTCAGACACATACTGAGCCCAAGAAGGAACAAATTTCATTCTGCGCCTTGATTCTTGTTCATCTTCGAAGTCATCATCATCCTCCTCGTCAGAATCTTTGAATGGTGACATGTTGTACGACTGGCAAAAAATTCAAAAGCATAAGAGCAGAGAACTCATAATTAGAGTGGTTGCTCATTTAGAATGAAATAAATGAAAAACACTACTAACTGAGACCAAGGTCAAACAAGAAATCAAAACAGCTCTGGTTGACAACCCTCTTTTGCTTTGCCCCAACTGCAACAAAGCTACAGATGTATGTGTATTCTAGCAATCTGAACACTTTCTAAGAATTACGGTCTCAAATTGGAAAATGTTTAAGGTACAGTTACGCGTATCTTGCTGCCAAAGTTTCTCTTAACATGTTAACAACAAACTGACAAACATGAGTAGAAGAAATTATCAAGTGATTATTCCAAAAAAAACTTCCGAGGTAATAATAAATCAGCATATTCAAATTTAATACATTTTAAAATTTGCAAATAGGTAACATATCAGTTGTGGGGCAATATCAAAGATGGATGAGCAGTACCAATGCATGCAGATTTACAGATGATATCTAATATATCTATATCAGTTCTGCATGCTGAAGTTAAATAAAGGGCATACCTCCTCGAAACTGTTTGGGATATTTTCCTTAGCATCAGATCCAAAACTTGCAGGCCTCTCATCTACTGCAACACCTTTCTCGTCCTTACTTCTATTGCCCTTGTATCGAAGGGCCGGTTCAGTAGTATCTTCAAGTTTAACTTGGTTTTTGCCTACATCGACCAAATTCTTCTTTGGCTCCATATTATCCTGCCATGATCAAAATATTAGAAAACAAACACCCCTCTCTGTCCAAGAATATATCACATATGACTCATGGGAACCAATTTTCACTATCACTTCAAATGCATTAACTAAAAGACCGAAATATTACATTTTGGAAGTCCTTTTCATATCCAATATTTACCATTTGCATACGATCAACAGAGAGGTTTACCACACATATTATAAAAATAGCAAATATTTCTACATGGTATGTTGTTTTGAGGAAAAAAAGATATATAGTTTATACTCACAGAAGCTTTTTGACGAGCATCTTTCTCATCCTTCATGCCTCGCCGTCTATCAGGCTGCTTCTGTTGCTTTCGAGCTTCATCAATGCATTTTCTTTTTTTCATCGTTTCCCTCTTTTCCCCTTCTTCCCTCTGCCTCTTCTTACTGGCCGCATCAACTTCTCGCTTCTTCTTTTGTTCCTCTTCGTCTCGTTTCTTCTTTTCCTCTTCATCTCGTTTCTTCTTTTGTTCCTCTTCAAGTTTTTGTTTTAATTCCTTCTCACGCTTCAGTCTTTCACGCTCTACTTTTGCAGCCGCTTTGCGCATTTCTTGCTCCTTTAGTTTCTTCTCTTCAAGACGTTTTGCGGCTTCAGCTGCCTTAAGAGCCTTCACCTTAACGTCCTTTTTAACTGCAAAGAATGGAGCCCCAGTTGTCGAGGCCATTATGAGCACAACTGAACATGTTCTAATCAAGCTTAAGAATCACTAATGGATTTAACATATAGTTTGAAACAAATAATGCAACTAAAAAGAACACTTACCACCAGCTGTTGTAGGTTGAGACTTCTGTTTTACAAGAGGTATAAAAGATGTCATATTGGCAACAATATTGCTAGGCTTAGATTGTCCGTCAACATTTGCTTCACTCCTGTGTCTCACATTTCTGCTATTTAGTTTTTCTGCCGTGCCTAATCTGCCCTGAAGAGAACAAGATGATTTCCCTTCTCTGAGTTTTCTCTTAACTGAAGTAAGATGACTATCTTTTGGCTTAATTTTGTCATGATCATTTCTGATATTTGAATGATGCTTGAGCTCACTACTGAAAGATTCTACACTCAAGTATATGTCATCTGTATACGTGCATCTTGTTGAAAGAGACGGAGATTTTCCATCGTTTTGACATAATCCAGTGATATCCTGGAGTGCTTTTCTGCCAGATGGCCGCTGGTATGAGCAATTCACATCTACAGATCCAGGTAACCTATCTTGGTACTCATCCTCTTCCGGGATGCTGTTTTCTTCATCAATTCGGAAGCATTCAAGTTCAGGAATAGAACCCATATGTTCTGAACCAGATCCAGATCTTGATGACAGTTTCTGGGCGCTATATTTTTCAACTGATGGAGTCAACGGAGTTTCATTGATCTCTTGTCTGCTGTTAGCATCTGAGGAACATGAGGCTACAGCATCAGAAACAAAAAAGGTATCAAGTTCCAATCCACATCCAAAAGAGTCCATAATACTGCGACTGTCACTAGCACTGTATTTTTGCAGATCATCAGAGAAGGAATAGTTTCTAGGTTTCCCAGACAAAGTTTCGCAGACACCACTTGCTGAATTAAAACCGTAAAGGGACTCAAACGGCCTTTTTCCGATAGTTGGGCTGTCAAATTCAACTGGAACATCAAAGCTCTCGAATTCTGGCATTGAATCGTCACATTCAAACGATTCATCATCCAATTGCCTTGAAACAGCAGCACCAGACAACAAATACCCCTTTGGGTCATAACTTTTATATTTCCTACCGGGTTTAACAGTGGAGCCATAGCATAATTTCTCACGAAATAATGCATTTGGAGCAGATGCTTGTTCACCATGTTGATCTAAAGTATAACTTGAAAGTACAGGAAACAATTCCATTCCAGAATAATTTTCTGGATTTGATATTGCAATTGGAGATGACATTTTATCCATCTGAAGAGTTGGACATGACATTTTATCCATCTGAAGAGCCATTTCCTGGTCTGCCACACTTGCATTAGTGGCATTCAGGTCCTGACCTTGTAAGCAAGTATCTTCCTGTCAACAAAAACAACAAGTAGTAAATACACTAACATTCACTAGAACCCATAGAATAGCAGGTACAAAATGAAGAGTGGGCAGATTCTAAATATAATTGCTAATGAAGTCATATCCAATACTAACTGGTGTAATAGAACAACAGACCCATCAAGCCAAACTACATGGATGTTGCCAACTTGCCATGCTGTATGCGATTTATTTGTTCGTTGGTACGAAATCATGATGAGACGTGCATGAGTATTCCTATTGGCTGTTGCTTAGAGTAGAGAAGAAATTATATGGACAGGTTAAATGACTGGATTCATGAATGTCAGACCAAAGCATCCAAAGTACCAATCCTGCAGCCAATACCACTAGTGTACAACATCGCCATACTATTTTGCAAGAAAAAAATACAACAGGGTGATCAAGAATAAATATTTATATGATTCAGAGAGAAAAGGGAACTCGTAGTTTGGTACACTTGCTCAACACATACCTGTTGTGTGCAGTTTTCCTCATTATGAGATAGGATGCCAGAGCAGCAAGGCAAAGAAGCAGTTGTTGTTAGAAACTCAATTTCTAAATTATTTTGTATCTGTTCTTGAGAATTGTCGAAGACCCTTCTCTCCATTGTACTCCTGCTGATGCTTGCACTAGGTGAGTTATCAAGGACAACATTTAATAGGCTAGTCGTATTCCTTCTTCCACTGGAAGAATACCGATTTCCATAAACGTCACTTGCAACTGAAATCTTGCAGTTGCTTGCAGCATTATCCACCTCTGAGTCCAGAGACATGCTCTTGCAGGATTCTGAACTCCTTAAGAAGTAACGACCTGACAGTTGGGATTTCTCTGAGAAATTTGTCATGGTTAACATATCACCAGCAATGCCAACTTGGTGGTTTATAGACAATGAATTTGCGCAAGGAGTCCTGGAGAGTTCAAAGCCTGATTGGGACCTCATTCTTCTCCTTTTAGATGACAAACCGTCATTTACTTGAACATCTTGAACTGACCTCTTCTGGTCAGAAGCAGCACTGTTTTTGTCTGACTTGGTCAGATTAATTTTCTCATGTGATGCTGCAGTACTAAAGTATTGAATAGAAGGTTGTGAAGACTTCAATTTATCGCTATCTGCTGTACACAAAAATGTATTTTCTTTAACAGCATTCTCCAGACGAGAGGTGTCTTCTGTTCCTGCAAGATAACAAGCAATGTAAGGACATGACAGAATAAATTTTGCAACAAAAGACAACTTTCAAATATATTGTACAAATAGCAAGCGTTGTACCATCTTGACACAGATTTTCAGCCGAAGTCATACTGTTCCTTTCAGTTGTATGCACTTCGCTGGTTCTTCTAGCTGAAATGCAGCTCATAACTTCGGGCACTGCAGATTCATCCTTTTTGTTGCTGACGGCAATGTCGCATGCATTGGTCAAAGCTGAGAATTTTACCTTATCGCCACCTGACTTTCCAGAATTGCAGATGACTGCGTCATGTGCTGGCTTTACATCGAGCATCTCATTTTGTGAGCCCAGAGAAGCATGGCTCAAGGGAGTATCCACATCTGCCTCATCTAATTCTAAAGATGTTCTGGCCAAGAAATGTTGCTCCTGAGATAACTCATTTTCTTCAGATACAGAGGAATTCACAACAGGACAACTACTGGAATGTGTGCCATTACTTTGTGTTTTATAAGGAGAGAGGCTTGTGTCATAAACATCAATCAAAGTACTAGTCTGAGGTTGAAGCTTCTCTGGACATGCAGCAGACCTTAATAGGGAGCATTGTCCATCCTCGTCATTTATGAGTGAATGCGAGAGATCCTCACAGCCATCCGCCTCTAACAAATCGTCCAGCAATATTTGTGACGATGCAGGAGCCTCAGAACTAGTATCAGCTAGTTGCGTAGGTGGCTCCAAAGATTCACTGTATGGAACATCAGAGCATTGTTGTTCAGAAGACTCAGGACTCTGAGTGATGATCCGATCTGAAAAATCGTCCAGTCGTTCTATTATTCTTCCAGTATCTTCTACAGTATGTAGTGTATCCCTTTCAACCAGTAATACACTTGTAGGATTAGGTACTTTAGAGGAACTGGTCGGAGATTGGTCCTCCTTTACCAAATGTGTGCCAAGACTGGAACATTCCAAAACACTTTCCTGCAGCTGCTTCACTGGTGCACTGCCAGGGTTCAAACATCCTGATTCCACGCCATCAAGCAATAATCTGCCCATAAAACGAGTAACTTGCGAACAGCTGGTAGAAGGTTGGTCTTCATTTGAAGAATGTGCTTTAGCATGATCAGAGTTGGCACTTCCCAGAGCACATTCTGGTTGCTGCGTTGTTTGTTCGCTTGCAGGATTCATGCAGACCGATTCAACATCATCGAATTGAAGTTTTTTTGGCTCAACCGACAAATAAGTTTCAGGGAGTGCATGGCCCATACTGCCTGTAACTTGCACTTCATTTAAAGAACGTGCCTCAGCAAGATCAAAATTGGCACTTCCCAGAGCACACTTTGGTTGCTGCATTGTTTGTTCACTTGCAGGATTCATGCAGAATGATTCGACACTATCGAATTGCGGGTTTTTTGGCTCAACCGACAAATAAGTTTCAGGGAGCGCATGGCAACCACTGCCTGTAACTTGCACTTTATTTAAAGAAGGTGCCTCAGCAAGACCAAAATTGGCACTTTCCAGAGCACAATCTGGTTGCTGCATGGTTTGTTCACTTGCAGGATTCATGCAGACTGATTCAACAGCATCAAATTGAAGCTTTTTTGGCTCAACCGACAAATGAGTTACAGGGAGTGCATGGCACACACTGCCTGTAACTTGCACTTCAAGCAAATTTCTAACAGGACAATTACTAGGGACCTTGACATTATTGTCAGAACTGGCAATCTGGTTCTGCGAACAATCCAACTGAACTCCTTGATTTCCAAGATCACCATCTTTGCTGCGCTTGAAGGATTCGGCTGATCTATCCTCATTGGAATGAAAACCATTCTCCTGACCAATCAAAGAGGTTGTTGTTCCAGCATCGTTTGCACCGTCACCACATGGTTTGGAGGATAACGATGCAGCTCTTCTTTTCGAGCCTACAGTCACATGTTCGGACCTCTGTGTCCTGTCTTGCACAACATCACTTCTTCCACTGTTTGCCCCTTGATCCTTCTCACGTGAACGATCCTCAATACGCCGCTGCCTTGACCTGGAACGCTTTACCACAGAGAACAAGTTGACTTCAGAAGCATCCTCAGCAAGCTCCTGGTCAACTGAAACCTGCTTCTGCTGAGGAACTTCATGCTGGTTAGCATCCAGAGTGTCACAAATAGTCTCTAGACCAGCGTATCCATCTGGAACCCCCACACTTCTGAAGGAAGTGACAGGAGCAGCTCTTGGCAGAAAGACAGTCCTACTGGTCGCTGGTGTAGTAATCTGGCTTCCGGCGAAAAGAAACTCCGGAATAATCGGCTTGCCGTTTAGCTCTGCACATAAACAGGCAGTTCATTATATTATACGAATAAAAGGTGACAAAGAAATGTGGAAGAGGGTAAAATCACACAGCATGGGTGGCCAGAAGGTTAAGCAAATGAAGAATTGGAGTAAAATTTTCTGACAAATTTCTGAAGCACTAACCAGTCAGTCTGTAACTCACAAATTTCTATAGCATGTACAGTGTGCCCCACTCGATTTCTAAGCCAACAGCACCTAATCCTACCCGAAATGTTGACGGGAATGTTGAACAACGCTAGAACAAAACCATCTGTGAGTTAATGCGGGCAAATCTGAGACTATTGCCAAAGAACTGCTCGATCCCCAAACCCAACCCAACCCAAACCCTCAAGAATCGAGACACCCAGGCGCTAACCCGGAGGGGGAGGGGGAGTGAGCGAGGGGGAACGGCACGCACCTTGCACACCACCGGCGCAGGAGGGGAAGAGCCACGGCGGGGGGCGGTGGCCGTGGAGGTGGAAGGCGCGGGCGAGGGACTGGGCGTGGGAGTCGACCTGCTGCCGCATCTGCGCGATGACCGAGTCCCCGCTCTCGAAGACCTGCATGAAGAGATTCTCCATGGCCGGCTGCCCGGAGTGGTCGCGGAGGAAGGGGCCGGGGAGGGGGCTAGGGTTTGGGCATGGAGGTGGATCGGCTCGCTGGAATGGGGAGAGAGATGGCGGAGGGCCCGAAAATTTTGAATCGGGAAGTTGGGGAAGACAAATCTGGGAGCGAGACCGGTGAGGTTACGGCCGGCGGCCTGGCCGCCTGAGGTGGCTGCTGGACGCGTGATCGGACGACGGACGGCCAGGATCTAAGCTCCCGTTACGGATTTGTGACCGTTAGTTGGTTTTGGAATGTTTCGACTTTTAACGGTGTGGCTCGTCAGTTTGGTGGCTTCGAAGTTGACATAGTCCCAGTGACTGGTGGGCTCATATGCTAAGTGGACCTCACCTATCAGTGTAAACAGCGGATTCTCGAAAGAGTAAGTGTAAGCGCTGATCCCTAGCTACCTCCATTAACGCCATCTATAGTAACGCCAATGCAGGTGAACATGTTTAACTGCCACGTTTGTTTTTTTCCTACTTCCATCTACAATAACGCCATCTACAGTAACGCCAATGAAGGTGAACATGTTTAACTGCCAATGAAGGTTTGGCAGCCCTACTGTCCAGATGGTTTCAGGGGCTCCTAGCAGGCCTTGGAGCCCAGCCCTTGGTCCGATGGGCCTAGATCCGGTGATCGTTTTGCAGCTCTCCGAGTTGCGGAGTTGACTTGAGGGGCTCATCATTCCGATCTCTTCAGGAACTGTTTGTCTGGACTATCCTTACTCGCTTGTTTCGAAGGAGATGTCGTGGTGGTATCTACCTCGCGGGTTGTGCGAGATCTCAGATGTCGGGGTGGCGGCCCTGGAAGGTGGACCGCACGGGCATTTCGGCAAGCGGCGTGGCGGTGGTGATGACCTTGCTCTTTGGTCATGAGGATGGCGAGGAGCTGGTGGCAGGAGATCCTAGTGTTCGCGTCGCTTCGGCAAAGGCAGCTCCCAGATCGTGTTTTGAAGGACCGACTTGGGGGTAGTGGACAATCGTATCCTGGATGTGGTTTCGAGGGTTTTTTCGGGCGAAAGCCCAGCGCTCCGACGCCATCGGCGGTGACGCATGCGGGTGTCGTTACCCTCTTGGGGCGCAGGTGTGGGCACCTTCTCCACATATGAACTTTGGGCGAAAGCCTTTGGTCATTTGATCTCGTCGGCGGCGGCACGTTGTGTCGTTACCTTCTAGGGGCGGCGTGGAGATCCGGTTCATCGATCTTGTTTCGGTGTCCCCGGTGACAAGTCAGGGTTCTTCTTATACCTTTTTGTTTTTATCTTTGATCTGCTGTGTAAGAGGATCTCCTCATCACTTTGTATCTGTTCGACCGAGTGTGGCTTTATTTATAAAGCGGGGCGAAAGCCTATTTCGAGGAAGTACTTGGAGGTTTATATGAGTACTAGATGGAACTAGCGCACTCCGCCGCCCATCCTCTGCAGGGGTGTTCGCTTGCTGGAGTTTATATGGTTTTGCATTCGATTCGGTGTGGCTTTGTTCGGTCCGTGTGGTCTAGTTGAAAGTACAAAGGAAGTCGCCTAGAGGGGGGGTGAATAGGCTTTTAAAATTGTTACGGTTTAGGCTCAAGTAAATGCGGAATAAAACTAACGTTTAATTTATTGAGCACAAAACCTAGCCACTAAGTTCACCTAGGTGCACCAACAACCTATGCTAAGCAATACAAGCAACAAGGTGATAGCAAGGTATAGATACTTCAAGCACGATGGCTATCACAATGTAAAATGCATAAGTAAAGGGTTCGGTTGAGAGATAACCGATGGACGCGGAGACGAAGATTTGTTTCCCGAAGTTCACTTCCAAAGAAGCTACGTCTCCGTTGGAGAGGTGCGATGGCGCAATGCTCTCCGAACGCCACAAATGGCTCACCTCGAGGTGTGGTGGCTCGATGCTCACCCAACGCCACACAAGGCCTCACCCCGGATGCGGAAGCACGCTACTCACCGACGCCACAAAAGGCTCACCCTATTCTCCCAAGTGCGCACCACAAAAGGCGGGCACTTGCTCCACTATGGGACGCTTGAGGGCGGTCACCGAACCCGTACAAGATTGGGGCTAACTCCACAACTCAATTGGAGGCTCCCAACAACAAAGCCACAATAGGCCAACAATGCCACAAAAGGCCAACAACGCCACAAAAGGCTACAAGACCACAAAAGGTCAGCAAGACCACAAAAGGTCAACAAACCAACCACACAACCGTCTAGGGTTCCAAGGAACCCAAGAGAAACAAGCTCTCAAGCTTGAACTCGCCGAATCTCCGAGGAGAACTCAAACCTATGCACCAAATGCAAGGGCAAGTCCTTCTCTCCCAAATTCCAACAAAGCTACAAAAGCTATTGGGGGAATAAGGGAGGAAGAACACAAGAGGAGAACACAAAACTCTCCAAGATCTAGATCCCAATGATTCCTTCACAAAGAAGGGATTTGACTTGGGGGGGATTGTAGATCTAGATCTCCTCTCTCAAATCCCTCAAAAAGATGCAAGAATCGTAGGAGGGGGAAGGGAGAAGGAAAGCTTCTTCAAGGTTGACAATGGAGGAGAGAGAGAAAGCCAAGAACCAAGAAGAAAAGCTAGTACCCACGAAGGGGAAGAGGAGCCCCTTTTTAAAGGGCTCCCAGATCTGCCCGTTATGGGCATTCGCGACACCTGGCTGGAACTTCCGGTGGGAGGCCGGAAGTTCCGGTGGCACCCAGCCAACGGTCGAAAACTGCGGAGTGAGAAACTGAAAACACGAATCATGGCCGGAACTTCCGGCCCTCGGGCGGAAGTTCCGCTCAAGAACTTTTGCCAGGACAAGTTCCGATCAAGTTCCGGCCAAGTTCCGGCAAATAGACATATTCAATACAGAAGGTTTCTGAACGTGAGCGGAACAAGACCCGGAACTTCCACCGGAACTTTCGGCGGCAAAAATGCCCTAGCGGAACTTCCGGTGGGAAGCCGGAACTTCCGGTCAGGGAAATTCCAGAAACCAGAAAACCAGAAACGCAATAACTTTTGCATCCAAACTCCAAATGGGATGAAACCAATTTTGTTGCAAAGATAACGACGAATAGAATCCAACAACTCGAAATATTGGGTATCACCTTGGGAGAAAATATCATAAATATATATGTGAAGTATCCCCCAAGGTGTGGAGCCGGAAAACTCGCAAGATCAAAAACCGCAATAAGATATGCAAGTGAAATCCTTAGATGATGAACTAGAGCTTGTTATGATGATGACCACAAGCTCTAGATCCTCTCATGTACAAGAACCAAATAACAACCAAGAAAGATGATGCTATGAATGCAAAGGTTTGAGCTCTCTCCGAACGAGGCAAACGAGACACCCGCTTGAGAGCCCCTCTTGATAGTACGGCTATCTATCCTAAACCCGGTCTCCCAACTAACAACACGAGACCGGCAAAAGAGAAGCCCTATCAACATACCTTTGCCTTGAGCGTCCCACTTGAACTTGATGTAGACCGTCTTGTTCTTCTATAGTGGGAACACCTTTCTTGTTTGCTCTTGCTCGCTCTTGCTTGATGAAGACTTGCAAAATGCTCCCCCATACTCCATGGGGAAACCTCTTCTTTGAACTTGTCTTCATCATTCCATGAGCACGAGGATGGCAAGCTTCAAGCATGAGATCTTCTAGAGATGGCGCATCTTGAGCTCGTCCTTCTTCATCCTTACTTGAGGTTGATCCATCTTGATGCAACTCTTTGCACATTCCTTGATCGACCTTCAAGCTCCTTCTTTCTTCATGATTCCATTGGGCACAAAGCCCTTGGACATTTCTTCATCTTCCAACCTTGAGACCAACACATGGCCCAAGCGATACCAATGGACAAACCTACAAGTGAAACTCAATTTACACATTAGTCCATAGAGATTGTCATTAATTACCAAAACCACACATGGGGGCATACATGCCCTTTCACTAGTCTTATTCATAGTATGCTGGAGGTTAGCGATAGTAACGAAACACCATATCAATCAAAGAAAATCAACCACGAATTGCGTCCTACGCACCCGAAATCCGCAAACCCACAACACACCCATGCACGGGTCTAGACCAGCGGGCAGCCAGCATAATGATGACCACCATAGATTCACATCACACAAGTGCACACACCCGTACAACAAACATGCCTCGTGACCCATGCCACCAGAACCATCCCCTGCAACACCATTAAGGGAAAAATAGAGTAGAGAGCAGAGCAAATGAACCAAAGAGGGGTGGCCCTAGAGAACATGCATGGGTGCAGCGGCCGCACCGATGAAGTTGAGGAGGCGAAGAAGCAGGAGGCCTCCTTTCCTACAGTTCATACACTTCATCTCTCTCTGCGCCCGGGGGCTGCACTTCTATACATGCTTGCCCATTTATTTTCTGTACATGAATCTACATCTGTGGTGATGTACTGGTGTTATCTCATATATCCATGATGTGGTCTGATATCTGAATGTGCACTTTGGTCTTAGTTTTATTTGACTAGTAATTTTAGATATCCATGATGTGGTCTAATATCTGAATGTGCACCTTGTTCTTAGTTTTACCTGATTACTGATGCATATATTACTATTACTTTGCATATACCCAAAAAATAGTTCTGCTTTTAGAAGTGATGGCATCGTGGCTCTCCTCGCATGCATCATCGCTTCATTGTGGAGTATTGTCATACGAGATATTGTTGGTGTTCTTTCTATGATCTATAAATTATAATTGAACTTTGATCGTCCTTGATTTATACTGAAGGGAATATGCCCTGAGAGGCAATAATAAAGTGTTTATTATGTGTATTCCAAGTATATGATAGATGTTTATTTTGCATGCTATAATTGTATTGATACGGAAACATTAATACATGTGTGTTTAATAAACAAACAGAAAGTTCCTAGTTATGCCTCTCTCATAAACTAGCTCGTTGATTAACAAGATGATCAAGGTTTCCTGATCATGGACATTGGATGTTGTTAATAACGGGATCACAACATTAGTGTAATGGTGTGATGAACATTCATCCGAAGTATAGCATTACGATCAAAGTCATTGAGTTTATATTGCTATAACAACTTACGAAATGATCCTAATCCTTAGACCATGAGATCATGTCAATCACTAACACCGGCTTGATAACATCAAACATCACACCGTAACAAGGTGATTATAAAGATGGATTCAGAACTAATAAAGTGTTATGTTGAGGCTCATGGATCGAGAGTGGAATTTGTTCATCCCGATGACGGATAGATATACTCTGGGCCCTCTCGGTGATATCACATTGATTAGCTTGCAAGCAAGTGATTTGATCACTAGAATGTTTTATCACGGGAACGAGAAAAGAGTGCATGTCAGTAACGAGATCAAACTAGGTATGGAGATACCTATGATCGAATCTCGGACATGTAATATATCGTGAAACAAAGGGATTAAGATACTAGCGTAAAAGGTTCCGACGATCACAAGAAAGTCGTCGTTGAATGTGTGGGAGTCAGTATGGGTCTCCAGATCCCGCTTCTGATTATTGATCCGAGAGGGGTCTCGATCATGTCCGCATTATTCACGAACCGTAGGGTGACACACTTAAGAGACACCGACATCCAATTGGAGCAAAAGTTTCATGCCAAAAGAATGAACAAGCGCAGGAATTTATTTCACTAGATACCGAAACAGGTTTTCGAGTGAAATTGCATAAAGTGGTTATGCATGTGAAATAGAATTCTAGCAAGGGGTTATTTGTGAATGTTTGTCGTTAAAGTAATTGACAAAATTCTGAATAAAATAAAAGAGTTTTATTTAATGAGAGTTTGCATTAAATTTGGTGGAAATTTAATGGCATGTTTGAGTGGGATTTTGAGTGGAGGGACATGAATGGATTTTTGTGAGTGGAGTGTCCACCCACATGAATGAAGGAGGGGAGGGGGCAGCCCCCATGGCCGGCGGCCACCCCCTTGGGTGCCCCCTCCTCCTATAAAAGGCACCCCTCTCCTCACTTCTCACTCACACCTCCTCGTGAAGGATCTCTCTCCCCCTCTAGAATTTATCCCCCATGGTCTCGGACTAGCGAGATACATGTTCTCGGTGGCTATTCGGCAAAAAAGAGTTGTGCTTCCGCTGCATCGCTGGAGCGACGAGGCAGAGGTTGCTCGGTGCCTCGAACGTGTGTGCGAGCACGGATGCACTTCTGATTTGTGGCGCTAGGACTTCCTCTCGATCTTGAGATCGGCAAGAGATCGTCTACATCAACCACGAGTTGAACTCGTTAAGCTTTACACGGGTAGTACACATATGATTATATGGGCGATGATGATCATGTTGTTGCTCCTTAGTTGTAATTTTGGATATTGGTGGCATAGTGGGATGAAGCGGCCCGGACAAACTTTACATGTCCTCGCACATGAGACCTGTTCCACGCTTGACATGCAACTAGTTTGCATAAGTGGCTAGCGGGTGTCTGTCTCTCCTACTATAGTCAATATCTATTTTGCAACGAGTTGTCAACAATTTGGTTATCCTCGTTGTGGTTCATGTTCGTAGGTAAGAACGGTTCTATCTCGAAAGACCTAAGCCACGTAAAACTTGCAATGGATAAATTAGAGGCATCTATTTTAGATTGTTGCTGGGCTAGTGTTATGATATGGTGATGTTGTAAGTAGAAGTATGAGATGATACTCTTACAACATACATAACGTGTAATCTCCATAGACCTTGGACTTACACATATAGGTATGATAGTGATCATACCATGATGCACATGATAGAGATCATATGCGGGAACCATATCATTTCACTAATAAACATGTGATATTTGATAGCATCTTATATTGCTTGTTTAGCGCTTTGTTAGCATAATAAGATGATTCCTCATTTAAATATCTAGATAAGAATGTGTTCTTCCTTTAGTATGCACCGATTATGTTTTCGTCGCTCCACGACATCACGTGATGATCGGGTGTTCTTGGATCCACGACCATATTTCGGGTGTAAAACAGTTACACACGCGAATACTAAGGTTCTAACTTGGCGAGCCTAGCATGTACAGACATGACCTCAGAACACGGACCGAAAGGTTAAGCATGAGTCATATAGTAGATATGATGCCCATTTGATGCTCGCCTTTGAAGCTATACCGACTCACGTGATGATCGGACTTGGTATAGTGGATTTGGTCCATGTAATCACCAAAAAGGCACGAGGGATGTCGTTTTTGAGTGGGAGTTCATTCGTAATATGGATTAATTGAACTCAATCTATCATACACTTAGTCTAAGCTTTACAAATTCTGTTGTAGATGGCACCACCTGCTTTTAATTTCAATGTGTTCATGGAGAAAGAGAAACTTGCAACGAACGGTAGCAACTTTACCGAATGGGCCATGAATTTGAGGATTCTCCTCTCTGCTGCACAAAAGCAATACGTGCTAGAAGCGCCACTAGGCCCCCCACCTTTTGAGAATGCCCCTGACAAGGAGAAGAATGTCTATCAGACTCGTCAGGAGGACCACAACTTAGTTCATTGCGGCATATTGTATGGGCTAGAGCCGGAACTTCGAAAGCGTTTCAAAAACGACAATGTTTTTGATACAATGGGTGAGTTGAAAATGATTTTCGACACACATGCTGCTGTAGAGAGCTACAACGCTTCAGAAAAGTTCTTTAGCTGCATGATGGAAGAGCACAACTCCGTTAGTGAGCATGTACTCAAGATGTCGGGTTACACCGATAAGGTTGTGTCCTTAGGAATAACTATTCCCATTGACTTAGGCATCCATCGTGTTCTGCAGTCTCTGCCACCTAGCTATATGAGCTTTGTGATGAACTATAATATGCAAGCATGAAGAAGTCTCTCCCCGAGCTTTTGTCAATGCTTAAAACTGCAGAAGTGGAGATCAAAAAGGAACATCAAGTGTTGATAATCAATAGGAATACTGGTTTCAAGAAAGACAAGAAGGGAAAACGGAAGGGAAGTAAGGGCGGCAAGCTGGTTGCCGTGCCTGAAAAGAAACCCCGAGTTGGACATAAGTCTGATACTGAGTGCTACTATTGTAAGGGGACTGGCCACTGGAAGCGCAACTGCCCCAAGTATTTGGTAGACAAGAAGGTCGGCAAGGCAAACAAAGGTATACATGATATACATGTTATTGATGTGTACTTGACTAGTGCTCGCAGTAGCACCTAGGTATTTGATACCGGTTCAGTTGCTAATATTTGTAACTCGAATCAGGGGATGCGTAACAAGCGACCGCTAGCAAGGGGTGAGGTAAAGATGCGTGTCGGCAATGGATCAAGCGTTGATGTGATCGCCGTCGGAACGCTACCTCTCCATTTGCCGCCGGGATTAGTTATAAACTTGAATAATTGTTATCCGGTGCCTGCACTGAGCATGAACATTGTATCTGGATCGTGTTTGATGCAAAGTGGTTATTCATTTAAATCCGAGAACAATGTTTGTTCTATTTATACGAATGAAAACTTTTATGGTCATGCACCGATGATGAATGGTTTATTTCTATTAGATCTCGATGACAATGTTACACATATTCATAATGTTGATGCTAAAAGGATTAAACTTAATGATGATATATCCGCATATATGTGGCACTGCCGTCTAGGTCATATTGGCGTTAAACGCATGAAGAAGCTCCATTCAGATGGACTTTTGGAATCACTTGATTTTGAATCATTTGATACATGTGAGCCATGCCTTATGGGCAAGATGACTAGAACGCCGTTTTTCAGTTCAATGGAACGGGCGACAGATTTGTTGGAAATCATACATTCTGATGTATGTGGTCCAATGAGTGTGTCGGCGCGAGGTGGATATCGTTATTTTGTTACTTTCACGGATGATTTGAGTAGATACGGTTATATCTACTTGATGAAACACAAGTCTGAAACCTTTGAAAAGTTCAAGGAATTTTAGAATGAAGTGGAAAATCATCGCAATAGAAAGATCAAATTTCTACGGTCCGACCGTGGAGGTGAGTATATAAGTTACGAGTTTAGCACTCACATGAAAGAGTGTGGAATTGTTTCACAACTCACACCTGCCGGAACACCACAGCGAAATGGTGTGTCGGAACATCGTAATCGTACTTTATTAGATATGGTTCGATCTATGATGTCTCTTACGGACTTGCCATTGTCATTTTGGGGTTAGAAACTGCTGCATTAACTTTAAATCGGGCACCATCTAAATCCGTTTAAAAGACACCGTATGAATTGTGGTTTGGAAACAAACCTAAGCTTTCATTTCTTAAAGTTTGGGGATGCGATGTTTATGTGAAGAAACTTCAACCGGATAAACTCAAACCCAAAGCGAAAAAATGCGTCTTCATAGGATACCCTAAGAAAACTATTGGGTATTCCTTCTATCACAGAATCGAGGGCAAGGTTTTTGTTGCCAAGAATGGATCCTTTCTAGAGAAAGAGTTTCTCGCGGAAGGTGTGAGTAGTCGGAAGGTAGAACTCGAAGAGGTTATTGAACCTTCTCTTCAAAGTATGGCGAGTAGCGCAGCACCAGAAGTTGTTCGGGAGTTGGCTTCACCTGTTGAAGAGGGAACTAATGATAATGATCATGAAACTCCAAAAGAGAGTACTACCGAACCTCGCAGGTCTAGCAGGACGCGTGCAGCTCCCAAGCTGTACGAAAATCCTATCATGAATTTCATGGTTGATGAAAATTATGACCCTGCGACGTATGAAGAAGCGATGATGAGCCCGGATTCCAACAAATGGTTAGAATCCATGAAATCCGAGATGGAATCCATGTATGAAAATCAAGTTTGGAACTTGGTGGAATTACCTCACGACCGAAAGGCCGTGGAGAATAAATGGATTTTCAAAAGAAAAACTGATGATGATGGTAATGTGACCGTCTATAAAGCTCGACTTGTCGCAAAGGGGTTTCGACAAATTCAAGGAGTTGACTACGATGAGACATTCTCTCCTGTAGCGATGCTAAAGTCAGTTAGGATTATGTTAGCAATTGCTGCATATTTCGATTATGAGATATGGCAGATGGATGTTAAAACCGCGTTTCTCAATGGTAATATTGAATAAGAGTTGTATATAATACAACCAAAGGGTTTTGTCGATCCTAAGGATGCTAACAAGGTGTGCAAGCTTCAGCGATCCATCTATGGATTAAAGCAAGCATCACGAAGTTGGAATCTCTGCTTTGATGAGGTGATCAAAGAGTTTGGATTTGTCCAAACTTATGGAGAAGCTTGTATTTACAAGAAAGTGAGTGGGAGCAATGTGGCATTTCTGGTATTATATGTGGATGACATATTATTGATCGGAAATGATATAGATCTTTTAAACAGTGTTAAAAGTTATCTAAACAACAAATTTTCAACGAAGGACCTAGGTGAAGCATCATACATATTAGGCATAAAGATCTATAGAGATAGATCTAGACACCTAATAGGGCTATCGCAAAGTACATACCTTGATAAGATTTTAAAGAAGTTTAAAATGGACGGAAGTAAGAAGGGGTTCTTACCTATGTTGCAAGGCAAGACATTGAGTAAGACTCAAAGTCCGGCTTCGGCGGAAGAAAGAGAGATAATGGACAAAGTCCCCTATGCTTCAGCCATAGGCTCTATAATATACGCCATGCTATGTACAAGACCGGATGTGGCACATGCTATTAGTTTGACTAGTAGGTACCAATCGGATCTAGGTTCGGAACACTGGATAGCGGTCAAGAATATCCTTAAGTACTTACGAAGAACTAAGGATATGTTTCTTGTATACGGAGGTGAAGAAGAGCTCGTCGCTAAGTGTTATGTTGACGCTAGCTTTGACACCGATCCGGATGACTCTAAGTCTCAATTCGGATACGTATTTCTCATGAATGGCGGAGCGGTTAGTTGGCGGAGCTCCAAACAACCTGTGGTGGCGGGATCAACAACGGAGGCCGAATATGTTGCTGCTTCAGAAGCGGCTCAGGAAGCAGTTTGGATGAAGGAGTTCATATCCGAACTAGGAGTGGTTGCAAACGCGTTGGACCCAATGGTGATCTATTGTGACAACAATGGTGCCATTGCCAATCCCAAAGAGCCAAGGTCTCACAAGCATTCCAAGCATATTAAGCACCGGTTTCACTCCATCCGCGAGCATGTCAAGGATGGAGATATAAAGATTTGTAAAGTACATACGGATCTCAATGTAGCAGACCCATTGACTAAAACTCTCCCTAGAGCAAAACATGATCAACACCAGAACTCAATGGGTGTTAGATTTATCACTATGTAACTAGATTATTGTCTCTAGTGCAAGTGGGAGACCGAAGGGAATATGCCCTGAGAGGCAATACAAAAGTGTTTATTATGTGTATTCCAAGTATATGATAGATGTTTATTTTGCATGCTATAATTGTATTAATACGGAAACATTAATACATGTGTGTTTAATAAACAAACAGAAAGTTCCTAGTTATGCCTCTCTCATAAACTAGCTCGTTGATTAACAAGATGATCAAGGTTTCCTGATCATGGACATTGGATGTTGTTAATAACGGGATCACAACATTAGTGTAATGGTGTGATGAACATTTATCCGAAGTATAGCATTACGATCAAAGTCATTGAGTTTATATTGCTATAACAACTTACGAAGTGATCCTAATCCTTAGACCATGAGATCATGTCGATCACTAACACCGGAAGAGTTTCTTGATAACATCAAACGTCACACCATAACAGGGTGATTATAAAGATGGATTCAGAACTAATAAAGTGTTATGTTGAGGCTCATGGATCGAGAGTGGAATTTGTTCATCCCGATGACGGATAGATATACTCTGGGCCCTCTCGGTGATATCACATTGATTAGCTTGCAAGCAAGTGATTTGATCACTAGAATGTTATATCACGGGAACGAGAAAAGAGTGCATGTTAGTAACGAGATCAAACTAGGTATGGAGATACCGATGATCGAATCTCGGACATGTAATATATCGTGAAACAAAGGGATTAAGATACTAGCGTAAAAGGTTCCGACGATCACAAGAAAGTCATCGTTGAATGTGTGGGAGTCAGTATGGGTCTCCAGATCCCGCTTTTTATTATTGACCCGAGAGGGGTCTCGATCATGTCCGCATTATTCACAAACCGTAGGGTGACACACTTAAGAGACACCGACATCCAATTGGAGCAAAAGTTTCATGCCGAAAGAATGAACAAGCGCATGAATTTATTTCACTAGATACCGAAACAGGTTTTCGGGTGAAATTGCATAAATTGGTTATGCATGTGAAATAGAATTCTAGCAAGGGGTTATTTGTGAATGTTTGTCATTAAAGTAATTGACAAAATTCTGAATAAAACAAAAGAGTTTTATTTAATGAGAGTTTGCATTAAATTTGGTGGAAATTTAATGGCATGTTTGAGTGGGATTTTGAGTGGAGGGATATGAATGGATTTTTGTGAGTGGAGTGTCCACCCACATGAATGAAGGAGGGGAGGGGGCAGCCCCCATGGCCGGCGGCCACCCCCTTGGGTGCCCCCTCCTCCTATAAAAGGCACCCCTCTCCTCACTTCTCACTCACACCTCCTCGTGAAGGATCTCTCTCCCCCTCTAGAAATTATCCCCCATGGTCTCGGACTAGCGAGATACATGTTCCCGGTGGCTATTCAGCAAGAAAGAGTTGTGCTTCCACTGCATCACTGGAGCGAGGAGGCGACGGTTGCTCGGTGCCTCGAACGTGTGTGCGAGCACGGATGCGCTGCTGATTTGCGGCGCTAGGACTTCCTCTCGATCTTGAGATCGGCAAGAGATCGTCTACATCAACCACGAGTTGAACTCGTTAAGCTTTGTCGGTCTTCAAGGGTATGTTCTCTACGGATATACATCCGCCCGTTGTTTGTATCTAATAGATAGATCTTGGTACATAGTTCACATCGTAGGAAATTTTTTGTTTTCTATGTTGCGAACCCTACATATATAGTTCAGCTCTTCCATTTGGTAATATTATTCACAAATATAAATTATGGAATCAATATTCGTGTAATATTTTTGTTCCATTTTTAAGTGATCCCACCTTATTCTCGGAGAAAAGTCACTAACATTATCCGAATAATTATATTCAATGAACTCAGTTAGTTCTGTAATATATTTCAACATGTTATTAGACCTCCTTTTGGGTTGTTGTGGTCTGCAAAGTTGTAAGATTTAGATTATTAGACTATATTCTCCATGTACCTAACTGCCTACACATATTACCGTTAAAATAAATATTGGTTGATATTGTTTTATGCTTGTGCTTGGAAAATAATATACTAAAACCGTCGTAGTTTGAAAGTTGTTAACTAAAATTATTGCATTATATGTTTCTTCTAATCCAACAAACGTCGAGCTATGATACCTGATGTCGATGTAGAGTAGAGGAAGACCAAAACAAGAATCTTGATCCCTGAGTTAGCTCTTCAAAAGCTTTGCTAATTCAGACACTATAACTTGTGAATTCTGAACTTTTTGTGTTAAGATATACATCCAATACAACCCATCAACTTCTATTTCTACTAGCTAAATATGTCTGATGGTTATAATGGTGCAGTTCTAAAAAGTCATAACCTATTTGAGAAATGATGTCATGTTTTACTTTTTTACGTTTGTGCACCTTGAAGAAGTGATAAACTACATCATTTCCATATGCAAATATTTTTGAAATTAGAGTTTTCCTTTGGAGTTCTTGTCTGCTTAGGGTTTCTACCCATGTAGCCAAACTACCAAAGGGAAAGGGGAAGATCTCCCCCATGGGAGAAGTGAAGAAGTTAGTGGCCTAGAGGCAATAATAGTATGATTATTAGTAGTTCCATGTTAATTGTTATTGTTTATTCTTCATGCTATAAATGCTATGTGTACTGAATATGAGATTCGAAGGAAAAACTTATAAGCACATGTATAGAAATATACATCAGGCTGTTCCTAGTTCCGCCTCTAGGACTAGCTCATTTGTTGTGAGGTGATCCCGTTTCCTTATTATACGTATTGTTAAAGTAACAAGGATACCAACAAAAATGGGAGCACATTATTAGAAGAACAATGGTGCTGAACTGATCCATTTATATGATTTACTATGAGATCATATTGTCAAAATTTATTAGTTTATCATCATAACATTATCATATACATAAGTCCTTAGACCATGAGAATATCAAGTGCCCTCATATTAAAAAGATGTACTCTGAAGGACAATCAAACATTATCTGTAAAATGATGATAATAAGAAGTGATCCTTCAGGCATGTTGGATAGTATGTCTAGGAACTTGGGTAATTCAAGAACGGGGTCTCTTGATCCTTCCGACGATAGAGAGATACACTAGCCCTATTGGAATTACGATGTCGCCTTATCATCTACGCAAACACTTTATGATAATGATCATAAGGATATCTGAATACAAAAACAAGTAAAGAGAATGAAACTGAAACAAGAATGACAGGTATAGTGATCAAAGAGTTCTAATCACAAGGACACCAAAATCTCACCTCGGGTTATCATTTGTATCGCGAAACAAAGGATTAGCATTTACATAAATGCAAGGTTCGCTTGAAGTGTTTTTGTGTATGCCTGAGAGCCATCACAAATGTCTATGGTCCCACTGTTAGTTATTCATCGAAAGAGTTTTGGAGTATCTCCATGTATTACCGAACCTACTGGGTCACAAGCTTAAGATTATTCAATCATGTTGTGAGAGTATCTTATGGTATGTGGTTCAGATATTTAATCGGAATAGTTTTGGAGACGACAAAACAGTTCCAGAGTTTTCCTTTGTAAGGTTCAAATATTTAATCGGAATAGTTTTGGAGACGACAAATCAGGTTGGTGGTTGGCGCCAACCACCAATCCCTTCCATATAGGAAGGGGTGGTGGCAGACCCTAGGCCCCCCTCATCCATGCCAAGCCTCCCTCCTCCTATATAACCCATGAGGGCTTCCCCTCCTGACACATTAGTTCTCTCCAAGCCGAGGCACGACCCTCTGTAACTCTCTTACACTCCCTGGGGAGTTCACCACATATACGCTGAAATGATGTGGGACTCTCACTGTTTATGCAACACTCAGGACGGCAAAGCGCTGATAGATTGGATCACCAAACACGTAGATACCTGTGGAGGGATCATCATTTGATCCTCACAGAAGGAACTCACATTGTCGTGGGAATGAGTGTGTTCTTCATCAACATACTTCACCAAGTTCTCTCGCTTCAAGTGTTGGTGAGCATCTAAACCCAATCTCATAATTGCAATCTTACTTAGTAGATCTTTATGGTCTGTCTAGGGTGATATTTTTTGTTTTCCATGCAGGTAACCCTTCAAGAAGGTAACCCATATGCACCCCAAAATTTCCTTTAGGGATACACTTCCCTGTTTTGTCCTCCCCGACAGCCAAACAAGCCATGAGGGCGATTTTTTTTACAAGATGTTAGAGACTTTAAAAGGTATCACGTGGTTAAAGGGGAGTTGGTTTATACTTCCTCCGTTTAGAAATATAAGGCATTTTAGCTTTATGAAATGAATGTATCTATACTCATTTTAGTGTATAGGTTCACTCCGAACCTCTACAAACCTATAAACTAAAATACATCTAGATACATTTGATTCACAAAGCTAAAATGTCTTATATTTCTAAACGGAGGGAGTAGATATAAGTCTAACTATGATTTTACTATGAAAATAAGGAATCAAATTATTATAGTCTTTGGTAAAATGTTGGTACAAGTTACACAATTGATATGACATGTCGCAGGAAATCAGTAAATCCAAATATCTCCACAATCAATATTTTGCATTTGATAAGATGAGGTTCAATGACTCACCCTATTGCAATTATACTCTAAAGTTAAGTAGGTTTTTTAGGAATACCTCTTTAGAAGATGGTAGTATAGCTAGACTCTGGAAAGAAATACGGTGGGAGGAAGGGTCATTCGTCGTGTTAGTATTCATGTCTGATGTGATACAAACCGTAGTTTGTTTCATCGAGTAAGCTAAAACCTAAAGGAAGGTTTTGAGTTAGATTTTCATCTTGTATTTTTTTATCTATGCAAATTACAAAAAAAAAGTTGTTCATGCGAAAATAAGATGCTATTTATTTATTTATGCATTTTGCAAGATCATTAGTACGACATGTGAATATAGTAATTTATTGTTTACCATGTGTCTTTTGCATGAGTGGTGGTCCTACATGTGAGGATGGTTGTAACTTTTTTTAGTCTTTTTTACTTTATGTTGTTGAGAAAAGGTGAAAGGATTAGCAAATCCATCACCAAGTCTAAACTTTGTAAGTACAAAAGGAATGCAAGATTTTATAGTACTACTTTTTGCGCACTAAGTCAATGGCATGTATTTGTGATGAGATTGCATCCCTTACCCAGATCATATTTCGTGGTCACTGGATTAATATTTGAACTTCATCACAAAATTCATGCATCAACCACCGTAATACAACCAACATTTGTGTTACTCATTTTAGATGGGCTTGGAAAGATAAAACCCCCTCAAAGATCGATAACATCTCTTTTTGGCTGATCTTTTTTTATAAATGAAAAATTATATTTACATGTTTCAAAATTCTAAAAAAAATATTGGGGACATAGTCAATGATGTATCATACCAGCTTGTAAAATCGCAATTCTAGATATTGTTTTTGAATTTTGGGCTACACAAACATGAAAAACTCTGATAATTTTCCGAGTTTGGAAAATAGGCGTTGTTCACTATACTCGGATACATTGTTTATAGCTCAGAATACAACGGATTTTAAATTAAGATTTTGCACATTTGTAGAATATATCTATCCAGATTTCTTTTACTCCCTCCGACCCATATATATTTGACTTGGATTTGTCTAGATTTGGATGAATCTAGTCACTATTTAATATATAGGTTCGTTCAAATTTTGACAATCCAAATCAACTAATATGAGTCGGAGAGAGTACTATAATTGTTTAACTTATAAACATGATTTCTAACTTTGCATATAAAGGGATCACCGTAGCTCAGGAGCTATAAATCCTTTATACCCTATAAAATTCATAAGTGTATTTCTCGAGTTGTTCTAAAATGCTCCGCTAGCCTGTGATGGCGTTTCTCTACTTTTCGTTTTGCTACTTTCTGCTCCTCGCGCTGCAGCGCTTGCCTGTATTAGGGTAGATCGTCGACAGACTAAAACTACGGTGTTGCATGGCAAGATCGGCGGTTTCAAGGCAATGATCGATCTCGCTTCTTCCTTTCTTGTTACTTTTTATGTCGTGTATAAACTTGAGATTTTCCTTGAGCAATGAACGGAAAGTGGGGTAGCCTGGTTCGTGAACAACGACCAGCAACAATGGGTTCCATGAGAGAAATGCAATCGCCCTGTAGGAGGGGCCCCGGTACCGCTATGCGTTTTACAAAATAACCCTTCCATCTCATCTCTTAGGTCTGTTGCAGTTTTTCTATCCAACCCCTAGAATTTTCTGATATTCTCTATTTTTTGTCGCGTGTTTGTCTCCTCATAATCGATAGTCTTCTACATGTTACTGTTTCTTTTTCACCTCATTTTTTCTTGTAAAATTTCAGAAATATTCAACAACTTTTTTATGTATATATTTTTAATTCTAAAAATAAAACATGCATAATTTATTTTTTCAATAATCTCATTTGATAATTTTTATTTTTGTACTTTTTATTTAACAATATTTAGACACTCTTACTTTGTTTCATCCTAGATTCAGAAGTTTCATACAAGATTCACACGTTTTACTTAGCCAAATATTATTTTGTTGAGTTAATTAGCCAAATTTAATTAGTCAGTTTTATGTACAATCTAATTTTCCAAAAATACATCTAAAAATAATAGTTTCAAAAAAAATATTAGTTCGGTCAAGGGAACTTTCATTAAGCATTTTGCAACTGTTAAATTCATGGACGTTTAATTCATACAAGATTCATAAGTTTTCATACAAGATTCATAATTGAATATATTCACAAGTAGAAACCGACGCACCGGTCTTTACACACAGAGAATACATGCGTCATACACGGTTCGTGAGCTTGCTTTTTCTACGGTTCATAAAGCCATAGAATCAAAATTAACCCGTAAGATTTTCTTCATACATAGTCTATATACAGAGAGAATACATGTTTCATACACGATTGATGAGCTTGCTTTTCTATAGCTCAAAACATATCTGTTTCATAGATGGTTCACAAAAAATATATAAGAAACTTCACTAGAAATTGGAAAAACCATAAAAGAAATCATTCTTTACACATACAAGATTCATATTAGATCTAACAACGTTTCATTACAGATTCCTAACATTTTTTCAAGTGAATCAAGATTCACACAAGAACCATACTTGATCCAACAATTTTTTTGACAAATCCGATCTGAAAAACAAGATTCAACATATTTCATACAACAAAAGAGGAAAAATCATACTCCCATCGCCTAGATCCGTGCCACACAAAGATAAAATTCCAATAAATCCAGAAGTTGTCGTTACGATAAAATTACAAGAAAAAAAAAAGAAAGATCCATCACAGGTCCATCAAAGATTCATACAAAATTGGTTGAACTAGAACTGGATCCTAACAAAAAATACAAAAGCATGAAGAAAAAAAGAAAGGAAAAGGAGCAAATATCAAAGAACAAAGAAAGGAAAAGAAGAGGACTTAAATCCTCCAGATCTGCCTAGAGCCGGCAAGCCGCTTGTGGAGGTTTGGGGGGTGGGGTGGGGGGAGACGTAGGCGCTAGGCCCTCCTCCACCACGCGCGCGAGTGGCCGCCGCCGGCCGCTGTCATGGGAGAGAGCACGTGTGGCCACCCTGGGAGAGAGAAGCGAGGCCGCACGTGGAGGGTTGCTGTGTGGGGGGAGAGAGAGGGGTGTGGCATCGCCATGAGAGAGAGGTGTGGCGGCGCTGGGAGAGAGAGAGGTCTGGCGGTGATTGGACGGTCACGGCCACGCGAAGGTTAGTACGTCTAGGGTTTGGTGGTTATCCTCTCCCTCTAGACCGGTTCGTAAAATATAAATAGTATAAGGGCCAAAATACAAATATATTTTACACAATGACTCGTTGACTTTCGCACGAATCTTTGACACATCAACAATACATATGGTGCCGGGGGCCCCTCCTACGATGGGGAAATCCCTTCTCGGGTTCCATGACATCTGAGGCATCATGAAGATTCACGATGTGAGAAATTAAACACGCATGCATGTGCCTGCGCTTCAAAATTCTGAGATTGTTTCTGAAACTAGCCCAGTTTATTCCACATCAATTACAGGCAGTGACCACAATGCTGGCCGATCTCAATCTAGCGCTCGTGAGGTTGGGCATGGCACTCCCATTCCCACGGCGACGAAAACGCAAAGGGTAAAAAACAGAAGCAGCAAAGAATGCATGCGCGGCAACATCACGCGCTGACAGAAAGAGAGAAGAAAAACAGTGGGGGAAACAGAGTATCTACGGTTCAGCGTCTGGCCGGCGACGGGTCGGCCTTCATGCCGCTGGCAGGGTCGGGGTCCACCGTCATGGCGGCGTCCCCGCCGGCGGCGCCGGTTAGAGCGGCCGCGCCCTGCGCCCCGGCACTCTGGACCGCGCTGGCGCCGCCGGCGATCTCCTTGGAGAACGGGATGGACTCCGCGGTGCTGCCCGCGTCGGCGAGCGGCGCCACAGCGGCGGCGGCCAGCAGGAGGACCGCGATGACGGCGAGAGAGCGAGACATGTTCGTGTGCTGTGCGGACTGGGGGTATTGCTAGTCGAGCTGTTGGCGGTGCGGGACGGGAGGGGGGCGGGCGGGGGCATTTGTAGCTCTCGGGAGGGGGGAGGCGCGCATGGTGCGTTGGTGAGTGGTGACTGGCCGGTGGTCGCGCGCGAGGGAGGCGCGCTGCCTCGCCATTAGCTTGTGGAAGTACGTGTCCGGCGGTCGGGTTCTTCTTCTTGCGCGCGCGCGCTAATCGCTTGACCATTTCTCGGCCCGCATGCGGGGAAGACATCTCGATTTAGCTGTGGGCCTGTGGCTGTGCAATAACAACAACAAAAAAACTACCGTTCTGTTTCGTGATCGCTAGAATTTGTAAGTAAGCCCCACTCTTTTTTTTTTGTGAACAAGTAAGCCCCACTCTTCATCTGAAAGTTCTCCTGGCACGTGAGATTCAGTGATCCTCTATGAGTAAAAAAAATTGAAAACAATCCTAGACTTTGCCAATGATATATCCTACAATTATGTAAACTCACAATACGAAATTCTTCTTATTACGAGGCTACGAGCTACACGAAAAATGACAAAGTCTGATAAATTTTGAAGATTTAAAAATTTAATACTCAGATCCACATTTGTATCATTTTTATGTAGCTTAAAAGTGACACTATTTGTAAAGGTATAGTTTTGTTTTCAAATTGTTTTTAAACTTAGAAATATGTATTTTTGTAAAGGCATCCTGGCACTCGCATGTACACCAAATCTCCACTCCACTTTTCATAGCTTATCTAGTTATTTGCAATGAAGTGTCAGATAATATTACTTGATTTATAATTTTGATGCATCTTTTTACTCTTTGACTACGTGTCGTTTTTACAAAAATTAAAAAAATCCTCGCTCACACCTTGTGCCACTTGTAATGCTCATGTGGCCACTCAATTTTGATCCATGTTTCTGAATTGTTAGTCAATCTACCGCTAATAGTGTTTTGAGTATAGTCCAGCAGGGACCCGCGACATGTGCTTGCAACGTCTTTTTTCCCTATTGTTCTTGTGAAATAGTAGTTCGCAAAAATCAATCCACGGTGAAAGTATACGCAAAAAATGTCTTTGGCTCCCACGCTCTAGTGCTCTACTCATTTTAAAAATAAAAAATAAATCATACTTATAAGTTTCAAAAAAAATGAAAATAATTTTGGACATAGTCAATGTTGTATTTCACAAGCCTACAAAATCGCAACACAAAATTCTTTGTATATTGTGGGCTACATAAAAATGACAAAATTTGATAAAGTTTGGTGATTTGAAAAATGCATGCACATATCCATAGATTTGTCATTTTTGTGTAGCTCAGAATACAGAGTATTCGAAATTGATATTTTTCACTTTTGTGGAAAAATCATTGGCTATATCCGGATTTTTTTCGATTTTTTAAAAACAGACAAATATGACTTCGGTTTTTTTTAAATAGCATAAACATTGGTGCTCGAGAGCCAATAATCCACTCAAGTATACGGTACCACCCTCTGTTTCAACCTAACTGGCATGGATTCACTGAACCTAGACATATTTAGGTAACATTTTGCCTTTGTGTTAATTAATTTGAAACGAAATGAGTAATTGAGTTATACTCGCACTTGTTCGTGATTTGTAATTATTCTTCATTATGCATTTATTATTTGAATTGAATTTAAATTCTTGTTTGTAAAATTTGGAATGTTATTTTGGGGTGTTTATGGAGGACCCGACTATGACTTGAGAGAAAAGAACCCGACTCGCATATGTTATATACTACATTTTTAAAAATTAGATACTATATTATACTATCAATATTCTCGTATATTTATGTTCTTTTCACCATGTCACCTCTAGCGCTGGTTGGGTTATGTAGTGTGGAATGACATGGCGCGGGAGCCACATGCAGCGGCATTGAAGCCTAGAGCCGAGGGACGGTGGAGGAGAGAAATGATATCTTTCCTTTTTTTTTCGCTCGTCGCAAAGCCGTATCTCGTTCTATAAAGCGTTAGCGAGCAAAAGAGAGGAAGAAAGAAAGAAAAAGATCTTCCTTTCCAAGAGATTGTGGTATGTTTATGATCCCTAGCACCACGTACGTGTACCATTACCATGATGAAAAGGAAGGAGAAACATAGTACAGAGTAGTAGTTTTATCTTTTCGACTGTAATATTTTGTTTATGATCTATATAGCAATGTACGGATACCTTGATAATAACTTTTTTTTTTACGATCACCTCGATAATAACTCATAACAACATAATGACAAAGCTATAGTAACAAGTAATTCATCGATTAACAACAATATTATTACATATGATACGAACTAGTAAGAAACACGATAAATGATATAGTAACTGAGAACAAGCAAAAGACAGAAAAAAGAACACAAATTCAGAACGACCATCCTAGCAGGCCAGAGACGCCTATTATTGTCTCCGGATCAACTAAAACCCGGCCACATCCGGTGGATCTCGCGTCCGTCTGCTCCACGTCGAACGGGTCGTTCCAGAAGGACGCTTCAGCTCAGTTGGAGTCGTCGTCGTCGGGCGAGAGGCCGGAGATGCCCTCGCCGGGGCCGGGGGCGCCGGCCGGTCCGGGCCCGTCGGCGGGCGCGTCGGCGGCCGGTGAGTCGGCGGGGGAGTCCGCGGTCTTCTCGTCGGCCTTGGCCTTGGCCAGCGGCGCGACGGCCACGGCGACCAGGAGGAGCAGGGCGAGGGCGAAGGCTGTTTGGCGGGCCATGGCGAGCTGCGTGGGCGTGCTTAGGCGCGCGCTCTGATACGATCCTGGCGCTACTGCTGTGGCGTGTGCAGTGGTTTCTCAGGCTTGGCTGTGGCGAGGGGAGGCGTCTGGGGCGGCCTTATGTAGGTGCTGGCGGTGGCTGTTTCTGAACGAGGCATCGCCCGTGGCTCTCGGCGGTGGCAGTGTAGTGGTGGCGCGCGGTTGTAGCCGTGTGAAGGGTTCAATACTTCGAAACCTGTCCCCAGCACGTGGATCTCGACCTCCCTTCGTTTTGAACGGCCAGCCGGAGTGCAAACTTGGTATCTGTTGGTTCCACGGGTAGTACGTTTAAGATGAACGCTGCTGGCCATGCATTTTGGGAGAGAGTGTTTTTTTCTAAGCACGATGTGCACCTAGAGATTGTTGGCGGGGCCGGCCCCAAGATTTCGGGGTCTCGGGGCGAAATTAAAATTTTGGGCCTCTTAAAATTTTCTCTGAAAATTTCTAAAAGCAAAGTCCGTGACGATGGAATCAATATCAATCTCGTCCACTAACTTCTTCTCTATGCATAGATTTGCCAAACCATTTAACCACTCCTAAGACATCGAAGATCTCAAATAATTCTTCAATAATTTCAAAATTAAAAAGCTTTTTTCAGCTGATTCGAGCGCCATAATCAGTTAACCTCGGGCGCAGCAGGTAGGGCGAGGCGGTCGATCGTCGTCTCGTCGATGGCCTTCGTGGAATCGCGCCTGGCGATGACGGTCGATCGTCGACGCAAAGAGCCAAGGACTGAAGGACGATCTGATCCAGGGAGGCAGGGAGTCAGGGACCAGGGGAAGCGTAGAAGCGACAAGAGACTTTAGACTCGGGAGTCGGGAAACGAGTAGTAACCGACGCGACGCTAGGAGTCCTGGGACCTGACGACCTGTCCTGCCTGGGAAGTGGGAATCGATCGTCTCGTCGATCGAGAAGGAAGCGACGGGGCGATGTCGTTCAATGCCTGGGAGTCGAGGTGTCCGGTGTCGACAGCCCAATAGGAAAAAACTTTTTTTAGATGTATACTAGAACTATGTTTTTTTGGGCCCGGGGCGACTGCCCCGCTAGTCCCCCCTAGGACTGCCCTGATTGTTGGTGACCCAAAAGTTTAGTAGTAGAAAATTACCTATACTCCTTTCATCCATAAATAAGTGTACGTTTAACTTTTTCTTTGACAAATGTAGCAATATATATGTATATAATAAAACTACATTTGTAAACCGATCTACTAGTACTACAAATTTAGTGTCATAAATGTTGTTAGGTTTCTCTATAATGTTAATCAAACTTAATAAATTTGACTTGTGACAAAGGATAGAAGTATATTTATTTGTGGACGGAAGGAGTATATTATAGTACAAAAGCTATAATGACATGTAAAGGTTGAGGTTAGTATGTTGTGCTATTTGAGTGAAATAAATAAAAAGAAAATCTATGAATTTTTTATCCACGTATAGTATTTGCTACCACTTGATATTTTTGTATACGTGTATGTATTGTAAGTTCTCCTTCGAATTATTTTTCATGGTATAGTATAATGGTGTACTACATTATTTCTCTTAGATTCTTTTGTTCCAATTTAGAGTAAAAAAACCCAGAGTTATTGGGTGTCTAGGTGTATAGTGCTCAGCTCAACTTTCTTTGCATTTTGATACTGAAGTAGTTCACCACATACTTCGTGAGATGGATGTGATTTTTGTTCATAGGTTATAGAGAAAAGGCTACCGTGAATATGTAATTTTGAGTATATCTTACAAAACTACTATTTTTGCGAATGTGTGTACAAATTTATTTACACAAAACCACCACCTTGGGTCTTTAAATCTAAGATAAATATGATAATGATATTACTTTCAGAATCACTATTAGAGCGCGGGACTTTGTATTTGGGGATGTATGCTACTTGAGCAGAAAATGTGTTGGTTTGTCCATTTTAAGTCGTGGTTCCATGCTCCCATAGCCTCAAAGTGGCAGTATTGTGCAATTTAATTAATCTAGAGTTTTATGTAGTAACAAGAGTTTCTTGTCTGTTATGCAAACACGAGAATATATATGAGTGTTGTAGTGACTTCTCGAAGACGCTCGGGAGGGATTTGGCTGACATGGATGGATGAAGTTCAAGTTAATGTTCATAGTTTCAACTTTCATGTTATCCTAGCTACTATTCCTATTAGGGACAGTAACAAACAAATTGGTCTAGTTTGTATATATGGCGATCCATATCACCGCAACACTAGTTAGATTTGGGATCAAGTGACCTCTTTTGTATATGATAATGCTAGCATGCATGTGATGTGTATCGGGGACATCAATGAGCTTTTGTATGAAATGGAAAAAAAATCTGAACTTTAAATGTTTTTGTATGGATAGAGTTCACTTGATGGTTAAGAATTGTGGTTTGTTTTATCTTGGCTTAATTGGTCCTGCTAGACAAACAAGTGCTTCTTTTCCAATCCAACATTTGAAAGACTTGTTATTGACTGGTGTAACATTTACCTTGTATCCAATGTTTACAATATGCCTTTGATCCATTCCCTTAGTGATCATGCTCCTATTTTATTATCCACTGATGGAACGGTGCGCAAGGTTAGATGCCCTTTTAGATTTGAAAACTGGTGGTTAAAATAAAAGTATTTTCAAACAAATGCAAAATTTTCTTGGGCCAAAACTACTAACTGTTCTTTCATAGCTAGAACAAAGCATCTTGCAGGGCAATTGAAAATTTGGTGCAGAAAAAAGAAGCATTTGCAACAGGAGCTAAATGAGATTGAAGAAAATATAAAGCAAGTGCAGAGGCAGCCATTATATTACATAAATTGGACCAACAAATTGAAGAAAACTTGGTGGCAAGGTATGAACAAAACTTAACCAAACTCACAGATTACTGTGCACAAAGGGCAAAAAAATGCCTTAAACATGGTGATGAAAACACAACTTTAAGGCCATTACAAAAAGAAATAGAAGGAATGATATTGTGTCAGTCAAAGATAAAAATGATGTAATCCAATTCATGCCACACAAAATTGGTAACACTTTTGTTACTTACTTGATGCATATCTTTGCTTCTCAGAATACTAACAGTAGCAGGCCTTATTTATAATCCCAACTTTCTTCATCTACACATGATTATACCTACACAATCCCAGATAAATATGAGTTATGGGAAACACCGAAGGAAATGAAGAGAAATGCCTCTCCATGACCGAATGGCTTCAACGCCGAATTCTACATATCAACTTGGTACTAGATTGCAGATGATATTTGGATGCTGGTAAGATCCTTCTACCAAAATGCTATCTTTCTTGCCCATATAAATGAAACGCATACTACTCTAATCCAATCCGTAGAAAAATTGTTCCCCTTGTCTTGGTTGATTACAGACCTATCAGCCTCTGTAATGTACTCCCTCTGTTTCATAATATAAGATGTTTTAGCTTAGTGAAAGGAGTGTATATAGACCTCTTTTAGTGTGTAGGTTCCTAGGTTCCTCCAACGAACCTACACACTAAAAGAGGTCTAGATACACTTCTTTCATAAAACTAAAACATCTTATATTATGAAACAGAGGGAGTAGTTTATAAGCTCATAGCTAAATCGCTTGCTAATAGGCTCAAACCCCACTTATCTGATTATATCCATCATTCTGAACAAGATTTCATTGAAGGTCAGCGTGTTAGCAACAACATAATCATTGCCCAATAAATTACTCACTCTTTTGCTATCTCTCTTCTTGGAAATAAACTGCTTTTATGCTAAAAATTGATCTAGCTAAAGCTTTTGATCACATAGATGCAACTTCATTGTCTAAGGTCTCGCGGGTAAAGGGTTGCATGGTCATTTTATTAATTTGTTCCACGCATGTATGTCCTCGCCTACCTTTTTAGTGATCATTAATAGTCAACCTTCTACGAAGTTCAAAAGTAACAGACGTATTAGACAAGGTCGTGTCCTTTCTCCCTATCTTTTGGTCCTCTCAATTGATTTACAGGATGCCATGTCCAATGCTTCTCTTACTGGTATTATTCTTCGACAAAAATTCCCCCCACCCAGTCGCTTCTTTTTGCAGATGACCTTCTTATTTGTGGGAAAGCATGCTTACAAGAGGCATCTACCATGAAGGAAATTCTCTAATATTTCTACTCCCTTTTAGGTAAAACTCCTAGTTAGGCTAAATCTCGAATTATTTTCAGCAAACATGTTGACCAAGGTACAACTAATGCTATTATACAAATCTTCCCAGTTGTACCTATTTCCTCTTCGTTTATACACCCCGGCTATCCACTAATTCTTCACAGTAAAAATAGAGAATCTAAATATGATTTTGTTATCGACAAATTTAAAACAAAACTCACCATTTACAAGGTTGATCAACTTTCCCATGCAGCTTGCTTGACGCTAATCCAATCTGTTTTTTGCTTCAATGAGAATCTACTACATGTCCAATATTATTTTCCCTAAAAAAATTGTTACCAAACTCACATCCATTATTGAAGATTTTTCATGGAAAAGAGTAAGAGAGGACAAAGCCAGTAGGGCTCTATGCCTAAAATCTTGGAAGGATATTTGTACCTCAATAAAGGAGGACTAGGAATTAGAAACCTCCTGGCTGTCAAGGAAGGCCTCATTCTTATGGAACCCTAGTGCATAGCCCATAACCCAAATGATTTCCTCCATAGAGTTCTCAAAGCCAAATATTTTTATGAATCTTCTATTTGACGCCCAAATTCAAACGTTCCAAAAATCAGCCTTCTAGGCCTCCATTATAAAGATCCTTCCTATCCTCAAAGCCCACTCCTTCTACCAGATCACTCAAGGCAAGATCTCTCTTTGGATATCTCTCTGGTGTAAAGACTGGATGAAAATTCATGATAATCTAATCATTCAACACTTTGGCCACATTTACCCGACGAGAGTCAGAGATCTTTAATTTGGCTGCCAAACCAACAATCCTAGAATGAAAACCTTATCGACAATCTCTTCCACCAGCCGATAGCCCAGAGCATCGAACAAACACTCATTATATGCACGGAATATCAAGACATTATCTGGTGAAAAATAATGGCAAACACTAAGTGCAACTCTAAATCTGCTTATTATGCTTGTCTTAAGTATTTATAGGAACTTGGGGAGATGCAACCAAGATCTACAACAACCATCAAACTTTTAAGTCTGGTATGGAAATCTAAGAACCTATTACCGAGAATAAGAACCTTTGTTTGGTGTTTACTTCGCAACAAAGACAAGTCTCTACAGTGATTTTTTATCACGACAAATGTAGATGAGATTCATTCGTCCTCTAACTTGGCGACTAGCCAACTCATGTGCATTTTTGTCCTAATTTTGGAGTCACCGATGGTCCAGTTTCAAAATGTGATTGTGATGGCATTAAATGGAAATTTTATGACAAGTAAACTTCGTGTTTGTGATCAAGTATTACCTCCGTCACTTCATAATGTCCTACAACTCGATCAAGTGAAATACATATATGAACATCACAACATGTCCTTGTTTCAGCTCGAGGGTTCTTCGTGAGATGGTCCCTCTTGTCTTGTGCTTGACAACCCTCCTCCGCACACACATATCTACATGAAGTAATCTCTCCATCCATCTTACTTTTCTAGCTAGACCTTTTTCTAACCTCAAAACCTACACAACCTCCTACCCAAAATGACCAAGCATCATCCAAGTTTATAAATTTCTGACAACTTGAGAAAAGCAAATATGAATCATATTCTGCCTGCACCAAAATAAATATTAACTTAATTGCTATAGATGTAAACAAATCAAAGAAATTTCAAGGATAAGTCATAACTTACTTGTTGGCTTGTGTCACTAGATCTTTAATTGGAAGGCAAGAACCCAATAAATAGTGTAGAAATCATGGACAAATACCACAATATGTTATGTTCTATGGAGAAATGCGAAATTATGAACAAATACAGTAAAATATTCATTATGTGAATGGATGTAGATGAAAGATGAGAAATTCCTTGGGCTACCTACAAATAAGACACATCCCAAACGTAGGAAGAGGAAGATGGAGGATGGAGACATATGAGTCCGACGATCGCCACTACAGGAGAATAATCGCGCATAGGAGCGAGCGAACGAATTTCGCCGCCAAAATCCTGTCTACGTGTTGTAGCCCCGCAAAAATAATCCCTTTCCCTCCTCTGGTCCTCTTGTCCCGAACAGGGCTTGCTACACGTGGCTAGGCCTGGCCGTTGGACCATGAGAATAATAAGGAAAAGAAGGGGCGTGCAATCCGGAAGAAAAGGCATCTGGGACGGGAGGTGCTATTGGTCGCTCGATGCAGGCCTCGCCGCTCGCGCCGCCTGAACCAAGCCCCATATGGGCCGGCCCACTATCTCGTCTCCTTATTCCTCCCCTGCCTCCTTATTCCCACCCTAAGATGTCGCCCCGAGCTTCACTCTAAGCCCCCTTGCAACATCGGAACCCTAAGACCTGCACCCCTTACCCTAAGTTTTCTTCCTCGCCTCCGCCGGTGACTCCGCGACCAACAGCATCACCCCCGTCATCAGTGAGGTCCCGGGCATCCAACCATCACTCTAAACCCTCCTAGACACACCCCTAGCCCTAAGTCTGGTCGCTGAAGACACCTACTCCTAACCCTAAGTCCGGCGAGACACCACCCACCCTTACCTTAAGTTTCTTCCTCGGCTCCGCCGATGAAGGCCGTGTTGTCCCCGGTGTTGGAGAGGTCCTGACCTCACCTCCGCTAGGGCGCCTCAGCCAGCCGCGTCGTCCCCGCCATCGGCGAGGTTGGGTGCGCGTCTTCTTATTTTTCGCTCTGGTGGCAACCGCTAGTAATGGGCCCGTCTCGCGCACAGGGGCGCTGGCGAGTAGCGGCGCTTTAGGCGGCATTTAGCATTTACCTTCGGGACAAGCAAGTCTGTTTGTGCTTGTTGGTTGCATGTTAGAGAATTTGAGCCTGTATTTTTTAGGCATAAAAAATAACTTGGCCTTATCAGTTGGAATTATACCCTAGAGGCAATAATAAAGATGTTATTATTATAATTCTTGTTCATGATAAAGTTTATATTCTATGCTAGATTTGTATTAAGCGGAAACTTTAATACTTGTGTGGTTTGTGAACAACACCGTGTCCCTAGTATGCCTCTATGGACTAGCTCATTAATTAATTATGGTTAAGGTTTCCTAACCATAGACATGAGTTGTCGATTAATAATGAGATCATATCATTGGGAGAATGATATGATGGACAGACCCAAACTAAGCGGAGCAATTAGATCGTGTCATCGTGTTCATCTTTGCGAAGCTTTTCTTATGTCAAATATTGTATTCCTTAGACCATGAGATAATACAACTCCCTGGTATCGGAAGAAAGCTTTGAGGTCATCAAACGTCATCCTATGAGAGGGTGATCATAAAGGTGTCTCTCAGGTGATCGGAAAGTACCTTTTGGGTTGTATGTATCGAGATGGGATTTGTCCCTCCCAAGTCGGAGAGATATACTTCGGGCCCACTCGGTAATCGATATCAACACCGCTTGCAAGCATGTGGTTAAGGAGTTAATCACAAAGTGATATCGGATTACGGAACGAGTAAAGTACTTGCTGTGAACGAGATTGAACTAGGTATGACGGTACCGACGATCAAATCTCGGGCAAATAAAATATCGCGAGACGAAGGGAATATATATGGGATTGATTGAATCCTGGCATCGTGGTTCATCCGATATGATCATAGATGGATGTGTGGGAGTCAATATGGGTTTCCAGACCCCGCTGTTGATTATTGATAGAAGATCATGTCTGCATATTCTCGAACCTGAAGGGTCACACACTTAACGTGTCTCGACGCTAGGATATATTGGATAATTGGTTTATGAGTTTTTGTTCGGAGTCTTGGATGGGATATGGGACATCACGAGAGGTTCCAGAATGGTCCGGAGAATAAGATTCATATAAGGCAATGCAGTTTTTGGAGTTCGGAATTGTTTCGGGTTAATCGGTATTATACCGGAAGCTTCTAAAACCTTCCGTAGGGGGACCAACGTGGCCCCACCTGCCGGGAGGGGGCATGGGCCTATGAGGGAGTGCCCTGGCCGCATTGGGCCAGGGGCACAAGGCCCCATAGGGCCCAGCCGGCCAAACCTAGGGGAAACCCTAGGGGAGCTTCTAGAAGGGGGGGGAACTTGCCCCCCACTCCTCCCTCCTTGGCCGCCGACCCTAGGGCTTGGGGGAGGGGCAAGGGCTGGCCGCCCACCCCTCTATATAAATAGGGCTGGGGGCGCACCCCCTCCCACACCTCCTCCTCAAGCCCTAGCCGCCCTGCTGCCCTCCTCTCTCTCTCCCTCCCGACTGCACTTAGGCGAAGCCCTGCTGCAAAAACTCTCCACCACTTGCACCGCGCCGTCGCGTTGTAGATACAATCCGTCTCTCCACCATACTTGCTGGACCGAGGAAGGAGGAAACGTCGAGGTGCCGCACGTGTGCATCTCTCGGAGGCATCGCCACTTGCGGTGTTAGATCGGATCGGATCGCGAGGAGGAGAAGCGAGTACGACTACATCACCCACGTTCCGATGAACGTTCCGCTGTGCGAATCTTCAAGGGTATGAAGATCTCATCTAATCCCCCTTGTTGTTTGAATCTCCTAGATTAGATCTTGGCTTTCTCGTTCGCATCCGTAGAATTTTTTTGATTTACTATGCTGCGAAACCCTTCAGTGGTATCAGAGCTAGATCTATGCGTAGATGTGTTTCACGAGTAGAACGCAACATGGTTGTTGCAGGCGTTGATGTTTTCTGTTGCAAGCCTCTTGTTTGTGTTCTTCTTATGACGCGGGATAGTGAGATTGAAGCGGTTCAGGACAATCTTACGCGACGTCGTTCGCGAGACCGGCTCCGCACTTGACGTGTGGCTTGTTCCACACATGCGGCTGGTGGATGCCAGTTTCTCTCACTATAGTTGTCATGGGATTTACACCGGAGTTTGACAACCATAATATCACCGTTGTGGCTTTCCGTAGATAAGAATCGTTCTTAGCTTGCTACTCCCATAAGCCACGTAAAACATGCAACAACAAAGTAGAGGCGTCTAACTTGTTTTTGCAGGGAGTGTTTTCTGTGATATGGTATGGCCCAAGATGTGATGTGTATGTTGTATGCAATGATCATGTTTTGTAATGTTTCACGACTTGCATGTCGATGAGTACACAACCGGCAGGAGCCATATGGTTGTCTTTATAATTGTGTATGACATGTGTGTCAACTTCTTATACGCCATGTAATAGTTTCACTTTATCGCTAAGTAGTTAGCAATAGTTGTAGTTGCTATTCGTGGAGGAGGCAATCATGGTGGAGTGATGGAGATCATGCCGGCACGTACAAGATGGAGATCATTGCGCGAAGATTGGCTATACCTGTTGGAATTATGCCCTAGAGGCAATAATAAAGATGTTATTATTATAATTCTTGTTCATGATAATGTTTATATTCCATGCTAGAATTGTATTAAGCGGAAACTTTAATACTTGTGTGGTTTGTGAACAACACTGTGTCCCTAGTATGCCTCTATGGACTAGCTCATTGATTAATGATGGTTAAGGTTTCCTAACCATGGACATGAGTTGTCAATTAATAATGAGATCATATCATTGGGAGAATGATATGGTGGACAGACCCAAACTAAGCGAAGCAATTAGATCGTGTCATCGTGTTCGTCTTTGCGAAGCTTTTCTTATGTCAAATATTGTATTCCTTAGACCATGAGATAATACAACTCCCTGGTATCGGAAGAAAGCTTTGAGGTCATCAAACTTCATCCTATGAGAGGGTGATCATAAAGGTGTCTCTCAGGTGATCGGAAAGTATCTGTTGGGTTGTATGTATCGAGATAGGATTGTCCCTCCCAAGTCGGAGAGATATACTTCGGGCCCACTCGGTAATCGATATCAACACCGCTTGCAAGCATGTGGTTAAAGAGTTAATCACAAAGTGATATTGGATTACGGAACGAGTAAAGTACTTGCTGTGAACGAGATTGAACTAGGTATGACGGTACCGACGATCAAATCTCGGGCAAGTAAAATATCACGAGACGAAGGGAATATATATATGGGATTGATTGAATCCTGGCATCGTGGTTCATCCGATATGACCATCGATGAATGTGTGGGAGTCAATATGGGTGCCCAGACCCCGCTGTTGATTATTGATAGAAGATCATGTCTGCAAATTCTCGAACCCGCAGGGTCACACACTTAACATGTCTTGACGCTAGGATAGATTGGATAATTGGTTTATGAGTTTTTGTTCGGAGTCTCGGATGGGATCCGGGACATTACGAGAGGTTCCGGAGTGGTCCGGAGAATAAGATTCATATAAGGCAGTGCAGTTTTTGGAGTTCGGAATTGTTCCGGGTTAATCGGTATTGTACCGGAAGCTTCTAGAACCTTCTGGAAGGGGACCAACGTGGCCACACCTTCCGGGAGGGGGCATGGGCCTATGAGGGAGTGCCCTGGCCGCATTGGGCCAGGGGCACAAGGCCCCATAGGGCCCAGCCGTCCAAGAGAGTTTAAACTCGAGATAGGGCTTCTAGAAGGGGGGGTTTCCTTGCCCCCCACTCCTCCTCCTTTGGGGCCGCCGGTTTGGGCTTGGGGGAGGGGCTAGGGCTGCGCCCCACCCCTCTATATAAAGAGGGTTGGGGGCGCACTACCCCCCACACCTTCCCCTCCAACCCTAGTTGCCCTGCTGCCTTCCTCTCTCCCTCCCGACTGCTTGTAGGCGAAGCCCTGCTGCAGAAATTCTCCACCATATACACCACGCCGTCATGTTGTATATCCAATCCGTCTCTCCACCATACTTGCTGGTCCGAGGAAGGAGGAGACGTCGAGGTGCTGCACGTGTGCATCTCACGGAGGCACCGCCACTTGTGGTGCTAGATCGGATCGGATCGCGAGGAGAAGCGAGTACGACTACATCACCCACGTTCCGACGAACGTTCCGCTGTGCGAATCTTCAAGGGTATGAAGATCTAATCCAATCTCTCTCGTTGTTTGCATCTCCTAGATTAGATCTTGGCTTTCCCTCTGTTCGCATCCGTAGAAAATTTTGATTTACTATGCCGCAAAACCCTTCAGTGGTATCAGAGCTAGATCTATGCGTAGATGTGTTTCACGAGTAGAACGCAACATGGTTGTTGCGGGCGTTGATGTTTTCTGTTGCAAGCCTCTTGTTTGTGTTCTTATTATGACGCAGGATAATGAGATTGAAGCGGTCCAGGCCAACCTTACGCGACGTCGTTCGCGAGACCGGCTCCGCACTTGACGTGTGGCTTCTTCCACACATGCGGCCGGTGGATGCCAGTTTCTCTCACTATAGTTGTCATGGGATCAACACCGGAGTTTGGCAACCATAATATCACCGCTGTGGCTTTCCGTAGGTAAGAATCGTTCTTAGCATCTACTCCCATAAGCCACGTAAAACATGCAACAACAAAGTAGAGGCGTCTAACTTGTTTTTGCAGGGAGGGTTTTCTGTGATATGGTATGGCCCAAGATGTGATGTGTATAATGTATGCGATGATCATGTTTTGTAATGTTTCACGACTTGCATGTCGATGAGTACACAACCGGCAGGAGCCATATGGTTGTCTTTATAATTGTGTATGACCTGTGTGTCAACTTCTTATACGCCATGTGATAGTTTCACTTTATCGCTAAGTAGTTAGCAATAGTTGTAGTTGCTATTCGTGGTGGAGGCAATCATGGTGGAGTGATGGAGATCATGCCGGAACGCACAAGATGGAGATCATTGCGCGAAGATTGGATATACCATGTCACATAAAGTTATATGCATGTGATGTTTATCCTTTTATGTATCTTATCATGCTTAGATCGCGACGGTAGCATTATAAGATGATTTCTCACTTAAAGATCATGATAAAAACTGTGTTCTCCCCAAGTATGCACTGTTGTGAAAGTTCGTCGTGTCCAAGCATCACGTGATGATCGGGTGCTATAGACTCTACGCTCACATACAACGGGTGCAAGCCAGTTTTGCACACGCGGAAATACTTGGGTCTAACTTGACGAGCCTAGCATGTACAGACATGGTCTCGGAACACAAGAACCGAAAGGTTAAGCATGAGTCATATGAATGATATGATCGACACTTCGTTGTCCACCATTGAAACCACATCTCTTATCGTGATGATCGGATTAGGTGTGGTGAATTTGGATCGTGTTCACTAAACAACTTGAGGGATGTTTAATTTAGTGGGAGTTCATCTAGTAATTTGATTAAGTTGAACTAGTTATCATGAACATAGTCTAATTTGTACTTGCAAATACTATAGATCACATGGCTAAGTCCAACTTCAACTTCAACGTTTTCGCTGAGAAGGAAAAGCTTAGAAACAATGGGTCTAACTTCACCAATTGGTTCCGCAATCTAAGAATCATTCTCTCTGGCGGTCAAAAGGACTATGTCCTTGGGAAAGCGTTAGGTGACCCCCCTGCTGCAACTGCGCCGGCTGATGAGAAAGCTGTCTATCAGTCGCGCAAAGATGATTATGGTGTGATTAAGAGCACCATGTTGTTTGCTATGGAACCAGAACTTCAAAATCGTTTTGAAGACTATCCCGGGCCCTTTGAGATTCTCGAAGAGCTGAAAACCATGTTTCAGACTCAGGCCCGTTCTGAGAGATATGAGATCTCCGAGAAGTTCTTTAACTGCAAGATGGAGGAAGGGAGTTCCGTTAGTGAGCACGCCATTAAGATGACGGGCTACACTCAACGCCTTGAGCAACTGGAATGCACGATTCCAGAGGAGCTCAAGATTGACAGGGTTCTGCAATCACTCCCTCCCAGCTACAAAAGTTTTGTAGTGACTCATAATCATATTGGTTCCACTGATACGATCACCGAGCTCTTCGCAAAGCTGAAGGCCGCGGAAGTGGACATCAAAAAGGATAATCATGTGTTGATGGTCAACAAGCCCACCTTTAAGAAATGTAAGGGTGCAAAGAAGCCCTTCAAGAAAGGCGGCGACAAGCGCGTTGCCCCTGCTGAGAAGAAGCTCAGGTCTGGTCCTAAGCCGGACACTGAGTGCTTATATTGCAAGGACAAGGGTCAGTGGAAGCGCAACTGTCCGAAGTACTTAGCGGACAAGAAGGCTGGCACCATCAAAGGTATATTTGATATACATGTTATTGATGTTTTCCTTACTAGCCCTCGTTGTAGTGCCTGGGTATTTGATACCGGTTCAGTTGCTAATATTTGTAACTCGAAACAGGAGCTACGGAATAGACGGCGGCTTGCGAGGGATGAGGTGACGATGCGCGTTGGCAACGGATCAAGAGTTGATGTGATGGCCGTCGGCACGCTCTCCTTAGTTTTACCTTCGGGATTAGTTTTAAACCTTAATAAATGTTATTATGTGCCTGCGTTGAGCATGAACATTATTTCTGGATCGTGTTTATTGCAAGACGGTTATTCATTTAAATCGGAGAATAATGGTTGTTCTATTTATATGAGTAACATCTTTTATGTTCATGCACCTATTGTGAATGGTTTATTTCTTCTAAATCTCGAAAGGGATGAAACACACATCCATAACATTGAGGCTAAGAGATGCAAAGTAGATAGTGATAATACTACTTATTTGTGGCACTATCGTCTAGGTCATATTGGTGTAAAACGCATGAAGAAACTCCATTCTGATGGACTTTTGGAGTCTCTTGATTTTGAATCATTTGACACATGCGAACCATGCCTCATGGGCAAGATGATCAAAACCCCGTTCTCCGGTATGATGGAGCGAGCAACGGACTTGTTGGAAATTATACATACCGATGTATGCGGACCGATGAGTGTTTCGACGCGCGGTGGATATCGCTATTTTCTCAACTTTACCGATGACTTAAGTAGATATGGGTATGTCTATTTAATGAAACATAAATATGAAACATTTGAAAAGTTCAAGGAATTTCAGAATGAAGTGGAGAACCATCGTAACAGAAAGATTAAGTTTCTACGATCCGATCGTGGGGGCGAATATTTGAGTTATGATTTTCTCACGCATCTTAAAGCAAGCGGAATTGTTTCGCAACTCACGCCACCCGGAACACCACAGCGCAATGGTGTGTCTGAACGCCGGAATCGAACTTTATTAGATATGGTCCGATCAATGATGTCTCTTACTGATTTGCCGTTATCATTTTGGGGTTATGCATTAGAAACCGCTGCATTCACTTTAAATAGGGCACCATCTAAATCCGTTGAGACGACATCGTATGAACTGTGGTTTGGTGCTAAACCTAAGTTGTCGTTTCTTAAAGTTTGGGGATGCGAAGCTTACGTCAAGAAGTTGATGCCGGACAAGCTCGAACCCAAAGCGGAGAAATGCGTCTTCATAGGATACCCTAAGGAAACTATTGGGTATACCTTCTATCACAGAACCGAAGGCAAAGTGTTTGTCGCAAAGAACGGTTCCTTTCTTGAGAAGGAGTTTCTCTCGAAAGAAGTGAGTGGGAGGAAAGTAGAGCTAGACGAGGTTATTGAACCTTCTCTTGAATTGGAGAGTAGCGCAGCACCTGAAATTGTTCCAGTGCCGCCTGCACCAACAATAGAGGAAGCTAATGACAAGGATCATGAAGCTTCGGACGATGCTGCTACTGAACGTCGCAGGTCGACAAGGTCGCGTGCCCCTCCTGAGTGGTACGGCAACCCTGTCTTGACTGTCTTGTTAGTAGAAGATAGTGAACCTATGAACTATGAGGAAGCAATGATGAGCCCAGACTCTGAGAAATGGCTAGAAGCCACGAAATCCGAATTGGGATCCATGAGCGAAAACCAAGTATGGACTTTGGTGGATCCTCCTAGCGACCGAAAGGCCGTTGAGTGCAAATGGATCTTCAAGAAGAAAATGGACACGGATGGTAATGTTACCGTCTATAAAGCACGGCTTGTCGCGAAAGGTTTTCGACAAGTTCAAGGTGTTGACTACGATGAGACTTTCTCTCCCGTAGCGATGTTTAAGTCCATTCGGATTTTATTAGCAATTGCTGCGTTTCATGATTATGAAATATGGCAGATGGATGTCAAGACTGCGTTCCTCAATGGCAACATTGATGAAGAGTTGTATATGATGCAACCCGAAGGTTTTGTCGATCCTAAGGATGCTGATAAAGTGTGCAAACTTCAGCGTTCCATTTATGGACTGAAGCAAGCATCTCGGAGTTGGAACCTTCATTTTGATCAAGTGATCAAGAGCTTTGGATTTGTTCCAAATTGCTACGAAGCTTGTATCTACAAGAAAGTGAGTGGGAGCTCGGTGACGTTTCTGGTACTATATGTGGATGACATATTGATTATTGGAAATGACATCAACATGCTTAACGATGTGAAGAGTTATTTGAACAAGTGTTTTTCAATGAAAGACCTAGGTGAAGCTGCTTATATATTGGGCATCAAGATCTATAGAGATAGACAAAGACGCCTGATAGCTTTAAGCCAGAGTACATACCTAGACAAAGTTCTGAAAAGGTTCAGAATGGATAAGGCAAAGAAAGGTTCAGTACCTATGTTGTCAGGTAAGATATTGAGCAAGGCTCAGTGTCCAGCTACGGTAAATGATAGGGAAACTATGAGCAAAGTGCCTTATGCCTCGGCCATAGGTTCTATCATGTATGCCATGCTGTGTACTAGACCGGATGTGTCCAATGCTCTTAGTTTGACGAGCAGGTATCAAAGTAATCCAGGAGTGGAACACTGGACAGACGTGAAGAACATCCTAAAGTACCTAAATAGGACTAAAGAAATGTTCTTAGTCTATGGGGGTGATGAACAGCTCGTCGTAAAAGGTTACGTCGACGCTAGTTTTGACACCGACAAGGATGATTCTAAATCTCAGACAGGATACGTGTATATTTTGAATGGAGGAGCTGTGAGTTGGAGAAGCTGCAAGCAAAGCGTGATCACGGGATCTACAGTAGAAGCGGAATACATGGCTGCTGGAGAAGCGTCAAGTGAAGGAGTTTGGATCAGAAACTTCATCACTGAGCTTGGCGTGTTTCCAAGTGCATTGGACCCACTGGAGATATTGTGTGACAACACTGGCGCCATAGCACTCGCTAAGGAACCAAGATATCATCCAAAGACCAAGCATATCAACCGCAAGTTTCATATAATCCGAGATTATATAGCAGATGGAGATCTGAAGATTAGCAAAGTACATACAGATCTGAATGTCGCAGATCCATTGACTAAACCTCTTCCACGTGTAAAACATGATCCGCACCTCAGTGCCATGGGTGTGAGATTGTTGCCAAATGTAAACTAGATTATTGACTCTAGTGCAAGTGGGAGACTATTGGAATTATGCCCTAGAGGCAATAATAAAGATGTTATTATTATAATTCTTGTTCATGATAATGTTTATATTCCATGCTAGAATTGTATTAAGTGGAAACTTCAATACTTGTGTGGTTTGTGAACAACACCGTGTCCCTAGTACGCCTCTATGGACTAGCTCATTGATTAATGATGGTTAAGGTTTCCTAGCCATGGACATGAGTTGTCGATTAATAATGAGATCATATCATTGGGAGAATGATATGGTGGACAGACCCAAAACTAAGCGAAGCAATTAGATCGTGTCATCGTGTTCGTCTTTGCGAACCTTTTCTTATGTCAAATATTGTATTCCTTAGACCATGAGATAATACAACTCCCTGGTATCGGAAGAAAGATTTGAGGTCATCAAACATCATCCTATGAGAGGGTGATCATAAAGGTGTCTCTCAGGTGATCGGAAAGTATCTGTTGGGTTGTATGTATCGAGATGGGATTTGTCCCTCCCAAGTCGGAGAGATATACTTCGGGCCCACTCGGTAATCGATATCAACACCGCTTGCAAGCATGTGGTTAAAGAGTTAATCACAAAGTGATATCGGATTACAGAACGAGTAAAGTACTTCCTGTGAACGAGATTGAACTAGGTATGACGGTACCGACGATCAAATCTCGGGCAAGTAAAATATCGCGAGACGAAGGGAATATATATATATGGGATTGATTGAATCCTGGCATCGTGGTTCATCCGATATGATCATCGATGAATGTGTGGGAGTCAATATGGGTGCCCAGACCCCGCTGTTGATTATTGATAGAAGATCATGTCTGCATATTCTCGAACCCGCAGGGTCACACACTTAACATGTCTCGACGCTAGGATAGATTGGATAATTGGTTTATGAGTTTTTGTTCGGAGTCTCGGATGGGATCCGGGACATCACGAGAGGTTCCGGAGTGGTCCGGAGAATAAGATTCATATAAGGCAGTGCAGTTTTTGGAGTTCGGAATTGTTCCGGGTTAATCGGTATTGTACCGGAAGCTTCTAGAACCTTCCGGAAGGGGACCAACGTGGCCACACCTTCCGGTAGGAGGCATGGGCCTATGAGGGAGTGCCCTGGCCGCATTGGGCCAGGGGCACAAGGACCCATAGGGTGTAACACCCTCAGAATCGGTCCTATGCAAGTTTTAGCGAAACCCGCCAAACCCGCATAGAAACGATTCAAAGGTGCCCACCAGGCACTTTCGTGCGGGTGGAAAACGAAGTAATAACATTACACAACAGTCCTCGATGGGACCCACAGAACAGATATATATATATAACAGCGACTCAAAGAGTCAAGAATACAGATATAATATACAAAGATCCAAATCACCTTGAAAATGATAGAGCGTCCGACTACAGACAAGATGCAAATGGGGCTAAGAGCCCTGAAGAATAACCAATGGCGTCCATAACCCTGCCCAGGCCAAGCCGGAAGGGTAACCCTGCTAACGACGTTGATCTCAAAACCTGCTTAAACAAAAGGGGTGCCGACAAAGGGCAAAGGAAAAAGAAGGAGCGTCAGTACTGAGGCCAGTACACGGCGAGACTAGAATTCGGCGGTCCTCGCCTACATAGGTATGGTGGACTGAGCGGCAGCGGCAGCATGCACTGAACAACCTATAGAGACTCGATACAACTGGCGGTTATCAGAGGGGGATAAGAAGGACCTATCCGCAACCAACCTGATGCTACCATCAAACAAACCCATCCTGGTGTTTCCCCCTCGAAACCAAACGAGGAAGTCAACCGAGGAACTCACACCGTTGGCAGTTTTACTTATTCAGTTATAGTTGCGGCACTTACTAGTCAGGTTTAGATAATCATCCTGATAAAGTAAGCAGTAGGCACTTTTAGTTAACCATTCCGTTGTAGTTGCAACACTTACTAATCAGATACAATTAGCATGAGATAACCCAGAAACCCAGCAGTTGTTGGCACTTTTATTTAGCCATTCCGTTGTAGTTGTCATACTTACTAGTCAGGTACAATGGTCGCAAGCGACACTCCAAACAAGCAATTGTGGGCAGTATTAATTAGCCATTCCATTATAGTGAAGCCGATTACTAGTCATTATAAAGTCAAATTTATAGCAATAAACTTTAGTTATGCTTGTCTATGGTCGAGATACTGTGCTCCAAGTCGTCCATAACCGCGGACACGGCTTTCAGAAAGTTTTACCCGGCCGGGGTGCACCAATAGCAACACACACTCGATCAACCTCGGAAAAACCAAATCAAAACCCAACGAGGCTTTCACGACAAAGCAATCACAGGATTCAGAAATATTTCAGGGGGCCACCCCATTGAGTAGAACCGCAACGAAGTAAGCTAGCTCCGAGACGGACTCAAGGTTTGCGACAATGGCTGTAAACGACTGGGAACCCGAAAACTCGGGGTGTCGATACCGCGAAAACACTCCGCTTACCTAAACAGTACAGTGTGCTCCTCGCACAATCGTAAATAAAGCAGTAAAGCATGGCATAAGTACAGGATCGTAAATAAAACCTCAAACTAGTTTGTGGCCCCAAGAAATAAGACTGAATCAAGCTCTGGCTCAGGGGGGTCCCATATACCTCCCGGATGTGGATAGCGCGATAAATCAAGGAACAGGTATCAAGTACTCGGGGTCCTACGGGACACAAGTGGGCGTTCGGAAACCAAATATTTTCTATCACCCACCGATGCCTCTGCTTACTTCAATTTTAGTTGTTAAACAGGAATTAAAGTGAACGATAAGTAAAACCATGATCACCTCCAACATCAACATGCGGCAATACATCAACAACTGTGGCACTTGACGACACGCAACAGCACTTGAGCAAGCGACTACGACGCGCAAGTCCAACTATCTACCAAACAACAGGTAATGGGATGTGTCCAAGGCAATATAAGGCTGCAAGGGATATCACGGGTACGAAACACTAGAGCATCGCAACACAGATAGCAATAGATCAACAGGAGGGAACAAATACTATAAAGGTAAGATAGGTAGAAAGGGGAAGATGCTCGCCTGAAAACATTGTCGAAGGATCAACAGAAGATCGGGGCGGAGCTCACATCAACTCAACGGCCTTATCCGCGAAGAGCCAAAACACTAGAACAAACACCGGATGCACTATTTAATTCAAAGGCAGAAGATCGGCATGATGCATGTATGATGCATGACATGGCAAAAGTGCAATGCAATTAGGTCATATTAAGCGGAACCAGGGTCCCGACAATTAATTAAATGGTTCAAGTTGTTTAAAACCCCCGCAAATTAAATGTTGTTTTAGCATGGCAAAAGATAGCACCGGTTCGCTACACAAATTTAAATGAGGCCAATATGAGACTAGATTTGCCCGCATATGGGCCCCATATTTAATTATTAGGTGAATCGGCATAAGGCCCCCAAGCCACATGAATGTATGCATGCAAGACAATTATTATGCGACAATTTGTATTATGTTATAAAATAGGGTTTTCGGGAAGGGGGTTCACACTTTAGGGGGGTCTCGACGAACTTGGGGTTCCGGGGTTCGGGGTCGGTCTCAGGGTCCAGATCTGGGGTTCGGGGTTTGATGGCTCGGCGGGATCGTTCTCGGATGGCAGAGTAGATCTCGGCGTTCCGGGAGGAAGGACTTGGTTTGGTGTCGGGGCGCATCGGGTTTGTTTTTGGTCGGTACCGTTCTGGTCGTTGCGGGGATCTTGCCGGGTCCGCAGGTCGGGTCGGACTTGGCGTCCGGGGTGAAGTGCTTGTCGCACCGGAGTCTCGGTGTCCTTGGGTCCGATTGTGGATCTCGGCGTCCTCGAGGGGGGTACTTGCAGTATCCGGGCAGAAGGTCTTGCGGTTTCCGTGTCTGCGGTTCCATGAAGACGTGCTTGTCATCCGTGATGGCGAACTCGATGTCCCGAGATCTTGACGTTCCGTGTAGACGACCTCGGCGTTCGGGACCTTGACGGGCTTGGCGTCCTTGTAGAAGATCTGGTCGATGATTCTTCTAGCGATTTCCGGGTTTGCCGGTGTCGAACTTGGGCTTGGCGCCGATGGTCATTGGCGTTCCTGGATTACATACATGTCTTCGGAAGATCTTGACGAGGCATCGTATCACCGCAATGTGGAACAACTCATCCACCTCACCTCATCGGACCGCAAAAACACGTAAGCAGGCAGAACTTGTGGCGGGGCCAACGCTGCTAGGGGCAACGAATCGAAGCAGAGGGCAGAGCGACGGTGGCAGGGCCGGCTCGTGAGCTCGCAGAGAGGTGGCTTGGGCCGACTGGGGCGTAGGCGGCGCACGCGGGGCGGAGGCGGAGGCGGACGGCGAAGCCTGGGGAGTAGGGGGTCGCCGACCTGGGGGAGGGGCGTCGTGGAGGGGCTCGGGCGAGGCGTTGGGGAGGGGGCTCGCTGGCGGCGGCGTCGAGCTCCGGGGCGAGGGGCGCGGTGGCTGGCAGACGGAGGAGGCGGAAGGCGCGCCGGAGCGAGGCGGACGGCTGAGGGGCGGGGCGAGGTTGAGGCCGCGGCCCAGGGCGGCGGAGGGGCGCGGTCGGCTGGTGGAGCGAGGAGCGCGCGGGGCGGGGTCGTGCGGGGACGAACGGTGGGGGAGGAGGAACGCAGCGGCGCGCGAGCGGAGGAGAGGAGGGGGATCCGCGGGCCGGCGAGCGGCGGAGGGCGCAGCGCCGGCGCGGCCGGAGGCGCCTGGAGCGGACGAGGAGGAGGAAAGGGGAGGCTGCCGCGGGGAGGAAGAAGACAGGGGAGGGGGCGTCGCGCGCGTGCTGAGAGAGGGGTGGGGCTAGGGGACGGTGGGTCCCAGGCGGGTGGGCACTGCGCGGAACAGGGAGAGGAGAGAGGGAAGAGGGGCCGGCAGGTGGGGTCGGGGGCGTGGGACCCAGGGTGGAAGTGAGAGGGGTAGGGAGTGTGCGAGGTGGGAGTTGGTGTGGGGCTGGCGGTGAGCTGAGAGGGAGAGGGAATAGGTGGGAATGTGGTGAGCTGATGTGGCGGGTGGTGATTGGTGGGAGGGGGAGGGATAGCTGAGGTGGCGAGCACCGATTGGGTGGAGTGAGGTGGCTGGAGGGGTGGGTAGAGTTTTAGGTGGTTTAGGATTATGGGTGGGCAGATTTATTTTCTGGGGTGGTCGTTCGGGTCATTCGGCCCGTTCGACTGCCCCACTAAAATAATATAATCTTTTATTTACTTTAAATGCACCGTTTGCAAACCGATAGTAGACAACAAAATATTCCGGCGACCCGGGGTTTGCATTTTGAAAACAAGTCGGGGCGTTTTAGAAAACAAAACAAGCTTTGCGAAAATAGTTTTAGGCAAACAATGCATGATGATGACGATGCAATGCACAAATTCAACGCGATTTTCTAGTAGTGGTTTTGCGGGATGCCACAATTCGACACCACTAACAATGGATCTCGCCCTCGAGATCCGCCTCATGGTACCGGAATGAAGGTCGGCGATCTGCGTCTTCTCGCTTTGTGTAGATCCTCGCGACACCACTAACAATGAGGTTGTTGTCCGTGATCGTCGAGGGAACACTCCGGAAACAAAAGGTCGAAGGTAGAGGTACCAACAAATAAAGCCACCTCTAACTCCGGTGGAAAAGGGGGGAACCGATGCATTCTCATCCACTTCAATGTACACAAGCGAATAGAGTGAGTAGTCGGCATGGGGGCCAATCCATCACGCACCCAAACTATTACTCTGCACAATCAGTAGAAAAGCGTGCAACCATTCCCGGAATCAGACTGAAGATCTCGACAAGCGAGGTTCGGAAACAGAGGAGTGATGCAGACTCTGCATCGGATCTGGCGTAGATGAGGTCGTCGCGTCGGAAAACACCGGAAGGCACAAACAAGGAACAAAGAATGGTACCACAGTAGACGGATTCCTCAGGCAGCATGAACACCGGATGGTAGAACACCGTTTATCAAAGAAGGAAGAGAAACCCTGAAGGTACGCCGGAAACCCAACCACGAGAATTCCTGGACTCGAAGAAAGAGACGAGAGCGGATTCAAAACACGTAGAGGTAAGAGGAGAACAGCAGAGGGGTAAGGAGTAAAATCAGACCTAATCAGAACTATCCAACCGATTTTGCGAAAGTAGTTTTGACACTCTACTTCGGCCGTTAGCTAGGTTATCCTACAGGCTGGACTTGTGGGGTATCGCAACTGCTGAGCTCTGATACCACTCTGTAACACCCTCAGAATCGGCCCTATGCAAGTTTTAGCGAAACCCGCCAAACCCGCATAGAAACGATTCAAAGGTGCCCACCAGGCACTTTCGTGCGGGTGGAAAACAAAGTAATAACATTACACAACAGTCCTCGATGGGACCCACAGAACAGATATATATAACAGCGACTCAAAGAGTCAAGAATACAGATATAATATACAAAGATCCAAATCACCTTGAAAATGATAGAGCGTCCGACTACGGACAAGATGCAAATGGGGCTAAGAGCCCTGAAGAATAACCAATGGCGTCCATAACCCTGCCCAGGCCAAGCCGGAAGGGTAACCCTGCTAACGACGTCGATCTCAAAACCTGCTTAAACAAAAGGGGTGCCGACAAAGGGCAAAGGAAAAAGAAGGAGCGTCAGTACTGAGGCCAGTACACGGCGAGACTAGAATTCGGCGGTCCTCGCCTACATAGGTATGGTGGACTGAGCGGCAGCGGCAGCATGCACTGAACAACCTATAGAGACTCGATACAACTGGCGGTTATCAGAGGGGGATAAGAAGGACCTATCCGCAACCAACCTGATGCTACCATCAAACAAACCCATCCTGGTGTTTCCCCCTCGAAACCAAACGAGGAAGTCAACCGAGGAACTCACACCGTTGGCAGTTTTACTTATTCAGTTAGTTGCGGCACTTACTAGTCAGGTTTAGATAATCATCCTGATAAAGTAAGCAGTAGGCACTTTTAGTTAACCATTCCGTTGTAGTTGCAACACTTACTAATCAGATACAATTAGCATGAGATAACCCAGAAACCCAGCAGTTGTTGGCACTTTTATTTAGCCATTCCGTTGTAGTTGTCATACTTACTAGTCAGGTACAATGGTCGCAAGCGACACTCCAAACAAGCAATTGTGGGCAGTATTAATTAGCCATTCCATTATAGTGAAGCTGATTACTAGTCATTATAAAGTCAAATTTATAGCAATAAACTTTAGTTATGCTTGTCTATGGTCGAGATACTGTGCTCCAAGTCGTCCATAACCGCGGACACGGCTTTCAGAAAGTTTTACCCGGCCGGGGTGCACCAATAGCAACACACACTCGATCAACCTCGGAAAAACCAAATCAAAACCCAACGAGGCTTTCACGACAAAGCAATCACAGGATTCAGAAATATTTCAGGGGGCCACCCCATTGAGTAGAACCGCAACGAAGTAAGCTAGCTCCGAGATGGACTCAAGGTTTGCGACAATGGCTGTAAACGACTGGGAACCCGAAAACTCGGGGTGTCGATACCGCGAAAACACTCCGCTTACCTAAACAGTACAGTGTGCTCCTCGCACAATCGTAAATAAAGCAGTAAAGCATGGCATAAGTACAGGATCGTAAATAAAACCTCAAACTAGTTTGTGGCCCCAAGAAATAAGACTGAATCAAGCTCTGGCTCAGGGGGGTCCCATATACCTCCCGGATGTGGATAGCGCGATAAATCAAGGAACAGGTATCAAGTACTCGGGGTCCTACGGGACACAAGTGGGCGTTCGGAAACCAAATATTTTCTATCACCCACCGATGCCTCTGCTTACTTCAATTTTAGTTGTTAAACAGGAATTAAAGTGAACGATAAGTAAAACCATGATCACCTCCAACATCAACATGCGGCAATACATCAACAACTGTGGCACTTGACGACACGCAACAGCACTTGAGCAAGCGACTACGACGCGCAAGTCCAACTATCTACCAAACAACAGGTAATGGGATGTGTCCAAGGCAATATAAGGCTGCAAGGGATATCACGGGTACGAAACACTAGAGCATCGCAACACAGATAGCAATAGATCAACAGGAGGGAACAAATACTATAAAGGTAAGATAGGTAGAAAGGGGAAGATGCTCGCCTGAAAACATTGTCGAAGGATCAACAGAAGATCGGGGCGGAGCTCACATCAACTCAACGGCCTTATCCGCGAAGAGCCAAAACACTAGAACAAACACCGGATGCACTATTTAATTCAAAGGCAGAAGATCGGCATGATGCATGTATGATGCATGACATGGCAAAAGTGCAATGCAATTAGGTCATATTAAGCGGAACCGGGGTCCCGACAATTAATTAAATGGTTCAAGTTGTTTAAAACCCCCGCAAATTAAATGTTGTTTTAGCATGGCAAAAGATAGCACCGGTTCGCTACACAAATTTAAATGAGGCCAATATGAGACTAGATTTGCCCGCATATGGGCCCCATATTTAATTATTAGGTGAATCGGCATAAGGCCCCCAAGCCACATGAATGTATGCATGCAAGACAATTATTATGCGACAATTTGTATTATGTTATAAAATAGGGTTTTCGGGAAGGGGGTTCACACTTTAGGGGGGTCTCGACGAACTTGGGGTTCCGGGGTTCGGGGTCGGTCTCAGGGTCCAGATCTGGGGTTCGGGGTTCGATGGCTCGGCGGGATCGTTCTCGGATGGCAGAGTAGATCTCGGCGTTCCGGGAGGAAGGACTTGGTTTGGTGTCGGGGCGCATCGGGTTCGTTTTTGGTCGGTACCGTTCTGGTCGTTGCGGGGATCTTGCCGGGTCCGCAGGTCGGGTCGGACTTGGCGTCCGGGGTGAAGTGCTTGTCGCACCGGAGTCTCGGTGTCCTTGGGTCCGATTGTGGATCTCGGCGTCCTCGAGGGGGGTACTTGCAGTATCCGGGCAGAAGGTCTTGCGGTTTCCGTGTCTGCGGTTCCATGAAGACGTGCTTGTCATCCGTGATGGCGAACTCGATGTCCCGAGAAGATCTTGACGTTCCGTGTAGACGACCTCGGCGTTCGGGACCTTGACGGGCTTGGCGTCCTTGTAGAAGATCTGGTCGATGATTCTTCTAGCGATTTCCGGGTTTGCCGGTGTCGAACTTGGGCTTGGCGCCGATGGTCATTGGCGTTCCTGGATTACATACATGTCTTCGGAAGATCTTGACGAGGCATCGTATCACCGCAATGTGGAACAACTCATCCACCTCACCTCATCGGACCGCAAAAACACGTAAGCAGGCAGAACTTGTGGCGGGGCCAACGCTGCTAGGGGCAACGAATCGAAGCAGAGGGCAGAGCGACGGTGGCAGGGCCGGCTCGTGAGCTCGCAGAGAGGTGGCTTGGGCCGACTGGGGCGCGGGCGGCGCACGCGGGGCGGAGGCGGAGGCGAACGGCGAAGCCTGGGGAGGAGGGGGTCGCCGGCCTGGGGGAGGGGCGCCGCGGAGGGGCTCGGGCGAGGCGTTGGGGAGGGGGCTCGCTGGCGGCGGCGTCGAGCTCCAGGGCGAGGGGCACGGTGGCTGGCAGACGGAGGAGGCGGAAGGCGCGCCGGAGTGAGGCGGACGGCTGAGGGGCGGGGCGAGGTTGAGGCCGCGGCCCAGGGCAGCGGAGGGGCGCGGTCGGCTGGTGGAGCGAGGAGCGCGCGGGGCGGGGTCGTGCGGGGACGAACGGTGGGGGAGGAGGAACGCAGCGGCGCGCGAGCGGAGGAGAGGAGGGGGATCCGCGGGCCGGCGAGCGGCGGAGGGCGCAGCGCTGGCGCGGCCGGAGGCGCCTGGAGCGGACGAGGAGGAGGAAAGGGGAGGCTGCCGCGGGGAGGAAGAAGACAGGGGAGGGGGCGTCGCGCGCGTGCTGAGAGAGGGGTGGGGCCAGGGGACGGTGGGTCCCAGGCGGGTGGGCACTGCGCGGAACAGGGAGAGGAGAGAGGGAAGAGGGGCCGGCAGGTGGGGTCGGGGGCGTGAGACCCAGGGTGGCAGTGAGAGGGGTAGGGAGTGTGCGAGGTGGGAGTTGGTGTGGGGCTGGCGGTGAGCTGAGAGGGAGAGGGAATAGGTGGGAATGTGGTGAGCTGATGTGGCGGGTGGTGATTGGTGGGAGGGGAGGGATAGCTGAGGTGGCGAGCACCGATTGGGTGGAGTGAGGTGGCTGGAGGGGTGGGTAGAGTTTTAGGTGGTTTAGGATTATGGGTGGGCAGATTTATTTTCTGGGGTGGTCGTTCGGGTCATTCGGCCCGTTCGACTGCCCCACTAAAATAATATAATCTTTTATTTACTTTAAATGCACCGTTTCCAACCGATAGTAGACAACAAAATATTCCGGCGACCCGGGGTTTGCATTTTGAAAACAAGTCGGGGCGTTTTAGAAAACAAAACAAGCTTTGCGAAAATAGTCTTAGGCAAACAATGCATGATGATGACGATGCAATGCACAAATTCAACGCGATTTTCTAGTAGTGGTTTTGCGGGATGCCACATAGGGCCCAGCCGGCCAAGAGAGTTTAAACTCGAGATAGGGCTTCTAGAAGGGGGGGTTTCCCTGCCCCCCACTCCTCCTCCTTTGGGGCCGCCGGTTTGGGATTGGGGAGGGGCTAGGGCTGCGCCCCACCCCTCTATATAAAGAGGGCTGGGGGCGCACCACCCCCCACACCTTCCCCTCCAACCCTAGCTGCCCTGCTGCCCTCCTCTCTCCCTCCCGACTGCTTGTAGGCGAAGCCCTGCTGCAGAAATTCTCCATCATATACACCACGCCGTCGTGTTGTAGATCAAATCCGTCTCTCCACCATACTTGCTGGTCCGAGGAAGGAGGAGACGTCGAGGTGCTGCACGTGTGCATCTCACGGAGGCACCGCCACTTGTGGTGCTAGATCAGATCGGATCGCGAGGAGGAGAAGCGAGTACGACTACATCACCCACGTTCCGACGAACGTTCCACTATGCGAATCTTCAAGGGTATGAAGATCTAATCCAGTCTCTCTCGTTGTTTGCATCTCCTAGATTAGATCTTGGCTTTCCCTCTGTTCGCATCCGTAGAAAATTTTGATTTACTATGCCGCGAAACCCTTCAATACCATGTCACATAAAGTTATATGCATGTGATGTTTATCCTTTTATGTATCTTATTATGCTTAGATCGCGACGGTAGCATTATAAGATGATTCCTCACTTAAAGATAGAGATAAAACTGTGTTCTCCCCATGTATGCACCGTTGCGAAAGTTCGTCGTGTCCAAGCATCACGTGATGATCGGGTGCTATAGACTCTACGTTCACATACAACGGGTGCAAGCCAGTTTTGCACACGCGGAAATACTTGGGTTTGACTTGACGAGCCTAGCATGTACAGACATGGCCTCAGAACACATGAACCGAAAGGTTAAGCATGAGTCATATGAATGATATGATCGACACTTCGTTGTCCACCATTGAAGCCACATCTCTTCTCGTGAAGATCGGATTAGTTGTGGTGAATTTGGATCGTGTTCACTAAACAACTTGAGGGATGTTGAATTTAGTGGGAGTTCATCTAGTAATTTGATTAAGTTGAACTAGTTATCATGAACATAGTCTAATTTGTACTTGCAAATATTGTAGATCAAATGGCTAAGTCCAACTTCAAGTTCAACGTTTTCGCTGAGAAAGAAAAGCTTAGAAACAATGGGTCTAACTTCACCAACTGGTTCCGCAATCTGAGAATCATTCTCTCTGGCGGTCAAAGACTATGTCCTTGAGAATGTGCTAGGTGACGCCCCTGCTGTAGATGCGCCGGCTGATGAGAAAGCTGTCTATCAGTCGCGCAAAGATGATTATGGTGTGATTAAGAGCACCATGTTGTTTGCTATGGAATCGGACCTTCAAAATCGTTTTGAAGACTATCCCGGGCCCTTTGAGATTCTTGAGGAGCTGAAAACTATGTTTCAGACTCAGGCCCGTTCTGAGAGATATGAGATCTCTAAGAAATTCTTTAACTGCAAGATGGAGGAAGGGAGTTCCGTTAGTGAGCACGCCATAAAGATGTCGGGCTACACTCAACGCCTTGAGCAACTGGACTGCAAGATTCCAGAGGAGCTCAAGATTGACAGGGTTCTGCAATCACTCCCTCCCAGCTACAAAGGTTTTGTAGTGACTCATAATCAGATTGGTTCCACTGATACGATCACCGAGCTCTTCGCAAAGCTGAAGGCCGTGGAGGTGGACATCAAAAAGGATAATCATGTGTTGATGGTCAACAATCCCCCCACCTTGAAGAAAGGTAAGGGTGCAAAGAATCCCTTCAAGAAAGGCGGCGGCAAGCGCGTTGCCCCTGCTGAGAAGAAGCTCAAGTCTGGACCCAAGCCGGACACTGAGTGCTTCTATTGCAAGGACAAGGGTCACTAGAAGCGCAACTGTCCGAAGTACTTAGCGGACAAGAAGGCTGGCCCCATAACAGGTATATTTGATATACATGTTATTGATGTTTTCCTTACTAGCCCTCGTTGTAGTGCCTGGGTATTTGATACTGGTTCAGTTGCTAATATTTGTAACTCGAAACAGGAGCTACGGAATAGACGACAACTTGCGAGGGATGAGGTGACGATGCGCGTTGGCAACGGATCAAGAGTTGATGTGATGGCCGTCGTCACGCTCTCCTTAGTTTTACCTTCGGGGTTAGTTTTAAACCTTAATAAGTGTTATTATGTGCCTGCGTTGAGCATGAACATTATTTCTGGATCGTGTTTATTGCAAGACGGTTATTCATTTAAATCGGAGAATAATGGTTGTTCTATTTATATGAGTAACATCTTTTATGGTCATGCACCTCTTGTGAATGGTTTATTTCTTCTGAATCTCGAAAGGGATGAAACACTGTCACATCCCAAATTTTAGATTTGGTCCTGCATATCACTCATGTCATTCTGCAGTCATGAATCTTTTGTCAAATTCAAAACCCTGCATTCGATTCCTAGACAAAGTGACTCAAGTATTCTTAAAAAGGAATAGTTGGACCCTTGAAGTCACTAGTTAGAATTGGACTTTTGTTGCTAAAGATGACCCTAGGATGATCCTTGGTATTTTAGAAAATTTTGAAGACAAAAATCAATTCAATTGGTTTTCCTATTAAAAAGTTATGAGAGAAACAATAAAAGCAAAAAGAATAAAAGAAAGAACAAAAAAAACTAACCTACCCCCCCCCCCCGGCTGAGCCACCCCGGCACAGCCCACCAGGCCACCCTGCCTAACCACCGCCCACCGCACGCTCCGTGCGGCGCGCAGCAGCTGCCAGTGGGCTGGCCCAACGCAACCGCCGCTGCGGCCCGCTCCCCTCCCGCAGCCGCTGACGCCCCGGGCCCGCCTGTCATCACCCTCCTAGAGCTGGAGACCGGCGCGAGCGCGGAACCGCCCGGGAAAATCTCCAATCCGCCCCGAACTGCCCTCCCCCGCGTCTAATCCTCCCCTTCTGCTTAAACCAAGACCTGCCCCGCTTTTCCCCTCTCCCAAACCCTAGCTCCACGCCGTCAGGCCACTGGAATTTGTCGCCGAAGTCCCGCCGCCGCTTCGGAGCTCGAGGTTCTCGGCACAGCAGTCGCCCCTTGGCCCTCCTGTTCCCCTCCTTCTCTCCCCCTCGATCCATCACACGCGCTGACTTGGTTCCCCTCCCCGCAGATCGTCGCCATCCCCTCCGATTGCTCGCCGGAGACCCAACGCCGCCCGCCTACTCCGGCCGCTCGCAGTCGGCTTCCCAGGAAGCAATCGACGACCCCGACCTGGCCATCGAGCTTGCCGAGACGCCCCGTACCCCGTAGACGCCGCGACACTCGCCAGGGACCGCCGGAGCACTCGCCGCCGCCACCGTCTGCGCCCACCGCCGCCGACAGCCGCCGCTCGCCGCCAAGGTGAGGACACGAGCTCCCCCGGCCGTCCGATCGGTTTTCGACGCGCGAGATTAGAACCGCGGCCGAACCGGTACCGGCCAGTACCGGCGCGCCGCGTGGCAGCCACGTGGAGCCCGCGTGGACGCCACGTTGCAGCCGCGTCAGCGCTGACGCGTCAGCCGCGTTGACTGCGCGGTAAAGATTTTAAAATGAATTTAGAAATTGCAGAAAATAGCTGAAACTTGAAAAATTCGTAGAAATTAATCTACTAGGCCAAAAATTGCAAATAAAATATGTGTAGATTCAGTAAGTCGTGTAGAATCTTGCTGTATCATTGTTTTACACTTTTGCCGCAAGATTTTGTCCATATTAATTAAAAGAGTTAATGGCCTTTTGGGGTAATTAATTCGTAGAAAAATATCTGTAACTCCAAAAATTGCAAATAATATGTCCCTGGATTCAGTAGAACAAGGGGAATCTCAAAGTGAATTAAAAGAATAGGCTTACAGTAAAAACTTTTGTAGAAACTATTTAGTGACCTTCTGCAGTATTTTAATTACTCAGGGAGTTTTATAATTCCTTTTTGAGATTTTCCAATTGGTACTGATCCTAACTAACAAAGTCTATACAGTAGAATTTTCCCAAGATTTTACAAGCAGTATGTTTTCAGTAGTGAATTATTTGGGTTCTAGCTCTAGTTTTGAGCATTATATTTTTTTGCATCGATCCACTTGTCATGCATGCATTCATGCATCATCTTTGTTGCATATGCTTGTGAATGGTTTGTTTATGATTGCAATTGTTTCGTGTAGATTGTGACGAGTGCAACGCTTGCTCGTGTGTGGATTGTTCTTCCGACCGCTACAACCAAGGCAAGTAGATGCTACTTTGTTCATGATATTGTCCTACTATTTTCAATGCATTGTCGTGTATTTTGTAGATGCATGTGTAGGATGATACTATCGCTATTCTATGTCCTATTATGTGGTAGGGATTTCCTTGTAGATGAACCACCATTGATAGATGTGCTTACCCATGCTATGATGAACGAGGGCTGGGTTACATCACTGAAAGTTGTTTCTAAAAGTGTTGGTTTACGAAAACTAAAACAACTTAATCAATGAACCTCCTGGGTGTGATGGGATTGATAAATTTTGGTGGTTTCATTGCGGAAAGGCACCCAGGTATCAAGAGAAAATGATTGGCTTCTTTATTCTGTAGCTTACGTGTACAACCATGTGCCAATAATGGAATGGGCGGTTGGTTGGACTTAGTAGGTTGTGGTAACTCGAACCCGCGTATCCAAAGATGTATATATTTGGTAGGTTGGACCGGTGCGCGTCGGGATTGGGGAACTACTTCCCGAACAGTCTCTTCTTGGACTTATCCCTATCATCACCCAAAATGAGAGTGATGGTACGAGCTGGGCTGGCCAAGTCACATGGGTAAAGTGTACTAACCCCTGCAGGGTGTATAATCTAATCGATTAGCCATGTCCCCGGTTATGGACATCTGAGTTGCTTGATATTGATTCCATGACATGTTTCTCGCTCATTCTAATTTCATAATTGTTTTAATATTGTTGGGTTAACTTAATTGGGATCTTTTCAAATAAAATCAAAAACTGTTTAAGAAAGTAGGACAAAGGTATTTGCAAATGCAAGCTAGCCACAGCTCCACTTGCCAAATATGCATGTAGATGTTAGCACTATTGTCTCCTTTACTAGCTCTACTTGCCATACATTCCATGTATTGACCCTTCGGGGCTGCTACGTTTCATGTTGCAGGATATTCCGATTCTGAGTAATCGATATAGGCCACGGTACTCCACTCGGCACTTGTTCACTTGTGGGCAATTTGATGAATGGAGGATTTACTTTATTTATGTTGCTACCTGAATAATTTGAGCTAGCCTTGAGCTAAGCTTTTATTGTAATAATGGTACTCTGGATCTTCGTTATTTATGATACACGGATATTTTGCTATGTTATTCATCTTATTCTATTGTGGGCCAATGAACCGATCCAGGGATTGGCATGTCACATAGAAGCCACGGTCTTTTTAGAACCGCGGTGTTACAAGATGGTATCAGAGTCAGGTTGTCGACTGTAGGATCGTGACCTAGGATTGGATTAGGAAGCCATAGAATTATTAAAGCTTATATTAACTCTGTCTTTCATCTTATGCCTTTCACTCTCGTAAATTCTTACCATATGCTATTCTCACACTTTCCTCTTTTAATTGATAGATGGGAGAAGTCAGGACTGAGTATGCAACCATGGAGTCACCAAGGCCCTTTGCAAGACAGTTAGCACAACTCTCGCAGTCATTGGGATTGCCACTGCCCATGTCCAAGGGAAGAAGGCTGTACACCTATGGATATGGTGAGGATGCATGGGAGATCACCACCTTCATCTTCAGGGATGCCGCTTTGCCAAAACATGTGCATCTGATCTACACCAAGACATACTGCAACTGGGGACTTGGAATCAACTTGGCCATACATGAAGCCCTGTCCCGCCAGTGCCATCATGTCCGACACCTACTACCAGCAGACTCACCCTATCGTGACTATGGGAGGCGTGATGAAGATGGGCGCATTGTGGTTACCCCGGGCGACAGGAACAACATGCCGCCCCGTCGGAGGCACATAGAGGACATGGAAAGGGAGAATGGAGATCTAGCTGAGAAAGTGATGATGGTAAAGGAGATTGCAGATTTTGCCAGCAATGGTATGGTGGTCCAAGGACAGGAGATTGACACCTTGCATGAAGTTGTGGGAGTTCTGGAGAATGCCCTGATGGCCAGAGATGCAACCATAGCTCATCTTCATGGAACTGTGCAGGAAAACACCCAGAACATACAACAGCTGCAAGGGACCGTCCAGGAAGAGATCAAACTATTGAAGCTATGGCATCCCAGATTGCCGCTCTCCAAGCACAGCTGAATCCACCCTCTGATGATGACAATGGAGATGGTGGCAACAATGATGATGATGATGACAGTGGGAACGATGATGATGATGAGGACGAGGATGATGATGATGGAGACGATGATGGTGGAGGAGATGAAGCTGTTGCAGTTGCAGCTGAAAGTGAAGAAGAAGAGGAGGATCTAGAAGAGGTGGAGTTTGAGATCTCAAGTGATGATTCAGGAGAGGTGTACACTCCGCCACCATGGTTGAACCGTGGACAGAAGCGCCAACGCATGAGTGCAAGGACCTACCGCAACCTCTTCAAGAAGTAGATAGAACTCCACCAATTAGTCCTCGTTAGGTAAATTCGTTAGGATTAGTCTCGATCGATGTAAGACTTAATTACTGCTAGTTTAAGAGTGTTAAGTTGCTTATTTGTGTACTCCAATATCCCAGGAATTATTTGTGCGAATTTTATGAAAGAGTTATGGCAAGTTTGGTTACTATCTGTGTTATTTTCGCTGCAGTTTCTGCTGATACAGCAGTACTGTACGAATTTTCATATTTTACTGTATATGGGAAAAATCTGAAAAAATAGGGCTGGTGCGAAACTCTCTGTACTGTATGTGCAAAAAGCAGCATAATTTTCTGACGAGTCTAAGTCAGGTAGAAAAATTCGTAAACGCTGCTGGACTGTTCTGGCAGATTGTTGTTTTTTTTGCTTAGTTGATCAACTGTTTAGTTAACCATTGCCAACTCTTCTAAAACTATTTCAGTAGATATATACTGCTAGGATAACCCCTGGGATGTTGTTGTTTGATCATAATGCATGGGTAGAATCCTATTATTGTAGTTGACTCTTTCTAAGCTTACCTGTGCTGAACCGCAGATGCCTCCCCGACGTCAACCCACTGAGTTGGAGCAGCTCATGGCAGCTCAGGCACAGCTGACCCAAGTTATGACTCAGTTCATGGAAGCTCAGAACAACAACAACAATGGGAACAACCAGCCTTAGGGAGATGCTCTCACCAGATTTCTGAGGCTAAGGCAAGCTAAGTTATCTACTGCAACGGAGCCAATGGTTGCTCTCGACTGGTTGCGTTCAGTCAACAAGGATCTGGTAACTGTTGGATGCACTGATGCTGAGAAGGTGAGGTTTGCCGCTCACCTACTGGAGAGACCAACCGCTTCTTGGTGGGACACTTTTTAGATCACCCACCCGCTGGACACTGTGACTTGGGCAATGTTTGAGGAAGGTTTCAGGACCAACCACGTGTCTTCAGGAGTTCTGAGCCTGAAGAGGAAGGAGTTCCGCAACTTGCGCCAAACCAACCGCACCGTGGCTGAGTACATTGAGGAGTTCAACAACCTGTCCCGTTATGCACCTGAGGATGTTGACACTGATGCAAAAAGGAGGGAGAGGTTCCTGGATGGCCTTAGTGATGAGCTTTCAGTGCAGCTACTGGTGGTTTATTGCCCCACTTTCCAGTAGCTTATGGACAAGGCCAGGATCTTGGAAGGGAAGCACAAGCAGGTGGAGAACCACAAGAGAAAGAGCAGCAATCACCACTCTGGTTCTCACCACAAGACTCGCACTTCTTATGATGGATACTCCAAGCATGGAGGGAGTTACCATGGACACCATGGGAGCCATGACCGCCACCACCATGGAGGCGATGGACATCGCCATGACAACCACAATAGCAGCCACCACAGCCACAAGGGAGGACACTCTCATAATTCTGTGGGACACGGTAGACGTGACCGCAACCGTGATCGCAACTTTGTGAAGAAGGATCCGAGTGAGGTGACATGCTTCAAGTGTGGACAGAAGGGACATTATGCTGACAACTGTCCGGAGAGGAAGGGACTGAAGCCAACCAACAACCAGAAGGCCACAGTGAACCACATGAATGTGGAGGAGATCCTAGATGAGCCTGACCTTGTGATTGGTAAGTTCCCAATAAACACTCACCCTGCACTTATACTTTTCGATACTGGTGCATCGCATTCATTCATATCAACGGCATTTGTGGATAAGTATAAGCTACCTACTGAGGCTATGAAAGAGTCTATTAGAGTAAGCTCACCTGGAGGAGATATGATAGCTAGCGCGGGATGCCGCGGCTTAACTGTGAGGATTGGAACAAACAACTTCATTGCAAATCTGGTAGTGTTGGAATCACAAGGGTTAGATGTTATTCTGGGTATGGATTGGATCTCTATACATGGGGGACACATAGATTGTGCACAGCGAGCTGTTTCACTCAAAACCCCGGATGGTAAGAGGATTAGGTTCAAGTCGGCAGTGCGACCGGGAAGGTGTAAGTTGAATTCTCTTAAGGGGGTTAGCATGGATACTGTGCCTGTGATTAAGGATTACCCCGACGTGTTTCCGGAAGAGCTGCCAGGGATGCCACCTGACAGGGAAGTGGAGTTTCTCATCGACCTGATGCCGGGAACATGACCTATAGCAAAGAGACCATATAAGATGGATGTGGATGAGCTGAAGGAATTGAAGAAGCAGCTGAAAGAGCAGTTGGACAAGGGATTCATTCAGCCTAGTTCGTCCTCATGGGGTGCACCTGTTCTGTTTGTGGAGAAGAAAGACAATAGCAAGAGATTAGTGGTGGACTATCGCTCGCTGAATGAAGTAACCATCAAGAACAAGTACCCTCTGCCGAACATAAATGATTTGTTTGATCAACTGGAAGGAGCAAAAGTGTTTAGCAAGATTGATCTGCGATCGGGCTACTTCCAATTGAAGATCCGGGAGGAGGACATACCAAAAACCGCTTTCACCACTAGGTATGGTTTATATGAGTATACATTTATGTCTTTTGGACTAACGAATGCCCCGGCATACTTCATGACCATGATGAACAAGGTATTTATGGAGTACTTGGACAAGTTCGTGGTGGTGTTTATTGATGACATACTGATATATTCCAAGGATGATGCTGACCATGAGAGACATCTGCGACTGATCATGGAGAAGCTAAGGGAACACAAGCTGTATGCCAAATTCAGCAAGTGTGAATTCTGGCTTAACACTGTTGGTTTTCTTGGACACGTGGTGTCAGGAGAAGGAGTCGCTATTGATCCAAGCAAAGTGACTGCAGTAACTGAGTGGGAAGCGCCCAAGAATGCGGGAGAGATTCGAAGCTTTTTGGGACTTGCTGGATATTACCGGAGGTTCATTGAAAACTTCTCCAATATTGCTAAGCCGATGACTGAACTTCTGAAGAAGGAGAGGAAGTTTGAATGGACGGATGTGTGTGAAGCCAGCTTTCAGGAACTGAAGCGTCGACTAGTGACCGCACCCGTTCTGTGTTTACTAGACCTTCAGAAGGATTTCCAAGTGTACTGTGATGCTTCTCGACAGGGACTTGGGAGTATGCTGATGCAAGATGGGAGAGTAGTGTCATATGCCTCGCGGCAACTTAAGCACCATGAGCGGAATTACCCCACACACGACTTGGAGTTAGCGTCAGTGGTTCATGCGCTCAAGGTATGGAGGCATTACTTAATGGGAAAACACTGTGATGTGTACACCGACCACAAGAGCCTGAAGTACATATTTACACAGAAGGAACTGAACATGAGGCAAAGGAGATGGTTGGAACTTATCAAGGACTATGATATGAATCTGCAATACCACCCAGGAAAGGCCAATGTAGTAGCAGATGCTCTGAGCCGGAAGGTTTATTCCAATGGATTGACAATTGGGGAATTGCCCGAGGATTTGTGCAAGCAATTCAAGGACCTTAGACTGGAGGTAGTATCAGAAGGATACTTGGCAACAATGGAAGTCCAACCAACGCTACAAGACAGAATCAGGAAGGCTCAAGTGGGAGACAAAGAGATTGAAGAGATAAAGGAAAAGATGAAGGAAAATCGTGAAAAGGATATTCGCGAGGATGAGCATGGTACCTTGTGGTATGGGGATCGTTTGTGTGTGCCCAGCGACCCAGAGATAAGGGAGTTGATTCTGCAGGAGGCTCATAACTCGCCATACTCCATACATCCGGGCAACACCAAGATGTATATGGATTTGAAGAGCAGATTTTGGTGGAACAACATGAAGGGAGACATCGCCAAGCATATTGCCCTATGTGATGTGCGTAGCCGAGTGAAGGCGGAACACCAGAAGCCAGCAGGACTGTTATAGCCATTGCCCGTGCCGGATTGGAAGTGGGATAGAGTGGGAATGGATTTTATCACAGGATTGCTCAGGACCATGTCAGGATATGACTCCATTTGGGTAGTGGTCGACCATTTGACCAAGGTAGCCCACTTTATACCGGTGAAGACGACCTATACGAGTGCAAATTTGGCCAAGATTTATATGGACAGAATTGTGTGCCTACATGGAGTTCCCAAGAGTATTGTATCTGATAGAGGCACCCAATTTACCTCACACTTCTGGCGCCAGCTGCACGAGTCACTTTATAAGATCCCTCCTTTGTAAAGGAAAGGATCCCTGTGATTGCAATGCTAGTCCCTGGATCAATGCTAGCATCCACAGTTTAAGATGAAGTACACATATACAAAGGTCGTTTATTACATTCATTCCAGAGATAAAACATAGTCTTTTACAACTCAGGGCCAAAGGCCTAATACAAGAGTTTATAGAATAAATAAATAAACACAAGTCCTCATCTTCATGTGCCACAGGCAAGCATGTTGAGTGTAGACTCATGACTCCTATTCATCATCGGAGTAACCTGCAACATCACAAGTTACAGCCACAGTGGGTCAATACTTTGGAATAGTATTGGCAAGTGATACCTTAGTAAATTTTTAAGTGGACTATATTACTATATGCATTTTGGCTAAGTGTAGCTTGGCTTGCTTTGCTTGAAAATAGGTTTTCCCTATTAGTTGAAATCACTAAGTTTTTCATTATCAAAAACTTCCCAAGAAACCACCAATAGACATTAGGGTCCTTCACCCTTGTTCACCCACAAGTTTTACTTAGAAGTTGGAGTGATGAGATTCTTGTAGCTTCCATGTCTTGATGCTCAAGTTGTCCATTGCCATGGACTTGGCTAAGTACTTAGATTTTCCATCTGCAGAGGTTGTGCACTTTCCCCACCAGACTTGGTTTCCCAAGACAGGACCTTTCAGAAGCCTTTACTTAGTCAAATGGACGCGCTCCAACCTATCATTCCCACTACCACCAACTGTCCAAGTGACTAAGTTCTAGCAACCTATATGATCAAGGCAGAGCCCATATTGCCAAGTGGTTGCACTGTAAGCTTTCTCAACACTTGGCCTCCAAATCCCTTTGTGCCTGGGTGGCATACCACAAGTCAGATACACAAGCCAAATCCATGGCCTTGTGTAACCACTCAACCAAAAACCACCATTCAAGTCCCATTCCACCCAGGAAGTTCATTGACTTAGTTGTTTTATTAAGAAAAGCATGAGTCCCAAAGGACTTAGAATTATTTCATCATAGCATGTACATTCTTTACCAACCCTTGTTTTCTACTAGCTAGGCTAAGCATGGCATAGTAAGTTAACTTAGGAAAATTCCCTAGCAATTCTACAATTCTACACTACATAGGATTTCCCAACATAGCATTTGGCAAAAGTAGCATGCAAGACTTAGCAAAAATAATTCTAATGCTTATTCAAAATAAAAGGGTGGAAATATCATGTAGTATCACTTGCCTTGGTAATGGGGAGAGTGGCACTCTTCACAATCACATTCACTAGCAAAATCTACACAAGAATTTTGTAGCACACAATTACATACAATTCATATACAAGCAAAGATATGAATGCATGCATGCAAGAAAATGCTAAGTGATGATTTTTGAAAACTCTACCAAGCAAGTGCATGAAACAGAAACATAACCAAGCCAAAAAGTTTGCTAACCAAACTTATTTAGCCCTAAAACAATTTGCTAAACAAAAACTATGCCCAAAATGGACCTAAACATGTTTCTGCATACAAAGTCATTTTAACAGTTACTATTTGTTAAACACATTGCAGATTCAGAAAGGCCTTGATTCACTGATTCCAACGATATAAAATTTGCAAAAATCTAACGTGGGAATCTCAAGTTATAGCCATTTGAAATCTGGATCAAAATCTGTTTTTGAATTCTGTTTTTGAATCAACCCTAGCCACGCGTCGCGTTATTACTGGCGCGTACCGGTTCGGCCGGATCGAGTTCTGCAGGCCGTTGGATCTAACTATCGTTGCACGGCTCAGATCTGTCCATACCCTTTCGTTAAGTGAACTGTTTCTACACGCTAGATCTAAATCTGACGGTTGAGAATCATCTAACCAAAAACGAGCGGCGCTAGCAGCGGCGACAGGCGGCGGCGCGTCGGTCAGTGGCGGTGCCGGCATTCTAGGTCGCCCGGGGAAGAAAGGAGGCGCTTACCAGAACCGCAGGAGGTTGCTGATGCTCGAGGTGGCGTTGGTTTGCAAAGGGGCGCGTCGACATGGTCTCAGGAACTCGTCGGAGTAACGGGCGGCGTTGGTATCTTGCAGTCGTGGTCCTTGCCGAGGTTTGGCGTCGCCCTAGCATGAACCAGTGGCATCAGGATTTGCGCAAGACATAGGCGAACAAGCTCGTGTGAAGGAGGGGGCAAGGGGCGCTCGGGTTTTACCTTAATTGGTCGCTGGAGTCAGGCGGCGGCGCAGATGGTTTCGGTCGTGGACGGAGACGACAACCTGGGTCACGAGCAGGCAAAGGAAAGGTGTCAGCAGGTGCACAAGGTCATGCTGAGCATCCTCGTTTGAATCAGAGAGAGGGGGGCGGTCGAGGCTCACCGGAATCGATCGCCGGAGTCGTCGGTACAGCGGGGCTTCGAGAGCTAATGCGCGCAGCCTGGTGGCGGAGTGAGCGAGGAGAGTGGGGGAAATGCTCGCGGGGCAGAGGGGATTAAATAGGCCCAAGCGCGACAGGAAACGCCTGCGGCATTAAGGCCAATTACGCCGCGCCATTACCGGCTTCACTGCAGCGGCGACGTGGTCGCGGGCGCGATTTGGGGAAGACGAGGGCGACGTGGAGAGGGCCCGCTCGTCAGCGAAACGCGCGAAGAGGAGGTGGGGTCTGGCTGTCAGCGGCTGTGTGGGTGCGCTGGCGCGTGCGAGAGAGAAAGATATGCCCCGGGTGGGCTAGCTGGGTCTGATCTGTTGCTGGGCTGGAATCCTGGTGCCGGCCTTTTCTAATTCTTTCTCCTTTTCTTTTTCTGTTTTAAATTTCTGGATTGATTTTCAAATGAATTCAAGTTTCATTTAAATTCAAATTTTCTTGAGATTTTTGCAGTGAGCAGTAGTCTCAAATATAGGCATAAGATCGTGTGGTTGCTTTGCAAAGGTTTGGCCAATCTTGGTGAACAAAATATCAGAGGCTTGGCACTTGGTTTGCAAAATTTGAGAAATGGTTTTTGAAACATTTCCAATTTGTAAATCTTGGTCCAAAACCACACTCAATCCTTCCTATAAGAAAGGCAAACAAGCTAGGTTTAAAATCAATCAAACTTTTCAAATGGGGATGGCCATTTGATTTAAAACTGTTCACATAAAATCATAGCACCAAGTGCTTCTGTTTTTCTGAAATGAGTTTGAAATTTGATCTCAAATCTATATGCATGCATGAATGATATGCAAACTTTGAAATTATGATTTTAGGGATGTTACAAATCTAACCCCCTTAAGGTGAATCTCGCCCTCGAGATTCGGATTGGCTAGCAAATAGGTGAGGGTGGTCTTTCCGAAGATCATCTTCTCTTTCCCATGTTGCTTCCTCTTCGGAATGATGATTCCATTGCACTTTGCAAAACTTGATAGTCTTTGTTCTCGTGACTCTTTCTACAGTCTCAAGAATCTTGATAGGCTTTTCTTCATAAGTGAGATCACTTTCTAGTTGAACTTCTTCCAAGGGTATGGTATCCTTCAAAGAAGATTCTTCCATTTCTGGGTGACATTTCTTAAGCTGACTCACATGAAATACATTATGGACTGCTGATAGAGATGCTGGCAGTTCAATTTCATAAGAAACTTCTCCTTTGTGACTCAGAATCTTGAATGGTCCAACATATCTTGGTGCCAACTTTCCTTTGACTCCGAATCTTTTCACTCCACGAAGTGGTGATACTCTAAGATAGGCTCTATCACCAACTTCGTAGGTGACTTCTCTACGCTTAGGATCTGCGTAGCTGTTCTGTCGGGACTGTGCTATCTTCAACCTGTCCTTAACCAATTTGACCTTCTCTTCGGCTTCTTTGATAAGATCTGGTCCGAATAAACTTCTTTCTCCCACACCATTCCATAACAATGGGGTGGTACATTTTCTTCCGTAGAGAAACTCAAACGGTGCCATCTCAATGCTGGCTTGATAGCTGTTGTTATAAGAAAATTCTGCGTAAGGCAGACTTTCGTCCCAACTTGCTCCGTAGTCTAGGGCACATGCCCTCAACATGTCTTCCAGAATTTGATTAGTCCTTTCTGTTTGTCCATCGGTTTGAGGATGAAAAGCAGTACTGAATTCCAACCTCGTTCCCAATGACTCATGTAGCTGTCTCCAAAAATGGGAAGTGAATTGGGTTCCCCTATCGGACACAATACTCTTAGGCACACCGTGAAGGCATACAATTCTACTCATGTAGATTTTGGCTAACTTGGCACTTGTATAAGTTGTCTTCACGGGTATGAAATGTGCCACTTTAGTTAGGCGATCCACTATTACCCATATGGAGTCATATCCTGATCTGGTCCTTGGTAATCCGGTAATGAAATCCATACCAATCTTGTCCCATTTTCAATCAGGAATTGGTAGTGGTTGAAGCAAATTTGCTGGTTTTTGATGCTCCGCTTTTACTCTACTACACACATCACACAAAGCAATATGTTCGGCGATGTCTCTCTTGAGATTGTTCCACCAAAATCTTTCTTTCATCTCCATGTACATTTTGGTGTTACCCGGGTGAATAGAATACGGAGAGTTGTGCGCTTCTTGCAAAATTAGTTTTCGTAACTCCGGATCTTGTGGAACACAGATACGTTTCCCATGCCATAAAGTACCCTGTTCGTCTTCATGGAAATTTTTAGCTCTCCCTTGGCCAATATTTTCCTTGATCCTTTCAATTTCCTTATCGGCCTTCTGAGCTTCTCTGATCTTGTCCAATAAAGTGGGTTGAACATCCAAAGACATGAGATGTCCTTCAGGCACAATTTCCAATCTGAGTTCTTTGAATTGATTACACAAATCATCTGGCAATTCTCCTTTGGTAAGGCCATTTACAAACACCTTACGACTTAGAGCATCCGCTACCACGTTTGCTTTACCGGGATGGTATTGCAAACTTGTCGTAATCCTTGATAAGCTCTAACCATCTTCTTTGTCTCATATTGATTTCCTTTTGGGTAAAGATATACTTTAGACTTTTGTGGTCTGTGAACACTTCACAACGTTTTCCCAAAAGGTAATGTCTCCATGTTTTGAGTGCATGAACGACGGAGGCTAACTCTAAATCATGAGTTGGGTAGTTTACTTCATGAGTTTTGAGTTGTCTCAAGGCATAGGCCACAACTTTACCATCTTGCATAAGTACGGCACCCAAACCCTGATGAGACGCATCACAATATACTTGGAAATCCTTTTCCAAATCTGGCAGACATAGCACTGGTGCTGTCACAAGTCTCTTCTTTAATTCCTGAAAGCTGACTTCACACCCTTCAGACCAAGCAAACTTCTTGTCATTCTTTAACAATTCAGTCATGGTCTTAGCAACTTTTGAGAAATCCTCAATGAATCTTCTGTAGTAACCTGCTAAGCCAAGGAAACTACGAACTTCTTTCACATTCTTGGGATATTCCCATTCTGTCACAGCTGAAACTTTAGCAGGATCAACTGCTACACCATCCTTTGTCATAACATGACCAAGAAAACCAACTTCTTCTAACCAGAACTCACACTTGCTGAATTTGGCATAAAGTTTATGCTCTCTTAACTTCTCAAGTATCAAGAGTAAGTGTCCTTCATGTTCCTCTTTGCTCTTGGAGTAGACTAAGATGTCATCGATGAAAACGACAACGAACTTGTCAAGAAATTCCATGAATACCTTGTTCATCATATTCATGAAGTATGCTGGAGCATTGGTTAAGCCGAAAGGCATTATGGTATACTCATACAATCCATACCTTGTGGTGAATGCTGTTTTAGGTATGTCTTGCTCTCTTATCTTGAGTTGAAAATAGCCTGACCGGAGATCAATCTTCGAGAACACACATGCTCCCTCTAGCTGGTCAAACAAGTCATTGATTCTAGGCAAAGGATATTTGTTCTTGATAGTTACCTCGTTGAGCGAACGATAATCTATGTATAACCTTTGGCTTCTATCTTTCTTCTCCACGAATAATACTGGGGCTCCCCAAGATGAAGAACTTGGTTGAATAAACCCTTTCTGCAACTGTTCTCCTAGTTGCTTTTTGAGTTCCTTCAGTTCATCAACTGACATTTTGTACGGTCTCTTTTCTATTGGTCCAGAACCTGGTACCAAATCTATCAGAAATTCCACATCTCTATCTGGTGGCATTCCTGGCAACTCTTCCGGAAACACATCCGGATACTCACATACAATTGGCACACTGTCCATGCTAACCCCCTTAAGAGAATTTAGCTTACATCCTTTAGATTCAAAGTTTGACCTGAATTTTATTCTTTTTCCTTCTGGGGTTGTGAGTGCAACAGTACGATTAGCACAATCTAGTACTCCTTCATACTTAGCCATCCAATCCATTCCCAATATTACGTCTAGTCCTTGGGAATCTAGGATTATCAGGCTCACTTGCTTTCCAAACTCTATGACAAGATCCCGGCATCCAAGACTTACTATCATATCTCCACCCGGAGAACTAACTTTTATTGGACACCCAATGTTTTCAGATGCAAACCCATTTCTATCAACAAATGCTTTTGATATGAATGAATGAGATGCACCAGTGTCAAAGAGTACAAATGCTGGAATGGAATTGAGTCTGAACTTACCAGCAACAGCGTCAGGCTCCTCATAGATCTCTTCCACATTAATGTGGTTCACCTGACCTTTCTGGAAAGGATTGGGCTTGACAGGTCCTTCAACTTTCTTCTCAGGGCACTCATTAGCATAATGCCCCAGCTTCTTGCATTTGAAGCACTCAACCTGACTGATGTCCCTTTTTGCAGGCTGACTTCCACTTCCACTACCATTCCCACTGTGGTGGCTCTTATGTCCACTCTTGTGGTTCTTGTACTTTTCATTGTCATGACTGCGGTGATGCTTGTTGTCATGACGGTTGTGGTGCTTGTTGAATTTCCCATGCTTATGGGATCTTGAGCTTCCACTATCATCATAGTGAGATCGTTTGTGAGACGATCCCGAGCTGTGCTTGTCGGAGTGTTTCCTCTTCCTACTCTCGACTTGATTCATTTTGTTCTCCAATATAGCAGCCTTGTCACAGAGTGACTGATAAGTGGGAACATATGCCACAGACAACTGCAAGTTTAACTCATCATTCAAGCCTTCCAAAAACTTTTCTTTTCTTTTGGCATCTGTGTCAACCTCATCCGGTGCATAGCGCGCCAGATTGTTGAACTCTTTTATGTATTCAGCCACGCTACGGTGGCGCTGCTTTAGGTTGTGAAACTCCTTCTTTTTCAGGCTCATCATTCCTGATGAGATATGAGCAGTGCGAAAGCCATCTTCAAAGATAGCCCAAGTTACCTCATCTAAAGGAGTGGTGATTTGGAAGTTGTCCCACCATGTGGCGGCTGGCCCTTCCAACAGATGCGCTGTGAATCTGACCTTTTCAGCGTCCGTGCAGCCCACGGTCACTAAGTACTTGTTCACGGAACGTAGCCAATCATTGGCCACCATGGGATCAGTCATCCCCGAAAACTTTGCTGGCCTCAAACGCAGAAATCTGGTGAGCATATCAAAACCCGGAGGGTTGTTGTTGTTGTTATTGTTGTTGTTGTTGTTGTTGTTATTGTTGTTGTTGTTATTGGGGTTGTTGTTGTTATTCTGGTTTTGGATGAATGTTGTCATCATCTGCATAAGCTGTGTTTGAGCATTCATCATCTGTTGCATTTCTGGAGTGATGTTGTTGGGGTTGGGGTTTGCGCGACGGGGAGGCATATGTGGGTTGTTCAAATAGAGATAAGAATGAGATACCCATAGATGTTTTATGCACATTACATCACAATCAAACACATAGCATGCAACACAAGAATAAAAGTTCATCGACCAGATAACAAGTTCATGAAGTAAAACACACAAGTGGCAAGCCATCCACATGTCGGATGGTCCAATAATAAGTTCACAAATAACAAGTACGATAATGAAAGACAAACGAGTAGTCAAGTCTACTCATCAGCATCAATCTCCTCCTCGACGAAGTTAAGACCTGCGTTCTCCATCGCGGTCTTGTTCTCCTCAATCGTAGTGGTCAAGGAATCGATCTTGGCCTTGAGAGCCCTCTTCTGGGAGCGAAGCCTCTCGATCACCATCTGCTGCTGCTCTAGCTCGAAATCCTTGGACTTCAGTTCTTCAGTCATGTCCCGGATCTTCTTGTTCCTATCCTGGACGCGTTTCTCTTGACTCTTGAACTTACGGTCCTGGGCCTCGAACTTCGTCTCCATTTCCTTGACTATCTCGTCCTGCTATGCGAAAAGCTTGTCCTTCTCGCGAAGCTGCACCTGGAGCTCGTCATTGCTGAGCATGACGTTGGTCCTGTCCGTATCCACGTGCCTGATGAGAGACTCTAAGTCCTGGAGATAGAGACGTATCGGCTCTGCTACGTCCCTCGAGTCGTCCTCAAAGTCGATGGACTCTCCATCCTCATCACGTCTTCCGAAGACGTGGAAGTGAGTGCCCCTAACCTGTCGGGAGTGACGGCCTAACAGACGTCCTATCAGGTCCTGCATGACGACCTCCATGCCTCTCTCCCTGTCATCGTGCATAAGCTTGAAGACAATGGCCTCCGTAGTAGGCTCTGTCTGGCGTCCGGGCTGGTTCACCTTGAAGCCCCAGAGTTCCTTCCTCTCGAACTTGGTGAGTGGGTGCACCATGATGGTGGGAAGAGGGAGATCGAGCAAAGTAGTAAGCTCAACGATACGAGGACCAAAACGGGTAACCTGGAACTCCTCAACAGTGCTGATGGTAATAGGCATCTATTTATAAGATAGAAAAGTTAGGACAACACAATTTAAGATGAAACAAGACAAACATTTCATACATATCCATGGAACACAAAATCACACAAGTCATGCATACATGATTCCATTACATCAATCAAGGTCCAAACTTATTTAAGGTATCATTTTGAAAAATAAGGTGATAGGTGGTGGTCCAACTAACAAAGTGCGTTTACAATCCTATCTCACTGGATCTGTTGGCTAACACAATGTTCCTAGAGGCAATCCACCTATCTTGTTCACATGATTCCATCACTAAGTCTATAATATCTCCCCTTAAGGTTTGGTTGGTGGCTTCCAACTCTTGAGTAAGTTCCTTCTCCTTCTCTAAGTCTTTTTGGAGGTTGAGCATTCTGCACTTGACTCTAGCACTTAGTTCTTTGATAGTCCTCCAAGCTACTTCTCTTGATGACTCAAAGAATGTGGTGTGCATCACAGTGTTGGTGTACATGCATAATCCTCTTTCTTTGTGGTTGTCTTCCTTGTTTTTGTACAAGTGAAGTTGCACCCACCAGTACTCCACTCCTTCATCCATCACTGGAAAGCCTTTGTACACAGCTGCACCATGTGCTTCCATTGCCACCATGAGGTCCTTGAGAATTTTGGGAAACTCAGTTTCACACTCCAAGGTCATGGTCATGAGTGGTCCTTTCTTCACGGCTTCGTTGATGGAGTTCATCTACAAATAGAGATGAGAATGAGAAGATTAGAAAAGTTTACGAGGAGAATATACAAGTGTAGAAGTAGTTGAAAATTTTTCCTTAGTGGTTTTCCAATCCTAGGGTCATAATCCTACAGGCAACACAGTGCTCTGATACCATCTATAAGATCCCTCCTTTGTAAAGGAAAGGATCCCTATGATTGCAATGTTAGTCCCTGGATCAATGCTAGCATCCACAGTTTAAGATGAAGTACACATATACAAAGGTCGTTTATTACATTCATTCCAGAGATAAAACATAGTCTTTTACAACTCAGGGCCAAAGGCCTAATACAAGAGTTTATAGAATAAATAAATAAACACAAGTCCTCATCTTCATGTGCCACAGGCAAGCATGTTGAGTGTAGACTCATGACTCCTATTCATCATCGGAGTAACCTGCAACATCACAAGTTACAGCCACAGTGGGTCAATACTTTGGAATAGTATTGGCAAGTGATACCTTAGTAAATTTTTAAGTGGACTATATTACTATATGCATTTTGGCTAAGTGTAGCTTGGCTTGCTTTGCTTGAAAATAGGTTTTCCCTATTAGTTGAAATCACTAAGTTTTTCATTATCAAAAACTTCCCAAGAAACCACCAATAGACATTGGGGTCCTTCACCCTTGTTCACCCACAAGTTTTACTTAGAAGTTGGAGTGATGAGATTCTTGTAGCTTCCATGTCTTGATGCTCAAGTTGTCCATTGCCATGGACTTGGCTAAGTACTTAGATTTTCCATCTGCAGAGGTTGTGCACTTTCCCCACCAGACTTGGTTTCCCAAGACAGGACCTTTCAGAAGCCTTTCCTTAGTCAAATGGACGCGCTCCAACCTATCATTCCCACTACGACCAACTGTCCAAGTGACTAAGTTCTAGCAACCTATATGATCAAGGCAGAGCCCATATTGCCAAGTGGTTGCACTGTAAGCTTTCTCAACACTTGGCCTCCAAATCCCTTTGTGCCTGGGTGGCATACCACAAGTGAGATACACAAGCCAAATCCATGGCCTTGTGTAACCACTCAACCAAAAACCACCATTCAAGTCCCATTCCACCCAGGAAGTTCATTGACTTAGTTGTTTTATTAAGAAAAGCATGAGTCCCAAAGGACTTAGAATTATTTCATCATAGCATGTACATTCTTTACCAACCCTTGTTTTCTACTAGCTAGGCTAAGCATGGCATAGTAAGTTAACTTAGGAAAATTCCCTAGCAATTCTACAATTCTACACTACATAGGATTTCCCAACATAGCATTTGGCAAAAGTAGCATGCAAGACTTAGAAAAAATAATTCTAATGCTTATTCAAAATAAAAGGGTGGAAATATCATGTAGTATCACTTGCCTTGGTAATGGGGAGAGTGGCACTCTTCACAATCACAGTCACTAGCAAAATCTACACAAGAATTTTGTAGCACACAATTACATACAATTCATATACAAGCAAAGATATGAATGCATGCATGCAAGAAAATGCTAAGTGATGATTTTTGAAAACTCTACCAAGCAAGTGCATGAAACAGAAACATAACCAAGCCAAAAAGTTTGCTAACCAAACTTATTTAGCCCTAAAACAATTTGCTAAACAAAAACTATGCCCAAAATGGACCTAAACATGTTTCTGCATACAAAGTCATTTTAACAGTTACTATTTGTTAAACACATTGCAGATTCAGAAAGGCCTTGATTCACTGATTCCAACGATATAAAATTTGCAAAAATCTAACGTGGGAATCTCAAGTTATAGCCATTTGAAATCTGGATCAAAATCTGTTTTTGAATTCTGTTTTTGAATCAACCCTAGCCATGCGTCACGTTATTACTGGCGCGTACCGGTTCGGCCGGATCGAGTTCTGCAGGCCGTTGGATCTAACTATCGCTACACGGCTCAGATCTGTCCATACCCTTTCGTTAAGTGAACTGTTTCTACACGCTAGATCTAAATCTGACGGTTGAGAATCATCTAACCAAAAACGAGCGGCGCTAGCGGCGGCGACAGGCGGCGGCGCGTCGGTCAGTGGCGGTGCCGGCGTTCTAGGTCGCCCGGGGAAGAAAGGAGGCGCTTACCAGAACCGCAGGAGGTTGCTGATGCTCGAGGTGGCGTTGGTTTGCAAAGGGGCGCGTCGACACGGTCTCAGGAACTCGTCGGAGTAACGGGCGGCGTCGGTATCTTGCAGTCGTGGTACTTGCCGAGGTTTGGCGTCGCCCTAGCACGAACCAGTGGCATCAGGATTTGCGCAAGACATAGGCGAACAAGCTCGTGTGAAGGAGGGGGCAAGGGGCGCTCGGGTTTTACCTTAATTGGTCGCCGGAGTCACGCGGCGGCGCAGATGGTTTCGGTCATGGACGGAGACGACAACCTGGGTCACGAGCAGGCAAAGGAAAGGTGTCAGTAGGTGCACAAGGTCATGCTGAGCATCCTCGTTTGAATCAGAGAGAGGGGGGCGGTCGAGGCTCACCGGAATCGATCGCCGGAGTCGTTAGTACAGCGGGGCTTCGAGAGCTAATGCGCGCAGCCTGGTGGCGGAGTGAGCGAGGAGAGTGGGGGAAAATGCTCGCGGGGCAGAGGGGATTAAATAGGCCCAGGCGCGACAGGAAACGCCTGCGGCATTAAGGCCAATTACGCCGCGCCATTACCGGCTTCACTGCAGCAGCGACGTGGTCGCGGGCGCGATTTGGGGAAGACGAGGGCGACGTGGAGAGGGCCCGCTCGTCAGCGAAACGCGCGAAGAGGAGGTGGGGTCTGGCTGTCAGCGGCTGTGTGGGTGCGCTGGCGCGTGCGAGAGAGAAAGATATGCCCCGGGTGGGCTAGCTGGGCCTGATCTGTTGCTGGGCTGGAATCCTGGCGCCGGCCTTTTCTAATTCTTTCTCCTTTTCTTTTTCTGTTTTAAATTTCTGGATTGATTTTCAAATGAATTCAAGTTTCATTTAAATTCAAATTTTCTTGAGATTTTTGCAGTGAGCAGTAGTCTCAAATATAGGCATAAGATCATGTGGTTGCTTTGCAAAGGTTTGGCCAAGCTTGGTGAACAAAATATCAGAGGCTTGGCACTTGGTTTGCAAAATTTGAGAAATGGTTTTTGAAACATTTCCAATTTGTAAATCTTGGTCCAAAACCACACTCAATCCTTCCTATAAGAAAGGCAAACAAGCTAGGTTTAAAATCAATCAAACTTTTCAAATGGGGATGGCCATTTGATTTAAAACTGTTCACATAAAATCATAGCACCAAGTGTTTCTGTTTTTCTGAAATGAGTTTGAAATTTGATCTCAAATCTATATGCATGCATGAATGATATGCAAACTTTGAAATTATGATTTTAGGGATGTTACACACTTGGTACTAGATTGGAGTTTAGCACAGCGTTTCACCCACAGACTGATGGTCAGACCGAGAGGGTGAATCAGATTTTGGAGGACATGCTGAGAGCTTGCGCCTTGGCTCATGGCTCTAGTTGGGATGAGAATTTGCCATATGCTGAGTTTTCCTACAACAACAGCTATCAAACCAGCATCAAGACGTCACCGTTTGACGTACTGTATGGGAACGGTGTCGGACACCATTGCTATGGGATGGAGTAGGAGAACGTCAGTTGTTTGGACCTGATTTGATCAAGGACGCTGAGGAGAAGGTCGCCTTGATTAGGGATAGGCTGAAGGTAGCACAATCAAGGCAGAAGATCTACGCTAACGCCAAGCGCAAGGAAGTGGTGTATGAGATAGGTGATAGAGCATACCTCAGAGTGTCGCCACTTCGTGGAATCAAGAGATTTGGAATCAAGGGTAAGCTGGCACCTCGGTTTATTGGACCGTATCGGATCTTAGCATGCAAAGGAGAAGTTGCTTATCAGTTGGAGTTGCCAGAGGCTCTATCCGCTGTTCACAATGTGTTCCACGTGTCCCAGCAGAAGAAGTGCCATCCGGAGATAGTGGATACACCATTGAGAGACACTGTGCCACTAGAGGAGGTTCAGCTTGAGAATGACTTGACCTATGAGGAGAAGCCAGTCAAGATTCTGGAGACAGCGGAGAGGATTACCCGTACCAAGACGATCAGGTTCTGCAAGGTGCAATGGAGCCACCACACCGAAGAGGAAGCCACATGCGAGCGTGAGGATGACATCCGAGTGGACTACCCGCACCTATTTGCTAGCCGTGCCGAATCTCGGGGACGAGATTCATCTTAAGGGGGTTAGTCTTGTCACATCCCAAATTTTAGATTTGGTCCTGCATATCACTCATGTCATTCTGCAGTCATGAATCTTTTGTCAAATTCAAAACCTTGCATTCGATTCCTAGACAAAGTGACTCAAGTATTCTTACAAAGGAATAGTTGGACCCTTGAAGTCACTAGTTAGAATTGGACTTTTGTTGCTAAAGATGATACTAGGATGATCCTTGGTATTTTAGAAATTTTTGAAGACAAAAATCAATTCAATTGGTTTTCCTATTAAAAAGTTATGAGAGAAACAATAAAAGCAAAAAAGAATAAAAGAAAGAACAAAAAAAACTAACTACCCCCCGGCTGAGCCACCCCGGCCCAGCCCACCAGGCCACCCTGCCTAACCACCGCCCACCGCACGCTCCGCGCGGCGCGCAGCGCGCAGCAGCCGCCAGCGGTCCGGCCCAACGCAACCGCCACTGCGGCCCGCTCCCCTCCCGCAGCCGCTGACGCCCCGGGCCCGCCTGTCATCACCCTCCTAGAGCTGGAGACCGGCGCGAGCGCGGAACCGCCCGGGAAAATCTCCAATCCGCCCCAAACTTCCCTCCCCTGCGTCCAATCCTCCCCCTTCTACTTAAACCAAGACCTGCCCCGCTTTCCCCCTCTCCTAAACCCTAGCTCCACGCCCCCAGACCGCTGGAATTTGTCGCCGAAGTCCCGCCGCCGCCGCTGCTTCGGAGCTCGAGGTTCTCGACACAGCAGTCGCCCCTTGGCCCTCCTGTTCCCCTCCTTCTCTCCCCCTCGATCCATCATAGGCACTGACTTGGTTCCCCTCCCCGCATATCGTCGCCGTCCCCTCCAATTGCTCGCCGGAGACCCAACGCCGCCCGCCTACTCCGGCCGCTTGCAGTCGGCTTCCCAGGAAGCAATCGACGACCCGACCTCGCCATCGAGCTCGCCGAGATGCCCCGCACCCCGTAGACGCCGCGACACTCGCCAGGGACCGCCGGAGCACTCGCCGCCGCCACCGTCTGCGCCCACCGCCATGACAGTCGCCGCTCGCCGCCAAGGTGAGGACACGAGCTCCCCCGGCCGTCCGATCGGTTTTTGACGCGCGAGATTAGAACCGCGGCCGAACCGGTACCGGCCAGTACCGGCGCGCCGCATGGCAGCCGCATGGAGCCCGCGTGGACGCCACGTCGCAGCCGCATCAGCGCTGACGCGTCAGCCGCGTTGACTGCGCGGTAAAGATTTTAAAATGAATTTAGAAATTGCAGAAAATAGCTGAAACTTGCAAAATTCGTAGAAATTAATCTACTGGGCCAAAAATTCCAAATAAAATATGTGTAGATTCAGTAAGTCATATAGAATATTGCTGTATCATTGTTTTACACTTTTGCAGCAAGATTTTGTCCAGATTAATTAAAAGAGTTAATGGCCTTTTTGGAGTAATTAATTCGTAGAAAAAGATCTGTAACTCCAAAAATTGCAAATAATATGTCCCTGGATTAAGTAGAACAAGGGGAATCTCAAAGTAAATTAAAAGAATAGGCTTACAGTAAAAACTTTTGTAGAAACTATTTAGTGACCTTCTGTAGTATTTTAATTACTCAGGGAGTTTTATAATTCCTTTTTGAGATTTTCCAATTGGTACTGATCCTAACTAACAAAGTCTATACAGTAGAATTTTCCCAAGATTTTACAAGCAGTATGTTTTCAGTAGTGAATTATTTGGGTTCTAGCTCTAGTTTTGAGCATTATATTTTTTGCATAATAGTTTTACTTGCGCTGAAATTATTTTTCATGCATGCATTCAGTAGCTTTCTTGAATAGGATTATGTGGTGCTGCTGTAGCATCGATCCACTTGTCATGCATGCATTCATGCATCATATTTGTTGCATATGCTTGTGAATGGTTTGTTTATGATTGCAATTGTATCGTGTAGAATGTGACGAGTGCAACGCTTGCTCGTGTGTGGATTGTTCTTCTGACCGCTACAACCAAGGAAAGTAGATGCTACTTTGTTCATGATATTGTCCTACTATTTTCAATGCATTGTCGTGTATTTTGTAGATGCATGTGTAGGATGATACTATCGCTATGCTATGTCCTATTATGTGGTAGGGCTTTCCTTGTAGATGAACCACCGTTGATAGATGTGCTTAGCCATGCTATGATGAACGAGGGCTGGGTTACATCACTGCAAGTTGTTTCTAAAAGTGTTGGTTTGCGAAAACTAAAACAACTTAATCAATGAACCTCCTGGGTGTGATGGGATTGATAAATTTTGGCCAACTCCTCCTTTGGCCAAAATATGGCGATAACAGGTTGTTGAACCTTCTCTTGAATTGGAGAGTAGCGCAACACCTGAAATTGTTCCAGTGCCGCCTGCACCAACAATAGAGGAAGCTAATGACAAGGATCATGAAGCTTCAGACGATGCTGCTACTTCGCAGGTCGACAAGGTCGCGTGCCCCTCCTGATTGGTACGGCAACCCTGTCTTGACTGTCTTGTTGGTAGAAGACAGTGAACCTACGAACTATGAGGAAGCGATGATGAGCCTAGACTCTGAGAAATGGCTAGAGGCCATGAAATCCGAATTGGGATCCATGAGCGAAAACCAAGTATGGACTTTGGTGGACCCTCCTACCGACCGAAAGGCCGTTGAGTGCAAATGGATCTTCAAGAAGAAAACGGACGCGGATGGTAATGTTACCATCTATAAAGCACGACTTGTCGCAAAAGGTTTTCGACAAGTTCAAGGTGTTGACTATGATGAGACTTTCTCTCCCGTAGCGATGTTTAAGTCCATTCGGATTTTATTAGCAATTGTTGCATTTCATGATTATGAAATATGGCAGATGGATGTCAAGACTGCGTTCCTCAATGGCAACATTGATGAAGAGTTGTATATGATGCAACCCGAAGGTTTTGTCGATCCTAAGGATACTGATAAATTATGCAAACTTCAGCGTTCCATTTATGGACTGAATCAAGCATCTCGGAGTTGGAACCTTCGTTTTGATCAAGTGATCAAGAGCTTTGGATTTGTTCCAAATTGCTACGAAGCTTGTATCTACAAGAAAGTGAGTGGGATCTCGGTGACATTTCTGGTACTATATGTGGATGACATATTGATTATTGGAAATGACATTAACATGCTTAACGATGTGAAGAGTTATTTGAACAAGTGTTTTTCAATGAAAGACCTAGGTGAAGCTGCTTATATATTGGGCATAAAAATCTATAGATATAGACAAAGACGCCTGATAGCTTTAAGCCAGAGTACATACCTAGACAAAGTTCTGAAAAGGTTCAGAATGGATAAGGCAAAGAAAGGTTCAGTGCCTATGTTGTCAGGTAAGATATTGAGCAAGGCTCAGTGTCCAGCTACGGTAAATGATAGAGAAGCTATGAGCAAAGTGCCTTATGCCTCGACCATAGGTTCTATCATGTATGACATGCTGTGTACTAGACCGGATGTGTCCAATGTAGGGGTTTAGCAAGGAAAACAAAAAATTTCTACCGCATGCACACAAACAAGCCAAGATCTATCTACTAGATTGTAGCAACGAGTCGATAGAGGAACTCACCCTCAAATATTCCAAAGCGGTTAACGAGAGCAGATTCTCGTGGGTGATGTAGTCGTACACTTGCCGATCTCAAGATCGCGTAGACGATCCTTCCGGCGCTGCGTTCCGGCAGCGCTTCCGCAGTCGGTCACACGTTCGGTACTCGATGAAGACCTTCCTCTCCCTTGTTCCAGCAGGCAGCGGCGGTTGTAGCACTCTCCTCGTGATTCCGGCAGCACGACGGCGTGGTACCGGAAGTAGAGGGGAGATCTCGCAGGGCTTCGCCTTAAGCCGGAGCGAGTATGGTGGACTATGAGAGAGGCCTTGGCGATCTAGGGTTTATAGGCACCAAGGGGTTGAGAGCAACCAGCAGCTAGGGATTAGCTAGATGGCGGTTTTAGAAGAGATCTAGAGCAGCCGCATCTAGAAGGGGGGCGGCGGCTGGTCTAGGGTTTAGAGGGGCGCCGGCTAAGGGGCAAGGTGTAGGGAAAGGGGGCGCCCCCTCCCTTTATTTTATAGGTGGGAGGGGCGGCTAGGGCTAGCCGAGTCCTCCCCCAACTCCCTTGCTGTCCGGCGGTTTGGAGGAGAGAAGGGAAACCTTCTCTTCCCAGGTTTCCTTCTCTCCCTCCACTTCCCAAAATAGCCGTTTGACTTTTCAAATTGGCGTTTGACTTTTCAAACTAGGATTTGATTAAACCCTTTATTTTGTCTAGCGATGACACCTAGTACATGATGCAATCATTCCAACTTGTTATGACACATTCATGTACCCTTCCCCTCCGGAGTGGCGGACATTTCGGAACCTTCTAGAACATTCCCGATGAAAACACCGGAACCATTATCGAACTCCAAAACAGGACTTTCCTTATATGAATCTTATTCTCCGGACCATTCCGGATCTCCTCGTGACATCCCGGATCCCATCCGAGACTCCGAACAACATTCGGTCTCTTACTCATCATTCCATAACTACTCAACAACATCGAATCCTTAAGTGTGTCTCCCTACGGTTCGTGAATTATGCGGACATGACCGAGACACTTCTCCGATCAATAACCAATAGAGGAATCTGGAAATTCATATGGCTCGCACATATTTCTACGATTACTTTGCGATCGAATGAACCACTTACATACGATACCAATTTCCCTTTGTCTCACGATAGTTTACTTATCCGAGGTTTTGATCGTCGGTATCTCTGCATACCTAGTTCAACCTCGTTACCGATAAGTACTCTTTTCTCGTTCCCGTGGTATGTGATCCCTTGTGAGCCAGTCACATGCTTGCAAGCTAATTGGATGACATTCCACCGAGAGGGCCCAGAGTATATCTATCCGTCATATGGATGGACAAATCCCACTCTTGATCCATGTGTCTCAACCCATACTTTCCGAACACTCAATGCCATCTTTATAGCCACCCAGTTACGGTGTGGTGTTTGATGTCATCAAAGCATCCTTCCGGTGATGGTGATAAGCATGATCTCATGGTCGAAGGAATTAGGTTACTATGTATCAGAAAGCTTATAGCAAATGAACTATATTAAATGACTTGATCTTTATGCTACGCTTAACTATAGGAGTATGTCCATCATATCATTCTCCCAATGATATGACCCTGTTTGTTAATAACATCCCTATGTTCATGATCAGGAAACCATGATCATATATTAACCAACAAGCTAGTTTAACAAGAGGCTTTACTAGGGACTCTTTTATGTTTACAAATCACACAAGTATTAATGTTTCCGGTTAATACAATTATAGCATGGTATGTAAACATTTATCATAAGTATGAAGATATGATAATAACCACTTTATTATTGCCTCTTGGGCATATCTCCAACAGTCTCCCACTTGCACTAGAGTCAATAATCTAGTTTCAAACCTTTGTGTATTCAACACCTATGGATTACCGGTGTTGTAAGTACACGTTTGCTAGTGGTCAACTAATCTCCGGATCTGACACTTCCAGGTCCGTGTGTAATTGCATGTCTTTGCGTCTCTACGCATCACTCATTCTTTAATGAGATGGCTTTGTATAAATTTGGTCCTTTGGTAAGACCTTTAGTTCTTTGGGGTTAAAACATGTTGATAATATTGTCGTACAATATATCTTCATAGTATTATCCCGCTGTGAACTACACCTAGTTTGATAACAAACTATTTGACACAAATGCCCTCTTTAGCTGCTATAATAGCAGTCATATACTTAGCCTTTTGTTGTAGTATCTGTCACAATGTCTTAACTTTGGAACTCATACAAATCCATTATGGAACTTACTTTCCATCATATTGTGCCACCCTTAGTTTAGACTGAGATAAACTTAATTTGTACTTTGTGACAAAACTAGTATCAATGTAATTCATTTACAATGAACTAACCATCTATTTGCCACTTCTACAAAATAATATATTCTTATTTCTTTTACAAGATCATAAGAATATCTTTACTATTGTCCAATAATCATCTTATGAGTCATTCTGGTATACGCTCATAACATTTAGAGCATAGGACATATCTGGATTTGTACACATCACAGCATGATTGATAAAATACTCTTTGTGATTTCATACATCAAGTATCAATCTATACTTGAATCTTGTTTCACTTACCAAGTGTCAATACACTTGAATATATCATCAAAATTGAACTCATTCAATCCTTTCTGTGCGACAAGAACCTTTCTTGTAGTTTCTATATTGAACTCATTCAATATATCATCTATGTACTTTCGGCACAACCATATTGGCGTCTATTATTGCCAAATATTTGGGTTTTGCCTAAGTCTTTCATCGGGATGAAATTCTTAATATATGTTAATAAAAGATACATCATTTCCAATCAACAATATGTCCTCCACATAATGTATTAGAAATATGTCTTAGCGCTCCCACTTAATTTCTTGCAAATGCAAGCATCTTCATTGTCTCCGATGAAATAAACTCTTTTAACAGTTTCATCATAGTGAAGATTCCAACTCCGCTATGCTTACTTCAACCATTGAAATTTGCATATGCTTTTAGCATCCTTTGAATTAACAAAACCCTTTGGACCGTGTCATGCACACGTCCTAGGTAACCCTTCTATTAGAAGAACTTGTTTTGTTTATCCAACACATAACAAAATTATATGTCATGGTTGCTACATTAATCCGTCTAGACTAAATATCGCTTAATGAAAGATCAGATCTTGTCATAGTCAACTCTTTGAACATTGTCGTGAACTCTTTTCCGACATGTCGATAATTTCATAGATGTGAAACATCCATGTTTATTTCTTTATATATCCAAACACAACTGTAAGGTCTTACACCTTTCTCGAGGGTCCTTCAAGTTCAAAACTTGATTTCTCGTGTATGGAACTATCATGGATTTTATGGCTTCAAGCCATTTTACGGAGTCAGGGCCCATCATCGCTTCTTTCCATGTAGTACGTTCATTATTCTCAAATAATGATTCAACCCTCAAATCTTGGTATTTGATTGTTTACTCGACCTACTTGGTTCAATAGAAACTTTGACCTTTGTAACCACAACCTTTGAGGCACGTGAGCCATGAGCATTGTTGCTGCCTCCGGAACACTTTTCGGTGCTGCGCAACTTTGCACATATAGCTAAGGTTCTTTTAACCTTATCCAAGTTCTATTGTCCTCCCACTTATCTTTTCACGAAAAATTCCTTCTCAAAGAAACTTGACGTTCTAAGCGACAAACACTTTTGTCTCCGGTGTTTATGGAGGATTACTTAACAGTTATACAAAGACAGGTTCATCCGACTTTGGTTGCAAACATATTTCTTATGCATAGCATACCAATGTTTAAGAAAGGACTACTTGGGTTTAATCCCAAACCATAACTTTATATGGTGTCATTTCAGCGGATTATGATGGAGCTCTTTTCAGTGGAAAAACGGTAGTCACTAAAACTTTTAATCTTTAAAATATAATGGCAGTTTTATGAATTACACCTTTGATCTTACCATGTCAAACAAGATTTAATTACATATCTCGAACGCTCCATACTTCTTATGGTGTTTCGAAAAATGCAAATCCACGGAACGATTCCTTAAATCTTAGGTATTATGCTAAACTTGTAACTCAAATATCTTCCTTTATGATCTTATCATAAACTATTTATATTCTTGTTACAATGATTTTGCACTTCATCTTGAAAGTATTTGAACTTTTCAAATGTTTCACACTTCATCCTTATTAAGTAAATATTCATATATTCACTCAAATTTTCGGAGAAAGCATATGAAGTTGAAATCCATCGCTCTTGACTATACATAATGGACTTCATACAACAATATGTACAAGTTCCAATAAGCTAGTCATTCGTTCCCTTTTTGTCCTATGAACGAAGTTTTAATTATCTCTAGGAAAGTTTCACAAGCATCATTTGATCAAAATCAAAAGACTCCAAAATTCCATACACATGGAGTTTCTTCATGTTTTCTTTCCAATTTAAACGGCGATGTCACTTCCTAAGTGATCTTTCAATCAATTTGTTTTTCGACATTTTTAGCACTAGTTTTATGGATGTGATTCTCCAACGAGATTTGTAGATCATCCATCTTTTATGGATTACGGCAATTATTTGAACAACCCTTTTGTTCTTATAATACCTGATAAAACAAATCTTGAAGGCAAGCTTTGATGTTTAACGAGCAACACAATAACCCTTTATTTGTTCTCGATGAACATCATCACATATTCTTTTGCTAGTTACTTAGCCCATTGTAGTTCATGAATTGTGTTGTTTCGTATGACGATTCACACAAACAAATTCAGTATCAAATACTTAAGAACCACATTGTTAATAAGCAAAGAATATATCCATAACATGTATATCATCTATATACTTAAGCTGAACAATTCTAGTCTTTTATTTTCTGCCATATATTTATGAGATTCTCTTTCAGTATTCCCTTTTATTGTTTGAAAGAATCTATCAACATCAATAGTGAAGCCATATACATGACACATAGTCCAAAGCATGTATAGTAAAATACCAATGTCTTTGGACTTGCACTTTGAAGTAGATCACCATCATCAAATGTTTGGTGTTCTTTCAAATTCCTTTCTTTAGTAATCTCTTGATGTAGTAAACATTTTACCTACATCAAATATTCACCCTTATCATGGAATCATCCATGATCAAACTACTTTAGCTTATTGCGGTGAATCGCGAGTATAATGTTGCTCTCCAAAACCTTTTGGTGGATTAGGACAACTAGTGTCTCCAACCCTTTGCAAATTCTCATCAAATATGAGAACATGACTTTTGCCATATTATACTCTATCATGTTGCAACCAAAACTTCGTTTCAGATATCACAATATCTTCCACACATCATGGTTTCTGAAACAACTCTTTCAGATCCTAGATAACCTTGATATTAAGACAATTCTTTGAATACCAAGAATCATGGAGACAAACATGATACTCATACACTAACTCTTGGAATTGTCACTCTTGTTTTAATACCAATTATTAAACTTCATGGAGTAACCAGAACTTACTGAAAGTTTGCAATAGGACTTTTAAACTTTAGATTAACACTTCAAAAACAATACGATACCAGTTCGTAAAGTAACTAACCAGAATTCTATAGTTCTATCATCTCAATTATAACTAAGCGCAAGGTGGTAAACGGATGCCAATGACTACAACAACTATGCAAATTCACTTTGATTTAATTTATGATAAATAGTGTTCAACTTTTAATCATATTGCTGTTGAACTCCCACTCAAAACAATACCCCTCACATTGTTTTAGTGATCACACGAACCAAATCCACCACATCAAAACCGATCATCACGAGAGTTGATGTAGCTTCAATGGTGAACAATCATCATGTTCATCATATCTACTATATGACTCATGCTTTAGTTCCGAGACCATGTCTGTACATGCTAGGCTCGTCAAGATTAAACCTTAGCTTCCGCATGAGCAAATCTGGCTTGCTCACGTTGTATACACTCGCAGAATCTAACACACCCGATCATCACGTGGTGCTTCGAAACAACGAGATTTAGCAATGGTGCTTACTAAGGATGAACACTTTAAAACTTGAAATTGTGTGCTTGAGGGATCATCTTATAATGCTACCGTCGTGAACTAAGCAATACAAGATGCATAAAAGGATTAACATCACATGCAATTCATAATATGTGATATGATATGGCCTTTCTTCTTGTGCTTCCGATCTCCATCTTCAAGCACGAACATGATCTCCATCATCACCGGTGTGGCGTCAAGGTCAATGGCGCCGCTTCATGGTTGTCTTCCACCAGCATCAACTATTACAACTACTTTGAATAGACACGCGGGTCTTAACAGAATTTAAAGACAACCATATGGCTCCTGCCGGTTGCCAACTTACAATAAGGAACATTTCATACATCATATATAATCACAATCATGGCCATATCACATCACAGCACACCCCTGCAAAACAAAGTTAGACGCCTCTAATTTTCTTTGCATATTTTACGTGGTTTGGGGCTTTCAATAAGTGTCGTTCTAACTTACGAACAAGAACCACAACATTGATACTAGTATTTTCAATCACCCGTTGTAAATTGAATTTTAACTATGTTGGGAGAAACAGGCACCCGCAAAGCTACTTATGCAATAAAAGTTGCATGTCAAGCGTGGAGCAAGTCTCATGAACGATGTCATGTAAGGTTAGCCCGGACCGCTTCATCCCACCTTCCCGCAAGATGCAAAGTACACAAGAAGCAATCGACAACAAAAGCATCAACGCCCACAATGACCATTGTGTTCTACTCGTGCAACAGATATACATATAGACACGGCTCTGATACCACTGTAGGGGTTCGTAGCATGGAAAACAAAAATTTTCTAGCGCATGCACACAAACAAGCCAAGATCTATCTACTAGATTGTAGCAACGAGTCGATAGAGGAACTCACCCTCGAAGATTCCAAAGCGGTTAACGAGAGCAGATTCTCGTGGGTGATGTAGTCGTACACTTGTCGATCTCAAGATCACGTAGACGATCCTTCCGGCGCTGCGTTCCGGCAGCGCTTCCGCAGTCGGTCACACGTTCGGTACTCGATGAAGACCTTCCTCTCCCTTGTTCCAGCAGGCAGCGGAGGTTGTAGCACTCTCCTCGTGATTCCGGCAGCACGACGGCGTGGTACCGGAAGTAGAGGGGAGATCTCGTAGGGATTCGCCTTAAGTCGGAGCAAGTATGGTGGACTATGAGAGAGGCCTTGGCGATCTAGGGTTTAGAGGCACCAAGGGGTTTAGAGCAACCAGCAGCTAGGGATTAGCTAGATGGCGGTTTTAGAAGAGATCTAGAGCAGTCGCATCTAGAAGGGGGCGGCGGCTGGTCTAGGGTTTAGAGGGGCGCCGGCTAAGGGGCAAGGTGTAGGGAGAGGGGGCGCCCCCTCCCTTTCTTTTATAGGTGGGAGGGGCGTCTAGGGCTAGCCGAGTCCTCCCCCAACTCCCTTGCTGTCCGGCGGTTTGGAGGAGAGAAGGGAAACCTTCTCTTCCCAGGTTTCCTTCTCTCCCTCCACTTCCCAAAATAGCCGTTTGACTTTTCAAATTGGCGTTTGACTTTTCAAACTAAGATTTGATTAAACCCTTTATCTTGTTCAGCGATGACACCTAGTACATGATGCAATCATTCCAACTTGTTATGACACATTCATGTACCCTTCCCCTCCGGAGTGCCGGACATTCCGGAACCTTCTAGAACATTCCCGATGAAAACACCGGAACCATTCCTGAACTCCGAAACAGGACTTTCCTTATATGAATCTTATTCTCCGGACCATTCCGGATCTCCTCGTGACATCCCGGATCCCATCCGAGACTCCAAACAACATTCGGTCTCTTACTCATCATTCCATAACTACTCAACAACATCGAATCCTTAAGTGTGTCTCCCTACGGTTCGTGAATTATGCGGACATGACCGAGACACTTCTCCGATCAATAACCAATAGAGGAATCTGGAAATTCATATGGCTCCCACATATTTCTACGATTACTTTGCGATCGAATGAACCACTTACATACGATACCAATTTCCCTTTGTCTCACGATAGTTTACTTATCCGAGGTTTTGATCGTCGGTATCTCTGCATACCTAGTTCAACCTCGTTACCGATAAGTACTCTTTTCTCGTTCCCGTGGTATGTGATCCCTTGTGAGCCAGTCACATGCTTGCAAGCTAATTGGATGACATTCCACCGAGAGGGCCCAGAGTATATCTATCCGTCATATGGATGGACAAATCCCACTCTTGATCCATGTGTCTCAACCCATACTTTCCGAACACTCAATGCCATCTTTATAGCCACCCAGTTACGGTGTGGTGTTTGATGTCATCAAAGCATCCTTCCGGTGATGGTGATAAGCATGATCTCATGGTCGAAGGAATTAGGTTACTATGTATCAGAAAGCTTATAGCAAATGAACTATATTAAATGACTTGATCTTTATGCTACGCTTAACTATAGGAGTATGTCCATCATATCATTCTCCCAATGTTATGACCCTGTTTGTTAATAACATCCCTATGTTCATGATCAGGAAACCATGATCATATATTAACCAACAAGCTAGTTTAACAAGAGGCTTTACTAGAGACTCTTTTATGTTTACAAATCACACAAGTATTAATGTTTCCGGTTAATACAATTATAGCATGGTATGTAAACATTTATCATAAGTATGAAGATATGATAATAACCACTTTATTATTGCCTCTTGGGCATATCTCCAACATCCAATGCTCTTAGTTTGACGAGAAGATATCCAAGTGATCTAGGAGTGGAACACTGGACAGCCGTGAAGAACATCCTAAAGTACCTAAATAGGACTAAAGAAATGTTCTTAGTCTATGGAGGTGATGAACAGCTCGTCGTAAAAGGTTACGTCGACGCTAGTTTCGACACCGACAAGGATGATTCTAAATCTCAGACAGGATACGTTTATATTTTGAATGGAGGAGCTGTGAGCTGGAGAAGCTGCAAGCAAAGCGTGATCACGGGATCTACAGTAGAAGCGGAATACATGGCTGCTGCAGAAGCGTCAAGTGAAGGAGTTTGGATCAGGAACTTCATCACTGAGCTTGGCGTGGTTCCAAGTGCATTGGACCCACTGGAGATATTGTGTGACAACACTGGCGCCATAGCACTCGCTAAGGAACCAAGATATCATCCAAATACCAAGCATATCAACCGCAAGTTTCATATAATCCGAGATTATATAGCAGATGGAGATCTGAAGATTAGCAAAGTACATACAGATCTGAATGTCGCAGATCCATTGACTAAACCTCTTCCACGTGCAAAACATGATCAACACCTTAGTGCCATGGGTGTGAAATTGTTGCCAAATGTAAACTACATTATTGACTCTAGTGCAAGTGGGAGACTGTTGGAATTATACCCTAGAGGCAATAATAAAGATGTTATTATTATAATTCTTGTTCATGATAAAGTTTATATTCCATGCTAGAATTGTATTAAGCGGAAACTTTAATACTTGTGTGGTTTGTGAACAACACTGTGTCCCTAGTATGCCTCTATGGACTAGCTCATTGATTAATGATGGTTAAGGTTTCCTAACCATAGACATGAGTTGTCGATTAATAATAAGATCATATCATTGGGAGAATGATATGATGGACAGACCCAAACTAAGCGGAGCAATTAGATCGTGTCATCGTGTTCATCTTTGCGAAGCTTTTCTTATGTCAAATATTGTATTCCTTAGACCATGAGATAATACAACTCCCTGGTATCGGAAGAAAGCTTTGAGGTCATCAAACGTCATCCTATGAGAGGGTGATCATAAAGGTGTCTCTCAGGTGATCGGAAAGTACCTGTTGGGTTGTATGTATCGAGATGGGATTTGTCCCTCCCAAGTCGGAGAGATATACTTCGGGCCCACTCGGTAATCGATATCAACACCACTTGCAAGCATGTGGTTAAGGAGTTAATCACAAAGTGATATCGGATTACGGAACGAGTAAAGTACTTGCTGTGAACGAGATTGAACTAGGTATGACGGTACCGACGATCAAATCTTGGGCAAGTAAAATATCGCGAGACGAAGGAAATATATATATGGGATTGATTGAATCCTGGCATCATGGTTCATCCGATATGATCATCGATGAATGTGTGGGAGTCAATATGGGTTTCCATACCCCGCTGTTGATTATTGATAGAAGATCATGTCTGCATACTCTCGAACCCGAAGGGTCACACACTTAACGTGTCTCGACGCTAGGATAGATTGGATAATTAGTTTATGAGTTTTTGTTCGGAGTCTCGGATGGGATCCGGGACATCAAGAGAGGTTCCGGAATGGTCCGGAGAATAAGATTCATATAAGGCAATGCAATTTTTGGAGTTCGGAATTGTTTCGGGTTAATCGGTATTGTACCAGAAGCTTCTAGAACCTTCCGGAGGGGGACCAACATGGCCCCACCTGCCGGGAGGGGGCATGGGCCTATGAGGGAGTGCCCTGGCCGCATTGGGCCAGGGGCACAAGGCCCCATAGGGCCCAGCCGGCCAAACCTAGGGGAAACCCTAGGGGAGCTTCTAGAAGGGGGGGAAACTTGCCCCCCACTCCTCCCTCCTTGGCCGCCGGCCCTAGGGCTTGGGGGAGGGGCAAGGGCTGGCCGCCCACCCTCTATATAAAGAGGGCTAGGGGCGCACCCCCTCCCACACCTCCTCCTCAAGCCCTAGCCGCCCTGCTGCCCTCCTCTCTCTCTCTCCCTCCCGACTGCACGTAGGCGAAGCCCTGCTGCAGAAACTCTCCACCACTTGCACCGCGCCGTCGCGTTGTAGATCCAATCCGTCTCTCCACCATACTTGCTGGACCGAGGAAGGAGGAGACGTCGAGGTGCCGTACGTGTGCATCTCTCGGAGGCATCGCCACTTGCGGTGTTAGATCGGATCGAATCGCGAGGAGGAGAAGCGAGTACGACTACATCACCCACGTTCCGACGAACGTTTCGCTGTGCGAATCTTCAAGGGTATGAAGATCTCATCTAATCCCCCTCGTTGTTTGCATCTCCTAGATTAGATCTTGGCTTTTCCGTTCGCATCCGTAGAATTTTTTTGATTTACTATGCTGCAAAACCCTTCATTATCGGTGAGTCCTCCAAGGTTAGTGGGCTTAACAACATAATAAGAAATAATTTAGTTACGGAAACATATTCGTATACCATAAACTATGTTCATCTAGACTGTCAAGTGGGATCTCATTTATATCCACTTTTAATTCGTTTGAGGTCTTGGTTTTTTAAAAAATGAACCATGAATCTTCGGATAAATTTGGATTCCATTTGCATCGCTTTTTTATCTCGTAATTGTTTGGCGGACGAGTGCATACTTCTTTGTCGGTACTTAATTAGACCAAAAGAAATTTAGACAGGCCGTGACAGTAACATCACAAATACCCTCTAAAAAAACATCACAAATACCAAATGTTCAGACGAGAACCTAAAATGGAACCAAAAAAATTACAGATTCACGTAAGATTCGGTACAAACGAACGATAATCCTATATGGGGCTCGCTTATAGCAGGCCGCCGCGTGAAACACGCAGGATTCGGTACAAACGAACGAAGATCCATTCTTCATGTCGAGGAAGCGATTAGTTGGATCGGCACTACGCCGCTTTGCCGGTGGCAGGCGCCGGCGCGCGCGCGTCGGCCTCGCTGTTGATCTCCACGGCCGGCGCGTATGCTGACTCGTCGAAGGCGTCGGCGGCCGGCGCGTCCGCCGGGGCGTCGGCGGCCGTCTCGGCCCTGGCCAGCGGCGCCACGGCCACGGCGGCCAGGAGGAGCAGGGCGAGCACGAGCGCTCCGCGAGCCATCATTGGGCGGTGCGCGCGTACGGGTGTCGTGCTGAGCGGCGTGCGGTTGCGCGCGCGGGGACGGCGAGTTCGTGGTTTTCTGTGTGCGGTGCACACACGCACGTACGTACGGCGAGGCCCCGGGTTTTTCTCCAGGCGACGAGGCTGGCATGCGCGCGCGGCGCGCGGGCTCTTCTGTTCTCGGCCGCTGGTGTCCCCGGTGGTGGCGCGCGCGTGTCGTGTCGTGTGGTCGGACTGGGATTCATGGCCGCACAGAAGGCGTGACGCCGAGTTTCATGGCAGGCATGGCAATGAGAGCCCGCGTTTCACGCATCGACGTAGACAAACGGTGCTGTAGTCGCATCGTGCCAGAACCAAAATCGTCGTCGGAAATGGCCAGTGGGCACTCCATGCATCCCGGAGGAGGCCGACACGAGACCGCTGTTCATCAATCGCCTTGCCCGATCTTGGCACTCGAGTGCTCTCACTCTCTTGCACCGAAAGATGTCTGGGCTATGTTGGGAACCCTGTGGGTAGTGGCAGTGGGCAGCGGCAGTGATTGCGAGGCCCAGCGTGGCGTCGCGGGAGCACCGTCCAAGCTTTAGCTCCCCATGCATGCTCCTCCCTCCATCTACCTCTCACAAATGATTCGGCCAGGACGATCAAGGTATATATTGGCACACCATGACTTTTCTTTTCCGCTCATCTCCATGCAAGTCGCCCGGACCAAGCTTTTCACCGCCTCGCTCTCTTTATTCTACCACTGCTGGTTGCTTTCCATGTGTGGTTTGGGTTGTTTGAGCCGGATAGCATCCACCACCGACAGCCGAAGACCCAAGAAATGAATGAATGTGGCGCCCCGTTCAAGCAAAGGACCAATAGGTTGATTTGTAAATACAGCTATGAGTCTGGGACTGCTAGCTTGGGTGCGCCCAGACAAACTGCCGGGGAGAACGCTGTTTTTATCGGTTCCATTATCAATGAAATCGGGAGCTCTGGCTTTCCACAAAAAAAAAAAAAAGGACTGGTGATGACCGTGGCAAATTGGTGACCTTTGTTCTAAGTTTCTAACCAGAAAATTGACTTGTGTGAGAACAGTCGCAAATTTAGTGCACCCTTGCAGATATGGAGCAACTTCTTTTCCGTTTTTTAAGAAAATCAATCCCTAGTAAACTCAAAATGGCATCAAACCTCCCATGCATCCATGGTCTTTGTAGTAGCACGAGCAGGTAGCAATAGCATCCAGTAGCAAACAAAGGAAGAGCATCTAAAGGAAACAAGAAAAATACAGAAAAAAATCGAGCACACAACTATTTCTTCCGAGAGAGAAGCACATATCCTGCAAGCGTGTCAGCACTCCATCACACCACGAACACGAAGATGGATAATCAAGCACCAACAAGGCAAGGAAAAACCCTAAGCCAGCGCGGAGGCCACGGCCACGGCAGCCAACGCCGCCGCGAACCACCGGGAGCACGTCGCGCCGGCGGCGGCCGCGTTCTTCTCGGAGTCCTTCTCCTGGTCCGCCGGGGGAGCGTCGTCGGCGTCAGGCCCTGGCGCGTCCGCCGCGACGACCGGCGCAGTCCGGTGGCGCGCCGCGGCGCCCTTGCCCGCCTTGGGCGCGTCGGCCGCCGGTGCAGGCGCGGGCGCGGGCGTCGGGGACGGCGCCGGCTTGAACAGCTCGACCGGCTCGACCACCTTGTCGACGACGTACACGGCGACGGGGTCCGCGTCCAGCAGCGTGGACTTGACCCGCGCAACGGCGCCCGAGGCGCCCGTCTTGATGGTGACCACGTTGCCCTCGTTCTGCACCGTGAAGTTGTAGTTCCGGGCGGCACCGTCGGTGGCGAGCGTGTTCATGACGCCGTTGTTGGACTTGAGGCCCCCCGGCGAGTAGTACACCGGCACGGCGTGGAACAGCAGCAGCGACGCCTTGCCGTCCGCGGTGAGGTTCTTGTACCTGGGCGCGAACGCCGCCACGGCGTCGTCGGACGGGCAGAACACCGTCATGCCGCCGCCCGCGGCGGACGCGTAGGTGGACGCCGCGTCGGGGGAGGCTGCGATCAGGGCCGCGAAGGCTTTGCAGCCGCCCTTGACCATCGCCGCCGTGGCGTTCGGCGGCGCCGGTGGAGCCGCGGGCGCGGCGGCGGTCGTCTTGCCTCCCGCGGCGGCGGCAAGTGGGAGTGCCACGACGAGGAGCAGGGCGGCGGCGAGGCGCAGGCGGCGCATTGTGCGGAGCGGGCCAGGAGCACGGCGCCGGTGCGGTTCGGAGTGGGAGTGACTGACAAGTGAGCAATGTGGGGAACTCGAAGTGAGGGATAGTGAGGTGAGCGGAAGCGGAGTGGGAGCAGCGTGGCGACTGGCGTGCACCTAGCTAGCACGGATATGTAAGCGTGATGCCCATGCTTCCTGCATCGTGGCAAAGCTTGATACCATCTGCAATATACCTTTTTTTTGCGAGGTGTAATTTACTTTTTCTGGCAACCTGGAATTGTAGTACAGTACTCGGTAACATTTTGCACGTATTTTCATATCTTCCTCTTCACTACTCCTGTCTGGATCTTTGTCGTGTTGGTGGTTATATCAATATACTAATACTAGGTACATATCCTTTAAAAAAAAGGTACATACCCGCAAAAAAGTACATGATGAAATATACTTTGATGACATATAATTTGTACTACCGATGTAAATTTTATTCTATTTTCAGACAATCTATAGATGCATTTACATATGAAAAAGAATACTACTCCCCGAGGATCGTTTCGTTCGATCCCCGGTGTTGTTGCGAGCGACGCGGACGCGGGAGGGTCTACCCCATGCGCGTTCCTCTCCCCTAGTCTTCTTCCTCGTTGTATTAACGCGGCTGGCATTTTCCCCCTCCTAGCCATGTGCAGGCGCGCCGTCACGCGCCAGCCCCTGCAGCTCTGGCCGCCGTGCTGCCACCCGCCCCTGCATATCCGGCCGCCGTGCGGCCACACAAGCACGCCCGCGCCGCTGCCTCTGAATCGCGCCGCCGCGACCCCGAGGGCTCCCGCCACTGCAGCCTAGGCTCCTACCGCCAACAACTCCTCCAGGGACCCGAGCCCGCCGCACGTGCTCTAGCCGGGGCCGTCGACAATGACTGTCTCCCCATGAGACCCCATCTGCTCCACCGCTTCCCATGGCACCGCCCATCTCTGTAATCTTCTACTATCGTTTGCTACTTACGGCGACGGTATGGTACCTACGGCATATGGTGCTGCTACCTACGGCAAGTGGCCTTGCCACACACAATGACCGAACCTGCTACATATAACTCCTGGTGTGCTATCTGCGGCGAGAGACCCTACTACAATGGCATATTTTTTTCCTACAAACCTTTCTCATTTTTTTTCTAGAGTCAGCATATAAGTTGTGGCACGTGATGTTTTCAACCTCCCATGACAGCGACATGGATATGGGAAGTTGAACTAGAAAACGAATTTGAATCCCAAAAGCCTGCTATCATGTGCAACTTGTAAAACAGGTTGGCCACCGGGCTCCTGATGCCACTCTCGGCACGAGCACTCATGGCGGTAAGATCTCGAATGGGAGACATTCACTTTGTCAACTAGGGTTGGTGTATTTTTTTATGTTACCGCACCGTCGTCTCTCCAATCACGCGAATGAGCCCCATCGACTATTAATTTGTCGGTGATCTTATGATTGTGTGGGAGTCATGTAGACAACAGAAAGAGGGTATCCTAGCCCAAGTGGATCAGTGGTGGAGCTAGGGGGACAAGCAAGGAGGTATGGCATGGCAAAACAAGAAGACAGCAGAGACTCTCATTGAGTAATATAGCGAGATGTCAAATTAAGTCAATATATATATAGGAGCAATTTTAATCCTGTCACTCCTTCCTTTGGGGTGACAATTAGCCCTGTGCGTCAATGCGTTAAAAAACTCGAGGGTGTACTGGCGGCAAGTGAAAGCATCTTGCAAGGTAAAATTGTGCACCCCGATATTTTTTAGAACGTAAATACGAGTACTAATTGGAATCGTTACCTAGACAGAGAGCGGTCATGGTAACCATTTTGCACTTCTTCTTTTTTTAGAACGAAGGCCTTTTGTTGATTCTCCTCATGTATCCCTATGATATATAGAAACACAAAAGAATTAGCTATGTGAATATGTGATGCACACATGCACGTACGTGAACGGGAATAAACCCCCAAGAAGAACTTCCTCGTGTATGTCGTCCTCGTCGGGTGAACGGTGAACCTCTTCGCCTCTTGCTTCCTCATCGACTGTTCGGCAACTTGGTGTTCCTTTTCGAGCGTGCGTAGAGTAGAGAAAACCTCGATGGAGGAAGAAATCATGACGTGATGGCGCCGCCGCTGAGTGGGCAGCAGGAATGTACTACAGCGAGCGAGCGGCTGGCCCAGCGATAAGCTGGATTAAATGAATAATGCACTCCATGCGCAACCATACTAAGTGTGTCCGGCCGGTCTCGCTACTCCAGCGCACACTAATAATCACGAAATCGCCATACGGATTTCGTAGCTAATCCATGACCGTGTGCGCCGCTGATGCTTTTCCCTGCATGCAGAGACAAAAAAAAAAGGAACCAGCCGCTAGCTGGGTGCAATGTGGACAAACAGTTATACTCGGTCGTTGCTCAGCAATGAGTGATAGTACTCGAGTACACTGGCAATGCCTGTTTCATGCGGTGCTTAATTTAGATTTGATCCATTAGGCTTTTTAATTATCAAGGCAACGTGGTGTGGACTGCGGAGGTCTCGAGGCTGGATGAAGAAGAACTGGTGCCGAGGCAACCGTACGTCTCCTGGGTCAAAAGGGTGTGGCAACGAAAGAAAGCTAGGTTCATATCATATCCGCCTCAAAATCCGGTCCGAATCCGGTGCTGGCTGCGATCTTTCTCGACTGCCATCGACCGCCATGGAGAAAGGTCCCAGCTGCCACCGGACCTCGGTAGAGGAGCACAGAAGATTAGAAGATCCTTGTCGCCAGTGCCAACACGATTACACGAAAGCCCATGTTTTAGCAAAATCAATATCCGATTAGTGTGGCAATCTTCTCGGTTTCTAATTCTAGACTAGCATTTTCGTCTCTCTAGAGCGGGCCCATCAGCCGATGAGAAAGGCAATGGGCAATGGACGGTGCGCCCGTGCACGTGCCGGTGTCGCCCTCCCGTAGGAACAGAAAATAAAGATCGGCAGCGTGCCGCTCAATTCAAAGCTCCGGATCCGATGCGCGGGGGTACGGCGACAGGGGCACTAGCTCGTAAAACCTCGAGCGGTTGACGGCGGTCTGATGGCAGCATGGGTGTCTGATGGCTGCTGCAGTCCTGCAGATCATGCAGGGTCCGAAGCTTCCAGCCTGGCCCATGCATGGCCTAGTCAGCAAGCGGAAAAGCTGCATGCGAAACAAAATGCCGACGAGAGTGTACAGCCGGCCACGTCCATCTCTGCCTACATAAAACAAGAAAAACCCACATCATCACGCATAGCAGAACAATCTCTGGAGACCCGCCAAACAGAACGATCCTCGCGGACTCGCAGTGGCAGTAACGCCATTGGTTTTTTCAAAGCGAAATGTCCAAGTAGTTCCGCGAAAGGTGTGGCAGACGTGTCGGCAGTTGCCAGATCTAGAGGAGGGGCGGAGGGGTCGCATGCGCCGGCATTACGTTGCTAGGGCTTGGAGACGATTGCTGGGGGGTCCATGGCATCGGTCGAGCGGTTCGGGAACGCCGGGCGGGACGGGAGAAGGGAGATCGACGGTGGTGGCAGAAGGAATGTCGCAGGGGAAATGCCCCTCCCGCTAAAGCAAACGGGGATATGGGTCGGTGTCGGGTCGGAGGTGAAAACGTGTATCTAGGGGCCAAAGGGGTGTTTTTCTCGGCCACCTCAAAAACTTTTATAGGCCGGGGTGTTTTGTGGTGTCTGTTCTGACCACTTTTTCCGACCGAAACCATAAAGTAGCTGTTATTTTATGATTTCGGGACAGATAAGGGGTCTACTAGATATGCTCTAAAATAGAGGGTTTATGAAACTTTTGAAGCCAATCCCACGACCTAAAGGGATTAATACGAATTCTGTACATGATTATATACCTATTATCATTTACAATAAACTATTGTCCCACATAAGGGCCATAGTGTTTTAAGTACTACTAGTAATTTCAAGTATTTTGTAACTTCTAATGGAAGCTAAGTTTTTTACTTGTATATGGAAGCTAAGGCTGTGACCATGTGTCAACCACAATCAAAACAAAAAAAACTATAAAAAACAAAAACAGTAGTGCACAAGAAGATTGGAGTGTGAACATAGGCCTTGCAGGCTTGGCAGCCCAACTAACTAAAAATACAGCCCAAACTAAAGTTACAATCCTGAAACTGAAACAATTCTTTAAAAAAAAAGCTTAAACTGAATTTTGAAACAATCCAAGCTATCAGCGTCTTTTGCCCCTTTTTCTTTTCCATCATGGAACATACTCCTACATGCTTAGGATCTGCATATCTTACTTGAAGTGATAACAGTAAAGCATAATCAAGACTACTGAAAATTTGATATACTCAGCCAAGCTCCAGTAAAATTGAACAAGTGACCACGCCGCTTCTCTTCACACGCTCTCCATCATTCTTCTTCCTTCGGTTCCTGCCCGTGGCGTACGTAGCCATGCATTTGTAGTGCACAAGAACACATGCATTTCCCTCCAAAGTTCCAAGGCTACTGCCGGTAACACGTATGCTGCGCATCGTCGAACGGCCGTCTTAGAGAACAGCCACGACACACACGGCGGTGGCTAAGAACGCGAAGAAAGCCCTGAGACCGCCGGACGCGACGAGGACGCTCGCTCCGCTGGCGTCGGCCGCCCCTCCGTCGGGACCGGGGGCCCCCGCGGCGGCTCCGGGCCCCTCCGTGGTGGAGGCGACCTCGGCGCCGGGTATCTCTTCTATGGCCGCCACGCTGTTGTCGGAGGTGACCTCTGCCATGGGTGCCCCACCGGCGATCGGCGTGTCTGGCGGGAAGGCGGTTTCTTCGCTGGATGCTTCCGAGCCCGTGGCTCCGCCTTCTGTCTCGGGGGCGCCTGATGGGGCCTCCTCGGCCTCCTCGATCCCGCCTAGTTCCATGGTAAAGGCGTGGTGTGCCGGAGATCCCACCTCGGGGGCCATGGTTGGCGAACCGTATCCGTGGGGGCCTGCGGCAGGGCCCGGTGCGGCTGAGGAGTGTTCAGGAGCTCCAGCGGGTGCGCCGTGCTCCGGAGAGCCAGCGGGTGCGCCGTGTTCGGGAGCTCCAGCGGGTGCGCCGTGCTCCGGAGAGCCAGCGGGTGCGCCGTGCTCCGGAGCGCCACCGGGTGCGCCGTGCTCCGGAGCGCCACCGGGTGCGCCGTGCTCGGGAGCTCCAGCGGGTGCGCCGTGCTCCGGAGAGCCACCAGGTGCGCCGCCGTGCTCCGGAGAGCCACCAGGTGCGCCGCCGTGCTCCGGAGCGCCACCGGGTGCGCCGTGCTCCGGAGCGCCACCGGGTGAGCCGTGCTCCGGAGCGCCACCGGGTGCGCCGTGCTCCGGAGCGCCAGCAGCAGGGCCATGTCGCCGAGAGCCGGCGGCGCCAGGAGCACCGACAGGGGCCATGGAGGGCGCCTCGTATTCCTGTGGTGCTCCGGCGGCGGCAGGGCCATTAGCGCCAGGATGCGCGCCAAGCGTGTTCTTGAGCAAGCCGAGTGTCCCAGCCACGCCGGCCTCGAGGGTGTTGACCACGCCGGCCGCCGCTCCGTGCATCTTCGCCTCCGCTTCCGCTGGCAACGAGGACTCCTCCGGAGCGGGGGCCTCCGCGCCGACGGGAGAGGCCGCGAGCGCCGCGACTAGGACGAGGAGGCAGCATCCGGCGAGGCCGGGAGCGCGGGGAACCATGTCGCGTCGTTGCGTCATGCGGGTAGCTAGCAGTACGTGCAGTGCAGCTAGGGGGCTGCTCGCGCGCGTTGAACTTTGGACGTAGAAAGGCCGATCAAGATGACGGTGGCGCAGTTATACGGCCATGCGGAGGCGGTGGCTATCTTGGGCGTCGCGGCCTTAATTTGTCAGCGGTGGCGCGCGCCATGCGGGGCGTGCGCACGCACGGACGTTCAATTTTGCCTTCCGCGCCGGAGTGGAGGAAGGTGCCGTACGTGTGATTGCCATGCATGGCGCGTGGAGCGTAGCGTACACGATGCTTTTTTAGCGAGTTTGCACCGATTTTTATGGACCCGTATTTGTTCGGTCCATAAGGTAGTTAGCTTCTTTCGGTGCTCGAGTCTACGTTGTACTACATCAAATTCTTCGTGATTTTGCTAGGGCAACTAGCTAGCTAGCGTATGGCTACGACGGAGATAACCGTCGGCGACGGCAGCACAGAACCGTCCGCGGCGGCGGCGAAGTGGTCTGACCTCCCTGATGATCTCCTCGGCATGGTCCGCTCCATGGTTCCCGCCCTAGCCGACCACGTGCGCTTCGCCGCCGTCTGTAAGACGTGGCGCTCTCGGCTCCCGGCCCCGCCGCCCACCGTCCCGCTGCTGCTCCTATCGCCGATCAAGGGCGGCAAGACGAAGCGCCTGTGCAGCCCCGATGAGAGTTGGGTCTTGCGCGTCCCAGACAAGCTGGTCCGGATGTGGTTCGCTGGCTCCCACGGCAACGGCTGGCTGGGTCGCCGCCGTCAACGGCTCCCGTCTCCTGATGGTGAACCTGTTCTCCGGCTCCGAGGTGGTGGCACCCACATTGAGGCCGGATCGTCTACACGAAAACCCCATCGCCAAGATTATCTTCTCTCATACCCCCACGTCTAAGGAGTGCATGCTCGCCATCATCACCGCCGATTGGCGCGAAGTTGCACTATGCGCACTTGGTCGTCGAAGTGGGTGGACTAAGTTGTTCACCGACATCGCCTTCTGCGGCGGTGACCTCTACGGCCTCGTGCACCTTATGGAGGAACTCATCAAGTTTACAATCGGGATGGAGAAAGACGGCACGCCGGTGATCATAGCCACACACACACCATCTAGCCATCAAAAGACATGACGGCCCGAGACTGACTTATGACTCTAACTACATCCTTGAGCTACATGGCAAGATATTGATGGCGGTAAAGACCATGTGGTTACCCAACCGCGAGGATTTCATCAAGGTTTTCAGGCTCGTCCATGCTGACATCGGCGAGTCCTACGAGCACACGTGGGAAGAGGTGAGTAATTTTGGTGACTATGGCTTGTTCCTAGGGCCACTATGTTCTATGGCGGTGCACATGCCAGTGGGTGCCGACCGTCGAGGTTTGGAGAGAAACCACATCTACTACTCTAAAGAAAACAAGTTGCTTGGTGATGAAGTGTACTCGGTCACATCAGACGATGGTGTCCATATGTATCATCGAGAAGAACAAGACATCGGCGATGGTGTGAAGAGAACAAGATACAACCTACTGGGTTGGCATAATCTCACTATCTGGGTGTACCCTCCAGAATTCTAGCCTAAGTATATTGCCAAACCGTACCTTCAGAAGACATTAGAGGATGGCGATTTGGTGATAGCCCCGGAAACCAACCAATCGATGTTGTCTAGCAAAACCAAATTCTAGAGGCTTTATTCTCAATTTCTCTGAGACTCCGATTCTTCAAACCGACACCTCCCCCTGTGTGGCATCCCGCAAAACCACTACTAGAAAATCGCGTTGTTTTTGTGCATTGCATCATCGTGACCGCATGCTCATATCATCATGCCACATTGCATCCGAGCATCGTCATCATATTGCATTTGCTCGCATAAAACTATTTCGGAAAAACCCACTTTTGTTTTCTAAACGCCCCGACTTTGTGCAAACACAAAACCCCGGGTGCTGCCGGATACTTTGTTTGTCTAAAAACTATTTGCAAAAGTTCATTGCAAATTAAAAATAAAAGTTTGAATTATTTTTAGTGGGACAGTCGAACGGGCCAAAATGACCCGAACGACCACCCCAGGAAAATAAAACGGCCCACCCTATTAATCCTACAGCTACCACTAACCTACCCAGCCCTCCCCTCCACCTCACCCCCTCCAATCATCGCGCGCCACCTCATCTTCCTCACCTCTCCCACCACTCAGACACCGCCACCTCACCTTCCACATCACCACCCCACAGCCACTCTCTCCTCTCTCCCCTGTGGCCCCACCTACCCTCACCCACCCAAGCACACCCACGCACGCAGGACACTCCGCCCCAGCCCCTATTCCCGGGCCCACCTCCCACCGACCGCGTCTCCCACCCCTGGCCGCCCCGACTCCGTCTCCCCCGCCTCTGTCCCTCTCCTCCCCGAGCTCGCCGTCTCTCCCCTCCGTTCTGCGACCTCCCCAGCGAGCTCCTGCTCAGCGTCCTCCTTCTCTTCTCTGCGACCGGCCGCCGGGGCTGCCCCTTCTCCCGACCCCGCCTCGCCGGAGCGACCTCCGCCCCGTCCTCGAGCGCCGACCACCGCCGCGCCCGGCTCCCCGCTCTGCTCCGCCGCCCCGCGCCCGGCCGCGACCCCGCTGCTCACGTCCACCCCGTCGCCAACCTTCCGCCGCCGGGCCGCTCCGCCCGCCGCCCCCTCGTCGCCGGGTCCCGCCACCTCCTCCAGCGCCGCCCCGCCCTCCAGCACGCGAGCACGCCCCGAGCCCGCGGCCGCCTCGCCGCCGTTCCCCCTCCTCGGCCTCCAGCGCCTCCGGCCGCGTCTGCCTCCCCGCGGGAGCCCCCTCTCTTCGGCAGGCGCCTCCCGTCCGCGAGACGCCCTCTGCCTTCCCCCGCTGCCTCGACGTGCGAGCCTCCCGCGGGCGCGTGTCCGTCGGCCTCGCCTCGTCGATGCTCGCTGCGCTGTGTGCTCCCTGCTGTCCGACGCCTCCGCATGAACCTGGTGGTCGCTTTGCTACAGGAAGTACCACCCCAGCTCCATATCTGTGGAGGGAATGATGTTGTGGGTGGGCGACACTTGACATCGATACCCCGTCAAGATCTTCATCGGCGATAAGACCATGTTGAACCGTCAAGTTCATCCACCACCGGCGCTACTCTATGCCGCGGGAAGCCGAGCCCGGACCCGACGGCCGAGGACCGAAGATTCCCGGACGCCAAGTTCTCCCTCTCGGATCCGAAAACGCCAAGACCCCGAACCCCAAGGTCTCCGCCGTGAGACGACAAGACCGCCGACATGGAAACGACAAGTTCGCCGAGAGCCGTTCCCGGACCCGATAACCGCCAAGATCTACCGATGACCGAGCACCCGATGACCGCCGAGATCGCCACCGGTTCGACATGCACGCCGCCGCGGATACGACAAGTACTCCGTCCCGGACACCAAGTTCTGCATCCCGAACGCCAAGACCGACCGGTACGCGGTACCGCCAAGACCCTCGCAACGGCAAGATCGACCCCATGGTACCCGACAAGATCTGCACGACGACAAGGAAGACACCGACCCGGAAGGATCCGATGCGCCCCGACACCGACCCAAGTCCTGCTTCCCGGATGCGCCAAGATCCACCCCAGTAGTCCGAGAACGATCCCGTCGCACCCTGGACCCTGAGACCGACCCCGAACCCCGGAACCCCAAGCTCGCCGAACCCTAATGTGTGAACCCCTTCCCGAAACCCTATTTTATAATATAATACAATTGTTGCATATTAAATCATTTATCTCGCATGCATATCATGTGGTTTGGGGGCCTTATGCCGATTCACCTAATAATTAAATATGGGGCCCATATGCGAGCAAAACTAGTCTCATATCGGCCTCATTTAAATTTGAGTAGCGAACCCGGTACTATCTTTTGCCTTGTTAAAACAACATTTAAAATTGCGGGGTTCTAAACAACTTGAACCGTTTAAATAATCGACGGGACCCCGGTTCCGCTTAATATGACCTAATCGCACCGCACCTTTGCCATGTCATGCACCATACATGCATCATGCCGATCTTCTGCCGTTGTATTAAATAGTGCATCCGGTGTTTATTCTAGTGTTTTGCTTCTTCGCGGATAAGGCCGTTGAGTTGATGCGAGTGTCGACCCGATCTTCGGATGAACCTTCGACAATGTTTTCAGGCGAGCATCTCCCCCTTTCTACCTATCTTACTTTTATAGTATTTATTCCCTCCTGTTGATCTATTGCTATCTGTGTTGCGATGCTTTAGTTTCCGTACCTGTGATATACCGTGCAGCCCTATATTGCCTTGGACACATCCTATTACCTGTTGTTTGGTAGATAGTTAGACTTGCGCGTCGTAGTCGCTTGCTCAAGTGCTGTTGCGTGTCGTCCAGTGCCACAGTTGTTGATGTATTGCCGCTTGTTGATGTTGGAGATGATCATAGTTTTACTTATCGTTCACTTTAATTCCTGTTTAACAACTAAAATTGAAGTAAGCAGAGGCATCGGTGGGTGATAGAGAATATTTGGTTTCCGAACGCCCACTTGTGTCCCGTAGGACCCCGAGTACTTGATACCTGTTCCTTGATTTATCGCGCTATCCACATACGGGGAGTATGGGCCCCCCCACCCTTAGCCAGAGCTTGATTCAGTCTTATTTCTTAGGGCCACAAACTAGTTTGAGGTTTTATTTACGATCCTGTACTTATGCCATGTTTTACTGCTTTATTTACGATTGTGCGATGGATAGCACACTGTACTGTTTAGGTAAGCGGAATGTTTTCGCGGTATCGACAATCCCCGTTTGGGGTTCCCAGTCGTTTACAGCCATTGACGCAAACCTTGAGTCCGTCTCGGAGCTAGCTTACTTCGTTGCGGTTCTACTCAATGGGGTGGCCCCCTGAAATATTTCTGAATCCTGTGATTGCTTTGTCGTGAAAGCCTCGTTGGGTTTTGATTTGGTTTTTCCGAGGTCGATCGTGTGTGTGTTGCTATTTGTGCACCCCGGCCGGGTTAAAACTTTCTGAAAGCCGTGTCCGCGGTTATGGACGACTTGGAGCACAGTATCTCGACCATAGACAAGCATAACTAAAGTTTATTGCTCTAAATTTGACTTTATAATGACTAGTAATCAGCTTCACTATAACGGAATGGCTAAATAAAACTGCCAACAATTGCTTGTTTGGGTTGTCACTGGCGACCATTGTACCTGACTAGTAAGTATTGCAACGACAACGGAATGGCTAAATAAAAGTACCAACAACTGCTGGGTTTTGGGGTTATCTCATGCTGAAGGAATCTGACTAGTAAGTGTTGCCACTATCACGGAATGATTAACTAAAAGTGCCCACTGCTTATTTTATCAGGATGATTATCTATACCTGACTAGTAATTGCTGCAACGAGAACTAAATAAATAAAACTGCCAACTGCGTGAGTTCCTCGGTTGACTTCCTCGTTTGGTCTCGAGGGGGAAACGCCAGGATGGGTTTGTTTGATGATAGTATCAGGTTGGTTCCGGATAGGTCCTTCTTACCCCTCTCTGAATGCCACCAGTTGTATCGAGTCTCTATAGGTTGTTTAGTGGATGCTGCCGCTGCCGCCTCAGTCCACCATACCTATGTAGGCGAGGACCGCCGAATTCTAGTCTCGCCGTGTACTGGCCTCAGTACTGACGCTCCTCTTTTTCCTTTGCCCTTTGTCGGCACCCCTTTTGTTTTAAGCAGGTTTTGAGATCGACGCCGTTAGCAGGGTTACCCTTCCGGCTTGGCCTGGGCAGGGTTATGGACGCCATTGGTTATTCTTCAGGGCTCTTAGCCCCATTTGCATCTTGTCCGTAGTCGGACGCTCCATCTTTTCAAGGTGATTTGGGTCTTTGTATATTATATCTGTATTCTTGACTCATTGAGTCGCTGTTGTATATATATCTGTTCTGTGGGTCCCATCGAGGACTGTTGTGTAATGTTATTACTTCGTTTTCCACCCGCACGAAAGTGCCTGGTGGGCACCTTTGAATCGTTTCTATGCGGGTTTGGTGGGAATCGCTGAAACTTGCATAGGTCCGATTCTGAGGGTGTTACACCCTGTCGTCCCCGTGTGGCGACCAGGGGGAACCCTACCCTCCCACCGCCACCCCTTCTCCCTTCCCTCCCCCTCGCCCTCGCCAGGAGGGCGCGGCTGGGAGAAGCCCGGCCGGCGGCGGGGCCCTCCCGTCTTCGTTCTCGGGGGGCGCGGGCGTGGGTCAACCTCTCTGAGACGGACTGGTTCTTGGCGTCGGGGAACTGGGCGCTGCGCGGGCTTGGCCTGCTGCTTCGGCACGACGGGCGGCGCGACGGTGTCACGCCCTAGGCTAGCCAGAGCTGGCCCTGGGCGGCGAGGTCCAAGGTGCGGCGTGGACCTCGAGCGCTCCCTGCGGCTGGTTGGCGGTGAGACGACTCGGTGGTGCCGGTGATGTCCCCGCCGGTGGCGGGCGGGGTGTGGCGGCGGCGCGCCGATGGGTGGATGTGGAGGTGTGGCGATCAGTGGAAGGGGGCGGTGGTGGCCATGGCAGCTCGGCCCAGATCTGGGCCCATTGGGCCCGGTCTAGGACTGTAGGGGATAGCGTTGGTCGGTGGTGTGGCCTCGGCCCACCTCTTGGCTTCGGCTAAGACACTAGATCTAGGCCAGCTGGGCCCGGATCCGATGACCGCGGGGCCTTCCGGCTATGGTTCGCCTGGCCTATACCTGAGCCCTGGCGAGTCCTAGACTAGCAGGTCTGGACCTGATGCTGCCTTCCTCAATCTGCCGTTGGAGCTCCGTTCTGTGTCCCTCCGTCGCGCGGTGTGGTGTCCCTCAGACCGGTGATGGTCCGACATGTTCGGGTGAACAAGGGGGCGATGGCGTTGCCACTTGGCGGCGGGGTTCTGATGGTTCTTCTGGTAGAAGGATGGTGGATCTTGTTGGAGATATGCCCTAGAGGCAATAGTAAATGTAGTTATTATTATATCTTTGTGTTTATGATAAATGTTTACATTCATGCTATAACAGTATTGACCAGGAAACATTAATACTTGTGTGATTTGTAAACTAAATAAGAGTCCCTAGCAAAGCCTCTTCATAATACTAGCTTGTTGGTTAATAGATGATTGTGGTTTCCCTATCATGAACATTGAGATGTTATTAACAACAAGATCATATCATTAGGAGAATGGTATGATGGACATACTCCTATAGATAAGCGTAGCATAAAGATCAAGTCATTTTAATAGTTCAATTGCTATATGCTTTCTGATACATAGTAACCTAATTCCTTCGACCATGAGATCATGCTTATCACCATCACCGGAAGGATGCTTTGATGACATCAAACACCACACCGTAACTGGGTGGCTATAAAGGTGGCATTGAGTGTTCGGAAACTATGGGTTGAGACACATGAATCAAGAGTGGGATTTGTCCATCCATATGACGGATAGATATACTCTGGGCCCTCTCGGTGGGATGTCATCCAATTAGCTTGCAAGCATGTGACTGGCTCACAAGGGATCACATACCACGGGAACGAGAAAAGAGTACTTATCGGTAACGAGGTTGAACTAGGTATGCAGAGATACCGACGATCAAAACCTCGGATAAGTAAACTATCGTGAGACAAAGGGAAATTGGTATCGTATGTAAGTGGTTCATTCGATCGCAAAGTAATCGTAGAAATATGTGGGAGCCATATGAATTTCCAGATTCCTCTATTGTTTATTGTTCGGAGAAGTGTCTCGATCATGTCTGCATAATTCACGAACCGTAGGGAGACACACTTAAGGATTCGATGTTGTTGAGTAGTTATGGAATGATGAGTAAGAGACCGAATATTGTTCGGAGTCTCGGATGGGATCCGGGATATCACGAGGAGATCCGAATGGTCCGGAGAATAAGATTCATATAAGGAAAGTCCTGTATCGGAGTTGGAGAATGATTCCGGTGTTTTCATCGGGAATGTTCTAGAAGGGTCCGGAAGGTCCGGCACTCCGGAGGGGAAGGGTACATGAATGTTTCATAACAAGTTGGAATGGTTGCATCATGTACTAGGTATCATGGCTGGGCAAAATAAAGGGATAAATCAAATCCTAGTTTGAAAAGTCAAACGCCAATTTGAAAAGTCAAACGGCAAGTTTGCTTGGTGGAGGGAGAGTAGGAAACCTACTTGGGGAGGAAGTCCTTCTCCCTCCACCGCCGGCCAAGGAGGCCGACTTGGGGGAGGACTCCCTTCCCCTGGCCGGCGCCCTCCCACCTATAAAAGGAGGGGCAGGGGTGCCCCTCTAGCCTACACCTCTCTCCTCTAAACCCTAGCCCTAGCCGCCGGCCTCCACCAAGTCGCCGCCGCCCCTAGGGTTTGCCCTAGCTGCTGACTTAGGGCTCTCCCCAAGCCCTAGCCGCCGGCCTAGCCCTCTCTTCTTGGTGCCTCTAAACCCTAGATCGACAAGGGCTCTCTCATAGTCCACCATACTCGCTCCGGCTTAAGGCGAAGCCCTGCGAGATCTCCCCTCTACTTCCGGTACCACGTCGTCGTGCTACCGGAATCGCGAGGAGAGTGCTACAACCTCCGCTGCCTGCTGGAACAAGGGAGAGAAAGGTCTTCATCGAGTACCGAACGTGTGACCGACTGCGGGAGCGCTGCCGGAACGCAGCGCCGGAAGGATCGTCTACACGATCTTGAGATCGGCAAGAGTACGACTACATCACCCACGAGAATCCGCTCTCGCTAACCGCTTTGGAATCTTCGAGGGTGAGTTCCTCTATCGACTCGTTGCTACAATCTAGTAGATAGATCTTTGCTTGTTTGTTTGCATGCGGTAGAATTTTTTTGTTTTCCATGCTATGAACCCCTACAGATCTCCTGGTGGACGGAGGAGTAGGGCCTAGGGTTGGGGTTGGGGGTACGGTGGCACCCTTGCTGCAGTGCGGCGGCGGGACTTTATGAGCCATTCGGGCTCGGCCGGGCCAGGAGGGCCTGGTTTGTCGTGCTACTGCATCCGGTCGGCTACCGCCTTCAGGCGGTGGAGGTAGTTCCCTCCCGCGGGCTGATGTCTTGTCGACCCTCGCCAAAGGTTCCTCTTTTTCGGTCTTACCGGCCTCGCACCATGGATCACGGTGAGATGGCGGTGGTGACTTCTAGACCGTGGTGGCGCGTGCACGTGGGCGGCGCGCTGGGTGGAGCTTTTCAAAGTGTCCGGGAGTGTGGTTTTTTGAGAGGTCGGGAGAAATCCTTGTCATTATGACACCGATGCGGTGACGTCTGCGGGTGTCATCGTCCTTCTTGAAGGGCGTCAGATATATCTCTTCCCCACCTCCTGCTGCGTACCGGGGAAAACCCTAGGACCAGTCCGGGCAGCAGTGTCGTCGTCGTCACTTCCCTTGTTGGAGGTGCTGCTTGGTACGCGACGCTTTGGACTGCTAGACATGTGGTGGTACTTCTCTATAGGGCGCAACGGTTCCGAGTTACCCTCTTTCGTCGAGCCACTATTGTCGGCTTTGTTTTTCTTCTCTTTTTCTTCTTTGTTTTCTTTTCTGTTTCTTTTGGGCGTTGTGTTGTCTGGTCCAGCAGCGATATCAATCGTGGTTGCTATATTTATATAGCTGGGCATCTGCCTGTTTCGAGAATTCCTAATTTCTCTTAAAATTTGCAAAATTATACTCAATTTGACCAATACTTGTTATAGTCAACGACAACAGTCAATGAAGTATTCAAAGCATAACCATCAGCTTGTTAGCACACACTCAACCGACAACTTTGGATATTATCTGTTATGACAATGAATACATTGGATGAAACACTACCTAAAGGATTACAGGTGCAACTATATGCTTATGCAAGCAATTCAAATGGCACTCTTGAAGGCTATCTTCTGCAACAACGACATGCTAAATACAACACTCAACAAGGAACTCACAATGAACACAAATCTTCTTACTTTAGCCAACTCAACTGGCGTCCTTGTGAGGTTCATTTGTTGTAGCCTCGACAATGTTGATGAAGACCAACACCTTAATGGAGAACTTAGAAGCCCAACCATCCGCTTGATGCAAAAGCAACTCAACCGGGCTAATGAGTCTATATGTTGGGGGAGGTGACAAGATGAGGGAAAACAATCAATGAAGAACTCAATGCGTATCAAAAAATCAACCGAACGCCCTTGAGAGAATTTTTGCCGAAGCACGACGACGAGCCGAAGAATCAAGCCGCAGACGCTATGTGTGCAATGAGTGTACCGTGCACATGAAGAAATGATGCGCATAAGGAAAAATCGCCATCAATGTGGAAGCATATATAGTACGTGTTAAAGAACAAGAAGGCACATATACCTACTTGAAGAACCAATAGGATCCAGCGTATTAGGGACTCGGAGCGAAGCATCATGAAGACGTAGTTCTTACTTTTAAAAACTTAGACAGTCAGCAACGATGGGGAGAAGTTATGCTTGTTCTGGAATACAGATTCCTCTTCATGTTCATATAACGATTGTTTACAAGATTGGGAAATCTTAACGGCTACGTACTGATAACTCAGATCTTCAGTGGCCACGGAAACATCAGATGACCTATATAAGCAGAACTACCATGATGAACATATACACGTCATCATAAGGAGGAGCAACCACCGGAAGCAGGAATTTGCATCAAGGAGTGAATCTGCATCACGGCTCTCCCAGTGCTATCAAGAATTTTCATCAAGGAGTGAATCTCAGTAAAGATCTACCACGAAGGGAACTGGATCCACAAATGAAACAGTACCAAGGCAATAGAAAAAATCTTCCCTTCGCTCTCCATCTTCAACGGATTGGTTCATTAACATATTATACTTCCCTTCATCTTGCATGCTAAATGAACCATTCCATGTGACAGATCTTGGTGTAGCTTCTAGCGCCGTTAGGACATCCAACACAGTATGAGGATAGAGAGTATATTCATGTGTAATGTGTTCATCTTATATACCCTTGACCTCTTCATGCTTCAGTCTTACAAGATCAGGAAAAAGAACATTTTACCAATGACAGCTTTCACTCTGATAACAACAAAATCAGGGAGACAAATCAAAAAATCAATCAGTAAACTAATTCCTAGTGTGGATAAGAATAACGAGAGCATTAAGCTAGACTTAGGACCAAAATAAACTTTGAAACAAAGGAGGCGTACCTATTCTTAATGTGAGCTTGAGCTTCTACATCCAATTTAATCGATGCTCTAGTGCCCCTTTCTTTTCTCAAGTGACTACTTGGTCCGACCTCCACGTGAGCCATACTTAATTGCAACCATTAGTCCACTAATTGTAACTGTATGAAAAGTAGTAACCAAATAAAAAAGGCACAAAAAAGTTAACTTACATTGATCTCCTTAGCAATGCTGATGATAAGAATTTTGGACTTCCAACCTTTTTTCTTTCATAAGAGCTTTCTTCTCTGCTCTCATCAACACTTTTTTTATTTTCTGTCTGCATCAATTAAGATAGTAATTAAAGTGTATATACAAACAGGTTCAAATGATTTATATCAGTAATTGTGGCCATCTACAACCAGAACCCTATTTTATATCACCAACAGTAGCCACTCATAACCAGAACCCTATTTTTACAAGCACCATGGAGTTCAAAATTCACAAGTAAAAAAAACTTGTTTTTTTATCACGAGCAGTAGCCAACCGTAAGAGCTAATAGTTCCTAATCACCCTTGAGCTTCCGTGTTATATTTCTGAAACTTGAGGTTCTTTAAAATATTATCCAGTTTGCCAAGTGTAAACAGTGAGAATGAAAAAATCAGTATTTAGAACTGGAACTTTACAGATTAATTTAGAGGAAACAAATAAACAACCAAACACTCGGACACTAATACTACTCTAAATACTCTCTCCGTCCTAAAAAATGTCTTAAATTTGTCTAAATTTAGATGTATCTAGACACTGTTTAATACTACATACGTCTGAATCTCTTTTACTGTATGCTTGAGGTGTATTTTTTACTGTATGTTGGATGTTAGATGTTGTTCTCTTTTAACTATTAATAAAGGCTATGTGCATCTACCGATGCGGAGACCGGGGTTATACTCCCTTTTTTGAAAGAAAAAAATCCGAATCTGGACAATTTTGTGAGATCCTCTTTTGGGAGGGAGTACATGATATGAAAATATCAGTACGGATTCTGAATTTATGAAGCTATAAAGCATTATACGCCTTGTTATGGCATACACTATATACCTAGAAGTTTCAATGTCAGATCAATGATCTGAAATCTGGCCAAACCCTACGGCCCGTGTAGTTTTAGCTACAGGTATGAAGATCCTAATGTTGTCATATACTACATGTTCTAGTAGTTTGCCAAAATGCACTACATTAGGGTACACATGCTAATAAATTGTAACGATGGTTGTATTAAGAACATATGATAGAGGTGAAAAGTTACTCACATGATATGACAAATTATGTAAATAAGGTGGAGTACCCTACAAAGAAGAATAGAGTACCCAATATGTAGGTTGAATAAAAATAATTAGTTTGCCAAAACATACTACATTATGGTACATAGGTATAGGTAATACATTGAAACTGTGGTCGTATTTGAGAACATGTGATAGGGGTGAGAACTTAGTCACATGATGTAACGGATTTTGCAAATAAGTTGGAGAACCATGTAAAGAAAAATGGGGTATCCAATATGTAGATCGAATAAAAATAACCCTTCTTATAACAGAGCACAAACGCTGTCCATTTAACTCGGTCGGATCGATACCTACCTTATGCTTTAGTTGTTTTTAGACATAAGGTACATGTATTGGTCCAAGAAAATTTAATGGGCAACATTTGTGACATGTTGTAGCAATGGTTATTGTTCTCTAATATACACGCTGGGTACTATTTTCTATGCATTGTTGAAACTAATAAAGAGGAAATGAATCAAAGCTGAAGCTAATTCCCGTTGTTAGGATTTGTATTGTATTAGTAAAGAATTGATTTCTTAATAGGAAATGTGGGGATGTACACGCATTTTTTCTAAATAATACATTTTTTATTCATTTTAAAAAATAATACACAAAATTGGAATTTTCACATCGAGCACATTATCCAGTTGGGCCAAACTGACTGGACTCATTCGGTCAGGGTCAAACCGAGTGGGTCATTCGGCTTGCACGATACCGACTAGCGTCACCCTAACAGTAGCGCTATGTGTTAGCTTCGTGTTGGTCTGGCCCAAGCCAACTGGACCAGTTGGTTTGGGCCACGCCGACTGGCCTTGTCGGCCTAATCAGCAAAATGGCTGCATAATCACGGTTACGTGCCTTCAAAGCTAAATAGGTAATTTTCCCGTCCTTTTTGTTCCCGTTAATTCTCCCGTCAAAATTCTCCCGCACGAATTTCTTCCACTAGAATGTTTTCTCAAATAAATTCTCGCGCCAAAATCTTCCCGCCATTTCTTCTCTTCTCATTCTATAAACCCCCTCCTCACTGAGTTGTGTAAGCAAGCAAGTGTTTTATCTTGAAGATGTCGGGTTTTTGTTCCGATTAGCTTTCCAAGATGGGTGTCGTGACGCCTTTTTAGATTTTGCTAAAGAGTTTAGGATAGACGATACTCTAATTACATGGGAGGCACTCATTAGTAGTGGCGTCCTCCTCAATGATCTAGGTGAGACATTATATAGGTCAGGGTGCCCTAGAGGAACCCGGAGGAAATATGGCAAGAACTTCTCAGGATCAATGCAAGGTGGACAAAGTAAAAGCCTGATACCAAAAGGCCGATGCAGTTTTGGGCAAATAAACATTGGTTGTGGATAGAAGAGAGCGAGGACGAAGATGATATCTTTATGCCGCCGAGCATCAAGAGAAAGAGAGCTGCCTAGGAGAAGACAAAGAGTGCTTCATCGTCAAAGGACAAGGGCGTGACATAGTTCTCTAATGTAGTTATTTGTTAGTGAAATGTTTGATGAATAATAACGAGAAATAATAGTTATGTGTCTCTATTGTAGTGCATGTCTCACACATCGATAGGTTCATGTCCCATAAGTAGATAGATATATGTCTCATACATAGATAGATGACTCATACATAGCTCTCAGAGAGTGGTATCAATCTCGACATCTGGCACTGGGTCGAGGTGGCGGATCAGTCGCTGTAGTCCAGCCATACCTATGGGGTGGCCCAATGTTACAAGCAAGAATCTATGAACAACGCAATCGTATCCATCTAGAAACGAAACAAATCTTTCCTCTAGTGCCTTCTGCTTAGCCCTCCAAGCCTTGCCATAAGAGATGTTGTAGTTAAATCTGACTCTCTTTATTGATGATAGCTTTAACTTCCATTGATTTGCTCTCCACAATCTCTGTGTATAACAATCAAGATAGGAGCGTAGACACCAGGCTTCGATGATTTTGAAGGATACTGAGAGGTAGACATGTGTGCGATACAAAATCGCTCATCTTCCAATTTTTGTTATTTAGGGTAATAGCCATGTACCCTTGCAGGACAACCATCCTTCTCGTATTCCATTGTCAAGTATTTTAGATGACACCTTAGTTCTGAAAACCCTTTGCGCGGAGATTTCCCATGCTATGATTGCTTGTTTCTTACTCGGATACAAGGCACCCTGAGCGATGGTGTTCTGGTGATACTACCAAGCAGAATCATGTCCATCGTTCATAGTCATTGCTGTTAAAAAACTCTGATTCCATGATGCAGGAATCGGTACCTCCTCTTTTTTATCGGACTCATCAGAATCATATACAATATAAATATCATTGTCTATAGCTTCCTCTTCCATATGCTCTTGCAGACGACGATATCTCTTGTCTGAATTTGCCTTCCCATTAAAAAGATTTCCTCATGTTGCCTATCTGCTCTGCTCTGATTCATAACCAACACATCCAGTATGTGCATGGCTACTCTGCCCTGAATCGTAACCACCATGTACAGCTTGTGCCTGGATGCTCTGTCCATAATTGTATCCATCTTCATCTCTAGGAAAACTAACCCACGAGAAGCACTAAGACATAGGGTTAACTCCCCTGGTCTGACAACCTTTTAACCAGCCCACCCACTTAGAATTTTGATCTATTAGTCATAAATAAAATAAAATGTGTAACTTTGAATTTGTCCATAGTGCATGCACACCAAGAGTGTATGTATCAGGTAGTCCTAAACACGTTGCCAACCAGTCGTTCAACTAACTAACGGTTCAGGTTAGAGGGAACGTCAATTCCAACTCTATATCCCGAAACTCACTCAGATCAACTCCCTGATATTTTTTTTTACTTGACCATGATTGTAGTAAAAAACAAACTTCATTATATCTCACATATCTTCCAACCTAAAAAAATACTGATACTCATAAAAAAACTAAGCAACAGCACATAACACAGTTTAAAAAAGGACTTTGTGACTATCTATATAAATAATACTATTCGAACCAATATTCCCAAAGCTAACTAATGATATCCACTTGCGTCACATAAACATGTATAATAAACCGTAATTAGCGAGAGATTAGATTTTATTCTTGAAGTGTGTGAAGCCCTTTTGACTAGCGGTCTTCAGTCACCAGGTAGACTACTCCAACATCAGTCTCCATCATTGCCATTGCTCCACAAGACCACCACCACCACCAAATCGTCTCCCAAGCTAACCTATCAGTAGAACGGAGGTTCGACTATAGTAGTATTGAATATTATGTGAAGATTTGGAGAAAAACTAGGCTAAATGGAGCAAAAATTGAGGCTGACCATGTGGTGAAGAAGAAAAGAGAGAGAAAACAAGAGAAGGAAGAAGAAAGCAGTGGGCATGGCCGGACGTCGACCCAATATTTACCGGCCCTCACTTGGCATGGGCGACACAGAGTGGGCCACTAGTGCACAGGTAGGCCTCTAACACCAGTTCGTAGAGGCCTCTAACAGCGGTTTCAGAACCGCTGTTGGAGGTTCGGTGTTAGAGCCCCCTTTAACAGCGGTTCTTATATGAACCGTTGTTAAAGGGTGGCGCACGTGGGGATGCCGCAGCGCTCAGGGCCCCCCTTTAACACCGGTTCGTAAAGGTTCTCTGCCGCGGCAGGAAAACGGCATAAATCTCTGCCGCGGTAGAGTTCTGCCGCCGCCCCGTTCTGGGCGTATTTCTGCGGCGCGGCAAGGACGGGGAGGAGGGAGGGGGAATCGATCGGGAGAGGTATACACATACATCGTCGGTACATACAAGTACATGAATAATTAAGCAACTATTATTAATTATACACAAACATCGTTATTGTGGTATTCTCCGTACACGTTGAAGTATCAAGTACAAGATAAACACGTTCAAGCATATATACAATATAACATCTCCGTACACGTTCATTTTGGTGGATATCTAAAGAGTTCTCCGCCAGGCGTGACGATCTCATCAAGTATGAACCCCGCCAATTCCTCTTGAATGGCTCGTATGCGGTCAAATGGTAGGAGTTGGTCCCGCATCCGTTCGATCTAAATATATATGAAGAATTGGGTCAATATATATAAGAATAAAACTCAACACAACTGATGGTAATAAAATAATGTTGTATACTTTGCTTACTTACTCTAAGTTGTTCTAGTGCAGCTTGGCCCGTCGCACATATCGTGTTGCGAATGAACTCACAAACATAATATCTATATAAGTTATTGTCGGGTCCCTGATGTGCGCACTTTATGAGAATAGAGAGTTCAATCAAAATAATAATCAATAAAGTATGATATAATGGAATTGGAAGTAGAATCAAAGAGATACGAAGACCTAGATGGCTAGTATTACTTACATTTTGGTCTACAAATTTTAGTTGTTCTGACTATTCACCCACGACCCTGCCCGTGAACCTTTTCCAAGCCCTGTTTGGCAAAGAAAATGGATAAATGAGTAATTAATTACTTGTTGTCATGAAAGTTGTCGATCTAGTGTGATAATATGATTGAAATTACCTCTGCAGCATCTCTTTAAAGTTTGTCCATGGCTCTTGGTCTTTTCATAACGAGTCCATGACAAGGACTTTTCTTGAGTCAACTTGAATGACTAGCAGAATAAAGTGGAACATACGCACGCATAACTCATCATCAGTTACACTTAACATCGAGTAAGCCGAAACAGAATATATACAAGAGAGGGTAACACTCACGAGAAGTTGTAAGGCAATATTATTTCCCTTTTGGTTTATTGTCTCAGTAAAGACCTTAGCAAGAAATTTTCTGTTTGCCCGGGTTTGTGTTGTACCACTCCTTCATGAACTCTATTTGGGTCAACAAACTCAATATCAAAAGGGCCTCCTTTCATGCATTCCATAACCTTTTTCCTGCATAATAGTATATACATATATGGTGAGCATATATATACATGCAATTAATGAATTTAATAAGATGAGATAGAAATTACAGAAATAGCACTTACACATAATAAAGGCCGATGTCAGCTTTGTCGAGTCCTTCTAATTGAATAGAAAATGCAAGTCTTGAATGTTGAAGGTGATCTCGTCGTATTCGCACAAGAAAATCTGATCTCTTATATACGCCGTGATCCATTCTTCCTTTCTCGTCTTGCAGAAATCAAGGTACCACTTATGCAAGCTTCGCATCTTTGTTGGTAGATTCTTGAGCTCCTCTTTCTTGACGAGATTCTTCCCATACTTCCATGGTTGTATGGGGTTGACATCGCCTTTGGGCAAGTTGTCTGCCATGATGTTCAAGTATGCAATGTAAGTCATCCCCATCTCATTGGCCTTTCTTTGTAGCTCTGCCTCGTAATCATTTACAGGAGGAGCTATCCGTGTGTCGAACACTTGGAGCGGGGCGCATGATTGGTTTTCCCGCTCTCCGAGCATGGGAACTATTTTCTAGGGTGCCGCACGACTGCTACTTTTAGACTCCCTCCGCCTTGCATCCCCCTTCATAATCTGGCGCTCGTAGTCCGGCACAAGTGGGGTTTCAGGTTTCAAAAGATTATTGTAAAACTTCTCCACCATCGCCGGATCTAGTTTCTCCTTTGGATTGACCCGTCTAGGTGCAAAGAATTTCTTGACTTCTTCTTCCGAGATCCTATTGGTCTCCTCGTCGCTGCGATTCCACGGCAATACCGGCAATGGCTTGGCGGAAGGCTACGGGACGTAGTTTCTTGAACTCTTTGGCGTATGGTTTCCTGCGGATTTCTTCGTGGCAGTGCTAGTGATGCTCTTCGTGGCAGTGCTCTTCCGCTTATGCTGAGGAGATGGCTGAAGCGCCGGAGATGGCTGACACGCAGGAGATGGCTGGCGCGCCGGAGATGGCTGCCGCGCACGATATGGCTGAAGCGCCGGAGACGACAAGGGAGTATTCTGATGACTTGGAGACGACTGAGGCGGCTCAGAATGCTGACGCTGTGGAGACGGCGAGGGGTGCCAGTGGCCTCCAATTTGGAAGCACGATGTGTTCCTTCTTCCAAAGAATGGTTGTTTTCACTGCAAATTTGAGTTGAGTTTCCGCTTCACCTGTAGCATGGTCAAGCTGTGCTTCCTCATATTCCTTCACAACCTCATCGACCCCGACAATAGCATAGCCATCTGGAATCGCTCGGCAGTGGTAAGTTTCACCAGCTACAGGAGGTAAGGCATAGCCGACCGCCACCTTAATGGATAAGTCCATTAATATCACATGCAGCTCAGCGTGTTCGCTCTCCGTGATCTCATCCACAGGGTATCGAGGACCCGCCATTTCAAGCGTGGGCTGCACGTTCTTCATGGAAGCCATGCTGCTTTTCCGCGCAGATTCTGGGCCGCCGGTAGCTTCCAATGTAGGCTCTTCGTGCCGCTGAGATGGGCCGGTAGCTTGTTGGCTCTTTTGTGCATTCACTTGCGACTGCAGCGCCACAAGTGCATGTTCTATCTGTGTCATCCGGTCTGTACGCTCCTTTTCTTTTCTGCCGCGCCATCTGTAAGAGTCACCCCACTCGGCAAACCCATCTTTCCACGTCATACCCCCTGTGCCTCGTGCAAGTCTAGGGTGTTCTTTTTTACCGATGGTGCGTGTCAGCTAGTCATTCTCTCTGTCGGGATGGAAGGTCCTGGCGGCTGTTTCCTCGTATGTCGTGATGAGTTCAGTGACGGGTTTGGCAAGAATTGTTGGGAAGATACACAATCTCATTTCTGGGTCCAACCTTGCCCCGATTCCGTAGAACCAAGTCTTTACACGTAGGTCCCACCCATGTGTCTGGGGTGTGATCCCTCTAGCGCGCAGGGCCTTCTCAGCTTCCTCCCACTTAGGCCTCTGAGATATGTAGCCACCTAACCCCGTCCTCTGGTGATATTCCTTCTTCTGGGAATTTAGAGTATTGGTTTCTGACCTCTTTGTAGCTATAGCACCTTCCTTGTATGCCACAAATTCAGGCCAGTGAGGTCTTATCTTCGCATAATATGGATCTTCAAAATCTGAAGTCTCGCTCGCTTTGACAAATTTGTTCAATTTTGTCTTCCAGTTGCGGAAAGCGTCAGCCATCTTCTTTAGAGTCCACTCTTTGACATTTTCCTTTATAACCGGTTTATTTTCATCCTCCTCTGGCGGTAGGGTGAAATTTATCAATAGCGAAGTCCAAAGCGTTTCTTTGGATCTTTCATCGATAAAGGTACTGTCGCCCTTCTTTGGCTTATTCCAATATTCAATTGTGATTGGGATTTGGTCCCTAACAAGAACTCCAGCCTGACTTATAAATTTGTCTGCGGCCCTCTTGGGCTCCATAGGCCTGCCATCAACACGGACTATTTCGATCATGAACTTTGCACAATCTCTCAACCGATGGCTCGCCCCTCGCTTGCTCTTTTTCGAAGTAGAAGATTGTTGCTGGCTGGTCGATCCGGAGGGCTAAAAGAAGAAAGAAGCGTTAATTAACACATGTATATATATACAAATCAATCGGTGCAAGTCAGTAGAGGCTTAATCTATGCATATACCTCGGCGGACTTTGTAATCACTAAAGTGCGTTCACCGGAGTCGTCATCTTCTCCATGACTACTTGAGCTCTAGTCATGTCCCTCCAAGTTCAGATATTGTGAGGTGTCCTCGTGGATCAGGTTCTCCATTATTTCTTCATCTTCAAGGTTTCTATTGAGTGGATCCATAGTTTCTAAAACAATAATATTATCACACAAATATCAGTAATACATCTATTGAAATGCTCAAGCAAGGATGATGATATGACAGGTTAAAATTATTGAAATGTAACCCTGATACATGCTTAGTCATTCCAAACCCTAATTCGGAGAAACCCCGGATTCATATGAGAGGATACATTCAGAGAAACCCCGGATTCGGAGAAACCCTAATGCTATATTGACAGCGAGAGGTGTACTAGGGCGGCGGCTGGTGGCGCTAGGGCGAGAGCGGGGCCGGGATGCGTGGGGGTGTGCGTTCGAACCAGCACGATGTGGGCTACCTAAAATGGGTGACTCACCTTCGATGCGTGTGTAGGCTCAGCGAGGGTAGAGGAGGTCAAGGTCCACGACATTGGAAAATAATTGGTCAAGTGCAAACCGATTGAAAAAGTGAGCCCTAAGCCGACCACATGCAGTCGGCCTGCTCCTCACCATACACATACACATACACTTACACGTACAAAAAACATATAAATATATACATACATACACATACAAAAAAAATATACATATATACACATACACATACACATACACATACAAATATATACATATATACACATACACATACAAATTAACCAAAAATCACTAACTAACACTAACTAACCAAAAATCACTAACTAACACTAATTAACAAAAAATCACTAAACTAAAAATAAAATAGCATAACCCTAAAAATAATACTAATAACTAACTAATTAACCTAAAATCACTAACTAATTAAACAAAAATAAAATAAGGAGCGGCCACCGATCGAGAAGCTCACCTGCGGGGCAGGCGGCGCAACGTGGGTGGCTGTGGCGGTGGTGGTTGTGGTGCGGGGAGCAGCGCAGGCGGTGGCGCACGGTGGCTATGCTGCGGGGAGCGGCGTTGCGCGCGGGCAGAGGCGCGGGGTCGAGGCAGCAGGCCGGTGGCGGCAGTCCTGGCGACGCGCTCCCGCGGGACGGCGACGGCTAGGGCGGCGACAGCGAGGGCGTGGACGGCGACGCGCTGCGACAGTCCTCTGCTATTTCTTCCTCTGCGCGCGCTTGATCTGGCTGGGGGGAAGAAGAGAGAGGCGCGCGTTATAAATCCCCCCTTTAACACCAGTTCGTGGCTGGAACCGGTGTTAAAGGGGGGGAATTCATTTCGCGCGCCTCTCCCCCCTTTAACAGCGGTTCTAGCCACGAACCGGTGTTAAAGGGGGGGTTCGTTTGGCGCGCAGCCCCACACCCCCTTTAACACCGGTCGCTGGAACCGGTGTTAAATGGGGGCATTTATTTCGTACATTAATGGGGTTGGGGCATTTTTAATTCAAAAAATAGGATAGAATTTAGAAAATTCATATCTTTTTCATTTCAACTCAGAAAAATATGAATAATATATCATAATTTTCAGAAAAATAATATCTATCCATTCATATAAAAACATTTTATAGTTACTGTAGATGAAAATTTTCAAAATGATTAAAACAATAAAACACTTACATATAAATTTTGATTATTCAATTAAAACAAAAATAAAATAGTCAATCCCTAAAACTTTGAACATAAGAAATATTAAGCATCTGAAAAGGAATATAACCCTATTTTATTAGAGCAAATCATATTTTATTTTGTATTAACATTTTTGAATTGTTTGGATATTTAAATTTTGCATCTTTTGTATACTTTGGAATCTGACAAAACTTTCAACATGAAAATTGTTTGCATTTGAATAATTAATCCTAAAATACTTTTTTTAAATCTAACTATTCAAACTAGTAACATTTTTGGAATTAGCCATTTGGTGGTTGCTTCACAAAATCGTCCGTTTTTATGCTCGGAAAATGGAAAATGCCTTTTTGGTACGACAAAAAGGAAAAAAATCATATTACAACATTGTTTGCCATCCCATGATGCACATGTATGCACAATATGCCCACATTATCACAAACTATGCCTTGATTCTAGCTATAACATTGGTCATTTGACCCGAAAGCCAAGAAACCTCGAATGAGATAGGTCATTTTTTAAAGGTTTTTTTAGACATAATCAATATACCAAGTTTGATATTTTCTTCTAACTATGTCACATAATATAACACCACGCGAAGGTTTCACATTGTTTCGATCGTTTTTTTAATTTTTTATCCCCGTTTTAAACTATCGTCAAACTTTATCGAACAACGGGCATGAAGATTCTTAGCTCGGGGCCAAGCCTCGCTAAACTTGAATTGGATTTTTTATAAAATAACATATTGTGAACCTAAAAATGATTTTTATAAAAAAACATGAGCATCGTATCATGTACCTGTAGTTCATATATGACCCACTTCCTACATATTCGACAAGAATTTGTCTTTTTCACCAGAAGTGGACGGAAAGGTTTTAGATCCCCCTATTGGTACATTGTCCATATAAGATGGTCTAGTATATTTTTAAAATGTGGTTGGTAGTATTCTGAATTAGCCATTTGGTGGTTGCTTCACAAAACCGTCCGTTTTTATGCTCGAAAAATGGAAAATGTCTTTTTGGTGCGACAAAAAGGAAAACTTCCTCTTGCAACATTGTTTTTCATCCCATGATACACATATATGCACAATATGGCCACATTATCATAAACTATACCTTGATTCTAGCCATAACATTGGTCATTTGACCCGAAAGCCAAGAAACCTCGAATGAGATAGGTCATTTTGTGAAGTTTTTTTAAGACATAATCAATATACCAAGTTTGATATTTTTCCTTCTATGTCACATAATATAACACCACGCGAAGGTTTCACATTGTTTCGCTTGTTTTTTATTTTTTATCCCCGTTTTAAACTATCGTCAAACTTTGTCGAACAACGGGCATGAAGATTCATAGCGCGGGGCCAAGCCTCGCTAAACTTGCATTGGATTTTTGATAAAATAGCATATTTTGAACCTAAAAATGATTTTAAAAAAATGAGCATCGAATCATGTGCTTGTAGTTCATATCTAACCCACTTCCTACCGATTCGGCAGGAATTTGTCTTTTTCACCAGAGGTAGGCGGAAAGGTTTCAGATCTCCCTGTTGGTACATTGTCCATATAAGGTGGTCTAGTATTTTTGTAAAATGTGGTGCTAGTATTTTGAATTAGCCATTTGGTGGTTGCTTCACAAACCGTCCATTTTTTATGCTCGGAAAATGGAAAATGCCTTTTTGGTGCGACAAAAAGGAAAACTTCCTATTGCAACATTGTTTGCCATCCCATGATGCACATATATGCATAATATGGCCACATTATCATAAACTATTACCTTAATTCTAGCCATAACATTGGTCATTTGACCCGAAAACCAAGAAACCTCGAATGAGATAGGTCATTTTGTGAAGGTTTTTTTGAGACATAATCAATATACCAATGAGAAATTTTTATTACGATAGAACTGGAATTAAAGTACATAATGCAACTAACAGTAAGTTACATAAAGCATGACTGAAAATTAAGATACATAAAAGAACTGAAAATTAAGATACATGGCCAGATTAAGTCACAATCGGTCAAACTTGTTTTAGAATGTTGGAGTGATTCAGTCATGCTCCTGCCTACACCTGTAATACTCGCCACTTTAGTCGTCGTACTCGCCGCGGCCGTCGTTGCTGTCGTCGTCGGGGTCACCGTAATTGTACGTGTGGGCTAGACTTGAGAGTAGCGCAGACGGGGGTTAGAGTCGGCGGCCGTGTCATAGGCCATGACGCTCTGGAGAGTCCGGCCACGCCACCACAGCCGACGGCCGACCTCGTTGAAGTTCGGAGGAGGTGGACCGTCCTCCTCGTGCCTGGCGAGCGTCCTCTCACGCCGATCCCCGAAGAAGGCTTCCCAAGTGGGGAAATAGTGGGGATTCCAGTTGGGATTCCTCCGCTGCTCCGGCGTGAGCTCGAAGTAGTAGTGGTTCGTGATGGCCATCTGGCGCGCCACATCTAGAGGGACAGGAGGAACCGGCACGCCTCCAGCGCTCAACATCCAGCCGACGGGGACGCAGTAGCCCGGCGGGCAGGGGTAGTTCGAGGCGCAAAGCGCCTCCGCCTCCCCGGGGGTTAGTGGTACGGTGGAAGCCATGGAAAAGACTGATGAGGTTGCAAATATGAGTCTAGAGATGTGCAATGACAATGGAGGCCAATCCTATATATATATATATAGTGAGAAATTGCGAGAAGAAAACTGGCGGAAAGAAATGGCGGGAAGAAATGGCGGGAAGAAAAATGGCGGGAAGAATTGTCAAATTCCAAAGTATGCAAAAGATGTAAATTTAAATATCCAAACAATTCAAAAATGTTAATACAAAATAAAATATGATTTGCTCTAATAAAATAGGGTTAGATTCCTTTTCAGATGCTTAATATTTCTTATGTTCAAAGTTTTAGGGTTTGACTATTTTATTTTTGTTTTAATTGAATAATCAAATTTTATATGTAAGTGTTTTAATCATTTTGAAAAATTTCATCTACAGTAACTATAAAATGTTTTTATATGAATGGATAGATATTATTTTTCTGAGAATTATGATATATTATTCATATTTTTTTGAGTTTAAATGAAAAAGATATGAATTTTCTAAATTCTGTCCTATTTTTTGAATTAAAAATGCTTCCACCCATTTAATGTATGAAATAAATGCCTCACCTTTTATTTTTGTTCAAGCCACGAACCGGTGTTAAAAGGGGGAGGGGTGGGCAGAGCGGTGGTGCAGAGCCTTTAACACCGGTTCATGGCTCGAACCGGTGTTAAAGGGTGTGCACCTTTTTGCTTTCTAGACCACGCTGGTACGGACGCCCCCTTGAACCGGTGTTAAAGCTCATTTTCGATCTTAATCAAAGACCTCGTTTTCACTAGTGGGCCAGTCGGTGTCGGCGACGCAGAGTGTCTCTGTCCACTCCGAATGTTGGAGGCCGTCGATCCGTAGGACCCGTCACCAACAGTCAGTAGGTTTGGCCATGCAGAGTGACCCAATGGCTTCGTCCAACTAGACAATGGTAGATGTGAAAAATCCCAATTTTATGCATTATTTTCCAAAATAAAATATATTATTTTTTTAAAAATAGTGGATTTACTTTGGGGATGTGGCTCAATTGGTAGAGCACTGTTTGCGCTAAATAGAGGCTCGGGGTTCGATTCCTCGCATCTCCAAAATCTGTTTTTAATTAATGTTTTTTGAAACATAATTAATGATTTGTTGAAATCTTTACGTTACCCAAAAAAGGAGAAAGTAAATTCTTCCCGTTACCACCGGAACCATGTCGAGCCCCGGGCCACATCGCTCTTCCGCGGCCCGCGGGTTCAGACCTGGACAAGGCTCGCGCGCACGCGCACCAGCCAAATCCACGCACGCACCAGCCAGACCAGTCCCAGTTTAATTTCGTTTTTTCCACCTCTCCACCTCGCCGCGCTCTCTCGACCCCCCTCCCCCCCCCGCAGCCCAGATCCAGGCCCTAGGGTTCGCCTTCGCCGCCGCCATGGATCCCGACGGGGACGGTTCCTTCCACCGGAAGGAGGCCATCTCCGCCGTGCAGGACGTTGACCAGTACTACGGCGACGACGACGACTACGACGACCTCTACAACGACGTCAACGTCGGGGACGGCTTCCTCCACGCCTCCCCGCCCCCGCCCCCGCCCCAGCCGCCGGCGCTTCCTCCCAAGCAGCACCAGCCCCCTCCACATCAGGCGCCGCCCCCACAGCAGCAGGTGCTGCCCTCACCCTCGCTCCCGCTGCCCCCGCCGCCGCCCATGGGGCAGCCGGAGAAGGTCCACATCCCCGGAGTCGCGTCCGTCCCCGCCCCCGTCATGGACCGGCCCAACCCGTCCCATCTCCCGCCGCCGCCTCAGCCTCCTGTCGCCGCGGCGCCACCGCCGCCCCACCACCACCAGATCCAGACTGGAGGGGACGGGTTCCACCGGCAGGGAGGGGCCAACTACGGGGGCGGTCCGATAGTTGTCGGTAACGGCGGGGGCGGCGACGGCCCTGGCGCTACCACCCTATTTGTAGGGGACCTCCACTGGTGGACGACGGACGCGGATCTAGAGGCTGAGCTCGTCAAGTACGGCCATGTAAAGGAGGTCAGGTTCTTCGATGAGAAGGCGAGCGGCAAGTCTAAGGGGTACTGCCAGGTCGATTTCTTCGACCCTGGCGCCGCTGCCGCCTGCAAGGAGGGCATGAACGGCCACCTGTTCAATGGCCGCCCCTGCGTCGTGGCCTTTGCTTCGCCCAACACCGTGCGCCGCATGGGTGAAGCTCAGATGAAGAATCACCAACCCATGGGTCAACAGAATTCAGGTATTCAGAAGGGTGGCAGAGGTGGCGGTCCACCTGGAGGCCCGGTTGGGCCTCAGGTTGGAGGAAATTATGGAGGAGGAGGCCGGGGAGGTGGAGGAGCTGGTGGTGGAGGTGGCGGTGGAGCAGGCGGTGGGAATTGGGGGAGAGGTCCAGGTGGGATGGGGGGTAGAGGTCCAGGTGGGAATATGAGGAATCGGATGGGTCCGGTCGGTGGCCGAGGTATCATGGGAAATGGAGGGATGGTGGCTCCGCCGCCACCAATGATGCATCCTGGAGGGATGATGGGGCAAGGTTTCGATCCCACTGGATATGGTGCAGCTATGGGAAGGATGGGTGGTGGGTTTGGGGGATTCCCTGGCGGGCCTGGGGGTAATCCGTTCCCAGGCCTGATGCAGCCATTCCCACCTGTGGTTGCTCCTCATGTGAACCCAGCGTTCTTTGGGAGAGGAGGTGGTATGGGTGCTGGCGGGGTTGGGATGTGGCCAGACCCAAGCATGGGTGGTTGGGGGGGAGGAGGAGGAGGAGGAGGAGGAGGAGGAGGAGGAGAGGAGCAATCAAGCTATGGGGATGATGCAGCATCTGATCAGCACTATGGAGAAGGTGGGAGTCATGGTAAAGAGAGGCCATCAGAGCGGGAATGGTCAGGGGCGCCGGAAAGGAGGCGGGAGAGGGAAAAAGATTTACCCCCACCACCAGAGTTGCCAGAGAGAAGGCACCGTGATGAAAGGGACATGGGTCGTGAGAGAGAAAGAGAAAGGGACAGAGGAGACAGGGAAAGGGAAAGAGACCGGGACAGGGAGAGGGACAGAGGAGATAGGGAGAGGCACCGGGATGACAGAGACCGCCATGGTGATTATCACAGACACAGGGAGCGTGAGTCTGATCGTAATGAAGACTGGGATAGGGGAAGGTCATCTGGGAGACGAAGCAGGTCAAGGGAGGTTGATCACTCAAAGCGGCGACGAATGTCGCACGAGTGATGTAGCTGGATGTGGGCTATGGCTAGTGTAGGGGCAGCGGCAATCCGAGGTGGCATATTTTTGCACATGCCAACTTTCTACCGTTCACTGCTTATAACTGGTGGATTTTAAGTGCCTGTGTCTTCAGGGATCTGTTGTAGCATTAACTGAGATGTAAGTTCTGCTTCTGTTCTTGTTTTTTTCCCAGTGTAATCATTCTTTCATTTGGTTGTAGACCTGTACATAGCTTTCTGTTGTCAGATATCACTGTATAGCTGCATATTCATGTAACAATGTAACCACTGTAAACCACATGTATAGAGCTCTGATTGCTGCTGTGTATATTTTTCATTAATTCTTTTGTAGCTTAAAGGCATTGCTCAAGCCAGGAATTTCAGGAATGTAACTAGATTTGGAACTTGTAAATAAGCTGTGTTAGATAACCTCCTTGTAACCCAATTGCTGTTTATATGATGTATCCTCAAAAAGGAATTGTAAAGGCTCTTGTTTATACTCCAGCATTTTTATTAGTACTCTGGAGTAGGCCTTGAAGTTAATAAAAGTTTGGTAGCAGAGGCTTAACTATATTATTTTGGATCTGGATTTGCTTGTGTAACCCCTTCAGTTCTACACTGGGTGCCCTGACAATTAATTGAAAGGTCCTGTTGCTGGTAACAATTTTCTTCCACATTGAGATAATTCAACATGTACCTGTCGAAGTGCCTGACTTACGACTTATAGTATTGCATCCGAAGTTCCACATTCACAACAAATCAAGTACAAAACTGGGGCAGACTTGTGGCAACAAATTCACCTCATAACATGTACTGACCTGAATTTTTGTAATATATAACAAGTAACCTAAAAGTTTGATAGTCTAGTGCTCTAGTCTTAAAAGTCAGACTACATAGTTTGTGAAGTTACATCTTCTGCTAGCACTTAACTGTACTCGATGAAAGTGTAAGTTTTACTGAATCAAGAAAATATTCCACAGTTATAAGAACCTTTGTTGATGGTGAATATTCGTATGGCATGTTATATTCTGGCAAAAGACTTAGCACTCACCAGTAAAAGCTTGGATCTCTCCTAAATTATTACCATGCTATGTCTGCTGAACCAAACTAGATTGGTGCTTAGTAAATCTTTTATAATTATCATTTGTATATTCATTCTTGAGTACACTAAAAAACCACTGATGGTATTACACTGAATTTATGATTCCGGTGTTAGCTGAATTTCTGGACATTCTGTGCTCCATTAACTAAATAGGATCACATTTATCCAATGAAATTCCTTGGTCATATAGGTTTAGGATATAAATGTACTGCTCTGCATTCAAGTAAGATTGTGTCAGAATAATTATCTTTTTGTGAAGTTTGGGTAAAATAGGTAGACACACTAGTAGATGTGTGAAATGGTATTGCCAAAAGATTGTTTGAATCTCTAGTAAGAAACGTATATGCTTGTCTAAAAGACCTAATTGCTCAAACTTTGTTTTTTCTGCATGTGTCCTGTTTTGTGCTTGTTGGCTGATGGTATTATGATGACAATGGTGATTGCTAGTCACCGTTGATCGGAGGTTTATGACATTGGGAATTGTGTTAGGCTATTATAGCTGTCATCTGCTCTTCATCTACTTAGATAATGTATGGTGTTGTTCAATGTCAATATAGTCCCTTGTGGCTGTAGTGACTAGTGAGCAGCTATATTGTGATTTTTGAGCGAAGTCTGTTACTTTTCACTATGTTATGTTATCAGTTGAGTTGCTCGCTATACTCTGCCTGCATATTCGTTTCCTTCATGGTAAATGCTATTGCCCTGTATTATGGTTGGATGGATTTGTTTAATGATTTAATGTTAAGGTACTTGGTGTTGAAATGAAATGTTTCTAGATATTAAAATACTTTCTTTGTTTTGAGATATGTCCTTAGTTTATGGAAGAAATTCATAGATGCATTTTATGTTTTGATGGCAGCAGACTTTTTGCTGGCATCTACCACCTGTCGCAAGTCTGTAGCTTATCTCTACTTCACTTCTATTTGCCATTTATAACTTTGTTTAGGGTATACTTGACTTGAAACACCATTAAGTTCATGGCATTTGTGTATTATTCAGTTTTTATACTGATATGCTGGTACTTGTATGAAACATAGTTCTCTATTATCTCAAGGTTGATGTACTGCATGTTCTGGTGTTATTACGTTTTAATACTCTACTCCTTTACTGCATGCCTGCTACCATGTACTGACTTATACTCTCTTCCTTGCAGCCACAAGAGCAGTTCGAATAAGTGCAAAGCTATGATTTCAGCTTCCTCGGATACAAGATGTTGACGCCTGCCTGCTGCCCCTACCTATAATATAGTTACCGAGTGGCATAATGTTGCCGGAAAAAATCTGTCAAATGTGTTGTGATTCTCCGAACACTCTTTTGTTTACTTTGTTCCGTGAGGACAGAACAGCGAGACTGTACTATTACTCTGTATTAGGATGATCAACTGTCTGTAACTTTGTATTATGACTTTGTATTTTTATTACCTTTGCTGCTGGTGAGAGACAAACGATCCAACATTCAACTGGTCCTTGAGGTAGCTTGACAATGTTTGAATTTTCTAGGTTCGTGCCTGTGTTGTACACTTGTAACAGTTATGTATGCTTGTTACATTACGTAGTGCCTGACCTGGAGGTTGGCTGTTGCCTTCCTGGCTGTAGACTTGTACCAGGTTTTAACATTAGGAATGTAACTTGTAACCAGGCAGGTTTTGAATATTGCTAGGTTTGTTAGAAACACCAACTTCTGTATCCATTCCTTTTGGTAAATGTTACAGGCTTCAAATTAAATCCTCTGCAGATTCTTCTTGTAATACTACCATTTTGTGAACATGGCATCATAATGTGTTAAACCTTTGGACTATAAATGTTGGTCGGACTGTATTGTGAATATGCTTTGTTGGTTTACACGACATGTTTCTGTGGCAACATAACAGTTAAATATATAGTACTGTTTTCTCTCGCAAAATAAAGTTTAAATACATAAATGATTCTCTCTTGCAAGAATAGAGTTAAAATACATGAATCATGCTGCTTCTTTGTAGTAAGTTGACAAATATAAACCCAAGGAAACCAAACTGACAAAGCAGAACAATTACACCCGAAATGAAACTGACAAAAAGGAAAACATCTGAAGGTTTGAGAACATATTCCATTCAGACCACAGAGAACAATAATCCCTGGATCCTCCAGGCAGGTTGAACCATCAAATGTTCACTAAAATGGTACAAGTTGACATCTACTAAGACGCCACCCAGTCATATACTTCAATAGTTAATAGGGGCATAAAGTTACAGGAACATCAGAGGCACCAGAGGCCAGATCCAAAATGAGAGGATAGAAACACGGATCCTCTGCGATATAAGACCCAGTGCCAACATCTATCAGCTCATGTGCATATCATATTATCAAAGGCGAAACACAGTGACCGGCGCCCAACATCATGAGAGCTACTCTTGGCAGAGCATGGCCAGTGTTCTGCTTGCAGCCAGGTTAGAGTACAAATGCTTGGAGTCTTAGTCTTGCTTCAGTTACTGCCTTCAGGAACTCCTCAGTAGGATTGTCTTTCGCTGCGGCGAGGGCAGTGACGTAGGCCGACATTTCCTGCTCCATCTTATCCGTGTCAATATCAGCTACCGTATCCTGCCTCGGAGCAAATAGGAGGACCAAAAAGTTGTTGACATCAGTTTTGGAGCAAAACAGCTAATAGATCGTACTATTCGGATAAAGACACAACTAATTCACATTTTCATCAAGCAAGCCTTAGAAGAATACAGTGTTACACAGTTTTGGGCAAGGAAGACACAAACTTACATCAAGTTGAACTGGCTCCCATTCCAGTGATGAATCGTCAGATCTCTCCGTGGGATAAGAGTCTCGCTTGTTCTCTGTTATTTTCCTGAATGCCTTCATCAGAGCAGAGATTTCGACATCCATAGAGGCAACATCAACTTCAAGTTCTTCAACCTTTGTACTTGACACCTTTGCCTCCCATTCTAACTTCTCCAATGCTGCTTGCTTCTCTGCCAACATGATCTGCAGTAACAGTAACAGTCAAGTAAGTATTTAGCAAAGCTAATACTAATGCTGAAGTTATTACACTGACTATACTTTTACAATACAGAGATAAAACAACCTGTAAGTGGTTTAACATGATGTTACATGACACTTTACCAAACTATCTTGTGATACAGACAACGATGAACGCACAATTCGGTAGTAGTAGTAAACTTGATATTGCGATATAGCACTACAGTACAGGCCAGTTCAAACATGAAAAAATGTGTTGGCCCTTTCCTCTCTTCTTCTTTAGTATTGTTCAACGTTTTAACAATTCGGAAAGACATAGGCACCTTTGACATGGCATCGACAGACAATGACTGCGACACATATTACTAATCAAGTAGAAGTATGAGCATGCCAAATGGGTTTTCTCAAAAAGAAAAGTCAAATGGAGCTTAATGCATACTTGCATTTGCAATTTTGGATGCATGAAAATCACAACTCAGCATTGAATGCCGAGCAGGAGTGCAGGTAGGACCTCAAATCAGCATAAGTTTCTATCAGTGCTATGCAGTTCAATCAAATCAATAATCGATGGTGCACGGACAAGATAACCAAAGTGTAGAAATTATGGGCTCTCAGAACATGATGTAAAACTGTATATCTAATTGCAATCGGTTTTCAGTAAGATCATCAAAACAATACAGCTAGAAGAAGAAAAGTAAGAGAGACAGACTTTGTCCTCTGAATGACATAGTGTCATACATCATAAGTAACTGCATCAGCTTCATTGGTGTATATTTTCCTTAAAACAAAAATGTGGTAGCTAAGCTGGCGTTTTCTGGAAGGAAAGCGCCGTGTAACTGGTTATGCATTACTAGCGCTTGCTTTCGCAATATAAACTGCAGCTAAATACACAACCAACCAACCGAATCCAGTATACCTTTGTATCCTGCAACTCTGAGCCAGTAGATTCGACCAGCGATTCCTTATCGGAAAGCTGGCTTCTCAACTCATCAACCGCCGCATTCGCCGCACTGATCCGGCCGATCAAGTTCTCGGCAGACCTCAGAGCCTCATCTTTCTCAAGCAATTTCCCCTGGAGGCCACTGAGCTGCTCCTGCAAAGCAGCCAGCTCTTCTCTCTGCTTCTGCGCCTGATCCAGCTGCTGCCGCCTCTTGGCCGGCGTGGTTCTGGTCGGCTTCACCACCTTTGGCTCAGGAACCTGCACATGTGGATGTCGGCATAGATCAAAAACCAACAGTACAACAGTAAACAACTACTACTAACGAGCACGTATTTTTGGCAAGTGCAATGGGCACTATTTAAGGATATTTCCCTTCTTCAATTCGCCAAAGCACTGTTAATGCCACGCCCCTTGCCACCAAAGAAGGATTCAAAACTTTGAACACAAGAACCCACCATTCACCGAACAAGACAAAGAAGCTATTCCGAAAAGCTAGTAAAAAAAAAAATGGTCGGGACAAAAGGAGCCGGAGATTTAAAGTGGGGGTCAAGGAGGAGGCCGCCTCACCTTCTTGGTCTGATTCGGAGCCGCCGTGTACGCCATCGAGACCACCCTCCTGCGTCGGGAAACGCCGAGAGAAGTGAGGAACAGCTCAAACAGCTCCGGAGAAATTCAAAACGGGACCCCGGGCAGAAATGCAGATCGAGGAAAGCGAGATACCTGGAGGAGGGCGCGGAGGCGGCGAGGCCGCCCCGGATCCTCGACCTGGAGGCGAGGCCCGCCGGCTTCTCTGCCATCTTCTCCGGCGGCGGCGGCGAGATGGGCGGCGCTAGGAGTAGACTGGGGCGGGGTGGTGGTGGACCGGTTCTATCGCGCAGCGTCGTGGACCCGTGGATGGATGCGCGGGTACTACTAGTACTGCGCTGCTACTACTTCTCCTTGGTCGGTCGTGGACCCGGGACGTGGCTGGTATGCTGGCCTATCTGGGGGGTTTTGCTTTGAATTTTCAGCCATTTGTTTATTTTTAGTCTCTGCACTTCAGTCCGGTCGACATCAACGTTCCACCTGGCAAAACATACAGCAGCCCCAAAACCAACGTGCCGGCCACCGGCATAGATTATTTGTACGGGAGATAGATAGAGCATCTCAACCGGACGCTCCCCAAACCGTGGTAGACAGTACATTCGGCGCAATGTTACGAGAAGGATCGGCAGTTATTGTCTAAACAGACTCGTAAAAAAAAAGTTATTTGTCTAAACAGAGGGAGAGGTGTCCCACAAAGGCGTGCACAAGACGGTCAGAATTTAGACAAAATAGCAAGATATTTCATAGTTTCAATTATTCAAACCATATTACATATTTTTAAATAAAAATAGTTTCACATAACAATTCAAAACAAACAAATAGCATTATTCATACAAGACTTAAAAAATGTAGCAACCAAACATGTTGTGATGGATCAGGCGGTATTTTCTTCGAGAATCCAGAAATGCTCCACTAGATCACTTTGGAGCTCAGCATGAACTAGTGGACATGAATTTCTTAATGCATGATGATGAAGATAGCAAACTCGACGGCCGACACCTCATCTAGTTAAGCTAGAGGTCCCTGGTGATCATATGGCAGTTCATCAACCACTGGTTTTGTCAATTCATTCTCGATGATCATGTTGTGTATAAGCACAAAAGTTCATAATCTCCCACATCTAATACTCTAACCAGGTGAGAGCAGGCTAACAAACAATAACAAAACTCTCCTGGAGCACTCGAAAGACCGCTTGACATCCTTCGAACAAGCCTCCTGACACTTATCAAACCAAGCCTTCTTCTCCGTATTAGGATCGAGAATTGTCTTCACAAAATGTAGACCAAGAAAGGTAGATGCCATTGACTAAGTAATACTCTTTGTTGTATGTGCGACCATGTATCTCATAGTTTACAGCCAAAGATTGACCATCCGTTAGCCTAGTAAACACAAGAGAGTGCTGTAGCACGTTGATATCATTATGAGTTCCCGCCATGCGAAAAAAGCATGCCATATCTAGAGATCATGATCTACCACTGCTTTAAATATGACACTTCACCCTCTGGTATGGCCTTTGTACTGGCCTTGCCAAGCGAATGGAAAATTCATTCAACCCTAGTACATACAATCAATGCTATCAAGCATCCCGAGAAATCCTCTAGCTGCATTTTTGGTTCTATCAAATAAACTGACCCAAATACTGCTATGACTGCCCGACAAAACCAGGAGACGCTCTTAGAGCATGTGCTTTCGGTCATACAGAGATAGTCGTCTTGTGTATCTAGTGAAGCTTCATACGCAAGACAACATAGGGCAGACGTGCATTTCTAAACCGACGAGAATCCTCAGTCTGGTGCATTCTTATTGCATATGAAATATTCATCGTACTCTCGGACGCCAAACACAATTTTTGTGAACAGCTCCTTGTTCATCCTAAATCGACGGCAAAAATCTTTCGGCATAATTTGCGTCGTCCTTAAAATAGTCAGTGTCAAGCAACAGAACACCAACAAGACTATGTCGGTCATTGTTCTTGGCTTTCCCACCCTCAAACCACCGCGTTGAGGAGCGACATGGAGATGCTAGGGGATACGAAGAAGAGAGCCCAAGATCAACATCTACTGCTTTCAGTGAGCGGCAACATCAGCCTTCTCTTTCATAAAGAGCTCCATCATCATCTCATTGGCAAAATCCGACGTGGCTTGAAGTGTCGGCACTCCTAAGATATCCTTCTAGGCAGGGGTCAGAGTGGGCATGCCAGCTAATGTATTGGGCTCCAAAATGTGCCGATGATATTTGGGTGCGCCGGTGGAAGCACATTTTCGCTAGAGATCCCCATAGGCCTATTGGGGCGGCGGGGGGGGGGGGGGGATTTGGGTGGAGATGCTCTAACAGCTAGAGGTACGCACCCCTTTCAAAAAATGGATGAAAAATGTTCAGCTTTCGATATGTTTCATACTATTATGATTCATAAAATTTTGTAGCCAAAACTGCTATCTATGAAGAGTTATCGGACTGTTTATAGACAATGTGTTTTAGTCGGATCTATATTGCTTGAGATGAAGAGCACATTTTACCTGCGGAAAACAAAAGTCTAATTTAAATACTTCCTCTGGTCCATATTAGTGTTCTCAACTTTATATAGATTTATATGTATCTAGTTAAACATTTAAATTAGATGCAATCATATCTAGACAAAGTTGAGGGCACTAATATAGACCAGAGATAGTACCTATAGTAAAAATACATATTCATTAAATAAAGGAAGCATAATCCCTTCCTTACTCACCATGTGGCGTGATCAAGAGCCGCTGTTCGAGAGCTCGTGATATCTTTTTCTTGAAAACTTGTGATTTAGAAAAGTCTACTCCTCAATTGGTTGTTGCTACGGTACGTCCGACCAAGCACAACTCCCGCGTGGATCCTCTCAAGCACTACAGTCCCCCAAATGCGCTACTACTCTCTTGTGAGGTCCGTTGGATGCTGCTTCTACCTATGTCCTTCTCTCCTCGCCGGCACACGCGTCTTTCGGGTTGACGTAGCTAGGCGACCGCCACGAGTCTGCTGCCATGAGTGCTCGTGGGAACTCCTTCCCCATGTGAGTGTTGCTGCTCCATGTTCTCCTCTTATCAGTGATTGACGTCTCCTTTGGGTTGCCACCGCTAGTTGTACGTTGATATGTCTCTGACGAGATGTGCATCTATAGTCATAGATTTTACGGGAAGAGCTCCAAACTTGAGTTCTCTTCAAGCTCTGAGCTCCAAGTCGTAATAGATGACGAGGAGGGGAATACATCCGAGGGCACCCGATCTATCTCCCATGGGGTTCTAGCGAGTTGGACCTATCGTTGGTGAGCCCGAATCGGGGAATAACGGACGCCTCCGACCTCCATTATTGATAGTTCAAGGTAGGTAAAATTGAGATTTATAGATGTTGCATACGATTTTTCGCCATGCTGCAATCTCATATGCATTTTGCTAGATGAGTGTGTTGAAAATGTAGCAAACGGCTACATGCTCAGGATTTGTTGCATATGTTATTGTTTTTTGCTACATAGATGTGTTTAGAGTGCTACAATCTTTTTTGCTACATGTCGCAAACCCCATACCTTTTCAAGTTCTGCTACAGTGTTGTTTGCACATGGGTCTTTTTAAAATGTTGCAAATATTGACACATTTTTTTCAACGTTTTTCTGTTGCATATGTTATTCATTTTGCTACATTAATGTCTTAAATATGTCTAAAACCTTTTTGGGCATTTTTACGAACTACAGAAATGGATACTACATACACTAAAAAATGTTACAATCGGACACGCGGGATTCACTCATATAAGTGCACCTAGAGGCGGCTCATTTTTTGTTTTTTCTTGCGGACGGACTCCTAGCATTTTCCTTGTTATTTTTTTGGGAGGGAGGTCCTGATATCTTTTTATTTTCTTTTCCCAATTTCCTTTCCCCTAGTTTCTCCCAACTGGGTCCAATCATATCGGAAATGGGTCTCCAAGACTTGAACATAGTCATCGAGGCCCAGGCGCAATATTGTACAATGATCTTATTTTAGCAATGCCATGTAGGATGATTGTTGAGTTGGAGGAGAGAGAAAAAAAGTTTTCTATATTCTCTCTTAGCATGATATGTCTCATCACATATTTAGAGATATTTCTCGCTAAAGATAAGACTAAAAAAGATATACATCATGTTTTGTTATCATAATAAGTTTATGTGACATATATATAGTGAGTCTACTGTCATCTTCCTTGCGCTATGGACGATGGGACCTGACGTGACAACCACGTTTCCCCCTGACACGTTTGTAACACCCCAGCATTTAGGAACCAACAAAGAGTAGAAATAGGATTTTGTGCATGTGCATGCATTCATCTGTAAAAAAAATCCGGATAAATTTTTCGCCAAACAAAAACCTAAAGTGACCAGAGTTTCTTTCACTATCGAGAGGTAGGAGTAGCTCTTTATAGTGATTGTTAGAAATTTGGACATGTCCCTTATGAATTAATGTGTTTTTTTGGGGGGGGGGGGGGGGGATAATCTGAATTCAAATTTGAAATTTAAAGTATTTGGAAAACATTTGAAAATTATAAGTTGGTAATATTATATTGCTTTCCAAAAAGATTTAGCAATATTGTTTGTTTACATTAAAGATATATTAAACAATAATAAGACAAAGAAATTCAAATAAGTAAGGAATTCTTATTTCTTTTCTTTACTCCATAATCATATTACAAGATGAGAAGGATACAACAAAGAAAGTAACTCATTACAGTTAGAGAATTACAAGAAAATGAAATTATATTATAAGAAAATTATTACAAGATTCTTTACAAAAGAATATAAAGAAAATTACAAATATCTATAAACCTATCTATTCCTATACTACATCTTGAGCATCCAGATCTTGTTCTTGCAAATAAGAAAATCAACTAAAAAGAAAATAAAGGTTTATTTAGTTATCTTACTCTGAGTGGAGAACAGTGAAATGCACTGTTCTTATTACCTCATTGAGTAGTAAAAGGAGCAAATTTCACCAATATATAGTATCTGTTATTCTTAAACAAAAATCTTTAGATCCACATCATTAGCATAGTAAAAGGGGAAAGTTTCACCAGGGTAGTAACTAGCAAAAGTTAGAAGCAAAAATCAATTCACTTGATGTGATCCAAAACTGGCTCAAACAGTGAAGCAACTCAGTCAACTAATTGCATGTTGTGTGTTGTCGAAACAACAACAGTAGCACAAGCTATCAAAAAGGAATACACTGCCGTAGCACAGCTACCAGGGAACCATTTCACCTTTCCATTCTCTAGCACACAGCCAAGAACACACTGAGTTTGCCAAAGCCCAAAAAAACCATCAGCCAAGATACCCAAGAGATCATCCAACCATCTACATGATGGTGACATAAGGAGGGGGTGGTGCAAGTGGATAGCAAGGTCAAGAACAAGATCACAGGAACTAGGAGGAGCAGGAGCAGCACCAGGAGGTGCAGAGCCAAATCAAGCCAGCAAGAACAAGCTAGCAAGATAAACTAGCACCACACCATCATCATCAACAACCAAGTTGTGTGGTGAGTATACATACAACGATCACATGATCCATATATATCAGATCATCTTCTCAGAAAAGCACCCAAGTGGGGTGTATCCATCACATAAGTTTTTACATAAAAGCCAATGATCAATCTATACAAACTAATCCAAGATCTTAGTCTGTGCATCATTGATCTTGGATATAAATTTATATCTCCACATTCCAATATAACACCAGCCCTACATTATGATTTCTAGGCACATCTCTGAAAAGAGTAGCACCTCAGAAATCAATAGATCTTAAGGATCTATATTAAACAGTAAGAATACCAATTATTTTCTCAAAGAATTCAAGAATCATTAGCTCATACTAGGTATCAGAACACATCTATGAGGAACAGCAAGTTAGAAACTTAGTTTCTATTTAGCTATGTCTCAGACCAGCATCATAGGCTAGGAAAATTATAGCATCTTAGGATATTAAATTCAGCAGGAAATTTCAATTCATTTTAGACAAGACACACTTGGACACAAGTAGAATTTAGCCCAATATTAGAATGGACACTTGTGTACCATTCCAAAGAAGGTGTCACAAGTATAAATTCTAAATCAAGCAAATCCTATACTTAGCATGCACAAGTAAATCTGCAGTAAAAGACTAAATCATTTTCTTGGAATGAACAACCAGGAATCATAATCATGTTTGCATATACACAATTAGAGAATCATAGGAGTATCATATTAACTCCAATATGAATATATCAACACCAGCCAGTGTATAAAGATACAGAGAACAATTACTGATAGTACCACTGTCAGTATTAAGAACCTGAAACAATAGTGAAATCCACATCACTAGAATCAATAGGCAATAGCTTAATATAGTAGTATCACCATCTGGACAGAATCCAATATTCAATTGGAATAATATTAACAGAGCCTCTAACAACTCTATAAATTTTAGTAGACAATCGTCCAGTACTGAATGACCACCACTATCAGTTCTAATTCATTCACTAATCAACCTAGAGGGATGATCCCTAATCGAACCATGAACCCTAATTAGGGATTGCCACTAGGAGTACACAAAAGAGATCAAGAGAGGCAGAGGACAGAGAACAATAGGGGAAGAAAGAGAGCACTTACCCGTGGTCCTCGATGACGATTAAAAGAGGAAGCATAGGGGTCGACGAGCACACGGCGGCACGGGGAGCACCCGAGGGCGCTGCAACCTGCGTCGAGCCATGGCGGCGACCACAGCCACACCGGCAGTCGAACAACAACACCACACCACCAGGAGCACTGCACAACACCACAAGAGCGGCGAAGAGGTATATCGCCAGCAACCACCAAACCCTAGGGTTCGGGGTGGAGCTAGCCTGGCCAGGGAAGAGGTCTAGAGGCGAATAAAACAGGACCAGGTGATGGAGCAGGGTCGTCTACCTCGCCATACACCACGATGGCGGCCGAGGAGGCCCAGGGCGGCGCGAATCAAACGACGACGACGTTGGCGGCACCACAACACCACGGGGTCGAAGGAGAAGAAGAGGAACGAGTGTGAGAGAGCTAGAGATGGCTGTGTACTAGGCCGATAGGGTCCAGTACCATCTTGATGGGTGGTCTTGACCAGCCCATTTGGGCCAGGTTGGGCCTAGTCAGCCCAATGGGTTGGCCCAAAAGTTAAAAGGAAAATTTAAAAGATTTAATAAAAGACCAATATACCCCTCGAACTTAATAAACCCTAAGAAATAAAATAAGAATCCTAAAAATACAAATAATAGGTTTATAAGTTAATAAAAATATAAGTTATCTAATAAAATTCAGAATTTAATTTTTAATATAATAAATTTAGGTTAATAATTTTTTATATATTCCTTATGGAATTTTATAAAATACTAGTATGTGTACACGTGCATATGCACGTCCTAACATCATGGAATGATATGGTAAGGGGAGAACATAGAGTTACTAATACGGTAGTGCTGAAAAATAGGAATTATTAAGCAATCCATATTTTTTTGTAACACAACAATGAAGTCGAAAAGGAGATATTGAGGAGATTTACATGACATAGGACACATACATGTAACTTTTTTAAATGGCATGGGACATACGCATGTAATTGGTGACTTTACTTTCTCATTCTACTCCCACCAGATGACATCTTCTTTATTTTTTGACAACACGGCTGACCACATAGGCACACCCCGCACTTACGAGGGGCCACACATGACGGCATGGCTGTTTTTCAGTAAAGAGCTACGCGATGGTTCTGCAAGAACGTGGAGCATGCGCTGATGTTTACTGTTCACAGCGAATCCAGCTGTCCACAACCGTTAGATGTAGGAGAGCAACGGTTAGGATTGCTGCCATAGGCCCAGTTCAAAACTGGTGTATTATATATGAGTGTAGATAAATGAAGTACCTAAAAACAAATAAAAATTACTTTTATTATTATTAAGTAGTGTAGTATTTTATAAAAATATTAGATTACTATTTTAGGTAGAAAATAAAGATTTTCTAAATTAAAGTGTTTATTCTTAAAAAGAATATTCAGAAAATAATAATTGGACTTAAAAATAAATAGAAATAAGTTTTAATCTCTTATACTAATCTATTATGCCACAAAAATATTAAATATAATATTTACCAAATTTTAGCAACTATTCCTTAAACAACTTCCTTTATTGCATAAAGGAATCTAAAGGATTAACTTAATGGGTAGAACACACAAAGAATATGAATAATAAATGATTTATTGCATTACTATGCATATTCATTTTTGCTTCTTTAAATATTGTCCTTACCAGGCAATAATAGTGTTTTGTAGAAATAGAAGCTCAAGGTCGAGTGCAAGCATCCGACTTCACTACCTTGCAATCACCAGGCAAGTTCATCACTTGCTCATGTGCTTTGATGAGTCTTTATCAAATAATTGCAAATTGTGTGTTATCATCTATGTTCTGGAGAAAGAAAATATTATTTTCTCTAACAAATAAGATGTATTATCATCCTAAGTGGTGATAAATATAAAGGGAGCAATGGAACTTAGGTTTCCAATTGCAATGAGGTTCATCACATAGGAATTAATAACCCATGACATCAGTGATTCTAGCACCATACATTACGCGTTAACCATGAGATTTGGAATGGGACGGAGAAGTCATCTGTATCATTTTCCCTTCGTATGTATGGCAAGGCGACCTTAATGCGACGTTGTGATTCCTTGTGCAGATCCAACATATGGGTGGGCACCCTTATGGCCCCATGATTTTGGTGTCTAGATACTCTATGAGTGGCTGCCGGAGGTATAGCCGGACCTAAATGGTACTTGACAGGGAAACCACCAGCTCATAGAGTCTTCGGGAAATTTTCAGGGTTGTAGCTTGCCCGAAAGGGGGCTTAACAGAGATGTAGTCAGCCCCGAAGGATCGTGCGGACATGCGGGGTCGTGGAGAGGGCAGTGATTGGCTTGGATCACCTACTGGGCCCCACATCACGGAATTGTGGACGGGAAAGTACGCCTAGTTGTGCAACAAGGAGTTGATCTCTCATGGGTAAATAAAGGCACCTCTGTAGAGTGTAAGAACTGTAACGTGTTACTCCCTGTTCCTTGAAGGAGCTACGAACGCAGCAGGAAAGGAACTCCATGAAAGTTCTGGTCAACCTGTGAAGGATGATGGGCATAGTTTTTTATAATAAAATCAATATTTGAAGAAATGTTTACGAAAACTGCATATTGCCAAGGATTAATAGTCTGAGGTAGTAGCTAGTGCATCAAACTTCCCACCTTGCATATAATGTACTTACTAGGTAACGCTGTTACTCACTCTTTCCTTTGATCCCCTGCTTAGACTCTGAGGAGCCAGAAGACACTTCGATGTACGCAGCTGAAGGCCAAGAGGATGTCTACTATGAGGAGCCAGACCTGTCCGGAGGAGTGGAAGGGGTGGACTATGAGATACGCTACGGGGTGGGGGCAACGAGTCAGATTAGTTGCCATAGCTAGTAGTAAACCAGTTGAGCCGAGCAACATAAACTTTATATAATAAGTTGTTGAGCTCAATTCAAAGTATAAGTTTGAAACTTTGAATCTTTCGCTGAAATAGTTTAAGTTGAATCTTTTGAAGTCTCGAAATTTTGGTATTGTAATAATAATGAAGTGTGTATGATTGTAATATGGACCCGCAATGTTTCTGTTGTACCACTCCGAGGGATGTGATATTTACGGAACGATGTTCTGTGGGTGTCATATCAATGACTATAGTGTACTACACATGCAGTGGTATGCTGGGTCACCACTGCTGGTATCAGAGCAATTGCTTTGACCTTAGTTTGGAAACCTAGTAAAGGGTATTACATGTAGGAGCTTATTGCAACGATAAAGAATTCTCTAAAAGGGTATAATGGGTATTCAAATGAGGATATTCCATTGTATATTTTAGTGCGATAATTCTTTGTTATGATGCAATATTATAATTGATTACTAGTCAAAATATTTTGTATACAGTGATATGGCACCAAAGTTTCCAAAACAAACTTTGGTAAGGAAAGAAGAGACTCTTGATGATTATCAAGGATCGTCTACTGATCAGCTTTGTCAACTTTTAAGGATTTTTAGTTGTCCAACCAATATTCCAGTGAATACCATAACCTACTATGATGGGCGTATGCTATCCAAGTATCGTATGAGTATCCAACTTCTAGAGGAGCTTGGTTTATATCACGATTTACCTATAGGTGAAGGTAGAAGTCATCTAACAGCATATCATGTGGCTATTCTGGAGGCGTTAGCCAATATTCGGGAGCACAAAGCCTAGGAGCTTGAAGGAAGCACATTTTCTGTGATTCCTCATGATTCTATAGACACAGAGCCAGTACTGGATCATCTTACTTTAGTAAATAAGCATCCTAAGTTAGCTTCCAAGTTTATGGATCGATATCGACTGATAGTTGGGTCTTTGTATAAGACACATCAAGTCATAGTGGAGGATAAAAATAATATGTTAGAGGATCTAACTGATCCATAAATAAGGGTGAAATTAGCATCTCATTTGGAGAATGAAGCGAAGAGTAGGACTAATCCAATCTTTAAAGACATTCCTATAGATCTAGAATCTTTTATTCCATATCCTTATTCACCTAGACCTGAACGTACTTATGATCCTACTATAGATATGAGATATCCTGTATTGCAGGCTGATACGTCCAATTTTCATCACCATTATATATCCTAATTTGCCTCTATTCATTGATATATTTCATATTAAGAGGTGTTACTTATTTATTGTCATCTATTTTTGCATGTTGGATGATTCTTGGAGGATGAACTGCCGGAGTCAGGATTTCGATGGAAAAAGCTGTATTTTGATGCAATTTCGTGAAGATCAGAAAAATACTAGAGAAACTACAGAAAATTATATTTTCCTAGAAGACGAAGGATGCCAGAAGGGGAGGCGGAGTTGGGCCACAGGGGGCCCACACCCCCCAGGCGCGGGCCACCCTAGGCCGCGCCTACAGGGGGTGTGGCCACCCTGGCCCACCTCTGGCTCCTCCCGCTCGCCTATATCTTCTCCTCGAAACCCTAATACATGACGAGCGACCATAGAAAGATTCCACCGCCTCTACGGGATGGAAAACACCGAGAGAGAAAGAGCTCTTTGGCAGACAGATTTCTGTCAGGGAAATTCTTTCCCGGAGAGGGGAGATCATTTCCATCAACACCATCATCAAGCCAGACTTCATCGGGATCATCATCGTCATCAACTCCATCATCTCCACCAGCACCATCATCTCCACTCCATCCCGCTGTAACAATTATGTTGAATCTTGCATAGTTCTTAGGGGAAACTTTCCTGTGTTAATTACTATTGTAGTTGATGCTTGTGAGCGGAACCATTGAATTATTGTTTATGTTCAGATTGTTATCCATCATTATATCATCTATGATCTTGATCCATATGATGTCTCGTGACTAGTTTGTTTAGTTCTTGAGGACATGGGAGAAGTCATGTTGTTAGTAGTGGATTTGTGTTGAGGTATTATTCAATTGTTTAATATTTAAGTTGTGGTGCTATTTTTCTAGTGGTCATGTGAACATCGACTACATGATACTTCACCATTTATGGGCCTAGGGGAATGCATTGTGTATTTGTCTACTAATTGTGGGGTTGCCGGAGTGACAGAAACCTGAACCTCCGTTAGGAAACCATTGCACAAGGGAGTGTAGGATCTCAGAGTTTAAGGCTGTGGTTAGGTTTATATCTTAATTGCTTTCTTGTAGTTGCGGATGCTTGCAAGGGGTTTAATCACAAGTATGTATTAGTCCAAGTAAGGTCAGTATATTAGCACAGGTTCACCCACACAACACTTACAAAACCAAAGAAGATTAATCAGCTATATGAAACGAAAGCACTTGACAGTATTCCCATGTGTCCTCGAGAACGTTTGGTCCTCATAAGTATTTCCACCGACTTGTCCTTTGCTAAGAAAGGATTGGGACACTGCTGCAATTATTTGCTGTCTTCATTTACCTGCACTTTATTTCCTTGCTTTATCAGAAACCCCAAAAAATACGTTTGCTAAGTATTTACAGAGATTTCCTGCTCCATACCACTAGTCAACACCTTCTGCTCCTCATTGGGATCGACACTCCTATTTACCGAAAGTATTACGATACACCCCCTATACTTGTGGGTCATCACAGGCTTCCTAGGAAGGATCAGATTTCGGACTTGCAATTGAGAATTCGGATGGCTGGAGAATGGGATCACCTGATGGATCCTGAGGGAATCAAATGTCAGTTGATGGGTCTGACAGAGATGTTGGACAATCCAGCTGGATGGGTGCGAGAGCCAATACTAATGATAGTAGCAGGAATGCTATGCTTGAAGGAAGACATGATGAGGAGGAAGACCCGGAGGAGAGGATGTTTGAATCACCGATACCCTATCAAAACCTAGGAAATGTACATTATCTAGTGTTTAACTATCTTGCCCAGCAGAGCACCTGGGGAGCAACAGAATCTGAGTATTCTGCTGATAACCCTAGGGATGGAGCTTGGGAGATGAAAGTGGGTGATAGTGATGAACAAGTTTCTGCAGACTTTTCAGCTGAGCTGGATGGAGTCAATGCACTAAGGTTGAGTGATAACTCAAGTCCTGACACGTCAGATACCGAGTAAGTTCCTCCTGGAAGGCCATTTGTTCCATAGACTATGCGACTAATGCCATGTCAGCACCGTTGGACCACATGCTTGTATAATGAGCATCATGGCTACTGAGGATGTTGATTACTAGTTAAGAAGTAACTAGTATTGCGTACTATAGTGTTGAGAAACTGATGTATTTAAATAAGTAAGGTAGAATCCACATATGTTGTAGGACCTACATGGTACTGGCTTGTAGTGACTTTGTACCTACTATGTTTTTTGTAATGTATAATATGTGAAATGCATATTTGGTTCTTATTTGGATTTTATTTCCATTGTGTGACTAGTTGTGTGCATGAAGTTGAGCTCAGAACACATATGCATGATGTAATTATGAGTATTCACTTTGTGTTGCAGGACTAGGGGGTCATGGAATCGGGTGTAGAGACCGAAACCGAACAACAGTGTTAGAGCGCGAGGCAAAGGAAAAGGCGGACGAAGACGCAGGAAATCAAGGAGCATTACCACCACCAGCATCAATAAGGCCGTTAATGGAGCAGAACTTTATGCAATACATGCAAATGATGCAAGAGTCCCAGAACAAATTCGTGGAAGAGTTGTTGGGACGATCAGGAAACAACAAAGCATCTGAAGGTGGATGAGTGAGTCTTTCTGACTTTCAGAATGCAAGGCCATTACCTTTTGCATCAACTCCAGAATCGATGGATGTAGAGGATTGGTTAGTAGATACTGAGAGAAAGATGAAGACTGTAGGTTGTAATGATGAGGAAAAGTTGAGGTATGCAACACATCTCTTGACTGGACCTATAGCATCATGGTGGGAGAATCAGTTAGCAATGCAACTTCCAGGAATGGAGTACACTTGGGAGGAGTTCAAGTAGAAATTCCGTGAGTATCATGTTCCGGAAAGTGTAATGGAGTTGAAGCGCAGAGAGTTCGAAGAGCTGCAACAAGGATATACCAGTGTCATGAAGTACATCCGAGAGTTCAGTCAACTATCCTGTTATGCTGAGGATGAAGTGAATACTGAGGAAAAGAGGAAAAATGTTTCTTACGTGGCTTAAATACCTTTGTGAAGATGCAGTTAAGGTTGGCCAATAAGCAAACTTTCCAATAAATACTTGATGCAACCATCACATTTGAGGATGATTACAAGAATGTCCAAGAGGACCGAAGGAAGAGAGCAAATACGGAAACAAAGAGGATCCAAGCAAGTAAACCTAAACCCAATTTGGAATTCAAACCAGAAACAGAACCCTACAATAACAATAACAACAGCAACAATAATCCCAATCGAAGTGCAAATCCAACCGAAAGGAATGTTATCTATCATAGTTGTAAACTTCCGGGACATATTAGCAAGGATTGCAGGAAGCCCATGATTACTTGTCATGGTTGTGGTCAAAGGGGTCATATCAGGCCAAACTGCCCAAGAAAACCACCCGGTGGTTGACCGACACAAGGCGAAAGACAAGCCAGTGGAGGCAGTGGACAACCTAGCAGGGGAGGAAATTTTGTCAAGAACAATAATGGCAAAAGGAGCAGGCCTATTGGGAAGCTGAACTGTGCAACCTTGGAGGATATGGATAACTCTAAGCATGTAGTGATATGTACACTCAACATTCTTACCAATCCTAGGAAAGTTTTATTTGATACCAGTGCAACTACTTCATTTATATCTGAAGAATTGTGTGATACATTTGGGATTAGAAGGGAAACATTAGCAAACCCTATGACCGTACTGACGGATGGGGGAATGTAGGGGTACGCCACATTAACCAAGATCAAGTTATCTTGATCTGTGGTTGTACATATTTTGTGGACCTGTATGTGATTCCTTGAAGGGAATTGCAGCAGTGCTGGTTATGGACTGGATGGCTGAACATGGAGCCCAGATAAATTGTGAAGATAAAACTGTTTCAATCAAGACCCCAAGTGGAGCAAGAAAAGTATATCAGGCGGATAAAAATAGTCATATTATGGTAGATCTTCAATTGAACTCCATGAAGGAGGTCAATTTGGAGGACATCCCTGTAGTAAATGAGTTTCAAGATGTTTTTCCAGCAGAACTACCAGGAATGCCACCTGATCGGGAAATAGAATTCACTATTGATCTAATACCTGGTACAACACCAATAGCTCAAGCACCATATAAGATGGGTCCAAAGGAGTTAAAAGTACTTAAAGAACAAATTGATGAGTTAGCCGGGAAAGGATTTATTCAAGAAAGTGTATCTCCATGGGGAACTTCGGTGATCTTTGTGGATAAAAGAGATGGAGGACGAAGAATGTGTGGGGATTACAGAAACCTCAATAATGTCACCATCAAGAACAAATACCCATTTCCAAGAATTCAAGATCTATTTGATCAAGTCAAGGGAGCTGGAGTATTTTCCAAAATTGACTTAAGATCAGGATACCATCAGATAAAAATTAAACCTAAAGATGTTCCCAAAACAACATTTGTTTCAAGGTATGGACATCATTAGTATCTCGTTGTACCTTTTGGTTTTACTAATGCACCAGCAATATTCATGAATTTGATGAACAAAATCTTCATGCCTTACCTGGAAAAGTTTTTCATAGTGTTCATTGATGATATTTTGATATACTCTAAAGATAAAGAATAGCATGCAGATCATTTGAGGATAGCATTGCAAATCTTAAGAGAACATAAGCTTTATGCTAAGTTTAGCAAGTGTGAATTGTGAATGGACAAAGTAGAATTTATTGGTCATGTGATCAGTAAGGATGGAATTGTAGTAAATCCGTCCAAAGTTCATTCAGTGCTGGAATGGAATGCACGAACCAATGTGAAGCAAATTCGAGGTTTCTTAGGCATGGCCGATTATTATCGGATATTCATTGAAGGTTTTTCCAAGATAGCTGGACCAATTACCAAATTGTTAAGAAAGAATACACCATTTATATGGGATGAAAAGTGTGAAGCAACTTTTTAGGAGTCAAAAACCAGATTAACCACTACACCAGTCTTAGCAGTTCCTAAAACAGGAAAGGATTACACAGTATATTGTGATGCATCCAAAGAAGAACTAGGTTGTGTGCTAATGCAAGATCGTAAGGTAATTGCTTATGGATCTAGACAACTGAAACCACATGAAGTTAACTATCCAACTCATGATTTGGAGTTAGCAGCAGTAGTATTTGCTTTAAAAGGATGGAGGCATTTTCTCTATGGAGCAAGGTGCAAGCTCTACACTGACCACAAGAGTCTCAGATACTTCTTCACTCAAAAGAAATTGAATATGAGACAAAAGCATTGACTAGAGCTAATCAAGGATTATGATCTAACAATCAATTATACCCCTTGAAAAGCCAATGTTGTGGTAGATGCTTTAAGCCGGAAGATCACAAATACTCAATCTATAAATAGAGAACTGCCAAAAGAGCTGTAGATGGATTTGGAAATATTTGAAATACAATTTATAAGTACAGAAGTTCTTGGAGGATTATCTACCATGCGAGTAGTTGAAGAACGAAGTAGTGATCTTCAGAATGAGATTTTTAGACACCAAGATGAAGATCCTTTCATTGCTAAAGAAATTCGAAGAACCTCTCAAGGCCAAACATAAGTTTTTCACATAGGATAGTATGGATCTTTGTTGTTTCAAGATCGTCTTTGTGTACTAGATGTGCTAGAAATTCGAGAGGTGATACTCCGAGAAGCACATGAGACACCATATTCTATACATCTAGGAAGTACAAAGATGTACATGGATTTGAAGAAATTATTCTAGTGGAATAACATGAAAAGAGACATTGCAAAATATGTGTCGGAATGCCATACTTGTCAGAGGGTAAACGCTGAACATCAAATTCCGGCAGGACCATTACAACCTTTAGAAATACCTGAATGTAAGTGGGAAGAAATTGGTATGTATTTCATCATAGAATTACCCATGACACTGAAACAGAAGGATATGATATGGGTGATTGTGGACAGATTCACAAAGAGTGCATATTTTATCCCGGTAAATCAAAAGGACAATGCCGAGAAGTTAGTAGAAATCTATGTCAAGGAAATAGTAAGTAAGCATGAAGTACCCAAGAAGATAGTATCTGGTAGAGGATCTGTGTTTACTTCAGCATTTTGGAAACTATTACATGAAGCACTTGGCTCAAAGTTGGATTTCAGCTCGACCTATCATCCAGAAACTGGAGGCCAGAACGAAAGAACTAATCAAATCTTGGAGGACATGCTTAGAGCTTGTGCATTAGATTTTGGAGGTTCGTGAGAAGATCATCTACCATTGGCAGAATTCTCCTGCAACAACAACTATCAAAGTAGTCTAAAGGCGACACCATACCAAGTACTTTATGGGAGAAAGTGCAGATCACCAATATGTTGGTATGAACCTGGTAGTAGCTGAAGGAAATATGCCCTAGAGGCAATCATAGAGATGATTATATTTCATATGTATCCATGAGTTATTGTAATGTTCCTTGAATATCCATATCAGGCAACTTGTATTGATTGGCAATTATGTGAATTGTTTGTGAAACTCTTTACTTGTATGGTTATTTAATAGTTGTCCCTAGTCGGAGTTCATGTGAGGACACACGTGAATATTAGACTAGTACATCGATTGGTTGATGACTATGTTTCGCAAGTCATAGACATGGAGATGTCAAACCAATGATGTGGACACATGTTATGAACATGGGGTTGGACTGACCCAACTTGATAATGGCAATTGGTTGCACCTCTCTCTCTACACATCGTGTACGTTTTGTCCTTAGACCTGAGATTGTCGCATGTACTTGAGATGTGGATCGACCTACTTTGGGGCTATCAGACGCTACTCCGTAACTAGGTAGTTATAAAGGTAGCTTTCGGGTTTGTCCTGAAACATGCTGCAAGGCATGGTCAATCAAGATGGGATTTGCCCCTCTCTACTTGAGAGAGATATCTCTGGGCCCCTCGAGTGATCTGGTCCAGAAATGCATGGCCATGCTACATAAGGTTAAGAGTTAACCTAGTAAAGGGATTCCGAGTTACGGTATCGAGAAAGAGAGGTCAGCTTGGAGCTAGACCAAAAATCGTGAGGCAAAGGGAAAGACATGTACTAAACCTTGTGATGGTTCATCCGATATGATCTTTGTATGCGTTTAGGAGTTGGCACGTCTTGCTAGAGGCCGCTACCAACTATTGGCAGAATAAGTGTATTCGTGTCATGTCTATACGTATATGAACATATAGGGTCACACACTTAAGGGGCTGGAAGCCTAATGAGTATTAGATCCGAATTAGACCAGGCTTAGGCTACTAATGGGCTGCTAATGTAGAAGCCCACTAGGTACGCCTATATAAGAGAGGGTGGGGCGAGCTAACCAGGGTTAGACCATTCCACCCAGCCGCCACTCCTCACGTCTGTGTTGCACGCGTGGACCTAGCAGTCCGGCGTCTGACGCTTCCACCCTGTACGTGTGGATACCTCGGAGGCGCTGCATCTGTAGCGTTTGGACGAGCCGCGCAAGGGAAGCTTCTCGTGGGACGAGGACAAGGAGGAGACGTGGAACGTCTGCACTGCCTCGATGCGCTTCATCAATTCTGCAACTGCGCATCTAGTGGTAATCCCGTGATCTATGACAACAGTAATCCTGCTTTACGCGGTAGAAATTTTTGATTTGCGCTAGTGTAGCCTACCCGTATTCTTTCAGTAGCAAGGGATTTGCACCAGATTATATCAAGGAGAAGCAAGATATCATCGATATTATCAGAGATCGATTGAAGATAGCTCAAAGCATACATAAAAGTTATGCTGATCAAAGTCGTAGATCATGGCATCCAGAGGTGGGGGATATGGTATATCTCAAAGTGATCCCAATGAAGGGAGTTAAGAGATTCAGAGTTAAAGGAAAATTAAGTACAAGATATATCAGACCATTCAAGATATTGAGTCAGAATAGAACAATAGCTTATGCTCTGGAGTTACCAAAAAGACGGGCTCAAGTTCATAATTATTTCCATGTGTCGCAACTTCGGAAATGTCCTAAATTCCTAGAAGATGCAATCACACATCCAGAGATTGAGTTACAAGTAGATTTGACTTATGTCGAAACCCCCCGTAAAATTCTGGAAGAGAACTGGAAAAGATTGAGAAACAGGGAAATCAAATACTGGAAGGTACAGTGGTAACATCACACTGAGCAAGAAGTCACATGGGAGAAAGAAGATGATCTAAGAGAAGCATATCCAGAATTATTCAGGTACACTTCAACAAACTTTGGAACGAAGTTTAATTTAAGGGGGGAAGCCTATAACACCCCAGCATTTAGGAACCAACAAAGGGTAGAAATAGGATTGTCTGCATGTGCATGCATTCATCTGTAAAAAAATCCGGGTAAATTTTCCGCCAAACAAAAACCTAAAGTGATCAGAGTTTCTTTCACTATCGAGAGGTAGGAGTAGCTCTTTATAGTGATTGTTAGAAATTTGGACATGTCCCTTATGGATTAATGTGTTTTGCAGGGGGGGGGGGATAATCTGAATTCAAATTTGAAATTTAAAGTATTTGGAAAAAAATGAAAATTATAAGTTGGTAATATTATATTGCTTTCCAAAAAGATTTAGTAATGTTGTTTGTTTACATTAAAGATATATTAAACAATAATAAGACAAATAAATTCAAATAAGTAAGGAATTCTTATTTCTTTTCTTTACTCCATAATCATATTACAACATGAGAAGGATACAACAAATAAAGTAACTCATTACAGTTAGAGAATTACAAGAAAATGAAATTCTATTATAAGAAAATTATTACAAGATTCTTTACAAAAGAATATAAAGAAAATTACAAATATCTATAAACCTATCTATTCCTATACTACATCTTGAGCATCCAGATCTTGTTCATGCAAATAAGAAAATCAACTAAAAATAAAATAAAGGTTTAGTTAGTTATCTTACTCTCAGTGGAGAACAGTGAAATGCACTGTTCTTATTACCTCATTGAGTAGTAAAATGGGAAAATTTCACCAATATATAGTATCTGTTCTTCTCAAACAAAAAGCTTCAGATCCACATCATTAGCATAGTAAAAGGGGCAAGTTTCACCAGGGCAGTAACTAGCAAAAGGGTAGAAGCGAAAACCAATTCACTTGATCTGATCCAAAACTAGATCAAACGGTGAAGCAGCTCAGTCAACTAATTGCATGCTATGTGTTGTCGAAACAACAATAGTAGCACAAGCTATCAAAAAGGAATACACTGCCGTAACACAGCTACTAGGGAACCATTTCATTTTTCCATTCTCTAGCACATAGCCAAGAACACACTGAGTTTGCCAAAGCCCAAACAAAACCACCAGCCAAGATACCCAACAGATCATCCAACCATCTACATGATGGTGACATAAGGAGGGGGTGGTGTAGGTGGATAGCAAGGTCAAGAACAAGACCACATGAACTAGGAGGAGCAGGAGCAACACCAGGAGGTGCAGAGCCAAATCAAGCCAGCAAGAAAAAGCTAGCAAGATCAACTAGCACCACACCATCATCATCAACAACCAAGTTGTGTGGTGAGTATACATACAACGATCACATGATCCATCTATATCAGATCATCTTCTCAGAAAAGCATCCAAGTGGGATGTATCCATCACATAAGTTTTTACATAAAAGGCAATGATCAATCTATACAAACTAATCCAAGATCTTAGTCTGTGCATCATTGATCTTGGATATAAATTTATATCTCCACATTCCAATATAACACCAGCATCATAGGCTAGGAAAATTATAACATCTTAGGATATTAAATTCAGCAGGAAATTTCAATTCATTTTAGACAAGACACACTTGAGCACAAGTAGAATTTATCCCAATATTAGAATGGACACTTGTGTACCATTCCAAAGAAGGTGTCACAAGTATAAATTCTAAATCAAGCAAATCCTATACTTAGCTTGCACAAGTAAATTTGCAGTAAAAGACTAAATCATTTTCTTGGAATGAACAACCAGGAATCATAATCATGTTTGCATATACACAATCAGACAATCATAGGAATATCATATTAACTCCAATATGAATATATCAACACCAGCCAGTGTATAAAGATACAGAGAACAATTACTGATAGTACCACTGTCAGTATTAAGAACCATAAACAATAGTGAAATCCACATCACTAGAATCAACAGGCAATAGCTTAATATAGTAGTATCACCATCTGGACAGAATCCAATATTCAATTGTAATAAGATTAACAGAGCCTCTAATAGCTCTATAAATTTTAGTAGACAATCATCCAGTACTGAATGACCACCACTATCAGTTCTAATTCATTCACTAATCAACCTAGAGGGATGAACCCTAATCGAACCATGAACCCTAATTAGGGATTGCCACTAGGAGTACACAAAAGAGATCAAGAGAGGCAAAGGACAAAGAACAATAGGGGAAGAAAGAGAGCACTTACCCGTGGTCCTCGATGACGGTTAGAAGAGGAAGCATAGGGGTCGACGAGCACACGGCGACACGGGGAGCACCCGAGGGCGTTGCTGCGTCGAGCCATGGCGGTGGCCACAACCACACCGGTAGTCGAACAACACCACCACACCACCAGGAGCACTGCACAACACCACAAGAGCGGTGAAGAGGTATATCGCCAGCAACCACCAAACCCTAGGGTTCGGGGTGGAGCTAGTCTGGCCAGGGAATAGGTCTAGAGGCGAATCAAACATGACCAGGTGATGGAGCAGGTTCGTCTACCTCACCATGCACCACGATGGCGGCCGAGGAGGCCCAGGGCAGCGCGAATCGAACGACGAGGACGTTGGCGGCACCACAGCACCACGGGGTCGAAGGAGAAGAAGAGAAACGAGTGTGAGAGAGCGAGAGAAGGGTGTGTACTAGGCCGATAGGGTCCAGTACCATCTTGATGGGTGGTCTTGACCAGCCCATTTGGGCCAGGTTTGGCCTAGTCAGCCCAATGGATTGGTCCAAAAGTTAAAAGGAAAATTTAAAAGGTTCAATAAAAGACCAATATACCCCTCGAACTTAATTAACCCTAAGAAATAAAATAACAATCCTAAAAATACAAATAATAGGTTTATAAGTTAATAAAAATATAAGCTACCTAATAAAATTTAGAATTTAATTTTTAATATAATAAATTTAGGTTAATAATTTTGTATATATTTCTTATGGAATTTTATAAAATACTAGTATGTGTACACGTTCAAATGCACATCCTAACATCATGGAATGATATGGTAAGAGGAAAACATAGAGTTACTAATACGGTAGTGCTGAAAAATAGGAATTATTAAGCAATTCATATTTTTTTTGTAACACAACAATGAAGTCGAAAAGGAGATATTGAGGAGATTTACCTGACATAGGACACATACATGTAACTTTTTTTAAATGGCACGGGACACACACATGTAATTGGTGACTTTACTTTCCCATTCTACTCTCACCAGATGACATCTTTATTTTTTGACAGCACGGCTGACCACATAGGCACACCCTCCACTCACGAGGGGCCACACATGACGGCATGGCTGTTTTTTAGTAAAGATCTACCCGATGGTTCTGAAAGAACGTGGAGCATGCGCTGCTGTTTACTGTTCACAGAGAATCCAGCTGTCCACAACCGTTAGATGTAGGAGAGCAACGGTTAGGATTGCTGCCATAGGCCCAGTTCAAAACTGGTGCATTATATAGGAGTGTAGATAAATGAAATACCTAAAAACAAATAAAAATTACTTTTACTATTATTAAGTAGTGTAGTATTTTATAAAAATATTAGATTACTATTTTAGGTAGCAAAATAAAGATTTTCTAAATTAAAGTGTTTATTCTTAAAAATAATATTCAGAAAATAATAATTGGACTTAAAAATAAATAGAAATAAGTTTAAGCTCTTATACTAATCTATTATGCCACAAAAATATTAAATATAATATTTACAAAATTTTAGTAACTATTCCTTAAATAACTTCCTTTATTGCATAAAGGAATCTAAAGGATTAACTTAATGGGTAGAACACACAAAGAATATGAATAATAAATGATGCATTGCATTACTATGTATATTCATTTTTGCTTCTTTAAGTATTGTCCTTACTGGGCAATAATGGTGTTTTGTAGAAATAGAAGCTCAAGGTCAAGTGCAAGCATCCGACTTCACTACCTTGCAATCACCAGGCAAGTTCATCACTTGCTCATGTCCTTTGATGAGTCTTTATCAAAGTAACTGCAAATTGCGTGTTATCATCTATGTTCCGGTGAAAGAAAATATTATTTTCTCTAAAAAATAAGATGTATTATCATCCTAAGTGGTGATAAAGATAAAGGGAGCAATGGAACTTAGGTTTCAATTGCAATGAGGTTCATCACATAGGAATTAATAACCCATGACATCAGTGATTCTAGCGTCGTATATTACGCGTTAACCATGAGATTTGGAATGGGACAGAGAAGTCAGCTGTATCCTTCTCCCTTCGTTTGTATGGAAAGGCGACCTTAACGTGACGTTGTGATTCCTTGTGTGGATCCAACATATGGGTGGGCACCCTTATGGCCCCATGATTTTGGTGTCTAGATTATCTATGAGTGACTGCCGGAGGTATAGCCGGACCTATATGGTACTTACCAGGGGCATCACCAGCTCATAGAGTCTTCGGGAACTCATCAGGGTTGTAGCTTGCCCGAAAGGGGGCTTAACAGAGATGTAGTAAGCCCCGAAGGATCGTGCAGACATGCGAGGTTGCGGAGAGGGCAGCAATTGGCTTGGATCACCTATTGGGCCCCACATCACGGAATTGTGGACGGGAAAGTACGCTCGGTTGTGCAACATGAGTTGATCTCTCATGGGTAAAGCAACGCATCTTTGTAGAGTGTAAGAACTATAACTTGTTACTCCCTATTCTGGGAAGGAGCTACAGACGTAGCAGGAAAGAAACTCCATGAAAGTTCTGGTCAACCTGTGAAGGCTGATGGGCATAATTTTTTATAATAAAATCAATCTTTGAAGAAATGTTTATGAAAACTGCATATTGCCAAGGATTAATAGTCCGAGGTAGTAGCTAGTGCATCAAACTTCCCACCTTGCATATAATGAACTTGCTGGGTAACACTGTTACTCACTCTTTCCTTTGATCCCCTGCTTAGAATCTAAGGAGCCAGAAGACACTCTGATGTACGCAGATGAAGGCCAAGTGACATGGATATACCCTATGGGTACACGACATTGGTATACCCGGTCCAGCCCAAGGAAGGCCCACGCAAGGACACGCATCCCATGAAGATTTCGGGTGGCCCAAGCCCGTGGCGGTTTCGACTCCTTGGAGGACAAGTCTAGATTAGATAGAATTTCAAAGGGTATCAACCCTAATCTGTAACTGACTTGACCTACCCCGAGACCTGGCCTGTCTATATAAAGGCCAGGAGGGCACGACGAGAAGGACAATCACCCCCATACACACACCTCACGCCAGATTGCATCTGCACACCCTGTAACCTTCGGTTTCGTCGTAATCAAGAGCAAACAAGCAAGACTAGGGTTTTCCCTCCAGGGGGCTGAACCTGGGTAAATCTCATGTCCTTGTGTTTCTTGTCTGTTAACCGTTCCGCGACTTCTAGCATCCCCATCTTCTCCAAAACCCAAGTCCATAACAATGGGCATTGACGAATCGAACCCTCGTCACCAAGAGGATGTCTACTATGAGGAGCCAGACCTGTCCGGAGGAGTGGAAGGGGTGGACTATGAGATACGCTATGGGGTGGAGGGCAACGAGTCAGGGTAGTTTCCATAGCTAGTAGTATACCAGTTGAGTCGAGCAGCATAAACTTTATATAATAAGTTGTTGAGCTCAATTCGAAGTATAAGTTGGAAACTTTGAATCTTCCACTAAAACAGTTTAAGTTGAATCTTTTCAAGTCTCAAACTTCTGGTATTGTAATAATAATGAAGTGTGTATGATTGTAATATGGACCCGCAATGTTTCTGTTGTACCACTCCGAGGTATGTGATATTTACGGAACGGTGTTCTGTGGATGTCATGTCAACGACTATAGTGTACTACACATTGATGGCTCAGATAATGTAGAGCTCGTTGGGAACCCCAAGAGGAAGGTATGATGAGCACAACAACAAGTTTTCCTCAGTTATAGAACCAAGGTTATTGAACCAGTAGGAGAAAGGAAACATCTCCCAAGGTGTTGCTAGCAACTTGGAACCTACACAACACAACCACAATACTTTGCCCCAACTTATAGTGAGGTTGTCAATCTCACTGGTTTTGCTGAAAACAAAGGATTAAACGTATAGTGTGGAAGATAGTAATTGCTTGTGGTAATTGCAGAAAGTAAACAGTAAACAATAAACGGTAGATGGAATATCAATGGGAAGGAATGGGCCGGAGTCCACGGTGTAACATCCTAGCATTTAGGAATCAACGAAGGGTAGATTTAGGGATTTGTGCAATTGCATGCATTCATCTGTATGGGTAATTTTTTCGCCAAATAAAAACTTAAAGTGATCAAAGTTTCTTTCACTCTTTAAGTTTAGGAATAGACTTGGAGAATGATCGTTATAAACTTTGACATGATATTTATGGATTAGTGTGTTTTGCGGAAAGGAATTTGAATTCAAACTTGAGAGTTGGAATTATATTTTTAAAAGATTAAGATTATGTTTGAGTAATATTATTTAATCAAGAAATAATATTTAGTAACTCCAACTTTAAATAACATAACACAATCAAGTAAATTAATATTTATTCCATATATTTAAAGTTACAAAATGTAACTTTTGAAGTTGATAAAGAATCTTTACAATAGTAAATTACAAAAGGAGGAATATTTACATATTGAGAAATATTACAATCTTTCTTACAAAGAATAAAATAAAGATTACAAAGGAACTATTCTATAAAAAAAGAAAACCTATTCTAATCTTGAATCTTCAAGTCTTGTACCTACAAAACAAAGAACAAACAAAAAGAAAGAAAATAAAGGTTAAGTTATTTTTACTCTCAGTAGTGAACAATGAGATGCACTGTTCCACTTATCCTCATTGAGTAAATATGTAGGGGCAAGTTTCACGAATATGAAAGAAATAAATCTTTCGTAATAAATAAGCCACAAGTCAAATGATTCCAACCAGTAAGAGGGGCAAGTTTCACCAGCAGATAAATGGTAATTAGATAAAAAGGTAGAACATTTCCCTGAGCATATCCACAAGAGGGCAGCAGGCACACAAGTAGCTCACACAACTAAATGCATGGATGTGCTATCGACACAACCAAGGCTGCCTTAACAAGTAAAAGATCCCAACACGGCTGTGAGCAAGCACAAGTGCACTATTCCATTGCTCATACCACACCAAGAACCAGCAGTCTAGCCACAGCAAAACCAGCCAAACCAAAGCACCACCAAATATCAACCAAATATCACCAGATGGTGACATAAGGAGGGGGAAGAATCAGGTGGACAGCAAGACCAAACCACATGAGCTAGGAGGAGCAGGCTAGATCAAGGCCAAGTACAGGAACTCAGGGAAACAAGAAAAGCATCAGAGGTGAAGGACATGATCCAATCAGCAAGATCAACATTACCACCAAACACAACAATCATCAGTTTTGTGGTGAGTATCATAAAACCATCACATGATCTATTCATATTATCTAGACAAAAGCATGTGTTGTTTTATGAAAAAACCTCTCAATAATCACCCTGGTGAGGTGAATCTATCCTAGAGATTTTGAGTATAAAGATCAGAAATCAAACCTAGCAAAAGCACCAATTTCTCAGACCAGCCTCACAAAGTTTGGTGTTAACACATGCAACTTAAATAACCCTCATTTGTTCTTACCAGATCAGGGCACATCTCCCAAAGAGAGTAGCACCTCTGATATTATAAGTTACAAATAAACCATTTACTTAACCAACTAGGACCTAGATCCTAGAGCCTCAGACCAGCATCATAGGCCTGATCAAACAATAAGCTTCCCAACTTATTTATCAGCATCTATCAAATTCCAGAAATGACCATAAGTAAAGTCAGCAACAAGATCTACTTATGTACCATTCTAAGAAGGTTTCATAAGCACTGATCTTAGCACTAAGACAATCAAATAGTCCAATATACACAAATCAACTATCAAATCATTTCCCTGAGACCAGACACAGAGATCATATCATATCTATTCATTTTCAAAGAATCATTTGATTCATTCAGACTAAGCATAAACAGGCAAGCCTACCAACACTAAGATAGTGAATCATCACTGACAGGGTCACTGTCAGTATCAAGATACTGACAACAGATAAACACACTAAGCCACCATAGTACCAACCAGAGGCAATACTATGAAACCTCTAGCATTTGATCCAGTATTAGCCCCAGAACAACAACACATAATCAAAGGATGACCACAAGCACTGAGGTGCAGAGCACACAAATCCTCACTAAACATCATGACCAGACCATAGGAGCATCTTACAAGCACCGAAGATGAACCCTAGTAATAATACAAGCACAAAACTAAGACTGGCCACTAGATACACAGAGGGACTCGAGGTAACAAGATGAACTAGAATCCACAGAGGCACAACTCACCCGGGGTCCTCGCTGACGAATTGAAGAGGAAGCAGAGGGGCCGACGAGATCATGGAGGCACGGGGAGCACCCAGAGGGCGCTGCAACCCGCACCAGCCATGGAGGCAGCCATGGCGACGGCCACAGTAGCGCACAGCACCGCACACCACCATAGGAGGATTAGCAGCGACGGTGGAAGCACCCAACTCCAAACCCTAGGGTTCAGGAACGGAGTTATCATGGCCACAGGAGAGCTCCAAAGTCAAATCGAGGCGGAGGAGTTGAACCATCATAGTCAACAACCTCGCCCTGCACCACGGCAGCGGCTAGGGAGCTCCACGGCGGCGAGCATCGCTCGGCGGCGGCGCCAGCACCCCACGGGGTTGTAACACCCTCATAATCGACCCTATGCAAGTTTCAGCGCTTCCCGCCAAAACCCGCATAGAAACGATTCAAAGGTGCCCACCAGGCACTTTCGTGCGGGTGGAAAACGAAGTAATAACATTACACAACAGTCCTCGATGGGACCCACAGAACAGATATATATACAACACGACTCCATGAGTCAAGAATACAGATATACAGAACAAAGATCCAAATCACCTTGAAAACGATAGAGCGTCCCGCTACGGACAAGATGCAAATGGGGCTAAGAGCCCTGAAGAATAACCAATGGCGTCCATAACCCTGCCCAGGCCAAGCCGGAAGGGTAACCCTGCTAACGACGTCGATCTCAAAACCTGCTTAAACAAAAGGGGTGCCGACAAAGGGCAAAGGAAAAAGAGGAGCGTCAGTACTGAGGCCAGTACACGGCGAGACTAGAATTCGGCGGTCCTCGCCTACATAGGTATGGTGGACTGCAGCGATAGCGCAGCATGCACTAAACATCCTATAGAGACTCGATAAAACAGGCGGCTATCAGAGAGGGGTAAGAAAGACCTATCCGGAACCAACCTGATGCTACCACCAAACAAACCCATCCTGGTGTTCCCCCTCGAGACCAAACGAGGAAGTTAACCGAGGAACTCACACAGTTGGCAGTTTTATTTATTCAGTTCTCGTTGCGGAAATTACTAGTCAAGTATAGATAATCATCCTGATAAAATAAGCAGTGGGCCGTTTTAGTTAATCATTCCGTCGTAGTTGCAACATTTACTAGTCAGATACAATTAGCATGAGATATTCCCAAACCCAGCAGTTGTTGGAACTTTTACTTAGCCATTCCGTTGCAGTGAAGCTGATTACTAGTCATATCAGAAACAAGTCAAATTATAACAGTAAACTTTAGTTATAGTTGTCTATGATCAAGCACTGTGCTCCAAGTCGTCCATAACCGCGGACACGGCTTCTCGAAAAGATTAAACCCTGCAGGGGTGCACCAAAGTATCCACACACACACTTCGACCCTTTTTGCCAGATCAATTAACATACACCCATCGGTATGTCGGCGGGGCCTAAGTCATGACGTTTCCCAGACCCAAAGCAAGCACGGGGGGACACCCCACTAAGTACACCCGCAACGAAGTCGGCCGGTCTCCGAGACGGACTCAGGGTTTGCGATAGTGGCTGTAAACGACAGGGGATCCCAAAACTGGGCCTGTCGATACCGCGAAAACACTCCGCTTCCAAAACAGTACAGGTGCTATCCATCGCACAATCGTAAATAAAGCAGTAAAGCATGGCATAAGTACAGGATAGTAATAAAGCCCCAAACTACTTGTGGCCCCCAGTACAGTACTTTGAAATCAGGTACTAAATCGATGGGGGGCCCATATCTCCCCACATGTGGTTAGCGCGCTCGATCTCGGAACAGGTGTCAAGAACTCGGGGTCCTACGGGACACAAGTGGACGATTAACAACCAAATAACATCTATTGCCCACCTGTGCCTCTGCTTACCTACTTCAATTTTAGTTATTAAACAATAATTGAAATAAACGATAATTAAAGCCATGATCATCTCCAACATTAGACATGCGGCAATACTCCAACAACTGTGGTACTTGACGACACGCAACAGCCCTTGAGCAAGCGACTACGACGCGCAAGTCCAACTATCTACCAAACAACGGGTAATAGGATGTGTCCAAGGCAATATAAGGCTGCAAGGGATATCACGAGTACGAAAGCTAGAGCATCGCAACACAGATAGCAATAGATCAACAGGAGGGAATAAATACTATAAAAGTAAGATAGGTAGAAAGGGGGAGATGCTCGCCTGAAAACATTGCCGAAGGTTCATCCGAAGATCGGGTCGACACTCGCATCAACTCAACGGTCTTATCCGCGAAGAAGCAAAACACTAGCAGAAACACCGGATGCACTATTTAATACTACAGCAGAAGATCGGGCATGATGCATGTATGATGTATGACATGGCAAGGATGCGATGCAATTAGGCCAGATTAAGCGGAATCGGGGTCCCGACAAATATTTATTAAGTTCATGTTGTTTAGATACCCCGCAATTTAAATGTTGTCTTAACATGGCAGAAGATAGCACCGGTTCGCTACACAAATTTAAATGGGACCAATATACGACTAGATTTGCCCGCATATGGATCCCATATTTAATTTAGGTGAATCGGCCTAAGGCCCCCAAACCACATGACAATATGCATGCGAAATGAATGATTTAATGCAACAATTTGTATAGTTGACAATTTATAAAATAGGGTTCTCGGATGAGGGTCACACATTAGGATTCGACGATCTTGGGGTTCCGGGGTTCGGGGTTCGGTCTCAGGGTCCGGATCTGGGGTTTGGTCTCGGCGGGATCGTTCTCGGATAACAAAGTAGATCTTGGCGTTCCGTGAAGGAGGACTTGGTTAGCGTCGGGGGCGCATCGGACTTGCCCTGGTCGGTGTCGCTCTTGTCGGGCCCGCGTATCAGGTCGGTCTTGACGTTCAGGGAAGAAGATCTTGATGTTCTACGTCGGTGTCCTTACTGTCCGTGTTCTCGAGCATCGCATCCGGGAAGGAGTACTTGTCGCACCGGGGTCTTCGGATCCGTGAAGTAGATCTTGGCGTGCGGGTTCGGGATCGGTCTTCGAATCCAGAGGGGTCTTGTGGTTGGTGCCGATGTCGATCTTGGAGGTTACTTGGCCACGTTGTCGTTCTTGTCGAGGGTGTGGTCTGGTCGGCACAACTTGGAGAGAAGATCACCCATCCATCCATTGGCTCCGTCACCTTCTCTTGTCGCATTGGTACATCTTTGATATATACGGAGTTGTCGGTCGATCTTGGCGGCCACGGTACAAAGCGACAACAAGAGGCAAATATCTTATACGCAGGAGGCCTTGCTGGCAGCAGAGCACAGAGAGGAGGCACGCGGGCAGGGGCGCTCGCGGGGCAGAGGGCCCAAGGCAGCTAGGCACAGAGGCGAGGAGGCACGGGTGGGGCGACGGGACTCCGTCGGGGATGGGCAGATGGCGCCGTCCGCGTGGATGAAGATGGCGGCCGGCGAGTACTCGCGGATGCAGGGGACCCCAAGGTGGTGGCGGCGGCCGGCGGGGTTACCGGGGTGGAGACGCACGAGGGGAGCCGGGGGAGGCGGACAGGGGGAGATGAGCAGAGGGGAGAGGGCGAGGTCGACGAGAGAGCGGGGCGGAGGCCGCGGCCGGAGGAGCAGAGCTCAGGGCCGGAGGCCGGAGAGGGTGGAGGCGGGGCGCGGCCGACGCGAGGTCGCGCGCCGGCGCGGGAGGAGCAAGGCGTGCGGGCGGAGAGGTGGCCGGCGACGGCGGCTCGCGCGCCAGCCGAGGGAAGGGGAGGAGGCCGACGGGGAGGCGGGCGGCTCCGGCGGGGCAGCGCGGCCGGAGGCGGCGGAGCGAGGAGGAGCTCCGACGAGGGAGGATCGAGCGGGGGGGGGGGGGGAAGGAACAGAGGAGGAGGCCTGGGCGGTTGCAGGAGGAGGGGAGGGAGAGGAAAGGAGAGAGAGGAGCGGGAGGTGGGGGACGGGGTCGCGGGGCCAGGGGGTGGGCCAGGTGGGGTCCAGGCGGGGGGGGGGGGGGGGTGAGTGGTGGCGTGTGTGCTCTGTGTGTGGGTGGTGGGGGTCAGGGGGAGAGAGAGAGCTGTGGCCAGGGAGTGGGGTCGGGTGCACAGGTGGGGTCGGGCTGTAAGGGAGAGGGGGTAGGGAAGCTGTGTGTGAGAGAGGGAGTGGAGGAAAAAGGAAGGGGATTGGTGAGGTGGCTGGGCCGGGAGTGAGGTGGAGGGAAGGATGATGTGGCGAGCTACGGTTGGTGGGTAGAATAGTTTTAGGTATAAAAGGGTTTGGGGTAGCCAGGGTTTTAGGTAGCTGGGATTTTTATACTGGGGCGGCCGACTTGGTCGGATCGGCCCGGTTGGCTGCCCCCTAAAAATAATTAAGTATTTTATTCAATTAAAACCGGGTTTTTGCAAACCGTTGCTAGACAAAACGAAATAATCCGAAGACCCGGGTTTTGTGTTTGAACAAAGACGGGGCGTTTAGAAAACAAAAATAGGTTTTTCCAAAATAGTTTTATGCAAGCAAAATGCAAGATGATGACGATGCTCAAATGCAATGTGGCATGATGACATGAGCATGAGGTCATGATGATGCAATGCACAAAAATAACGCGATTTTCTAGTAGTGTTTTTGCGGGATGCCACAGGGGTCGAGGGAGAGAGGATATGAGGACGAGAGAGAGATAGAGGGAGTGGGCTGGGAGGACCAGGACCCCTCCGGGGAGCCTTTGGTCATGGCCACTTGAGCCAAAACGGCCCAATAAGCCCAATAAAGCCAGCCCAACAACCTAAAGAAAGTTTTAATAATTAGGAAAAGACAAAAATACCCCTAAACTCTAATTAATTCTAGAAAATAAAATAGAAGTCTAAAAATTATAAATAAAATATTTTTAGATTCACAATAATCCAATCTATCTAAATAAATTAATAAATAATTTTTTATGCATATAGTTTTTATCAAGAATTTTATAATATATGTATTCCTTATGGAATTTTATAAAATTAAAGAAAGAAGATAAAAAAAAATAAAAAAAATCTTTTATTATATATTAATATGGTAGTATTTTATAAAAATACTAAATAAATGTTTAATATCATAAAAATAAATTCTTGTATTTAGATGATAATTCTTAAAAGAATTATTAAATAAATAAAAATCAAATAAATTAAAAATACAATATTCAATAAATATTAAAAATTAATATTTATAAATCCTTTACTACTTAAAGGAATTTTTGAAACTAAAATAATGTGGAGAACACAAAATAAATAAATAATGCATTATATTACTTTGCATAATCATTTTGCCTCTTTAAATATTGTCCTTACCGGGCAATAATGATGTTTTGTAGACATAGAAGCTCAAGGTCCAGTGCAAGCATCTGACTTCACTACCTTGAAATCACAAGGAAAGTTCATCACTTGCTCATATCCTTTGAAGAGTCTTTATCAAAGTATTTGCAAATTGTGTGTTATCATCTATACTCCAAAGAAAGAAAATATTATTTTCTCAAATAAATGAATCTTAGGTATCATCCTAAGTGATGATATAATGGAGCAATAGAACTTAGGTTTCTAATTGAAACAATGATGATCAATTAGGGACTTAATAACCCATGACATCAGTTATTCTAGCGCCGTATATCACGCGTTAACCATGAGATTTGGAATGGGACAAAGAAGTCAGCTGTATCTTCTTCCTCTAGCATGTAGCCGGATGTGCAGGTCGTGGCAGTTATCACTCATAATGTTCATATTAATTGGTAATTCGTAGAGGATATGCAGCATATGAGTGGGAACCCTCAATGTCCCATGATAGTTCTGGCATCTAACGGTCTGTACAAACCATTGCCGTAATTCAATGTGTGGGCATGATGTACAGCAAGGAGGCATGCGGGGTCACGAAGGGGGCAATGATTAGCTTGGATCACCTACTGGGCCCCACATCATGGAATTGTGGACGGGAAAGTATGCCCGGTTGTGCAACAAGGAGTTGATCTCTCATGGGTAAAGTAACGCATCTCTGCAGAGTGTAAGAACTATAACTTGTTACTCCCTGTTCCGGGAAGGAGCTACGAACGCGGCAGAAAAGGAACTCCATGAAAGTTCTGGTCAACCTGTGAAGGCTGATGGTCATAGATTTTCATAATAAAATCAATCTTTGAAGAAATATTTACAAAAACTGCATAGTGCCAAGGATTTATAGTCTGAGGTGGAAGATAGAGCATCAAACTTACCACCTTGCATATAATGAACTTGCTGGGTAACGCTGTTACTCACCCTTTCCTTTGATCCCTTGCTTAGACTCTGAAGATCCCGAAGACACACCTATGTATGCAGCTGAATGCCAAGAAGATGTGTTCTACGAAGAGCCTGACCTGTCAGGAGGTGTTGAAGGAGTGGATTACGAAATCCGCTATGGAGTAGATGGCAACGAGTCAAACTAGTGCTCTAGTTAGTAGTAACCGACAGAGCCGAGCAGCATGAACCCTATAGAATAAGCTGTTGAGCTCAACTCTTAGTTGGAGTTGTTACTTTTAAATTCCGCTAAAACACTTTCTATTTTGGTTTGTAAGTGGAATCTTTTCGAAGTCTTGAACTTCTGGTATTGTAATAATAATAATGTGTGTATGTTTGTAATATGGACCCGCAATGTTTCTGTTGTACCACTCTGAGGGATGTGATATTTACGGAATGGTGTTCTGTGAATGTCATGTTAATGACTATAGTGTACTACACATGCAGTGGTATGCTAGGTCACCGCACACGATTCACTAGATGTGTTTCTCCATAAGATAAATAGCATGTTGGGTGAACAAATTATAGTTGGGCAATCGACAGATTGAGAATGCATAATTATGCATGCACATGTCATGATGATTTCTATGAGATTCATTTGGGCATTACAACATAATACATAGACCGTAATCCAACTTCATCTATGACTAATAATCCACCTTTAGGTTATCATTCGAACCCCTTCTAGTATTAAGTTGCAAGCAACAGATAATTGCATTAAGCAAAGTGTGTAAAGTAAACAATATAATTGCCCTTGGACAAAGGATTGTTGTTTTCTCCCTAGTAGCAACAGCACATCTACAACCTTAGAGATTTTTGTCACTTACCCAGATTACTAGAGGCATGAACCTACTATTGAGCATAAATACTTCCTCTTGGAGTTACAAGCATCTACTTGGCCAAACCATCTACTAGCAATGGAGAGCATGCAAGATCATAAATAACATAGACATGATAGAATCAATAATCAATCTTGACGTAGTACTCATTATCCATCGGATCCCAACAAACACAACATGTAGGATTACAAATAGATGATCTTGATCATGAACAGAGCTCACAATCTCTAAACATGATAGCACAAAGGACGAGAAACAACCATCTAGCTACTGTATGGACATGTAGTCCAAGGATGAACTACTCACGCATCACTCCGGAGGCTGGAATGGTGATGAAGAAGGCCTCCGGGATGATCTCCCCTCTCTGGCAGGGTGCCGAGAGGAGCTTTGGATCCCCCTGATCTAGGGATGGAGATGGCGGCAACTATGAACTTTTCATGAATTTCTGATCAGGTACTTAGGGTTTATGACTTAGGGTGTTTATATAGGCGAAGGTGCAAGGTCGGTGGACGCCCGAGGGGCCCACACCATAGGGCGGTGCGGCCTAGGGTGGACCCGCGCCAGCCCTAGGTGTGGCCGCCTCGTGGCTCCTCTTCGTCTCCCCTTCGGTCTCCATGTCGTGTCGAGAAAATATTGACTTGTGCTTTTGTTCTGTCTAATTCCGAGAATATTTCTTTACTAGATTTTCTGAAACCAAAAACAGTAGAAAACAGTCAACTGGCACTGCGGCGGTGGTATGCTGGGTCACTGCAAAGTGTAGACAAAACATAAGATAGTTGACACAAAACAAGCACGGAGCATCAACAATTGTAGATATGTTTACGATGTATCACACATGCAGTGGTATGCTGGGTCACTGCAACGTTCCCCAGCGACACGCCCGCTGTCAGTTTTCTCCCATAGAGTCCCTCACTGTGTCCATAGCCGGACACTCCCCGAGGGTGGTGTGCGTTCTATTACATCATGGTTGGAGAAGGACTACGTCAGAGGCACATTGGTTCGATCCTGGTGGCGGACGGCTCCATTTTTCTCCTGGACGAAAAGAGGTTGGTGATTGATAGAAGCGTGGCATGTCGATTGATCTGCAGTGGAGTGATCCTTCTCTTCCAGAGGCACAAAGTGCTAATTGGACCTAGGGTTGTTGATGCACGAAGGTTCAATGCTTCAGTGCGGTTGCCGTGTCGTGCACCGTCCTTTGTACATGTGTGCGACTCGGTTCAGCTTGGTACATGTAGCGGTCGGTCGACAATGGTGGACCTGGTGTCAGCGGGTGTTTTTGGTGAAGCCCAGTCCATAGCGTGTCCGCGGTCCCTGAGTTTTGTTGGTCCTCAGCGGTTCCCTGCTCCATAGATTCACTGTAACCCTAGATCGGAGGCAGTTGGTAGAGTCGTCTTCATGAGTTCACCGTCTACACACAGATCTTCTTCTCCATCTGTATCTATGCCAGCGAAGTGGATATGCGTGATCTCGGAAGATTCCATATCCTTCACACAAGTGGTAGCCGCTCAACCGAGGGGCAGATGAATCGCATATTTGAGAGAAATCGTAGATCCCCATGAGATCTAATCATCCTCCCCCATTCAACAATTCACGGGGCAGATTCGTCTCTGATTCTAAGCGCCGTGATGAGGAGAGGAGGTGGGAGGAGGAGAGAAGGTGGAATGAGGAACGAAAGAGAGAATAGGAATGGCGCAGGGAGGATGATCGGCGGCACGCGGATGAGGCGCACCGCAGATCGGATGAACGTGCTCATATGGATGAAGAACATCATCGTTAGGATGTTGATTTCCTCCGTGCAGAAGCCCTGCATACTTTGGAGAGGCTTGCACGAGAGCGGGTGCTGCTGGAAAGAAGGCACAAGGAAGATGAAGCCCACTTTGGTAATAGAGATCGATGGCCTCACAAGCAGGAGATGCAAGATGGTTCTGATGTTTCTGCCTCCTTTAGCCATCAAGCTGCAAGTGCTCCATCTGTTCCAGTGGTTGTGAGACAGGCGGTGCCTGTGACCATGATTCCGTCAACTGCCTCGATCCAGGTGAGTGCTCCTTCGTCTCAGCAACAACAGATTAATAGTTCTAGCCAGATCCCTGCAACTTCTCGTGTAGCTACGGATGGGAATCTGGTACCGGTGGGGTACTCTGTTGAAATGGATCGTATGGGCACCTAGAGGGGGGTGAATAGGTGCTACTCATTTTTTAGTTATTTTTCAATTTTAGGCTTGACACAAAGTAAATTATCTAGATATGCAACTACAAGAATTTCCCTATATGCAAACCTAGCTACTAAGCACGTAAAGAGAGGAGCGAGGAAACCGTAGTGGAGCACGCATAGACACATGGATTTGTTTTACCGCAGTTCCTTCCTTGTTAAGGGAAGTACATCTGCGTTGGAGGGGTGCGCGGTTCTAAGACCACCATGCCACAATAGGCCTCACCCTATTCTCTGATGGATCTCACCACGAAAGGCCTAATCCACCTTCTCCACTATTGGTACCCTTCGAGGCGGGAACCGGTGCCTTTACAACTCTACCAGGGCACACACCCACAACTGAATTGGGGGCTCCCGTAATGACAACAAGCTGTCACAAGAACAAGGTTTATCAATATAAACAAAAGCAAGGATCTAGATATTTGCAAGAAATACTAGATCGGTTATTCTCCAAATGAATGGAGAGGAGATGAAGCGCTTGATTGCAGCAGTTGAAGATCGAGTTCTCCTCCTTCGATTCCCCAAGGGACGGGGTCTTTGGGTGGATGAAGGTGGATCTCTCTTGGACGAAGGTTGAAGAACAAATCCTGACTTTTTCGAATGAATCAAGAGTTCTGGTAGGAGGGGGAAGGCTGGCTTAAATACCCCTGCCTAGATCTTGCCGCTGGAGAAATTTGGGGGCGGATTATACGCCCCCCTAGGGGCGAACTATCTGCCCTGGGGGAAATCCGCCCCTAGGACGGAAACTCCGGGGGAAACTCCTCCTCCCCAGCAGGTGACGCTGGTCTTGTCTTGGAGAAAATCCACGAGGGGGTGGATTATCCGTCCCCCTCAAGGGGCGGACTATCCGCACTGGGGAAAAATCCACCCCCAGGACGGAAACTCCGACCCCCATATAGAAGGTGACGCCGCTCTTGACTTGGAGAAAATCCTGGGGGTGGATTATCCGGCCAGGCCGGAAAATCCGTCAGATACTTTGCCCCCCTTCTGAGGGTTGCGCCCTTCTGAGTTTGGGGAGCTGGTAGGGGCGGATTATTCGCCCCCCAGAAATAGTTTCCTTTTCCTTTTCAAGTAAGATATCTGCAATACTTCAACACACGTTAAATAATCCTTGATATTGTTATCTAACACACAAAACACTAGGTATTATGAAATGTTCTTTCATCTGTACCACCATCGGTGCCAGTTACTGAGTCTTTTTGTCAGGTTACTGAGAGGGAGGTAGTTGAGGTGGAGGATGTTAGATGTCCTAATTGTGGTGGTGCTCAACAGATTGCATTCTATCAGTCTAGAGATCCCTGGGACTATGTTGCTCCTTTTTTGGGTGTTCTGATTTTGATCAAGGTTTCTATTCTATAACTGATGTTGAAATTGATATTCAACCAATGGAACAATTGAATTATGCCCATATTATTGTGGAGAAGGGAGAGGTTAATTGCAGGGACATTGAACATGAGCTACAGGTTTGGGTTGATTCAGTAAACATTAACTGGAGATTCTTTGTCAAAGCTGTTTCAAATTCTGAATTCATAACTAGGTTTCCTAATGCTAGATGTATTGATGAGTTATCTCACATTGGTCGATTTTACATGAAAACTCTGCCCGAAGCTCTGATTAAGCTGCAAAAGTGGACTAGAGACATTGAGTCGTTTGCTGTTATGGAGGAGGCTTTGTCGTGGTATTGCCGACGAGTACGCCATGGAGGGGTCCTCACAGTGTGTGTTTAGAGACGTGGGGGAAGGCGGATGGTTGACAGGCACGAGGTTACACAACTTACCCAGGTTCAGAATCCACGACGGTGGCGGAATCCTACTCCTGCTATAAATCACTATAATGGAAATACGCCGAGTTACAGGGATTGGTTCGCTATGCGAGGTATAAGTTGATTGGTGCCCTAAAGGCTCCCATAGGCCCGACTTATATAGTCGCCAGGTCCTAGGGTTACAGGGAAAAGTCCTAGCCGGACAGGTTACAGAGTCCTACACTGCTTACAACTAGTCTAGCGTGTCTTGCACTCCAAGGCTCCGGGTACGTCCGTGACTCCTCCGTATCCTTCCTTTATCCGGCATGGGCCTCCCTTCTGGATCCATCTAACTGGGCCACCCAGCAGGCCATGGTCCATGCTACCAACTGTGGACCACAGGGGTTATCCGGATAGGAGACATGCTATGAGGATAGCATATCCCCAATAGTAGCCCCCGGAGAACTTCGAGATCTTGCGCCGTCTTGCCTTTTCACGTTGAATGCTCCGTCCAGATGGATGTCGGCAAATCATCAAGCAACATCTTGTAGTACTCCTAAAGAACCCTGCAAGGTTTTATCCGTTTTCAATTTGTAAGTCGGAGAATTGCTGAATCTTCTATCGTACTCTTCCGTAGCCGGACTGGATCCGTCCATGCCGGAATCTTCCGATGTGATGGTTCATCTGCCAATGACATCTAGGGCGATGTAGACATAGGTCAGCAACGCCTTGTAACTCACACATGCAGAAAACACAATCATGTCCTTTTTTCCCGCGCGGGCGATACGAACCATTGGCGGCGACAGTTGGTAACATGGCGAAATTTCCGCGCACGTCCCCGCACACGTCGCCCACGCGAAAACCATTTGATAATGCTACACGAATCTCGATGCCGGAGGTTATAAATTGTAACAGCGGTGGAAATTTTACTTTTCACCTCATTATCCTCTGCATTGTCTTCTTCCTCCAGTGAGCGCCTCCTCGATCTCTCCGCGCAATCCGCGAAAAACCCTAGCTCCTCGACCTTTTCCAATCACCACCGTAACGTCCCAATGGCTAGCAGTAGCTCCGCCCCCTCCATGACGGCGTCAGGCGATGCCGCGGCGAAGCCATCGAACACCGTCATCGTGCCCCCAGAGGGTCTGGTGATTCCCAAACCCGCGGTGGTCGAAGCCACCGGTGGCAACCATAACTCAACGGCGCTGGATATGCTAGAGGAGGAGAATGACCCCCACAAGGGGTACTGGCGTGGTTCGGATATTACGGACCACGACATCAAGGAGCTGATCATCGAGGGCTACCTCCCTGCGACGGAGGGGCTCGCCTGGCGGGCGGCGCCGGCCGGCGAGGTTACCCCTTCTCCCCAAGTCGGAGAGAAGGTGTACCTCAAAGCCCAAATGGTACGCGGCGTCTCCCTGCCCATCTCCAATTTCTTCCTAGTTTTCCTCAACCATTACCGATTACAACCTTAGAGCCTCTCCCCCAATAGCATCCTCGCGCTTAGCAACTATGCGGCGCTTTGCGAGGGTTACTTAGGGATTAGGCCTAGGCTAGATCTCTTTATATACTTTTTCACCGTCAAGCGCGAAGCCGGAGCCAGCAAGGACGAGCTCAGGAATTGTGGCACGATTAGTTTTAAGATCCGGCCTGGCTGGCGGTTCCCCGACATCATTGGCCATGAGTCTTGTAAAAACTGGCAACGAACGTACTTCTACGGCCCAGATATCCCTTTGGCTGGCCGAGAAGCAACATATCCAGACTTCGTCGATGGAGCTGCCACCGAAGCCTCAACATGGAGATCCCAGGCCTCCCTTCCCTCCGACATCGACGCTTCCCGCGCTATAAGGCGGATAGAGTGGTTCGTAGAGACGGGTCTGACCGGATTGGATATGGCCATGTGCTGGTTCGTCAGGCGGATCCAGCCTCTGCAACACCGCTTGAAGTTGATGCACGAGTATACCAACAAGAGGAAGGATAGCCTTCGCATCTCCGAGGACAACTTCTCGAGCGACTCCGTCAAGGTGAAGGATAGGAAGCGTGGCTTCACCATCACCTACGACATGTTCGTAGAGAGCAAGTGCCGAAAGGTACCTGTTTGTTTTCCGTGTATGACATATACTCCAGTTCTTCCGTCTAGCCATTACCATTTCATCTAACACTTTGAGTTTTCACTTAACAGCTTAGCGACCTAGAGGAGGATAACATGGTTGTCCAAATCTATGATCCAAAGATGAAGGAAGTCACCGTCGTGTCTGACAACGATGTCCCGTTGGCGCGAAAGTGGAAGAGCTCCACCTCTGGCGCTGCCGATGGAGGCAAGAAGAAGAAGACGGAGGGTGGAGCCTCCAAGAAGACTACCGCCGCCCTGGAGGTGGAGAAAGGAAAGGTTACCGGGATCCCCTTTGCCAAAACACCCCCTCTTGTGTAAGCTTCTTTCTCTCCGACATTGTCCATTGTTTGTCTTATTCCTGTACTTATACTTTTTGTACGTTTGAGGAAGAAAGCCACAAACAGTTTGAAGAAGACCTCCAAAACTTTGGGGGCTTCTAGAAACATCAAGGATATCTTGCATCGTGACGTGTCTCCCCACGCATCTCCCGCCATCGCCCCTGTTACTCCTAGCGTCCAGCCTATGCCCGCTCCGACAAGCTCATAGGCCAAAGATGCATCTGGCCCTTCCGCCATGGAAGTGGACTCGGGTGCCTCCGTGGAGCTTGCCGTTGTTAGTGAACAAGCAACACAAGAAAGTACCTCAAACAAAATGGCTGAAGCTCCGGCTAAGGATGCCATCGGTAGCGGTAAGTCGGTGGTGGATAGTGGTACGTTTGCTGAAGGCGGCGCCTCCGCACCCAGGAAAGCCGTAGACTTCCCGAAGATAGTCTACCTGGCACTTACGCCGAGTAGCTCTGCCTTGGTTCCTGGTGCAGCGCCGACATCTCCAACATGCGGTCCTGAGGATATTCTCCGGCAAGCAGAAATCATGCAAGGAAACAACCTTTCCTTTGGCAAGTTTCTTGCTAAGAGCGCTACCAACCTCAAGATCATCGCACTTGTAAGTTTTATTTGCCTTTTGCATTTCATATGAGTATCCCACTGTAGCCCCCGAGGATTTATACAGAAAACCATAGGTCTTTGCATCTAAATGCTCTAAGAATGACTAAGCTAGAAAACTTCTCACTGTAGCCCCCAAGCATATAGTTTGAATGAACTATTCCAACTAGATGCTTTAAGAGTGGCATACGTGGCGTCTGTAAGTTTTGATACTGTAGCCCCCAAGATTCTAGTTGTAACTGAATTAGTTCCGACTATATGCTTAAAGAGAAACTAAGCATATGACTGAGTTAAAAAACTTTATACTGCAACCCCCAAGCTTCTAATCAAAAACTGAATTAGTTCCGAGTAGATGCTTAAAGAAAGATTGAGCATAATGATAAGTTAAAAACTCTCACTGTAGCCCCCAAGCCTCTAGGTGGATAGTTATCCGGCTATATGCTCCAAGCAGACTAAACAACGTTAAATTTTCCACAGAATGAGAATGCTCGGAGAGGCGTGGCCAACGACAAGTACCAGAAGATGCGCGCGGACTTGGAAGCCGAAAAGGGTAAAACTGCCTTCTTGAAGGAACAAATCACCAAGAGAAAGCGTCTGTGTTTCCTTTCTTTATCGTATTCCGACTTGGTCTTGTGTCAACATTATCCGAGTACTCACTGTGTACTGTTCTGTCTCCTACTTGTAGAAACCATTTCCAAGGCTAAGGATATTGTTGAACAATCCAAGCATATTCAGCAACTGGATAGTGAAAACAAAATCCTTAAGCAAGAGAGGAAGGATATGATGAAGATGCATGAAGACTCCATGAAAGTCCTTCAAGAGTACGCCAACACGGAGATGAACCACTTGAAGGAGGAAATCGCGATCCTGAAAGAGCAGAAAAAAGCCGCTGATGAGCAAAATCAGCGCCATCTGGATGCGTACAGGATCCTCCGACAAGAACGGGACTCCATGGCGGAAACTCTCCGGCAGGCTGAGATCAGCATCTTCAGTAAGTGATTCTCCGCCTTGTACTTCTGTAAGTTAGATACTCTGAATCTTTTTGTGTTTATTGAACTCATGCGTTCCTTTGTAGGAAATTTGCAGCTCCTATGGGGTTAAACCGGTTGCCTCCTCCGCCAAAGGAATGCATGGTCCTTGTCGGTAACTTTATCAACACCTCCATCAAGCAGACCAAGGAGATAGCCAAGACCCTCCAGATTAACATCAAGGCGGTGGACTCTATGGCGAAGTTCTCGGAGATCCTGCGCCGAGCCCCCGAGCGTATCTCAAGCTGGAAGGCTTCATGTACACGGGCCGGCGCAAGGATGGCGCAGTCAATGGTCAAGGCACACTACTAAAATGCCGACATCGACACGGTGACCTCCGGTATCCCCGATGTAGACGACAAAGGCCAAAAGATAGATCACGAAGTTATCTTGGCGTCGCTCGCGGGTTTTGACACCAGAGTCGCCGAGTTGGTCGACCCTAACGTCTTTGTGCCTATGAAAACCATTGATGGTGGCAACCAAAGATACTCCGAGTCCCTCAACGCTGCCGACTTCGAAGAGGATGGCTCTCCTGCTGCTGATGATGCTTCGTCCAAGTCTCCTGTGCCAGAGGAATGAAAAAACAATATGTAATATTTGTTTCCTATGTAATTTGTATGTGGAAAAAACTACTTGTTAACTTAATGGTTGTTATTTCCTGCTACTCAAGAACTGGTTCCAACATGTATATATTTTTAAGAAAGTGCTGGCTTATCCATTACTCTGGTTTTTATGCTTGACTTTTCGTGAGTCGGAAGACTCGTTGTCCGAACCATGCGCTCAGGTGATGATGCCCAATGGCACCGTCAATAAACTAAGCACAAAATCGCCGATAATAAGTGCCAAAAGTCACTACTCGAGAATCCACATAAAAACAACAAAGAACGTGTAGACCAGAAAACTTAAGCTAACGCCCGCAGGCGGAATTTTCACAAGTGCAATCGCAAATCTTGTGCATAAAGGTTTTATACGATCCAAAAATGAACACTAAAGGAGGTAAAAGACTCAGAAATATGAGTGAACCAGAGAGCTTTATTTCATTGATCATATAAGAGGTACACAATAGATAAAAAATGCTAAGTGTAGAAAGGACGTAGTTGTGCTATGTTCCATGGCCGATCAAGCTCCGGGTAGTCATCATCCGCGTCATGTCGCTTACGCTTATGATCCTTGTTGGGTCTATCCTTCAGTTCACGATTGTCAACGAGGTAGTAAGACCCATTGAGTATCTCCTTGCTTATGATGAACGGTCCTTCCCATGGCGGGGATAATTTGTGTGACTTCTTATGCTTAAGTCGAAGCACCAAATCCCCCTCTTTAAACGAGTGATGCCGAACGCGGCGACTATGGTAGCTGCGTAGCTTCTGCTGGTAGATGGCGGATCTTTGGAATGCCAATACACGCTCCTCGAGAAGGTCCACATCTAGGCGTCTGGATACTTCAGCGTCATATTTGTCGTAGGCGGCAACTCTTGGTGCATCGTGAAGGATGTCGGAAGGCAGGATGGCTTCTGCTCCATATACCATGAAATAAGGGGTGTAGCCGGTGGATCTGTTGGGTGTAGTTCGTAAACTCCACAACACAGATGGCAATTCTTCCTCCTAGGCTCCAGCTGCTCTATGTAGCGGTGCCTCAAGACGTGGCTTGATTCCCTGCAGAATTAATCCATTGGCTCGCTCAACCTGACCATTGGACTGTGGGTGTGCCACAGATGCAAGGTCAAGCCGGATGCCCTTGTCCCAACAATAAGCCTCCACTTCTCCGAGTGACAAGTTGCTGCCATTGTCGGTGATTATGCTATGTGGTAGACCAAATCTCACCACTAGACCCTGGACAAACCTAAGGGCAGTTGCCCCATCAATCTTTCTAATGAGTTTAGGTTCTATCCATTTGGTGAATTTATCAACTGCTACTAGCAGATGCGTAAACCCACATGGTGCTGTCTGTAGCGGACCAACCATGTCGAGCCCCCAGACTACAAACGGCCAAGTTATTGGTATTGTTCGCAATTCTTCAGCAGGAACATGTGGTTGTCGGGCATAGTACTGGCATCCCATGCATGTCTCAACCAGCTTGTCGGCGTCCGACTTTGCGGTCAGCCAGTAGAATCCTTGCCGGAAAGCTTTAGCAACCAATGATCAGGGAGCGTGATGCCCACAGTCTCCGAGATGGATTTCGCTTAGGATTTCAATACCTTCTTGCTGGGAAACACACTTAAGGTATACACCAGTAGTGCTTATTTTGTAGAGCTATCCATTTATTATGGTATAGCCCTTTGCTCGACGTACTATTTGCCGTCTTTCGACCTCGTCGTTAGGTAAAGTTCCATGTTCGAGATATTCCATGAACGGTTTTGTCCAAGCCGGAGGGACCTTTGCCACCATGTGGACGAAAGAGTCTACTTTGTCCGGGATTTCGATGTCCGCTCCCTTCACGGATGGTGTCCATAGATGCTCCAGGAAAACGCCAGGCGGAATTCGTTTGCGCCCTGATCCAAGCTTAGACAGTAGATCAGCCGCCTCGTTTTGCTCCCTAGGTACATACTTGACCTCGTAGCCCAAGAAGCTCTTGCCTATCTCGTCCACTTCGTCTCATATGCCGCCATCATAGGGTTCCGCGCGTTCCAGGTGCCAGCCACCTGCTGGGCAACCAAGTCGGAATCTCCACAACAAACTATGCGCTTGATGCCAATATCCTTGGCTATGCGTAGTCCGTGAATGAGTGCTTCATACTCCGCCATGTTGTTTGTAGCCTCGAAGTGGATCTACAGAACATAGTGTAGCTTGTCCCCAGTTGGTGACTATAGCAGTACACCAGCCCCCGAGCCGTTGAGTAGCTTTGATCCGTCAAAGTGCATCACCCAGTACTTTGGTTCCGGCAAAGGGGTAGCATCTGGCATCTCCGTCCAATCTGCGATAAAATCCACCAAGGCTTGCGATTTGATAGCGTCGCGTCTCTTGTAGGTGATCTCTAAGGCGACAAGCTTGATGCCCCACTTCGCGGCCCTTCATGTAGCGTCGCTATTGTTGATGATGTCGGACAGTGGAGTCTTGCTCACCACTGTGATAGGGTGCTCTTGGAAATAGTGCCTCAGCTTCCGAGAAGCAAGGAATACTCCATAAGCTATCTTTTGGTAGTGCGGGTAAAGCTGCTTGGACTCTGTCAAGACCTCGCTTACACAGTAAACTGGTCGCTGTACTCCGTGTTCATAGCTTGGTTCCTTCCGCTCTACCACGACGACGATGCTGATTACCCGGTTGGTGGCCGCCATGTAAATTAACATGGGCTCTCCAGGCTCGGGTGCTGCAAGGATAGGCGCTGAGGAAAGTATCTCCTTGAGATGCTTCAATACTATGTCTGCCTCGTCCGTCCTCGTGAATTTGTCTGCCTTCTTCAGCAACTTGTATAGCGGCAGAGCCTTCCCTCTAAGTCGGCCGACGAACCGACTAACTGCTTCAACACAACCTGTTAGCCGTTGTATGTCCTTTAGGCATGTCGAACGGTTTATGTTTAAGATGGCCTTGATATTCTCCGGGTTGACCTCGATTCCATGTTGGGAAACGATGAAGCCCAACAATTTGCCGGCTAGAACCCCAAAGACGCACTTCTTAGGGTTAAGCATCATGTTGTATTTCCGGAGATTGTCAAAGTTTTCTTTTAAGTCGGAGATTAAGTCATTTGATTTTTTAGACATCACCGCTATATCGTCCATGTATGCGTGAACGTTCCGACCAATTTGGTCGTGTAGGCAATGTTACATTGTTTGTTGGTACGTAGCACCTGCGTTTTTTAGCCCAAAGGGCATCGTGACATAGAAAAACGTGTCGTAGGGTGTAGTGAACGAAGTGGCCAATTGGTCCGACGTCCTCATATTGATCTGGTGGTATCCTGAGTATGCATTGAGAAAACACAAAAGTTCTGAGCCAGCCGTTGAGTCAATGACTTGGTCAATGCGAGGCAAAGAAAACAGATCTTTGGGACATGCCTTGTTCAAGCCGGTGTAATCAACACACATTCTTAATTCTTTGGTTCCCTTTTTGGGGACAAGTACAGGATTGGCCACCCATTGGGTGTGAAGGACTTCTCGAATAAAACTAGCCTTAAGTAACCTAGATATCTCTTTGCCTATGGCGCGTCTCTTCTCATCTCCAAAGCGTCGTAGAGGTTGTTTCACTGGTTTACATTTTGGATCAATATTCAAGCTGTGCTCGGCAAGTTCCCTAGGTACACCTTTCATGTCGGCAGGTTGCCAAGCAAAGATGTCCCTGTTCTCACAAAGGAACTCGACGAGCTTGCTTTCCTATTTAGGGTCCAGGTTCATCCCAATGGCGGTTATCTTGGAGGCATCGCCTACCACAAGTTCCACCGGCTTGGTCTCGATGGCGGCCTTGAATGCTGGGGCGGAGTCAGAAACCTGTTTCTTCGATGCGGGCATCTTAGAGGCATCGACGTTGCTCTGGATCTCCTTGAATTCTTCACTATAGAGGACAGCTTCTGCGTAGGCTACTTCTCCAATCTCGCAGTCCCTTGCTTTGGTAAAGCTTCTGGATACGGTAATGACACTGTTTGGTCCGGGTATCTTGAGCTTGTTGTAGACGAAGCATGGCTTGGCCATGAAGGTTTGGAATATGTCGCGGCCGAATATGACGTGGTACACGCTCTTGAAGGGGGCCACCTCAAAGGTCATGCGTTCTTGCGGTAATTATTGACATCACCAAAAGCGACATGAAGTGTAATGCACCCAAGGGACCGAGCCTCCCGACCAGGAACTACGTCGTGGAAGATGGTGTTGGTCCGCCTTAGGTTTGCCTCCGTCAAGTTCATCTTCTGTAGTGTATCCATGTACATGATGTTGATGGTGCTTCCACTATCCACCATACATTTGGTGAACTCATTGCCGTCAATCAAGGGGTTGACGACCATGGCGTATTGGTTCTTCATAGGGATGAGGTCTAGGTGATCCTTCCTATTCCAAGTAAATGGAATCTCCGACCAGCTCAGGTACTAGGGAACTAGGGGTAGAGTAGCCATCAATATCCTCATGGAGGTGTTCTGTTGTCGGACGGTGGGGGTGCCAAGGAAAGTGTGGAAAATCGCCGCCTTATTTTCGAAAGGGTTCTTGCCTTTGTTGTCGCTCTTGGCGGCGTGCTTAGGGTCAACGTCCTCGTCCATGTCACTTGAATCCTTGGACTCCTCCTTCTTCTTATTCCCCTTGCCCTTGCCTCCCGGTCTGTTCTTCCGACTTTGCTTGTAGCCGAATTCTGGGTCCTCCTTGAGGTCATTGACGAACTTGCAATGGTGATTGGTGTGGGTGGCCTTGCCATTGGCGTCTAGGTGTACGAGGCACGGAATATCGCAGTACTCCTCGTAAGTTTGGGGAACGCGGAGCGCTGCCGAGGTAGTTTCACTTCCTCGCTGCTGCCCACGGCCTTCTCCCCATCCTCGGCCACGCTGTCCGCCATCACCTCGTCTTGCGAAAGTCATAGCGACCATGTCGGGAGTTTGCTTTTCTTCTGGTGCGGTCTTCCGCTTTGTGATGCTGTTCCTCTGAACTTGAGTTGAAACGGCCGTTGCCGGCAGAGAGCCGCGAGCATCATCGTCGGCAGCTGCGAACTCATTGGCCAACTGAATCATCTGGTTCAAGTCTAGCTGGTGATTTTCCTGCAAGCGCTTCAGCTTATGTCGGAGCAACGTGCCCCTTTCCAACCCATCGATGAAGGCGGCCATGGCGGTCTGGGCGTGCACTCCTGCACATGAATTCTTCATATCCAGCCAGCAGGAGAGGTAGGCGCGAGATGTCTCGTCTTTCTCTTGCACGCACCGCTGTAGATCGCCAATAGTGCAGGGACGTTTGTACGTACCCTCGAAGTTCTTGGTGAACGCTTCTTGCATGTCCAACCAATTGCAAATGGATCTTTCCGGCAAGTCATCAATCCATTGACGGGTCGTGCCCGCCAACATCAATGGGAGGTACTTGTGCGACGTTGGGGATACCCCCGGCGATCTCCACCGTGTTGCCATAGTCCTGCAACCATGTAGCTGGCTTGGCGGTGCCGTCATAGGGCTTGATTGTCTTGTCAATCCGAAAACCTTTGGGGTAAGTTGCGGACCGTATCACAGGTCCAAAACAACGTGGTCCCAAGTATGGTCCTTCCCGGGCCTCATGGATCTTGTCCAGATGCGAACGTGCATCGTATGGCTCTAGGCTTCTTTTCTTCTTCTTGCCATCAGGGGATGGGCTACGTGAACGACGTGGGCCTCCTCCGCCATGGTGGATGATAGGTGGCGATGGAGGCGGAGGTGGCGGTGGGTTAGCCTTCTTGCTATTACCCTCCTGCGACGCCTCACGCTTGTCGCGGTTGCTTGTCGGACATGGAGGGTCATGGCGCGACCTGCTCTTGTGTCCTTGGTTGCGCTCTCCGTCATGACGGGTCTGCTCCGTGTTGTCGCGAATGATGATGCCGCTTTGCCTTGGCGGAGGCATATCCGTGCGACGGTGGTATCTTTGTGATGTCAGGGGGAACGGGGCGGTGGAGATGGGTTACGAGGTTGGGCCTTCTCTCCATGGTTGGAGGATATGGGTATATCATCCTTCCTATTGCGCGCATCCCTCTGTCTTTGTTCTGACGAACCTGTCTGAGACCCAACATCAAGAGGAGATCTATCCCTTGGCGGCTTATGCTGACTAGACTAGCAAAACGCTGGGTCAGACTCAAGCCTCTGGGAGGTGGCCTTTTCCTGCTATTTCACCGCATTGGCCACTAGGTCATAGACCTGGTCCACCGCTTCGGGTGATCTATCCTGCTCTAGAAGGGTCTTGGCGACGGCGAGGTTGAGGAGAGGAGTGGGCATCACCTGACTGCCTTCACTATCAATGTATGGCTTGGTCTGTGCCGGCTTCAACGGAGCCCATCCTAGGTTTCGCCGCACACCAGGATCGTTGATGACGCGAGCCGGAGCTTTCTTGGCCTTCTGCTGCTGCAGAGTCTTGTACTTAGCCTCCTTTGCTCTAGCTTTCTCTATTGACTTCTGCATGTTGGCTAGATCTCGATCTAGCTGTGCGCCCTGCTCCGCGATGGCCTGCGCTTCCTCCAACAGCTGCTGGCGCTTCTCGTCAAGCTGGACTACATTGCGAATATGAGCCACGGTCATAGGCTCGACGAGGAGATTGTCGTACATCACTCTATCAGCTGGAGTGATTTGGGCAGCAGCAGACGTAGATGCCGGAGGTGGCAGGTTTGTGGTGTTGTTGTTGCTTGGACCGGTGCCGAGTTCCTGCGGCTGCTACACCGGGTTAGGCGGAGGGGGCATGTCCTTTGCACGATCATTGTCGTTAGCAACAGGTGGTCCCTTCCCCTTGTCCAGCGCTGTAGGCGGAGCTCTTCCGGGTTGATCTTCGTCCATCGCCGTCCTTGGTGACGAACACCTCTCGGGACGTGACGGTGTTGTTGGTCTGTTCGTCACGCTTGTACTCCTCCTCCATCTCCTGCATGGCAGAGTCTAGCTCCTCCGGACTGAAATCTATCTCCTCCGAATCTGCGCTGAAGTCGGCGTAGAGCGCGTCAATCACGGAGTCGGAGGGTGTCGGGGCTTCCTCAATGACGGGGGGTGGAGGTGCAACAACAACGATGATGACTAGAGGCGGTGGCGCTGCTGTGGCGATGGCGGCGGGAGGTGGTGGTGGTGGATGAAGTGGTGGCGCTCCGTTAATGAGCGCAAGAGCTGTCTGAGCTGCCTCCTCAGCCTCCGCGTAGTTGTTGATGGTGTTCACCATGCTTTCGAAGGTGAGGCGTCCTGAAGCCTAATGTCGCCTTAGGGAATGCCGAAGAAGCGTTCCCTGGTCCAGTCCTTCCACAAAGTGATACATAGCATCATCATTGGGGTAATGCGCCATATATGCTCGTATACGGAGCCACCTGGCAAGATAATCGCGGGTTTTTTCCCCTCTATCTGGATGCAACCTGCCAGATCGGAGATGGTAACCACGCCGACAAACTTGGATCTCTGCTATCCAGACGCGCAGACGAAGCCGGCGGACTTTCAACGACCTTCCACCGTTATATCCTACACAGGGGCGGTTTGGGTGGGCCTTGAATTTTTCTGATCTTTGCCAGCAAACTCCGAAGAGAGATCCGACATCGATCCTTCCGCGAATGTATCTTGCCCGTAGGCGGTCAGTGCGGGTCTTGATGCTCCTCCGACTCCCAGGGAACTAGTGCCCGAGTCGGTTCGCCGATGAAGAGGTGGATATCTCCGATGGGGACGATAGAGCATCGAGTAGGGTTCGTCTTCACCGGGATCCAGAACTCGTCAGGAGGGACGATCGGAACATTACCGGAGAAGAGAACACGACCGATGGCTATAGTTTTGCCGATTCCCGCGAAGATCTTGGTCCTCGCCCGCTGAAGATCCTGAAGTGCCTCTTGCCGACGAGTGGGCGCAAACAGTGGGCGCCAACTATCGTGGTATTGCCGACGAGTACGCCATGGAGGGGTCCTCACAGTGCGTGTTTAGAGACGTGGGGGAAGGCAGACGTTGACGGGTACAAGGTTACACAGCTTACCCAGGTTCAGATCCCACAACGGTGGCAGAATCCTACTCCTGCTATAAATCACTATAATGGCAATACATCGAGTTACAGGGATTGGTTCGCTATGCGAGGTATAAGTTGATTGGTGCCCTAAAGGATCCCATAGGCCCGACTTATATAGTCGCCAGGTCCTAGGGTTACAGGGAAAGTCCTAGCCGGACAGGTTATAGAGTCCTACGCTGCTTACAACTAGTATAGCGTGTCTTGCACTCCAAGGCTTCGGGTACGTCGGTGACTCCTTCGTAGCCTTCCTTTATCCGACATGGTCCTCCTTTCTGGATCCATCTAACTGGGACGCCCAGCAGGCCATGGGCCATGCTACCAACTGTGGGCCACCCGGGTTATCCGGATAGGAGACATGCTATGAGGATACCCATATAGCATATCCCCAACAGGCTTGGTTTAGAAATAAGGGAATTCCAATGAAATACAGGAATAGATCCACTGCTTTTTATGTTGCTAGTTTGGTTGGCAAACCTCTGATGTTGCACAAGAATTTCCTAAGAAATTATGCCTATGTCAGAGTCAAGATTGAGTGTCAGGATGTATGCTTGGTTCCTAACTCAAGAATTGGAGAGATCAAGAAGGGCTTCTATGAATTCCAATACACCAGAGAGCTGCTTTATCCTAATGTTACCCCTGCTGACCAAGCTTCCCAAATAGTTGCTACTGGTGAGAATAATGAGCATCAAGGAACTCCAAAAAGGCAAAGGGTGAATGAGAGTTATTCTAATGTTGAAGGAAATGGTGCTGGGAATGGTGATGGTTGATACCTTCGATCCGGATTACGGATGTAGTATAGCTCTTTTCCCTAATAGACCTAGGTTATCGAATCCTCAAGATGCAGAAAGCGTAGTAAAGTTACTTTAATGGACCTTCGGGAGTTTTAGAATTCTTTTTGTGTGTTACTGGACCAAGAATTTGCTGCCTTTTGTTGTTGTCGATGATGGAGAGAGATGGCCTGGGATTTTCGGTTTCACCTGTAGCTGTGCAAAACATCTGATGGGAATAAAAGATAATAATAAAGTATGCATGTAATTATTAGAGCAAGATAATTATATGTGGGAAGTGCATCCATAATTGCTATTGCCTCAACAACCGCTTATAGCAATAACCTACTAGTCTCGTCCATAGAAGAAAGAGAACTGATGATATGCATAGTGACGTCACTGTAGGGGTTCGTAGCATGGAAAACAAAAATTTTCTATCGCATACAAACAAACAAGCCAAGATCTATCTACTAGATTGTAGCAACGAGTCGATGGAATAACTTACCCTCGAAGATTCCAAAGCGGTTAACGAGAGCAGATTCTCGTGGGTGATGTAGTCGTACTCTTTCCGATCTCAAGATCGTGTAGACGATCCTTCCGGCGCTGCGTTCCGGCAGCGCTTCCGCAGTCGGTCACACGTTCGGTACTCGACGAAGACCTTCCTCTCCCTTGTTCCAGCAGGCAGCGGAGGTTGTAGTACTCTCCTCGCGATTCCGGCAGCACAACGGCGTGGTACCGGAAGTAGAGGGGAGATCTCGCAGGGCTTCGCCTTAAGCCGGTGCGAGTATGGTGGAGCTTATGAGAGAGGCTATTAGTGGTCTAGTAATTAGACACACCAATTAGAAGGCTCTAAACCAATTAGAAGGCTCTAAACCGCAGGCTAAAGCAATTAGAAGCTCTAAACCAAAACGGCTCTAAACCGGAGGTAGAAGATAGGAACTTGTGTGTTCTAGGAGGGGAGCCCTGCCCCTCCTTATATAGATGGGAGGGGGCTGGCGCGCCAGGGGAGGGAGGGAGTCCCTCCCCAACTCGGCCTAGGGCTGGCCGCCGGCTTGGAGGAGATAAACTCCTCCTCCAAGTCGGTTCCAACTCCTCTTGCTTGTTTCCCACAGTTTCTTGTTTTAGCCGTTTGACTTTCAAACTGGACATTTGACTTTTCTGTTTTAGGATTCAATTTAATCCTTTATTTGGGACAGCAAGAACACTTAGTACATGATGCAATCATTCCAATATGTAATGACACATTCATGTACCCCTCCCCCCCCCGGAGTGCCGGACAATCCGGAACCTTCTAGAACATTCCCGATGAAAACACCGGAATCATTCCCGAACTCCGAAACGGGACTTTCCTTATATGAATCTTATTCTCCGGACCATTACGGATCACCTCATGATATCCTGGATCCCATCCGAGACTCCGAACAACATTCGGTCTCTTTCTCATAATACCATAACTACTCAAACAACGTCGAATCCTTAAGTGTGTCTCCCTACGGTTCGTGAATTATGCGGACATGATCGAGACACTTCTCCGAACAATAACCAATAGAGGAATCTGGAAATTCATATGGCTCCCACATATTTCTACGATTACTTTGCGATCGAATGAACCACTTACATACGATACCAATTTCCCTTTGTCTCACGATATGTTACTTATCCGAGGTTATGATCGTCGGTATCTCTGCATACCTAGTTCAACCTCGTTACCGATAAGTACTCTTTTCTCGTTCCCGTGATATGTGATCCCTTGTGACCAAGTCACATGCTTGCAAGCCAATTGGATGACATTCCACCGAGAGGGCCCAGAGTATATCTATCCGTCATGTGGATGGACAAATCCCACTCTTGATCCATGTGTTTCAACCAATACTTTCCGAACACTTAATGCCACCTTTATAGCCACCCAGTTACGGTGTGGTGTTTGATGTCATCAAAGCATCCATCCGGTAAAGGTGATATGCATGATCTCATGGTCGAAGGAATTAGGTTACTATGTATCAGAAAGCATATAGCAATTGAACTATTGAAATGACTTGATCTTTATGCTACGCTTATCAATAGGAGTATGTCCACCATATCATTCTCCTAACGATATGATCTTGTTGTTGATAACATCTCAATGTTCATGATATGGAAACCACAATCATTTAATCAACCAACAAGCTAGTGAAATATAGAGGCTATACTAGGGACTTCAATTTAAGTTTACAATTCACACAAGTATTAATGTTTCCTTGTTAATACTATTATAGCATGAATATAAACATTTATCATAAACACAAAGATATAATAATAACTATATTTATTATTGCCTCTAGGGCATATCTCCAACAGTCTCCCACTTGCACTAGAGTCAATAATCTAGTTTCAAACCTTTGTGTATATAACACCTATGGCTTTCCGGTGTTGTATGTACACGATTGCTAGTGGTCAACTGATCTCCGGATCTGACACTTCCAGGTCCGTGTGTAATTGCATGTCTTTGCGTCTCTACGCATCACTCATTCTTTAATGAGATGGCTTTGTACAAATTTGGTCTTTCGGTGTGACCTTTAGCTCTTTGGGGTTAAAACATGTTGATAATATTGTCGCACAATATATCTTCATAGTATTATCCCACTGTGAACTACACCTAGTTTGATAACAAACTACTTGACACAAATGCCCTCTTTTGATGCTAAAATAGCAGTCATATACTTAGCCTTTTGTTGTAGTATCTGTCACAATGTCTTAACTTTGGAACTCATCCAAATCCATTATGGAACTCACTTTCCATTATATTGTGCCACCCTTAGTTTAGATTGAGATAAACTTAATTTGTACTTTGTGACAAAACTAGTATCAATGTAGTACTTTTACAATGAACTAACCATCTATTTGTCACTTCTACAAATATTATACTCTTAGTTCTTTCAAAAGATCATAAGAATATCTTACTATTGTCCAATGATCATCTTACGAATCATTCTGGCATATGCTCACAACATTTAGAGCATAGGACATATCTGGATTTGTACATATCACAGTATGATTGATATAAATACTCTTTGTGATTTCATACATCAAGTATCAATCTATACTTGATTATTTGTTTCACTTTACCAAATGTCAATACACTTGAATATATCATCAACATTGAACTTATTCAATCCTTTCTGTGTGACAAGAACCTCTCTTGTAGTTTCTATATTGAACTCATTCAATATCTTGTCTATGTACTTCTGGCACAACCATATTAGCGTCTATTGATGCCAAATATTTGGGTTTTGCCTAAGTCTTTCATCGGGATGAAATTCTTAATATGTGTTAATAAAAGATACATTATTTCCAATCAACAATATGTCTTCCACATAATGTATTAGAAACATGTCTTAGCGCTCCCACTTAATTTCTTGCAAATGCAAGCATCTCCATCGTCTCTGATGAACTTTTAAACTCCTTTAACAGTTTCATCACAGTGAAGATTCCAACTCCGTTATGCTTACTTCAACCATTGAAGTTTGCATATGTTTTTAGCATCCCTTGAATTTTAACAAAACCCTTTGGACCGTGTTATGCACATGTCCTAGGTAACGATTCTATTAGAAGAACTTGTTTTGTTTATTCAACTACCATATAACAAAATTATATGTAGTGGTTGCTACATTAATCCGTCTAGACTAAATATCACTATGACAGATCCAATCTTGTCATAGTCAACCTTTGAACATTGTTGTGAACTCTTTCCCAACATGTCGACTATTTCATAGATGTGAAACATCCATGTCTATTTCTTTATGGATCCAAATACGACTGTAAGGTCTTGTACCTTCCTAGAGGGTCTTTCAAGTTCAAATCTTGATCTCTCGTATATGGAACTATCATGGATTTTATGGCTTCAAGCCATTTTACGGAGTCAGGGCCCATCATCGCTTCTTTGCATGTAGTCGGTTCATTATTCTCAAATAATGATTCAACCCTCAAATCTTGGTATTTGTTTGTTCATCCGACCTACTTGTTTCAATAGGAACTTGGATCTCCGTGACCACAACCTTTGAGGTACGTGAGCCATGAGCTTTGTTGCTGCCTCCGGAACACTTTTCGGTGCTGCGCAACTCTGCACATACAGCTAAGGTTCTTTTAACCTTATCAAAGTTCTATTGTCCTCCCACTCTTCTTTTCACGAAAAATTCCTTCCAAAAGAAATTTGACGTTCTAAGCGACAAACACTTTTGTCTCTGGTGTTATGGAGGAATACTTAACAGTTATTCGAAATAACATACAAAGACAGGTTCATCCGACTTTGGTTGCAAACATCTTTCTTATGCAAAGCATACCAATGTTTAAGAAAGGACAACTTGGGTTTTATCCCAAACCATAACTTTATATGGTGTCTTTTCAACGGATTATGATGGAGCTCTTTTCAGTGGAAAAACGGTAATCTCTAAAGCTTTTAATCTTTAAAATATAATGGCAGTTTTATGAATTATACCTTTGATCTTACCATGTCAAACAAGGTTTAATTACATACCTCGAACGCCCCATACCCTTATGGTGTTTCGGGAAATGCAAATCCACGGAACAATTCCTTAAATCTTAGGTATTATGCTAAACTCTGTAACTCAAATATCTTCCTTTATGATCTTTATCATAAACTATTTATATTCTTGTTACTATGATTTTGCACTTCATCTTGAAAGTCTTTGAACTTTTCAAGTGTTTCATACTTTATCCTTATTAAGTAAATATTCATATATTCACTCAAATTTTTGGAGAAAGCATATGAAGTTGAAATCCATCGCTTTTGACTACACAAAATGGATTTCATACAACAATATGTACAAGTTCCAATAAGCTAGTCATTCGTTCCCTTTTGGCCTATGAACGAAGTTTTAATTATCTCTAGGAAAGTTTCACAAGCGTCATTTGATCAAAATCAAATAGACTCCAAAATTCCATCCATATGGATTTTCTTCATGTTTTCTTTCCAATATAATTTAAACGGCGATGTCACTTCCTAAGTGATCTTTCAATCAATTTGTCTTTCGACATTTTTAGCACTAGTTTTATGGATGTGATTTCTCCAACGAGATTTGTGAATCATCCATCTTTTATGGATCACGGTAATTTATTTGAACAACTCTTTTGTTCTCATAATACCTGATAAAACAAATCTTGAAGGCAAGCTTTGATGTTTAACGAGCAACACAATAACCCTTTATTTGTTCTCGATGAACATCATCACATATTCTTTTGCTAGTTACTTAGGCCATTGCAGTTCATGAATTGTGTTGTTTCGTATGACGATTCACACCAACAAATTCAGTATCAAATACTTAAGAACCACATTGTTTAATAAGCAAAGAATATAGCCATAACATGTATAGCATCTATATACTTAAACTGAACAATTCTAGTCTTTTCTTTTCTGCCATATATTTATGAGATTCTCTTTCAATATTTCCTTTTCTGTTTGAAAGAATCTATCAACATCAATAGTGGAGTCATACATATGACACATAGTCCAAAGCGTGTATAGTTAAATACCAATGTCTTTGGACTTGCACTTTGAAGTAGATCACCATCATCAAATGTTTGGTGTTCTTTCAAATTCCTTTCTTTAGTAATCTCTTGGTGTAGTAAACATTTTACCTACATCAAATATTCACCTTCATCATGGATTTATCCATGATCAAGCTACTTTTAGCTTATAACGGTGAATCATGAGTATAATGTTGCTCTCCAAATCCTTTTGGACGATTAGGACAACTAGTGTCTCCAACCTTTTGCAAATTCTCATCAAAATATGAGAACATGAACTTTGCCATATTATACTCTATCATGTTGTAACCAAAACTTCGTTTCAGATATCACAATATCTTCCACACATCATGGTTTCTGAAACAATTCTTTCAGATCCTAGATAACCTTGATATTAAGAGAATCCTTTGAATATCAATAATCATGGAGACAAACATGATACTTATATACTAACACTTGGAATTGTTACTCTTGATTTAATACTAATTATTAAACTTCATGGAGTAACCGGAACTTACTGAAAGTTTGCAATAGGACTTTTAAACTTTTAGATTAACACATCAAAAACAATACGATACCAGTTCGTAAAGTAACTAACCAGAATTCTATAGTTCTATCATCTCAATTATAACTAAGCGCAAGGTGGTAAACGGATGCCAATGACTACAACAACTATGCAAATTCACTTTGATTTAGTTTATGATAAATTGAGTTCTAATTAATAATTAAATTAATCTAGGTGAACTCCCACTCAAAACAATATCCCTCACATTGTTTTAGTGATCACACAAACCAAATCCACCACATCAAAACCGATCATCACGAGAGTTGATATAGCTTCAATGGCGAACAATCAACATGTTCATCATATCTACTATATGACTCATGGTCTACCTTTCGGTAATCCGTGTTCCTGAGGCCATGTCTGTACATGCTAGGCTCGTCAAGATCAAACCTTAGTTTCCGCATGAGCAAATCTGGCTTGCTCACGTTGTATACACTTGCAGAATCTAACACACCCGATCATCACGTGGTGCTTCGAAACAACAAGCTTTAGCAACGGTGCATACTAAGGGTGAACACTTAAGAACTTGAAATTGTGTGCTTGAGGGATCATCTTATAATGCTACCGTCGTCTACTAAGCAATACAAGATGCATAAAGGATAAACATCACATGCAATTCATAATATGTGATATGATATGGCCTTTCTTCTTTATGCTTCCGATATCCATCTTCAAGCACGAACATGATCTCCATCATCACCGGCATTGCATCAAGGTCAATGACGCTTCTCCATGGTTGTCGTCCACCGGCTTCAACTATTACAACTACTTTGAATAGACACGCGGGTCTTAACAGAATTTAAAGACAACCATATGGCTCCTGCCGGTTGCCAACTTACAATAAGGAACATTGCATACATCATATATAATCACAATCATGGCCATATCACATCACAGCACACCCCTGCAAAACAAAGTTAGACGTCTCTACTTTCTTTGCATATTTTACGTGGTTTGGGGCTTTCAATAAGTGTCGTTCTAACTTACGAACAAGAACCACAACATTGATACTAGCATTGTTAATCACCCGTTGTAAATTGGATCTTAACTATGCTAGGAGAAACAGGCACCCGCAAAGCCACTTATGCAATACAAGTTGCATGTCAAGCGTGGAGCAAGTCTCATGAATGATGTCATGTAAGGTTAGCCCGGGCCGCTTCATCCCAACATACCGCAAGATACAAAGTACACAAGAAGCAATCGACAATAAAAGCATGAACGCCCACAATGACCATTGTGTTCTACTCGTGCAACAGATCTACATATAGACACGGCTCTGATACCACTGTAGGGGTTCGTAGCATGGAAAACAAAAAATTTCTATCGCATACAAACAAACAAGCCAAGATCTATCTACTAGATTGTAGCAACGAGTCGATGGAATAACTTACCCTCGAAGATTCCAAAGCGGTTAACGAGAGCAGATTCTCGTGGGTGATGTAGTCGTACTCTTTCCGATCTCAAGATCGTGTAGACGATCCTTCCGGCGCTGCGTTCCGGCAGCGCTTCCGCAGTCGGTCACACGTTTGGTACTCGACGAAGACCTTCCTCTCCCTTGTTCCAGCAGGCAGCGGAGGTTGTAGTACTCTCCTCGCGATTCCGGCAGCACAACGGCGTGGTACCGGAAGTAGAGGGGAGATCCCGCAGGGCTTCGCCTTAAGCCGGTGCGAGTATGGTGGAGCTTATGAGAGAGGCTATTAGTGGTCTAGTAATTAGACACACCAATTAGAAGGCTCTAAACCAATTAGAAGGCTCTAAACCGCAGGCTAAAGCAATTAGAAGCTCTAAACCAAAACGGCTCTAAACCGGAGGTAGAAGATAGGAACTTGTGTGTTCTAGGAGGGGAGCCCTGCCCCTCCTTATATATATGGGAGGGGGCTGGCGTGCCAGGGGAGGGAGGGAGTCCCTCCCCAACTCGGCCTAGGGCTGGCCGCCGGCTTGGAGGAGAGAAACTCCTCCTCCAAGTCGGTTCCAACTCCTCTTGCTTGTTTCCCACAGTTTCTTGTTTTAGCCGTTTGACTTTCAAACTGGACATTTGACTTTTCTGTTTTAGGATTCAATTTAATCCTTTATTTGGGACAGCAAGAACACTTAGTACATGATGCAATCATTCCAATATGTAATGACACATTCATGTACCCCTCCCTCCCGGAGTGTCGGACAATCCGGAACCTTCCAGAACATTCCCGATGAAAACACCGGAATCATTCCTGAACTCCGAAACGGGACTTTCCTTATATGAATCTTATTCTCCGGACCATTCCAGATCACCTCGTGATATCCCGGATCCCATCCGAGACTCCGAACAACATTCGGTCTCTTTCTCATAATACCATAACTACTCAAACAACGTCGAATCCTTAAGTGTGTCTCCCTACGGTTCGTGAATTATGCGGACATGATCGAGACACTTCTCCGAACAATAACCAATAGAGGAATCTGGAAATTCATATGGCTCCCACATATTTCTACGATTACTTTGCGATCGAATGAACCACTTACATACGATACCAATTTCCCTTTGTCTCACGATATGTTACTTATCCGAGGTTATGATCGTCGGTATCTCTGCATACCTAGTTCAACCTCGTTACCGATAAGTACTCTTTTCTCGTTCCCGTGATATGTGATCCCTTGTGACCAAGTCACATGCTTGCAAGCCAATTGGATGACATTCCACCGAGAGGGCCCAGAGTATATCTATCCGTCATGTGGATGGACAAATCCCACTCTTGATCCATGTGTTTCAACCAATACTTTCCGAACACTTAATGCCACCTTTATAGCCACCCAGTTACGGTGTGGTGTTTGATGTCATCAAAGCATCCATCCGGTAAAGGTGATATGCATGATCTCATGGTCGAAGGAATTAGGTTACTATGTATCAGAAAGCATATAGCAATTGAACTATTGAAATGACTTGATCTTTATGCTACGCTTATCAATAGGAGTATGTCCACCATATCATTCTCCTAACGATATGATCTTGTTGTTGATAACATCTCAATGTTCATGATATGGAAACCACAATCATTTAATCAACCAACAAGCTAGTGAAATATAGAGGCTATACTAGGGACTTCAATTTAAGTTTACAATTCACACAAGTATTAATGTTTCCTTGTTAATACTATTATAGCATGAATATAAACATTTATCATAAACACAAAGATATAATAATAACTATATTTATTATTGCCTCTAGGGCATATCTCCAACAGTCACCGTTAATCCCAAGTAAATCCCTCACATACAGTCGTACTACCCTTTCTGTCACTAGGGTTCCCATCCTGCAGATTAGTCATTAATCACACTCCCTATACCTGGATCAATCCTCGGGGTCTTGGGTACCTGGCAAGTCCTTAGATTGAGGCAAGAGAGGGTACAATAATCATCATGTCATACAAACTAATACATGATCCCATATATGATAAATAACATCCACATACTACATGGCTAGGCCGAAGACCTTAGCCCAAGGAGAATTACTCACACATAGAGATGAAATCAACAGTCATAAACATTGTAATGGAAATCATGAGATTGGTATCAAATAGTATTACAATGTCTCCAATTGGATATGAGATCTACTATTACAAGTGGTGAAATATGGCTATGGTGGTGGAGAAGGGTTTGGAGGTTAGATCTAGATCTATTCGTATGGCGGTGTGGTTTCTGAAGTCTGGAGGAGTTTGAGGTGTAGTCGGGGGGCGTTTCCTCATCGCCTGAGGCCTCTTTATATAGGGGTACCTTTACGAAATTTGTTCTATTTGACCTAGCAGTGTCGGTGGCAACTATACGGACGGAATTTTATTCCCGTTGTATAGTTGGTCGTTGATGGCTAACGTGCAGCCTGTTGGGAACCCCAAGAGGAAGGTGTGAAGCATCACAGCAGAAAGTTTTCCCTCAGTAAGAAATCGAGGTTATCAAACCAGTAGGAGGAAGGAAACGTCAGACAGGTGTTGCAAACAACGCGGACACCTGCACAACATAAACTCAAGACTTTGCCCCAACAAATCAGTGAGGTTGTCAAGCTCACCGGTTTGCTGTAACAAAGTATCCAATGTATGGTGTGGAAGGTAATGGTTTGCAGCAAGTAAAAAAGTAATAGTTGAAGATGTATCAATGGTAAAGATTGGACTAGGGTCCATAGTTCACTAGAGGAGCTCACCTTAGATAAGCAACATGGCATGAAGGGTAAACAAATTTCAGCAGGGCAATTGACAGGAACTGAGCATGGCATAACAATGCAATACCAGACAAAAAGATCCTATGAGATTCGATTGGGAAATTAACCAATATACATAGAACGCCATCCACCTGCATCCATGACTAGAAGTCCACCTTCAGGTTATCATCCGAACCCCCTCCAGTATTAAGTTGCAAGCAACAGACAACCTCTTTAAGCAAAGTGTGTAAGGTAAACAATCCACTTGTTCCATGAATAAGAGACCGTTGTTTTCTCCCTAGTAGCAATAGCACATCTACAACCGAAGAGATTTCTATCACTTCCCTTGGAAACTAGAGGCATGAACCCACTATCGAGCATAAATCCCCCCTCTTCGAGTCACTAGCAACTACTCGGCCAAGATAGATACTAACAACGGAGAGCATGCAAGATCACAAACAACATAGACATGATAGAATCATAAAGATAAAACCATTAATCAATCTGGCATAGTAATCTCAATATCCATCGGATCCCCGCAAACACAACATGCATGATTATAAATAGATTAGATCTTGATCATGAACGGAGCTCACAAGATCTATACATGAAAGCACAAAGGAGGAGATACAACCATCTAGCTACTACATGGACCCATAGTCGAAGGTGGAACTACTCACGCATCATACCGGAGAGAAGGCCTCCAGGATGATCTCCCCTCCGGCAGGGTGCTGGGAAGAACTTCAGACCCCCCGATCTAGGGACGATGGTGGCGGCAGCTATAGAAGGTTTCGTGGAATATTGATCGGGTACTTGGGGTTTCTGCATCGGGGGCTTCTTATAGGTGAAGAGGCGAGGCTTCATACAACCATCTAGCTACTACATGGACCCGTAGTCCAAGGTGGAACTACTCACGCTTAATACCGGAGGCTAGCATGATGAAGAAGAAGGCCTCCGGGATGATCTCCCCTCCGGCAGGGTGCCAGGAAGAGCTTTAGTGTAGCACCCCGAGAAAACCAATACTAGAAAATCGCTTGTTGTTTATTATTTTGTGCATCATCATGACATCATGCATCATCCTGCATTCATAACACCTTTGGTCATATATTTAATCTTGCATTTGGTTCTTCATAATTTATTTTGGTTCGTCCTATACCTCTTCTATAGTTGGTGCCATATGTTTTGGAACCATAATGTCTTTTAGATTTGGTATTTTGAAAATTCTAATTTGATAGCATGCCCAAATTGAGTTGGGGGTATCATATCTTAATTCTATCTATTTGATTTTATCTATATCTATCATCATGTGCCCATCTTCGTCTCATTTATATCCCTTCTATCCTACATGCTTGGGCAGGTCTTCTCTCTCTAGTCTATCTTTTTGCCAACATGGTCGCCTAGTTCTATTCCACCTCTCTTCTTATCCTACCTATGGATCTACCATATCTTCTTGTGATTCCTTTTAACCATAAGCCACAGGCCACCTTTTTATTGTCACATATTCTCATATGCTATTTTCCTTCTACGCTCTTTTTTCACCTAAACTATGCCACATGTCCTACATAATGCCATGTCATTTTATTATTCTTACCACATACTCCCTTTCCACCATATAAAATCATGCCTATTATATTTCCTACACCCCATATTTTTTCCATCTATTTAATCTATGCCATAATATTCCCCCCCCCCACCTTGTCTCCATTGAAATATATCTTTTTCCTCTTACCCCTTATTATAAAGCTCCCCAAATAATTTTTAACATAGAAATACAAGTTTGTGTACAATCTTCCGCTGCCTCTTTGCTTGTTTATCTCCCTCCTAAACTTTAAATAAAATAAAATCAAATAGCATGTTTATAATCTTTTTCAAGCAGCAACCTGTCTGAATCCCCTCTATATTTTTCTTTCCCTATCTAAAAAACAAAACTAAACCGAAACCTGAACCCTTCTGAACCTGAACCAGCGCCCCTGTGCTTCTTCTCCGTACGGACGCACACCCCTCTCAGCGACCCCTGCCAGCAGAGCAAGCCGCAGTCTCTTCTCCCCTTATCCATCCCCAACAACCATAGACTAAACCCTAACCTAGCCCCTGCAGTGCCGCCGCCACCCCTTTTACTCCTACCTCGCTTTGTTCTGTCCAATTCGAGGTAGTCTGAAGCTTCAACATCTACCAAGATCCACCGCCATATTCTTCCACTGGCGAAGCTGAGACCAGGCTTGGGAAATGATGCGTCTCCCCCATCCTTTTTGCCACAGAACCGGGGCCAGAGCCATCTCGATTCGTCGCCGCCATCAAGTTCTTCCTCCCGGAGCATGTCCGCTTCCATCTTCAACCTCTGCATCCGTGCGCATCGACATCCTCCACTTCGCTGCAACCATCCGACTCTCCCCCGCCCTTGCCAAGGTCGTCCTGGACCTCAAGGTGAGGCCCCCATCCTATTCCCCTGTTTACCCATCGTCGTACTACGCTAGAAGCTCCGCATCTGCTGGTGCCCGCCTCGCCTCTGTGGCTAACCTCGCCAAGTTTCAGAATAGCAGTGGCGGTGTTGTTCGCTTCAGTTCTCGTCAATTAGAACCCCGTCAGGTTTGGTCAAATGACCCGCGCCATTCCGTTGTATTTTTGCCTCTGTCAACTCTGAACCCAAATTCAGTTAAGACAGTTAACCACAGCTCCTTGTGTAGTTCAACAATTGATCCACAGCTTAATGGTTAGCCCTTTATTTTGCCATCCTAGAAGACGCAAGCTCAAATCCCAGCTTAGGCAGTGTTTATTTCATAGCTTTTAATACTTGTCTTCAATCTTTCTTTTGCCACCTAATTATTCTATATTATGAGTTCCATAGCTCCAAATGAAATATGTTACATATAAAACTTTATCAGAAAATTTCAATGAACCTGTTCGTGCCATGTATGATCCTGTTTACATATTGACTCATGACATTTAGGTGTAATTTCTCATAACAACGAATAATTAACATATGAGTATTTGGAAAATGCTAAATATAATTTCCCGACTTTGTTTAAATTAAAGTAGCTCCTCCATGAATTTATTTTCATGCTTTCTCCACCTTTATTCTTGATGGGTAGATAAATAACTTGAATTTTTAATTAATTGTCAGGACCTCGGTTTTCGCATAATATTTTCTAGCTTCATCGCATCTTCGCCATGTCATATATCATTCATGCATCATGCTCGATATTCTGTCGTAGTATTAAATAGTGTATCCGGTGTTTCTTCTAGTGCTTTGCTTCTTCACGGATTAGGCCGATGAGTTGATGCGAGTGTCAACCCGATCTTCGGATGAACCTTCTACAATGTTTTCAGGCGAGCATTCTCTCCCTTTCTACCTATTTTACATTTCTAGTCTTTATTTCCTCATGTTGATCTATTGCTATCTGTGTTGTGATGCTCTAGTTTTCGTACCCGTGATATCCCTTGCAGCCTTATATTGCCTTGGACACATCCTATTACCTGTTGCTTGGTAGATAGTTGGACTTGCGTGTCGTAGTCGCTTGCTCAAGTGCTGTTGCGTGTCGTCAAGTACCACAGTTGTTGGAAGAATGCCATATGCTTTACGTTGGAGATGATCATGGATTTAATTACTGTTTAATAACTAAAATTGAAAGTAGGTAAATGCAGAGGCACCGGTGGGTAATAGACAATATTTGGTTTTTAACCGCTCACTGGTGTCCCGTAGGACCCCAAGTTCTTGATACCTGTTCCGAGATCGAGCGTGCTAACCACAGGTGGGGTGTGTGGGCACCCCCATCGATTTAGTACCTGATTTCAATGTACTGTACCGGGGGCCACAAAGTAGTTTGGGGCTTTATTACTATCCTGTATTTATGCCATCCTTTACTGCTTTAATTACGATTGCGCGTGGAGCGCCTGTACTGTTTAGGAACCCCGTGATACGTTTTCCTCTGTATCGACAAGCCCAGTCACACTTTCGGGTTCCCAGTCGTTTACAGCCGTCGACACAAACCCTGGGTCCGTCTCGGAGACCGGCCGACTTCGTTACGGGTAGCTTAGTGGGGTGGCCCCCTGTGCTTGCTTTGGGTCTGGGAAACGTCGTGTCCGAAACCCCGTCGACATACCGTTGGGTGTATGTTTTGTGATCTTGTACCTACCTGATCTGACAACAAGGGTGTAGGTGCGTGTGGAAACTTTGGTGCACCCCTGCAGGGTTAAATCTTTTCGAGAAGCCGTGTCTGCGGTTATGGACGACTTGGAGCACAGTTCTCGATCACAGACAACTATAACTAAAGTTTACTGTTATAACTTGACTTGTATCTGATATGACTAGTAATCAGCTTCACTACAACGGAATGGCTAAATAAAAGTACCAACAACTGCTGGGTTTGGGATATCTTATGCTTATTGTATCTGACTAGTAAGTGTTGCAACTACAACGGAATGGTTAACTAAAAGTTCCCACTGCTTATTATATCAGGATGACTATTTATACCTGACTAGTAATTGCTGCAACGATAACTGAATAAATAAAACTGCCAACTATGTGAGTTCCTCGGTTGACTTCCTCGTCTGGTCTCGAGGGGGAAATACCAGGATGGGTATGTTTGGTGGTAGTATCAGGTTGGTTCCGAATAGGTCTTTCTTATCCCTCTCTGATAGCCGACAGTTATATCGGGTCTCTATAGGTTGTTTAGTGCATGCCGCGCTGCCGCTTCAGTCCACCATACCTATGTAGGCGAGGACCGCCGAATTCTAGTATCGCCGTGTACTGGCCTCAGTACTGACCGCTCTCTCTTTTTCCTTTGCCCTTTGTCGGCACCCCTTTTGTTTAAGCAGGTTTTGAGATCGACGTCGTTAGCAGGGTTACCCTTCCGGCTTGGCCTGGGCAGGGTTATGGACGCCATTGGTTATTCTTCAGGGCTCTTAGATCAATTTGCATCTTGTCCGTACTCAGACGCTGTATCGTTTTCAAGGTGATTTGGATCTTTATACTGTATATTGTATTCTTGACTCATGGAGTCGTTGTTGTATATATATGTTCTATGGGTTCCATCGTGGACTATTGTGTAATGATATTACTTTGTTTTCCACCCGCACGAAAGTGCCTGGTGGGCACCTTTGAATCGTTTCTATGCGGGTTTGGAGGGATTCACTAAAACTTGCATAGGGCCAATTCGGAGGGTGCTACATTTAGATCCCCCCGATCTAGGGACGATGGTGGCAGCGGCTATAGATGGTTTCATGGAATATTGATCAGGTGGTTAGGGTTTAGGCATCGGGGGCTTATTATAGGCAAAGAGGCGAGGCTGGGAGGCGTCCAGGGGGCCCACACCCTACCCAGGCATGGGGCAGGGCCCACCCGCGCTTAGGGGGGTCTGGCCGCCCTGGTTCGCGTCTCTGTCTCGTCTTCTGGATTCGTGTCCCTCATGGTAAAATATTGACTTTGGCTTTTGTCCCGTCCAATTCCAGGAATATTGATTTTCTGCCTTTCTGGAACCAAAAGCAGAAGAAAACAGACAACAGGCACTGTGGCAACTTGTTAATAGGTTAGTTCCAGAAAAGATATAAAAACACCTCAAAGTGTAGACAAAGCAAATCAAAGTAGATACTAAACAAGCATGGATCATCAAAAATTATAGATACGTTTCCGACGTATCAAGCATCCCCAAGCTTAACTCCTGCCCGTCCTCGAGTAGGTAAGTGATAAAAAGAATAATTTTGAGGTGAAATGCACCTTCAAAACCAAGATCAAACCATTTGCAAGCATTGAAAGCTGGGATCAAAGAACTCTAAACATGTGCATGAAAGATGGAGTTCTCACAATAGGACATAGTAACTATGCATGCGACATGACAGGCTACAAACAAAGATTATGAATAACATGCATTGAAAAACGTTTGTTTGTTTCACATACAGAAAACATAGCATAGTGGCAATCATCTTGTTCCTCATAGAGTAGAAATAAATGCATAGGACACCTTCAAAGTTCACAAGGGTGACTAGAAACAAGTAGCACAAGAACAAGTAATATCACAATATGCATCAATCAATAAGCTTTGGAACACTGCACACATAATGACAACTATGCTCTCTTAATTGTGCCTAAAGGTAGAAGGTGGAGACTCAAATAATGGTGGAAGAAAAGCCTTTCATAAAGGAAGCATGGATTTCAAGTTTCAAAAAGAGCTTCCAAAAATTATGGTACTTGTTAGCTTTCAGCCCTCATTACCCCTATCATAAGCATCTTAAAGTCATTAAGGTTAAAGTGAACAAATATGGAGTATATGCTTGACAAAGTATAAGTTGGCAATCTCAAGTCCCTTGAATACGAGGACCACACCTCATGCTACTCAACTTCAGTCACCTGTAAGTTCTTGTCATTGTAAGTATATGCATATCATAGAGAACCTCCAACGGGGTACCCCTTGCACATGGTACATGAGATATCCTATAACCAAAATGACAAGTCAAGCAGACAATGAGCATCTCAGCGATCTTTTTATTTACTATATGCATAGCTTTTTATTAAGGATGCTTCATAGATAGCTTACTATGGTGATGCTGCAAGTTTCCACCATGATTAGGCATGGCTTAGGCTAGTGGCCCAGGCGTTTCTCTAACACAAAATACAAACTCCATGGACTTACAAGTTCCCTCTTTATTTCATACCGGTGACATCCATAGACAAAAGAGCATGATATCAACTCAGTACAAAGTACAAGTACAATGTTGAAAATGTTCCCCTTGACAGCACGATTCTGCTAATTCCAACGTATAAGTGCAAGCATATACAACATAGATGACACAATGGTTCAAGTTTATTAGGGGCAAATAATATAAAGTGTGCCATCAAGTTTGTGAGGGATTTAATCACTAAATTTTCACATAACAAAATAGTTTTTAATTGGAAGATAGCTAAAAACAAGAATATACTTGGAATGGTGTAACATACCATGCATAGGAGTTTATAGTGGACAACTTGGAAAAACTTGGTTTCTTGGGAGTTGGAAGCATTAGTAGATTTTACTCATACAAGTGGAGGCTAGCAAAAGACTGGGAGCAACCAACTAAGAGAGCATAATAGCCTAATCATGCAGAGCAACAAAGCATTACTAATCGAAGCATAGAGTGGTACTACAAGTCAAGGAAAAAATGATCATAGAGGCTATGGTGACTTGTCATAGTCATAACATGGTGTAAGCATGTGCCAAGTCAACCCAAACAAAGCATCAAAGGAGAATACCACAATACTATGCTTTTGCATGCTAAAACAACGCATAATTTCTTCAAGGCACACTAAGCAATCCCAATTGTTTGGAACAATACATGCTACAGCAATAATCACTAAGCATAAGGTTAAAACAACACCTAGCATGTAATGCTAAAGTCTAAGTCACAGTCAATGCAAGCTCCTCTTGCACTTACAAGCAAGACCTTACTACTCATTTCCAACACCAAGAAAATTATTTGCATGCAACACAACGAGAACGGGGGTCCAAACTACTTTATTCAAGCAAACTAAACAACCTAAGCAAAGAAAACGAAAACTAAGATGCTCCAAGAACAACACAACTGTGTATGAAATAATAAAAACGAAGTGTCTAGACAGACCTGAGCTTTTTATTGATGAAGAAGGGGATGCCTTGGGCATCCCCAAGCTTTGACGTTTGTACCTCTTGGATATTTCTTGGGGTGACACCGGGGTGGCATCCCCTAGCTTGAGCTTTTTTCCATTCTTCATCTCATTACATCGTTCTCTCTCTACACCTGAAATTTTCCTTCATACAAAACTTCACACAATCTTCATTAGCAACATTAGTTTATTCAAAAGATATTAGACCTCTGGCAAAGCTTTGGAACAACAAGAATTTTCACTAAAAACACAAGATACTATAGAAACTCCTTCAAAAATCTCAATTCACCTAAAGAGAACTCAAAAAGGAATCAATAAGAAGCAAATGCAAATAATGGCAGAAATCTGTCAAAACAGACTAGCAGGTAGAAACCGATTTTTTCGAACGCCTTATGTTGCTCAAATAAAAAAGTACTGAACTAACGAAAGTTATCTAACATACTGGGGGATTTACTAGTAAATTTTCAGCTCAATCCGAGTTACATAGACTCCTCACGTATTTTTATGGTGGAGGACAGAAATCTGTTTCCGGACATCAACTCCCCAAATCTTATTTCCCTCTCATTAGAGGTCATTCTTGGCACAAAAAAAGCAATCAAAATGGATAAGGAGAGGTCATTACTGAAGTAATAACTTCCAAGACTCAAGAAACTCTTGGGTTATGTCCCAACAAGTACTTTTCTTTAACGCCTTTAAGTTAGGCACAAGAAGCAAGAAGAATCAAGTATTTTCAAATGAAGAAGCATTACCCCTCTTGTTCTTTACTTTGTTACCTTTCTTCTTCTTGTACCTTGGGGGAGTTGATACGTCCAATTTGCATCACCATTCTATATCATAATTTGCCTCTATTCATTGATATATGTCTTATTATGAGGTATTACTTATATCTCTTCCACTGTGTTTGCATGTTGGATGATTCTTGGAGGATGGACTGCCAGAGTCTGGATTCTGATGGAAAAAGAGGTGTTTTGATGCAATTTCGTGAAGATCAGAAAAATACCAGAAAAATATGGGAAAATTATATTTTCCCGAAAGACCTAGGAAGCCAGAAGGGGAGGCGAAGAAGGGCCATAGGGGGCCCACACACCTTAGGTGCGGGCCCACCTTGCCCCGTGCCTAGGGCAGGTGTGGCCCACCTACCCAGCCTCCGACTCCTCCTTCTCGCCTATATCTTCCTTACAGAACCCTAACACCAGCGGAGCGACCACAAATAGATTTCCACCGCCTCTGCGGGGCAGAAAACACCAAGAGAGAAAGATCTCTCCGACAGATAGATTTCTGCAAGGGGAATTCCTTCCCAGAGAGGGGAGATCATCGCCATCAACATTGTCATCAAGCTAGACTTCATCGGGATCATCATCATCCACACCATCATCTCCACCAGCACCATCATCACCACTCTGTCCCGCTATAACAATTGTGTTGGATATTGCTTTAGTTCTTAGGGGAAACTTTCCCGGTGTTAATTACTATTGTAGTTGATGCTTGTGAGTGGAACCATTGGATTATTGTTTATGTTTATATTGTTATCCATCACCATATCATCTTTGATCTTGATCCATATGATGTCTTGTGAGTAGTTCGTTTAGTTCTTGAGGACATGGGAGAAGTCATGTTGTTATTAGTGGATTTGTGTTGAGTTATTATTCGATGGTTTAGTATTTAAGTTGTGGTGCTATTATTCTAGTGGTGTCATGTGAACGTTGAATACATGATACTTCACCATTTATGGGCCTAGGGGAATGCATTGTGTATTTTGCTACTAATTGTGGGGTTGCCGGAGTGACAGAAACCTGAACCCCTATTAGGACACCTTTGCACAAGGGGGCGTAGGATCTCAAAGTTTAAGGTTGTGGTTAGGTTTATATCTTAATTACTTTCCTATAGCTGCGGATGCTTGCAGGGGGTTTAATCACAAGTATGTAGTAGTCCAAGTAAGGTCGGTACATTAGCACAGGTTCACCCACATAACACTTACAACACCAAAGAAGATTACTCAACTATTTGAAGCGAAAGCACTTGACAGAATTCATGTGTGTCCTCGAGAACGTTTGGTCTTTATAAGTATTTCCACCAGCTTGTCCTTTGCTAAGAAAGGATTGGGCCACTAATACGTTGGAAACGTATCTATAATTTTTGATGCTCCATGCTTGTTTAGTATCTACTTTGCTTTACTTGTCCACACTTTGAGGTGATTTTTACATGTTTTCTGGTACTAACCTATTAACAAGTTGCAACAATGCCAGATGCATGTTTTCTGTTGTTTTTGGTTTCAGAAAAGTTAGTAAAGAAATATTCTCTGAATTGGACGGGACATACGCCAAAGTCAATAACTTTACGTGGGGAACAAGAAGTCCAGAGGAGAGTCGGAGGGGCCCTCCAGGGGGCCAGACCCACCCCAGGCGTGGGGATAGATGGGCCCGCGCCTGGCTAGGGTTTGGTGGCCCTGTCCGCCTCCTGGTCTCGCCCCTTCGCCTATAAGAAGCCCCCGATGCAGAAACCCTGAGTACCCGATTAGAAATCCACGAAACCGTCTGTAGCCGCCGCCACCATCATCCCTAGATCGGGGGGGGGGGGGATCTAAAGCTCTTTCCGTCACCCTGCCGGAGGGGAGATCATCCCGGAGGCCTTCTCTCCAGTATGATTCGTGAGTAGTTCCACCTTGGACTATGGGTCCATGTAGTATCTAGATGGTTGTATCTCCTCCTTTGTGCTTTCATGTATAGATCTTGTGAGCTCAGTTCATGTTCAAGATATAATCTATTTGTAATCATGCATGTTCTGTTTGCGGGGATCCGACGGATATTGAGATTATTATGTTTGTTTGATTAATGGTTTTATATTTATGATTCTATCATGTCTGTGTTGTTTGTGATCTTGCATGCTCTCTGTTGCTAGTGGTTATCTTGGCCAAGTAGTTGCTAGTGACTCCAAGAGGGATTATTTATGCTCGATAGTGGGTTCATGCCTCTAGTTCCCAAGGGAAGTGACAATAATCTCTTCGGTTGTAGATGTGTTGTTGCTACTAGGGAGAAAACAACGGTCTCTTGTTCATGGAACATGTGGACTGTTTACCTTACACACATTGCTTAAAGCAGTTGTCTGTTGCTTGCAACTTAATACTGGAGGGGGTTCGGATGATAACCTGAAGGTGGACTTCTAGTCATAGATGCAGTTGGATGACGGTCTATGTATATTTTTGTATTTCCCAATCAACCTCATGGGATCTTTCTGACTAGTAATTGCATTGTTATGCCTTGCTTAGTTCTTGTCAATTGCCCAGCTGTAATTTGTTTACCCTTCATGCCATGTTGTTTATCTAAGGAGAGCACCTCTAGTGAACTATGGACCCCGGTCCAATCTTTACCATTGATACATCTTCCACTGTTACTTGTTTATTTGCTGCAAACCATTACTTTCCACACCATACGTTTAATCCTTTGTTACAGCAAACCGGTGAGCTTCACAACCTCACTGTTTGTTGGGGAAAAGTCTTCAGTTTGTGTTGTGCAGGTCTCCGCGTTGCTTGCAACACCTGTGTGACGTTTCCTTCCTCCTTCTGGTTAGATAACCTCGGTCTCTACTGAGGGAAGACTTGCTGCTTGCTGCTTCACACCTTGCTCTTGGGGTTTCCAACGAAGTGCTCCACGTCAGCACCATCAACAAGTTTTCTGGCGCCGTTGCCGGGGAGGCCAAGGACATCTTCACTAGGGGAGTCCTTCACTTCCTTTCTCTTTACTTTGTTTTTAGTTTGTTTTGTTTCTTTTGCTTGGTTTTGTTTGCCTCTTTCCAAAAAAAACCAAAAAATTAGTCTAGTTTGGTTTGCTTGCTTCATTCAAAAACACAAAAAAATTAGTTCCTGCTCTAGCTGATGCTGCTGTTTTTGGCTTGCCCACCTTTGCCAAAATGAACTCCACTGAGAACACCAAGTTGTGTGACTTCACTAGCACCAACAACAATGATTTCCTAAGCACTCCTATTGCTCCACCTGCTCCTGATGCTACCTTTTATGAAATTAAGCCTGCTTTATTGAATCTTGTGATGAGAGAGCAATTTTCTGGTGCTGGTTCTGATGATCCTGCTGCCCATCTTAATAGCTTTGTTGAACTTTGTGAGATGCAAAAGTATAAGGATATAAATGGAGATATTATTAAGCTCAGGCTTTTTCCTTTCTCCTTGAGGGGAAAAGCTAAAGAATGGTTGCTATCTTTGCCTAAAAATAGTATTGATTCTTGGACTAAGTGCAAAGATGCTTTTATTGGAAAGTACTATCCTCCTGCTAAGATTATTGCTATGAGAAGTGACATTATGAAATTTAAACAGCTTGATAGTGAACATGTTGCTCCTGCTTGGGAAAGAATGAAATCTTTGGTTAAAAATTGCCCTACTCATAGACTCACTACTTGGATGATTATCCAGACTTTTTATGCAGGTTTGAACTTCTCCTCAAGAAACCTGCTGGATTCTCCTGCTGGAGGTACCTTCATGGGCCTCACTTTGGGTGCTGCAACAAGGCTCCTTGATAATATAATGGTTAACTACTCTGAATGGCACGTTGAGACAGCTCCACATGGTAAGAAGGTAAATTCTGTTGAGGAAACTTCCTCTTTGAGTGAAAAGATTGATGTTATTATGGCTATGCTTGTTAATGGGAAAGATCCTCTAGATCCTAATAGTGTCCCCTTAGCCTCTTTGGTTGCTCAAGAAGAGCAAGTTGATGTGAACTTCATTAGAAACAACAATTTCAACAATAATGCCTACATGAATAATTTTGGTAGCAACAACAATTATAGGCCTTATCCTCCTAATAATGGCGATTCCTATGGAAACTCTTACAATAATGCTAGAAGTGCCCCCTCTGAACTTGAAGTCATGCTCAAGGGCTTTATTAGTAAACAAACCACTTCCAATAAGACTATAGAGGAAAAGCTTTTAACTGTTGAGAAGAATATATCCTCTTTGTCTGAAGCTCAAACTTCCTTGGTTAATAAAATGGCTGCTAAACCTGAAACTATGGAAAACACCTTTGCTACTGCTCATGCCATACAAGTTACTATTGATGAAAATGTGAGGCTGTTAGCTCAACTTCATGCTAAGTGGGAAAGGGAAGCTGAAATTGATAGAAACAATAGTGTGTGCACCATCACCACTAAACCACAAGTAGCCCCTATTCCTCCTCCTACTATGCCTACCACTAGTGATGCTAAGTTTGACTTTGATATTGATGGTTGCAATATTTCTAAAGTGATTATGTTCTTGCAAAAGCTTGCTAGAAGTCCTGATGCTAGTGATATGCATGTTGCTTTCACCAAACACATTATAGATGCTCTTGTTAAGATCAAGGAAGAGAAGCTAAAACACAAAGCTTCTATTCCTAGGAAAGTAGAAGATAGTTGGGAACCCATTATTAATATGCAAGTGAATGACTTTGATCTCAAAGCTTCATGTGATCTTGGTTCCAGTGTCTCTATTATGCCTAGGAAGATTTATGAAATGCTTGATTTGACACCATTAGAAGATTGTTATTTGGATGTCCCACTCAATGATAATGCTAAGAAGAAACTCATGGGGAGTATTAATGATGTTCTCATTATGGTTAACAATGCTTATGTCCCTGTTTATTTCTATGTTTTGGATGTTGAATACAATGCTTCTTGTCCTATTACTTTGGGAACACCTTTTCTTAGAACAATTGGTGTTATCATTGATATGAAAGAAGGCACCATTAAATATCATTTTCCATTCAATAAAGGTATTGAACACTTCCCTATTAGAAGAGAGAAGTTGCTTTTTGATCCTCCTTCGAAAGCAAGGTTTGATGTTAATGCTTCTTTATTTGAAAATACTTGATTCTTCTTGCTTCTTGTGCCTAACTTAAAGGCGTTAAAGAAAAGTACTTGTTGGGAGATAACCCAAGAGTTTCCTTGAGTCTTGGAAGTTATTACTTCTGTAATGACCTCTACTTATCCTTTTTGTTTGCTTTTTGTGCCAAGAATGACCTCTAATGAGAGGGAAGTAAGATTTGGGGAGTTGCTGTCCTGAAACAGATTTCTGTCCTCCACCAAAAAAATTCGTGAAGAGGCTCTGTAACTAGGATTGAGCTAAAAATTTACGAAAGTATGTTAGATAACTTTCCTTAGTTCAACACTTTTTGATTTGAGCAACAGAAGATGTTCGGAAAAATCGGTTTCTACCTGTTGGTATGTTTTGATAGATTCCTGCCATTATTTGCATTTGCTTCTTATTGATTCCTTTTTGAGTTCTCTTCAGGTAAATTGAGCTTTTTGAAGGAGTTACTACAGTAGCTTATGTTTTTAGTGAAAAGCCTTGCTGTTCCAAAGCTTTGCCAGTGGTCTAATATCTTTTGAATAAGCTCATGTTGCTAATGAAGATTGTGTGAAGTTTTGTATGAAGGAAAAATTTCAGGTGTAGAGAGAGAATGGTGCAATGAGATGAAGAATGGACAAAAGCTCAAGCTTGGGGATGCCACCATGGTGTCACCCCAATAAATATCCAAGAGGTACAAGCGTCAAAGCTTGGGGATGCCCAAGGCATCCCCTTCTTCATCAATAAAAAGCTCCGGTCTGTCTAGACACTTTGTTTTTATTGTTTCATGCACAGTTGTGTTGTTCTTGGAGCGTCTTAGTTTTCGTTTGCTTTGCTTAGTCTGTTTAGTTTTCTTAAGTAGTTCGGACCCCCGTTCTCGCAGTGTTGTTTTGCAAATAAGTTTGCTTGGTGTTTGGAAAGGAGTAGTAAGTTCTTGCTTAAAGTGCAAGAGCAGCTTGCATTGACTGTGACTTAGACTTTAGCATGACATGCTAGGTGTTTTTTTAGAATTATTCTTAGTGATTATTGTTGTAGCATGTCTTGTTCCAAACAATTGGGATTGCTTAGTGTGCCTTGAAGAAATTATGCGTTGTTTTAGCATGCAAAAGCATAGTATTGTGGTATTCTCCTTTGATGTTTTGCTTGGGTTGACTTGGCACATGCTCACACCATGTTATGACTATGACAAGTCACCATTAGCCTCTATGATCATTTAGTCCTTGACTTGTAGTACCACTCTTTGCTTTGATTAGTATGCTTTGTTGCATTGCATGATTATGGCCATTATTGCTCTCTTTGTGGGTTGCTCCCAGTCTTTTGCTAGCCTCCACTTGTATGAGTAAGCTCTACTCATGCTTCCAACTCCCAAGATACCAAGTTATTCCAAAGTGTCCACTATAAACTCCTATGCATGGTGTGTTACACCATTCCAAGTATATTCTTGTTTTCAACTATCTTCCACTTAAAAACTATTTTGTTATGTGAAAACTTAGTGATTAAAGCCCTCACGAACTTGATTGCACACTTTATTCTTTGCCCCTAATAAACTTGAACCATTGTGACAACTTTGTTGTATATGCTTGCACTTATAAGTTGGAATTAGCAGAACCGTGTTGTCACGAGGAACGTTTTCAACATTGCACTTGTACCTTGTTGTACTAAGTTGATATCATGTGCTTTTGTCTATGGATGTCACCGGTGTGAAATAAAGAGGGAACTTGTAAGTCCATGGAGTTTGTATCCTGTGTTAGAGAAACGCCTGGTCCGCTAGCCTAAGCCATGTCTAATCATGGTGGAAACTTGCAGCATCACCATAGTGACATCTATGAAGCATTCTTCTTATAAAAAAGAGACACATTGAGAAAAGAGGAAAGAGAGAAAAAAGCACCATATTCCCATGGTACATGAGAAGAATTGCTGAGATGCTCATTGTCTGCTTGCCTTGTCATTTTGGTTATGGGAAAGCTCCTATACCATGTGCAAGGGGTACCCCGTTGGCGGTTCTCAATGATATGCAAATACTTACAGTGACAAGAACTTACCTGGACCCAAAGTTGAGTATGCATGAGGTGTGGCCCTCGTATTCAAGGGGCATGAGATTGCCAACTTATACTTCGTCAAGCATATACTCTAGCTTTGCCACTTTAACCTTAAGAACTTCAAGATGCTTATGATAGGGGCAATGAGGGCTGAAAGCTAACAAGTACCATAATTTCTGGAAGCTATTTTTGAAACTTGTAATCCCTGCTTCCTTTACAAAATGCCTTTCTTCCACCATTATTGAGTCTACACCTTCTACCTTTAGGCACCATTAAGAGAGCATAGTTGTCATTCTGTGTGCAGTGTTCCAAAGCTTATTAATTGATGGATATTGTGATATTACCTGTTCTTGTGCTACTTGTTTCTAGTCACCCTTGTGAACTTTGCAGGTGTCCTATCCATTATGTTGCTACTCTATGAGGGACAAGTTGATTGCCACTATGCTACGTTTTCTGCATGTGAAACAAACAAACATTTTTCAATGCATGTTATTCATGATCTTTGTTTGTAGCCTTTCATGTTGCATGCATAGTTACTATGTCCTATTGTTAGAACTCCATTTTTCATGCACATGTTTAGAGTTCTTTGATCCCAGATTTCAATGTTTGCAAATGGTTTGATCTTGGTTTTGATGGTGCATTTCACCTCAAAATTTATTCTTTTTATCACTTACCTACTCGAGGACGAGCAGGAGTTAAGCTTGGGGATGTTGATACGTTGGAAACGTATCTATAATTTTTGATGCTCCATGCTTGTTTAGTATCTACTTTGCTTTACTTGTCCACACTTTGAGGTGCTTTTTATATGTTTTCTGGTACTAACCTATTAACAAGTTGCAACAGTGCCAGCCTGTTTTCTGCTGTTTTTGGTTTCAGAAAAGTTAGTAAAGAAATATTCTCGGAATTGGACGGGACAAACGCCAAAGTCAATAACTTTAACAGGAAGTCCAGAGGAGAGCCGGAGGGGCCAGACCCACCCCAGTCACGGGGACAGGTGGGCCCATGCCTGGCTAGGGTTTGGTGGCCCTGGCCGCCTCCCGGTCTCGCCCCTTCGCCTATAAGAAGCCCCCGATGCAAAAACCCTGAGTACCCGATCAGAAATCCACGAAACCGTCTGTAGCCGCCGCCACCATCGTCCCTAGATCGGGGGGATCTGAAGCTCTTCCCGGCACCCTGCCGGAGGGGAGGTCATCCCGGAGGCCTTCTCTCCGGTATGATTCGTGAGTAGTTCCACCTTGGACTATGGGTCCATGTAGTAGCTAGATGGTTGTATCTCCTCCTTTGTGCTTTCATGTATAGATCTTGTGAGCTCCGTTCATGATCAAGATCTAATCTATTTGTAATCATGCATGTTGTGTTTGCGGGGATCCGATGGATATTGAGATTATTATGTTGGTTTGATTAATGGTTTTATCTTTATGATTCTATCATGTCTGTGTTGTTTGTGATCTTGCATGATCTCCGTTGCTAGTGGTTATCTTGGCCAAGTCGTTGCTAGTGACTCCAAGAGGGAGTATTTATGCTCGATAGTGGGTTCATGCCTCTATTTTCCAAGGGAAGTGACAATAATCTCTTCGGTTGTAGATGTGTTGTTGCTACTAGGGAGAAAACAACGGTCTCTTGTTCATGGAACATGTGGACTGTTTACCTTACACACATTGCTTAAAGCAGTTGTTTGTTGCTTGCAACTTAATACTGGAGGGGGTTCGGATGATAACCTGAAGGTGGACTTCTAGTCATAGATGCAGTTGGATGACGGTCTATGTATATTGTTGTATTGCCCAGTCAACCTCATAGGATCTTTCTGATTAGTAATTGCATTGTTATGCCTTGCTCAGTTCCTGTCAATTGCCCTGCTGTAATTTGTTTACCCTTCATGCCATGTTGTTTATCTAAGGAGAGCACCTCTAGTAAACTATGGACCCCGGTCCAATCTTTACCATTGATACATCTTCCACTTTTACTTGTTTACTTGCTGCAAACCATTACCTTCCACACCATACGTTCAATCCTTTGTTACAGCAAACCAGTGAGCTTGACAACCTCACTGTTCGTTGGGGCAAAGTCTTGAGTTTGTGTTGTGCAGGTCTCCGCGTTGCTTGCAACACCTGTGTGACGTTTCCTTCCTCCTTCTGGTTTGATAACCTCGGTCTCTACTGAGGGAAGACTTGCTGCTTGCTGCTTCACACCTTGCTCTTGGGGTTTCCAACGAAGTGCTCCACGTCAGCACCATCAGCCACTTGCTGCGTTTGTTCTTTGTCTTTATTACTTGAACTTTGTTTTGTTGCTTTATCAGAAAACCACTAAAAATACGTTTGCTAAGTATTTACAGAGATTTCCTGCTCCATACCACTAGTCAACACCTTCTGCTCCTCGTTGGGATCGACACTCCTATTTATCGGAAGTACTGTGATACACCCCCTATACTTGTGTGTCATCAAGACTATTTTCTGGCGCCGTTGCCAGGGAGTGAAGCGCTATTGAAGAGTGGAACTGGTAAAGGAAACTTCTACCGTGAGTATTTCTTTTTGTTACTGCTCGTTACTTTGTTTCCAATATGGATAACCCACTTGGTTTTCTGTTTGGGAAAACTACTACCACTGCTAGGGTAGTAGATGAACCACCACCTGTTGAGATAGATCCTTTTAAGATACCTACAAGTATTGTTGATCGTGTTATGGATAATTATTATTTTGGGGATGGAACTGTCCAACCTGGTGATCATTTGCTTTTTTATCCATGAATTATGCAGGTTGTTTAAGTGTGCGGGTATCACAACTGAACAGGTGAAGAAGAAGTTACTCTCCATATCCTTGAAAGGGAGAGTTGAAGAATGGTATAAGCTGCTGAAGAATGGACAATCCATGGAATGGGAGGAAATGGCATCTCTTTTATTCTAAATTCTATCCTCCCAGTGAGATTCATAAGGATAGAAATCTGATATATAACTTTTGTCCTCATGGTGGAGAGAGTACAGCTCAAGCTTGGGGAGATTGAAGTTACTAATGCTTAAATGTCCTATTCATGAACTCCCTAACAATATTATTATCAATAAATTTTATGCTAGGCTTTCTCTTCATGATAAAGATTTACTAGATGCTTCTTGTGATGGATCATTCACACGTATGAAGGAAGAAGCTAAATGGGATTTACTAGACCGTATTCAAGAGAACACTGAAGCTTGGGAGAATGACAAAGGAAGAATGTCAGGTATAAACTATGATTATGAATGCATTAAATCTTTTATGGGAACTGATGACTTCCGTGATATTAGTAATGAGTTTGGTCCCGATCCTCAAGTTCTTGCCAACTATTTTAAGGCCTTTGCCTCTTACATATAAATCCCCAAAAATAAGTGGAACAAGTACCATGCACCTTATAAAGATGTTGTTAATCATGTTCCTATTAGAAGTGCTGAATTTTGTACTACTAATCATATTGTGCCTGAACCTTATGTTGAGAAAATGCCTTTCCCAGCTAAGGTAAAGGAGTATTCTATGATAATTAGTGCAAATAATAAAGGTACTAAGAAAAATGTGGAGCTTGATGAGCAATTGAATGTTGAACTTGTGGTAGCTATTGTGAAAGATCTTGACGTTAGAAATATAGAGGATGAGCACATTGTGTTCCGTGAAGACGCTTCTAATATTATCTCTCATCCTAGTAAGGCTAGAAAAGCTAGTGTTCCTGTGCTTTCTATTAAAATTGGTGATCATTGCTACTATGGTTTATGTGATATTGGTGCTAGTTCTAGTGCTATTCCTTATGAGCTTTACAGGGAAATTATGCATGAAATTGGTCCTTGTGAGCTTGAGGACATTGATGTGGTTATTCACCTTGCTAATAAGGAGACCATTTTCCCTATTGGTATTGTAAGAGATGTGGACGTTCTTTGTGGTAAGATTAAATATCCTGCTAATTTTCTAGTGCTTAATTCAGCAGCTAGCAAAACTTGTCCTATCATTTTTGGTAGACCTTTATTGAACACTTGTGGAGATATTATAGATTGTAAGAAGGAGAAAGTTTTAACTAAGTTTGATGGAGATTCTTATGATTTTAACTTTTCCAAAAAAATTAAAGCTCCTTGTGAAAATAGCTTGCCTAATAAAGATTTCAGGATGGAACAACTTGCTTCTATTGATCCAGTTTATGACCTTGGACCTCTTTTTGGTGACTGTAATTATGCTCATTCTTATGATAAAGTTGTTGCCAGTGACTGTAACATCCCTAAAATCATGTTTTAAACTCATGCATATCATCCATGCATCCATGATCATATAAGTTTCATTTCAAACAAATCTTTTCAAAACAGAAGCATTTATGCTTATCATTTCATGTAAGTTGCTCTAGCCTTAGTGCTATCTTCCAATGAGAAGAGTACTTGTTTTGATTCAGTAAAGTTTGAAATTCAAACTTAGGCACCATCAAAAGTTTGAACAAAGTTTCAAAACAAAATAAGTAAATAAAACCAATATTATGCCTATTGTATATATCACATAAAGGCTTGGTTTTATTTTTATTTTCATTTGATCAAAGTGTTTTGAATAAACAGTAGTGTTTGACATACATTTGAGTGCAAGGTTTGCAGTATAAAAACCTAGAGAAGATTTGAATTCAAACTCATTTGATTTGGATTTGAAAATCATTTAAAAAAATCAAAACACAAAAAGAAAAGGAGAAAAGAAATAGAAAAAGGCCAGCGCCACCTATCTGGCCCAACTACGAATCCAGCCCAGTAAGCCCACCCGGGTTCCCACTCTCTCTTTCTCACTCGCAGACAAACCCACTGAGTGACTGACGCCAGGACCCCACCTCCTCTCTGTTTTATTCGCTGACCAGTGGACCCTACGACCACGTCGTCGTCGTCGTCAATCACGCGTGGCCGCGACGCTCGCTCCGCCGTTACTCGCCGTAGTCACTGCGGGCTTAATTGCCCTTGATTCCGCGCTTAATCGCCGCCCTCCTTCTGCCTACATAAACCCCTCTGCACCGCGGCCATTTCCCCTCACCTAGCGCCACCTCTACGCCCCCAGGCTGCCCACAATTGCCCTTGCGCCGCCGCAGACAGAGCAACTCTGGCGACGACTCTCGGTGAGTACAGACCGCCCCTCTGCCTCTAGTTCAAACCACTATGACCAGCATGACCTTGCGCGTTCGCTAATGCCCTCCATTTTCTTTCTCATGACCCAGAGCGACGTCTTCGTTCTCAACCGCGAGCACCTGAGCCGCCACTCGACTCCGACGTGCGATTCAGGTAAAATGAGACCGCCCCTTGCCTCCCCTTTGGTACTGTCTTGTTCGCCAGGCCCTTGCGCATCTCCTAAACCATCTGGCTTGTGCTAGGTCGACGCAGAGCCTTGGCAACGTCTTCGACAGCAAGCAACTGACGCCGCCCGCAACTCCGACGAGCTCCAGCGACCATCTCCGTGCGGCCCTTGCCAAACCACCGCCACCTTGAGCATCACCAGCACACGGCGAGTCTGGTAAGCCCCTTCCCCCTCTCCCGTGCGACCTAGAACGCCGGTAGCATCTCTGACACAGGCGCCGCCGCCTGTCGCCGCCACCAGCGCCGCAACTGGATGGTCAAAGTGCTGAGCGCCGTTAGATCTAGATCCTGCGGATACGATAGAACGTGAGCGAAGCGGTAAGATTGGATCTGAGCCGCGCGATTAAGTTAGATCCAGCGGCTCAGAAGCGTGATCCAACGCGAAACGGTACCGGCCAATCAGATTAAGACGCGTGGCAGCAGTTCAGATTTAAAAAAAGGATTTGAATCTATTAGATGTTTGATTTTGTTTTAGCTATAACTTTTGATTCCCACGTTAGAATTTGACAAATTTTATATCAATGGAATCAGGAGAACAATCCCTTTCTAAATATTGAATGTGTTTATATTTTGCTTCTGTTAAAATGGTTTTATTTACAGAAACATGTGTAGGGATATTTTGAGTATATGAATTGTTTGAGAAATGTTTTAAGGTTTAAATAAATGTTGTTTGGCAAGTTTTTAACTTGTTTATGAACCAGTACTGTACACTTGCTTTGTTGAGTTTTAAAAATCATCACATATCATATTGCATGCATTCATATATTTTTGTTTGTATATGTTTTGTATGTGATTTGTGGCTATGATTCTTTGTGTAGATTTTGGTGACAATAGTGATTGTGATTGTGAGGAGTGTAGCTACTCTCCAAACTACCAAGGCAAGTGGTGCTTCATGATATTTTTATCCCTATGTTTTCTACTAAGCATTAGAAATATTTTGCTAGTCTTGCATGCTATATTTTGCTAATATGCCATGTTGGGAAATCCTAGTAGTTGTAGAATTGCTAGAAATTTCTAAGTTAAGATGCTTATCTATGCCATGCTTAGCCTAGATAGTAGCAACCAAGGGTTGGTGAAATATACATGCTATGATGAAAATATTTCTAAGTCTTTGGACTTGTGTTTTGCCTAATAAAACAACTAAGTAAATGAAACACCTGGGTGGAATGGAAGGAATGGTTTATGTTGAGTGGTTATACAAGGCCCATTTCTATGGTTTACCTTGTGTATCTCACTTGTGGAAAGCCACCCAGGAACAAAGAGATTTTAGAGGCCAAATGTTAAGAAGCTTCTAGTGCCGCCACTTGGCAATATGGGCTCTGCCTGGATCACATAGGTTGCTAGAACTTAGCCATTTGGACAGTTGGTGGTAGTGGGAATGATAGGTTGGAGCGCGTCCATTTGGTCTAAGGGAAGGCTTCTGAAAGGTCCTGTCTTGGTGAAAATCAAGTCTGGTGGGGAAAGTGCACAACCTCTGCAGATGGAAGAATCTAAGTACTTAGCCATGTCCCTGGAAAAGGACAACTTGAGCATCAAGACATGGAAGCTATCAAGAATCTCCTCATCCCAATTTCTAAGTAAAATCTTGTGGGTGAACAAGGGTGAAGGACCTCAATGTATATTGGTGGTTCCTTGGGAAAGTTTGACAAAGAAAAACTTAGTGATTTCAACTAATAGGCAAAACCTATTTTGAGCAAAGCAAGCCAAGCTACACTTAGCCAAATTGCATATAGTATCTAGTCCACCAAAATTATACTAAGGTATCACTTTCCAATACTATTCCAATGTATTGACCCACTGTGGCTATAACTTGTGATGTTGCAGGTTACTCTGATGAGGATTAGGAGTCATGAGTCTACACTCAACATGTTTGCCTGTGGCACATGAAGATGAAGACTTTTATTTACTTACTTATTCAAATTCTTGTACTAGGCCTGTGGCCTTGGAGTTGTAAAGACTATGTTTGTATCTGGAATGACTGTAATAATGACCTTTGTTCTGTGTACTTCATCTTAAACTATGGATGCTAGCATTGATCCAGGGACTAGCATTGCAATCACAGGGATCCATTTCCTTTATAAAGGAGGGATCTTACAAATGGCATCAGAGCACTGTGTTGCCTGTAGGATTATGACCCTAGGATTGGAAACCACTAAGGAAAATTTTCAACAACTTCTACACTTGTCTATTCTTCTCGTAAACTTTTCTAATCTTCTTTCTCATCTCTATTTGTAGATGAACTCCATCAACAAAGCCGTAAGGAAAGGACCACTCATGACAATGACTTTGGAGTGTGAGACAGAATTCCCCAAGGCTCTCAAAGACCTCATGGTTGCAATGGAAATACATGGTGCAGCTGTGTACAAAGGTTTTCCTGTGATGGATGAAGGAGTTGAGTACTGGTGGGTGCAACTTCACTTGTATAAAACAAGGAAGACAACCACAAGGAATCAGGATTCTGCATGTTCACCAATTAAGTGGTGCACACTACATTCTTTGATTCAGCAAGGGATGCAGCTTGGAGGACCATCAAAGAACTTGGTGATAGAGTCAAGTGCAGAATGCTCAACCTCCAAAATGACTTAAAGGAAGAGAAGAAACATACCCAAGAGTTGGAGGCTACCAACCAAACCCTAAGAGGAGACATTATAGACTTAGTGATGGAGTCATGTGAGCAAGATAGACTTATTGCTTCTAGAAACATTATGTTAGCCAACAGATCCAGTGAGATAGGATTGTAAACGTACTTCGTTAGTTGGACCACCACTTATCACCTTATTTTCCAAATGTTGCTTAAAATAAGTTGAACCTTAGTTGTTGTAATGGATCCATGTATGCCATGACTTGTGTGTTTTGATGTCACATCCCAAGATTTTCCAAATCTTGTAATGTGAAAATAAATTAATAAAATAAAACTTTGTTTGAATTTCAGAGCCAGAAGAAACTTTTTGAATTTAAATGGAACCTCAAACCCATTTGAATCAAATAAAATCCTAAAAGGATTTAAAAAGATAAACATTTTAAATAAAGGAAAATAAATTTTGGAAATAAGATTTTGGATCTTTTAAAATAAAAGGTTTGGTATTCAAAAGAAAAGATGGATTATAAATAAAGAATTATTTCATAAAGCCAAATTAATCCTTGGCCAAGCTTTGAGAATTAAAAACATTTTTATTCTAAATAAAATTAGCAAAGGTTTATTTAAAATAAATTAATAAGGATTTGTTATCCAAGTTTTATTAATAAAGGTTCTATCATTTATAAACCATCAAAAACTGGTTTGTCTAATTTAATAAAGTTTCCAAGTACAAATAAAACCTATTGATTTGGTTTTTATTCATAAAATCAAATTCTATTTTATTAAATAACTAAGGCCCATTTTATTTAATTATTAATGGACCTTAAAGTAAAGGGATTATTTTATTTTAAACAAGATTTCCAATATTCTTTATTTCCAAATAAAACCTACTGATTGGGTTGAAAATATTTGGATTTTAAATGAAAATTTTATTACTTAAACCAAACCCTATTTTATTAATAAACCATAGACCATTTTATTTAATTATTAAATGGATCCTAAATTGAATATAAAAATATTATTTAATTTTTGATTTGGATTATGTTGATAAACAGAACCAAATTCAAAAGAAAAGTTGTTGATTGTTTGAATTGATTTGAACCTTGTTTGATTGTTTGAATAATTGTTTGAAATTCAAAACAGGAAATAGAAATAGAAAAAGAAAAGGAATTAGACAGGAAAAAATGGAACAGCCCAACAATCTGGCCCAACAGCCCAACTCGCAGCCCACCTCCTCTCCACCCCGAACCGTTTTTCTCACCGCTGAAACAACCCGCAAAGTCCCTGACAGGTGGACCTTCCTCACACCTCCTTTCCCACTGACCAGAGGACCCCACCGCCTCGTCCCTCTTCTTCCCCACCCGCAGACCACGCCTCCTCCCTCGCTGCCGTTGCTGCCATTCAAAGCCGCGATCAATTCGCAGTGATGCCGCGCCTTAAACCTCGCCGTGAATGCACGCTATTAAGCGCCAGCGCCCCCTCCTTCTTTTCCCCCAGACCACTCCTCCTCTCTTCCCCTAGGCTGCCTCCGATTCTCTCTATACCGCCGCCGCTCCGACGAGCTTCCTCTGTCGATTCCGGCCAAGCCACATCTTCCCGAGCCTCCCCGACCAAACTCACAGCTTCCCCACTCTCAGGCGCATCTACTAGTGCACCAAACTCAACCGCGGGTACCCTGTAACCTCGCCCTCGACAACGACCACCGTCGCCACCGTCTGCTTCATCTCCGGCGAAACCCACAGGTAGTATCTGAGCGCCCCGCGCCTCCTCGTTCACACTCCCGCACTCGCCACACCTTTCTGCATCTAACCGCATCATTGTTTTGCTTCGGGATGATCCACAGCGTCGCCCTCGATCGCGGACAGAACCACCCGACGCCGACGAAGTCTCCGGCGAGCAATCGCCACCATTCCCGTGCGCCCCCTGCCTCGTCGACCACACGTTGAGCTTCCCCAACCAACTACGACCTCGGTGAGCCTACTCCCTTCCTCTCTCGCGTCCTATTTCACCAGCGCCGCCACTGACCGACCGTCGCCGCCGCGCGCAGCCGACGAGCGCCGCCAGACTTTGGCAAGCGTGTTAGTAACCATAGGATCTGGATCTGACGGATACGATAGAACGTTAACGAAAGGGGTAAGTGATGATCCTGTGCCGCACGATCTGATTTGATCCAACGCGCCACAGCACGCGATCCAGACGAATCGGTATCGACCAATCACGACGCGACGCGTGGCCTGTAATAGATCTAAAAACAGTTTTGAAATCAGAATTATTTGCAAACTTCAAACCCCTATAACTTTCAAACCACACGTCCAAAAATTACAAATTTTATATCAATGAAATCAGGAGAACAAGCCCTAGCTAACCATGGCCTTAGTTTTGAAAATAGTATCTGTTAGCTTGGTTGAATTTGCAGAATCATTTGTGTACTTGTTTAGAGTATAAAAATTGTTTAAAATTGAATTTAATGACAAAACCTTTGCAAAATGATTTGTAGTGACCTTACTGACCCTAGGAACCAACCCATAGTGTTAAAAATGATTTTTGTGAAATTTAAGTTGAATTAGTTAACTTAGTCATTTTCTAGCCAAAATAAACTCATTGATTTTATTATGGAAAAGTTTGGGCAAGGAAAACTTTGGGAAAAATGTTTTGGACAAAAACTTACTGACCCAAAACACCAAGCCTTGCCAAAGGTAACCCACTCAGTGAAAAACATAAAGTCTTACTTTAAAAAGAATAATTTTCCCCACATAAAATGTTGAATGGATTTTAAAATAGACTTTGGGCAAAACCTCTAACTAATGACTTTGCCATTTTGGTAAATGACCAATGTGGACCTTACAAAGTTTATAAACCTAGAAGAGACCAACTTTGCAATAGAACCCTCTTTTTACAAGACTTAGGAACCATTGCTTTGTGTATGTGAATTATTGTTTGAATGATGGAATACTACTTGATACTATGCTTGTTTGATTGTAGTGAAATTAGAAAAGTGTGAGACTAGCAAGATCAAGAAGTGACTATCATTCCCTAAACAAAAAGGCAAGTTACACTATCATACAAAAGTCCTACTATTTTCATTATACTTAGTGGATTTTGAAAATATGCATGAAAAGATATTTTATACTTATGCTATGCTAAATCCTAATAGGATTCCCTAAACACTCCTTAGTAAAACTATTAAAGTTGTACATGCTTAGCCATGCTATTTGCTAAAATTTGAAAAAGAGATACATGTTGAGATTTTACAAAGATTGAGAAAAGGACTTGTGTTTTACATAATAAAACAAGGACTCAATGAACCACCTAGGTGGAGGATACTTTAAGTTTTGGAGAAGGTGGCAACAAAAGGGAACCATGTCTATGGCAATCACTTTGTGTTGTGCTCCAAAAGAAAACCACCTAGGAAACTTAGAGATCAAACATGCTTCTCCAATTGTGGCTTTCGTGTACAACCACATGCTATTATGGCTCTGGCTTAGTCAATTACATTAGGAAGACCCATACATTATCTTTAGTTACTGGACATGGGGATCTGGAATGCTTCATGGGGGCTGAAGACAAAGCTAGCAATGATGTATGGGAGGACCTTTTGGAAAGACTTCGTCACATTCTCAATCTGCCAGTACTCCATCTTGGTGAGCACTAATCTAGTAGGCCACTGGTGGCAACAAGATGGGATTGTGTCATGTGGGTAAAGTGTACTCCTTCTGCAGAAGTTAACAAAATCTAAGTACTTAGCCGTGTCCCCGGTTATGGACAATACTGAGCAAATAAAGTTTGAACTATGGGAGATCTCGACATTCCAACTTCTAATATAAAAACTTGATGCCCTTGTGTGTCTACCAAGGAATTCAAAGAGATTTTGTAAAGCTTGTTGCACTTGGGGTTACCAAGGTGCTCAAGAGCATGAAGTACTTGGGGCTTTACCAAGGAATTCATGAGTTTTTGATAAAACTTGTTGCACTTGGGGTTACCAAGGTGCTCAAGAGATTTTGACAAGGATTTGAACACTTGAGTTTCTACCAAGGAGTTCAAGAAACTTGGAAAAGAAATTTGACAAAAGACTTTAAAACCCTTTTAAAAAGTTAGGATAAAATATTGCTTTCTGCAAATAAGCCTTAAACTCTACTTATCCAAATGTGCATATAATGATAGGATCCACTCTCATTATACATTAAAGTGAAGCTTGCCAATACAATTCAAAATGTATTGACCCTTGTGGCTGTAACTTGTAATGTTGCAGGTTGATTGTTTTAAAATGAAGATTGTTTGATTGACTAGGACTACAAAATCTACAACCAACATCTGCCTGTGGCACTTTGAAGATGATGGACCCATACTTATAGATAATCCGCTGCAAATGTAATGTAATAGCCATATGAGCTATGTTTGATGTAATAAACATATGTTATTCCTGGTTATAAATTTATACTATGACCTTTGTATCTTGATATTACATCTTAACTGTGGATGCTAGCTATTGATCCAGGGACTAGCATTGTAAAACACAGGAGGACCATACCTTATTGGGTTGGGACCTCTACAGATGGTATCAGAGCATTGTGTTGCCTGTAGGATTTGTAAACCCTAGGATTGGACAAAAAAACCCTTAGAAAAATAGGAGTTGTATTTGTTCCAAAAACTTATTTACAAAAATACTTGTAAACTCTTTCCTCAACCATTTTGGTTTTAACTCTACACCTATTCTACTTCAACTTGATGGAAAAACCTACCCATGGCCAAAGACTACACCATGTGCAAAGGACTTCTTCAACTTCTCCAACCCTAATGACTTCAACATCTTCAACTCTAATGACTTCAACATCTTCAGCATGTTCACCAAGGACTTCCAACTTGGAAACTACTAAGGACCACAAGTGTAACAAGGAAATCTTGCCCAAGATTTAGAGACTGAGGGAATGCAAAATAAGAAGAAGCCATCAACAACTTTGAAGTATTGTGACCAAGAGTTTCCTCAAGGAAAACATGGTCTCAAGTAAGAAGAATCATGAAGGAAGGAAAGACCACAAGTGAACCATATAGATGGACCACCATATTTTAGTTAAGTCAAACACACCAACTTATGTGGTGTAACAAAAATATGTTGTTGCCAAAATATGTGCTTGAACCTTGTGTGAGTGAAATGTTGTTTGTGTTTGCATGCACATTGCTTGTGTGAATTGTGATGTGTGGAATTGGAAATATTACCTTAGAAATATCTTGTCTATTCTAATCTCCCTTCAAACCCAAACAGATGACTACTCCAAAGGACTCCAAGGTTGATGACACCAACACCAACCAAGCTGATAGCATGAGAGAGCTCATAGCAACCCAACACCAGTTGAACCAACTAACAGCTCAGTTCCTAGTCAACAACAGTGATAAGGATCCAGCACTGCAAAGATTTTTGGAAGAGCAGTCTCAACTGATGCTTAAGGTGACTAATCAAATGATTAGCATAGAAGAAGCTATCCAAAGAGAGTTTATGATAACAAGGATGAAAAGAATGTTGTTCTAGATGGAGCCCCAGCTTGCATTATTTGTGGAGACAAGGATCATACTTCCAAGGAGCATGAAGGACAATGCCCCAATTGTGAAGAAGATCATCCTGTTGGACAATGTCCTACCTCACAAGCTACTTGCTACCTATGTGAAGGAAGTGATCATACTCCAGGTCTATGTCCCATCTATGCCATGGTGGAACAAAGGAAACAAGAAGGATCCAAGTCTACCAAAGGAAAAGGACCACTCCTACATCTAAACAAGACAACCCAATTCAAAGGATCAAGGAAAATCAAGAAGCCCAAGCAAGACATGAGCCTTGTGCAATGTCGCAAATGTAAGGAAATGGGACACTACTCCAGTGGATGCCCAGAAAACAAGAAGAATAAAGAGATTGACCAAGTGTGGTGCAACAACTGCAAAGAACCAGGTCACTATGTAGCAACTTGCCCACAAGAGCAACGCAAAGAACTCAAGGACATTAATTGTTTCAACTGCAAGAATCCAGGACACTATGCAAGCAACTGTCCAGAAAGGATGAAAAACAAGTTGAACAAGCCTATGGAGAAACTCAACCTTGGCCCATGAATCAAGTGTAGAATTAAAGCAAAAGTTTGCTTAGAAAAGTTTTCCAGGACCCAAGAAGGCCAATATGTAATTTTTGTTTGAAAATTTTTAAGGGTGGTAGTACCCTAGTTGTTTTGAACTTGCTTGTAACCCCAGCCTTCCCAAATCTCGGGACGAGATTTATTTTAAGGGTGGTAGCCTGTCACATCCCAAGATTTTCCAAATCTTGTAATGTGAAAATAAATTAATAAAATAAAACTTTGTTTGAATTTCAGAGCCAGAAGAAACTTTTTGAATTTAAATGGAACCTCAAACCCATTTGAATCAAATAAAATCCTAAAAGGATTTAAAAAGATAAACATTTTAAATAAAGGAAAATAAATTTTGGAAATAAGATTTTGGATCTTTTAAAATAAAAGGTTTGGTATTCAAAAGAAAAGATGGATTATAAATAAAGAATTATTTCATAAAGCCAAATTAATCCTTGGCCAAGCTTTGAGAATTAAAAACATTTTTATTCTAAATAAAATTAGCAAAGGTTTATTTAAAATAAATTAATAAGGATTTGTTATCCAAGATTTATTAATAAAGGTTCTATCATTTATAAACCATCAAAAACTGTTTGTCTAATTTAATAAAGTTTCCAAGTATTGAATATTTCCAAATAAAACCTATTGATTTGGTTTTTATTCATAAAATCAAATTCTATTTTATTAAATAACTAAGGCCCATTTTATTTAATTATTAATGGACCTTAAAGTAAAGGGATTATTTTATTTTAAACAAGATTTCCAATATTCTTTATTTCCAAATAAAACCTACTGATTGGGTTGAAAATATTTGGATTTTAAATGAAAATTTTATTACTTAAACCAAACCCTATTTTATTAATAAACCATAGACCATTTTATTTAATTATTAAATGGATCCTAAATTGAATATAAAAATATTATTTATTTTTTGATTTGGATTATGTTGATAAACAGAACCAAATTCAAAAGAAAAGTTGTTGATTGTTTGAATTGATTTGAACCTTGTTTGATTGTTTGAATAATTGTTTGAAATTCAAAACAGGAAATAGAAATAGAAAAAGAAAAGGAATTAGACAGAAAAAAATGGAACAGCCCAACAATCTGGCCCAACAGCCCAACTTGCAGCCCACCTCCTCTCCACCCCGAACCGTTTTTCTCACCGCTGAAACAACCCGCAAAGTCCCTGACAGGTGGACCTTCCTCACACCTCCTTTCCCACTGACCAGAGGACCCCACCGCCTCGTCCCTCTTCTTCCCCACCCGCAGACCACGCCTCCTCCCTCGCTGCCGTTGCTGCCATTCAAAGCCGCGATCAATTCGCAGTGATGCCGCGCCTTAAACCTCGCCGTGAATGCACGCTATTAAGCGCCAGCGCCCCCTCCTTCTTTTCCCCCAGACCACTCCTCCTCTCTGCCCCTAGGCTGCCTCCGATTCTCTCTATACCGCCGCCGCTCCGACGAGCTTCCTCTGTCGATTCCGGCCAAGCCACATCTTCCCGAGCCTCCCCGACCAAACTCACAGCTTCCCCACTCTCAGGCGCATCTACTAGTGCACCAAACTCAACCGCGGGTACCCTGTAACCTCGCCCTCGACAACGACCACCGTCGCCACCGTCTGCTTCATCTCCGGTGAAACCCACAGGTAGTATCTGAGCGCCCCGCGCCTCCTCGTTCACACTCCCGCACTCGCCACACCTTTCTGCATCTAACCGCATCATTGTTTTGCTTCGGGATGATCCACAGCGTCGCCCTCGATCGCGGACAGAACCACCCGATGCCGACGAAGTCTCCGGCGAGCAATCGCCACCGTTCCCGTGCGCCCCCTGCCTCGTCGACCACACGTTGAGCTTCCCCAACCAACTACAACCTCGGTGAGCCTACTCCCTTCCTCTCTCGCGTCCTATTTCACCAGCGCCGCCACTGACCGACCGTGGCCGCCGCGCGCAGCCGACGAGCGCCGCCAGACTTTGGCAAGCGTGTTAGTAACCGTAGGATCTGGATCTGACGAATACGATAGAACGTTAACGAAAGGGGTAAGTGATGATCCTGTGCCGCACGATCTGATTTGATCCAACGCGCCGCAGCACGCGATCCAGACGAATCGGTATCGACCAATCACGACGCGACGCGTGGCCTGTAATAGATCTAAAAACAGTTTTGAAATCAGAATTATTTGCAAACTTCAAACCCCTATAACTTTCAAACCACACGTCCAAAAATTACAAATTTTATATCAATGAAATCAGGAGAACAAGCCCTAGCTAACCATGGCCTTAGTTTTGAAAATAGTATTTGTTAGCTTGGTTGAATTTGCAGAATCATTTGTGTACTTGTTTAGAGTATAAAAATTGTTTAAAATTGAATTTAATGGCAAAACCTTTGCAAAATGATTTGTAGTGACCTTACTGACCCTAGGAACCAACCCATAGTGTTAAAAATGATTTTTGTGAAATTTAAGTTGAATTAGTTAACTTAGTCATTTTCTAGCCAAAATAAACTCATTGATTTTATTATGGAAAAGTTTGGGCAAGGAAAACTTTGGGAAAAATGTTTTGGACAAAAACTTACTGACCCAAAACACCAAGCCTTGCCAAAGGTAACCCACTCAGTGAAAAACATAAAGTCTTACTTTAAAAAGAATAATTTTCCCCACATAAAATGTTGAATGGATTTTAAAATAGACTTTGGGCAAAACCTCTAACTAATGACTTTGCCATTTTGGTAAATGACCAATGTGGACCTTACAAAGTTTATAAACCTAGAAGAGACCAACTTTGCAATATAACCCTCTTTTTACAAGACTTAGGAACCATTGCTTTGTGTATGTGAATTATTGTTTGAATGATGGAATACTACTTGATACTATGCTTGTTTGATTGTAGTGAAATTAGCAAAGTGTGAGACTAGCAAGATCAAGAAGTGACTATCATTCCCTAAACAAAAAGGCAAGTTACACTATCATACAAAAGTCCTACTATTTTCATTATACTTAGTGGATTTTGAAAATATGCATGAAAAGATATTTTATACTTATGCTATGCTAAATCCTAATAGGATTCCCTAAACACTCCTTAGTAAAACTATTAAAGTTGTACATGCTTAGCCATGCTATTTGCTAAAATTTGAAAAAGAGATACATGTTGAGATTTTACAAAGATTGAGAAAAGGACTTGTGTTTTACATAATAAAACAAGGACTCAATGAACCACCTAGGTGGAGGATACTTTAAGTTTTGGAGAAGGTGGCAACAAAAGGGAACCATGTCTATGGCAATCACTTTGTGTTGTGCTCCAAAAGAAAACCACCTAGGAAACTTAGAGATCAAACATGCTTCTCCAATTGTGGCTTTCGTGTACAACCACATGCTATTATGGCTCTGGCTTAGTCAATTACATTAGGAAGACCCATACATTGTCTTTAGTTACTGGACATGGGGATCTGGAATGCTTCATGGGGGCTGAAGACAAAGCTAGCAATGATGTATGGGAGGACCTTTTGGAAAGACTTCGTCACATTCTCAATCTGCCAGTACTCCATCTTGGTGAGCACTAATCTAGTAGGCCACTGGTGGCAACAAGATGGGATTGTGTCATGTGGGTAAAGTGTACTCCTTCTGCAGAAGTTAACAAAATCTAAGTACTTAGCCGTGTCCCCGGTTATGGACAATACTAAGCAACTAAAGTTTGAACTATGGGAGATCTCGACATTCCAACTTCTAATATAAAAACTTGATGCCCTTGTGTGTCTACCAAGGAATTCAAAGAGATTTTGTAAAGCTTGTTGCACTTGGGGTTACCAAGGTGCTCAAGAGCATGAAGTACTTGGGGCTTTACCAAGGAATTCATGAGTTTTTGATAAAACTTGTTGCACTTGGGGTTACCAAGGTGCTCAAGAGATTTTGACAAGGATTTGAACACTTGAGTTTCTACCAAGGAGTTCAAGAAACTTGGAAAAGAAATTTGACAAAAGACTTTAAAACCCTTTTGAAAAGTTAGGATAAAATATTGCTTTCTGCAAATAAGCCTTAAACTCTACTTATCCAAATGTGCATATAATGATAGGATCCACTCTCATTATACATTAAAGTGAAGCTTGCCAATACAATTCAAAATGTATTGACCCTTGTGGCTGTAACTTGTAATGTTGCAGGTTGATTGTTTTAAAATGAAGATTGTTTGATTGACTAGGACTACAAAATCTACAACCAACATCTGCCTGTGGCCCTTTGAAGATGATGGACCCATACTTATAGATAATCCGCTGCAAATGTAATGTAATAGCCATATGAGCTATGTTTGATGTAATAAACATATGTTATTCCTGGTTATAAATTTATACTATGACCTTTGTATCTTGATATTACATCTTAACTGTGGATGCTAGCTATTGATCCAGGGACTAGCATTGTAAAACACAGGAGGACCATACCTTATTGGGTTGGGACCTCTACATTTGATTTCCAAGGATATGTATGTGCTGCTTTGCCTTGTGTTTTATCTTAAATTGTGTTGTTCTAACTTTTTCTATCTTATAAATAAATGCCTAATGTTACCATCAGCACTGTTGAGGAGTTCTAGGGAACTCGCTTTGGTCCTCGTATTGTTGAGCTCACTACCTTGCTCAATATCCCTCTTCCTACCATCATGGTGCTTCCCCTCACTAAGTTTGAGAGGAAAGACCTTTGGGGTTTCAAGGTCAATCAGCCCGGACGCCAGACTGAGCCTACCACGGAGGCTATCATTTTCAAGCTCATGCACGATGACAAGGAGAGAGGCCTTGAGGTAGTCATGCAAGATCTGATAGGACTTCTGCTAGGGAGACACTCTCGACAGGTTAGAGGTACTCACTTCCACGTCTTCGGTAGACGTGATGAGGATGGAGAGGCCATCGACTTCGAGGACACTTCGAGGGAGACAGCGGAGCCGATTCGTCTATACCTCCAGGACTTAGAGGCTCTCATTAGGCACGTGGACTCTGATAGGACCAACGTCATGCTCAACAATGACGAACTCCAGGTGCAGCTTCGCGAGAAGGGCAAGCTCTTCGCGAAGCAAGATGAGATAGTCAAGGAGATGGAGGCAAAGTTCGAGAGCCAGGACAGAAAGTTCAAGAGTCAGGAGAAGCGAGTCTAGGATAGGAACAAGAGGATTCGGGACATGACTGAAGAACTGCAGACCAAGGACTTCGAGCTCGAGCATCAGCAGATGGTGATTGAGAGGCTTCGTTCTTAGAAGAGGGCTCTCAAAGCCAAAATAGAGACCTTGACCGCCAATGTCGAGGAATACAAGACCGCAATGGAGAATGCAGGTCTTACCTTTGTTGAGGAGGAGGTTGATGCCGAGGAGTAGAGTTGACTACTCATTTATCATTTATTTATCATACTTTATTTGTGTCACAATGACCATCCAACATGTGGATGGCTTGTTATTGGTGTGTTTACTTTGCGAACTTGTCGTTTTTATTGTTGAACTATTATTGCTATGATGCATGTTTTGTGATTGTTTATGTGATGTATTGTGCATGAAACATCTATGGGTATCTCATTCTTATCTCTATTGAACAAACCACAGATGCCTCCCCGTCGTGCCAATCCCAACCCCAACAACAACAACATCACTCCAGAAATGCAGCAAATGATGACAGCTCAGACTCAGCTGATGCAAATGATGACGATGTTCATCCAGAACCAAAACAACAATAACAACAACAACAACCCACCGGGTTTTGACATGCTTAACAGGTTCTTGAGATTGAGGCCAGCAAAGTTCTCAGGAACAACTGATCCCATGGTGGCCAATGATTGGCTACGCTCTGTGAACAAGGACTTGGTAACTGTGGGCTGTACTGATGCAGAAGAAGTCAGATTTGCAGCACATTTGCTGGAAGGACCAGCCGCCACTTGGTGGGATAACTTCCAGATCACCACTCCCATAGAAGATGTGACATGGGCTATCTTTGAGGATGGCTTTCGTACTGCTCATATCTCATCTAGAGTGATGAGTCTGAAGAAGAAAGAATTCCATAATCTGAAGCAGCGCCACCGCAGCATGGCTGAATATATTGAGGAGTTCAACAATCTGGCGCGTTATGCACCGAATGAAGTTGACACCGATGCTAAGAGGAAGGAAAAGTTTCTTGAAGGGCTGAATTATGAACTGAACTTGCAGCTATCAGTAGCCTATGTTCCCACATACCAGTCTCTTTGTGATAAGGCTCCTATTTTGGAGAGCAAAATGAAGCAAGTTGAAAGCAGGAAGAGAAAGCACTCAGACAAGCACAGCTCGGGATCGTCTCACAAACGTTCCCATTATGATGATAGTGGAAGCTCAGGATCCCACAAGCATGGGAAATTCAACAAGCACCACAACCACAACCGTCATGACAACAAGCATCACCGTAGTCATGACAATGACAAGTACAAGAACCACAAGGGTGGATATAAGAGCCACCACAGTGGTAATGTAAGTGGCAGTGGAAGCCGGCCTGTCAAGAAGGATATTAGTCAGGTTGAGTGTTTCAAGTGCAAGAAAATGGGGCATTATGCCAATGAATGCCCAGAAAAGAAAGTTGAAGGACCCAACAAGCCCAACCCTTTTCAGAAAGGGCAAGTTAACCACATCAATGTGGAGGAAATCTATGAGGAGCCTGATGTTGTTGTTGGTAAGTTCATACTCAATTCTATTCCAGCATTTGTTCTTTTTGATACTGGAGCATCACATTCATTCATATCAAAAGCATTTATTGATAGAAATGGGTTTCCAACTGAAAACATTGGGTGTCCAATAAAAGTTAGTTCTCCAGGTGGAGATATGATAGTAAGTCTTGGATGCCGGGATCTAGTAATAGAGTTCGGAAAGCATAAGTTTCCAGTGAGTCTGATAATCCTAGATTCCCAAGGACTGGGCGTAATATTGGGAATGTATTGGATGGCTAAGTATGAAGGAGTACTAGATTGTGCTAATCTTACTGTTGCACTCACAACCCCGGAAAGAAAACGGATTAAATTCAAGTCTAACTTTGAATCAAAAGGGAGTAAGCTAAATTCTCTTAAGGGGGTTAGCATAGACAGTGTGCCAATTGTGAGTGAATATCCGGACGTGTTTCCGGAAAAATTGCCGGGAATGCCACCAGATAGAGATGTGGAGTTCCTTATTGATTTGCTACCAGGATCTGGACCAATAGCAAAGAGACCGTACAAGATGTCAGTGGATGAACTGAAAGAACTCAAGAAACAACTTGGAGAACAGTTGCAGAAAGGATTTATTCAACCAAGTTCTTCCTCTTGGGGAGCCCCAGTTTTGTTTGTGGAGAATAAAGATAGATTACCATTCACTCAATGAGGTGACTATCAAGAACAAATACCCTTTGCCAAGAATCAATGACTTGTTTGATCAGCTAGAAGGAGCTTGTGTGTTCTCAAAGATTGATCTCTGGTCAGGTTATTTTCAGCTCAAGATAAGAGAACAAGACATACCTAAAACAGCTTTCACTACAAGGTATGGATTGTATGAGTATACCGTGATGCCATTTGGTTTGACCAATGCTCCAGCATACTTTATGAATATGATGAACAAGGTGTTCATGGAATTCCTTGATAAGTTTGTTGTTGTTTTCATCGATGACATTTTAGTCTACTCCAAGAGCAAAGAAGAACATGAAGGACATTTGCGATTGATACTTGAGAAGCTTAGAGAGCATAAATTGTATGCCAAATTTAGCAAGTGTGAATTCTGGCTAAATGAAGTTGGATTTCTTGGACACGTTGTGTCAGGAGATGGTGTAGCAGTTGATCCTTCTAAAGTTTCAGCTATAACTGAATGGGAAGCTCCCAAGTCAGTGAAAGAAGTTCGTAGTTTCCTTGTCTTAGAAGGTTACTACAGAAGGTTCATTGAGAATTTCTCCAAAGTAGCTAAGCCTATGACTGAATTGCTAAAGAAAGACAAGAAATTTGCTTGGTCTGAAGGTTGTGAACTCAGCTTTCAGGAATTGAAGAAGAGACTCGTGACAACACCAGTCTTGTGTTTGCCAGATTTGGAGAAGGATTTCCAAGTGTATTGAGATGCATCTCATCATGGTTTGGGTGCAGTACTTATGCAAGAAGGAAAAGTTGTGGCTTATGACTCGAGACAACTCAAAACTCATGAAGTGAACTATCCTACTCATGATTTAGAGTTAGCCTCTGTTGTCCATGCACTCAAAACATGGAGACACTATCTTTTGGGAAAGCGTTGTGAAGTGTTCACAGATCATAAGAGTTTGAAGTATATCTTCACCCAGAAAGAAATTAACATGAGACAAAGAAGATGGCTAGAACTCATCAAAGACTATGACTTAAGTTTTCAATACCACCCCGGTAAAGCAAATGTTGTAGCAGATGCTCTAAGTCGTAAGGTTTTTGTGAATGGCCTTACTAAAGGAGAATTGCCAGATGATTTGTGTGCCCAATTTAGAGATCTCAGATTGGAGATTGTGCCTGAAGGACATCTCATGTCTTTGGATGTTCAACCCACTTTGTTGGACAAGATCAAAGAAGCCCAGAAGACTGATAGTGAAATTGAAGAAATTAAGGAAAAGATTGGCAAAGGAAAAGCCAAAGGATTCCATGAAGACGAACAGGGTACTTTATGGCATGGGAAACGTATCTATGTTCCACAAGATCCGGAGCTTCGGAAACTGATATTACAAGAAGCACACAACTCACCGTATTCCATTCATCCGGGAACACCAAAATGTACACGGACATGAAGGAAAGATTTTGGTGGAATAATCTCAAGAAGGACATCGCCAAACATATTGCTTTATGTGATGTGTGTAGTAGAGTGAAAGCAGAACATCAGAAACCAGCAGGTTTGCTTCAACCACTACCTATTCCTGATTGGAAGTGGGACAAGATTGGTATGGATTTCATTACCGGATTACCAAGGACCCGGTCAGGATATGATTCTATTTGGGTAGTAGTGGATCGCCTAACTAAAGTGGCTCATTTCATACCCGTGAAGACAACCTATACAAGTGCTAAGTTGGCCAAGATCTATATGGGTAGAATTGTGTGTCTACATGGAGTACCCAAAAGTATTGTGTCTGATAGGGGAACTCAATTCACTTCCCATTTTTGGAGACAGCTACATGAGTCATTAGGAACGAGGTTGGAATTCAGCACTGCTTTTCACCCTCAAACTGATGGACAGACAGAAAGGACTAATCAGATTCTTGAAGACATGTTGAGGGCATGTGCCCTAGACTATGGAGCCAGTTGGGATGAAAGTATGCCTTACGCAGAATTTTCTTATAACAACAGCTATCAAGCCAGCATTGAGATGGCACCATTTGAGTTTCTCTATGGGAGAAAGTGTACCACCCCATTGTTATGGAATGGTGTGGGAGAAAGAAGTTTGTTCGGACCAGAACTTATCAAAGAAGCCGAAGAGAAGGTCAAGTTGGTTAAGGACAGATTGAAGATAGCACAGTCTCGACAGAAAAGCTACGCAGATCCTAAGCATAGAGAAGTCACCTATAAAATTGGTGATAGAGCTTATCTTAGAGTGTCACCACTTCGTGGAGTGAAGAGGTTTGGAGTCAAAGGGAAGTTGGCCCCAAGATATGTTGGACCATTCAAGGTTCTGAGTCGTAAAGGAGAAGTTGCTTATGAAATTGAATTGCCAGAATCTTTGTCAGCTGTCCATAATGTATTTCATGTGAGTCAGCTTAAGAAATGTCACCCAGAAATGGAAGAAACTTCTTTGAAGGATACTATACCTTTGGAAGAGGTTCAGTTGGAGAGTGACCTCACTTATGAGGAGAAACCTATCAAGATTCTTGAGACAGCAGAAAGAGTCACACGGACTAAAACTATCAAGTTTTGCAAAGTGCAGTGGAACCATCACTCCGAAGAGGAAGCAACATGGGAAAGAGAAGATGATCTTCGGAAAGACCACCCTCACCTATTTGCTAGCCAATCTGAATCTCGAGGGCGAGATTCACCTTAAGGGGGTTAGATTTGTAACATCCCTAAAATCATGTTTTAAACTCATGCATATCATCCATGCATCCAAGATCATATAAGTTTCATTTCAAACAAATCTTTTCAAAACAGAAGCATTTATGCTTATCATTTCATGTAAGTTGCTTTAGCCTTAGTGCTATATTCCAATGAGAAGAGTACTTGTTTTGATTCAGTAAAGTTTGAAATTCAAACTTAGGCACCATCAAAAGTTTGAACAAAGTTTCAAAACAAAATAAGTAAATAAAACCAATATTATGCCTATTGTATATATCACATAAAGGCTTGGTTTTATTTTTATTTTCATTTGATCAAAGTGTTTTGAATAAACAGTAGTGTTTGACATACATTTGAGTGCAAGGTTTGCAGTATAAAAACCTAGAGAAGATTTGAATTCAAACTCATTTGATTTGGATTTGAAAATCATTTCAAAAAATCAAAATAGAAAAAGAAAAGGAGAAAAGAAATAGAAAAAGGCCAGCGCCACCTATCTGGCCCAACTACGAATCCAGCCCAGTAAGCCCACCCGGGTTCCCACTCTCTCTTTCTCACTCGTAGACAAACCCACTGAGTGACTGACGCCAGGACCCCACCTCCTCTCTGTTTTATTCGCTGACCAGTGGACCCTGCGACCACGTCGTCGTCGTCGTCAATCACGTGCGGCCGCGACGCTCGCTCCGCCGTTACTCGCCGCAGTCACTGCGGGCTTATTTGCCCTTGATTCCGCGCTTAATCGCCGCCCTCCTTCTGCCTACATAAACCCCTCTGCACCGCGGCCATTTCCCCTCACCTAGCGCCACCTCTATGCCCCCAGGCTTCCCGCAATTGCCCTTGCGCCGCCGCAGACAGAGCAACTCCGGCGACGAATCTCGGTGAGTACAGACCGCCCCTCTGCCTCTAGTTCAAACCACTGTGACCAGCATGACCTTGCGCGTTCGCTAATACCCTCCGTTTGCTTTCTCATGACCCAGAGCGACGTCTTCGTTCTCAACCGCGAGCACCTGAGCCGCCGCTCGACTCCGACGTGCGATTCAGGTAAACTGAGACCGCCCCTTGCCTCCCCTTTGGTACTGTCTTGTTCGCCAGGCCCTTGCGCATCTCCTAAACCATATGGCTTGTGCTAGGTCGATGCAGAGCCTCGGCAACATCTTCGACAGCAAGCAACTGACGCCGCCCGCAACTCCGACGAGCTCCAGCGACCATCTCTGTGCGCCCCTTGCCAAACCACCGCCACCTTGAGCATCAGCAGCACACGGCGAGTCTGGTAAGCCCCTTCCCCCTCTCCCGCGCGACCTAGAACGCCGGTAGCATCTCTGACACAGGCGCCGCCGCCTGTCGCTGCCGCCAGTGCCGCCACTGGATGGTCAAAGTGTTGAGCGTCGTTAGATCTAGATCCTGCGGATACGATAGAACATGAGCGAAGCGGTAAGATTGGATCTGAGCCGCGCGATTAAGATAGATCCAGCGGCTCAGAAGCGTGATCCAACGCGAAACGGTACCGGCCAATCAGATTAAGACGCGTGGCAGCAGTTTAGATTTAAAAACAGGATTTGAATCTATTAGATGTTTGATTTTGTTTTAGCTATAACTTTTGATTCCCACGTTAGAATTTGACAAATTTTATATCAATGGAATCAGGAGAACAAGCCCTTTATAAATATGCAATGTGTTTAATGTTTTGCTTCTGTTAAAATGGTTTTATTTACAGAAACATGTGTAGGGCTATTTTGAGTATATGAATTGTTTGAGAAATGTTTTAAGGTTTAAATAAATGTTGTTTGGCAAGTTTTTAACTTGTTTATGAACCAGTACTGTACACTTGCTTTGTTGAGTTTTAAAAATCATCACATATCATATTGCATGCATTCATATATTTTTGTTTGTATATGTTTTGTATGTGATTTGTGGCTATGATTCTTTGTGTAGATTTTGGTGACAATAGTGATTGTGATTGTGAGGAGTGTAGCTACTCTCCAAACTACCAAGGCAAGTGGTGCTTCATGATATTTTTATCCCTATGTTTTATACTAAGCATTAGAAATATTTTGCTAGTCTTGCATGCTATATTTTGCTAATATGCCATGTTGGGAAATCCTAGTAGTTGTAGAATTGCTAGAAATTTCTAAGTTAATATGCTTATCTATGCCATGCTTAGGCTAGCTAGTAGCAACCAAGGGTTGGTGAAATATACATGCTATGATGAAAATATTTCTAAGTCTTTGGACTTGTGTTTTGCCTAATAAAACAACTAAGTAAATGAAACACCTGGGTGGAATGGAAGGAATGGTTTATGTTGAGTGGTTATACAAGGACCATTTCTATGGTTTACCTTGTGTATCTCACTTGTGGAAAGCCACCCAGGAACAAAGAGATTTTAGAGGCCAAATGTTAAGAAGCTTCTAGTGCAGCCACTTGGCAATATGGGCTCTGCCTGGATCACATAGGTTGCTAGAACTTAGCCATTTGGACAGTTGGTGGTAGTGGGAATGATAGGTTGGAGCGCGTCCATTTGGTCTAAGGGAAGGCTTCTGAAAGGTCCTGTCTTGGTGAAAATCAAGTCTGGTGGGGAAAGTGCACAACCTCTGCAGATGGAAGAATCTAAGTACTTAGCCATGTCCCTGGAAAAGGACAACTTGAGCATTAAGACATGGAAGCTATCAAGAATCTCCTCATCCCAATTTCTAAGTAAAATCTTGTGGGTGAACAAGGGTGAAGGACCTCAATGTCTATTGGTGGTTCCTTGGGAAAAGTTTGACAAAGAAAAACTTAGTGATTTCAACTAATAGGCAAAACCTATTTTGAGCAAAGCAAGCCAAGCTACACTTAGCCAAATTGCATATAGTATCTAGTCCACCAAAATTATACTAAGGTATCACTTGCCAATAATATTCCAATGTATTGACCCACTGTGGATGTAACTTGTATGTTGCAGGTTACTCTGATGAGGATTAGGAGTCATGAGTCTACACTCAACATGTTTGCCTGTGGCACATAAAGATGAAGACTTTTATTTACTTACTTATTCAAATTCTTGTACTAGGCTTGTGGCCTTGGAGTTGTAAAGACTATGTTTGTCTCTGGAATGACTGTAACAATGACCTTTGTTTCTGTGTACTTCATCTTAAACTGTGGATGCTAGCATTGATCCAGGGACTAGCATTGCAATCACAGGGATCCTTTTCCTTTATAAAGGAGGGATCTTACAGTGACAGTTATATTGTCAACTTTATTCAAAGTGCTACTGAAAGTTATTATGAGAGAGGGAAACATGGTTTTATGCATCTCAATAATGTTATGTTTCCCCGTTTTATGTTGAAAGCTTTGAAGTTGCATTTGTTTTGTCTTCCCATGCTGGTGGATTTTTGTTTCAACAATTCATTATCTCATGATACCCCCATTCATAGGAAGTGGGTTAGACTCAAATGTGTTGGTTATTTGCTTCTTGATGCTCTTTTTTCACTCCATATATATATCTCCTATGTGAGCATCTTTGAAGGTTTCAGGCCTAACTTAAAGGCATTAAAGAAAAGTACTTGTTGGGAGATAACCCAAGAGTTTGGTTGAGTCTTGGAAGTTATTACTGAGGTAATAACGCTCCTTATCATTTTTTTTGGTTTTTGTGTCAAGTTCAACTACTTTTGAGAAGTGGAGGAGTTGTGAACAGTGGTTGTCCTGGGACAGATTTTTGTGTTGTATTGTAAAAATTCGTGAAGGATCTAAGTGCGTCGGATAGAGCTGTTTTTTTCTGAGATTGTTCTCCAAGTTGTTACCCAACTTTCATTAGTTCTGCACTTTTTTATTTGATCAACAGAAGGTTTTCAAAAAAAAAATCTTTACCTGCTGGTCTGTTTTGACAGATTTCTGCTATCATTTGCATTTGCCTCTTATAGAAGCCTTTGTTTTGATGGATTTCAGTTGAAGTGTCCACTTGAAGGTTTATTGTTTTTGCTTACACTAATGTTGTCATTAAAGTTTGTGTATTGCCTTGTGAGGAAAGTAAATTCCAAGAGAAGGGGAAAAGGAGTCTGCGGAGTTCATCTTTGAATAGGTAAAAGTGGTGAAAACAGAAGGTTCGTGAAACCCCAATCTTTTTATATTTTTGATGTTTTTAATACATAAGAGAAGTTATTATACGGAACAGAGGAGGAACCGGAGGCCAGGGTGGCCAAACCCACCCCAGGCGCGGGCCCCAGCTGCCCCGCGCCTGGAGGGGGTGTGCCTCCCCCGAGCTCTGACTCCGCCTCGTTTTCGTATCAAAACCTTCCTTATGCATTGAAACTTCGTAATATATAACCCCCTGGATCCCCCGAGGTTCGTGCATCATGTTCTCGTCATGTTTTCATTTCGATCTGTTTCTGTCAGGAAAACTTCTCAAGTTTAGAGCACCATGGTCTCCGCCAACGACAAAGGCAAGAAGTCTGTGGAGGAAGTAAAGTTGGAGGAACCAACCACCGCAGGATCAAGGGCAAGGAAATCTACTTTCGTAGGATCCATTTGTGTCCACCATATCTATCTAGTAGATTTTGCTATTCCAAGAAAATTCTCAAGCTTCATCTATCTTTCGAATTAAAAAGTATTTTGTTATGTGAAAACTAGTTAGTAAATCTCTCACGAACTTGATGGCACACCTTATTTTCTTGCCCCTAATAGACTTGAACCATTGTGTCATCGAAGTTGTATATGCTTGCATCTATACGTTGGAATTAGCAGAACCGTGCTGTCACAGGGAACGCTTTCAACAATGCACTTGTACCTTGTACACAGTTGATATTGTGCTCTTTTGTCTATGGATGTCAATGGTGTGAAATAAAGAGGGAACTTGTAAGTCCATGGAGTCTGTATTTTGTGTTAGAAATGCCTAGGCCGCTAGCCTAAGGCATGCCTAATCATGGTGGAAACTTGCAACATCACCATAGTGAGCTATCTATGAAGCATCCTCAATAAAAAACTATGCACATAGGAAATAAAAAGATCGTTGAGATGCTCATTGTCTGCTTGCCTTGTCATTTTGGTTATGGGATAGCTCCTGTACCATGTGCAAGGGGTACCCCGTTGGCGGTTCTCTATGATACGCATGTACTTACAATGACAAGAACTTACCAGTAAATGAAGTTGAGTAGCATGAGGAGTGGCCCTCATATTCAAGGGACATGAGATTGCCAACTTATATTTCGTCAAGCATATACTCCATATTTGTGCACTTTAACCTTAATCATCTCAAGATGCCTATGAAAGGGTCAATGAGGGCTCAAAGCTAGTAAGTACCATAATCTTTTGGAAGCTCTTTATGACTTGTAATCCCTGCTACCCTCTATGAAGGGACCTTTCTCCTATTTTCTAAGTTGAGTCAGTAAACCTACTTCCTCTCTATCTCCAGCAAGCATTTGAGTTGTTGTGTTGCAGGCATTCATATGGTGATTTATTCAATCATGTTCTTTATCTTCCTTGTTTGCAAAAAACTCTTATCTATTGAGTATTACTTTTAAATCCTTCATTGAAAAACCTTTTTGAGCAAAGAGTGCTCCTGTTATAAAACTTCTACAAAAAGCTTTTTGTGAAACTATTTGCCAGCTGTTCTCTGACCAGGAACAAGAGTCTGTCAATTTCAATTATGATTTATCTTTATGCCTCTCTATTGTGGCTCCTGTAATTGTTGCAAGCTAAGTTATATAATGGTGAGTTGCTTTCTTCTATGAGTTGTGTAATGGTAAGTGTGATGCTTCTTGTCCGTATTCTTTTATCGACACTTCACTCCATAAACCTGTCGACAGTTTAGTGAGCTCGGTTTTCGCTTGGGGACAAGCGAAGGTCTAAGCTTGGGGGAGTTGATACGTCCAATTTGCATCACCATTCTATATCATAATTTGCCTCTATTCATTGATATATGTTTTATTATGAGGTATTACTTATGTATTTTCCACTGTGTTTGCATGTTGGATGATTCTTGGAGGATGGACTACCGAAGTCTGGATTCTGATGGAAAAAGAGGTGTTTTGATGCAATTTCGCAAAGATCAGAAAAATACCAGAAAAATATGGGAAAATTATATTTTCCCGGAAGACTCGGGAAGCCAGAAGGGGAGGCGAAGAAGGGCCATAGGGGGCCCACACCCCCTAGGCGTGGGCCCACCTTGCCCCGCGCCTAGGGCAGGTGTGGCCCACCTGCCCGGCCTCCGACTCCGCCCTCTCGCCTATATCTTCCTTACGGAACCCTAACACCAGAGGAGCGACCACAGATAGATTTCCACCGCCTTTGCGGGGCGGAAAACACCGAGAGAGAAAGATCTCTCCGGTAGACAGATTTCTGTTAGGGGAATTCCTTCTCGGAGAGGGGAGATCATCGCCATCAACACCGTCATCAAGCTAGACTTCATCTGGATCATCATAATCATCCACACCATCATCTCCACCAGCACCATCATCACCACTCCGTCCTGCTGTAACAATTGTGTTGGATATTGATTTAGTTCTTATGGGAAACTTTCTCGGTGTTAATTACTATTGTAGTTGATGCTTGTGAGTGGAACCATTGGATTATTGTTTATGTTCAGATTGTTATCCATTACCATATCATCTTTGATCTTGATCCATATGATGTCTTATGAGTAGTTCGTTTAGTTCTTGAGGACATGGGAGAAGTCATGTTGTTATTAGTGGATTTGTGTTGAGTTATTATTCAATGGTTTAGTATTTAAGTTGTGGTGCAATTGTTCTAGTGGTGTCATGTGAACGTCGACTACATGATACTTCACTATTTATGGGCCTAGGGGAATGCATTGTGTATTTGGCTACTAATTGTGGGGTTGCCGGAGTGACAGAAACCTGAACCCCCGTTAGGACACCTTTGCACAAGGGAGCGTAGGATCTCAGAGTTTAAGGCAGTGGTTAGGTTTATATCTTAATTACTTCCCTGTAGTTGCGGATGCTTGTAGGGGGTTTAATCACAAGTATGTATTAGTCCAAGTAAGGTCGGTACATTAGCACAGGTTCACCCACACAACACTTACAACACCAAAAAAGAGTACTCAACTATTTGAAGCGAAAGTACTTGACAGAATTCCCATGTGTCCTCGAGAACGTTTGGTATTTATAAGTATTTCCACCGGCTTGTCCTTTGCTAAGAAAGGATTGGGCCACTTGTTGCCTTTGTTCTTTGTCTTTATTACTTGCACTTTGTTTTGTTGCTTTATCAGGAAATCACTAAAAATATGTTTGCTAAGTATTTATAGAGATTTCCTGCTCCATACCACTAGTCAACACCTTCTGCTCCTCGTTGGGATCGACACTCCTATTTATAGAAAGTACTGCGATACACCCCCTATACTTTTGGGTCATCACCCCCAAAGACTCAAAGAATCATAAATATCTTTAGGCATGAGACAAAATTCAGACATGATATCACAACGAGCATCAAAAAGTGTAGTATTTATAGAGACTTTGATTGTGGGAAACCACTTTGAAGGCTCAGAATTTATGGGAACATAATCATGGTAAGCCTTAAGCGTGTGATAGCAACTATTCATAGCAGCAATACTGGTCTCAAGAGTGTTCAACCTAGCAAAAATATTTGTGAAAGAGGAAACAGACTTGCCAGGTGTATCATAAATTGCAATCAACTTCTTTATGGCATCAAAAGCTTCATCCTTAGTACATTGAAAAATATCTTTCTCAACCACAGCATCCAAAGCATATCTATAATGAAGAGCAATACCATGGCAAAAACTATTGATAACCATGCTAAGACTCATCTTAGGCTCATTTTCCCTTTGTAAAGTAGTGATTCTAGACCAAGCCTCTTTAAAACTCTCTTCACTTTTTTGCTTAAAAGTAAAGATCTCTTCCAAAGGTGTAATAGAGATTGGACCCAAACCAAACATGGCAGCAACTAGGGTAGGAACTATTTTTTTGTGTTTTTGAATAAAGAAAGCAAACCAAACTAAACTATTTTTTTTGGATTTTTTGAAAAGAGGCAAAAAAACCAAGCAAAAGAAACAAAGAAAACTAAAAACAAAGTAAAGAGAAAGGAAGTGGAAGACTCCCCTTGTGAAGACGTCCTTAGCCTCCCCAGAAACGGCGCCAGAAATAGCTTGATGGCTAACGTGCAGCCTGTTGGGAACCCCAAGAGGAAGGTGTGAAGCAGAAAAACATCAAGTTTTCCCTCAGTAAGAAACCGAGGTTATCGAACTAGTAGGAGGAAGGAAACATCACATAGGTGTTGCAAACAATGCGGAGACCTACACAACACAAACTCAAGACTTTGCCCCAACGAATCCGTGAGGTTGTCAAGCTCACCGGTTTGTTGTAACAAAGGATCAAACGTATGGTGTGGAAGGTAATGGTTTGCAGCAAGTAAACAAGTAACAGTGGAAGATGTATCAATGGTAAATTGGCCTGGGGTCCATAGTTCACTAGAGGAGCTCTCCTTAGATAAACAACATGGCATGAAGGGTAAACAAATTACAACAGGGCAATTGACAGGAACTGAGCATGGCATAACAATGCAATACGAGACAAAAAGATCCTATGAGATTCGATTGGGCAGTAGAACAGTATACATAGACCGCCATCCAACTGCATCTATAACTATAAGTCCACCTTTAGGTTATCATCCGAAGCCCCTCCAGTATTAAGTTGCAAGCAACAGACAATTGCATTAAGCAAAGTGTGTAAGGTAAACAATCCACTTCTTCCATGAACAAGAGACTGTTGTTTTCTCCCTAGTAGCAACAACACATCTACAACCGAAGAGATTTATGTCACTTCCCTTGGAACTAGAGGCATGAACCCACTATCGAGCATAAATACCCCCTCTTGGAGTCACTAGCAACTACTCGGCCAAGATAGCTACTAACAACGGAGAGCATGCAATATCACAAAGTACACATACATGATAGAATCATAAAGACAAAACCATTAATCAATCTGACATAATAATCTCAATATCCATAGGATCCCCGCAAACACAACATGCATGATTACAAATAGATTAGATCTTGATCATGAACAGAGCTCACAAGATCTATACATGAACGCACAAAGGAGGAGATACAACCATCTAGCTACTACATGGACCCATGGTCCAAGGTGGAACTACTCACGCATTGTCGTGGTGGTGGCACGGCAGATGCCATGGGTAGGCTAATGATTGGGGCCAATGGATGCTAGAGGGATCTGGGGAGGGAAGATGCAGTTGATTCTACACACAAAAGACTAAGGCAAAGATCTTTATTTCTCCTCCCTTGGGCTACAAGTGCTCCTCGAGCTGTATACAAGGAGAAAAGATGAACTTTATCAGCCTAACGGTCCCAAGATGAGCCGATCCCCTTCTCTGAGTCCAAGCCTCTCCTTATAAAGGAGAGCCCTGGGTTCCCTTAGGGCTGACGTGGCCAGCATATTAGAGGAATATGCATGTACCAATATAGTAGTTCGGCGCCCCCCTTTCCCTGTCGCCCCTCTAACGACGGCAGGGTTCCAGAGGGCCCCTCCTGTGCGCCTCGGTCTTCTGGACTGTCACCTCCGTGACCTCCTCCTGCCTCTCTGTCGCTCTACGCCTTTGTCTGTAGCGCTTGGCACTGCTTAGATTCTCCCTAGCTTGCAGCTAGGGTTTGACTTCAGTCTTCTCCTTCTCCTGCAAGCCTCATATCATTCGGCCCTCCCCTGCATAGCTCGGATTGTCCTTTACCTTCATCAAGATCACTCAGGCTAACCCGGCCGACCCACGCAGTAACTCGGCCGGGTAATGCCTTAATATACATATACGGGCCTCTCGCCTCCGTATGTCAGCCGACTTCTTCATGATTCGGCCGACTTAGTCTGTAACTCGGAAACCAGACGGGGATCGTACCTCTGTCTTTCCCCGTGTTTGACCTACCCGGGGTCACCCCCCCAACATTAGTCCCCGAAGCTGGTGTGGCCCTGTCGATAACTTTGGCCGGGTCGTATCAGCTTCATCACATTTTTCAGTACTGTTTCCGAGTTATCTTTTTCTCGTCCGGGGTACCCTTGTTCCTTCTCTCGTACGCCTCGTCCTACGTGTCACTCCCATCATTGCTCTTCTAGTTTTCTGGTTCCTCTACAGTATTTACTAACAGGCTACAGTTAACTCTGTACCTGCTGCGCCGCCGCTGCGACGCCTCGCGTGCCGTTTCCCTGGGGGATCGCAACCTTCTTCGTTCGTGTGTGGCCGTTGGTGCGGCTCCACTTATCGTTGTGCGTTCGTGACGCACCCACGATCTACACGGTCAACTGCTACACCATGATCCCACTACCTTGTTCGTGGCTCGACTATAAAGAGGGGCACGGCGTCTGGGAATTTACTTTTCCCCTTCTCGTTCGTCTCTGCCCTCCTCCTTCCTCTCGCTTGCGCGTCTTATCGCAGCTCCGCCGCCGCGCGCTCCTCAGAGCTTCCGACGGCGAGGACTCCGCCGCGCCGTTCTGCCCGCCTCGCCTGCGCTCGCCAGCTTCGGCACCGTCGCCGGTGAGTCCTTTCCGGCCGCATTGCCTAGGTTTTACCCTAGATTTCTCCGTTTCAATCTCGTGTTCGTGCGGAGGTTCCTCCGCTCCTCCGCCGCCGCTTCCGTGCAAAATCACGACGGGGCCTCGTAGTTCTAAACTCCCCTCCGCCGCCAGCTCTTCTTCCGTTGATCTCTCCGGCGAACCACCCATGTCTAGCTCCTTTAGTGGTGCTCTGGTAGAGGATGATGACGCTGGCTCTGGGCCCGAGCGAGGCTCATGGCAAGGTTCTTCTGTTACGCGCCGCGAGATTGAGTGGCTTATCCAAACTCGGAGGATTCCCGCCGAGGTTTCCTGTCGCTTACCCGGCAGCGAGTCATCTCCGGACGTTAGGGAGGGCGAGTATGTGGTTTTTATGTCGCACTTCGCGCAAGGCTTTGGCCTCCCTCTTAGCGATTTTGCTAGAGAATTTCTTGACTACTTCGGCCTTCAGCCGCATCATCTTCCCGCGAATGCCATCGCTTCTCTTTCTGATTTTATCTCGGCCTCAGAGGGATACTTCGCTTATGGCCGTCTGTGCACGTCTGGTCGAAGTTCTTCCAGATCCGTTCTAACGTTGTCCCTGACAAATCTCTGCACCCCTCCGAGAAATCGCTTACTCAATGTGGGGCAGCGTCTATTACACCTCGGAGGAAATCCGTATTTCCTTGTGTCACCGGGTTAGAGTCGTGCAAGAAGTGGCACAAATCCTTCTTTTACGTCAAGAATAGAGGGATGGAGGACAAGATTCGGCTCCCTGTCTTCTCAATCGGTCCGCCTTCTAAGGTGAATTGGCTTTACAATCCGAGGAAGACTCATGCCTTGGCCGAGGCTTTTGAGATTCGGCTTAAAGAGCTGATCCGTGCCGGGTTATGTGGCGAAGACCTGATGGCTACCTTTATTAGTAGCCGGATCTGCCCATTCCAGAAGCGGACTCACAAGCTGTGCTACATGAGTGGTCCACTTGACCCTAACCGAGTCTCGACCGTGGAGCTGGACAATTACCTTATCTATAAGCGTGTCCGAGCTATCTTTAAGACGGAGATGCCTGAGGATTGGGCTTGGGGACTGAAACCGTTCACCCGCGATCATCCGCCTCCCAAAGTAAGCTTAATCAATAACGTTCTGTTATTCCCCCATTTTCGTAACGGATTCCACTAACTTTCTTTTTCCTCGTCTTGCAGAGATTCACAGAGCAGAAGAATGAGGATGCCGAAGTTTTGTTGCTTCCGTGGCCCGCGGACCGGAGCACCCCGGATACTGGTGAACCAGACTCGGAGGAGTTCGTCCCTAAGTCGGATCCTGCCCCGGCTCGAGCTCGTAGCAAGACCTCGGCGCACGAGGAGGAAGGTGATTCGGACGAGGTCCAAATTCTTGAGGTAGTTGCCGCAATGCCTATTTCTTATGCATTTCCGGCTTCTACTTTCCCAGCTAATCCGACCGGTCAGGTTCACGACGCCGAGCCTATTGCTTCTCGACCCCCTGTTACCTTGGGGAAATGCGGGGCTCCTGCTAGTGCCTCGGAGGCCGTCCCCAAGAAACGAACGAAGAAATCCGCTCCGAATCCTCCCAGGCGCAAGACTATGCCTGTGGTCGCCGGGTAAGTTCCTTTTGCTTATATTTCTTGTTTCTCTCTTTCTGTTTTTCATACTGACACTTTTTTCTTTCTTATTTTCGCAGTGCTCCGCTTTCTGTTAAGCCCGGCGGTCCTAGCATGACTAGCCGCCCGATTCGGCAGCCGTCTCCTCCGCCCGTCGATGATATCAGGATTCCCAGTCCCACTCGTGCTGCCTCTCCTCCAGCTCCGAATCTGTCGCCTCCTCGTCGCGACGTGCCTGAAACCCTTTCTGTTGACATTGATTCCAATCGGCCCTCCGAGGTTTTCGTCGAATCCGTTGCCCCTTCTATGGGTCCCAGCGCCGCTTCTGAGCCTCTATCTACCCCGACAATTTCTACTGCCACTCCAGCCTCGGCCGAAGAGGTCGTTATCTCGGCGCCTTCTGCGACCGTAACCCCTGCTGCTCCTGAAAGCGCCGTCCCCACTACCGAGGTGTCACTTCCTGCTGATGCCTCTTCTAAGGTGAGAAAAGTTGTTGCCAACAAGGCTTCCTCTTCTCAGAAAGGCCTTGTCGGCTCTTCTCAGCCGAGTATCGCCGACATGCTGCGTAAGGGAACTGCGCCTACCAAAGCCTCCGTTGCCTCGGCTGCCAGCACCCAGCTTGCTCTTCATAAGAGCCCTGCGGCCGCAGTGGTTACACAGCCTGTCCGGGGTAAGGTCTTAACTCGGACAGCTAGTGGGAACAACCTCGGCGCGCTGGTGGAGTACGCCAATAATTGGAATGCTGCTGATCAGTTTGAGGGTAATCCCATCAACCAGCCCTTTCAGCTTTCCGACATCAGCGGCTGTTTTGACCACGCTGCCAAGTTCATCCTTGACACTAACAAGATGAATGAGGTAATTGTTGTTTCTCTGAGTTTTAGATTAGTTCCCAGATGTTACTATATGCTCTAGTCCCCGAAACTTGCAAGGAAATAACTTGTTATATGCTTGGAAGTTTAATAATCCTTGACTTAATGTAATTTTATTTCTAGGGTTCGAATATCCGGCCATCTAGATCCGAATTAAGTTTTGCTTGATTTGGATCTGCTTTCGCTTTGAATATCTAGCCACCTAGATTCGAGTTTAAGTTTTGCTTGACTCGGATCCGCTTTCGCTTTGAATATCTAGCCACCTAGATCTGAGTTAAGTTTTGCTTGACTCGGATCTGACTTAGCTTTGAATATCTAGCCACCTAGATCCGAATTAAGTTTTGCTTAACTCGGATCTGACTTAGCTTTGAATATCTAGCCACCTAGATCCGAATTAAGTTTTGCTTGATTCGGATCTGATTTAGCTTTGAATATCCAGTCACCTAGATCTGAGTTAAGTTTTGCTTGACTCGGATCTGATTTTTAGCTTTGAATATCGATTTATCGTTTTGCCCCATTGCTCAGGTTGCACATGACCGGAGGACTGCCAAATTCCAGAGGTTGCTTTTTTCGCACCGTAAGCTGGAATAAAAGTACGAGAAAATCCTTCCAGTGGTAAAGAAGGCTGGTACGTCGATAGTTCCTTTTCGTTATTTTCAACGTTCTTATTTATTCGTCCGCGAGATGCCGGCTTACTTTCTTGGTGAACAGGTAACATTAATAACCTCAACATTCGCCTTGAGAAGAAAGTCAAGAGCTTGGAAGGTTAGTTTCCCTTTTATCTTACACCTTTTCCCTTTTAACATGTGTGCTAAGCTTCCTTATTGCGTTTGGCTCTGGTAAAGCCGAGTTGCAAACCTTTGCAGCGTCGCACCAAGATTGCATGCCCATGCCTGATGTGATGCTGCATTTTTTAGAGCAAAACGCTACTCATTCGGCACAATTACAAGAAAAAGATGATGAAATAGCTCGCCTGCGAGCCGAGGTGGACACCCTTAAGCTCTCTCAGAAATCCGAACTAGAAAAGGTTGACCAAGAATTTTCCGAGGAGAAGAATCGGCTGGCTTTGGAGCTGCAGAAGAACAAAGAACTCCTCGAGGCTGCCGAACTGAAAACCCAGGGATTGAGCGAGGAAATTGCTCGTTTTGAGAAGAGCAAGGTCGATTGGGCCAAAGACCTTCAGATAATGATGAGTTACATTCATCGTAAGCTACTTAGCACAGCCGAACTATATTGTTCTTTTTTGTTCCCGCTGTCGCCTGACACGTTCATGTTTTGCGCAGATCATTTTCCCGAAGCCAAGCCTGTGAGTTCTAAAGCGGTTCTTGCAACTCGTGTGCGTCGAGGTGTTTCTGTTGCCGTTGACTCGGAGTATTCAATGGAGGATTTCCTGGTTGCTGTTGGTGCTGCAGTTGGCCCAATGAAAATTATGGGTCGGGACTTGGTGAAAGCGGCCATCCGAGCTTACCACGTTCTTTGGCCGAACACTTCTGGGACTCCTGATATTAACGAGGTCGAATTACTAGTAAAAAGGCTCATGGCATCTGAGAAGCAACCGAGTCTCTGGAGGGAATCAGCCGGGCGCGCTGGCGCTGACATGGCCCTTACTGTCATCATGTCATGGTACGAAGACATCTCTCTTGACATCCTGAGAAATCTGCGCACTGGTTCTCGTTGGGTTGAAGACCCCACTTTTGTTGCCCTTCGACAAGCTCGTGCCTTCCAACTCGTCGAGTATGCCGACGTGCACACCTGGAATGAAGGGCCGAGTTTTCTTCCAGACCCGGATGGGGAGGTCGTAGTTGAGGATGCCTCGGACAATAATTCGGCTGAGCAAGGGGAAGGCGAGGATGACTCGGCCGCATCTGACAGCTCCAGTTCAAGCTCGGACAGCAACGGCGATGCGCGGTCCTCCTCCAAAGGTACTAGGCATTCTACCGCACAGACTGATGCTCCTGAGCAGCCTCGGGCTTCCGCTGAAATTGCACCTGGGTCTATGGCGGGCGAGGCAACCTCATTCGAAGTTCCTCTTACGTCGGAGTACCCAGCGCCTGACCAAGTTGTTGCCTCTCCAGCGAACAATGCTTAAGTTTTTCTTATCCCTGGTATGCCGGGCGTATGATGTAGGTGAAACATTTGTCCGCTCTCTGTATGACTTGAATTTCTTTTACCTTGTACCGCTGTGACAAGCGTATATGTCACCATTTGATTGAGTGGGTGTTCGTCCGAATTCTTGCTTTGGTGGCCTATAATTTCCTGATTTTAGGATTTATCCTTGCCTTTGTTTTTTCATGAGTGGCGTTCTGAAATCACTGTTTATCGCGCCGAACTTTAATATGTACGCCAAATTTCAGAAATAATATATTACTAATACGGAGGCGCTCCTCAGGGTAGTGCCCAACATAAAACTCAGGCAGCATATGGTAGTCCCCGAGTCGCTGTTTTGGATGCCGAGGTTCAAATATTCGATATGAGATGAAAATAATATAAGGCATTCCCCGAGTCATTGCTCTGGGTGCCGAGGTTTAAATAGACAACATGAAATCGAAATAACATATGGCAGTCCCCGAGTCACTGCTCTGGGCGCCGAGGTTCCAATACATAACATGAAATTGAGATCACATATGGCAGTCCCCGAGTCACTGCTCTGGGCGCCGAGGTTCAAATACATAACATGAAATTGAGATAATATATGGCAGTCCCCGAGTCACTGCTCTGGGTGCCGAGGTTTAAAATGTCATCGGTTCTTGACCTTGAGATACAATGCTACGAGTAAAATGGTCGAAGTAAAGCTACATTCCATGGACGCTTCGTTTCTTCGCCAGCTTTGTCTGCCTTGTTCCCTCCGGGGTCCTGAGCGTCGATTAGATAATAGGCATCATTATGCAATGCTTTGATCACAATAAATGGTCCCTCCCATGGAGGTGACAACTTGTGCATGCCGGCCGTACGCTGCACCAGTCGGAGGACTAAGTCTCCTTCTTTGAACACTCTTGGATTCACCTTTTTGCTGTGATACCGTCGTAGGTTCTGCTGATAAATAGCTGATCGTGATAGTGTGTCTCTGGCTTCTTCTAGCAGGTCTACAGCATCTTGCCGAGCTATCTCGTTTATCTCCGAGGTTGTATACTGAGTAACTCTTGGCGAGTCATACAGTATGTCGGCTGGAAGTACGGTCTCTGCCCCGTATACCAGAAAGAATGGTGTATAACCTGTCGATCTATTCGGAGTAGTCCTGAGGCTCCATAGTACGGCTGGGAGTTCCTCAATCCAACATCCTGCCGACCTTTGCAATGGTTCGACAAGTCGTGGTTTTATTCCTGATAGCACCAGTCCATTCGACCTTTCCACTTGCCCATTGGATGCTGGGTGAGCCACAGAGGCAATATCTAATCTTATGTGTTTCTCTTGGCAAAATCTGGCGAAGGCTCCTTCTGCAAAGTTTGTGCCATTATCTGTGATAATACTGTGCGGGTACCCATATCTCAAGATAATATCCTTGAGAAATTTCACTGCTGTGGGCCCATCGCACTTTTTTATTGGTTTCACTTCAATCCATTTTGTGAACTTGTCCACCATAACCAATATGTGGGTCATTCCCCCTCGTGCCGGCTTAAATGGTCCTACCATATCTAAACCCCATACAGAAAATGGCCAAGTGATGGGTATTGTTTTTAACTCGGCCGATGGCATGTGTATTTTGGTTGCGTATCTCTGACATCCATTGCATTTCTTAACTAATTCTTTAGCTTCTTTCAGTGTCGTCGGACAATAAAATCCATGCCTGAATGCTTTGGCTACCAAGGCACGAGATGAGGCATGGTGCCCACATTCTCCTTGGTGTATATCTAGGAGGATCTCCTGACCTTCTGCCGAGCTCACACATTTCTGCAACACGTTTGTGACGCTCCTTTTATATAGCTTACTGTTTATGATCGTATAAGCTTTTGCTCTCCTTACAGTTTGTCTAGCTAATACCTCATTACTCGGTAATGTCGAGTCTTTTAGGTAGGAAAATATGGGTTGCGCCCATAATGGTGTGACTTTTTCTGGTGTGATCTCACTGTCTATTTCCATGTTTTCTGCCGACATATCTATCTCGGCTCTTCCCATGATTGTGCTTACTTCGGCTGTTCTCCTCTCGGGGGGTTCCGGGTTATATTGTTGATCTACTTCCATCGGCGCGTTATCTTCTGCTGAATTTGCCGGGATAAAGATAGACTCGGATTCTGGTGATGGGATTATCGATGGTTTCCTAAGGTGCTCCAGGGCAATACCCGGAGGAATTGATTGCCGGGTTGATCCTAGTTTTGACAACGTGTCTGCGGCATCGTTTTCTGCCCGAGGAATGTGGTGAAATTCACATCCTTCAAAGTATCCACTGATCTTTTGCACGTGAAATCTGTATAAAGCCATATTAGCATCTAATGCGTCCCAACTGCCTGAGACTTGTTGTACTACCAGATCCGAGTCGCCATAGCACAAGATTCGGCGTATGCCAATTTCTTTTGCTACTTTCAACCCATGGACCAGTGCTTCATATTCGGCTACGTTGTTGGACGCAGCAAAATGTATTTGTAGCACATACTTCAGTTGGTCTCTTTTAGGCGAGGTTAACACTATTCCTGCCCCCAAACCATTCCTTAGCTTGGAACCATCAAAATGCATAGTCCAATAATTTGGGTCTGGCAATGGTGGCTCATACTGCACCTCGGCCCAGTCTACGAAAAAGTCGGCTACCGCCTGAGATTTGATCGTATCTCTCCTATCAAATTGTGGAGCGTATGGTGACAACTCGATTGCCCATTTTGCTATTCGGCCACTTGCGTCTTTGTTGCTCAATATGTCGGCTATGGGTGCCTCACAGATCACTTTAATGGGATGCTCTTCGAAGTAATGTTTAAGCTTTTTTGCCGACATATATACCCCATAAGCCATCTTCTGATAATGTGGGTAATTCTGCTTTGAAGTGGATAATACTTCACTTAAATAGTACACCGGCCTCTGAACCGACTTACCATCTTCAAGTCGTTCCACTACGACTACAGTACTTACTACCCTGTTGGTAGCTACTACATAGAGTAACATAGGCTCTTTTGACAATGGAGAAGCCAAAATGGGTGCTGTAACCAACATCTTTTTCAATTCATGAAATGCGATGTCCGCCTGTGGAGTCCAAATGAATTTATCTGATTTCTTCATCAGCTGATAGAGTGGTAGCGCCTTCTCTCCTAGCCGACATACGAACAGGCTAAGCGAGGCCAGACAACCCGTGAATTTTTGTACATCATTTAAACATTTTGGCAATTCCATTCTTTCCACTGCCTTTATCTTTGTTGGGTTGGCCTCTATACCTCGGCTAGACACAAGAAAACCGAGTAATTTTCCTGCCGGCATGCCAAATGTGCATTTTTCTGGATTAAGTTTCATTCTGAACCTTCTCAGGTTCGCAAAAGTCTGCCATATATCTTCCAGTAATGTTTTGCTTTCCTTGGTTTTGATGACCACGTCATCTACATATACTTGTACATTTTTTCCTATTTGATCATGTAGGCATTTTTGCATGCATCTCTGGTATGTCGCTCCTGCATTTCGCAGGCCGAATGGCATTGTGCGATAACAATAAGCCCCGTAGGGGGTAATAAACGCAGTCTTTATTTGATCGGCCGGATTTAACGGTATCTGGTGGAAACCAGAATACGCGTCTACAAATGATAATAACTCACAACCAGCGGTCGAGTCAATGACTTGGTCTATTCTAGGCAATGGGAAAGGATCTTTTGGACACGCCTTGTTCAGGTTGGTGTAATCGATACACATTTGCCATACAATGGCTACATTGGGATCGTCTTTCTTCTTTTCTACTAGCACCGGATTCGACAACCAATCCGGGTATAGCACTTCCATGATGAATCCGGCCACGAGGAGCCGAGCTATTTCATCTCCTATTATTTTTCTCCTGTCTTCGGCGAAGCAGCGGAGAGGTTGCTTCACCGGCCTTGCTCCTGGCCTCACATTCAAAGAGTGCTCAGCCAACTCCCTCGGAACACCTTGCAGATCCTGAGTTGACCATGCAAATATGTCCCGATTCTCACGGAGGAAGTTGGTGAGCTCGCTTTCCTATTTAGCGTCCAGGCCTGCACCGATGGTAACAGTACGCTCTGGGAATTGCTCATCGATCTGAAATTTCTTCGTTTCTTTAGTCGGCTGAAAAGAGACACTGCCATGTGGGTTGGCCAGCGCCGACATATTCAGCTGTGCCGACTGAGCGAGGGCTGCTACCTCTTGAATCCTTCTTTTTTCTCTCGCTATAACCAATGATTCGGCCAAATTTGACCCGGCTGAAGCACACTCCATTGACTTCTTGTAATCCCCTACAACTGTTATTACTCCTTGTGGTCCGGGTAGTTTCATCTTCAGATAACTTATATGACAGCTGCTCATGAATTTGGCCAGCGCAGGCCGTCCGAGTAGAGCATGATAACAACTTTCCAGATCTACCACTTCAAATTCTAAGTTTTCTGCTCTGCAGTTATCTCTCGTGCCGAATAACACATCCACTCGGACTTTTCCGATGGGCTCGCATGAAAGTCCCGGCACTATCCCATGGAAAGTGGTCCTCGTGGACTGCAGCATGTTCTGCAATATTCCGAGTTTATGCATGGTATCTTTGTACATGATGTTGATACTGCTTCCATTGTCAATGAGTACTTTTGAAAATTTCACATTGATGCTCGGTCCAACGAATGTCGGATCCAACACGAGTGCATACGACCCTGGATTCGGCATTATCTTGGGGTGATCCTTTATGCTCCAAGTTACCTCCTGATCTGACCAGGGCATATATCTTGGTACTGCCGGCATAACCGCATTTACTTCCATATGCCGGCGCTGCACACTCTGCTTGTCTTGCTGTTCTGTTGTGAACACGCAATATGACTGATGATGTTCTCTGTAATCATTGCGTCCAGTATTCGCTGGATTTGTCCTTCCATCCTGGACCTGGTTCATCACTTGATGTGCCGCATCCCTCCGATCCGAGTTATCGTACCTCGGGGGAGGAGGCGGTAACATCAGTTGCTGTGCATCTGCTCCTGTCAATTGTGGTTGATGTTGTTGATGTACTTGATGGGGTGCTGCCTGAATGCCTACAGGATTTCCCATCGCATTTTTCATCCATGCACATTGACGGGTCGTATGGTTGGCTGGCCTGGATGGGTTTGACGTGTGAAATTTACACGGCTGATCTAACATAGATTCGAACGTGTACTTCGGCCTCTCTTGCCACTGCTTCTTTTGTTCTGGGGTCCACTGTCTTTTTCCCTCATTCCTTGGTGTCCACTGCTGAGGACCATTCTTCTGCCGCTGAGTCGCTCCATGACTCGGCGGATCCTGCGCTACTGCTGCCACTTGAGCCGAATTATATCTATAATCTGGCCTTTCTTCCCTTCTTCTTCCTCTAAAATCAGCGCGCCTGGATGACCCGGCCAAATCTCTTGCATATTGATCTTGTTGCTCCCGGTGATCTGCCGACATTAATTCTGGTTGCGTTGGGTCCCCTAATGCGTAGGAGTCTGCTATTCTGATAGTTTCTGCCAGTGTGGTCGGCATATCTCTCTGCAGACGTTGCCATAACACGCTGCCATAACGGCAGCCTTGCGCGAACCAAGCTATTGCTTGTGATTCTATAACCCCTTCACATGAGTTTCTCAGGTTGCACCATCGAGTTAAAAACTCTCTATCTGTTTTATTCGGCCTCTTCTTGCACATGGCTAACTGTTGCGGCCTGTTTGGCCTCTTGTACGTGTTGGTAAAGTTGCTGACGAACATTTCTTCAAAATCTAACCAACAGTTGATACTGCCCGCTGGCAGATTATTCAGCCATACCCTAGCTGGTCCTTCCAACATTTGTGGGACATACCGTACTGCCCATCTTAAGTTCCCACCCGCTATCTTCACAGCAGTGGCATAGTCAATCAACCAGTCTTGTGGCTTGGTACTCCCATTGTATGTTTTTGTGCCTCTCGCTAGCTGAAAGTTCGGCACGGGTGGTTCGCCCATGATCCGTGGTCCAAAGCATGTCGGACCTGGTGGACCCTGTTCTTCCAACAACTCGGACCGGTATAGCCGGTCTAGCTTCACTCTTGCATCATTCGATGGCAAATCTCTGTACAGAATTCCGTCCTGCATCCCATAGTGGTTATTTCCACCATGGATCGCATATTCCATCTCGGAATAACCATCATTGTACCTTTCATTCACTTGATTGTGGCGAGCTGGCCTCGCTTCTCTTTCCTGCCGAGGTTCATGCCTTGGTTGCGGGTTGAGCGGCAGCTCTCTCCTTACTTCGACTGGGGTCTGGTTTTCATGATTACCTATCGCGGGGTCTTTTCTGCCGAGATCTCCATTGCCTCGGCTTCCGCCGTCTCTTTCCACACGGCCGTGGTTCCTCTCCCCACTGTTACCTCGGCTTGCATTGCCTCTGTTCTCATTTGCCTTTCCAGCCATTACCGGATCATATGGAACAATTTGCTTGTTCCTCTTTCCTGAGGTTACTGCTTTGTCCCTTCGTGCATTATTTCTGGGTGAAGATGCTGCTGCCGCGGATAAGGCAGGTGCTGCCCTGCCGAGTGAACCATCCGCGAGGCCCCTGGCCTCGCCGGGTTCGTTCTGAGTATTTCTTCGTTTTGCTGGTTTGCGATGCGCACCAGCTCATTCACTCTTTCTTGTTGTTTCTGCCGGGCTTCCCCGGTCAACCCCTCTAATTCTAATGCTGCGGCGTTTGCCGCTCTCAGGTTCTTTGTCGGGGTACTGTACCTCGGCAAACCCAAGTCACCTGATTCCGCCCTATGAGCTTCATGCTCTTTGTTAATATCATCCATGAGGTTCTTCCCCCTTAATCTTAATTCGTCCACCCGCTCGGGTGCGATATCAAGCTTATTAGCTTTGGCATATTCTCTCAGGGTCCTGTTTAGGGACTCCCGCAAGGCCGATACTTTCTTGGCCTCTACCAGCACCTTTTGCCTGGTTTCTTCCAACTCTGCCTGAGCATTTGCCGGATCAAGTATCGGCGCTACAGGTGTAGTCAAGTTTTCTATGGTTGCCTGAAGAATGTTCTCTGGCCTTTCCAGAGGTGGTCCTCTTACTCTTGGTGCCTTTGGGGTGGTGTCCTGCAGCTCGGTCGGGTTGGTCACTGGTGGGATTACCTCGGTGGGTTGTGGCGCGGTCTGCCTGGGTGCGCCTTGTACGCCTGTGGTGGGTTCTCTGCTTGACCCGGCTACTGCTGCTCCAGCTTGCGCTCCGGCAGCGACCATCACCTCAACGCTGCCCGCAGGACGTGCTCTGGACGGACGGCTTGCTGCGTTAAGAGGTGGCTCTCCTGCGACAACAACTTGGTGAGGATAAATGCCGGTGATGTCGACGTCGACGTAAACCTTGTGCCCGCCCAGGCTGATGAAGACACCATTACGCGGGGGAACTTTCCCCCTGAAGCTCCCTGCATTGTCGCTGACATAGTCGCAGAGACCAAATCTCTGGACCAGGCCAGAAACAACGCGCTCGCCCGTGTTGATGAAGTTTCCCGTCCGGATCATAACTCCAGCTAGCACCGCTGCTGGCCCCATGGTGGGCGCCAACTGTCGTGGTGGTGGCACGGCAGATGCCATGGGTAGGCTAAAGATTGGGGCCAATGGATGCTAGAGGGATCTGGGGAGGGAAGATGCAGTTGATTCTACACACAAAAGACTAAGGCAAAGATCTTTATTTCTCCTCCCTTGGGCTACAAGTGCTCCTCGAGCTGTATACAAGGAGAAAAGATGAACTTTATCAGCCTAACGGTCCCAAGATGAGCCGATCCCCTTCTCTGAGTCCAAGCCTCTCCTTATAAAGGAGAGCCCTGGGTTCCCTTAGGGCTGACGTGGCCAGCATATTCGAGGAATATGCCTGTCCCAATATAGTAGTTTGGCGCCCCCCTTTCCCTGTCGCCCCTCTAACGACGGCAAGGTTCTAGAGGGCCCCTCCTGTGCGCCTCGTTCTTCTGGACTGTCACCTCCGTGACCTCCTCCTGCCTCTCTGTCGCTCTGCGCCTTTGTCCGTAGCGCTTGGCACTGCTTAGATTCTCCCTAGCTTGCAGCTAGGGTTTGACTTCAGGCTTCTCCTTCTCCTGCAAGCCTCATATCATTCGGCCCTCCCCTGCATAGCTCGGATCATCCTTTACCTGCATCAAGATCACTCAGGATAACCCGGCCGACCCACGCAGTAACTCGGCCGGGTAATGCCTTAATATACATATACGGGCCTCTCGCCTCCGTATGTCGGCCGACTTCTTCATGATTCGACCGACTTAGTCTGTAACTCGGAAACCAGACAGGGATCGTACCTCTGTCTTTCCCCGTCTTTGACCTACCCGGGGTCACCCCCCCCCCAACACGCATCATACCGGAGAGAAGGCCTCCGGGATGATCTCCCCTCCGGCAGGGTGCTGGGAAGAACTTCAGACCCCCCCGATCTAGGGACGACGGTGGCGGCGGCTACAGAAGATTTCGTAGAATATTGATCGGGTACTTAGGGTTTTTGCATCGGGGGCTTCTTATAGGCGAAGAGGCGAGGCTGGGAGGGGGCCAGGGGGCCCACACCCTACCCAGGCACGGGACAGGGCCCACCCGTGCCTAGGGGGGTCTGGCCGCCCTGGTTCGCATCTCTGTCTCGTCTTCTGGATTCTTGTCCCTCACGGTAAAATATTGACTTTGGCTTTTGTCCCGTCCAATTCCGAGAATATTGATTTTCTGCCTTTCTGGAACCAAAAACAGAAGAAAACAGACAACTGGCATTGTGGCAACTTGTTAATAGGTTAGTTTCCACCTCAAAGTGTAGACAAAGCAAATCAAAGTAGATACTAAACAAGCATGGAGCATCAAAAATTATAGATATGTTTCCGACGTACCAGTCGTTAAAACTCCTGCCTCCTTTCCACGACTCCTAGTTTCTTTGGTGTGTTAGAAATATCGTTTCTTTGACTTTAATGTTGTGATTCCCATCATCAAACGTCATTATCTGTGCAGGAAAAAATAGAAAGAAAGGATTGCACACCCCTTTGATCATTAGGCATTATTGGCAGGGTTTAGAGAGATAATTCATCAAAAATATGAATAATATCCAGTTTAAATGTGAGTGTGGATGGCTATATTTCACAGCCATCAATGGTAATCCTACCAGGTCTGTTTACATTGGGAATACTTCTGGTTGGCAGCTGGGATATTTGGAGGAGGGCAGTAATCACAATAGTAACATTAAAGGCAAGAATGTGGTATGTGAAGAAGGATTTTCTTCTGATTCTATGTCTTTTTAATCAAGAATGGCTCCTTTTCTGGGAAGAAATGAACAGGGTTGTAGTCAGGGTTGCTCTAATGACATGGAGGTTGATTCCCTAGCTCTTCTTAGCCACAAAATCTCTCTGTGGTGCATCAGGAGGTGATTCAGTCTTTGGCCTAGGAAAATGTTGAGAACATGGGTGATCAGGGTATCCTAGAGGAGGATCCTAGATTTACTGCTTTTGTTAACAAGTTGGCTAGGTCTAGTAGTGATAAGGCTTTTGATGTTCAGTAACAATATAAACACCCGCTAGATCCAATTCAAGAAGGTGTGGAAGCACATGAATCGGATGATGACGTTTTTAGTGAAGAACTGGCTGATGCAAGCAATGAACAACAGGTGGATTTTGGTGATAGCGAGTTAGAGGATGGAGCCGAGTCTGACAAAATTGATGAATTCATTGATGATGCTATGCCAGGGCTTGCTGCACCAGACTTATCTCAAGAACATAGAGCAGTGGTGATTCCTGTGGATGGTTCTCAACCTGAGATTGATTCTACTCAAGAGGAGATGGAGGATAGACACATTGTTGCTGAAGATGTTCCAATCAGATCTAGCTCAAGAATTGTTGATCAACTTGGGGGCATATGAGGATGGAGCAGAGGGCAGGTAATCAAGCTGATGCTAGAAATCTTGAAGGTATTAATCTTAATTCTGTTAACTCCTTTGTAGTTTTAGATGCTGATGATGTTTTTAATAGAGTTTTGGAGATGGGTGTTAATCCTAACTCTTTTGATCTTGAGAAAGTTAATCTTTTGCAAGATTTAGAAATTGCTAGGCATAAGTTAGCTAATAAACGTGACAATTTTTTGGATAATTTTCCTGAGCATGATAATTAGTTTATGTTGTTGGATGTTGGGGATAAAGAGGAAGATTTGGATGGTTTTACTCCTGTTATTTCAAGAAAAGCAGGAAAAAGCAGGGCAGTTTGTAAGGTGAGTCTTGGAAAAGCACAATCCCAATCTGGTGCTTCTTCCAGAGGAGCACAATCTTCAATTAGTGTTGCCTCAGTGAAAGTTCACAATGACCACCCTTTGAGTGGCATTGTGACTCGAACCAGGGTGCGAAAAATACCCAAAATTTCAATGATTGGTGCCAGCTTAAATTGCAGGGGTGTGGGCAAGAAAGGTATGAGTGTGTTCTTGACTGATCTTATCAAGGAGCAGTGTTTAGATTTTGTGGGATTGCAAGAAACTATTAAGAAAGATTACTCTCAGTATTTTTTCAGGAAAATTGATCCTTTGTATTGATTTTCCTGGAAATGGATTGCTTCTGTTGGTAGATCTGGTGGCATTTTAGGAGGGTTCAATAAAGATAGGTTCGATGTTATTAGCTCAGATACAGGTAGTTTTTTTGTAAAGGTGGATTTGATTGATTTGAAGATTCAGAGTAGGTGGAGTTTAGTTATTGTTTATGGGGCAGCACAAGAGAAGGATAAAGAAGATTTCTTAGTGGAGTTAGGGGATATTTGTAGAAACCAACAACTACCTTTGTTGGTTGGTGGAGACTTCAATATCCTTAGATTTTCAACTGAGAAAAATAAGTATGGTAAGCTTGGCAAATGGTCTGATATTTTCAACTCTATCATTAACACTTGTGAGTTGAGGGATATTATTATGTCTGGAGGAAACTACACTTGGTCCAATAATCAAGCTGTTCCAACCTTGGAGAAACTTGATAGATTTTTGATGAGTAGAGACCGAGAGTTGTTGTTTCCTTTAACAACTATGCATAAATTGACCAGGGATATTTCTGCTCACAATAATATTATCCTTGACACTATGGAAGGGAGGGAAAAGAAGTGTAGGGAATTCAGATTTGGTAATAGATGGATTAAAGAGGAAACTTTCCTTTTGAGAGTTTCAAAAATATGGTTTCAACCTGTTAGAGCTAAGAACAGTCTGGATCTTGTTCAGAAAAATCTGAAGAAAGTTAGGAATGATTTGAAAGGCTGGGGTGCACATCTGAGAGGTCAAAACATCCAGAAGAAGAAAAAGCTGTTGAATGAGCTTGCCGAGTTGGAAAAGTTGGAAGAGGAAGCCTTGCTAGATGATGAACAAAAAGTGAGGAAGAATGTTGTCCAAGAGGAGATTCTGGGAATCCTTGTTGATGAGGAAGCTTATTGGCATCAATGTTCCAGTGAGAAATGGCTGCTTCAGGGGGATAGTAATACTGAATTCTTCCATAGAGTGGTCAATGGTAGGAAAAGGAAAAGTACCATTTTCTCTTCGAAGAGTGAGCTGGGGATTATTTAGGGGACTCTATCTTTAGTTAAGCATGCTATAGATTATTACAAATCTCTTTTTGGTCATGTATCTGCTACAAATGTTAGGCTGACTGCTCATGTGTGGAAACCTAGTGAGGTTTTGTCTGATGAAGATAGAGAGATGATGGACAAGAAATTTTCTGAAGAGGAGATCAAAGAATTAATTGACTTGATGGAAAAGAATAAAGCTCCTGGACCTGATGGTTTCCCAATTGAGTTTTTTTAACACTGCTGGTGAATAATCAAGTATGATATCTTGGTGTTGTTTGGAGACTTCTATGATCACAAGATAGAGTTGGCCAATATCAATTATGGGTTGATCCATCTGATTCCTAAGAGTTATGAGGCTGATGTTATTCAAAATTTCAGGCCCATCTGTCTGCTCCAGGTTCTCTTCAAGATTTTTACAAAAACTCTCACTCTTAGAGCTGAGTCAGTTATGCACAAGCTGATTGTCAAAATGCATTTATTAAAGGTAGATACATTGCTGATGGGTTACTTTGTTGCATGAGGTGTTGAGAGAAACAAAATTTAGGAAGCAACATGGTGTGATTTTGAAGATTGATTTTCAAAAAGCCTGTGATAAGGTGAACTAGGATTTCTTGCTAGATTGCTGCAAACAACAGGGATGTAGAGTTAGATGGCTGGAGTGGATTAAGCAAGTTATCTCTCGAGGCACTGTGAGTGTGAAAGTCAATGATGTTGTGGGACCATATTTTTGCAGTTATAAGGGAGTAAGACAAGGAGATCCTTTTGCTCCTTTCATGTTCAATATGGCTGCCAACAGTCTTGCTAAGATGATTTCCTCTGCGTTGCAAAATGGGTTGTTTATGGGTTTGGTGGATCATTTTGTCCCGAATGAGATGCTATTTTGCATTATGCTGATGATATCATCTTGATGATCAAAGATGATCTTGAAGGAGCTAGAAATCTTAAATCCTGCTATACATTTTTAAGCTATGTTAGGCCTAAAAACTAACTTTGATAAAAGTGAGTTTTTGTTAGTATCTCCTAATGATGATAAGGCTCTCATTTATGCTGAGCTTTTCAACTGCCAAAAAGGTTCCTGGCCTATATCTGGGTGCTCCTGTTAGTGCTAGAAGAATTACTATGACAGAGATGGGTTTCCTCAAAGAAAAATTGGTTAAAAATCTAGGAGGTTGGATGGGTGGAGCTATGTCTATTGGTGGAAGGGTGACAAAGATTAATGCTTGTCTCACTGGAGTGGCTGTCTATCCCATGTCAATGTGTATCATGCACAAAACTAATATTGAGGAGGTGAATAAACCAATAAGATCTTTCTTTTGGGATGATTGTGCTAATAAAAAGAAAGTATCACATGGTGAAGTGGAAATATATTTGTAGACCTAAGGAGAAAGGTGGCTTGGGGATAAATTTTTTGACTAGATTCAACTTGAGTCTTATGTGCAAATGGTGGTGGAAGTTGGAGAATGGTAATGGTCCTTGGCAAGATTTTATGAGGAAAAAGTATATGAAGAATAAGGGGGTATTTGATTCCAGACATAGACCTGGTGATTATGCCTTTTGGGCAGATATGCTCAAGTGAAGAGCTTGTATTTTTGTGGGAGGAGAATGGTGGCTGGTAATGGTAAAAGAACCAGCTTCTGGGGGGATGCATGGTGTGGCCATGGTCCCCTGAAAGAAAAGTTCCATGAGTTGTTTGACCTTTGCAATGAACAGTTCATTCTGGTTGTTGATGCTGCCAGGCTAGGATGGAGATTCACTTTTAGGAGATGGTTGTTAGCAGGGCTTCAGGAACATATGGGTGGGCTTATGAATTTTCTTATCAACGTCAATCTTTCTGAGGAGGAAGACAACCCTTTTGGGAAGTTTTCAAAAAATGGTGTTTTCACTATCAAATCCTTGTACAAGTTTATGTGCAGTTCTGGGCTTGATAGATCCTTCAGACATTTGTGGAAAGCAAAAGTTCCTTTGAAGATTAAGATTTGGCTTTGGTTGATCTAGCATGATGCCATTGCAACAAAAGACAATATGATTAAGAGTCTATATACTAAATAGTGTTAGATTTATTCAAATTCTGACAAATCTAAAACATCTATTTTGAGACAGAGGGAGTAAATAAAATTAAAAAAGAGGTTGGTAACCCTAGGTGACAGTTCAGTGACGATTTTGAATCCATTCATCATTTGTTCTTTCTTTTCCCTACAACTAAATATGTGTGGAGTGTTGTTGCTAGGTCCATTGGTGCTCCAGATAGACCTACTTCGTTTTCATAATTCTTCTGGTGGTTTCCCAGGTTTCTGTGGGTTTCCAGGAACGTACAAATTGCTGGGATTGCAGCTATATGCTGGGCTATTTGGAATATGTGTAATAAAGCTTGCTTTGATGGCAAATTGATTATGTTGAAATGATTTGTTATTCTACTGTGTTTATGAAATATTGGGCAGGTTCTCATGATTCTAAGGATAATGCTGCTTTGCGAGCTGGTGCTCAGGCTTTGATGGATGTTGCTATTGGGAGGATGTATGATGCTGCTTCAAGGAGGACAACGGGTGCCCCTGGTACAAGGATGATCACCGATGGGTTGGATTCAGATGCTCGCCCCTGATGTTGGTTTACTTTTGGCGACTTTGTAATGTTGGAGCGGGTTTGGGATGTTGTTCGTTGATTATTAGTCTGGCTATGAGCGACCCTGTGTGTGGCTCAGTTGGCGTACACTTTCTAGGTGTAGATGTTGTTGCTAGCAGTAGGCGACATTTCATTTTCCTTTTTTAACTTCCGCTGAATATTAAATTGGATGGTGGTCTGTATTCCGTTATTCTGATGAGTAATGGAATTCGATCCCCCCGTTTGGGGAGGATTGCGTGGAAAAAATCAACACATACACACACACACACACACACATATATATATATATATATATATATATATATATATATATATATAGAGAGAGAGAGAGAGAGAGTGATTTGACACCCAGAGTAGAATAGTTATTCTACACTCATCCTCTATCTTTAGGATCGTATATTATTTTTACGTCACGTGAATTTTATTTAACTTCGTAAGTTAAGAAGAATATAAAAAAATTTAGAAATGACATAATTTTTTGTTTACATGGCGTATAAAATTATAATATTAAATACGATATTTTTGTTATGACTCATAGCTTTATTTTGTGTCAAATTTTTTGGGTCTAGTGAATATATTTTGTGCGAATAATTATGTTCATATATTCAGCACAACAATAAAAATCGACAAAAAAATCGAGTTTACAAGTCATTATAGTGTAAAAACACCGAATTTTTATACGACATGTAAATAAAAAAATTATGTCATTTCTAAATTTTATTATATTCTTCTCGACTTACGAAGTAAGACAAATTTATGTAATATTAAAATAATAATAATATATAATCTAAAGATAGAGAGTGGGCAGTGTCAAATATACAATCCATTGTAGGTTTGGTATATGATGCAGATTGCTCTGGTCGTATTTATCCCCGCCCGGCGGCGCCGACGCGGTTTCCTCCGCTCGCGCCTTGTCGGATTCAAATCGAAATCGAAATCGAAATCGCGGGAGGGCGGTCGCCTTTGTTGGGTTCAAAACAAATAGATCGGTAAACCGGGGCGCCCTCTGTTTTCCTGTCGACCCGAGGAGGCATCGTCGTCTTCGTCGTGGCATGGGGCAGCGGCGGCGGCGCCACCGGCAAATCCAGTCCCGCAGTAAGCTGCCCCTTGCTTCTCTCGTCGCCCTGTTCTGTTCTGTGCATATACTCAGCTTGTTCAGGCTGCTATGGTTCCACGTTCTTAGGCAAAAAGACTCGATTTTTATCGTCTCTGAGCTTGCGGTTTCTTTTCCCCAAGCAAAAATCGGTTTTTTCTTCTTTCAAAAACTGATTTATTTAAGTTTTTTTTTCGAAAAGGGGAACAAAGCCCCGGCCTCTGCATCTACATACAGCCCGTTTATTTTAAGAATGCGAGAATTACAAAGTAAACAAACCTGAGGTCAAAGCCTCACGACAGTAACTTCACCAGACTACCACTAACCCTATGGCAAAGACTACAACAAAAACAAAGCCTTCAAGAAGGAAAAGCCGCACACGCGCCGATAGTGACGAGTCAAACCAACGGTCAAGCTCTGGATTTTCATCCCCGAAGACGAGCTTCGGGACACCACCTTCATCAAGGACACAACGCGCACAATGCCATCAATGTTTCCACCAAAGTGTGTAGACTCGATGAAGAAGCTTATACCATCATCACCTGTCCGGCAACGACAACTCGCTGACCAGATACCGCTGGAGAAGAGACTAGAAACGAGACGTTCCATACCGCCACGCCTCCAGCACTGTCGCACCACCTTCAATCGACCAAACAGGCATGGCTTGACGCCCCAGAGGAGATGTCGTGCGTAGCACCCGTCGGGATCAGGCCTATCGCCACCGCCGGTCAGGCATGACTTGACACCTCCTCTAGGACCATCGTGCGTAGCACCTGTTGAGTCGAAACGAACCCGATCTCGAAGTGGAAACCACTAGCGAAGATCCAACCTTCGCGTCATCCACATGACCATAGAGGCTGCCGCCGTCGAAAAAGCCGGGCCGCCGCCCCAGGTCCAAACTCCTGCGATGCCATGAGACGTTGCAGCGATCAAAGTGCGGCCAGCGCGCCGCCGCTAGACCGACTGTAGGCTGTTGCCTGCAGCCACCACCTCCCCGCCGCAAGTTGCTGCAGATCTTGCACTCGAAGCCCAGCGACGCGAAGAAACGAGGCCACTGCAACCTTGGCACCACCGCCGCTGGTCCCTACAGCCGGTGAAAACTCCAAAAGTGATGCCCTCAAGAGGGGAACAATGCACAGGACACCGCCATCGCTCGATCCCGCGGGATCTGAGGTTTCCCCCGGAGTTTTCTTGGCTAGAGGGACGAGGGGCATCAGATCGTCGTCCGCCACGTCGCTGCTCCTCCATCCATGCCGCTGCCGCCGCACACCAGAGATGCCACGCCGCTGAGGTGCCCGATGCGCACACCATCCGCAACGAGGATTGGCGTCCCGCGCCGCCGATCTACGCCAGGGAAGACGAGAGATCCCCCCCCCCCCCCCCCCCCCCCCGCCGGCAGCGCCCAGGCTTTGCCTGGCCACGACCAAGATGGCAGCGGGGGAGAGAGGAGGGAGGGGAGTTGGGGGGCTGAGGCGGCTAGGGTTGCCCCCTGTCGCCGCATGGGGGCGAGAGGGAGGGAGAGGGTTCCCCCCCTGTCGCTGCCAGTTATAACCGATGGAAAGTAAATCAGACTAATCCAGTATTGGTGAAGTTTGCTCTGGAAGCACTGATTTATTTAGGTAGGTATGTCGAATCCTGCCATGTTAGCAAGGTCGTTATCACTTCTAGTGGGCTAGATCTCCAGCCCAGCACCTTTTTCCTAACCCCAATTCGCATCTGGAAAGGGATATTAATCTGGGAGGAGATTGCAGGATAAGTAACTGCCTTAGTGACCAAATAGTCACACGATACTGCTGTTCGAGATGAGACACTCAGCAGTACAGACTGAATTACTAGCCTGCAGTGAACATGACACGCGGCTTGAGTTTGTCGTTTTCTTATGTTAATCTTTGCACTGTTCATAACCATGGATGATGCGTCGTAGGTATGTCGATTGGTTCGGTGGCTAGAAGAAAGGGCTCGCCCTGTCAACATGATGATAATCCCCAAGGCGGGAAAATTTTGGCTAGAAGAAAGGGCTCTCCCTGTCAACAAGTTGATAATCTCCCTGTCCCTGGTGGCAAAAGAATGAGATATTCGGTGCCGGAACTGCCAGACCTTCCAAAGGTATGCATATAGCTGGCTAAATGTAAGCTCTGAATAATTTGTTTTTGGACTTCACTACTTTGTTCTTATGAGTGTGACTAGCAAAGGTGCATTCTAGAGGATCCAAAATAAATCAAAACGTGCTTAGCTTCCTGAAAAATATCACTCACCAACTCATGTTTAACTGTGATTTTTGTTGCCATTACGAACATGTTGGGTCTCACCCCAGCTGGCAATTGTACTCATTTTGTTCCACTATACAACAATCCTCTAAAAAAACACTTCCTTTTCAATCTTCTTTGTTTGCATCAATGATATCCAAAATTATAATGCAGAGACTTATGACAGCATAATCACTTATCGTTAAATTACATATGAAGATCACTAAACAAAATTTGAATAAAGAAGTCTATGGTGCATGATTATTACATGTTCTTCCTCCAGTATAAAAACAATTTTGCAAGTAGCAAATCAACAGTGAAATTACATCTACATCTATATTCAAAAGTACCGAAGTCTCTCCTATTGCATCAATAGATGATATTTGCATTGTCTTCTCCTAGCAGCATTGTTTCCTCGCTCATCATGATCTGCTGTCATATGAAAGTTGTGATGAATTGTACATCGTCACGGCCAGTGATGCCTCTCTAAAAGCTTGTTTGGTTCCCTGATCTCGAACTACTCATAATGTAACGATACACCAGAACGACACATCAGGTCTAACCTTGTATGCTTGCACAGAGTTACCCCAAATCCTCCCCAGAGCCATTAAAATTATCCTAGAGACAAGGAGGATAAGCATATTTCTCATTTTGGTGTCATGTACAATCTCCATCCCAGTTATTTCATCTTATGCATTTAAGCCTTGATAAATTCAGTCCTAAAGGAAAAGGAATATTATGTACATGAAACTTTCCATTATTCTCTATTGCATTGGTTTATCTATCCTGTGTTTCCCATGTGAGGATTATTGTAATTGCCTCTCCGCATTATGAAGAAGATCGGTCCATGTTCTGAATAGGTTGGTTCCTGACCTCACTGTAACCTTGTCTCTCTGGTCCTTGTCGTGTAAAACAGTCCAGCCATGAGCACAGTGGCACGTAGGCATTTCTACTTTGATCCTATTTAGCCCACTTTACAGAATCTTCTTGAAGACTTGATTATTTCTCTGAAGACACAGTAATCCTAATTGAAGGAACAAGCCAGTCCTAGATTAAGTAAGAGTAAAATACATGAATGATACTTGAACTTGTCACGCTGGCTCACAAAGGTCACTGTACTTTGCAAATACGCTGGGGAGGTCACCGAAGACGCGATTCATGTTTTCTACGGTCACTGCAGTCATACAATCTTGTTGGACATCATAGATAGATTGGAGGGGCCTTATTGCAAAAGTTGTCCAGAGTGTCCGAGGTAAGACACAAACTCTGCAGTGACCGTAGAAAACGTGAATCGCGTCTTCGTCGACCTCCCCAGCATATTTACAAAGTACAGTGACCTTTGTGAGTCAGTGTGACAAGTTCGAGTACCATTCATGTATTTTACTCATTAAGTAACACAGCTTTTGGCAATCCTGTCCTGCCCCACACTTTTCCTCCATAAATGCATGGTCTCTGTCAGATAATTCATAATTCACTTACCTGTGGAATGAGAACTTTTCTTTCTTTATTTTCCCCCCTCTTATTCAAATATTTTTCCTCCCATACTCTTGGAAGCCTTCTTGCTATCTTACATATGCTTCTTTGCATTCACTCTCCTGTTCAAACATTTACTGAAAGTCTTTATCAGTTGAACTTCATTCTTCCTGCTCACTTGATGATCTCTCGTTTGTCCTTTCCTTTGTGAATCATGAAATCAAAGCCAACTGTCAGAAATTCGATTAAATCTTAGTCACTGAACAAAAAAAAGATAGGTTAAGTCTAAAGCTACTTTACAAAGAAGAAATTCTCTCCTATCTTCGCATCGAGTCTAGAAGCATACAAGTATACACTTTCAGACTTTGAGGCTGTCAGAATTGAGGAGGTTGTCAGTTTTGATGAACTTGAGCTTAAGTGTGATATATCACTACATTGTTGAAGCTATTACTGCACGGCAATCATGTTTTGGCAAGAACAAATAGATCAAGTTCTTCTGCTGCACTTTTCCCCTAGTGTCATAGTTCCTGCTAGAGCATCAGTTTCAACATTAGGCCTTTTAGGAACAGGTAATACCACTGTTTAGTACTAAAGACACTGTCAAGGAAAACCAGTTGATGTAATGCTTAATTTACCTACCACAATCTCACTCTGTTGTGCTATTTAACTACGTAACAGAGCAAATGCTGCGCAGAGCATCTGGCGCATGATGTTATTCCATATGGTCCTATTTCCCCATAGTTAAAGGATCCATGTCCTTTATTATTCCAGTGTTAACTTTCTCCTATTTCTGGTTTTGCAGGACGTCTGGCATGATATACTGTCTCGGCTGCCACTGCGAGATGCTGCCCTAGCTGGCTGTGTGTCTCACACATTTCTAAGCTCCCTTAGATGCCGTCCTAACCTCACCTTCACTGAAGAAACAGTGGGCCTGAATGGAAAGGCATGTGAAATAGATAAACATGCACAGATTTTCAGCAACAGAGTTCACAACATTATGAAAAAACACTCAGGCACCGGCGTGAAGACATTCACACTTCGTTATTGTGGTTCTTCTATCAAGGCTACTTATCTCAACAGGTGGCTTCAGATTGCTATTACTCCAGGGATTGAAGAAATCACACTTTCAGTGCCCAGATACAACGGAGTGTATTACAACTTCCCATGCCCACTTTTATTCAATGGGAGTGGAAACTCGATTCGACACCTCAGCCTCAGTTGTTGCACCTTCCACCCCCTGGCGGGACTTGGTTGCTTGACAAGGCTGCATTTGTCTGAGGTGGATATTACAGGAGATGAGTTAGGGCAGCTTCTTTCCAATTCTCTTGCCATGGAAGAGCTAAAACTCGTGCATTGCAATAAGATCATTTCCCTCAAGATACCTTGCCTGCTACATCGGCTGAACTACCTGACAGTGTTTGAGTGCAGAGGTCTAAAAGTGATAGAGAATGAAGCTCCAAATGTTTGCGTTGTTCACATCGATGGTACCTTTGAGGAACTTCGAGTTGGAGATCTGTTGCAAGTAAAGGAACTGCAAATGATTGACACCTACGAAACTAGCCTCGTTCATCATGCTCGTGCCAAGCTTCCATTCATTATGCCAAATCTTGAAACCCTCAATTTATATTCGGATGGTGAGGTATATTCTCAAACTTTAGTTTTTTTTTTTCCATTTGAAAGGATGGCTAGCGGTATATTTGATTGTCAGGTACTGGCATTATTCATAGAGCAGTAGTTGTACCATGGATAATTTTTTTTAGGGAACAATGTCTTTAACCTAAACACAATCATCTATGTGCAGATGCTCAGTACGCCAAGCTTAGCTGTCAAATTCCTCTACCTCAGGAACTTGCAGATTTTTCTTGGTGATGGAGACAGGCGGGGCTTTTCCTATGATTATTTTTCTCTGGTTTATTTTCTTGATGCTTGTCCTGTCCTGGAGGACTTTGTCTTGTGTGTAAGTAAATTTTTCCCTCTAGCTTGCAACTACGATATATCTAGGATCTGCATGCAGTAACTCTAGCATTTGTCTGTGTTGTTCCTGTGTTTGCAGATATCACAGACACGCGTAAGGCAGGATTTGATTTCTGCCGAAGACTTGCATCTGAGACGGATGCCAGAACATCGCCACAGCAACCTCAAGAACATGAAGATATTGGGCTTCTGCTCTGCAAAGAGCATGGTCAAACTAACGTGCCATATCCTTGAGAATGCAACTTCACTAGAGTGCCTTACGGTGGACGCCATATATGATTTCAGCAGTCTTGGAGAGGCTGACAGGTCATGTGTCCATAACAAATTTGGTGAATGCCGCCCTGTGACAAGCAGGCGTATGATCGCGCACGCACACAAAGGCCTCTGGGCTATTGGAAGATACGTTGTGGAGAAAGTTCCCTCCACAGTCAAGCTAAACGTTAAGAAGCTCTGTAGCCGCTGCCATAAAAAGAAATGATGTCACCCATCCAGCGATCTCGCTATCTTGCCTTAAAAATACATGTGTAATGTCGCATAGGATGCCTTTGACTTAATGTTGCATTATTAGTTTGCCTTGTACCGTTGTACCTTGGGTTAAGGCAATGATCTAGTGTTGTACGAGTAAATAGGCTGTCTTTATCAGATGTGGTATTTTGGCTCATAGGGGTAGATGTGTCTGTTATAAAAAAAGCATAAAAATGCATTTTAAAATGCCAAAAAAAATCTAACAAAAATTTGTAGTGTACTCAACATCCTATGTTCTTACACATTTATGCCGAAACTTTGTGTGCAAACATAAAACGTCCCAATGATACATGATTTTTGTTTTGATCTTTTAACATTTTTAAATGTATACTTAGACATTAAGTGTGCCTACACATCTGAGCCAAATTGGATTTCCGTTTTTCCCTTCCTGAAGTGTTGTATAATATACACACAATTCGTGATTTTGGTTATATAGTTGTAGACATAGCATGATAATACATCGGCTGTTGTTCAAAAAGGAAAGGTAAATTGCTCGAAACCGGAAGATGGATCTGGGTCAGCGATCGGTCTCACTGAATCAGCACGTGCATCCCTCTGCACAGTCGCTTGCACCGATCCCACCTTGCTGTTTCCTTTCTCGCACTTCCCCTATCCATGCATGCTTCCTTGATCTCACTCCTTTATTTAGTTCATCATATGTTGAAATTTCAAATTTGTGAAATCATTTGTTGATTTGTTCCCTTGATATAATTTGGACAACTAATGTGTTTTGTTGCACCTTTTGTGCCTTCGAGTGAATTCATTGGTGTTTTTCCTAAATTGTATCTTGAAAGCCTTGTGCATGCATATTTTCAACATTTCTACGTTTGTGGCGTGCTTGCTTTCTTTGATCCATTATATAGGGTATACTCCATCAAATCCTAAATCGCTAAGCTATGCATGAAATTCAAATTTGATCTCTAAATATTCAAAACGTATCTGGAGTTTGTCATATCTTTTGTGTTTACTCTAACCGCTTTGGACCCAATAACTTTGGGGACTAAAATGTACTTGAATGTTGTTTTATGTACATTGGAGAGCAATGGATGATTGTCTCAATTATAATGTCCAATAATGCAGGAATATGAGCCAAGCAATGATGATCAATGAACTCTTATCTTCTAATTTATACTAATGCATACTCTTCTAGCATCCAACCTCTTGTAGGTTTCATGTTGGCATGAAATTCTCTATTTGCAAATATTGCGGTTCTTGCAAAGGTCTTATAAAGAAATCTCTTATTGTATATTTGAGTAAGTTGAGAGAAGTGTATATATTTAGGAGTATATAAAATCATGTTAATGATTTACCAATCCTAAATATATGACTTTTAGCAACTTATTGCATACCAATTCCTCAGAGTGCTGTAATTTGAAATATTAATGAATTTGCAAATTGTATCTTTCTTTGAGATACTTGCTGCTTTTCTCAAAGTATCCAAACTAGCCTGTGTTCCCTTCTTGTACTAGTGATTTTATTTTTGTATTCTTGGTTGAAGTTCATTAGTATAAATTAAAATCATATTGAGGCGCACGTTATGCTTTTATGCAAAGATCTTGTTATTTATTTTATGCTTTTTGTGTGTGCATGTTTCTTTGTGGATTGTGCATCATGCTTTCCCCACTTAGATACTTCTATGCATAAGAGTGTTAATTTATCGCATTGATATCCTCTTTCTTTTCTAACCACCTTTCTTATTAGTTTGGTTTTTGGTGGCTCTGGTAGAACTTGATTTATGAGTGCTTGTTTTATTTTTATTACATCTTCATGCACTCATATCTCGTGAATGTTCTTTTTGTCTCAAGTTTGCCTTGATAATCTTATTGAGTCTTACCTATACTCTCTTTCTCATGTTTGTGTCTTAAATGGTATAGAGTGAGTGGGAATTCCATGTTTGTGCATATTGTATTCAAATGCAAATGTTCTAGCTTATGCATGAATTTTGGGGAGTTTCCTTATTTCATCGGGCACTCTTACGTATTCTCTTATCATAATATCTTATTTTTTCAAATTGTTTCTTTCAATCATTTTGATTGATTGCTTCATTCATTAAAGTTTATTCACCATGTTATCTTTTGTAACCATTGGATCCTCAATATGGTTTGAATTCCTCCATGTATTCATCATTCTATAAGTGGATAAAGCTTCCACTCAAGTTATGAGATATTCACATCCTTTGGAGGAACTCTCACCTATATTGGCCTTCTGATGTTCTCCACCCATTTCGGCAATTGGTGTTAATGTGGGAAAAGTTTTAGAGGGTTTAATGGAATTTAGTTTTATGCTTTTGTATTTGTGATTTAATCATTTTAACTTTCATGCATTTTCATCTTGCTTGTTTCTTTGCATGGTTTTTTATATAGAGGAAACTCCACCATCGATAATGGGTTGGCAATATATGCACTGAAATTCAAGTTCATTCACTTGTGCATATATTGTGTGTGTGGGGGGGGGGGTCTCTATATATTTTGGTTCTACTAACATCACATAATTTTATAGTGTTTGATGTTAGTGCATATGCTTTCATGCAATAAGTTCCTTATATAAATTTTCTCAAAGGGATTATCATCAATTACAAAAATGGGGAAGATTGAATGAGCATAGTGCCCCATGTGTGGTTTTGGTAATTAATGACAATCACTATGGACTAATGCTTGCATTGATATTTATATGAAGGAATTGTCCATATATATTGCTTGAAGACCATGTGTTGGATTCAAGGGTGCATGTCATGAATATAAAGATGTATGTTGAGTATTGACATCAAGATCATTGATTTAAAGATATGAATTCAATATGATCAATAATTAAAGAAGGTGGAGTTCTTGTGTGGAACTCAAAGGAATCCATGTTATAGAATATGCGTTAGTCCATGGAGTATCTGCTGGTAATGTGACCTAGAGGCAATCAATGGTTGATATATCCCTGATGTATTCATAAGTTTAATATGTCCATGAACAAGTATCATTAGCATGTATCATCGAATACGTGATTCGATTGTGGAACTATATGTTAAGTGGTCTGTTCTAAATTTTCCTTAGCCGCGAGGTTATGTTGGGCACGTAACCTAGACTAATGTGCAAGTTGGCTGATAACTCGGTTCGAGTATTCATGGACATGGTGATGCGAATCAAACTTACACTAACTTGTCTAAAGTGTTTAGCGAGTCTAGCTGGCCCATGGTTGAGATGCAATGAGAAAGTTGTCATTTGTAGTCTCAAGCAATGGAATCCTTAGACCTAAGGTGATCGCACAATTCGAATTGTGGATCAGCCGACTTTGGTTTTGTCAAAGGTTGTACCGTGACTAGATAGTTATAAAGGCAAAGTTCGGGACGGTCGTGAATCAAACTGTGTGACGTGGATGACCAAGATGGGATTTGCCCCTCCGTAATGGAGAGATATTATATGGTCCCACTCGTGTGATATGATTCAGAAGCATGGTCATACACGACTCAGTTAAGTGTTAACTAAGAAGTCATACTAAGTGCTAGTCTAGTGAATCGTATGTCATGGAATGAGAAAATTGAGCTATTAAAGGGATGGAAAGTACCCATCTATAGCTTTAAAATTTATATCGTGAGCAAAGGTACTTGGACGAAAGTCACATTGAAAAGTTACGTCAAGACTTTACGATACTTGGGAGTTGGAACATCTTGCTAGAGACCGCTACCATCTATCGACTTGAGACCAAGTGTTCATGGGAGTGAGTGGGACTCAAAGCCATGATGAGATACTTGAAGGAGTATCTCATGTCATCTCCAGTTGTGGTGAACCTACAAGGTCACACACTTAAGGGTGAAAGATCCCATGTGGATTATATCCATATAGATATTGGGATACAGCCTATATGTGACTCAAGTGTTGAGCCCAACTAGGAGGGTATATAAGTAGAGAGTCAAAACAGGAAGTGTTCCTCGGTCTATACCTAGCCATCACTTTATCCACTCCAAAATCGGGGCAGACATATCTAGCAGTCCTCTCCCCGGTGCTCCTTCCTGCACGTGTGGCTACCATAGAGGTGTTGCATGTGTGATGCTAGAGATGAAGGAGTTTGTGGTGGATCTCGAGGTGTTGTTCGTGGGATCATTCTACACTGCATCGACGTGCAACATCAAGTCCCACACCTATGACTCTAGTGGTAATCCTTGTGGCCTATTACCTCTGCTAAGATCTTGGCGTACCACGTAGAAAAGTTTTTGTTTATCTTTGTGTACCAACAGTGGTATCATAGCTCTAGTCTTTGGTTTTAGGCCAGGATCTGTGCATATGTGATATGTAGAAGGCAGTAGATTGGATATATTTATTGTTTTGATTGTCGATCTATGAGATAGATCGGTTTTGTACAAGATTGATTAGATCAATCATACTCGTGGGTTCATGGAAGATCGGGTATGAATGGTCAGTGAGATTCGCCATGTCTTAGCGCCTTAGATGTTGTTGTGAGTTCACAACGCCAGTAGATATCTCTACATAACTTGCTTTTACAGGATGTTGTGAATGGTATGGCTTTATGTGCATGAGATGAACGTGATATGTGTATCACGGGTTCGTCAGACGGTTGGATCCGAAGTGTTATCAATGTTATTGTATAACAACGAGCATGTCGGCATGAGATGCCATCTCCTTGTGGTTTGCTTACTGGATAGTGTAGCTCATTTGAAGGACTTGGAGGACACTGCAGCAACGACATGACGAACATGTTCATGGAAATTACCATGAAGAAGAGCCATACCATTTCACATGTCTTTGAGATTATTTGTGATGTTGTTATGTATCTGTTTTTTCTATAATCATTAGATGGTATAAGTAAATACCTTAAAGAAGGTCTAGTCGGTTCCTTGTTGGTGCTGCACCATCACAAGTTGGACATTCTTGGTAGTAGGCTCATGAAATTGGGGTGATGCCAATTCTTTCCAACTAGGTGGGTTTGAGTCAGACTCTTACATCAGAAGCACTTGGTAAGTGATGCGTGTTGATGCCCCGTTGGGAAACCCCAAGAGCAAGGTATGATGCAGCACAGCAGCAAGTTTTCCCTTAGTAAGAAACTGAGGTTATCGAACCAGTAGGAGGAAGGAAACGCCTCAAAGGTGTTGCAAGCAATATGGAAAACTGCACAACACAAACTTAAGACTTTTCCCCAACTAACAGTGAGGTTGCCAATCTCACCGGCTGCTGTAACAAAGAATTAATTGTATGGTGTGGAAGGTGATGATGGTTTGCAGCAAGTAAACAGTAATAGTGGAAGATGTATCAATGGTAAATATTGGACCGGGGTCCATAGTTCACTAGAGGTGTTCTCCTTAGATAAACAAATATGGCATGCTAGGTAAACAAATTACAGCAGGGCAATTGATAGGACTGATCAAGGCATAACAATGCAATACTAGACAAAAAGATCCTATGAGATTCAATTGGGCAATACAACAATATACATAGACCACCATCCAACTACATCTATGACTAGAAGTCCACCTTTTGGTTATCATCCGAACCCCCTCCAGTATTAAGTTTCAAGCAACAGACAACTTCTTTAAGCAAAGTGTGTAAGGTAAACAATCCACTTGTTCCATGAACAAGAGACCGTTGTTTTCTCCCTAGTGGCAACAGCACATCTATAACCGTAGAGATTTCTGTCACTTCCCTTGATTAAGTAGAGGCATAAACCCACTATCGAGCATAAATACCCCCTCTTGGAGTCACTAGCAACTACTTGGCCAAGATAGATACTAACAACGGAGAGCATGCAAGATCACAAACAACACAGACATGATAGAATCAAATAGACAAAACCATTAATCAATCTGACACAGTAATCTCAGTATCCATCGGATCCCCGCATACACAACATGCATAATTACAAATAGATTATATCTTGATCATGAACGGAGCTCACAAGATCTAGACATGAAAGGACAAGGAGGAGATCCAACAATTTAGCTACTACATGGACCCGTAGTCCAAGGTGGAACTACTCACGCTTCATACCGGAGGCTGGCATGATGAAGAAGAAGGCCTCCGGGATGATCTCCCCTCCGGCAGGGTGCCGAGAAGAGCTTCAGATCCCCCCGATCTAGGGACAATGATGGCAGCAGCTACAGATGGTTTCGTGGAATATTGATCGGGTCCTAGGGTTTCTGCATCAAGGGTTTCTTATAGGCGAAGATGCGAGGCAGGGGGCCACCAGGGTGGCTGCATCCCCCTAGGCGCGGGGTGGGCCCACCCGCGTGTCCAGGGGGTGTGGCCCCCTGGTGGGTCTCCTCCATCTCGTACTCCGGCTTCGTGTCCCCCACGGTAAAATATTGACTTCGGCTTTTGTCCCGTCCAATTCCAAGAATATTGATTTTCTACCTTTCTGGAACCAAAACCAGAAGAAAACATGCAAATGGCACTGTGGCAACTTGTTAATAGGTTAGTACCAGAAAACATATAAAAACACCTCAAAGTGTGGACAAATCAAATCAAAGTAGATAGTAAACAAGCATGGAGCATCAAAAATTATAGATACGTTTCCGACGTATCAGTAAGATAGACGGGTTCATCACAACGATTGTGAGACTCAGGGCAAAGGGTGTTAGGAGATGGGGCATGATATGCCACCCGACCAACAGGAGTCGCATGAGATGCGATTGGTAAGGTGTTACCTACCTAGATCACTTGGCGGCTAGCAGTGATGCTAAATCTTACTAGCCGACTTGTTTATTTGGGATCCTGAATCACTAAGTAACCATCGGAGGGATGCTGGTTCTAATGGGAGCATAAGTATTGAAATGTTTAATACACGTTATCCATTATGGATACATGTCTTAAGTGTTTTTTCATTTTTATGTTATTTTTAACCTTTCCTAGTGCAGGGGATCCCCCCACAGCCTTTTATTGAACTTTAAATAAAAGAAACAAGCCCAGAGTTCTCTTTACAATATGTACATAATAGAAAAGGCTAATACTAAAAAATAAAAGAAGCTAAGATAGATTGTGAAGCCATGATGAAAAAGAGACCTTTCGTTGTTCCTTTGACCCGTGTCTCAACAAAGATACATCATAAATGAAACCTAATTTCCAACTTTTGAAAGATGGTTTTATATCCTTAAATATTCATCCATTCCTCTACTTAAATATGTTCCAGCGGGCCAATATGGAAATTTCAATAAAACATGGCCCTGAGAATTTATGTGCAACACTGAAACTCTCATAAATTCCCTTGTCAGGACAATATGGTAATTCCATACTCTTGTACTGAACAAACACTGAAAACAGATGTTTACAATCCTCCCTTATATTCAAAAACACACAGAACATAGTCATGGTCATCAGTGCTTTCTAGTTACTCTGAAGGAGCATATCCTTTGTATTTATTCTACCATTCAGGATTAGCTTAGCAAAAAAATATGCTTTGACATGCATTTACTTTTCCAAATTTTCAAAGTTATTGTATCAGTTGTCATGGCAGAGAAATGTTGGCTATAGAAAACTTTCTCATTGTAAATGCCATTACCCAACTAACATATCCATTGACCGGTCTCTGAATTTGGAGATATTCCAGCAAGGATCGGTTTTAGCTGGTTATATTCTAGGAAATACTCCTCAGATAAAGGCAGATGAAAAGAATCATAAAGATTGCTTAAAGAGTATATATCACTTACTGATGCCATCCTATCTCTTGCATAAGAGTATAATCTTGGAAAATTAACAGAGAACAAGATATCACACCACAAATCATCCCAAAAAAGTATGCTAAAACCAGTTCCCAATGAATATTTGCAAATTTCCCTCCACTCATCTGTTAGACTCTATATTTCTCTCCACCAAAAACAACTACATTGAGTTACTGCATGAGGGATGGATTCATGATAATAGGTGTCTCTGACCAACTTAACCCAAGGTATGTCAGCATTGTTATAGAATTTATCGAAATGCTTTATTAACATATCTTTGTTTTGAACTTACAGGTACATAATACCTAGACCTCCTCTATTCTTGGGCTTACAAATCATATCCCAAGCAGTTAGGGAATTCACCCCTTCTTGATTTTTGAAATTTCTCCACAAGCATCTTCTTCTAGCCTTATTAAAGATTTCCAGCACTCCTAAAGGAATGGTGAGAGTACATATGAAGTATGTTGGCAAAAAAGATAAAATTGAATTAACCAATATAAGACTTTCTCCATATGATAAAAAAGATATTGTGGCATTTAATATCCTTTCTACCCTATTAATGATTGGACAAAAATCCTTGATAGAAGGTTCAGTAGTGCCCATGGGCAAGCCCAAATATCTGAAAGGCATTGCACCAAGCTGGCAATAAAACACCTGAGCACAATGTCTGTCTTCATCCTAAATTTATTGGGATCATGGATGATTTATGATAATTAACCTTAAAACCAGTGACACTATCATAATGTTCCAACAATTGCTTCAAACCCATGATACATCGGCAACGTATCTCTAATTTTTGATGCTCCATGCTTGTTTTGTATCATTTGTCTTATGCTTTGTCTGCACTTTGAGGTGTTGTTATATGTTTTTCTGGACTAACCTCTTAACAAGATGCCACAGTGCCAGTTGCCTATTTTCTTCTGTTTTTGGTTGCAGAAAGGCAGAAAATCAATATTCTCGGAATTGGACGGGACAAAAGCCAAAGTCATTATTTTCCCGGACCAACACGGAACCACGAAGCAGAGATGGAGTAGGGCACCAGGGTGGCCACAACCCCCAGGCACGGGCAAGCCCTGGTGGCGCCTACAGGGGGTGTGGGCCCCTGGCCCTCCACCGACCTTGCCTCCTTCGCCTATAAAAAGATCCCGAGGAGAAAACCCTAAATAATCCATCATACTTCCAGAAAAAGTTCCACAGTGTCGCCACCGAAGGGGAGATTCGGGGGATAGAAAGTCTCTGTTCTGCCACCTTGTCGAGACGAGGAAGTGCCCCCGGAGCAATCTCCATCGATATCACCACCTTCATCACCGTTGCTGATTCCTATGATGAGGAGGGAGTAGTTCTTCCTCGAGGCTAAGGGCTCTACCGGTAGATATGTGTTCATCTCTCTCTCTATGCATGGTCATATTGTGATCATGAGCTTTGTAATCAAGTAGATCTACCTTGCTACTCGAGTGCTTTAATAGATCTCTACTCTCCCCATGTGTGTGAAAGTGACAACATGCACACCATGGTGGCACTTATGTTTGAGTCTACATAAATACTCTTTGTGCTTTAATAGATCTATGCTTTTCCCCGCGTGTGTGAAAGTGACAACGTGCATACCGTGTGTGGCACTTTAGCTATATTACATATATATTTGTTATGAGTTATATTTGGAATTGGATGTCTCTATGAAATTGTGGTGTTTGTTGGAACCATCTAGCGCTCAAGGTGACAGTGTGGGGTTAACTAGATTGGGGAAGGCATACTTTGAGGAGTGCTGTTATAGCCCTACCGATGATTAGAGTGTCCAACCGAAGAGTAGTTAAGAGTAGTATCATGAAGAGAGGATATTTATATGAGAGAGTGTTCACTAGTGAAAGTATGATCCCTAGGCCTTGTTTCTAAACATTGAAACACCGTTTGCATCTAGATCTGTTGCATGTTTGCTTGCTTCCATCTTTATTTCAGTTTCACACATGTTACCCCACATCAAAAACAAGTCAGAAGCTATTTTCTGGCACCGTTACCACTTGTATTTTACTATCTCTTCTCTGAACTAGTGCACCTATACACCTGACAAGTGTATTGGGTGTGTTGGGGACACAAGAGAGTTCTTGTATCTTGATTGCAGGGTTGCTTGAGAGGGAATACCTTTGACCACTTCCTCCCTGAGTTCGATAAACCTTGGGTGATCCACTTAAGGGAACTTGCTGCTGTTCTACAAACCTTTGCACTTGGAGGCCCAACAACTGTCTACAAGAATAGAAGTGCATAGACATCAAGCTCTTTTCTGGCGCCGTTGCCGGGGAGGTAAGGTAAAAGGTACTCACATCCTGGTGTGTGAGTGCTCGAAGTTATTTCCTTTAGATTCTGCAATTTTTTCTTTTTGTTTCTTGTTTTCACTAGTTAGGCTTAATGGAAAACAACAACAAAATTAGAGAGCTTTATAGTGTTTATCTTGAGTTAGGACATGAAGTGTTTGAAGAGAAAATTAAAAAACCTATGGAGCTTTATTTGCATGCTAATATCAATGTTATTAGTATGAATTCTTTGGACACCATTATTGCTAATGCTATGGAAAAGTCTAAGCTTGGGGAAGCTAGTTTTGATGAAAATGATCTTTTTAGTCCCCCAACTTTGGAAGATAGCTATTCTTTTGCTTATGATGATACCAAACCTCCAATATATGATGATTACAATGATGAATATGATATTTTTAGTCCACCTACTATTGAGGAGAAAATTATTTATAATTACAATATGCCTCCTATATTTCATGATTATGGTGATGAGAATATTAATGATAGCTATTTTGTTGAATTTGCTCCCACTATCATTAATAAGCATGACTATGCCTATGTCGAGAGTAATAATAATTTTATGCATGTGGATCATGATAATAATTTTTTATGTGATAGTTATATTGTTAATTTCATTCATTATGTTACTGAAAGTTATTATGAGAGAGGGAAACATGGTCTTATGCATCTCAAAAATATTAAGTTTCCCCTCTTTATGTTGAAATTTTTGAAGTTGCACTTGTTTTGCTTTCCTATGCTTGTTGCTTTGTGCTTTCATGACTTGTTTTTTACAAGATTCCTATGCATAGGAAGTGGGTTAGACTTAAATTTGTTTTGAATTTTCTTCTTGATGCTCTCTTTTAAACCAATTCATATTTCTTATGTGAGCATTTTCTCAATCAAGCCTAACTTAAAGGCGTTAAAGAAAAGTACTTGTTGGAAGATAACCCAAGAGTTTTATTGAGTCTTGGAAGTTATTACCTCTGTAATTACCTCTCATTATCCTTTTTATTTGCTTTTTGTGCCAAGAATAACCTCTAATGAGAGCAAAGTAAGATTTGGAGAGTTGCTGTCCCGAAACAGATTTATGTCATCCACCATAAAAATTCGTGAGGAGTCTCTGTAAGTTGGATTGAGCTGAAAATTTACGAATAAATCCCCCAATATGTTAACTAACTTTAGTTAGTTCAACACTTTTTGATTTGAATAATAGAAGGTTTTCGAAAAAATCGGTTTCTAACTGCTGGTCTGTTTTGACAGATTTCTGCCATTATTTGCATTTGCTTCTTATTGATTCCTTTTTGAGAAATTGAGCTTTTTGAAGGAGTTGCTACAGTAGCTTGTGTCTTTAGTGGAAGTTTTTATGTTTTGAAACTAAACCCAAAGGTCTATTATCTTTTGAATACACTAATGTTGCTAATGAAGATTGTGTGAAGTTTTGTATGAAGGAAAATTTGCAGGTGTAGAGAGAGAATGATGTAATGGGATGAAGAATGGACAAAAGCTCAAGCTTGGAAATGCCACCCTGTGTCACCCCAATAAATATTCAAGAGGTACAAGCGAAAAAGCTTGGGGATTCCCAAGGCATCCCCTTCTTCATCAATAAAAATCTGAGGTCTTTCTAAACACTTCGTTTTTATTGTTTCATGCATAGTTGTGTTGTTCTTGGAGCGTCTTAGTTTTTGTTTTTGGTTTTTGTTTGTTTAGTTTGCTTGAGTAAAGTTGGTTGATTACAGCACACTTATTTTGGAGAGAGACACACTCTGTTTTCATTGCCTAGAACACTCTAGTTTTCACTCTTATTGCTCTATGAGTGTTCTCTTTTGCTAGCACTGTGTTTAGCCTTAGTTTTCTTGTGCTTTCAGTTTAGAACTTTTTAGTTATTATTTGTGGGTTTGTGAGACATGCTCACTGGTCTTTATTGATGATTATCTTTGTGAGTTGTTTCAAATAAGTCGATTGGTGTTGGAAAGAGTAGAAAGTTTCATGCTTATAGTGGTACAAAAGGGAGCTTGTTTTGACTGTGGCTTAGGCTTTATCATGTCATGCTAGATATTATTTTAACCGTATGCTTAGTGATTATTGCTGTAGCATGACTTGTTCCAAACAATTGAGATTGCTTAATGTGCCTTGAAGGAATCATGCGTTGTTTTAGCATACAAAAGCATAGTACTGTGGTATTCTCCTTTGATGCTTTGTTTGGGTTGACTTGGAACATGCTCACACCATGTTATGACTATGAACCAGTCACCTTAGCCTCTATGATCATTTCTATGCTTTGATTAGTAATGTTTTGTTGCTCTACATGATTATGGTCATTATTGCTCTCTTAGTTGGTTGCTCCCAGTCTTGTGCTCGCCTCCACTTGTATGAGTAAGCTCTACTCATGCTTCCAACTCCCAAGAAACCAAGTTATTCCAAAGTGTCCACTATAAGTTCCTATGCATGGTGTGTTACACCATTCCAAGTATATTTTTGTTTTCATCTATCTTCCAATTAAAAAGTCTCTTAGTTATGTGAAAACTTAGTGATTAAAGCTCTCACGAACTTGATGGCACACTTTATTTTTCTTGTCCCTAATAAACTTGGACCATTGTGTCATCTATGTTGTATATGCTTGCACTTATACGTTGGAATTAGCAGAATTGTGCTGTCACGGGGAACGTTTTCAAGATTGCACTTGTACTTTGTACACAGTTGATATCATGCTCTTTTGTCTATGGATGTCGCCGGTGTGAAATAAAAGGGAAGCTTGTAAGTCCATGGAGTTATGTATGTGTGTTAGAGAAACGCCTGGGCCGCTAGCCTAAGCCATGCCTAATCATGGTGGAAACTTGCAGCATCACCATAATGACATCTATGAAGCTTTCTTCTTATAAAAAAGAGACATATTGAAAATAGGAAAGAGAGAAAAAAGCACCACTTTCCCATGGTAAATAAGAAGATTGCTGATATGCTCATTGTCTGCTTACCTTGTCATTTTGATTATGGGATAGCTCATGTATCATGTGAAAGGGGTACCCCGTTGGCAGTTCTCTATGATACACATGTACTTACAATGAAAAGAACTTACATGTGACTGAAGTTGAGTAGCATGAGGTGTGGACCTCGTATTCAAGGGACTTGAGATTGCCAACTTATACTTTGTCAAGCATATACTTCATAGTTTGTTCACTTTAACCTTAATCACTTCAAGATGCTTATGATAGGGGCAATGAGGGCTGAAAGCTAACAAGTACCATAATTTTTGGAAGCTCTTTTTGAAACTTGAAATCCCTGTTTCCCTTGAGAAGGGCCTTTCTTCCACCATTATTTGAGTCTCCACCTTCTACTTTTATGCACCATTAAGAGAGCATAGTTCCATTATGTGTGCATTGTCCCAAAACTTATTGATTGATGCATATTGTTGAAATTACTTGTTCTTGTGATATTTGTATCTAGTCACTCTTATGAACTTTGAAGGTGTCCTATGCATCTATTTGTTACCCTATGAGGGACAAGTTGAATGCCACTATGCCATGTTTTCTGTATGTGAAACAAACAAACGTTTTTCAATGCATGTTATTCATGATGTTTGTTTGTAGCCTTTCATGTTGCATGCATAGTTACTTTGTCTTATTGTTAGAACTACATCTTTCATGCACATGTTTAGAGTTCTTTGATCCCAACTTCCAATGCTTGTAAATGGTTTGATCTTGATTTTGATGGTGCATGTCACCTCAAAAATTATTCTTTTTATCACTTACCTACTCGAGGACGAGCAGGAGTTAAGCTTGGGGATGTTTGATACGTCGGAAACGTATCTATAATTTTTGATGCTCCATGCTTGTTTTGTATCATTTGTCTTATGCTTTGTCTACACTTTGAGGTATTTTTATATGTTTTTCTGGACTAACCTATTAACAATATGCCATAGTGCCAGTTGCCTGTTTTCTTATGTTTTTGGTTCCAGAAAGGCATAAAATCAATATTCTCGGAATTGAACGGGACAAAAGCCAAAGTCATTATTTTTCCCGGACCAACACGGAACCACGAAGAGAGACAGAGTAGGGCACCAGGGTGGCTGCACCCCCAGGTGCGGGCAAGCCCTGGTGGCGCCTACAGGGGTGTGGGCCCCCTGGCCCTCCACCGACCTTGCCTCCTTCACCTATAAAATGATCCCGATAAGAAAACCCTAAATAATCCATCATACTTCCAGAAAAAGTTCTGCAGCGCCGCTGCCACCGAAGGGGAGATTCGGGGGACAGAAAGTCTCTGTTCCGGCACCCTGCCGGGATGGGGAAGTGCCCCCGGAGCCATCTCCATCGATCTCCACCACCATCTTCATCACCGTTGCTGATTCCCATGATGAGGAGGGAGTAGTTCTTCCTCGAGGCTAAGGGCTCTACCAGTAGCTATGTGTTCATCTCTCTCTCTTTGCATGGTCAGATTGTGATCATGAGCTTTGTAATCAAGTAGATCTACCTTGCTACTCAAGTGCTTTAATAGATCTCTGCTCTCCCCATGTGTGTGAAAGTGACAGCGTGCACGCCATGGTGGCACTCAGGTTTGAGTCTATATAAATACTCTTTGTGCTTTAATAGATCTATGCTTTTCCCCATGTGTGTGAAAGTGACAGCGTGCATACCGTGTGTGGCACTTTAGCTAGATTACATATATATTTGTTATGAGTTATATTTGGAGTTGGATGTCTCTATGAAATTGTGGTGTTTGTTGGAACCATCTAGCGCTCAAGGTGATAGTGTGGGGTTATCTAGATTGGGGAAGGTGGACTTTGAGGAGTGTTGTTATAGCCCTACCAATGATTAGAGTGTCCAATCGGAGAGTAGTTAAGAGTAGTATCATGAAGAGAGGATATTTATATGAGAGAGTGTTCACTAGTGAAAGTATGATCCCTGGGCCTTGTTTCTAAACATTGAAACACCGTTTGCATCTAGATCTGTTGCATGTTTGCTTGCTTCCATCTTTATTTCAGTTTCACACACGTTACCCCACGTCAACAACAAGTCAGAAGCTATTTTCTGGCACCGTTACCACTTGTATTTTACTATCTCTTCGTCGAACTAGTGCACCTATATACCTGACAAGTGTATTGGGTGTGTTGGGGACACAAGAGACTTCTTGTATCTTGATTGCAGGGTTTCTTGAGAGGGAATACCTTTGGCCACTTCCTCTCTGAGTTCGATAAACCTTGGGTGATCCACTTAAAGGAAACTTACTGCTGTTCTACAAACCTCTACACTTGGAGGCCCAACAACTGTCTACAAGAATAGAAGTGCATAGACATCAATCCAACAGTTTTTTCCTTAGCAGGCAGAATTATTAAGGTATCATCTGCATATTGCACAATAGGAAAATTCCCTCCTCTAGGAATAGGAAATTCCAGTTTGCCTTCCATTAATGCTAAATTACTAATACTTCACAACAAATCTCCCCCAAGCACATACAAAAGAGGTGATAGTGGATCACCCTGTCTCACTCCTCTTTTACAAGCAAAACTTCTACCTGGTACACCATTAAGCAAAATGGAAGATGACCCAGAAGCAAGAATATCTTTAACCAGACCAATAAAGAGAGCACGAAACCCTTTTTGTTTCAAGGTTTGCAAGATAGATTGATGCTCTATGGTGTCAAATGCTTTATCTAAGTCAATTTTAATCACCACTATTTTCCTTTTAGACTGCTGGCATTGATGCAAGTACTCAAAATACTAAGCTAAGCAATCTTGAATGGTCCTGGCCTTAATGAAACCATACTAGTTGTCATGAATACATCTAGTGTTTTCTTCTTGTAGTCTGTTTACATATATCTTGGTAATAAATTTCAAGAAGGTATTAGTTAGAGAGATGGGCCTGAATTCATTAAATGTCTTTGGGGCTTGCTTATTTGGTACCAAATTTATTAAGAAACAATTTATACTTTCCAAAGAAACTTTACCATCATGGAAATCCAGAGCTTAAAAAAGTCATCCTTAATTATGTGCCAACATGTCTTGACAAAAAGACCATTAAACCCATCTAGGCTAGGGGCCTTATCAGGTTTAAGAAACTTCATAACACCTTTTATCGCCTCCATAGTAATATGATCAGCTATTTATCCAGATTTTCCACTATGGGCAATAATGCAGGAAGGTGAAGCTGATTATCTAAGGGTAGAGAAACCCCGTTTATATTTTTGTAACACCTCCAAAAGCCATAAGCTTTGTCATGACTAGATTTAAGGGTGCACCTTGGCGTATGACCCTCCATTTAGTTCGTGATAATTTACATTTTATAAGACGACAATAAAAATCTTCCTCATACAGAAAAATAAAAATATGACCTAATAAACCTAAATACTTGATAAGATGAAAACTAAAAAAATAAAATGGCAAAAGGGGCCAGAAGAAAAGAACACATATGAACCATCGTTCCATCATAAGGGAAAATTAGTTCTTATTCCCACAAAATAACCGGATAAAGAAAAAGGGGCACAAAAATAACACATTGATGATTTAAACCAACAATAGAACCTAGAAAACATAACCACAACAAATAGTTGGGTGACAAATTATCTCAAAACCCTACCATTAAAGATAAAAAAAATACTAAAACATACAGAAGTTTCATATTTATATCTTGCTTATAGTTGAAGTTATGTCCTTTTATATACATCGATTATCAAGACTGCTAGCATTCCAATAGAAACCTTAGCGGTCAATGGAAATGATGAATTTAAAAATATAAGGTTAAGATTATAAGCAGTAAGTACATGTAGATTTAATGTTATTTTTTTAAGGATACGTCCTGAAAGACGTATCTTTTTTCATAGAAGGAGAGCCAAGTGGCCAAGTTTTACAACACGCCGCAGCACAGACGCCCCGAGCGCAACTCCACGCTGACTCGAGAGCAGCACACATACCCTAACCAACTACTCGCGACATCTCCACCTATTTACCTAGATCAAGTAGTCCCGGAAGAACTACGCAGCTATCCACAAGCCTGCTTCCTTGGAGATCTTCCGGATGACTACTACAGCTGAGGGAGAGGCACCTTCAAAGACAACATCATTCCGGTGGCACCAAAGAGTCCAACACACAAAGGAGACTCATGTCCAGAGATCACGCTCTCGGCCTTTTTCGCCGCGCCTCCCCTGCAGCCAAGCGACCAACTTCGTCTCGTGATCGGGCAACCACTGGATCTTGCCCCACCATCCAAGGCAGGTGCTCCACACCTCACGAGCAAGGACACAACCCATGAGGAGGTGGTCAATGGATTCTCCACACTAGTCGCGGAAAGGACATGCCGCCGGGTGCTACAACCCACGCCGGCTCAACCTATCAGCAGTCCAGCATCTATTCCTCATAGCCAGCCAAAGAGCAACCTTGCAACTAGCGGGGGCTCGAGAGCGCCAGATCTAAAACGCACCTGCCATCGAGGTCCGACCAGCAAACAAGGCCTGGTAGCAAGACTTCGTAGTGTAGCAGCCATAAGAATCCTAGGTCCACTTGAGGATATATTGTGTCCCCTCTGTCAGGGTGACTTCCTCCAGGCGATTGGCGACTTCGAGATGCTCTCGGATGGCATCTGCATTAAGGTCAGGGGGACATCATGGAGCTATGCCCTAGCAAGATCCTTGCGTACCCTGCTAGTTGCGACTGCAGCCACCGGCACCATCGCGAATAGGTGCAGCGCGTCGTCTCAAAGTCTTCCACACAGTAGCCATATGTCTGTCCAGAAGAGAGTGCCGACTCCATCACCAAGCACTGAGGTCGTAGCCACGTCGAAAATCTGCTCGGCAAGCGCTGGTACCCGGATACTGAGATCGTGCCAGGGCCTATCCAACTCCACCCGCCTCAACCACAACCATCTTCCCTGAGTGCAACGTTTAGGAGGCTTAGATTGGGGATGCCCAGCCCCCCAACTCTTTGGGCATGCACACCCATGCCACCAGACAATGGCCACCATGGACGTCATTTTTCCTCTTCCATAGGAATCCATGAATGATCTTCTTAATCGCAGTGATGGTCTCAATCGGAATATCCAGGGACATCATGGCGAAAACAGGAATGGCTGAGAGTATGGTCTTCACGAGCTCCATCCGTCCTCCTCTATTGAGCATAGAGGCCTTCCACGATGGCAATTTGACGGCCACTTGATCTACAAGCGACTGGAGTTGCGTTGCAGATGGTTTCCATATATTTAATGTTATCAATCTCATCATTGGTAAAAGGAATCTCAAGCTCAATGAGAACATCTCAACTCGGCTTCCCAAGACGCCGATCCTATGGTGAATTTTAGGTCTGGACGCTGATAAGCGGCCCAGTCGCGTTCCGAGGACCCCGATTTCGTCCGGATTTGGGCGAACTTTGGTCCGGACTTCCCAGGACATTCCCAGCATCCCGGGAATGCCCTAGGAACACCGGACGAAGCAAAAACGGGCGTGGGCTAGCTCTGCCGGCGATACAGTCCCATTCCCCACACCCACTCGCCCAGTCTGTGGCGAAGAGCTCCCTAGCTGCCTCTGACTCCATGAGTTCGCCGGAGGATCTCCGCCCCGTCGAGACGTATCCATGCCTCTAGATAGCTCGCTGTAGTCACCGCCCCTTTCGCCGCTCAAACTTCACCGTAGCTAGGCTTCGCTGCGAGATCCCACTACTTCGCCCGCCAAGTGTTTGGTGTTTTGCCGGTTCGGCCATGGACTCCAATGAAGAGAAGATGTTTGCCGTGTTGCTAGAGGAGGAGAATGCCGCTACCTCCGAAGATGCAGAGCACTGCAGATCCTCGCCTCCCTCGCCCAGCTGTACTTGCAGACGACAAAGCCGAAGCATGGAGGTTCGGCGAAGGGTCGCCAGAAGTGCAAGGCAATGCAGAGGATGGAGGGATACTACATGTTGTACGCCGACTACTTTGCCGATGAGCCGCTCCACGAAGAGGTTGTGTTTCGTCGCTGTTTCAGGATGAGCCGGAAGCTCTTCCTCAAGATCGTGCATGCCATCCATGAATTCGATCCCTATTTCGTGTGCAAGAAGGACTGCACCAACATGGTTGGGTATTACTCACTGCAGAAGTGCATAGTGTCAATGAGGTTGCTTGCATATGGAGTGTCAGGTGACAGTGCCGATGACTATCTCTGCATGGCCAGTCCACCACCATCGATTGTTTGTACAGGTTCTGCAGGGAAGTGATTGCAGTGTTTGGAAAACAGTACTTGAGAACACCCACTCCTGAAGACACTACTCGGATCATGGCAGCCAATGAAAGTAGAGGATTTCCTAGGATGCTTGGAAACATAGACTGCATGCATTGGCAGTGGAAGAACTGTCCATTTGCATGACAGGAAATGTACAAAGGCCACAAAAGAGGTTGCACTATGATACTCGAGACAGTTTCTACACATGATCTTTGGATCTGGTACTCCTTTTTGGCATGGCAGGATCGAACAACGACATCAATGTCCCCAACTCCTCAAATGTCTTTGCCAAACTTGTTGAGGGTCATGCCCCCTGTGAACTTTGAGATCAACGGGCACCACTACAACAAGGGATACTATCTACCAGATGGCATCTATCCAAGATGGCCAACATTTGTGAAGACTATCTCAAACCCAATGCTCCCCAAGCATTCTCAGTTTGCCAAGGAACAGGAAGCTTGAAGGAAGGACGTGGAGCGGGCATTTGGTGTGCTCCAACAAATGTTTGCAGTTGTCTGGTTCTCTGCTATGACCTGGTCAAAAGATCAGATGTAGGAAGTAATGAATTGTTGTGTGATCTTGCACAACATGATCATTGAGGATGAGAGGAAGGATCCAGTGAGTTTGATCGAGCAGAACGAGCCATACTATAGACAGGGACCTCTTGCCGAGCCTGATCACTAGGTGCTTCCAACCTGCCTTCATCGCCATGTGTCAAGAGATCCGAGATCCGGTAGTGCATCAATAGCTGCAGAATGATCTGGTTAAGCACCTATGGATACGCAGGGGCAACACTAAGATGCCAAGTATGAACTGGCCGAACTAGGCCAAAATAAGTTGTATTTTCATTATACGCCGAACTATGTTTAAATTTACGCCGAACTGTGATCAATTTTATGTCGAACTAGGTCGAACAATGCTCTGTATTCATATGATGCCGAACTATGTCGAAAACTGGATGAATTTGAGCTGAATTTGGATAGACAATGTCATCCCGAAAACTCAGCCTGGCAACACGAGTGGGAAACTTATCCAACCATATTTTAGTCCGGATTTCGGTAACGAGTAGGGATGCTCTGAGGTCTTGGCGCAATGGCGCATGACCCGGTTTGCACGGATTTACATTTCAGATAACGGGGATAAAAGAGAGGAAAAATGATACAGTACATTGTTTTAGTTTAGAAAAAGCTATGCATGTATGTCTAGCCCAGGGTCCGAGAACCCAAATAGGACGAGGCGACAGTGCTATGTTCTCGTGGGATGAAGTGCTAATCGACCCGGTGAGATGAGATACGGGTATTTAGAGCTCGTTATCCTTCTCACTCTACCCTTTTCTTCGCACGCCAACTTTCAGCCGCTGTATTTCCTATTGGTGAATGTCGGGAAGGGTCGGCGCGATGGCCCCTGCGGTAAAGTCATGCCTTGCTGAAAAGGAAAATAATACATATACTACATCCGTTTTAAAGAATAAGGACTTTTTATTTTGCGTGTTTTTTCTTTAACTAAGATTTATTTTAAATACATAAAAATATTGATATAAAATTAGCAATATTGAAAAGTATGTTTCGATATAAATCCAACGATACTAATTTTACACAATATAATCAAATTTTAGTTATTCTATTTATTTGATCAAATTTTGCTTTAAAATACACGTCCAACTTATTTCTTAAAATCGGAGGGAGTATAATTCGTTTAATAGGGCGGTATGGTGGGCTGGACTAATAGATTTGGCCTGTGTACGACATTAATCCCCTGTCTATTTTTTCAGCGTTCTTTCTCCTATCGCCTATGACATTCCAGAGCTTTCCATACTGAGCTCATTCCTATGAAGCCGATGTGACATTTTAGAAAAAAATGTAACCGATGTGAGATTGTGTAGCTTCTCCTATTCGCATTCTTCTTTTTAGGACATTTTTATCGGGCTGATCCAATCGATCGACCTAATCATTCAGTTTCTGTCGGTTTGGGTCGGCTTGCGGTCGTTTTTAGGTTGTGGTCTAGCCTATCCAGCCAACCGCGTCCAACGGTCCGATCCATCTGTCCATCTTCCCCGTCGCTGTCACTGTTTGACATCCTCGCGATTGAACGTTAATGGACATGCGACATCAGCTATCAGCGCCGGCGAGTTCTCACGCGATCGGCGTTTCCCGCAATAGTTTCCCGCGTGCGCCTCGTTTTTTGCGGCCACAAAACTTCTCGTGCCTCCCGGCCGTTTTATGACTTCGTCGCGGTCTATAAAAGACGGCCGCCGGCACGACGGAGACAACAAGCCCAAGCAAGAACAAACCACCATCCGGAAAAGCGCCAACCACCAGCAGTCATACCTTGCCGCAAGATCGCCAACTGGACCAAGATCAGGGAGATGTACAGCACCCACTTCCCGGAGGTGGAGATCGACGTCGTCCACCTCAAGGCCACGTTGTTGGCCAAGCGCATGAGCGAGGCGTAGGTGTTGGCCTTCGAGGAGGAAGGCTGTGTGGCTGAGCAGGCGCTGGAGCGGGTCCTTCAGGGTGGCCGCCCAATGGGCGGTGCGTGACATACACCACGTCGTCGCCAAGGAGGCGATGGAGGCGGTGTCCATGGAGGTCGCATTAGCGGCCCTCCGCGAGATTCGCTACGAGGCGACCATGACCGCACTGGAGGAGGTGGCCAAGGAGGCCGCCAAGGTCGCCGTTCGCGAGCTTTTCGCCATGCTGCCAAAGCGCATTGTGAGGTGTGATACGTTGGAAACGTATCTTTAATTTTTTATGCTCCATGCTTATTTTGTATCTACTTTGCTTTATTTGTCCACACTTTGAGGTGATTTTTACATGTTTTCCGGTACTAACCTATTAACAAGTTGCAATAGTGTCAGATGCCTGTTTTCTGCGGTTTTTGGTTTCAGAAAAGTTAGTAAAGAAATATTCTCGGAATTGGACGGGACAAAGGACAAATTCAATTACTTTCCGTGGGGAACAAGAAGTCTAGAGGAGAGCCGGAGAGGCCGGCCAGAGGGACCAGACCCACCCCATGCGTGGGTGGGCCCCACCCCGCGCCTGGCTAGGGTTTGGTCGCTCTGGCCGCCGCCTCGGTCTTCCCCTTCGCCTATAAGAAGCCCCCGATGCAGAAACCCTGAGTACCCGATCAAATATCCATGAAACCGTCTGTAGCCGCCGCCACCATCGTCCCTAGATCGGGGGGATCTGAAGTTCATCTCGGCACCCTGCCGGAGGGGAGATCATCCTGGAGGCCTTCTCTCCGGTATGATGCGTGAGTAGTTACACCTTGGACTATGAGTACATGTAGTAGCTAGATGGCTGTATCTCCTCCTTTGTGCTTTTATGTATAGATCTTGTGAGCTCCGTTCATGATCAAGATCTAATCTATTTGTAATCATGCATGTTGTGTTCGCGGGGATCCGATGGATATTGAGATTATTATGTTGGTTTGATTAATGGTTTTGTCTTTATGATTCTATCATGTCTGTGTTGTTTGTGATCTTGCATGCTCTCCGTTGTTAGTAGCTATCTTGGCCAAGTAGTTGCTAGTGACTCCAAGAGGGGGTATTTATGCTCGATAGTGGGTTCATGCCTCTAGTTTCCAAGGGAAGTGACATAAATCTCTTCCATTGTAGATGTGTTGTTGCTACTAGGGAGAAAACAACAGTCTCTTGTTCATGGAACATGTGGACTGTTTACCTTACACACTTTGCTTAAAGCAGTTGTCTGTTACTTGCAACTTAATACTGAAGGGGGTTCGGATGATAACCTGAAGGTGGACTTCTAGTCATAGATGCAGTTGGATGGCGGTCTATGTATCTTTTTGTATTGCCCAATCAACCTCATAGGATCTTTCTGACTAGTAATTGCATTGTTATGCCTTGCTCAGTTCCTGTCAATTGCCCTGCTGTAATTTGTTTACCCTTCATGCCATGTTGTTTATCTAAGGAGAGCACCTCTAGTGAACTATGGACCCTGGTCCAATCTTTACCATTGATACATCTTCCACTGTTACTTGTTTACTTCCTGCAAACCATTACCTTCCACACCATTCGTTTAATCCTTTGTTACAGCAAACCGATGAGCTTGACAACCTCACTGTTCATTGGGGCAAAGTCTTGAGTTGTGTTGTGCAGGTCTCCACGTTCCTTGCAACACCTGTGTGACGTTTCCTTCCTCCTTCTGGTTCGATAACCTCGGTCTCAACTGAGGGAAAACTTGTTGCTTGCTCTTCACACCCTACGCTTGGGGTTACCAACAAAGTGCTACGTCGAGCACCATCAAGTCTTCCTGGTGCCGTTGCCGGGGAGGCTAAGGACATATTCACTAGGGGATTCATTCACTTCTTTTCTCTTTACTTTTTTTTAGTTTGCTTGGTTTTGTTTGCCTCTTTCTAAAAAACCCAAAAAAATTAGTCTAGTTTGGTTTGCTTGCTTTATTCAAAAACACAAAAAAAATAGTTCCTGCTCTAGTTGCCCCCTTGCTCTAGCTCACCATGTTGCTCCCCAAGTTCGCCCTGAAAGATCTTGCAATAGGTAGTGGCTCCATAATTGGGAAAGATAATATTGAAGAATTCTTTAACTAAATTAGCAAGCATGAAGATATTGAGGAAAAATCTATAGAAGAGCTTGCTCCTAATTATGAGATTGCTACAGCTTATTTAGTTCATATGTTGGAGGCTAGGTTTCTTAGCCTTAACCCCTTCATACAATTCTTGTTCCTAAAACTAAAAAAATAAAAGAATGCTGAAAAGAGGGAATTCATCCTTGAAACTTTATCAAAAGAATTTCATGTTGCTAGGGAGGCCAAAAAGGGTTTTGAGTGTTTCAATATGCTAGGATCAAGTGTAGATGTTGTGGGTATTTCTGATAAAACTAAGCCTAGAGAGGAATTTAAGATACCCATACCCTTTAAGCTTGTTGGAATGCATGAAGACTTTGAAAAGAATTTTGATTGGATTGTTCCTGAAAATATTTTTGATGAAGGTAGTAGACCAAAGAGAGATGAGAATGGATCCTCCAAAACTCATTTGGATGAGATACCTTTCATAGTTGAAGACTTTGCAAGTATGGATGTTAATGCTGCTTTATTTGAAAATACTTGATTCGTCTTGCTTCTTGTGCCTAACTTAAAGGCGTTACGGAAAAGTACTTGTTGGAAAATAACCCAAGAGTTTCCTTGAGTCTTGGAAGTTATTACTTCTGTAATGACCTCTCCTTATCCTTTTTGTTTGCTTTTTGTGCCAAGAATGACCTCTAATGAGAGGGAAGTAAGATTTGGAGAGTTGCTGTCCCGAAACAGATTTCTGTCCTCCACCAAAAACAATTGTGAGGAGGCTCTGCAACTCGGATTGAGCTTAAAATTTATGAGTAAATCCCCCAGTATGTTATCTAACTTTAGTTAGTTCAACACTTTTTTATTTGAGAAACAGAATATGTTCGAAAAAATCGGTCTCTACCTGCTGGTCTGTTTTGACAGATTTCTGCCATTATTTGCATTTGATTCTTATTGATTCCTTTTTGAGTTCTCTTCAGGTAAATTGAGATTTTTGAAGGAGTTACTAAATTAGCTTGTGTATTTAATGAAAAGACTTGTTGTTTCAAAGCTTTGCCAGTGGTATAATATCTTTTGAATAAGCTAATGTTGCTAATGAAGATTGTGTGAAGGAAAAATTTCAGGTGTAAAGAGAGAATGATGCCATGAGATGAATAATGGACAAAAGATCAAGCTTGGGGATGCCACCATGGTGTCATACCAATAAATATCCAAGAGGTACAAGCATAAAAGCTTGGGGATGCACAAGGCATCCCCTTCTTCATCAATAAAAAGCTCAGGTCTTTCTAGACACTTCGTTTTTATTGTTTCATGCACAGTTTTGTTGTTCTTGGAGCGTCTTAGTTTTCGTTTGCTTTTCTTAGGTTGTTTAGTTTGCTTGAATAAAATAGTTTTGACCCCCGTTCTCGATGTGTTGTTTTGCAAATAAGTTTGCCTGGTGTTTGGAAATGAGTAGTAAGTTTTTGCTTGAAGTGCAAGAGGAGCTTGCATTGACTATGACTTAGACTTTAGCATGACATGCTAGGTGTTGTTTTAGCATTATGCTTAGTGATTATTGCTGTAGCATATCTTGTTCCAAAAAATTGGGATTGCTTAGTGTGCCTTGAAGAAATTATGCGTTGTTTTAGCATGCAAAAGCATAATATTGTGGTATTCTCCTTAGGTGCTTTGCTTGGGTTGACTTGGCACATGTTCACACCATGTTATGACTATGACAAGTCACCATTAGCCTCTATGATCATTTAGTCCTTGACTTGTAGTACCACTCTTTGCTTTGATTAGTATGCTTTGTTGCATTGCATGATTTTGGCCATTATTGCTCTTTTAGTTGGTTGTTCCCAGTCTTTTGCTAGCTTCCACTTGTATGAGTAAGTTCTACTCATGCTTCCAACTCCCAAGAAACCAAGTTATTCCAAAGTGTCCACTATAAATTCCTATGCATGTGTGTTACACCATTCCAAGTATATTCTTGTTTTCAACTATCTTCCAATTAAAAACTATTTTGTTATGTGAAAACTTAGTGATTAAAGCCCTCACGAACTTGATGGCACACTTTATTCTTTGCCCCTAATAAACTTGAACCATGGTGACAACTTTGTTGTATATGCTTGCACTTATAAGTTGGAATTAGCAGAACTGTGATGTCATGGGGAACGTTTTCAACATTGCACTTGTACCTTGTTGTACTTAGTTGATATCATGCTCTTTTGTCTATGGATGTCATCGGTGTGAAATAAAGAGGGAAATTGTAAGTCCATGGAGTTTGTATCCTGTGTTAGAGAAACGTCTGGGCCGCTAGCCTAAGCCATGCCGAATCATGGTGGAAACTTGCAGCATCATCATAATGAGCTATCTATGAAGCATCCTCAATAAAAAGCTATGCATATGGTAAATAAAAAGATTGCTGAGATGCTCATTGTCTGCTTGCCTTGTCATTTTGGTTATGGGAAAACTCCTGTACCATGTGCAAGGGGTACCCCGTTGGCAGTTCTCAATGATATGCAAATACTTATAGTGACAAGAACTTACCTGGACCCAAAGTTGAGTATGCATGAGGTGTGTCCCTCGTATTCAAGGGACATGAGATTGCCAACTTATACTTCGTCAAGCATATACTCCAGCTTTGCCACTTTAACCTTAACCACTTCAAGATGCTTATGATGGGGGCAATGAGGGCTGGAAGCTAACAAGTACCATAATTTTTAGAAGCTCTTTTTGAAACTTCTAATCACTGCTTCCTTTACAAAAAAGGTATTTCCTCCACCATTGTTGAGTCTCCACCTTCTACCTTTAGGCACCATTAAGAGAGCATAGTTGTCATTCTGTGTGCAGTGTTCCAAAGCTTATTAATTGATGCATATTGTATTATTACTTGCTCTTGTGATACTTGTTTCTAGTCACCCATGTGAAATTTGCAGGTGTCCTATGCATCTATATTGCTACTCTATGAGGGACAAGCTGATTGCCACTATGCTATGTTTTCTGCATGTGAAACAAACAAACATTTTGCAATGCATGTTATTCATGATCTTTGTTTGTAGCTTGTCATGTTGCATGCATAGTTACTATCTCCTATTGTTAGAACTCCATCTTTCATGCACATGTTTAGAGTTCTTTGATCCTAGCTTGCAAATGGTTGGATCTTTATTGTGAGGGTGCATGTCACCTCAAAAATTATTCTTTTTATCACTTACCTACTCGAGGACGAGCAGGAGTTAATCTTGGGGATGTTGATACGTTGGAAACGTATCTATAATTTTTGATGCTCCATGCTTGTTTTGTATCTACTTTGCTTTACTTGTCCACACTTTGAGGTGCTTTTTACATGTTTTCAGGTACTAACCTATTAACAAGTTGCAACAGTTCTAGATGCCTATTTTCTGCTGTTTTTGGTTTCAGAAAAGTTAGTAAAGAAATATTCTCGGAATTGGACAGGACAAAGGACAAAGTCAATTACTTTTCGTGGGGAACAAGAAGTCCACAGGAGAGCCGGAGGGGCCGGCCAGAGGGGCCAAACCCACCCCCAGGCATGGGTGGGCCCCACCCCGCGCTTGGATAGGGTTTGGTCACCCTGGCCGCCGCCTCAGTCTCCCCTTCGCCTATAAGAAGCCCCCGATGCAGAAACCATGAGTACCCGATCAAATATCCACAAAACCGTCTGTAGCCGTCGCCACCATCGTCCCTAGATCTTGTGCTTTCATGTATAGATCTTGTGAGCTCCGTTCATGATCAATATCTAATCTATTTGTAATCATGCATGTTGTGTTTGCGGGGATCTGATGGATATTGAGATTATTATGTTGGTTTGATTAATGGTTTTGTCTTTATGATTCTATCATGTTTCTGTTGTTTGTGATCTTGCATGCTCTTCGTTGTTAGTAGATATCTTGGCCAAGTAGTTGCTAGTGACTCCAAGAGGGGGTATTTATGCTCGATAGTGGGTTCATGCCTCTAGTTTCCAAGGGAAGTGACAGAAATCTCTTCCGTTGTAGATGTGTTGTTGCTACTAGGGAGAAAACAACGGTCTCTTGTTCATGGAACATGTGGAATGTTTACCTTACACACTTTGCTTAAAGCAGTTGTCTGTTGCTTGCAACTTAATACTGGAGGGGGTTCGGATGATAACCTGAAGGTGGACTTCTAGTCATAGATGCAGTTGGATGGCGGTCTATGTATCTTTTGTATTGCCCAATCAACCTCATAGGATCTTTCTGACTAGTAATTGCATTGTTATGCCTTGCTCAGTTCCTGTCAATTGCCCTGCTGTAATTTGTTTACCCTTCATGCCATGTTGTTTATCTAAGGAGAGCACCTCTAGTGAACTATGGACCCCGGTCCAATCTTTACCATTGATACATCTTCCACTGTTACTTGTTTACTTGCTACAAACCATTACCTTCCACACCATTCATTTAATCCTTTGTTATAGCAAACCGGTGAGCTTGACAACCTCACTATTCGTTGGGGCAAAGTCTTGAGTTTGTGTTGTGCAGGTCTCCATGTTGTTTGCAACACCTGTGTGACGTTTCCTTCCTCCTTCTGGTTCGATAACCTCGGTCTCAACTGAGGGAAAACTTGCTGCTTGCTCTTCACACCCTGCGCTTGGGGTTACCAACAAAGTTCTACGTCGAGCACCATCAAGGTGGAAGAAGCGCAACACAAGAATGACACCAACACAGTGGCAGCAGAGGAGCACGTGGCTACGGCCGCTGAGGTGGCGGCCGTGTGGGCTCTCGTCGACGGCGACGTGATGTAGGTGGAGGAGGACAAGGAGGAGGAGGATGGGGAGGAGCCGACCACCTGGTACGACCATTTTGCATCACTATTCTATATCATAATTTACTATTATTCATTGATATATTTCTTATTAAGAGGTGATACTTATGTTATTTCATCTACTTTTGCATGTTGGATGACTTTTGGAGGATGAACTGCCGGAGTCAGGATTCTGATGGAAAAAGCGGTGTCCAGATGCAATATTCGTGAAGTTAATAAATGCCAGAAAATACACGTAAAATCCTATTTTTCTAGAAGACGAAGGAATCCAGAAGGGGAAGCGAAGATGGGCCACTAGGGGCCCACACCACCCCTGGCGTGGGCCCCCCTGGGCCGCGCCAGCAGGTGGTGTGGCCACCCTGGCCCATCTCCTGCTTAGCCCTTTCGCCTATATCTTCTCCTCAAAACTCTAATACGAGGGGAGGGACCATAGAAAGATTTCGCCGCCTCTGCGGGGCGGAAACTACAGAGAGAGAAAGAGCTCTTCGGCAGGCAGATTTCTGCCGAGGAAATTCCTTCCCGGAGAGGGGAGATCGTCGCCATCAACACCGTCATCAAGATAGACTTCACCGGGATCATCATCATCATTATCCTCACCGCCATCTCCACCATCACCATCACCACCACTTCATACCGCTAGACCAATTGGGTTGAATCTTGCATAGTTCTTAGGGCGAACTTTCCCGCTATTGATTACTTTTGTAGTTGATGCTATTGAGTGGAACCATTGAATTATTGTTTATGTTCAGATTGTTACTTATCATTATATCATCTCTGATCTTGATCCATATGATGTCTCGTGAGTAGTTTGTTTAGTTCTTGAGGACATGGGATAAGTCATGTTGTTAGTAGTGGAATTGTGTTGAAGTAATATTCAATGGTTTGATATTTAAGGTGTGGTGTTATTCTTCTAGTGGTGTCATGTGAACATCGACTACATGATACTTCACCATTTATGGGCCTAGGGTAATGCATTGTGTATTTGGCTACTAATTGTGGGGTTGCCGGAGTGACAGAAATCTGAACCCTCGGTAGGAAACCTTTGCACAAGGGAGTGTAGGATCTCAGTGTTTAATATTGTGGTTAGGTTTTTATCTTAATTACTTTCTTGTAGTTGCGAATGCTTGCAAGGGGTTTAATTACAAGTATTTATTAGTCTAAGTAAGGTCAGTACATTAGCATAGGTTCACCCACACGACACTTATCCAACCAAAGAAGATTAATCAACTATATGAAGCGAAAGCACTTAACAGTATTCCCATGTGTCCTCGAGAACGTGTGGTCCTCATAAGTAATACAACCGGCTTGTCCTTTGCTGAAGAAAGGATTGGGCCACTTGATGTATTGTTTTTGTCTTTATTTACTTGCACTTTATTTATTTGCATTATCAAAACCCCCTAAAAATCCGTTTGCTAAGTATTTACAGAGAATTCCTGATCCAAACCACTAGTCAACACCTTCTGCTCCTCGTTGGGATCGACACTCCTATTTATCTAAAGTACTACGATACACCCCCTATACTTGTGGGTCATCAAGACTATTTTCTGGCGCCGTTGCCGGGGAGTGAAGCGATATTAAAGAGTGGAACTGGTAAAGGAAACTTCACTATGAGTATTGCTTTTTATTTCTGCTTGTTACTTTGTTTCCAATATGGATAACCCACTTGATTTCCTATTTGGGAAATCTACTTACACTACTAGGGTAGTAGATGAACCATCACCTGCTGAGATAGATCCTTTTAAGATACTGAAAGTACAAAGGAAGTCGCCTAGAGGGGGGTGAATAGGCTTTTAAAATTATTACGGTTTAGGCTCAAGTAAATGCGGAATAAAACTAACGTTTAATTTATTGAGCACAAAACCTAGCCACTAAGTTCACCTAGGTGCACCAACAACCTATGCTAAGCAATATAAGCAACAAGGTGATAGCAAGGTATAAATACTTCAAGCACGATGGCTATCACAATGTAAAGTGCATAAGTAAAGGGTTCGGTTGAGAGATAACCGATGGACGCGGAGACGAAGATTTGTTTCCCGAAGTTCACTTCCAAAGAAGCTACGTCTCCATTGGAGAGGTGCGATGACGCAATGCTCTCCGAATGCCACAAATGGCTCACCTCGAGGTGTGGTAGCTCGATGCTCACCCAACGCCACACAAGGCCTCACCCCGGATGCGGAAGCACGCAACTCACCGACGCCACAAAAGGCTCACCCTATTCTCCCAAGTGCGCACCACAAAAGGCGGGCACTTGCTCCACTATGGGACGCTTGAGGGCGGTCACCGAACCCGTACAAGATTGGGGCTAACTCGACAACTCAATTGGAGGCTCCCAACAACAAAGCCACAAAAGGCCAACAATGCCACAAAAGGCCAACAACGCCACAAAAGGCTACAAGACCACAAAAGGTCAACAAGACCACAAAAGGTCAACAATCCAACCACACAACCGTCTAGGGTTCCAAGGAACCCAAGAGAAACAAGCTCACAAGCTTGAACTCGCCGAATCTCCGAGGAGAACTCAAACCTATGCACCAAATGCAAGGGCAAGTCCTTCTCTCCCAAATTCCAACAAAGCTACAAAAGCTATTGGGGGAATAAGGGAGGAAGAACACAAGAGGAGAACACAAAACTCTCCAAGATCTAGATCCCAATGATTCCTTCACAAAGAAGGGATTTGGGGGGGATTGTAGATCTAGATCTCCTCTCTCAAATCCCTCAAAAAGATGCAAGAATCATAGGAGGGGAAAGGGAGAGGGAAAGCTTCTTCAAGGTTGACAATGGAGGAGAGAGAGAAAGCCAAGAACCAAGAAGAAAAGCTAGTGCCCACGAAGGGGAAGAGGAGCCCCTTTTAAAGGGCTCCCAGATCTGCCCGTTATGGGCATTCGCGACACCTGGCCGGAACTTCCGGTGGGAGGCCGGAAGTTCCGGTGGCACCCAACCAACGGTCGAAAACTGCGGAGCGAGAAACTGAAAAAATGAATCATGGCCAGAACTTCCGGCTCTGGGCGGAAGTTCCGCCTAGCCTGGCTCCAACGGTCATCAGACCGTTGATGCCAGCTCCAGAAGCGCAACCGAAAGTTCCGGTCAAAACAGACCGGAAGTTCCGGTGAACTTCCGATGCAAGTTCCGGCAAATAGAACGCTTCAAAACAGAAGGTTACTGAGCGTGAGCGGAAGAAGACACGGAACTTCCACCGGAACTTTCGGCGGCAAAAATGCCCTAGCGGAACTTCCGATGGCAAGCCGGAACTTCCGGTCAGGGAAATTCCAGAAACCAGAAACGCAATAACTTTTGCATCCGAACTCCAAACGGGATGAAACCAATTTTGTTGGAAAGATAACAACGAATAGAATCCAACAAGGTGTGGAGAAATATCATGAATATATATGTGAAGTATCCCCCAAGGTGTGGAGAAATATTGGGTATCACCTTGGGAGAAAATATCATGAATATATATGTGAAGTATCCCCCAAGGTGTGGAGCCGAAAAACTCGCAAGATAAAAAACGGCAATAAGATATGCAAGTGAAATCCTTAGATGATGAGCTAGAGCTTGTTATGATGATGACCACAAGCTCTAGATCCTCTCATGGACAAGAACCAAATAATAACCAAGAAAGATGATGATATGAATGCAAAGGTTTGAGCTCTCTCCGAACGATGCAAACGAGACACCCGCTTGAGAGCCCCTCTTGATAGTACGGCTATCTATCCTAAACCCGGTCTCCCAACTAACAACACGAGACCGGCAAAAGAGAAGCCCTATCAACATACCTTTGCCTTGAGTGTCCCACTTGAACTTGATGTAGACCCTCTTGTTCTTCTATAGTGAGAACACCTTTCTTGTTTGCTCTTGCTCGCTCTTGCTTGATGAAGACTTGCAAAATGCTCCCCCATACTCCATAGGAAAACCTCTTCTTGAACTTTTTGTCTTCATCACTCCATGAACACAAGGATGGCAAGCTTCAAGCATGAGATCCTCTAGAGATGGCGCACCTTGAGCTCTCCCTTCTTCATCCCTTCTTGAGGTTGATCCATCTTGATGCAACTTGTTGCACATGCCTTGATCAACCTTCAAGCTCCTTCTTACTTCATGATTCCAACGGGCACAAAGCCCTTGGACATTTCTTCATCTTTCAACCTTGAGACCAACACATGGCCCAAGCGATGCCAATGGACAAACCTACAAGTGAAACTCAATTTACACATTAGTCCATAGAGATTGTCATTAATTACCAAAACCACACATGGGGGCATACATGCCCTTTCAGATACCTACAAGAATTGTTGATCGTGTTATGGATAATTATTATTTTGGATATAGAACTGTCCATCCTGGTGATCACTTGCTTTTTATACATGAATTATGCAGGTTGTTTAAGTGTGCAGGTATCACAACGAAACAAGTTAAGAAAAAGTTACTCTCTTTATCATTTAAAGAAAGAGCTGAATAATGGTATAAGCTGCTGAAGAATGGACAAGCTATGAAATGGGAGGAAATTGTACCTCTCTTTTATTCTAAATTCTATCCTCCTAGTGAGATCCATAAAGACCGAAATCAAATATATAACGTTTGCCTCGTGATGGATAGAGTACAACCCAATCTTGGGGGAGATTGAAGTTACTAATGCTCAAATGTCCTATTCATGAGCTCCCTAATAATATTATTATTAATAACTGTTGTGCAAGGCTTTCTCTTCATGATAAAGATTTATTAGATGCTTCTTGTGCTGGATCATTTACATGTATGAAAGAAGAATCTAAATGGGATCTTCTAGACCGTATTCAAGAAAATAATGAAGCATGGGAGAATGACAAAGGAAGAAAGTCACGTATAAAATATGATTATGAATGCATTAAATCTTTTATGGGAACTAATGAATTTCATGATATTAGTACTGAGTATGGTCTTGATTCTCAAAGTATTGCCAATTGTTTTACGGCCTTTGCCTCTTATATTGAAATTCCCTAAAATAAGTGGAACAAGTACCATGCTCCTTATAAAGATATTGTTAATCATGTTCCTGCTAGAAACACTGAAGTTTGTACTGTTGATCATATTTTTCCTAAACCCTATATTGATAAAATACCTTTTCCTTCTAAGGTAAAGGAACATTCTATTATAGCTAATGTGGTTAGCAAAAGTACAAAGACAGCTGTAGAACCATATGAACAAATAAATATTGAACCTGTAGTATCCATTGTGAAAGACCTTGTCACTAAGAATGTAGAAGATGGGAACATTATCTTTTGTGAAGATGCTTCTAATATTGTTTCACATCCTATTAAAATTAGGAAAGCTAGTGTCCCTATGCTTTCTGTTAGAATTGGTGATCATTGCTATTATGGTTTATGTGATATTGGTGCAAGTTCTAGTGTTATTCCTTATGAGCTTTACAGAGAAATTATGCATGAAATTGGTCCTTGTGAACCTGAAGAAATTGATGTGGTTATTCACCTTGCTAATAAGGAAACCATTTGCCCAATTGGTATTGTAAGAGATGTGGAAGTCCTTTGTGGTAAGATTAAATATCCTACTGATTTTCTAGTGCTTGGTTCAGCAACTAGTAAAACTTGTCCTATCATTTTTGGTATACCCTTTCTGAACACTTGTGGAGCTATTATAGATTATAAGAAGGAGAAAATTTTAACTAAATTTGATGGAGAATCTTATGAGTTTAATTTTTCCAAATTTGCTAAAGCTCCTTATGAAAATGATTTCCCTAATGAGGATTTTAGAGTTGAACAACTTGCTTCTATTGATCCAGTTTTGACCTTAAACCTCTGTTTGATGATTTTTAGTATGCTCGTTCTGATGATAAAGTTGTTTCTTGTGACAGTTATATTGTTAACTTTATTCATAGTGCTACTAAAAGTTATTATGAGAGAGGTAAACATGGTTTTATGCATCTCAATAATATTAAGTTTCCTCGCTTTATGTTGAAAGCTTTGAAGTTGCACTTGTTTTGTCTTCCTATGCTAGTAGCCTTTTGTTTCAATAATTTGTTTTCTCACAAAAATCCCTTGCATAGGAAGTGGGTTAGACTTAAATGTGTTGGATATTTGCTTCTTAATGCTCTCTTCCACTTCAAATCCATATCTCCTATGAGAACATCATTGAAATTATCATGCCCATCTTAATGGCTATAAAGAATGAGCTTTTGGGAGACAACCCATTTTAGTTTGCTTTAGGTTTTTGTTTCCTTGAGTCTTGGAAGTTATTACTTCTGTAATAACCTCTCCTTATCCTTTTTTTTGGTTTTTGTGTCAAGATTTGTCTCTTTTGAGAAGTAGGTGAGTTGTGGGAAGTTGTTGTCCCGGAATAGATTTTTGTGACTCACTGTAAAAATTCTTGAAAAATCCCAGTATGTCGGATGGAGCTGTAATTTTTTGTGCTTGTTCCCCAAGTTGTTATTCAACTTTAGTTAGTTTTACATTTTTTGATTTGAGAAACAGGAGGTTTTCTAAAAAAAATCAATCTTTACCTTCTGGTCTATTATGACAGATTTCTGCCATCATTTGCATTTTCCTCTTAAATCGATTTCTTTTCAAATTCTTTTTGGGCTTTTGAAAGTAGTTGTTTCAGTAGCTTATGTTTTGATGGATTTCAGTTAAATTTGAACCCAAAGGTTTATTGTCTTTGCATACACTAATGTTGCTAATGAAGATTGTGTGAAGCTTTGTATGAAAGGAACTTTCAAGTGTTGGAGAGAAGGAATCTGCAGAGTCTGTTTTTGAATAGGTAAAAGTGCTGAAAATAAAAGGTTCGCGAAAAAAATTTCTTTTTATATCTTTGAAGTTTTTATTCCATACGGAAGTTAATGAGTCAAAACAGGGAAGGAAACGAAGCCCGGGTGGCCCACACCACCTAGTGGCGCGGGCCCCACCTGGCCGTGCCACCAGGGGGTGTGACCACCCCGGAGTCCGTCTCCGTCCCATTTTCACCCAGTACCTTCCTTATGTCGTAAAACTTCGTAATATATAATCACTCGGACCCCCCGAGGTTCGTATATCGTGTTCTCGTCGTGTTTTCGTTTCGATCTGTTTCTGTCAGGAACTATTCTCAAGTTTAGAGGCACAATGGTCTCTACCAATGACAAGGGCAAGAATACCATGGAAGATGATCTTCAAGACCCCAAGCAAAAGGAGGAGATCTTGGTTGAGGATGAAGAAGAGGCGGAGGAAGACAAGCGTCCGCGCACCCGCGCCACCTTTGCGAGCATTGGAGTGGTGGCAAATCCTATCAAGCTCAAGAGGAAGGCACGGATGTCTACGGGAGGGAAAACTCCGCGTAATTGCCTAGATCCACGGTCACTTCCTCCACGCACCAAGAACCCCTTCCATACTCTTATACATGAGCAGCAATTCCAAAAGTTGCCCAAAGGGAAGTTTCCCTCTAGTTGGGATATGCCTCGTTATAACCATGTAGGGAGAGAACACTCTAAGGAAGAAGAGTGGGGAAAGAATCACAAGGACTGGGATTCTCGGTCTAACATGATCATGAACCGCATAGAGCATAATTCGGAGTTGATTCATACTCTAGCCTTCGAGATTGAGGATTTGAGGAAGTTGATTGAAAATCTTATCAAGAGAACACCACCACCACCAAAGGAGTAATTCATCATCGGGTTTTGGCATCCCCTTGGTTTGTTCCAAGCTTGGGGGACTGCCGCGGTATCACATCATTATCTTTCATCTTTTTACCTTTTTAGTAGAGTCATATCTTGAATAGAGAAGTTATCATATAGGATGGTTTGCATTGTGGAAGTATCTCTCCTCTAGTTGGTTATGTATGTATCCCTTGGTGTGAGTGCCTTTATGGAATATTAATGAGAAGTTTAGTCATTTACTTTTTGCACATCTTATTTTAGTTTGCAATCTCTATTATATGATTGATCTTGTTGATTAGTATTGGTATCACTTTGGGAGCATCAAGTAAATCTAAATTGGTTTTGGCAAACCTAGCTCTGGTCAGTAGCAACACTTTTTGAGGTTTGAAAGGAAAAGAGAAAAGCACTTACATGTATTTTATTTAATTTCTTTCTTTCTTGATTGGCTCATAAGCTTAGTATTCTTTATTTAATATCTTTAATGTTTTCAAGGAATATTGCATGTTTGTTTCTATCACTTGTATGTTTGCTTGTTTCCTTCAACTCTTTTGCTTGCTACCCAGCCTTGCTAGCCAAAAACCTGTACTGAGAGGGAATGCTTTTCATGCATCCAACCCTTGAACTTAAAACCCTTGCCATTTGTGTCCACCATATCTACCTATTAGCATTATTGCTATTCCGAGCAAATTCTCGAGTTTCATCTATATTTCAAATTAAAAATTCTTTTGTTATGTGAAAACTAGTTAGTAAAGCTCTCACGAACTTGATGGCACACATTATTTTCCTGCCCTTAATAAAATTAACCATTGTTTCATCTATGTTGTATATGCTTGCACTTATAAGTTGGGAATTAGCAGAATCGTGCTGTCACAGGGAACATTTTCAACACCTGTAAATATCTACCCCGTTGATATCATGATCTTTTGTTTGCGGATGTCGGCGGTGTGAAATAAAAGGGGAGCTTGTAAGTCCATGGAGTTATGTATATGTGTTAGAGAAACGCCTGGGCCGCTAGCCTAAGCCATGCCTAATCATGGTGGAAACTTGCCGCGTCACCATAATGAGCAATCCATGAAGCATCCTCAGAAAAAAATATAGAAAAAAAGAGAGAAGAGAAAAAATATATATGCACCATTCTCGTGGTAAATAAAGGATTGCTGAGATTCTCACTGTCTGTTGCCTTGTCATTTTGATATGGGATAGCTCCTGCATCATGGGGCAAGGGGTACCCCGTGTAGGGGTTCGTAGCATGGAAAACAAAATTTTCTATCGCATACAAACAAACAAGCCAAGATCTATCTACTAGATTGTAGCAACGAGTCGATGGAATAACTCACCCTCGAAGATTCCAAAGTGTTTAACGAGAGCAGATTCTCGTGGGTGATGTAGTCGTACTCTTTCCGATCTCAAGATCGCGTAGACGATCCTTCCAGCGCCGCGTTCCCGCAGCGCTTCCGCAGTCGGTCACACGTTCGGTACTCGACGAAGACCTTCCTCTCCCTTGTTCCAGCAGGCAGCGGAGGTTGTAGCACTCTCCTCGCGATTCCGGCAGCACAACGGCGTGGTACCGGAAGTAGAGGGGAGATCCCGCAGGGCTTCGCCTTAAGCCGGTGCGAGTATGGTGGAGCTTATGAGAGAGGCTATTAGTGGTCTAGTAATTAGACACACCAATTAGAGGGCTCTAAACCAATTAGAAGGCTCTAAACCGAAACAGCTCTAAACCGGGGTCTAGGTCTAGTTTCTAGTTTAGAGGATAGGAACTTGTGTGTCTTGTGTTGTGTTGGGAGGGGAGCCCTGCCCCTCCCTTTATAGGTGGGAGGGCTGGCGCGCTAGGCTTGGGGAGGAGGACTCCTCCCCCAATTCGGTTTCCTCCTCTCCTCCCACTTCCCAAAAACTGCCGTTTGACTTTCAAACTAGCCGTTTGACTTTTTCAATTTAGGATTCAATTTAATCCTTTATTTGGGACAGCAAGAACACTTAGTACATGATGCAATCATTCCAACATGCAATGACACATTCATGTACCCCTTCCCCTCCGGAGTGCCGGACATTCCGGGACCTTCTAGAATGTTCCCGATGAAAACAACGGAACCATTCCCCAACTCCAAAACGGGACTTTCCTTATATGAATCTTATTCTCCGGACCATTCCGGATCACCTCGTGATATCCCGGATCCCATCCGAGACTCCGAACAACATTCGGTCTCTTTCTCATAATACCATAACTACTCAAACAACGTCGAATCCTTAAGTGTGTCTCCCTACGGTTCGTGAATTATGCGGACATGATCGAGACACTTCTCCGAACAATAACCAATAGAGGAATCTGGAAATTCATATGGCTCCCACATATTTCTACGATTACTTTGCGATCGAATGAACCATTTTCATACGATACCAATTTCCCTTTGTCTCACGATATGTTACTTATCCGAGGTTATGATCGTCGGTATCTCTGTATACCTAGTTCAACCTCGTTACTGATAAGTACTCTTTTCTCGTTCCCGTGATATGTGATCCCTTGTGACCAAGTCACATGCTTGCAAGCTAATTGGATGACATTTCACCGAGAGGGCCCAGAGAATATCTATCCGTCATGTGGATGGACAAATCCCACTCTTGATCCATGTGTTTCAACCAATACTTTCTGAACACCCAATGCCACTTTTATAGCCACCCTGTTACGGTGTGGTGTTTGATGACATCAAAGCATCCATCCAGTAAAGGCAATATGCATGATCTCATGGTCGAAGGAATTAGGTTACTATGTATCAGAAAGCATATAGCAATTGAACTATTGAAATGACTTGATCTTTATGCTACGCTTATCTATAGGAGTATGTCCATCACATCATTCTCCTAATGATATGACCCTGTTGTTAATAACATCTCTATGTTCATGATCAGGAAACAATGATCATATATTAACCAACAAGCTAGTTTAACAAGAGGCTTTACTAGGGACTCTTATTTTAGTTTACAAATCACACAAGTATTAATGTTTCCGGTTAATACAATTATAGCATGGTATGTAAACATTTATCATAAGTGTGAAGACATGATAATAACCACTTTATTATTGCCTCTTGGGCATATCTCCAACAGTCTCCCACTTGCACTAGAGTCAATAATCTAGTTTCGAACCTTTGTGTATATAACACCTATGGCTTTCCAGTGTTGTATGTACACGATTGCTAGTGGTCAACTGATCTCCGGATCTGACACTTCCAGGTCCGTGTGTAATTGCATGTCTTTGCGTCTCTATGCATCACTCATTCTCTAATGAGATGGCTTTGTATAAATTTGGTATTTCGGTGTGACCTTTAGCTCTTTAGGGTTAAAACATGTTGATAATATTGTCGCACAATATATCTTCATAGTATTATCCCACTGAGAACTACACCTAGTTTGATAACAAACTTCTTGACACAAATGCCCTCTTTTGCTGCTATAATAGCAGTCATATACTTAGCCTTTTGTTGTAGTATCTGTCACAATGTCTTAACTTTGGAAATCATCCAAATCCATTATGGAACTCACTTTCCATTATATTGTGCCACCCTTAGTTTTAGATTGAGATAAACTTAATTTGTACTTTGTGACAAAGCTAGTATCAATGTAGTACTTTTACAATGAACTAACCATCTATTAGTCACTTCTACAAATAATATATTCTTAGTTCTTTCAAAAGATCATAAGAATATCCTTACTATCGTCCAATGATCATCTTATGAATCATTCTGGTACATGCTCTCAACATTTAGAGCATAGGACATATCTGGATTTGTACATATCACAGTATGATTGATATAAATACTCTTTGTGATTTCATACATCAAGTATCAATCTATACTTGATTATTTGTTTCACTTTACCAAATGTCAATACACTTGAATATATCATCAACATTGAACTCATTCAATCCTTTCTGTGCGACAAGAGCCTCTCTTGTAGTTTCTATATTGAACTCATTCAATATCTTGTCTATGTACTTCTGGCACAACCATATTAGCGTCTATTGAAGCCAAATATTTGGGTTTTGCCTAAGTCTTTCATCGGGATGAAATTCTTAATATGTGTTAATAAAATATACATTATTTCCAATCAACAATATGTCTTCCACATAATGTATTAGAAACATGTCTTAGCGCTCCCACTTAATTTCTTGCAAACGCAAGCATCTCCATCGTCTCTGATGAACTTTTAAACTCCTTTAACAGTTTCATCACAGTGAAGATTCCAACTCCGCTATGCTTACTTCAACCATTGAAATTTGCATATGCTTTTTAGCATCCTTTGAATTAACAAAACCCTATGGACCGTGTTATGCACATGTCCTAGGTAACGATTCTATTAGAAGAACTTGTTTTGTTTATTCAACTACCATATAACAAATTATATGTAGTGGTTGCTACATTAATCCGTCTAGACTAAATATCACTATGAAAGATCAAATCTTGTCATAGTCAACCTTTGAACATTGTTGTGAACTCTTTCCCAACATGTCGACTAGATGTGAAACATCCATGTCTATTTCTTTATAGATCCAGACACAACTATAAGGTCTTACACCTTTCTCGAGGGTCCTTCAAGTTCAAAACTTGATTTCTCGTGTATGGAACTATCACGGATTTTATGGCTTCAAGCCATTTTACGGAGTCAGGGCCCATCATCGCTTCTCTGCATGTAGTCGGTTCATTATTCTCAAATAATGATTCAACCCTCAAATCTTGGTATTTGATTGTTCATCCGACCTTCTTGTTTCAATAGGAACTTGGATCTCCGTGACCACAACCTTTGAGGTACGTGAACCATGAGCATTGTTGCTGCCTCCGAAACACTTTTCGGCGCTGCGCAACTTTGCACATACAGCTAAGGTTCTTTTAACCTTATCAAAGTTTCTATTGTCCTCCCACTTAACTTTTCACGAAAAATTCCTTCTCAAAGAAACTTGACGTTTTAAGTGACAAACACTTTTGTCTCCGGTGTTTTATGGAGGAACAGTTTATACAAAGACAGGTTCATCCGACTTTGGTTGCACACATCTTTCTTATGCATAGCATACCAATGTTTAAGAAAGGACAACTTGGGTTTTATCCCAAACCATAACTTTATATGGTGTCATTTCAACGGATTATGATGGAGCTCTTTTCAGTGGAAAAACGGTAATCTCTAAAGCTTTTAATCTTTAAAATATAATGGCAGTTTTATAAATTATACCTTTGATCTTACCATGTCAAACAAGGTTTAATTACATATCTCGAACGCTCCATACACTTATGGTGTTTCGGGAAAATGCAAATCCACGGAACGATTCCTTAAATCTTAGGTATTATGCTAAACTTGTAATTCAAATATCTTCCTTTATGATCTTTATCATAAACTATTCATATTCTTGTTACAATGATTTTGCACTTCATCTTGAAAGTCTTTGAACTTTTCAAATGTTTCATACTTCATCCTTATTAAGTAAATATTCATATATTCACTCAAATTTTCGGAGAAAGCATATGAAGTTGAAATCCATCGCTCTTGACTACACATAACGGACTTCGTACAACAATATGTACAAGTTCCAATAAGCTAGTCATTCGTTCCCTTTTGGCCTATGAACGAAGTTTTAATTATCTCTAGGAAAGTTTCACAAGCGTCATATGATCAAAAATCAGAAGACTCCAAAATTCCATCAACATGGAGTTTCTTCATGTTTTCTTTCCAATATAATTCAAACGGCGATGTCACTTCCTAAGTGATCTTTCAATCAATTTGTCTTTCGACATTTTTAGCACTAGTTTTATGGATGTGATGTCTCCAACGAGATTTGCGAATCATCCATCTTTTATGGATTACGGCAATTATTTGAACAACCCTTTTGTTCTCATAATACCTGATAAAACAAATCTTGAAGGCAAGCTTTGATGTTTTAACGAGCAACATAATAACCCTTTATTTGTTCTCGATGAACATCATCACATATTCTTTTGCTAGTTACTTAGGCCATTGTAGTTCATGAATTCTGTTGTTTCGTATGACGATTCATACCAACAAATTCAGTATCAAATACTTAAGAACCACATTGTTTAACAAGCAAAGAATATAGCCATAACATGTATATCATCTATATACTTAAACTGAACGATTCTAGTCTTTTCTTTTCTGCCATATATTTATGAGATTCTCTTTCAGTATTTCCTTTTCAGTTTGAAAGAATCTATCAACATCAATAGTGGAGTCATACATATGACATCTAGTCCAAAGCGTGTATAATTAAATACCAATGTCTTTGGACTTGCACTTTGAAGTAGATCACCATCATCAAATATTTGGTGTTCTTTCAAATTCCTTTCTTTAGTAATCTCTTGGTGTAGTAAACATTTTACCTACATCAAATATTCACCCTTATCATGGAATCGTCCATGATCAAGCTACTTTTAGCTTATAACGATGAATTATGAGTATAATGTTGCTAACCAAAACCTTTTGGAGGATTAGGACAACAAGTGTCTCCAACCCTTTTGCAAATTCTCATCAAATATGAGAACATGACTTTTGCCATATTATACTCTATCATGTTGCAACCAAAACTTCGTTTCAGATATCACAATATCTTCCACACATCATGGTTTCTGAAACAACTCTTTCAGATCCTAGATAATCTTGATATTAAGGGAATCCTTTGAATATCAAGAATCATGGATACAAACATGATACTTATATACTAACACTTGGAATTGTTACTCTTGTTTTAATACCAATTATTAAACTTCATGGAGTAACCGGAACTTACTGAAAGTTTGCAATAGGACTTTTAAACTTTAGATTAACACTTCAAAACAATACGATACCAGTTCGTAAAGTAACTAACCAGAATTCTATAGTTCTATTATCTCAATTATAACTAAGCGCAAGGTGGTAAACGGATGCCAATGACTACAACAACTATGCAAATTCACTTTGATTTAGTTTATGATAAATTGAGTTCTAATTAATAATTAAATTAATCTAGGTGAACTCCCACTCAAAACAATATCCCTCACATTGTTTTAGTGATCACACGAACCAAATCCACCACATCAAAACCGATCATCACGAGAGTTGATATAGTTTCAATGGCGAACAATCGACATGTTCATCATATCTACTATATGATTCATGCTTTACCTTTCGGCGATCCGTGTTCCTGAGGCCATGTCTGTACATGCTAGGCTCGTCAAGACAAACCTTAGCTTCCGCATAAGCAAATCTGGCTTGCTTACGTTGTAGTCACCCGCGGAATCAAAGACACCCGATCATCACGTGGTGTTTCGAAGCAGCAAGCTTTGGCAACGGTGCATACTAAGGGTGAACACTTTAGAACTTGAAATTTATGTGTATGAGGGATCATCTTATAATGCTACCGTTGTCTACTAAGCAATACAAGATGCATAAAGGATTAACATCACATGCAATTCATAATATGTGATATGATATGGCCTTTCTTCTTTGTGCTTCCGATCTCCATCTTCAAGCACGAACATGATCTCCATCATCACCGGCATAGCATCAAGGTCAATGACGCTTCTTCATGGTTGTCGTCCACCAGCTTCAACTATTACAACTATTTTGAATAGACACGCAGGTCTTAACAGAAATTAAAGACAACCACATGGCTCCTGCCGGTTGCCAACTTACAATAAGGAACATTGCATACATCAAATATAATCACAATCATGGCCATATCACATCACTGCACACCCCTGCAAAACAAAGTTAGACGCCTCTACTTTCTTTGCATATTTTACGTGGCTTGGGGCTTTCAATAAGTGTCGTTCTAACTTACGAACAAGAACCACAACATTGATACTAGCATTGTTGATTACCCGTTGTAAATTGGATCTTAACTATGCTAGGAGAAACAGGCACCCGCAAAGCCACTTATGCAATACAAGTTGCATGTCAAACGTGGAGCAAGTCTCATGAACGATGTCATGTAAGGTTAGCCCGGGCCGCTTCATCCCAACATACCGCAAGATGCAAAGTACACAAAAGGCAATCGACAATAAAAGCATCAACGCCCACAATGACCATTGTGTTCTACTCGTGCAACAGATCTACATATAGACACGGCTCTGATACCACTGTAGGGGTTCGTAGCATGGAAAACAAAATTTTCTATCGCATACAAACAAACAAGCCAAGATCTATCTACTAGATTGTAGCAACGAGTCGATGGAATAACTCACCCTCGAAGATTCCAAAGTGTTTAACGAGAGCAGATTCTCGTGGGTGATGTAGTCGTACTCTTTCCGATCTCAAGATCGCGTAGACGATCCTTCCAGCGCCGCGTTCCCGCAGCGCTTCCGCAGTCGGTCACACGTTCGGTACTCGACGAAGACCTTCCTCTCCCTTGTTCCAGCAGGCAGCGGAGGTTGTAGCACTCTCCTCGCGATTCCGGCAGCACAACGGCGTGGTACCGGAAGTAGAGGGGAGATCCCGCAGGGCTTCGCCTTAAGCCGGTGCGAGTATGGTGGAGCTTATGAGAGAGGCTATTAGTGGTCTAGTAATTAGACACACCAATTAGAGGGCTCTAAACCAATTAGAAGGCTCTAAACCGAAACAGCTCTAAACCGGGGTCTAGGTCTAGTTTCTAGTTTAGAGGATAGGAACTTGTGTGTCTTGTGTTGTGTTGGGAGGGGAGCCCTGCCCCTCCCTTTATAGGTGGGAGGGCTGGCGCGCTAGGCTTGGGGAGGAGGACTCCTCCCCCAATTCGGTTTCCTCCTCTCCTCCCACTTCCCAAAAACTGCCGTTTGACTTTCAAACTAGCCGTTTGACTTTTTCAATTTAGGATTCAATTTAATCCTTTATTTGGGACAGCAAGAACACTTAGTACATGATGCAATCATTCCAACATGCAATGACACATTCATGTACCCCTTCCCCTCCGGAGTGCCGGACATTCCGGGACCTTCTAGAATGTTCCCGATGAAAACAACGGAACCATTCCCCAACTCCAAAACGGGACTTTCCTTATATGAATCTTATTCTCCGGACCATTCCGGATCACCTCGTGATATCCCGGATCCCATCCGAGACTCCGAACAACATTCGGTCTCTTTCTCATAATACCATAACTACTCAAACAACGTCGAATCCTTAAGTGTGTCTCCCTACGGTTCGTGAATTATGCGGACATGATCGAGACACTTCTCCGAACAATAACCAATAGAGGAATCTGGAAATTCATATGGCTCCCACATATTTCTACGATTACTTTGCGATCGAATGAACCATTTTCATACGATACCAATTTCCCTTTGTCTCACGATATGTTACTTATCCGAGGTTATGATCGTCGGTATCTCTGTATACCTAGTTCAACCTCGTTACTGATAAGTACTCTTTTCTCGTTCCCGTGATATGTGATCCCTTGTGACCAAGTCACATGCTTGCAAGCTAATTGGATGACATTTCACCGAGAGGGCCCAGAGAATATCTATCCGTCATGTGGATGGACAAATCCCACTCTTGATCCATGTGTTTCAACCAATACTTTCTGAACACCCAATGCCACTTTTATAGCCACCCTGTTACGGTGTGGTGTTTGATGACATCAAAGCATCCATCCAGTAAAGGCAATATGCATGATCTCATGGTCGAAGGAATTAGGTTACTATGTATCAGAAAGCATATAGCAATTGAACTATTGAAATGACTTGATCTTTATGCTACGCTTATCTATAGGAGTATGTCCATCACATCATTCTCCTAATGATATGACCCTGTTGTTAATAACATCTCTATGTTCATGATCAGGAAACAATGATCATATATTAACCAACAAGCTAGTTTAACAAGAGGCTTTACTAGGGACTCTTATTTTAGTTTACAAATCACACAAGTATTAATGTTTCCGGTTAATACAATTATAGCATGGTATGTAAACATTTATCATAAGTGTGAAGACATGATAATAACCACTTTATTATTGCCTCTTGGGCATATCTCCAACACCCCGTTGGCGGTTCTCTATGATACACATATATTTACAATGACAAGAACTTACCGGTAACTAAAGTTGAGTAGCATGAGGAACGACCCTCGTACTCAAGGGACATGAGATTTCCAACTTATATTTTGTCAAGCATATACTTCATATTTGTTCACTTTAACCTTAAGCACCTCAAGATTCTTATGATAGGGGCATTGAGAGCTCAAAGCTAGCAAGTACCATAATATTTTGGAATCTCTTTATGAAACTTGAAATCCCTGCTTCCCTCTGCGAATGGCCTTTCTTTTACTTCTTATTTGAGTCAGTAAACCTATTCCTTTCTATCTCTAGAAAGAATTTGAGTTGTTGTGTTTCAATCATTCATATGATGATTTATTCAATCATGTTTCTTATCTTCCTTGTTTTGCACAAAACTCTTATCTGAATGAATATTACTTTGAAAGCCATCATTTTGAAAAGCCTTTTATATTTGAGCAAAAGGACTCCTTCTATAAAATTCTTTACAAAAGCTTTGCTTGAAAACTAAGTATGATTTGTTAACTGTTCTCTGACCAAGAACAAAGTTTGCCATAACCAATTATGATTTGTCTTTATGCATCTTTATTATGACTCCCATACTCGTTGCAAGTTAAGTTATATAATGGTGAGTTGCTTTCTATTAATGAGTTGTGTATTGGTGAATGTGATGCTTCATGTCCGTATTCTTTTTATCGACACTTCACTCCATAAACATGTGGTCATGTTTACTGAGCTCAGTTTTCGCTTGGGGACAAGCGAGGTCTAAGCTTGGGGGGAGTTGATACGTCCATTTTGCATCACTATTCTATATCATAATTTATAGTTATTCATTGATATATTTCTTATTAAGAGGTGATACTTATGTTATTTCATCTACTTTTGCATGTTGGATGACTTTTGGAGGATGAACTGCCGGAGTCAGGATTCTGATGGAAAAAGCGGTGTCCAGATGCAATATTCGTGAAGATCATAAAATTCCAGAAAATACACGGAAAATGCTATTTTTCCAGAAGACGAAGGAAGCCAGAAAGGGAAGCGAAGATGGGCCATAGGGGGACCACACCACCCCCTGGTGCTGGCCCCCTAGGCCGTGCCAGCAGGTGGTGTGGCCACCCTGGCCCAGCTCCTGCTTCGCCATTTCGCCTATATCTTCTCCTCAAAACCCTAATACGAGGGGAGGGACCACAGAAAGATTCCATGGCCTCTGCGGGGCAGAAACAATAGAGAGAGAAAGAGCTCTCCGACAGGCAGATTTCTGCCAAGGAAATTCGTTCCCGGAGAGGGGAGATCGTCGCCATCAACACCGTCATCAAGCTAGAATTCATCGGGATCATCATCATCCTCACCGCCATCTCCACTAGCACCATCACCACCACTCCATCCCGCTGTAACAATTGGGTTGAATCTTGCATAGTTCTTCGAGGAAACTTTCCCGGTGTCGATTACTTTTGTAGTTGATGCTTGTGAGTGGAACCATTGAATTATTGTCTATGTTCAGATTGTTATTCATCATTATATCATCTCTGATCTTGATCCATATGATGTATCGTGAGTAGTTCATTTAGTTCTTGAGGACATGGGAGAAGTCATGTTGTTAGTAGTGGAATTGTGTTGAGTAATATTCAATGGTTTGATATTTAAGTTGTGGTACTATTCTTCTAGTGGTGTCATGTGAACGTCGACTACATGATAGTTCACCATTTATGGGCAAAGGGAAATGCATTGTGTATTTGGATACTAATTATGGGGTTGTCGGAGTGACAAAAACCTGAACCCTCGTTAGGAAACCTTTGCACAAGGGAGTGTAGGATCTCCGAGTTTAATGATGTGGTTAGGTTTTTATCTTAATTACTTTCTTATAGTTGCGGATGCTTGAAGGGGTTTAATCACAAGTATTTATTAGTCCAAGTAATGTCGGTACATTAGCATAGGTTCACCCACACGACACTTATCCAACCAAAGAAGATTAATCAACTATATGAAGCGAAAGCACTTGACAGTATTCCCATGTGTCCTCGAGAACGTGTGGTCCTCATAAGTAATACAACCGGCTTGTCCTTTGCTAAAGAAAGGATTGGGTCACTTGATGCATTATTGTTGTCTTTATTTACTTGCACTTTATTTCTTTGCATTATCAAAAAACCCTAAAAATCCGTTTGCTAAGTATTTACAGAGAATTCCTGATCCAAACCACTAGTCAACACCTTCTGCTCCTCGTTGGGATCGACACTCCTATTTATCTAAAGTACTATGATACACCCCCTATACTTGTGGGTCATCACCGTCGCCCCCCTACAGATTGTGCAAGCGCTGGGCTTCATCCCCAACGGGGCTCCGGCTTCGGCTCTGGCGGGGGTGACCCCGACTGAGGCAGAAGCCACGCGCCGGGCAGTGGCCTTGGCAGCGATGGTGGCGAAGGAGTTCGCCGACCATGAGGCAAGGGACCACTAAGACACCGAGATGGAGAAGGCCCTAGCGAACCATGCGATGGAGGACCACAGGAAGACGGTGGTTCGCGGCCAGGCACACGACTGTCACCACGAACTCCTCCAGCTGAAGGGAATATGCCCTAGAGGAAAATCATAAAAGGTTTTTTTATTGTCATATTCCAATAAATTCGTAATATTTGCATGTTGTGTTATAAATGTATCAAGTGGAAACATTGATACAGCTGTGATATGAAACATAATTCCCTAATAGCCTCTATTGATACTAGTTCATTGGACAACTGATGATCAAGGTTTTCTGATCACGAGTGATAGGGCTGGTTGACAACAAGGTCATATCATTGGTGAATGATGTGATAGACATTCCTCAAAGATTGCAACACGATCAAGTCACAAAGTTTATTGTTGCAATAGTCAGAAACGAAGTTTCCTTCTCCTTAGACCGTGAGACCATATCAAATCACTGTCTCCCGAGGTTACTTTGATGGCACTTAATGTCACTTAGTGAAATGGTTATCATAACGGTGTCGTTGGGTATCCGGAGGAACAGGTTTAGGAGACCACGTCAAGAGAGGGAATTGTTCACCCAATAATGGGTAATAGGCCGACTTGGTGAAATTACATCCGTATATGTTTCAACATGTGACTAGGTCACGAGGATGTAATATCGCGGTAACAAGTAAACAATACTTGTCAGTAACAAGATTGAAAAAAGTATGGAGATACCTAAGGATCGGATCTCGGACAAGTAGTATCGAAGAAACAAAGGGAAATGGACTCGACGTTTACGGTTCAAACTACATCGTCAATCTGGAATGCAAGGGGGGTGTCATTATGGGCATCCCGGTCCCGCTGTTGATCATTGACGCAAGAGGAGTCTTGGTCATGTATGTGCCATTCTCGAGCCGTGAGGGGGTCCACTTAAGGGTGCGATGAGCTAGAAATCATCCGTAAGGTAGAATCTTGATATAGAAAGAGAAAGAGGAATTGTTCCAGGGAGAGATCCAGTGTTTTTTGGAGGAAAAGAATAAAGAAAAGGACCGAAAGGTGTTTCAGATAAATGGCAATTTAATATATGCATTTATTATATGTTAATTATGAATTAATATATATTAAATAAATATTTAAATTAAATTTTATAGGGAAACTTTCATGTTAGGTCAAAACCTTGGAGAGAATTGACCTAGAGGAAATTGCTTCGGAAAAAGAAAAAAGTCAGAAGAAAAATACAACACCTACCAACTGTGGACCTCCCATCCCACTGAGGCGTGTGAGCGAGCACTGCTAGGTGTCGTGCGGTATTGATCAACTGGTGGATGCTGGCAGGCCACCACCTCACGGCCCATGCGGGCAAGCAGTGGGCGCAGGCAGGCTGCTGGACAGCCACCGCCAACGGGTCGGCCCAGGAGTTGGCTCCGCAAGCGCGGGAGCTAGGCAGGCACACGGGTGGGCCCCGCCAAGGCCCACTCGGCCGACGCTTCTCTAGGACGCCTCACCTCTGCTGCTATGTGTTGTTTTGAGCTAAAGGAATTTAGCCCATCTGGTTGTTTTTGGTGTTTTTCCCAGATTTCATGTCTATTAGTCCCACATGGCTAATCTAATAGGGAGGGCTCAACCCCTCCGCCTATATAAAGGGGTGTCCATGGGTGGGATTAAACACACAATTTGAGAAGTACTTTGGTTGACTTTCTCCCTCTCTCTCCATACCTTGTGACCGTGGCCCCCATGTAAGTGTCGTGCGAACAAGGCTTCTCTATGGGTGTCGTTGCGTTGTGGAGATTCTGAAGCCGGAGATCTACTTCTGCACTTCCGGTGGGATCGAGGAGATGGAGGTTCTCGTTGCACACCGTATGTGTACGAAGCCACGAGGTGCAACACTTGGGGCACTTTGGATGTCGTGAGCCAAACTGATGCATGGTGATGAAGAAAGGGGTGACCTACGAGGAGCTTCGCAACCTTGAGGTCAGCTATGAGTACGAATACTTCAACCACATTCGCTTTCAGACTACAAGGGTATGTATCCGAAACCTCTTGGTCATTATTGTATTACTAGTAGATAGATCTTGTGCATCGGGGCGATCCGTCGTTGTAATTTTTTTGATTTTCTGCACTAGAACCCCAACACAAGCAGCTAGGGCGGTGATCGACGGGGTCGGCGGCAGCGGCAATGGTGGCTGCCGCAACAGCGGTGAGTAGCCGTAACGACGTCCTCCTCTAGCAGCAATAGCAGTAGCAGTCCCCCCTTAATTTTTAAAAGGTGCCTTTTTGTAACTGGCAGGGCTAATCTAATGAAAAACTATCTTTTAAGTACTAATGTTTCACTTACATATGGGCCCGAGTGCATGAATGGCAGGACACCCGCGCGGTTCGTGGCGTCTAGGTTGATGCAACCGTTGCCCAAATTTGGTATACATATGGGTCAAACCGGACACGTCTGTCTAGATGGGTCGTGCCAATGGGGCGCCGCGCACGATTCCACGCGGACGCGTTCAGATGAGTTGGGTCAATCCGGTGGATATCCCCTTACTATTCAAGCCTTTTGGATCCTCTCCTCCATTATACCGGTGGCGCAAAAGAAGGCAGGGGGAGGCAAGTTTAGGAGGTAAGCAATGGAGGGCGTGAGAGGGGATCCGGTGCAGATGGACAGAATATCTACAGAGACAACGATGATAGGGAGCCTTATGGGATGGCGTGACCAACTGAGAAGGAAGACATCAACCATGGTGAGAACGGAAAAGGGAGACATCAACCATCTTCTTCTCCCCATTGGCACGTCGCCTCCATTGCTACTCTTCTCCGCTTCTGTTGATACTGCTCTGGCGGCCTAGGACATGGAGGAGGCCGACTCCGATGGAGCTTGTCGAGGAAGACCAATTGTCCAAAGTTTCCCTCGGTGAGCCATGCTGCCACCTCGCTCAAGTAAATGGGGTCCAGGGAGCGCGTGGCAGCTTAGGCCGCATGTGCGGCAACAGAAGCGGCGACGCTCAGCTCTAACAAGATGAGACAGGCGGGCGACACAGTGAGCAAAGAAAACTTGCTACATATTCTGAACATGCTGACATCTCGGCCAACGACACCCATCATAACATACGTAAGGTAGGAATGCTCTGCGATACTGTGTGTAGAATAGCTGAAATAATTTGCCATCCTCTGCACAAAATTTATGTAACCTATTAATTTTTATCTAAATCTAGAAGGTATTAGGACCAACACATCCATTCAGTTGCTTCAGGTGGCTTTTGAGACACTATTTTATTGGTACTTCAGCTCATGTGGTCTTCTCAATATTATTCCTCCTTGATTTGAACATTCGACGAATCGGGAGGCAACATGCGAGCTTCCTACCCTACCCCTTCCACCGGCGGCTAATCCGTCTTAGCCTCATCGCCCAGCACTCTGGTGACGGTGCCCGCCTCCCTGGCTTCCTCCCACCCTCTCTCCTCTCCCTCTGGCGGCCGTGACAAGGCGCAGCGCGGCCGTGAAGACAGCTGGCAGGGGCAGAGACTCCGACTCCAACGACTCCCCACCTGCGCTCCTACAGGGAAGCGCTTAGCAAGAGGGCGGACCCTTCCCCCAATGTGCCGGAGTTTTCCCGGGCCCGCCTTGTGGCATCCCGCAAAAACCACTACTAGAAAATCGCGTTGTTTTTGTGCATTGCATCATCATGACCGCATGCTTATGTCATCATGCCACATTGCATTAGAGCATCGTCATCATCATGCATATTATCTTGCCTAAAAACTATTTGCGAAAGACTATTGACTTCTAGAATTAGCCCTCCTTCTATTTCAAAATAAACCCCTGGTGCTGCCGGATATTTTGTTTGTCTAAAACTATTTACAAAGTTCGTCGCAATCAAATAAAAAATATTTATTATTTTTAGTGGGGCAGTCGAACGGGCCGAATGACCCGAACGACCACCCCAGAAAATTAATCGGTCCACCAGACAAATCCTAAAGCTACCCATTCTAACCTACCCACCCTTGCCTCCACCTCACCCCACCCAATAGGCCGCTGCCACCTCACCCTCTTTCCCCCCTCTACCAATCCCAAACCGCCACTTGGCCCAGCCCTCTCTCCTCTCTCCCCTGTGGCCCACCTCCCAGCAGACACACACCACGCGCACGCTGCAGCCCTTCCCGCGCCTGGGTCCCACCCGCCTGCCGCTGTACCCTGGCCCCACCCCTTCCCCCGCGTGGCTCTCTCACCCCCAACCTCCCCAGCACGCGCTGGCCCACCACCCCGCGTCCTCTCCCCCTCTCCCGCAACCTTCCCCGCGTCGGCCGCCAGAGCCACCGCTCTGCCTCTCTCCGGCGCCGACTTCCCCTCTCCTCCTCCCGTTCCCCCACCTCTGGCCGGACCCCGGGGCCCCTCGCTGCGTCCCCCTCGACCTCCCGCCGCTCCCGCGCGTACACGTCCCTGCCGCCGCGAGCTCTTCCGGCCGCCGCCGGTCGACCCGCGCCTCCGCCGGCAACCTCCTCCGCCACCGCCTCCTCTCCGCTTCCCTCCTTCTCCCTCCAGCTGCGCCGCTCCCGCCAGCCCCGGCGCCGGCCCACCTCTGGCCCGGCTATCCCCGTCGCCCTGAAGCCGCCGCCCTGGGCCCGAGCGCCTCCGCCCGCCCCGACGCGGCCCTTCGCCGTCGCCTCGCCGGCGCCCCTCCTCTGCCCCAACCACCGCTCCTCCCCTGACCCTCTGCTCCACCGCCCTCTCCCTTTTTCTCGAGCTCCGCCGCCGCGGCTCCGCCTCGTGCCGTCCCCGTCGAGCGCCCTACCGCCCTGCTCCGGCCCGTCTGCCTGCCGCCCGTGGCCGCGCCGCCTGGCCCTTCACCTCCCCTCTGCCGCCCCAGCCTGCCGGTGCTCCACCTTGTCCCCGCTCCTATGTGTCCAGTTGCCAGTAGTACCGTATCCCTGCCTTCGTGGTTCCTGTTGGCGCTACCCGATCGGCACCGACGAGACCGGTGCTAACCACCAGATCCCGAAGCCATCCTACCGACAAGGCCTCTGGTACCTGTAGGGCTACGCAAGTTTTCGGCACCGACATCGAGTACTCCGACAAGGGCGCCATGACCTTCGGCGAGGATCCGACAAGATCGTCTACTCGAACGTAAAGTTCTCCACCCCGAAGGACCGCACAAGACCACGGGCGCGAGACTCCAAGACCGTACCGAGCCGAAGGTGTCCGAAGAATCTCCGACAAGAACTCCATCACGGAACATCGAGTACTCCGACAGGGAACCCTGAAGACCTCAGCAACGAGCCCCAAGTTCACTCCCGACAACCAAGATGGTACCCAAGATCTCCATCTTATGTGTCGGGACCAACACCAAAGCGATGACAAGATCTACCGACGACCGTTCCGATTCCTAGAACCCCTCCGAGCCGCCAAGATCGCCATGGAACGACAAGTGCTTCACCCCGGAGACCGAGACCCCGGTGCGACAAGTGCTTCATCCCGAACGCCATGACCGTCAACGTGACCCGAAGACCACGGATGCGCCAAGATCTACCCCTGTAATTCGAGAACGACCCCGGAGCCGAGAACGTCCCGTCGAACCCTGGACCCTGAGACCGACCCCGAACCCCGGAACCTCAAGATCGTCGAGAACCCTCTAATGTGTGAACCTTCCCGAAGCCCTATTTTATAATATAATCTAACTTGTCGCATATTAATTGTTCATGCATGCCTCCTTGTCTGTGGTTTGGGGGCCTTATGCCGATTCACCTAATAATTAAATATGGGGCCCATATGCGGGCAAATCTAGTCTCATATCGGCCTCATTTAAACTTGTGTAGCGAACCGGTATCTTATCTTGCCTTGTTATAACAACATTTAATTGCGGGGGTTCTAAATAACTTGAACCATATAATCATTTGTCGGGACCCCGGTTCCACTTAATATGACCTAACCGCATTGCACCTTTGCCATGTCCTGCATCATACATGCATCATGCCGATCTTCTGCCGTTGTATTAAATGTTGCACCCGGTGTTTATTCTAGTGTTTCGGTTCTTCGCGGATTGGGCCGTTGAGTTGATGCGAGTGTCGTCCGTTCTTCGGTTGAACCTTCGACAATGTTTTCAGGCGAGCATCTCCCCCTTTCTACCTATCTTACTTTTATAGTCTTTATTCCCTCCTGTTGATCTATTGCTATCTGTGTTGCGATGCTTTAGTTTCCGTACCTGTGGTATACCGTGCAGCCCTATATTGCCTTGGACACATCCTATTACCTGTTGTTTGGTAGATAGTTGGACTTGCGCGTCGTAGTCGCTTGCTTAAGTGCTGTGGCGTGTTGTCAAGTGCCACAGTTGTTGATGTATTTGCCGCATGTTGATGTTGGAGATGATCATAGTTTTACTTATCGTTCACTTTAATTCCTGTTTAACAACTAAAATTGAAGTAAGCAGAGGCATCGGTGGGTGATAGATAATATTTGGTTTCCGAACGCCCACTTGTGTCCCGTAGGACCCCGAGTACTTGATACCTGTTCCTTGATTTATCGCGCTATCCACATCCGGGAGGTATATGGGACCCCCCTGAGCCAGAGCTTGATTCCGTCTTATTTCTTGGGGCCACAAACTAGTTTGAGGTTTTATTTACGATCCTGTACTTATGCCATGCTTTACTGCTTTATTTACGATTGTGCGATGGATAGCATATTGTACTGTTTAGGTAAGCGGAATGTTTACGCGGTATCGACAAGCCCCGTTTGGGGTTCCCAGTCGTTTACAGCCATTGTCGCAGACCTTGAGTCCGTCTCGGAGCTAGCTTACTTCGTTGCGGGTCTACTCAATGGGGTGGCCCCCTGAAATATTTCTGAATCCTGTGATTGCTTTGTCGTGAAGGCCTCGTTGGGTTTTGATTTGGTTTTTCCGAGGTTGATCGAGTGTGTGTTGCTATTGGTGCACCCCGGCCGGGTAAAACTTTCTGAAAGCCGTGTCCGCGGTTATGGACGACTTGGAGCACAGTATCTCGACCATAGACAAGCATAACTAAAGTTTATTGCTGTAAATTTGACTTTATAATGACTAGTAATCAGCTTCACTATAATGGAATGGCTAATTAATACTGCCCACAATTGCTTGTTTGGAGTGTCGCTTGCGACCATTGTACCTGACTAGTAAGTACTGCAACTACAACGGAATGGCTAAATAAAAGTACCAACAACTGCTGGGTTTTGGGTTATCTCATGCTATTTGTATCTGACTAGTAAGAGTTGCCACTACAACGGAATGATTAACTAAAACGGCCCACTGTTTATTTTATCAGGACGATTATCTACACCTGACTAGTAATTGCTGCAACAATAACTGATTAAATAAAACTGCCAACTGTGTGAGTTCCTCGGTTAACTTCCTCGTTCGGTCTCGAGGGGGAAACACCAGGATGGGTTTGTCTGGTGTTAGCTTCAGGTTGGATCCGGATAGGACATTCTTATCCCTCTCTGATAACCGCCAGTTGGATCGAGTCTCTATAGGTTGTTTAGTGCATGCTGCCGCTGCCGCTTCAGTCCACCATACCTTTGTAGGCGAGGACCGCCGAATTCTAGCCTCGCCGTGTACTGGCCTCAGTACTGACGCTCCTCTTTTTCCTTTGCCCTTTGTCGGCACCCCTTTTGTTTAAGCAGGTTTTGAGATCGACGTCGTTAGCAGGGTTACCCTTCCGGCTTGGCCTGGGCAGGGTTATGGACGCCATTGGTTATTCTTCAGGGCTCTTAGCCCCATTTGCATCTTGTCCGTAGCTGGACGCTCTATCATTTTCAAGGTGATTTGGATCTTTGTATATTATATCTGTATTCTTGACTCTTTGAGTCGCTGTTATATATATATCTGTTCTGTGGGTCCCATCGAGGACTGTTGTGTAATGTTATTACTTCGTTTCCACCCGCACGAAAGTGCCTGGTGGGCACCTTTGAATCGTTTCTATGCGGGTTTGGCGGGTTTCGCTAAAACTTGCATAGGTCCGATTCTGAGGGTGTTACAGAGTGGTATCAGAGCTCAGCAGTTGCGATACCCCACAAGTCCAGCCTGTAGGATAACCTAGCTAACGGCCGAAGTAGAGTGTCAAAACTATTTTGCAAAATCGGTTGGATAGTTCTGATTAGGTCTGATTTACTCCTTATCCCCTGCTATTCTCCTCTCACCTCTACGTGTTTGAATCCGCTCTCTTCTCTCTCTTCGAGTCCAGGATTTCTCGTGGTTGGGTTCCGTCGTACCTTCAGGGTTTCGCTTCCTCCTCTGATAACGGTGTTCTACCATCCGGTGTTCAAGCTGCCTGAGAAATTCGTCTACTGTGGTATCATTCTTTGTTCCTTGTTTGTGCCGTCCGGTGTTTCCGACGCGACGACATCATCTACGCCAGATCCGATGCAGAGTCTGCATCACTCCTTTGTTTCCGAACCTCGCTTGTCGAGATCTTCAGTCTGATTCCGAGAATGGTTGCATGCTTTACCACTGATTGTGCGGAGTAATAGTTTGGGTGCGTGATGGATTGGCCCCCATGCCGACTACCCCTTCTATTCGCTTTTGTACATTGAAGTGGACGAGAATGCATCGGTTCTCTCTTTCCGTCGAAGCTAGAGGTGGCTTTATTTGTTGATACCTCTGCCTTTGACCTTTTGTTACCGGAGAGTTCTCTCGACGATCACGGACAACGACCTCTTGTTAGTGGTGTCGCGAGGAACTACGCGAAGTGAGAAGATGCAGATCACCGACCTTCTTCCCGGTACCATGAGGCGGATCTCGAGGGCGAGATCCCTTGTTAGTGGTGTCGAATTGTGGCATCCCGCAAAAACCACTACTAGAAAATCGCGTTGTTTTTGTGCATTGCATCATCATGACCGCATGCTCATGTCATCATGCCACATTGCATTGGAGCATCGTCATCATCATGCATATTATCTTGCCTAAAAACTATTTGCGAAAGACTATTGACTTCTGGAATTAGCCCTCCTTCTATTTCAAAATAAACCCCGGGTGCTGCCGGATATTTTGTTTGTCTAAAACTATTTACAAAGTTCGTCGCAATCAAATAAAAAATATTTATTATTTTTAGTGGGGCAGTGGGCCGAATGACCCGAACGACCACCCCAGAAAATTAATCGGTCCACCAGACAAATCCTAAAGCTACCCATTCTAACCTACCCACCCTTGCCTCCACCTCACCCCACCCAATAGGCCGCTGCCACCTCACCCTCTTTCCCCCCTCTACCAATCCCAAACCGCCACTTGGCCCAGCCCTCTCTCCTCTCTCCCCTGTGGCCCACCTCCCAGCAGACACACACCACGCGCACGCTGCAGCCCTTCCCGCGCCTGGGTCCCACCCGCCTGCCGCTGTACCCTGGCCCCACCCCTTCCCCCGCGTGGCTCTCTCACCCCCAACCTCCCCAGCACGCGCTGGCCCACCACCCCGCGTCCTCTCCCCCTCTCCCGCAACCTTCCCCGCGTCGGCCGCCAGAGCCACCGCTCTGCCTCTCTCCGGCGCCGGCTTCCCCTCTCCTCCTCCCGTTCCCCCACCTCTGGCCGGACCCCGGGGCCCCTCGCTGCGTCCCACTCGACCTCCCGCCGCTCCCGCGCGTACACGTCCCTGCCGCCGCGAGCTCTTCCGGCCGCCGCCGGTCGACCCGCGCCTCCGCCGGCAACCTCCTCCGCCACCGCCTCCTCTTCGCTTCCCTCCTTCTCCCTCCAGCTGCGCCGCTCCCGCCAGCCCCGGCGCCGGCCCGCCTCCGGCCCGGCTATCCCCGTCGCCCTGAAGCCGCCGCCCTGGGCCCGAGCGCCTCCGCCCGCCCCGACGCGGCCCTTCGCTGTCGCCTCGCCAGCGCCCCTCCTCTGCCCCAACCACCGCTCCTCCCCCGACCCTCTGCTCCACCGCCCTCTCCCTTTTTCTCGAGCTCCGCCGCCGCGGCTCCGCCTCGTGCCGTCCCCGTCGAGCGCCCTACCGCCCTGCTCCGGCCCGTCTGCCTGCCGCCCGTGGCCGCGCCGCCTGGCCCTTCACCTCCCCTCTGCCGCCCCAGCCTGCCGGTGCTCCACCTTGTCCCCGCTCCTATGTGTCCAGTTGCCAGTAGTACCGTATCCCTGCCTTCGTGGTTCCTGTTGGCGCTACCCGATCGGCACCGACGAGACCGGTGCTAACCACCAGATCCCGAAGCCATCCTACCGACAAGGCCTCTGGTACCTGTAGGGCTACGCAAGTTTTCGGCACCGACATCGAGTACTCCGACAAGGGCGCCATGACCTTCGGCGAGGATCCGACAAGATCGTCTACTCGAACGTAAAGTTCTCCACCCCGAAGGACCGCACAAGACCACGGGCGCGAGACTCCAAGACCGTACCGAGCCGAAGGTGTCCGAAGAATCTCCGACAAGAACTCCATCACGGAACATCGAGTACTCCGACAGGGAACCCTGAAGACCTCAGCGACGAGCCCCAAGTTCACTCCCGACAACCAAGATGGTACCCCAAGATCTCCATCTTATGTGTCGGGACCAACACCAAAGCGATGACAAGATCTACCGACGACCGTTCCGATTCCTAGAACCCCTCCGAGCCGCCAAGATCGCCATGGAACGACAAGTGCTTCACCCCGGAGACCGAGACCCCGGTGCGACAAGTGCTTCATCCCGAACGCCATGACCGTCAACGTGACCCGAAGACCACGGATGCGCCAAGATCTACCCCTGTAATTCGAGAACGACCCCGGAGCCGAGAACGTCCCGTCGAACCCTGGACCCTGAGACCGACCCCGAACCCCGGAACCTCAAGATCGTCGAGAACCCTCTAATGTGTGAACCTTCCCGAAACCCTATTTTATAATATAATCTAACTTGTCGCATATTAATTGTTCATGCATGCCTCCTTGTCTGTGGTTTGGGGGCCTTATGCCGATTCACTTAATAATTAAATATGGGGCCCATATGCGGGCAAATCTAGTCTCATATCGGCCTCATTTAAACTTGTGTAGCGAACCGGTATCTTATCTTGCCTTGTTATAACAACATTTAATTGCGGGGGTTCTAAATAACTTGAACCATATAATCATTTGTCGGGACCCCGGTTCCACTTAATATGACCTAACCGCATTGCACCTTTGCCATGTCCTGCATCATACATGCATCATGCCGATCTTCTGCCGTTGTATTAAATGTTGCACCCGGTGTTTATTCTAGTGTTTCGGTTCTTCGCGGATTGGGCCGTTGAGTTGATGCGAGTGTCGTCCGTTCTTCGGTTGAACCTTCGACAATGTTTTCAGGCGAGCATCTCCCCCTTTCTACCTATCTTACTTTTACAGTCTTTATTCCCTCCTGTTGATCTATTGCTATCTGTGTTGCGATGCTTTAGTTTCCGTACCTGTGGTATACCGTGCAGCCCTATATTGCCTTGGACACATCCTATTACCTGTTGTTTGGTAGATAGTTGGACTTGCGCGTCGTAGTCGCTTGCTTAAGTGCTGTGGCGTGTTGTCAAGTGCCACAGTTGTTGATGTATTTGCTGCATGTTGATGTTGGAGATGATCATAGTTTTACTTATCGTTCACTTTAATTCCTGTTTAACAACTAAAATTGAAGTAAGCAGAGGCATCGGTGGGTGATAGATAATATTTGGTTTCCGAACGCCCACTTGTGTCCCGTAGGACCCCGAGTACTTGATACCTGTTCCTTGATTTATCGCGCTATCCACATCCGGGAGGTATATGGGACCCCCCTGAGCCAGAGCTTGATTCCGTCTTATTTCTTGGGGCCACAAACTAGTTTGAGGTTTTATTTACGATCCTGTACTTATGCCATGCTTTACTGCTTTATTTACGATTGTGCGATGGATAGCACACTGTACTGTTTAGGTAAGCGGAATGTTTACGCGGTATCGACAAGCCCCGTTTGGGGTTCCCAGTCGTTTACAGCCATTGTCGCAGACCTTGAGTCCGTCTCGGAGCTAGCTTACTTCGTTGCGGGTCTACTCAATGGGGTGGCCCCCTGAAATATTTCTGAATCCTGTGATTGCTTTGTCGTGAAGGCCTCGTTGGGTTTTGATTTGGTTTTTCCGAGGTTGATCGAGTGTGTGTTGCTATTGGTGCACCCCGGCCGGGTAAAACTTTCTGAAAGCCGTGTCCGCGGTTATGGACGACTTGGAGCACAGTATCTCGACCATAGACAAGCATAACTAAAGTTTATTGCTGTAAATTTGACTTTATAATGACTAGTAATCAGCTTCACTATAATGGAATGGCTAATTAATACTGCCCACAATTGCTTGTTTGGAGTGTCGCTTGCGACCATTGTACCTGACTAGTAAGTACTGCAACTACAACGGAATGGCTAAATAAAAGTACCAACAACTGCTGGGTTTTGGGTTATCTCATGCTATTTGTATCTGACTAGTAAGAGTTGCCACTACAACGGAATGATTAACTAAAACGGCCCACTGTTTATTTTATCAGGACGATTATCTACACCTGACTAGTAATTGCTGCAACAATAACTGATTAAATAAAACTGCCAACTGTGTGAGTTCCTCGGTTAACTTCCTTGTTCGGTCTCGAGGGGGAAACACCAGGATGGGTTTGTCTGGTGTTAGCTTCAGGTTGGATCCGGATAGGACATTCTTATCCCTCTCTGATAACCGCCAGTTGGATCGAGTCTCTATAGGTTGTTTAGTGCATGCTGCCGCTGCCGCTTCAGTCCACCATACCTTTGTAGGCGAGGACCGCCGAATTCTAGCCTCGCCGTGTACTGGCCTCAGTACTGACGCTCCTCTTTTTCCTTTGCCCTTTGTCGGCACCCCTTTTGTTTAAGCAGGTTTTGAGATCGACGTCGTTAGCAGGGTTACCCTTCCGGCTTGGCCTGGGCAGGGTTATGGACGCCATTGGTTATTCTTCAGGGCTCTTAGCCCCATTTGCATCTTGTCCGTAGCTGGACGCTCTATCATTTTCAAGGTGATTTGGATCTTTGTATATATTTGTATTCTTGACTCTTTGAGTCGCTGTTATATATATATCTGTTCTGTGGGTCCCATCGAGGACTGTTGTGTAATGTTATTACTTCGTTTCCACCCGCACAAAAGTGCCTGGTGGGCACCTTTGAATCGTTTCTATGCGGGTTTGGCGGGTTTCGCTAAAACTTGCATAGGTCCGATTCTGAGGGTGTTACACGCCTTGAGCTGCGCTTCGAAATATATTGTGACCCCTCTCTAGTGGCTATCGATGCCCTAGACGACTCCGACGACCTACTCGATGACCCGCTCGGCAAGGAAGAACCGTTGGACAAGGAGGGGAGGAACAAGGCGCCATGGGAGCAGCCAAAGAGCAAGTGGAACCGGGGCAAGCGGGCCAGGAAAAAGGTCGCTGCCAAGGCAGTGTATGCCGCGCACAACGCGGGGGCCTTCGTCGGCCTCTGCCTGCTATGCGCGTATCCGGGGCACCGTGCCAAGGATTGCCCGACCAGCCCTATGTGCCTCTGGTGCAGCAAGACATGCCACATGACGCGTGAGTGCCACCTCCCCCGCCCCCGTACCCCTTCCTACTCCGGTGACGAACCGGCGAGCAAGCGAACGGCTAGCCGCTCGGGGAGATCCTTGTCTGTCGGGGGGATAACCCACGGTAGGGTCATAAGTGCTTGGAAGATCGATCTTTTCGTTTTGGTACTTTGTGCCATCATGAAAAGTGTGGAGAGTTTGGTTTGTTTGTTGGAACCTTGCTCTTTTTGGGAGTTGGTTTTGTCTCATTCCTTATTTCTTGCTACCTTTCAGAATGAGATAAATCCTTAAGCATTTGTGTTATTGTCTATCATTTGCTCTTTGGCTTTTTCCTAGTTCATTTGTTGAACTTGTGATCTTTCATGTGTTGATTTGGTTCTTTGATATAATTTGGACACCTTTTGTCATGTCACACTTGTGCGTGAGCCGTCTTGGTGTCTTGGTTCAAATTGTATCTCCTTTTTGTTCTTGAAAGTCTTGTGCATGCATATTTACTACATTATATACTATGGCATGCATGCTTCTTTGATCCAATATATAGGGGAAACTACACCAAATCCGATTGGCTAAGATGTGCATGAAATTCAATTTCATATCAATATGCATATATTTATGTAGCGTCTCTCCTATGTATTGTAGCTGCTCTTACTACTTTGGACCCAATATTTTTGGGGACCATTTTGTACTTAATGTTGTGTTAGGTACATTGGAGATATATTGGATGCATGTCTCTCAATTAGGAATTGCATGACAATTGGAGGCAAGCTAGGATGATCAATGAATTCATATCCACTACATCCTTCTAATTATATCTTGGTAACAAGTATATATTACTCATGCATACATATCTAGCTTCCAACCTTTTTTGGGTTGCTTATTAGCATGTTTTTTGTATTTGTAATTGTTGTGGTTCTTGCTTTGGTTTTAAATATGAGTAAGTTGAGATGAGTGTACATCATTGGGACTATACAAAATCACGCATATGATTCACCAATCCCAAATATGTCAATCTAGCAATTTTATTGCCCATCTTTCCCTCAATTTCTCTCATGTGCAATAGTGAGAATTTGCAAGTTTTTTCTTTGTGATACTTGTTGACTTTCTCCACATATTAAAACTATCTTATTTTCCCTTTTGATAGTTGTAATGTATGTGGTGTGTTAGTTTTTAAAGCTCATTAATGTGCAATGAGATTAAATTGTGCATTTGTTCATGCTTTCAAGCAAAAATCTTATTGGTGCATTATATGACTTTATCTTGCTTTTCACATGATTTATTGTGTATCTATTTTGTGTGTGTGTATTTCTTTATGGGCATATGTCTTTGTGATGTTATCCTCCTAGGAACTTATACACACAAGAGAAGATAAATTTTTAGTTGATATTGTATTCCTTGGAGACCACCTTTTTTGTTTCTTTTTGATTCTTCGGTGGCTTCCAAATTTATTGCCAATGAGTGTTTGTCTCTTGTGTTTACATCTTAGGACACTCATATTTTATCCCTATTGCCTTGTATTGTTAAATAACTTGGAGGCATTAGGATTCCATGGTTGTGTATCGTGTTTCCAAATGCAATTATTATAATTGGCGCATAATCTCTAGGGAGCTCCTCTAATTCATTTAAGGATGCTCATTTATCCTCTTGCTCACCTTTTGTGTTTTAAATGTTTATGGGGGAGAGAGAGGATTCCATATTTGTGCATATTGCATTCAAATGCAATTATTCTAATTTGTGCACAAATTTTGGAGAGTTTCCCTATTTCATTTAAACACTCATTTTCTCTTATTAATATCTTGATGTACTCAATTGGTTCTTTTGGTTCTTTGGATTGCTTGCAGCATTTTTGATGCTTCCTCCATTTTATTTTTTTGCAATATTTGGGTCCTCAATATAGTTCTATTCACTTCCAAGTATTCATCATTGGATTTGTGCAAACGCACACCTTTGGAGGATTTTTCACTATATTGGCCTTCTAAAACTTTTCACCCATTTTGGCAATATATGCCAATGGGGGAGAAGTTTTGGAGGGTTTTAAGGGAATTTTGTTTATGCCTTGAGTTTGTTCTTAAACATTTATATTTCATGCTCTTGCATATTTGTTGTTGCTTGGCATGTGGAATATATAGAGGAAACTCCACCAACGGTAAAAGTTGGCAATATATGTAATGGAATCCAAGTTCATTACACATGCATAGATTATGGGGGAATTTTCTCTATATATTATGGTTGTTGCAACATCACATACATGTGTTGTTTTTTATGTTGGTGCAACCGATTTGTTCATTAAAATTCCTTATATAAACCCTCTCAAAGGTATTATCATCAATTACCAAAATGGGCGAGATTGAAAGGGCATGTGTGCCCCCATGTGTGGTTTTAGTAATTAATGAAAATCTCTATGGACTAATGTTTGCATTGAGTTACACTTGTAGGGATTGTCCATTGACATCGCTTGGACCATGTGTTGGCTTCAAGGTAGAAGAAATGAAGAAGCATTATCCAAGGGCTTTGGGCCTATTGTAATCATGTAGAAGAAGAAGAATAAATAAAAGAAGATCAAGAGTGTCTAGAATAAGAACATGAAATTTCTCATGTGTATCTTCAAGACATCATCCTAAAGGAGTTAGAATAAATGGAGTGCAATCTCAAGATGCTCCTTAACTAGGAGATCACATGCTTGAAGCTTGCCATCCTCGGTGATCATGGATTGACAAAGACAAGTTCAAAGAAGTGGTTTCCCCATGGTGTATGGGCGGAGCAATTCGCAAGTGTTCACCAAGCAAGCGCGAGAAAGAGAAATCAAGAAAGAAGTTCCATATTGAGGAGGACAAGATCATCTACATCAAGCTAAAGTGGAATGATCAAGGCAAATGTATGATCTTGATAGGTTTTACCTTTTTCCGGTCTCATGTTGTTAGTTGGGAGACCGATTTATAGGATAGATAATCGTACTATCAAGAGGGGATTTCGAGTGAGTAACTTGACCATATCTTTTGGAGAGAGATCAAACATTTTCATAATTGGCATCATATTTTTTGGTTATTATTTGGTTCTTATCCATGATAAGATTTAGATCTCGTGTTAATCTCCATGACAAGATCAAGTTCATTGAAAACTGATTTCATATGCATTCTATATCGCGTTTTTGATTTGGAGGTTTTTTCGGTTTGTCTTTTTAGATAGGTTAACCCCTTAATAATTTTATTCTATCCTCCATTGTTGTACTATCATGGTTCTTTGCATGATCTTGTAGATCTCGATATTATCTTCAAAATAATCCCAAGATCATAAAAATCGGAGTCCGCATGGAAAAGTTGTGGTCGTTTTCGTATTGGTGTTTCTGCCAATTTTCAGAGGGCCAGAGACTCCAGGGGGGGGAGGCTCCAGGCCTGACTCTGGGGTTTCACCTGGAGCTTCTGTTAATGTCTCCCCTCGACCTGGATGTTCTAGAGCACCGGAGACTCCGGGGTAAGTGCCTAGAAATGGCTATATTTCATGGTGGAACCTATAAAAGGCCCCATTCTTCCTCCTTGGGCTGGTTGCTTGCTCTCCTCTCCTCCATTGTTTCTACCTTCAATAGCTTGCAAATACTGTCAATCCCTCCCATATTTCTTGAATCTTCTGGGGGAATTTGAAAGGACAGATCTAGATCTACAAATCCACCAATCCATCTCTCCTCCATGTGAGGGGAACATCTTGGGATCTAGATCTTGGGGTTTCTTTTGTGGATCTCCTCTTCCGTTCTCCTCTATTATTCTCCCAATAGCTTTTGTAGCTTTGGTGGAATTTGAGAGAAGGGCTTGCCATTGCATTAGGTACATCGGTTTGAGTTCTTCTCGGAGGATTTGGTTTGTGAAATCAAGAAGCTTATTACTCTTGGGTTCTTGGAACCCTAAACGGTGTAGTGGAACTTGTGGTGAGTTCTTTGGGCCTCCAATTAAGTTGTGGAGCTCTCCCCAAGTTAGTGTCCTTGGTGGTGATTATTGGGGGCCTCTAAGTTGTGGAGATTACCCCAATATTGTTTGGGTTTGGTGACCACCATCAAGTGTCTCATAGTGGATCATATGCTTGTCGTGCAACGGGTGCTTGGTAGAATAGGGTCAGGCCTCTTGTGACATTGGTGGTCTTAGTACCGCCCACCCCACCAATAAGATGTAGTCCCTTGTAGGGAGGAACTCGGTAAAACTTTGTCGTCTCTGCGTGCCTCGGTTATCTCTGTACCCAAGCCCTTGACTTATACACTTTATATTATAATAGCCTTCGTGCTTGAAGTAATCTATCTTGCTATCACCTTGTTGCTTGTCTTGCTTAGCATAAGTTGTTGGCGCACATAGGTGAACCATAGTATATATAAGTTTTGTGCTTGACAAAGTGAATGCTATTTTTATTCCACCTTTATTAAGCCCATCTCGTAAAAGTTTTTAACCACCTATTCACCCCCCTCTAGGCGGTATCTGTGCACTTTCAAAAGGAAGCATAATCCCTTCCTTGTTCGCCATGTGGCGTGATCAAGAGCCACCATTCGAGAGCTTGTGATATTTTTTCTTGAGAACTTGTGATTTGGAAAACTCTATTCCTCAATCGGTTGTAGGTACAGTAGGTCCTACCAAGCGCAACTCCTGCACGGCTCCTCTCAAGCGCAATAGTCCCCCTAAATGCACTACTACTCTCATGCGAGCTCCGTTGGCTGCTGCTCTTCCCTATGTCCTTCTCTGCTCGCTGGCATGCGCGTCCTTCGGGTTATCGTCGTTAGCCGACTGCCACGAGCCTACCGCCATGGTTGCTCACGGGAACTCCCCCATGTCCGTGTTGCTGCTCCACGTTCTCCTCCTATCAGCGATTGATGCCCCCTTTGGGTTGCCACTACTAGTCGGCCGTTGTTGTGTCTCTCACGAGATGAGCATCTACAACCATGGATCTTACGGGAAGAGCTCCAAACCAGTGTTCTCTTCGAGCTCTGAGATCCAAGCCGTAATAGACGACGGGGGAATGCATCCGAGGGCGCCCCATCTGTCTCCCATGGGGTTCCGGTGAGTTGGACTATCGCTGGCAAGACCGAATCGGGGAAGAATGGACGCCTACAACCTCCATTATTGATAGTTCAAGGTAGGTCAAATCAAGATTCATAGATGTTGCATACGATGTTTCGCCATGCGACAATCTCATATGCATTTTGCTAGGTGAGTGTGTTGAAAATGTAGCAAATGGCTACATGGTCTCCCATGTTCTGCTACAATCTAAGTTGCAATTTGTTGCATACGTTTTTCGTTTTTGCTACATGGATGTGTTCAGAGTGCTACAAACTTTTTTGCTACACGTCGCAAACACGTCGCAAACCTTACGCCTTTTCAAATTCTGCTACACATGTTGTTGATTGCTACATGGGTCTGCTTAAAATGTTGTAAATATTGACACATTTTTTTAATCTTTTGCTATAATAAACGGAATTTCTTGCATAGGTTTTTTATTTTGCTACATTAACGTCTAAAAAATATCTGCAATCTTTTTTGGTACTTTTACTAACTATAGAAAAAATATTGCAAATGAATACCACATTACATACACTATAAAAAATGTTTTTTTTTGAAACAAGACTATAAAAAATGTTATATGCGCGTGGGATTCACTCACGTAAGTGCACCCGGAGGCCGCTCATTTTTCGTTTTTCTTATGGACGGACGCCTGGCACTTTCCTTATGATTTTTGGGAGGGAGGTACCGACACCTTTTTCTCTTCTTTTTCCCAATTTCCTCTCCCCTAGTTTCTCCCAACTGGGTCCAATCATATCGGAAATGGGCCTCCAAGACTTGAACACAATCCTCAAGGCCCAGGCGCAATATTATATTAGGGTTTGGTATACAATGTGGATTGCTTTCATGGTAGTTAGAGCATCTCCACTTGCTCAGGAGGTTGATCCGGACGTCGAAATTACATGCGGACGTCGAAAATCTGTCCAGTCGCATACCCAGACATCTCTTTTCGTTTGGATTTGGGTCAACTTTGGTCCGGACTATCTAGGCCGAACCCAGGATCCCTGATACGCCTTGGAAACGCCGGACACAGCGATTTGGCCGAGTGGACCAGCCTGTCAGCGACAGAAGCCGAGTCGTCGTCATCCTTCCTACCCTCGCTGCTACACCCCTCTCGCCCTCGCCGCCGAACTCAGCCTATAAAAGGCATACATCTCGCCGTCTCCCTTCACAGTCTCACACACCACTCCCAACTCCGGCAAACTCCGGACGCTCGTACCTTTTTTCCTCCTCAACTCCGCCAAAAAGCCATGGCCAAGGGATTTCCCGGCCGACGCATGATGCAGCAGTGGGAAGCCCGGCTGCTCCACGAGGCGGGCTATACGGCGACGCCGGACACTCGTCTCCCCTTCGCCTGGCAACTCAGCGCCGGCTGGATCCATGTTCCGCCGGTCGGCCGACGAGGACCTCGCCGGAGAGATCCAGATCTCGCCGAGGATCCTGGCAACCTGGTCTTCTGGAGGCAGTTCTTCGCTCGACAAGCGCCTCGAGGAACTCGCCCGACACGACAGACCGCCGGGCTCGCCGCCGCCGCGTCACAATGTGGTTTTTCGCCGGCGCTGGTGAAACGTTCCAGGGCAAACTCTCGCCGGCGTCATGGAGCACATCCAGACCGGCAACCACCCCTGTCTCGGCCTGTAGTTGCGGCGTCCGGCATCGACCACGGCAACGGCAGCCTTTTTCTAGTTATTAAATTCGATGTAACATGTGCGTCCTTGCCCTAGTTAATAAAATCTGCTTATATTTGTCCATATTTCATCGAGCTTAACTAAATTCCGTCGAACCTGGGTTTTCCACTCGCACCTATGCCGAAATCGCGTTCCTCCGGCAAAAAAAATCAGGATTTCGGCCTATGTTTGAGCGGGGATACTCTTATCCTCTCCCGGCAGCGCCGCCGACGCGGTTTCCTCCGCTCGCGCCTTCGCCTTGTCGGATTCAAATCGAAATCGAAATCGGGAGAGGGCGGTCGCCTTTGTTGGGTCCAAAATAAATAGAGCGGTAAACAGGGGGCGCCCTCTGTTTTTTCCTGTCGACCCGAGGAGGCATCGTCTTCTTCGTCGTGGCATGGGGCAGCGGCGGCGGCGCCACCGGCAAATCCAGTCCCGCAGTAAGCTGCCCCTTGCTTCTCTCGTCGCCCTGTTCTGTTCTGTGCATATAAGCTTGTTCAGGCTGCTATGGTTCCACGTTCTTAGGCAAAAAGACTCGATTTTTATCGTCTCTGAGCTTGCGGTTTCTTTTTCCCAAGCAAAAATCGGTTGTTTCTACTTTCAAAAACTGATTTATTTAAGTTTTTTTTTCGAAAAGGGGAACAAAGCCCCGGCCTCTGCATCTACATACAGCCCGTTTATTTTAAGAATGCGAAAATTACAAAGTAAACAAACCTGAGGTCAAAGCCTCACGACAGTAACTTCACCAGACTACCACTAACCCTATGGCAAAGACTATGACAAAAACAAAGCCTTCAAGAAGGAAAAGCCGCACACGCGCCGATAGTGACGAGTCAAACCAACGGTCGAGCTCTGGATTTTCATCCCCGAAGACGAGCTTCAGGACACCACCTTCATCAAGGACACAACGCGAGCATACGTCCACAATGCCATCAATCTTTCCACCAAAGTGTGTAGACTCGATGAAGAAGCTTATACCATCATCACCTGTCCGACAACGACAACTCGCTGACCAGATACCGCTGGAGAAGAGACTAGAAACGAGACGTTCCATACCGCCACGCCTCCAGCACTGTCGCACCACCTTCAATCGACCAAACAGGCATGGCTTGACGCCCCAGAGGAGATGTCGTGCGTAGCACCCGCCGCGATCAGGCCTATCGCCACCGCCGGTCAGGCATGACTTGACACCTCCTCTAGGACCATCGTGCGTAGCACCTGTTGAGTCGAAACGAACCCGATCTCGAAGTGGAAACCACTACCGAAGATCCAACCTTCGCGTCATCCACATGACCATAGAGGCTGCCGCCGTCGAAAAAGCCGGGCCGCCGCCCCAGGTCCAAACTCCTGCGATGCCATGAGACGTTGCAGCGATCAAAGTGCGGCCAGCGCGCCGCCGCTAGACCGACTGTAGGCTGTTGCCTGCAGCCACCACCTCCCCGCCACAAGTTGCTGCAGATCTCGCACTCGAAGCCCAGCGACGCGAAGAAACGAGGCCACTGCAACCTCGGCACCACCGCCGCTGGTCCCTACAGCCGGTGAAAACTCCAAAAGCGATGCCCTCAAGAGGGGAACAATGCACAGGACACCGCCATCGCTCGATCCCGCGGGATCTGAGGTTTCCCCCGGAGTTTTCTTGGCTAGAGGGACGAGGGGCATCAGATCGTCGTCCGCCACGTCGCTGCTCCTCCATCCATGCCGCTGCCGCCGCACACCAGAGATGCCACGCCGCTGAGGTGCCCAATGCGCACACCATCCGCAACGAGGATTGGCGTCCCGCGCCGCTGATCTACGCCAGGGAAGACGAGAGATCCCCCCCCCGCCGGCAGCGCCCAGGCTTTGCCTGGCCATGACCAAGATGGCAGCGGGGGAGAGAGGAGGGAGGGGAGTTGGGGGGCTGAGGCGGCGGCGGCTAGGGTTGCCCCCTGTCGCCGCACGGGGGCGAGAGGGAGGGAGAGGGTTCCCCCCCTGTCGCTGCCAGTTATAACCGATGGAAAGTAAATCAGACTAATCCAGTATTGGTGAAGTTTGCTCTGGAAGCACTGATTTATTTAGGTAGGTATGTCGAATCCTGCCATGTTAGCAAGGTCGTTATCACTTCTAGTGGGCTAGATCTCCAGCCCAGCACCTTTTTCCTAACCCCAATTCGCATCTGGAAAGGGATATTAATCTGGGAGGAGATTGCAGGATAAGTAACTGCCTTAGTGACCAAATAGTCACACGATACTGCTGTTCGAGATGAGACACTCAGCAGTACAGACTGAATTACTAGCCTGCAGTGAACATGACACGCGGCTTGAGTTTGTCGTTTTCTTATGTTAATCTTTGCACTGTTCATAACCATGGATGATGCGTCGTAGGTATGTCGATTGGTTCGGTGGCTAGAAGAAAGGGCTCGCCCTGTCAACATGATGATAATCCCCAAGGCGGCAAAATTTTGGCTAGAAGAAAGGGCTCTCCCTGTCAACAAGTTGATAATCTCCCTGTCCCTGGTGGCAAAAGAATGAGATATTCGGTGCCGGAACTGCCAGACCTTCCAAAGGTATGCATATAGCTGGCTAAATGTAAGCTCTGAATAATTTTTTTTTGGACTTCACTACTTTGTTCTTATGAGTGTGACTAGCAAAGGTGCATTCTAGAGGATCCAAAATAAATCAAAATGTGCTTAGCTTCCTGAAAAATATCACTCACCAACTCATGTTTAACTGTGATTTTTGTTGCCATTACGAACATGTTGGGTCTCACCCCAGCTGGCAATTGTACTCATTTTGTTCCACTATACAACAATCCTCTAAAAAAACACTTCCTTTTCAATCTTCTTTGTTTGCATCAATGATATCCAAAATTATAATGCAGAGACTTATGACAGCATAATCACTTATCGTTAAATTACATATGAAGATCACTAAACAAAATTTGAATAAAGAAGTCTATGGTGCATGATTATTACATGTTCTTCCTCCAGTATAAAAACAATTTTGCAAGTAGCAAATCAACAGTGAAATTACATCTACATCTATATTCAAAAGTACCGAAGTCTCTCCTATTGCATCAATAGATGATATTTGCATTGTCTTCTCCTAGCAGCATTGTTTCCTCGCTCATCATGATCTGCTGTCATATGAAAGTTGTGATGAATTGTACATCGTCACGGCCAGTGATGCCTCTCTAAAAGCTTGTTTGGTTCCCTGATCTCGAACTACTCATAATGTAACGATACACCAGAACGACACAACAGGTCTAACCTTGTATGCTTGCAAAGAGTTACCCCAAATCCTCCCCAGAGCCATTAAAATTATCCTAGAGACAAGGAGGATAAGCATATTTCTCATTTTGGTGTCATGTACAATCTCCATCCCAGTTATTTCATCTTATGCATTTAAGCCTTGTATAAATTCAGTCCTAAAGGAAAAGGAATATTATGTACACGAAACTTTCCATTATTCTCTATTGCATTGGTTTATCTAGCCTGTGTTTCCCATGTGAGGATTATTGCACTTGCCTCTCCGCATTATGAAGAAGATCGGTCCACGTTCTGAATAGGTTGGTTCCTGACCTCACTGTAACCTTGTATCTCTGGTCCTTGTCGCGTAAAACAGTCCAGCCATGAGCACAGTGGCGCGTAGGCATTTCTACTTCGATCCTATTTAGCCCACTTTACAGAATCTTCTTGAAGATTTGATTATTTCTCTGAAGACACAGTAGTCCTAATTGAAGGAACAAGCCAGTCCTAGATTAAGTAAGAGTAAAATACATGAATGATACTTGAACTTGTCACGCTGGCTCACAAAGGTCACTGTACTTTGCAAATACGCTGGGGAGGTCACCGAAGACGCGATTCATGTTTTCTACGGTCACTGCAGTCATACAATCTTGTTGGACATCATAGATAGATTGGAGGGGCCTTATTGCAAAAGTTGTCCAGAGTGTCCGAGGTAAGACACAAACTCTGCAGTGACCGTAGAAAACGTGAATCACGTGTTCGGTGACCTCCCCAGCATATTTGCAAAGTACAGTGACCTTTGTGAGTCAGTGTGACAAGTTCGAGTACCATTCATGTATTTTATACTCATTAAGTAACACAGCTTTTGACAATCCTGTCCTGCCCCACACTTTTCCTCCATAAATGCATGGTATCTGTCAGATAATTCATAATTCACTTACCTGTGGAATGAGAACTTTTCTTTCTTTATTTTTTCCCCTCTTATTCAAATATTTTTCCTCCCATACTCTTGGAAGCCTCTTGCTATCTTACATATGCTTCTTTGCATTCACTCTCCTGTTCAAACATTTACTGAAAGTCTTTATCAGTTGAACTTCATTCTTCCTGCTCACTTGATGATCTCTTGTTTGTCCTTTCCTTTGTGAATCATGAAATCAAAGCCAACTGTCAGAAATTTCGATTAAATCTTAGTCACTGAACAAAAACAAGATAGGTCAAGTCTAAAGCTACTTTACAAAGAAGAAATTCTCTCCTATCTTCTCATCGAGTCTAGAAGCATACAAGTATACACTTTCAGACTTTGAGGCTGTCAGAGTTGAGGAGGTTGTCAGTTTTGATGAACTTGAGCGTAAGTGTGATAATCATGTTTTGGCAAGAACAAATAGATCAGGTTCTTCTGCTGCACTTTTTCCCTAGTGTCATAGTTCCTGCTAGAGCATCAATTTCAACATTAGGCCTTTTAGGAACAGTTAATACCACTGTTTAGTACTAAAGACACTGTCAAGGAAAACCAGTTGATGTAATGCTTAATTTACCTACCACAATCTCACTCTGTTGTGCTATTTAACTACGTAACAGAGCAAATGCTGCCCAGAGCATCTGGCGCATGATCTTATTCCATATGGTCCTATTTCCCCATAGTTAAAGGATCCACGTCCTTTATGATTCCAGTGTTAACTTTCTCCTATTTCTGATTTTGCAGGACGTCTGGCATGATATACTGTCTCGGCTGCCACTGCGAGATGCTGCCCAAGCTGGCTGTGTGTCTCACACATTTCTGAGCTCCCTTAGATGCCGTCCTAACCTCACCTTCACTGAAGAAACAGTGGGCCTGAATGGAAAGGCATGTGAAAGAGATAAACAGGCACAGATTTTCAGCAACAGAGTTCACAACATTATGAAAAAACACTCAGGCACCGGCGTGAAGACATTCACACTTCGTTATTGTGGTTCTTCTATCAAGGCTACTTATCTCAACAGGTGGCTTCAGATTGCTATTACTCCAGGGATTGAAGAAATCACACTTTCAGTGCCTAGATACAACGGAGTGTATTACAACTTCCCATGCGCACTTTTATTGAATGGGAGTGGAAACTCGATTAGACATCTCAGCCTCAGTTGTTGCACCTTCCACCCCCTGGCAGGACTTGGTTGCTTGACAAGGCTGCATCTGTCTCTGGTGGATATTACAGGAGATGAGTTAGGGCAGCTTCTTTCCAATTCTCTTGCCATGGAAGAGCTGAAACTCATGCATTACAATAAGATCATTTCCCTCAAGATACCTTGCCTGCTACATCGGCTGAACTACCTGAAAGTGTTTGAGTGCAGAGGTTTAAAAGTGATAGAGAATGAAGCTCCAAATGTTTGCGTTGTTCACATCAATAGTACCTTTGAGAAACTTCGAGTTGGAGATTTGTTGCAAGTAAAGGAACTGCAAATGATTGACACCTACGAAACTAGCCTTGTTCATCATGCTCGTGCCAAGCTTCCATTCATTATGCCAAATCTTGAAACCCTCAATCTATATTCGGATGGTGAGGTATATTCGCAAACTTTAGTTTTTTTCCATTTGAAAGGATGGCTAGCGGTATATTTGATTGTCAGGTACTGGCATTATCCATAGAGCAGTAGTCGTACCATGGAAACTTTTTTTAGGGAAGAATGTATTTAACCTAGACACAATCATCTATATGCAGATGCTCAGTACGCCAAGCTTAGCTACCAAATTCCGCTACCTCAGGAACTTGCAGATTTTTCTTTGTGGAGACAGGCGGCGCTTTTCCTATGATTATTTTTCTCTAGTTCATTTTCTTGATGCCTGTCCTGTCCTGGAGGACTTTGTCTTGTGTGTAAGTAAATTTTCCCTCTAGCTTGCAACTACGATATATCTAGGATCTGCATGCAGTAACTCTAGCATTTGTCTGTGTTGTTCCTGTTTTTGCAGATATCACAGACACGCGTAAGGCAGGATTTGATTTCTGCCGAAGACTTGCATCTGAGACGGATGCCAGAACATCGCCACAGCAACCTCAAGAACATGAAGATATTGGGCTTCTGCTCTGCAAAGAGCATGGTCGAACTAACGTGCCATGTCCTTGAGAATGCAACTTCACTAGAGTGCCTTACGTTGGACGCCATATATGATAACAGCAGTCTTGGAGAGGCTGACAGGTCTTATGTCCACAACAAATTTGGTGAATGCCGCCCTGTGACAAGCAGGCGTATGATCGTGCACGCACACAAAGGCCTCTGGGCTATTGGGAGATACATTCTGGAGAAAGTTCCCTCCACAGTCAAGCTAAATGTTAAGAAGCTCTGTAGCCGCTGCCATAAAATTAAATGATGTCACCCATCCAGCGTCTTGCCTTAAAAATACATGTGTAATGTCGCATAGGATGCCTTTGACTTAATGTTGCTTTATTAGTTCGCCTTGTACTGTTGTACCTTGGGTTAAGGGCTTAAGGCAATGGTCTAGTGTTGTACAAGTAAATAGGCTGTCTTTATCAGATGTGGTATTTTGGCTCATAAGGGTAGATGTGTCTGTTATAAAAAAAAGGATAAAAATGCATTTTAAAATGCCAAAAAAATCTAACGAAAATTCGTAGTGTACTCAACATCCTATGTTCTTACACATTTATGCCGAAACTTTGTGTGCACACATAAAATGTCCCAGTGATACATGATTTTTTTTTTGATTTTTTAACATTTTTAAATCTATACTTAGACATTAAGTGTTCCTACACATATGAGCCAAATTGGATTTCCGTTTTTCCCTTCCTGAAGTGCTGTATAATATACACACAATTCGTGATTTTGGTTATATAGTTGTAGACATAGCAGGGCAATACATCGGTTGTTGTTCGAAAAGAAAAGGTAAACTGCTCTACGTGCATCCCCCTACACGGTCACTTTTACCGATCCCACCTTGTTGTTTCCTTTCTCACACTTCCCCTATTCATGCATGTTTCCTTGCTCTCACTCCTTTATTTAGTTCATCATATGTTGAAATTTCAAATTTGTGAAATCATTTGTTGATCTGGTCCCTTGATATAATTTGGACAACTAATGTGTTTTCTTGCACCTTTTGTGCCTTCGAGTGAATTCATTGGTGTCTTGCCTAAATTGTATCTTGTTTGTATCTTGAAAGCCTTGTGCATGCATATTTTCAACATTTCTACGTTTGTGGCGTGCTTGCTTTCTTTGATCCATTATATAGGATATACTCCATCAAATCCTAAATCGCTAAGCTATGCATGAAATTCAAATTTGATCTCTAAATATTCAAGATGTATCTGGAGTTTGTCCTATCTTTTGTGTTTACTCTAACCGCTTTGGACCCAATAACTTTGGGGACTAAAATGTACTTAAATGTTGTTTTTTGTACATTGAAGAGCAATGGATGCTTGTCTCAATTATAATGTATTGCAATAATGCGGGAATATGAGCCAAGCAAGGATGATCAATGAACTCCTATCTTCTAATTTATACTAATGCATACTCTTCTAGCGTCCAACCTCTTGTAGGTTGCATATTGGCATCAATTTCTCTATCTGCAAATATTGCTGTTCTTGCAAAGGTCTTATAAAGAAATCTCTTATTGTATAATTGAGTAAGTTGAGATGAGCGCATATATTGAGGAGTATATAAAATCGTGTTAATGATTTACCAATCCTAAATATGACTTTTAGAAACTTATTGCATACCAATTCCTCAAAGTGCTCTAATGTGAAATATTGATGAATTTGCAAATTGTATCTTTCTTTGTGATACTTGTTGCTTTCTCAAAGTATCCAAACTAGCTTGTGTTCCCTTCTTGTTACTAGTGATTTTATCTTTGTATTCTTGGTTGAAGTTCATTAATATACAATAAAATCATATTGAGGTGTGGGCTATGCTTTTATGCAAAGATCTTGTTATTTTCTTTATGCTTTTTGTGTGTGCCTGTTTCTTTGTGGATTGTGCATCATGCTTTTGTCCACTTAGATACTTCTATACATAAGAGTGTTAATTTCTCGCATTGATATCCTCTTTCTGTTCTGACCATCTTTCTTATCAGTTTGGATTTTGGTGGCTTTGGTAGAACTTGATTTATGAGTGCTTATTTTATTTTTATTACATCTTCATGCACTCATATCTTGTAAATGTTCTTTTTGTCTCAAGTTTTCCTTGATAATATTATTGAATATTATCTATACTCTCTTTCTCATGTCTGTGTCTTAAATGATATAGTGAGTGAGAATTCCCATCTACGGTATTACAACCCAGTACATCGTGCAATAACACTCCATATTGACACGTTTTCCTCAGAACTAGATCCCTGTGCGACAACCAAACTATGGAAGAGGATCTCCTTAGAAGCGGACGGACATGACAGATAGGTCGTAGAATCTTCTACGGAAGGGTGGCTAGGTACTTGGGAGTAGCAGACCTTGAGAGCGAAGGCGTGCACATATTCACCTAGAACCCTCACCACACCTTGCATCGACTTACTACTGATACACTTCTTTGACTTGAGGAAACAAAAGACTCGAGCTCGGTAGTGGGCGTGAGGACGGTAGTACAGAACACGGATCCTAGCGTCTCCAGGGAGAGGGAGGGTATGGAGCTTGTCATATGCTTGAATGAGACACCTTTTGTGCTCGGTGTGGGGACGACAATACAGAAGGCGGATCCTAGTGTCTACACGGGGACGAAGAATTCATTAGCGACGAATAACTTGGCGTCTTGGAGGCACCAGATTTGTGACATTTTGTTGGATTTTGTGGATTTGTGGGATGACTGAAACTTCCACTCCCGCCGCAATATATAGGTCGGGCGTGATCCAAGTGATCGCAGCTGATTGGTTCACTGAGGGTGGATCATGATCATTGGAGCGAAGGAGAGATTGGCCTTAAGGACATTCCAAGTCGATGCGAGTTAAAGTAAATACACTTATACCAAACATTTATACTTATTTATATTTTTTATGGATCATGGTTTTAACAAATATATGTTATATATTACTTTGTTAGCATTGTTAACCATAAAATAATGTTTCGAAATGTTGATTATTGTGTTTATTGTGATATGCATGCAATGTATATCACTATGTATCTCGGCCATAAAACATTTGCCTTCTAGATATTGACCTTAACAAGACATGTTACCACCTTAAATGTGAAAAGAAGGGGGGAAAAAGCACACCTCCAAGAATTGGTTTTCACAATCGATGAATTATATTCTGCAAATGCATATTGTTCATCTCTATTTTTATTATTATTATATATTTGTAGAGATTTCAAAGCATACTACTACAAATATCTTAATAGAGTTATGTAGTGTATAGTTATGTAAGCAAATATATATAATTTTTATATATTTGGAGCTTGCAGATGATGGTAGGCGATGTTGGCCACCTTGCGGACAATGGTAGGTTTGGAAAGGACAAGGAACCCTATTTTCAATAGCGTCAAGAAGGCGCCAATGGTGTTTGGAAAGGATGAGGAACTAATATTTTCTCCCCACGATCTTTTTGGGAAGTGAGATGTGGTGGTATGGGGATGGAGATCAGAGATAAGAATTTTTGCTTCTTGTTAGTGCATCTTTAGCAGATCTCTTAGAAGGAATGTTCTTAAATACGTATATAAGGGTTGAGAAAATCGCTAGTTTATCTTGTAGCAGGCACACACCTAAAATCAAGGGATTTTTATTTTCGTGCTCCTAGTTTGTTAGTTATACTCAGTTTTTTCTAGCCGCTTAATTTTTCCTCACTTTCCCCTCCCTCTATTCTAAAACGCTGATGACCCACAAGTATAGAGGATCGCAACAGTCTTCGCGGGTAGTATTACCCAATTTATTGATTCGACACAAGAGGAGCCAAAAAATACTTGCAAGCCTTAACAACTGAGTTGTCAGCTCAGCTGCACCTGAAAATAGTTCTTGCTCACAGAAGTTTATCAGTAGCAATAGCAAAGCAACAGCAACAACAACAGCAACAGTGAAACAGGAGCAATAGTAACAGTAACAGTAACAGTAGGATTCGAGTGCGGTAGACATAGGGATGGATGGACGGGCGTTGCATGGACGAGTCTAAACATGTAACTTCAAGATCTAGGGCATTGCAGATAAATAATAACAAGCATACAAGTACTAAACAATCCTAGACATGTGCTCCAAATATAGTCATACGTGCTCGCAATGAGAACTTGCACAACATCTTCTGTCCAGTTAGCCCATAGCAGCGGGGCCTCTAGGGAACTACTGGCAATTAAGGTGCTCCTTTTAATAGAGCACCGAAGCAAAGCATTAACACTCCGTAAACACATGTGATCCTCACAACACAGCCATCCCCTCCGGTTGTCCCAATTATTGTCACTATGGGGTCTTTCGATCCGGACAATGATATGTGTACACAACTTGCAGATAAGATCACAAACAATACTATCATAATGATTTAATAATAAGTTCAGATCTGAGATCATGGCACTCGGGCCCTAGTGACAAGAATTAAGCACAACAAGTTGCAACAAAGTCAAATAGCACTAATAGAGATACCGGGCACTATGCCCTAACAGATCTTATTCGATTAGATGATAGAACTCATCCAATCCCTACCATCCCTAAGCCTACAGCGGGGGATTACTCACTCATGGATGAGGGAAACATCGGTGGTTGATGGAGATGCGTTGGTGATGACGATGGCGATGATCCTCTCCAAATTTCCCGTCCCGGCAGGGTGCCAGAGCGGAGTTTCTGGATCCGAATCTTGGTTTCTGGTGGCAGCGGTGGATCGGAACTCTTTCTAGAAAACTATCGAACCCCCCCCCTGAGTTTTTAGGTTATAAGGCAACTTATAGGCGCGGAGGGAGGCCGAGGAGCTGCCTGGGGTGGCCAAACCCCCTCCAGGTGTGGGGTCAGGTGGGCCCGCGCCTGGGGTGGGTCTGGGCCCCCAAGACTCCTCTCTGTCTCCCCTTCTAGCTCCGTGGATCTTCTGGTGAAAAATAGTTTTTGGCATATTTTCCGGGATTTTTCCTGATAGTCGATTTTCTGCACAAAAATAAGACACCAAGGTAATTCTGCTGAAAACTGCATCAGTCCGTGTTAGTTGTATCCAAATCACACAAGTTTAGAGAAGAAACAATAACAAAGTGTTCGAGAAAGTAGATACGTTTTGGACGTATCAACTCCCCCCAAGTTTAGCTTATTGCTTGTCCTCAAGCAATTCAGTTGAAAACTGAGTGCGATAAAAGAACTTGCACGAACACTTTGCTTCATATGATGTATATATTCTCAGCACATGAGTAGATGCTTAAACCATTCATAATAAGAAGTATGCAACTAAGTCTACTCAATAGTTATTGCAAGCTATGAAGAGAAACCAACTCAATAATAATAAGTAGCATGAAACATAAACATAAGAAACATTGCAATGCTCATAGTAAGGTATGATAGAGTGGTATCTCGCTTGCGTTTGTTTGTAGAGCACAATATAAATTCCAAGGCACCTCTGAAGTTCAAGTGAAGACTAGAAGTAAAGATATCAGAGATACAAGCATCAAAGTCATGACATAATTAATCAAGTTTTGAGACAAACACAAGAATGACAACTATGCTCTCAAGAAGGTGATCATAGAATAAGTGGTGACTCAACAAGGGAGTGAAAACGGTTTTGAATTTGAAAGGCTTCCTAATGCTAAAGGAAGTTACTCATTAGCTTTGAGATCTCATTGCCCGTATCATAGGCATGTTCATGTGGTTAAGGTGAAAGTGAGGTCCAGTATGAGTTATATGCTTGACAGACCATAAAATAGAAATCCCAAGTCCCTTGAGTACGAGGGTCGCTCCACATGCTACTCAACTTTGGTTACCTGTAAGTTCTTGTCATTGTAAATACATGCATATCATAGAGAACCGCTAACGGGGTACCCATTGCACATGGTACATGAGCTATCCCGTGATCAAAATGACAAGGCAAGCAGACGATGAGCATCTCAGCGATCTTTTTATTTACTACGTGCATAGCTTTTTATTGAGGATGCTTCATAAATGCTCATTATGGTGATGCTGCAAGTTTCCACCATGATTAGGCATGGCTTAGGCTAGCGGCCCAGGCGTTTCTCTAACACAATGTATAGACTCCATGAACTCACAAGCTTCCCTGTTATTTCACATCGTCGACATCCGTAAACAAAAGAGCAAAATATCAACTGGATAGGATATCCAAAAAGTGTTGAAAGCGTTCCCCGTGATAGCACGGTTCTGCTGACTCCCAGCATATAATTTGCAAGCATATAACTTTCATGGACAAGTCACAATGGTTCAGGATTATTAAGTGCAAGGAATAAAGTGTGCCATCAAGTTCGTGAGAGCTTTACTAACTAACTTTCTCAAAGTAGGCAAACATTTTATTTGGAAGAAAACAAGGCATATAGAATATGCACTGAAATAGCAAACGATGTTAATAGGTAGGTATGGTGGACACAGTTGGCAAAAATGGTTTTGGGGAGTTGGAAGCATAGGTAGAGCTCATACTCAGTGCAAGTGAAGGCTAGCAATAGAGAGGGAGCGACAAACGAGAGAGCAATAACTATTATAGTCATGCTTGCAACAAAACAGGACTAATTATGGCATGAAAGTGATACTAGAACTCTGAGGCAAAATAAATCACCGAGGCTTACTGACTATTGTTTAGTCATATGCATGCATGAGCATGTGCCAAGTCGATTCACATGAAACTTCCAAAGGAGGATACCACAATATCATACCAAAATATGAATAAAACAATGCAAGCAAATATTCATATGACATGCTACAAACTATTAGCAAGCTGGAGCTAATCATAGACAAGAAAGAACTACTAAGTATCCATCAGTAACACACTCCTTACCATGAACAAACTAAGCATGCTCACAATGATGAGTATATGTAAAAAAATGAAAACAAATAGAGTTCATTACCAGCCTTTTACCACACCTCAAGTTGTCTTAATCCTCATTATTTCCCTTCACTTGTGTGACTTGAATAATAACATGAAACCAAAATCCAGTGAGGACGGCTGAACCCTGCAAAGAACTCACAAAACCAAAGAAGACCGACAAATATTTTTGGTGTTCTCGATTTTTTTAAACAAGCAAACAAAGCAAAACAAAACCAAAAACAAAAACTAAGACGCTCCAAGAACAGCACAACTGTGCATGAAACAATAAAAACGAAGTATCTAGAAAGACCTGAGATTTTATTGATGAAGAAGGGGATGCATTGGATACCCCCCAAGATTTGACGCTTGTACCTCTAGAATATTTCTTGGGGTGACACGGGGTGGCTCCCCCAAGCTTGAGCTTTTGTCCATTCTTCATCTCATTACATCATTCTTTCGTTACACCTTAAAATTTTCCTTCAGACAAAACTTCACACGATCTTCATTAGCAACATTAGTGCAGCAAAAGATAATAGACCTTTGGGGTTTAGTTTTAAAATAGCAAAACTTTCACTAAAGACACAAACTACTGTATCAATTCCCTAAAAAATCTCAATTCCCCAAAAAGAACCCGAAAAGGAATCAATAAGAAGCAAATGCAAATAATGGCAGAAATCTGTCAAAACAGACCAGCATGTAAAAACCGATTTTTTCGAAGACCTTCTGTTGTGCAAATCAAAAAGTGTTGAACTAACTAAAGTTATCTAACATACTGGGGTATTTATCCGTAAATTTTCAGCTCAATCCGGCTTACAGAGACTCCTCATGAATTTTTATGGTGGAGGAAAGAAATCTGTTTTGGGACAGCAACTCCCCAAATATTACTTCTCTCTCATTAGAGGTCATTCTTGGCACAAAAATCAAACAAAAAGGATAAGGAGAGATTATTACAGAAGTAATAACTTCCAAGACTCAAGAAAACTATTGGATTATCTCCCAAGAAATATTTTTCTTTAACGCCTTTAAGTTAGGCACGACGAAGAACAAAGATTGGAAAGGATAAAAGTAAAAGAAAGTAAGTATAACCACAATGAAAACATTATTTTGTTCATTAAAATCCTTTTGTTAACAAGGTTGATCAAGTCTTGTTACCAAAACAATATTATATGAAACAAAACTTTGTATACCACAAGGGGATTATGTTACCTCATACTTGATAGCAATGGTCCCAATCATAATAGTTTCAAAATTTTCTTGTGGAATGGGACAATATATTTCTCCAACCTTGATGCTCTCAATATTTTTAGTGGAATTCAGGCAATAGCTTTTAGCAACCTTCTTGGGGAAATAGACAGTATGCTCTTTGTCATTAATATTGAATGTTACTTTTCCTTGATTACAATTGATGACAGCACCTGCAGTATTAAGAAAAGGTCTCCCAAGAATAATAGACATATTATCATCTTCAGGCATTTCAAGCACAACAAAATCAGTTAGAACCAAGCAATTATGATCCACTTGAACAGGAACATCCTCACATACCAACAGGAATAGTAGTTGACTTATCAGCCATTTGCAAAGACATATCAGTTGGTATCAACTTTTCTAGCTGGAGTCTCTTGTAGAGAGAAAAAGGCATAACACTAACTCCACCTCCCAAATCACATAAAGCAGTTCTAACATAATTATTCTTAATAGAGCAAGGAATAGTTGGTATACCTAGATCACCAAGTTTCTTTGGAATCTTACCATTGAAGGAATAATTAGCAAGAAAAGTAGAAATATCCTCATTAGGAATCTTCCTTTTATTAGAGACAATATCCTTCATATACTTTGAATAAGGAGGCAACTTAATAGCATCAGTCAAAGGAATTTGCAAAAATAAAGGTTTCATCCACTCATAAAACTTGTAGTGTTCTTCCTCCTTTGACTTGTGTTTCTTACCTTTAAAGGGAATAGGTTTCTGCACCCAAGGTTCTCTCTCTTTACCATGTTTATTAGCAATAAAATCTTCCTTAGTGTACCTAGTGCTCTTAGTGTGCTTCTTAGGTTCTTCCTCACCTTCCTCCTTATCAGGAGCATCATTTTTATAATTACCACTCTCGGTTTCAGCGTTAGAGACAGATATACTATTAGGATCTACAGCAGGTTCAAGTGGTTCCTCAACTAGTTTATGTTTCTTTTTCTTTCTCTTACGAGGACTACCACTACTCTCACCTTGTTGAGAATCCTGCTCAATTCTTTTAGGGTGTCCTTCAGGATATAAAGGATCTTGAGTAGCTATACCACTCCTAGTTCTAATTCCATAAGCATCTTTATCTCCTCAAGCATTAACTAGCATATCCTTTTGTACCTTAGCAAGTTGATCAAGTTGGGTTTGAACCATTTGAAAGTGTTTACAAAACATTTTAATATCATTAGAAGTTATTTCCACAATATCTTTCAACTCATTGATAGCTCTAGAGTTTTCCAATAAATGATTCTGAACTTGTTTATTAAAATTACCTTGTTTAATAATAAAAATGTCAAGTTCCTCTAAACATTGATCAGGAGGCTTACCATAAGGAATATCTCCATCATAGTGTTGGAGAGAATGCACCTCAATAGTAGATGAGTGGGGAATTGGCTTACATAATTCTTCTATAGGAGGTATATTCTTCACATCTTCAGCTCTAATACCTTTCTCCTTTAGAGATCTCTTAGCTTCTTTCATCACTTCATCATTTAATGCAATAACTCCCCTCTTCTTTGGTGTTGGTGTTGGAACTGGTTTAGGAATAATAGTCTCAGGCGTATTTAGCTCAATTGAAGTCCAATCATCATAATTCTTTCTTATCTTAGCCATTAATTATTCAGCACCTATAGGAGTTCTTTTCCTGAAAACACAGTCAGCAAAGCTATCTAGGTAGGTCCTAGAATCATCAGTTAGTCCATTATAATAAACATCAAGAAGCTCATTCTTAGGTAATGGACATCCAGGATGTGCATGAATCAAGGCACAAAACCTTGTCCATGACTCACGCAATTTCTCTTCTTCTCCCTGTTTAAAATCAAAAAGTCTCTGCAAAGCAGCATGTCTAGCACTGGGAGGAAAATGTTTTTGGAAGAAATAAGCAATCAAGCAATCAGGGCTATCAATGGAACCAGGAGGTAATCTATTAAACCAATCCCTAGCTTCTCCTTTTAGTGAAAAAGGGAAGATCTTAGTAACAAAGTACTTGCGCATCTTAAAATCATCAGAGAACAAAGCACTCATAGTATAAAGCTCATTCATATGAGCCAAAACACTCTCATTTTCAGTCCCACAGAAAGGCTCTTTCTCAACAGTATATAAATAAGATAAATCAAGAGAGAATTCATAATCTTTATCTTTAATATTTATGGGAGAGGTGGCAATCTTAGGATTAGAGGAAAACTTAAGAATAATGGTGCATCTAGCAAAGAGACTCTTAATAGCACTAGTACCATGTGTGTTCCGGCACTCTTCAACAAATTCATCAGTGAACTCAATGTAACCATCATTAATATCATAACTCTCTCTAAACTTAGGTGAGCTAACAGGTGTAACAGTGTCTTCACTAGGATTTTTGGTATTTCCTAGACTAGCCATAATAGCGTCTAGGAAAGACCTAATGAACCACTTTCATCAAGCACAGTAGAAGTAACATCATGAGCATCAAAAGCAGTTTCAGACTCAGCAGTAGTAGCATGTGTATGTGGTGGTGGTGTGACAAGCTTACTTATAACATACGGTGAATCAAGAGCAACAGAGGTGTTTAGGACTGTACCTCTTCTTGTAGTGGGTGGTAAAATAGGGAACTTTCCATGACGAGACTTCCCCATGATGAAAGGAGCAGCAGCGGACAATAATAGATCCAAGTGAACTTACAAATAAAGCTATGCTCCCCGGCAACGGCACCAGAAAATAGTCTTGATGACCCACAAGTATAGGGGATCGCAACATTCTTCACGGGTAGTATTACCCAATTTATTGATTTGACACAAGGGTATCCAAAGAATACTTGCAAGCCTTAACAACTGAGTTGTCAATTCAGCTGCACCTGAAATAGTTCTTGATCACAGAAGTTTATCAGTAGCAATAGTTTGTAGTAGCAACAGCAAAGCAACAGCAATAACAACAACAAAAGTAAAATAGGAGCAATAGTAACAGTAACGGTAACGGTAATAGTAGGATTCGAGTGCGGTAGGCATAGGGATGGATGGACGGGCATTGCATGGACGAGTCTAAACATGTAACTTTAAGATCTAGGGCATTGCAGATAAATAATAACAAGCATACAAGTACTAAACAATCCTAGGCATGTGCTCCAAATATAGTCATACGTGCTCGTAATGAGAACTTGCACAGCATCTTCTGTCTAGCCAGCCCGTGGCAGCGGGACCTCTAGGGAACTACTGGCAATTAAGGTGCTCCTTTTAATAGAGCACCGGAGCAAAGCATTAACACTCCATGAAAACATGTGATCCTCACACCACATTCATCCCCTCCGGTTGTCCCAATTATTATCACTTCGGGGCCTTTGGATCCGAACAATGATATGTGTACACAACTTGCAGATAAGATCACAAACAATACTATCATAATGATTCAATAATAAGTTCAAATATGAGATCATGGCACTCGGGCCCTAGTGACAAGCATTAAGCATAACAAGTTGAAACAAAGTCAAATAGCACTAATAGAGATACTAGGCACTATGCCCTAACAATATTATTTGATTACATGATAGAACTCATCCAATACCTACCATCCCCATAGCCTACAGCGGAGGATTACTCACTCATGGATGAGGGAAACATCGATGGTTGATGGAGAGGCGTTGGTGATGACGATGGCGATGATCCTTCCCAAATTCCTCGTTTCGGCAGGGTGCTAGTGTTGGAATTATGCCCTAGAGGAAATAATAAAGATGTTATTATTATAATTCTTGTTCATGATAAAGTTTATATTCCATGCTAGAATTGTATTAAGCGGAAACTTTAATACTTGTGTGGTTTGTGAACAACACCGTGTCCCTAGTACGGCTCTATGGACTAGCTCATTGATTAATGATGGTTAAGGTTTCCTAACCATAGACATGAGTTGTCGATTAATAATGAGATCATATCATTGGGAGAATGATATGATGGACAGACCCAAACTAAGCGAAGCAATTAGATCGTGTCATCGTGTTCATCTTTGCGAAGCTTTTCTTATGTTAAATATTGTATTCCTTAGACCATGAGATAATACAACTCCCTGGTATCGGAAGAAAGCTTTGAGGTCATCAAACGTCATCCTATGAGAGGGTGATCATAAAGGTGTCTCTCAGGTGATCGGAAAGTACCTGTTGGGTTGTATGTATCGAGATGGGATTTGTCCCTCCCAAGTCGGAGAGATATACTTCGGGCCCACTCGGTAATCGATATCAACACCGCTTGCAAGCATGTGGTTAAGGAGTTAATCACAAAGTGATATCGGATTACGGAACGAGTAAAGTACTTGCTGTGAACGAGATTGAACTAGGTATGACGGTACAGACGATCAAATCTCGGGCAAGTAAAATATCGCGTGACGAAGGGAATATATATATGGGATTGATTGAATCCTGGCATCGTGGTTCATCCGATATGATCATCGATGAATGCGTGGGAGTCAATATGGGTTTCCAGACCCCGCTGTTGATTATTGATATAAGATCATGTCTGCATATTCTCGAACCTGAAGGGTCACACACTTAACGTGTCTCGACGCTAGGATAGATTGGATAATTGGTTTATGAGTTTTTGTTCGGAGTCTCGGATGAGATCCAGGACGTCACGAGAGGTTTCGGAATGGTCCGGAGAATAAGATTCATATAAGGCAATGCAGTTTTTGGAGTTCGAAATTGTTTCGGGTTAATCGGTATTGTACCGGAAGCTTCTAGAACCTTCCGGAGGGGTACCAACGTGGCCCCACCTGCCAGGAGGGGGCATGGGCCTATGAGGGAGTGCCCTGGCCGCATTGGGACAGGGGCACAAGGCCCCATAGGGCCCAGCCGGCCAACCTAGGGCAAAAACCCTAGGGGAGCTTCTAGAAGGGGGGGAAACTTGCCCCCCCACTCCTCCCTCCTTGGCCACCGGCCCTAGGGATTGGGGAAGGGGAAAGGGCTGGCCGCCCACCCCTCTATATAAAGTGGGCTGGGGGCGCACCCCTCCCACACCTCCTCCTCAAGCCCTAGCCGCCCTGCTGCCCTCCTCTCTCTCTCCCTCCCGACTGCGTGTAGGCGAAGCCCTGCTGCAGAAACTCTCCACCACTTGCACCGCGTCGTCGCGTTGTAGATCCAATCCATCTCTCCACCATACTTGCTGGACCGAGGAAGGAGGAGACGTCGAGGTGCCGCACGTGTGCATCTCTCGGAGACATCGCCACTTGTGGTGTTAGATCGGATTAGATCGCGAGGAGGAGAAGCGAGTACGACTACATCACCCACGTTCCGTCGAACGTTCTGCTGTGCGAATCTTCAAGGGTATGAAGATCTCATCTATTCCCCCTCGTTGTTTGCATCTCCTAGATTAGATCTTGGCTTTCCCATTCGCATCCGTAGAAATTTTTTGATTTACTATGCTGCGAAACCCTTCAGTGGTATCAGAGCTAGATCTATGTGTAGATGTGTTTCACGAGTAGAACGCAACATGGTTGTTGCGGCCGTTGATGTTTTCTGTTGCAAGCCTCTTGTTTGTGTACTTCTTATGACGCGGGATAGTGAGATCGAAGCGGTCCAGGCCAACCTTACGCGACATCATTCGCGAGACCGGCTCCGCACTTGACGTGTGGCTTGTTCCACACATGCGGCTGGTGGATGCCAGTTTCTCTCACTATAGTTATCATGGGATTTACACCGGAGTTTGGAAACCATAATATCACCGTTGTGGCTTTCCGTAGGTAAGAATCGTTCTTATCTTGCTACTCCCATAAGCCACGTAAAACATGCAACAACAAAGTAGAGACGTCTAACTTGTTTTTGCAGGGAGTGTTTTCTGTGATATGGTATGGCCCAAGATGTGATGTGTATGTTGTATGCAATGATCATGTTTTGTAATGTTTCACGACTTGCATGTCGATGAGTACACAACCGGCAGGAGCCATATGGTTGTCTTTATAATTGTGTATGACCTGTGTGTCAACTTCTTATACGCCATGTAATAGCTTTACTTTATCGCTAAGTAGTTAGCAATAGTTGTAGTTGCTATTCATGGTGGAGGCAATCATGGTGGAGTGATGGAGATCATGCCGGCACGCACAAGATGGAGATCATTGCGCGAAGATTGGCTATACCATGTCACATAAAGTTATATGCATGTGATGTTTATCCTTTTATGTATCTTATTATACTTAGATCGCGACGGTAGCATTATAAGATGATTCCTCACTTAAAGATCAAGATAAAACTGTGTTCTCCCCATGTATGCACCGTTGCGAAAGTTTGTCGTGTCCAAGCATCACGTGATGATCGGGTGCTATAGACTCTATGTTCACATACAACGGGTGCAAACCAGTTTTTGTACACGCGGAAATACTTGGTCTGACTTGACGAGCCTAGCATGTACAGACATGGCCTCGGAACACATGAACCGAAAGGTTAAGCATGAGTCATATGAATGATATGATCGACACTTTGTTGTCCACCATTGAAACCACATCTCTTCTCGTGAAGATCGGATTAGGTGTGGTGAATTTGGATCATGTTCACTAAACAACTTGAGGGATGTTGAATTTAGTGGGAGTTCATCTAGTAATTTGGTTAAGTTGAACTAGTTATCATGAACATAGTCTAATTTGTACTTGCAAATATTGTAGATCAAATGGCTAAGTCCAACTTCAACTTCAACATTTTTGCTGAGAAAGAAAAGCTTAAGAACAATGGGTCTAACTTCACCAACTGGTTCCGCAATCTGAGAATAATTCTCTCTGGCGGACAAAAGGACTATGTCCTTGAGAATGCGCTAGGTGATGCCCCTGCTGTAGATGCGCCGGCTGATGAGAAAACTGTTTATCAGTCGCGCAAAGATGATTATGGTGTGATTGAAAGCACCATGTTGTTTGCTATGGAATCGGACCTTCAAAATCGTTTTGAAGATTATCCCGGGCCCTTTGAGATTCTTGAGGAGCTGAAAACTATGTTTCAGACTCAGGCCCGTTCTGAGAGATATGAGATCTCTAAGAAATTCTTTAACTGCAAGATGGAGGAAGGGAGTTCCGTTAGTGAGCACGCCATTAAGATGTCGGGCTACACTCAACGCCTTGAGCAACTGGACTGCAAGATTCCAGAGGAGCTCAAGATTGACAGAGTTCTGCAATCACTCCCTCCTAGCTACAAAAGTTTTGTAGTGGCTCATAATCAGATTGGTTCCACTGATACGATCACCGAGCTCTTCGCAAAGCTGAAGGCTGCAGAGGTGGACATCAAAAAGGATAATCATGTGTTGATGGTCAACAAGCCCCCCACCTTCAAGAAAGGTAAGGGTGCAAAGAAGCCCTTCAAAAAGGCGGTGGCAAGCGCATTGCCCCTGCTAAGAAGAAGCTCAAGTCTGGACCCAAGCCGGACACTGAGTGCTTCTATTGCAAGGACAAGGGTCACTGGAAGTGCAACTGTCCGAAGTACTTAGCGGACAAGAAGGATGGCACCATCAAAGGTATATTTGATATACATGTTATTGATGTTTTCCTTACTAGCCCTCGTTGTAGTGCCTGGGTATTTGATACTGGTTCAGTTGCTAATATTTGTAACTCGAAACAGGAGCTACGGAATAGACGGCGGCTTGCGAGGGATGAGGTGACGATGCGCGTTGGCAACGGATCAAGAGTTGATGTGATGGCCGTCGGCACGCTCTCCTTAGTTTTACCTTCGGGATTAGTTTTAAACCTCAATAAATGTTATTATATGCCTGCGTTGAGCATGAACATCATATCTGGATCGTGTTTATTGCAAGACGGTTATTCATTTAAATCTGAGAATAATGGTTGTTCTATTTATATTAGTAACATCTTTTATGGTCATGCACCTGCTTTGAATGGTTTATTTCTTCTGAATCTCGAAAGGGATGCAACACACATCCATAACATTGAGGCTAAGAGATGCAAGGTAGATAGTGATAATACTACTTATTTGTGGCACTGTCGTCTAGGTAATATTGGTGTAAAACGCATGAAGAAACTCCATTCTGATGGACTTTTGGAGTCTCTTGATTTTGAATCATTTGACACATGCGAACCATGCCTCATGGGCAAGATGATCAAAACCCCGTTCTCCGGAATGATGGAGCGAGCAACGGACTTGTTGGAAATCATACATACCGATGTATGCGGACCGATGAGTGTTTCGACGCGTGGTGGATATTGCTATTTTCTCACTTTTACCGATGACTTAAGTAGATATGGGTATATCTATTTAATGAAACATAAATCTGAAACATTTGAAAAGTTCAAGGAATTTCAGAATGAAGTGGAGAACCATCGTAACAGAAAGATTAAGTTTCTACGATCCGATCGTGGAGGTGAATATTTGAGTTATGATTTTCTCACGCATCTTAAAGCAAGCGGAATCGTTTCGCAACTCACGCCACCCGGAACACCACAGCGCAATGGTGTGTCTGAACGCCGAAATCGAACCCTATTAGATATGGTCCGATCGATGATGTCTCTTACTGATTTGTCGTTATCATTTTGGGGTTATGCATTAGAAACCGCTGCATTCACTTTAAATAGGGCACCATCTAAATCCGTTGAGACAACACCGTATGAAATGTGGTTTGGTGCTAAACCTAAGTTGTCGTTTCTTAAAGTTTGGGGATGCGAAGCTTACGTCAAGAAGTTGATGCCGGACAAGCTCGAACCCAAAGCGGAGAAATGCGTCTTCATAGGATACCCTAAGGAAACTATTGGGTATACCTTCTATCACAGAACCGAAGGCAAAGTGTTTGTCGCAAAGAACGGTTCCTTTCTTGAGAAGGAGTTTCTCTCGAAAGAAGTGAGTGGGAGGAAAGTAGAGCTAGACGAGGTTGTTGAACCTTCTCTTGAGTTGGAGAGTAGCGCAGCACCTGAAATTGTTCTAGTGCCGCCTGCACCAACAATAGAGGAAGCTAATGACAAGGATCATGAAGCTTCGGACGATGCTACTACTGAACGTCGCAGGTCGACAAGGTCGCGTGCCCCTCCTGAGTGATACGGCAACCCTGTCTTGAATGTCTTGTTGGTAGAAGACAGTGAACCTACGATCTATGAGGAAGCGATGATGAGCCCAGACTCTGAGAAATGGCTAGAGGCCATGAAATCTGAATTGGGATCCATGAGCGAAAACCAAGTATGGACTTTGGTGGACCCTCCTAGCGACCGAAAGGCCGTTGAGTGCAAATGGATTTTCAAGAAGAAAACAGACGCGGATGGTAATGTTACCGTCTATAAAGCACGGCTTGTCGCGGAAGGTTTTCGACAAGTTGAAGGTGTTGACTACGATGAGACTTTCTCTCCCGTAGCGATGTTTAAGTCCATTCAGATTTTATTAGCAATTGCTGCGTTTCATGATTATGAAATATGGCAGATGGATGTCAAGACTGCGTTCCTCAATGGCAACATTGATGAAGAGTTGTATATGATGCAACCCGAAGGTTTTGTCGATCCTAAGGATGCTGATAAAGTGTGCAAACTTCAGCGTTCCATTTATGGACTGAAGCAAGCATATCGGAGTTGGAACCTTCGTTTTGATCAAGTGATCAAGAGCTTTGGATTTGTTCCAAATTGCTACGAAGCTTGTATCTACAAGAAAGTGAGTGGGAGCTCAGTGACATTTCTGGTACTATATGTGGATGACATATTGATTATTGGAAATGACATTAATATGCTTAACGTTGTGAAGAGTTATTTGAACAAGTGTTTTTCAATGAAAGACCTAGGTGAAGCTGCTTATATATTGGGCATCAAAATCTATAGAGATAGACAAAGACGCCTGATAGCTTTAAGCCAGAGGACATACCTAGACAAAGTTCTGAAAAGGTTCAGAATGGATAAGGCAAAGAAAGGTTCAGTGCCTATGTTGTCAGGTAAGATATTGAGCAAGGCTCAGCGTCCAGCTATGGTAAATGATAGAGAAGCTATGAGCAAAGTGCCTTATGCCTCGGCCATAGGTTCTATCATGTATGCCATGTTGTGTACTAGACCGGATGTGTCCAATGCTCTTAGTTTGACGAGCAGGTACCAAAGTGATCCAGGAGTGGAACACTGTACAACCGTGAAGAACATCCTAAAGTACCTAAATAGGACTAAAGAAATGTTCTTAGTCTATGGAGGTGATGAACAACTCGTCGTAAAGGGTTACGTCGACGCTAGTTTCGACACCGACAAGGATGATTCTAAATCTCAGACAGAATACATTTATATTTTGAATGGAGGAGCTGTGAGCTGGAGAAGATGCAAGCAAAGCGTGATCGCGGGATCTACAGTAGAAGCGGAATACATGGTTGCTGCAGAAGCGTCAAGTGAAAGAGTTTGGATCAGGAACTTCATCACTGAGCTTGGCGTGGTTCCAAGTGCCTTGGACCCATTGGAGATATTGTGTGACAACACTGGCACCATAGCACTCGCTAAGGAACCAAGATATCATCCAAAGACCAAGCATATCAACCGAAAGTTTCATATAATCCGAGATTATATAGCAGATGGAGATCTGAAGATTAGCAAAGTAAATACAGATCTGAATGTCACAGATCCATTGACTAAACCTCTTTCACGTGCAAAACATGATCAGCACCTTAGTGCCATGGGTGTTAGATTGTTGCCAAATGTAAACTAGATTATTGACTCTAGTGCAAGTAGGAGACTGTTGGAATTATGCCCTAGAGGCAATAATAAAGATGTTATTATTATAATTCTTGTTCATGATAAAGTTTATATTCCATGCTAGAATTGTATTAAGCGGAAACTTTAATACTTGTGTGGTTTGTGAACAACACCGTGTCCCTAGTACGCCTCTATGGACTAGCTCATTGATTACTGATGGTTAAGGTTTCCTAACCATAGACATGAGTTGTCGATTAATAATGAGATCATATCATTGGGAGAATGATATGATGGACAGACCCAAACTAAGCGAAGCAATTAGATCGTGTCATCGTGTTCATCTTTGCGAAGCTTTTCTTATGTCAAATATTGTATTCCTTAGACCATGAGATAATACAACTCCCTGGTATCGGAAGAAAGCTTTGAGGTCATCAAACGTCATCCTATGAGAGGGTGATCATAAAGGTGTCTCTCAGGTGATCGGAAAGTACCTGTTGGGTTGTATGTATCGAGATGGGATTTGTCCCTCCCAAGTCGGAGAGATATACTTCGGGCCCACTCGGTAATCGATATCAACACCGCTTGCAAGCATGTGGTTATGGAGTTAATCACAAAGTGATATCGGATTACGGAACGAGTAAAGTACTTGCTGTGAACGAGATTGAACTAGGTATGACGGTACCGACGATCAAATCTCGGGCAAGTAAAATATCGGGTGACGAAGGGAATATATATATGGGATTGATTGAATCCTGGCATCGTGGTTCATCCGATATGATCATCGATGAATGTGTGGGAGTCAATATGGGTTTCTAGACCCCGCTGTTGATTATTGATATAAGATCATGTCTGCATATTCTCGAACCCGAAGGGTCACACACTTAACGTGTCTCGACGCTAGGATAGATTGGATAATTGGTTTATGAGTTTTTGTTCGGAGTCTCGGATGAGATCCAGGACGTCACGAGAGGTTCCGGAATGGTCCGGAGAATAAGATTCATATAAGGCAATGCAGTTTTTGGAGTTCAAAATTGTTTCGGGTTAATCGGTATTGTACCGGAAGCTTCTAGAACCTTCCGGAGGGGGACCAACATGGCCCCACCTGCCGGGAGGGGGCATGGGCTTATGAGGGAGTGCCCTGGCCTCATTGGGCCAGGGGCACAATGCCCCATAGGGCCCAGCCGGCCAACCTAGGGCAAAACCCTAGGGGAGCTTCTAGAAGGGGGGAAACTTGCCCCCCACTCCTTCCTCCTTGGCCGCCGGCCCTAGGGCTTGGGGAAGGGGCAAGGGCTGGCCGCCCACCTCTCTATATAAATAGGGCTGGGGGCGCACCCCTCCCACACCTCCTCCTCAAGCCCTAGCCGCCCTGCTGCCCTCCTCTCTCTCCCTCCCGACTGCGTGTAGGCGAAGCCCTGCTGCAGAAACTCTCCACCACTTGCACCGCGCCGTCGTGCTGTAGATCCAATCCATCTCTCCACCATACTTGTTGGACCGAGGAAGGAGGAGACGTCGAGGTGCCGCACGTGTGCATCTCTCGGAGACATCGCCACTTCTGGTGTTAGATCGGATCAGATCGCGAGGAGGAAAAGCGAGTACGACTACATCACCCACGTTCCGTCGAACGTTCCGCTGTGCGAATCTTCAAGGGTATGAAGATCTCATCTATTCCCCCTCGTTGTTTGCATCTCCTAGATTAGATCTTGGCTTTCCCATTCGCATCCGTAGAATTTTTTGATTTACTATGCTGCTAAACCCTTCAGCTAGAACGGAGTTTCTGGATCTGAATCTTGGTTTCTGATGGTGGCGGCAGAGCGAAACTCTTTCTAGAAAACTATCGAACCCCCCTCGGTTTTTAGGTCAAGGGGCAACTTATAGGCGCAGAGGGAGGCTAAGGGGGTGCCTGGGGTGGCTGCACCCCTCCTAGGCGCGACCAGAGGTGGGCCCGCCTTTGGCAGGGGTGTGGGCCCCCCAGGCCCCTTCTCCCTCTCGTACTCTGGCTCCATGGATCTTCTGGTGAAATAATATTTTTGGCATATTTTCCGGGATTTTTCCTGATAGTTGATTTTCTGCACAAAAACTAGACACCAAGGTAATTCTGCTAAAAACAGCGTCAGTCCGTGTTAGTTGTATCCAAATCACACAAGTTTAGAGGAGAAACAATGGCAAAAGTGTTCGGGAAAGTAGATAAGTTTTGGACGTATCAACCACTATTGCCACCGCCGTCGCCTTGGTGTATTTCATCAGCAACGGATCAGAGGAGGTGAACTGAAGTGATACGGACAGAGATAGAAATTTCAGACGCTCCTCACCGCCGCAAGCCATTCCGACCCCCACACTTTGGTCAGTGCCTCCCCACGCCGTTCCGACCACCACACTTAGGTCCTCGACTCTGCACAAAGTTCGGACCGCCACACTTAGATCCACGCCACCGCACGCCATTCAGACCGCCATGCTAAGATCCATGCCGCTGCACGCCGTTCGGACCACCACGCTTAGATCCATGCCACCTCTCGTTGTTCGGACCGCCAAGAAACCGTACGTCGATAGGAGGGGAGGAAGATGTGGCTAGTATACGTGCGACATGGAAAGGGAGGGAGAGACATCCAGCCCATCGAGCTCTCCTCTCCGTGAGGGCCCCTTCTCCGTATAGGGTAGATGCGCCCATTGAGAGAGAGAGAGACCTCCAACCCGTCGGATCATGGTGTATCCAATGGTGGTTGGCCAAGATCCATGTGGCATACATCTCGACGAATCAGAGCGTAGCCAAACTAAGCGCTAGTTGATGTGGCTGGTATACGTGCGATAGGGAAAGGGAGGGAGAGACATCCAACCTATCGGGCTCTCCTCTTCATACAAGGTAGGTGCACCCATCGGGAGAGAGAGACCTACATCCCACAACATCATGGTGTATCCAACGGTGGTTGGCCAAGATCCGTGTGACATACATCTCGACCAACCAGAGCGTAGCCAAATTGAAAGGATCGTATGGGAACCTAGAGGGGGTGAATAGGTGCTACTTCAATTTTTTCTCTTTTTAAAATTAGTGTTTGACACAAAAGGTAAATTCTCTGGATTATGCAACTATGGTGAATTTACCTATATGTCAATCTAGCACAACACTAATCAAGAACAAGATAAGTAAAGTGCGGTAAAGGATAGAAGTAACCAAAGTGGAGCACGCGGAGACACAAGGATTTGTTTCCCGAAGTTCCTTCCTTTTGAGGGGAAGTACATCTGCGTTTGGAGAGAGTGTGGTATCAAACCACCAATGCAACGAAATGCCTCCCTTGTTCTCCAATGAACCTCACCCCAATGGGTTCGATTCACCTCTTCCACTATATCGGCAACCTTCGAGGTGGAAGCCGACACCTTTACAACAAGTTTGAGGCACACATCCACAACTGAATTGGAGGCTCCCGAATACAAGCAATCTGTCAAACAATCAAAGACAAGCTTGTAAGAACCAAATCAAGAGCTAGGGTTTCCTAAGAAACACTAGAGCAGGGGGCCCTCAAGTGAATGAGGGGGAAATGAAGATCTCTCTTGGTGAAGCTATAGATCAAGGCCTCCTCCTTCGATTCTCCAAATATCAATGACTTTGTATGGTTGTATGAAGAGATCTTGGCGATTTGGTGGCTCAAATGGAGGTGGTGTTCTTGAGTGGGTCGAGCACCTTCCCAAGGTATAAGAGGGGCCTTTTTATACCCCTAGTAGTAGACCTGCCCGTTGCAGCTCAACAAAACTGGTACTACCAGGTACGCGAGCGGTAGTACCGGAAACAACCGGTACTACCGGTCAGGTACCGGACGAGGTACCGGAACCTTATCATCTGAGAGACCAGGCTACAATCTCCTCAGGAGGTAGTACACAGGAAGAGCGGTGCTACCGCGAAGCGGTAGTACCGGACCTTAAGAGCGGTACTACCGGTCCGAGCTGATAGTGCCGCATCGAGGTACCGGGAGAGCCAGTAGGGGAGGAGAGGATCGTCAACCCTCACTGACTTGCCTGGTACCACCGAGCGGTACTACCGGTGGTGAGCGATAGTACCGGTTGGGATTTCTGGTACTACCGGACAACACATGAGAGTGGGCAAGGGCAATACACCAATGTCTTGCACGTGTTCTTTTTGGGGTAAACGAATGTCTTCGTAAATAAAACCTATGGTACATTTAGCAAGCGATTAGTCTGATATGTGTGTTATCATCAAACATTAAAAATACTTAGGATAGGAAATGCACTTTCAATCTCCCCCTTTTTGGTGTTTGATGACAACACACCTTTGCATGATAATATTATGATAATGCTCACGGTTTGAAAAATAGAGACAGGACCCCCCTAGATGAGTAGGATCAAAACTCCCCCTCTATTTTACAAACCAAACAAGAGTGCAAAGACAATGATAACAACACTTGGAACTCATACCTTTACACAATAAAATGTGATGAGAGAAGTATTAACACTGGATAAAAACACCATCACATAAGATGAATCCATATGATAATAGCCATAACACACATATGATGGATCCACAAGATAACCACATAGTCTCAACATACATAGCACGAATAGTTAGCACATAGAGTTCACACATAATATGAGGAAAATAGAGAAAATAAAGTTCACAAGCGACTAAAGATCAAAGCAAGAACAAGCTTGTGACTTTTCCCATGCAAATCTTGCAAGTCTAAGGTGCATCTTCTCCCCCTTTGGCATCAAGACACCAAAAAGGGATAAGAGCAAGACTAGCATCCTGAAGCTCACTCCTCCTCATCATCATAGTCATCCTCATGGGTCGGTAGAGCATGAAACGAAGAAGTGGCATCATCCTCCCAGTAGCTATGCTTGGAGATCCATTGGTCTTCAGGAGTGATGTTGTTCTCAGATCCCTTGGAGACGGTCAAACCCTGGGCTTCCATCAACTCTTTCTGATGAGCACAAGCTTTCTTGGCATACACATGAGTTCATACATGCGCTTTTGATTGTCAACCTGGAAGCAAAACACCTTCTTGAGCTTGTCTTCGATCCTCTTTGCCCATGAGGGCTAGTCATGCTTGTGACGAGAGACAACAAAATCTGCATCACAGCCACTATCCTCATCACCGGATCCCTCTTCAAGCGGGTTCCCGTCATCATCAACCTATTGACCATCCGCATTGCAAGGTTGAGGATTCTTCTTGATCAACAAAGATTTGTGACGGTGACCAACAAGGCGGCGAGTAGAAATATTCCTTGCAGCAGGGGGGCACTTGTTGTTGATAAGGGCCATGATGTATGGAGCAAAAGGATGCACCCTCCGAGTGTATGCAGCAATGACCATCTCATTCCAAATAAAATCCATCACACAAAGCGGGAGGCCGGACTCACGGTTGTTGTAAGTGCTGAACATGAGGTCCACCATATACCCATGCATCTCATCTTGGTTTCCTGCTCGGGGGGGCAACGGTCTCACGGAAGATGCGTTTCAAGATATCATAGGTGGGGAGAAGACCCTTGATGTTACCAGCAATACCGTGGCCCCGGATGTAGAGTGGAGCAAGGACCTCCTTCTTCATGGGATGGCCATTAGTGTGACAGTGATAGCCAATAGGAGTGTCACGGCCATGGTCCTCATACCCAAGAATCTGCCCAAACTCAGCCAAAGTAGCTTCCTTTATAACACCCTGAGTCATCCAAGTGATAGTCCTTGCTTGATTCTTTGCAAAGTTGGCGGTGGCATAAAACTGAGAAGTGAGCATAGGGTCATAGTCTTGCTAGAACTCTATAAGGGGAAGCAAGCTAATATGAGAATATATCTCCTTAGCTTCACCAAAGTAGTCAAAATTCCCGTTCACATGACCCATATCAATCCACTTCTGAGGGACAACCAACTTATCACTGTTCATGATAACCTCATTGTACACACGCTCTTGGAAATCGGTGTAGAACAGACTATCCGCCCTAGCTTGGCTCCGAGCTGCAATGTATGGATTCACAGACCGCAAGGCATGGTATTCAAGCTCAGAAAGATCAGTCAACAGCTTTGGCCCTGATGGCCCAGAACTTTGACTCTTGTTGTGAATCAAGGAGGGAGGTGGAGGAGCACTGCCATGACCAGCTGACTGCTTGGAGGCCCCTCCACAATGACCTCGAGTGGCCTTCAACTTCAAGCGGTTGATGGGCTAGGGCCTGATCTCATCTTTGGACTCCGACTCATAATCCTCAATCTCATGACGTGACTTGGAGCGCTTACGAGCACCCCTGGAACCACCTGCACCTGTGAAAGAAAGAGGGAGAACAACAAGGGGATAAGGGCACAAGAACCCGGAAAAAAGTTCCACAAAGAAGTCCAGGTTTTGAAGAAATTTTGTTGTCAGCTGGGCCCAGTAGTAACGGAAATCCGGAGCGGTAGTACCGCAATTTTTTTCCGATACTACCGGTTGGGCGGATACATGCGCACATCCAGTAGAACAAGACCACAAATTGGCAACAAAACTTCACAAAACGATGATTCCTTCGGGCAAGGAGTATTGTCTAGTAATATACACGCGGTATAACCCCAAATAAAGTGTTTTTGGCCATGAATCTAAGTGACCTAGATCAAATGGAGAAAAACAAGAAGTAGAAGAAGGGGCGGTTGTACCGGAGTCCATGGCGATGGAGAATGACGAGGAGCCCGCGGGGAGTCCAAATCTAGTGAGGATCCAGTGAAGGGAGGAGGAGGGGCTCCGATGGAGTTTTGAGCTCCGGTGGCGTTGGTTGAACTGGAGAACGGGGGAAAATGAGGCACTGAGAGGTGCCTCCCCCCGCGTCATCCCCTTTATCAGAAATGCCGAATGGTAGCACCGGTCATTTGACCGGTAGTACCGGTGACCGGTAGTACCGGTGACCTGTAGTGCCGCACCTGGGACAGTTTCCAGGCATCAACCTGAGAACTGGCCCTGTCTGGTAGTACCGCTTCCCGTCCGGTAGTACTGATTTCACCAGAACCAGTAGCCAGGGACAAAAGAGAGGGTTCTTGTGCAGAGTATATGGGGTTGTATGGGGAGTAAGAATGGCTTAGGTTGAGAGTACCAAACTGATAGGGACACATGCACGCTAAATAGGGAAAATAGAGCAAGAATCAAATGAGAGTGCATGTCTCTAAGGTTCACACCAAACAAAAAATGACAAACACGAGGAAACGCCAACCTCTCAAATGTGAGAGGGCGATGGCCTAGGCCGCCATGTTTGAGTATACTCGGCTTGGCACCACGAAGATATATCTTGGGTACATTACTGCAACTCATCATTGAAGCTCACATATCACAAAATGATATTAAGAGGAATGTTTTTTATCACTTTGGGCATAATGGGGGGAGGGATAGTCCAATCAATTAGGGCCGCAATCCCCCTATATCCATGTCTGCACCTGAACCAAATAAGAGCCAAGATATATGAAGGGAATATGCCCTGAGAGGCAATAATAAAATTATTATCATGTATATTCCAAGTATATGATAGATGTTTATTTTGCATGCTATAATTGTATTAATACGAAAACGTTAATAAATGTGTGTTTAATAAATAAATGGAAAGTTCCTAGTTATGCCTCTCTTATAAACTAGCTCGTTGATTAACAAGATGATCAAGGTTTCCTGATCATGGACATTGGATGTTGTTAATAACAAGGTCACAACATTATTGGAATGATGCGATGAACATTCATCTGAGCATTATGATCAAAGTCATTGTGTTTATATTGCTATAACATCATACGAAGTAATCCCAATCCTTATACCATGAGATCATGTGAATCACTAACACTAGAAGAGTATCTTGATAACATCAAATGTCACACTGTAACAGAGTGACTATAAAGATGGGTTTAGTTCTACGAAGGTGTTATGTTGAGGCTCATGGATCAAGAGTGGAATTTGTCCATCCCGATGACGGAGATATATACTCTGGGCCCTCTCGGTGATATCACATTAGTTAGCTTGCAAGCAAGTGATTTGATCACTAGGATGTTATATCACGGGAACGAGAAAAGAGTACATGTCGGTAATGAGATCAAACTAGGTATGGAGATACCAATGATTGAATCTCGAACATGTAATATATCGCGAGACAAAAGGATTAAGATACTAGCATAAAAGGTTCTCACGATCACAAGAAGTCATCGTTGAATGTGTGGGAGACTCCAGCGCCGCCGCCGCCGCTCATGGTAGAGAACGCCCCGGCACCGCCACAGCTCATGGTCGTGGAGGTCCCAGCGACGCTGCTCGCGGTCGAGCAGGCCCCGACGCCGTTGCAGCCGCAGTGCAGACCCCAAATCTTGCCTCTATACATCAAGGACCTCGTCTTGTATCTGATTCGCGGGTCCCCGTCGGGTCCCGGGTACCCGGCGGGTGGCGGGTATGGTGGCGATCTAGACCCGACGACGGGTTCGGGGTGAGTCGCGGGGGAAGGGAGGAGGGTCGGGTGCGGGTATGGGGGGCCAAACTCGGCCCCGAACCCGGCGCGGGTGCCATCCGGAGTGGGAGTCAGTATGGATCTCCAGGTCCCGCTTATGATTATTGATCCGAGAGGGGTCTCGATCATGTCAGCATTATTCGCGAACCATAGGGTGAAACACTTAAGAGACACCGACACCATTTGGAACAAATAGTTTCTAGACGAAAATATTTTCAAAGCGCAGGAATTTATTTCACTAGACACCGGAATTGCTTCGGGTGAAATTGCTGAAATTGTTTTTGCATGTGAAATAGAATACTAGAAAGGGTTTTATGTGAATGGTTGTTAATTAATGTAATTGACAAAAATCTTAATAAATAAAAGGAGTTTTATTTAAAGAGATATTACATTAAATTTGGTGGAAATTTAATGGGATTTTTGAGTGGGATTTTGAGTGGAGAAACGAAGGGTCATTTTTGAGTGGGAGCTCCACCCACATAATGGAGGAAGGGGTGGGGGCAGCCCTCCCATGGCGCCGGCCACCCCTTGGGGTGCTTTCCTCCTCCTATAAAAGGACCCCCTCTCCCTCTCTCATACACACACACCTCCTCATGAAGGATCTCTCTCCCTCTAGTTTATTCCCCATGGTCTCGGACTAGCGAGATACATGTCCCGGTGGCTTTTCGTTTGGAAAGAGTTGTTGCTTATGCTGCATCGCTAGAGCGAGGAGGCGTAGGTTGCTCGGTGGCTTGAACGTGTGTGCGAGCAGGGATGCGCCGCTGATTTGTGGCACTAGGACTCCTTCTCGATCTTGAGATCAGCAAGCGTTCGTCTACATCATCCACGGGTACAACCTCATTAAACATTATCGGTCTACAAGGGTATGTTCTTTATGAGTGTATATCCACACATTGCTTGTATCTAGTAGATAGATTTTGGTACTTAGTTGTTCCCATCGTAGGAATTTTTGTTTTCTATGTTGTGAACCCTACAGTGGTATCAGAGACGGATCTATGCGTAGATGCTTTGCACGGGTAGTACACATATGAGTATGTGGGCGATGATGATCATTTTACTGCTTCTTTTTTGTACTTTGGATATTGGTGGCATAGTGGGATGAAGCGGCTCAGACAAACTTTACATGTACTCGCACATGAGACCTGTTTCACGCTTGACATGCAACTAGTTTTTCATAAGTGGCTAGCGGGTGTCTATCTCTCCTACTATAGTCAATATCTAATGTTGGGGATATGCTATATGGGTATCCTCATAGCATGTCTCCTATCCGGATACCCCGGGTGGCCCACAGTTGGTAGCATGGCCCATGGCCTGCTGGGCGGCCCAGTTAGATGGATCCAGAAGGGAGGCCCATGCCGGATAAAGGAAGGCTACGGTTGGAGTCACCGACGTACCCGAAGCCTTGGAGTGCAAGATACACAAGACTAGTAATAGACGGTGTAGGACTCTGTGACCTGTCCGGCTAGGACTTTTCCCTGTAACCCTAGGACCTGGCGACTATATAAGTCGGGCTATGGGAGCCTTTAGGGCACGATAACTTACAATCTCAGACAACCTCGCACAACGAACCTATCTCTGTAACTCGGCGTATTGCCCTTATAGTGATTTATAGCAGGAGTATGATTCCGCCACCATTGTGGGATCTGAACCTGGGTAAGCTGTGTTACCTCGTATCCGTCAACCGTCCGCCTTCCCCCACGTCTCTAAACACGCACTGTGAGGACCCCTCCATGGCGTACTCGTCGGCAATACCACGACAGTTGGTGCCCACCGTGGGGCAAGAGGCGCTTCAAGCTCTTCAGTGGGCGAGGACCAAGATCTTCGCGGGAATCGGTGAAACCGTAGCCATCGGTCCTGTTCTCTTCTCCGGCAACATTCCGATCGTCCCTCCCGACGAGTTCTGGATCCCGGCAAATACGAACGTTCGATCGTTCCTATCGGAGACATCCACCTCTTCATTGGCGAAACCGACTCAGGCACTAGTTCCCTGGGAGTCGGAGGAACATCAAGGCCCGCACGGACCGCCTACGGGCAGGATACGTTCACGGAAGGATCGATGTCGGATCTCTCTTCGGAGTTTGCCGGCAAATATCGGAAAAATTCAAGGCCCACCCAAACCGCCTAGGCTTGACGGAGGGAGTGGTAGGGGCGATGGCGGGAGATGCGTCGCGATGCAGCATGTCCTTGATGGTTCTAGAAGCCCCCAATTTGGAGGTCTTCTTGAGGCTGGTCGTGGCTTTCTTCCTGAAACGTGCAAAATGCATAAGTACAGGAGCAAGACAGATAAATAGACAATGTCGGAGGAAGAGAGGCTTACACAAGTGGGGGTGCTTTGGAAAAGGGGATCCCGGTAACTCTTCTCTTTTCCGCCTCCAGGGCGGCGGTAGTCTTCTTGGAGACTCCACCCTCCGTCTTCTTCTTCTTGCCTCCGTCGACAGCGTCAGAGGTGGAGCTCTTCCGCTTTCGCGCCAACGAAGCATCATCGTCGGACACGACCGTGACTTTCTTCATCTTTGGATCATAGATTTGAGGAGCCATGTTGTCCTCATATATGTCGCTAAGCTGTAAGGTGAAGAACCACCGTGTTAAACGAGATGACATTTGCAAGACGGAAGAACTGCAGTATATGTCGTACACGGAAAATAAATACCTACCTTTGGGCACTTGCCGTCTATGAACATGTCATAGGTGATGGTGCAGCCACGCTTCTTGTCCTTCACCTTGACGATGTCCTTAAGGAGGAGCTTGACGGAGTCGCTCGAGAAGTTGTCCACGGAGATGCGGAGACTATCCCTTCTATCGCTGGTATACTCGTGCACGAGCTTCGCGCGGTGTTGCAGAGGTTGGATTATCCTGATGAACCAGCACATGGCTAGGTCCAAGCCGGTCAAAGCCGTCTCTACGAACCATTCTATCCGCCTTATGGCGCGGGAAGCATCGAGGTCGGAGGGAAGGGAGGCCTGGGATCTCCATGACGAGGCTTCAGCGGCGGCTCCGTCAATGAAGTTCAGGTACGTTACTTGTCGGCCAGCCAAAGGGATATCTGGGCCGTAGAATTACGTTTGTTGCCAATTTTTGCAGGACTCGTGGCCGACGATGTCGGGGAACCGCCGGCCAGGTCGGATCTTGAAGCTTATGGTGCCATAGTTCCTAAGTTCTTCCTTACTAGCTCCGGCTTCACATTTTATAGTGAAGAAGTACACGAAGAGGTCTAGCCTAGGCTTTATCCCTAAGTAACCCTCGCAGAGCGCCGCGTAGTTGCTAAGCGCTAAGATACTGTTGGGAGAAAGATTCTGGGGTTGGACTCTATAGTGGTTTAAGACGGAGAGGAAGAAGTTGGAGATGGGCAGGGAGACGTCCCGTACCAGTTGGGCTTTGAGGTACACCTTTTCTCCGGCTTGGGGAGAAGGTGTCACCTCGCCGACCGGTGCCGCCCGCCAGGTGAGCCCCTTCGTCGCAGGGAGGTAGCCCTCGGCGATCAGCTCTTGGATGTCACGGTCGGTGATATCTGAGCCGCGCCAGTCGCCCTTGTGTGAATCTAGCTCCTCCTCCAACGGCTCCAGCGCCGCCAGATTATGGTCACCGCCGGTGGACTAAATCACCGCCGAGGCGGGGATGACCAAGCCCTCTGGAGGCACGAAAATGGAGCTCGCCGGCTTCGCCGCGGCTTCGCTCGACGTCGCCATGGAAGGGGAGGTGCTGCTGCTAGTCATGGAGAGAGGTTGGATGTGACTGGTGCGGATTGAGGCTAGCGTTTTTCGCGAGTTCGGCGCGGAGAGCTCGAGGAGGCACGCGCTGGAGGAAGAAGATGACGCGAGGAGAGAATGAGGTAAAAGGTAGAAATTCCACCACGGTTATTATTTATCATCTCCAGCGTTAATATTCGTGCATCTTGATCGGACGGTTGCCGCGTAGACGACGTGTTTGCGAACGTGTGCGGAAATTTCGCCACGTCTCCAACCGTCGCCGCCAACGGTTCGTATCGTTCGCGCGGAAAAATCGGACATGATTGCGTTCTCTGCATGTGTGAGTTACGAGGCGTCGCTGACCTAAGACTACGTCATCCTAGCTAACATAGGCAGATGAGCCGTCACATCGGAAGATTCCGGCATGGACGGATCCAGTCCGGCTACAGAAGATTACGATGGAAGATTCAGCATTTCTTTGACTTACGTGTTGAAGACGGAGAAAACCTTGCAGTGTTCTTTGGGAGGACTACAAGATATTGCTTGACGATTTGCCGACATCCATCTAGACAGAGCATTCCACACGAAGAGGCACGACGGCGCAAGATCTCGGAGTTCTCCGGGGGCTACTGTTGGGGATATGCTATATGGGTATCCTCATAGCATGTCTCCTATCCGGATAACCCGGGTGGCCCACAGTTGGTAGCATGGCCCATGGCCTGCTGGGCGGCCCAGTTAGATGGATACAGAAGGGAGGCCCATGCCGGATAAAGGAAGGCTACGGTTGGAGTCACCGACGTACCTGGAGCCTTGGAGTGCAAGATACACAAGACTAGTAATAGACGGTGTATGACTCTGTGGCCTGTCCGGCTAGGAATTTTTCTTGTAACCCTAGGACCTGGCGACTATATAAGTTGGGCCTATGGGAGCCTTTAGGGCACGATAACTTACAATCTTAGACAACCTCGGACAGCAAACCTATCTCTGTAATTTGGCGTATTGCCCTTATAGTGATTTATAGCAGGGTAGGATTCTGCCACCGTTGTGGGATCTGAACCTGGGTAAGCTGTGTTACCTCGTACCCGTCAAACGTCCGCCTCCCCGCACGTCTCTAAACACGCACTGTGAGGACCCCTCCATGACGTACTCGTCGGCAATACCACGACATCTAATTTACAACGAGTTGTTTGTAATTTGGTTATCCTCGTTGTGGTTCCATGTTCATAGGTAATAACGGTTCTATCTTCGAAAGCCCTAAGCCACATAAAACTTGCAATGGATAAATTAGAAACATCTAGTTTAGATTGTTGTTGGGCTAGTGTCGTGATATGGTAATGTTGTAAGTAGATGTATAGCCGACGCTCTTACAACACACCTAACGTGTAAGTTCCATAGACCTTGGCCTTACACACAAAGGAATGATAAAGATCATACGACGATTCACATGATAGTGATCAAGTGCAAGAACCATATCATTTCACTTTTCACATATGATGTTTGTTGCATCTTATATTGCTTATTTGGCGTTTTATGTAGTAAGGGCATTATGAAAGTCCGGCATCATTTCAAATACGGTGCCTTCTGAAATCTAAGGAATGTTCCTATCCCACTCAATTACTGGCAAGTCCTCACCATTGTACTTGGCTAAAACAAGACTGTCATTGTTCTCCTCGTTCTCTTCGTCATCAGCTGATGACTGCAAGTGCACAGATTATTTGTAGCTAGTTTCGAAATAAAGATATCGATCCAACATGGAGCAGTAGGCAAAAGACTAAAATGATTTTAACTAAAACTAAACGAAGTACTTAAGGAATAATTCTAAGTTGCAATAAAAGTAGAATTGTTTTTGGGTTTTTGATTGAGTAAAACAGTAAAGTAAAGTAAAGTAAAATAAAACTTAATGCAGAAAATAGTAATCGCATGCGTAAGAAAGATTCAAACTGCAATAGGGAAAGGCGTTCTCGGTGAGTGGTGGATACACCACTAGCAATTTAGACTGGGCAAACAAGATCATTATAATGAATATTCTCATGATATGCATGTATGTGGGAGGAGCTCCATATATGGATGATTAGGCAGCAACCACTACTCACACCATCCTTCATAACCACAGCTGATAGATAAACAACAATAATCGTATTATCCCGCTATTAAGGGATTTCTCCCACGGCATGGACATGGCTTAATGAGTTCTCCTTGATTCCTCAAGTTAGTACGTAAAGGATGACAACGAATTTATAGTCACAGTAAGTGCTACCATCCCTCTGTCTACCAACAATTAATCCCCTTCATCGAGTCTCCGCAAGAGGCAAATATTAAAGATGTGCACAACTCCCAACATCAAGATGGAGACAATTAACACATACATATAATGATGTATAACATAATAATATCTATCTCATCTCAATCATATACTAGGGTTTATCCATCTCCCCAATAACTAATGATCTACTCAGACATGGAGGCGAACATCATCATGACAATGGTAATGGAAACGATTATCGATAAATAGTACTTGTATAAATCCACAACTAGTGCAAGAATTACAATAAGATCTAGATCGGATGGATGGAGATGATGGTGGTGATGAAGATGCAGCGGTTGATGAAGATGGAGATCGATGCCTTGGCCTCCCAGATCTGTTTAGGGCGAAGATGGATCCTAGGGAAAGTTCCCCCTCCAGATCCCTTGCAGAGGTGAGATTTTCGGCAATTTCTGGGTGTTTTGTATGTCTTCTCTCCGATCCAATTGCACGGGGTGAAACTATTTGAGGAAGCGGTGTTGGAGCCAACTATACGGCAAGAACTCTACGGCCGGAAAAAGTTCTCCTGCTGTATAGTTGGTTATCAACTCTTCAATATCATCCAATTGCTTCGGGATTTCTTCTGGTGTTGTTAATACTTTCCAAATAAATGATTTACGTAATTTTGGGCTGCTTTTCACTCCAATATAACTGGTCCAAGGGTTGTGTATATCTGATCCATCATCTAATATGATCCTGGTGAAAAAAAACATAAAAAGTGCGTACGAACGCCGTAAAATGTCAAAATCCTACATCTACAATGAAAATAATAATCTAAAACATGATGCAAATATGCACTCATCATCAGTGTCATCAAATCTAGCACCGTGGGCCATTTCCTCCGTATATTGATCCTCGAGTGTCTGTTTACTGAATCTATCTACCAATTCAGGAAACATCAACTCATCCTCATCATCTAGTGGAGGCGCTCCCTCATCAGGCTCTGCTTCGTCCTCTAAATCGGTCGCACGAGCGATTTGGGTTATACTCGCAGTGCGAACAAATGGTACTGCTGTGGACCTATAAGGAGTGCGGAGGCGCACACTATTAGCAGAGACAACGTAGACACATGATTTCGGACCACCTGATGATGCCTAACCACCAAATAATAATTTAACCCTCTTTCCCATGTGCTCAACTTTAGGTTGCACATGGAGACGAATTTTACCAAAACGTTCGGCAACATTCAAATAGAAAATTATTACCAGATCAGCTTCGCTAGTTAGTGGGACTAATCTTTGCTCGCTAATATTGAAATATTGCAATTTACTGAATCGCCATTGCTCTAGGGGGAATTTAGAATATACTTTATCTTTCAAATCTCTGAGAGTTATGGAGGTTGCAACCATCGCTGGGAAGTAAAATTCAGAGACATACTGTTCACAACCACAAATTACGCTAGTATCTAGTTTAACCGCCAGCCGAAATACCAGTGCTGGATCAATGCTATTCGAAAAGCAAGGCAGTTAGTTCATCACCAGTGATAAGATCAATCCATAAATGGAAACGATGCTTACCTAGATGGAATCCATGCGTTAGATCCCTCTGATTCCACCCAACCATCTCCGCGCTCGACGGGGAGGACCAGTACACTGGCCGACGTTGCATACTGTTCTGCGAAAGGGGTAGATCTAGCGGGGGCGAGGGCGAAGCCGGAGGTGGAGTTTAGGGGGAGGGGGCACGGCTAGGGGGAGGGGGCACGACGGCGGGGCAACGGAAGGGCGGTGTGAGAGCTGTTCCAGGCTCAGGGGGAGTGAATGCTTTGGGTGAGCGAGAATGGCTGGTCCGACGTATATCCATGCGGCCCCATCCTTCACCACGTATGCAAGACCCGTCCCAATGCGGCCCCACCCTTCACCACATATGTAGGATCCGCTCCAACACGGCCCCACCCATTAGCATGTAACGGTCGATGCCACATAACGTAACGCTAAATGCATGACCCTCCCTAATGTGGTCCTACCAGTCAGCATGTAATGGTTAAGCATTTGACCTATCGGCATCCCTCCGTCCAAGCGCCTGCGAGGGTTTTAGAATAGAGAAAGCGAAAAGTGAGGAAAAGTTAAGCGGCTGAGGAAAACTGGGTACAGAACCGGGGGCACGAAAATAGAAATCCCAAAAAAACTGTAAAATAGAATAATATTCTGTGGGACGCGCATTTTTTCTCATTTTCCCCTTTTTCTACCTCTCGTCTCCTATCTCCTTCGCCAGAGCCAGCCGTCGACCGTCCTCCTCTCGTCGTCGCCACGATACCCCGCTAATGCGGCCCACCCGCCCGACCTCCCATGTGGCCGCCTACCAGCGCCGCCCGCCCGTCTCCGTCACAGTCGTGCCTCCCGCGTGTGGTTGTGTTGTGCGTGGCCGTCCGGCTATGTGCCTGCGTAGCCTTCATGGCCTCTGCCCGCCGCCCACTACCGTCCCGCCACGGCCTCTGCCCGGTGCACTACCGTCTCGCGGGGCTGCTTCCCATCGGCCATGGGCACCTATTGCTTGCCTCCGCGGCTGCTGTCTAATACGCTCACCGGTGCGGCGTACGAGTTAGGTCCTGACACAACGCGCTCGAATCTTCAAACGGCGGTGAACAATTTTGCTTGAGCCGCACGAAATCGACGGTTGGAAGCTGTGGCACGAACGGTGCCGTGGGCGGTGTTGGTGTGAATTCCGGCCAGTTTGTGTCGCTTATACCGTCCTCGAAACTTTAGAATTAAGGGTCGTAGGGTCGTGTTTAGAGTGCCCTTTAGAATTTTTACAGTTCCGTGGACTTTTAAATGGTCTATTCTGGCTAGGATTTGGCAATTCTAAGGAATCTGCTAGAGATGTTCTTAGGCCTGCATGCACATAAGAAGGGGAAAGGTCTAGGGATAGGTCTAGGGATGGTTAAAGTTTTGGGCCATACTACGCGTCCCCCGGGGGATATTTCCCCAAAATCCCCCGGGTCCTCCTGCTGACACGTGTTCACCCAAATCTCGTTTTTGCTACACTCAGACCCGCTTTTGCTATATAATGCCCTGTTTTTGCTACAATATAGCAGAAAACGGTTCGTCATAGAAAAAGAAAAACAGACTAACCTCGCCGGATAGTTCGCCGAAGACCTCGCCGGCGATCGTGTAGCAAAAAAATACTAATGTAGCAAAACCGACTTCGCCGGAGATTCACCGGAAACTTTCGCCGCAGACCTCGCTGAATACTGAGTAGCAAAACAATTGCTCTTTTGTAGCAAAATCAGAAAACAGATGTAGCAAGATGATTATGCTAATGTAGCAAAAGTCTGACTTCGCCGGAGACATCGCCAGAGCAAAAGCTGTAGCAAAAAAATATGCTATTATAGCAGCGCCGCTCGCCGCATGTAGCAAAACCACAAGTCATATATAGCAGATCCGGTCGCCGTGTGTAGCAGTTTTTTTAGCAAAATAGCAATTTCGTCGGAGACCTTATAGCGAGAAAAAACTTGCAACCGAAGATGGAGAAGCGGCGTTCATGGAGAAGCTTCATCAGCAGGGACGTGGCAAGGCCGGCTGGGTCAGGGCGTTGCAGGACCTGGACGAAAGGAACGCCAGCAGTAGATGCACCGATGCCTCCCCTCCGCAGCACCACCGGCCACGAAGGTGAGCCCAAGGAGAGAGCTCACGGTGGTGGAGGCCGATGTGACCGATGGCCGCGCGTGTAGCGGGCGGCAGGAATGGTGGCAGCGCGTGTAGGAACGCCTAGAACCGTCCGCCGTCCAAGGTAGCAAACTCCAACGTCGAAGGTAGCAACGCCTAGAACCGCCGACAGCATGTGGCCGACGCCCCCCAAGGTAGCAACGCCTAGAACCGCCGGCAGCAGGTGGCCGACGACTTGCAACAGTGGGGTGTCCATGGCGGATGGCTTGTAGCAGATTTTTCCATCTCCTGTAGCAGCGTAGGCCAGACTTTGTAGCAAAAAAAAAAGAGCGTTTGTAGCCATGGCGACATCGACAACGGTGGTGAGCGCTTGCAGTACGTGGCGAGCTCCTTGCTGCGGGAGGCAGCAAACTTTTCGTGCTCTTTGCAGAAGGGGAGCAGCCCCCAGGCGGTAGAGTAGCAATGGGGTGGAGCAGGCCGACACAAGGGGCGGCGTTGCTGGCTGAGGATTTCACCAGCCTGGCGGATGGAGAGAAGAGGAGAAGATAAGAAACAGGAAAAGTGGAGAAGAAACAGGTGTACTAGTGCTTGTGGTGGGCCACCCCTTACTCGGCCGTTTCCGCGTTCTGGGACACGCGTCACGCCAGAGATGCGGAGGATCACGTCCCCCGGGTGACGGGAATCATTTTCCTAAAGTTTTTTTAAGTAGGGCAACTCGGTTCCTTTGGTGGCCCGCGAGCAGAGGGATCCGCACGATCTTCACAACGTAACCGAACGGTTGCTCTCAGCCCGCCGGGTTTGAGAAAGTTCAGGGCACCCTAAACATAGAAATTCGGTTCTTTCATTGGAAATTATATAGAGCTGGACTCGATCGGATGCCGATCCTAGCATTTTATCGGACTCCTCCTTTGCCACACGATTGAAATTCTGCCTAGCGTTGGATTGATAGCATGCAACATGCATCGGGGGTAGTTGGTTTCCTTGATTTGCTTCCTCGTAATAACTACCTCCCAGAATCACGTCTAATCCCACCATTTGTGGGTACTGAATAGAGTATGTAGCATTGATGGTGGATAGAATGTATCATCCTCTAATTACAGCTACTTCTAGAATTGTCATGTTAAGCACTATTCATTTTAGATTTTTTTAATGTACTATAAGATCGTAACATAGTAGTGTGCTTCCTAAGAATCAATTGTTGTTCCCCATGCTATATAAGTTTGCTTCCAATACAACTAAAACTTGATTCGATAAAAAAGAATATTTATAATATGACGATGTGTTATCCAAACATAAGACTATTTCCATCTGAAAACTTGTGTTTTGTAGCGACTAGTTTGCTTCCGATATACCACAAGATTGCTTCCATTGACAAGATAATTGCTTGAAACAAAATAGTAATGTGTTACCATTAAAATAAAAATATATATATTCGCTTGTATAGATTACATATATGTTTCCAATTACATATGGATTTGCTTCAAAATTATTGGAAATCTTCTTCCAAAGAAATGGACATTTTTTCATCAACCACAAGCATGTACGACAAGGGAGTCCTTCCGAAGAAATGGATGTCTGCTTCCACCAATTGAAGAAAAATCGAAATGTATCGCCATCAAAAATAAAATTGATTGCTTGCAATGTACAACAAGATTGTTTCCATCGATTAGATAAGTGCTTGAAACAAAATATAAATGTTTTGCTAAAAAAGACAAAAAAAAATACACATTCACTTGTAGCGATTACATATATGCTTACAGTTACATATTGATTTGCTTCCAACTTATTGGTAATCTGCTTCCAAAGAAATGGACATTTTGTTTCATCAACCACAAGCATGTACCAAAGTTTGAAGCAATGCGAGACTGCTTCTGAGAATTGGGTGGTTGCTTCGGAAGGAATGCAAGTCTGTTTCCACAAAGTTTGAAGCAAGATGCTGCCAAAATATTTAGTAGTAGACACTTGAGCCTCCTCCACGGTGGAAAAAGGGACATACTGAAAAAAGAAGAATTTCAGAAACACGTTAGATGGCATGAACGTCCTAGTTTGCATAGTTTTTACAAATGAAAAGTCAAGTATGCAACAAGTATGTGCCATCCCCAATAAAAAGAGCATATATATATATATATATATATATATATATATATATATAGTGTGTGTGGGGGGGGGGATAACAGGCATCATTTGGAACACAAATGAGAGATATAGGAAGTATGTAGCAATTTAAAAAAAACTGTTAAAAAGTAGAAACAATACATACTTAGGAAGCTCACTGCAATGAATCTTACTTAGGTAGCATCTGTAGGATATATAAGAAGCATGAATTCCATGGTTGTAGTGCCAATCAGTCTAGCGTAGGAGCACATAATGCATGTATATATATGAACCACCGGATCTTTGGAGCAATTAAATATTTAATCACGACAGTTGAAAAATCGGGTGGGAGCATAGAAATCTGTAAACGAAAATTACCATGCTCGTGCAAAGATGTAGGTGAAATTTGTGACCAAACAATTAGAGGGATTTTCCTGAGTGGTTCAGAAGAACAAAGTACATTTTAAGTAAACATACACTCTAGCAGTAGCATCTTGTACTATCATATTACGATCTAATACTACCATTGGGTCAAGTGCTATGGTTGTAGGCTTGTAATTAATTAAAATATAAAAAAATGAAATATAGGAAAAACTAGGAACACGAGCCTGATTAGTGGAGCCTGTTGCACCTGCTGTCGTGGGTGCCCATATGTGCTCGGGCAAGAGGCGAGCTGCCTCAACCATGTTTCCTTCGGTGCCTAGTGATGGGTTGGCAGACGCGCCGGTGGAGGAAGCAGTGAGTGTGACAGCCGGCTATTGCGGTGGCGCCATGGAACCAGGTGGAGACAGAGGTATCGGCCTTGGAGCATGCAGCATGGCGGAGAGAGCAGATCTACGATGATGGAAGAGCCGTCGGGTGACCGGGATCTATCTCGGGGAGGTGTTATAGGAGGCGGGAAATCAAGATCCGTCCATAAATTCCACAAACGCATGTAGTTAATAAAAAAAAGAGGGCCTCGACGGAGACCAGATAGACGACGCGGGATCGGTCCGATGATTTCTTTTCCATCGGACTATGATCTATAGTGTTTACCTAAAAATAATGCAAGTTTGGTTGCTTAAATCTTCTGTTCTAATCGTATCCATAGAAGAGAATTCGAAGAAACAAAAAAATTGCCGATTCTTGCCAAAATCATTTGATCTAGAGAAATAAGTACTCCCTTCATTTTAAAATATAAGACGTTTTAGTTTATGAAGCAAATGTATCTAGACTTTTTTTATGTAGGTTCACTTAGGTTTAGAGTGAATCTATACACTAAAAGAAGTCTAGATATTTTTTTTTACAAACCTAAAACATCTTACATTTTAAAACGAGAGAGTATTTATCATAAATATTATATCTTTCGCAATCTAAAGTAAAGGGTCTCTCTAGTCTACGGTCTACGCCTCAATTGGTTCAGAAAATCTAGTTCCTTACTTAACATTATAAATTTATTCATATAGATTGAGGATACCCATCTGACGTGAACCGGTACTAAGCGGAGACATGGCGACTGCGGCGGCGACAAAAAGAACCTATCTAGGGTTTCATTTTCCTCTACGGTGACGTTGTCGGTCCGTTTTGTCTCTGGTGTCCTTGTGATCTTGGAGGTGTGGCTGAGCACGGCCCTTCTACGACGGGAGGAATTTCCTTTTTAAAACTGTTTTCTCGTCTCTCTGTCAAGATGGTGAGACGACGACTACATACTAAAATCAGAACAATGTCATTCCCGCCCTATCCTCGCTCGAGTGGTGCGTCTAGCCAGTGAAGGACGTGTGGAGTCGTGTGTCCGGCGAATCTCCTGAAATCCGATCCGTCTTGGTGTTCGTTTGTTTGATTTTTAGTCAGTCTATTCCGATTAACAACTTTCATCATCGGCGATGGTTACTGCTCTGGTGCGCTGATCCTTTGCGATATTAGTACGCCGACTTTTCGTCTGTCTACTACAAGAAGATCTACCACGATAAACTTTGTCCGACTCCGGTGGTGGAGAGGCGAGGAAGACGATGTGTCTTCGGCTCGTGCTAGTGTTTATAGTCGTCGCTAGGTGGTGCATGAACCTATTTATAATTTTCATATTTTGTCTTTTTCCTGTTGCTGATTTTTAATAGATCGGTGGAATTCAGGAGATAGAACTAAAAAGTATTCATCGTGTCGTGTTGTGTACTTTGTTGGTGTATTTTCGCGTCCGACTTTGCAAATATGTCGGTGCATAGATCTAGGAAAATTTGTTCTCAAAATATTTTTTTGCAGATTTTTTTGCGAGGAGTGTAATGATTTTTTTCATGTAATGAAAAGCAAGCATTTGTTCTTATTTTATAAAATGCTTAATACAACTTGAGTCTCAACGGTTTTGGACGTCGACGGAGAGATGTGGCTAAAATGGAGCAGAGAATTTCGACTTTTTATTGGAAAAAAGAGAAACACATGAAAATAAGAAAAATGAATTTTGCAAAACAAAAACAGAAATATTTTTATTGGCAGAAACAGAAACAAAAATAGAACCACGATTTGAGACAGGAAAACGGAATTATGTTTCCGGCTAATGTGGAATTTCTGTTTTTGAATCTATGGATGACCAAATCCAACCGGCACATTGCATGATCTTCTCAAGCCAAACTTCTAAATCAACTCGTCTTTAAACTGGTGACCAGATAATCCTTTCCTGCATTCGAGGGTGCTTCCCCGCTTTAATCCTTCTCTTATTCTTTGTGAACCGAGCACCGTGCTAGAATTAGTGAGCAATTTTGTTTGTTTGAGCGTGTCGGGACGCCATCCTTCGTCGTCGATGTTTATCGGAAGCTTTCAAACAAACATCATATGCGAGTCCTCTGGGGGTCGAGTCTGAGCCCGTACCTACCCCTCGCAGCTTCTGCTTCGCCACCTCCCACTCCTAGAAACCCTTATCGACTCCGCTTGCCGCCGTGCTCTCCACCCACTGCGAGAATCCTTGATTTCAGATCTGGGTTTCAACAGCGGTTGGCCCTGGCATTCGACGGAGATGGTGGAGAGGATGCTGGGAGAGGTCAATGGATGGGAGGAGAAAAGGAGGGGGAATGGGAGGAACCTGCGTTCAGTCAGAGGGGGTTTGCAAGCGGTTTGGGGTTCTCACCGGAGTCGTTCGCGACGAAATCAGGTGGGAGCCCAGTTGATTCAGAGTCAATCGGGTGCTTCAACCTCCGTATCCGGTCCTTCGACCCGTTCATCGTTGAAGCCTACCAAGCTCTTGGCGATGCCGAGGTCTCGGGACAAGCCTCTCGGTCCGTGGAGAAGGAAGCGCGGGATCATGACCGTGTCAGAGCTTCTGAAGATCACCGAATCGAAGCCGTACAGTGTGGAGAAGACTCCACTGAAGAAGGTGGTCAGGAGAAGGGGGAGGCCGCAGAGAGCAGGCTCTCCGCTCTCGCACTTTGTGCAGGATCGCCGCCGCGAAATGCTGAGAGATTTGGGGTCTGTGGAGGTTGTTCCGAAGCTCTCAAGGAAGGAATACGCTGTTGCGATTGCTCTGATCGATCTGAACCAGCAGGCGACGCTGTTCGATTTGGTCCTCGAAGCTCTGAACAAGGGTCTAATTCCTTGCAGCAGTGTTGTTCATCCGGCGGGAGTTCAGTTCAGTTTGTCCACGGAGGAAGAAGACAAGGTGGAAGACGATTTCAATTATTGAGGGGCCCAGTGGTAAGTGGGGCTAAGGAGGTTGTGGTGGTTGGGGGAGATGGGGAAAGTACTGATGGCTTTTTCTCTCAACTGTGGATGCATGGAGATCCACGCTCACACCTGCGTCCATCCCCACCACTGAAACCCCAGTTGGTTCTGCACAGTAGTATAAAACTTGGTTCCTTGAGGCCTAGGGTTCGTATTCCTCTCCTGGTAGTGGCGGCGCAAAGGGAGCAAACTGCTGGTCTTTAGTGTTTGTTGAGTTTCCTGTGGATTCAGTTGGTGTTGTTGTAGAGGGAGTCATGGGTGATCGAGGCAGAGGAGGTAAGGGTAGGGGCAGAGGTTTCTCCAATGGTCAGGATCAGTGGCAACAACAACAGGCGCAACCTCAACAGCAGATGCAGCCACAACAACAGGGGAATCAGCATGGTCCTTTTGAGTTTGGTCATTTCAACCCTCAGTTCTTTGCTGGTCAGCCCCTTTTGGTTTTGCAACTGGAGGTATGATTCCACCCTGGGGGTTCAATGGACCTTATCCTCCTTTTCAGCAGCATCCTCAGTTTGGTGGTGGTTCCAATCAGTGGTTAGCATCAAACAGTAACCCCCAACAGCAGTAGCAACAACAGGTCCAGGTTGTGGAACAGGAGGATAAGGTGAAGATTGCTTAGAAAAACAAGAAGAAGCAGAGTAGTGTGGTGGCTAGGGATGTTCAGGGGTCAACTGGTTCAGGGGTACAGATGACCTATGTGAATGCCATTTGCCTTTGCTGTGGGGAACCTGGCCACCTGCAGGTGAATTGTGAAAAGAAACCCATGTGTTTCATTTGCAAAAGCTTTGGTCATCTTGTGGATAAGTGCCCTGTTAGGAAAAGACCTCATCAGTTAGCTAGATATATTGGGAGTGGTGCTCCAGGGCTTGGCTTTTATCATATTGAGATTCCTGAGGTGACTGCTCATCCTTTTGCAACATCAAAAAATTGTGGAGTAGTCTTGGTAGAAGAAGGTTCTCTATCAGCTGAGGAGCTTGCTGTGGAATTCTCAAAAATCTACAAGACAAATTGGCCTTGGCAGATTAGGGAGCTAGGGGCTGACAATAACTTCCTGGTGAAATTCCCACCTCATATTGTGGTGGAACAGGTGATTGGTTACCCAAAATTTGGTGTATCCAAACCAGGTGTCTGGGTCAAGGTTGAGGCTTGGTCTGATGATCCTGAGCCTGTGGAATCTCTCAAAAAGGTGTGGGTTGTCATAACTGGGTTGCAAACTAAGTGGTGTGAATGGAACACTCTTGACCAAGTTGTCTCTGCTTGTGGAATCCTGGAGGATGTTGACTGGCTGTCAATCTTTAAGGATAATGCAAAAGAAGTGAGAGTCTTGATCAAATGTAGGGATCCTTCCAAATTGCCAATAGGGAGATTGTTTGAGTTCAATAATCACTTATTCCAGCTGAGTTTTGCCCTTGATGTCACCTCCCCCCCTTTGGATGAGGAGGATGATTTACTCTTAGATGAATTAAATGAACATAGGAAAGGTAATGGGGATAACTTGTCAGGAGGCAATGGAGGAGGTTCTGTGAGAGATCCTAGTAGTAACATGGCCCTTGGTGCTAATCAGGCTCAAGACAGTAGAGATGGGGCTAAAGCTAGTGGGACTGGTCCTTCTAGAGTCAGAATGGTGGATGATGCTTGCTCTGCTGCTACTGTGTTCAAGCTGCTCCTTCAAAAAGGTCTGATAGATGCTGAGTGCATGAATTTGCCTAAGAGAAGTTTAGTTGGTGACTCTGCTGTGGGTGAGGCACATAATTTCTGGGCTGCTGAGCAGGAAGAAAATATGAGTTATGGGGATAAGATGGAAGTGTCTGTTACTGACCAGATTGCTGCTCTTCCTGATGATATTTTGTCAGTTTTTGCTAGTGCTCAGTCAAAAACAGAAGAGGTGGAGAACAATAACAAGAAGAAACAGAAAGTCTGGGGGCCTATTCAAGCTGTCAGACAGAGTGCAAGGGTGGATAGCTCTAGGAACATGCTAGAGAAGGCCATGGATCTGAAGAAGCTGACTAATTTGGATGCTCCTAAAACTATCAAAGGTATAATGAAGACAAACCCTTTTGATGTTCTTTCTGTTTCTGATATAGAATTAGTCTCTAATGATATAGGTGTTAAATTTCCTTTAGATGGGCTAGTTGTTAGTAGTAGCACTTCTTCCTTTTCCTTCCATAATGATGAGGATTTGGAAGAAGTTGTTGATGGTTGGATAGAAGTAGTTAATAGATCTCGGGGCAAGCACCCCAGGAAGAAAAGATTATGATATGTGATTTCTGGAATTGCAGGAGCATTTCTGCTCCTGGTAGACAAAAGTTTATAGAAGATAACATCTTTCCTCTTAAAGTAGACTATATTGATTTTCAGGAGACTAAGAAAGATAAGTTTAGTAATACTTTCTTGAGGAATTTGTTAGGAAACAGAAACTTTGTTTGGAACTTCCTGCCCTCTGTTGGGACTGCAGGAGGCATCCTTGTTGGTGTTAATCTAGATTTATTTGATGTAGTGTCTTGGGACATTAGGTCTTTCTCTGTTAGTGTTTTTCTTCATAATAAGATTTCTGGTGTCACTTTTAGGATTACTACTGTTTATGGATCTGCTTATGAGGAGAGAAAAGAGGAGTTTATTTCAGAACTGCATGAACTCTTCCTTAATTGGGATGGTTTGGCTCTGATAGGAGGGGATTTTAATTTAGTTAGGTCCTCTGCAGATAAGAGCAATGGTAATGTAGACTATAGATGGATAGACAAATTTAATGCCTGGGTTGAACTCTGGGCTTTAATGGAGATTGGTCTCTCTGGTAGATCCTTTACTTGGGGAAACAATCAGGAGGATTTGATCATGAGTAGGATTGATAGGATTTTTTGTTCCACCAGTTTTGATGCTATTTTTCCTTTAGCTAGTGTTAGGGCTTTACCTAGAATTGGTAGTGACCACACCCCCATTATCTGGGATTCTGGGGAGGGTCAATTAATTAGAAATAGGAGATTTAGATTTGAAAAATGGTGGATTAGTAGACCAGATTTTAAAAACATTGTGCTTAAAGCCTGGTCTCTTAAAGTGGATAGTAATAATATTCTGGATAACTGGCAAAGTAAGGTTAGATTATTTAGGAAACTTGCTAAGGGATGGAATATTAATCTTGAGGCTGCTCTCGGGAGAGATAGGAAAGCTCTTATGGAGGAGTATGATGCTTTAGATATTAAAGTTGAAACTTGCATTCTTTCTGATGTAGAGAGAGAGAGAGACTAGATTTTATTCTTAGAGAGCTAAATTCTTATTGGGTTTTGGAAGAGATTAAAGCCAGGCAGAGATCTAGAGACAGAAATATTTTAGAGGGGGATAGGAATACTGCTTATTTTCATGCTGTGGCTAACCAACGTAGAAGGAAAAAACTTATTCATGTTCTTGATGGTCCAGATGGCCCTGTTTCTGAGATTGATGATATGATTAAAGTAGCCTCAGATTTTTATAGAGACCTGTTTAGAAAATAAGAAAGGCCTGACATTCGTTTATGTCATGATTTCTTTAGTCCAGAAGAGAAAATTAGTTTTGAAGAGAATCGGATCCTTAATTCTCCTTTCTCTGAGGAAGAGATTAGAATTGCTGTTTTTGGTTCTTATGGGGAAGGGGCTCCTGGTCCTGATGGTTTGTCCTTCTTATTTTATCAAACCTTTTGGGATGTCATTAAGAGTGATCTGTTGCTTATGTTTGAAGCCTGGTTTATGGATAGACTGGATATCTTTAGACTTAATTTTGCCATGATCACTCTCATTCCTAAAGAAAAAAATGCTAGATCTATGAAGAAATTTAGACCCATTAGCTTGCTAAATTGTTCCTTTAAATTTTTTACTAAAGTGCTTACAAATAGGCTTGCGCGTGTGATTGATAGGATTATTTCTAATAATCAATCTGCTCTTATTCGAGGTAGGTTTATTCTAGAGAGTGTAGTCACTGCTCATGAGGTTATCCATGAGGTTCATAGGAAGAAAAATAAAGGGCTAGTGTTCAAAATTGACTATGAGAAAGCTTATGATAGAGTTAATTTAGACTTCCTTTTTGAGATCCTAGAATTAAGAGGTTTTGATCCTTTTTTGTGAGAATGATTAAGCAGATCTCTCAAGGAGGGTCAATTGGGGTTAAAGTTAATGATGTAGAGAGTGAGTTTCTCCTTACTAGTAGAGGGCTGAGACAAGGTGACCCCATTGCCCTCCTTCTGTTTAACATCATGATTGATGTGTTTGCTAAGATGCTTAGTCAGGGGACTAGAACAGGGGTCATTAGAGGCCTCTGTGCTGATCTGGTCCCTGGGGGTGTTGTCTGTTTACAATATGCAGATGATACCTTACTTTTCCTAGAAAATAATGATAGAATTGTTGTTCACCTTAAGTGGATTCTTACTTGTTTCGAGCAGATCTCTGGGATGAAAATCAACTATTCTAAGAGTGAGCTCATCCCTATTAACCTTGAGCCTGATGAATGTCAGTCTTTTATTGATATTTTCAACTGTTCTTTAGGAAATTTCCCTGTGAAATATTTAGGTATCCCTCTTCATTTTGACAAACTTAGAAGAGAGGATCTACAACCTTTAATTGAGAGTATTCTGCATCGTATCACTGGCTGGAGAGGCAGACTTCTTTCTTATGCTGCTAAGAAAGTGCTTATTCAGGCCTGTTTATCTAGTATTCCTATTTACTTGCTTTCCTTCTTAAAATTCCCTAAGTGGGCTCTAAAAATCTTAGATTCACACTTGGCTAACTTCTTTTGGAATGATGAGGAAGGTAACCATAAAATTCACTTAGCTAATTGGGCCTCGGTATGCATGAAGAGAGATTTTGGGGGTATGGGTATTCCTAAACTTAAGGATCTTAATCTGTGCTTGCTGGGATCTTGGATTAAAAGGTATATTAATGGGGAGGGGACTCTGTGGAGAAAAGTGATAGATGCTAAATATAATACCAGCTCCCCTAATATTCTCTGTTGTAGAGATGTTCATCCTTCTACGTTGTGGAAGGGAGTTATGTGGGCTTCTAGAGCTGTCTCTTTGGGCTATAAATGGAAAGTTGGTAATGGTAGGCAAATTAGATTATGGGAAGATGTCTGGTTTGGTAACTCCCCCCTAGCTATCCAATTTTGGGATTTATATTTAATCTCTAATCAGCAAACTAAAACCATTGCTGAGATCTGGGATGGTACCAGCTTAGATGTGATTTTAGAAGAATCTTTTCTGATGAGATGATGATTCAATGGTTAGACCTCGTTAGCATTGCTAAATCTATCATTCTGGATGATTCAGTTGACCAACTAGTCTGGCAATATGAAACTTCTGGTGTTTACTCTTCTAAATCCATGTATGCTGTGATCAATTTTAGAGGGGTGTCGCCAATTTTTCTTTCTCCTGTTTGGTCTTTGAAAATTCCACCTAGGATTTAGATTTTTCTGTGGTTGCTCTCCCAAAACAAAATTTTGACTAGGGATAACTTAAGAGCTAGAGGTATCCCTAAACCACTAGAATATAATCTGTGCTCTGAGTTTGAATCTGTGAATCACCTTTTCTTTGAATGCATTGTTTCAAAAGTTTTGTGGGATGATGTTTTTGAGGTCTTTGGTATCACAGTAGATAGTTTTTATTCTATTGCTTCAAAATGGATTGCTAACAAAAGATATATGCATTTCAATACTGTATCTTCGGCAATTCTCTGGGGCATCTGGAATAATAGAAATAGTTTAGTTTTTAACTCTTGTTCTTGGATTAACATGAAACAGGTGTGGCGTCTCGTCTTCCTTTACCTTCGAAACTGGAAAGTTCTTTCAAGGATTTGGAGGGGGGAAAGCTGGAGATGTTCATGGACAGACTGATCCACAACTTAAGAACACCCTTGGGGCTCCCGGCGACCTGAAGTGCACTGGTTTTGAGTGGATTTCCACTTGGAAGACTAGCGCTACTTCAAAACATGCTGGACGTGCAACCCTGGAGTACCTGAAGGCTCATCCCGAGGAAGAAGACTCGGTTCACGTGGTCTTGGGATGATTCAGCTCCAGCCTGCTCCCCTGTTTCTCTCCAGTTGTGGGCGTCTGTTTCGTGTTTCCACCTCCGGCTCTGTCGGTGGTTTAGTTTGTAGTACTTCCTCAGGCTGTGTTTCGTTTGGTTGTACGATTGTGTTGTTTTCGCTTTTTCGGACCTGAGTGTGTGTTGGTACTTGGTGTGGTCTCGTTTTTCCAATAAAATGGGGCCGAGGGAGCGATCCCTTTTCATCTAATTTTTTTTTTGTTTGTTTGCTTGCATGTGTTTTTTTTTGCATGATTCAGTATTTCTCTTGGTTTCGGATAACTTCTAGTACATCATTTCGTGTTCATCTTTATTTGTTTCCGACAATATCTACTTTATTTTTGTTTGGAGGGTTTAGGCTTTTCTTTCGTAGAAAAATATGAAAACAACATGTGGCACCACTTAGTTCGGGGATACCAATGTTTTCGAACGCCAAGACTTTGTAACAAAATTCAATTAAAAATCTATTTCTCGAACATGGTACGTGGTCCGCACCCGGTTATCGGTGACGGCGAGACCCGGTGATCCACGACATATATCCGCGGCTCGGCAGTCGGCACGCGTACAGACGCCAGACGGACGAGAGAGACCGATCAGTACGGACTAGGACACGAGACACCGACGATAGCAAAGCAGCACAGCAGCCGGCGGCGTCAGTAGGAGCAGTAAACGAACGGTGCGATCCGGAGCGGTGCGGCTGCAAAGCACTCCGGTGGCCGGAGAGCTAGAGCTAGCCAGCCAACACGCGCGGCGCGGGCCAGCTGGACCAGACGCCCGGACCGAGCCAGGCGAGCCGGTCGCCGTCAACTGTCAGCTCGCTCGCGATGGGCCGGTATCGATGCGGTCCGTCAACCACACACGTCGCTCTCTTCCACGTACGGCTACCGGCAGAGGGCAATTTAAATAAAAAAACCTAAAGCCATAACTATTTCAAACAATAAACCTATCTGGAAAGAAATTTACAGCCGGTAACCCTTTTTTATTGCTTCCGTCCACGCGGCGCCCCACAATACTGCAGCGCCATGTAGAAAAGCGCCGCACGCCTGCCACACTGGAGAGGTCGGGCCAGACGCAGCTGCTCTGCCAAGCTGGCACGCATATGCTATAATTTTTCTACAATTGCTCTATATATTTCTAATTTTTTGGCGACAGCGTGGCTTAATTTTCTAACATGTTTAAGTGGCCGAAATAAATTCGTTTTGCTGATGCTAAAAGTCTGGACAGATTCTGTCATGTTTTATATTAACCACTCCCAAGTGCTTCCAAATGATTGGTATGAGTCATATTATATGCTAGGGATGTGTAGAAACATTATATGCTTGCTGGAACATTTTAAAAGAGTTTTGTCTTTGATATATATGTAGCAACTATTATACCTTTGTGCCACTAATGTCACCTCTCAGAAACGAGATGGGAGAAAAAGTTTTGTGTTGAAGTTTTTTTGACAGAGAATAGAGGAACATCACACTAAGAGTAATCCAAAGATGGTAAAAACCATAAGCTTAGGGATTTCCAAGGCATCCACTGGACTTAGGCTGGTCATAGTAGGAGTATCATAATGCTAGTATCATGTATATGATATTAGTGTATGATATTATGTCTTTAGTGCATTGTATCATATAGTAGTATCATAGTAGTGGTATATTTATTAATTTGTAGAATCTCTATTTAAAATGTGTGTACAAGATTTACTTGTCATTATGATTTTTAGTTTTACGTGCTATGATACGGTATCTACCTATGATACTCTAACCACCTCTCTCTTCATTAATTATGATACCACATCAGATTTTTGCCAAGTTGGCATGCATGATACACCTTATGATACTAGCACTAGGACCAGCCTTATTAAACTCTTGGTTTGCAAACCTCTAAACTTTGTTTTTCGAGCAATATAATTCTATCGCATAAACTTGGAGTGTCTGTTTTTATTATTTACTTTTGTTTGCATTTAATAAGACCACCACCATAATCATTATGCATGTTTATGATTGAGATACTAAAAAGAATTAATTATACCATATTAAAACTGAATATGAATGCCATGATATAAAAGAAAAGGGGGGATAAAAGCAAAAAGTAAAATTTGTGTTGTGCCTAGTTCTTAAAATCAAGTACTTTCTATGAACTATGATTTGTCTATGCCTATTAATTTGTACATTTTGCTCATACTTATTCATGTTTAACTTTAAGGAGCAAAGTGATAAAGTAAATGTCTTGGTATTATGAACTGGAGTGCACACTTTCCTTAGATCTCTTTTTGCTAAGCCTTTTTAGTTCGAGATTCCATTCCTAAAACATAGTTTAGGCACACCCACCTATTATATCAAAAGCTATTTCCAAGTATAATATGTATGTTAATCCTCCAAACAATTAAAACCTTCATTTTTGTGTATTTTAAAGCTCATAAGAAAGTAAGGTTTGGGGTGATACCACTATGGAACTTTTTGTTTTTCACACCTTGCATTTGTCTTGCTAGCCAAACCATGCCTCATGGTACAAGCTCTCAGTATTTAATGATGATAATCATGATCATCCTTGAGTATTGATCACGTGAATGTTCAAGTTATGGATTGCATCACTGCGAAATGAAGTGTGCAAACTGGAGTAGGATAAGTCAGATGATTGTAAGTGGGCCGCCAGCCAAACCCATGCTGCCATGGTACAGGCTTCACACGATGATAAGTCCTAACATAAATGGACTGAGCATGGTTCCTGTGAGTATTCTTGTTTTGTATAAGTAGCGGGTCCACTTCTCCTTCAATTGTGACAAATACAAGAGATAAAGGGCAACCAACCATCATCCTGGTCATTTACCCAAAGGTACTAAAAGGGGGAGTGGGCTTCAAAACTTGGACAAGATATACCCCTACGAGACATTCTATGACGACTGATGCCTATTATGAAGGGCCTAAGTTGAGTAACAGCAAAGTGTACCTCATAATTTTGGTTTTCATGGGTAGCAACTTATAAGGTGTGAGAAACATAAACCATATGAAACATTGAAATAAAAGATACTTGGAACCCCATCCTTGTTAGTATTGTTGACATGAACTGCATTACTTAAAACTTTTTCATTGGAGGTTTAACATATATATTGCAAATACTTATTTTCGGTTCAGGATGCAAAACATCTCAAGGGAAGACAACCTAAGCCAAGAGGCGTGTTCTTCTGTCGGGTACTAAACTCAAGAAGTGGACCCAAAATACCACCAAAAAGCAATGAAGCTAATATACGTTGCCAAAGTGTCTCCAATTCTATAGGTTCATCTAAAGTGTGCTTGTAAGTTTGTTGTGCCTTTCATTTATTTTATTACTCCATTACTTATTGTTCAACATGCTTATGGAGGAGTAAAATGTATGACTTGATAGTACACTTGCAAATATTTCATTAAAAAGATTTGTCTTTGTGAACTTTGCATGATATTAATATAAGTAGAGTAACAAACTTCAAAGTTCATGTTTATTTTTATCATCTTTATGCTCGAGGACGAGCATAGGTTAAGCTTGAGGATGTTGATGCATGTAAAATGCATACATGAACTTTTCACTTTGTTAACATGTTTACCCACATATTTGCATCATATATAATGTTATACCCATGTTTTACATTGATTTATGAGGATTTACCAATGATCCCCCTTATTTTGGTTATAACCCTATAGGGCAGAAAAACCCTGTTTTTTAGGTTTTTGATGTTTCAGGACCTATACGGAGTCAAAAAGATCTCATCTTCTAGGAACATCATTTTTTATCCACGAGAATCACCTGACGCACGAAGAAACACCCAAACTAGGCCCCGAAGGGCAAAAGAGCCCATAGGGCGCGCCCTCCTACCTCTTTTCGCCCTCGGTCGTCTGATTCACTTCAATCTTTCGCCTACGGAGTTCTTTTGACCTAAAAACCACTATATAAGGACCCCCCCAGGGCGTCCTCGACAGAGAGCACACCAGAGATGAAAACACCACCAAACATAGTTAGATTCATCCAAGATTGGAGGGAAAACTCCGTCGGAGCCGCCTCCGTAGGGATCTCCATCTCCATCAACGTCTCCAACATCATCACCATGATGAAGATGGACTAGTTTACCTTTGGGTTTGTGGCAGTAGCTTGATCTATTTCTCTCTTGTTCTTCATAGATCTAGTGCCATATGAGATGCCCAACATGATTATGGTCATATATGTAATTCCTATGTGGTGGATATTAATTCTATGATTTGATCTATGAGATTCGAACCTATTTTATGTAAGATGTATTGATAGATGCATATGATCTACCCCGATCAAAATTACTTGTTTTGATCCAACTTGTATGCAAGATCTTGTATGGGGAGAAGTGTGTATTTGATGGAGTAGCATGGTGGTAGAGATGATTTGTGACAACTATATTCAAGATCTACTTTGGTTTTTACCTTTTTTTTTGCTACCTCACTAGGGATAAAGTGAAATCATGTGCTATAATTATCATGTGACAGTGTGATAATCTTGTTAGATCAAGGTAGCATATTTGTATTTCAAACATCATGACATATTACTTAATGCTATACTCCGATCTATTTCTTACTTCAATATTGCATGGAGGATTCCCTTTCTTGTGGATTTTAAGTAAGATTGATATTATCTTTATGTTAGGACGTGATGCCCATATGAATGCTTATCAAACACATGTAGAAGTTCCATGATTGTTCATCATTGAGAAATTGTTTTGTGATCACTACAATTTAAAAAGAGAGTAGACAAGTGAACCCATGAACCCCGGTCCAATTTTAATCATAAGAAACAACTTTCCATTGCCATTACTATCTTTTATATTTTCTGCAATTAATTATTTGAAAAATAAAAAATACTTTCCATACTTGCAATCACTCATAAAAACCCAAAAATATCTTTATTACTTTCCATATCACCCCATTTGCATTTAGGTACTTTATTTATTTCAGTTTTCCATTATGTTATTGTGTTTACTTTATTTAGTTCCATTTTATTTGCATTGTTATTTATTTATTTATATTATTATTTCATATTACTAATACGAAACCTTGTGCTTGACAATCACTTGGTGGAGTTGGGGACATAAGACATCTTATTTGCTTTTCAGATTGCTTAACGAGGACAAGACGAATTAACTTCCAACATCTAGTTCCCCGAGAGTTTGATATAAACCCTCAAGTCACCCTTGTGAAGAAAAGAAGCATGCTACAGCACTCTATACTTGGAGTCCCAATAAAGAGCAAAGATTGTTGCCATCGACCGCCACCGACCCGAGACGCGCCAACGCAAGCCACCTCCCGAAGCCTCCTTCGCGAGAGAAACGCCGCGCGTCGGGGCAAACGAAACCTGTTTTCTGCTGACAATTTTCGAAAATACCTCTAATAATAAAGTGTCTAGAATAATACACGGTCACATAGTGCTAGACAGGCGTCGGGCCAAACGAAACCGGTCGCCGTCAACTGTGAGGTCGCTCGCGATGTGTCGGTCCGTCAACCACACACGTCGCTGCCTTCCACGTACGGGTACGGGCCGAGAGCGAGACGACTGGACTGACGCGTGACGCCGACCCGTCGACCCTGACAAGGCGCTCGCGTCCCGTCGCGGTCGGCTTCCAGAGAGACGTCGCCGTCGGGATCGTGCCCGTGCGAGCTGACGATCGCCTCCCCCGGAATTGATTTACCCGCGACCGACGCCGACGCCGACGCCGACGTCGAACCGAACAGACCCGTCCCGTCTCGTCTCGACGTCTCCCGTGCCAACTGCCAATCGCTCGCTCGCACGACGTGGGAGCACACGCAGCACCACTACCACGATTCGACGACGAATCGAATAAATTCGTGTCCGCTTGTCGGCGAACGCGCGACGTGACCGAAGTTGGTGCCGTCGTCGCCCTGTAGTCTGACTGTAAGCACTGTACACTACTCCAGCGCACTCGTTGGTCATTTGCACCCCGTACTTGCGATTGTAAATTTTCTGAGCTTGGAACACCTTGATCAAATTCAAAGCCCAGTGTCGACTATACAGATGAGTACCGTTCAAAAAATAAAAATACTACTATACAGATGAGTATCTTACACTTGCAGGCTACTAGCCTTCGTTCACCAAGAGCTAACAGACGACGATACTACGTACAGTACTTGGAGATTGAAGCGAGGAACCAGCGTCGGGCCAGCTGAAAGGCTCGGAGATTGGTTAAGGAAGGAACAACTAAGTAACGAAACATCACCGGACTCGATCGGTCGATCACGGCAGGTTAAGGAACAGCACCGGGTCGGTGTCGGCGAACACGCTGGGCGCCCAGTACGATCCCAAGTCGCAGCCCGACGGCCACTCGAACGGGCTCGTGACAGAAGGCTCCGTCACGTCGGCACCAGCCATGCCGATCCCGAGCGCCACGGACGGGTCAGCAACACCCCCGTCGACTGCCGCGGGGGTCGCGCCGGGATCGTCCATAATGGCGCCGTCCGCTGTTCCTTCCGTTCGTGCCACGTCCACGGCGGTGGCGGGATCACCGACGGTGCCGTTTGCCGTGGCTCGTGCCGCGTCCACGTCGGTGGCAGGATAGCCTAGTACTGTTCCGTTGGCCGTGGCTTCCGTCAGTGCGGCGTCCACGTTAGTGGCAGGATCACCGACGGTGCCGACGGCCGCGGCTCGTGCCGTGTACACGGCGGCGGCGGGATAGCCGACGGTGCCGTTGGCCGTGGCTTCCGTCAGTGCGGCGTCCACGTTAGTCGCAGGATCACCGACGGTGCCGAGGGCCGCGGCTCGTGCCGCGTCCACGTCGGTGGCAGGATAGACGACGGTGCCGTTGGCCGTGGCTTCCTTTAGTGCAGCGCCCACATCAGTGGCGGGCGCGCCGACGGTGCCGTTGGCCGCGCCTCGTGCTGCGTCCACGTCGGTGGTGGGATCGCCGACGGTGCCGTCTACAGCTTCCTTCTCTGCTTCGTGCGCGGCGTTGGTGGTGCTGGGCTCGGGCTCCGGGGGCGCGACGCGGCGGCGCTTGGAGTTCTTGGCACGCCTGGGGCTCGCCGCCGACGACGAAGACGAGGAGGAGGAAGAGGTGCTCTTGCGCGAGCCGCCCCCGACGGGGACGTTGCGGAGGGATCCGCCCTTGGTCCAGTAGCGGCGGCACGACCTGCAGTAGTGGCGCGGCTGCGAGGTGTTGTAGTTGTTGTAGTAGCAGAACTTGGTGTCGCGCGACTCGCAGCGCGGGCACGGGTCGCCCTGGACATCCTCCTCCGCCGCCGATGCCGGTGCTGGCGCGGTCGACGCCATCGGGTAGCCCTTCGGCCGGCGGAGGTCGAACGGCCGCCGCCCGGGCTCCTGCATAGATGCGCGCGCGGCCGTGCTCTGCGTGCGTGGCAACGAGCTCTGGCCGGCGACGCGAGCAAGGAGCGGGGCAAAGTGCTGTCTGTCTGCCTACAGCTCAACGTGCGTGCGGTGCCAATGCGCGCGCTCTCTCTCTCTCTTAAGGGAGCCGGTCGGTCGGTGGGTGGAGCAGGTGTCCAGGCGTCCAGCAGCTCAAGTGGAGTGGAGTGGAGTGGAGCGGCATTTCTACGGTGTGGCGCGCGGCGCGCACAGGTGGTGGCGTGGACTGTTGGAGCGGTGGGGGTCGCGGCACGCGTGGCACCGCCACCTTTGTTTGACCGCGGCACAGTGGCGGACGGCAACCACCGCGCGGACACGAACGAACGAAGCTAGGCTAGGGCTAGCCGCCACGCCGACGCTACCTCCATGTGAGACGGAACGGGACGGTGCGGGTGCCGTGTCGTACGTATCCGTCGGTGCCCTCGCGACGGACCGCCACACGGCCGCCGGCCTGGCGCAGCGCTCGCGGTGGACCGCCACGGCCGAAGACGCTCGTGCCCGGCCGCCTCGTGGACCAGCGACTCGAACTCGACGCCTGCCAGCCGGGACCCGATTGTGCATATGAGTGCCACCGCTGCAAGTCGCTTGCGCTTATCGTCTCGTGCTCGGGGACGTGCGCCGGAGACCCGTGGCTGCGCATGTCCCGCCCCGCGGCCCCGGTCCTGTCTGACGTGAACCCGCGACTAGACTGCTCTCATTGGTCACTGCTCCACCAAGGTTCCGGCGCCTGGCGGATGCGACCGACCGAAGAGACGATGGGCCCTGCTCCGCACGACGGTTGATGCGTTCGGCACGGCACAGCGCAGTGCCAGTGTACCGTGCCCGTGCGCGCTCAGTTGCCCTGGTTGTGGTGGGGCGAGCTGACGCGATCATGTTTGAGATTGAGATGGGACTTTTCTGCGTTATTGGCTCGAATCAGTTTGCAGCACGAGCACGGCATGGCTTGAATCGGCAGTGGTCGTCGACGCCGTTGCACTTGCACACAATGGTCGTGCATGATGCTTTTTTGACACAGTCGTGCACTGATGCTAAACACAGGGTACGCTCGATTGGCATGTTCCTTGGTAGGAACTCAAACGAGGAACACGCACTTCCGCAGAGCGGCAATACTAGCAACGAAATCGTTTGCAAACCAATATGCGGTCGGGTGTTGTACCCAGTCTATTAGAGTTTAAACTTCAGATTTAACACTGTGTGTATAGAATATTTTTTTAGAGGTGTCTGTGGTGACTGCGACAATCTTAAAACCCATCCGTCGGCTCAGCGTCTCAAAGGTGCTTATAGAAATAGGATGTGCTTGTGTACCTTCATAAGGATGGATGCATATACGTGTTATGAGCGTTTATGATTGTACTATGTTAAAAGCAACGAAATCATTTGCTTTGTCAGGTCGATCATGTGTGGATTTTTTTACCAAAGGGGTTCCCACCCTTCATTAACAAAGCAACAAATGTCTAAATCAAACATATCCATCATGCGCAGCATCAGCATGCAACAGGTGAGCAAACCAAACGAAACCAAGACAATATTATTATAGCATAAATTAAACTTCATCGCTAAAACAAACTTCTTCCCGCCTTCAATCAGACACCAGACACACGAATTCCTCAAGAAGTAGATCAACTGACGATTCTTTGACATGTTGGCGACCATCCACGAGCACTGCAGAAGATGTCCATGGCGATCTTATTTAGTGTATCAAACCCGTCCAAACAACATATTTTGTGTTCTTGGTTTCTGCAATTCACTCCAATTAGTCATCCAGTGACGTATCATAAAATGTCTAAAAATTCAGAACAAAATGTCTACCGCATTGAAGTTTACAGCAATGGATTTTCATGAAAGTATAATTGTTCCCATCGGAATCCTATTGAACGTCTCTATGATTTGGATCTAGGTTTCGTGGATATTTTCATAGGTTGATTAGGTATGTCAAAGGCACACAAAAACATATTCCAAATGAATCGGGCAATGGGACACACAAAGAACAAGTGCTTAATGCTCTCATCAGTAGCACGGAACATGCACTATGCACTCCCATCTATCTCACCCTCTCTTCCTCAAATTATCTTTGGTCAAAGTCCTCCCCCACAACAAACACCACATAAAAGTCTTGACCCTAGCATGTATCTTAAGGCGCCATAGTTTTTGGGAAATTTTAACAGGAGTTTTTGTCTACAAAGCATTGTATAAGCTTTCAACACTAAAACCCTTTTACCAAGTTTCCATGACACCCTGTTAGTACCACTTGATATGGTTATACCCTAAGGATATAAGACATTAGCATACCTGGTCCAGCCCAAGGAAGGCCCACAAGAATATACGCGGTCTGTAGAGATTTTCGGGTGGCCAAAGCCCATGACATCTTCGGATCCTTAGAGAGCAAGACTAGAACAGATAGAATATTCAAAGGGGCAAACCCTAAACTTGTAACCGAATCGATCTGCGCCCGAGACCTGTCTAACTCTATATAAAGGCTATGAGGGCACGACGAGGAGGGCCAATCCTTTCCACCGCATACACACCTCCACGCCAGATTGCATCTACGCACCCCTGTACTTTTCGGATCCGCCATAATCAAGAGCAGACAAGCAGGAGTAGGGTTTTCCCTCCGGGGGCCCGAACCTGGGTAAATCTCGTGTCCCTTGGTTGCTTGTCTGTTAACCGTTCCGCGATCTCCAGCATCCCCATCTTCTCCAAAACTCAAGCTCATAACAATGGGCATTGACGAGATTAAACCTCGTAAATTGGCACCGTCTGTGGGAATCGGGGGCGCTGATTGTGCTATCGTGACGGTCCCGACCAAAGCGGTCTAAAACTCCTCGACGCCGAAGAGCCATCTCCTCTTCGGCGCTTTCGACTTCACCGCCCACTCGCCAGCCACCATGAAGGACTTTGAGCCCATAGGAGACGGGCTCGAGATCCTATTCGGGAGCTTCTGCTTCCAGGTGGGACAAACCGGCACTCTCCGCCTCCTAGAGCGGGTGCCACTGCCATCAATCAGGCCCACCTCATGGGCCCCACATCCTAGTGTGCTATGCACGTCAACATCGACAGATGAGTCATACGACAGCAGCAGCTGCAACTCAGATCTGTGCGATCCCCCGTCAGATGAAGGGACTTACGGTTTTGGATCCAAAAGCTGCGGCAGTAGCGATCCAATCCGCGGACGCTACCAATGCGCTGTGGTCATCCAAAGCGACGTGGAGCAACAACCACTAGGTTCGGGTGCTCACGTACCGCCACCCAACCCATAGGGTAGAAACGGCGAAAACAGGAGGCAACCATCCCCCGCCCAACGAGGACGACCCCAATGCCAATTGAGTAATCCACCTCAGCAAGGATGGATGGAACCAGGCACACGAAGCCGTGGCGGGCAACAAGATCCTGCCTGTGGGTGCCTCACAGGACCTACTGATGGCATACCACCTGCTCCTCATCGAAAAGCACAAAAAGCAGGTGAAGATGCAAGAGGTACTCCACAAACGCAAGAAAGCGACCTCGGAGTCTAGCACGTGGTGAGCTGCGCTCTTCGCCGTTGGCGGCTCCAGCTTGCACGGCAATCAAGCCAACAAGCATCGCTCTCGCACGGATAACATGGATCCCGCTGCATGTCGCGAGGTGACTCGAACCCTCAACACGTCCTTCATGGAGATGGACGCCAACGACAACGTCATCCCGAAGACGCTGCAAGCTGCGATCATGGCAGCCACCACATATCTCGCGTCCCATCCACCTTTGGTGGGGGACCCGAAGAGAGCTATGCACAAGTCCGCACTAGCCGGACTCGGACTCGTTGGACCTGCGCTCCACGAGGAGGCTCCTGCGGAGCCAAAAAAGAAAGCTGCGGTCAGATTCAACCGCAGCCCCACACCCTCATCCGACGAGGACGAGCACGACCTACCTCGATGACGCAAGATCCCACGACGTCACAGCCGCGACTACGACCTTGCTCAGCGCAAAGTTGACAAGGCACGCGCCAAACGCGTGTGCTCATCCGAATCCGAAGAGGATAAAAACAAAGGAGAACTCTGCGGAGCTTGATGCTTTGGCAGATCTATTCGGCGGACACGGATGCCGAGAAACTTCAAGCTTCCTTCGAACACTCCGAAGTTCAACGGCACACAGGACCCTAAGGCGTGGCTCAGCGACCACCTATCGTCCGTCAAGCTGCACGACGGAAACAAAAACACTACCCTGCAGTGCCTTCAGCTGCAGCTGACAGGCGCAGCCCAGATCTGGCTCAGCAGCCTGTCCTCAGGATCCATCCGAAGGTGGGAGGAACTGGCCTACAGTTTCATCCGAAACTTTAAGGGTACCAGCAAGAGGCCAGCCTCGATCGAAGAGCTGCGAGCCTGCACTCAACGAATGGGCGAATCCATTCGCTCGTACATACTATGCTGGTCCAACATCAAGAACTCCACGACACACATCTCCGAGGAGATAACGATCGACGCATTCAAAGATGGTGGCACACATCAGGAATTCAAGGAAGAACTTGGGCGAGTCAAGCCCAAGACACTTGACCACCTCATGGACATCGCCAACAGGTGGGCAGATGGCGAGGATTCCGTCCACCGAGCACACTCGGATGAGGAAGATGACTACGGCCGCAGACGCGAGCGTCGTAGCAAGCGAAGATCGCGCGTCTACAACGATCGCGACGGACCCGACATGGTTGTGGCTAGCTACGCCGACCGTCGCAACGACAATAATCGCAGCAGCGGCGGATACCGTGGAAACAACTTTCGTGATGGAGGACGCCAACGCAAACGTTGCAATGCCGCGGCCACGACGATGAACCCTCAGCATACGACAAGCTGTCGGGCCCATGCACCATCCACTTCTACATCGACAAGCAGGATGACAAAAAGAAGGCCAGCCATATGCTCAAGGACTGCCGTGAGTTCCAGAAACTCAGCGAGAGCTTGGCCCAGATGAGACAGCAGATCCCGAACCCTAGGGTTGGACACGCACCTGCACCAGGCGACATCGCCCATGGAGCTCCTCCACCACCACCCGTGGGACCTTCGAATCACCCGATCGCACCCATGCAGAACAACGGCGTAAACGGGTACCCCGCGCCGAAAGGGTCATTGATGATCCAAAATGGGCGCCCAATAAACAGGGTGCAAAAGAAGATCACCCGCCAGGTCAGCTTGGCTGTGACCGCTCCACCCGCCATCCCTGAGTACCTCAGCGGTTCGGAGTCCTGCATCACATTCAGTCGTTCGGATCACCCCCGCCAGATCCCTCGCCCAGGTCATGTTGCCCTGGTGCTCAAGGCGTAGATCGGAGGGTTCGAGATGAGCCGCGTCTTCATGGACGGTGGCAGAAGCATCAACCTAATGTTTGCTAGCACCCTAGCAGCAATGCTGATCCCGCTGTGCAGCTTGGAGCAATCCGACACAACGTTCCACAGCATAGTCCCAGGGAAGGGCATATTTCCCCTAGGAAAGATATGGCTCGACGTCATCTTCGGCAAACCCGACAACTTGCGGTGTGAGCGGCTCGAGTTCGAAGTGGTGGACTGGCCATCACAATACCACGCCATCCTCAGGCGCGTGGCATTCACAAGGTTCCTGGCAGTACCGCACTATGCGTACCTTCTACTCAAGATGCCAGGACCTAGGGGCGTCATCACGGTCCAGGGGAGCTTCACCCCATCCGACCACTGCGACAAGGACTTCAACAGAATCTCCCAGTCATTCAGCATGCAGGAGGAGCTCACAAGGCTTCGAGAGGTGACGGACAACGGGTCACCCCTAGTCTCAAGGCAAAACGCACCTGACATGTTGTTCGACTCAACACCCAACACGAAAAAGGTGCAGGTCCACCCGACGGACGCCTCTAAGACAGCGCTGATCGTCAATGACCTCAGCCCCGCATAGGAAAGCACGCTCGTCGAATTCCTCCGTGAGCGCTGAGAAATCTTCGCCTGGTGTCCTGCGGACATGCCAGGAGTTCCCAGGGAATTCGCCGAGCACACACTCAATGTGTTTCCAGTTTTCAAGCCCGTCAAACAATCCATCCGACGATCGTCCGAGCCATGGGACGAAGCCATCGGAGTCGAAGTTAACAGACTTCTCGAGTGGCTAGCCAACACTGTGCTAGTCCCTAAAAAGGACACGGACATCCTACGGATGTGCATGGACTTCACATCGCTCAACAAGCACTGCCCGAAGGATCACTTTACTCTCCCTCGGATCGATCAGATCATCGATTCGACTGCAGGATGCGAGAAACTCTCTTTCCTTGATGCCTACTCAGGCTACAATCAGATTTGACTATGTAGGGTTTCGTAGCATGGAAAACAAAAATTTTCTATCGCATACAAACAAACAAGCCAAGATCTATCTACTATATTGTAGCAACTAGTCAATGGAATAACTTACCCTCGAAGATTCCAAAGTGTTTAACGAGAGCGGATTCTCGTGGGTGATGTAGTCGTACTCTTCCCGATCTCAAGATCGCGTAGACGATCCTTCTGGCGCTGCGTTCCGGCAGCGCTCCCGCAGTCGGTCACACGTTCGGTACTCGACGAAGACCTTCCTCTCCCTTGTTCCAGCAGGCAGCGGAGGTTGTAGCACTCTCCTCGCGATTCCGGCAGCACAACGGCGTGGTACCGGAAGTAGAGGGGAGATCTCGCAGGGCTTCGCCTTAAGCAAGAGCGAGTATGGTGGAGTATGAGAGAGCTCCTCGGCGATCTAGGGTTTAGACACACCAAGGAGGAGAGGCTAGAGCCGGCGGCTAGGGTTCCGGGGACCCCCAAGTCGGCGGCTAGGGCAAAACCCTAGGGGGGTGGCGGCGGCTATGGTGGGCTGCAGCTTCTAGGGTTTGAGGTGAGGGACTTGTGTGCTCTAGGAGGGAGCCCTGCCCCTCCTTATATAGGTGGAGGGGCCGGCGGCCAAGGGGAGGGAGGGGAGTCCCTCCCCAACTCGGCTTGGAGGGGGCACCGCCGGTTGGAGGAGGGATTCCCTCCCCAACTCGGTTTCCCACTTCCTCCTCTTTTCCTCTTTCCAATTTTAGCCGTTTGACTTTTCAAACTAGCTATTTGACTTTTCAAACTAGGATTCGATTAATCCTTTATTTGGAACAGCGATGACACTTAGTACATGATGCAATCATACCAAGTTTGATACAACACATTCATGTACCCTTCCCCTCCGGAGTGCCGGACATTCCGGAACCTTCTAGAACATTCCCGATGAAAACACCGGAACCATTCCCGAACTCCGAAACGGGACTTTCCTTATATGAATCTTATTCTCCGGACCATTCCGGATCACCTCGTGATATCTCGGATCCCATCCGAGACTCCGAACAACATTCGGTCTCTTTCTCATACTACCATAACTACTCAAACAACGTCGAATCCTTAAGTGTGTCTCCCTACGGTTCGTGAATTATGCGGACATGATCGAGACACTTCTCCGAACAATAACCAATAGAGGAATCTGGAAATTCATATGGCTCCCACATATTTCTACGATTACTTTGCGATCGAATGAACCACTTACATATGATACCAATTTCCCTTTGTCTCACGATAGTTTACTTATCCGAGGTTATGATCGTCGGTATCTCTGCATACCTAGTTCAACCTCGTTACCGATAAGTACTCTTTTCTCGTTCCCGTGATATGTGATCCCTTGTGAGCCAGTCACATGCTTGCTAGCTAATTGGATGACATTCCACCGAGAGGGCCCAGAGTATATCTATCCGTCATATGGATGGACAAATCCCACTCTTGATCCATGTGTCTCAACCAATACTTCCCGAACACTCAATGCCACCTTTATAGCCACCCAGTTACGGTGTGGTGTTTGATGTCATCAAAGCATCCATCCGGTAAAGGTGATATGCATGATCTCATGGTCGAAGGAATTAGGTTACTATGTATCAGAAAGCATATAGCAATTGAACTATTGAAATGACTTGATCTTTATGCTACGCTTATCTATAGGAGTATGTCCATCATATCATTCTCCTAACGATATGATCTTGTTGTTGATAACATCTCAATGTTCATGATAGGGAAACCACAATCATTTATCAACCAACAAGCTAGTGATGTATAGAGGCTATACTAGGGACTTCAAATTAAGTTTACAAATCACACAAGTATCAATGTTTCCTTGTTAATACTATTATAGCATGAATGTAAACATTTATCATAAACACAAAGATATAATAATAACCACATTTATTATTGCCTCTAGGGCATATCTCCAACAGTCTCCCACTTGCACTAGAGTCATCTAATCTAGATTACATGGTAATATACCGAACACCCATGGCAGTTTGGTGCTGGTCATGTTTTGCCCTCGGGAGAGGTTTATTCAACGGATCCGCCACATTCAGATTTGTGTGTACTTTGCAAATCTTTATATCCCCTTCTTGGATATGTTCTCGAATAGCGTGAAAACGTAGCTTGATGTGCTTCAGCTTCTTGTGTGACCTTGGTTCTTGCGCATTGGCTATGGCGCCCATGTTATCACAGTAGATAGACATTGGGTCCAGCGCACTAGGAACCACACCCAGCTCTGTAATGAACTCTTTCATCCATATCGCTTCTTGTGAAGCCTCTGAAGCAGCCATGTATTCCTATTCAGTTGAAGATCTCGCCACAACGCTTTGCTTTGCACTCCTCCAGCTAACTGCTGCACCATTCAAAATAAATACGTATCCAGATTGTGATTTAGAATCATCCGGATCGGTGTTCCAACTAGCATCGGTGTAACCATTAACAACGAGCTGTTCATCACCTCCATAAGAAAGAACCATATCCTTAGTTCTTCTCAAGTACTTAAGGATGTTTTTGACCGCTGTCCAATGATCCACTCCTGGATCACTTTGATATCTGCTAGTTAAACTAACAGCATATGCAATGTCGGGTCTAGTACATAGCATGGCATACATTAGAGATCCTATGGCTGAGGCATAGGGAGTCTTACTCATCCTTTCTCTATCTTCTGCCAATGTCGGACTTTGAGTTTTACTCAAGGTCGTATTGGGCAACATGGGCAAGAACCCTTTCTTGCTATCTTCCATTCCAAATCTCTTTAGAACTTTGTCCAAATATGTACTCTGTGACAATGATATTTGGCGTTTCGATCTATCTCTATAAATCTTTATGCCTAATATGTAAGCTGCTTCGCCAAGATCCTTCATTGAAAAACTATTATTCAAATATTCCTTGACACTATTAAGAAGGTCTACATCATTCCCAATCAACAATATGTCATCCACATATAGTATTAAGAATGCTACAGAGCTCCCACTCACTTTCTTGTAAATACAAGCTTCTCCATAAGTTTGTATAAAACCAAAACTTTTGATCACCTTATCAAAACATTGATTCCAACTTCGGGATGCTTGCTTCAATCCATAGATAGAACGTTGAAGTTTGCATACCTTGTTAGCATCTTTAGGATCGACAAAACCTTTGGGTTGCATCATATACAACTCTTCATCAATGTCTCCATTGAGGAATGCTGTTTTGACATCCATCTGCCATATCTCATAATCATAATATGCAGCGATTGCTAACATAATCCTCACAGACTTTAGCTTCGCTACTGGTGAGAAAGTCTCATCGTAGTCAACTCCTTGAATTTGTCGAAAACCTTTTGCGACAAGTCGAGCTTTATAGACAGTAACATTACCATCAGCATCTGTTTTCTTCTTGAAGATCCATTTGTTCTCGACAGCCTTCCGGCCATCCGGTAAGTCCACCAAAGTCCATACTTGGTTTTCGTACATGGATCCAATCTCGGATTTCATGGCTTCTTGCCATTTATTGGAATCTGGGCTCATCATCGCTTCCTCATATGTCTCGGGGTCATCGGTGTTATCCACCAACATGACACTCATAACGGGGTCATACCAATCTGGAGTGGTACGAGTTCTCGTTGACCTCCGAGGCTCTGTAGCAACTTCAACCGAAGTTTCATGATCACCATTATTAGCTTCCTCTCTTATTGGTGCAGGCACCACAGGAACTTCTTCCGGTGCTGCGCTACTCGCAATTTCGAGAGAAGGTTCGACAACCTCGTCGAGTTCTACTTTCCTTCCAGTCACTTCTTTCGAGAGAAATTCCTTCTCTAGAAAGGATCCATTCTTGGCAACGAAGATTTTGCCTTCGGATCTATGATAGAAGGTATACCCAATAGTTTCCTTCGGGTATCCTATGAAGACGCATTTTTCCGCTTTGGGTTCTAGCTTGTCCGGCTGTAACTTCTTTACATAGGCTTCGCCTCCCCAAACTTTAAGGAACGACAATCTAGGTTTCTTCCCAAACCATAATTCATACGGCGTCGTTTCAACGGATTTAGATGGTGCCCTATTTAAAGTGAATGCGGCTGTTTCTATTGCATAACCCCAAAATGATAGCGGTAAATCTGTAAGTGACATCATAGAACGAACCATATCTAAGAGAGTTCGATTACGACGTTCGGACACACCATTACGCTGTGGTGTTCCCGGCGGTGTCAACTGTGAAAGTATTCCGCATTTCTTCAAATGCTCGCCAAACTCGTAACTTAGATATTCACCTCCACGATCAGAACGTAGAAATTTAATCTTCTTGTTACGTTGATTCTCTACCTCACTTTGAAACTCCTTAAACTTCTCGAAAGTTTCGGACTTATGTTTCATGAAATAGATATACCCATATCTACTCAAGTCATCCGTGAAGGTAAGAACATAACGATAACCACCGCGCGATGCTACACTCATTGGACCACATACATCGGTATGTATGATTTCCAATAAGTCTGTAGCTCGCTCCATCATACCAGAAAATGGAGTCTTAGTCATTTTACCCATCAGACATGCTTCGCATCTTTCAAGTGATTCAAAATCAAGTGATTCAAGAAGTCCATCGGAATGGAGTTTCTTCATACGTTTCACTCCAATGTGACCAAGACGACAGTGCCACATATAGGTCGAATTATCGCTTGATTTCAAACGTTTAGCCTCAATGTTGTTGACATGTGTATTTCCACTATCGAGATTTAATAAGAATAGACGATCTATCAAAGGTGCATGTGCATAAAACATATTACTCATATAAATCTAACAACCATTATTCTCGGACTTAAACAAGTAACCGTCTCGCAATAAACAAGATCCCTATATAATGTTCATGCTCAACGCAGGCACCAAATAACAATTATTTAAGTATAAAACTAATCCCGATGGTAGATGAAGGGGTAGCGTGCCGACCGCGATCACATCAACCTTTGATCCGTTTCCCACGCGCATCGTCACCTCGTTCTTCGCTAGCTTCCGTTTATTCTGCAGCACCTGTTTCGAGTTACAAATATGAGCAACCGAACCAGTATCAAATACCCAGGCACTACTACGAGTACTAGTGAGATACATATCAATAACATGTATATCAGATATACCTTTCTTCTTGATGTTGCCGTTCTTCAAATCCGCCAAGTACTTTGGGTAATTTCGCTTCCAGTGACCTTCTCCCTTGCAGTAAAAGCACTCAGTTTCAGGCTTAGGTCCAGCCTTGGTCTTCTTCGCCGGTGTGGTAACTTTCTTACCACCCTTCTTGAAGTGTCCCTTCTGCTTAGACTTGCCTTTCTTGAATTTGGTGGTCTTATTGACCAACAACACTTGGTGCTCTTTCTTGATCTCCACTTCTGCAGACTTTAACATAGCAAACAGTTCTGGCAACTGCTTGTTCATGTTCTGCATGTTGTAGTTCATCACAAAGTTCTTGTAACTTGGTGGTAGTGATTGGAGGACACGGTAAATCCCCAAAGCATTAGGAATCACTATACCCAAGCTTTGAAGTTTGTTTGCGTGCCCAGACATCTTAAGCACATGCTCACTAACGGAGCTGCCCTCTTCCATCTTGCAGTTAAAGAACTTTTCAGAAGCCTCATAGCTCTCAATTGCCGCATGAGTCTCAAAGATCAATTTGATATCATGGACAATATCATGTGGGTCTGAATTCTCAAACCTTTTCGGAAGCTCCGATTCTAAACCATACAAGATAGCACACTGAACTGTGGAGTACTGAGTCTTCCGAGCGAGGTAAACATTCTTTACTTCATCGGAAGCATCAGCTGCAGGTGGGTCACCCAGCGGTGCATCCAGCACATAGGTCAAATTACCAGCTGTGAGGACAATCCTCAAATTGCGGAACCAATCCGCGAAGTTGCTTCCATTGTTTTTCAACTTTTCTTTCTCTAGGAACGCATTAAAATTGATGGTAGGGGCTGCCATTGATCTACAACATATTTGCAATAGTTTAGACTAAGTTTATGACAAATTGAGTTCAAATTAATAATAAAGTTAATCTAGGTGAACTCCCACTCAAAACAACATCCCTCACATTGTTTTAGTGATCACACGAACCAAATCCACTACATCAACACCGATCATCACGAGAGTTGATATAGTTTCAATGGCGAACAATCGTCATGTTCATCATATCTACTATATGATTCATGCTTTACCTTTCGGTGATCCGTGTTCCGAGACCATGTCTGTACATGCTAGGCTCGTCAAGATCAAACCTTAGTTTCCGCATGAGCAAATCTGGCTTGCTCACGTTGTATACACTTGCAGAATCTAACACACCCGATCATCACGTGGTGCTTCGAAACAACAAGCTTTTGCAACGGTGCTAACTAAGGGTGAACACTTTATGACTTGAAATTCATGTGCATGAGGGATCATCTTATAATGCTACCGTCGTCTACTAAGCAATACAAGATGCATAAAGGATTAACATCACATGCAATTCATAATATGTGGTATGATATGGCCTTTCTTCTTTGTGCTTCCGATCTCCATCTTCAAGCACGAACATGATCTCCATCATCACCGGCATTGCATCAAGGTCAATGACGCTTCTCCATGGTTGTCGTCCACCGGCTTCAACTATTACAACTACTTTGAATAGACATGCGGGTCTTAACATAAATTAAAGACAACCATATGGCTCCTGCCGGTTGCCAACTTACAATAAGGAACATTGCATACATCAAATATAATCACAATCATGGCCATATCACATCACTGCACACCCCTGCAAAACAAAGTTAGACGCCTCTACTTTCTTTGCATATTGTACGTGGTTTGGGGCTTTCAATAAGTGTCGTTCTAACTTACGAACATGAACCACAACATTGATACTAGTATTGTTAATCACCCGTTGTAAATTGGATCTTAACTATGCTAGGAGAAACAGGCACCCGCAAAGCCACTTATGCAATACAAGTTGCATGTCAAGCATGGATCAAGTCTCATGAACGATTTCATGTAAGGTTAGCCCGGGCCGCTTCATCCCAACATACCGCAAGATGCAAAGTACACAAGAAGCAACCGACAATAAAAGCATCAACGCCCACAATGACCATTGTGTTCTACTCGTGCAACAGATCTACATATAGACACGGCTCTGATACCACTGTAGGGTTTCGTAGCATGGAAAACAAAAAATTTCTATCGCATACAAACAAACAAGCCAAGATCTATCTACTAAATTGTAGCAACGAGTCAATGGAATAACTTACCCTCGAAGATTCCAAAGTGTTTAACGAGAGCGGATTCTCGTGGGTGATGTAGTCGTACTCTTCCCGATCTCAAGATCGCGTAGACGATCCTTCCGGCGCTGCGTTCCGGCAGCGCTCCCGCAGTCGGTCACACGTTCGGTACTCGACGAAGACCTTCCTCTCCCTTGTTCCAGCAGGCAGCGGAGGTTGTAGCACTCTCCTCGCGATTCCGGCAGCACAACGGCGTGGTACCGGAAGTAGAGGGGAGATCTCGCAGGGCTTCGCCTTAAGCAGGAGCGAGTATGGTGGAGTATGAGAGAGCTCCTCGGCGATCTAGGGTTTAGACACACCAAGGAGGAGAGGCTAGAGCCGGCGGCTAGGGTTCCGGGGACCCCCAAGTCGGCGGCTAGGGCAAAACCCTAGGGGGGCGACGGCGGCTATGGTGGGCTGCAGCTTCTAGGGTTTGAGGTGAGGGACTTGTGTGCTCTAGGAGGGAGCCCTGCCCCTCCTTATATAGGTGGAGGGGCCGGCGGCCAAGGGGAGGGAGGGGAGTTCCTCCCCAACTCGGCTTGGAGGGGGCGCCGCCGGTTGGAGGAGGGATTCCCTCCCCAACTCGGTTTCCCACTTCCTCCTCTTTTCCTCTTTCCAATTTTAGCCGTTTGACTTTTCAAACTAGCTATTTGACTTTTCAAACTAGGATTCGATTAATCCTTTATTTGGAACAACGATGACACTTAGTACATGATGCAATCATACCAAGTTTGATACAACACATTCATGTACCCTTCCCCTCCGGAGTGCCGGACATTCCGGAACCTTCTAGAACATTCCCGATGAAAACACCGGAACCATTCCCGAACTCCGAAACGGGACTTTCCTTATATGAATCTTATTCTCCGGACCAATCCGGATCACCTCGTGATATCCCGGATCCCATCCGAGACTCCGAACAACATTCGGTCTCTTTCTCATACTACCATAACTACTCAAACAACGTCGAATCCTTAAGTGTGTCTCCCTACGGTTCGTGAATTATGCGGACATGATTGAGACACTTCTCCGAACAATAACCAATAGAGGAATCTGGAAATTCATATGGCTCCCACATATTTCTACGATTACTTTGCGATCGAATGAACCACTTACATACGATACCAATTTCCCTTTGTCTCACGATAGTTTACTTATCCGAGGTTATGATCGTCGGTATCTCTGCATACCTAGTTCAACCTCGTTACCGGTAAGTACTCTTTTCTCGTTCCCGTGATATGTGATCCCTTGTGAGCCAGTCACATGCTTGCAAGCTAATTGGATGACATTCCACCGAGAGGGCCCAGAGTATATCTATCTGTCATATGGATGGACAAATCCCACTCTTGATCCATGTGTCTCAACCAATACTTTTCGAACACTCAATGCCACCTTTATAGCCACCCAGTTATGGTGCGGTGTTTGATGTCATCAAAGCATCCATCTGGTAAAGGTGATATGCATGATCTCATGGTCGAAGGAATTAGGTTACTATGTATCAGAAAGCATATAGCAATTGAACTATTGAAATGACTTGATCTTTATGCTACGCTTATCTATAGGAGTATGTCCATCATATCATTCTCCTAACGATATGATCTTGTTGTTGATAACATCTCAATGTTCATGATAGGGAAACCACAATCATTTATCAACCAACAAGCTAGTGATGTATAGAGGCTATACTAGGGACTTCAAATTAAGTTTACAAATCACACAAGTATCAATGTTTCCTTGTTAATACTATTATAGCATGAATGTAAACATTTATCATAAACACAAAGATATAATAATAACCACATTTATTATTGCCTCTAGGGCATATCTCCAACAGCGTCGAAGACCAGGAAAAAACAGCGTTCATCACGCCCTTCGGAGTATTCTGCTACAACACAATGCCCTTTGGGGCGAAGAACGCAGGTGCCACATACCAGCGGTGCATGTAGGCATGCCTGAAGAGCCAGATCGGCCGCAACATACAGGTCTATGTCGACGACATAGTAGTCAAAACAAGGGAGGCCAAGACATTGATCGACGATCTCCGCGAGATGTTCGACAACATTGATCACTACAAGATCAAGCTGAACCCAGAAAAGTGCGCCTTCGGCATCCCATCTGGCCAACTCCTTGGCTACTTCATTTTCCAACGAGGGATTGAGGTGAACCCGAAGAAAATCCAGGCCATACTGTCCATGGAGAAACCGAAGAACCTCAAAGGTGTCCAGCAGCTCGCTGGGCGCATCGCGGCGTTGAGCAGATTCATCAGACGCATGGGTGAGAAGGTTCTGCCTTTCTACCAGCTGCTACGCAAAGCAAAGAAATTCGAGTGGACACCTGAAGCAGACGATGCATTCGTAAATCTGAAGCGGCTGCTCTCCACCTTGCCCGTCCTGGTCACGCCAAAGGAACGCGAGCCTCTACTGCTATACATAGCAGCCACGCATCAGGTGGTAAGCACCATGCTCGTGGTCGAACGACCCAAAGATGGCAAGACTCATGGGGTCCAACGCCCAATCTACTACCTCAGCGAGCTATTGACGCCAACAAAACAGAGGTACCCTCACTACCAGAAACTCGCATACGGCATGTTCATGACGGCTCATCGGTTGAGCCACTACTTCCAGGAGCATCAGGTAATGGTCGTCAATGAGGCGCCACTGAATAGCATCCTAAAAAAGCCTGAAGCTACAGGACGCATAGCCCTGTGGGGCATCGAGCTGTCCCCTCTAGACATAGTCTATGAGAAGATCCACGCGATCAAGTCTCAGGTCCTACCGGACTTCCTCGTCCACTAGATAGAGCTACAGCTTCCAGACACCTCGGATATGACACAGTCATGGACGATGCACTTTGACGGCTCCAAGCGCGAGGCTGGAGCACGGGCCGGCGTCATACTGACGTCCCCGCAAGATGACAAGATGAAATACGTCCTCTGGATGAAATTTCGAGCCTCCAATAACGAAGCCGAATACGAGGCCCTCATTCACGGTATGAAGATGACCAAGATCTGCGGCGCAACGCACCTAGTCATCTACGGTGAGTCGAACCTCGTCATCCAGCAGACGATGAACGAGTGCGACACACACGCAGCCAACATGATCGCGTACCACGCGCTCTACAAGTCACTCGAAGGAGACTTCGACGGCTGCGAGCTTCGGCATGTTGGAAGAGAAAGCAACGAAGAAGCCGATAGCCTCGCCAACATCGGCTCCACCTGCGCGCGGGTGACACCAGGTGTGTTCCTCGAACAAATCTGCGTGCCATCCATCAAAAGGAAATTCCCCAAGGGATCACCTGAAGAAGCAGAGCACTCGGGGGCCGCGCTCCCCGAACACTACTAGGAAAACGGCTATAGGTAATCCAAACTTCCGTGGCTCACGTGGTTGAAGTGCCCCACGGGTAAAACAGGCGTGGCTCACCTATGGGCAGTGCCCTACTAGTAAATACAACAACTGTGGCGCACATGGTGATGGTGCGCCACAGATGTGTGTGGGCCAGGGCCCTGCTGGCCGCATGCCGCATATCTGTAGCGCACATGGGGAAGGTGCGCTACGGATGTTATGGTTAACCGTGGCGCACATGGAGGGGGTGCGCTGCGCCTAAGTGGAGGCCTCTCTGTTCTGTAAATGGATAGACACATCCGTGGTGCACTAGGGCCATGTGCGCCACGGTTGTGTTTTGTTCCCGTGGCGCACTAGGGGCATGTGCGCCACTGTTGTGTCGACCAGTATTTTTTTGGTAGCTCATTTTGTGCACATGTGTGATCACTACCACCTCACACTTCACTTTCCCCTTCTTCTTCCTCCTTATATCTAGTCAGGATCCTTCTCCTTCCCACTTCAATTTCTCCACTCATTCACCATTTTTAGCATGTGGAACTTGCCTTGGATGTTACATACATAATAGAGGAAGCTCTTCGGTCTCTCGCATCTCCTTCTCGGCCGGTCTCGCGCGCACCTCTCCTTTCCATCTTCTCGCGATCTCGGTCTCTCATATCGGTAAGTTGTCCATGTAAGGATGTGCTCATATGTATGTAGATGATTGGTGCTCATGATGTGTGTATGGAGAGGATCGTCGATGGTCATGTATGTGTATATATATGGAGAGTATCGATGCTCATATGCATGTGTGTATGGAGAGGATAATGATATGTTCATGTGTGTATGGATCGGTCTCTCTCTTGTGTTTGTGTGTGAACAAGTTGCCATTTGTTTTGCCAAAATGTTGATTCATTTCCATTTTGGCAAGACTTTGGCATTTCGCAAAGGTTCTAATTTTAGGATAGGTCATGCCGAAATTTTCTATCGACCATTGCATGCATGCATTCATTATGTGGTTCTAATAGACTTCTAATTGTACTGTGTACACCGTGCAGGCAAAAATGGTCCGCATAATGAGCGAAGGCATTGTGGCTAGATTTTTGAAATGTGCGACGGTCGACATGATACGAAATAACAAGACGGATATAAGATGTTCGTGCAGAAGATGCAAACTCAACTGGGTGATCGACCTAGATTCCGGGAATCTGCAGGCGCACCTGCTCCCACTACTAGGAAACAGGCTGTTAGTGGCGCACCCGAAATGCCCATCGGTGGCGCACTAGCAATGCGCCACGGGCCTTGCGCTACGGCTATCTCTCAGCCGTGGCGCACTGCCTAGTGCGCCACGGTTGTGTAGAGATAGGCGTAGCGCACCTCCAAGTGCGCCACAGAAGTTTGGGATGGTGCGCTACCCCTGGGATCTTCTGTGGCGCACTACCTAGTGCGCCACTAAACTTCCATAGTGCGCTTTAGGTGTAGTGCGCCACAGAAGGTAGACCATGTGCGCCACAGATGTATTTTTTGTTTTTTTTTAATTTTCGAGCCAGATTATATGCAATACAGATTATATACAATATTACAGCAGATATACACACACAGATACAAGATATACAATTATATATATAAATACTCAATATGAAAAACAAGATTGAAACAAATACATATAGATAAGTCTCATACATGAATACATAGTCTAAGTTAATTACATTGTTTCGATCATGTTACAAAGTAGTAGTTGGTGACATGCGAATACATGTGTCGATCGAACAAGTTAGAGCTCGGAAGCTCGCCTAGACATCTAAACTAGCTAGCTAGACACAAACGCGGGATAAATAACCAAAGAAGATAAGCATGATCACCGCCGCGACGAAGGTGTAGGTCTTCATCCGGTTCCTTGTCCTAACTCCCGCTAGATAGCACGTGTATCTAGCTTCCGCCTCCGCCATAGTGTTGTACCCTTTGTAGCTATTGCCGCTGAAACGGTGCACCTGTCTCCGGCAGTCTTCCCAATCATCGTAGACTCCGGGAACCCGTCCCTTGTACACGACGTACCACGTCATCTATAAGTTGACAATAATAATTAACCGATTATTGAAAAAAACATATATAATTAAAGTCGCATATGAAGATACACTTATAGAAAGTACTCCTAAATCAAAAAGACCAAACTCAAAAAGCATGCCTCATATATAACTAGGTTGTTCGACACAGGAATATGCTACGATGGAACTGTTCGCCAAGTAGGATGCACAACACCTAGACCTGTGCATAGCACAAGGCGAACAATCCCATCGCAACACATTCACATATAGTGTGCCACGACATTTCAATCATCGGCATTATTCTCGAAAAAGACCAAAGTAACTCAAAAAGCATGCCTCATATATATACATAGGTCGTTGGACACAGGAATATGCTACGATGGAACCGTACGCCAAGTAGGATGCACAACACCTGGACTTGTGCATAGCACAAGGCGTACAATCCCATCGTAGCACATTCACATATATAGTGTGCCACGACATTTGAATCATCGGTATTATTCTCGAAAAAGACCAAAGTAGCTCGAAAAGAATGCCTCATATATAACTAGCTAGGTCGTTGGACACAGGAATATGCTATGACGGAACGGTTAGCCAAGTAGGATGCACAATTCCTGGACTTGTGCATATCACAAGGCTAACTATCCCGTCATAGCACATTCATATATATATTGTGCCACGACATTTCAATCATCGGCATATTCTCGAAAAGGACAAAAATAACTCGAAAAGAATGCCTCATATATATACATAGGTCGTTGGACACAGGAGTATGCTACGATGGAACTGTGAGCCAAGTAGGATGCACAAGACCTGGACTTGTGCATATCACAAGGCTCACAGTCCCATCGTAGCACATTCACATATATAGTGTGCCACGACATTTCAATCATCGGCATTATTCTCGAAAAAAGAGTAAGGAAAAAAAGAAGGACCAAATTGAGCAAAGGACCAAAGAGTAAGCAAAAAAACCAAGCATTGATTGATATATAATAATAAGCAAAATAAGTTCACTTGTCGTCCACACACACACACAAAGGTCATCTATAGTTTGTAACTACAACTAGGCCAACATCAAGCCTTCTGGCTCGGCTTAGGGAACGGGAGGACGCCCTGTCTCGTCATGAACTTCCTATAGTCACCCTGCATCTCTAGGCGATCTTCTATGTCACAGTTATTCGGGATATTTCCTCCGTAGAAGATCCCCCCCCCCGAAGTCATGACATCACGAAAGATGATTGCCCCAAACTGCTGCTGGATGCGATACATCTCTTGTCTAATATCCGAATCATTGATCTTGGCCTTTGCTTCGGCCCACTGTTTGAGATGATCTGGCAGCGTAGAATTTTGCTGGTCAAGTAGGAACGCCCTCATGTGATGGAGTGCGTAGTAGGCTTCCTTCTTACTGTTTTCCGGCTGCTTCACGCAGGGGAACTCCGTTACGTGGTTGAAGACGTGCCTGCCGAACTTGACCTTCTTACGCACGAAGCTGGTGCCTTCCGTCGAGGCAAAGCCAGTGAGAGCATCATCCAGAACTTCCTTGATCTTGTCGTAGTTTTTCTTCTTTTCTAGACTCCCCGAGTCGAAATACGTGGCGTGGGAATGCTTCGGCGATAAGGAGATGAGCGTGCAGTGTGTTGGAAAAAGAATGATGATGATCTAATAAAGCCAATCGACGGTGGCGAGTGAATAACGACTTACTCGGGAAAGTAAGGCACGAGAATGTATTCCTTTGTCTTGTTCGCCACGAGGATTCTTTTTAGGTACGAGGCCACGATACGTCGTTCGGCGGGGGAACCCAAGCAGCCGTCACGCATGTAGTAGGGGTCCACTATAGCGGTGCCCGGTGTGTTCTCTCTAATGATCTGCATGGCCAGGCTGAGAGAAAAGAGACGGACCATGGTATAGTGTAGCGGGTATAGGTGGAACATATTGAAGATGTCCTCGAACCGCAGGAAGAACAGATCCGCGGGGGCAGTGTCGACGAAGCCCAAGCCTGGTGGCACCTTAACCACGAATAATGGGTGCGAGGGATCTTTCTCCGATAGAAGGCGTCTCTCTATCGTCAGCACGCCGTCATGCACACTCTGCAGTTCCGAACTGGCGAGCTTCCGCAAATTCTTAGGTAGCATGGGCTCACCCGCCACATGAATCCTCCACATAATACCCTCGGGTCTTGGTGGCCCGTCCCGAAACCTGATCGGATTCGCAGTTGTTGACGCCACCGGCTGGCTCGAGCTGCTAGATTTTCTTTTCCTGCCTTTTTTTTCCTTTTGGAGAGCGGGGAGGCACCGCAATCTGAGCACCGGCCGCCCTATGTAGTGTGTGAGGGCTTAGAATAAAGGGCCGGTTGGTTGTATCAGCTGGCTCTGTAAAGGCGCAAGCTGGAGGCGTCTCCTGAGAACCAAACAGACACTTGGTGATAGTGGCTTTCTCTGTGGGGCCACCAGCTAGGTCTTCTTCGTTGCCAAACTGAGTGCTGAAGAAGTGATCATTCCAGTCTTCGTCTTCCTCGGCCGGATCCTGCGCCATGTGCATATCATCAACATGATCATCCGACCCACCGCGTGGAGGTGACGGCGAGGGCGGTAAGGGGGCCTTGCCACCGCTTGTCGCTGGCACGACAGGCGGTGTTGTTGTCTGTGGCGTGATGGCCCCCGCCATCCCCAAACGGATCATGCTCTTTGGCCATAGCAAGAATAAGCCGAAGCAACTTCTGAGGACAGACGGCTCTTCTTCATCCGCTCCTGGGGGTTGAATGGGAGGTTCCAGGTCATTGCAGCCCCTTAGCACCCGACTAATTTTAACCCTGTCCACGCTATCTGGCATCGGCTTTGAGTGGAACATGCGCTGCAAGGGTTGAACGATGGTACCCTTGGCAACATCCCTCAGCTCGTTGTTCACGTAGCATAAGAGAGTGCAAGGAACATCCGTCTGCGGAAAACATGTACGGCATCGTCAGAGCGAGATGCCATAAGAGTAATATATAGATGGCATGAAATAAGGCGGTAATTAAAGCAATTTGTTTACCGTGATGGCGTCGAGATCGACTAATGTCGACGCACCGCATACGGCGACGGGCGTGCAAGATACGGAAGGGCTGCTTGATGGCGCGGTGCTGGCCGCCGGTGTATTCTCCCTACCGACGGGTGCTTGGAGCTCCGGTGCCGCCGCGACGATGGCAGGGGGGCACCAACATGTACTCCGGCGCCGCGGTGATGGCAGGGGGAGTCACCAACACTTGCGGCGCCGCGGTGCTAGCGGGCGGAGTCACGAACACGTAGTTCGCCTGATTCGTCGGCGCCGCGTTGTTCGAGTGGCTGCTGACCATGCTTGGAATCGGGCACGGCCCTACTCGACCACCCGCACTCCAGTTCGCTATTGACTCCACCAAGGTAGGCAGGAAGGACGTGAGGGTGATTGCCAGGTTGTCTTGGACGATCTACGGGATCCGCGCCACTTGTGCCTTAAGTTCTTGAACCTCTCGGTTTTCCTCCTCGCTCCTTCGCGATGGCGCCACATGCGTCCTCGGCGGTGGACCAAAATGATCCACCCAATTCTTACCCCCGAGGCCGGCCAGACGGACAGCCGACGACGGCTTCTTCGTAACCGGCTCTATTTTCTTGGCCTGGTTCATCGCCCTGTTAAAAGGGTTATCCCACCGGGTGGCCGCCGTCAACCCCTGGGATGAGGAACCCTGGGATCCATGACTAGCAATAATTTCCTCCTCCTGCAGAAGAAGTAATAGTGAATCATTTAGATCACCGATTAGATTGCAATCGTGTTGATCCGCGGTAATTAGATTATACTTACCACAATTTCCTCGAATTCCTTCACCGCAGGATCCGTGGTGAGTTGTTTGGTTTTTGGGTCCACATGGTAACGGGCCCTGATGAAGTTTCGAACCTGCCCGGGTTCGAATTTGGCAAAGGGGTTTTCTATCCCCTTGGATCTATACTCTTCGTCCTCCTTATTCCATTTGGCCTCCGCGGTTCTGTATCCACCAGATCCGAGATGGTGATGACCTATATTCATCGCCTGCAACACCTTTCCCCGATTACTATTGGCCAGGGCTCTTTCGGATTCACACCTCTCCTTGAACTCCCGGAACTGATCTTCGGTGATCTGCGGGTCAATCTTCTGGATCTCCTCGAGACTTTTGCCTTCTTTATAGATCTTCTTCTTTATCCGGGTTCTCCAGCTGGCCAGGGCGGTGCTCATCTTTGTGAGGGCGGATTTGTTTACTTCGTTCCCATGATAATTTGTGTTCTGATACTTAGCGGGGAACTTGTATCTTGCGTGCAGCTTCTCGAAGAGGAGTGTGCGCAAGTGGCCATTATCTTTATGCCGGAGATTCTCGGTGTTGATCGAGATGGTTGTCCGGGTGATCGCCGCCACTTTCCCACCGTACCCTTTGACGACAAGGGCGGGCTCCAAAGGAACCCCTGATGGGCTCACTTTGGTAATTTCCTCCCTGACCGTGCCGATCGTGTTCGGGCGCCGGTCCTTCGGCTTCTTCTTCTTCTTCTTCTTCTTAGGAGGGTTGCTACCACTCCCTGTTCCCTCGCCGCCATCAGTGGTTTCATCGTCCGCCGTTCCTTCAGCTTCTTCCTCCGCGTCTTCCATCTCATCATCCTCGCTCTCCTAGGGATGGTATTCTTCATCGTCTTCTAGACGCTGGGCCGCCTCCCAGAATGTCAATTGTTTATTTGGAGGTCTGAGTTCTCCTTCAGCGCTGATGCGCTTAGAACATCCAGCCTCGTCGTTGTCACACATCTTTGCACTAATAAAAACAAATAATTGGTTAAATGCACGGAAAAATCCGGCATGACCTTTGCTAATTTTCTTAAACTAGGAGTACCCGAAATCTGCCAAAACGGAAGTTAATCAACATTCCGGCAAAAATCGGGACTCATTTCATACAAGAACCTGCATATATATGGCCAGCATAGCTAGCACACAATAAATGGTACACACAGGTTTGCACAAATAGTACACACAGGTTTCACAAATAGTACACACAGCAGCAAGCATAAAGGTTTCAGCAGTTTCAGGTTTCAGTATAGACAGCAGCACCACTACTCTAGACAGGTTTCAGGTTTCAGTATAGACAACAGCACCACCACAGATGTATAAACAATAACAATTTAGGCTGGCTACTATATGCAGTTAAAAAAGAAATATTAAGATGCCTGAGTGGTTTCAGGGTCCACTATATAATCGATCAGGTCACTATTCGGCAAAAGGATCATATGCTCAAAATATTATAGCAAAACCCATTGAAAGCTCAAAACAAGATGAAGAAGTTTGCTGAAACTCACAGAACTGAGAGATCATTTGAGGTAGGAAACTTTGTATACCTAAAGATGCAGCCCTACCCTAAGACATCATTGGGCCTAAGGAATGCTTTGAAACTAACCTCAAAATGGCATGGACCATTCAGAGTGCTAAAGAAAGTGGGCAAGGTATCCTACCAAATTCAGTTGCCAGCAGAAGCCCAGCTACACAATATATTTCATGTCAATCAGTTGAAGAAACACATTGGGAAAATGCAATACCAAACACAAGATTGCCTCTGGTTACAGCTGATGGAAAGATCAAAACAGCCCTACTAGCAGTCCTAGAACAAAGATAAAATACCAAGAAGTGCAGTAGCTTATCACAGTACTGTCTTGTTTCAGTTTCAGTTTCAGCAAATAAGTAAATAAGCATTTCACAGCATTACACAGCTAGCTACTGTCTTGTTTCAGTTTCAGCTAGCATTTCATCACCAGGAGCACTTCATCACTAAAGCAAATAAGCAAGCAACACCTACTGCCTAAAGATGGTTCAGCACTAAAACTACTAGCTAATCCAGAGCACATGCATGGGCCATTACTGTGAGAGTCAGCAGTTACTCTCGCAGCTGTAGTATGAGGCTCTGGGTATGATTTGCTTGGCCCAGACCACGGAATGATGATGACAAAAACAATATACCGACACTTATTATGGATCGGAGGAGTACATTTTTGGTTCATGGATGACAACCAAACATTTTGGGCCGTGGATCACGACCTGGTGACAATGGCTCATGCTTTACTCACAGGAAGTGCATACATATAAAGATCTACAAGAGCAAAGTTTTCCAAATTAGCATTTATTGATTTCAATAGCACTGCAAAAGCTTCACAAACACAGGTAACCACAAGAATGATCACTGAACAATCTATTAACAATCCAGATTTGTGAAGCCGAGAGCAGCACCTTAAACAAGCAAGTAATACTTGCAAGTACAGATTAAATTAGTGATCACTGAACAACCCGCTGCTATCCATGATACGCTCACTAATGGCAATGAAACTGGAAGGCTACAGGAGCAACCAAGTACACTACTCTAGCTATCTAGTTGTAGCATAAAGCCTGAGACAGATATGGTCCACCAAATCCCAAGCTTACTTACTGAATGTGTAAACTGAAAAATGCTCTCAGCAGTTATTTGTTTCTTTTCAGTACAAGGTCACACTCAACTCAGCTGGACTTGTGTTCTTCCTTCCCTGCAGCAACCCACATCCTCACTACCGCGACTCCACAGAACAGACCAAACTATCATTGCTACATCTACTACAGGCCAACAAATCCAAGCTCAGTTACTGGTTAAACGAATGTGCTCATCCGCTACCGAACAAAGACCTTTGCTGGACTTGGATTCCTGCACCACTCGCATCCTCACCACTGCATGCGACTCCACACAAAACCCTAGTCTCTGTCAAAGACAAGGAGAAAAATAGCACTAATCGTCTCTGTCATGACCTCGCCTCTGTACTACAACAAAGCTACTGTGCAATTGACTGCATATATGTCTGCAGATTATATGTCACCGTCAGCAGCTTACTGTCGACAAACTAGACAAACTTCATGATGTTCTAACTCACTGGAAGCACCCATCCAACACAAAACCACAAGGCTTAATATCCAAGCAAGGAATTCACAGCTACTGTTTTCACAAGTACCTTTGTTCATCTGACTTGTGATTACCATAAGTGCCAAGAAACTGAAAATGTCGTGGATTTGTCACTGACATTTCTGAACCACCACCTAGCAAATGTCGTGGATTTGTCACTGACATTTCTGAACCACCACCTAGCAAACTGATAATTATATGTCTGAATCCCCTAAGTGAATGGATGCAACGAGAGAGGAGAGGGGGGGAGAGGGGAGAGGGTGATGCTCACCTCCGAGACAAGGACGACGACGAGCACGCGGACGATGAGGGCCTTCTCCTTCACGGACTGCACAGCGACTGCGACCTCCTCCTCCACGGAACGAGCGCGACCCCCTCCTCCTGGCGTGGCGACTGCGACCTCCTCCTCCTAGGATGCGGTGGCGGCGGTGGCACGGGCCTGCTCCGGCCTCCTGGGATGCGACCTCCTCCTCCTGGGATGCGGTGGCACGGGCCTGCTCCTCCTCCTGACCTCCGGCGGTGGCGTGGCTCGCTGCTCCTCCTCCTGATCTCCGGCGGCGGCGGCGTGGCTCGCTGCGACGATGGGGATCGATCTGTGTCTGAGAGGAGATGGGGATCGAGGGCGACGGTTGACTAGTCCTACGCACTTAGGCATAGCGCACCCTGGCCAAGTGCTGGGTGCGGGACCCTTATGTGCAAGAGCTGCTTCTCAAGCAGACGAGTAACGCCAGGGCTGCCGCTAGAGAGAAAGCCAAGCTTGCGCAACTTGAGAAAGACGCGGTTACTCCATTGTATGAAGGATGCAAGCCCGATGATACTCGGTTGAATGTAACACTCAAGGCTATGGAGATGAAGGCAAAACACAAATTGAGTGACGCAAGCTTCGACGATATGATGGCATTCTGGCACGATCGTCTCCCGGAGGGGAACACATGTCCAACTAGTATCGAGGACGCCAAGAAAATCGTCTGTCCTCTCGATCTACCGCACGTTAGATATCACGTATGCATCAACGATTGCATCATTTATCGGGGCGAGGACGCGGAGAAAACCACATGTCCGGTGTGCGGCGTGAGTCGATACAATAAAGGGAAGAAAGCACCTCAAAAAGTGGTATGGTATTTCCTATCACTCCTCGTCTGCAGCGCTATTTCGCGGACCCTAAGGAAGCGAAGCTCATGCGATGGCATGCGGAAAGGAAGAAGCCAGGAGATGACGATGATGACCCCGAAAAGGATGAGCTGTTGACGCACCCTTTAGATGATAGCCAGTGGAAAGCATTGGACCTCGAATTCCCAGAATTCGGTGGAGATTCAAGGAACATCAGGCTTGGTGCGAGCACCGATGGACTCAATCCGTTCGGTAGCCAGAGCAGCACGCACAGCACTTGGCCCGTGTTTGTATGTATGTACAACCTCCCTCCATTGTTGTGCATGAAGAAGAAGTACATACAAATGAGTATGCTAATTCAAGGGCCGAAGCAACCTGGTATCGACATCAATCTGTATCTCGGGCTGTTGAAAGAGGAGCTAGCCACGTTATGAGAATCTGGAGCCAATACTTACGACGCCGTCGCACAAGATTATTTCACTATGAGAGCCACGTTGGTCACTACGGTGCAAGACTATCCAGGTTGCGGGTATATCTCGGGGCAGGTTATCCAAGGATTCTGCGCATGCGTTAGGTGCATGGATAACACAAGCTATCTCCAACTAGAGAAAGATCCAGGGTCATCGAAAACCGTGTTCATGGTGCACCGGAGGTGGCTCAGCAAGAATGATCCATGGAGAAAACGTGGAGACCTGTTCGATGGCAAATCCGGGACCCGAGGAATCCCAGAGCGTAGGAGCAGCGAAGAAGTGGAAGAGTTGCTGAAAAACTGGAAAGATTGTCCTAAGCCTGGAAAGAAGCGAAAGAGGCAGCAAGACAAGCCGCTGATGAAGGTATGGAAAACAAGGTCTGTTTTCTGGGAGTTGCCATACTGGAAGTTTCTCTGCACGCCTCATAGCCTCGACATCATGCATATCACGAAAAACGTGTGCGAGAGTCTGGTCGCCACCATAATCAACATGCCAGATAGGACGAAAGATGGTCCGAAAGCAGGGCACGACCTGATATGCTTGGGTATCCGGAAGGAGCTTCACGGAGGACGCACTACTCCTGATGATCAGGAAGATGACGATGATCATGAGTCGGAGACGACACAAGGTCGTCGGAAGGGTAAAAAGTTCAAGAAGAACGAATATTACTGCCCTCCTTCTTGCTTAAGCCAGGATGAGATCAAACAGTTTTTCAAGTGCCTTCTAGGAGTCAAATTTCCTTACGGCTACGCAGGAAAGATAAGCAAATACCTAGACGAGGCGAAGCAGAGGTTCAGTGGCATGAATTCTCACGACTGTGTCGTGCTAATGACGCAGGTACTTCCGGTCGCACTAAGAGGGATAATGGACGAGCACGTCCATGAAATGTTATTTGGCCTCTGCAAGTTTTTCGACGTCATCTCTAGGAAGTCGATTGGCGTGAATCATCTCGGGAGGCTACAGGAAGAGATCGTGGTGATACTATGCGAACTTGAGGTCTACTTCCCACCCGCATTCTTCGACATTATGGTGCATCTGCTGGTCCATGTCGTGGAGGACATCGTCCAACTCGGGCCGATGTTCCTCCGCAGCATGATGGCGTTCGAAAGGATGAACGGACACATCAAAAGGATACGTTCGCAACAGGTCCCGTCCAGATGGAAGCATAGCCAAAGGATTTCTGGCCAAAGAGTGCATCTCTTTCTGCACGAATTATCTAGACATCGAGAACCCTGTCGGTCTTCCCGCCAACAGGCACCTTGGCAAGCTCGACGGATCTGGTCACCGAGAGGGTCGTCGCATACTGCATGCAGACTTCGATTTTCGACGCGCAGACTTTGATCGAGCAAACCTCGTCGCGCTATAGCATTTAGAACTGGTCGATCCTTGGGTACAGAAGCACAAAAGGTTAATGGAGAAGAAGTACAGTGACCGGGGCATACAGAGGACGCAGGGAGAAATAATCAAAGAGCACAACTCAGATTTCATGTGTTGGTTTAGGCAGACGCTCCTTGATAATCCCCGCGATCGCATTCTTTTAACACGGAAAAGATCATATTCACCTTGTCGCAGGGACCGATGCAAAACCTGGTGACCTATCAGGCGTATGATATCAACGGCTACACATTCTACACGGAGGAAAAGGACAACGAGTGTGATTATCAGAACAGAGACGTAACGTCGGAATTCTACACCGATGACAACGTGAAGGAAAGATTCTACAGAAGAATCGAGGAGATCTGGGAGCTCGACTACTGTGGAGAAAAGGTGCCGATGTTCCGTGTCAGATGGGCAAAGAGCGTCGAAAGAGAATACCGGTATTTCACAACCATGGTTATACCCGAAGCAGCCAAATCCAAGGCCGCCGGTGCGAACGTGGCCGCGAAAAATGAACCGTGGGTACTGTCTACCAAAGTGTACCAATGTTTTTTCATTACCGACCCGACAAAGCCTAGACGTGTTGTCGTGAGGAGAGGAAAAAGAAACATCATCGGAATGGATGGAGTCGCCAACGAGCAAGACTTCGACCAGTACGGCGATCCAAAGATTGAAGATAACGACGACTACGATGCAGCAACATACATCACAAGAAGAAAAAGGACAACCCTACCCAAAAAAGATAGCCCGTTCGAAAGAAGAAACGTTAAAGTGCCGGGGCTAAATTATTTAATCGCGACAAAGAAGGGAAAAAATGATTGTAAAACGCTAGCTCAAAAAATATTGTAAAACGCGTGGTCGAAAAAGATTGTAATATTTATGGACAAATTATTATGACATATTTGTATCATGGACAAATTATTATGACATATTTGAATCATATTTAATTTGTACACTTTTATGACATATATTATCACTTTCGGGCATTTTTGGAATATTTAAAAGTATTTTAAAAACAAAACAAAACTTTTATGGAATATATCACCACTTTTGGGCATTTTTTGGAACATTTAAAAATATTTTTAAAATAAAAAAGATGGGCACCAGGATTCGAACCTGGGTGCTCACAGGTTTAGATTAGAGCAGTGGGTGGAACCAGTGGGATAGGCTAGTGTAGTTGTACACAGTGGAGCTACAGCCATCTTATATAGTCGATAAATGCCGATAGACGTAGCGCACTATGCCCAAGTGCGCTACGCCTATCTGGGCACGGCTTGGTCAACGGCGCCACGTCCTCCTCCATCTCAGACGCCATCGATCTCAATCAAGCCTCGCTCTCTCGTCGCGCTCTCGATCCGTCGCCGCTCTCTCGATCCGCCGCCTCGCCAGCCGCCGTTGCTCGAGGAGGAGGCCGTGGAGCAGGAGCAGGAGGAGGCCCATCGCCGCTCGAGGAGGAGGCCCGTGCGCCAGCCATCGTCGTCCGCCCGCCAGCCATCGTCGTCCGCCCGCCCGCCCGCCATCGTCGTCCTCATCTCAGAGGTGAGCGTCGGCCCTCCCCTCTCTCCCTCTCTCCCCTCTCTCTGCAAGCCATGGTTAGGGTTCCTGTAACAACCGTTGCTGCTATTTGAATGATTCCTTATATCTACAACTCTTGAATCTGGTTTCTTTCTTGAAAACGATGCAATGCCCCTTGGCCTCTTGATGGAGAACCTCACCGCTGGTGTTAACCTAGTAGCATGTCTTGCTTCCATTGGCAATGCCCAGATGATCTAGTTTGATCTGGCTTGCCTAACGGAAACAACATAAGTTACATAATCAAACGCTGCCTATGTCATTTCATTTGGCAGAGAGAAGCAAGAAATCGAATCTTCAAATTGTGGTTGAATTGTGTCGAGTTACACATAGCCACGAGGATATGATGATGTCTTATATATTGTTCTGATTATATATTCAAACTGTGTCTGATTACAATATATTGTAGAATATATAACTTTCTTCAAGCATGCTGTATTTATTTGGGGAATATAACATTGCTGCTTGAATACGTTCTTGACTGGTACGGTCTTCAGTTCTTGGTACATGCATTTTTTCTGAACTACTCAACCACCTTGATAAATTCAGTTAAAGGTTAAAAGATGCCCAGCCTTTCCACTTTGATAAACTTTATTGTTTCAACAGTCACTATCTTGAAATGTTATCATTATCACCAAGAGTCCAAGACTGAACTGAAGTATGTTGCTTGCTAGTACTAGTAGTATTTCTTAACCTTGGTGTACTGGAATACGGTTCGGCATTTCAAATTCCTAGCTAGATTGGTGCCTGGTGAATCCACTGTTTTCTCCCACTGTTTTTGTTGGAGATATGCCCTAGAGGTAATAATAAATGTAGTTATTATTATATATCTTTGTGTTTATGATAAATGTTTACATTCATGCTATAATAGTATTAACAAGGAAACCATTAATACTTGTGTGATTTGTAAACTTAATTTGAAGTCCCTAGTATAGCCTCTATACTTCACTAGCTTGTTGGTTGATTGATGATGTGGTTTCTTTGTCATGAACATTGAGATGTTATCAACAACAAGATCATATCGTTAGGAGAATGATATGGTGGACATACTCCTATAGACAAGCGTAGCATAAAGATCAAGTCATTTCAATAGTTCAATTGCTATATGCTTTCTGATACATAGTAACCTAATTCCTTCGACCATGAGATCATGCATATCACCTTTACTGGATGGATGCTTTGATGTCATCAAACACCACACCGTAACAGGGTGGCTATAAAGGTGGCATTGAGTGTTCGGAAAGTATTGGTTGAAACACATGGATCAAGAGTGGGATTTGTCCATCCACATGACGGATAGATATTCTCTGGGCCCTCTCGGTGAAATGTCATCCAATTAGCTTGCAAGCATGTGACTTGGTCACAACGGATCACATATCACGGGAACGAGAAAAGAGTACTTATCAGTAACGAGGATGAACTAGGTATGCAGAGATACCGACGATCATAACCTCGGATAAGTAACATATCGTGAGACAAAGGGAAATTGGTATCGTATGTAAGTGGTTCATTCGATCGCAAAGTAATCGTAGAAATATGTGGGAGCCATATGAATTTCCAGATTCCTCTATTGGTTATTGTTCAGAGAAGTGTCTCGATCATGTCTGCATAATTCACGAACCGTAGGGAGACACACTTAAGGATTCGACGTTGTTTGAGTAGTTATGGTATTATGAGAAAGAGACCGAATGTTGTTCGGAGTCTCGGATGGGATCCGGGATATCACGAGGAGATCCGGAATGGTCCGGAGAATAAGATTCATATAAGGAAAGTTCCGTTTCGGAGTTGGGGAATGGTTCCGGTGTTTTCATCGGGAACATTCTAGAAGGTCCCGGAATGTCCGGCACTCCGGAGGGGAAAGGGTACATGAATGTGTCATTACATATTGGAATGATTGCATCATGTACTAAGTATTCTTGCTGTCCCAAATAAAGGATTTATTTAAATCCTAAATTGAAAAGTCAAACGGCTAGTTTGAAAGTCAAACGGCAGTTTTGGGAAGTGGGAAAAGAGGAGGAGAGGTGGAGGCCGAGTTGGAGGGGAATTCCTCCCCTTGGCCGGCGCACCTCCCTAGGCCGAGTTGGGGAGGAACTCCTCCCCTTGGCCGGCCAGCCCTCCCACCTATATAAGGAGGGGCAGGGCTCCCCTCCTAGACACACAAGTTTCCTATCCTCTAAACTAAACCCTAGATCTAGACCCCGGTTTAGAGCTATTCGGTTTAGAGCCTTCTAATTGGTTTAGAGCCCTCTAATTGGTGTGTCTAATTACTAGACCACTAATAGCCTCTCTCATAAGCTCCACCATACTCGCACCGGCTTAAGGCGAAGCCCTGCGGGATTTCCCCTCTACTTCCGGTACCACGCCGTTGTGCTGCCGGAATCGCGAGGAGAGTGCTACAACCTCCGCTGCCTGCTGGAACAAGGGAGAGGAAGGTCTTCGTCGAGTACCGAACGTGTGACCGACTGCGGGAGCGCTGCCGGAACGTGGCGCTGGAAGGATCGTCTACGCGATCTTGAGATCGGATAGAGTACGACTACATCACCCACGAGAATCTGCTCTCGTTAAACACTTTGGAATCTTCGAGGGTGAGTTATTCCATCGACTCGTTGCTGCAATCTAGTAGATAGATCTTGGCTTGTTTGTTTGTATGCGATAGAAAATTTTTGTTTTCCATGCTACGAACCCCTACAGTGGTATCAGAGCCGTGTCTATATGTAGATCTGTTGCACGAGTAGAACACAATGGTCATTGTGGGCATTGATGCTTTTATTGTAGATTGCTTTTTGTGTACTTTGCATCTTGCGGTATGTTGGGATGAAGCGGCCCGGGCTAACCTTACATGACATCGTTCATGAGACTTGCTCCACGCTTGACATGCAACTCGTTTTGCATAAGTGGCTTTGCGGGTGCCTGTTTCTCCTAGCATAGTAAAGATCCAATTTACAACGGGTGATCAACAATGCTAGTATCAATGTTGTGGTTATTGTTCGTAAGTTAGAACGACACTTATGGAAAGCCCCAAACCACGTAAAATATGCAAAGAAAGTAGAAGCGTCTAACTTTGTTTTGCAGGGGTGTGCAGTGATGTGATATGGCCATGATTGTGATTATATTTGATGTATGCAATGTTCCTTATTGTAAGTTGGCAACCGGCAGGAGCCATATGGTTGTCTTTAATTTCAGTTAAGACCTGCGTGTCTATTCAAAATAGTTGTAATAGTTGAAGCTGGTGGACGACAACCATGGAGAAGCGTCATTGACCTTGATGCTATGCCGGTGATGATGGAGATCATATTCGTGCTTGAAGATGGAGATCGGAAGCACAAAGAAGAAAGGCCATATCATATCACATATTATGAATTGCATGTGATGTTAATCCTTTATGCATCTTGTATTGCTTAGTAGACGACGGTAGCATTATAAGATGATCCCTCATGCACATAAATTTCAAGTTCTAAAGTGTTCACCCTTAGTATGCACCGTTGCCAAAGCTTGCTGCTTCGAAGCACCACGTGATGATCGGGTGTCTTTGATTCCGCGGGTGAATACAACGTAAGCAAGCCAGATTTGCTTATGCGGAAGCTAAGGTTTGATCTTGACGAGCCTAGCATGTACAGACATGGCCTCAGGAACACGGATCGCCGAAAGGCAAAGCATGAATCATATAGTAGATATGATGAACATGATGATTGTTCGCCATTAAAACTATATCAGCTCTCGTGATGATCGGTGTTGATGTAGTGGATTTGGTTCGTGTGATCACTAAAACAATGTGAGGGATGTTGTTTTGAGTGGGAGTTCACCTAGTTTAATTTCATTAATTAATTTGAACTCAATTTGTCATAAACTTAGTCTAAACTATTGCAAATATGTTGTAGATCAATGGCAGCCCCTACCATCAATTTTAATGCGTTCCTAGAGAAAGAAAAGTTGAAAAACAATGGAAGCAACTTCGCGGATTGGTTCCGCAATTTGAGGATTGTCCTCACAGCTGGTAATTTGACCTATGTGCTGGATGCACCGCTAGGTGACCCACCTGCAGCTGATGCTACCGATGAAGTAAAAAATGTTTACCTTGCTCGGAAGAATCAGTACTCCATAGTTCAGTGTGCTATCTTGTATGGTTTAGAATCGGAGCTTCAGAAAAGGTTTGAAGAGTCAGACCCATATGATATTGTCGAGGATCTCAAATTAATTTTTGAGACTCATGCGGCAATTGAAAGCTATGAGGCTTCTGAAAAGTTCTTTAACTGCAAGATGGAAGAGGGTAGCTCCGTCAGTGAGCATGTGCTTAAGATGTCTGGGCACGCAAATAAACTTCAAAGTTTGGGTATAGTGATTCCTAATACTTTGGGAGTTTACCGCATCCTCCAATCACTACCACCAAGTTACAAGAACTTTGTGATGAACTACAACATGCAGAACATGAACAAAGAGTTGCCAGAACTATTTGCTATGTTAAAATCTGCAGAAGTGGAGATCAAGAAAGAGCACCAAGTGTTGATGGTCAATAAGACCACCAAATTCAAGAAAGGCAAGTCTAAGCAAAAGGGACACTTCAAGAAGGGTGGTAAGAAAGTTACCACGCCGACGAAGAAGACCAAGGCTGGACCTAAACCTGAAACTGAGTGCTTTTACTGCAAGAGAGAAGGTCACTGGAAGCGGAATTGCCCAAAGTACTTGGCGGATTTGAAGAACGGCAACATCAAGAAGAAAGGTATATCTGATATACATGTTATTGATGTGTATCTCACTAGTATTCGTAGTAGTGCCTGGGTATTTGATACTGGTTCGGTTGCTCATATTTGTAACTCGAAACAGGAGCTGCAGAATAAACGGAAGCTAGCGAAGAACGAGGTGACGATGCGCGTAGGAAACGGATCAAAGGTTGATGTGATCGCAGTCGGCACGCTACCTCTTCATCTACCATCGGGATTAGTTTTATACTTAAATAATTGTTATTTAGTGCCTGCGTTGAGCATGAACATTATATCAGGATCTTGTTTATTGCGAGACGGTTACTTGTTTAAATCCGAGAATAATGGTTGTTCGATTTATATGAGTAATGTGTTTTATGCACATGCACCTTTGATAGATGGTCTATTCATATTGAATCTCGATAGTAGAAATACACATATTAATAACATTGAGGCTAAACGTTTGAAATCAAGCGATAATTTGACCTATATGTGGCACTGTCGTCTTGGTCACATTGGAGTGAAACGTATGAAGAAACTCCATTCCGATGGACTTCTTGAATCACTTGATTTTGAATCACTTGAAAGATGCGAAGCATGTCTGATGGGTAAAATGACTAAGACTCCATTTTCTGGTATGATGGAGCGAGCTACGGACTTATTGGAAATCATACATACCGATGTGTGTGGTCCAATGAGTGTAGCATCGCGCAGTGGTTATCGTTATGTTCTTACCTTCACGGATGACTTGAGTAGATATGGGTATATCTATTTCATGAAACATAAATCCGAAACTTTCAAGAAGTTTAAGGAGTTTCAAAGTGAGGTAGAGAATCAACGTAACAAGAAGATTAAATTTCTACGTTCTGATCGTGGAGGTGAATATCTAAGTTACGAGTTTGGCGAGCATTTAAGGAAATGTGGAATACTTTCGCAGTTGACACCGCCGGGAACACCACAGCGTAATGGTGTGTCTGAACGTCGTAATCGAACTCTCTTAGATATAGTTCGTTCTATGATGTCACTTACAGATCTACCACTATCATTTTGGGGTTATGCATTAGAAACAGCCGCATTCACTTTAAATAGGGCACCGTCTAAATCCGTTGAAACGACACCATATGAATTATGGTTTGGGAAGAAACCTAAATTGTCGTTCCTTAAAGTTTGGGGATGCGAAGCCTATGTAAAGAAGTTACAGCCGGACAAGCTTGAACCCAAAGCGGAAAAATGCGTCTTCATAGGATACCCGAAGGAAACTATTGGGTATACCTTCTATCATAGATCCGAAGGCAAAATCTTCGTTGCCAAGAATGGATCCTTTCTAGAGAAGAAATTTCTCTCGAAAGAAGTGACTGGAAGGAAAGTAGAACTCGACGAGGTTGTCGAACCTTCTCTCGAAATTGCGAGTAGCGCAGCACCGGAAGAAGTTCCTGTGGTGCCTGCACCAATAAGAGAGGAAGCTAATGATGGTGATCATGAAACTTCGGTTGAAGTTACTACAGAGCCTCGGAGGTCAACGAGAAATCGTACCACTCCAGATTGGTATGATTCCGTTATGAATGTCATGTTGGTGGACAACACCGATGACCCCGAGACATATGAGGAAGCGATGATGAGCCCAGATTCCAATAAATGGCAAGAAGCCATGAAATCCGAGATTGGATCCATGTACGAAAACCAAGTATGGACTTTGGTGGACTTACCGGATGGCCGGAAGGCTGTCGAGAACAAATGGATTTTCAAGAAGAAAACAGATGCTGATGGTAATGTTACTGTCTATAAAGCTCGACTTGTCGCAAAAGGGTTTCGACAAATTCAAGGAGTTGACTACGATGAGACTTTCTCACCGGTAGCGAAGCTAAAGTCTGTGAGGATTATGTTAGCAATCGCTGCATATTATGATTATGAGATATGGCAGATGGATGTCAAAACAGCATTCCTCAATGGAGACATTGATGAAGAGTTGTATATGATACAACCCAAAGGTTTTGTCGATCCTAAAGATGCTAACAAGGTATGCAAGCTTCAACGGTCCATCTATGGGTTGAGGCAAGCATCCCGAAGTTGGAATCAACGTTTTGATAAGGTAATCAAAAGTTTTGGTTTTATACAAACTTATGGAGAAGCTTGTATTTACAAGAAAGTGAGTGGGAGCTCTGTAGCATTCTTAATACTGTATGTGGATGACATATTGTTGATTGGGAATGATGTAGACCTTCTTAATAGTGTCAAAGAGTATTTGAATAATAGTTTTTCAATGAAGGATCTTGGCGAAGCAGCTTACATATTAGGCATAAAGATTTATAGAGATAGATCGAAACGCCAATTATCATTGTCACAAAGTACATATTTGGACAAAGTTCTAAAGAGGTTTGGAATGGAAGAAAGCAAGAAAGGGTTCTTGCCCATGTTGCCCAATACGACCTTGAGTAAAACTCAATGTCCGACATCGGCAGAAGATAGAGAAAGAATGAGTAAGACTCCCTATGCCTCAGCCATAGGATCTCTAATGTATGCCATGCTATGTACTAGACCCGACATTGCATATGCTGTTAGTTTAACTAGCAGATATCAAAGTGATCCAGGAGTGGATCATTGGACAGCGGTCAAAAACATCCTTAAGTACTTGAGAAGAACTAAGGATATGGTTCTTTCTTATGGAGGTGATGAACAGCTCGTTGTTAATGGTTACACCGATGCTAGTTGGAACACCGATCCGGATGATTCTAAATCACAATCTGGATACGTATTTATTTTGAATGATGCAGCAGTTAGCTGGAGGAGTGCAAAGCAAAGCGTTGTGGCGAGATCTTCAACTGAATCGGAATACATGGCTGCTTCGGAGGCTTCACAAGAAGCGATATGGATGAAAGAGTTCATTACAGAGCTGGGTGTGGTTCCTAGTGCGCTGGACCCAATGTCTATCTACTGTGATAACATGGGCGCCATGGCCAATGCGCAAGAACCAAGGTCACACAAGAAGCTGAAGCATATCAAGCTACGTTTTCACGCTATTCGAGAACATATCCAGGATGGGGATATAAAGATTTGCAAAGTACACACAGATCTGAATGTGGCGGATCCGTTGACTAAACCTCTCCCGAGGGCAAAACATGACCAACACCAAACTGCCATGGGTGTTCGGTATATTACCATGTAATCTAGATTAGATGACTCTAGTGCAAGTGGGAGACTGTTGGAGATATGCCCTAGAGGTAATAATAAATGTAGTTATTATTATATATCTTTGTGTTTATGATAAATGTTTACATTCATGCTATAATAGTATTAACAAGGAAACCATTAATACTTGTGTGATTTGTAAACTTAATTTGAAGTCCCTAGTATAGCCTCTATACTTCACTAGCTTGTTGGTTGATTGATGATGTGGTTTCTTTGTCATGAACATTGAGATGTTATCAACAACAAGATCATATCGTTAGGAGAATGATATGGTGGACATACTCCTATAGACAAGCGTAGCATAAAGATCAAGTCATTTCAATAGTTCAATTGCTATATGCTTTCTGATACATAGTAACCTAATTCCTTCGACCATGAGATCATGCATATCACCTTTACTGGATGGATGCTTTGATGTCATCAAACACCACACCGTAACAGGGTGGCTATAAAGGTGGCATTGAGTGTTCGGAAAGTATTGGTTGAAACACATGGATCAAGAGTGGGATTTGTCCATCCACATGACGGATAGATATTCTCTGGGCCCTCTCGGTGAAATGTCATCCAATTAGCTTGCAAGCATGTGACTTGGTCACAACGGATCACATATCACGGGAACGAGAAAAGAGTACTTATCAGTAACGAGGATGAACTAGGTATGCAGAGATACCGACGATCATAACCTCGGATAAGTAACATATCGTGAGACAAAGGGAAATTGGTATCGTATGTAAGTGGTTCATTCGATCGCAAAGTAATCGTAGAAATATGTGGGAGCCATATGAATTTCCAGATTCCTCTATTGGTTATTGTTCAGAGAAGTGTCTCGATCATGTCTGCATAATTCACGAACCGTAGGGAGACTGTAACACCCTCAGAATCGGACCTATGCAAGTTTGAGCAAAATTCGCCAAACCCGCATAGAAACGATTCAAAGGTGCCCACCAGGCACTTTCGTGCGGGTGGAAAACGAAGTAATAACATTACACAACAGTCCTCGATGGGACCCACAGAACAGATATATATATAACAGCGACTCGAAGAGTCAAGAATACAGATATAATATACAAGATCCAAATCACCTTGAAAACGATAGAGCGTCCAGCTACGGACAAGATGCAAATGGGGCTAAGAGCCCTGAAGAATAACCAATGGCGTCCATAACCCTGCCCAGGCCAAGCCGGAAGGGTAACCCTGCTAACGACGTCGATCTCAAAACCTGCTTAAACAAAAGGGGTGCCGACAAAGGGCAAAGAAAAAAAGAAGGAGCGTCAGTACTGAGGCCAGTACACGGCGAGACTAGAATTCGGCGGTCCTCGCCTACATAGGTATGGTGGACTGAGCGGCAGCGGCAGTATGCACTAGACAACCTATAGAGACTCGATACAACTGTCGGATTTAAGAGAGGGGTAAGAATGACCTACTCGGATCCAACCTGAAGCTATCACCAAACAAACCCATCCTGGCGTTTCCCCCTCGCGTCCAAACGAGGAAGTCAACCGAGGAACTCACACAGTTGGCATTTTTATTCAGTTATCGTTGCAGTAATTACTAGTCAGGTATAGATAATCATCCTGATAAAGTAAGCAGTGGGCACTTTTAGTTAACCATTCCGTGATAGTTGCAACAATTACTAATCAGGAACATATAGCATGAGATAAACCCAAAACCCAGCAGTTGTTGGTACTTTTATTCAGCCATTCCGTTGTAGTTGCAATACTTACTAGTCAGGTACAATGGTCGCAAGCGACACTCCAAACAAACAATTGTAGCCAGTATTAATTAGCCATTCCATTATAGTGAAGCTGATTACTAGTCATTATAAAGTCAAATTTATAGCAGTAAACTTTAGTTATGCTTGTCTATGGTCGAGATACTGTGCTCCAAGTCGTCCATAACCGCGGACACGGCTTTCAGAAAGTTTTACCCGGCCGGGGTGCACCAATAGCAACACACACTCGATCAACCTCGGAAAAACCAAATCAAAACCCAACGAGGCTTTCACGACAAAGCAATCACAGGATTCAGAAATATTTCAGGGGGCCACCCCTTGTAGTACACCCGCAACGAAGTAAGCTAGCTCCGAGACGGACCCAAGGTTTGTGGGGCCGGCGGTAAACGACAGCAGGTCCCCAAACGGGGACTGTCGATACCACGTAAACGGGTCACAATTCCTAAACAGTACAGTGTGCTCCTCGCACAAACGTAAATAAAGCAGTAGCATGGCATAAGTACAGGATCGTAAATAAAACCTCAAACTAGTTTGTGGCCCCAAGAAATAAGACGGAATCAAGCTCTGGCTAAGGGGGGTCCCATATACCTCCCGGATGTGGATAGCGCGATAAATCAAGGAACAGGTACCAAGTACTCGGGGTCCTACGGGACACAAGTGGGCGTTCGGAACCCAAATATTTTCTATCACCCACCGATGCCTCTGCTTATTTCAATTTTAGTTGTTAAACAGGAATTAAAGTGAACGATAAGTAAAACTAGAATCATCTCCAACATCAACATGCGGCAATACGTCAACAACTGTGGCACTTGACGACACACAACAGCACTTGAGCAAGCGACTACGACGCGCAAGTCCAACTATCTACCAAACAATAGGTAATAGGATGTGTCCGAGGCAATATAGGGCTGCAGGGGATATCACTGGTACGGAAAACTAGAGCATCGCAACACAGATAGCAATAGATCAACAGGAGGGAAGTAAATACTATAAAAGTAAGATAGGTAGAAAGGGGGAGATGCTCGCCTGAAAACATTGTCGAAGAGTGCCACCGAAGATCGGGGCGAAGCTCACATCAACTCAACGGCCTTATCCGCGAAGAAGCAAAACACTAGAAGAAACACCGGATGCAATATTTAATACAACGGCAGAAGATCGGCATGATGCATGAATGATGCATGGCATGGCAAGGTGCGATGCAATTAGGTCATATTAAGCGGAACCAGGGGTCCCGACAATTAATTATATGGTTCAGGTTGTTTAGTTACCCCGCAATTTAAATGTTGTTTAACAAGGCAAGATATGACGACGGTTCGATGCACAAATTTAAATGAGGCCAATATGAGACTAGATTTGCCCGCATGTGGGCCCCATGTTTAATTATTAGGTGAATCGGCATAAGGCCCCCAAACCACATGATATGCATGCGAGATGAATGATTTGATGTGCAACAATTGTATTATATTAAGAAATTAGGGTTTCGGGAAGAGATTCACACATTGAGGGGTCTCGACGGACTTGGGGTTCCGGGGTTCGGGGTTCGGGGTCGGTCTCGGGGTCCAGGGTTCGACGGTTCGGGCTCGGCGGGATCGTCCTCGAATTTCGGGGTAGATCTTGTCGAGTTCACTGCAACGGCCTTGTGGTTCCGATGACGACCTAGGCGGTTATCTAGGAGAAGCTCTTGTGGTTTCGCGAGGAAGTACTTGGTATGGCGTCGGGCTTCGGACTCGCCCTGGTTGCTGTCGTTCTTGTCGTGGCGAAGCTCTTGTCGGGGTAAAGCACTTGTTGTACCGGGGCGTTCTTGGCGATCTTCGGGTTCGGGGTCTCGGCACCCGGGTGAAGGACTCACGTGCGACGTCGTCGGCATCGGTACGGAAGGGCCTTGTCGTCCCGTAGCACAGATCTTGTCGAGTCCTCGAGTCGGGACGGTCTTGGCGTTCGGGGTGAAGCACTTGTCGTATTCGCATGGGCGACCTTGGCGTCCGGGTCCTCGGCATCGGATCTGGGGAGAAGTACTTGTCGCATCTGCCGTCTTCGGGTCTGCTCCAATCGGGTACATGACGGAGTACTTGTCGTCCCATGTGGTCTTCGGATCAGGCTCCGGGATCGGTCTTCGGGGATCGGTCTTGATCCTCGGACTCCGTGACGTAGATCATGAGGTCCCGGCTCTGAGGGTTCATCAGGTTCGACCGGGGATCTTGAGGTTCCATGTCGGCAATCTTGTCGCGGTCTTGTATAGGAACCAGTCTCAACACCCAACAGCCTAGTACCAACTTGGTACTACACAGAAATGTGCACGGTTGGAGGCAGAGACACTCGCTGCGGCCAGGGTAGCAGGTAGGCGACGACGGGTGGCCACGAGACCTGCGGCCGGAGACGGGGAGGAGGGTCGCTGTCTCCGGGCGGCGCTGGAGAAGGCGGGCCCGCGAAGGGGGATGGCACGGTGAGGGGGACTCGAGGCGGCCGGGCACAGCGGCGCGAGGGGGGGTCGTCGACGGTGGTCATGGCGTTCGGAGACAGCAGGCGCGACGGAGAGAATCCGCGCCGGCGGCGCTGGGCGCGGGCTCGGGGCGAGCTAGCAGGGGACGAGGCCGGCGGTCGCGGGGCGGGGCAGAGAGACGCGTCGGGGCCGGTGGGGCGAGCGGGGCAGGGCGAAAAAGGGGCGGCGGCGACCAGAGGGGAAGGCGGCCGGCGGGAGGAGCGACGGCGACACTGGGGCGAGCGGCCGTCGAGGCGGTCGGCGGGGTGGGCGAGCTGGTGGCGGGCCGGCGAGCGGCGGCGCCTGAGGCCAGGAGAGGGAGGCGGGCGGCGGGCGCGCTCGGGGTCGGGGTCGGCGAGCGCGGCGGTCGCCGGGGAGAGGAGGCGCGAGGCGAGCATGGCGGTAAGGGGAGGCCGCTTGCGGGGGGGGCGAGCTCGCTGGAGAGGGCGCGGTGGTGGCGGCGGCAGAGGAGGACGATGGGTAGAGGGAGAAGGCCGCGCGTGGTCGGGTGGGAGTTGGTGGCTGTGAGGGAGTGGCCAGGGGTGGGGTCCAGGTGGATGAGTGGGGAGATGGCTGCGGGTGGGCCAGAGGGGTGGCGGGCCCCAGCGGTCAGGGAGAGTGGCGGGCTGGGTGAGAGAGTGGCTGTGTGGGTCGCGTGCTGGACGCGGGCAGGTGGGTGGGGCCGCGCGGGTGGGACCAGCAAGGAGAGAGAAGAGAGGTGGGAGTGGGGCTAGTTAGGTGGCAGTTTCTGGTTGGGTAGAGGGGGAGAGAGGGTGAGGTGTCACTAGGGGATTGGGTGCGGTGATGTGGAGGCTGGGTGTGGGTAGGGTTTTAGGTAGCTGTAGGATTACGAGGTGGACCGATTTAAAAATGGGGGTGGTCGTTCGGGTCGATTCGGCCCGTTCGACTGCCCCCGCTAAAACAATTAAACTTTTTATTTGTTTTAAACGGGCCGTATGCAAACCGATAGCGGCCAAAATAATTAATCCGGAGAACCGGGCTTTGCGTTTGAATTAAGATGGGGCATTTGGAAAACAAATCGGGCGTTGCGAAAAATAGTTTTTGACAAACAACATATGATGATGACGATGCAATGCACAAAACAACGCGATTTTCTAGTAGTGGTTTTTGCGGGATGCCACAATTCGACACCACTAACAATGGATCTCGCCCTCGAGATCCGCCTCATGGTACCGGAAGGAAGGTCGGTGATCTGCGTCTTCTCGTATCGTGTAGATCCTCGCGACACCACTAACGAAGGTTCGTTGTTCCTGAACGTCGAGAGAACACTTCGGGAACAAAAGGTCGAAGGTAGAGGTATCGCAAATAAAGCCACCCCTAACTTCCGTGGACGGAGTAAAATTGCTGGATCCACTGATTCGACGTACAAGAGCGAATGATAAGAGCAGTGGTAGGGTAGCTACTCCATCCCACACTCAAACCATTTCTCTGCACGCGAATAGACGGATTATGCAACAAACTCTCGGAATTAGACTGAAGATCTCGACAAGCGAGGTTCGGAAACAAAGGAGTGATGCAGACTCTGCATCGGATCTGGCGTAGATGATGTCGTCGCGTCGGAAAACACCAGGAGATACCACAGAAATCGTATGAAAGACACACTGATTAGGTTCCGCGATGGTTCCATTGGCATGAACAACACATGCTCAAGGTATACTCCAACTTCACCAATGCTTGTCCTTCTCATATGTTTTTCAACGACACTGATATCCAGCAAGGAACACATATGGATTAAGAGCTCAAGAACAAAAGATTGGAGGAAGGGTACAACAGACAAGTTGCAGATTGATGATCGTAGCACCTCCGTTACAAAAAGGGAGAAAGAGAAACCCTAAAGGTACGACGGAAACCCAACCACGAGAAATCCTGGACTCGAAGAGAGAGAAGATAGCGGATTCAAAACACGTCGAGATAAGAGGAGAATAGCAGAGGGGTAAGGAGTAAAAGCAGACCTAATCAGAACTATCCAACGGATTTTCAAAAATAGTTTTGACACTCTACTTCGGCCGTTAGCTAGGTTATCCTACAGGCTGGACTTGTGGGGTATCGCAACTGCTGAGCTCTGATACCACTCTGTAACACCCTCAGAATCGGACCTATGCAAGTTTGAGCAAAATTCGCCAAACCCGCATAGAAACGATTCAAAGGTGCCCACCAGGCACTTTCGTGCGGGTGGAAAACGAAGTAATAACATTACACAACAGTCCTCGATGGGACCCACAGAACAGATATATATAACAGCGACTCGAAGAGTCAAGAATACAGATATAATATACAAGATCCAAATCACCTTGAAAACGATAGAGCGTCCAGCTACGGACAAGATGCAAATGGGGCTAAGAGCCCTGAAGAATAACCAATGGCGTCCATAACCCTGCCCAGGCCAAGCCGGAAGGGTAACCCTGCTAACGACGTCGATCTCAAAACCTGCTTAAACAAAAGGGGTGCCGACAAAGGGCAAAGAAAAAAAGAAGGAGCGTCAGTACTGAGGCCAGTACACGGCGAGACTAGAATTCGGCGGTCCTCGCCTACATAGGTATGGTGGACTGAGCGGCAGCGGCAGTATGCACTAGACAACCTATAGAGACTCGATACAACTGTCGGATTTAAGAGAGGGGTAAGAATGACCTACTCGGATCCAACCTGAAGCTATCACCAAACAAACCCATCCTGGCGTTTCCCCCTCGCGTCCAAACGAGGAAGTCAACCGAGGAACTCACACAGTTGGCATTTTTATTCAGTTATCGTTGCAGTAATTACTAGTCAGGTATAGATAATCATCCTGATAAAGTAAGCAGTGGGCACTTTTAGTTAACCATTCCGTGATAGTTGCAACAATTACTAATCAGGAACATATAGCATGAGATAAACCCAAAACCCAGCAGTTGTTGGTACTTTTATTCAGCCATTCCGTTGTAGTTGCAATACTTACTAGTCAGGTACAATGGTCGCAAGCGACACTCCAAACAAACAATTGTAGCCAGTATTAATTAGCCATTCCATTATAGTGAAGCTGATTACTAGTCATTATAAAGTCAAATTTATAGCAGTAAACTTTAGTTATGCTTGTCTATGGTCGAGATACTGTGCTCCAAGTCGTCCATAACCGCGGACACGGCTTTCAGAAAGTTTTACCCGGCCGGGGTGCACCAATAGCAACACACACTCGATCAACCTCGGAAAAACCAAATCAAAACCCAACGAGGCTTTCACGACAAAGCAATCACAGGATTCAGAAATATTTCAGGGGGCCACCCCTTGTAGTACACCCGCAACGAAGTAAGCTAGCTCCGAGACGGACCCAAGGTTTGTGGGGCCGGCGGTAAACGACAGCAGGTCCCCAAACGGGGACTGTCGATACCACGTAAACGGGTCACAATTCCTAAACAGTACAGTGTGCTCCTCGCACAAACGTAAATAAAGCAGTAGCATGGCATAAGTACAGGATCGTAAATAAAACCTCAAACTAGTTTGTGGCCCCAAGAAATAAGACGGAATCAAGCTCTGGCTAAGGGGGGTCCCATATACCTCCCGGATGTGGATAGCGCGATAAATCAAGGAACAGGTACCAAGTACTCGGGGTCCTACGGGACACAAGTGGGCGTTCGGAACCCAAATATTTTCTATCACCCACCGATGCCTCTGCTTATTTCAATTTTAGTTGTTAAACAGGAATTAAAGTGAACGATAAGTAAAACTAGAATCATCTCCAACATCAACATGCGGCAATACGTCAACAACTGTGGCACTTGACGACACACAACAGCACTTGAGCAAGCGACTACGACGCGCAAGTCCAACTATCTACCAAACAATAGGTAATAGGATGTGTCCGAGGCAATATAGGGCTGCAGGGGATATCACTGGTACGGAAAACTAGAGCATCGCAACACAGATAGCAATAGATCAACAGGAGGGAAGTAAATACTATAAAAGTAAGATAGGTAGAAAGGGGGAGATGCTCGCCTGAAAACATTGTCGAAGAGTGCCACCGAAGATCGGGGCGAAGCTCACATCAACTCAACGGCCTTATCCGCGAAGAAGCAAAACACTAGAAGAAACACCGGATGCAATATTTAATACAACGGCAGAAGATCGGCATGATGCATGAATGATGCATGGCATGGCAAGGTGCGATGCAATTAGGTCATATTAAGCGGAACCAGGGGTCCCGACAATTAATTATATGGTTCAGGTTGTTTAGTTACCCCGCAATTTAAATGTTGTTTAACAAGGCAAGATATGACGACGGTTCGATGCACAAATTTAAATGAGGCCAATATGAGACTAGATTTGCCCGCATGTGGGCCCCATGTTTAATTATTAGGTGAATCGGCATAAGGCCCCCAAACCACATGATATGCATGCGAGATGAATGATTTGATGTGCAACAATTGTATTATATTAAGAAATTAGGGTTTCGGGAAGAGATTCACACATTGAGGGGTCTCGACGGACTTGGGGTTCCGGGGTTCGGGGTTCGGGGTCGGTCTCGGGGTCCAGGGTTCGACGGTTCGGGCTCGGCGGGATCGTCCTCGAATTTCGGGGTAGATCTTGTCGAGTTCACTGCAACGGCCTTGTGGTTCCGATGACGACCTAGGCGGTTATCTAGGAGAAGCTCTTGTGGTTTCGCGAGGAAGTACTTGGTATGGCGTCGGGCTTCGGACTCGCCCTGGTTGCTGTCGTTCTTGTCGTGGCGAAGCTCTTGTCGGGGTAAAGCACTTGTTGTACCGGGGCGTTCTTGGCGATCTTCGGGTTCGGGGTCTCGGCACCCGGGTGAAGGACTCACGTGCGACGTCGTCGGCATCGGTACGGAAGGGCCTTGTCGTCCCGTAGCACAGATCTTGTCGAGTCCTCGAGTCGGGACGGTCTTGGCGTTCGGGGTGAAGCACTTGTCGTATTCGCATGGGCGACCTTGGCGTCCGGGTCCTCGGCATCGGATCTGGGGAGAAGTACTTGTCGCATCTGCCGTCTTCGGGTCTGCTCCAATCGGGTACATGACGGAGTACTTGTCGTCCCATGTGGTCTTCGGATCAGGCTCCGGGATCGGTCTTCGGGGATCGGTCTTGATCCTCGGACTCCGTGACGTAGATCATGAGGTCCCGGCTCTGAGGGTTCATCAGGTTCGACCGGGGATCTTGAGGTTCCATGTCGGCAATCTTGTCGCGGTCTTGTATAGGAACCAGTCTCAACACCCAACAGCCTAGTACCAACTTGGTACTACACAGAAATGTGCACGGTTGGAGGCAGAGACACTCGCTGCGGCCAGGGTAGCAGGTAGGCGACGACGGGTGGCCACGAGACCTGCGGCCGGAGACGGGGAGGAGGGTCGCTGTCTCCGGGCGGCGCTGGAGAAGGCGGGCCCGCGAAGGGGGATGGCACGGTGAGGGGGACTCGAGGCGGCCGGGCACAGCGGCGCGAGGGGGGGTCGTCGACGGTGGTCATGGCGTTCGGAGACAGCAGGCGCGACGGAGAGAATCCGCGCCGGCGGCGCTGGGCGCGGGCTCGGGGCGAGCTAGCAGGGGACGAGGCCGGCGGTCGCGGGGCGGGGCAGAGAGACGCGTCGGGGCCGGTGGGGCGAGCGGGGCAGGGCGAAAAAGGGGCGGCGGCGACCAGAGGGGAAGGCGGCCGGCGGGAGGAGCGACGGCGACACTGGGGCGAGCGGCCGTCGAGGCGGTCGGCGGGGTGGGCGAGCTGGTGGCGGGCCGGCGAGCGGCGGCGCCTGAGGCCAGGAGAGGGAGGCGGGCGGCGGGCGCGCTCGGGGTCGGGGTCGGCGAGCGCGGCGGTCGCCGGGGAGAGGAGGCGCGAGGCGAGCATGGCGGTAAGGGGAGGCCGCTTGCGGGGGGGGCGAGCTCGCTGGAGAGGGCGCGGTGGTGGCGGCGGCAGAGGAGGACGATGGGTAGAGGGAGAAGGCCGCGCGTGGTCGGGTGGGAGTTGGTGGCTGTGAGGGAGTGGCCAGGGGTGGGGTCCAGGTGGATGAGTGGGGAGATGGCTGCGGGTGGGCCAGAGGGGTGGCGGGCCCCAGCGGTCAGGGAGAGTGGCGGGCTGGGTGAGAGAGTGGCTGTGTGGGTCGCGTGCTGGACGCGGGCAGGTGGGTGGGGCCGCGCGGGTGGGACCAGCAAGGAGAGAGAAGAGAGGTGGGAGTGGGGCTAGTTAGGTGGCAGTTTCTGGTTGGGTAGAGGGGGAGAGAGGGTGAGGTGTCACTAGGGGATTGGGTGGGGTGATGTGGAGGCTGGGTGTGGGTAGGGTTTTAGGTAGCTGTAGGATTACGAGGTGGACCGATTTAAAAATGGGGGTGGTCGTTCGGGTCGATTCGGCCCGTTCGACTGCCCCCGCTAAAACAATTAAACTTTTTATTTGTTTTAAACGGGCCGTATGCAAACCGATAGCGGCCAAAATAATTAATCCGGAGAACCGGGCTTTGCGTTTGAATTAAGATGGGGCATTTGGAAAACAAATCGGGCGTTGCGAAAAATAGTTTTTGACAAACAACATATGATGATGACGATGCAATGCACAAAACAACGCGATTTTCTAGTAGTGGTTTTTGCGGGATGCCACAGAGACACACTTAAGGATTCGACGTTGTTTGAGTAGTTATGGTATTATGAGAAAGAGACCGAATGTTGTTCGGAGTCTCGGATGGGATCCGGGATATCACGAGGAGATCCGGAATGGTCCGGAGAATAAGATTCATATAAGGAAAGTTCCGTTTCGGAGTTGGGGAATGGTTCCGGTGTTTTCATCGGGAACATTCTAGAAGGTCCCGGAATGTCCGGCACTCCGGAGGGGAAAGGGTACATGAATGTGTCATTACATATTGGAATGATTGCATCATGTACTAAGTATTCTTGCTGTCCCAAATAAAGGATTTATTTAAATCCTAAATTGAAAAGTCAAACGGCTAGTTTGAAAGTCAAACGGCAGTTTTGGGAAGTGGGAAAAGAGGAGGAGAGGTGGAGGCCGAGTTGGAGGGGAATTCCTCCCCTTGGCCGGCGCACCTCCCTAGGCCGAGTTGGGGAGGAACTCCTCCCCTTGGCCGGCCAGCCCTCCCACCTATATAAGGAGGGGCAGGGCTCCCCTCCTAGACACACAAGTTTCCTATCCTCTAAACTAAACCCTAGATCTAGACCCCGGTTTAGAGCTATTCGGTTTAGAGCCTTCTAATTGGTTTAGAGCCCTCTAATTGGTGTGTCTAATTACTAGACCACTAATAGCCTCTCTCATAAGCTCCACCATACTCGCACCGGCTTAAGGCGAAGCCCTGCGGGATTTCCCCTCTACTTCCGGTACCACGCCGTTGTGCTGCCGGAATCGCGAGGAGAGTGCTACAACCTCCGCTGCCTGCTGGAACAAGGGAGAGGAAGGTCTTCGTCGAGTACCGAACGTGTGACCGACTGCGGGAGCGCTGCCGGAACGTGGCGCTGGAAGGATCGTCTACGCGATCTTGAGATCGGATAGAGTACGACTACATCACCCACGAGAATCTGCTCTCGTTAAACACTTTGGAATCTTCGAGGGTGAGTTATTCCATCGACTCGTTGCTGCAATCTAGTAGATAGATCTTGGCTTGTTTGTTTGTATGCGATAGAAAATTTTTGTTTTCCATGCTACGAACCCCTACAGTTTTGCCCATGCAAACTCTCCCACTGTTTTGCCCAAAAAACAGTTTCTGGACATCTGATGCCCAAGTCTCAGCCATTTTATTCTGTGAAGTTTGGTAGCAGTAGGTGTTGCTTCTGTGGTTTGGTCCTTATGGAAAACCAGGAATGCAGCTTGCTTTAACAATTTGTTTCCTTATGATCCTACTAGTGTTATAGCTCAATCTGCTCTCTCGATGAATTGGTGGGTTGATCTCCGGATTCGAGGGCTGGGAGGCTTACAACGCAGAGGAGCAAGAATGCTGCTGAGATTTTCAGTAAAAAAGAAGGGTTGGGCACCGATGGTGCTTAGGATAGCAGGCTGGATAAGCAGAACAGTTTGATGTGTGCCTTTGTTTTTGTTGATGGCGAGAAAAGCTGCTGGAGCAGTAGCAGTAACAGTCCTGAAACTTGTTCTTTTTGAATAGTCTATATGTGTTGATTTTCTTGCTGTCACTTGGTCATTTGCTTGCTGTCACTTGCTGTAATGATCTTCTAGTATAGAAATCCTTGGTACTTAGTGTGAAGTAGTAAAAATGACAACAAGGATTGTTGTATTCTCATTTGCTTGCTATCACTTAGTCATTTGTTGTCATTTGTTCACAGAACTGAAATAGTACAAATGACAGCAATATGCTTGCTGTGTTGTGCTTGCTCTGCTTGCTGTTGTCCTTGTTGTGCTTGCTCTTCTTCTTAGTCTGGAACATCCACATACTATATGTCCACCCTACTTGTGTTGCTACTACTTCTATGCTACTTGAGCTGCTACTACTTCTATTATTTGTGCTGCTACCACTATTTGTTCCTTATATCCATCCTAGTGTTGCTCTGGCTACTACTATCTGTGGTGCTACTGTGCTTCTACTACTATCTATGCTGGGACAACAACACCTTGAAATTGTGCTTGTGCTTGTATGAAGCACTTTATTATGTCGTGTATGCAGGTTCTTGTATGAAATGAGTCCCGATTTTTGCCGGAATGTTGATTAACTTCTGTTTCGGCAGAAATCGGGCACTCCTAGTTTAAGAAAATTAGCAAAGGTTATGCCGGATTTTTCCGTGCATTTAACCAATTATTTGTTTTTTATTAGTGCAAAGATGTGTGACAACGACGAGGCTGGATGTTCTAAGCGCATCAGCGCTGAAGGAGAACTCAGACCTCCGAATAAACAATTGACATTCTGGGAGGCAGCCCAACGGCTAGAAGACGATGAAGATTACCATCCTTCGGAGAGCGAGGATGATGAGATGGAAGACGCGGAGGAAGAAGCCGAAGGAACGGCGGGTGATGAAACCACTGATGGCGGCGAGGGTACATGCAGTGGTAGCAATCCTCCTAAGAAGAAGAAGAAGCCGAAGGACCGGCGCCCGAACACGGTCGGCACGGTCAGGGAGGAAATTACCGAAGTGAGCCCAACATGGGTTCCTTTGGAGCCCGACCTTGTCTTCAAAGGGTACGGTGAGCAAGTGGTGGCGATCACCCGGACAACCATCTCGATCAACACTGAGAATCTCCGGCATAAATATAATGGCCACTTGCGCACACTCCTCTTCGAGAAGCTGCACGCAAGATACAAGTTCCCCGCTAAGTATCAGAACACAAATTATCATGGGAACGAAGTAAACAAATCCGCCCTCACAAAGATGAGCACCGCCCTGGCCAGCTGGAGAACCCGGATAAAGAAGAAGATCTATAAAGAAGGCAAAAGTCTCGAGGATATCCAGAAGATTGACCCGCAGATCACCGGAACAGTTCCGGGAGTTCAAGGAGAGGTATGAATCCGAAAGAGCCCTGGCCAATAGTAATCGGGGAAAGGTGCTACGGGCGATGAATATAGGTCATCACCATCTCGGATCTGGTGGATACAGAACCGCGGAGGCCAAATGGAATAAGGAGGACGAAGAGTATAGATCCAAGGGGATAGAAACCCCTTTGCGAAATTCGAACCCGGGCAGGTTCGAAACTTCATCAGGGCCCGTTACCATGTGGACCCAAAAACCAAACAACTCACCGCGGATCCTGCGGTGAAGGAATTCGAGGAAATTGTGGTAAGTATAATCTAATTACCGCGGATCAACTCGATTGCATTCTAATCGATGATCTAAACGATTCACTGTTACTTCTTTTGCAGGAGGAGGAAATTGTTGCTAGTCATGGATCCCAGGGTTCCTCATCCCAGGGGTCGACGGCGGCCACCCGGTGGGATAACCCTTTTAACAGGGCGATGGACCAGGCCAAGAAAATAGAGTCGGTTACGAAGAAGCCATCGTCGGCTGACCGTCTGGCCGGCCTCGAGGGTAAGAATTGGGTGGATCATTTTGGTCCACCGCCGAGGACGCATGTGGCGCCGTCGGGAAGGAGCGAGGAGGAAAACCGCGAGGTTCAAGAACTTAAGGAACAAGTGGCGCGGATCCCGCAGATCGTCCAAGACAACCTGGCAATCACCATCACGTCCTTCCTGCCTACCTTGGTGGAGTCAATAGCGAACTGGAGTGCGGGTGGTCGAGTAGGGCCGTGCCCGATTCCAAGCATGGTCAGCAGCCACTCGAACAACGCGGCGCCGGCGAATCAGGCGAACTACGTGTTCGTGACTCCGCCCGCTAGCACCGCGGCGCCGCAAGTGTTGGTGACTCCCCTTGCCATCACCGCGGCATCGGAGTACATGTTGGTGGGCCCCCTGCCATAGTCGCGGCGGCACCGGAGCTCCAAGCACCCGGCGGTAGGGAGAATACACCGGCGGCCAGCACCGCGCCATCAAGCAGCCCTTCCGTCTCTTGCACGCCCGTCGCCGTATGCGGTGCCTCGACATTAGCCGATCTTGACGCCATCACGGTAAACAAATTGCTTTACCACCTTTCATGCCATCTATTACTCTTATGGCATCTCTGACGACGCCGTACATGTTTTCTGCAGACGGATGTTTCTTGCACTCTCTTATGCTACGTGAACAACGAGCTGAGGGATGTTGCCAAGGGTACCATCGTTCAACCCTTGCAGTGCACGTTCCACTCAAGGCCGATGCCAGATAGCGTGCACAGGGTTAAAATTAGTCGAGTGCTAAGGGGCTGCGACGACCTGGAACCTCCCATTCAACCCCCAGGAGCGGATGAAGAAGAGTCGGCTGTCCTTAGAAGTTGCTTCGGCTTATTCTTGCAATGGCCAAAGAGCATGATCCGTTTGGGGACGGCGGGGGCCATCATGCCACAGACAACAGCACCGCATGTCCTCGTGCCAGCGACAAGCGGTGGCAAGGCCCCCTTACCGCCCTCGTCGTCACCTCCACGCGGTGGGTCGGATGATCATGTTGATGATATGCACATGGCGTAGGATCCGGCCGAGGATGACAAAGACTGGAATGATCACTTCTTCAACACTCAGTTTAGCAACGAAGACCTAGCTGGTGGCCCCACAGAGAAAGCCACTATCACCAAGCGTCTGTTTGGTTCTCAGGAGACGCCTCCAGCTTGCGCCTTTACAGAGCCAGCTGATACAAACCAACCGGCCCTTTATTATAAGCCCTGACACACTACATAGGGCGGTCGGTGCTCAGATTGCGGTGCCTGCCCGCTCTCCAAAAGGAAAAAAGGGCAGGAAAAGAAAATCTAGCAGCTCGAGCTAGTCGGTGGCGTCAACAACTGCGAATCCGATCAGGTTTCGGGACGGGCCACCAAGACCCGAGGGTATTATGTGGAGGATTCATGTGGCAGGTGAGCCCATGCTACCTAAGAATTTGCGGAGGCTCGCCAGTTCAGAACTGCAGAGTGTGCATGATGGCGTGCTGACGATAGAGAGACGCCTTCTATCGGAGAAAGATCCCTCGCACTCGGTATTCGTGGTTAAGGTGCCACCAGGCTTGGGGTTCATCGACAATGCCCCTGCGGATCTGTTCTTCCTGCGGTTCGACGACATCTTCAATATGTTCCACCTATACCCGCTGCACTATACCATGGTCCGCCTGTTTTCTCTCAGCCTGGCCATGCAGATCATTAGAGAGAACACACCGGGCATGCGTGACGGCTGCTACATGCGTGACGGCTGCTTGGGTTCCCCCGCTGAATGACGTATCGTGGCCTCGTACCTAAAAAGAACCCTCATGGCGAACAAGACAAAGGAATACATTCTCGTGCCTTACTTTCCCGAGTAAGTCGTTATTCACTCGCCACCATCGATTGGCTTTATTAGATTATCATCATTCTTTTTCCAACACATTCCATTTGAATTTTTTGCGCAGAGATGAACACTGCACGCTCATCTCCTTATCGCCGAAGCATTCCCACGCCACGTATTTCGACTCGGGGAGTCTAGAAAAGAAGAAAAACTACGACAAGATCAAGGAAGTTCTGGATGATGCTCTCACTGGCTATGCCTCGACGGAAGGCACCACCTTCGTGCGTATGAAGGTCAAGTTCGGCAGGCACGTCTTCAACCACGTAACGGAGTTCCCCTGCGTGAAGCGGCCGGAAAACAGTAAGAAGGAAGCCTACTACACACTCCATCACATGAGGGCGTTCCTACTTGACCAGCAGAATTCTACACTGCCAGACCATCTCAAACAGTGGGCCGAAGCAAAGGCCAAGATCACTGATTCAGATATTAGACAAGAGATGTATCGTATCCAGCAGCAGTTTGGGGCAATCATCTTTCGTGATGTCATGACTTCGGGGGGGATCTTCTATGGAGGAAATATCCCAAATAACCGTGACATAGAAGATCGCCTAGAGATGCAGGGTGACTATAGGAAGTTCATGACGAGACAAGGCGTCCTCCCATTCCCTAAGCCGAGCCAGAAGGCTTGATGTTGGCCTAGTTGTAGTTACAAACTATAGATGACCTTTGTGTGTGTGTGGACAAGTGTACATGCTACTACTTATCTTATTAGGTTTATGAATTATCACTTATTTCTTTTGCTTATTATTATTATATATCAATCAATGCTTGGTTTTTTTGCTTACTCTTTGGTCCTTCTTTTTTCCTTACTCTTTTTTCAAGAATAATGCCGATGATTGAAATGTCGTGGCATACTATATATGTGAATGTGCTACGATGGGATTGTGAGCCTTGTGATATGCACAAGTCCAGGTCTTGTGCATCCTACTTGGCTCACGGTTCCATCGTAGCATATTCCTGTGTCCAACGACCTATGTATATATATGAGGCATTCTTTTCGAGTTATTTTTGTCTTTTTCGAGAATAATGCCGATGATTGAAATGTCGTGGCACACTATATATGTGAATGTGTTGCGATGGGATTGTTCGCCTTGTGCTATGCATAGGTCCAGGTGTTGTGCATCCTACTTGGCGAACAGTTCCATCGTAGCATATTCCTGTGTCCAACGACCTAGCTAGTTATATATGAGTCATGCTTTTTGAGTTAGTTTGGTCTTTTTCGAGAATAATACCGATGATCGAAATGTCGTGGCACACTATATGTGAATGTGCTACGATGGGATTGTCCGCCTTGTGCTATGCACAGGTCCAGGTGTTGTGCATCCTACTTGGCGGACGGTTCCATCGTAGCATATTCCTGTGTCGAACAACCTAGTTATATATGAGGCATGCTTTTTGAGTATGGTCTTTTTGATTTAGGAGTACTTTCTATAAGTGTATCTTCATATGCAAATTTAATTATACATGTTCTTTTCAATCACCGGTTAATTATTATTGTCAACTTGTAGATGACGTGGTACGTCGTGTACAAGGGACGGGTTCCCGGAGTCTACGATGATTGGGAAGACTGTCGAAGACAGGTGCACCATTTCAGCGGCAATAGCTACAAAGGGTACAACACTATGGCGGAGGCGGAAGCTAGATACACGCGCTATCTAGCGGGAGTTAGGACGAGGAACCGGATGAAGACCTACACCTTTTGTCGCGGTGATCATGCTTATCTTCTTTGGTTGTTTATCTCGCGTTTGTGTCTAGCTAGTTTAGATGTCTAGGCGAGCTTCCGAGCTCTAACTTGTCCAATCGACACATGTATTCGCATGTCACCAACTACTTTGTAACTTGATCGAAACAATGTATAACTTATGTATTCATGTATGAGACTTATCTATATGTATTTGTTTCAATCTTGTTTTGCGAATTGTGTATTTATATATATATATAACTATATATCTTATATCTGTGTGTATATCTGCTTATATAATCTGTATTGTATATCATCTGGCCCTGAAATTAAAAAAAACACCTGTGGCGCACATGGCACAGCTTCTGTGGCGCACAATGCCTAAAGCGCACCTGCGCAGGCTTGTGGTGCACTGCAACGTGCGCCACAGAAGATCCAATGCGTAGCGCACCTGCCAACATATCCATGGCGCACTAGCAGGTGCGCTACGCCTATCTCCACATAATCGTGGCGCACCAGGCAGTGCGCCACGGCTAGGAGATAGCCGTAGCGCAAGGCCCGTGGCGCACCACTAGTGCGCCACGGATGGGCCTTTTAGGTGCGCCACAGACAACCATTTTCCTAGTAGTGGAAGGACAGGAAGGACCCAAAAAACTCGACACGGAGGTCGCGTTGGTCAACCTGATGCAGGTCATGGTAATCGAGGAAACATGGACGCAATCGTACCTACGGTACCTGATAAACGGGGAACTGCCTGATGACCCGACAGATGCCCGACGCATATCTCGTCGATCCAAGGCCTTCACCATCATCAATGGCAAGCTGTACAAGCACAGCATTTTGGGTGTACTCCAAAGGTGCGTCACCATCGGTGATGGCAAAACCATCCTCCAAGACATCCACGAGGGCATCTGTGGCCATCACACGAGCAGCCGCGCCCTCGTCGCTAAAGCTCTACGAGCTGGGTTCTACTGGCCAACGGCCATGAACGATGCCAAGGACATCGTCCGAAGGTGCAACGACTGCTAGAGGTTCGCAGATAAACCGCATGCACCAGGATCGGAGCTCAGGCCCATACCCCTGGCCTGGCCCTTCGCCCAATGGGGCCTCGACATGATTGGAAAAATGCCCAAGTCCCCAAAAGGAGGCCACGTCTACCTGCTGTACGCAGTCGACAAGTTCACCAAATGGATCGAAGCCATGCCCATTACCAACCAAAAGGGCAAAACGGCCGTGAAGTTCTTCTAATCCATAGTATACAGGTTCGGCGTGCCGCACAACATCATCATGGACAACGGGTTGAACTTAATCTCCAAAGAATTCTAGGACTTCTGCGAAGGCCTCGGGATCAACATATCATACGCCTCCGTGGCGCACCCACAAACCAACGGGCAGGTCAAAAAGGCCAATAGCCTCGTAGGAGGCAGCATCAAGAAATGCCTACCGAGCCCACTCGAACGGCTTGCGGGATCCAGGGCAGAAGAGCTACCCTCCGTCCTCTGGAGCTTGCGCACAACGCCAAACAGCTCAACTGGCTACACGCCCTTCTTCATGGTGCATGGAGCCAAAGCCGTGTTGCATGCAGAGGTACGCCATAAGGCCCCACGGGTTGTCGCCTACAGCGAAGCCGAATCGACGGCCGCACTCAAAGACGTCGTCGCCACACTCGACGAGGCATGCGACATCGTCGCGGCTCGCTCGGCGGTCTACCAGCAGAGCCTCCACAACTATCACAGCCGTCGGCTGCGCCCAAGGTCCTTCATCAAAGGAGACCTCGTCTTATAACTCAAGCAAGAGCGGCCGAAAAATCTCGAGTCACCCTGGGAAGGACCATACGTCGTCACCGAAGTCATCCCAGGTGGCGCTTACCGCCTCAAGCACGTGGAGTCTGGAGTTGCATACTCTAATCCATAGGACGTTGCACAATTGTGACGCTTCTACCCCTAGCTATCCCCCTTTACTTTCAATAAGGCTACTTAGCCAAGGCTACTCAGCCGAACAATGTACCTCCTCATTACGATATGAATAAAGCTAAGTGTCTCGCCTGAAAATCTATCTTTTCCTCACATTTCTTTATGTTACAACACACTCGGGGGATCCCCCTCACCTCACGACTCTATCGACTAAGGATAACGCATGTACACCTGAGTAGCTGATCACGTCAGGCTAACGAAAAGGGCATGCATACAACCAAGCACCACGTGCTAATACAAATAACCTTTACAATAAGGGCATAACACGCCCACTCGAAGTATATACAAGTTTTACATATATCTTTTTCACAGGGCCTACCTATTCTGAAGGATCACATGCGCCCGCTGCTCAAACAGATCTACAATATCTTCGGCATACTGCCTAACAGCCGCGTAATGAGGGCGCATATCCCATAGACCACCATATGGTCGAGGGGGTGGTCCAGCGGACACCGCTGCAAGATCAACATCTGGGCGGTGCAGACGAACAAGTGACAGGGCGGCCTTCACCCCTGCAACCAACTGGTGCCGCACCAGCTCCCTGACGTGACCCACATCCCGAAACTTTGCCAGAAAACCCCATAGAGTCGAAGGCGCGTCATCAAGGGGGAACATGGCGTGCATAATCGACGCCAGGGAAATCCTCACCTGCCCAGCACCCGTGACACTTGGTGAGCGCGGTCCTGCACAGTCGCAAGGACCGTGGCCCGGTTGCGATCCATCCAGAAAAAGCCTCTGGCTTCCATATCCTGCTGGGTCAAGCAGTTGATCCGAACTGCAACACGCTCCTTCTCCTCCCTCGGAACAAGGTTGGCACCTACAGCAAATACAGAGTAAGATGACTCGCAAACCAGATGCATCCGAAAAGTAGCAGTAGCTCAAAGAAACTTACACTGCAGCTGCTCGGCCAATTGCCGCAGCTCCCCCATCAGATATTCCTCTCTGGCGGTAGCTTGCTCCGCCTTCGATTTCCATACATCCGCATGGCCTCGGATGCCAAGTATCTCCTTCTCAAGACTGCGGACTCGGTCACAAAGAAAAACAAGTTGCGACGCATCATCCAAGGATGGTCGCGGATGCGGAGCAAACGAAGTATCAACGGGGTCCTCACCCGAAGGTCCCTAAAGGACAACAGACAAGAGTATGAACAACGAATGACTGAGCAATAGCTCGAAGGCTCATTTATATACAACAAAAGGCCACTACGTGGCACAGGGAAATTGTTCATCAAATATTACAACAAAAGTAGAAGACAACTATCCTACAACTACAACGACAAAGCCTAAGCAGCTGCATCCTAAGTGGCCTCGGAGCCAGAGTGCCTGCTCTTGACCTCCTCCTGCTGTTTCGCCGCATACTCCGCCAGAAGGTCAACGAGCTTCGGCCCATAGCGCTTACAGCGATAAGCGTAGAGAGTGAAGGCTACCTCGGAACCGTCAAGAGCCGTTGGCATCTAGGAGGTGACCTGATGAAGATCCAGCTCCGTCCCGGACGCCAGGGCCATAGCCAGCCCCATGGAAGCGCCGATGCCCTTCTGCTTGCGCTTGTAGGCCGCAGGCGCATCCGCCAAAGAATCCACATCCTCAAGGGCAACGCTCTTGGGAACGAGCTCCTTGTAGAAGTGCCCGAGGATCTCCTTGGCCTTGGCAAGGGAGCCAACAGCAGTACTGCAGCAGCATCATCCAAAGCGCTACCGTGCTCCAGGGCACTACGATCAAAATCAATGCCCGCGACATCTGGAGCAAAAGAAAGGTACAGTAAGAATCGAATAAGGGCATGGAGACGCAGTAGCCGAAAAAAACAAAGAAAGGCGAAAGCACTCACCAGAGACGGCCTTGTCAGCAGCCATCAGTTTTTCGGCCACCTCCTTCTCGCGCGTAGCCGCAACGGTGGCGAGCTGCTCCTCGCGATTTGAAGCCTCTCGCCGCAGGCGCTCCTTAGCCGCTGTGGCATCAACCAGCTCCTGTTGCAGGCACTCCTTCGCCCCAATGGCATCCTCGGCCTTCTTCTCCGCTCGCCCAAGGCTCTTTTTGAGACCATCAAGCTCGCGGAGGGCAGTATTATTCTCATTTGCAAAAGCAACAAGAACATACATGAGCTACACAAGCTAGCAAGCAGACGGAAAAAAAGGATCAATTCAGCATGTACCTTGAAACTGCCATAGGCTGGCCTCCAGCACCAGGTGCTGCTGCACAAGAAGGTTCGCACCATGCACAAAGGGCTGCGAGAAGAAACAAAGTATCACAAAAAGGGCTCGGGGGCTGCGCCCAAAAATGAGCAAAACATCAAACACATGAAAAATGCTCGGGGGCTCCCCCCGAGACATGTAGAAAAGAAGCAAAATCAACAGATCATCTGAAAATAAGGCTCGGGGGCTCCCCCTATAGCAAGAGAGAAAACAACTTACATGCTCACACGGAGACTCCGAAGGTCTCGGTGCAGTCTTCTGGGAGACGATCACTCGAGCCTCCTGTGGAGAGGGGTTCGGAGCAACGCCCCCAGAGGTGGCCACCATCTGAGAGGGAGGAGGTGTCAGTTTCGACTCCCCCATGGCTTCTTGAGTGGCCTCACTAAAAGAGCCCTCGGAGGAGTGGCTACAAAGAAAGCACCAATCAAAAGTAAGAAGACAAGAGGACAAGAAAGTAGCGAAAGGCATAAGAAGATACTTACGAGTCCATGTCGCTCAAGTCAAATACGGGCAGCACCCTCTTCCCTTTCTTCTCTTCCTTCTTCCTCTTGGTCGGTGGCTGCGGTGCCATAGCCCGCACATGCATGGCCGAGATAGGCGAGGAAGAAGTACCGTCACCTCCACTGTGGCGGACAAGGAACGACGGGTCCCTAGGCATCGACAGAGTCGAGGCATCCGAAGATTTGCTCGAGCTCCATGCCCGCTTTCGGGTCTGCCCCTCGCTCGCCTCGGGGGCTTCCTCAGTCGGCGACTGCGCCGGCGGAAGCTCGGACTCGGAGTCCACAACCTCGTTGTCCGGCGCATCCGGAAACCGTTCGGGTAGTGGAGGCACCATGCCAGACACCTTGAGCTCCACAATGAAGATATAAACTTTCAGAACAAATAATTACAAGGAAAAGCACACAAAAAAGGCGCTACACGCACGTCACAAATCTACACCTTCAGAACTGGTCGAGAGGCACTGAAAGGGGGTGTCTGCGATTTCCCCGGAATGTCCTCGTCGGATTTGTACTTTAGCAGAGTCCGAAGAACTCTATCGAGGTCCCCCTTGGAGAGCTCCTCAGCTGAAACTCTCGTCGTGTCGTGGCGGCCAGCATAAAGGAACATCAGATATGCCCTAGCCTGGAGTGGCTGCACCCGACGTTTGAGGAAGGTGCGGATGATATCCACACCGTTCACCTCCTTCTTCGGAACCACCTGGAGGGCCTCCACCCGACGGTAGAGCTCCTCTATCTCCTCCACCTCGCCATCCAGGATATGATTCTTCCAGGATCTCTTCTTCAAGATCTCCTGGGTGGAGTCGAAAGGGGCAAGGCCAAAGTTTTGCACGTCCACTGTGGAGTCGCGGATATAAAACCATTTCCTCCGCCAGTATTGGACGAACTCAGACATAGAGAAAGAGAATAAAAGAACACTAGATCGAAGAGAAATGATGTAGCCGCCGATCGGATAAACTCCGTCGGAGCCGGACTGCCTCTTCACGGAATAGAGCTTCTGGAAGAGGCCAAAGTGCGGCTCGATACCGAGCCAGCACTCGAAAAAAGCAATGAAACAGGCGATGTGGATAAGAGAATTGGGCGAAAGATGGTGGATTTGGATGCCATAGAAGAACAACAACCCACGAAGAAAGTCGTGGACTGGGAGCGAAAGGCCGTGAAGGACAAAAGCAACAAACATCACCCTAAATCCCGCGAGTGGACGGGGAGTTACCTCATCGCCGGGGATTCTGACGACGTCCTTGTCCTGCGGGATCAAACCCGCCTCGCGCAACTTGTGTAGGTCGCCCTCGCGCGTCTCCGAGCACCGCCACCCACCTTCGGTGACACGAGCAGCGGTGGTGCCCTTCTTGCCGTCGGCAGCAACACTGGTGCCCGCACCGGTGGAGGCCTTCTTCGATTTCCCCATCGCGGCGCGTCGACAGCGGTGGTGTGCGCGCAAGAACAAGGAAGGGAATGATCGAAGAACGTCCAGCGCACGACGGGAAAAGCTCAAGAAAATGGAAGCAGTAGAAAGCAAATGGCTAAGGTGAAAACAAACTACAATTTTCCCCACAGTTATAAGGACGAAGACGATGAACAGGGACCGTTCATCTGGAAGCCCTAACGCCAGGATCAGATCCTACCATCCACGTATTAACACAAGCAGCGAACCGTCGCTCGCACGCCGTCCACTACGCACGGAAATCGAGGAGACGCCGTAATTTTTGCCACGTCGCGCATGACCAGTCAACTCCAAGTCAGAAAGTGGGACCCACGTTTGTCCGGTCACGTCACCTCTGGTGTCGCAGACGGTTGAGGTCACCGATCGTCAGCATTGACGTCATCAAACCACACTAGCAACGGTTAAAAATCTTTGGCTATCAGCTAAAAGTACTCACTCGAATCTACGATTCGAGCAACTACTCGGGGGCTACTCCTATCAGGAGCGCTGGTCACGCACCTGAGGCATGATTAAGGTACTACACCAACACTGACTCTTCGAGTCCTACGTCGAGTCTACGACTACACTATGGACTCGGGGGCTACTCCCATAGGGAGGATTGATTCAAGCATCCGAAAAATTTGTGTCCTACGGACCTGAAGCTAGCAATGACTGAATTAAAGTCTCTGCTCGAGTCTACGATTCGAACAGACACTCGGGGGCTACTCCCATAGGGAGCGCTGGCCGCGCACCCTATGAATTCTTCGACTGCAATCCTTCGGATCCAAATGCAAAAACTTTTTGGCAACTTTGCCCCAACCAACGCTAAGTGAGTAACATCCTCCTTGGCTACCCGAAACACCTTCGCGGTGATAAAATTTCAGATGTTGTGTCTACGACGCAAAGATAAGACCTACAAATACCATCTGATGGCCTGGTAATGCACCCGACTGCGCTCTGCTAGTAAAAATCCGTGCCAACAAACACGATGAAAATCTCGACGAACGCGTTGGGTAAATCATTCAAAAACTACTGGGATTCGACTCCTGTAAGACCTCAACGGCCTGAGTCGAATTACGCCAGCATCTGTTCCGGGTTCGAGTCTAGGGACTCGAATCTGAAGAAAATCGTGTTGTTTTGTCCTGAGACAGTTAACTGACTCTGATCCGCCAGGAGAGTTAGGCACACGCATCAACAATTCCTACACACTAAAACAGAAACAGCCGCACCCGAAAAATTAAAGAGTCCTTAGTCAAATCTGCGATTCGACTGAACACTCGGGGGCTACTGACATGGTTATACCCTACGGGTACAAGACATTAACATACCTAGTCCAGCCCAAGGAAGGCCCACAAGAATATACGCGGCCTGTAGAGATTTTCGGGTGGCCCAAGCCCATGACATCTTCGGATCCTTAGAGAGCAAGACTAGAACAGATAGAATATTCAAAGGGGCAAACCCTAAACTTGTAACCGACTCGATCTGTGCCCGAGATCTGCCTAACTCTATATAAAGGCCAGGAGGGCACGACGAGGAGGGCCAATCCTTTCCACCGCATACACACCTCCATGCCAGATTGCATCTGCGTACCCTTGTACTTTTTGTTTCCACTGTAATCAAGAGCAGACAAGTAGGAGTAGGGTTTTCTCTCTGGGGGGCCGAACCCAGATAAATCTCGTGTCCCCTGTTTGCTTGTCTGTTAACCGTTCCGCGATCTCCAGCACCCGCATCTTCTCCAAAACCCAAGCTCATAACAATGGGCATTGACGAGATTAAACCTCGTCACCACTTGTCAGCTCCACCCCATGTATGATGTCTAGAAGTTTAGACCATTCACCTGCAAGCTCACCCCATAAACATCTTTTGAAGGCCAAACATCCACCAAAATAATTAACCACACTGTCAACAGTTATAATTCTGTTGAAGGACAAATCAATTAATCTAGGAAATATTTCAAACATGGTTTTCCTGTTTTTATACCACACATCCTCCTAAAATCTAGTTTTATCCCCAGAACTAGAACCATATCATAGAACTTGTAGAAATTTTCTTTAACCTTCATCAACCCAGCCCAAAATCGTGATACCCTAGGTTTAGGACCTGTCTATGTCAAAGTTTCTTTCTGAAGATATTTTTCTTCAGTAGGTCTTGTCAGGCCCCTTCCTCATTCTCTAATTTCCATAACCACTTGCACAATAGGCTAATATTCATTAGCTCAAGATTAAGCACCCCCAAACCACCTAGGTCTTTAGGAGAACAAACAGTCTCCCAGTTCACTAGGTGATACTTCCTAGCCCCTTGTTGTTCCTGCCACAGTAACCTATTCCTATAAATATTCCATTTCTTTCTAATACCTATAGGCACTATATAGAAAGAGAGCATGAACATAGGTACAGTGGACATGCAAGAGCTTAGCAGGAGAGTTTCCCTTGATAGCAACCCAAGCACTTGTCCATCTTTTCATCTACTGGCCTCCAATGAATATTAAGCAGTTTTTTCTTGTCAATAGGGACCCCAAAGTATTTCAATGGAAGTTCACTGGAATGGCAAGTGAAGATTTGTTCATAAATATGTTTTTGTTCTTTACATTTTCCTAAACAATAGACCTCACTTTTCAAAAAAATAAATTTCAAATCTGACATCTGTTCAAATAAATAGAGTAAGAATTTGAGGTTCCTAGCGTTTTCAAAACCCTATTAAGCTATGGGCCAGGATCTCACACCAGCCGCTACTAGCGAACTACCGCCATGATCTTCTCTCCTCGGCCCCTTCGACGATGCAGGGTTTATAACTGACATTTAGTTTTTCCACTTCTAATCTCTAGATGTCATTGGTGTAGGGCCACTCCGTGAAGATATGAGTAACGTTCTCTAGGTTCTGTTTGCAAAGTGGGTAGAAATACTAGTTTTCCAACTATCTTAGTGTCAGCTTATCGGCAATTAGTACCTGATTCAGCACTAGAGTTCAGATGTAGAATTTGCATCGTGTTGGTGCCCATCCCTTCCATATGATCTTGTTGCTATCCGTTCAGGTTGTCCCTATGAAGTGCATGCGGTATGCCGCATTGGCAGAGTAGAAATCTTTGCTTCCATATCTCCAGGCAATCTCATGAGGAGCCTCAGTTAGTACCGAGTCAATCATCTTTGGGAGTGCAACAAATTTTCCACTCACACATGACACATTATTTCTACTCTCCATAAAAGTTTGCATACAGCTTAAGGAGATGCATGCACATATCTAAAATCTTTACCTATTTTTCCAACATTCATAAAATTATTTTCCGCATACATGACCATATGCTCTTCAAAGCCGATATGCATATCCATAAGATTTGTAGATTTATTATGCACGGGTAGTCATTGTGTCTTATATGATGATAATGTGAGTTCATATTTCAAATTACATAATGCTAGTTTTGCTCCTCGAATAAAACTATAGCTTTTGCTCATACAGAGCACTTGCTATGTCCGTATACTCTTCGTATTGCCACTTAAGGTAATTACTTGTGTGATGAGCTATAAGAAGGTGAGAGAATAGAACTAATGCTTTATTGAGAGACATGCTCTTAATAAGAGTAGATGTTATTGCCTTTATACTTTGTATATAAGTAACGCCAACTCTTCAACTAAAGTAAGTCTAAAGATGCATATATAAACTATTATGCTTGTTAAATTATCAAAGGCTATGCTTGTTAACAAAAAATTGGCTAGAAAATGTGCTGTCAAGACAAATTTTGTCTGTGTCAAAGTTTACCGAAAATGCCAATTTTATGTGAGACGGGAAAGACAATTTAGCGGCCAACCCAATTGGTGGCCAACTTTTGTGCTTGACCCCAAACTTTGTCGAGATTAGTTTTGGCACCAAACCAAGCATGCTCTAAATTAGTACGTACGAACTAATCCACCAACCTTTAGAGGAATCAACTAATCTATGAGTAGCCCTCCATGTATCTTAGGTTTTCAACATGTTTCATATAAGATCATGGTCGATTTTGACAGGAAAATGCAGCTATCTTGTTAGGAGAATGTGTTAGTTGAAAGGGAAAAAAGAGACATTTTGCACTCGAGATGGTTTGAAATTTGAATCGAAGTTTTATTCTGAGTAAAACTTGAATCGAGTGTTTTTGTAGGTCCGCGTGACACAAAACCATTGAATTTGAACCCCAGCAAAACCCCAGGCCCGGCCCACTACCCAACCGCCGTGAAACTGTCGGAACCGGAGATGCTCCGCCGGCGCCACCCCTTCCCCGCCCTCCTCCGCCTCTTCTCCACCTCCTGCCGCCGCCGCTTCCCCCTCTCCTCGCAGCCGCGTTCCCCGAACGCCAACACTCTTACGCCGCCGCCTGTGGCGAAGAAAGTCCCCTTCACCGTGTCGGCGCACGGGAAGTCGTGGAGCGACCCTTACCACTGGATGCGCGACACCTCCGACCCCGACCTCACCGCCCTCCTCGCCGCTGAGAATGCCTACGCGGATTCCTTAGTATCCTCGGCTGGCGGCGGCGGCCTCCGCGCTCGCCTCGCGGCGGAGATGCGCGCCTGGCTGCCCCCTTCCGTTGCCTCCCCGCCTCAGCCCTGGGGCCCTTGGTTCGTACTGCGGCATTTCTTTTGATCCCATACTGTATTGCTTGTTACCTAATCACTGGTTGTGAATCTGTTATGGTCTTAGGGTTGTGATTTCTTGCTTGTATACTTGTGTAGCCAACCTGAACTTCTGTAGTTTGCCATGTAAATGCTCATGACTTCACACTTGTGCTTGCCTTTTGCATCTCAGATAAGTGAGCTAATCCTTCTAGTGTAGCATTATGTTTTTTGTGTCTCACCTGGCCTTGCACGATTTTAGTGTTAAATTGTTGGTTCTGCCAGATGTAGTGCTCTGCTTGTGAAATCTCATTTTGCCACGGACATGATTTATGCACTAGATTCTGCCAATCTCCTTGGACATGCTGTGTTTTGTGTATATGCTTCTGACTATAAATTTAGCTTCTACACTCTTTTTTTCGACAAAGGGGATATATTAATATCGCGAAGATGCCAATTACACCCAGCCTCACTCTTATTCGGAAAACAAGTGTTAATGTAAAGACAGGAAGGAATTTTAAAAAAATGTTAAGTAAATGATACTTCACAACAAAATACAGTTGCCTTTGAATATAACATAACTCGTTGTTGATCCAGGTCATATTACCAGTATGTTCCAGGTGAAATGGAGTACCCAGTTTTGTCCAGAAAGTTGAGGCCCTCTGGTGGTTTAGCAGGAAATCTCCTTAGTTATCTTTCTGATTGGAATAAGGAAGAAGTGCTGCTTGACTGGAATGAGATCGCAGAGAAATTTGGTACATGCCTTTCTACATCTAGTCGTTTGCTCTCTGGTGTGTTCTACACATACATGCATAAGATACTGATACGACCTTCCACTGTATAGTCTCATATAGTCTGATTATTATATTCCTGCAATTAATTTTGAGCATTGCTTCGTTGCTTCATATCATCAATTTCACGCGAAGAGGACATTTTATTTGCTTGTGTGTGAACTTATCAGTGGACTATTCTGTAACTTATGCAGGTTATGTGCACATTGGGAGTTGCCGAATCTCTCCTGATCATAGGTTTCTTGCATATACTCTAGATACATCTGGGGGTGAATTATTTTCCCTGGAAGTGAAAGATCTTCAGTCTAAGCGTGTCATTTTTAGTTCACCACACAAGGGAATAGTCAGTTTAGCATGGTCTCACGACAGTGAAAATTTATTCTATACTGTATGTGATGAGACTCTACGTCCGAATCAGTAATTCTCTTTTCTTCTAATATTTGTTAAGCTTATGAAGCCTGTATTCTATTACTGCATTTGATATGTTTACATGTTATAGGGTTTTCTGTAAAAAGATGGAGTCAGATGAAGCAAGTTTTTTAGTTTTTACGGAGAATGATGTAAACTGTTGTGTTGATATCACAAGCACAAAAGATTTCAAGTATATTACTGTCAATTCTAATACGAGGACATCATCTGAGGAAGGTTTCTATTTCAACTTCTCTGGGTCCAATACCAATTATTTGCACGTTTAGACCAGTTATCCCCTTTTTTTTGGTTTGTTCTTTCTGATGTTTGCTTATGTACTGCAGGTTTATGTGATGGAATCTGGTAATGTAAGAGAAGGCTTATGGCCTGTACAGAAACGCACTAACAAAGTGCAGTACTTTTTGGAGCATCATAAGGGATTTTTCTACATTCTTACTAATGCCCCTTTGGAAGATATTGAAACCTCAGCTGAAGGCTACTACCTGGCCAGGTGTAGAGCTGAAAAATCACTGATGGATAGATGGCAGGTCTCGCCTCCCTCAGAAATTAGATTTATCAGCAATGTTTATCAGTTGGTTAAAACAAAATATCTTCTTCAACAACATTGACTCCTTCCTTATTAAGTCCTGATGACACATCTGTGCCCAAAAGTTACATATAAGTTGCACATTGGTGGCTAGTATGGATATTTCAATGTCGTGGTCTGAAAGCAGTTCTTTTCTGAATATACATTTAAAAGTATTCTCATTAGAGCTCTTACTTTATAAACTTGGTGCCTGTATTTCTATTGCTAGGTTGTGGCACTCCCTGGGTCGGACTGCACCTTTCAGGATATGGATATTTTTCATGAACATTTAGTTCTCTTTCTACGAAAAGATGGGCTTCCTTTGTTTTGCTCCATTGATCTGCCAGTCAAGGTTGACTTTCAGGTATACTGTTTGATTCATGTCATGTTACTAGTAGTATCTATAAAGTATAACTCACAAAGATATAGTGTATCACAATGTCTTGGACCATAAAGCTTTAACGATTTTGATGACAAAAATACTACCCAGCTTACGCATTGACTTTATCTGGACTGCTTTGACTTCTGCTGTACCTCCAGCTTATAACCTGTACCTTGATATTTTCATGTTGACACCTGGTCATTCTCTTTGCTATTCTGTATTATGGTCTATGTTGTTACTTGTGAATCCTGAGCCTTCTCTGTATTCTTTATACTGATGATATTGGTTTACCCCTCAGGAGCCAAAGGAACTTGGTGATCTCACTCCATGGTTTTTCCCAGTACCTTCTAATTTATGCAGCATTCTTCCTGGATCCAACAATGATTACATGTCATCTACTTATCGCCTGGTGGTGTCATCGCCAGTGGTAAGCATTCCACCAACTTATCACTTATCTGTGGATGGATAACTCATATTACGTGTTCATATTGGCTTCAGCTCTTCTTTTCTTGATCTCCTGGATCTCATCATACATTTTAACCCAGGAATTTCTTTTTTCTACACACTAAAACCTGTTCTATCCCTTGCCACTCATAAAGCTATACAATTCCATTAACTATACTGTTGATTATTGAATTGTACATTATTGTTAAAGAACATATAATTGAACACAATATTCCATAACTTTAATCTGTCTGTTTATTATGTTAATTAAGCAACTGGAAGTATAGTGCAGCTGGTGTGTTGCTAGGCATAAGTTTTCACAAGTGAACGTTTAATTTGCTTAATATAGATTCCAGACTTAACCGTGGACTATGACATGCGGAAGAAGACATTTACCATCCTTCATCAAGAGGAAGTAACTGGCCTTTCTTCAAGTCTATGCACAGCAGGATTGCAACCCAAGGTTTTGAATATCCAACAAAGTCTGCAACTTATCGAAGATTCACAAAGTTGGAGTGATCTTTCCAAGTTATTCTCTTGTGAGAGGGTCCAAGTTATTTCACATGATGGTGTCTCGATACCTTTGGTGATCTTGTACTCTCGGGAAGCACATATTCATGGAGAATCACCTGGGGTCTTATTTGGGTATGGAGCTTATGGAGAAGATCTGGATAAAAGCTGGTGTTCTGATAGGCTAAGTCTACTTGCTCGAGGATGGGTTCTTGCATTTGCAGATGTTAGGTACAGCTTGATGCCTACGGCTTTTTTCAGCTTACAGAACTGCACTTCCCATCATCTTTCAGTATTTTCTTACTCATCTTATTGACTTGCTGCAACATATGAAATTTTGCCTTTTCATTTTGTTAACTACTCCCTCTGTTAGGGATTGCAAGGCCTATGGGACGCTTTATTAAAAACAGGATAAGATAGAAAAAAAATCAGGGAAAAAAATCAGGGGTGCAAGTCTAGTACAGTGTACTATCATAAATAAAAAGTGTTGTCTGGATATAAATGCAATAGCCAACAAGCGACTAGTAGAATGACAGCTTATACATAACAGATTACCTATTTTGTTTTGAGTATTCCTCACTTAGCAACTTACCAACAACAATATATACATTTATTGTGCATATTCCTGTCATATAGTTCAAATTTATCCCAACAGACAGTTTTGGAAGATATTTACATAGGGGTACTTTGGAATACTCCTACATATTTAGTTTACTCCAAAAGGTAGAGTGGACTAACCAGGGCCTCATCGTCAAAGACGAATCTAACTCTAGTAGTCTGCAAAAACAAATGAGCGAATAGTTCTTTCCAACTTTCCATTTATGAATGCGACGATATGCATTTTGTGATCTGCACTGCAAAATGCATGTTCCTGATTATTTGTAAGCCTAATCATGTAGGGGCGGAGGGGAACCATCATGGCATCTGGCAGGCACCAAAACCAACAAAATAAATTCAATTCGAGATTTTGCGGCATGTGGTATGCATCTTATCAAGGAAGGTTTTGTACATGAAAGTCGTCTTTGTGCAGTAGGGTGCAGTGCTGGTGGTTTGCTGGTTGGTGCGGCCATTAATATGATGCCAAATTTATTCTCTGCTGCAGTTCTTAAGGTAAAACTTGGAGCTCATCTGCTGATGCATCATGATCAGCTGGGATTTGCTATGCTTATTCTCTTCTCTTCCTATGCATGTTCTACTAGTGCATGACGTGGTTGAGCTTTTATACATCAATGACATGTATTTATATGCTAATAACAGGTCCCTTTTCTTGATATCTGCAATACAATGTTGGATTCTACTTTACCTCTCACCATCTTGGACTACGAAGAATTTGGCGACCCTAATATCCCAGCTGAGTTTGATGCGATCTGCAGTTATTCTCCTTATGAAAACTTATCTCCTGGAATATGTTACCCTCCAGTGCTGGTGACTGCCTCGTTTAACGATTCAAGGTTTTCTCTACTTCATTTTACTCTTGTGATGATTTACATACGCATTGGGCCATTTGTATTTGTCCCATGTTAAGTGTCAGCTCATGACACTAGCCAATGTTTCTAGAAGTGTACTGTTAGTTTTCATTTCTAGTTTTGAACTTCTCTTTTTATTTGACAGGGTAGGAGTTTGGGAAGCTGCTAAGTGGGTTTCAAAAGTGAGAGACGTCACATGCCCATCCTGTTCGCAGTCTGTTGTTCTCAAAACTAATATGCAGAGTGGTCACTTTGGTGAGGGTGGACGCTTCATGAGCTGCGAGGAGACAGCCTTCGAGTATGCATTTCTAATGAAGGCATTGGGGATGGATGGCATATGTGCAAAGTAATAATTAACTAATGCTTAATGCTTTCCGTGCTGCAAAGAGTTGTTTGTGACACATGGAAGCAGTAACTGATATCTTCACTTGCTGTGGCGACATCTGGCAACCTGGCGACATCTGGAAGCAGTAACTGATATCTTCAGATTGCTCCTAGTCCACAGTTCATATCTTCCACATCCTTATTGTCTGAAAAGCCATTAATTTACGGGTTCCTGCATTGCACAGTGGCAACTAGAGCCCTCAGAACAGCACAGATGGGTTCCCTAAAAAAAAAAACAAAAAAAAAACAGCACAGATGGGCGTTGTCCGTTAAGGTGTTAAGGTCAGTGATCTTCCGTTCTCCATCAAAATTAAGGTCGGTAGCAAGGAGTCCATGTCATGGTAGCAGTAGCACAAACCTTTGTAGAACACAAACAGTTGAACATGTCGTATCTAACATCAGCTATTAATGACTTGGTCATACAGAAATGTTTGTCCCGGTACGAATCATTTCAACCGGTCACATGAATTCAAGTTGGCATATGGCTTAGCCTGCCTGACGCATCATGCTTGTTGAGATGTCAAGACGGTGCTAGATACAGGACTATTGAACAAATAAATGTCTGGGCATGGGTTTTGGTTTTGACATCTAACTGTATCAGGTCAGTGTACACACCGCTTCCAAAATTTCGGATCTTCTGACTGAGATCAGGCCTCCTTGAATTAGATCAACTGCATGTACAGTAACATTCATATGTACACACATCTTATGCGTTTGACCGCGGTACTCCCAGTTTCTACGATACTACAAAGTTAGTGGTGACTTTGTTAAAACGTGTTGATCACATTTTCCCTGACCTTATCCTGGTATATAAAAACCCATCTTTGGGTTGGTCGTGATGCAATTATTTAGCCTTGTGATGCACGGTGCACCCCCAAATAAGTACCAGGTGGTCAAGTAAAATAAAATAAAAAAGTACCAGGTGGTGCATATGGGTCCCCTAATAGAAAACTGTCACTCTCATAATAGTCTACACTCAGTAGCAGATCCCAAGGCCCAAATTTGCTCGTACTCAACTCTCACACACTCTCTTGAAACTCGTTAAACTCGACCCCTCGTTTTGCCCACGGAGCTTTGGCCATGATGCCGTTGCACGCGATCCCTATGCAAGTTATGCTCGTGTCTTGCGATCGAAGTAAGAAAATAAATCCAACTTTATTCCTAGGCCCCTGCAATCCGGTTTGATAGTATTTTTTTTTTATGGATCGTATTCTTGAGACCAGTATTGAAGCAAAATTCCTGGAGGGAGTACTACGGTACTACTCCCCCGTGGCCATGGGTTCCACCGTAGGAGGTGGTGCGTTGGTTGGCGCTCCAGCTCCATCATGGGTTCGTTGGGGGACGCGCGATGAGTCGCCTCTGATTGCTTCCACTCCAGATCCAGCTCCTGTTCCTTTCGGTTTCGCCTGCCTCATCTCATGGTTCGTCACGCACTCGTGGTAGACGTATTCGGCGATTGCAGAGGACGCACGCATGGCGGTGACTCGGATAGGATATGGAGCTATGTGTGTGTAGGGCGTCGTTCGGTTGCATAGCTAAGCTTCGTCATGGCCTGATGTGCTGACGGTGATACGCTGCTTTTGCTTCTTGTTTCGGGCTTGGTCGTGGTAGGGAAGGCCTTGAGGAGTGCGGTTGGTCCGTGACACGCCGTGTCGGCCTCTATTGCTAGAAGAGGTCTCAGTTGCGACTAGTGGGTTGTTACTAGAATTCCAGTCTTGTCATTGCCATCGGAGTACGTGTCTGAAACTCTGAATTCCTCACTGATATCTTGCTGTAGAGTGAAAATATTGAATAGTTTGGGCTAGCGACAGTTGGTTCCACTGCGACCAAGCTCCAAACCGTCTACTACCTCTCAGTTACCGAATGTTGTTTAAGCCATCCAGTCACAAGCAATGTAAATATGTAATCGTAAGCTGTCTGATATCACAGGATTAGCTCAGCACATCTCGCGAGATTTCCCAAACCACCGATTTCGCTCCATCGATCAGCTGATCACGACGGCCGCGTGAGCAGAATCTTGGCAGTTTCGGTGTGCAAGCAAAACCAAAATGTCCGCCTGTTCCTGTCGATGACACTGAATCTGAATTTTTCTCTCGGACGAAAAATACGGTACTACGAAACATTCAGCAAGCAAAGTTCCCGCAGAAAAGTAGTTGCAAGCAATGTAGATATTCGGGCGCCAGCCACAAATATTCTTTTCCTATTTTTGGAGATCTGTCCAAAATGCCGAGTTTGTTTCTGACACTCGGGGGCGAGGTCCCACACGTCAGCGGCACCGAGCACCCACGGCAGATGACCTCAGGGCGCATCCCGGTGGCGGAGGTCAAACTCGAGTCGCACTACACGCGCTCCATGCACCGAGCCCAGTCGCAGCTTCATTTTACCTTCTCTAACGCATGGGGTCCGCCCGGTGTTCTTATCCCATCGGTTCATGGTCCGTGTTCACGCAGACCTGCCACTTGTGTACGGACAGCCGCCCTGCTGCCGGGTGCGTACAAATAGGCCAGCCTGGCCACGCGCGCACGCTTTGACACGCGCCTCGCATTCGCCTCGCCTCCTCGTCGCCGCCGGTGGCCGCGTCGGCCGTACTGACACGTCACCCTCGCGCCGTGCCGAGCCGCGCCGCGCAGGCAGAGGTTTTCGCAAGGGGGCGAGAACTAGGAAGCACAGTCGAAAGAGGGAGAGAGGGCTTTGATTTGATCAGAGGAAGCCTTCCAGATACTGCCTCCCCTTCAGACGGCGACGAGGCAGTCGAGGCGCTGCGGTTACCCCCTCCGGCCGGTGGGTTCCTCGCGTGGGCGCCTCCCGCGCTCCGGATGAGATGGGCGCCGGCGGGAAGGCCGCGAAGGCGCGGCGGGCGGCGCGGGTGAGCCTCTGGGTGGCGCGCGCCAGCACCACCGTGCTGCTCTGGACCTGCGTCGTGCTGGTCGCGGCGGCCTTCGGGGAGCGCCTGGCCCCCAGCGTGCTGGGCGGGGTCTGGTCCGGCTGCCTCGCGCAGACGCTCGTCATCGTGCAGCGCCCGCTGCTGCTGCCGGCGGACGGCGAGAGGGTCGTCGCCACCGCAGCCCCCACCACCGGCGCCGCCGCGGTCCCGCTACCGCCGAAGAGTAAGTGTCTTCGTCATTTGCTGCCCTTTCCTTACCTTATTTAGTTCTAGGAATAAGGAATATCTGCGTATTAGGCGGCTCTCCTTCCTTCTCTGGCGAGGAATATCAGAGCTTCCATTAATGCTTTCCCCTTTCCATTTGTCCCCTTCCTTCCGAGACATTGTTTCCGTTTAGCATTTCCATGTTGGCCGATAGCTCGATTTAATGTGTCCAGTCCAAATTAAGTTCATGTGCTCGTCCTTTTTCGATCGATCAAGTTCATGTCGGATTGATTTGGTCGAACGGTTCCGTCTTTCCCGAGAACAGTTCATTCAGAATGATTCGATTAACCAGTGCGTGTCTTCCACGCGTTCCTGTTTCAGCCTCTACCACCACTTGATTTAATTTCCTTTTTAGGTAGTGGAAAGATATAATAACCATTTGATTTGATACGCTCTATGTTCAGGAATCTACAAGAACAATGGCTACCTGATGGTCTCCTGCAATGGGGGTCTTAACCAGATGCGAGCTGCTGTAAGTGTTGCTTGTTAAAATCTCAATTCATCTATTGTGCTGTTTATATCTATGAACTTCCTGCTGTTGACATACTGAAACTGAAGCATGAAAGTTCCACTGTAAAATCAGATATGCGATATGGTGACGGTTGCAAGATACTTGAATGTCACTCTCATCGTGCCGGAGTTGGATAAAACCTCATTTTGGGCTGATCCTAGGTCAGCATTTCTTTCTGCACTCACCTCTACTCTTAACAGATTCAGTTAAGGACTGCCTTTGCTTTACCCTTTTCTGTTGCTTTGTGTACAGTGAGTTCAAAGATATATTTGATGTGGACTACTTCATAGCATCATTGAGACAAGAGGTTCGGATACTGAAAGAGCTGCCTCCAAGGCTGAAAAAAAGAGTTGAAATGGGATATCTTCGCTCCATGCCGCCCGTCAGTTGGTCTGGTATATCCTATTACCATAATCAGGTTTGTTTGCATCTCTCCCTTCTCAATGATGTATCTAAATCATATGCACGCCCATATAAATATTGTAAGTGATTATTTGGGGAAAAACAGATTCTGCCAATTATAAAGAAGTACAAGGTCCTTCATCTGAATAGGACAGATTCCCGGCTTGCAAATAATGACCTACCTGTGGAGATTCAGAAACTGAGGTGCCGCGTCAATTTTGCTGCATTGCGATTTACCCCTGAAATAGAAGAGCTTGGCAGACGTGTGGTCCAAATTCTTCGTCAGAATGGACCCTTTGTGGTTCTTCACTTGCGGTATGAGATGGACATGCTTGCCTTCTCTGGATGTACACATGGTTGCAGCCACGATGAGGCTGAGGAGCTCACAAGAATGAGGTATTGCATCCCATCCAGAAATTTCTCGAGATGCTTTAATCCTTTCGCTAAAAAATGAATTGTGCTTTTAACTTGGAAGGTACGCTTACCCATGGTGGAAAGAAAAAGTGATTGACTCCAATGCGAAGAGGAAAGACGGGCTCTGTCCATTGACACCGGAGGAGGTTGCAATGGTATTAAAGGCACTCGACATTGATCCCAGTTATCAAATATATATTGCTGCTGGTGAAATATATGGTGGACAAAGAAGAATGGCTGCACTGACCTCAGCTTATCCCAATGTGGTTAGTTCAGCATCTTGAGCACAGCACTGCATTCTTATCATGTCTTTTATTTCTGAAATTTATTCATTACTGGTAATGATCAGGTAAGAAAGGAGACTTTACTTCCTTCGGGTCTGAGGTATTTCCAGAACCATTCTTCCCAGATGGCTGCATTGGATTATATGGTGTCCTTGGAGAGTGATATTTTCATCCCCACTTATGATGGCAACATGGCAAAAGTTGTTGAAGGTCATCGCAGGTACTTTTGTCAAGTTCCAGTATTCTTTACAATTCTCACATTTAGTTTGGCATGTTCTGTTTGTGTAACATTTACCCCTTCTTATGCTAAACTGTGTCATGTTTTACTTACCACTGAACATAGAAGTTAGTCTGTTGAATAAATATCAAGAAACGTCTATTACCTGCATCATGCATGCTGCATGATCTTGATGTTCTCAACCATTTTTCTAGGAGTCGGCAAATTTTCCCCAAAGCACAACTTTGGAACAACTTGATTAAAGTTGCATGCTGATAGTCAAATGTCTGAAACATGGAGTATTCTGTTGAATATTTAGTTTTTGCATCCTAGGTAAAACTAATGTTTGTAAAGCTGAAACTGAGGCGTGACAATCTTGTCTCTGAATTAAACTTGTGCCCTTTTTTGCATTCAACTGCTGACGAGTCCATATCTCATTTGTTTTCATGAGCACAGATACCTGGGGTTCAAGAAGACGGTGCTGCTAGATCGGAAGCTTATAGTTGAGCTGGTTGATCAGTACAAGAACGGCAGATTGAGCTGGACCGATTTCTCGTCCTCCATGAAGGCATCACATACCAGCCGCATGGGCGCGCCATCCAGGAGGCAGGCGATTCCTGACAAACCCAAGGAAGAGGACTACTTCTATGCCAACCCTTACGAGTGTTTGCACCAACCAGACGAGCTGTCAGCATTGTGATACCTCGGAACATACACATTCTTTCAGAGCCATGGGGTGGCTTGGTCTGTATTTCAGATTGAATTGGCGGTGACCGGAGATTCCGGTCGTGTTGATGTGCACGAACCTGATAGATAAATAGTGCCTTTTGGTAGGTGGTTGTATATACGGATTGACACGATTGCCAGTTTTTGTTGTTGTCGATATAATCAACAAGTATTTTTTTTGTTTGTACATACGAGCATATAGGAGTTGGCAGGAGAAAAATACACGGGTGGATTTTCTCAGTTTCTGACTTGTGATGTGATGTGATGTGATGCAAATACTGGGATATATACAAATTTCTTCCATTGTTGTACGTTTGGGCAGTTTGGTTGATGATAGCGGTGTCTGGTTCTGGGCATCATCATGTCAGTTTCTGAATTGCAGGGAAGCTCTTCCCCGGTGTCTGTCCAGGTATGTCGTTTTAGAACACGTGAGGTCGTCAGAGACTTGAAACCTGGACCACTATTATACACAGAACTGCTTAGATTTGTCAATACGAAAATGTCAACACCAACATCGGCACATCGCTATGTTAACTGAGACTTTCGTACGTCTAAATTAGTGGTTCTAGTTATCTTATCCAACCTTGATTTTTCTTCACCTTTGTATACATAGTATCTCAAAATGGAGAGGTCAGACGTCTGTCTTAGAGCGACGATTCAGGCACAAGAAAGTTACGACTTGGATTTAGCAAAACCGTAAAGAATGAATGAAAGCCACGCATTGGTATTCGAGACTCATTTGTCGAGACTGCGCCAGCTAAATGTCTGCAATTGACAGGTAAACGAACGGCGCGAGTGCTACTTTCAGACTTTCGTGTCCATGTTTATCTTCTTTTCACATTTGGTCTTAAAGGTAATGGTGGACGTCAAGGCTGTTCTCTAGTGGCCGCCGCCATAGTTTTTTTTTTTCCTTTCGTTTTTCTGAAAGTGCAGTCGTGTTTCTTCAAGCTCCCGAAACTGAAGCATCCTCTCTTCCCCGAGCTCCGCGACCGCGAGGAGCAAGCAGCAGCCAGCACATGCCCTTTGCCCTGAAAACTAGTGCTGCCTCGGATCGGCAGCAGTTCGTCCGGTTGCCAGCCCCGCTCCCCGCGTGCTCAGGCCGTCTTGCTTACTGCTCGATCGCTCCAGCCATCAGGCGTCGCGTCCGTGCGCACTGCGCAGTGTCGTCGGGATCGGCACGCCGCCATCCATCAGGCACGTGAGTGTGGCGGCCGGCCACCTACCCCACGCGTATCCCGCGCGATCACGACGGCATCGATCGGCGTGCGTGGAACGTCGGCGGTCACGCTGTCGCAGGTTCGGGTCTTTTCTCTTCCGGGGTTTCCCTTTTCATTCGAACATGTCAAAGTCCACGAAATCCATCCACGCACTTGCGCGCGCCATGGACGGGATAAGATCAGACCAGTACTCATACTTAATTTAATCTATCTGGACGTGCGCATACCGTAGATCGCGGCATGCTCAGCGTGATGTCGAAAGAAGCTTAGCTTCGACTACACCTTTGCCACAGACGACCTCAGTTCAAAAACCTTATCCAGCACCAGCTGTAGTTCACCGCCTGCACGGAGCGAGGCGCAAAGAAATTGTTTGAGGGCTTGCTCGGTTTCATTAGAATTCAGTGGGATTGGCAGGGATTGAGGGGGATTAAATCCCATCTAAGCCAAAATCCCCTCGAATCCTTTCCAAACCACCCCAATCCACTAGGGGAGTGGATGAACCGAACAAAGCCTGAACAAGCGTGATTCCCCGTGTAACTGCAAAGCGTAGGGCTTCCGTCACCAGCAAAGTCACGCAGTCGATTGCGTCTTGACCCAGCCTCTCCCCCGCCGTCAGCGTCCCCAGCCAGGCACCGGCGCCGCAACCCACAGCTACCTCTACCCCCACCGCCCACCGACAACACGGAGACACAATCCTCCATGACCATGAGCTGGTGTCATCCGGGCTCCAAACCATGTGCACAGTTCATCACACATAGTAGTAACAGTTAAAACGGACACACCAACAGTCTGACGACATACCTCCAGGGATAACACTTGGCTAACAGGTGATACTACTAGGGTCGATCGAGTTATCTTACAGGGGGTGGGGGGAGAACCTTCTCATGTGAATGGAAGCCTGTATACATACTACTACGAGAGCAGCTTCACAAATCTGCAGCGGAAGCTTCTTTGTCTGTCTCTTTTTTTTTTTTTGTTCCAATAAATAATGCGGCGAGGCGATTCAATGAAAGAATGCACCCAGGTCTTGTTCGTTTGTCCCGGTGCGGTCACAGCAACAGATAATGTACACAGCAATCTGAGGGCCTCCGCTGGCGGTACGGAGGAAAGAATGTTCGGGTGGAGACTGGGAGAGGGTCGCCGGCAGAAGTTTACCCCGACTTGTACCGCTTCGTCGCGTGGGGATGCTCTAGAGCAGCGTCACCCAGCATCGCCTGCTGGTGGCCCATCATTTCGTTCCCGGGGGCTAGATCGGTGAGCTCCTACATGGATGTGTAAACATGACATGTCAACTTAGAAAAAATATAGTAGGGATAGATAAGCTGCATTTGAAAAGAACTGCTTCTGAGCTCTTTACGATGTGTAATGGTAGAGTGAACTTTAAGGATTTAGGGTGATTTTTAAATTTTCGTGCTAGGCATGGACAGCTAAACATTCAACTTTGTGTAGTTCCCTAAAATAGATGGCATAGAACTTATTTGAGTTTTGTGCGAATGTATCTTTAGGAAATATGCATATGGGGAATATGATAAGAGCGGCATACCTGAAAACTAGAGGATTGTCCAACAGTAGTAGGTCTTTTGACAGCCCGCTTTCCCAGGTTGATCTGGACGGAGATATTGGCTTGGGACAAATCTATGCCCGAGCTTTGAAGAGCATGAGTCAATGTGTTAAGTAACCTGTGGTGAGTTAACAAAAATGTAAATGTGCCGATGTACTTGGTTTGGTAACCGCGAGAAATGTTTTTCACGATATGCTCTATAAACTCAACATAGCAGCAACACAAGATAATAGAACCAAGGAGATCAATGCAAACTAAAGCATTATGGGAAAACCTTAACTTAATACAGCAATGCAGAAAAGAAGCTGTACGTTTTGACCACAAAAAATGCAACTATCAGAACTACTTAACTATTTAAGATACAGGATTCATGATACTCAAGTAGCAACATATAATACAAAGAGAGATAGTCTTTGCACGTACTCTTGGGAATATTGGCTTGACACGCTGATTGTTCCTTCATCAATCGTCAATTGTTGGTTATTTAACATGTCACTGTTCACCCCACAGTCATCCACACCAGACGCATCTGCCCATAGGGGTTGAGACTGCGGTGTTGCATTATCTACATACGGAAAAAAAATATCCATGAATAACCAATACTACTTTCTGTCTGGGAACAGAAGCACAGTTGGATTGTCAAACATACTTGGAATATTTGTTGGAGTATCTGCTGATCTGCAGGAAACACCAGCTATGTGATCAGTTTCAGCCTGATCTGGTGCCCCTGAGGCAGCTGCAGACGCTACCGTGGTGTGGTTATCATCAAGTTTGCCTGTGATATTAAATTCAGGGGAGGACCCATTTGTGATGAATTGTGAAGGGTCAGGTAAGGCATCTCCTGGGGTTTGACCTTTACTCTGGGACACAAGGATAATAGTATGTGTAAGAAGCTGGTCAGAAAGTTCAAATCTAATCTAAGATTTTATTTGGAGATGGCATTCCATTACCAGAAACAAAATTTACCTGTCCATTTTTCCAGGATGATCGAAAATACATGTTTGACTGCAAAATATAGAACAGTTTTCAGATATAGTAATCCAGGAAGCAATGTTAACTCGAGGAATAGTGATCTCATATTGCAGATTTGGAAAAACAATTACCCATGGGAGCAACTTTGAATTTTCTTGGTTCCATTCTGGAAATGAAGCCTCGTACTTCTGTTCTTTCTCTTGTAAAAAGCGTATATATTCGATAACCTGCAATATAAATGGTGTGAAGTGAGAACCAAGTTAATCGACCAAGAGACAAACTCGAATCACATAGAATGCTGCCGAGAGCCTTACCTCTAAGAGAAATGTTGCTTTGTCTCTCTTTTGATCAGTGTGTGGTAACAGATCCCGAAGTATCTGAAACCTGTTAAAAATACATGGAGTAAAAATAGTTAATACACCAAGACTACTGTTTGTCTGCGGCATACAAATGGTCTTGAAACTAATTTCCGATAAGCTACTCTACATAAGTAGTACATGGTATCCGTGATTTTGTCGAGTAAGTATATAAAAACAAGTTTGTCTAACTTTGCCCAGATAACCCTTAAATATCTTGCCGATTTAATCTTGTTGTTCTACCATGCCCAGAATCTGATAGTTTACATACCTAGCAATCAAACAGATCTATAGCATCAAAGATCTTGCACACATTCACATGACCTACTCAAGAACATGTTCTAAGGGCCTAACATCAGCGGCACGGAGTACTTAAGAACATGTTCTAATTTACTGAAATCTTTGACTGCCTAAAATTTAACACTACTGATGTTAGGCCCTTAGAAATTTAATCACCAAGAAACTATGCCAGTACATACTGATGACCTATGACCTGTCATCTTCTGAACAAACTACGGGAGTTCAGGAATTCTCACCGGCCATTGATCTTGCTACGGCGGCGCTGCTCAGTTGCGGAATGCTTTGACTTTGGTGTATTTGGCCGCTGATCCGTGCCGCTGCCGCTGCAGCTCCCGCCCTTGCCATCAACCCTCACAGCTAAATCTGCAATATAAAGAGCACCCATTAGTACAAAACTGAAGGCGCGGTATTGTAAAAATCATCAACCCTGTTCTGCACGCTGAACGTACAAGATTTTGTGGAACCTAGTATATTTGGTTCATTTTGATAATAATCAGAAGGCTTGTGATGAACTCTATCACAATTGCATTACAGGAACAGGACATGAATGCCACAATTTCTGTTGGCTGCCAAGATACTATGTGAAAGAATTACAGGATATGAGAAATTTGGCCTAACTACAAAAAGGTACTCAACATCTGGCATGCCTCTCCTCCAGGGCCGGTTGGACTTTGAGAAAGAAGGCATAGGAGGGTAAATATCTCAGCTGCCCTTGGGTGCGAGTGATCCCAAGCATAGAAATTGTGCATCTCTCCATCAACCTCGATGGAGCTGCATCCAGTTGCTTTGGTGACACCCCTCTCTCTCATGGTGATCCGTACGCCAGCAACATGGCTCCACATCCCTGCAGATGCATACATGTTTGCTAGCTGGACATAATGCCCTGCATTGGACTGCTCCAAATCAAAGATGTGCTGTGCTGCCCTCTCAGCCATGGCCATGTTTGGGTTATTGTGCATCTTGCAACCGTGGAGTAAGGCACCCCATACGCTCATCTCTGGCTTGATGGGCATGTCAAGTATAAACTGATAGGCTCTGTCAAGCTGACCAGCACGAGCAAGCAGGTCGACCACACAAGCATAGTGCTGGTGCAGAGGCTCGATCTTGTAGTCAGGTTTCATAGAGTGAAAGTAGAACCACCCCTTCTCCACAGCGCCTGCATGGTTGCACGCTGACAAAATCCCCAAGAAAGTCACATCATTCGGTTTCACCCCCGCGAGCTTCATGTCCTCGAACAAGTCAATGGCTTCTCCAAGATGGCCGTGTACCCCGTAACCTGAGATCAATGCACTCCAGACTACCACATCCCGTTCCCGAGCACGCATCTGTTCAAAGACTTCACGCGCACGGGCAATGCTCCCTGACTTGGCGTACATGTCAATCAGTGCTGTGTTCACGAGCACATCCTCCCTGCACTCGCTGCGGTGTACATAATCCTCCATCCATACCGCGAGCTCAGTGGAGCCGAGCTGAGCACATGCCATGATCACCGACCTTAACGTGACAGAATCAGGTGTCATGGTCCTCGCAAACATCTGCATCTGTTTGAACAAATCCACTGCCTCGCTGGCCAGCCCATTCTTGGAGTAACCCGATATCATGGCATTCCACAGGATCACATTTACCTGAGGGGAAGGGATCCTGTCGAAGAGTGCCCTCGCAGCTACGATGCACCCAAACTTGGCATACGTTGCTGTTAGTGTGGTCACGACATCTTGTTCATCATCAAAGCCACCCTTGACCACTAGGGAATGAGCTGATGTGGCACCTGGCAAGTCATCGAGCTCCATGTACGCCTTGAGGACAGTGACAAGCAGCACAAAATCCGGACGGACATCATAGCACATCATCGCTGCAAAGAGCCGCAACGCTTGCAAGGGACTGCCACTCTGCACGAGGCCAGAGATGAGAGAGGTCCAGGAGACAACGTCCCTGTCACAGTCACGCATTCCTTCGAACACGAGACGAGCACGGCCGGCATCGCCGCACGAGAAGTACATTGCGATGAGCGTGTTGTGCAGGAACCGCGTGTCTCCGTCGTGGGCAGTGAGACGTAGCGCGTGGGCGTGGGCGGCGCGGCCAGGGACGGACTTGAGCACGTCGCCTATGGCAGGGGCGGGCGGGAGGAAAGACGGGTGGCCCGCGCGGAGGGCGAGGTAGTGGCGGAGCGCGAGCGAACGCAGGCGTAGGCGGGACGCGAGGCGTGCAGCGGCGTGGAGGACGTATGGGTGTGGGTGGGGGATGTGGTCGAGCAGGTGGTGGGCGAGGGGACGGAGGCACGGGGACGGGCGGACGCGGCAGGCGGCGCGCAGCAGCAGGAGCGCTAGTGGTGGCGAGCCGCCGAGGAGGCGACCGGAGATTAGGAGGTGTGCGTGGAGCTGGTGCACGTGCGAAGGCCGCGCGCACCGCGCCTCCATGCCCACCGCCACCATCAGCTCGCGCGAACTGCTCCTCCCTTCCACTCTACTCTCTTCATCTACACGTACACTCCCCCCCATGAGCCCTGAGTACAAAATTGGGGCTTTCTAGCAAAAAAAACTCGGCATAAAAAGAAAAGGAAAAACAATTGGCAACATTCCCGTGCCCCAGCGACACCAAGAACCGAAATTTCTCATCGATCAAACCGGAATTGAGCGGAATTGGGGTACCTTGCAGCGACGAGGAGACCTCGCGGCGCGCGGCGAGGCCATCGTCTTCGTCGTCGAAGCCGTCGCCAGCGTTGGATCTGGAGCCAGAGTCCATGAACCCTCCGCGCCGCTTCCTCCCCGGCGTATGCTGCCTGGGCGCGGTGGCCGCCTGTCCGGCGCCGGCGAAGGGGAGCGTCCACTGGTGGTGGTGCCCTGCAAGGTGGGCGACAGAGACAATGCTCGCTTTAGCTCTCCCTAATTCCCCACAGCGACACGAAAGAGAGTAATCTAGGCCCACATGCCAGCGGCAGTGGCATGGTATGTGCGGTGGACTGTGTGGCCGTAGCAGGAGGGTGGGGTAACTGTGGGCCGGCGACTAAGCACCTGACCTGACATTCACGTGGCGGGACACACAGAGCTCGGTTTGCATGGGCCGTAGGCCCCTTCCAACCCCACTATCCCGGCCCACAGAGAAGGCCCACCTTGTCCCCCTTCTCTTTTTCATTTTCGTGGCCAGCGGCTACAGCCTACAGGAGCGAGGGATAGGGTAGGTAGAGCTTTGCGCGGTGACGTGGTAAAGAGGGAAGCCGACGTGATCGATCGTGACGCAGGTACGCGTGCGTGCGTGCCTGCGCGCGCCCGGCACGTCGCCGTCGATCGGCGACCGGAAAGCAAAGCCAAAGCGACGGAGGCGAAGCAGCATCTACGACCGCTTTCTCTTCCGCAGACCACTACGACCAACGGCGGAGAGGGAGCTACAGCTACGAACCTTGTGCGCTGATCGGCTGCGCTGCCGTGGGCTGGCCCCACAGCACGAACGACGGCGGCTCGGGCTTGACCACCACCACCGCGGCAGCGGCGGCAGCCGGGCGTACTCCGGCTCCGGTTCCGGGCACCTGCTGCTGGCTGACGCTGAACGTGCCGATCCCGCCGGGCAGCGCGTGCGTCGTCGTCTGTTGCTGCCGCCTGTCCGCGCCGGCCGGTGCCGGGCTCTCCAATGGCTGCAGGAAGTCGTGCGTCCTCAGGAAGAAACCTGCAGTAACAAAAAAAGTAAAACTCGTCACCAACAAAACAAGAACGGGCTAACATTATTCTGTTAGGCTAATCATGGTCAAGCTCGTGGCCTCGTCGGGTGAGGTGGGCCCCGGCCAGGTAGGATGGATGGAAGGGGAAGCCGTCGACGGCAGCCGCTTGCGTCCAACCCACACGTGATCCCTTCGTCGTTGCTTGCTTCTGATTGTCGCCTCGTAGCACGATCTTGGCACCAAAATTTTGAACCCCAATCATGGGTCATCGCACGCTACAGTGGCGACCAAGCATGCTCGTAGCAGCCAAATTTTGCTTGGGCAATTTCAGGACGAGATTTTGCCATTCTGGCTGTCGCTGCTTCCTTCTTCCAGCAGGGTCGATCTGGAATGGAATTTGCCCGAGAGAATTGGTCGCACGCACGTATAGGCAGAAGAACACACCGGCCGGATACATTCTCCAGGAACGGAACCTGAGAAAATATGAACCTCTCCGCAGATCTAAGTACGTACTAGCATCTATACCTATAGCATAAACTAGCTACCGGTTGGAAGTTAGCGCGCTAATGATGCAATTCCAGCTGACGAGAGAGGGAGAAAGGGAGAGGGAGAATTGGAGAGTGCGTTCAGACCTTGAGATGCTGCAGGTGGCTTGGAGTCGTGGAGCTGCTGGAGCGCCGACGACGAGTCCTTGGCGGCGGCGGCCGCGGAGGCGTAGAGCGAGAGGAAGTCGTGCGTGGCCGCCTTGCTGTTCCCTGCAGCGCGCGCAGTCAATTGCCGAATTAGGCCAAGGCAGCGGCGTAACGCGGTGGATCAACCGGCAGGAACAGAGAGGAAACGATGCCATGTCAGCAGCCGATCACGCATGCGTACCTTGGATGCCCATAATTCTAGCGCATCAGCCGACGATCACCCACATCGGCCGCCGACGCGCTGTTCTCTTCGGCGGGAACGATGATCGCCGGGAAGAGCCTTCCCGTCGCGCGCGGGGGCGGGCGGGCGCCGCACGTAGTCGTAGGAGCAGGAGCCCGCGCGATCGAGCTAGCTAGAGCGAGCTTGCAAGGAAAACGAAGAACTCGCTGTCTCTCTCTCTGGAGCAGAATTCTCTTGGGCTCTGGTACGATACGGCCGCTGGCTTCGTCTTCTTCTTTCTCCTCCTCTGCCAGCTGCGGCAAGCCTAGCTAAGTAGCCAAAGCAGCGGCAGGTCGTGTGGCTATGCGGGAAGCTTTATACGGCGCGCGCTTGGGCGCGGGCGCGAGCCCCTCGCACCTGGTCTTGAGGTAGTGCGTGCTGCTCCCAGCGTTGTGGCTGGCACGGCGCGCGCGGCGCTCGCACGTGCCGCGGCGGCCCCACCCACCCGTACCGTGTGACGCCGGAGATCGGCGCGTGGGCGGGCCGATCCCGAGGATCGGTGGTGGTGGGACGGGGTCGGGGTCGGGAAGTCGTGCGAGCGCAGGAGTGCGGCCGACGTGGAGTGGGGGCTGTCACGTGACGGTTGCTGGGCGGGGCCGACGGGGTGGTGGGGGCAGGGAGGCACATGGAGCCGGAAATTGCGGGCATCCCGTGGATGGCGACGGGCGGGCGGGCGGGCTCATGTGCTCCGGATTCGGCCGCCCTCTCTCCTCACCCGGTTCCCACACCCATATGCGTCCTTTTCCCGGTCGCTCTATCACGCTCGAGGGAAATTATTGTTTGATCCCAGGCAGCAACTGAGAGATGGAACGATTGGTACAGATTGTTTTACTACTTAAACATGAACCTGTCAGTTCTTAGTGAGAGGAGTACACTGTCAAACGGTCATTAAAAAACACCTGCTAAGCTCCTGCGACATCTTACTGCTAGCTGATCCGAGGCAACATGCCTCCAAGTGATTAATCCATGTTTTCGCTTTCCAAAGCCTCGTGGCTCGGAGCATCTCCACTCGTCTAACCACGAAACGTCAATCCGCACAACAAATTTAGGTCCAGACACCGAAAATCGACCTAGTCGTATAATAGAAACTTGTTTTCGTTCGGATTTAGACGAAATTTGGCCCGGGCTTGCCAGACCGAACCCAGGTTTCCGTGTACGCCCTATGAACGCCGCACGAAGCGAATTCAGCGGAAAAAACGAAACAGCGTGGACCCGCCGAGTCAGCAATGGAAGCCAAATCGTCCTTATCCTCGGAACCACGCGGCGACCGCCAGACAATAACTGTCCGTCGCTTCGGCCACGCTTCGCCGAATTGTCGTGCCACCATCGCCGCCTCGGCTCTCGCGACGGACCGACGGTCACTAACTTTCCACCGTTTCCCCTTTTCCCGCCCTCGCCGCTACACCCTCGTCAACCTCGGCCTTTATAAGTTGTACCCCTCGCCGGAGTTCCTCACACTCTCTCACAGCTCTCCAGCCCAAAACTCCGGCGAACAAACAACTCTCCCCTCCCCACTTATCCATGGCCGAGCGATATCCCGGCGACGGTGCGGCGGCGAACGACTTCGGCCGGCGCACGCTCCAGGCGTGGGAGGCGTGCCTGCTCTACGAGGCCGGCTACGTGGCCCCGCCGGACACCAGAGATCCACCGGAATGGAAGCTTAGCACCGGCGGCATTCCTATCCCACCGGCGCCGGCGCCGGAGGAACTGCCGTTCGAGATCCAGGAGTTCATCGCGGACATGGATGATCCCTCCGCCGTCGAGAGCCCCGACAACCTCCTCTACTGGGAGACGTTCTTTGCCGAACGCCGCGCCCAGGAGCTCGCCCGCCACGAGGGGCCGCCGAACGACTCGTCGCCGAAGCGCAACAACGCGGCCTGCTGCCGGCGTTACTGGAGCGCGCTGGGCCGGACGTTCGCGGCTGTGCTGGAGCACATCAACACCGGGAACACGTCGCGCCTCGCCTTCCCGCGCGCACCGACGCCGACGGCCAGGTCGGGCCGGCGCCCTCCGGCAAGCTAGATGCCGAGGCGGATGGCCAACATGAGCTCGTCCACCTCCACCTCCACCTCCGCCTTCGCCTCCCACTCCTCGGGCTCCACGCCTGTGCGCTCGCCGCCGCGGACATGCTCGCGCGGCATAGTCATTGGCAAGCCACGCGTGTCGGCGTTGTCGGCTCCGACTGGCCGCCTATGCCTTCGCCGCCCGAGGATAGCGCCTTGAGGATGGCGTTAGAACAGTCGCTCCGCAACTCGACGCCGCAGCCGCCGTTGGTGGAGCCGTCCTCGCCGGACATCCTGGCATGGTCCAGGAGGTACTGGGAGGAGACGGAGCGGTAGCGCGTCCACCGCCCGCAGCAGCAGGCCGAGGAGCAGGCGTTGGCCGGGCGCGCGCTCGCCTACCAGGGCACCCCGCTCTTCGTCCTCGACGACGACGAGGAGGACGACCCTTCTTACCAGCCGTGGAGGTGCGGCGACCCCGACCAGGGGAGCTCCCGCGCGCCCCAGCCGCCGAGCGACGACGATGGCGGCGGTGAGGATGATGGCAGGGCCGATCCTGGCTACACGGCGTTCTACAACAACTTCGGCATGTAGAACGGCGAAGGCATCGGCCCGACGGCAGCCTTTTTAATGTTTTTTAGTTTATTATCTGCTACTTTAGTTTAAATTCGATGTAATCCGCCTATATTCTAAATTTGCCAAACTCGTCTGTATTTTAGCCGAACGCGGGAACTCGGCCTTTCCCGCGGCCTAGGAACACGAGTGGGAAACTCAGCGTTCTTAGGCTGAAATCAAGAACCGCCCGGCCAAAAATTGGTCCGCGTTTCGGCGTGGATTCGCCGAACTAGTGGAAGATGCTCTCAGTTAGGCTAGTCATAGTGGGGATAACTTCACTAGTAATTAAGAGTCCAAATCAGCATTTTTCTTATATGACAATAATTTAATAAAGAGAGATGGATTGAGTAACTAGCTATGTTACTGTAATATTATACATATCAAGCCAAAGTGTATCTACAACCTAATATGGCATTACCTGTTATGACCAGCCTTACCGCTTTCGTCTCGCCATAGCTTTACCTCGCGCGCGTCGCTTTGCCCGCCTTTCACTTTCTGTCCTCTCCACGGGTAAAAAAGGGAGAAGTTCTGCTACAGATCAAAAACAAAAGACTCTGCGAGTAAATCTAGGAGATAGAAAAGCGTTGCTGTGTTCGGTTCCACCACCTCCAAGCTCCGTCGTCCAACAGGCGCATGATCGCTTCACGTGGCCCGTACAAAGCCATCTGATCGGCGATCGCGGCGCCGGCGCCTTTTAATTTACCCCCAGGCCGGGAAAACAGAGACCGCGATAGATAGATACGGAGTATAGTAGCGATTTGATCCTTGGCCTGCGTCGGTAGATCTTCCTCACGTGCTTGCGCAGTCGATCGATCAGCGGAGCTTTCACCCCCGCATGCACATCATCACCCAACGTAGTATCCGCGCAAGCAAACCAGCTCCGCTTGGCCGGTGGCGACGCGACGGCCGATTGCGAGGCACGCGCGTCGTGATCCGCCGATGGGCATCGGTCGGTAGCGCCTAGGCTAGCTAGCGCGCGCGTGCTGTGGGGGCTCGCCGTGTCGGGTCCGGGTCGCGCACCATCGATCGGATGGGACGGCCGGGCCTGGACTCTTTCCCGAATTTGGCCTGCGCCCCTAGCTTTGCCTACGGTCGGTTGGTCGGTCTTGCGCGGGGTACGTACGGGCGTGCGTGCGTGTGCGTGCGCCGGGGCCGGAAAAGCGGATCTGCGTGGGGGTCAGGTCGTGTCAGGTAGGTTGGGCCAGGCGCGCGCGGCCGTGTCGCCTGCCTCCCACATGGCCACGTACGCCGCGCCGATCGCTTTTCCAGATTTGCTCTCTCGCTCCGTCGATTCTTCGGATGAGTACGTGCGTATCATTGTGTCTACCATTTCACTAGGAAATACTACCTCTGTTTTATAATACTGTGAGATTTTTTAACGAATTAAAACAGCTTGCTAAAAATGCTTAGTACTCTACATCGTACAACAGAGGGACTAGTGTACTGGTAGAACTAGTGCGAATAATTTCGTGCCGAGCACAGTGAATCTTACCGGCAGTACGTTGTATCATGTGTGTGTGTTACCTGCTTCATTCGAATACAGTACAGTACACACGTCGCGCATGTCAGAACAACGTATGGTCTCACAGGTCACGTTGTACGTACGTACGAATGATCGGCTGGGTAAGTGGGGGGAGATCGACACGGACCCGCCATGCGCTTGTGGCAGGCAGGCCGGCCCGGGCCCGGCCGCATCAGCCCCGCGGTCATCTCCAAAGCGCCAACAGCATCGGCATGCACGCACGTACCGAGCCGATCGATCGAGCAGAGGGCACTCCCGGCCGTGTATGCATGGGACCGTTTCTGGAATCACTGCGGTGGGGCGATCGGTCGCAGAGGGCGCTAGCTAGCTCACGTGTATGCTGACACGAGAGCACGTGCCAACAGCAATGCGTCGTCGTATGTTGTGTGTGTTGCGGGATCTGAAAAGAAAAACAACCGAGAACACGTACAAGTGGCTAAGCAAAATGGTTTTGGGTGATATACATATAGAAAATATGGGCAAACAGATTTTGGTTTGGCTTTACCTACATGGTGCTTGTCTAAAACTAGATTGCATAGTTTTCTTCTTTCTACTACTCTCGGTGTGCTATTTGTGGATGTCGATGTCCTCCACGGCGGGGAGGGGGTGGCGTCGTGAAGCTCTCTGACCTTCTATACCCTGTGTTCACGTCTTTGGGTGAAAGCCAAGATTCTGTCTTGTGGATCGGACGACGACGTCAATCCCCCGTCACCATCAACTCTTGAGGGCATCGTCTTAAAGTCTATGATCCCCTTAGTGCGCTCTGGTTGGTTGGACATACACGTAATCGAGCTTGGTAGGAGGTCAACCGGAGATGCAAGAGTTTTGGGTGGAGGCTAGCGTGACAAAAGGAACGTTGATGAGCAATTTTTTGGTAGCGGCAAGACAGTGGTAGTCGGCTATGTTCCGGCGTGTCCGAGTGTCTTCGTGTTGATCTCCTCTTGCTAAGAAGTCAAAGCTGCTATGTCCTTCTGAGTGTCTTCGTGTTGTGCTGGTTTTCGGTCGGTTCTCCGCTAATAAAAGGACAACTCTATACTTCTGCTTTATTAATGAAAATGACAATTTTTTTGCCTTGTTTCAAAAAATATCAACTAAATCAATAAAACATTTCTAGTACACAAGATAATTAAAATCACTAAGGACGTATAGAAAAATTACAATTCTAACATAAAAGTGCATCATTCGATCATATTAGTAGTAGCAAAGCACATCATCAACCACACAAAATAAATAGTTCATTGGTGCATAGAGGAACACCATGGAATAGAAAGTTCATCGGTGCTTGCATCATAGACCATCACTCTCAAATGGCACCATTGCCACCATACCCACCATTGCCTCCCCCATACCCTCTTGACATCAAGATTTGGTCACGGGAATTCTCCAAGTAAGCTCCAGCCATCTCATATAGACCATTTGGATCCATAAACATGATTTTGTGTTCATGCTCCATCCTCTTGACCATTTCATCATTTGTCACCTTTCTATCTTCGATCATGGCCTGCCTTTTCTTGACCAACGCCCTCCGCTCCTCAGGAGCAATTGGTCGAACACTGCGAGGGTGCCGGCAGCGCAGGTCAAGCTGCACCGGAGCTGTCTCTCCTATCGGCGGCATGGGTGCTGCAGGAGCTTCAGGAAGCAGTGTAGAAGAGCTGGTTAGGGAGACACGACGAGGCGTTGTCGACTTCTTCGTAAGCTTAGTCTTAGGTCGGCTGGAGGCGCGTTGAAGATCCCCATGATGGTCGCCGGGTCTAGGGGGTGTTACATGCGGAAGTGGGGCTAACCCTAGGTGTCATACGTCGCCGGGCGAGAAAAGCAAAATTAAGATTTCACACAGGCGTAAAAAAATCCTCGTTTCGAATCATTGACTTTTTTTTGAGAGCAGGCCAAAGACGTGCCTTATCTTTATAAAAGAAAGAAGACTCGAATTACAAGAAAACCAAGAGCCAACTGCGAACAATTGGATTGGCTAAACACACACACTCCACTCCACTCCGTGACTAATCCTACTCTCTCGCTCTAACTTGCCTCCCTCTAACTCTCGCCATTTCCCAGAGATGGAACTCCTCTTTGATCCTATCTATGAGCTGTGTGACACTGCATTGCTCTCGTGTTTCCGAAGACCCTAGAATTTCTTTGTTTCCATAACATCCATGAAACAAGGATGACTAGAGTATCAAATTTCCTCTTGTCGGCAGCCACCACTCCTTCCCTCGCTTGCAGCCACCAGTTCTCCAAAGTGCTCCCCTTTGAGGCTCCTCCAACTGCAACGACGCTGCTTGCAAGAAATTGTACCACACATGCCTTGCAAAAACACATTGCACGAGCATATGCTCAACATTATCCTCCTCTTTAAGACATGTGAAACACACGCTTGGCTGATCTTGCAGGCTGGGTTTGTGTCGCCTGTAAGAAGTCCACAGTCTTTTCTTCGGCGCTAGCCAGCTGAAGATTTTTCATTTGGTAGGTGCGAATTATCTCCATATAGGTTTGTGCATGCTAAACCTATATGTCATGTGGAATAGCACTTTGTATGTATCCTTGGCAGTGTATTGACCAGATCGGGAGCCAATCCAACTAAAAGTATCTAGTGCTTGCGGATCTCTTTTGAAACTACTTAGCTCTACCCAAATGCGCACACATTGGGCATACCCCTCTGTGTCAAGACCTCCTGCAATGTCTGTCACCCATGCATTTTACGGCAGCGCCTCTCCGACCAAATGACTGTTTTTTCTCCGTGTCGGGACCAATTGACAGATCAGTGGCGCTATGTCCTCTATCTTGCGCCCATTAATCCACCTATCCCTCCAGAAGTACACCCTCTTGCTGTCTCCCACAGTAATGTTAGCAAGGCTGTGAAAGAGCTCTGTCGCTGCAGTATCCTTTGGCAGTTTCAGACCTTGCCACGGTTTCAAAGGATTAGTCCTTCTCAACCACTCCCAGCGTACTCGTAAAGCTAAGCCATGTAGTCGTAGGTCTTTAACTCCCAATCCTCCATAGTAGAGGGGCTTGCTGATACACTCCCACAATACAAGGCATTGCCCTCCATTTATTGATTTTTTACCGACCCAGAAGAAAGCACGCAATCCTTTAATAATCTCCTCTAGGAGCCAGCTTGGGGCCTCCTCAACCAAGATGTGATGAATCGATCTGGCAGTTATCACTGATTTAATTATTATCAGTCGTCCTTCCCGCGCAATCATGCCTCCTTGCCATGCCGGCATTAGGTTTAGTGCCTTGTCTAGGAGAGGCTGCCATTCTGCTTTGGTCAGTGGTCTAAGTGCTAGTTGTAGCCCCAAATTCCGTTTGGGAAATTTAGCCAATTTGCAGCCTAGAATTTCCGTGATACTCTCCTCATCTGCCTTCCCTCCTCTAATTAAGGTAGCTGACATTTTGCTATAATTAACATGGAGCCCTGAAGCCTGATCGAACACCCTTAAAATTGCCTTGATAGCTAGTAATTCTGCTCTTTGTGGCATAAAGAAAAGGACCACGTCATTGACATACACTAATATGCGTTGAATTGGCGATATGCCAGCCAGGTTTTGAAGCAGGCCCTCTTCAACTGCCCTCGTAATTTTCACAGTTAAAACCTCCATCCCAATTACATATAGCAACTGGGATGTGGGATCGTCTTGTCTCAGGCCGCAAGCATGATGGATTCTTTCTCCTGGTTCTCCATTGACGATGACCCTCGTGTTGGCAGTATATAGTAAGGCAGCGATCCACTTCAGGAACAGTAATCCGAAGCCTAGATGCCTTAGAACTTCAAAGAGGAATCCCATGATATCGAGTCAAATGCACGTGCAATGTCTAGCTTTAGTAGAACTCTTTGTTGTCTTCGCTGATTGATCCTTCTAGCCACTTGACGGACTAGGACAAAGTTATCATGCAAGCTACGTCCTTTGACGAAAGACGATTGATTTACACTCACTAAATCTCCTAATCGTGGTCTCATGCGATTGGTTATCAGCTTAGAGAACAATTTAGAAAAACTATGCACTAGGCTAATAGGTCTAAAGTCTCCGACTTCAGTGGCGTCCTGCTTTTTTGGAATTAGGGTGATGAATGCTCTGTTTAGTCTTGCAAACCCAATAGCATCTTCGACAGCCAATTTCAGCAGGCCTGCCATAATGTCCCCCTTAATTACAGGCCACGCTCGCTGGTAGAACGTGCCATTAAACCCATCTGGCCCGGGCGCTCGATCTGGAGGCATCTCCTTAATCACTCCCCATACTTCATTCTCCGTGAACACCCCTTCCATACTTTGGAGCTCGTATGATGGCAGGTGTAGAGCGTCTAGGTCAATGCCATGCTCTCTGTTGTGAATTGTTTCTATGAGATTTGTAAAAGCCTCTGTGAACACTCCTACTTTTCGGCATTGATCCGTTATGATTTCATCGCCCACTTTGATTGCTGGAATCAAATTCCTCGTACGCCTCCCATTTGCAATGGTGTGAAAATATTTTGTGTTCGCGTCTCCATCTTTCAGCCATCTTATCCTCGATCTTTGCTTCACGATCGTACGCTCAAGAGATGCCAGGCCCCAAACCGTTAGCTTTAAAGTTTTGTGCAACCAAATTTCTCCTGATGTAAGCCGCCTTGCATCTTGTGCTGCCTCCAATCTGAATATAACCGTATTTGCAATTGTGATTTGTAGCTTTACATTACCAACTCTTCTCTGTCCCCATGCTTGGAGATACTCGGCTGCATTCCTGAACAGAGCGTCCAACCTTCGAAAAGGATCCACAATGGCTTCATTACATTTCCATGCTTCCTTGATTGCGTCGTCAACTTCTTCTAATTTTAGCCAGAACGTCTCAAACTTAAACCTCCTCTTAGGGTGGAAAGCAGCGTTTAAGGCTAGGTGGATGGGTGCGTGATCCGAGACGGAAGAGTATAAGGCTTGTAGCACTGCATCCGGGTGTACCAGATCCCAGTCCACCAAAGCTAAAACTTTATCGATCCTTGTTTGGGTAGGGTCCTCTCTTTCATTTGAGCACATATATAGCCTCCCATGTAGATACGTGTCTTTCTGCTCATGTTGCTGCACAAAGCTCCGAAATCGTGACATCATAGCATGGTCGATATTATCATTCTTCTTCTCCGCTGCAGTAAGAATCATGTTAAAGTCTCCCGCAATTGCCCATGGACCTGGGAGATCATTGACTTGGACCACCCTTATATGGTAGGCGCGGCTAAAATTTAAGTGACACCCAAAAAGTTTGGGTACAGATCACTTCTAGGTAAGTTGTTGGAATAGTTTTTTGTCCCTCTTGCCTACTAAAACATTTCCTTTTTCCCTCTTACCCAAATTACCCAAATTTAGGTAAGTTGTTGGGATGTTGTTTCCCTCTTACCCAAATTACCCAAATTGAGGTAAGCCGTTGGGATGTTGTTTTCCTCTTACCCAAAAACATTTCCTGGTTTTGGATTATTGGCGCGTGCTGAGCGTCTCCCGGGGGATCTGGGCTTATGATCCTCCGGGTCCAGCACTCGACACGTGTCCCCGGGACACCCCACATGCATACGGAAACTCCACCCCACGACTACTGAAAAATAAACACGAAATCCTTTTATTCTTGAGACGCACAGGGGCGGGAGGCCAGATTTGCCTTGACCGGCGTCGGGCTCCGGCGAGGGCATCTCTCAGGTCTAACGAGGCCGGCATCCACGATCCCTCGTAGCACGGCAGCTGACTAACTAACACAGTTGTAGCACTCGCCGTCTACCATGGAAGCAAACGCCAAACACCGCGCACCATGGTAGCAACCCGACATCGACCTCTGCCAACAATACCTCCACCACCGGAGCACCACAAGTATCATCGCTGCCAGTAGCCACGCATCAAACCATGTAGCAAACCGGCTAGCCATATGTAGCAACAACCTTGGTCGTCAGTAGCAATTCCCCCGACCGTTGGTAGCAAATCCGTAGCCGGGGAAGACAAGCCACTCGAAGCAGCTTCGCGTGCCATAGGTAGCATAGCCGCACACCGCATGTAGCAGCGCCACCTGATGCTTGTAGCAGAGGCGTGCACCGCATGTAGCAGCATTGCCTTTTCGCTCGAAGCTCTGCCATGTGCCGTAGGTAGCATAGCCGCTCGCTGTTGGTCTCAGAGCACCGCCATGTGCTGTAGGTGGTAGAGCCGCCGGACGTGGATAGCAGCGCCGCCCGCCGTGGGTAGCAGAGCCGCCTGCCGCTCGCAGCAGCGTCACGCGCCATGGGCAGCCGCAACTTCTACCCCGCTCGCAGAAGTGCAGCGCGCCGTGGTAGCAGAGCCGTGCAGCGGAGGTCTTCTTTTGCAGCAAGCGGAGGGTGAAAGCAGACCGACTTTGCAGCGACAGACGGCCAGCGGCGCGACCGAATCTTCCTTACAGCAGTAGGAGCAGGCCGCTTTTACAGTGGACGACAACTGATGGTGCCACTGGATTTTTCTTGTAGCAGCGGCGTGGCTGCGTTGAGCGCGGCAGCTTGTGTGAATGGTGGTGGCGCGGTGGAAGGTGCATGCCTGGGCGGACATCTGTGTGGGCGGTGGAAAAAGACATGGGGAGATTTGATGGGAGGAGGAAGAAACGAAAATGTTGGAAGGGGAATTATGCAGGAAAGGGATAAGAGGACGTTGGTTGCCGGTGGTAGTGGGTCCGGGGGACACGTGTTGTGTGCCGGAGGCAGAGGACGCAGAGGGCGAGAAATCCCCCGGGTTATAGGAAGCGTTTTCCTTTTTTTAAGCCGTTTGAAACTTTTTTTTTGCCCCTCTTATCTAGGAAACAGTTTTTCCCCTCTTATCCAAATTACGTAACCTGTTGAAGATGTTGTTACCCGTTCCCTGTGCAATTGTGGAGCAGCGAACAAGCAGGTGAACCCTTTTATCTTGCACTGACGGACATGTGCATGTACTACTAGTTCAAATGATGTCGTTTGATGGATGCATGTGTAGTAGTAATTGCTAACCGGTGAACCTGACGGATTGATCTTGTCAACAGCAAAACAATCATTTGTTCTTTTCCCCTTAAAATACATCGACAGTACGTGCATTCGGCCTCCCTTGCCAGGCAAAGTGCCAGTACATGCTAATCATTTCGACTCAAATTAATTAATTAACCCCGCCATGTCGTACGTCGTCCATGCTAGCTGCACAACAAAGTGCGCTCATGCCACTTGCGTTGTCATGTCGGGGTATTTTTTTTAAGCGGAATATCTAATAGCTTGATCTTTAGCTACGTCCGTAGCACCACGATGCACGCAGCGCAGCATCGATCACACCCATGCATGTGTGCACCGCCTTTCGCCTTTTTCTTTTCTCCCTTGTTTATCTGTTCTCTTCTTATGCTTTGCATTGCTAACTAATTAAACATAGACGCATGACACCAACCCCGCACCTAATTAAGCTAGGTCTCTCGTGCACAGCAATGTGAACGCACGAAGTCACAAAATGAAAATGAGGAGGACGCTGGAGGGAATTATGGCGTGGCTAATGACAATCATGGAGAGTCACATGATCGGCCACCTAGCTACTCAAAAAACAAAAGCGGAGTAGATGATCATGCCACACCGTGAGTCGCCCGCGCAAAAGGCCGGCAGGCCAGGCGTAAACAAAGAGCACGCACCCGTCCTTTTCCTCTGGACACGAATCGCTGTTAAGTACTGCCCTCCACCGATCGTCATGGTGGCTAGCGAAGCATGCGACGCACCTCCCCTATAGCTCGCAAAAGCGGCACAGGAAGTATAGTTAATGGCGTGATAAGCTAACTGATTGTTTAGCGCTGGAAGGTTTGTCGACAGCTTGACAGAGCGGAAGATTCCGGGAGATAATTAAAGGGCTAAACTCGTTTGGAGCTTTTTAAAAAGGTTTTACAGATGAGCGTGCCGTGTGGCCTGGACATTCCCCTGCGCTCGCAGGGTCTTCCAAGTCTTTCAGAGAATCAGCTTTGGGATCTGTAAATAAGTAGGAGGAGTTTGGCTAATTATATGCTTGGTGTTGTCGGAGGTGGACGTGTAGGCGCGTGAGTGGCGGGTGGGCTGGACAAGGCGCGGCGGGTCACGTGTGGTGGGGGAGCCCGGCCGCCGGCCGGTGATCATGTGGGCGGCTCACCGGCGCTGGTCCTGGCCGGGGTTCATGCACGAGATCGAGCGATGTGGCGACTTGATCCGAAGAAGGGGCGAGAGGGTGCCGGCGGGCCGGGTCCGGCCGAAAGCAAGGAGAGAGACAACCAGACGTACGCAGCGAACCGTGCACGTGCGAGGGCTTCCTTGGATCGGTCCCGCCCGGCGCACAGTCACAGCGACGTGTCGCGCGCGACGGAGCGGGCCACGCCGCCCGTCACGTCTCGCGGTCTACCGATCGTGGGCGCGCGCGGGCCCCCCCGACCGGACGAAAAAAGAGACCTGAACCGTCTAGCGCGGTCACGTGGGCGAGCCCGACTGCGACCTGCCCCACGTACGGGCCCGGCCGCGCCCGCGCCCTCACGTGGCTTGCGAGCCGGTGGGTCAGTCTGTTGTGTAGTGCAGGAGCTGACGTCGATCCAACCGATCTGGTTCGATCTTCGAGCACGCCCCGTCGCTCGCTCTCGAGGATGCGTACGCGCCAACGGCCGGTCGTTCGGTTCACGCGAGGGCGAGACGGCGTTCCGATCACAACAGGCAGGGAATGCGTGATGGACGGAGAGGAGAGCCACCTGACACCCCTGGCCCACGCCTTGTTGGCATCTGTCTACACTAGCGTGACGAAGTTAGGAATGGCAGCGTCTGTATACAACAGCAAAAAAAACTTAAGTGGAACAAAAACTAGGGTAGATGGATCGCGTAAGTAGGGAGAATTACGCTGCGTTCAACAGAGCAAGTAGCAAACTATTTCCCGTGAATTGAATCATGCTTCCAGTTTCGAACCGACCATGATCGCTTCTTATATCGACGTTGTACTGGATTAAGTAGGATTAGTGAATAAGTGAAGATCGTTCAAGAAAGAATGGAGCAGGCAGAGGTGCTCATCTTCATATACCTCGCCTATTGCGACGTGTAGCGTGGAATCGCCCGCCACCGGCCGCCGGCTTGGGCCAGCCCAGTGACGCTGCTCTCCCCTCTTGTTTTTTTTTCCTTTTTTTGATTTTTTTCCACGCTTCTGTTCTTTTCTTTTTTGGTATATTTCTTGTTTCCCCTGGGTCATATATTTTTCAAACCTAGCCCTATAGCATTTTCCGAAATCGTGATTTCTTCTCTAACTTGCCAACATTTTTCGACCCCGCAAATACTTGTTGAATCCGTGAATATTTGACACAGGGACATCTTTTCATAATCATGAACATTTTTTTCCAAACCCACACACATATCTTTTTTTGATCCGTGATTTTTTTTGAAACCGCTAAGAATTTTTTAACCATGAACATTTTATTGCTTTTGCATCCATGAGCATTTCATTTACCCGGTGACAAGTACAAAACTATTACGAGGTTCCATTACATTGTACTTCGGAATTTTGTGTATTTTGTATGGATGGGGCAGTCTATAGTGTACTTGTACTTCGTCTTTCATATACTTATACGTAGGGCCTGTTTGATTAAAAGGAATTCCAAAGGAATTCTATAGGATTCCAATCCATAGAAAATTTTCCAATAGGGTGTGTTTGTTTTAAAGGATTAAATCTTTCAAAATTCCTATGCATGGCTTTCGTCTTGAGAAGTCTCCCGTTCTACTTTTCCATGGATCATGGTCGCACCAAATGTCATGTTCTCATTCGTGCGATCCCCGTTGGTTGTCAGGACGTTTGTCGCTTGTGTTAGTGAGAAGCAAATTGAGATTAGGATGGGAGAGGGGGAGCAAATTGAGATTAGGATGGGAGAGGGGGACCCATGAGATGTGGGAGTATAGTTTTCTGTTCTCTTATCAAAATTGAATTTTCGAAACAAAATATCTTGATAATTGTTTATCCAAATTATGAAAAATTTCACTTTTCAACTTCTCACTGCGAGATTTTCAAAACTATATCTCATGTTGACAGGTACAAAACTACTTAGTCTTTCATATACTTGTACTTAGGGCCTGTTTGATTCAAAGGATTTCCAAAAAAATTCTATAGGATTCCAATTCATATAATTTTTTCAATAGGGTGTGTTTGTTTTAAAGGAATAGATCTTTCAAAATTCCTATGCATGGCTTTCTACACTACAATCCTATAGGATTTCTAACAAGAGGTGAGACCTCTTGAAAAAAAATGGGTGTCTATGACAACTATGACATATATCTAAACCCTATAAAATTTCCTGCGTTTTTCCTGCAGTGCAATCAAATAGCTTATTTTACCGATTTCTGCATTTTTCATTCCTATAGGATTCTAAGTGTCATGCCATTCTATTTTTGCACTTTTCCTATTCCTATGTATTACAAATCCTTTGAATCAAACAAGCCCTTAATCTATGTACTTATGTGTACTTGGAGTTGGTGTTATATGCACTTGTATTCGGTTTTCTCTGTTCTTTGTACTTCGTATGTTATGTACATATACTCGGTTTTTTTGTGTGTATGTGCGCTTGTATTTGTTTTTTATTGAAAGTCCATGTGTGATGCTCGCTTGATGGAGGGGCGAGGATAGCGGCATGTCTTCGGCTCGTGCCGGTGTTGATAGTTGTCGCTATACGTCCAATTGTGTATTTATAATTTTATTACTTTTAGATTTCTTTATACTGATTTTAATGATTATTAGGTGGAATTTCGCAAAAAAATATACCTTGACTTTTGAAAGTAGACCTTTTGCTAGTGGGAAGCTAGTCCTGTTGATGAAAAAAAAAACTCGCTAACCTATAGAGGAGCTCCTTTTTTTGTTAGCGTTAGATTGTAGGTGGACTATGGCCCAGTAATCGTAACGAAACTGAGACTGCATGTGAGCCAGGATTGGCCCTTGGCCCAAACCATGACAGCCCACACATGACAGCGGCCGACAGTGGCGCCGCTACGTGGAGCCACTCCCTATAGCTACGCAACACACGTACTACTACTTCAGTTGTCTTTAATGCAAACTGGATCACTCCATTTCGGGAAACATATATGTCCATACTCACACGTGTTGCATGCCAACCAGAAACCGTGCTCACTCATAAGGCCACTCGCTGAATGAGAAATAGGCAATCGCATCAAGCGTCTCGACTCGCCAGTCCCATGTCGCCTTCCCCTGTCTCGCAAGACGATGCTCCCGGTCCCGAATCCACAAGCACGGCGTGGTCGCGCTTGGCTCTAGCTTGGCACTTGTGGAGCCTATGCGCGCTCCACGTCGCGCTCGTCTTCTCGTCGGTGGCCGTCGCCGCCGCCATCGTCGTGCTCCTTCCCTTCGCGTGCATGGTCGTTTCCCTCTGCCTCGTCTGCGCGATCACGGCGCTGCTCCTTGCGCCCCGCTTCCCGCCTCCGGAAGCGGCAGCAGAGCGCCGCGGCGGCGAGGTGGCCGGCTCCGTCAACGACACCGCCTCCTCCCGAGAAGAGGAGGAGCACCAAGGGGATGAATCGGAGCTGGAAATAAGCTGTTGCCAGGGGTGTGCTGCTGTTCACGCGGATGGAGCTCTGTTCAGCGATGGTCCTCTTTGTGATGAGCAGGAGCGGTTCTTCTGGCTGGATAATGGAAGATACTACTGCTACAACAAGGTGAGCATATCATTTCTTTCCCATGCACGCTAGCTGTGTTCGTTTGTATCGGCTTAATTTGAGGACGTAAGTAGTTACTGGATCGTCGTGTGCGTGCAGTTCTATGAGCTCCTGGCTTTCTGGAGACGCAAAGAGAGAGCCTGCAGGAGGTGAAACAAATGAGCAAACAGGTTCAGGGCAGAGGACTACGAGGCGTCCTCAAAGACTGCAATTGGGCTAGCTGCAAGGTCTGCTCCTGCAGGCGGACACACGAAGATAACATGTTGAAATACGTTCACGAGCTCGGATTCCAGACTCGTTATGGGGGTGTCACAAATATTATTTTTTTGCGGGGGTGTCACAAGTAATTGACAATCACCTTTTTTTCTTTGACACCGTACTTGACAATGACTTTGTGTGTTGAAGCTGTTAAGGCACCGTTCGATCCAAAGGAAAAATGAAGGGATTTTGAAGGTATTGTTTCTCCTAAAATTTTGTCCTTTGCTGCTGTTCGGTTTGAAGGAATTGTAAGTCGAGATTTTTTTGGAGAGTTAGGATTTCCTTCAGATTCTACGGGCGAAAAAACATCTGGTTAGATCAAAGGAAACGGAGGGGAAAAGTTTTAGGCACTAGGCCCCATGCTTGCATGCCCCTACACGCATACATCCCATACAATATTTTACTTACTTTATGAACGCGGGGCGGCGACTGCCAATTTTATTAAGAGAAAAACGCACCGCGGTTTCTATTTTTTCCTCTTTGCGTCAGTTTAGTCCTAATTCTATTAAACTGTACACATAAGTTTCAAATATTTTCTAAATGAGTCACGGGAGGTCCTAATTTGGTTTCACCACTGTTGACTGCTGCCACGTAGAATGCGGGGCCTAGCAGCAGCAACTCCCGGTGCTACATTTTTGCAAAATGCCCGTGCCTTTCATTTCTCGTCATAACCTCTATCCCCGATCGTTTCCACTTCTCCTCGAGCTTCCGCGACACAAGAGGCGGCGATTTGGAGGCGGTGGTGCTGGGAAGTTGACGGCACCGGTAGCGATCTCGCGACGGGCGACGCTGCGGGGAAGGAGTCAACGATGGCGCCCGCGAGCAAGGGCCCGAAGTTGCAGCGGCCTGGTGATGCTCCGCCGCGTTACAGTGAGTTCTCTGAACCCTAAATCCCCAATGCGAGCAGCTGCTAGTTGGTATTCAAACCACAAAAGTGATGATTTTTCTAGGTCGTAGGTGTATTTGACGACGAGTTCATGGTAGAAATAAATCATGGTGGATTTTTTTGCGGATTTGTGGAAGCTAAGAGCTATGTAGATGGTACAGTAGCTCAGTTTGACGGATGCGAGGCAGACACATGGTCGTCTTTGTGGCTAGCTGATTTTATGGAGCAACAAGGGTATAAAAATTCAGTGGAATATAGTTTGTATTGGTTGCTCCCTGGTAAAAATCTAGGATCAGGACTGCGCATAGTGGACAGTGATGTAGATACACTGCATATGATTGCAATAGTCCCAAAATTTCAGTATTTTCAGTTGTTTGTGGATCACAAGAATCTGAATACTGGCAAAGCTGACACTATTGATGATGTTATAATATGTGGATCTCCTGAATTGCCTTAAGTCTTGAGTCCAAATACTCTGAAAAATATGGGCAAAACAACGGCAGGTAGTAACAATGCAGGTACTAGCAATGCATCAAAGCAGCAACATGATGGCCATGAGACCAGAAGAAGCAGGAGGAAGCTGTATATAGAAGAGGAAGCACATTGTAGTGAAGACAGTGATGTTGATTCTGATTGGGTGGACTCTGAAAATGAGCTAGAGGCAGATGATGACAATCTGTTTGATGAATGGGTGGATGAAACATATGATGACAAAAAGAATAGAAGCAAATGTCAAGAAGACAGTGATTATGACACAGATGCAGATTTGGAGGAGCTTGAAGATTCAGACATTCCAGAGGCAGATTCAGGAGATGAAGTGAAAGTGAAGGACAAACAAGGAAGGAAGAAGCTGAAGAAGAAAGTTAAGCTCAGAAGGTGGAGGCCAGAGAATATGAAAGAACTGGAATTCAAGATTGGAATGGTTTTTATGGCAGTTATTGAGCTTAGAGGAGCAATACAGGAATACATTGTGAGGCAGAGAGTTGGTGTTCATTATGTCAAAAATGATTTGCAGAGAATTAGGGCATGATGTGAGGAAGGATGCCCATGGTACATGTATGCTGCACCTTGTAGCATTACCAAAGCTTGGACTATCAAGAAGTACCAGCCTCAACATAACTGTGAGAGAAATTTCAAGATCAAGCAATTCACAGCAAGATTCCTAGCTGGGAAATACTTGGAGAAATTCAGGGCCGATGACAAGATGTCATTGAAGAATTTTTCTAGGCTAGTTGAGCAGGATTTCAACATGTCAGCCAGTAGAAGCAAGTTAACTAGGGCCAGAAGGTGTGCACTGAAGCAAATTCATGGTGATGAACTGGCACAGTATAATTTGCTATGGGATTTTGCTGCTGAATTTATAAGATCAAATCCAGGAAGCACTATATTTGTCAGTGCACATGCTGGTGTGTTTTATAATTGCTATATGTCACTGGATGCTTGCAAAAGAGGCTTTATGACAGGTTGCAGGCCTATTATAGGTATTGATGGTTGCCACATGAAAAAAAATTGGTGGTGTGTTGCTTGCAGCTGTGGGAGTTGATCCAAACGATTGCATTTACCCTCTGGCCATTGCTATTGTAGAAGTGGAAGACACAAAAAGTTGGAAATGGTTTCTGGACACACTTAAGGGTGATCTTGGCATTGAAAACACTAGGCCTTGGACATTTATTAGTGACAGACAAAAGGTAATCAAAGATCTTGTTCATTTATTAAGTTGTGGGACATTTATTAGTTGAGTTATCTTTATGCATTGTTTGACTTGTTCATTTATTCTGAGTGTAGGGGTTGACCAATGCAGTCAATGCATTATGTCCCGATGCACAACATAGGTTCTGTGTAAGGCATTTACACCAGAACTTTGCTAGAGCTGGATGGCTTTTCCCAATTTCTCTATGATTGGCTTTTCCCAGTTTTATGCTGCTGCATTGTTCATTACCTTGATTGTCATTTATTTATATTTATATATTTATCTATGTAGGTATATACTTGATGCTGGAGAACTGCCTATAGTTACTGGTTTGAAAAAAAATAAAGATCAATTAATGCTTAGGTTTTTTCGTAGAAGGAAGGAACTAGATGAAATGTGTGGCTCCATTTGTCCTAAGATAAGGAAAAAACTATACAAAAATATAGACTTTTCCAACAATTATGAAGCATTGCCTGCACAACCTGATGGACTCATCCATCTTCTGCATCACCCCATCCATCATCTGCAGCCTAGCATTTCCATTCTCCTCCTCTTTTTCTTCAATTCCATCAACAATATAACCATTAGCGAGTAGAAAATAAGAATAGCTATCTTCACCGTCCTCCCAGTATTAGTGGTTGCAAGGATTAGTACCAACCTGCGCCATAAATCAGCAAAAACTCATCAAAATTCGGAAAACTGCAGCCAAAACAGTGTCCAGATCCATCAACCAGCGAACTTACACGATGATTAGGGCATTTGTAGAACACTCGCCCTGGATTTGCGCTTGATTGAGAGACAAGACGAATTGTCCTTCGAAATCCACAACAGGGACATGTCACCAATGGGAGATTTCCCGTCAGCACAATAGCTGCAGCTGCCAGGGTAGGAGATGCCGGCGAGGGAGATTTAGCGGGATGCAATTGCCGATTCCTCCTCGACCTAGTGCCAGCAGAAGAGCTCGTCAAGCTATTCATGGTGCTGCAGCGGGGGCGAGAGAGCAAAGGGAGAGAGAGAGACAGAGAGACACAGGCACCTAAGGGCTGGGGAATATCAAGGCAGGTAATTATAGGGGTTCATTTGCAAAAAAACGTACCCGCCAGCTGCGGGGAAACTCTCGCCGAACTGTCATGCAGCCTACATGGAAGGGTAGAACCAAATTAGGACCTCCCATGACTCACTTAGGAAACATTTAGGACTTGTATGTGCAGTTTAATAGAATTAGGACTAAACTGACACGCAGAGGAAAGAATAGGGACCGCGAGTGCATTTTTCTCTTTTAGCAATCTGACTGGAGTTTCAACATTTGCCCGCAATTGCTACGTTACTAATTTTTTCGGTTCGCTTCTGATCCATGCGGCAAGGGAAGGCGCGCGAGTGCGACTCTGATGCGTCTAGCTCAACACTCAAATTCAAAATATTCTGTTGCTCAAACCGTTAATCTGATTAAAATTACATTTTCACTGTTAGACTAGTCACGACGAGATCTTCGAAACTAGATCCCGTGTTGATATGTTTTGACAACTTGTTTTCGAAACTAAAAGTTACCCACATTGTTGTATATAAGTTACCCACTATGTAACAAGTTAATATTCCACCCATTTTGAAGAGATGTGTGAATGCATTTTTTGCATGTAATACAAAACTATCGCTGACATCTTCATGCCACCCGCCCCAAACGACCGTTCGAGATCCGCCTGGCCGCCACCATCCCGCAACACCGTAGTGGAAGGGGAGAAGATGGACGCCACCGCCTCCTCGAGTTTCCGCTGACATAGGATAGTGCTGACACCACCGCCTCCTCCTCACCTCACGAGCTTAGCCCGTTGGCGTCCTCAGCGGTGTCGGCAGCAGAGTAGGAAGGTGCGAGGGGGGGGGGTCAAGGTTGGGGGGAGGGACTCCTAGGGGCGGCGCGACGCCGCCGCACGGGGGAGGGAGGGTTATAGGGAAGGGGTGGCTGCAGTATTTACATACGTCAGTATTTAAGAGTTGCCCACATGAATATATTAGATAGCTATTCCACATGCTCTATTTACATACCACAGTATGTAAAAGTTACCCACCTGGGGGGTCAAGGTTGGGGGGAGGGACTCCTAGGGGCGGCGCGACGCCGCCGCACGGGGGAGGGAGGGTTATAGGGAAGGGGTGGCTGCAGTATTTACATACCTCATTATTTAAGAGTTGCCCACATGAATATATTAGATAGCTATTCCACATGCTCTATTTACATACCATAGTATGTAAAAGTTACCCACCTATTAACACTAAAGTTATCCAACTATTGACCCTAAACTTATCCTTTCTAGTATAAGTTGTCCACATGTTATACCTTAAAGTTATCCATCTATTAACACTAAAATTACCCATATCTTAACACTAAACTCACCCCATGCTATAGAAAAAGTAACACATACAAATATGTATCGGTTACCCACCTAATAGCACTCAAGTTATCCACCCATTAGCACTAAAAGCTACCCTTGTTAACACCAAACCCATGCCCTGCTATAAGAAACAAGTGACCCACCTATTAACATTAAAGTCATCCATATGTTATCACTAAAGTTACCCACATGTTAACACTAGACTTACCTCATGCTCTAGCAAAAAAAGGAACATCCTAGTATGAATAGTATGAAGTATAAGTTAAAAGTTAACCATCTATTAACACTAATGTTATCCACTTGTTAACATTAAAGTTATCCACATATTGACGCTGAACTTACCCTGTGATATATAACAAAAAATGGTACATCCTAGTGTGTACTCCCTCCATTTCAAAATATAAAATGTTTTAGCTTTATGAAAGAATGCATCTAGACTTGTTTCAGTATGTAGGTTCACTCTGATTTAAAGTGAATCTACACACTAAAAGAAGTCAAGATACAGTTTCTTCACAAAGCTAAAACATCTTATATTTTAAAACGGAGGGAGTATAAGTTAACCATCTAGTAGTACTAAAGTTATCCACATGTTAACACTAAAGCTAACTGGACCGACGGTTGCCGGGCTCGGAGGCCACGTCGGGAGATGGCACATAGTGAAGGGTTTCGCAGCATAGTAAATCAAAAAAATTCTACGGATGCGAACGGGGAAGCCAAGATCTAATCTAGGAGATGCAAACAACGAGGGGGGATAGATGAGATCTTCATACCCTTGAAGATTCACACAGCAGAACGTTCGATGGAACGTGGCTAATGTAGTCGTACTCACTTCGCCTCCTCGCGATCCGATCCGATCCAACACCGCAAGTGGCGATGCCTCCGAGAGATGCACACGTACGGCACCTCGACGTCTCCTCCTTCCTCGGTCCAGTAAGTGAGGTGGAGATATAGGTTGGATCTACAACACGACGGCGTGGTGCAAACGGTGGAGAGTTTCTACGGCAGGGCTTCGCCTACGCGCAGTCGGGATGGAGAGAGAGAGGAGGGAAGCTAGGTGGCTAGGGCTTGAGGAGGTGTGGGAGGGAGGGTGCGCCCCCAACCCTCTTTATATAGAGGGGTGGGCGACTGCCCCTTGCCCCTCCTCCAAGCCTAGGGCCGACGGCCAAGGGGAGGAGTGGGGGGCAAGTTTCCCCCCTCCTTCTAGAAGCTCTCCCTAGGGTTTCCCCTAGGGCTTGGCCGGCTGGGCCTATGGGGCCTTGTGTCCCTGGCCCAATGCGGACAGGGCACTCCCTTGTAGGCCCACGCCCCCTCCCGACAAGTGGGGCCACGTTGGTCCCACTCCGGAAGGTTCTAGAAGCTTCCGGTACAATACCGAACAATCCGAAACACTTCCGAACTCCAAAAACTGCTTTGCCTTATATGGATCTTATTCTCCGGACCATTCCGGAACCTCTCGTGATGTCCCGGAGCCCATCCGAGACTCCGAACAAAACCTCATAAACCAATTATCCATTCTATCCTAGTGTCGAGACACGTTAAGTGTGTGACCCTGCGGGTTCGAGAATATGCAGACATGCTCTTCTATCAATAATCAACAGCGGGGTCTGGAAACCCATATTGACTCCCACATACTCATCGATGATCATATCGGATGAACCACGATGCCAGGATTCAATTAATCCCATATACATATTCCCTTCGTCACGCGATATTTTACTTGTCCGAGATTTGATCGTCGGAATCGGCATACCTAGTTCAATCTCGTTCACATCAAGTACTTTACTCGTTCCGTAATCCGATATCACTTTGTGATTAACTCCTTAACCACGTTCTTGCAAGCGGTGTTGATATCGATTACCGAGTGGGCCCGAAGTATATCTCTCCGACTTGGGAGGGACAAATCCCATCTCGATACATACAACCCAACAAGTACTTTCCGATCACCTGAGAGACACCTTTATGATCACCCTCTCATAGGATGACGTTTGATGACCTCAAAGCTTTCTTCCGATACCAGGGAGTTGCATTATCTCATGGTCTAAGGAATACAATATTTGACATAAGAAAAAGCTTCGCAAAGATGAACACGATGACACGATCTAATTGCTCTGCTTGATTTGGGTCTGTCCATCATACCATTCTCCCAATAATGTGATCTCATTATTAATCGACAACTCATGTATATGGTTAGGAAACCTTAACCATCATTAATCAATGAGCTAGTCCATAGAGGCATACTAGGGACACGATGTTGTTCATAAACCACACAAGTATTAAAGTTTCCGCTTAATACAATTCTAGCATGGAATATAAACTTTATCATGAACAAGAATTATAATAATAACATCTTTATTATTGCCTCTAGGGCATAATTCCAACACAGAGCTCCCCTTCATTTCCCGGATAATGCTCGTGCAGTAGTTTTGGCGTCGGGAGATGACTTAGAGGATGGTAGGGAGTGCCAGCGATGACGCACGCGCGGGACAAACTGGATTGAACTAAGGGGCGAGGTTGGGAGGGAGAGCAGGCAGGAAGGGCATCGCGCTGGCGGGGGTTGGGAGAGAGGAAGTGCATAGAGGGGCTGCTCCACCGAGGAAAGGAGTAAATTGTGGGCGTACCCAGTTGTGTACCCTAGAAAGTGCTCGCGGGAGTATACCTTTTGTATGGGCCGTTCGATCCGGATCGGACGCACCGCCTAGTAGGCGGGGTCAGGATGCCCGTCGGGGTGTAGCCGGGTCGCGTCGTCGGGACCTTCGTACACCCACATAGGGTGCAAACATTGGTGTGCAGAAGCGCCACACACTCGAAGAGGTAGTTCATCACCACCTGGCGAATCGACAACCCCCAACCGCGAAGAAGATCTATCTGGTATAGGATCAGAGCTAACTCGTCGTCCCAGGGGTATAACAAATCCCATGTGAAACCATCTTCCGCAGGGCGGCCGGATCCACGAGCTGATCTAGCATCTCGGGGAAGCGGACAAGACACCATCCATGGCGCCATACGGGCCAGTCTCTCGAGAGTTCATCGATGATGTAGTCGTCAGCAAGCCCCTCCCGGAGTAAGAAGTCCACTCCGCCAGAGAGCGCCATCGCGTCCACCACTCGCGACACGAAGAAGTGTCGGAACAACGCCAATGAGGCATTACTCCGACAAATCTTTCGCACAAGTGTTGGAACGACACCAAGATGGTGACAGCCCTAGGGTGGAGCTGAGCCAAGAACACTCTGTACGCCGCCGGTACGGTGTGGAAGAACAACAATAGCAGATGAACAACTCCCGATGCGATGAACTGAACAAAGATTAGGATGTCAAGGTGTAACACCCTGGCCTCTCCGAACAAGCTACTGTCAGTCCTGGCAGCTCAATATGATCTCTAGACTAATCCCACAGACTAACACTAGTCTTTTCTGCGCACTTTGTCCTCACTCGTGTGCACCCGGTATCCACTTCTTGGTTGGTCACCCATCCTCAAATTGCTCTAGACCAATCATGCTTAACCTGAGAGTTCTTTTTAGACGAGCTTCCGGAAAAGAAGTCGCAACTTGTTGGTGTGGGTATACTATCAATCCTATTAAGCCATGTGCCAGGGTCTCACACACCCACCCTTTGAATATCGATGCCCTCATCGATCAATCACAAGCTAGGAACGTCCCCTCTTGGCATACGTTTGTGCGTCTAGTGCCGGCACATATGCCATGCCATATCCTCTCCGGGCCACACGCGCCATGCTCCACATGTCCGCCACTGACCCACAAACGCACATGTAACTGCGAGGGTCGGCTCTGATACCTCGGTAGGACACCTTATACACTTTGGGTTCTGATGTCTACGCACTTCTATTCTTGTAGACAGTTGTTGGGCCTCCAAGTGCAGAGGTTTGTAGAACAGCAAAAAGTTTACCTTAAGTAGATTACCCAAGGTTTATTGAACTCAGGGATGAAGTGGTCAAAGGTATTCCCTCTCAAGCAACCCTGCAATCAATATACAAGAAGTCTCTTGTGTCCCTAACACACCCAATACACTTGTTAGGTGTATAGGTGCATTAGTTCGGCGAAGAGATAGTGAAATACAAGTGGTAACGGTGCCAGAAAATAGCTTCTGACTTTTTTTTGATGTGGGGTAACGGTGCCAGAAAATAGCTGATGGTGTGGAGGAACAGACTAAAGGAAAACTGATGGAAGCAAGCAAACATGCAACAAATCTAGTAGCAAACGGTGTTTCAATGTTTAGAAACAAGGCCTAGGGATTATACTTTCACTAGTGAACACTCTCTCATATAAATATCCTCTCTTCATGATACTACTCTTAACTACTCTCCGGTTGGACACTCTAATCCAAGGTAGGGCTATAACATCATACCTCAAAGTCTGCCTTCCCCAATCTCGATAACCCCACACTTTCACCTTGAGCGCTAGATGGTTCCAACAAACAACATAATTTCATAGAGACATCCAACTCCAAATATAACTCATAACAAATATTCAATCTAGCCAAAGTGCCACACACGGTATGCACACTGTCACTTTCACACACGTGGGGAAAGCATAGATCTATTAAAGCACAAAGAGTACTTATGTGGACTCAAACCTAAGTGCCACCATGGCGTGCATGCTGTCACTTTCACACAATGGGGAGAGCAGAGATCTATTAAAGCACTTGAGTAGCAAGGTAGATCTACTTGATTACAAAGCCCATGATCACAATATGACCATGCATAGAGAGAGAGATGAACACATAGCTACCGATAGAGCCCTTAGCCCTAAGGGAGAACTACTCCCTCCTCATCATGGGAATTCTCAATGGTGATGAAGATGGAGATGGAGATCGATGGAGATGGCTCCGGGGGCACTTCCCTGTCCCGGCAGGGTGCCGGAACAGAGACTTTCTGTCCCCCTGAATCTCCCCTTCAATGGCAGCGGCGGTACAAAGGTTTTGTGGATTTCTTTTGGATTCTTTTGGGTTTTCTCATCGGGGGGCTCTTATAGGCGCACGAATCAAGGTCGCTGGGGGTCCAAGGGGCCCACACCCCTATGGGCGCCCCTAGGGCTTGGCCATGCCTAGGGGGGTGCGGCCACCCCGTGGCCCCCCTCCGGCTCTGCTTCGTGGTTCTGTGTTGCTCCGGGAAAAATAATAACTTTGGCTTTTGTCCCGTCCAATTCCAATAATATTGATTTTCTGCCTTTCTGGAACCAAAAGCAGAAGAAAACATGCAACTAGCACCGTGGCAACTTGTTAATAGGTTAATTCCAGAAAAGATATAAAAACACCTCAAAGTAAAGACAAAGCAAAGCAAAGTAGATACAAAACAAGCATGGAGCATCAATAATTATAGATACGTTTTCGGCGTATCAGGTTCATCCTGGTGATGGCGCCCATCACTTGTCGTGGAACGCTTCGTTGGAAACCCCAAGAGCAAGGTGTGAAGCAGCACAACAACAAGTATCCCTCAGTAAGAAACTGAGGTTATCGAACCAGTAGGAGGAAGGAAACGTCACACAGGTGTTGCAAGCAACGCGGAGACCTACACAACACAAACTCAAGACTTTGCCCCAACGAATCAGTGAGGTTGTCAAGCTCACCGGTTTGCTGGAACAAAGGATTAAACGTATGGATGCAAGTGGACTGTCCACCGGACAATACGGACAGTCCGCTAGACTAGTGCATTAGAAAATTGATTGAGTATTAGTACGCAGGTGATTAGCTGATTAGAAGACAAGGTTGATTAGCGGACAGGTCGGGACGTCTGGGCGGACGTCCGCCTGCATCCCTAATTAAACGTATGGTGTGGAAGGTAATGGTTTGCGGCAAGTAAACAAGTAACGGTGGAAGATGTATCAATGGTAAAGATTGGACCGGGGTCCATAGTTCACTAGAGGTGCTCTCTTTAGATAAACAACATGGCATGAAGGGTAAACAAATTACAGCAGGGCAATTGACAGGAACTGAGCAAGGCATAACAATGCAATTACCAGTCAGAAAGATCCTATGAGATTCGTTTGGGCAATACAACAAGATACATAGACCGCCATCCAACTGCATCTATGACTAGAAGTCCACCTTCAGGTTATCATCCGAACCCCCTCCAGTATTAAGTTGCAAGCAATAGACAACTGCTTTAAGCAAAGTGTGTAAGGTAAACAGTCCACATGTTCCATGAACAAGGGACCATTGTTTTCTCCCTAGTAGCAACAACACATCTACAACCTAAGAGATTATTGTCACTTCCCTTGGAAACTAGAGGCATGAACCTACTATAGAGCATAAATACCCCCTCTTGGAGTCACTAGCAACTACTTGGCCAAGATAGCTACTAACAACGAAGAGCATGCAAGATCACAAACAACACATACATGATAGAATCATAAAGACAAAACCATTAATCAAACCAACATAATAATCTCAATATCCATTGGATCCCCGCAAACACAACATGCATGATTACAAATAGATTAGATCTTGATCATGAACGGAGCTCACAAGATCTATACATGAAAGCACAAAGGAGGAGATACAACCATCTAGCTACTACATGGACCCATAGTCCAAGTTGGAACTACTCACGCATCATTTCGGAGAGAAGGCCTCCAGGATGATCTCCCCTCCGGCAGGGTGCCGGGAAGAACTTCAGATCCCTCCTCGGTCCAGGGACGACGGTGGCGGCGGCTACAGAAGGTTTCATGGAGATTTGACCGGGTACTTAGGGTTTCTGCGGCGGGAGCTTCTTATAGGCGAAGGGGGAGGCCGAGGCGGCGGCCAGGGGCCCCACACCCCTCCTAGGCGCGAGGCAGGGCCCACCCATGCCTAGGGTGGGTCTGCATGCCTTTGTTTGCCTCTCCGGCTCCCCTCTGGACTTTTTGTTCCCCATGGAAAGTAATTGACTTTGATGTTTGTCCCGTCCAATTCCGAGAATATTTCTTTACTAGCTTTTCTGAAACCAAAAACAGTAGAAAACATGCAACTGGCACTGTGGCAACTTGTTAATAGGTTAGTACCAGAAAGCATGTAAAAAGAACCTCAAAGTGTAGACAAGCAAATGAAAGTAGATACAAAACAAGCATGGAGCATAAAAAATTATAGATATGTTTCCAACGTATCAAGCATCCCCAAGCTTAACTCCTGCTCGTCCTCGAGTAGGTAAGTGATAAAAATAATAATTTTTGAAGTGACATGCACCCTCACAATAAAGATCTAACCATTTGCAAGGATTGAAAGCTGGGATCAAAGAACTCTAAACATGTGAATGAAAGATGGAGTTCTAACAATAGGACATAGTAACTATGCATGCAACATGACAAACTACAAACAAAGATCATGAATAACATGCATTGAAAAACGTTTGTTTGTTTCACATACATAAAACATAGCATGTGGGCATTCAGCTTGTCCCTCATAGAGTATCAAATATATGCATAGGACACCTTCAAAGTTCACAAGGGTCACTAGAAAAAAAATAGCACAAGAACAAGTAATATCACAATATGCATCAATCAATAAGCTTTGGAACACTGCACACAGAATGACAACTATGCTCTCTTAATGGTGCCTAAAGGTAGAAGGTGGAGACTCAAATAATGGTGGAAGAAAGGCCTTTTATAAAGGAAGCAGGGATTTAAAGTTTCAAAAAGAGCTTCAAAAAATTATGGTACTTGTTAGCTTTCATCCCTCATTGCCCCTATCATAAGCATCTTGAAGTGGTTAAAGTTAAAGTGGCAAAGATGAAGTATATGTTTGACGAAGTATAAGTTGACAATCTCAAGTCCCTTGAATACGAGGGCCACACCTCATGCTACTCAACTTTGGTCACCTGTAAGTTCTTGTCATTGTAAGTATTTGCATATCATTGAGAACCGCCAACGGGGTACCCCTTGCACATGGTACAAGAGCTTTCCCATAACCAAAATTACAAGGCAAGCAGACAATGAGCATCTCAGCAATCTTCTTATCTACCATGGGAATATGGTGTTTTTTCTCTCTTTCCTCTTTCTCAATGTTCCTCTCTTTTTTTATAAGAAGAATGCTTCATAGATGTCACTATGGTGATGCTGCAAGTTCCCACCATGATTAGGCATGGCTTAGGCTAGCAGCCCAGGCGTTTCTCTAACACAGGGTACAAACTCTATGGACTTACAAGTTCCCTCTTTATTTCACATCGGTGACATCAATAGACAATAGAGCATGATATCAACTGAGTACAAAGTACAAGTGCAATGTTGAAAACGTTACCCGTGACAACACGATTATGCTAATTCCAACGTATAAGTGCAATCATATACAACAAATTTGTCACAATGGTTCAAGTTTATTAGGGGCAAAGAATATAAAGTGTGCCATCAAGTTTGTGAGGGCTTTAATCACTAAGTTTTCACATAACAAAATAGTTTTTAATTGGAAGATAGTTGAAAATAAGAATATACTTGGAATGGTGTAACCCACCATGCATAGGAGTTTATAGTGGACACTTTGGAATAACTTGTTTTCTTGGGAGTTGGAAGCATGAGTAGAGCTTACTCATAAAAGTGGAGGCTAGCAAAAGACTGGGAGCAACCAAATAAGAGAGCATAATGGCCATAATCATGCATTGCAACAAAGCATACTAATCAAAGCAAAGAGTGGTACTACAAGTCAAGGACTAAATGATCATAGAGACTAATGTTTACTTGTCATAGTCATAACATGGTGTGAGCATGTGCCAAGTCAACCCAAGCAAAACATCAAAGGATAATACCGCAATACTATGCTTTTGCATGCTAAAACAACACATAATTTCTTCAAGGCACACTAAGAAATCCCAATTGTTTGGAACAAGACATGCTACAACAATAATCACTAAGCATAAGGTCAAAACAACACCTAGCATGTCATGCTAAAGTCGAAGTCACAGTCAATGCAAGCTCCTCTTGCACTTACAAGCAAGAACTTACTACTCCTTTCCAACACCAAGCAACTTATTTGTAAAACAACACAGCGAGAACGGGGGTCCAAACTTCTTTAACAAACTAAAGAAACTAAGCAAAGCAAACAAAAACTAAGATGCTCCAAGAACAACACAAATGTGCATGAAACAATAAAAACGAAGTGTCTAGACAGACCTGAGCTTTTTATTGATGAAGAAGGGGATGCCTTGGGCATCCTCAAGCTTTGACGCTTGTACCTCTTGGATATTTCTTGGGGTTACACCATGGTGGCATCCCCAAGCTTGATCTTTTGTCCCTTCTTCATCTCATTGCATCATTCTCTCTCTGCACCTGAAATTTTTCCTTCATACAAAACTTCACACAATATTCATTAGCAACATAAGTTTATTCAAAAGATATTAGACCTCTGGCAAAGCTTTAGAACAGCAAATATTTTCACTAAAAACACAATCTACTGTAGTAATTACTTCAAAAATCTCAATTCACCTAAAGAGAACTCAAAAAGGAATCAGTAAGAAGCAAATGAAAATAATGGCAGAAATCTGTCAAAATAGACCAGCATGTAGAAACCTTTTTTTTCGAACATCTTATGTTGCTCAAATCAAAAAGTGTTTAACTAACTAAAGTTAGCTAACATAGTGGGGGATTTATTCTTAAATTTTCAGCTCAATCCGAGTTACAGAGACTCCTCACGAATTTTGTTGGTGGAGGACAGAAATCTGTTTTGGGATAGCAACTCCCCGAATCGTACTTCCCTCTCATTAGAGGTCATTCTTGGCACAAAAAGCAATCAAAAAGGATAAGGAGAGGTCATTACTGAAGTAATAACTTCCAAGACTCAAGGAAACTCTTGGGTTATCTCCCAACAAGTACTTTTCTTTAACGCCTTTAAGTTAGGCACAAGAAGCAAGATGCTCACACACCTTGTTGGATTCTATTCGTCGTTATCTTTCCACACCTTGTTGGATTCTATTCGCTGTTATCTTTCCAACAAAATTGGTTTCATCCCATTTGGAGTTCGGATGCAAAAGTTATTGCGTCTCTGGTTTTCTGGTTTCTGGAATTTCCCTGACCGAAAGTTCCGGCTTGCCATCGGAAGTTCCGCTAGGGCATTTTTGCCGCCGTAAGTTCCGGTGGAATTCCAGGTCTTCTTCTGTTCACGTTCAGTAACCTTCTGTTTTGGATGTACTATTTGACGGAACTTCAGTCGGAATTTCCATCAGAAGTTCCGCTCCCACCGGAAGTTCCGGCCAGGGACCGGAAGTTCCGCTCAGGTCTAGTTGCCGCCGAAAGTTCTGGTTGAATTTCCGGCTCTTGTTCCGCTCACGATTTAGTAACCTTCTGTTTTGGTTGTGTCTATTTGATGGAACTTCTGTCGGAACTTCCACTGGAAGTTTCGCTCCCACCGGAAGTTCCGGTGAACCGGCGGAAGTTTTAACCAGGACTCGCGTTTTCAGTTTCTTGCTTCGCATTTTTGACCGTTTGTTGTGTGCCACCGGAAGTTCCGACCTCCCCACCGGAAGTTCCGGCCGTGGTCGCGAATGCCCATAACGGGCAGATATGGGAGCCCTTTAAAAGGGGCTCCTCTTCCCCTTCGTGTAAAACAACTCTTTTCTTGGTTCTAGGCTTTCTCTCTCTCCTCTATTGCTGACCTTGAAGAAGCTTTCCCTCTCCCATTTCCCTTCCTATGATTCTTGCATCTTTTTGAGGGATTTGAGAGAGGAGATCTAGATCTACAATTCCCCCAAGCTAAATCCCTTCTTTGTGAAGGAATCATTGGGATCTAGATCTTGGAGAAGTTTTGTGTTCTCCTCTTGTGTTCTTCCTCCCTTATTCCCCCAATAGATTTCGTAGCTTTGTTGGAATTTGGGAGAGAAGGACTTGCCCTTGCATTTGGTGCATAGGTTTGAGTTCTCCTCGGAGATTCAGCGAGTTCAAGCTTGTGGGCTTGTTTCTCTTGGGTTCCTTGGAACCCTAGATGGTTGTATGGTTGGATTTTTGACCTTTTGTGGTCTTGTAGCCTTTTGTGGCTTTGTTGGCCTTTTGTGGCGTTGTAGCCTTTTGTGGCTTTGTTGTTGGGAGCCTCCAATTGAGTTGTGGAGATAGCCCCAATCTTGTACGGGTTCGGTGACCGCCCTCAAGAGTCCCATAGTGGAGTGAGTTCCCGCCTTTTGTGGTGTGCACTTGGGAGAATAGGGTGAGCCTTTTGTGGCGCTGGTGAGTTGCGTGCTTCCGCATCCGGGGTGAGGCCTTGTGTGGCGTTGGGTGAGCATCGAGCCACCACACCTCAAGGTGAGCCATTTGTGGCGTTCGGAGAGCATTGCGCCATCACACCTCTCCAACAGAGACGTAGCTTCTTTTGAAGTGAACTTCGGGAAACAAATCTTCGTCTCCGCGTCCATCGGTTATCTCTCAACCGAGCCCTTTACTTATGCACTTTACATTGTGATAGCCATCGTGCTTGAAGTATTTATATCTTGCTATCACCTTGTTGCTTGTATTGCTTAGCATAGGTTGTTGGTGCACTTAGGTGAACTTAGTGGCTAGGTTTTGTGCTCAATAAATTAATGTTAGTTTTATTCTGCATTTACTTGAGTCTAAACCATAATAATTTTAAAAGCCTATTCACCCCCCTCTAGGCGACGTCCATTTCACTTTCACCTTCATACAATTCTTGTTCCTAAAACTAAGAGAAGAAAAGAATGCTGAAAAGAGAGAATTCATCCTTGAAACTTTATCAAAAGAATTTCATGATGTTGCTAGGGAGGCCAAAAAGGTTTTTGAACATTTAAATATGCTAGGCTCAAGTGTAGATGTTGTGGGTATTTCTGATAAAACTAAGCCTATAGAAGAATTTAAGATACCCATACCCTTTAAGCTTGTTGGAATGCATGAAGCCTTTGAAAAGAATTTTGATTGGATTGCTCCTGAAAATCTTTTTGATGAAAGTAGTAGACCAAAGAGAGATGAGAAGGGATCCTCCAAAACCCATTTGGATGATAAATCTTTCATAGTTGAAGACTTTGCAAGTATGAGTGTTAATGCTTCTTCATTTGAAAATACTTGATTCTTCTTGCTTATTATGCCTAACTTAAAGGCGTTAAAGAAAAGTACTTGTTGCGAGATAACCCAAGAGTTTCCTTGAGTCTTGGAAGTTATTACTTCTGTAATGACCTCTTCTTATCCTTTTTGTTTGATTTTTGTGCCAAGAATGACCTCTAATGAGAGGGAAGTAAGATTTGGGGAGTTGCTGTCCCGAAACAAATTTCTGTCCTCCACCAAAAATATTAGTGAGAAGTCTCTATAACTCGGATTGAGCTGAAAATTTACGAATAAATCCCCCAGTATGTTAGATAACTTGCGTTAGTTCAACACTTTTTGATTTGAGCAACAGAAGATGTTCGAAAAAATTGGTTTCTACCTGCTGGTCTGTTTTGACAGATTCCTGCCATTATTTGCATTTGCTTCTTACTGATTCCTTTTTGAGTTCTCTTTAGGTGAATTGAGATTTTTGAAGGAGTTACTACAGTATCTTTTGTTTTTAGTAAAAATCCTTGCTATTCCAAAGCTTTTCCAGAGGTCTAATATCTTTTGAATAAGCTAATGTTGCTAATGAAAATTGTGTGAAGTTTTGTTTGAAGGGAAAATTTCAGGTGTAGAGAAAGAATGATGCAATGAGATGAAGAATGGACAAAAGCTCAAGATTAGGGATGCCACCCCGGTGTCACCCCAAGAAATGTCCAAGAGGTACAAGAGTCAAAGCTTGGGGATGCCCAAGGCATCCCCTTTTTCATCAATAAAAATCTTAGGTCTGCCTAGCCACTTCGTTTTTATTGTTTCATGCACAGTTGTGTTGTTCTTGGGGTGTCTTAGTTTTCGTTTGCTTTGCTTAGTTTGTTTAGTTTTCTTGAGTAGTTTGGACTGAAGGGTTTCGCGGCATAGTAAATCAAAATTTTCTACGGAAGCGAACAGAGGGAAAGCCAAGATCTAATCTAGGAGATGCAAACAACGAGAGAGATTGGATTAGATCTTCATACCCTTGAAGATTCGCACAGCGGAATGTTCGTCGGAACGTGGGTGATGTAGTCGTACTCGCTTCTCCTCCTCGCGATCTGATCCGATCTAGCACCATAAGTGGCGGTGCCTCCGTGAGATGCACACGTGCAGCACCTCGACGTCTCCTCCTTCCTTGGTCCAGCAAGTATGGTGGAGAGACGGATTGGATCTACAACACGACGGCGTGGTGTATATGGTGGAGAATTTCTGCAGCAGGGCTTCGCCTACAAACAGTCGGGAGGGAGAGAGGAAGGTAGCAGGGCGGCTAGGGTTGGAGGGGAAGGTGTAGGGGGGTGGTGCGCCCCCAGCCCTCTATTTATAGAGGGGTGGGCGAAGCCCTAGCCCCTCCCCCAAGCCAAGGCCGGCGGCCCCAAAAGAGGAGGAGTGGGGGGCAAGGAAACCCCCCTTCTAGAAGCTCTATCTCGAGTTTTAAACTCTCTTGGCCGGCTGGGCCCTATGGGGCCTTGTGCCCCTGGCCCAATGCGGCCAGGGCACTCCCTCATAGGCCCATGCCCCCTCCCGGAAGGTGTGGCCACGTTGGTCCCCTTCCGGAAGGTTCTAGAAGCTTCCGGTACAATACCGATTAACCCGGAACAATTCCGAACTCCAAAAACTGCACTGCCTTATATGAATCTTATTCTTCGGACCATTCCGGAACCTCTCGTGATGTCCCGGATCCCATCCGAGACTCCGAACAAAAACTCATAAACCAATTATCCAACCTATCCTAGCGTCGAGACACGTTAAGTGTGTGACCCTGCGGGTTCGAGAATATGCAGACATGATCTTCTATCAATAATCAACAGCGGGGTCTGGAAACCCATATTGACTCCCACACATTCATCGATGATCATATCGGATGAACCACGATGCCAGGATTCAATCAATCCCATATATATATATTCCCTTCGTCTCGCGATATTTTACTTGCCCGAGATTCGATCGTCGGTACCGTCATACCTAGTTCAATCTCGTTCACAGCAAGTACTTTACTCGTTCCGTAATCCGATATCACTTTGTGATTAACTCCTTAACCACATGCTTGCAAGCGGTGTTGATATCGATTACCGAGTGGGCCCAAAGTATATCTCTCCGACTTGGGAGGGACAAATCCCATCTCGATACATACAACCCAACATATACTTTCCGATCACCTGAGAGACACCTTTATGATCACCCTCTCATAGGATGACGTTTGATGACCTCGAAGCTTTATTCCGATACCAGGGAGTTGTATTATCTCATGGTCTAAGGAATGCAATATTTGACATAAGAAAAGCTTCGCAAAGATGAACACGATGACACGATCTAATTGCTTCGCTTAGTTTGGGTCTGTCCATCATATCATTCTCCCAATGATATGATCTCATTATTAATCGACAACTCATGTCCATGGTTAGGAAACCTTAACCATCATTAATCAATGAGCTAGTCCATAGAGGCGTACTAGGGACACGGTGTTGTTCACAAACCACACAAGTATTAAAGTTTCCGCTTAATACAATTCTAGCATGGAATATAAACTTTATCATGAACAAGAATTATAATAATAACATCTTTATTATTGCCTCTAGGGCATAATTCCAACAATAATGAGCTATCTATGAATCATCCTCAATAAAAAGCTATGCATATGGTAAATAAAATGATTGCTGAGATGCTCATTGTCTGCTTGCCTTGTCATTTTGGTTATGGAAAAGCTCCTGTACCATGTGCAAGGGGTACCCCGTTGGCGGTTCTCAATGATATGCAAATACTTACAGTGACAAGAACTTACCTAGACTCAAAGTTGAGTATGCATGAGGTGTGGCCCTCGTATTCAAGGGACTTGATATTGCCAACTTATACTTCGTCAAGCATATACTCCATCTTTGCCACATTAACCTTAACCACTTCAAGATGCTTATGATGGGGGCAATGAGGGCTGAAAGATAACAAGTACCATAATTTTTGGAAGCTCTTATTGAAACTTGTAATCCCTGCTTCCTTTAAAAAAGGCCTTTCTTCCACCATTATTGAGTCTCCAGCTTCTACCTTTAGGCACCATTAAGAGAGCATAGTTTTCATCCTGTGTGTAGTGTTCCAAAGCTTATTAATTGATGGATATTGTGATATTACTTGTTCTTGTGATATTTTATTCTAGTTACCCTTGTGAACTTTTGTAACATCCCAGCATTTAGGAACCAACAAAGGGTAGATTTAGGATGTGTGAAATAGCATGCATTCATCTGTAAAAATGTGGGTAAATTTTTCGCCAAATAAAAACCTAAAGTGATCAAAGTTTCTTTCACTCTTTAAGATTAGGAATAGTCTTGGAGAATGATTGTGATAGACTTTGATATGATCTTTGTGGATAAGTGTGTTTTGGTAAATGAAATTTGAATTTAAATTGGAATGTTGGATTTATAATTCAAAAGTATTTAGAATTATGTTTAAGTATTATGATTTAGTCAAGAGTTAACAATTAGTTATTCAAACTTTAAATCAAGGACACAATAAATAAAATGAATATTTATTCCATAATTATATTTAAGAAAGAAGTTACAAAATGTAACTTATGAAAATAAGCAACAATCTTTACAATAGTAATTAAATAAAAGAATAATCTTTATATATTGAGTAGATAATACAATCTTTATTACAACAGAAGAAAATAAAAATTACAAAAGAATAAAAGAAATATTACATGTGACTATTCTATAAATAAAAATAAAACCTAGACTAAAGTATTGAATATCCAAGTCTGGTACCTGCAAAACAAACACAAACAAAAAGAAAGAAAGTTAAGGTTAAAAAAGTTTTAGTCTCAGACTTGATAGTGAAGTGCATTGTTCAAGGTTCATCATTGAGTAATCTTTTAAGGGGCAAGTTTCACGAGCCAAGTAAAATGTAACAAGATAAAAGTAACCTCATAACCAGAGAATATCCACAGGGTGTGCAGCAGGCACGCATGCATCACACACACCAAACTGCATGGTGTGTGTTGTCAGCACAGCAGCAACAACTCCAACACACAAAACTGCACAGCCCAGCCGTGGGCAAGCCAACCCCACACCATTTTCTTATTCATACACACCAAGAACAGGAGCCCAGCTAAACCAAATCAAATCCAAGCAAGATCACACAAATCAAAACCCTGGATCACATCACCAAAATGGTGACATAAGGAGGGGGTAGATCAGGTGGATAGCAAGATCAAGATCAAGCCATCAGGACCAAGAGGTGAAGAGCTAGATCAAGGACAAGCATAGGAGCTGGAAGTATCAGGAGGAGCACCAGATCAAGCTAGGAACACAACCACAAGATCCACAACTTGCAACCCCAACAACACCCAAGTGTGGTGAGTATCATAAAATATCCATATATTCTATTCATATTAGTACAACAGAAAATCATGTGATGTTTTACAAGTTAAACCTCTCAGTGATCACCCAAGTGGGGTGAACCTATCATAGAGGAAGTTTGAAACATAAAGGCCAGTAGTAAGCTCTACCAAATCCACCAGGACCTCAGACCAACATCATAGGTCCTAGTAATCATAAACAACTCATATATTCCAAAATATTCTCAAATAGCCTATAAAATTTGGGAACATCTCATGATGGAGTAGCACCTCAGATTTTACAAACTATATGCACCAACATTAAGCTACAAGTAAACCAATCATCTTAGCCCACTAGGATCCAAGGTTCAGTAAACAACACTGATACTTAAGAATATCTATGAGGGGCAGTAGGATAGGAATTTAATTCCTAAGCCTCAGACCAGCATCATAGGCATTGATCTTTTAAAGAAAAAAGCTTACAATTTCTCTTTAACAGACATCCAATCTTAAGCACTGATAAAGTAAAAGCCCAACTGAAAGGATCGTATGGGCACCTAGAGGGGGGGGGTGAATAGTTGCTACTTCAAATTTTTTCTTTTTCAAATTAGGCTTTGACAAGAAAGGTAAATTCTCTAGATTATGCAACTATGGTGAATTTACCTATATGTCAACCAAGCACAAACTATCACAACACTAAGAAAGAACAAGTAAGTAAAGTGCGGTAAAGGATAGAAGTAACCAGAGGAGTGGACGCGGAGACACAAGGATTTGTTTCCCGTAGTTCCTTCCTTTTGAGGGGAAGTACGTCTACGTTTGGAGAGAGGGTGGTTTGAAACCACCAAATCCACGAGAGGCATCCCTTGTTCTCCGATGAATCTCACCCCAACGGGCTCGATCCACCTTCCACTATATCGGCAACCTTCGAGGTGGAAGCCGGCACCATTGCAACAAGTTCGGGGCTCACATCCACAACTTAATTGGAGGCTCCCAAATCAAGCAAGATGTCAAGACAAATCAAAGACAAGCTTGTAAGAACCAAATCAAAGTTATGGTTTCCAATGAAACACTAGAGCTTGGGGGCCCTCAACTGAATGAGGGGGAAATGAAGATCTCTCTTGGTGAAGATGTAGATCAAGGCCTCCTCCTTCGATTCTCCAAAGATCAATGACTTTGGATGGTTGGATGAAGAGATCTTGTTGATTTGGTGGCTCTAATGGAGTTGGTGTTCTTGAGCAGCTCGAGCAACTAGAGGAAGAAGATAAGGGTCCCTTTTTATAGGCAGCTCCCTCCACGAACCGTTTTCTAACCATTATAGAAAAGTCAGACCGGAGACTCCGGTCTGTAGACCGGAGACTCCGGTCTACACCGGAGATTCCGGCCAATCTCCGGACCAACCTCCAGACCGCCCATCTGAATGACCCAGACCATCCATGACCCTGCAAGACCGGAGACTCTGGTCTTCCAACACCGGAGACTCCAGACTGAGCAAGAACCGGACACTCCGAAGTATCCTCCGGTGCAGGATCTGGACACCTAGTCAGTATGTCCCAGCCCAGATCCTGAAGACACCACCGGAGATAGATCCGGAAACTCCAGACCACACCGGAGACTCCGGTCTTGGCAGACCGGAGACTCCGGTCTTGGCAGACGAGAGACTCCGGTCTTGGCAGACTGGAGACTCCGGTCTGGAGTTTCCAGAAGTGTGACACATGAGTATGGATTTTCCCCAAGTGTGAGGGTGCTTTTCACTTATCAAAATACCAACCTGTGGACAGTGACAAACTGTAAAATGATCTACTTGTTGTTACTAAACACCAAAAGTGATTATGACAATAAATGCCCTTTCACCAGCAGTAGAATCACTACTTGTGTGCCATCCAAGGATGGTGTCACAAGAACCAATTCTAAAACAAGCCAACAATCATTGAGCTTTCATAAATAAACCAATAAAATAATCACTATCATATTCCTGGAAAGAACAACCAGGAATCAGGATTAGGTTTATATGTGCAAAGTGTTACTATAAGAAACTAAGTAACTTTAATCTGCACATCTTCACTGACAGTGCTACTATCAGTATTGGGTACTAACAGTAGAGAAACTCACTAAGCATCAAATTAACTAACCAGGTTTCATAGTTAAATCATTAGCTTAACCAAGCTTTAACACCAGTTAGAGGCAACACTACTAAACCATCAGCATCAGATCAAGAATGTCATTAGGTAATCAACTCATGACAGAAAAGCACTGAAGTACAGTGAGCACAATATTCACTAGTCATCAGTACCAAATCAAACCATCATCTTACAAGCACAAAGAGGGATGAATCCCAGAACCAGGGAAGAACCCTAGAACAGAGATGAACCCTAATGAGGGATGTCCACTAGTTACACACATATGAACTCAGAGGAGGTAGAGGCACGGGGGAAAACCCAAGGATCAACTCACATGTGGTCCTCATTGTAGATTAGAAGAGGAAGAAGAGGGTCGTCAACGAACACGGCGGCATGGGGAGCACCCCCAAGGGGGCGCTGCAACCCACACCACACCAAGGCGGTGACCATAGCCTCGCCTGAAGGCAAGGAGCACCACCATAGTGCACGGCAGCAGCGACAGCGACAGCACCAGCATCACCCCAAACCCTAGGGTTCGGGATGGAGCTAGTCTGGCCACGGGAAAGCTCTAGAGCCAAATCGGATTGTACATGAGGGTAGCGCGTGATCGACAACCTAGCCCTGCACCGCGGCAGCGACCGGGGAGGCCACAACGATGAGCCAAGCACGGCGGCGGCGCCATCGACCATAGGGTCGAGGAGGAGAGGATAGAGGTGAGATCGAGCGAGTGACAGAGAGAGTGGGCTGGACTGGGCCAAAACCCCTTCGGGGTGTGGTTTTGGTTCTGTCCTATTGGGCCAGAAGGGCCCAATAAATCAACATAGGTAGCCCATTTACCTAAAGGCTATTTTTAATAAATAGGAAAAGACCAAAATGCCCTGAACTTAAATAAATTTTAGAAAATAAAATAAAAATCCAAAAATTATAAATAAAATATTTTTGGATTCACAATAATCCAAACTATCCAAATAAACTAAGAAATAAAATTTTAGACATATAAATTTTATTAAGAATTTTGTAATATAAATATTTCTTATAGAATTTTACAAAATTATTGAAAGTTGATAAAAATAAATAAAAATCACTTTCATTATAGATTAATATTGTAGTATTTTGGAAAAAATACTAAATAAATATTTTTGGGTATTTAAATGATAATTATTAAAGGAATTATTAAATTAATAAAATGCAAATAAAATGAAATAAAATAAAAGAATACAATATTCAATAAATCTTAAGAAATTAATATCTATAAATTCTTTATGATTAAAAGAATTTTATAACTTAAACAATTGAGGAGAATACACATAAAGCTAAATAATGCATTACATTATTTTGCATAATCATTTTGCTTCTTTAAATATTGTCCTTACCAGGCAATAATGATGACTTTGTAGACATAGAAGCTCAAGGTCCAGTGCAAGCATCCGACTTCACTACCTTGCAATCACAAGGCAAGTTCATCACTTGCTCATGTCCTTTGAAGAGTCTTTATCAAAGTATTTACAAATTGTGTGTTATCATCTATATTATAGAAAAAGAAAATATTATTTTCTCAAGATAATAAATCTTAGATATCATCCTAAGTGATGATATGATGGAGAAATAGAACTTAGGGTTCTAGTTGCAAAAATGATGATCAACTAGGGACTTAATAACCCATGACATCAGTTATTCTAGCGCCGTATATCACGCGTTAGCCATGAGATTTGGAATGGGACAGAGAAGTCAGCTGTATCTTCTTCCTCTCGCATGTAGCCGGATGTGTAGGTCGTGGCTGTTATCCTTGTAGCGTGCATATTAATTGGTAATTCGTAGAGGATATGCAGCATATGTGTGGGAACCCTCAACGTCCCGCGACAGTTCTGGCATCTAACGGTTTGTACAAACCATTGTCGTAATTCAATATGTGGGCATGGTGTACACCAAGGAGGCATGCGAGGTCGCGAAGGGGGCAATGATGGGCTTGGACCAACTACTGGGCCCTACATCATGGAATTGTGGACGGGAAAGTACGGCCGGTTGTGCAACAAGGAGTTGATCTCTCATGGGTAAAGTAACGCACCTCTGCAGAGTGTAAGAATTGTAACTTGTTACTCCTGTTCTGGGAAGGAGCTACGAACGCGGCAGGAAAGGAACTCCATGAAAGTTCTGGTCAACCTTTGAAGGCTGATGGTCATAGATTTTTATTAATAACATCAAACTTTGAAGAAAGCTTTACAAAAACTGCATAGTGCCAAGGATTTATAATCCGAGGTGGTAGTTAGAGCATCAAACTTCCCACCTTGCATATAATGAACTTGTTGGGTAACGCTGTTACTCATCCTTTCCTTTGATCCCTTGCTTAGACTCAGAGGATCCCGAAGACGTGCCAATGTATGCAGCCGAATGCCAAGAAGATGTGTTCTACGAGGAGCCTGACCTGTCAGGACGTGTTGAAGGAGTGGATTACGAAATCCGCTATGCTGTCGATGACAACGAGTCCAACTAAGTATGATAGTTAAGTAGTAACCGACGGAGCCGAGCAACATGAACTCTATAGACTAAGCTGCTGAGCTCAACTCCTAGTGGGAGTTGCTACTTTTAAATTCCACTGACAACACTTTATATTTTGGTTTGTCAGTTGAATCCTTCTGAAGTCTTGAACTTCTGGTATTGTAATAATAATAATGTGTGAATGTTTGTAATATGGACCCGCAATGTTTCTGTTGTACCACTCTGAGGGATGTGATATTTACAGAACGGTGTTATGTGGATGTCATGTCAATGACTATAGTGTACTACACATGCAGTGGTATGCTGGGTCACCGCAGTTGGTATCAGAGAAAATTGCTCTGAACTTAAGTTGGAAACCTAGTAAAGGGTATGTAATGCTCGAAAATATTAAAAATTAGAAATTGATTGTTATTTTATTGTGTGCATCATCATGACATCATCATGCATATTTTACCCGTAAAATTATTTTTATCAAACTATATTTTGTTTCTTTCTAACCCTAACCCTAGTAGCCCATCTACCCCTGACGAAACCAACTCCCCCAGCTCTCGCCTCCACACCCTCGCACAACACATGCACGCACCCAACACCCCAGACCCAACACGACTCACACACACACACACACACACACACACACACTCACACACAACAACCCAACACACCTGCTACACACGATCACGCACACCACCACGCCCCAACGACCCACGCACGCACACGAATCACGCACTCGGTCACCACCATCTCCCTATCGCGACCCTGGTCCGCCGCCTCCTTCCTGGATTTCCAGCGCCGCCTCCCTCTGAATCCCGCTGCCGCCAGGGCCCTCTCCTCCCTCCGTCCACCGGCCTGCCACGCATGGCATTGCCGCCGTCGGTCCCTGGCCACAGTTGCCGCCAGCGCGCACCTCACCTCTCCGCTCGGCGTCGGTGGCCCCCCTCTAACCTCCCGGCGTCCTCCCCTCGGGCGCCTCCTATAGATCATCGACACCAGCACCTTCCCGAGTGTGCCCCTCGCCGGCCAGCCTCGTCTCTGCCCCTCCCCGCGCGGCTCCGTCCTCCTCGCTGCTACAAGCCATCGTGGAACTCGCCTCGCAGGCCCTGTCGCCTCCCTCGCCCCTCCTCCGGCCGCCATGCCTCGATCCCGCGGCCGTCTGCTGAAGCCATGGCCGCCGCCACACGGCTGCCTTCCATTGCTTTCCCCATCTCCGTCAGATACCGACCACATGTTGCTCCCTTGTCCCGTGTCACGTCTCTGAAGCAGTTCGTATGCGTTGCTCTTCCTGGTATGGTGGTGTGGTATTTGCTGGTGAAGCAAAGAAGATCTTGTTTGTTTAGGAGCACATTATGCAGATCGATGGCTAATTTTTGTCATGGAACCTTCTGTTGTAGTATGTTGAGAATACCCGTCTTTGACACATGTGAGCAAGTGCTACCACATCATCTACCTTCGCACTGATACCAACAAGTCGGAGGGCCATCTACATGGAACCCGGAGGCAACAAGGACGGTTCGACGAGGTCTCCATCAGGGAATGCCAAGATCTTCTTCCTGAATTCCTAAGACCACCCGAAACCCTTCGGACAAAGATCTCCTAACCAATGTGCGACCCCTATCCGAGATCCCTATTTTGTTATAATATATATAAAATAACTTGTTGCATATTAATTCATTCATACTTGCATACATGTTTATTTGTTTGGGGGATATTTTGTCGATTCACCTCATAATTAAATATCGTCTTTCTACCGATGCTCGATATACCCAAACAAGATTAAAGGAAACTATCTCTCTCTTTGTTTCATCAATTCTTTTCCTGTGGTAAAGCCAATTATGGTTGATGCCATCAGCCGCAAATCTATTGCGTTAGCCTTAAGGCTAAAGAAAGCAATAAGTATCTCTACAATAAACTCCAGATCCTCTATATTCTTTGCTTCTCGGGATTCCACCATGATCTGGCTTCACATCCGTCTCTGGAAGTTATATCCGCGCACCTCAATTGCATGATCCTTGGTTCTTACCGGCGTAACAAGAATCTAATCCGATGATGTCTAACTAAATCTTTCTGTTGATATCAAGGGACTCTATTGTTTGAAGGCAATATTGTTTCCGAACTTCTTTTCTCAAATACGAGAGAAGATACGATGCTATTGTAATAGTGGTTCAAAACCTCTCCAATCTAGCTCCTTTCTTCCGGCGAGACAAAGATTCATCCTCTCTCGTATCGGTAAATCTTTAATCTTAATGGTGTGTCTTTCTTTATCCATGATACATCATCTTGTCCCTTCTTTCACAAGTGGTTCTATTCTTTTATCATGTTTCTTGACAAAACCGGAGCTATGCCCATCCTATCCTTCTTGTCTCACGACAATCCTTCAACTCTTCTAACCCGTTGTTTCTCAAGAAAAACGCAAGACTCGCAACAAGTCTAGCAAGTTTTGCAAGGTGTAGTGGTCGCACCATTCCGTTGTTCATCAACTTGGGAACGTGAGGGTCACCTTCGTTCGAACACCCGCCTCTCCTTGTGTTGTTTTCTTTTTCCTAGGAATCTCGGGGCGAGATTCTTGTTTAGTGGGGGAGAGTTGTAGCATCCCAATTGTCTAACAATTGCAATGCTACTAGCCTAGTCTATATAAATGCTACTTCCTACATATAATTGTTGCATCATAATTATATCATGCTCATGTCATCATGCCACCTTGCATTTGAGCATCATATAAAACCCTTTTGTTTTGGTTCTTCTCTCATATGCATTGTAAATTGTATTTGCCTCTTGATATTGTATTTGGTTCTTGATATATTGTTTAGATGCCCAAGTTGAGTTGGGGGCATATCTTTTATTCAACTCCATCACCTTTCTCTGCCACCACCTTATAATTCCACCATCCAACTAAATATGAGCTTTGCACTTTATTTGGTTTTACCTCTAGCTCATGTGGGTAGGGATGGATCCATCTCTATCTCCACATGCTCTCATATAGGCACCATAGTGTTTCCACATTATTGGTTTATGAGAGCCACATGGCCACCTTTGCATGCCTTGTGAGTGGAACCTTTTACCTAGCTTCCATATGGGTTGTTTTGGGGTTATTATCATGTTGGGATATTTTTGGGCTTACTAAATACCTAGTGGCACCTACACACTAGCATGTCCCATTTGTATTCAAATATGATCATCTCCATCTACTCCACTTGGAACTTTCATGTAAACCCTTAGCTTGGCCCTTACCCCATATTTTTGGAATGCATATGTATAAATGCCATGATTAATTATTTTGTTTTCACAAGATTAAGACATGGCATTTAATGCACTTGCATGGGCCATGCAACCATCTCCATATTTTTGCCCCCTTTGTTTTTATTTGGTCTTTTTGAGTGGATCTTCCCCATATCTCCCTCTACCCCTCTTATGCTTGATCTTGCTTGAAGCATGCAAGCATCCAAAAACCTATAACCATCTCCATCTTACCTCACCACCTTTTATCTCACCCTCTCCTTTTCTTGTCTAGATCTTGTTTGAGCTTGGCATGTTCTTGCTTGATCTTGACAAAAGAAAACCCCTCCACCTAATCCCTCTCTTTAAACCCTAGGTCCCCTCCCTCATCTCTCTCTCACCTCACCTCTCCTCTCTAACCCGAGCCACCACTCCATGATCTACCCTAGTTCCTCTCAAACCCTAACCCGAGCCCCCTCTAGCTAACCCTAGTTCCTACCTCTCTCTCTCTCGGCCTCTCCCTCCCTCTCACCTAGCTGGCCCCACCGGCCACCCTCTCCCCCTGGCCACCTCACCCCTGCCCTAGCTACCCTCTACCCGAGCCTAGCTCCAACCCTAACCTAGCCCGAGCCTACCCCCTCTCCTTTCTCTAGCTCCCCCTCTCTGCCAAGAGGACCCCAGCCCGAGCCTACCCTCCCAGACCACCATGCCCCACCTGGAATCCCCCCTCCTCTACCTGCCCTGCCCTGCCGACCCTAGCACGTGAAGGAGGAAGGAGAGAAAAAGGGTGGCCGAGCCACCTTTTTCATCTACCCCACCTCCCCACGACATCTTCCCCCTCTCTGCTACCTACCACCACCCCACCACCTCTCTGCCTCGCCCAGCTACCCCAGATCTACCCCAAGGGCGCCCTGCCCTCTCCTCCCTTCTTCTCCATCGCCACCGTCTACACCATCGCCAGCACCCTCGGCCTCCTCTCGGCTACACCGTACCAGGCGACGAGCGCGACGTGGAGGCGATCGAGGAGTACAAGGAGACCCCCTGCAGCAGCCCCGTACACGGAGCCGCGAAGAGGAAGCCCCAGAACCGCTGCCCCAGCGCGAGCCCGACGCAAACCCTAGATCCTCTGGCCGTCTGCCTCGACGCCGATCCTCTGCGTCTCGAGCTGATCCAACCGCACCGACACACTCTCGGTGAGCTGCCTGACCTCCTGGACATGCTCCGCCGCGCTATCGTCGTCTAGGGCCGCCATGCGTTTCATCGAGCACGCTCTGTGCGCCGGCGAGCGCAGTGTCTGCCCGCTTCCGCGCCGCGCAAAATCCTACCTAGGCCACGCCCACCTCTCCTGACACCAAGCCCAGGCCCCCGCAGTGGTTCCGCCTCTGCGCGCGCGCCCCAGATCGCGCGTTCGAGCCCCGCCGCGGCGCCCTGTCGAGCACCGATCGATCGGCAGAGAGCAGAGGAAGATCCACAGTGCGCGTCGTTCGTTTTGCAGAAAACCCCTCCTCTAGTTTTTGCCTCAACCCGCGGTGCTCGTGGCCCACTAGACAGCCACCCAATCAATCTTGCAAAGAAACCCCCGTATAACCCCAGCCGCAACCCGCGCTCCCCTAGCGACGCCACGTGGTCCACCCTGGGGCTTCACTGTCACGTGGGGCCGAAGTTCCTGTCGGGCCCGCTCGTCAGTCGCATAGGCTAGGGAGCCCCGCGGTGAGAAACGCCTGTGCTGCACGCTGTGTTACTGAGTCAGCTTGGCCCCACCCGTCAGCGACAGTGGCTGGGTCTGTCTGGGTATGAAAAGCTTTTCAGTATATCTGTTTAATTCAAATCTTTTCCAAATTAAATCAAATTCAAATTTAATTCTGTTTTTAAATATCTTTTAAAATATAAATCCAAATAATGCAAATAATATATGTTTTCAAATCAGAAAAATATGAGGAATTCAAATATGACCTTCAAAACATATTTTGGACATTTAAAATTTCAAATTTATTTAAAATACAATAAAATGCCCTTCTCCCTTAATTAATTAATAACTTTTGTTTTATAACTCCAAATTTAACAAATGATATGTCTAAAATGATCAGCTCGACGAGACCTTTCTGTTTATGCATTCCATGTTCTGAATTGCAACATGAATCATATAAATATTAAGTAAACAGCAACTTATTTGAGGATAAGATGTGGCCAAAACTCAATAAAATGATTTATTCTTGTATTCCACACCTCACCCATGCCATGCTACTTTAATGCCATGCAAATTGTGCATCATTCATCATGGCATGATTGTTTGCTTGTCGCATTTAATTCATATGCTTGTGCACTATATTTATGTTGGCCCTTGTTTGTTTGGTTCTTCTTCGAATAGACGCCGAGCAGGGGATATATCAAGAGAACCAGGAGCACTACCCAGATCCTTCTCTCGCTACAACTGAGCTGCCAGGCAAGCACTACCACATGCTTGCATACATACAGTACCTATTGCCTCTATCTTATTTTTGCATCATTGAGTCGCGATTGCATTAAACTGAATCCCAAGTATTGCATAGCCTTTACTTTTAAACCCCACCGAAGCTTGTTCCTCCATCCCATGAGCCACTACTACAGGAGTTGTTTGAGCCATGCGAGTCGTAGAACAGCATGTGTAGGGTATGTGAGTGTCTGATGGACAACTAGGTACCTAAACAACTTAACCTGAGTAGTAATGGGATAACTAATGAAAGTGGCACCGGTGAGCAATGTCTGCTATTTGGTTTTTCATGCTCACTTGTGTCCCGTAGGACCCCGAGTACTTGATTCCTGTTCCTTGAATATTCGCGCTATCCACATCCGGGAGGCTTATGGGACCCCCCTGAGCCAGAGCTTGATTCATTCTTATTTCTTGGGGCCACAAACTAGTTTGAGGTTTTATTTACTATCCTGTACTTATGCCATGCTTTACTGCTTTATTTAAATTGTGCGATGTACTGCACCTGTACTGTTTAGGTAAGCGGAGTGTTTTCACGGTATCGACAAGCCCAGTCACATTTTCGGGTTCCCAGTCGTTTACAGCCATTGGCGCAAACCTTGAGTCCGTTTCGGAGTCAGCTAACTTCGTTGCGGGTAGCTTAATGGGGTGGCCCCCTGAAATATTTCTGAATCCTGTGATTGCTTTGTCGTGAAGGCCTCGTTGGGTTTTGATTTGGTTTTTCCGAGGTTGATCGAGTGTGTGTTGCTATTTGTGCACCCCTGCAGGGTAAAACTTTCTGAAAGCCGTGTCCGCGGTTATGGACGACTTGGAGCACAGTTTCTCGATCATAGACAAGTATAAGTACCGCTTTTAATTTGACTAAGTAACTGACTAGTAAATAGTGCAACACTCATGGAATGGTTAATAAAACTGCCAACGGATGGGGGATGTTCATCCGCTTCCTCGTTGGTAAGCGAGGAGGAGGATGGATCGGTGGATAATACTGTTATAACTGTTGTCATTAATTCACGGACATCCGTCTATCATTGTTTAGGCGGATGGTTAGCGAGTATCTATAGAATTGTTAGGGTTATCTTTTGCTGCAATTGCGTCACCCCAAGTTGTGTCCCCTTTAGAGGCATAAAGACTTGCTGAGTACCCCTAGGGTCTCACACGATAAATTGTTTGATTCAGATGAACAGGTACACTCACGAGATGGATACTGGGTGGAAGAGACGGACGATGTGGGCAACGATCATTCGGTGTAGAGATTCCGGGAACGGGGATCCGTGAGATCTGTGGGCGGGATGTGCTTATTTATGGGGCATCTTATGCCGATTTGCTTCTTATCCGTACTCGGAACTTGTTTTCCGCTTCCGCCTGATACTCTGATGTTTGATGTATGAGGAGATATCCTAAACTATTTATCCATCTAGGACATTTGAATCTTGCCGTATGGCGTTGCTATATTTCCTTTCTTTTTAGATGGTATGGCTCTGATGTACTGTTGTATGGTGGCTTGCATACATACTCATTTGTGTATGTAGTTGATCCCTTCGCCTGCCGACTACGCCGCCCGTTCTTGTCCCGATGTTTGGAAATGGTTGGGACGGCCGAAAGGTCTACCTGTGAGTGGCATTTGGGCCCCACCGTACTATTTCAACCATTTCCGCTCATCCAGGCTTGAAACTAGGAGCGTAATTCACCGAGGTAGTTACATATGGGACAGTTCTTGTTGTGAGATTCGGATGGCACGCGTAATATGTTGCCTGATGGGTTGAGCATGCGTTTGGGTACAGTAGTGCACCGCTGCAGGGTAAATCTTTTCGAGAAGTCGTGTGTCCATGGTTATGGACACCTCAGGAGTACAGTGTCATGATCATAGACAACGCCACTAATATTGTGCCTCTTTAATAATATGATTAGTAATTAGCCTTTTCAACTAAATACCTGATTAACTAAAATTGCCACTATGTGTGTTCCGCAAAGAGACTTCCTCGACTGGTCTTCGAGGGGGAAATCCTCGGATGGGTTATCTTTGGTGTTATATTATGCTATCGTATAGTGCCCTCTTATCTCGCTCTAATAGCCGAAGTTGTAGCGTAGATAGTGCAAGTTTTGCTGCCGCTGAGCCCACCATACCTATGTAGGCGAGGACCGCCGAATTCTAGTCTCGCCGTGTACTGGCCTCAGTATTGACCGCCCTCTTTCTGTTTTCCTTTGCCCTTTTTCGGCACCCTTTTGGCTTGACAGGTATGTGATTGACGATGTTAGCAAGGTTACCATTCCGGCTTGGCCTAGGCAGGGTTGGACACCGTTTGGTTATTCTTCAGGACTCTAGGTCCCATTTGGATCTTGTCCGTACTCAGATACTATCTTGTTTTTCTTCTTGAGTTGTAACTTCTTATTGTACCTTTTGTATTCTTGACTCGTTGAGTCGCTGTTGTATATATAAGTTCTTGTGGACTCTGTTGTAAACTACTGTGATATAACTGCTTGTATTGAAATCTCACCCACACGAAAGTGTCTGGTGGGCGTCTTTGAATCGCTTCTATGCGGATTTTGGCGGGAAATGCTGAGATCTGCATAGACCCGATTCGGGGGCGTTACAAGTGGTATCAGAGCAAAGGTTTACGATACCCCACTGGTCCAGCCTATAGGTTAACCTTGCCAACGGACGATGTCTAGTGTCAAAACTATTTTGCTACAAATTCGTTGGATAGATCTGATTACCTCTGATTTTACTTCTTACCTCCGTTCTTTTCCCTCTTATCTTTGCGTGTTTTAATCTGATCTCTTACCTTCTTCAAGTCTAGGATTTCTCGCGGTTAGGTTTGCGTCGTACCTTTAGGGTTCCTCCTCCCTCCTTTTGCAAACGGTGGAGCTACATCTGGATTCCATTCTATCCGATCTCTTCTCAAATTTTCCCGGTGTCCTACAACTTATGCGACGACATTATCTACCTGAACCTTTTGTTAATACCAATTGTCAAGATCTTAAGTCTAAATTCTGAGAGTTGGTTGCATGATCCTTCTATTCATGTACAGAGTAATGCTTTGAGTGCGGGATGGAGTAGCTACCATACCACTACTCTTATCATTCGCCCTTTTACATTGATAGGTGGAACCATGCAATTTTACTCCTTCCAAGGAAGTTAAAGGTGGCCTTATCTTTGATACCTCTACTTCCGCCTTTGCCTCTTCGGCGTGTTCTTCCGAAGAACGTGAGCGACAAACCCTTGTTGGTGGTGTCGACGAATTCAATACGGAGCAAGAAATTCTTGTTAGTGGTGTCGCGACCATCAACCCTACTCAAGCATATCTAATCATCAACCTCCCCCCCGGTGTCTTTGCATGGACCTCGGGACGACATCCCTTGTTAGTGGTGTCGAGTTGTAATGCCCGGAAATATTAAAAATTAGAAATTGATTGTTATTTTATTTTGTGCATCATCATGACATCATCATGCATATTTTACCCGTAAAATTATTTTTATCAAACCATATTTTGTTTTACTAAATACCCATGTAGTTTTATTAAACCCGTCTCTCGTTTTTATTTTAAAATTAAAATAAATAATATTTCTTGCGGTGAAAGCTTTCTTGTTTTAGAAATAAAACTAGGCTAAAGGCCCACCTAAAGTTTTGGCCCAAAACTAGTTTTATCTAGTCTACTTTGGACTCTATAAATAATCCTTTTTCCTTTTTCTTTCTAACCCTAACCCTAGCAGCCCATCTACCCCTGACGAAACCAACTCCCCCAGCTCTCGCCTCCACACCGTCGCACAACACACGCACGCACCCAACACCCAACACCCAACACGACTCTCTCTCTCTCTCACACACACACACAACCCAACACACCTGCTACACACGATCACGCACACCACCACGCCCCAACGACCCACGCACGCACACGAATCACGCACTCGGTCACCACCATCTCCCTATTGTGACCCTGGTCCGCCGCCCCCTTCCTGGATTTCCAGCGCCACCTCCCTCTGAACCCCGCCGCCGCCAGTGCCCTCTCCTTCCTCCGTCCGCCGGCCTGCCTCGCATGGCATCGCCGCCGTTGGTCCCTGGCCACAGTTGCCGCCAGCGCGAGCCGCAGCATGCGCCTCGCCTCTCCGACACCTCCGGCCATCGCTCCTCCTCGCTCGGCGCTGGTGGCCCCCCTCTAACCTTCTGGCGTCCTCCCCTCGGGTGCCTCCTGTAGGTCGTCGACCCAAGCACCTTCCCAAGCGTGCCCCTCGCCGGCCGGCCTCGTCTCTGCCGCCTCCCCGCGCGGCTCCGTCTTCCTCACTGATACAAGCCGTCGTGGAACTCGCCTCGCAGGCCCTGTCGCCTCCCTTGCCCCTCCTTCGGCCGCCATGCCTCGATCCCGCGGCTGTCTGCTGAAGCCATGGCCACCGCCACACGACTGCCTTGCTTTCCCCATCTCCGTCAGATACCGACCACATGTTGCTCCCCTATCCCGTGTCACGTCTCTGAAGCAGTTCGTTTGCGTTGCTCTTCCTGGTATGGTGGTGTGGTATTTGCTGGTGAAGTAAAGAGGATCTTGTTTGTTTAGGAGCACACTATGCAGATCGATGGCTAATTTTTGTCATGGAACTTTCCGTTGTAGTATGTTGAGAATCCCCGTCTTTGACACATGTGAGAAAGTGCTACCACATCATCTACCTTCGCACTGATACCAACAAGTCGGAGGGCCATCTACATGGAACCCGGAGGCAACGAGGACGGTTCGACAAGGTCTCCATCAGGGAACGCCAAGATCTTATTCCTGAATTCCGAAGACCACCCGAAACCCTTCGGACCAAGATCTCCTAACCAATGTGCGACCCCTATCCGAGATCCCTATTTTGTTATAATATATATAAAATAACTTGTTGCATATTAATTCATTCATACTTGCATACATGTTTATTTGTTTGGGGGATATTTTGTCGATTCACCTCATAATTAAATATGGAGGCCATATACGGGTGAATCTAGTCTAATATTGGTCCCATTTAAATTTGTGCATCGAAGCGATGAAATATTTTGCCTTGTTAAGACAATATTTAAATTGCGGGGTATCTAGACAACATAAACCACCTAATTAAGTGTCGGAGCCTCGGTTTCATTTAATATTGCCTAATCACATCGTACCTTTGCCATATCATGCATCATATCATAATCATGCCGGATCTTTTGCCTAGTATTAAATATTGCACCAGTTGATCTTTCTAGTACTTTGCTTCTTCACCGGATAGGACGATGAGTTGATGCGAGATGCGACAAGCCTCTGGCTATCCGACTTTATTCCTTAGGCGAGCATTCTCCCCCTTCTACCTATTTTGCATTTATAGTATTTACTTCCTCCAATTGATCTACTGCTATCCTTATTGTCGATGCTATAGTATTGTCCCTTTATTTACCTTCTCCACTATATTGCCTTGGTTATCCTATTGCCTTGTTTGATTATCTAGCTTTGCCCTTGCGAGTCGTAGGCGTGCTAGTATTGCTCTCATACAGGTGGAACATGATACTTGGATATTGATGGTGATAAGATAATTAAATTGGTGATGTTGGTTATGGTTTCATCTAATGATAAGGCCCCGGCAGGGACCACCTTTGGGAACTGCTTGAGCCGACCTAGGACCCGTTCGTTCTACGATACCAGTTCTGATTTGATCGCGCTAACCAAACATGGGGCCTCTGGGATCCCCCCTCAACTACCGGCGCTATTCGTATATCCAGAGGGTTACAAAATTGGTTTTCCATTTGGTGCATACGTATAATATGTCCTCGGACATGGGTGAGTTAATATGTCTTCGGACTTGATATTTTGGTGGACCGCCATGGCTTGCATACATAAATCGCGGTACACGGCGGCGGCACCCACGGTGTGTACAAGTTACCCCGCAGGGCCTGATCCACCAGTAGGCGCAAACGCTGTGCCTTCCTCGAGAATCATCGTACCTCTTGGTTGGTTCCACACAGTAGCTGATGCCTCTAGATATGCGCGTAGTTATGGGACAGTTCTTGTTGTGAGATTCGGATGGCACGCGTAATATGTTGCCTAATGGGTTGAGCATGCGTTTGGGTACAGTAGTGCACCCCTGCAGGGTAAATCTTTTCGAGAAGCCGTGTGTCCACGGTTATGGACGCCTCAGGAGTACAGTGTCATGAGCATAGACACCGCCACTAATATTTTGCCTCTTTAATAATATGATTAGTAATTAGCCTTATCAACTAAATACCTGATTAACTAAAATTGCCACTGTGTGTGTTCCGCAAGGAGACTTCGTCGACTGGTCTTCAAGTGGGAAATCTTCGGATGAGTTATCTTTGGTGTTATATTATGCTATCGTATAGTGCCCTCTTATCTCGCTCTAATTGCCGAAGTTGTAGCATGTCTCTATAAGTTAGATAGTGCAGGTTTTGCTGCCGCTGAGCCCACCATAGCTATGTAGGCGAGGACCGCCGAATTCTAGTCTTGCCGTGTACTGGCCTCAGTATTGGCCACTCTCTTCCTGTTTTCCTTTGCCCTTTGTCGGAGCCCTTTTGGCTTCACAGGTATGTGATTGACGACGTTAGCAAGGTTACCCTTCCGGCTTGGCCTGGGCAGGGTTGGACACCGTTTGGTTATTCTTCAGGACTCTTAGTCCCATTTGGATCTTGTCTGTACTCGGATACTATCTTGTTTTTCTTCTTGAGTTGTATCTTATTATTGTACCTTTTGTATTCTTAACTCGTTGATTCGCTGTTGTATATATAAGTTCTTGTGGACTCTGTTGTAAACTACCGTGATGTAACTGCTTGTATTCAAATCTCACCCACACGAAAGTGTCTGGTGGGCGTCTTTGAATCGCTTCTATGCGGATTTTGGCTGGAAATGCTGAGATATGCATAGACCCGATTCGGGGGCGTTACAAGTGGTATCAGAGCAAAGGTTTACGATACCCCACTAGTTCAGCCTGTAGGTTAACCTTGCCAACGGATGATGTCTAGTGTCAAAACTATTTTGCTACAAATGCGTTGGATAGATCTGATTAGCTCTGGATTTACTTCTTACCTCCGTTCTTTTCCCTCTTATCTTTATGTGTTTTAATCTGATCTCTTACCTTCTTCAAGTCTAGGATTTCTCGCGGTAAGTATTGCGTCGTACCTTTAGGGTTCCTCCTCCCTCGTTTTGCAAACGGTGGAGCTACATCTGGATTCCATTCTATTCGATCTCTTTTCAAATTTTTCCCGGTGTCCTACAACTTCTGCGAAGACATTATCTACCTCATACTTTTGTTAATACCAATTGTCAACATCTTAAGTCTAAATTCTGAGAGTTGGTTGCATGATCCTTCTATTCATGTACAGAGTAATGCTTTGAGTGCGGGATGGAGTAGCTACCATACCACTACTCTTATCATTCGCCCTTGTGTACATTGATAGGTGGAACCATGGAATTTTACTCCTTCCACGGAAGTTAAAGGTGGCCTTATCTTTGATACCTCTACTTCCGTCTTTGCCTCTTCGGCGTGTTCTTCCGAAGAACGTGAGCGATAAACCCTTGTTGGTGGTGTCGACGATTTCAATACGGAGCAAGAAATTCTTGTTAGTGGTGTCGCGACCATCAACCCTACTCAAGAATATCTAATCATCAACCTCTCCCCCGGTGTCTTTGCATGGATCTCGGGACGAGATCCCTTGTTAGTGGTGTCGAGTTGTAATGCCCGGAAATATTAAAAATTGATTGTTATTTTATTTTGTGCATCATCATGACATCATCATGCATATTTTACCCATAAAATTATTTTTATCAAACCATATTTTGTTTTACTAAATATCCATGTAGTTTTATTAAACCCGTCTCTCGTTCTTATTTTAAAATTAAAATAAATAATATTTCTCGCGGTGAAAGCTTTCTTGTTTTATAGATAAAACTATGCTAAAGGCCCGTCTAAAGTTTTGGCCCAAAACTAGTTTTATCTAGTCTACATTGGACTATATAAATAATCCTTTTTCCTTTTTCTTTCTAACCCTAACCCTAGCAGCCCATTTACCCCTGACGAAACCAACTCCCCCAGCTCTCGCCTCCACACCCTCGCACAACACACGCACGCACCCAACACCCCAGACCCAACACGACTCACACACACACACACACACACACACACACACACACACACACACACACACACACACACACTCACGCACACAACAACCCAACACACCTGCTACACACGATCACGCACACCACCACGCCCCAACGACCCACGCACGCACACGAATCACGCACTCGGTCACCACCATCTCCCTATCGCGACCCTGGTCCGCCGCCACCTTCCCGGATTTCCAGCGCCGCCTCCCTCTGAACCCCGCCGCCGCCAGGGCCCTCTCCTCCCTCCGTCCGCCGGCCTGCCCCGCATGGCATCGCCGCCGTCGGTCCCTGGCCACAATTGCCGCCAGCGCGAGCCGCAACGCGCGCCTCGCCTGTCCGACACCCCTGGCCGCCGCTCCTCCTCGCTCGGCGCCGGTGGCCCCCCTCTAACCTCCCGACGTCCTCCCCTCGGGCGCCTCCTGTAGGTCGTCGACTCCAGCACCTTCCCAAGTGTGCCCCTCGCCGGCCAGCCTCGTCTCTGCCGCCTCCCCGCGCGGCTCCGTCCTCCTCACTGCTACAAGCCATCGTGGAACTCGCCTCGCAGGCCCTGTCGCTTCCCTTGCCCCTACTCCGGCCGCCATGCCTCGATCTCGCGGCCGTCTTCTGAAGCCATGGCCGCCGCCACACGACTGCCTTCCATTGCTTTCCCCATCTCCGTCAGATACCGACCACATATTGCTCCCCTGTCCCGTGTCACGTCTCTGAAGCAGTTCGTTTGCGTTGCTCTTCTTGGTATGGTGGTGTGGTATTTGCTGGTGAAGCAAAGAGGATCTTGTTTGTTTAGGACCACACTATGCATATCGATGGCTAATTTTTGTCATGGAACCTTCTGTTGTAGTATGTTGAGAATCCCCGTCTTTGACACATGTGAGCAAGTGCTACCACATCATCTACCTTCGCACTGATACCAACAAGTCGGAGGGCCAACTACATGGAACCCAGAGGCAACGAGGACGAATCGAGAAGGTCTCCATCAGGGAACGCCAAGATCTTCTTCCTGAATTCTGAAGACCACCCGAAACCCTTCGGACCAAGATCTCCTAACCAATGTGTGACCCCTATCCGAGATCCCTATTTTGTTATAATATATATAAAATAACTTGTTGCATATTAATTCATTCATACTTGCATACATGTTTATTTGTTTGGGAGATATTTTGTCGATTCACCTCATAATTAAATATGGAGGCCATATGAGGGTGAATCTAGCCTAATATTGGTCCCATTTAAATTTGTGCATCGAACCGATGAAATATTTTGCCTTGTTAAGACAATATTTAAATTGCGGGGTATCTAGACAACATAAACCACCTAATTAAGTGTCGGAGCCTCGGTTCCGTTTAATATTGCCTAATTGCATCGTACCTTTGCCATGTCATGCATCATATCATAATCATGCCGGATCTTTTGCCTAGTATTAAATATTGCACCGGTTGATCTATATAGTACTTTGATTCTTCACCGGATAGGACGATGAGTTGATGCGAGATGCGACAAGCCTCTGGCTATCCGACTTTGTTCCTCAGGCGAGCATTCTCCCCCTTCTACCTATTTTGCATTTATAGTCTTTACTTCCTCCAATTGATCTACTGCTATCCTTATTGTCCATGCTATAGTATTGTCCCTTTATTTACCTGCTCCACTATATTGCCTTGGTTATCCTATTGCCTTGTTTGATTAGCTAGCTTTGTCCTTACGAGTCGTAGGCGTGCTAGTATTGCTCTCATACAGGTGGAACATGATACTTGGATATTGATGGTGATAAGATAATTAAATTGGTGATTTTGGTTATGGTTTCATCTAATAATAAGGCCCCGACAGGGACCACCTTTGGGAACTGCTTGAGCCGACCTAGGACCCGTTCGTTCTACGATACCAGTTCTGAGTTGATCGTGCTAACCAAACGTGGGGCCTCTGGGATCCCTCCTCAACTACCGGCGCTATTCGTATATCCAGAGGGTTACAAATTGGTTTTCCATTTGGTGCATACGCATAATATGTCCTCGAACATGGGTGAGTTAATATGTCTTCGGACTTGATATTTTGGTGGACTGCCATGGCTTGCATACATAAATCGCGATACACGGTGGCGGCACCCACGGTGTGTACAAGTTACCCCGCAGGGCCCGATCCACCAGTAGGCGCAAACGCCGTGCCTTCCTCGAGAATCGTCGTACCTCTTGGTTGGTTCTACACAGTAGGTGATGCCTCTGGATATGCGCGTAGTTATGGGACAGTTCTTGTTGTGAGATTCGGATGGCACGCTTAATATGTTGCCTGATGGGTTGAGCATACGTTTGGGTACAGTAGTGCACCCCTGCAGGGTAAATCTTTTCGAGAAGCCGTGTGTCCACGGTTATGGACGCCTCAGGAGTACAGTGTCATGATCATAGACAACGCCACTAATATTTTGCCTCTTTAATAATATGATTAGTAATTAGCCTTATCAACTAAATACCTGATTAACTAAAATTGCCACTGTGTGTGTTCCGCAAGGAGACTTCCTCGAATGGTCTTCGAGGGGGAAATCTTCGGATGGGTTATCTTTGGTGTTATATTATGCTATCGTATAGTGCCCTCTTACCTCGCTCTAATAGCCGAAGTTGTAGCATGTCTCTATAAGTTAGATAGTGCAAGTTTTGCTGCCGCTGAGCCCACCATACCTATGTAGGCGAGGACCGCCGAATTCTAGTCTCCCCGTGTACTGGCCTCAGTATTGACTGCTCTCTTTCTATTTTCCTTTGCCCTTTGTCGGCACCCTTTTGGCTTGACAGGTATGTGATTGACGATGTTAGCAAGGTTACCCTTCCGGCTTGACCTGGGCAGGGTTGGACACCGTTTGGTTATTCTTCAGGACTCTTAGTCCCATTTGGATCTTGTCCGTACTCGGATACTATCTTATTTTTCTTCTTGAGTTGTATCTTCTTATTGTACCTTTTGTATTCTTGACTCGTTGAATCGCTGTTGTATATATAAGTTCTTGTGGACTCTGTTGTAAACTACTGTGATGTAACTGCTTGTATTCAAATCTCACCCACACGAAAGTGTCTGGTGGGCGTCTTTGAATCGCTTTTATGCGGATTTTGGAGGGAAATGCTGAGATCTGCATAGACCCGATTCGGGGGCGTTATAGGGTATTACCTGTAGGAGTGTGTAGCAATGATAAAGAATTCTCTAAAAAAATATAATGGGTATTCAAATGAGAATATTCCGTTATATGTTTTAGTGTGATAATTCTTTGTTATGATGCAATATATTATTGGTTACTAATAAAAATATTTTTCTGATATATAGAGCTATGGCACCAAAGTTTCCAAAATAGACTTTGGTAAGGAAAGAAGAGACTCTTGATGATTATCAAGGATCATTCACATACCAACTTCGTCAACTTTTATGAATTTTTAGTTGTCCAACTAGAATTCCAATGAACATTATAACCTACTATGATGGTCGAATGTTTCCAAGTATCGTGTGAGTATCCAACTTCCAGAGGATCTTGGATTATATCACGATTTACCTATAGGTGAAGGTACGAATCACTTAGCAGCCTATCATGTTGCTGTTGTGGAGGCGATAGCTAATATCCAGGAGCATAAAGCCAAGGAGTTAGAGGGTAGCACATTTTTTGTGATACCTCATGATTCTATAGACTCGGAGCCTATACCGTATTATTTTACTTTAGTTAAGAAGCATCCTAAGTTAGCTTCCAAGTTTATGGATAGATAACGAACACTCGTTGTGTCTTTTTATAAGACACATCAAGTGATTGTCGAAGATAAAAATGACATGTTAGACGATCTAATTGATCCGGAAAGGAGGAAGCAGTTAGCATTCCAGTTGGAGAAGGAAGCAAGTAGTAGTGCAAAACCTATCTTTAAGGATACACCTATAGATCCTGAATATTTTACACCATATCCTTATTCACCAAGTCCTGAACCTATACATGATCTTACTATGGATATGAGGTATGCAGTACCACAGGGTTCAGAGGATGGTTCTGATTCAGAACTTCCTATTGAGAATTTGGATGGTTGGAGAAGGGGATCATATGAAGGATCTCATGAACACCAAATGTTCACAGATGGTTCTGACAGAAATGTTGGACAATCTAGCTGGATGGGTGCAAGAATTAACCCTAGTAACAGTAGTAGAAATACCATGTCGATAGATAATCAGGATGAAGAAGAAGATCCTAAGGAGAGAGTGTTTGAATCATCAACCTCTTCTAAAAACCCAGGGAATATACATTATCCGGTGTTTAACTATCTTGCCCAAAGGAGCACCTGGGGATCAGCAGGATCTTCGTATTCTGTTAATGACTCAAGGAATGAAGCTCAGGAGATGCAAGTGGAAGATATTGTTGAAAATGTTTCTGAAGACTTTTCAGCTGAGCTAGAGGGAGTCAATGCGCTAAGGTTGAGTACTGACTCAAGTCCTGACACTTCAGATACTGAGTATGTTCCTTCTGGAAGGCCATTTATTCCACAAACTGTGCGATGAACGTCACGTCATCACAGTTGGACATCAGGCATGTATGATGAACGTTGTTACTACTAGAAGTAGGCAACTATTTAGAGGTATCGAGTACCGTGTATTGTAATCCGAGAAATAAGGTAGTGTTGTGATTATACCTATATGGTATATGTTTTAATGACTTTGTATTATTATGATATTGTAATGTAATGTATAATATGTGAAATGCATATTTGGATTTTATTTGGATCTTCATTGTATGGCTAGTTCTGTGGGTAAAGTCGAGCTCAGAACACATGTGAATGATGTAATTATGAGTATTCGCTTTATGTTGCAGGACTAGGGGGTCATGGACACGGTTTTAGAGACCGAATCTGAGCAGAAACAGATGGAACGTGAGGCCAAGGAGAAGGCCGATGCAGATGCAGCAAATCTGTCACATCCCAAGATTTTCCAAATCTTGTAATGTGAAAAATAAATGAATAAAATAAAACTTTGTTGATTTTCAGGGTGAGAAGAAACTTTTTGAATCCATTTGGAAACTTTCAAAACCTATTTGGGTCAAATAAAATCCTAAGGGGATTTAAAAAGATAAATAAACAATAAAGTTAAAAACATTTGGATTACTATTTTTGATCTTAAATAAAAAGATTTGGTTTTCAAATGAAAAGGTAAAAGTATAAATAAAGATTATTTTATAGAGCCAAATTAAACCTTAGCCAAACCTTTGAAATAAAATATTTCTATTTGACAAAAATAGTAAAGGTTTATTTAGATAAAATAATAAGGATTTAATATCCAATTTTATTAGAAATAAAAGTTTTACTATTTTAAACATCAAAACTTATTTATTTATTTTAAATAAGTTTTCCAAGTATTTTATATTCTCAAATAAAACCTACTGAAGTGTTTTGGTTTTAGATTTCAAATGGAGTTTTAATGAAACAAATCTTATTTGAATAAATAACTTAGGACTATTTATTTAATTATTAAATAGATCCTAAAGAGAATTAAAATATTATTTTTGGTCTTTGGACTTTGGTTTATGTTGTTAAACAGAACCAAATTCAATTGCAAAGTGTGGTGGAAGTTTGGATTGTTTTGAATGTTTGGTTTGTTTGTTTGAAATTCAATCAGGAAATTCAAACAGAAAAAGAGAAAAGTTCAGAACAAAAAAAAATGTGCAAAGGACACAGCCCAGCCGGCCAGCCCAACAAGCCCAACTCCAGCCCACCAACGCTACCCAGCGAAACGTTTTCTACACACAGTCTCGCACCCTTGAAGTCGCAGACAGGTGTACCCTCTCCCTCTTTTTCTTCCTCGCTGACGACTGGACCCCACACCACTGTTCATCGTCTTCAAACCCGCGCTGATTCCTCCTTGCCGTTTCCTGCCGTTGATTGCTCGAATCAATACGCGTAAATGGCACAATGAATCCTCCCTGCGACCATGCACTCTTAATCGCCAGCAAATCCTCTTCCTTTCCCCTCAGAACCCACTCGACCAGAGCCACTAGGCTGCCCTGAATTTCCCTGGCACCGCCACTGCTCCGACCACCGTCCCCAGCCAATTCCGGTGAGCCCAGCCACCGCCTTGCCTCCTCGACCAAGCTCATACACTCCCTAGACCTAGGCGCACCTCCCTGAGCTTTCCGTTCACTCGCGGGCGGCCCAGAACATCGACTTCGACAACGTCTGAGCGCCGCCGCGTCTGCTATTTTCTCCGACGAGTTTTCTCGGTAAGTCCAGACCGCCCCGAGCCCTCTCAGTGATGCTCTCACATTCCCCATACTCGTACGCGTCTAACCACACCTTCGTTTTGCCTCAGCACGATCTGTAGCCTCGTCCCTGACGACGCCTGAGCGAGACCGACGCCGTCCTTGACTCCGGCGAGGAATTCCGACGGATACTGAGCGCCCCTCGCCTCCTCGCAACCACGTTGAGCATCCCCACGTCGCTGCGATCACAGTGAGCATCTCCACTTCTTTATTTGCTTCCTGTAACCGCTGCTAGCACCTCATCCGACTGTGCGCCGCCGCTCACCGCCGTCAGCGCCTCTCGTGTATGGTCAAATAGGTTTACACCGTTAGATCTTGATCTTGTGGCTGAAAATAGAACTTAAGCGAAAGGGTAAGTTTGATTCAGAGCCGTAGGATTTAATTTAGATCCAACGAACCGCAGAGCGCAATCCGCGCGAACCGGTACCGCCCAATGAGAACATGCCGCGTGGCACCAGTTCTGTTTAAAATAGAATTTGAAATCAGATTTAGATGCAAATTTGTAAACCTTGTAACTTTTGATCCACACATCCAAAAATTACAAACTTTATATCAATGGAATTAGTGGAACAAGCCCTAGCCAACCATGCAATTTGTTTAGTAAAAAGTTTCTGGGAAAATGTTTGTTTTTGCAGAAACATTTGTATGCTTGTTTAGGTTATAAAAATTATTCCAAAATGATTTTGGGGTTAAAATCTTTGCAAATTGGTTTGTTGTGAACCTACTGACCCTAGGAACCAACTCATGGATTTAAAAATGTATTTGGTAAAGATTAGGATTGAATAATTGAATTAGCCCATTTCTAGTCAAATAAAAATATTGGTTTTTCTATGGAAATGATTTTTGTACAAAAACCTTTGGCAAATATGTTGATTCAAACCTACTGACCCTAAACACCAAGTTTTGAGAATTAACAACTTATTTGGTGAACAACATAAAGTTTTTGCTTTGATAAAAACATTTTCCACCACATAAAATAATGATTGGATTTAAAAAATGGTTTATAGATAAAACCCTTTTGCAAATGACTTTGCCACTTTGGAAAATGACCACTTTGAACCTTACAAAGTTTAGAGCCTGGTAGAAACCACCTTTGTAAATAAAACTACCTTTTGCATGCTTGCATGCATGACCTTGATTTTATTATTTTATGTGTGATGATTTGTTTGATTATTGGTTGGAATGCTAGTTGATATTGTGTTTGCTTGATTGATTTGTAGTGAATTTATAAAAGTGTGAAACTAGCAAGATCAAGAAGTGAACCAACATTCCCTACCAAAAAGGCAAGTTACACTATCATCCAAAGTCCTACTATTTTCATTATACTTAGTGGATTTTGAAGCATGCATGAAAAGAATTTCTATACTTATGCTATGCTAAATCCTAATAGGATACCTTATATATTCCTTAGTGAAGCAATGTAGTTGTAAAATGCTTAGCCATGCAACATATTTTGAGAAGAGATACATGTTGAGATTTTATAAAGATGAGAAAAGACTTGTGTTTTATATAATAAAACAAGTACTCAATGAACCACCTGGGTGGACAAGGATACTCAAGTTTTGGACAAGGTGGCAACAAAAGGAACCATGTCGATGGCAATCTCTTTGTGTTGTGCACCAAAAGAAAACCACCCAGGGACTTAGAGATTGAACATGTTTATCCAACAGTGGCTTTCGTGTACAGCCACATGCTAAATATGGCTCTGGCTTAGTCAACTACATTGGGAAGACCCATGCATTGTCTTCAGGTTTACTGGAAATGAGGGAACTAGGAACCCTACATTGGTGCCTGAAGACAAGCTAGCAATGGTGTATGGGAGGACCCTTTGGAAAGACTTCTTCACATTCTCAATCTGCGAGTACTCCATCTTGGTGAGTACTTATCCAGCGGCCACTGGTGGCAACAAGATGAGATTGTGTCATGTGGGTAAAGTGTAAAGCTTCTGCAGAAGATAAAAATCTAAGTACTTAGCCGTGTCCCCGGTTATGGACAATACTGAGCAACTAAAGCTTGAAGCTATGGGAAATCTCGACATTCCAATTTCTAAAAGAAAAACTTTAAAGTGACAACAAAAGACTTGAAGCACTTGGGGGTACCAAGGAGCTCAAGAGATTTTGATAAAAACTTGAAGCACTTGGAGTTTTACCAAGGAGCTCAAGGGATTTTGATAAAAACTTGAAGCACTTGGGGATTTACCAAGGAGCTCAAGAGATTTTGACAAAGACTTGAAACACTTGGGGATTTACCAAGGAGTTCAGAAAGATTTGACAAAAGGAACAAAACCATTTTGAAAAGATAGGATAAATTATTGCTTTCTGCAAATGAGCCTAAAACTCTACTTAGCCAAATATGCATGTAATGATAGGATCCACTTATATTCTACATAGTAGTGAAACTTGCCAATACAATTCAAATGTACTGACCCTTGTGGCTGTAACTTGTAATGTTGCAGGTTTGATTGATTTTAGTGAAGATTGATTGATTAGGATTACAATTCTACAACCAACATGTTTGCCTGTGGCACTTTGAAGATTAAGGACCCCATGCTTCTAGATATTCTGCTGCAATGTAATGTAATAGCCAAATGAGCTATGTAAGATGTAATAAAATTATGTTATTCCTGGTTATAAAGTTGTATTATGACCTTTGTTTCTTGATATTACATCTTAACTGTGGATGCTAGCTATTGATCCAGGGACTAGCATTGTAAACACAGGGATCTCTACCTTATTAAAGGTTGGGACCTCTACAAAATCAGGGAGCATTACCACCACCACCAATGAGGCCGTTAATGGAGCAGAACTTTATGCAGTGTATGCAAATGATGCAAGAGACCCAGAATAAGTTCATGGAGGAGTTGCTGGGACGAGCAAATCAGAGGGCACCTAAAGGTGGAGGAGTGAGTCTTTTTGACTTCCAGAATGCAAGGCCGTTACCTTTTGCATCAGCTCCTGAACCAATGGATGCAAAAGATTGGCTAGCAGATACAGAAAGAAAGCTGAAGACTATAGGTTGCAATGATGAGGAGAAATTGAGGTATGCAACTCATCTTCTGACTGGATCTGCAGCATCATGGTGGGAGAATCAGTTGGCCATGCAACAACCAGGAAGGGAGTACACCTGGGAGGAGTTCAAGCAGAGATTCCGTGAATTTCATGTTCCGGAGAGTGATATGGAGTTGAAGCGGAGAGAATTTGAGGAGCTTCAGCAGGGATATACTAGTGTCCTAAAGTACATCCGGGAGTTTAGTCAACTGTCTCGTTATGCTGAGGAGGATGTTAACACAGAAGAGAAGCGGAAGAAGCGTTTCCTGCATGGGTTAAATCCATTTGTGAGAATGCAGTTAAGGTTGGCTAATAAGCAAACTTATCAACAGTGGTTGGATGCAGAAATTACTTTTGAAGATGACTACAAGAATGTCCAAGAGAATAGGAGGAAGAGAGCCAAGAAGGAAACCAAGAGAATTCAGGCAAGTAAACCTAAACCCAATCTGGAGTTCAAACCTCGAAACAAGGCCTATGGTAACAATAACAATAACAAGGGCAGTGGTGGAAATCAATCCAATCCTAGAAGGAATGTTATTTGTAACAACTATGGAATTCCAGGGCATTTCCAGAGGGAATGCAAAAAGCCTGTAGTGATCTGTTACGTTTGTGATCAGAAGGGGCATATCAAGCCCGATTGTCCGAGCAAACCACCAGGAGACTGGCCTACCAAGGGAGGAGGACAAGCCAGTGGAGGAAATGGACAGCCCAATCGAGGAGGAAATAATGTCAAGAACAACAATGGCAAGAGGAACAGACCTACCGGGAAGCTGAATTGCGCAACCCTAGAGGAGGTGGATAATTCAGAGCATGTAGTGATAGGTACGCTCAATATCCTTACCAATCTCGGCAAAGTTCTATTTGATACTGGTGCAACTACTTCATTCATTTCTGAAGAATTCTGTGATAAGTTCGGAATTAGAAGGGCAACGTTAGAAAACCCTATGACCGTAGTTACGGCAGGGGTAAATGTCATTGTACACCACATTAAACAAGATCAGGTTGTCTCGATCTGTGGTTGTACATACTTTGCATACCTTTATGTGTTTCCTTTGAAGGGAATTGCAGTAGTACTGGGGATGGACTGGATGAAGGAACCTGGGGCTCAGATAAATTGTGAGGATAAAACTGTCTCAATCAAAACTCCAAGTGGGGCAAGGATAGTTTACCAAGAAGATAACCACCGTCATATCATGGTGGATCTGCAGTTTAACTCGATGAAAGAGGTCAAATTGGAAGATATTCCTATAGTAAATGAATTTCAAGATGTTTTTCCAGCAGAGCTACCTGGAATGCCACCAGACCGGGAGATAGAGTTCACTATTGATCTAATTCCCGGTACAGCACCAATAGCTCAAGCACCATATAAGATGGGACCCAAAGAATTAAAAGAACTCAAAGAGCAAATTGATGAGTTAGCCAGAAAAGGATTTATTTAAGAAAGTGTATCTCCATGGGGAACACCAGTAATCTTTGTGGATAAGAGGGATGGTGGAAGAAGGATGTGTGGAGACTACAAAAATCTGAACAATGTTACCATAAAGAATAAGTATCCTTTACCAAGGATTCAAGATTTGTTTGATCAAGTGAAAGGAGCCGGAGTATTTTCAAAGATCAACCTAAGATCTAGATACCATCAAATAAAAATCAAGCCTGAGGATGTTCCAAAGACAACATTTGTCTCAAGATATGGATACCATGAGTATATGGTAGTACCATTTGGTTTGACCAATGCACCAGCAATATTCATGAATCTGATGAACAAAATCTTCATGCCATATTTGGATAAGTTCGTCATAGTATTCATTGATGATATCCTGATATATTCCAAGGATAAGGAAGAGCATGCTGATCATTTAAGAATAGCATTGCAGACTTAAGGGAACATAAACTTTATGCTAAGTTCAGTAAATGTGAATTTTGGCTAGATGAGGTAGAAATCCTCGGCCATGTGATCAGTAAAGATGGAATTGTTGTAAATCCATCTAAAGTTCAGTCAGTACTAGAGTGGACTGCACCAACCAATGTGAAACAAATTCGAGGTTTCTTGGGGATGGCTGGTTATTATCGGAGATTCATTGAAGGTTTCTCCAAAATAGCTGGACCAATGACCAAATTGTTATGAAAGAATACACCATTCAATTGGATGAGAAGTGTGAAGCGAGCTTTCAGGAGTTGAAGACTAGGTTAACCATAGCTCCAATCTTAGCAGTTCCTGAAACAGGGAAGGACTTTATAGTATACTGTGATGCATCTAAAGAAGGTTTGGGTTGTGTGTTAATGCAAGATCGAAAGGTGATTGCTTATGGTTCAAGACAACTGAAACCACATGAATTCAACTATCCAACTCATGATCTAGAGTTAGCAGCAGTAGTCTTTGCGCTGAAAGGATGGAGGCATTTTCTTTACAGAGCTAGATGTGAGTTATACACTGACCATAAAAGTCTTAAATATTTCTTCACCCAAAAGGAATTGAATATGAGACAAAAGCGTTGGTTGGAACTAATCAAAGATTATGATTTAACAATCAACTATACTCCAGGGAAGGCAAATGTTGTAGCAGATGCTTTAAGCAGAAAGAGTGCCGACATTCAGTCTAGCAATCGGGAGCTACCAAAAGAGTTACAAATGGACTTGGAAAGGTTAGAGCTTAAATTCATTAGAACAGAGGTTCTTGGAGGATTAGCTACTATGCAGGTAGTTGCAGAGCAGGACAATGATCTTAAGCACGAAATTTTTATACATCAAGCTGAAGATCCTTTCTTTGCTGAAGAAATTCGGAGGATATCTCAAGGGCAAAAATCCGTTTTTCGCCTTGGAGATTATGAGTCTTTGTGGTTCCAAGATCGTCTTTGTGTTCCAGATGTGACTGAGATTCGAGATGTCATACTCAGAGAAGCACATGAAACACCATATTCTAAACATCCAGGAAGTACTAAGATGTATATGGACTCACCAAAAGTGCACATTTTATTCCGGTCAACCAGAAGGATAATGCTGAGAAGTTAGTAGAAGTTTACGTCAAATAAATAGTAAGCAAGCACGACGTGCCTAAAAGAATTGTATCTGATAGGGGATCAGTGTTTACTTCAGCATTTTGGAAGCAAATTACATGAAGCACTTGGTTCAAAGTTAGACTTTAGCACAGCTTATCATCCAGAAACAGTAGGTCAGACAGAAATAACAAATCAGATACTAGAAGACATGTTAAGGGCTTGTGCATTAGATTTTGGAGGTACATGGGAAGACCATCTACCATTGGCAGAATATTCCTACAATAATAGCTATCAGAGTAGTCTGAAGGCATCTCCATATCAGGTTCTGTATGGAAGGAAATGTAGATCACCAATATGTTGGTATGAGCCTGGAAGTAGCAAGGAATTTGCGCCAGACTATATCAAAGAAAAACAAGATATCATTGATAAGATCAAGGATAGACTAAAAATAGCTCAAAGTAGGCAGAAAAGTTATGCTGATCAAAGTCGAAGATCATGGCATCCAGAAATAGGAGATATGATATATTTGAACGTAAGTCCAATGAAAGGGGTTAAAAGGTTCGGAGTTAAAGGAAAGTTGAGTCCAAGATATATCGGACCATTCAAGATACTGAGTCAGAACAGGACTATAGCTTATGCTTTAGAGTTACCATCAGGATTGGCTCAAGTGCATAATGTTTTCCATGTGTCACAACTTCGTAAATGTTTGAAAGTTTCGGAGGATGCAATCACACATCAGGAGATAGAACTACAAGCAGACTTGACCTATGTTGAAAAGCCATGTAAAATTTTGGAAGAAAACTAGAAAAGGTTGAGGAATAGGGCAATCAAGTACTGCAAGGTACAGTGGGAACATCACCCAGAAAGGGAAGCCACTCGGCAGAAAAAAGAGGATTTAAGAAAAGCCTTTCCAGAACTATTCAGGTACATCTCAACAAACTTTGGGACGAAGCTTAATTTAAGGGGGGGAGTCTGTAACATCCCAGCATTTAGGAACCAACGAAGGGTAGATTTAGGAATCTGTGAAATAGCATGCATTCATTTGTAAAAATGTGGGTAAATTTTTCGCCAAATAAAAACCTAAAGTGATCAAAGTTTCTTTCACTCTTTAAGATTAGGAATAGTCTTGGAGAATGATTGTGATAGACTTTGATATGATCTTTATGGATAAGTGTGTTTTGGTAAATGAAATTTGAATTTAAATTGGAATGTTGGATTTATAATTCAAAAGTATTTAGAATTCTGTTTAAGTATTATGATTTAGTCAAGAGTTAACAATTAGTTATTCAAAATTTAAATCAAGGACACAATCAATAAAATGAATATTTATTCCATAATTATATTTAAGAAAGAAGTTACAAAATGTAACTTATGAAAATAAGCAACAATCTTTACAATAGTAATTAAATAAAAGAATAATCTTTATATATTGAGTAGATAGTACAATCTTTATTACAACAGAAGAAAATAAAAATTACAAAAGAATAAAAGAAATATTACATGTGACTATTCTATAAAGAAAAAGAAAACCTAGACTAAAGTCTTGAATATCCAAGTCTGGTACCTGCAAAACAAACACAAACAAAAAGAAAGAAAGTTAAGGTTAAAAAAGTTTTACTCTCAGACTTGATAGTGAAGTGCATTGTTCAAGGTTCATCATTGATTAATCTTTTAAGAGGCAAGTTTCACCAGCTAAGTAAAATGTAACCATATAAAAGTAACCTCAGAACCAGAGCATCTCCACAGGGTGTGCAGCAGGCACACAGGCAACACACACACCAAACTGCATGGCTCCAACACACAAAACTACACAGCCCAGCCGTGGGCAAGCCAACCCCACACCATTTCCTTGTTCACACACCAAGAACAGGAGCCTAGCTAAACCAAATCAAAGCCAAGCAAGATCACACAAATCAAAACCCTGTATCACATCACCAAAATGGTGACATAAGGAGGGGTAGATCAGGTGGATAGCAAGATCAAGATCAAGCCATCAGGACCATGAGGTGAAGAGCTAGATCAAGGACAAGCCTAGGAGCTGGAAGTATCAGGAGGAACACCAGATCAATCTAGGCACACAACCACAAGATCCACAACTTGCAACCCCAACAACACCCAAGTGTGGTGAGTATCATAAAACATCCATATATTCTGTTCATCTTAGTCCAACAGAAAAGCATGTGATGTTTTACAAGTTAAACCTCTCAGTGATTACCCAAGTGGGGTGAACCTATCATAGAGGAAGTTTGAGACATAAAGGCCAGTAGTAAGCTCTACCAAATCCACCAGGACCTCAGACCAACATCATAGGTCCTGGTAATCATAAACAACTCATATATTCCAAAATATTCTCAAATAGCCTATAAAATTTGGGCACATCTCATGATGGAGTAGCACCTCAGATTTTACAAACTATATGCACCAACATTAAGCTACAAGCAAACCAATCATCTTAGCCCACTAGGGTCCAAGGTTCAGTAAACAACCCTGACACTTAAGAATATCTATGAGGGGCAGTAGGATAGGAATTTAATTCCTACGCCTCAGACCAGCATCATAGGCATTGATCTTTTAAAGAAAAAGACTTACAGTTTATCTTTAACAGACGTCCAATCTTAAGCACTGCTAAAGTAAAAGACCAACAGTAGAATCACTACTTGTGTGCCATCCTAGGATGGTGTCACAAGAACCAATTCTAAAACAAGCCAACAATCATTGAGCTTTCATAAATAAACCAATAAAATAATCACTATCATATTCCTGGAAAGAACATGTAACATCCCAAAAATACTAAGCTTGGATCATCAAATTCTAATCATCAAAATTAGGGTGAACAAAAGCTTTTCTAATTAAAATTAGGAATGCATGCATATGTGTATGCATTGATTTTGAAATTATTTTAAACCACCTTGTATATTTGTTTCATTGCTTGTAAAATGTTTCTTAGGTGAAATAAACATCATCTAAAACATTTCCCACACTTTTCCTAAAGACAAGTAAATCAAAACACATATATTAAATGAATGGTCACTTTGACCAATTTAACTCTCATGCCTACTTTGGTTGTCTCAAACTTTGAGAACCTAACAGAAACTTTTCTGGATCTTTTCACCCCTTTAATGTACTCATAACAAGGTATCAATGACCACTTTGTGATCATCCAGAAACTTTCAATTGCATAGTTTAAATGACAATTCAAAATTGAATCTTTATCTTATGGGAAGATCCCACTTTTTCAAAAACCACTCAAACAAGCTCAACTTTCAAAACCCAAGCATCTGCAGACTCACCAGCACCAATCTAGCAAACCCACCAAAAATCTTTTCAAAATTCAAAACTTGAGTTCATGCGGCCATTTCATCAAACAGGTTGCAGACACAAATCAAACAAACATCAAACACTATAGTGAGCAGTGATTCTTGCCTAACTTGTTCCCTAGTTAGCTCACACCCAGCTCAGTAGATCATCTAGGAAGTTTAACTAAGGACTAGCACCCCTGTGAGCTTGCCATTGCCATAAATGGTGAACAGCCGAGCACCCCCTTGCCACCCCATTGTGGACAGCAGGCTAGAGGAAGAACTAGCCGTGCCAACCTTGTCTGGGAGGCAGCCCACCGTCCACCGCCACTCCTTGTCCCAGCCGCGAGCGTTGCCAAGCCCTGGACCATGCGCACAAGCCGCGCCCAGACCGCCAGAGACCATGCCGAGCATGCGCCAGAGCACGACCCTCGACCAGCGCCCACAGACCGCGCGCCGCCCTCACCGCGTGCACACATGATCACCATCAACCCAGGAGACCAACAGACATCCCCGTTTGCCGCCCCGTGCCGCACAACCACCGCCCGCCGTCAAAGACGCCCCGCTTCCGCGTAGAGCACCGCTCGTTCCAGACCAAACCGGTAGCACCCCGGCTAAATCACTACTAGAAAATCGCCTGTGTTTATCTTCATGCATCATCGTGACATCAACATGCATATATTAGTCTAAAACTATTTTGCTATAAGCCCTGTTTTGTTTTCTACATTATCCCTCTCCTTGTTATTCAAAGTGCAACCCTAGGTCTTCCTGGATATTTTATATGTCTAAAAAAATTACTAAAGTCTTTTTAAATAATAATAAAACTCTTATATTATTTTTAGGAGGCAGCCAGCCAGGCCTAAAAGCCCAGCCGGCCACCTCCGAACCCTATCTACCCCAAACCCTAACCGGATCCTATACCCTCCACCATCAGCCGCCGCCACCCCCCTGATCCAAACTCCCCACGCCGCATGCACGCACGCCTGCAGCGCACACGACCCAGACCGCCCATCCCCGCGTGCGCTCGCTGCAAGCCGGCCCCACCCTGCCTCTCCTCACGTGGTCAACCACGCGACCCGTTTTCACTGATACGATCACGATCGCGTTCCCCTCCCTCGACCCGCTCCCCGGCCCCACCCCGTCGCCCTGTCTCGCACGCCCTCTCCTTTGACCTCTCTCCCTTCTTCCTGCATCGCCGCAAGCGTCGCCATGCTTCCCACCTTGCGCCGCCAGGGCCGATCTCCCCTTCCCGCGTGTCACCCTGGCTCTGCCCGTCCTCATCCCGTCGCCCCGCTCCTTGCTGCCTAGCTGCTTCCCCTATTGCCGCCTGGGCCTCTCCCCATCGCCACTCGCGCCTCCTCCCTGGACCTCCTCCGTTCCGCCGCCAGGAGCCCCCTGCCTCGCTGGCCCATCCCCGAGCCGCAGCAGGCCAGGCGTCGCCCGAGGCTGCCTCTTTTTCCGGTCGTCTTCCCCACGGCAGAGCTCCACGACCCCGCTGTCGGACCCGTCCTCCGCCCCCTTACCGAGCGCCTCCACCCTCTGCGCCACATGTCATTGCCCTAGCGACCTTGCCCAGCCAGCACGTCCTTCGCCAGCGCGAGCCTACCCCGCCTCCACGCCGCTTGTTTCTTGTGAGGCTATCGCTGTTGTTCTGCTCTTCATCATACAGCGACCGCGAGCCCAGCTACGTTTCGTCTCAGATGTTCCTTTTTTTCTCTGGAGTACCGCATCTCTGCCAAGAGACTCCGGTAATCAAGTTTGCCTCGCAACATCGATTCCCCACCTGCCATGTATCGTGTCCTAATCTCTAGATCTGCAAACATGGACGCCTGCCGACAAGACGCATCAAGATCCTCTCGCCGACAAGACCGACTTGATGTCGATGATTCCGAAGGATGTACATGGAGCCACCCGAGAAAACAACGCCGTTGACTCGCGGTATCCGGAGGTCGACAATAGACCGGAGTATCAAGACCTTCATCACGGGCGCCAAGATCGCCCACATGGAAATCGAAGACCCGCGCCTGGAGTCTAAAGATCGAGACCAAACCCGAACCCTCGGAGCCCCAAGATCTTTAGAACCGAGAGGTGTGACCCCCTTCTCGAGCCCTATTTTATAAATTGCCATACAAAATATCTTGTGCATATAAATTGTCATGCTTGCACACATATCATGTGGTTTGGGGGCATTATGTCGATTCACCTAAATTAAATATGAAGTCCATATGCGGACGAATCTAGTCTAATATTGGCCCCATTTAAATTGTGTAGCGAACCGGTGCTATATTTTGCCTTATTAAGACAACATTTAAAATTGCGGGGTATCTAAATAACTGGAACCACTTAAATATTTGTCAGGACCCCGGTTCCGTTAATATGGCCTAATTGCATCGTACCTTTGCCATGTCATACATCATACATGCATCATGCCCGATCTTCTGCCGTAGTATTAAATAGTGCATCCGGTGTTTGTGCTAGTGCTTTGCTTCTTCACGGATTAGGCCGATGAGTTGATGCGAGTGTCGACCCGATCTACGGATGAATCTTCGACAATGTTTTTCAGGCGAGCATTCCCCCCTTTCTACCTATTTTACATTTCTAGTTTTTATTTCCTCCTGTTGATCTATTGCTATCTGTGTTGCGATGCTCTAGTTTTCGTACCCGCGATATCCCTTGCAGCCTTATATTGCCTTGGACACATCCTATTACCTGTTGTTTGGTAGATAGATGGACTTGCGCGTCGTAGTCGCTTGCTCAAGTGCTGTTGCGTGTCGTCCAATACCACAGTTGTTGGAAGAATGCCATATGCTTTATGTTGGAGATGATCATGGATTTAATTAACGTTTAATAACTAAAATTGAAGTAAGTAAATAATGCAGAGGCACAGGTGGGCAATAGATGTTATTTAGTTTTTAACCGTCCACTTGTGTCCCGTAGGACCCCGAGTACTTGATACCTGTTCCTTAAATATTCGCACTATCCGCATGTGGGCCCATGAATCCCCTTAGCATGAGCTTGAGTCATATCTTATTTCTTGGGGCCACAAAGTAGTTTGAGGCTTTATTACTATCCTGTACTTATGCCATGCTTTACTGCTTTATTTATGATTGCGCGTGGAGCGCCTGTACTGTTTTGGAACCCCGTGCCACGTTTTCGCGGTATCGACAAGCCCAGTCACACTTTCGGGTTCCCAGTCGTTTACAGCCGTCGTCACAAACCTCTGGGTCCGTCTCGGAGCCGGCCAACTTCGTAGCGGGTAGCTTGGTGGGGTGGCCCCCTGAAATATTATATGAATCTTGCGATTTCTTTGTCGTGATGCCTCGTTGGGTTTTTATTTGGTTTTTCCGAGGTTGATCATGCGTGTGTTGCTATTTGTGCCCCCCTGCAGGGTAAAACTTTCTGAAAGCCGTGTCCGCGGTTATGGACGACTTGGAGCACAGTATCTCGATCATAGACAACTATAACTAAAGTAGTGTTATAAATTTGACTTTATAATGACTAGTAATCAGCTTCACTATAATGGAATGGCTAAATAAAAGTGCCAACAATTTCTGGTTTGGGTTGTCACCTGTTACCATTGTATCTGACTAGTAAGTATTGCAACTACAACGGAATGGCTAAATAAAAGTACCAACAACTGCTGGGTTTTCGGATGCCTCATGCTATATGTATCTGACTAGTAAGTACTACAACTACAACGGAATGGTTAACTAAAACTGGCCACTGCTTATTATATCAGGATGACTCATGTTATCTATATCTGACTAGTAATTGCCGCAACTATAACGAAATGAATAAAACTACCAACTGTGTGAGTTCCTCGGTTGACTTCCTCGTTTGGTCTCGAGGGGGAAATACCAGGATGGGTATGCTTGGTGTTAGTTTCAGGTTGGATCCGAATAGGTCCTTCTTATCCCTATCTGATAGCCGCCAGTTGTATTGAGTCTCTATAGGTTGTTTAGTGCATGCTGCGCTGCCGCTTCAGTCCACCATACCTATGTAGGCGAGGACCGCCGAATTCTAGTCTCGCCGTGTACTGGCCTCAGTACTGACCGCTCTCTTTTTTCCTTTGCCCTTTGTCGGCATCCTTTTTTTTTGTTTTAGCAGGTTTTGAGATCGACGTCGTTAGCAGGGTTACCCTTCCGGCTTGGCCTGGGCAGGGTTATGGACGCCATTGGTTATTCTTCAGGGCTCTTAGCTCAATTTGCATCTTGTCCGTACTCGGACGTTGTATCGTTTTCAAGGTGATTTGGATCTTTGTACTGTATATCTGTATTCTTGACTCATGGAGTCGTGTTGTTTATATCTGTTCTGTGGGTTCCATCATGGACTATCGTGTAATGATATTACTTCGTTTTCCACCCGCACGAAAGTGCCTGGTGGGCACCTTTGAATCATTTCTATGCGGGTTTGGCGAGAAGCGCAAAAACTTGCATAGGGCCGATTCTGAGGGTGTTACAAAACCCCACCGCCCCATGCCTCGAGACCATGTCGTTGAGCATCGCCAGGAGACACCGCACCGTCCCCTACCCTTGCCCATGCCATTAGCCGCCTGTAACCTCGCCCCGACGAGCTCACCGTGTGCCCCGACGGTCCCCTCGCTCGACTATAAATAGAGGCCACCCCCACACGATTTCTTCACACCATCTCACTCCCCTCTCCTCACTGATCGTGCCACACCGTTCTCAGAGCAAGGCGAGCACCACCCCGCCAGAATTTCACCGGAGCCCGCCGCCTCTGGAGAAGAAGGGAGCCATCGATTTCGTCCACCCCAGGAGCTGCCGCGACCACCCCTGAGTTCGCTGTCGTCGACTTTGTCGTTCGCCCGCCTCGCCGACCTTCGCCAGTACCCCGGTGAGCCCCCAGCACCCCTCACTGGCCGCGCTAGGTTTCGTTCTCGCCGGCGTTGTCTCGCGTCGATGATGACTCCCAGCCATTGGATTAGAACTAGATCGAACGATCCACGTTGCCCCATACCGCTTCGCCCAGCCCCGTGTCACTGACGAGTGGGGACACTCACTTAAGCAGCCCACGGGAGCACTGCGCTTAGCAGGCCGGCCCGTTAGCGTTTCCCGCGCAGCCCAGTGATTTGAATTAAATCTTTTCTATTTTAATTCAAACACACTTCTGTACCCAACTTCAAAAATCAACCCAGATCGATTCAGTGCACCAAATTGAATGAAACCAATTTTGTTGGAAAGGTTTGTGAATGCTGAATCCAAGCCCGTTGGATTCAAGTCATTTGGATCTATAGATCACCCATAGTAAAAATAACAAGGCAGAAGCTTTTTTGCATTCAAACATTTTTCAAATTTAAACCATAATAGCTTTTGAGTTGATTCCAACTCTCAAAAATCACATTTAACCATACCTTTCAGAATATATAAAAAAAATATAGGTTTACTTGCAGAAATAATATTCAAGTAATAAAAGAATGCCCCATAGGCATTACAAGCCACTTTAATTAATTAAAATAAAAGGGTAAAACCTTATTAAATTGTGACACCACTTTAAATCATATTCCCATAGACTAAAATATGTGGTGATGACATGTGTCAACATGATCCCATGTTTGGTTTGGAGAATATTAAATCTTAAGTAGTTTTTCAATGAGTAGAAATTACTTGTCTAAAAATAAAAAGGAATTAAATCAAGCCTTAACCTTGTAATGATAGGGATGATTCTAGATCATCTATAGGACCCTTGTGTGTGATGATTGTAAGTAGTTAAGTATTGTTTGGTGATTGTGTACCTCGTATTTATTCATAGACGCTAGTACCGACCAAGGATACGAGGAGGAAGGAGGATACTACGAAGAAGAAGCCGAGGAGAACTTCAACCACTGCTCTGCACAAGGCAAGCTGATACTATACTAATGCAAGATAAAACTTGCAAGACACTCTAATTTAGCAAGCCTTACTAATCAGGTTGACCTATGCAAGCTAACACTTGCAATTTAGCAAGCTTATACTGATTTTGTGCAAGCAAATACTTGCTTGTTACTATGCCCACTATATGCCTTAAGCATATGTGATCATACCCACTTGATAAACCAATCCTAGTTTTATTGGCAAGCTTCTTACTTTATTTCTTTATCAAAGCTTACTTAGAGTTTACTTAAGTGACGGGTAGATACTGGAAAGATTCTGAAGGTTGCATAAAGAGCATTAAATTTGACCTAAGCCAGGAACCTTGATATCATCCTAAGATATAAGGTTGTACTTAGTTAAAACTCCACTAGATACTACCCCATCATTAGTACTACCCCCACCTGTAGATGCTAGTGCTAAGCATAAAACTTGATCAACTTTAGATGGGAATACTTGGTGGAAAAATGATTATGAAAACCTTGGAATGATGGATCATTCTATTGAAATGTTTTGGACATGTGTTTCCGAACACTTGATGACTTTGGTGATGAAAACATGGAGGCATGAGCCTTAGCCCTTTATAAAACTGATGGTTGTCTGGATGCGATACCATTCCAATTTTATCATACAACCACAATACCCGAATATTGGGTAGGGCTTGACTGGAAACTTATATTCCTTAGTATTAGTTCCCTCACGGCCAAGGTGTGAGCTGAGGCTACCTTGTGAAGATTGTCCACCTGTGCAGTACCCAAGATGACAGTTGGTCATGGTTGGGAGGCCAAACTCACAGGAGAGGTGCTTATACTAGGACGTGTAATCGAATGGTTAGGATTGATTATCCGCATACTGAGTATGGTGAATTCAGGATTTGTTCCTGACGGATGTATCGAATGTTGTGGTGAAAGTGTACAATATCTGTAGAGTGTCAAACTATTCGAATAGCCGCGTCCGCGGTTATGGATAGTTGGAGTGGCCATAATGTTCCCCCGTCATACTTTTCAAAATGACTTGTGAAATGAATTGAGACTTTGACTTGACCACAACAGAGTTGTGATATGAAATACAAGTTCCCACCTAGGAGTTATAAAAATGGAGACTAGCTTTGGAACCTGTCGTGGGAATGGTCACGGCAGATGCTGCAATCGGCAGCGAGTAGTAGAACGAGGGGCAAGGGCGGCCAGCCATCTGCGGTGCGAGATGAGGGCAAAGACACAGGGTTTTACCCAGGTTCGGCCCCCCGGAAGACCTACTCCTGCTAGATTGTATTATGGAGGTGTTACAATGGGCGAGCTCGGCGGCTAGGCGGCGAGTCGCTTGGGTGTATGAGGGAACGTATCTCTACTCACCCTTTAGGGAGGTTTATATAGGCTCACCTCCCCTAGGGTTTACATATCTCAACCGATTCGGTTACAGCTTTAACAGTCGTTTAACCCAATCTGACTGGGCCTATCTACTCGCCTGGGCCTTCAGCTTCCAGTCGCTCGGTACCTTGCTGGGCTTCAATCCACTCGCCGTTCTGCAGGCCCACTCGCCAGCTCTCGGTCCAGTCGGAAACGCCTTGCTGGGTATACCCCAGTAGGCATATCCCCATCAGAACCTACTAGAGATAAATCTGGCTTTTGCAAAACATCCCTAGAGCCTAGTGTCCTATTATCCAAAAACCCCCTTTACCTGTTAGTATTAGTTTGCGAGTACTTAAAGAGTACTCATGGCTTTGTCCCTGGCTATTCCCATGGCCATACTATGAAGAGGAGTACCTGGAAGATGGACCCCAGGAAGGTTACGACAACTAGGATCATCTCCCATCGTCAGCATTGCCTGTGACCCCGAATATGGAGCTTCGCCTACGCTACCGTTATTATTACGTATTCCGCTGCTTGATGTTGTATTAAGAACTGGATCATGAGATCCCTATTTGTGTAAGAACTTATGTATCGTTTGTAATGGATGATGTACTATGGTATCCAATTCTGTTATGTCTCGCAAAAATGGTAATCCTGGGATTGCGATGTATGGCATAACAGGCATCTAGGATTGAAAAATCCGGGTGTTGACAAGTTGGTATCAGAGCCATCCTGACCATAGGAGACCCTAGTTAGACTGGACGTTTGAACCAAAAACTTAGTTTCAAAACCAAAGAAAACCACTATTTACAAAAACTTATTCTCATTCTTATCTCTTTGATTCTTTCATAAAAATTCATGTTCCTCAAAAAAAAAACTCTTGCAAAATACATAAAACTTTGACAGACTTGATCACCCTGCTAATCTACTCATCCTCTATTTTTATAGATGGGCATGAAGTACAGCAAGTTTTACCAACTTGGGAATGGAGGAGACCTTATCTTTGAGAGGGATCTGGATCAGCTTTCAGAACTTCTGGAGCATCCGCACCCCGAGTTCTTCGGAGCTCAGCTCAATGATCAAGGAGGATAAGATCTGTAGTGGCTAATTGTTGCAAGTCTCCGAGGAAAGATTGAACCTCCCACTTCGGAGGGAATTCAGTTTACCTTGAGGGAAAACAACTGGCTCGATGGACTTGCCAGAGCAATGCAGGAAGCTCTTTCCTGTCTATGTGGGCAGAGCATCAATCAGATCAAGGGTACTCGCTTTGAGTTTTTCCCAAGGCGTGATGCAAATGGACAACCACTGGAAGCCCCATACCACCCCGAGCTGAAGACTCAGTTGGACCACCTTAGCTTCATGATGTATGATCGTCAGCAGGAGTTGGACAACTGCCGTGACTATTGCAACCACAAGTCTGCCATCATCAAGACGAAGGATCAGACCATAGCCATGCTAGCAAAGGATCGCAAGTCTCGCCGCCGTCAGCTCGACAAGAAAGAGCGCATTATTGCCCGTCTTCACCACCGCATCTCATCTTTGGAGGAGACCATCCACGAGAGAGACATGCAGTTGGAGGAAAGGGAGAATGCCGGAGAGGATCTTCGTGGAGACCCTTACTCCTATCTCAACGATGACGATGATTTTCTGGAGGATCGGGCCATGGACTTCTTCACCGATGAGGATGATTTCGCCTTCATCGATGATGACGAAGATGATGAAGCCACAGACTCCGAGGAGTAGTAGCACTTGAGCACTAGCATAGTGAGTAGTATTCGGTCCCACTGTATCGTAGTTTCCAGAATGGTTCTTAAAACCATCTGTTTTTCCTTGCTGTGGTGTGCGTTGTATCGTGTAAATGAATGAATAAAAAGCAAGTTGCTAGAAAAAAAATCTGAGTCAAACCTTTAAAACTTTTCAAAGACCCAAAACCTTATAAATTTCCCTCTTTTCTCATGATCTATCTCAATCTTCAGATGCCGCGTGGAGGAAGTGGTTCAGCCCCGGAACCGATGTTGCAGATCCTGCAAATGTTGACTTCTGACCGCGAAGCTGAAAGAGCGGAACGTCAAGCCAACCTAGCCACTCTACAACAGATAGCCCAGCTAGCCCACAACAACCAAGGCCACGGAAATCAGGACAACCATGGATCTAAGCTAAAAAAAATCCAGAATACCAACCCACCCGTTTTCACCAAGTCAGAAGAACCCCTAGATGCCAATGATTGGCTGCAAACCATGGAAAATAACTTGGAAGTCGCCGGAGTGGAAGCCAACGAGAAAGTCCTGTTTGCACCCATTATCTAGCCGGAGATGCCAGGGCATGGTGGAATAGTGTTCGCGCAATGACCGGAGGCCAGATGATGACCTGGGAGGAATTCAAGGTCAAGTTTAGCAGAACCCATGTGCCACCAGGTTTGATCAAGAGAATGAGAGACGAGTTCAGGGAGCTGAAGCAAGGAAGGATGACTGTAGTGGAATACCGTGACAAATTTTTGTCATTAGCTAGGTATGCCCCAGACGAGATAGACACCAAAACCAAGAAGAAACAAAGATTCCTGAATGGTCTGTATGACGAGATGTAGACAGTGTTAGTCAATATCCCCTTTGCTGATATTGAAGCCCTTGTCGACTCTGCTATCCAGATGGAAGGAAAGATCAACCAAGCTAATGAGAACCGCAAGCGTCGCATGATGCATCAACCAGGAACCCATCAGACCCCAAAGTATCGCCCCAACCCATCTCCAGGATTTGCCCCAAGAACCAACAGACCCCCTATGACCCGTCCGACCTACCCCAACCGTGGAAACCCTAGACCCGGAGGAAATCACAACAACCCCGGCAACTCTAGCAATTTCACCCGTGCCCCACCCAAGTTCAACACCAACAATGCTACCGCCAACACCAACACTGCCCCGAGGACTGGAAGCAATGCTGTGTCTGTCGCAGCCAAGGACAAGTCACAAGTGACCTGTTATGACTGTGGAAATAAAGGCCACTATTCCAACGAGTGCCCCAACAAGAAGAATGCTACAACCCCTAATACCAATGCCCCAGCTCAGCAGCAGCGTCGTGTACAGCCAGGAAGAAGATTTTCCCCAGGGAATTCACTCAACCGCAATGGCCGTGTTTTTCTCATGCATGCTGCAGAAGCTCAGGAAGTGCCAGACGTCGTGCTGGGTATGTTTTTTGTTAATTCAGTACTTGCAAGAGTGTTGTTTGACTCTGGTGCCTCGCATTCATTTGTCACCGAAGAATTTGCCTGCACTAGTAAAATTCAACCAACCAAACTGAAGCATGTTATGATTGTGCAAATTCCCGGATCAACCACCAAGGCTAGGAAAATTTGCAAAGCCGTCCCTATCTGAATCCATGGCATAGTGTCGTGGTGGTATCACGGCAGATGCCATGGGTAGGCTAAAGTATGGGGCGAATGGATGCTAGAGGGATCTGGGGAGGGAAGATGTAGTTGATTCTACACACAGAAGACTGAGGCAAAGATCTTTATTTCTTCTTCCTTGGGATACAAGTGCTCCTTGAGCTGTATACAGGGAGAAGAGAAGAACTTTACCAGCCTAACGGCTCTAACTTCAGTCGATCCCCCCTTCTGAGTCCAAGCCTCTCCTTATAAAGGAGAGCCCTGGGTTCCTCTAGGGCTGACGTGGCAAGCATATTCGAGGAATATGCTTGTTCCAATATAGTAGTTCGGCGCCCGCCTTTCCCTGTCGCCCCTCTAATGACAGCAAGGTTCCAGAGGGCCCCTCCTGTGTACCTCGGGCTTCTGGACTGTCACCTCCGTGACCTCCTCCTGCCTCCCTGTCGCTCTGCGCCTTTGTCCCTAGCGCTTGGCTCCGCTCAGATTCTCCCTAGCTTGCAGCTAGGGTTTGACTTCAGGCTTCTCCTTCTCCTGCAAGCTTCATATCATTCGGTCCTTCCTCGCATAGCTCGGATTGTCCTTCACCTGCATCAAGATCACTCAGGCTAACCGGGCCGACTTACGTAATATCTCGGCCGGGTAATGTCTTAATATACATATACGGGTCTCTCGCCTCCATATGTCGGCCGACTTCTACAGGATTCGGCCGACCTAGGCTGTAACTCGGAAACCAGACAGGGATTATACTCTTGTCTTTCCCCGTATTTACCCTATCTGGGGTTACCTCCCCAACATTAGTCCCCGAAGCTGGTGTGGCCCTGCCGATAACCTCGGCCGGGCCGTATCAGTTTCATCACATTCTTTCTATATTGTTTCCGAGTTATCTCTCTCTCGTTCGAGGTACCCACGTTCCTTCTCTCGTACGCCTTGTCCTACGTGTCACCCCCATCATTGTTCCTCTAGTTTTTTGTTCCTCTTATGTATTTACTGACAGGCTACAGTTAACACTGTGCCTGTCGCGCCGGCGCTGCGACGCCTCGTGTGCCGCTTCCCTTGGGGATCGCGACCTTCTTCGCTACTGTGTGGCCCTTGGTGAGGTTCCACTTATTGATGTGCGTTTCCGCCGCACCCACGATCTACACGGTCAACCGCCGCACCCACGATCCCACTACCTCGTTTGTGGCTCGATTATAAAGAGGGGGCGCGGTGTCTGGGAATTCACTTTTCCCCTTCTCGTTCGCCTGTGCCCTTCTTCTTCCTCTCTTTCGCGCCCTCTTGCAGCTCCGCCGCTGCGCGCTCATCAGAACTTCTGACGGCGAGGACTCCGCCATGTTGTTCTGTTCGCCTCGTCCGCGCTCGCCAGCTCCGGCACCATCGCCGGTAAGTTCTTCCCGGCCGCATTAGGTTTTACCCTAGATTTCTCTGTTTCGATTTTGTATTCGTGCGGCGGTTCCTCTGTTCCTCCGCCGCCGCTCTCGTGCAAAATCATGGCGGGGCCTCGTAGCTCTAAACTTTCCTCCGCCGCCAGCTCTTCCTCCGTCGATCTTTTCGGCGAACCCATGTCTAGCTCCTTTAGTGGTGCTCTGGTAGAGGATGATGATGCTGGCTCTGGGCCCGAGCGAGGCTCGTGGCAAGGCTCCTCTGTTACACGCCGCGAGATTGAGTGGCTTATCCGAACTCGGAGGATTCCCGCCGAGGTCTCCTGTCGCTTACCCGGCAGCGAGTCCTCTCCGGATGTTGGGGAGGGCGAGTATGTAGTTTTTATGTTGCACTTTGCGCATGGCTTTGGTCTCCCTCTCAGTGATTTTGCTAGAGAGTTTCTCGACTACTTCGGCCTTTAGCCGCATCATCTTCCTGCGAATGCCATCGCTTCTCTTTCTGCTTTTATCTCCGCCTCGGAGGGATACTTCGGCCTATGGCCGTCCGTGCACGTCTGGTCGAAGTTCTTCCAGATTCGTTCTAACGTAGTCCCTGACAAGTCTCTGCACCCTTCCGAGAAACTGCTTACTCAATGTGGGCCAGCGTCCATTACACCTCGGAGGAAATCCGTATTTCCTCGTGTCACCGGGCTAGAGTCGTGCAAGAAGTGGCACAAATCCTTCTTTTACGTCAAGAACAGAGGGACAGAGGACAAGATTCGGCTCCCTGCCTTCTCCATTGGTCCGCCTTCTAAGGTGAATTGGACTTACAATCCGAGGAAAAGTCATGCCTTGGCCGAGGCTTTTGAGATTCGGCTTAAAGAGCTGATCCGTGCCGGGTTATGCGGCGAAGACCTGATGGCTACCTTTATCAGTAGCCGAATCTGCCCATTCCATAAGCGGACTCACAAACTGTGCTACATGAGCGGTCCTCTTGACCCTAACCGAGTTTCGACCGTGGAGCTGGACAATTATCTTATCTACAAGCGTGTCCGAGCTATCTTCAAGACGGAGATGCCTGAGGATTGGGCTTGGGGATTGAAACCATTCACCCACGATCGTCCGCCTCCCGAAGTAAGCTTAATCAATAACGCTCTGCTATTCAATTGTTTTCGTAACAGTTTTCGCTAATCTTCTTTTTTCTTGTCTTGCAGAGATTCACAGAGCAGAAGAATGAGGATGCCGAAGTTTTGTTGCTTCCGTGGCCTGCGGACTGGAGCACCCCGGATACTGGTGAGCCGGACTCGGAGGAGTTTGTCCCTAAGTCGGATCCTGCCCCGGCTCGAGCTCGTGGCAAGACCTCGGCCCACAAGGAGGAAGGTGATTCGGACGAGGTCCAAGTTCTTGAGTGTAACACCCTCAGAATCGACCCTATGCAAGTTTCAGCGCTTCCCGCCATACCCGCATAGAAACGATTCAAAGGTGCCCACCAGGCACTTTCGTGCGGGTGGAAAACGAAGTAATAACATTACACAACAGTCCTCGATGGGACCCACAGAACAGATATATATATACAACACGACTCCATGAGTCAAGAATACAGATATACAGAACAAAGATCCAAATCACCTTGAAAACGATAGAGCGTCCAGCTACGGACAAGATGCAAATGGGGCTAAGAGCCCTGAAGAATAACCAATGGCGTCCATAACCCTGCCCAGGCCAAGCCGGAAGGGTAACCCTGCTAACGACGTCGATCTCAAAACCTGCTTAAACAAAAGGGGTGCCGACAAAGGGCAAAGGAAAAAGAGAGAGCGGTCAGTACTGAGGCCAGTACACGGCGAGGCTAGAATTCGGCGGTCCTCGCCTACATAGGTATGGTGGACTGAAGCGGCAGCGCAGCATGCACTAAACAACCTATAGAGACTCGATATGACTGTCGGCTATCAGAGAGGGATAAGAAAGACCTATTCGGTACCAATCTGATACTACCACCAAACATACCCATCCTGGTAATTCCCCCTCGAGACCAAACGAGGAAGTCAACCGAGGAACTCACACAGTTGGCAGTTTTACTTATTCAGTTATCTTGCAGCAATTACTAGTCAGGTATAGATAGTCATCCTGATAAGATAAGCAGTGGGCAGTTTTAGTTAACCAGTCCGTTGTAGTTGCAACACTTACTAGTCAGATACAATTAGCATGAGATATCCCAAAACCCAGTAGTTGTTGGTACTTTTATTTAGCCATTCCGTTGTAGTTGCAATACTTACTAGTCAGATACAATGGTAGCAAGCGACAACCCAAACAAGCAATTGTTGGCAGTTTTATTTAGCCATTCCATTATAGTGAAGCTGATTACTAGTCATTATAAAGTCAAATTTATAGCACTACTTTAGTTATACTTGTCTATGATCGAGATACTGTGCTCCAAGTTGTCCATAACCGTGGACACGGCTTTCAGAAAGTTTTACCCTGCAGGGGTGCACAAATAGCAACACACACTCGATCAACCTCGGAAAAACCAAATCAAAACCCAACGAGGCCTTCACGACAAAGCAATCACCAGATTCAGAAATATTTCAGGGGTCCACCCCATTAAGTATACCCGCAACGAAGTTAGCTGACTTCGAGGCAGACTCAAGGTTTGTGGGGCCGGCTGTAAACGACTGGGAACCCGAAAGTGTGACTGGGCTTGTCGATACCGCGAAAACGGGTCACGATCCTAAACAGTATAGGTGCTCCTCGCACAATTGTAAATAAAGCAGTAAAGCATGGCATAGGTACATGATAGTAAATAAAACCTCAAACTAGTTTGTGGCCCCGAGAAATAAGAATGAATCAAGCTCTGGCTCAGGGGGGTCCCATAATCCTCCCGGATGTGGATAGCGCGAATATTCAAGGAACAGGTATCAAGTACTCGGGGTCCTACGGGACACAAGTGGACGGTTAAAAACCAAATAACATCTATTGCCCACCTGTGCCTCTGCATTTACCTACTTCAATTTTAGTTATTAAACAATAATTAAAGTTATGATCAACTCCAACAATAAACACACGGCAATACTCCAACAACTGTGGTACTTGACGACACGCAACAGCACTTGAGCAAGCGACTACGACGCGCAGGTCCAACTATCTACCAAACAACAGGTAATAGGAGGTGTCCAGGGCAATATAAGGCTGCAAGGGATATCACGGGTACGAAAACTAGAGCATCGCAACACAGATAGCCATAGATCAACAGGAGGGAATAAATACTATAAACGTAAGATAGCTAGAAAGGGGGAGATGCTCGCCTGAAAAGCATTGCCGAAGGTTCATCCGAAGATCGGGTCGACACTCGCATCAACTCAACGGCCTTATCCGCGAAGAAGCAAAACACTAGAATAAACACCGGATGCACCATTTAATACTACGACAAAAGATCGAGCATGATGCATGTATGATGTATGACATGGCAAAGGTGCGATGCAATTAGGCCATATTAAGCGAAACCGGGGTCCCGACATTTAATTAGGTGACTTATGTTGTTTAGATACCCCACATTTTAAATGTTGTCTTAACATGGCAAATCATGGTATCGGTTCGCTACACAAATTTAAATGGAGTCCGGAATAAGACAAAGATATTCCGCATATCGACTCCATATTTAATTATGAGGCGAATCGGCATAATGCCCCAACCCACACAAATATGTATGCAAACATGGCAATTTAATATGCAACAAGTTTTATATTTAGCATTTATAAAATAGGGGCTCGGGAAAAGGTTCGCACATCTGGGCTCGGGAGATCTTGGTTCCGGGGATTCGGGGCTTAGTCTCAGGGTCCGGATCTGGGGTTCGGAAGGAGGTCTTGTCGTTTCACGGCGGATATCTTGGCGTCCGGGTTCTCGGCGTTGGTAGATCTTGGCGGTCTTCGGGTTCGGGCCTTGGCGTTCGGGAAGAAGAACTTGTCGTCCTCGTGGCGATCTTGGCGTTCTTCAGGTTCGGGTTTTGGCGTCCGAGGGAAGTACTTGGCGTGTCGGGTTCGGTCTTCGAATCCATGTGGGCGATCTTGGCGTCCGAGTAGAAGACCTTCGGCCATCGGATCCATGCTTCAAGGGTCCGTGGCGAGCTTGTTCGATGGCGATAGATCTTGGGGTACGCCTTCGATGTTGATGTCGTACTTGAGTTTCGATGCAGGCAATATTCGGATGGTACTCTGGTTGCGGTAACAGATCGAGGAGCCTCTGGGTTACATAGTGGCTATACCACCAAGACACGCACCAACGCCACACTTCTTCTATAAGTTGTCGAGTTGAAGGGTCAACCTTGGTCATCGGGTAGCAGCAGCTGCACACACGAGTTCGAGGTGAGGCAGGGCGACGCTCGCGAGGAAGAGCAGACGGGGCTGTCGCTGACGGTGCCAGCTGCTGGAGGCGAAGGCGCCTGGCAGGAGGCCGGTGACGGGGAGGTGCCTGGCCGGAGACGGCGGCCGGGAAGAGAGCGCCACGCGCAGGGGCATCACGGGCTCGATGCAGAGGAGGAGGGCAGGAGTGGTTGGCGGCGAGGGGCGCGGCCTCAAGGCAGGTGACGAGCGAGGCAAGGCCAGGGAGGAGGGTGACCGGGAGGACGAGGGCGGTGCCAAGCGGCGGCGGACGCTGGAGGAGCTCGCCGGAGGAGGGCGAGCTGGCGCCGCAGGGAAGCGGCCCAGGAGGTGGTCGAGGAGGAAGGTCGGCAGCGACGGTGCTGCAAGGGGAGGCACGAGGCGGCCGGGCAGAGCTCAGAGGCGCTCGACCGGCAAAGCGGAGCCTGACGCAGCGGCGAGGGAGCGCCAGGGATCTTGCGGGCGGCGCCATGGGGACGCGAGGGCGCAGGACAGGGAGGGCCTCATAGCGGAGCTGGCCTGAGAGGGTGGCACCGTTGAGGTTGGGTGAGGCAGGCGGCCGAAGAGGGGTCGGCGGCGCAGGGGATCGACGCGGGCAGGCGCCAGGATGGGGCGGCGCTGCGGGGTTCGAGAGGGAGGGTCGCAAGAAGAGAGGCGGGGAGAGGTCCAGACGAGGTAGACGGCAACCGGCGGCAGCATCCATAGGAAGAAGAGGACGCGATGGAGCTCACGCGGGCGGAGAGGGCGCCCTGCGGCGGCGGTTGCTGCGTGGATTGGGGATGGAGGCGAGAGAGGCATCGCGAGGGGAGAGGGTGGACGCGGCTCGCAACGGTTCAGGCGCGCTGAGGTGGGGCCGGTCTCACAGGCGGGTCGGACCAGGGCGTGCGTGACCAAGTGTGCATGTGTGCTGCTGCGTCGCGTGCTGGGTTGGCCTGGGTGTGTTGGTTCGATAGGGGAGGGGTTTGACCGCGGGTTGGATGTGTGCGCGCTGCAGGGTGTGCTGGGTGGCGGCGGTGGGGTGAGGAAGTGGGGAGTAGGTGGGATAGAGAAGCTAGGGTTAGGGTTTGTGGGGTGGTAGGTGGCTGCCGGTTGGGCCTTTTGGGCCTGGCCGGTGGCTGCCTCCCCCGATACAAAAATATTTTATTTAATTGATTTTAGTTTAAAAATACTTTCATAAATAGTTGTTAGACAAATAATAGATCCGGATCGATCGGGGTTTCGTACTTGAATAAAAAGACGGGGTATTTGTACAAAACAAAATAAGGCTTATCGCAAATAGTTTTAGACAAATAGATGCATGCTGTTGTCATGATGATGCACATAGATAAAGATAGGCGATTTTCTAGTAGTGGTTTTTGCGGGATGCCACATTGAGGTAGTTGCCGCAATACCTATTTCTTATGCATTTCTGGCTTCTACTTTCCCAGCTAATCCGGCCGGTCAGGTTCACGACGCCGAGCCTATTGCTTCCCGACCTCCTGTTATCTCGGGGAAACGCGGGGCTTCTGCCAGTGCCTCAGAGGCGGTCCCCAAGAAACGAATGAAGAAATCTGCTCCGAATCCTCCCAGGCGCAAGACCATGCCTGGGGTCGCAGGGTAAGTTCCTTTTGCTCGTATTTCTTGTTTCTCTCTTTCTGTTTTTCATCCTGACACCCATTTTTCTTTTTTATTTTCGCAGCGTTCCGCTTTCTGTTAAGCCCGGTGGTCCTAGCATGACCAGCTATCCGATTCGGCCGCCGTCTCCTCCGCCCATTGAAGATACTAGGATTCCTAGTCCTGCTCGTGCTGCCTCTCCTTCAGCTCCAAATCAGTCGCCCCCTCGTCGCGACGTGCCTGAAAGTCCTTTTGTCAACATCGATTCCATTCGGCCCTCCGAGACTCCCGTCGAACCCGTTGCCGCCTCTGTGGGTCCGAGCGCCTCTACTGAGCCTCTATCTGCCCCAGCAATCTCTACATCAACTCCAGCCCTGGCCGAAGAGGTCATTATCTCGGTGCCTTCTGCGACCGTGTCTCCTGCTGCTCCTAAAGACACCGTTCCCATTACTGAGGTATCGGCTCCGGCTGATGCCTCTTCTAAGGCAAGGAAAACTGTTGCCACCAAGGCCCCCTCTTCCTAGAAAGGTCTTGTCGGCTCTTCTCAGCCGAGTATTGCCGACGTGCTGCGCAAAGGAACTGCGCCTACCAAAGCCTCCGTTACCTCGGCTGTCAGCACCCAACTTGCTCTTCATAAAAGCCCTGCGGCCGCAGTGGTTACACAACATACTCTGGGTAAAGTCCTAACTCGGACGGCCAGTGGGAACAGTCTCGGCTCGCTGGTGGAGTACGCCAATAATTGGAATGCTGCTGATCAGTTTGAAGGTAATCCAATCAGCCAGCCCTTTCAGCTTTCCGACATCAGTGGTCGTTTCGATCAAGCTGCCAAGTTCATCCTTGATACCAACAAGATGAATGAGGTAATTGCTGTTTTGCGTAGTTTTTAGATTAGTTGCCCATACGTTACTATATGCTCTAGTCCCCGAAACTTGCAAGGAAATAACTTGTTATATGCTTGGAAGTTTAATGATGCTTTACTTAATCTAACTTCATTTCTAGAGTTCGAATTTATATCCGACTAGATTTGTTTTATATCCAGCCACCTAGATGCGAGTTAAGTTTTGCTTGACTCGGATCTGGTTTAGCTTCGAATATCCAGCCACCTAGATCCGAGTTAAGTTTTGCTTGACTCGGATCTGGTTTAGCTTCGAATATCCAGCCACCTAGATCCGAGTTAAGTTTCGCTTGACTCGGATCTGGTTTAGCTTTGAGTATTCATTTATCGTTTTGCTCCATTGTTCAGGTTACACATGACCGGCGAACTGCCGAATTTCAGAGGTTGCTTTTTTCGCACCGCAAACTGGAGGAAAAGTATGAGAAAATCCTTCCTGTGGTAAAAAAGGCTGGTACGTCGATAGTTCCTTTTTGTTATTATCGACGTTCTTATTGATTTGTCCGCGAGATGACGGCTCACTTTTTTGGTGAACAGGTAATATTAATAACCTCAACATTCGTCTTGAGAAGAAAGTCAAGAGCTTGGAAGGTTAGTTTCCCTTTTATCTTACACCTTTTCCCCTTTAACATGTGTGCTAAGCTTTTTTATTTCGTTTGGCTTTGGTAAAGCCGAGTTGCAAACCTTTGCAGCGTCCCACCAAGATTGCACGCCCATGCCTGACATGATGCTGCATTTTTTAGAACAAAGCGCTATTCATTCGGCGCAGCTACAAGAAAAAGATGATGAAATAGCTCGCCTGCGAGCCGAGGTGGATACCCTTAAGCTCTCTCAGAAATCCGAACTAGAAAAGGTCGACCAGGAATTTTCCGAGGAGAAGAATCGGCTAGCTTTGGAGCTGCAGAAGAATAAAGAACTCCTCGAGGCTGCCGAACTGAAAACTCAGGGATTGAGCGAGGAAATTGCTCGTTTTGAGAAGAGCAAGATCGATTGGGCCAAAGACCTTCAGATAATGATGAGTTACATTCATCGTAAGCTTCTTAGCACGGCCGAATTATATTTTTATTTTTTGTCCCTGCTGCCACCTGACACGTTCGTGTTTTGCGCAGATCATTTTCCCGAAGCCAAGCCTGTGAGTTCTAAAGAGGTTCTTGCAGCTCGTGTGCGCCGAGGTGTTCCTGTTGCCGCTGACTCGGAGTATTAAATGGAGGATTTCCTGGTTGCTGTTGGTGCTGCAGTTGGTCCAATGAAGATTATGGGCCGGGATTTGGTGCAAGCAGCTATTCAAGCTTACCATGTTCTTTGGCCGAACACTTCTGGGACTCCTGATATCAACGAGGTCGAATTACTGGTAAAAAGACTGATGGCATCTGAGAGGCAACTAAGTCTCTGGAGGGAATCAGCCGGGCGCGCTGGCGCTGATATGGCCCTTACTGTCATCATGTCATGGTATGAAGACATTTCTCTTGATATCCTGAGAAATTTGCGCACTGGTTCCCGCTGGGTTGAGGACCCCACTTTCGTCGCTCTTCGGCAAGCTCGCGCCTTCCAACTCGTCGAGTATGCCGACGTGCATACCTGGAATGAAGGGCCGAGTTTTCTTCCAAACCCGGATGAGGAGGTCGTAGTTGAGGATGCCTCGGATAACAATTCGGCTGAGCAAGGGGAGGGTGAGGATGACTCGGCCACATCTGGCAGCTCCAGTTCAAGCTCGGACAGTGACGGCGATGCGCGGTCCTCCTCCAAAGGTACTGGGCATTCAACTGCACAGACTGATGCTCCTGAGCAGCCTCGGGCTTCCGCTGAAGTTGCACCTGGGTCTATGGAGGGCGAGGCAACCTCGGTCGAAGTTCCTCCTACGTCGGAGTGCCCAGCGCCTGACCAAGTTGTTGCGTCTCCAGCGAACAATGCTTAAGTTTTTTCTTATCCCTGGCATGCCGGGCGTATGATGTACACGAAACATTTGTCCGCTCTCTGTATGATTTGATTTCTTTTGCCGTGTACTGCTGTGACACATACGCTTGTAGTTGTTATCATTTTGTTTAAGTGGGTGTTCGTCCGAATTCTTGCTTTGATGGCCCGCAATTTCCTGATTTTAGGATGTATCCTTGCCTTCGTTTCTTTGTGGTTTAGCCGAGTAGTCTAGGCGTGAGCTCTGAATATCATATAATATTGATCTGTTCTGAACAGAGGTTGACTACTACTTTGGAACAATATATGGCAATCCCCGAATCACTGTTTATCGCGCCGAATTTCAATATGTAAACCAAATTTCAGAAATAATATAAGACCAATACCGAGGCGCTGCTCAGGGTAGTGCTCAACATAGAACTGGGGTAGCTTATGGGAGTCCCCGAGTCGCTGCTTTGGATGCTGAGGTTCAAATGTTTAGTATGAAATGGAAATAATATATGGCAGTCCCCGAGTCACTGCTCTGGGTGCCGAGATTTAGTACATAAGATGACATTGAAATAATAGACGGCAGTCCCCGAGTCACTGCTCTGGGTGCCGATGTTCAAATATACAACATGAAATTGAAATAACACACGGCAGTCCCCGAGTCACTGCTCTGGGTGCCGAGGTTCAAATACATAACATGAAATTGAGATAACATATGGCAGTCCCCGAGTCACTTCTCTGGGTGCCGAGGTTCAATACATCATTGGTTCTTGACCTTGAGATACAATGCTACGAGTAAAATGGTCGAAGCAAAGCTACATTCCATGGACGCTTCGTTTCTTCGCCAGCTTTGTCTGCCTTGCTCCCTCCGGGGGGCTGAACGTCGATTAGATAATAGGCATCGTTATGCAATGCTTTGCTCACAATGAATGGTCCCTCCCATGGAGGTGACAACTTGTGCATGCCGGCCGTGCGTTGCACCAGTCGGAGGACTAAATCTCCTTATTTGAACACCCTTGGATTCACCTTCTTGCTGTGATATCGTCGCAGGTTCTGCTGATAAATAGCTGATCGTGACAGTGCCAGTTCTCTGGCTTCTTCTAGCAGGTCTACAGTATCTTGCCGAGCTATCTCGTTTATCTCCGAGGTTGTATACTGAGTAACTCTTAGCGAGTCATATATTATGTCGGCTGGAAGTATGGCCTCTGCCCCGTATACCAGAAAGAATGGTGTATAACCTGTTGATCTATTCGGAGTAGTCCTGAGGCTCCATAGTACGGCTGGGAGTTCCTCAATCCAACATCCTGCCGACCTTTGCAACGGTTCGACAAGTCGTGGTTTTATTCCTGATAGCACCAGTCCATTAGACCTTTCCACTTGCCCATTAGATGCTGGGTGAGCCACAGAGGCAATATCTAGTCTTATGTGTTTCTCTCTGCAAAATCTGGTGAAGGCTCCTTCTGCAAAGTTTGTGCCATTATCTGTAATAATACTGTGCGGATACCCATATCTTAAGATAATATCTTTGAGAAATTTCACTGCTGTGGACCCATCGCATTTTTTTTATTGGTTTCACTTCAATCCATTTTGTGAACTTGTCCACCATAACCAATATGTGGGTCATTCCTCCTCGTGCCGGCTTAAATGGTCCCACCATATCTAAACCCCATACAGAAAATGGCCAAGTGATGGGTATTGTTTTTAACTCGGCCGATGGCATGTGTATTTTGGTTGCATATCTCTGACAACCATTGCATTTTTCAACCAACTCTTTGGCTTCTTTCAGGGCCGTCGGCCAATAAAATCCATGTCTGAATGCTTTTGCTACCAAGGCACGAGATGAGGCATGGTGTCCACATTCTCCTTGATGTATATCTAGGAGGATCTCCTGGCCTTCTGCCGAACTCACACACTTTTGCAATACGCTTGTGACGCTTCTTTTATACAGCTCATTGTTTATGATCGTGTAAGCTTTTGCTCTCCTTACAGTTTGTCTTGCTAATATTTCATTACTTGGCAACATCCCGTCTTTAAGGTAAGAGAATATGGGTTGCGCCCATAGCGGTGTGACTTTTTATGGTGTGATCTCACTGTCTATTTCCATGTTTCCCGCCGACATATCTACCTCGGCCTCCTCCATAATTGTGCTTACTTCTGCTGTCCTCCTCTTGGGGGGTTCCGAGTCATATTGCTGGTCTACTTCCATCGGCGCATTATCTTCTGCTGAGTTTGCCGGAATAAAGATGGATTCGGATTCTGGTGATGGGATTATTGATGGTTTCCTGAGGTGTTCCAGGGCAATACCCGGGGGAATTGACTGCCGGGTTGATCCGAGTTTTGACAACGTGTCTGCGGCATCATTTTCAGCCCAAGGTATGTGGTGAAATTCACATCCTTCGAAGTATCCACTGATATTTTGCACATGAAATCTGTATAAAGCCATATTGGCATCTAATGCATCCCAATTGCCTGAGACTTGCTGTACTACTAGATCCGAATCCCCATAACATAAGATTCGGCGTATGCCAATCTCTTTTGCTACTTTCAGTCCATGGACCAATGCTTCATATTCGGCTACGTTGTTGGATGCGGCAAAATATATTTGTAGCACATATTTTAGCTGATCTCTTTTAGGCGAGGTTAACACTATTCTTGCCCCCAAACCATTTCTTAATTTGGAACCATCGAAATGCATCGTCCAATAATTCGGGTCTGGTAATGGTGGCTCATACTGCACTTCGGCCCAGTCTACGAAGAAGTCGGCGACCGCTTGAGATTTGATTGCATCTGAGCGTACGGTGACAACTCGATTGCCCATTTTGCTATTCGGCCACTTGCATCTTTGTTGCTCAATATGTCGGCTATGGGCGCTTCACAGATCACTTTGATGGGATGCTCTTCAAAGTAGTGTTTAAGCTTTTTTGCCGACATATACACTCCATAAGCCATCTTCTGATAATGTGGGTAATTCTGCTTTGAAGTGGATAACACCTCACTTAAATAATACACCGGCCTCTGTACCGACCTATTATCTTCAAGTCGTTCTACTACAACTACAGCACTCACTACTCTGTTGGTAGCCGATATATAGAGCAACATAGGCTCCTTTGTTAGTGGAGAAGCCAAAATGGGTGCTGAGACCAACATCTTTTTCAACTCATGAAATGCGCTGTCCGCTTGTGGAGTCCAAATGAATTTATCTGATTTCTTCATCAGCTGATATAGTGGTAGTGCCTTCTCTCCCAGCCGACATACAAACCGGCTGAGGGAGGCTAGACAACCCGTGAATTTTTGTACATCATTTAAACATCTTGGCAATTCCATTCTTTCTACTGCCTTTATCTTTGTTGGGTTAGCCTCTATACCTCGGCTAGATACAAGAAAACCAAGTAGTTTTCCTGCCGGCACGCCAAACGTGCATTTTTCCGGATTAAGCTTCATTCGGAACCTTCTCAGGTTCGCGAAAGTCTGCCGTATATCTTCTAGTAACGTTTTGCTTTCCTTGGTTTTGATGACTACGTCATCTACGTATACTTGTACATTTTTCCTATTTGATCGTGTAGAAATTTTTGCATGCATCTCTGATATGTTGCTCCTGCGTTTCGCAGGCCGAACGGCATTGTGCGATAGCAATAAGCCCCATACGGGGTAATAAACGCAGTCTTTATTTGATCCGTCGGATTTAACGGTATCTGGTGGAAACCAGAATACGCGTCTACAAATGACAATAACTCGCAACCAGTGGTCGAATCAATGACTTGGTCTATTCTAGGTAATGGAAAAGGATCTTTTGTACACGCCTTGTTCAGGTTCGTGTAATCGATACACATTCGCCACACAATGGCCACATTGGGATCATCTTTCTTCTTTTCTACTAGCACCGGATTTGACAACCAATCCGGATACAACACCTCCATGATGAACCCGGCTGCGAGGAGCCGAGCTATTTCATCCCCTATTATTTTTCTCCTGTCTTCCGCGAAGCGGCGGACAGGTTGCTTCACCGGCCTTGCTCCTGGTCTTACATTCAAAGAGTGCTCAGCCAACTCCCTCGGAACACCTTGCAGATCCTGAGTTGACCATGCAAATATGTCCCGATTCTCACGGAGGAAGTTGGTGAGCTCGCTTTCCTATTTAGCGTCCAGGCCTGCACCAATAGTAACAGTACGCTCCGGGAATTGCTCATCTATCTGAAACTTCTTCGTTTCTTTAGTCGGCTAAAAAGAGACACTGCCATGCGGGTTGGCTAGTGTCGGCATGTTCAGCTGTGCCGACTGAGCGAGGGCTGCTACCTCCTGAATTCTTCTTTTTTCTCTTGCTATAACCAATGATTCGGCCAAATTTGACCCGGCTAAAGCACACTCCATTGACTTCTTGTAATCCCCTGCTATTGTTATCACTCCTTGTGGTCCGGGTAGCTTCATTTTCAGATAACTTATATGACAGCTGCCCATGAATTTGGCCAATGCTGGCCGTCCGAGTAAAGCATGATAACAACTCTCTAGATCCACCACTTCAAACTCTAAATTTTCTGCTCTGCAATTATCTCTTGTGTCGAATAACACATCCACTCGGACCTTACCAATGGGTTCACATGAAAGCCCCGGCACTATCCCATGGAAGGTGGTCCTCGTGGATTGCAACATGTTCTGTGATATTCCGAGTTTATGCATGGTATCTTTGTACATGATGTTGATACTGCTTCCATTATCAATGAGTACCTTTGAGAATTTCACATTGATACTCGGTCCAACAAATGTCGGATCCAACACGAGTGCATATGATCCGGGATTCGGCATTATCTTGGGATGATCCTTTATGCTCCAAGTTACCTCCTGATCCGACCAAGGCACATATCTTGGTACTGCCGGCATAACTGCATTCACTTCCATATGTCGGCGCTGCACACTCTGCTTGTCTTGCTGTTCCGTTGTGAACACGCAATAAGACTGATGATGTTCTCTGTAATCATTGCGTCCGGTATTCACCGGATTTGTTCTTCCATCCTGGACCTGGTTCATCACTTGATGTACCGCATCTCTCCGATCCGAATTATCGTACCTCGGGGGTGGGGGCGGTAACATCAGTTGCTGTGCATTTGCTCCAGTCAACTGTGGTTGATGCTGCTGATGCACTTGATGTGGCGCCTGAATTCCTGCGGGGTTCCCCATTGCATTTTTCATCCATGCACATTGGCGGGTCGTATGGTTGGCTGGCCTGGATGGGTTTGACGTGTGAAATTTGCATGGCTGATCTAACATAGATTCGAACGTGTACTTCGGCCTCTCCTGCCACTGTTTCTTTTGCTCTGGGGTCCACTACCTTTTTCCTTCATTCCTTGGTGTCCATTCCTGAGGACCATTCTTTTGCCGTTGTGTTGCTCCGTGACTCGGCGGATCTTGCGCTACTTCCGCCACTTGGGCCGAATTGTATCTATAATCCGGCCTTTCCTCTCTTCTTCTCCCTCTGAAGTCGTTGCGCCTGGATGTCCCGGCCAAATCTCTTGCATAATGGTCCTGTTGCTCGCGATGATCCGCCTACATCAATTCTGGTTGCGTTGGGTCTCCTAATGCGTAGGAGTCCGCTATTCTGATAGTTTCCGCCAGGGTGGTCGGCATATCTCTTTGCAGGCGTTGCCACAATACGCTGCCATAACGGCATCCTTGTGCAAACCAAGCTATTGCTTGCGATTCTATAACTCCTTCGCATGAGTTTCTCAGGTTGCACCACCGAGTTAAAAATTCCCTATCTGTTTCATTTGGACTCTTCTTGCACATGGCTAACTGTTGTGGCCTGTTTGGCCTCTTGTATGTGCTGGTAAAGTTGCTGACAAACATTTCCTCAAAATCCAACCAACAGTTGATACTGCCCGCTGGTAGATTATTCAGCCACACCCTGGCTGGTCCTTCCAGCATCTGTGGGACATAGTGTACTGCCCATTGTAAATTTCCACCCGCTATTTTCACAGCAGTGGCATAGTCAATCAACCAGTCTTGTGGTTTGGTACTCCCATTATATGTTTTCATGCCCCTTGCCAGCTGAAAGTTCGGCACAGGTGGTTCGCCCATGATCCGTGGTCCAAAGCATGTCGGCCCTGGTGGACCCTGTTCTTCCAACAGTTCGGACCGGTATAGCCGATCCAGCTTTACTCTTGCATCATTTGATGGCAAATCCCTGTACAGAATTCTATCTTGTACCCCATAGTGGTTGTTTCCGCCATGGATCGCATACTCCATCTCGGAATAACCATCATTGTATCTCTCATTAATTTGATTGTGACGATCTGGCCTTGTTTCTCTTTCCTGTCGGGGTTCATGCCTTGGTTGCGGGTTGAGCGGCAGCTCTCTCCTTACTTCGACCGGGGTATTGTTCTCATGATTGCCTCTTGCGGGTTCTCTTCTGCCGAGATCTCCATTGCCTCGGCTTCCGCCGTCTTTTTCCACACGGCCATGGTTCCTCTCCCCACTGTTACCTCGGCTTGCATTGCCTCTGTTCTCATTTGCCTTTCCAGCCATCGTCGGATCATATGGAACAATTTGCTTGTTCCTCTTTCCTGAGGTTACTGCTTTGTCCCTTCGTGCATTATTTCCGGGTGAAGATGCTGCTGCCACTGATAAGGCAGGTGCTGCCCCTGCCGAGTGAACCATTCGCGAGGCCCCCGGCATCGCCGGGTTTGTTCTGAGCATTTCTTCGTTTTGCTGGTTCGCGATGCGCACCAGCTCATTCACTCTTTCCTGCTATTTCTGCCGGGCCTCACCGGTCAACCCCTCTAATTCTAATGCTGCGGCATTTGCCGCTCTTAGGTTCTTTGCTGGGGTACTGTACCTCGGCAAGCCCAGATCCACCGATTCTGCTTTATGAGCATCATGCTCTTTGTTGATATCATCCATGAGGTTTTTCCCTCTCAATCTTAATTCGTCCACCCGTTCGGGTGCGACGTCCAGCTTATTAGCTTTGGCATATTCTCGCAGGGTCCTGTTTAAGGACTCCCGCAAGGCCGACACTTTTTTGGCCTCTACCAGCACCTTTTGCCTGGTTTCCTCTAATTCTGCCTGAGCATTTGCCGGATCAAGTATCGGCGCTACAGGCGTAGTCAAGTTTTCTATGGTCGCCTGAAGAATGTTCTCTGGCCAGAGGTGGCCCCCTTACTCTTGGTGCCTTTGGGGTGGTGTCCTGCACGTCGGTCGGGTTGGTCGCTGGAGGGACTACCTCGGTGGGTAATGGTGCCGTCTGCCTGGGTACGCCGTGTACACCGGTGGCGGGTTCTTTGGTTGACCCGGCAGCTGCTACTCCACCTTGCACTTCGGCCGCGACCATCACCTCGACGCTTCCTGCAGGATGTGCTCCGGGCGGACGGCTCGCAGTGTTAAGAGGTGGCTCCCCTGCAACAACAACTTTGTGAGGATAAACGCCGGAGGTGTCGATGCCGACATAGACCTTGTGCCCGCCCAGGTTGATGAAGACGCCGTTGCGCGGGGGAGTTTTTCCCCTGAAGCTGCCCGCATTGTCACTGACGTAGTCACAGAGACCAAATCTCTGGACCAAGCCGGAAACAACGCGCTCGCCCGTGTTGATGAAGTTTCCCGTCCGGATCATAACTCCAGCTAGCATCGCTCCTGGCCCCACGGTGGGTGCCAACTGTCGTGGTGGTATCACGGCAGATGCCATGGGTAGGCTAAAGTATGGGGCCAATGGATGCTAGAGGGATCTGGGGAGGGAAGATGTAGTTGATTCTACACACAGAAGACTGAGGCAAAGATCTTTATTTCTTCTTCCTTGGGCTACAAGTGCTCCTTGAGCTGTATACAGGGAGAAGAGAAGAACTTTACCAGCCTAACAGCTCTAACTTCAGTCGATCCCCCCTTCTGAGTCCAAGCCTCTCCTTATAAAGGAGAGCCCTGGGTTCCTCTAGGGCTGACGTGGCAAGCATATTCGAGGAATATGCTTGTTCCAATATAGTAGTTCGGCGCCCGCCTTTCCCTGTCGCCCCTCTAATGATGGCTAGGTTCCAGAGGGCCCCTCCTGTGTGCCTCGGGCTTCTGGACTGTCACCTCCGTGACCTCCTCCTGCCTCCCTATCGCTCTGCGCCTTTGTCCCTAGCGCTTGGCTCCGCTCAGATTCTCCCTAGCTTGCAGCTAGGGTTTGACTTCAGGCTTCTCCTTCTCCTGCAAGCTTCATATCATTCGGTCCTTCCTCGCATAGCTCGGATTGTCCTTCACCTGCATCAAGATCACTCAGGCTAACCCGGCCGACTTACGTAATATCTCGGCCGGGTAATGTCTTAATATACATATACGGGTCTCTCGCCTCCATATGTCGGCCGACTTCTACAGGATTCGGCCGACCTAGGCTGTAACTCGGAAACCAGACGGGGATTATACTCTTGTCTTTCCCCGTCTTTACCCTATCCGGGGTTACCTCCCCAATACATAGATTTTTATGCTAATCTAATAGTACTCGGAACTAAAGGTTTGGAAGTAGTACTAGGAATGGATTGGATGTCCAAACATAAGGGATTGATTGACTGTGCCAAGAAAGCCATCACCATGACCAGTACCGCCGGAATATCAGTCGAGAATATATCTGAAACCTTACCTCGCCAATTCAAGTGTAACAAGAGTATAGCCCAACCTACCATTGACCAAGTCCGGATAGTATGTGAATACCCCGATGTATTTCCAGATGTTTTGCCTGGTATGCCCCCAGATCGGGATATCGAGTTTATCATCGAACTAATCCCCGGAACCGGACCCATAGCCCAGAGACCCTATATTATGAACCCGTCAGAACTAGAAGAATTGAAGAAGCAACTGGATTCCATGTTAGAAATTGGATTGATTCAACCAAGTGCGTCACCATGGAGATCACCTGTCTTATTTGTAGACAAGAAGGATGGAGGTAACCGTTTGTGTACGGATTATCGGAAGTTAAATGATGTCACCATCAAGAACAAGTACCCCTTGCCCAAGATAGAAGATTTGTTTGATCAGTTGACCGGTGCCCAGGTGTGTTCTAAGATTGATCTTAGAACTGGCTATCATCAACTCAAAATTCGTGCAGAGGATATTCCAAAGACTGCCTTTACCACCAGATATGGATTGTACGAGTATACAGTCATGTCTTTTGGATTAACCAATGCCCCCACTTATTTCATGAACCTCATGAATAAGATTTTTATGGACTTCCTGGATAAGTTTGTCGTTGTTTTCATCGATGACATTCTGATTTATTCCAAATCAGAAGAAGAACATGAGCTACACCTAAGGACCATTCTTGGAACCCTTAGAGAGCATCAGCTGTATGCAAAGTTTAGCAAATGTGAATTCTGGTTACAGGAGGTAGGATTCCTCGGTCACATTGTATCAGCCGGAGGAATTGCCATTGACCCTGCCAAGGTGAAAGATGTAGAAGATTGGTAAGCCCCAACCACTCAAACCCAAGTTCGTGCATTTCTCGGATTGGCGGGATATTACCGCAAATTCATAGAAGGATTCTCAAGTATCGCCAGACCCATGACCCAATTGCTGAAGAAGGACAAGAAGTTTGAATGGACCGACAAATGTGAAGCGAGTTTTCAAGAACTCAAGAGGAGATTGATTTCAGCCCCAATCTTGATCATGCCGGATATCACGAAGCCCTTCGATGTGTATTGTGACGCATCCAAGATCGGTCTCGGATGTGTGCTAATGCAAGAAGGCAAAGTTATATCTTATCTATCCCGACAATTGAAGCAACATGAGCAAAACTACCCAACCCATGACCTCGAACTCGCAGCCGTAGTTCTAGCCCTGAAGACATGGAGACATTACCTGATGGGAAACCGTTGTGAGATTTACTCCGATCATAAGAGCCTAAAGTATATTTCACTCAGAAGGAGTTGAATATGAGGCAGAGAAGATGGATTGAGCTAATCAAAGATTATGACCTGGACATTCACTATCACCCTGGTAAAGCCAACGTGGTAGCCGATGCCCTTAGCAGATTGTCGTGTCGCTTGAACTCCATGATTTTGAAGGAGCAACCAAGTTTGCACAAGGATATGGAAGATTTTCGAATGGAATTAGTAAGTGAAGGATTTTTGGCTAGCATAGAACTTCAGCCCACTTTGATCAGTCAGATTAAAGAGGCGCAGAAGGGAAATGCCAGTATCGACGGAATCAAGCGTCGTATCGGTACAAGCAAAGTACCCGGATTCACCGAGAACGAAGAAGGAGTTATATGGTACAAAGGACGCCTTTGTGTACCAGCAGATTCTGACTTGAAAGAAGTTATCTTGAAGGAGGCTCATGATACTCTTTATTCTATCCATCCCGGAGGAACTAAGATGTATCAAGATTTAAAAGAGCAATTTTGGTGGCATAAGATGAAGAGAGAAATCGGAAGCTATATCGCCAAGTGTGATATATGTCAGCGAGTCAAGGCAGGACATCAAAGACCCGCTGGATTGTTGCAACCTTTGCAAATTCCAGAATGGAAATGGGATTCTGTAGGAATGGACTTTATCACTGGACTACCTACTTCTAGTAGGGGAAATGACTCTATCTGGGTCATAGTGGACAGATTGTCCAAAGTTGCCCATTTCTTGCCCGTCAAAACCACATATCAGAGTTCGAAGCTAGCGGAGTTGTACATCGCTAGAATCGTCAGTTTGCATGGAGTCCCCAAGAACATAGTATCGGATCGAGGAACTCGGTTTACCTCGAGATTCTGGAAGAAAGTTCAAGAAGGTTTAGGAACCCGTCTAGATTTCAGCACCGCGTATCACCCTCAGACCGATGGACAAACGGAGCGAGTAAATCAAATACTCGAAGATATGCTTAGAGCATGTGTGCTAGAATATGGATCCAAGTGGGAAGACTGTCTGCCGTTCGCAGAATTTTCCTACAAAAATAGTTATCAAGCCAGTTTGCAAATGGCCCCCTTTGAATTCATGTACGGAAGGAAGTGTCGTACCCCTTTGAACTGGTCGGAAGTAGGAGAGAGTCAGATTTTCGGACCCGACATCTACGAGAAGCAGAAGAGAAGGTTCACAAGATTCGTGAACATCTCAAGACCGCCCAATCCCGACAGAAGAGTTATGCCGACAAGAGACGTCGAGACCTCGCATTCAATATAGGAGATTTTGTTTATCTGAAAGTGTCGCCATTGAAGGGAATGCAGCGTTTCCAACTCAAAGGAAAGTTAACCCCCCGATGTATCGGACCTTTCAAAATTCTGAACCGTCGAGGAAAAGTATCGTATCAATTGGAACTACCTGAAGAGATGTCAGTTGTGCACAATGTGTTCCATATCTCGTTACTTCGCAAGTGTCTCGAAGTCCCCGAGAAGACCGAAGTGTTCAAGAACATCGATCATCGGACCATAGAGATAAACGATGACCTGACCTATCCTGAAGTACCCATTCGCATTTTGGAAGAAGCTTTCCGAACTACCCGAACCCGAAGCATAAAGTTTCTCAAGATTCAGTGGAGCAACCACACAGAAGAGGAAGCTACCTGGGAGCGCGAAGATCACATCAGGACGGAGTTTCCAGATCTCTTCAAATCCTAGGTAATCTTTTCATCCTTTTTCAAATCTTGGGACGAGATTTTGTTTAAGGGAGGAAGGTTTGTAACATCCCAAAAATACTAAGCTTGGATCATCAAATTCTAATCATCAAAATTAGGGTGAACAAAAGCTTTTCTAATTAAAATTAGGAATGCATGCATATGTGTATGCATTGATTTTGAAATTATTTTAAACCACCTTGTTTGTTTGTTTCATTGCTTGTAAAATGTTTCTTAGGTGAAATAAACATCATCTAAAACATTTCCCACACTTTTCCTAAAGACAAGTAAATCAAAACACATATATTAAATGAATGGTCACTTTGACCAATTTAACTCTCATGCCTACTTTGGCTGTCTCAAACTTTCAGAACCTAACAGAAACTTTTCTGGATCTTTTCACCCCTTGAATGTACTCATAACAAGGTATCAAGGCCCACTTTGTGATCATCCAGAAACTTTCAAATGTATAGTTTAAATGACAATTCAAAATTGAATCTTTATCATATGGGAAGATCCCACTTTTTCAAAAACCACTCAAACAAGCTCAACTTTCAAAACCCAAGCATCTGCAGACTCACCAGCACCAATCTAGCAAACCCACCAAAAATCTTTTCAAAGTTCAAAACTTGAGTTCATGCGGCCATTTCATCAAACAGGTTGCAGACACAAATCAAACAAACATCAAACACTATAGTGAGCAGTGATTCTTGCCTAACTTGTTCCCTAGTTAGCTCACACCCAGCTCAGTAGATCATCTAGGAAGTTTAACTAATGACTAGCACCCCTGTGAGCTTGCCATTGCCATAAATGGTGAACAGCCGAGCACCCCCTTGCCACCCCATTGTGGACAGCAGGCTAGAGGAAGAACTAGCCGTGCCAACCTTGTCTGGGAGGCAGCCCACCGTCCATCGCCACTCCCTGTCCCAGCCGCGAGCGTTGCCAAGCCCTGGACCACGCGCACAAGCCGCACCCAGACCGCCAGAGACCATACCGAGCATGCGCCAGAGCACGACCCTCGACCAGCGCCCACAGACCACGCGCCTCCCTCACCGCATGCACACACGATCACCATCAACCCAGGAGACCACCAGACATCCCCGTTTGCCACCCCGTGCCGCACAGCCACCGCCCGCCGTCAAAGACGCCGCCTCTGCCGCGTAGAGCACCGCCCGTTCCAGACCAAACCCCACTGCCCCATGCCTCGAGACCATGTCGTTGAGCATCGCCAGGAGACACCGCACCGTCCCCTACCCTTGCCCATGCCATTAGCCGCCTGTAACCTTGCCCCCGACGAGCTCACCGTGCGCCCCGACGGTCCCCTCGCTCGACTATAAATAGAGGCCACCCCCGCACGATTTCTTCACACCATATAACTCCCCTCTCCTCACTGATCGTGCCACACCGTTCTCAGAGCAAGGCGAGCACCACCCCGCCAGAATTTCACCGAAGCCCGCCGCCTCTTGAGAAGAAGGGAGCCATCAATTTCGTCCACCCCAGGAGCTGCCGCGACCACCCCTGAGTTCGCCGTCGTCGACTTCGTCGTTCGCCTGCCTCGCCGACCCTCGCCAGTACCCCGGTGAGCCCCCAGCACCCCTCACTGGCCGCGCTAGGTTTCGTTCTCGCCGGCATTGTCTCGCGTCGACGATGACTCCCAGCCGTTGGATTAGAACTAGATCGAACGATCCACGTTGCCCCATACCGCTTCGCCCAGCCCCGTGTCACTAACGAGTGGGGACACTCACTTAAGCAGCCCGCGGGAGCACTGCGCTTAGCAGGCCGGCCCGTTAACGTTTCCCGCTCAGCCTAGTGATTTGAATTAAATCTTTTCTATTTTAATTCAAACACACTTCTGTACCCAACTTCAAAAATCAACCCAGATCGATTCAGTGCACCAAATTTAATGAAACCAATTTTGTTGGAAAGGTCTATGAATGCTGAATCCAAGCCCATTGGATTCAAGTCATTTGGATCTATAGATCACCCATAGTAAAAATAACAAGGCAGAAGCTTTTCTGCATTCAAACATTTTTCAAATTTAAACCATAATAGCTTTTGAGTTGATTCCAACTCTCAAAAAATCACATTTAACCATACCTTTCAGAATATATAAAAAATATATAGGTTTACTTGCAGAAATAATATTCAAGTAATAAAAGAATGCCCCATAGGCATTACAAGCCACTTTAATTAATTAAAATAAAAGGGTAAAACCTTATTAAGTCGTGACCCCACTTTAAATCATATTCCCATGGACTAAAATATGTGGTTATGACATGTGTCAACATGATCCCATGTTTGGTTTGGAGAATATTAAATCTTAAGTAGTTTTTCAATGAGTAGAAATTACTTTTCTAAAAATAAAAAGGAATTAAATCAAGCCTTAACCTTGTAATGATAGGGATGATGCTAGATCATCTATAGGACCCTTGTGTGTGATGATTGCAAGTAGTTAAGTATTGTTTGGTGATTGTGTACCTCGTATTTATTCATAGACGCTAGTACCGACCAAGAATACGAGGAGGAAGGAGGATACTACGAAGAAGAAGCCGAGGAGAACTTCAACCACTGCTCTGCACAAGGCAAGCTGATACTATACTAATGCAAGATAAAACTTGCAAGACACTCTACTTTAGCAAGCCTTACTAATCAGGTTGACCTATGCAAGCTAACACTTGCAATTTAGCAAGCTTATACTGATTTTGTGCAAGCAAATACTTGCTTGTTACTATGCCCACTATATGCCTTAAGCATATGTGATCATACCCACTTGATAAACCAATCCTAGTTTTATTGGCAAGCTTCTTACTTTATTTCTTTATCAAAGCTTACTTAGAGTTTACTTAAGTGACTGGTAGATACTGGAAAGATTCTGGAGGTTGCATAAAGAGCATTAAATTTGACCTAATCCAGGAACCTTGATATCATCCTAAGATATAAGGTTGTACTTAGTTAAAACTCCACTAGATACTACCCCATCATTAGTACTACCCCCACCTGTAGATGCTAGTGCTAAGCATAAAACTTGATCAACTTTAGATGGGAATACTTGGTGGAAAAATGATTATGAAAACCTTGGAATGATGGATCATTCTATTGAAATGTTTTGGACATGTGTTTCCGAACACTTGATGACTTTGGTGATGAAAACGTGGAGGCATGAGCCTTAGCCCTTTATAAAACTGATGGTTGTCTGGATGCGATACCATTCCAATTTTATCGTACAACCACAATACCCGAATATTGGGTAGGGCTTGACTGGAAACTTATATTCCTTAGTATTAGTTCCCTCACGGCCAAGGTGTGAGCTGAGGCTACCTTGTGAAGATTGTCCACCTGTGTAGTACCCAAGATGACAGTTGGTCATGGTTGGGAGGCCAAACTCACAGGAGAGGTTCTTATACTAGGGCGTGTAATCGAAAAGTTAGGATTGATTATCTGCATACTGAGTATGGTGAATTCAGGATTTGTTCCTGACGGATGTATCGAATGTTTTGGTGAAAGTGTACAATCTCTGCAGAGTGTCAAACTATTCGAATAGTCGCGTCTGCGGTTATGGACAGTTGGAGTGGCCATACTGTTCCCCCTTCAGACTTTTCAAAATGACTTGTGAAATGAATTGAGACTTTGACTTGGCCACAACAGAGTTGTGATATGAAATACAAGTTCCCACTTAGGAGTTATAAAAATGGAGACTAGCTTTGGAACCTAGTAGAGATAAATCTGGCTTTTGCAAAACAACCCTAGAGTGTCCTATTATCCAAAAAAACCCTTTACCTGTTAGTATTAGTTTGCGAGTACTTAAAGAGTACTCATGGCTTTGTCCCTAGCTATTACCATGGCCAGACTATGAAGAGGAGTACCTGGAAGATGGACCCCAGGAAGGTTACGACAACTAGGATCATCTCCCATCGTCAGCATTGCCTGTGACCCCGAAGATGGAGCTTCGCCTACGCTACCGTTATTATTACGTATTCCGCTGCTTGATGTTGTATTAAGAACTGGATCATGAGATCCCTATTTGTGTAAGAACTTATGTATCGTTTGTAATGGATGATGTACTATGGTATCCAATTTTGTTATGTCTCGCAAAAATGGTAATCCTGGGATTGCGATGTATGGCATAACAGGCATCTAGGATTGAAAAATCCGGGTGTTGATAGAACAACCAGGAATCAGGATTAGGTTTATATGTGCAAAGTGTTACTGTATGAAACTAAGTAACTTTAATCTGCTCTGGGTACTAGCAGTAGAGAAACTCACTAAGCATCAAAATAACTAACCAGGTTTCACAGTTAAATCATCATCTTAACCAAGCTTTAACACCAGTTAGAGGCAACACTACTAAACCATCAGCATCAGATCAAGAATGTCATCAGGTAATCAACTCATGACAGAAAGCACTGAAGTGCAGTGAGCACAATCTTCACTAGTCATCACTACCAAATCAAACCATCATCTTACAATCACAAAGAGGGATGAATCCTAGAACCAGGGAAGAGCCCTAGAATAGAGATGAACCCTAATGAGGGATGGCCACTAGTTACACACATATGAACTCAAAGGAGGTAGAGGCACGGGGGAAAACCCAAGGATCAACTCACATGTGGTCCTCGCTATAGATTAGAAGAGGAAGTAGAGGGTCGTCGACGAACACGACGGCATGGGGAGCACCCCCAAGGGGGCGCTGCAACCCACACCACACCGAGGCGAAGACCATAGCCTCGCCCGAAGGCAAGGAGCACCTCCACAGCGCACGGCAGCAGCGACAGTGACGGCACCAGCATCACCCCAAACCCTAGGGTTCGGGATGGAGCTAGTCTGGCCACGGGAAAGCTCCAGAGCCAAATCGGATTGGACAGGAGGGTAGAGCGTGATCGACAACCTAGCCCTGCACCACGGCAGCGGCCGGGGAGGGCCACGACGGTGAGCCAAGCATGGCGGCGGCGCCATCGACCACGGGGTCGAGGAGGAGAGGATAGAGGTGAGATCAAGCGAGTGACATAGAGAGTGGGCTGGACTGGGCAAAAACCCCTTCAGGGTGTGGTTTTGGTTCTGTCCTATTGGGCCAGAAGGGCCCAATAAATCAACAGAGGTAGCCCATTTACCTAAAGGCTATTTTTAATAAATAGGAAAAGACCAAAATGCCCCTGAACTTAAATAAATTTTAGAAAATAAAAAAAAATCCAAAAATTATAAATAAAATATTTTTGGATTCACAATAATCCAAACTATCCAAATAAACTAAGAAATAAAATTTTAGACATATAAATTTTATTAAGAATTTTGTAATATAAATATTTCTTATAGAATTTTACAAAATTATTGAAAGTTGATAAAAATAAATTAGAATCACTTTCATTATAGATTAATATTGTAGTATTTTGGAACAATACTAAATAAATATTTTTGGGTATTTAACTGATAATTCTTAAAGAAATTATTAAATTAATAAAATGCAAATAAAATGAAATAAAATAAAAGAATACAATATTCAATAAATATTAAGAAATTAATATCTATAAATTCTTTATGATTAAAAGAATTTTATAACTTAAATAATGGGGGAGAATACACATAAAGCTAAATAATGCATTACATTATTTTGCATAATCATTTTGCTTCTTTAAATATTGTCCTTACCGGGCAATAATGATGACTTCGTAGACATAGAAGCTCAAGGTCCAGTGCAAGCATCCGACTTCACTACCTTGCAATCACACGGCAAGTCCATCACTTGCTCATGTCCATTGAAGAGTCTTTATTAAAGTATTTACAAATTGTGTGTTATCATCTATATTATAGAAAAAGAAAATATTATTTTCTCAAGATAATAAATCTTAGATAATAATAGAACGCTTCGTTGGAAACCCCGGGAGCAAGGTGTGAAGCAGCACAGCAGCAAGTTTCCCTCAGTAAGAAACCGAGGTTATCAAACCAGTAGGAGGAAGGAAACGTCACACGGGTGTTTCAAGCAACACGGAGAGCTGCACGACACAAACTCAAGACTTTGCCCTAATGAATCAGTGAGGTTGTCAAGCTCACTGGTTTACTGTAACAAAGGATTAAACGTATGGTGTGGAAGGTAATGGTTTGCAGCAAGTAAACAAGTAACAGTGGAAGATGTATCAATGGTAAAGATTGGACCGGGGTCCATAGTTCACTAGAGGTGCTCTCCTTAGATAAACAACATGGCATGAAGGGTAAACAAATTACAGCAGGGCAACTGACAGGAACTAAGCAAGGCATAACAATGCAATTACCAGTCAGAAAGATCCTATGAGATCTGTTTGGGCAATACAACAAGATACATAGACTGTCATCCAACTGCATCTATGACTAGAAATCTACCTTCAGGTTATCATCCGAACCCCTCCAGTATTAAGTTGCAAGCAACAAACAACTGCTTTAAGAAAAGTGTGTAAGGTAAACAGTCCACATGTTCCATGAACAAGAGACCATTGTTTTCTCCCTAGTAGCAACAACACATCTACAACCGAAGAGATTATTATCACTTCCCTTGGAAACTAGAGGCATGAACCCACTATCGAGCATAAATACCCCCTCTTGGAGTCACTAGCAACTACTTGGCCAAGATAGCTACTAACAACGGAGAGCATGCAAGATCACAAGCAACAAAGACATGATATAATCATAAAGACAAAACCATCAATCAAACCAACATAATAATATCAATATCCATTGGATCCCCGCAAACACAACATGCATGATTACAAATAGATTAGATCTTGATCATGAACGGAGCTCACAAGATCTATACATGAAAGCACAAAGGAGGAGATACAACCATCTAGCTACTACATGGACCCATAGTCCAAGGTGGAACTACTGACGCATCATACCGGAGAGAAGGCCTCCGGGATGATCTCCCCTCCGTCAGGGTGCCGGGAAGAATTTCAGATCCCCCTCAATCTAGGGACGACGATGGCGGCGGCTACAGAAGGTTTCATGGAGATTTGATCGGGTACTTAGGGTTTCTGCATCGGGGGCTTCTTATAGGCGAAGGGGAGGCCGAGGAGGCGGCCAGGGGCCCCACACCCCTCCTAGGCGCGGGACAGGGCCCACCCGCGCCTAGGGTGGGTCTGCCGCCCTGGCTTGCCTCTCCGGCTCCCCTCTGGACTTCTTGTTCCCCACGGAAAGTAATTGACTTTACGTTTGTCCCGTCCAATTCCGAGAATATTTCTTACTAGCTTTTCTAAAACCAAAAACAACAGAAAACAGGCAATTGGCACTGTGGCAACTTGTTAATAGGTTAGTACCAGAAAACATGTAAAGAGCACCTCAAAGGGTAGACAAGCAAATAAAAGTAACTACAAAAAAGCATGGAGCATCAAAACTTATAGATACGTTTCCGACGTATCACCTGGCTTGTTGCTTGGAGCCTAGTGTTCGAGGTATTACACGAGGGCATCCTGATCTGCAGCGTTGGCGGCCTTCATGACGGTGGCTCCGCCGTCATGGGCCTCGCTGGTGGCTAGCCAGCGGACAATGCCCACATCACGGCTGCTGGTTAGGTCATTGCCAAGGCGTACATGACGGTCCTGCGGACGGTCGCCCACCGAGGCCAAAGAAGATCTGCGGGCGGCGGAAGGCCTGGCCATTGGAGAGATGCATGAGAACAAAGTGAAGAACAAATGTCGCTCCGCCCTATTATATAGGAGAATAGCGACAGAGTGTATCACCTCCCAGTAACTGTCGTGCCCCTCCCTCGATGCACCCATGACCACCTTCGCCTCGATTCTCGTGGTGACATGGCGCCGCCATTCAAAGGGGGGCGATTTTTTACCACGCGGTTTGACACGACGTGACCCTGAGGCATGTCAGAAGCAGGCCCGCTCTTGATTGCGGGGAGCATGACCGGTTCATTGGAAGTTGAACCCGTGCCCGGGGGCTACTGTCGGTTCCACGGAGGAACCCGCCTAGGGGGCTCCCCCGGAAGCAACTCCTGACCCTGCCCACGCCTCCTAGCCGGCCCAAGTGCATGGTACCCGACTAGTATCCCAGGAGCAGAGCCACCCGGGAGAAATAAACCACGTCAGGGTAGGCAGAGCTACCTCTGACCTATGCCTCAGGTTAACTTGTTAGGGCGCATGGTGATGCATATGGACAACAGCGTAGGCCCGCCATGTTGAAGCCATGCACAACCTGGCCGCCTGCGTGTACACCGACGTCTGTCGTGTCCCCTCTTTGTATAAAAGGAGGCCCAGATAGAGCTAGGGAGGGAGAATTTTTTGAGAGATTAGAGAATCTTCCCAGGGAAGGAACCCTTTGTAACCTTGTGATAAGAAGATTGTTGTAGAAAGTAGGGCTCCACTCACCGCGACCTAAACTTAGATATAAACATCGTGTCTCTCTCTGTGATTGTGTTCGTCTAGCTCGCCGGACGTTGCGCCTCTGGCCTAAGTACAAAGAGGGACTCATACCCCGGTGTTTAAAATAAAAATACGACAGGCGTGACGCTGGAATTGTATCGTAAAGTACACCGTTGGTAGGTTAAGCCTTACATTATGCTTTGCATCGCTAATACTGTCGGACCTAGTATTTCATAGAAGGTTATGCCACATCAAAAAAGATCTGCATATGGTTTGATAAAATCTATTTATCATCAAACAATGTATATCGAACAAAAAAATACGTACATTTCAATTTATATTAGCAAACTACGATTTTTGAATAGCGTAAGCTTCCCAATTAAGTTGGGGTAGGCTAGATATGAAACCCAAACAGGAACTAGAGGAAAGTGCAAGTCAAGCGAAAAGCGGTGAAAATTGCAAGTCAAATAAGAACTAATGAAAAAAAGCAAGTAAAAAGAACAAAATAAGTAAATCAAGGTTTGGGCACATAGATTGTTGATTTCCATGCAGCCCTATCAAAAACCAATCTCTAGAGACATTCTACTCCTTCATATCCCTTTTAACCGCCTTCTCCCATGTCAGCTTTGGTCGTCCTCTACCCCTCTTTGCATTCTCAAAATCCCTTAGAATCCCACTGTTAACCGGTGCTTCTGATGGCCTCCGTTGGACATGTCCAAACCACCTTAATCTTTGTTGGACAAGCTTCTCTTCGATTGGCGTCAGCCCTATCCTCTCACATATCACTTCATTCCTAATCCGCTCTTTTCTTGAGTGGCCACGCATTCATCTTAGCATACACATCTCAGCGACACTCATTTGTTGGATATGTTGCCTCTTAGTGGGCCAACATTTTGCTCCATAAAGCATGGCAGGTTTTATTGCCGTCCTATAAAACTTACCTTTTAGCTTTTGCGGGACCTTCTTGTCATATATGATTTTGGATGCTTGCCACCACTTCATCCACTCTGTCATGATCCTATGGCTAACATCCTCATCGATGCCACCATTTGCTTTGTAGCATTGATTTCAAGTATCGAAAAGTGTCCTTCGTGGACACCACTTGCCCTCCTAGACTAACCCCTAACCCCTTGGTCCTTGCATCTACCGCCACTAAAGTCACACCACATATACTCAGTCTTTGTCCTACTAAGTCTAAACCCATTGGATTCCAAGGTTTATGCTAAAGTAGAATAACCAGCAAGACTAAAATACCATTTTGAATCGTTTTAGAAATCTATCTAATAATAGATAAATAGTTTTAAAAAATTCCCTTAACCCTATATGTAACGTGCAAGGCTAGGCGCAGGGTATGCCGGGGCATACTGGCATACCCTGTAGGTCCCGTCACCACGCATCTAAGGCCCCTTTCTTTTCAGCTTTTTGGCCAGCTTCTCCTAAAAGCTATCCTCGACCAGCTTCTCCCAGAATCTCATCTGCCAAAATCGTTTATACTTTTAAATTGACATTGAAACTACTCCCTCCGTTAGGGACTATAAGGCCTATGAGCTTTTTAAAAATGTTAGGAATTACAAGTCCTTTCTCATTTATTGTCATCTCTTCTCCAATGCATGGTCTTTTTTTCCATTCTTTTCTCTCATGCATATACAACTATTGGTGCATGTAGTAATCAAGAGGGTGAGTTATTGATTTTCTTAATTCTATCAAAGTGGTTCATAGGCCTTATAATCCCTAACAGAGGGAATACTAGTTAAAAAGTTTGAACGAATTTTGAAGATGAGATTTTGGGAAAAGCTGGTCGAGGATAGCTTCTTGGAAAAACTGGCCAAAAAGCTGAAAAGAAGGAGGCCTAATCTCTAGCACAGCCTGCTCTCCTCTTGACTTTTGAGTTCCGACCACCGCCTCCACCCTTCCAATGAGCCACGCATCCCTCCCCCCGTATCCATCCCATCTCCCCGATGTCTCACTCCATCTCATCAGCTTGCGATGAGTGAGGACCGCCACCATGCAGTCGGCGTCCTCCAGCCCCGATTGACCACCATGTCGTGCTTCCGCCCGAACGGCCTATGCATCTAGAACACACACGAGGTCCAGGTTGAGTGCACTGCAGGTGTTTGTGGCGTGGTGGCGCCCCGCGAGGCTGGCAAGCTGCAGAAAAGGTGTCGCCGTGGTCGTCGCCGTCACGGCCGGCTAGCGGCGTCAACACCGCGCTCGACACCGGCACGGCACCACCGTGTATTTGGTCTCAGGCCTTCGCTACCTTGGCGTCGCACTCGAGCCTTGCGAGTGTCAGTCAACATGAGTCGGTCTAGTTCACGTTAGTGGAGTTAGCTAGCTTCTCCTAGTCCTGTGCCACCATCTGGATCAGCTAGCATTTGATGTGTCCCGAAGTATGTGTATATAAACTCTTTCCTGGTCATTAATACTTTAGTGGATCTCTCGCTTTCTCTCGTATTTCACAGCTACTATTATCCATATGCTTCTCAAATTAGGCTTTCGTCTCGCTTTATAAATAAATCAACCGTCTACAATAAGTAACAAGCTTCAAAACCGTTAACACAACAAATGCAGAGGCCACAGCACAAGACGGCCCAACAGGAGAAAAAAACCACCTCGCCAAGCGAGGACACACCAAAAAGAAAAAGAGCTGCGCCGGACTAAGGGGGAAGCTGCCGAGCCACCTTCAAGAGAAGCCGAATAGTCGCGTCCAGCCTCGTCTTGTCCCGCTGTCTACACAACGGGTACCAGAGCTACAGAGAGGTCAAAAAGTGAAAAAATCGATTCAGAGGCCCGCCGTGAAAGAATCTTCTCAATAACCATCTTATTCCGGATGTTCCAAAGTGACCAGGACATCACGGCAAACACTAGCCAGAAAAGACAACGGCCCTTTCCTGCACGGTTCGCTTGGGTTTTTAGGAACTCACCGAGATCATGAGCCTGCCAGTCCAGGCCCAACACATCTATAGTGAAGTACAAAGAACCGGGCCGCAGGACAGGAGAACATTATGTGGATGCCCGTTTCAGAGATCCCACACAACGATCACAACCCATCCCTGGCCCATGTATCTTGGTCACCTCCACCCCGAGAGGAGCCTATCACGAAGCAGCTGCCAAACGGAAAGTATGCTAAGCTTGTTCTTTTCTAAAAAGTTGGGCCAACCTGCTACTGCAAATATCAAAAGTTATCTGAAACTTAATAACCAATGGATAACCATTTCAAACTCTAATGACCTATATGGTTAACCATTTGTACCTTTTCTAGGATATGGTTTAATAGGTTCGAGTCCAGATCGAAAATGGTTAACCAACTTGAGAGCAGGGTTTTGTTCGTGCGAGTGCAGGCCCGCGCTCCCCCTGTAAGCTGGCCCCGCCACCCGCGCTCGCCCAGACCTGCCACCACCGCCTTGCCCGCCTTGGCCCCGGACTCGCCTCCTTTGGGAAAGTCGGGTGAGCGCGCCTGAACCTTCAGCCAGTCGTTAGACTCCGCGCTGGAGGAAATTTTTGGGCGTGCCCGATCGTGTGACGTTTTACAGCGCGGAAGGCCAAATTTTGGGAGGGGGGAGGGTTTTGGGCGCCCGGCCTTAAAGGAATCTCCACCGGACCGACCCATCCAGTTCGTGTCCGAAACTGTTCGCGTGGACACGCGTGCCGTGCGCGGAGCCCAGCAAGACGATCTATCCGGAGAAACGCGTTCGACTCGACCCATCCATGCATCTAATATGGGGCTCGGTTGCGTCGGCTCGGACGCACGCGCACAGTCCACTAGTCCACCCGTCAGCCACCGCTTACCGACGACATTGATTCAGATGGTCAGCGGCACCAATTCAGACGCAACCGCGGCACCGATTCAGAGGCGTTGCGCGGAAGGCTGACCAGCGGCAGCCTGCGCGTATCAATGGCGGCACACTGACGCCGCCTGTGTTCCCGCGCCTCCATTGATGGCAAAGGATCGGGAAGCTGCGCGCGTTCACGGGCGGCTGGGCTATTTAACCATGCGCCTGTTGGTGTCGTCCTCCTCACCTCTCGCCATCGCAAAACCTAGCCGTCGCTAGCACCACCAACAATGAAGACTCCGTCGTGGCTGAAAAGGAGCAAGAACGACAACGAAGCATCTGGCTCTAACAGCCAGCGCGCTCGGCTGCCGGTCTTCCTCCGCGGCATGTCCTTGCCTCCTCCGCCGCGGCCAGAGGAGTTTCGGAGCCAGCCCGTGGGGGACTACCCGCAACCACGGGGACGCCGTACTCGGCAGTACTACCGCGCTGGGGAGTGCGAGCGCCTGTGGAGGGAGGGTCGCGGCATCCAGCGCAGGGATGTCTCCCTCCCCACCGGCTGGCACCTCAACCGGGACCGTGTTCCGATGCCACCACCGCCCAAGGAGAGCAAAGGGCTGGAGGAGGAAATCTGTGGCGGATCAGCAACTTCCCCCGGGCACAACAGTGGGAGAGGGGCTACCACTCCAAGGCGTACTGGATCAAGTTCCTCGAATGGGAGCATAAGGCGCGGCGCACGACCATCATCCGCCGCGACCTGCAGCCGTGGGAGGTCTACGACGTCCCCGACATCGACTCGGACGACGAGGGCGCCCACAACCACTCTGACGCCGACCTCGGCAGCCAGGACGGCAACGACGACGACGTCGTCGTCAAACAGGAGGCGGCGGACAGCGTCGCACAAACCTGTCCCCGGAGTACCGCGAGGTGCTGGCGCATGGCTACGACGAGAACGCCTTCACCGAGCAGGCCATTGCGGCCAGCGCGCAGGAGGAGGAAGCCCAGTGGTGCGCCCTCCAGCTCATCCGCATGATGGTGCATATGAACGCCCAGCTGCCTCCACCGCCGCTGCTGCCGGGTTGGGCGCCTCCAACCGTGCCGGACGTGGGGATGGAGCTGGCACACCTCCATCACAATTAGGAGCCATGGCCTGGGCAGGTGGTAAACCTGCCTGCTTCCGCTCCCGCTCCGGTCCTGCCGTCGTCCAACCTCTGGTCACCGCCGGAGTACATCGACCTCAACCCGTAGACGGACAAGAGGGCGCCAGCGCGCAAAGATCGGTAGCTAGGGTAGGCTAGTTTAAATTCTGTTTTTTTATTTTGAATGTAAATTAGTATAAACTTTGCCCTTTTTATGTTTGAATTTGCAATAAAAAATGTCGCGCCCAAGCCCCGTTTTGGGCAGCTGCGGAGATGCTCTAAAATTGACTAGCAGCTAGATACATATCAAATCATTGGACAGTGATGATAACTTGGCATCTACAGCTCAAACAGCATGGCACTGGCTGCAAGGTTTCCCGACAGTGAACTTCACTTTAGACGGAACAATTCCCTGGATGTATGTTCTGATAGCCAACAGCGCTTTGTGAGCTTCCAGGATGACATCCCTGTCGATGGGGAAGCATTTGCCCATATTGTGGACAGAAGAACATCTAGGTGGACTATGTCCATCCGTGGTGTCCAGCGTAAGATACTCAAGTGAGGTTGTACTCTCAAGAATATGACATGTTAGCTCAACCAAGCTCTTCGAAGAGGAGAAACCAACGATCTTCACATTCTTGAGCTTGTCATGGCGGTGCTCTGGCATCTTCCTCAGATCTGAAGGATCTGCAAAAATCGATGGATGCTTCGCATACATTGGTACCACCTAAAGGTGAAAAGGTAAAGATGTCTCAGTATACGGTTGCACCAATATAGTTGCTAAATGTTTATGCGGGGTCAAGAGTGACTTACTTGCAAGAAGAAAGTCTCCAAGGATGGAGAAGCATCAAAAAAGGATATCAGAGAACAATGATCATAGGTGGGAGATAATGACCTTGCAGGAAAGACAACCCTCAAGTGCTTGAGGTATGAAAATTTGCTAGGGACCATTGGTGTACTGACCATCTGCATAGACATTTTAACAGATAAATTATATGTAAATGTATGACTACTGCTATAGTAATATATCACAATAAGCATATCAAGAGTCCCTTCACCAGAAAATTTTGAGTATACCTCAGACCATGAAAAAATGGTGAGACTTTCAAGACTTGGGAAACTGGATGGAAGCTCGGCACGAGCATAACAGACGGCACCATAATAAGATATCTCTAGGATTTTCAATTGTAATGATTGTCCAAGTGAGAGCTGTCCAAGTTCATCGACAGCGGCAAAATTAATCTTGGAGATATATTGAGCTTCAACCTCCATCGCCTGCAGTCTTTCACATTCAAAAACCTCAAGGTCGCTGAGCTTCTGCAGCCAGCTAGGTATCTTCAGGCTAATTATCTTGCTACAACGCTGGAGAATCAGCTGCTCCAAAACAAAAGCACTGTCAAGAAGGCAGGCTAACTCATCCCCTGTGATGCGGACATCACATAGACAGAGTTTTGTCAAGCTTCTCAAGTCAAGTCTGACTGTCGGACGGAATGCACAATTAGAAAGGTTTAGATACCGAATCGAGTTTCCACTCCCGTTAGATAAAAGTGGCCATGGGAACTTGTACTTTTTCCGGTCCCATGGCAGCTGGACTGTGAGTTCTTCAATCGCAGGTGTAACACCAATCTGAAGCCAGCGATCAAGATCACATGCCTTGACGTTGCAATTATAGAACTCAAGCTTGAGCTTCTTCATGCTGCCAGAGTGTTTTACCAAACTTCGGTCAACTTTTGTGGTGAGATTTGTTACTATTTCATCCTTTTCATGTGCATTTACATTCCTGCACTGTATGCCTCTACTGAAAGTAAGGTTGGGATAGCATCTCCACGAATCTAGAAAGGAACGAGAAACACAGGCAGCTTGTGCAGCAGCTTGCATCGGCATTAGGGAATGTATATGACACCAAATCTCCTGCATGCACAAGCATACATGAAAAGCAGAACATGGGCAAATGATTATTTCAATTGGACAAGAAAAAACAATATAACAATATGGAGTAGCATTCAATACAAAGGGCTAGACAGGGCATTGGGAGTATGCAAATGTGCTACAGCAAGCATAGACGCAGTGGCTAAGTACTTGCGTATTATGATTTATGAGTAAAGTCTTGTCCCTTTCCCTTTGTAGACCTGAAATATATAAAAACTTGTAGAAACTCCTTATAGCAAAGTACTTCAACAGCATAGCAGAGAATCCATTTGTCAAAATTGATTGCTTTCCTGGTTCTGCTATTCTAAATATGTATATACTTGTTATGTACAGATAGTACATGGCCCACCAGCACCAAGTAACGGAGGGGGTCCCCATGATCTCTTAGTCAGTACGTAAGTTTATCATTCAAATTAGGAAGATATCCTTTAGCTTGGGGCTGATGCTAATTAGAGAAAAGATCCACGAATGTTTACTTAGATTAGCCTCTATATATAGGACCCCCATGAGGAATAATCAAGCAAGAATGAGAAGAACAATTATTCTCTCTTGCCCTGAGGAAAGAGCATCTCGCCAAACAGTCAAACTGGACAATGATACAGAATGCAGTAAATGACAGAAACCTATTGATATACGTTAATATTAAGAAATTGGAGGGAGTTCTATGAAGCATCATCAAAACTACAATTATAGGGCTTCCTGCCATTGCTAAAATAATGGTTTCAATGTTGGGCTTCTAAATTTTTATAATGTGTACAGGGCTTCCTTCTAAAAAGTTACAGTTTGAGATGCCAAGCAGGGCCGGCTCTGACCCATGGCCAACATGGGCAGCGCCCTAGGGCCCACGCCTTTAGGGGGTCCACGATTGCATCCTCGTCTATACACATATGTATTTATGTTGGGCTAGAAAAAGGGTACCGGAAGCACGCCAGCAAACTAGCACAGGACCAGCAATCGTGAGCATAAAACACGTTGTTGAAACGCTAGGCCTGTGAAACCTGAGCAATGGCGTTGATTTGTTCGTATGCGACTTTTGTAGACCTAATATAGGCCTCGCCCGCTTTGGTCGCTCGCGGAATTCAGTGATTAGCACAACGCCCGCTAGTTTGGAACGAACCAGACGAAGGAGACTGCTCTGCCTAGTGCAAATGAGCTTTTCGGCAATGAAAATAGTGAAGGTGGTGTTACATAACAATATACACTCTCCAACCAAAATAAGTGACTTAGGTTTATCTAGATTCACATGTATTTACATACTAAAGTATGTCTAACTATTCAAAAAAAAATCATGAATAACTACTCCCTCTGTCTTAAAATATATGTCGCGGATTCATGAAAATTTTGTTAAATCTAGATACTATTTAAGATATAAATTCATTCAAATTTTGACAAACTCGCGGCATCTATGTGAGTACATCATTTGCTTCCGGACATCTATTTTCATCAATTCAAATTACCGGTGTAATGGACCAGTTCTGTAGTCAGATTTTGATTTATTATTATGATAAATTGTCAATTATCATTTTTACTTAGGAAAATTTCTACAATATATATTATAGTTAGTACGAGCTAAAAATTGTTGTCTCGGCCCCTAGCGACATATATTATCCTTAGGGGCTCATTTATCAACTTCGCCCTAGGGCCCAGTAAAGTATAGAGCCGGCCCTGATGCCAAGGATGGCATGTGCTAGACATGGCAAAGGGCGACGATCATTAGTCCACTGAGGGTAACGTAAAGAATTGAACGGCCAAACACTAGGTCTATATACTAGATTATAGCAACCACAGCAAGAGAAGCACAGGGCTACGGGCCATTTGGAGTTCAATTTTGAGCTGGGCGGGCATTCCCCAGGTCATACCAACTGCTGCATATCCCTCTGTCAACGTTTGGTGGTCCAAGGCGAGGGAAAGGTTTCATGAACCAAAAACCAAATGCTAAACTCATTAGTGATGCTAACACTTTGGGCCATTTGGCGAGAAAGGAATGGTCGTATATTTAATAACATCCACAAGCCAGTTCAGCAAATCTTTGATCAAATCAAGACAGATGCTAAACAATGGAGCTTGGCGAGTAGGGGTCGTCTCTCCCTTCCTGCAGGCTAGGCGTAGTTCTTCAGGCCATGTGTTTTTCTAGAGATTGTTTTTTTTTTCAGTTAGTCTAGCATGTCGTCTGTTGTCGGGTCGTCTGTCTTGATGTCTTGAAATCCTGTATGCCTCTAAACTTTGCTTTTGGCTGGGCTTTGCCCTCTCTTTCTTCTTAATATAACACATGCAGTTCTCCTGCATGGTTCGAAAAAACTAAAATAGGTAGTTCTAAGAAGTCTAACTATCATCACAGAAAATTTTCTGCAGGCAAGTGGAAGCTGTTTTCGTTAGAACAAAACAAAACTACTATTCCAGTAGTACTGTAGGGGACTGCATAAGTAGAGATGTGTTCATACTTTTTATTCCGCTTGCCCAGGTAAAGACAAAGCTACTAAACCAGTAGGACTGTAAGGGACTGCAGAACCATTGATATGTTCAGCTTGCTCACATAAAGAAAGTTTTGTGGTTAGAGCATTCATAATACTTGCAACATAGGTCTTCCATTATGAGCATTTGATCACATACCTCTGGAAGGACTGGCCCTGGATATTTCATCCTTTTGCCACCTTCAGAATTTCCATCTTGCTCGAAGGGTGGCGACTTTCTTTTGGACACTGAAGTGAGAGATCCGTCTGTGATACATAATGCGCGATTATGAATAGGACAGGCATTACCAGAATTAAAAGCTCAAAAACATAGGATGCACATGCAGAAATCCAATTTGTATCTCCTTCAGCTTTTGTTCAACCTTGACGATCAATTTCTTTTTTTTAGGTTGAGAATCCAATTGCACGCTCAGAAGTAAGAGGGCCGGCAGAACACTAACGACTTAAAGCTAGAAACCCCAACTTGTTTCATTTGACCATACATGTCAACAGTGGTGTTCGACCTAATAGAACATGACATGCTACTTCACCAATCGACTTAACACCAGCTTAACAGGGGAATTTGGCTTCCATGGTACTTGCATCTCTCAAATCTGATCATACATGGCGCAGTGTTGGGGAAGTGTTCGAGTAGCCAGCCACCGATGTCACCTCCAGAACCCAAGTATCAAAGTATTTTGGCCACTGAACGTCAAATATTAATCTTCAGATCTCACAGAAATTGATCATCTTTTCTTCCTGAACAACGTTCACACTGGGAGGGGCGCTGGTCTCTTGCTAACCACTGGTTATAAGATCTACTCTTAAAACTAAACACTGGGTAGACAGATTACATCAAGCTAAATCAAATGGAGATCCTGCTCTGATCAGACTGAATAATATCAGCTTTGTGTACAAAAAGAGATCTTTTTTTGTGCATACGCAGTGGAGAACAACACTCCGCTTGGAAGATGAAATTGCGTCGCCGCTGCCGGGCGGGGCTACGTACCAGCAGAGGGAACTCCGCTTGTCTGATAGAAGCAGAGGGAACTCCGCTAGTGTTAGCAGAATCTCCTTATCGTTGATCTCAGAAAAAGGATCTCCTTATACTATCAGCTTATCAGGGCTCCTTTGATTCTCAGGATTGACTTAGGATTTCCATACGATCTGGACCCTGAGGAATTTTTCCTTTCAGTCCTTTGATTCACAGGATTGCAAACTCTATAGTTGATTTTCACAGGAAACTTGGATTAGTTCCTATAGGTACTCTGTAGTTGTTTTTCCAGGAAACTTTGCATGAGGTCAAAATTCTATGTTGCAATCAAACAACCATGTGTGAAATTTTGTCCATTGGGTCTTGGGCAGAGCATTCGAATCCTTTGTATTTCATCTTCCTTTGAATTTCCTACCTATATGAATTAAAGGAGGCCTCATGCTGTTTTATAAATCTTTACACTTAGTAAGTGCATGAACGATTTGTCACACATAAGTACACACTTGAACTTGCACTCTTACTATATAGAGGATTGACCTTTCTCTGAAAAAACATTTACTTTCTTTCAATTTACTTTTCTGCAAGCCATAAACCTAAAGATAAAAGAACTCATGCATCCTTTATTGTGTTACTTTTTAAACTTGCTAACTAATATCTTCAGCACCTCGTGGGTTCGACAACATTTTCTATATTAAAAGGTACTACAATAGATCGTCTGTACTTGCGAGTCATCAAGATACTTTTATGGCGCCATTGTCGGGAGCGTAGCGCTATTGGTAAGTTGGTTTGGTAAAAAAACTTGAAAGCTGTTTTTACTATTTACCGTTTTACTTTACTATTGCTACTATGCGTACTGAAATTATGAAAGCCTCTCTGTTATGTTCACTCTATTAAGAAGAAAAATGTTTATAAATCCCTTGAGTCACAGAGGGACTATCCAATTCCTACATGTGCTATTAATGATGTTGTAAAAGAAGATTTTTCAGGGGATGGAAATAAAACTACTCTAGACCGTCTACAATTGATTGAAGAGAGATGTTCTCTATTTAAACTCTCTGGTATTTCTCAAGAAGAAGTGAAAAGTAAACTATTATATTTATTTCTCTCCGATGATGCTCGCATATGGTTTAAATCTATGAAGAAAGCAGATCGTCTTGATTGGGAAATTTTAAAGAAGGCTTTATATCTCAAAGATTATTCTCCCATGAGGGCTTATAGTGATAGATGTCATTTGGAAAGAGTATTAGTCAAGCTTGGGGGAGATTAAAAGATCTCCTTTGTAAGGATCCTTCTCATGGTTTATCTAAAAGCATTATATTGATTAATCTTTATGTGAGGCTCCCTCGATGACAAAAGGACTTTCTGGATAATTTTTCTAAAGGGTGTTTACTCATAATATTATGGATGAAGCGTGGAACTTATTGGATACAGTATTTGAAAACACTGATAATTGGGATCTTGACAAAGATAATGAATCCTGTTTAGAATTTTAATATGCATGTCTAGAAAATTTCTCTACTTATGTTTGTTTAAAGAATTGGGTTACAGGTTTGGTCTTGATCCATGTATTTTAGTAGAAACTAGCAAAAGGACCCGTGCTTTGCACCGGGGATAAACAAATTCTCAAGCGCTGTATTGTCATAATCGCGGTGGCTCCTCGCTCGAGCGAAGTACTCTCTCCGTTTCGGTTTACAAGTCCTATGCGTACATCTAAATTATCAATTTGACCTATATAATTTGAATTATATAATATAAAAATTATATAATTGGAAAATACAAAGTCTAAAGTTTCCGGTGATATATTTTTTATAATATATACATTATACTAAGTTGCTCAATTTGACGACATAAAACTACGTGCAGGACTTGTAAACCGAAACGGAGGGAGTACTTCTCTTGAGGGCTCTCATCTGCTCCTCCTATAGTTATGCACACCATACAGTTGGGTCACAATAACTCCTTTAATCATGCCTACAATCCCTCTGTTTAATTAGCATGCGGCAGCTGCCTGTTGATCTCCAAGTTGCCTTGCCGAAACTTATGAATTAGCATCAATAACTCAAATGTGAGTCGTACCATTTTTTAATTACACCTGACCGTCGAAGTAAGGGTGTGTAGAATTAATCTTGCGCCTTGGCCCATGTTTACACCGACGTCGGGTCAGGCTGCTTGGGGTCATGGGCGGACGACTTTGTTGCTGGTCAACATAGTGTGGTGGCTCTCATCCGGCGGTGCTGGTAGTGGTAGTCTATGCCCGTGTGAAGTCATCGCATCCAGCACGGGATGCCACACTTGTATTCAGATTTTTAGATACTTAATTACAGAAAGAGATAACAGCATGCGCTTGCGAAAGCAACGGCAGCCTGGCAACGCCCGAGCGGCGGCCTGTCATGACGCGAGAATGGGTAGGTAGCACATGCGGCAGCGGGCGCCCTGTCAGCGCATGGCGGCGGCAGCCGAGTAGCTCGTGGGGTAGTGTTCAGGGTTCGCACGGGAAGACAACTCTAGGTAGCCGGTAGGCGGTAGCGGGACAGCGTGCAGAAACGGTCGTGGCGGTGGGGGATCGGCGCGAGCAGACCGGATCGACGGCGGCGAATTAGGAGCCCGCTCGGAAACCGCGGTCAGCGGGGAGATCGGCGGTGCATGTGGTGGTCATGGGGACCACGACCAAGTCGATGGGTGGATTTTAGGAGTTCGTGGACCGCGATTCCCAGCACGACGGCCTCCAGATCAGCTTGCGGCAGGGACCTTCGGCGCGACCTCTGGCGCAACCTCCAGCAAGCGGTGCACCGTAGTACCCTTGGCTAGTTCAAGTCCCGGCCGGGGACCAGTGCGAGACACAGCCGGCGGCGAGCTCTAGGCGGGGATGGCGAGGCGGGAGGTTGGGGCCGTTGCATAGCTGGGCGGCACGGCTGCGCTCTAATCCCCATCCTAGTCTTGCGCCTACCAACACCAAAGCGAACATACCATCCAGCCCACCCACCTGTGCCTAGCGACACAGAGGGGATCTTGCGGCGGCAGATCGAAGCCCACCCGCCTGTGCCTAGCGATGCGGAGGGAATCTTGCGGCGGCAGATCGAACAGCGCTACTGCTTTCGCCTCAACACGGAGGAGGAAAAGGGCTTCTATGGTTTGGCTTGAGGCTCTCGATCCTTTTTATTGCCTTCGGCTTGCCGACCGAGCAAAGGAGTCCATGTCTGGCTCCCCATGGGCGCGTGCTCTGAGAGGATTTCGTGTCGGAGCAGAGTAGGGCGACTGAAGCATCCTCTGTCTCGTGCGAGGGAAGCGGTGGAAGAAAGGTGACTAAGCGGTGGCAGTCCTTGTAAATACATATGAACTGTAGGGGCAAATCTATATGACGGACCGTGGACAGAAACCTTGCTTTCTTTATTATTTAAGTAGAAATTGCTAACTATTTTGCTAATCATATTGATGTTCCTAAAAAAAGGATTTATTGAATATGTTGAACTTGTTAAACATTCAATTGTTATGCCTAAAAGCATTAAGAAGGTTAGCACTATTTCATCCGTTGAAGGTAAATAATATGTTGAAACTCCTCCATATCCAAGTAAAGTGTAGGAGAACTTACTTATTGCTATTACAAACAAGAGTGCTGGAAGACGATGTTATATGCCTTATGAATAGATTGAAGCTCAACATCAAGTTTCTGCTATTAAAGAACTGAATGAAGAAGACTCTGCTTGTGATGTTTATTTATGTGAAGATTCTATCAAGGTAACTAAAAGAAACAATGCTAAGGTGGGTAAACCAATTATCGCATGTGTTATTGGAACTTTATGTTATCATGGTCTTTACGATATTGGAGCAAGCATAATTGTTATACCATATTATTTATACCTTAAAATCAAGCCTAATATTGTTTGAATACAAATGTAGGAGGCAGGTATGACCATTCAGCTTTTTAATAAATACTATATTTGTCCTCTTAGTATGGTTAGAAATGTTGACGTACTTATAGGAAAGATTAAATACCCTGCTGATTTTATAGTGTTTGGTGGTTCTCAAGATTTATTGTCCTATTATATTTGATAGACCTTTATTACATAATATGTAGGTGCTAAAATTAGTTTACCTAAAGAGAAAGTGTTTATTAAATATCCTGGTGAAAATCTAGAGTTTAATTTTTGTAAGTTTACTGATAAACATTTAGAAAGATAACCATTTGTTAAACATGAAGTGTAAACTCTTGCTTATGTAAATATTGCTTCATTTAACGCGATGTAGCTGACATATACTTAACCAAGATGAACCATTTACTAATAAAGAAAGAGAAGCTTTAAAACAAGAACTGTCTCAACAACCTCCTATGTTGCAACTAAATATTCCACCTTATAATTTATAAGAGTTGCCTCCACCTAAAGAGGATCCTAGCTTTGAAGTTAATCCTTTTCCTAATGATTTGAAACATGCATATCTTAATAAAAAGAATATATATTTATTATTATTATTAGTTCTAACCTTTCAGCTAAAGAAGAATCAAGATTACTTGATGTAGTACGTGCTCATAGACCAGAAATTGGTTATTCTGTTGATGATTTGAAAGGTATACGCACATATTTATGTATGCATAAAATTAATTTGGAGGACGATGCAAAACCTGTTGTTGATTATCAACACCACCTCCATCCAAAGATAAAAGAAGTGGTAAATAGGTAATTAAATCATAGAAGTAGATATTATATATCCCATGGCTAATAGTAAATGAGTTGGTCCTATTCATTGTGTACCTGGAGAAAGGTGGAATTACTGTTGTTCCAAATGATGAAAATAAACTTGTAGCTCAATCATACCGTTACTTGGTTATAGAATATGCATTGATTTCAGAAAACTAAACAAAGCTACATGTAAAGATCATTATCCGTTGCATTTCATTGATCAAATGCTAGAAAAGTTGTCAAAGGATTCATATTTATGTTATCTAGATGGTTATTTGCATTTCTCTCAATTTTCTATCCATAAGGATGATCATGAAAAGACAAACTTTACTTATCCATTTGGTATTTTTCTTATAGGATAATGTCCTTTGGTTTATGCAATATTGCTGCTACTTTTAAAAGATGCGTGAAAGCTATATTAGATGATTATGTTTAGAAAAATATGAAAGTATTCATGGATTATTTTTCAGTGTATGGTACCTCTTTCAATGATTGCATGTTCAACCTTAACAAAGTTTGTAGAGACGTGAGGACTGATACCTTCGATCCGGATCACGGATGTAGTATAGCTTGCATTTTTCCTAGAATACTTAGGTTTATCGAATCCAGGAAATAATTTTCTTGGTGTAAAATTATGTAAAACAAGAGCTTGAATATCCTAGTATCTTTGTTTACCGGTCCATTCACGTTTACTTGTTTGTTTATATCAACAGAAAGAAATAGGGCAGGGCTAAGGATTTACATGCAACTGTAAACACATATAGAGTAGAGAAAATGATAATAATCTCATTCCCGAGTTATGATCTATATAGGATAAAAGTTGTGAGCGGTACATCCGTAACTATTATAGTATTTGCCAGTCACATTTACAATAGACTTTAGTCCACCCACTTTTTTTAGAAATGGGGATCTGAGCCCCGGCCTCTGCATCAACCGATGCACATAACCTTTCTTACAAATTCAGTAGGTTCAATTTATTACAGACATAGATCATCGAGGGTTGAGACAAGTATCAACCATCAGAAAACTAAAAGAAGCATAAAACTAGCCATTCTGCAATCTACTAGTATGATGCCAGCCAGTAGCCAAGAAATAGAAGTCCTGAGCGACTGTCGGCAGACAGTTGCATCTAGAGGCCATGGATTCCCGCTGGTCCGCCATACGAACAACCTGCAAAAAATTGGTACCAGTTTGTTTGTTAAAGATAATATTATTACGGCATCTCCAAATTGCTCAACATAAAGCTGAAACCCCAATTCGAATTTTAGCTTTAGTTTTATTATCAATTCCATTCAGTCACATTCCAAACATATTGGTGATGTTGGTTGGAGGTGTTATATTATAAGTACAAAAAACCAAACACCATATAATCGTAGCGAAAGGACATATGATAAATAGATGTTCAACAGTTTCTGCTGAATCACAGAAGCAGCACTTTTGACACCCATTCCAATTCCGTTTTGCTAGGTTATCCTTTGTTAACATGACTTTATTACCGAGAAACCACATGAAGACCTTAATTTTAAGTGGGATTTTAACTTTCCACAAGTATTTACACAAGTATCTAGTATGACCATTCATTAAGTCAATATACATAGATTTAACCGTAAAAAGGCCCGTGGATGATAATTTTCATACAAATTTATCAGGTTGGTCCTTAAGGTGAACTCCCATTAAACATTGACATAAATATAACCATGCGTCCCATTTATTACCCACAAGAGCCCTCCGAAAACCAATATTCAGAGGTACTTGGCCTAAAGTGTCCGCGACTAAAACATTTTTCACGCGTACAATATTATATAATGATGGGTACTATTGAGCGAGTAGAGTGTCGCCCAACCATACGTCTTCCAAAAAACGCACAGTTGAACCATCCCCTACTTAAAAAAAACCTCGATGAAAGAAATCAACCTTTATCTTCATGAGACATTTCCAGAAAGGTGAATCAGTAGGTTTCGCCTCAACTTGTGACAAAGTTTTCTTTTGTAAGTACTTGTTATGAAGCAATTGTTGCCACAATCCATCTTCCATAAGGAGTTTGAATAACCACTTGCTAAGCAAACACATGTTTTTAATTTTAAGTACCTCAATACCTAATCCACCCTGATTTTTTTGCCGGCAAATAATATTCCACTTTGTAAGCCTATATTTCTTCTTAGTATCATGACTTTGCCAAAAAAATCATGATCGAAAGAAGTCTAAACGCTTTCTCACCCCTTTAGGTATTTCGAGGAATGAAAGCATAAACATGGGCAAACTAGTCAGAACAGAATTAATGAGCACCAATTTGTCCCATATGAGAGCATGCTGCTTTGCCAACACCCAGGTTTGGACACGAACCGACTCTCAACAGGATTTCATTCTGCATTTCGAAGTTTTCTATAATGGATAGGTACCCCAAAATACCGAAAGGGTAAGGAACCAGTCTCACAGCCAAAAATCTGCTTGTACTGATTTTCCATGTCCTTCGCCTTCCCAAAACAAAAAAATTCACTCTTATGGAAGTTTATTTTTAATCCCGATAATTGTTCGAAGATTCTTAGGATTAACTTCATGTTTAGGGCTTTCTCCAAATCATGCTCCATAAACAATATAGTGTCATCCGCATACTAAAGTATAGAAACCCCTCCCTCTACCAAATGAGGAATGAGACTTCCAACTAAGACATCATCCTTAACCCGTGGAATTAGGATAACTAACATATCTACAACAATGTTAAAAAGAATCGGAGATAACAGATCACCTTGTCTCAAACCTTTTTGTGTTTGGAAATAGTGGACAATATCATTATTGACCCTTATTCCTACACTGCCACCTTGCACAAAGTTTTTAATCCATTCACAAAAAATAGGATCAAAACCTTTCATCCAAAGGACTTGTTGTATGCTTTTCCAAAATCAATTTTAAAAAGCACACCATTAAGTTTCTTTTGATGCAACTCATGAATTGTTTCATGCAAGACCATTACCCCTTCAAGGATGTGCCGCCCTGGCATGAAAGCAGACTGGGTTGGTCTAATCACTTTATGAGCCAAATTCGTGACACGATTAGTAGCAACCTTAGTAAAAAATTGAAACTTACATTCAAAAGACAAATAGGTCTATAGTATTGAATTTGTACCGCATTTTCCTTTTTTGGTAGGTGTGTGATTACACCGAAGTTCAGCTTGAACAAAGGTAAATCTCCATTATATAAATGAGTAAACAAAGCCATCAAATCTGATTTGATTACCTCCCAAATTTTTTGGTAAAACTCCGCGGGAAAACCATCTGGACCAGGAGCCTTGTTAAGTTCCATCTGAGAGATAGCCTCAAACACTTCCTTCTCAGTGAATTCTGTCGTCAGAATAACATTCTCCTCTGAAGACAACTGTGGTATATCCTCAATCCGTTCCTCCATCATAGAGAAGTTATTTAGATCAGGATTCCCAAATAGTTTTTTATAGTATTCAGTTATATAGACCTTCAAATTTTCTTCTCCCACTATGGTTTCTTCCTCTTGTTCCAATTGGAATATTTTCTTCTTTCTATATTTTCTGTTTGTTATCAGGTGAAAATATTTAGTATTACCCCCTTGTTGTATATGTTTAACCTTTGCTCTTTAAGCCTATTCTGTTTCCTCATCTCTTCTAAGAGCAGAAATGCGATCATTAGCATTCCAAAAAGTTTCTTTTTCAGCTGTAGTTAGAGGAAATGACTCGGCTTTAATATCTAATTCATCAATTCTCGATAAGAGCCTCTCATTTTCTTTTTTATATTTCCCACAAAGATTCTTTGCCCAACCTTTCAAAAAACGGCGTAAGTGTCTTATTTTTTTCTGCCAAATCTGAATGGGAGTATCATCCATCGATATACTATTCCATTCAGCAGAAACCATTTTATAACCTTCCCGACGCAACCAGGAAAGTTCAAACGAGAATCTAGCTTTATTACCAATGTGTTCCTGATTGCGTGCGTCAATCAATAGAGGCGTATGATCAGACCCATATCTTGTTAATGCTCTTACCGACACTAATGGAAATTTTTGCTCCCATTCAACACTTGCCAATACCCGGTCTAACTTTTCAAAAGTTTGTGTGTCCCGTCAATTGGCCCATATGAACTGGCGATCCGAGAGTACAATTTCTCGTAAGTCCAGGCTCTCAATGATGGCATTAAAAAAATGGCCACCTTGGATTATAGTTATTATTATTATTTTTCATGTTGGTTAAGAAGAATATTAAAATCCCCCACCAATAACAGTGGAATGTTGGAGATATGCCCTAGAGGCAATAATAAATGTAGTTATTATTATATCTTTGTGTTTATGATAAATGTTTACATTCATGCTATAATAGTATTAACAAGGAAACATTAATACTTGTGTGATTTGTAAACTTAATTTGAAGTCCCTAGTAAAGCCTCTATACATCACTAGCTTGTTGGTTAATAGATGATTGTGGTTTCCCTATCATGAACATTGAGATGTTATTAACAACAAGATCATATCGTTAGGAGAATGATATGGTGGACATGCTCCTATAGATAAGCGTAGCATAAAGATCAAGTCATTTTAATAGTTCAATTGCTATATGCTTTCTGATACATAGTAATCGAATTCCTTCGACCATGAGATCATGCATATCACCTTTACCGGATGGATGCTTTGATGACATCAAACACCACACCGTAACTGGGTGGCTATAAAGGTGGCATTGATTGTTCGGAAAGTATTGGTTGAAACACATGGGTCAAGAGTGGGATTTGTCCATCCATATGACGGATAGATATACTCTGGGCCCTCTCGGTGAAATGTCATCCAATTATCTTGCAAGCATGTGACTAGCTCACAAGGTATCACATATCACGGGAACGAGAAAAGAGTACTTATCGGTAACGAGGTTGAACTAGGTATGCAGAGATACCGACGATCATAACCTCGGATAAGTAAACTATCGTGAGACAAAGGGAAATTGATATCGTATGTAAGTGGTTCATTCGATCGCAAAGTAATCGTAGAAATATGTGGGAGCCATATGAATTTCCAGATTCCTCTATTGGTTATTGTTCAGAGAAGTGTCTCGATCATGTCTGCATAATTCACGAACCGTAGGGGGACACACTTAAGGATTCGACGTTGTTTGAGTAGTTATGGAATGATGAGAAAGAGTCCGAATGTTGTTCGGAGTCTTGAATGGGATTCGGGATATCACGAGGAGATCCGGAATCGTCCGGAGAATAAGATTCATATAAGGAAAGTCCCGTTTTGGAGTTGGAGAATGATTCCGGTGTTTTCATCGGGAATGTTCTAGAAGGTTCCGGAATGTTCGGCACTCCGGAGGGGAAGGGTACATGAATGTGTTATATCAAGTTGGTATGATTGCATCATGTACTAAGTGTCATCGCTGAACAAAATAGAGGATTAAATCAAATCCTAGTTCGAAAAGTCAAACGGCTAGTTTGAAAGTCAAACGGCTATTTTTGGGAAGTGGAAAAGGAGGAGGAAACCGAGTTGGGGAGGAGTCCCTCCTCCCCACCGCCGGTGCACCACCAAGCCGAGTTGGGGAGGGACTCCCCTCCCTCCCCTTGGCCGGCCGGCCCCTCCACCTATATAAGGAGGGGCAGGGCTCCCTCCTAGAGACACACAAGATCCTCTCCTCCAAACCCTAGTACCAAGCCGCCGCCGCCTCCATAGCCGCCGCCGGCCCTAGGGCAAACCGCCGCCGCCGCCTAGCTAAACCCTAGCCGTCGGCTTGCCCCTCCTCGGCGTGTCTAAACTCTAGATCGTCGAGGGACTCTCTCATACTCCACCATACTCGCTCCGGCTTAAGGCGAAGCCCTGCGAGATCTCCCCTCTACTTCCAGTACCACGCCGTTGTGCTGCCGGAATCGCAAGGAGAGTGCTACAACCTCCGCTGCCTGCTGGAACAAGGGAGAGGAAGGTCTTTGTCGAGTACCGAACATGTGACCGACCGCGGGAGCGCTGTCGGAACGCAGCGCCGGAAGGATCATCTACGCGATCTTGAGATCGGGAAGAGTACGACTACATCACCCACGAGAATCCGCTCTCGTTAAACACTTCGGAATCTTCGAGGGTGAGTTATTCTATCGACTCGTTGCTACAATCTAGTAGATATATCTTGGCTTGTTTGTTTGTATGCGGTAGAAAATTTTTGTTTTCCATGCTACGAAACCCTACAGTGGTATCAGAGTCGTGTCTATATGTAGATCTGTTGCACGAGTAGAACACAATGGTCATTGTGGGCGTTGATGCTTTTATTGTCGATTGCTTCTTGTGTACTTTGCATCTTGCGGTATGTTGGGATGAAGCGGTCCGGGCTAACCTTACATGACATCGTTCATGAGACTTGCTCCACGCTTGACATGCAACTTGTATTGCATAAGTGGCTTTGCGGGTGTCTGTTTCTCCTAGCATAGTTAAGATCCAATTTACAACGGGTGATTAACAATACTAGTATCAATATTGTGGTTCATGTTCGTAAGTTAGAACGACACTTATTGAAAGCCCCAAAACCACGTAAAATATGCAAAGAAAGTAGAGGCGTCTAACTTTGTTTTGCAGGGGTGTGCTGTGATGTGATATGGCCATGATTGTGATTATATTTGATGTATGCAATGTTCCTTATTGTAAGTCGACAACCGGCAGGAGCCATATGGTTGTCTTTAATTTATGTTAAGACCCGCGTGTCTATTCAAAGTAGTTGTAATAGTTGAAGCCGGTGGACGACAACCATGGAGAAGCGTCATTGACCTTGATGCAATGCTGGTGATGATGGAGATCATGTTCGTGCTAGAAGATGGAGATCGGAAGCACAAAGAAAAAAAGGCCATATCATATCACATATTATGAATTGCATGTGATGTTAATCCTTTATGCATCTTGTATTGCTTAGTAGACGACGGTATCATTATAAGATGATCCCTCATGCACATGAATTTCAAGTCATAAAGTGTTCACCCTTAGTTAGCACCGTTGCTAAAGCTTGTTGTTTCGAAGCACCACGTGATGATCGGGTGTGTTAGATTCCGCAAGTGTATACAACGTGAGCAAGCCAGATTTGCTCATGTGGAAACTAAGGTTTGATCTTGACGAGCCTATCATGTACAGACATGGTCTCGGAACACGGATCACCGAAAGGTAAAGCATGAATCATATAGTAGATATGATGAACATGTCGAATATTCGCCATTGAAACTATATCAACTCTCGTGATGATCGGTGTTGATGTGGTGGATTTGGTTCGTGTGATCACTAAAACAATGTGAGGGATATTGTTTTGGGTGGGAGTTCACCTAGATTAATTTTATTATTAATTTGAACTCAATTTGTCATAAACTTAGTCTAAACTATTGCAAATATGTTGTAGATCAATGGCAGCCCCTACCATCAATTTTAATGCGTTCCTAGAAAAAGAAAAGTTGAAAAACAATGGAAGCAACTTCGCGGATTGGTTCCGCAATTTGAGGATTGTCCTCACAGCTGGTAATTTGACCTATGTGCTGGATGCACCGCTGGGTGACCCACCTGCAGCTGATGCTACCGATGAAGTAAAGAATGTTTACCTCACTCGGAAGACTCAGTACTCCACAGTTCAGTGTGCTATCTTGTATGGTTTAGAATCGGAGCTTCAGAAAAGGTTTGAGAATTCAGACCCATATGATATTATCGAGGATCTCAAATTGATCTTTGAGACTCATGCGGCAATTGAAAGCTATGAGGCTTCTGAAAAGTTCTTTAACTGCAAGATGGAAGAGGGCAGCTCCGTCAGTGAGCATGTGCTTAAGATGTCTGGGCACGCAAACAAACTTCAAAGCTTGGGTATAGTGATTCCTAATGCTTTGGGGATTTAACGTGTCCTCCAATCACTACCACCAAGTTACAAGAACTTTGTGATGAACTACAACATGCAGAACATGAACAAGACGTTGCCAGAACTCTTTGCCATGTTGAAATCTGCAGAAGTGGAGATTAAGAAAGAGCACCAAGTGTTGTTGGTCAATAAGACCACCAAATTCAAGAAAGGCAAGTCTAAGCAGAAGGGACACTTCAAGAAGGGTGGTAAGAAAGTTACCACGCCGACGAAGAAGACCAAGGCTGGACCTAAGCCAGATACTGAGTGCTTTTACTGCAAGGGAGAAGGTCACTGGAAGCGGAATTGCCCAAAGTACTTGGCGGATTTGAAGAACGACAACATCAAGAAGAAAGGTATATCTGATATACATGTTATTGATGTGTATCTCACTAGTACTCGTAGTAGTGCCTGGGTATTTGATACTGGTTCGGTTGCTCATATTTGTAACTCGAAACAGGTGCTGCAGAATAAACGGAAGCTAGCGAAGAACGAGGTGACGATGCGCGTGGGAAACGGATCAAAGGTTGATGTGATCGCGGTCGGCACGCTACCCCTTCATCTACCATCGGGATTAGTTTTATACTTAAATAATTGTTATTTGGTGCCTGCGTTGAGCATGAACATTATATCAGGATCTTGTTTATTGCGAGACGGTTACTTGTTTAAATCCGAGAATAATGGTTGTTCGATTTATATGAGTAATATGTTTTATGCACATGCACCTTTGATAGATGGTCTATTCTTATTGAATCTCGATAGTGGAAATACACATATTAATAACATTGAGGCTAAACGTTTGAAATCAAGCGATAACTCGACCTATATGTGGCACTGTCGTCTTGGTCACATTGGAGTGAAGCGTATGAAGAAACTCCATTCCGATGGACTTCTTGAATCACTTGATTTCGAATCACTTGATAGATGCGAAGCATGTCTAATGGGTAAAATGACTAAGACTCCATTTTCTGGTATGATGGAGCGAGCTACGGACTTATTGGAAATCATACATACCGATGTGTGTGGTCCAATGAGTGTAGCATCGCGCGGTGGTTATCGTTATGTTCTTACCTTCACGGATGACTTAAGTAGATATGGGTATATCTATTTCTTGAAACATAAGTCCGAAACTTTCGAGAAGTGTAAGGAATTTCAAAGTGGGGTTGAGAATCAACGTAACAAGAAGATTAAATTTCTACGTTCTGATCGTGGAGGTGAATATCTAAGTTACGAGTTTGGCGAGCATTTGAAGAAATGCGGAATACTTTCACAGTTGACACCGCCGGGAACACCACAGCGTAATGGTGTATCCGAACGTCGTAATCGAACTCTCTTAGATATGGTTCGTTCTATGATGTCACTTACAGATTTACCGCTATCATTTTGGGGTTATGCATTAGAAACAGCCGCATTCACTTTAAATAGGGCACCATCTAAATCCGTTGAAACGACACCGTATGAATTATGGTTTGGGAAGAAACCTAGATTGTCGTTCCTTAAAGTTTGGGGAGGCGAAGCCTATGTAAAGAAGTTACAGCCGGACAAGCTTGAACCCAAAGCGGAAAAATGCGTCTTCATAGGATACCCGAAGGAAACTATTGGGTATACCTTCTATCATAGATCCGAAGGCAAAATCTTCGTTGCCAAGAATTGGATCCTTTCTAGAGAAGGAATTTCTCTCGAAAGAAGTGACTGGAAGGAAAGTAGAACTCGACGAGGTTATCGAACCTTCTCTCGAAATTGCGAGTAGCGCAGCACCGGAAGAAGTTCCTGTGGTGCCTGCACCAATAAGAGAGGAAGCTAATGATGATGATCATGAAACTTCGGTTGAAGTTGCTACAGAGCCTAGCAGGTCAACGAGAACTCGTACCACTCCAGATTGGTATGATCCCGTTATGAGTGTCATGTTGGTGGACAACACCGATGACCCTGAGACATATGAGGAAGCGATGATGAGCCCAGATTCCAATAAACGACAAGAAGCCATGAAATCCGAGATTGGATCCATGTACGAAAACCAAGTATGGACTTTGGTGGACTTACCGGATGGCCGGAAGGCTGTCGAGAACAAATGGATTTTCAAGAAGAAAAGAGATGATGATGGTAATGTAACTGTCTATAAAGCTCGACTTGTCACAAAAGGGTTTCGACAAATTCAAGGAGTTGACTACGATGAGACTTTCTCACCAGTAGCGAAGCTAAAGTCTGTGAGGATTATGTTAGCAATAGCTGCATATTATGAGTATGAGATATGGCAGATGGATGTCAAAACAGCATTCCGCAATGGAGACATTGATGAAGAGTTGTATATGATGCAACCCAAAGGTTTTGTCGATCCTAAAGATGCTAACAAGGTATGCAAACTTCAACGGTCCATCTATGGATTGAAGCAAGCATCCCGAAGTTGGAATCAACGTTTTGATAAGGTGATCAAAAGTTTTGGTTTTGTACAAACTTATGGAGAAGCTTGTATTTACAAGAAAGTGAGTGGGAGCTCTGTAGCATTCTTAATACTATATGTAGATGACATATTGTTGATTGGGAATGATGTAGACCTTCTTAATAGTGTCAAGGAATATTTGAATAATAGTTTTTCAATGAAGGATCTTGGCGAAGCAGCTTACATATTAGGCATAAAGATTTATAGAGATAGATCAAGACGCCAAATATCATTGTCACAAAGTACATATTTGGACAAAGTTCTAAAGAGGTTTGGAATGGAAGATAGCAAGAAAGGGTTCTTGCCCATGTTGCCCAATACGACCTTGAGTAAAACTCAAAGTCCGACATCGGCAGAAGATAGAGAAAGGATGAGTAAGACTACCTATGCCTCAGCCATAGGATCTCTAATGTATGCCATGCTATGTACTAGACCCGACATTGCATATGCTGTAGTTTAACTAGCAGATATCAAAGTGATCCAAGAGTGGATCATTGGACAGCGGTCAAAAACATCCTTAAGTACTTGAGCAGAACTAAGGATATGGTTCTTTCTTATGGAGGTGATGAACAGCTCGTTGTTAATGGTTACACCGATGCTAGTTGGAACACCGATCCGGATGATTCTAAATCACAATCTGGATACGTATTTATTTTGAATGGTGCAACAGTTAGCTGGAGGAGTGCAAAGCAAAGCGTTGTGGCGAGATCTTCAACTGAATCGGAATACATGGCTGCTTCGGAGGCTTTACAAGAAGCGATATGGATGAAAGAGTTCATTACAGAGCTGGGTGTGATTCCTAGTGCGCTGGACCCAATGTCTATCTACTGTGATAACATGGGCGCCATAGCCAATGCGCAAGAACCAAGGTCACACAAGAAGCTGAAGCATATCAAGCTATGTTTTCACGCTATTCGAGAATATATCCAAGATGGGGATATAAAGATTTGCAAAGTACACACAGATCTGAATGTGGCGGATCCATTGACTAAACATCTCCCGAGGGCAAAACATGACCAGCACCAAACTGCCATGGGTGTTCGGTATATTACCATGTAATCTAGATTAGATGACTCTAGTGCAAGTGGGAGACTGTTGGAGATATGCCCTAGAGGCAATAATAAATGTAGTTATTATTATATCGTTATGTTTATGATAAATGTTTACATTCATGCTATAATAGTATTAACAAGGAAACATTAATACTTGTGTGATTTGTAAACTTAATTTGAAGTCCCTAGTAAAGCCTCTATACATCACTAGCTTGTTGGTTAATAGATGATTGTGGTTTCCCTATCATGAACATTGAGATGTTATCAACAACAAGATCATATCGTTAGGAGAATGATATGGTGGACATGCTCCTATAGATAAGCGTAGCATAAAGATCAAGTCATTTTAATAGTTCAATTGCTATATGCTTTCTGATACTTAGTAATCGAATTCCTTCGACCATGAGATCATGCATATCACCTTTACCGGATGGATGCTTTGATGACATCAAACACCACACCGTAACTGGGTGGCTATAAAGGTGGCATTGATTGTTCGGAAAGTATTGGTTGAAACACATGGATCAAGAGTGGGATTTGTCCATCCATATGACGGATAGATATACTCTGGGCCCTCTCGGTGAAATGTCATCCAATTAGCTTGCAAGCATGTGACTAGCTCACAAGGGATCACATATCACGGGAACGAGAAAAGAGTACTTATCGGTAACGAGGTTGAACTAGGTATGCAGAGATACCGACGATCATAACCTCGGATAAGTAAACTATCGTGAGACAAAGGGAAATTGATATCGTATGTAAGTGGTTCATTCGATCGCAAAGTAATCGTAGAAATATGTGGGAGCCATATGAATTTCCAGATTCCTCTATTGGTTATTGTTCAGAGAAGTGTCTCGATCATGTCCGCATAATTCACAAACCGTAGGGAGACACACTTAAGGATTCGACGTTGTTTGAGTAGTTATGGAATGATGAGAAAGAGTCTGAATGTTGTTCGGAGTCTCGAATGGGATTCGGGATATCACGAGGAGATCCGGAATGGTCCGGAGAATAAGATTCATATAAGGAAAGTCCCGTTTCGGAGTTGGAGAATGATTCCGGTGTTTTCATCGGGAATGTTCTAGAAGGTTCCGGAATGTCCGGCACTCCGGAGGGGAAGGGTACATGAATGTGTTATATCAAGTTGGTATGATTGCATCATGTACTAAGTGTCATCGCTGAACAAAATAGAGGATTAAATCAAATCCTAGTTTGAAAAGTCAAACGGCTAGTTTGAAAGTCAAACGACTATTTTTGGGAAGTGGAAAAGGAGGAGGAAACCGAGTTGGGGAGGAGTCCCTCCTCCCCACCGCCGGCGCACCACCAAGCCGAGTTGGGGAGGGACTCCCCTACCTCCCCTTGGCCGGCCGGCCCCTCCACCTATATAAGGAGGGGCAGGGCTCCCTCCTAGAGACACACAAGATCCTCTCCTCCAAACCCTAGTACCAAGCCGTCGCCGCCTCCATAGCCGCCGCCGGCCCTAGGGCAAACCGCCGCCGCCTAGCTAAACCCTAGCCGCCGGCTTGCCCCTCCTCGGCGTGTCTAAACTCTAGATCGTCGAGGGACTCTCTCATACTCCACCATACTCGCTCCGGCTTAAGGCGAAGCCCTGCGAGATCTCCCCTCTACTTCCGGTACCACGCCGTTGTGCTGTCGGAATCGCGAGGAGAGTGCTACAACCTCCGCTGCCTGCTGGAACAAGGGAGAGGAAGGTCTTCGTCGAGTACCGAACATGTGACCGACTGCGGGAGCGCTGCCGGAACGCAGCGCCGGAAGGATCGTCTACGCGATCTTGAGATCGGGAAGAGTACGACTACATCATTTACGAGAATCCGCTCTCATTAAACACTTTGGAATCTTCGAGGGTGAGTTATTCTATCGACTCGTTGCTACAATCTAGTAGATATATCTTGGCTTGTTTGTTTGTATGCGGTAGAAAATTTTTGTTTTCCATGCTACGAAACCCTACATGGAAGTGGTTCCGTCTCACAAAGACACACCAGTTCAGATAAAAAGTGTGGTTTATGTACCCCTTGCGCAGCCCCATATACAGGCATCAAAATCCATTCGAAACCATCATTTTTAGAGCAGATATGAAGTTTTACACAGAAGTCTCATATTTCAATTCTTTTAACATGAAGGGTTTCAGTATTGATACCCACAAGAATGCCCCCTGACCTCCCATGCGGCGGTAAACAAAACCAAGCGGAATCTTTTCGAGGTGCTAAATGTTTTAAAAAAGGAACAGTAAAGTTTGATCTCCCTGTCTCTAATAGGGCGATGAAATCTAAACGGTGTTACCTAATAGCTTCTTGTACAAAATAATGCTTTCCGGGGTTATGAAAACCTTCGCTATTCCATGACATTCCTTTTAACACTGACATTATGTTTTTTTAGTTTGATCCTAGTACTCCTGCGAATATTTGTCTTGTCATAAGTCTTATGACTTATAGTATGTTTTTCTTTCACTTCGGTAACCACAAGATCAAAGAGATCATCAGGGGTATGCTGTTCATCGCCCACCAAGTCATCACAAAGACTTGCTGCATGTGACACAACAAAACTTTGGACGTTACCTTCCCCAACATTTTTTAAATTATCATTACTTTGCAACATAGTTAAAGTATGTTTAGTTTCAGTATCTAAAATTAATTTAGCTGCTGCTTTTTTACAAGACAGCGTTTCTCCCATTGCTACACCTATACGACTAGCCTTTTCAATTATTTCTTCTTCAGAAAAAGTAAAGAAAACTTATTATTAAGAATAGTACCTTGAGCAAGAAGATCGTCGCGGCGCCGAGCCAGACTCATGGCACGTTCCAGCTACGTATCGTCAGCGTTTGGTTGAGCCTGCAGCCGCCCGCTAGACCTCAGTCCCATCACCGAGCTCTCCGGTATTCCACCAAAAGCCACCACCTGAGCCTTTGTTGGCATACATGCTCCAAGCCTCTGATCTTGTTCCTGCCCTCGAGTATCACTGGTAGCGGAAACAGCAGCGCCTCCAATCGCGCCCTTGCTTGCTCCCCTCACCTTCTCATCATGGACCTCCTTCAGTATCTCGCTTGATCCTACACCCCTTGCCGGAGTCTGAGGGGAGCCGACCAGTCTGAGGGGAGCCGACCGTCTCAGTCAACGGCGCATCAGGTGTTAGTCCACCCACTACAACGCCATCGTGCGAGTTTACATAGTTATTAATTAAAACAGACTAAAGCCTTAAGATCTATGACCTTACATTTACTCCCAAATGGATCTTTCTAAATAACTATTGTACTCTCTTTGCTGTTAGTGGGTTTCACGCCTAGAAGCCGATTACCATTCATCTCACCTCAATACATGTATCAATCGTCGGGGTCTTGTGTACCTGAACACAATAATCCTATTACCGACATATACACTTCATTCCATAATGGGAGTTCTCTAACTACCTTTCCCGGTCTGTGATGATTTAACAAGCACGAGGAGGAACTTCTTTTGAGGAGCAAAACAGGGGAAGAGGAGAACCAATTGTAGGGCATGGGAAAAACTACAAAGACCAAAGAATCAAAGAGGCCTGGGTTTTTGAGATTTTAAAATGTTTAATCAAGCTCTTCTTGCTTGGCAAGCTTGGAGGCTTCTAGTTAAGCCATATAGCTTATGTGCCCGGGTGTTAAAAGAAAAATATTACTCTAATGGACAACTAGAGGACACGGAATTTTCAGGAAATGCTTCGTCAACTTGGCAAGCGATAACACATGGACTTGAGCTACTGAAAAAAGGTCTACTTTGTCATGTTGGTAATGGTCAAAGCATAAGCATTTGAAGGGATTCTTGGATCCCTAAACCTCCAACTTATAAACCAGTATCAAGTAAGAGAAGGTGTCGCCTTTGTTTTGCTTCAGAATTAATTGACCTTTATGAAAATTGGAAATATGATTTGCTAAAATAGTATTTCATGCCAATGGATGATTCTAAAATCCTTAAAATCAAACCCTAAACCCTAAACCCCCAAAACCCTAAAACCTAAACCCTAAACCCTGAACCCTAAACCCTAAACCCTAAACCGCAAAAGCAAGGTGTATTTACAGTAAAAAAGTGCATATGATTTTTTAATGGATGGGGTTCAGATTTTTTACAACAGGACATTTTATTTTCTACATAAGTTTTGTGGTTTTGCTATAATAGCGTAAATGTTTTGCTACACGGTCTCCGACAAGGTCTATAGGAGAAAATCTGGCGAGGTCGGATCTGCTATATTAGCATAACTTTTTCGTATAGAGTCTCCGGCGAGGCAGTCTTTTTTGTTCTAGTTTTTGGAGCGAACCGTTTTCGATACATTTTTTAGCAAAACCGGGTCAATTGCAGCAAAAACGGGATTTGCAGGCTGTTTTGGGGACACATGGTGCGCTAGGAACCCGGGAATCGAGGCAATTATCCCCGGGGGACGCATAACACTTCCCATATACGATAGCAAAATTAGGAGGAAATGAATGCATATTTCTATACCAACCACTATATAGTGTATGAATAATTTTGAACATTAACTGTTGGATAAAGATTGACAAATCCTAACATTGCGGACCATTGAATCTTTTTTTAACCGCATCTGCTAGACTATTTGAATAGTACTCGCTTTGATCCATATTAATTGACTTAGATTCATTTAGATATAATTGTATCTAGTTAATGCTAGATACACCCATACACTAGTAGAAAAAGAGTCATACGTCCACCCCAGTTTGGAGCATTACTTCCGGTTATGGTTGGACCCGGGACTAATATCAGCATTAGTCCCGGTTCCAACGGCTAGAACGCCAGCAATCTTTATTCCCAGGTTAAACGGGACCTTTAGTCCCCGTTCGTATCACCAACCGGGACTAAAAGGGGTGCCCTTGGTGCCAACCCCTTTAGTCCCTGTTTGTATCACCAACCAGGACTAAAGGCGTGACCTTTAGTCCCGATTCGTATTACCAACCCGGACTAAAGAAAGTGGGCAAAAAAAATTCTCAAGTTCTGCTGTGGCAGTAAAACGGGCACAAATCCGTCTGAAAATCGTCTTTTCTAGATTCAAAATCATGCCAAAAAATTATAAAAAATTCTAAAAATAAAATTCTTCCAACTGTAGTTATATTAGGTGATTTAGTTGTTACAAAAATTAACAAATATAAATTTCGAAATAATTTACAGAAAAATGTTATGAAAAATTATCTCTTTGATTTCAACATCCTTAGGCCGTTTTGGATTCTTAAAATTCAAAAAGAAAAAAATTATTTTAGTATTTTTTATGTCATATTTGAATTCCTCGCATTTTTCTGATAATTATGGATATATTATTTTTCGAATTTTGATTTACAGATTTGAAGATATTATTTATGTCATATTAAATGAATAAATGGCAAAAAAAATGAATAAAATAATAATTTAATTAGTTTTTACTTTCATTAGAATAAAATATTATTATTACTTATTTATTGTTGTTTACTAACAATAGTTGTTCTTAATTTCAAAAAAATAAAAACGTGTCACATATTGATATGAGTTAATAGGATTGATATACTAGTCTTGACAACAAGTTATTAGTGTCCTTCGCGCGGGGTGGGAGAGATGGAATGGAGAAATTAAGCGTGCTGGGGTAGAGTATTGCTAGGATGGGTGACTGGCCGGGAAGTTTGACTGTAAGTACGATTTGAACTAATATTAAGTATAATTAGTGTTAAAAATGAGAGATGTGGGAGATTAACGAGTCAAACAATTCAAAAGTTTAAGAAAAATTGAAAAAAAAATCAAAAAAAATTGGAATTTTTTTTCAAAAAAAAAAGTTTTATTCTAGGTTCGTATTACAAACCGGGACTAAAGGTCCCGCGCGCTCGACACTGCCCTTTAGTCCCAGTTTGTGGCCGAACCGGGACTAAAGGATGGGGCTTTAGTCCCGATTGTTCCGTCCCGGTTGGGCAACCGGGACTAAAGCCCCTTACCAACCGGGACACGTGACCCTGTTTGCACTAGTGATATCTAGATAATTTAAGTCAACTGATATATAGGTCGGAGGGAGTACATGCAATTACAGTTTTTAACTTGTAGCGTGTTCGTGATACCTTCTTACCCATTGATGCAGATGCAATTCTCAGGATTAAAACTTCTACTCAGAGGCAACAAGATATTGTGGTATGGCAACCTGAGCGGATAGATATTTTCTCAGCATGGTCTGCATATAAACTTGCCTTCAATGAATTGCCACAACGCCCCTTTGGAGCTACTACGTCATGGCCATCTGGGCAAAATCCATGTTGGTCTAAAGTCTAGAACTCATCCGTGCCACCTAAGGTGAAAAACTTTGCTTGGCGTGCAGCTTCAAATGCATTAGCTACGGAGGATAATAAATTGAGGCGGAAGATGAGGGTTTCTGGATTGTGCCAAATCTGCTACACTGAACGTGAAGACATATTGCATGCGATATATAAATGTCCCCATGCAAAGCAACTGTGGGGAGAGATGAGACGTCTGTGGTTATTACCTCCTGACGATACACTGATGAAGCCCTTGCCGTTGGGCTTTAGGTCGATCCTGATGGATATACCGGCTGAGGTGATAGATAATTTTCTTCTTGTGTCCTGGCGTGCATGGTATGCAAGGAACGAGATTACTCATGCAAAACCGCTACCATCAGTGGAGGGCTCTAAACATTTTCTCGTCGGATATTCGAAGTTGCTAAAGGACGTACATGATACTCCTACTGAACAAATTTTGAAAGAAAAACAACCAATGTTAATTGTTGGTTCTTCGGGGCGAGCTGTTAAACAAAGGTGCAAACCTCCTGATATACCGTGGGTTAAACCTTCGGCTGGTTGGATAAAACTCATGATCGATGGCTCCTTTAAGCAAGAGGATGGTACGGCTGGTACTGGGATGATTCTGAGAGACAATGAAGGTGCAATTATCTTCTCCGCATGTAGATCTCTCGATGTTTGTGATGGTGCTTTGGAAGCTGAGCTACGGGCGTGCCGCGAGGGTTTGAAATTTGCTATCCAGCAAAGTCAGCTTTCGATTGTCATCGATTCAGACCGCTCTCAATTGATTTCGGCAATCAATGACTATTCGCAGGATCGCTCTCCCTACACATACATTGTCTCGGAGATTGAAGTTTTAGCGAGTTCTAGAGTTTGCAAGTTTGTTAAAGTAGATCGTCGGCAGGGTGAGGTAAGCCACTGTTTTGCCAATTGGGCAAGAACACAACGCCGTACTATGTTTTAGTCGGGTTCAGCTCCTGATGTTGTCTTGCAGGAGATCGAACTTGAATCAAATGTAATCCCCTTGCTTAATAAAGATCTATTTTACCCCGCAAAAAAAAAAACTTGTAGCGAAATGCTCATGAAGGTGTCGCACGGTCACACCTCGCCTTCGACCCGTACTGTTGACACTTCGCAACGACGAGAATGCCTGCCACCGAGACTTCTAGCCCTTTTTTCTTTTCTCTCCGTTGCAGGAGTACTTCAATTCCAGTCAATTTCCTTCCTCGTCTCCTTCGTTGGTACTTCAATCTATCATTATGTTCATCTCTTCTGTAACTAGTGTTTCAATAACTAAGATCAGAGTCGGAGTTATGAAGCAAGAATCTCGTGCCCAACAACGCAAGAGGGAAGAAAAAGAACAAGAGCTGATTAAATCTCAAAGATGGGCTTACAAGTACCATCCAATAATTAGTCAATTGATCCTTCTACCCTTGCACGGGCTGTTGGAGTTAACCTTGTTTAGAATTTCAGCATGTTTATTCCGTTGTGTTCTTTTCAGAGTCATGCAAGTAGCAATAGCTGCGGTAGTGTGTGCACGTAGAGAAGTGTTCACATGCACACTATGCGAGCTAAGTCAGGTTAGTTAGTTGAGCAAGTTCAGGTGTAGGATCAATGCATGTGTGGGCATCGAATGGGATTAGTAGCAGGCAGGTCTGACCGAGTTTGCATGGCCATTAGAGGGGATCAAGATGTGACCGAGTAATTAGCAGAGAAGAGTGACACGGCTGAATCGCATGGCTATGTCACACGTGGTTATTCGTGGCCCCTCCTACCGGCTAGTGGAGAGCAATTAGCGGATCAGGACTAGTGCGTGGGTGTGTTTCCGTTCCTATTTAAGACTTGTAATCAGCTGAGTTTGGAATAGTGAGAATAAGAGAAAAGAAAGAACAAGTGCGGTGCTGCGTCCACCTCTAGCCATATCTATCATTTGGTATCAGAGCCATGGCGTTGGTTCTGCACGGTGCCAGGGGGAGCTCGGTGGAGCTGACTTGCTCGGTGTTGACGCCGGCGAACTACACTGTCTGGGCCATCAAGGTGGAGGCTATCCTTGACGCCTAGGGCGTGTGGGAAGCCGTGTCCCCTCCGCATGGCGTGGAGGTGAGCGAGACGAAGAACAAGACGGCGAGGGCGCAGATCCTCGGCGCGCTGTCGGGGGACATCCTCATGCAGGTGTTGACGAAGAAGACGATGAAGGAGGTGTGTGGGACAGCCTCAAGACGAGGTTTGTCGGCGCCGATCACGTCAAGTCAGTGCGACTCTCCACTCTCCGAGGGGAGTTCGACAAGCTGTGCATGGCAGATGGGGAGCGGCTGGACGACTTCGCCGGCAAGATCAGCGGCATGGCGGCGAGGTACGCGAGTCTCGGCGCGACTCTCAGCGACGCGACATGGTGAAGAAGCTGTTCGACACCGTGCCCAATAATGTCTACGCACTTCTATTCTTGTAGACAGTTGTTGGGCCTCCAAGTGCAGAGGTTTGTAGAACATCAGCAAGTTTCCCTTAAGTGGATTACCCAAGGTTTATCGAACTCAGGAAGAAAGTGATCAAAGGTATCCCTCTCAAACAACCCTGCAATGAAGATACAAGAAGTCTCTTGTGTCCCCAACGCACCCAATACACTTGTCAGGTGTATAGGTGCACTAGTTCGGCGAAGATATAGTGAAATACAAGTGGTAACGGTGCCAGAAAATAGTTTGACAGTGAGGTAAAGTAAAAGGACCAAAATCTCCCCGACAAACATGCAACAGATCTAGATAAAAACGGTGTTTCAATGCTTAGAAACAAGGCCTAGGGATTATAGTTTCACTAGTGAACACTCTCTCATATAAACATCCTCTCCTCGTGATACTACTCTTAACTACTCTCCGGTTGGACACTTTAATCATCGGTAGGGCTATAACAACACTCTTCAAAGTCCGCCTTCCCCAATCTAGATAACCCCACACTGTCACCTTGAGCACTAGATGGTTCCAACAAATACCACAATTTCATAGAGACATCCAACTCTAAATATAACTCATAAAAAATATTCAATCTAGCCAAAGTGCCACACACGGTATACACGCTGTCACTTTCACACACGTGGGGAAAAGCATAGGTCTATTAAAGCACAAAGAGTATTTATGTAGACTCAAACCTAAATGCCACCATGACGTGCACGCTGTCACTTTCGCACACATGGGGAGAGAAGAGATCTATTGAGGCACTTGAGTAGCAAGGTAGATCTACTTGATTACAAAGTTCATGACCACAACAAGATCATGCATAGAGAGAAAGATGAACACATAGCTACCAGTAGAGCCCTTAGCCTCGAGGAATAACTACTCCCTCCTTATCATGGGAATCAGCAACAGTGATGAAGATGGTGGTGGAGATCGATGGAGTTGGCTCCGGGGGCACTTTCCCGTCCCGGCAGGGTGCTGGAACAGAGACTTTCTGTCCCTCGAATCTCCCCTTCGGTGGTGGCGGCGCTACGGAGGTTTTTCTGGAAGTATGATCGATTCTTTAGGGTTTTTGGGTCGGAGGCTTCTTATACGTGAAGAGGCGAGGCTGAGAGGTGGCCAGAGGGCCCACACCCTACCCAGGCGCGGGGTAGGGCCCACCCGCGCCTAGGGGGTGTGGTGGCCCTGGCTCGTCTCTTCGTCTCCCCTCTGGACTTCGTGACGCCCACGGTAAAATATTGACTTTGACTTTTGTCCCGTCCAATTCCGAGAATATTGATTTTCTGCCTTTCTGGAACCAAAAATAGAAGAAAACAAGCAACTAGCACTGTGGCAACTTGCTAATAGGTTAGTTCCAGAAAAGATATAAAAACACCTCAAAGTGTAGACAAAGCAATGCAAAGTAGATACTAAACAAGCATGGAGCATCAAAAATTATAGATACGTTTCCAACGTATCAAGCATCCCCAAGCTTAACTCCTGCTCGTCCTCGAGTAGGTAAGTGATAAAAAGAATAATTTTTGAGGTGACATGCACCATCACAATCAAGATTAAACCATTTGCAAGCATTGAAAGCTGGGATCAAAGAACTCTAAACATGATCATGAAAGGTGGAGTTTTAACAATAAGACAAAGTAACTATGCATGCAACATGAAAGGCTACAAACAAAGATCATCAATAACATGCATTGAAAAACGTTTGTTTATTTCACATACAGAAAACATAGCATAGTGGCATTCAGCTTGTCCCTCATAGAGTAGCAAATAGATGCATAGGACACCTTCAAAGTCCATAAGAGTGACTATATACAAGTAGCACAAGAACAAGCAATATCACAATATGCATCAATCAATAAGTTTTGGGACACTGCAGACAGAATGACAACTATGCTCTCTTAATGGTGCCTAAAAGTAGAAGGTGGAGACTCAAATAATGGTGGAAGAAAAGCCTTTCATAAAGGAAGAAGGGATTTCAAGTTTCAAAAAGAGCTTCCAAAAATTATGGTACTTATTATCTTTCAGCCCTCATTGCCCCTATCATAAGCATCTTGAAGTGGTTAAGGTTAAAGTGAACAAACTATGGAGTATATGCTTGACAAAGTATAAGTTGGCAATCTCAAGTCCCTTGAATACGAGGGCCACACCTCATGCTACTCAACTTCAGTCACCTGTAAGTTCTTGTCATTGTAAGTGCATGCGTATCATAGAGAACCGCCAACGGGGTACCCCTTGCACATGGTACAGGAGCTATCCCATAACCAAAATGACAATGCAAGCAGACAATGAGCATCTCAGGATCTTTTTATTTACTATGTGCATAGCTTTTTATTGAGGATGCTTCATAGATAGCTCATATGGTGATGGTGCAAGTTTCCACCATGATTAGGCATGGCTTAGGCTAGCTGCCTAGGCGTTTCTCTAACACAAAATACGTACTCCATGGACTTACAAGTTCTCTCTTTATTTCACACCGGTGACATCCATAGACAAAAGAGCATGATGTCAACTGTGTACAAAGTACAAGTGCAATGTTAAAAACGTTCCCCATGACAGCACGGTTCTGCTAATTCCAACGTATAAGTGCAAGCATATACAACATAGATGACACAATGGTTCAAGTTTATTAGGGGAAAGGAATATAAAGTGTGCCATCAAGTTTGTGATGGCTTTAATCACTAAGTTTTCACATAACAAAATACTTTTTAATTGGAAGATAGATGAAAACAAGAATATACTTGGAATGGTGTAACACACCATGCATAGGAATTTATAGTGGTTACTTTGGAATAACTTGGTTTCTTGGGAGTTGAAAGCATGAGTAGAGCTTACCCATACAAGTGGAGGCTAGCAAAATACTGGGAGCAACCAACTAAGAGAGCAATAATGTCCATAATCATGCAAAGCAACAAAACATTACTAATCAAAGCATAGAGTGGTACTACAAGTCAAGGACTAAATGATCATAGAGGCTATGGTGACTTGTTCATAGTCATAGCATGGTGTGAGCATGTGCCAAGTCAACCCAAACAAAGCATCAAAGGAGAATACCACAATACTGTGCTTTTGTATGCTAAAACAACACATGATTCCTTCAAAGCACATTAAGAAATCCTAATTGTTTGGAACAAGTCATGCTACGGCAATAATCACTAAGCATAAAGTCAAAACAACATCTATCATGACATTCTAAAGTCTAAGTCACAGTCAAAGCAAGCTCCCTTTTGTACCACTTAAGCATGAAGCTTTCTACTCTTTTCCAACACCAATCAACTTATTTGAAACAACTCACAAAGATAATAATCAATAAAGATCAGTGACCTTGTCTCACAAATCCACAAAGAAGAACTAAAAAGTTTTAAGCTGAAAGCACAAGAAAACTAAGGCTAAACACAGTGCTAGCAAAAGTGAACACTCACAAAACAATAAGAATGAAAACTAGAGTATTCTAGGCAATGAAAACAGAGTGTGTCTCTCTTCAAAAGAAGTGTGTTGTGATCAACCAACTTAAGCAAACTAAGCAAACGAAAACTAAAACGAAAACTAAGACGCTCCAATAACAACACAATAGTGCATGAAGCAATAAAAACGAAGTGTCTAGAAAGAGACCTGAGATTTTTATTGTTGAAGAAGGGGATGCCCAAGGTGTTGGAGATATGCCCTAGAGGCAATAATAAAAGTGGTTATTATGATATCTTTGTGTTTATGATAAATGTTACCATTCATGCTATAACAATATTAACCGGAAACATTAATACTTGTGTGATTTGTAAACTAAATTAGAGTCCCTAATAAAGCCTCTTTTATAATACTAGCTTGTTGGTTAATAGATGATAGTGGTTTCTCGATCATGAACATTGAGATGTTATTAACAACGAGATCATATCATTAGGAGAATGGTGTGATGGACATACTCCTATAGATAAGCGTAGCATAAAGATCAAGTCATTTCAATAGTTCATTTGCTATAAGCTTTCTAATACATAGTAACCTGATTCCTTCGACCATGAGATCATGCTAATCACCATCACCGGAAGGATGCTTTGATGACATCAAACACCACACCGTAACTGGGTGGCTATAAAGGTGGCATTAAGTGTTCAGAAAGTATGGGTTGAGGCACATGGATCAAGAGTGGGATTTGTCCATCCATATGACGGATAGATATACTCTGGGCCCTCTCGGTGGAATGCCATCCAATTAGCTTGCAAGCATGTGACTGGATCACAAGGGATCACATATCACGGGAACGAGAAGAGAGTACTTATCGGTAACGAGGTTGAACTAGGTATGCAGAGATACCGACGATCAAAACCTTGGATAAGTAAACTATCATGAGACAAAGGGAAATTTATATCGTATGTAAGTGGTTCATTCGATCGCAAAGTAATCATAGAAATATGTGGGAGCCATATGAATTTCCAGATTCCTCTATTGGTTATTGATCGGAGAAGTGTCTCGCTCATGTCCGCATAATTCACGAACCGTAGGGAGACACACTTAAGGATTTGATGTTGTTTAGTAGATATGGAATGTTAGTAGGGATACCGAATGCTGTTTGGAGTCTCGGATGGGATCCGGGATATCATGAGGAGTTCCGGAATGGTCCGGAGAATAAGATTCATATAAGGAAAGTCCGATTCCGGAGTTCGAGAAACATTCCGATGTTTTCATCAGAGAGGTTCTAGAAGGTTCACTGGTCCGGAAGGGGAATGGTCCATGAATGTGTCATGGGTAAGTGGAATGATTGGATCATATCCTAGGTCACTTGGTGTGGTCATTTATGAGAGAGAATTAAAGATCTAAATTCAAAGTCAAACGTGAGGTTTGAAAAGTCAAACTGGAACAATGGTTTCCTAGTGGAAGAAGGAAAGAGTCCTTCCAACCTGGGTTTGGAAGTGGATTCAAACTCACCCCTCCCAAGGCTGCCCCCTCTCATAAATAGAGGGGGAGGGCTGCCCCAAACACCAAGCCTAGCCCTCCCCACACCCGTGCGCCGCCGCCAGCCGCCGCCCTAGCTGTCGCCGACACCTCCTCCTTCTCCCGGTATTCTAAACCCTAGATCACCAGGAAACCCTAGATCCACCATAACTCGCACCGGCTTATGCGAAGCCCTGCGGGATCTATCCTCTACTTCCAACATCACGTCGTCGTGCTGCTGGAATCGCGAGGGGAGAACTACAGCCTCCGCTGCCTGCTGGAACAAGGGAGAGGAAGGTCTTCATCGAGTACCGAACGTGTGACCGACTGCGGAAGCGCTGCCGGAACACAGCGCCGGAAGGATCGTCTACGCGATCTTGGGATTGGCAAGTGTACGACTACATCACACACGAGAATCTTCTCTCGTTAACCGCTTTGGAATCTTTGAGGGTGAGTGCTTCTATCGACTCGTTGCTACAATCTAGTAGATAGATCTTTGCTTGTTTGTGTGCATGCGGTAGAAAATTTTTGTTTTCCATGCTACGAACCCCTACAGTGGTATCAGAGTTGTGTCTATATGTAGATATGTTGCACGAGTACAACACAATGGTCATTATGGGCAGTGGTGCTTTTATTATCAATTTCTTTTTATGTACTTTGCATCTTGCGGTATGATGGGATGAAGCGGCCCGGGCTAACCTTACATGACATCGTTCATGAGACTTGCTCCACGCTTAACATGCAAATTGTATTGCATAAGTGGCTTTGCGGGTGTCTGTCTCTCCCATCATACTATAGATTCAATTTACAACGGCCACTTGATAGTTCAAACATCAACGTTGTGGTTCTTGTTCGTAAGTTAGAACGACACTTATTGAAAGCCCCAAACTACGTAAAATATGCAAAGAAAATTAGAGGCGTCTAACTTTGTTTTGCAGGGGTGTGATGTGATATGGCCATGATTGTGATTATATATGATGTATGCAATGATCCTTATTGTAAGTTGGCAACCGGCAGGAGCCATATGGTTGTCTTTTAAATTCCGTTAAGACCTGTGTGTCTATTCAAAGTAGTTGTAATAGTTGATGCTGGTGGACGACAACCATGAAGCGGCGCCATTGACCTTGACGCAACACCGGTGATGATTGAGATCATGTTCGTGCTTGAAGATGGAGATCGGAAGCACAAGAAGAAAGGCCATATCATATCACATATTATGAATTGCATGTGAAGTTAATCCTTTTATGCATCTTGTATTGCTTAGTTTACGATGGTAGCATTATAAGATGATCCCTCAAGCACAAAATTTCAAGTTTTAAAGTGTTCATCCTTAGTAAGCATCGTTGCTAAAGCTCGTTGTTTCGAAGCACCACGTGATGATCGGGTGTGTTAGATTCTGCGAGTGTATACAACGTGAGCAAGCCAGATTTTCTCGTGCGGAAGCTAAGGTTTGATCTTGACGAGCCTAGCATGTACAGACATGGTCTCGGAACACGGATCACCGAAAGGTAAAGCATGAGTCATATAGTAGATACGATGAACATGTTGATTGTTCGCCATTGAAGCTACATCAACTCTCGTGATGATCGGTTTTGATGTGGTGGATTTGGTTCGTGTGATCACTAAAACAATGTGAGGGATATTGTTTTGAGTGGGAGTTCACCTAGATTAATTTAACTATTAATTAGAACTCAATTTGTCATAAACTTAGTCTAAACTATTGCAAATATGTTGTAGATCAATGACGGCCCCTACCATCAATTTTAATGTGTTCCTAGAGAAAGAAAAGTTGAAAAACAATGGAAGCAACTTCGCGGATTGGTTCCGCAATTTGAGGATTGTCCTCAATGTTGGTAATTTGACCTATGTGTTGGATGCACCGCTGGGTGACCCGCCTGCAGCTGATGCTACCGATGAGGTAAAGAATGTTTTCCTTGCTCGGAAGAATCAGTACTCCACAGTTCTGTGTGCTATCTTGTATGGTTTGGAATCGGAGATTCGGAAAAGGTTTGAGAACCATGACCCACATGATATTGTCCGTGAACTCAAAATGATATTTGAGGCTCACGCGGCAGTTGAGAGTTATGAGGCTTCTGAAAAGTTCTTTAACTGCAAGATGGAAGAGGACAGCTCCGTCAGTGAGCACGTGCTTAAGATGTCTGGGCACGCAAGCAAGCTTCAAAGCTTAGGTATAGTGATTCCTAATGCTTTGGGGATTCACTGTGTCCTCCAATCACTACCACCAAGTTACAAGAACTTTGTGATGAACTATAATATGCAAAACATGGACAAGTCGTTGCCCGAACTCTTCTCCATGTTGAAGTCTGCAAAAGTGGAGATCAAGAAAGAGCACCAAGTGTTGTTGGTCAATAAGACCACAAAATTCAAGAAGCAAGGCAACTCTAATAAAAGGGGAAACTTCAAGAAGGGCGGTAAGAAAGTTACCACGCGGGCGAAGAAGACCAAGGCTGGGCCTAAGGCTGACATTGAGTGCTTTTACTGCAAGGGAGAGGGTCACTGGAAGCGGAATTGCCCTAAGTACTTGGCGGATTTGAAGAACAGCAACATCAAGAAGAAAGGTATATCCGATATACATGTTATTGATGTGTATCTCACTAATACTCGTAGTAGTGTCTGGGTATTTGATACTGGTTCGGTTGCTCATATTTGTAACTCGAAACAGGTGCTGCAGAATAAACGGAAGCTAGCGAAGAACGAGGTGACGATGCGCGTTGGAAATGGATCAAAGGTTGATGTGATCGTGGTCGGCACGCTACCTCTTCATCTACCATTGGTATGATCCCGTTATGAGTGTCATGTTGGTGGACAACACCGATGACCCTGCAACATATGAGGAAGTGATGATGAGCCCAGATTCCAATAAATGGCAAGATGCCATGAAATCCGAGATTGGATCCATGTACGAAAACCAAGTATGGACTTTGGTGGACTTACCAGATGGCCGTAAGGCTGTCGAGAACAAATGGATTTTCAAGAAGAAAACAGATGCTGATGGTAATGTTACTATCTATAAAGCTTGACTTGTCGCAAAAGGGTTTCGACAAATTCAAGGAGTTGACTACGATGAGACTTTCTCACCGGTAGCGAAGCTAAAGTCTGTGAGGATTATGTTAGCAATCGCTGCATATTATGATTATGAGATATGGCAGATGGATGTCAAAACGGCGTTCCTCAATGGAGACATTGATGAAGAGTTGTATATGGTACAACCCAAAGGTTTTGTCGATCCTAAAGATGCTAACAAGGTATGCAAACTTCAACGGTCCATTTATGGATTGAAGCAAGCATCCCGGAGTTGGAATCAACGTTTTGATAAGGTGATCAAAAGCTTTGGTTTTATACAAACTTATGAGAAGCTTGTATTTACAAGAAAGTGAGTGGGAGCTCTGTAGCATTCCTAATACTATATGAAGATGACATATTGTTGATTGGGAATGATGTAGACCTTCTTAACAGTGTCAAGGATTATTTGAATAATAATTTTTCAATGAAAGATCTTGGCGATGCAGCTTACATATTAGGCATAAAGATTTATAGAGATAGATCGAGACGCCTAATATCACTGTCACAGAGTACATATTTGGACAAAGTTCTAAAGAGGATTGGAATGGAAGATAGCAAGAAAGGGTTCTTGCCCATGTTGCCCAATACGACCTTGAGTAAAACTCAAAGTCCAGCAACGACAGAAGATAGAGAAAGGATGAGTAAGACTCCCTATGCTTCAGCCATAGGATCTCTTATGTATGCCATGCTATGTACTAGACCCGACATTGCATATGCTGTTAGTTTGACTAGAAGATATCAAAGTGATCCAGGAGTGGATCATTGGACAGTGGTCAAAAACATCCTTAAGTACTTGAGAAGAACTAAGGATATGGTTCTTTCTTATGAAGGTGATGAATAACTCGTTGTTAATGGTTACACCGATGCTAGTTGGAACACCGATCAGGTGATTCTAAATCACAATCTGGATACGTATTTACTTTGAATGGTGCAGCAGTTAGCTGGAGGAGTGCAAAGCAAAGTGTTGTGGCGAGATCTTCAACTGAATCGGAATACATAGCTGCTTCGGAGGCTTCACAAGAGGCGATATGGATAAAGGAGTTCATTACAGAGCTCGGTGTGGTTCCAAGTGCGCTGGACCCAATGTCTATCTATTGTGATAACATGGGCGCCATAGCCAATGCGCAAGAACCAAGGTCACACAAGAAGCTGAACCATATCAAGCTACATTTTCACGCTATTCGAGAGCATGTCCAAGATGGTGACATAAAGATTTTCAAAGTACACACAGATTTGAATGTGGCGGATCCGTTGTCTAAACCTCTCCCGAGGGCAAAACATGACCAGCACCAAACTGCCATGGGTGTTCGGTATATTACCATGTAATCTAGATTAGTTGACTCTAGTGCAAGTGGGAGACTGTTGGAGATATGCCCTAGAGGCAATAATAATAGTAGTTATTATTATATCTTTGTGTTTATGATAAATGTTTACATTCATGCTATAACAGTATTAACCAGAAACATTAATACTTGTGTGATTTGTAAACTAAATTAGAGTCCCTAGTAAAGCCTCTTTTATAATACTAGCTTGTTGGTTAATAGATGATCGTGGTTTCTCGATCATGAACATTGAGATGTTATTAACAACGAGATCATATCATTAGGAGAATGGTGTGATGGACATACTCCTATAGATAAGCGTAGCATAAAGATCAAGTCATTCAATAGTTTGTTTGTTATAAGCTTTCTGATACATAGTAACCTGATTCCTTCGACCATGAGATCATGCTAATCACCATCACCGGAAGGATGCTTTGATGACATCAAACACCACACCGTAACTGGGTGGCTATAAAGGTGGCATTGAGTGTTCAGAAAGTATGGGTTGAGGCACATGGATCAAGAGTGGGATTTGTCCATCCATATGACGGATAGATATACTCTGGGCACTCTCGGTGGAATGTAATCCAATTAGCTTGCAAGCATGTGATCACAAGCGATCACATATCACGGGAACGAGAAAAGAGTACTTATCGGTAACGAGGTTGAACTAGGTATGCAGAGATACCGACGATCAAAACCTCGGATAAGTAAACTATCATGAGACAAAGGGAAATTGGTATCGTATGTAAGTGGTTCATTCGATCGCAAAGTAATCATAGAAATATGTGGGAGCCATATGAATTTCCAGATTCCTCTATTGGTTATTGATCGGAGAAGTGTCTCGCTCATGTCCGCATAATTCACGAACCGTAGGGATACACACTTAAGGATTCGATGTTGTTTAGTAGATATGGAATGTTAGTAGGGATACCGAATGTTGTTCGGAGTCTCGGATGGGATTCGGGATATCACGAGGAGTTCCTAAATGGTCCGGAGAATAAGATTCATATAAGGAAATTCCGATTCCGGAGTTCGGGAAACATTCCGATGTTTTCATCGGAGAGGTTCTAGAAGGTTCACCGGTCCGGAAGGGGAATGGTCCATGAATGTGTCACGGGTAAGTGGAATGATTGGATCATATCCTAGGTCACTTGGTGTGGTCCATGAATGTGCCACCCTAGCCGCCGCCGACACCTCCTCCTCCTCCCGGTCTTCTAAACCCTAGATCACGGGGAAACCCTAGATCCACCATAACTCGCACCGGCTTAGGCGAAGCCCTGCGGGATCTATCCTCTACTTCCGACATCACGCCGTCGTGCTGCCGGAATCGCGAGGGGAGAACTACAACCTCCGCTGCCTGCTGGAACAAGGGAGAGGAAGGTCTTCATCGAGTACCGAACGTGTGACCGACTGCGGAAGCGCTGCCAAAACGCAGCGTCGGAAGGATCGTCTATGCGATCTTAAGATCGGCAAGTGTACAACTACATCACCCACTAGAATCTGCTCTCGTTAACCGTTTTGGAATCTTCGAGGGTGGGTGCTTCTATCGACTCGTTGCTACAATCTAGTAGATAGATCTTGGCTTGTTTGTGTGCATGCGGTAGAAATTTTTTTATTTTCCATGCTACGAACCCCTACACAAGTCATCCCCAAGCTTTGACGCTTGTACCTCATGAATATTTCTTGGGGTGACACGGGGTGGTATCCCCAAGCTTGAGCTTTTGTCCATTCCTCATCTCATTACATCATTCTTCCTCTACACCTGAATATTTTCCTTCATACAAAACTTCACACCATCTTTATTAGCAACATTAGTGTATTCAAAAGATAATAGACCTTTGGGTTTAGCTTTAGAATATAAAAAACTTTCACTAATAACACAAGCTACTGTAGCAACTCCTTCAAAAACCTCAATTTCCCAAAAATAACCAAAAAAGGAGTCGATAAGAAGCAAATGCAAATAATGGCAGAAATCTGTCAAAACAGACCAGCAGGTAGAAAATGATTTTTTAGAAAATATTTTGTCACTCAAATCAAAAACTATTGAACTAAGTAAAGTTAGCTAACATACTGCGGGATTTATTCGTAAATTTTCAGCTCAATCCGACTTACAGAGAATCCTCACAAATTTTATGGTGGAGCACAGAAATCTGTTTCGGGACAGCAACTTTCCAAATCTTACTTCCCTCTCATTAAAGGTCATTCTTGGCACAAAAGGCAAATAAAAAGGATAAGGAGAGGTCATTACTAAAGTAATAACTTCCAAGACTCAAGGAAACTCTTGGGTTATCTTCCAATAAGTACTTTTCTTTAACGCCTTTAAGTTAGGCTTGATAGTTTGAGAAGATGCTCACATAAGAAATATGAATTAAAGTAAAAGATAGCATCAAGAAGCAAATCCAAAACACATTTAAGTCTAACCCACTTCCTATGCATAGGAATCTTGTAAATAAACAAGTCATGAAATCACAAAGCAACAAGCATAGGAAAGCAAAACAAGTACAACTTCAAGATTTTCAACATAAAGAGGGGAAACTTAATATTGTTGAAATACTTAAATTCATGTTTCCCTCTCTCATAATAACTTTCAGTAGCATCATGAATAAAATTAACAATATAACTATCACATAAAACATTCTTATCATGAGCCACATGCATATAATAATTATTACTCTCCACATAAGCATAGTCATTCTTTGTAGTGGGAGCAAATTCAACAAAATAGCTATCATTATTATTCTCATCGCCATAATCATCAAATATAGGAGGCGTATTATAATCATAATTGATTTTATCCTCAATAGTAGGTGGACTGAAAATATCATAGTCATCATTGTAATCATCATATATTGGAGGTTTGGTATCATCATAAGCAATAGAATAGCCATCTTCCAAAGCTGGGGGACTAAAAAGATCATTTTCATAAAAACTAGCTTCCCTAAGCTTATACTTTTCCATAGCATTTGCAATAATGGTGTCCAAATAATTCATACTAATAACATTGCTATTAGCATGCAAATAAAGTTCCATAGGTTTTTTAATTTTCTCTTCAAATACTTCATGTCCTAACTCAAGATAAATGCTATAGAGCTCTCTAATTTTGTTGTTGTTTTCCATTAAGCCTAACTAGTGAAACAAGAAACAAAAAGACAAAATTGCAGAATCTAAAGGAAATAACTTCGAGCACTCATACCGGAGGATGTGACTACCTTTTACCTTACCTCCCCGGCAACGGCGCCAGAATAGAGCTTTCTGGCTTGCTATTGCCGTGGGGTAACGTGTGTGAGTGCCTTTACCTTTCCTCCCCTGCAACAGCGCCATAAAATAGCTTGATGTCTATGCACTTCTATTCTTGTAGACAGTTGTTGGGTCTCCAAGTGCAGAGGTTTGTAGAACAGCAACAAGTTTCCCTTAAGTGGATTACCCAAGGTTTAACGAACTCAGGGAGGAAGTGGTCAAAGGTATCCCTCTCAAGCAACCCTGCAATCAAGATACAAGAAGTCTCTTGTGTCCCCAACACACCCAATACACTTGTCAGGTGTATAGGTGCACTAGTTCGGCGAAGATATAGTGAAATACAAGTGGTAGCGGTGCCAGAAAATAGCTTGACGGTGAGGTAAAGTAAAAGGACCAAAACCTCCCTGGCAAACATGCAACAGATCTAGATGCAAACGGTGTTTCAATGCTTAGAAACAAGGCCTAGGGATCATACTTTCACTAGTGATCACTCTCTCATATAAATATCCTCTCCTCATTATACTACTCTTAACTACTCTCCGGTTGGACACTCTAATAATCGATAGGGCTATAATAGCACTCCTCAAAGTCTGCCTTCCCCAATCTAGATAACCCCACACTGTCACCTTGAGCGCTAGATGGTTCCAACAAACACCACAATTTTATAGAGACATCCAACTCCAAATATAACTCATACCAAATATTCAATCTATCCAAAGTGCCACACATGGTATGCACGCTGTCACTTTCACACACGTGGGGAAAAGCATAGATCTATTAAAGCACAAAGAGTACTTATGTAGACTCAAACCTAAGTGCCACCATGGCGTGCATGCTGTCACTTTCACACACATGGGGAGAGCAAAGATCTATTGAAGCACTTGAGTAGCAAGGTAGATCTACTTGATTACAAAGCTCATGACCACAACAAGATCATGCATAGAGAGAAAGATGAACACATAGCTACCGGTAGAGCCCTTAGCCTCGAGGAAATACTACTTCCTCCTCATCATGGGAATCAGCAACGGTTATGAAGATGGTTGTGGAGATCGATGGAGATGGCTCCGGGGGCACTTTCCCATCCCGGCAGGGTGCCGGAACAGAGACTTTCTGTCCCCCGAATCTCCCCTTCGGTAGTGACGGCGCTACGGAGGTTTTTCTGGAAGTATGATGAATTCCTTAGGGTTTTTGGGTCGGAGGCTTCTTATAGGCGAAGAGGCGAGGCTAGGAGGCGGCCAGAGGTCCCACACCCTACCCAGGCGTGGGGTAGGGCCCACCCGCGTCTAGGGGGGTGTGGTGTCCCTGGCTCGCCTCTCCGTCTTCCCTCTGGACTTCGTGACACCCACGGTAAAATATTGACTTTGGCTTTTGTTCCGTCCAATTCCGAGAATATTGATTTTCTGCCTTTCTGGAACCAAAAAACAGAAGAAAACAGACAACTGACACCGTGGCAACTTGTTAATAGGTTAGTTTCAGAAAAGATATAAAAACATCTCAAAGTGTGACAAAGCAAGGCAAAGTAGATACTAAACAAGCATGGGGCATCAAAAATTATAGATACGTTTCTGACGTATCACCCACCGGCTGTAAAGCGCGGTGGCCGGGATAGAGCAGTTCTGCGACCCGAAGAAGATGGTGTTCGAGGAGGCGCTAGGGAGGCTCAAGGCGTTCGATGAACGCTCACGGCGGCGCGCGTAGGCCGACATCGGTGAGCGGAGTGACGGCCAGCTCCTTCTCACGGAGACAGAGTGGCGTGCTCGCAACAGCAGCAGCTCCGACAAGAAGAAGAGCACCTTCGACATCAAGAAGGTCCGCTGCTACAACTGCCAAGAGTATGGCCATTTCTCCCGTGACGGCACCGAGCCAAGGAATGAGTGGGCGCATCTTGCCGGCGCGGACGTCGGCGAGCATTCGGCGCTGCTCTGAAGTTCATCATGGAGTTCCCAATAAAAGTCAACAAAGTTAAAGAGGTGATTGTTGGAGTTTTAACCTTGTTGTTTAGAATTTCAGCATGTTTATTCCGTTGTGTTCTTTTTAGAGTCATGCATGTAGCAATAGCTGCGACAGTGTGTGCATGTAGAGAAGTGTTCACGTGCACACTATGCGAGCTAAGTCAGGTGAGTTAGTTGAGCAAGTCCAGTGTAGGATCGATGCATGTGTGGGCATCAAATGAGATAAGTAGCAGGCAGGTTTGACGGAGTTTGCATGGCCGTTAGAGAGGATGAAGATGTGACAGAGTAATTAGCGGATCAGGACTAGTGCGTGGCTTTGCCAAACGTGGTTATTCGTGGCCCTTCCTACCTGCTGAGAGCAATTAGCGGACCAGGACTAGTGCGTGAGTGTGTTTCCGTTCCTATTTAAGACTTATAATCAGCTGAGTTTGGAACAGTGAGAATAAGAGAAAAGAAAGCATATAGTGCGGTGCTGCGTAAAACCTCTGTGTATTCTGCTACTCGCATTGTCTTCTTCTACCTCTAGCCATATTTATCATGGGCTGGATCAAGTACCTCTTTGAGATTCTTTTATACTCCATGCGTCCATTAGCGAGGGGACACGCACCCCTCCTTCACTAGCGCTTCTAAGCGGGCTGGCCCAGTAGATCTCTGGATGATTTGGTTTTCGTCTTTGCAAAGGCTCGAGAATCTTCCCGGCGAGTTCCCTAGTTTTTTTTTTTTTTTTTTCTTATGGTTTTCGTTTTCGCTTTTCTGTTTTAAATAATTTTCTATCTTTTAAGGGAAAAATAACAAGTGCAGCAAATTGGAATGTAAAGGAAAATAAACCGCAAGCTTACCTACACTAAGCGTATGTGCATCGGGCAGTTCCTCTTCAAAAGTAGAGCATTCCTCAGTGGTGGAGCTTTACGGAAGTGGCTTGGGGGCAAACAGAAAATTATGGATGATTGGGGCGCAAAAATATCCAAAAAAATCTATTTAAGCCCTTCTCAGAAAAAAATCCTTCAAGGAATGGTCCAAAGCTGGGGGGGAGGGGGGGGGGCGATGGCCCCTCTAACATACACTAAGCTCCGCCAGTGCTTCCTTGCGTACTGCTCGTGGAAGAAGTGGCCGCATGGCAGTACCTTCAAAGGCTCCCCCTCTGTGTACTCCTCGAGAAAAATATCACACTCGATTGTGCCTTCCTCGTCTAGTGGCCCCTTGTACGCAATGGTCTTCAAAGCTCTAATTGTTGCTTCATCGGCGACCAGTGGTGGCAGATTCGTCGGTCCGCTCCTACAATGGTGTAGGACGCAGAACAGTAGTAGAACCACAGTGTGGCTATGGACTATGGTGAAGCCTACACTGATGATCAACTCGCTCTTCCACGCTCCTCCACCCGTCGATTGGGGCAAGGGCGCTTCGACGAGAGGGAAGTCTCTGATTGCTACATACAAAGATTAAAAAGTTTTATTTTTTCTGTCATACTACTATAAACATTGAAATAGTATATTTTCAAGAATCATGAACTATTGAGTATAAATGTCACATGAAAGAATGCTCATGTCCAGTTAAGAGAACTGAAGTTTCCTCGCTTAAACACCTTTCATAGTTCTGAAACTGATTAGCTTATAAAATTATCATGGTAGTCTGAATAAGGCAATGTATTTTTTTTGAGGGAAACAACAGGGCTCCGCCCTGTTGCAGACTTTATTAATCAAAGCACAGATACATAATCCAATAACAGGGAAAGAATAAAACTAGGTGGATCATCAACCCAAACAATTGGTTGTGCAGCCAAAACTCTAGAGAGGCTATCAGCCACACTATTAGCTTCCCTATTACAAAAGCTAAAGACACAAGCAGAAAAAGTTGATGCTTGAACATATATATCATCATAGTATGCCACCGCTGCCGTTGACGTAAAGTCTCCCGATTGAAGAGCTTCAATGACTTGTAAGCAGTCAGATTGGATAACGATCTTCGAGCACCCCACCTCGTTTGCTAAACATAATCCTCTACAGATAGCCTGTGCTTTCAAAGTGTTTGAGTCAATTGCATAATCAATTGGGTTATTGCAAGTTGCAATGAAATTACCCCTATCATCTCTGATAACCACACCTAGTCCACCTGTAAAATTATCCGGATTGAAACTTGCATCAACATTTATCATAACAAAACCCTCTCTTGGTTTCTCCCAGGTGCTAATTCTTGGCGCTACATTCTTTCGTAAAGCCTTTATATAGCTTGATGTGATAGTACGAATTGACATACTCGCAATTGGATCGGTTGGAATCTTCTCCCCATGAACAAGCTGTCTTCGCATCCACCAAATATACCATACTGCTGTCAAGACTAATTCTCTCACGTCCCCATCTTTATTCTTGAAAATAAGCTCCTCAAGCACCGCACTACCTGCTCTATCAATAAGAAGAGCCTCATCAATCTTCTCTATGAGGCCAAGCCTTCTCCAAATGTTCCTAGCATATTCACAGCTGAATAAAACATGTGCTATATCCTCACAGAATACTGAACAACGTGGGCATTGGCTTGAGACAGGAATATGTCTATTAGCTAAGACACCAAAACACGGAAGAATTCCATGTAAAGATTTCCAAGCAAAAATATTTATCTTTGTCGGTACCGAGCACTTCCATAGTATCTCCCAAACTTTGCTACTTGACGATTGTCCCGAAAAACGAGCATTGTTCTCCTTCATAGCAAATTGGTGTTTCCACTCACCATGATAGGCCGATCTAACAGTGAATAAGGAGTTTTTCGTGTATCTCCAGGCAACAAAATCCTCCAAACCATGAACTGACAGAGGTATAGCAAGTATACGGTTTGCATCTATTGAGAAGAAAATTTCTCTTATCAATTCTTCATCCCGACATCCAGTGATAGGACTAATGAGATCAGCAACCTTCGACAAAATAATGTTTCCTCTCGGCGTGATTACCTTCCCATCCCAGTTGTTTGGTATCCAAGAGTCTGCCCAAGCAAGTATGATTTTCCATGTGAAAGAAGATCCACTCTTCATTTTTTCTTGTAGAAATTGACCATCAGGATAATACTTCCCTTGCAGAACCCTAGCACATAAAGATTCAGGTTCCCGCAGAAGACGCCATACTTGTTTTTCCAACATTGCCAGGTTAAAACAGTGATGATCACGAAAACCCATTCCACCTCTCATCTTTGGGACACATAATTTTCACCACGCACACCAATGCATCTTCTTGTCACTTGCATCATCACCCCACCAGAACTGCGCTATTGCATCCGTGATTCCTTTGCATATATTCTTCGGAATCTTGAATACAAACATTGCATATGCTGGTATTGCTTGTGCCACTGCCTTGAGAAGAGCTTCTTTCCCTCCCATTGAGAGAATTTTTTCTATCCACCCACTAATAATTTTCAGAACTCTTTCAACCAGGTATTTGAAGCAATCGCTCCTATCCATACCTACTAGAAGCAGTAGCCCCAGATAACGATCTGTAAGAGCCTTAGTCATTATGTCCAATATAGTGCACACCTGCACTTTCATATTCACATCAGTGTTAGGGCTAAAAAAAATACTAGACTTCCCAACACTCACCAATTACCCCGAGGAGGCACAATATGTATTCAGAATTTGTTTTAGACAGTTTGCATTATCTTCATCAGCCCTCATCAAAATCAACAAATCATTAGCAAAGAGAAGGTGCGAGACCGAGGGTGCATCTCGACAAACCTTCACCCCTGCCAGAAGTCCAGTATCCTCCGCATGAGAAAGTAAACTTGACAATCCTTCCGAGCAGATCAAGAAAAGGTAAGGAGAAAGGGGATCTCCCTGTCTAAGCCCCCTAGTAGGAGTAAAATGATCTGTCTCACAAGAGTTAAAACGGACCCGATATATTACCGAAGAGACACACTCCATCATCAGGTCCACCCATCTGATGTCAAAACCCAACTTCAACATCATTACCTTCAGAAAATGCCATTCAACCCTATCATATGCTTTATGCATGTCAAGTTTTACCGCACATAGGCCTTTCTCCCCCCCCCCTTTCTTCTTTATTGTATGCACACATTCATAGGCCACCAAGACATTGTCCGTTATCATCCTTCCTAGCACAAAGGCACTTTGTTGTTCACCAATCACCTCTGGTAGTATACCTTTCAAACGGTTTGCTAGTACCTTGCTGATAATTTTATAGACCACGTTGCACAAGCTAATTGGCCTATACTCAGTAATCTTCTTTGGATCCTCATTTTTTGGAATAAGAGCGATTACAGTATCATTCCATCCATCTGGAATTTTTCCAGAGTTTAGAGCTTGTAAAACTTCTGCAACCAAGTCATCCTCAACCATGGGCCAGAATCTCTTATAAAAAATAGCATGCAATCCATCAGGCCCTGGTGCCTTCATGTCACCTATGGAAAAAAGGGACTTTTTTACCTCTTCAGTCGTAAATGGAGCTAGGAGAGACTCATTCATTTGAGGAGTAACCTTTAGCTTCACTTTGTTCAGAAGGTTCTGGTTTGGGTCTCCTGTATCAGATGTAAAGAGCCCTCCAAAGTACCCACCAATAAAATTGACAAGTCCTCATTCCCTTCAATAATGTTGTCGTTGTCATCAGTTAATTTTTTTATCATATTCCTCTTTCTCCTTGCCGATGCAAAGTGATGAACAAGGCTAGTGTTTCTGTCCCCGTGCCTCTACCAGTTTGCGTGCCCACGTTGCATCCAAGTAATCTCCTCTTGTTCAAACAAATCTTCAAGCTTGGATAGTATCTCTTGTTGTTTTCCAAGCGCCTCATCAGTCATCGGCCCCCTCCTTAGATCCTCTAACTAAATTTTTAACTTCTTGATCCTGTTGACGGGGCCCTTTATAACTTTTCAGTCCCACTCATGTAGATCTGAGTGCATATCCGCCAAAGTACCAATAAGTTTTTTGTTCAATTGTTTAGCTCTGTCCTAAGCCCCCTTCACAATTTCGTCCACAGGCGGCTCCTTGAGCCATCGAGCTTCAAATCTCTTGCAAGAACTAACATTCCGAGCTTCTACCCCTTCAAAATATCCTGTATCAACCAATACCGGCCTATGATCTGATTTTGTCATTTCTGCATTGATTGATCCTGCCATGGGAAAAAGATTGTTCCACTCCTTATTGCAAATGGACCTATCCAATCTCTCTCTTATCTGCCCCCTTCTCCATGTAAACCGATCACCAATGAAAGGCATGTCCTCCAAGCGGCAATCAAATAAAGCATCTTTGAAATTCTGCATGAACCTCTCCGGTCTAGGATTCCCCCTTCCTTCTCACTATCAAACATAATCTCATTAAAATCCCCAAGAAGTAACCAAGGCATAGAATTATTCCCCACAGATAGACTCCTCAGATCAGTCCATGTTCTATCCTTGTACCTCCAATCAGGCTCGCCATAGATACCAGTAAGACGCCAAAGCGTCCCAGAATCCACAGTAACATCAATATGCTGATTGGTTACACTCCTTTCAATTATTTTAACATCTCTTTTCCACATCATCAACAACCCCCCACTCCTACCTTCACTCTCATCAATAAGCATATGATGAAAGCCCATTCTTCTCATCAGACTTTCCGCCCTAGCTTTATCCAAATGTGTCTCGGACAGAAAGATCACATCTGGGTTTGATTGCTTCTGGACATCCAGAAGCGCACGAACTGCCCGGCGACTTTTTAGTCCCTGGCAGTTCCAACCTTCGGTTTTCACTACTCCCGGCGATCCTCCTCGAAGGAGGTCGTCGATATCTTCTGTGTGTCATTATGATCACCATCTTCTCCTTTCTTATATCTCTTTTGTTTTTGCACCTTCTGCGGGGTTGTCTCCACATTGTCTTTTAGGCCACTGTTTGAACCATCCTCTAGGAGTTGCACTTGACGAGCCACCATCGATCTCTCAAGAGGAAAGGATAACATATTCACCTCCCCATCACTTCCAACCAATATTTTTCTAGCACCCCGCATTCCAGGTGGATCTGCAATGCCTAGATCCATATCTTCCGCCTCAGATGCAGCAAGCATCCCAGCAGTCCATCCTCTGCCCCTTCCACGGCCAGTAAAAACCCCTCGCCTGCCACGTCCCCGGTCTGGGGGTACCGATTGTTAAAATTTCGCCATCAACCAATCTCCCCACTGGCAGTCTACCTGTTCATGCACACCATCACCACATTCAGTAACATCATGCCCAACTATACCACAGTAGTGAAAGAATTCAGGCAGTTTTTCGTACTGCACTGGAAACTTCTTTCTCTCCTTCAGCGTTATTGGTACAAACCTCACCAGAGGTTTATTCAATTCTACATGAACTCTTGCATGAAGATAGCTCGAGGGATTAATCCTTCCCTCATTGACAATTACAGTGATAGGTGGTTCCCCAACTTTCCTTGCAACCTTCTCTGCTAGTTCTTTCTTCTTCATTAATCCTTCAGGTAGGCCCTGGGTCCTTGCCCAAACTGGAACCTTATCAAGCTTATAATCATGTACGTTTGAGAATCCATCATACTCTTGCATAACCACAGCAACACCTCGAAAAAGCCATGGCCCTCCATCCATAACCCTATTCCAATATCCCAAGCATTGGAATTGTGCCAGAAATAAATTTGCATATTTTGTTTTAAAGATTACATCATGTACAAAAGACCACGTGTTCCTCATCTGTTTGAACATTGCCGCATGGCTAAACGGTTTGGGGTGTGAACCCTAAAAATCGCCAGCCAACGAACATCACCTATGAGCTCTTCAATCTCCTCAGAAAAATCTAGATCTGATTCCTCTTCCCCGCACAGATTCAGCCCTTCAAACCTATCCTCAATCTCTTTCTCAAGATTAGATGTACCTGAGTTTTCATCCTTTCCTCCCGATCTCAGACTATCGGCAGATTGTCCCTGGGTTCCATCCACCGCCGCCTTTGAGCCTGTATCTGATGGAGGGGTTAACCTCTTGGGTGCCCGATCTTCACGGATCTCGTGGTCAAATCGATGGTAAAGCGAGGGGAAAGGGAGAAGGTGGCGGAAGCGAACACACACCTCGCGAAGAACACGATGAACACACGCAAAACTCACACGATACAAGGCCGATTGCTCCCGAACGGTGGCCACCGGTCCGATAGAATCCTCGCAAGGAAAGATCGGTCAACGTGCTCCCTCAAATCCACATCGGAGAGGGAAGAACACCTTGAGGAGGGTCTTGACGACTTGGGGGCGAGAAACCGAGAACCCAAGGCCTTGTTCAACGATGGATGCGTGATGCAAAGTCCAATCGAGGTTGGTGACGATAGTCGGTCCCCTTGGATAAGGGGATGAGGCAAAACTAGAGATTCCACAATGGGGGTTGTCTTTAGTCTATCATCTATGCCTAAGGGATACATGAGGGGTGGGGGCTCTATTTATAGGCCAACCACAAAACAAGGGTAGTTTGGGAATAAAACTAGGGTTTGGTAAGTAAAGGGGGATACATGGGCTGTGGCCCAACTAGTGCGCGCAGGCACTGCCAGGAGCGGTAGTACCGGACTTGGGACCGGTAGTACCGCTTGGTCCGGTAGTACCGCTCTGGGACCGGTAGTACCGCTTGCGGTCCTGGAGCTTCAGCTGGAGCCGTCTGTTGGTGGCGGTAGCAGGGGCGGTAGTGCCGGGGCCCGGTAGTACCGGATCCGGGGCCGGTAGTACCGCCGGTGACAGAGAGCATTTGGCCTGCGCTGGTGTCGTCTGTTGCTGGCGGTAGCAGAGGGCGGTAGTACCGCCGGGCGGTAGTACCGGTCGCCAGGTCCGGTAGTACCGCTGGCGACAGAGAGCATTTGGCGATCTGACTTCTTCCGCCTCCTCTTCCAAGCCTCCGTCTTGTCGGGCTTGATGTTCCGGGCTTCCTCCCTTGCCTCCGTACTTGTCAATGTGAACCTATCATGCATATGTGACGGAGTATGAAGTAGCATGCCATTCAATAGGGAAGGAAGGGGGCTCGCATAGAGGAACGGATTCACCTTTGGAGTCCATGACGACTTGGTGTAAGTTGGATACCAAGATGTGGCAACGACCGTAGGTCGGGCTACATCAGTATCTTTCTCCGCCATGCAACTTGAGGGGCCCTAAGGGATGGGCGCCACCGATTCCTGGAGCCAAGATCAAAGCAAAACCCAGAGGAATCACGTCAATCAAAGCAATCTACGAGGGTGGTGATTGGGGACTCTCACGCCGCGCGCGAGAGGAAAGTTGGGAACCCAAGAAAACCCTAGGGGAAAGATAGATCTGAATAAGGCAATGTAACATGCTTTTGACTCGCACATTTTCTCAGCAACGGGCATGTTCAACAAAAGGGACCCAACTAGAAGGATATTTCTAGAATACAACTAGAAGGTTATTGGTCGATATGATCTACCAGGCAGATATCCCAAGCGACACTTCCTCCAGATCTATAGGCTCGTTAGGGTATCTCCACTGACCAACCCATACGATCAACCCAAACAATCCGTTTCTGTCCGTTGGGATCGGGGCCCATTCGATTTGGAGCCGTGGTCTGGCCTGTCCGGCCGACCGCATACAGCGGCCTGACCCATTTTTCCGTCTCACTCCCGCTGCCATCGGTTGACATCCTCTCTATGGGACGTTAATTGCGACGTAGTGTCGGCTGTCAGCGCCAGCGGCTTCCCGTGCGGCTGGCGTTTCCCGCCATCGTTTCCCGCGCGTGCCTCGCTTCCAGCGACGAGAAAACTTCCCGCGCATCACATTCAGTTTCCCTCCTCCGTCGTGGTCTATAAAAGACGGTCGCCGGCGCGACGGAGACAACAAGCCCCAAAGCAAGAGAAAACCATCAGCCAAAAAATCTCCAGCAGCCATGCCTCGCCACAAGATCGCCACATGGTCCAAGATCCAGGAGATGTGCCATGCCCACTACCCAGACGTGGAGGTCGACGAGGTCCACCTCGAGGCCATAGTGTTGGCCCATCGCATGGGCGAGGCGCAGGTGCAGGCCTTCGAGAAGGAATGCGAGATCGTCGAGTGTGCGCTATAGCAGGTGGTGGAGATGACGGCAACGGTGGCCACCCAATGGATGGTGACAGACATATACCATGTCGCTGCCAAGGAGGCGGTGAAGGCGGAGGCCATGGAGGCCGCATCAGCGGCTCTTCGTGAGATCCGCCACGAGGCGGCCATGACCATGCTGGAGGAGGTGGCCAAGGAGGCCGCAAAGTCTGTCATCCGTGAGCTCCGACACGCCGACAAAGCGCACAGCGACGCAAAAGAGGCGCTCGCGAGCACGTCGCCGACTCTGCAACGAAGGAGGAGTGTGTGGCTCTGGTCGTTCAGGCGGCGGTCGCGTGGGGTCTCGTCGATGCTAACGACACGGAGGAGGCGGAGGACGACGACGAGGGAGGGCTGATACATTGGAAACGTATCTATAATTTTTGATGCTCCATGCTTGTTTAGTATCTAAGTTGCTTTGCTTTGTCCATACTTTGAGGTGTTTTTATATGTTTTCTGGTACTAACCTATTAACAAGTTGCCATAGTGCCATTTGCCTATTTTCTTCTGTTTTTGGTTCTAGAAAGGCAGAAAATCAATATTCTTGGAATTGGATGGGACAAAAGCCAAAGTCAATATTTTACCGTGGGCAACACGAAGCCAGAATACGAGACAAGGAGGCTCACCAGCCTCGCCTCTTTTCCTATAAGAATCCCCCGATGCCTAAACCCTAAGTAACCGATCAATATTCCACGAAACCATCTGTAGCCGCCGCCACCATCGTACCTAAAATCAGGGGGGTCTGAAGCTCTTCCCGGCACCCTGCCGGAGGGGAGATCATCCCGGAGGACTTGTTCTTCATCATGCCAGCCTCCGGTATGAAGCGTGAGTAGTTCCACCTTGGAATACGGGTCCATGTAGTAGCTAGATGGTTGTATCTCCTCCTTTGTGCTTTCATGTATAGATCTTGTGAGCTCCGTTCATGATCAAGATCTAGTCTATTTGTAATCATGCATGTTGTGTTTGCGGGGATCCGACGGATATTGAGATTACTATGTCAGATTGATTAATGATTTTATCTTATTGATTCTATCATGTCTACGTTGTTTGTGATCTTGCATGCTCTCTGTTGTTAGTATCTATCTTGGCCAAGTAGTAGCTAGTGACTCCAAGAGGGGGTATTTATGCTCGATAGTGGGTTCATGCCTCTAGTTTCCAAGGGAAGTAACAGAATTCTCTTTGGTTGTAGTGTGCTATTGCCACTAGGGAGAAAACAACAATCTCTTGTTCATGGAACAAGTGGAATGTTTACCTTACACACTTTGCTTAAAGCAGTTGTATGTTTCTTGCAACTTAATACTGGAGGGGGTTCGTATTATAACCTGAAGGTGGACTTCTAGTCATAGATGCAGTTGGATGGCGGTCTATGTATATTGTTGTATTGCCCAATCGAATCTCATAGGATCTTTTTGTCTAGTATTGCATTGTTATCCCTTGCTCAGTCCTGTCAATTGCCCTGCTGTAATTTGTTTACCCTGCATCGCATGTTTGTTTATCTAAGGAGAACACCTCTAGTGAACTATGGACCCCGGTCCAATCTTTACCATTGTTACATCTTCCACTGTTATTGTTTACTTGCTGCAAACCATCATCACCTTTCACACCATATAGTTAATCCTTTGTTACAACAACCGGTGAGATTGACAACCTCACTGTTAATTGGGGGCAAAGTCTTGAGTTTGTGTTGTGCAGGTTTCCACGTTGCTTGCAACACCTTTGAGGCGTTTCCTTCCTCATACTGGTTCAATAACCCCGGTTTCTTACTAAGGGAAAACTTGCTGCTGTGTTTCATCATACCTTTCTCTTGGTGTTTCCCAATGGGGCGTCAACGCGCATCAAGACTTTCTGGCGTCGTTGTCGGGAGGCTAAGGACGTCTTCACAAGGGGAGTCCTCCTCAACCCTTCTCTTTACTTTGTTTTTAGTTTGCTTAGTTTCTTTTGCTTAGTTTTGTTTGCCTCTTTTTATCAAAAACTCCAAAAAAATTAGTCTAGTTTGGTTTGATTTCTCTTATCAAAAACACAAAAAAAAATTAGTTCCTACTCTAGTTGCTGCTCTGTCTTTGCCTTACTTGGTCATGCTTTATGTCAATGGATGGTTTCTTTGAAACTAGTTCTTATTGGCAAGGTGGGTTCATGGAAGAATAAAATAATTATTATAAGGAACACCGTTTGTCACAAAATGGTAAACACCTATGGAAACAAATTGATAAATTGAATACTATTGCTAGAGAGGTGTGCTCTACTTGTAATTGTACTTATTGCTTTGGTAAATCTTGTTGCTATAGGAGGTATCAATACCTCCCTTTCCAATGTGAGTATAATGATAATGTTACCATATCTTCTTATGTTAAAGGAAATTATGACTTTTATGATGTGGAACAAATTGAATAATTTATTTCCTTCAAGGGTGCATTTGAACTTGCCAGTTTGCTTGAAAATACTGATGATGCACCTTATGAATGAGGTTTATGAGATACTTAAATTTTGATTTGATAATTACAAGGAAGAAAATGGCTATATTCTAGAATATTTTAATAGATGCTTTCCACAAATGTAAGAGACTAATGCCTTGTAGGAGCCTATGGAAGAAGAAATTGTTGAAACTGGAAGCTCATGAGATGAAAAAGAGGAGGAGAGTGATGAACAAAAGGAGGAATAATGGATTATCTACCCATGCCTACCTTTTAATGAGAGTAACTCTTTATCCCTTACATTATTTGATTGTCCCCCATGCTTACCAAAGGAGGATAAATGTTATGTTCCTGTGGATCCTTTTGAAATATCTACTTTGGGTAAAACTTCCAAAGGTTTTAATCCCACTATTTTTGAGCTTGATAGAAATTATGTGTTTGTAGATCATGAAAAGCATCCTTTATGTGATAGTTATATTGTTGAGTTTATTCATGAGGCTACTGAAAATTATTATGAGAGAGGAAAATATGGCTGTAGAAGTTTTCATGGTCCAAAACGCTTCTCCATGTGCTAAAAGTTTTGAAGTTACTCTTGTTTAATCTTCCTATGTCTGTCAATTTTTTCTTTGTGAGTTTAATTCCATAAAAGATTCCTATGCATAGGAAGTGGGTTAGACTTAAATATTTTTTGAATTTGCTTCTTGATGCTCTCTTTTACTTCAATTCATATTTCTTATGCGAGCATCTTCTCAAACTATTGTGCCTAACTTAAAGGCGTTAAAGAAAAGTACTTGTTGGGAGCTAACCCAAGAGTTTTCTTTAGTCTTGGAAGTTATTACTTCAGTAATGACCTCTCCTTATCCTTTTTGTTTGTTTTTGTGCTAAGAATGACCTCTAATGAGAGGAAAGTAAGATTTGAGGAGTTGCTGTCCCGAAATAGATTTCTGTCCTCCACCATAAATATTCGTGAGGAGTCTCTGTAAGTCGGATTGAGCTGAAAATTAATGAATAAATCCCCCGGTATGTTATCTAACTTTCATTAGTTCCACACTTTTTTATTTGAGCAACAGAAGATTTTCTAAAAAATCGGTTTCTACCTGCTGGTCTGTTTTGACAGATTTCTGCCATTATTTCCATTTGCTTCTTATTGATTCCTTTTTGAGTTCCCTTTTGAGGAATTGAGCTTTTTGAAGGATTTGCTACAGTAGCTTGTGTTTTTAGTGAAAAGTTTTGTTATTCTAAAGCTAAATCCAAAGGTATATTATCTTTTGAATACACTAATGTTGCTAATGAAGATTGTGTGGAGTTTTGTATGAAGGAAAAATTTCAGGTGCAGAGAAAGAATGATGTAATGAGATAAAGAATGGACAAAAGCTTAAGCTTGGGGATGACACCCCGGTGTTACCCCAAGAAATATCCAAGAGGTACAAGCGTCAAAGCTTGGGGATGTCCAAGGCATCCCCTTCTTCATCAATAAAAAGCTCAGGTCTTTCTAGCCACTTCGTTTTTATTGTTTCATACACTGCTATGTTGTTCTTGCAGCGTCTTAGTTTTCGTTTGGTTTGCTTAGTTTGTTTATTTTGCTTGAATAAAGTAGTTTGGACCTCCGTTCTCGCTGTGTTGTTTCAAATAAGTCGATTGGTGTTGGAAAGGAGTAGAAAGTTCTTGCTTGAAAGTGCAAGAGGAGCTTGCATTGACTGTGACTTAGACTTTAGCATGACATGCTAGGTGTTTTTGACCTTATGCTTAGTGATTATTACTGTAGCATGTCTTGTTCCAAACAATTGGGATTGCTTAGCATGCCTCGAAAGAATCATGCGTTGTTTTAGCATACAAAAGCATAGTATTGTGGTATTCTCCACTGATACTTTGTTTGGGTTGACTTGGCACATGCTCACACCATGTTATGACTATGAACAAATCACCATAGCCTCTACAATCATTTAGTCCTTGACTTGTAGTACCACTCTATGCTTTGATTAGTAATGTTTTGTCGCTCTGCATGATTATGGTCATTATTGCTCTCTTAGTTGGTTGCTCCCAGTCTTTTGTTAGCCTCCACTTGTATGAGTAAGTTCTACTCATGCTTCCAACTCCAAAGAAACCAAGTTATTCCAAAATGTGCACTATAAATTCCTATGAATGGTGTTTCATACCATTCCAAGTATATTCTTGTTTTCAGCTATCTTTCAATTAAAAAATATTTTTTTATGTGAAAACTTAGTGATTAAAGCCATCACAAACTTGATGACACACTTTATATTCCTTGCCCCTAATAATCTTGAATCATTGTGTCATCTATGTTGTATACGCTTGCACTTATACGTTGGAATTAGCAGAACCATGTTGTCATGGGGAACATCTTCAACATTGCACTTGTACTTTGTAGACAGTTGATATCATGCTCTTTTGTCTATGGATGTCGCCGGTGTGAAATAAAGAGGGAGCTTGGAAGTACATGGAATTATGTATTTTGTGTTAGAGAAACGGCTGGGCCGCTAGCCTAAGCCATGCCTAATCATGGTGGAAACTTGCAGCATCACCATAATGAGCATTCTGTGAAGCATCCTTAATAAAAAGCTATGCACATAGTAAATAAAAAGATCACTGAGATGCTCATTTTATGTTTGCCTTGTCATTTTGGTTATGGGATAGCTCCTGTACCATGTGCAAGGGGTACCCCGATGGCGGTTCTCTATAATACACATATATTTACTATGACAAGAACTTACAGGTGACTAAAGTTGAGTAGCATGCGGTGCAGCCCTCGTATTCAAGGGACATGAGATTGCCAACTTATACTTTGTCAAGCATATACTCCGTAGTTTGTTCACCTTAACATTAATCACTTCAAGATGCTTATGATAGGGGCAATGAGGGCTGAAAGCTAACAAGTACCATAATTTTTGGAAGCTCTTTTTGATACTTGAAATCCCTGCTTCCCTTTATGAAGGGCCTTTCTTCCACTATTATATTGAGTCTCCACCTTCTACCTTTAGGCACCATTAAGAGAGCATAGTTGTCATTCTTAGTTCTATGTGTAGTGTCCCAAAACTTATCGATTGATGCATATTGTTGATATTGCTTGTTCTTGTGCTATTTGTATCTAGTCACTCTTATGAAATTTGAAGGTGTCATATGCATCTATTTGCTACTCCATGAGGGACAAGTTGAATGCCACTATGCCATGTTTTCTGTATGTGAAACAAACAAACATTTTTCAATGCATGTTATTCATGATCTTTGTTTGTAGTCTTTCATGTTGCATGCATAGTTACTTTGTCTTATTGTTAAAACTCCATATTTCATACACATGTTTAGAGTTCTTTGATCCCAGCTTTCAATGCTTGCAAATGGTTTGATCTTGGTTTTGATTGTGCATGTCACCTAAAAAATTATTATTTTTTCACTTTCCTACTCGAGGACGAGCAGGAGTTAAGCTTGGGGATGCTTGATACGTCGGAAACGTATCTATAATTTTTTATGCTCCATGCTTGTTTAGTATCTACTTTGCTTTGCTTTGTCCACACTTTGAGGTGTTTTTATATGTTTTCTGGTACTAACCTATTAACAAGTTGCCACAGTGCCAGTTGCTTGTTTTCTTCTGTTTTTGGTTCCAGAAAGGCAGAAAATCAATATTATCGGAATTGAACGGGACAAAAGCCAAAGTCAATATTTTACCGTGGGCAACACGAAGCCAGAATACGAGACGGAGGAGGCTCACCAGAGGGCCACACCCCCTGGCCGCGCGGATAGGCCCAACCCGCGCCTGGGGGGTGCAGCCGCCCTGGTGGCCCCCCTGTCTCGCCTCTTCGCCTATAAGAAGCCTCCGATGTAGAAACCCTAGGCACCCGATCAAAATTCCATGAAACCATCTATAGCCGCCGCCACCATCGTCCCTAGATCGGAGGGATCTGAAGCTCTACCCGGCACCCTGCCGGAGGGGAGATCATCTCGGAGGCATTCTTCTTCATCATGCCAGCCTCCGGTATGAAGCGTGAGTAGTTCCACCTTGGAATACGGGTCCATGTAGTAGCTAGATGGTTGTATCTCCTCCTTTGTGCTTTCATGTATAGATCTTGTGAGCTCCGTTCATGATCAAGATCTAGTCTATTTGTAATCATGCATGTTGTGTTTGCGGGGATCCGACGGATATTGAGATTACTATGTCAGATTGATTAATGATTTTATCTTATTGATTCTATCATGTCTACGTTGTTTGTGATCTTGCATGCTCTCCGTTGTTAGTAGCTATCTTGGCCAAGTAGTTGCTAGTGACTCCAAGAGGGGGTATTTATGCTCGATAGTGGGTTCATGCCTCTAGTTTCCAAGGGAAATGATAGAAATCTCTTCGGTTATAGATGTGTTGTTGCCACTAGGGAGAAAACAACGGTCTCTTGTTCATGGAACAAGTGGATTGTTTACCTTACACACTTTACTTAAAGAAGTTGTCTGTTGCTTGCAACTTAATACTGGAGGGGGTTCGGATGATAACCTGAAGGTGGACTTCTATTCATAGATGCAGTTGGATGGCGATCTATGTATATTGTTGTATTGCCCAATCGAATCTCATAGGACCTTTTTGTCTAGTATTGCATTGTTATGCCTTGCTCAGACCTTTCAATTGCCCTGCTGTAATTTGTTTACCCTGCATGCCATGTTTGTTTATCTAAGGAGAACACCTCTAGTGAACTATGGGCCCCGTTTCAATCTTTACCATTGATACATCTTCCACTGTTACTGTTTACTTGCTGCAAACCATCATCACCTTTCACACCATATAGTTAATCCTTTGTTGCAACAACCGGTGAGATTGACAACCTCACTGTTAATTGGGGGCAAAGTCTTGAGTTTGTGTTGTGTAGGTTTCCACGTTGCTTGCAACACCTTTGAGGCGTTTCCTTCCTCATACTGGTTCAATAACCTCGGTTTCTTACTAAGGGAAAACTTGCTGCTGTGTTGCATCATACCTTGCTCTTGGGGTTTCCCAACGGGGCGTCAACACGCATCAAGGGGGAGGAGGTGGACTAGCTGGAGGCGTCGCTCGCCGTCCCCGTGCAGATAGCGCAAGCGCTGGGCTGCGGCCCCAATGGTGCTCCGATCCCGGCTCCGGCTCCTTCTCCGACGGAGTTGCTCGCCCAGCAGGAGGCGAGGGACCATTAGGCCGCCGAGATGGACAAGGCCCTGGCGAACCGGGCGGCGAAGGACCAGCTGCAGGCGGAGGGCAGGGCGGCGGCTCGCGGCCATTCTTGCGGCCTCTCCGCGAACGTGTCCAGCAGCGGGCCATCTGGGCCGCTAGGACGGCGATCGACAGGGCCGGTGGTCGCGACAACGGTGGCCGTGGCAACGGCGGCGAGTAGCCGCCGCGCCGTCATCCTCCAGGAGTAGCCGTAGCTACAGGAGCAGGAGAAGCAGTAGCACCTCTCTAATTAGTTTGAATGTCCTTTTTGTAACTGGTTATCGTTAAGTACTAATGTCTCTCTTATATATGCGCCCGGGTGGCCAACGGACAGGACACCCCCACGCTGTCCGCCTACGTTCGGACCGACGCAACCGAACCGCAGATTAGATGCATACATGGGTCGAGTCGGACGTGTCACGCCCCGCTCGGACAATTTCGAACACGCGCAAACCGTTTGGGTCAGCCCGGTAAAGATGCCCTTAAAAAAAAATCTATAGGCAGGCTGACAAACTATTTAGCTTATAAACGAGAGGGGCATGTGCAGAGTAGGTGATGAGGTACTCCTAGCGGCGGGATCCAGAATTTAGCCAGTCCTGAACCACCACTTTTTATGGCTTAATTGTTGTCATTAGCAACTGCCGTTCGCTGTTCACGTATGCCGTGGGCGGGTCCACGTACGCACGGCTCCCATGTGAGCATGTCGCGTACGTGTGTTCCGGCCCTGGCGACGGCGCACCTAACGTCCATATCATATGCCACGTATGTACGAGCCCGACCCTCTTATCCTCGACCACCCACCGTTCGGACATGGACCATCTTGCATGTGATCGATCGTTACGTGCACTGGACCTCTCTCGGCCGGCCTTTTGACTGGAACAAAAGTTGACACCACCACCGTGCTCGCTCAACACTCTGTGCGTGTGATGCGCTACGAGTGTACATATGTATTATCTGTCTCTCTGTGGAATTAAAGTCTGAGGTGTCGGAGAGCGACCGACCAGCGCGATGCGATGCACGTACGTCGGCTAACATTCAGGTTAGCCGCATCAGGAAAGTTCCTAGCTGGTCGGCTGGTCCTATATATTCTTGACCTAGAAGAGAGACTTAATTCCTTATACGCAGTCGCTGAAATAGAACGAGATTAACCAAAAGATGGAGCCCGGCCGGCCGGTCGCGCGTCCTCTCCATGGCTTCGATCGCTGGCCACATGCTACAGCCGCTAGCCAACGCTCGCTCTCGTTCGCTTTCCGTTATCTCGGAGCAAAGCATAGTCGAAGTCGACACTCGTCGCATATGTAAATTATATGCAACCGAACCTATCAGAACGGATAATAACGAGCCGCACCAGACAGACGCTTATTACGCTAGGGCCCGGGAGGCCCCGCGTGGTGGCAGTTGTTTACTGCCATCCGCAATGGGTCGGCCCACGCCAGCCAGACTAGTTAGCTGAAGTAATACTATACAACTATAAAGAGATATATATATTTTTAGTCCTACAACTTGCACCACAGGAGAGTTTTAGTTCCACATCTTGTAAAGTGAGCAAAGTTAGTCCTAAGACTTGCAACTCGGGAGCATTTTAGTCCAATTCAAACGAATTTCTACGATTTTGACTAAATTCGTCCACATATAGGTCCAAACTCATTTGGCATCGAATTTTTGCAAAAGCGACCTTGAATATATTTCTCTGAAGTGGGCCCATCTGTATATATGTACCAATAATAAAATTTAAATGTAGAGGCGGGACTCGAACTCATGACTTGCGGCTAAGGAAAAACGTACTCCCCACTACAGACATTGTTGCTACGTGATAATATGCAGAACGATGTTTTATTATATACAATATTAATGTTTAGATGTTGGTTCACACGGGGACATAAAATACACAAAGGAGAGTGAAGTGAATCTTCGATTGGTTGAGTGTATACGTGTATACTCCCGGGTCTTTATTTTGGACATTCAAAAATACATGTTCTAAGAAAAATCTAAAAAAAGATGTAAAACTTTAATCCGAAATAATTTGTATTCTGGACAACATAGAAAAGAGGAAAAAAAAACATCCCTATTGTGTCGCCCCAGCGAGCGACCAGGGGGAAACCCTAATCCCGCCGGCATCAGCCACCCCTCCCGTCCCTTCCCTCTCCTCGCCATCGCCAAGGTGCGCTGACGGGCAAAGCCCGGTCGGCGTCGACGGCGGTGGGGCCTTATCTGACAATATGCTTAGTCCAGGAACGAAAGTTAAAGACAGCTAAAGCAGAGTTATAGCAAACTCCACCACAACTCTGACAAGGTAGAACGAAACAACCCAAGACTCGCCCCACACGAGAGGGAACACTGACAGAGCAAAATCACCCCAAGTCCACATGCAGCGAGTCTTCTTCTTCCGGGTGTGTCTTCAAATATTCCACCGTTGCTCTTCCAGCATGGGTCGACGAAGCATTGGACTTTCAGGTGGGTCGGCTGGTCCTATTCTTGACCTAGAAGAGAGACTTCCTTATGCACAATCGCTTAAATAAAACAAAATTAACCAGAAAATCGAGCTAGGTGGCGCGCGTCCCTCTCCTGGCTTCGATCGCTGGGCACATGCTGCAGCCGCTAGCCAACGCTCGCTCTCGTTCGCTTTCCGTGATCTCGGAGCAAAGCATAGTCGATCCGAACGGATAATAACGAACCGGGCCAGACAGACGCTTATTATTACGCTAGGGCCCGGGCGGTGGCATTTGTTTACTGCCATCCGCAATGTGTCGGCCTAATCCATCCACGCCAGCCTACGTTAGTAGATACTAGTATAATACCCGTGCGTTGCCACGGAACACCAATATTAATAATTATCTCTGTCAATGTGCTGACATACTTCTAGAATCTTTAGCTCCTTGTTTTTATTCAATTGGGAAATGGCACATTTTATTGTAGATTTATCATTATTCTATTAAATTAAATGCAAATGAGATCATAGAAACATTAACTTGTGATACAGCTACACCCAACCTAAAATATCGCAAAAGAATCTCTTGTCATTTACAATGAGCCGCTCATCCTATTTCTTCATTTTCACCCTAATTTTTTTTAAAACATATTTTTATTGGTAAAGTTACTCCCACCTTTTATTTTAAATTAAAACACTTAGTTTTTTTATTTTTCAGTCTAAAAATATTTTAAAAAAGGTTTTAAAAAATGGAAATAATAAAAGGAAAATGTTTTTTGAAGAGAAGAACTCAACCGGCTAGGCCAAGAGGCCCGGCCTGCCAAGCTTAGACCACCGCGAGCCTAGCAATCGCCCGCATAGTAACTCGGGAAACCACCACAATCATCCCGAACTTTTGATGTCGCCCCGCTACTCTTCTTTCTTCTCCTCAAATGGCCCCTCTTTGGCGAGTGCACAACTGCACAATCACATCCTATCGAACCCCACCAACCCCACTTTTCCATCTCTCCTAAATAGTTGACGCTTCCCTCCCCGTTAGTTGTTGCCGCTCCTCTCTTGTCCGCCTCCATCCCGCGGCGTCTCTCCCTCCTCTCTTGTCCTCGTGTAGAGCATGTCCACGACAACCGGCCCGAGATCGGCCCCATGCCTCCTTCCTCTAGCCGTCGTTCCAGACGCCTTCCATTGTGCCGTTGAGTCGAGCTCCCGCCCCTCGATCTCACCCCCTTTCGACGTTCCCTCCTCTCGAGCATACTCAACCTTGTCCTGCAACGCGATGCCTCGCCCCTGCAACACACTTCAACCTTCTTCTCTGATTCCTCCGGACAGCTTCGTGTGCCACATGTCCTCTTTGCTCTATTGGGCGCTAGCCTCGCGCACGTCACCTTGTCTTTTTGGACTGTGGGTTGATATCCAATTCGTCAGGGGGTATATTACAAAATTGTTGACGGACAAAAAATCATGGCGTACCACTAACCTGCGGGTTCCTTTCAATAATAAAGATTGATTTTTGTGAGGTAGCCATCGAATCGATTGGAGCAAGAACATTGCATGTGAAGATATCTTAGCACCGTCAATCATCATCAACCAGAAGAGTAAATCAGTTTATATGATTCTCGCGCATGCACGTGTTCATGTCTATCGACAAATCATAGCTAGCCACATTGCACTATGTCTTGTCGTTGCCGTCAAGCCACCTCCAACTGTATCGAGTCTTGTCTTCATCGTCGAGTGGACATTGTGGCATGCATCTCATCTCCTTCATGGTCCCGACCGGCTCTAAAAAGCTAGATTAGTAGGAATTGACATATAGGTTTCTTACATCTCCCGCCTGGAGCTTGAGATTGAAAACTACAAACCTATCAGGTGTAACGACATTGAAGAAATGATCGGCCGGTGTCCCCTTCTCTCTTCTTCACCGTCGAGCCATGTATTTGTCGTCGCCGGCAAGCCACCTCCAAACAAAATATCTTTCTTAAAAATCAGTAGACAATGTTCAGGCCTCGTTTTCCAAGTGGTAGGACAATTACCTTCATGGTCTATTTTATATATTTATTTCTGTGCTGAACCTTCATCATATATTTTATTTAAAGTCCAGCCCTATTCTCCAATCTACAACGCCAACAAAAAGATAAAACAAGAACAATACATTCTAAGGACTAAACTCTAAATATTCAGGACAAAAGTGTGACTTGTCTATAAAGATCTTTGGAAGACTTAACCATCTTTCATTCCCTATAGGTAACAAGCATATGGCAATGCCTCAACCAATGAGATCCAAGTAGTGGGATAATCCAACCCAACAAGAAATATAATTTTTCAAATACAGATGATTGTATTTATTTAGCATTTAGTACCACTTAGTTTGCAAAAGGAAAAGTTAGCTGAGGCATGCAAAATATGAGAGAATAGGACAACAGAGCAGCTCAAATTATATCACATCTTCAAATAAGATGGATATACATACGTTTCATTCAATTAGCCCTGAGGACACCAATTTCTGTAGATCAGGAGCTGCCATCGATAGCTCAGTGTTCGCTCTTGTTCTTCGTAAAGTAAGAGGTGAGTAAATCAGAAGGGGCACCGAACAAGACAAGGGAGTATCCATCTTCCAACTGCACTACTACAGGGGTCGACGGAGCTCGCATTAGTTTTTTTTTGTCTTGAATGAAGGAAATCAACGGTACTGTGAGAGGTACGGCCACAGGCACGACAAACAACTAAAGAAAATCTCCGACCGCAGCTACGATGAAGAAAAAGCATAAACAACACAATGGCACATCGTACTCCTAATATAAGATGTTTTAGGTTTATGAGGGAGATGTATCTAGACATTTTTTAGAGCATCTCCACTCGCCTACCCAGGAGGCCAGTCCGGACGCCGAAAATCGGCCCAGTCGAAAATCGGCTCAGTCGCGTACCCAGGGACCTCTTTTCGGCCGGATTTGGGCCAATTTGGTCCAGACTATCCAGGCTGAACCCAGATCCCGGGTACGCCCTGGGGATGCTGGACGCGGTGAATTGGCCGAGTGGACCAGCCTGTCAGCGACAGAAGCCAAGTCGCCCCCATCCTTCCCGCCGTTTTCTTTTTTCCGTCCTCGCCGCTACACCCCTCCCGCCATTCTTCCGGCGGAACTCCGCCTATAAAAGGCGTGCATCTCGCCATCTCTCTTCACAGTCTCTCACACCACCACAACTCAGACGGACGTCGGACGTTCGCACCTTTCTTCCTCCTCAACTCCGCCGAGAAGCCATGGCCGCGGGATTTCCCGACGGACGCACGATGCCGCCATGGGAAGCCCGGCTGCTCCGTGAGGCGCGCTATACGGCGCCGCCGGACACTCGTCTCCCCCTCGGCTGGCAACTCAGCGCTGGCGGGATCCCTGTTCCGCCGGTGCCGGCCTACGAGGACCTCGCCGGAGAGATCCTGGTGGCTATCGCCGACATGCAAGACCCGGATCTCGCCGGATAGTTCCAGGGGGCTATCGCCGACTTGCAAGATGCGGATCCTGACAACCTCGTCTTGTGGAGGCAGTTCTTCGCCGACAGGCGCCTCGCGGAACTCGCCCGACACAACGGTCCGCCGGGCTCGCCGCGTTACAATATGGCTTTCCGTCGCCGCTTCTGGAGCGTCATAAAGCACATCCAGGCCGGCAACCACCCCCGCCTCGGCCTGTAGATGCGGCGGCCTTTTCGTAGTTTTCAATGTAATATGTGTTTGCCCTACTTAATAAAATCCGCCTATATTCGCCCATATTTTGCCAAGTTTGACTGAATTTCGCCGAACTTGGGACTCGGTCTGGGTACGCGAGTGGAAAACTGAGCGTACCCAGGCCGAAATCAAATTCCGTCCGGCCACAAAAAAATCTAGATTTCGGCCTGGGTTCGCCCAACAAGTGAAGATGCTCTTAGTGTATAGGTTCAAATGAATCTATACACTAAAAGGTGTCTAGATACATATCATTCATAACCTAAAACATCTTATATTTCTAAACGGAGGAAGTACCTTCGTAGCTCATGCCGGCCAGAGAGCATCGCGGCCAAAGGCGGCAGGAGCACGTTCACGGTGGTGGCCACCACTGCCACAACATCTGCATCTCCATCCCTCACAAGAGATTCCTATTGGCCAAGATTAACTGCAAGACCCAAGCAACCGACACGGTAATTCTCCCAGAACCCAATCAAGCCCAGGTATGGTGCTGGCTCCAAGGTATACAATACGACGAGCCTACCTCGTCAAGTTCGATCTCGGCCGGCTCAATCGTGGCCCCTTGCCCGCAGGAGAGAGTGTGGGCAGAAGGAAGAGGGGTAAAATATGAGGTTTTCCTATGCTAGGTTGTTCCGGTCAGGCGGAGAGATTTACCCGTCAGCGCGGAAAAGAAGTTCAAGTTAGCGCTGCGATGATAAGCCATACAATACTGCACATGCGAGATTGAACATGAGTACATACGCGATCGAGAGTTGTTAAAATAAATTAAACGTGAGAGTAGCCACGAGATTTGGGAGTTGTTACCGAAATTTTTGTTCACACGAGAGCCAACAGATTACGCGGTATAAGGGGGCGGTGGCATTTTTCCTGTAATTTGTTTGATGTGTGACACCGTGTGACACCACCACTTTGCTTTTAATAGTAAAGATTATAGCTCGGTAGGGCAGGAGGGGAGGATGCTGCCATGCATGCATGCATATGGGGTTACTGTTTCCGGTCAAAGAAGCCACGTCTACGTCCCCGTACGTGCTGTGCTCCGTCCATCGCCTCTCGACCCCGGGTTAATTTAGTTTCTCCATGGTTATTTACTTAGGTGGCGGTGCACGTGACCAAGCGAGATCGATGTGGAGACGCGGTAGCAGCCGGTACTCGGTCGGGTCTATAGATCTGGAAGGGTACCATGGACGTACGCCGGGGTGTGAGGTGCTGCATGCACGGCAGGGCCTTTTTATGTGCGCATTGGTTCCTTGCCTCCTTCGGCCCGTCAGGATCCAATGCCGCCTGCGACCGACCGAGGCAACACGATACCTGCAGACGTGCACGCGACTACTGTACTAGTATGGTACTACTACATACAGTAGTGCGGTGGGACAAATACTAAAGCTGGAGCTGCCTTGCTCCTGCATACAGCATACACGTAGGGTCTGTCGTTCCTTCCTCCAATGAATTTTCCTTGCTATATCTTCCGAGCACCATCTCCCTAATCATCAGAAACCCTGCTTAACCATATTTTCCGGTCCAAGTTAGTACTACTACATCGTTAACTAACTATTAACCGGGCGTGAGTCATGTCATGGAGTGGTACGTCTTGCCCCTTAGTGTGACATGCATGCATTTGTTAACGAGGCCAGCGGCGTTTCCTTTGCTACCAAGCGAGAGCGATTCCCTTTGGCGCCATAGAAAACGCTCGATCCATATATATCGAGCAGGTCCATCTGTCTCGTCCTTCACGGACAGGTCTGCACGTTCTTGGTCTCATCATCAATTGCTCAAAGGACAATCCCGTAGTACTGAATTGCATAAGAAATGAATTACAGTATATATCAGATTTGTTGCCGATCTCTGGATAAAAAAAATTAAGAAAGGACGAAAGTCAGGTTTTTGAGCAGAAAACTTACTAGACGGTGGCTGAGCTCGAGTTGGTACACGTTTATATGCACAAATCTTGTATAGTTTCGTCATTGGGAGTAGTCTCCATGCGCCGTAGGTGGGTCCTTTTTTAGGGTGTTTTTCTTTCTTCAAACTCTATGAAAAAAGTTGTACAATTCCTCTTCTTGTAACGAAGGTAAGCTAATGAGAGTACATCATATATTGTAAAATCCTGAAAGAATGATGTTTTTGATTCGGTCACAATAAAGCAACCAACCAAGTTCTAGTTTGACACACAATATAATGGCTGATGTTTTCTGGTCCATTTGAAAAAAACTAGAAATAAAGCAATGCTTTGATAACATGATGCCTAATGATCCTTGTGGTATAATCTTTATGATTTGTCATTGGTTGACTTATTGGAGAGAATTGCAGAAACCAAACATTCAAAAGGTGCTGCTAGGAGGGGTTGGTATTCTGAAGATGATGGCCAAGGAAGTCTTTAGAGCGAGAGGCTGGTCTTCATTATGTCGAAGAATTGCCACTGGTTTGTCTTCATAAGGAATTCAGAGCGTGTGGATTCTGCTCGAGGGTGGTTGAACTTGTTGTCTCATTTTAGTCTCCGGCTACCTTTCTATGTGTTTGACATGACGAACACAGAAATGGTAATGTGTGATGCCTTGTAATGAACTCTTGTAGCCTGTGTTTTGTTAATGAAGAGAGACTTGTGATATGAAGCATGTTGTGATAACATGATGCCTAATGGAAAATAACGACGATAATTAATCAAAAATATGGAGTAAATAAATTACTATCGTCGTTAGCAACTGCCAGCCAGCCAGTGTTATTAGCGTAGGCGGGTCCACGTGCGTACGGCTCCCATGTGAGCATGTTGGTTGCATGCCATGCGTATGTGTTCCGGCCCTCGCAACGGCGCACCTAACGCCCATACATTTGCCACGCACGAACCCGACCCACCGTTCGGACATGGACCAGCATGTGCATGTGATCGATGGTTGGGAGAGTCTTACGTGCACTCACTCGACCTCTCTGCCTTTTTTTATTGGAAACAAAAGTAAACACCACCGTGCTAGCTCAACACTTTATGTTATGTACTTCGTAACTAGGAGGCCTTTAACCATGCAGGAGTACGTATATGCTGAAATAAAAGTTTGTTCGGCTGATCTTCTAAAATCTAGTCGTTTTTCGTGTTAATTTTAGGTCAGTTTTTTTCAATCTATCGATGTCATCATTGGCAATGATTGCTGCTTTAGTCGCTGGTTTTTTGGGACCACTTTCTTTCTATCTACTACAACAAGCTCTACTACGACAAGTTTTGCCCGGCTCCGGTGATAGAGGGACGATGACGGCGGCGCACCTTCGGCTCATGCTATTGTTCGTAGTCTTCGTTAGATAGTCCATCGATCTATTTGTAAATTTTATTATTTTTAATCATGTTTATATTACTGTTGATGATTATTGATAGATCGGTGGAATTTTCAAAAAAAAAAAAATTGCACTGTCGGAGAACGACCGACCAACGCATGCACGTCGGCTAGCATTTCAGATGAGCCGCATGTGGAACACTGGTCCTATTCTTGTGAGAGAAGACTTCCTTCTTCCACGGCACACTGCACTTCGGATCTGCTTTTAGATATCATCTCGAAAATGTCACGCGCGACTTTCATTGTACATTATACAGCATACGCTTCTTTCTATTTTTTATATCACTCCTCGTAGCAGATCTTAATCACGTACCATCCGTTTGCACTTAGCCAAAAAAAAAATTGAACTTTGCACTTAGCCAATTAGTTAAGCACACAGACGCTCTTTGTAGTTTAAACCGATCGAGATTAAACCTAAAGATCGGTCGCCGGGTCGCGTGCCCTTGCGCATGCCCCCCAGGTCCTACTCGAGGACCTAGCCAGCACTCGCGCGCTCTGCTCGCTCGCTCTCGGTCGATCGCTTTCCATGATCTCAGAGCAAAGCTAGCTAAATATGCGACGGATCACAATGGATAACGAACCGCACCCGACGCGTACGCTAGGCCCAGGGAGGTCGCGTGGTGGCATTTGTTTACTGCGCGATCTGTAATGGGTCGGCCTAATCCATCCACGCAACCCATGCATGCATATGGGTTTACTGTTTCCGGTCAAAGAAGATACTGTGCGTACCCGTGCTCTCCGTCCTCTTGCACTGCACGGGTGACCACGCGAGACGTGGAGACGCCTTAGCGGACCGGCCTGGTACCATGGACGTACGCCGTGTGTGAGGTGGTGCGAGGACTGCACGCACGGCAGGGGCCTTTTATGTGAGCATTGGTTCCTTGCCTCCTTCGGCCCGTCAGGATCCACTGCCTCCTGCGACCGAGGCTACACGCTGCCTGCAGACGTGCACGCCAGCACTGTGTACTCCTTTCCAGTAGGAAAATAATATACGTCCTCCGGAGGATTCCATCCCTCGGCTTGTTGCAACCTCCATACGTATGTGAGGCCTATCTCCTCTTCCTTGCCTTTATCCCCAGCCGCTCGTCTTCTCCCGCGTGCAGCCGCCGTCCAGAGCCCTCCGTCGCGTGCAACCACTGCCCAGCTCCGCCCTCCGCTATGCGCAGCCGCCGCCCAGCTCTACTCTCCGCCACCACCGCGGCCAGAGTAGGCCGCCGCCTCCTGCCGCCACGCACCGCCGCCGAGCTCCGTCCTCTGCCACCACCGCGGCCGGAGTAGGCCGCCGCCTCCCGCCGCCACGCACCGTCGCCGAGCTCCGCCCTCCACCACCACTGTGGCCGGAGTATCCCGTCGGAGCCCACCCCTCCGCCTCCACTCGTCTAGGACCTGTGTGCCGCTGCGCCGACAAGGAGGCCACGGCGGTGGTGCTCTCGTTTGTCGCTGGAGATGGACTTCACTGTAGAGATGCTCCCCTCTCTCCCAACTCCGGCGGGACCGGCGATTCAAGATGGCGCATCCTGTGCATGCTACCTACGAAGGATGGATTTTGCTACCGAAGGTCGGCACTGTTGCTACCCATGGCCGGCAACGTTGCTACCCATGGCCGGTGGCTTTTGCTACCCTGGGTATAAACCGTTGCTACCGACGGCATACGTCTCTGCTACCTTGGGTCTACGATGTTTCTACTATGAGTGCATGATATTGCTACCTTGGGCGAAGAGAGGGCTAATTTTGCTACATACTCATTTTATGTTTTGCTATGTATTTGTTTCAGCTTTGCTATATTGATGTTCTCCAAATGCTACACTTATTTCTGCACCTATGATTTTCTGTGAGATCCCGACGATGTCTCCGGCGAAAAATAAAATTATACACTAATACAAATATTTTGCTACAATTGTTCTCCGGTTTTGCTACATTAGCACAATTTTTTTGCTACATAGTTTCCGGCGAAAGTCTCCGGCGAGGTCAAATATGCTACATTAGCACAATTTTTTTGCTACGCGGTCGCCAGCGAGGTCTCCAGCGAAATCTTCGGCGAGGACCACTCTATTTTTCTATTTTCTAGGTCAAACAGTTTTTTGCTACATGTAGCAAAAGCGGGATATTTTATAGCAAATCGGGGTAATTTGTAGCAAAAGTGGGAATCTGGACAAAAAAAGACACATGTCACGCAGGGGACCGGGCGATCGAGAGGAGTTATCCTCGGGGGAACGCGTAGCACTCGCCTTTCCAGTACTGGTTCTTTTTCTCAAGGGACATCACCATCGTCGTCTCCTATAATTAACAGGAAACACTAACCACATTTTCCGGTTAACAATTAACTGGGCGACTCATGTCATGGAGTGGTACGTCTTGTCACTTAGTGACATATATACATTTGCTAGTGCCCAGCGGCCAGCGGTGTTTCCTTTGCTAGCAAGCGATTCGCTTTGGCGCCATAGAAAATGATCGATCGATCGATTGAGCAGGTCCATCTGTCGCATCTTTCACGGACAGGTCTGCACGTTCTTGGTTTCATCATCAAATGCTCAAAGGACAATCCCGTAATACTGAATTGCATACGAAATGAAAATGCTTACGGTTTTTTTTAGTAATACTTCCCTTTGGAAATCTGAGAGCTACTGCCGGTCTCCTGAAAAAAACTAAGAGTACATAACCAAATGGTTAGAAATATATATTAAAAATCTTGTATTTAGATAAACAACGCGTTAATAAAACCTAGAGAGCACATCCCATATATGGCTTGAGGCACTTTAGAAAGAAGAAAGAAAACACAGGGTTTTGAGCGGCAAACTAACTCGATGGCGGTTGAGCTCGAGGTGGCAGACATCTATATGCACATACCTAGCAGTTTCACTCGCCTGCCTCGGGAGTAGCCATGATGTCGTAGGTGGGTTCTTTTTAGGGGGCTTTTGAAACTCGATGAAAAGAGTTGTGCAAATACTATTCTTGTAATTAGAAGGCAATGGTCCCGACCTTCGGTCGAAAAACATGAGTCAAGTTACATACATGATTAAAAAAATCATAGAAGGACATCTGCATTTTGTCCTTAAGATCTACAATAAGTCCCAAATCTTCTGTTTAGACCAAGTAAACCCTGATCTCTCAACAAAGTTCATGTCTTGGTTAAAGAGAGGACGTCACTGACATGGATGATGGGTCGAAAAGTAGGTCCAGTCGGACTAAACTGGCACCCCGTCGACTAAATCCTAATCGTGTCCAATATCTTCCTTGACTAGGGTATCAAATCGCGTCCCTCCTCATCGGTTCTTCCAGACCCATGACATCCCTCCCCTTGGAGTCCTAAAATATTTAGCCCACATCGCCCTCCCTCGTCGGCCTACCCTAGCAGTATAGCTTGATCTGTGCGGCCTTTACTATAATTGTGCCATGTCGCACCACCATGGAAGAATCAAATGCCCAGTGTTTCCTTGTCTTTACTTTGTTCATTAGTTCATTCTATAATTGTTTGGTTGTTATTATGAAATTTTTTGTAGCCTTCGAACTAGGTAGTATGGCTGGTTATGTTAGACTCTGTTTTATGGATGGAAATGCATCATATATAAGTGTTTTGGGTTTTAGGGTTAGTCAGGGTGCAATGGTTCAAACTTGGTCAATTTAGTGGTTCATTTCTTTGTGCCCATTTCCTACTACATGTTTTCCACCTAACAACGACCTCTCCTCGACTATGGTGTGACTTTTTTTATCAAAGGATTGGGGTTTATTTTAGACCAAAGTAATGTTTAAGGACAAAAAGTAACACTTTAAAGAGTTGATGGACAAAACCTGGACTTTCCTCCGATGAAAAATAGTTGGCCCGTGTAAAAAACCCGTTGTTTTGGCCCAGTCCAACAAGGCGGACTTGGTGCTTTTACGCTGGTTTAGTGGGAAGAAGACCCCGGTGACTCATCGAACAAGAAACATGATGCCAATATGTGAAACCGCCATTAGACCAGTCATCAACTAGCCAATGATAGCTTATGTCTGGTCCACATCTTCTCACTTCTACGAATCGAAACACCTCCATGGTTGCAGTACTAGAATCCCGTAGGCCACCGTAGGTCTAGTCAAGAACTCCATAACAAACCAACAAAATCACTCTTGCCTCATCCCCGTGACCGAGCAGAACGAGTAAGCATTGCCAACCAAAGAGCATGAGTATTCGCCACGATCGTATCCTGGGGTATCGGCATAGATCTTCGTGCTATCTTGGTCGTTGATCAGCCAACACATTCCCATGCCAGTTTGTATATGTTTTTCTTCATTCTATATATTGTGTACACATTGTCACCATTCTGTACAGAGAAATCAAAGTGCTACATGCATAAACCCAGATCGGCTGAACAAATACAATGAGCTGTGCATGCACACTTATATGCACCAACGAGAAAATGAAGAGGTGAGATCAACCGATCGACCAGGACAGCAATAACCAAGTATAGATGTCACTGTCGTTGCGCATCTGCCTTGACGCCGAACGGACCAATTAAAGATGGCGCGGACAAGTTCGCAGCGGAGTAATTGGTTAATGAGGCCGATTCAATACTAGGTGCTCATACAGTTGTCTCGATTGAATGGTTAGCTACGTCTACGTCGTGGATTGCCAAGAAGTCTTTCGAGATTTGGTGCTCAAACGCTAGAACGGCGGATTAATTTGTTACTCCAATTAGATGCCCAAACGCTAGAACGGCATACAATAATAAAGTATAGTAAATGTTCATACGCCGGAGGGATTTACTGGCAATAACAGGCGCTTAATTACCATGGTAAACGCCGGTGCATGTACTTGCAATTATGCAAATTTTTAGTTTATTGCCAAGAAGTCTTTCGAGATATATCGCAATCCTCTGTTGCGTGCTGTCTGGGTGAGATCGGAGGAAGCTGCCGTCGCGGCGCAGCTCTCCACGTACGGGAGCGATCACCCAAAGAGATTCGCCTGCCTCCCACCCCTACGGGCTACGATCCCGAGCCACCGCCGCGCTGCCGCCCACACAGCCGGCAGCGTCGCGGCTCGCGCGGACGAGCCACCACGCGACTGGCCCCTTCCCCCACCGCGCACCGCGGGTGATCGGACCGCGCCAGCCCTACCCGCTGCCACGCGGGGCCCACAAGCAACCCCACGCGGTGCGCTCACCGCTCCACTCGCCCTCCGCCAGGTGGTGCCCGCGAATCGGGCCGGCCCGTCAGGCCCCGCTGCGTGCCATGTGCATGTGCGTGCGGACCCGAGGGAGTGCCGTTCTAGAGGCTTCCGATCCCGGAGCAGTAGACAGACGGGCGACGTGATGGCTCGCTAATTAATCAGTCCACGTCGCTTTCGTTACCCTCTTTTTTTTTAGTTTTTGCGTGAAATATTGTTTGCCGGACCAGGAAAGTATCGGGGGCTCTTTTGCACGAAAGGACCTACCTGACTCTCTTTTTGCGGACAAGCGCTTGCTGATGTTCTGTTCACCAGTCGGTAATATGGCGGTAATAAGGCTGTTCTCAGGGCATCTTCACCTGGCCATACAAACAGGCGACCCAAAAGCCAAAACCCAAAACGTTCGTTTCTATCTGTTGGGTTAGGTCACAAACGTTTGTTTCTCTTTTGGGTTAGGTCACGGTAAAATTTGGGTTGTAGTCCGGCTTGTCCGGCTAACCGCGCCCTCTAGAGCGACATATATCCGCGATTGGTCAACAGAAGAATGTGGCACGTGTGGGAGGACAAGCCCTCGGACCTTTCGTGTCCGCGTCCGATGCATCGGCAACACAAATTATGTGGGCCGATAGGTCGAGCCGAACGCGTCGGTCCAGCTGGATCGTGCCGCTGGAGAGGCCGCACACGTCTCGCACGTTCGACGGGCGCGTTTAGACGAGCTGGGTCGTGCCGGTGGAGATACCCTTATGGAGAAGCATGATAAATAATTCACAAATACGTACTCCCTCTGTCTAAAAAAGAAGTGACTTGCATTTGTCCAGATCCATATGTATGTAGATGCATTTTTAGTGTATACATAAATGTAAATCTAGACAAACCCAAGTCACTTGTTCATTCTTTCGAAGAAGAGTCACTCCAAGTCTAAAAAAAAGAGCCACTTACACTTAGGTAGTCATCTCTGGCAGGTTTATGACTTCCTTGTTAAACTAAACTCATTTGTAGATGGCACAAACAAAGACTAAGATTTGGCATCCTTTTCTAATTCTGCTTCAAAAGGTTCACCTGCTCGATTTATTTTCATAAACGAGTTTAAAAATTGGATTTTTCTTAAAGAGACGAAGCTCAAATCAAATAGATTCCACCTTGTACTAATCTCAACAAAATCCACGTTGTCAAAAACGAGTTTAAGCTAATTGTAATAGATCAAATAGATTGAGCTAGGAACAACACATAAACACAACGATGAGACAAGAACAATGCAAATCGTGGTCACCTTGAAAGAATGCTTTATACGTGACTCGGTGGTTCCTGTTTTGTATATTTTCTCTTACTAAAAACGAGGAGTTGTAAGATATATTCCAAACTCACATAATCACAATGCAGGAGTTCCATGAGCCAACAAGATTAACGTGCCTTGCATATACTAACCAACTCAATTTACTCAAAGACATGTTACCGAATAACTGTATTTTTTTGCGAGATAGAGCTAGAAACAAACACATGTATGACGGTAAAATGGTTTTGGTAAAACCAGATAATCTCGACTAGATCTACCTTAAGAGGGGATAGGCAGACTCGATTAGTTGTCAGAATGAGTATAGCAAATTAAAAGAAATTAAAGAGATGGGACTAGGAACAATCCATACACATGGTGATGTGTTAAGAAACATATCACGATAACATTTTGAAAGAAATGCGCGGCAAACGAGTTGGTGCTTGTTATTCTATATTTGTCGTTCTTTCAATGAAGCGGGGAGTTGTAAAACATATTACAAACTTTCTGATGCAATATTTGAAGTTTCAATTGTTACCTACGCAGTCATATGAGCCTTGGAAAATGCCTACCTACTCAATTTACTTTACAAAATGAGATCAACGAATTATTAAACTTAAAGAGGTCGAGCTAAAAAAAATGAACATGATGAACTACGACTAAACACAACTTTAGATGTTGTGGAACAATCGTATCCAAACCAAATTGGTGCATGACGTTGCCCGGTTTGACTCTTGGCAAAATTTATATGCCCTATTTTATGAAACGGATGGAGGAGAACGTAGGGTTAACACATTATACACTGAATTATGATGCAATAAGCAGATAAATAAAAGATTTATGATGCAATAATAACTAAGTATTTTTTGCAAACCGAAGTGGTCACTCCAGCCAACGCATACTCCCAACAAGATCGTAAAGACGAGACATCACACGTCCTATGTCACCTTGAATGGTCCAAAGCGGCGACGTAGTACACCAATGTGCAAGTGGCAATTTTTTGTCGTGATCGCAGGAGGCAAGACCCTCCCATACACCGGTACAGGAAATAAGGTAAATGTTCAAGGGTCATATCGCAAAACTGATTGGCTATAAGAGGGCGCGAAGGGGTTCAGATTAACCACGGCGTATTAGATTAACCCGTCCCTCTGGTCTACATCGAGTTAAGCCCCAGTGAACACAAGGGCGAGGAGGAGGAAAACAATATACCCGGAAAAGGACAAACGAATCGCGCCACCGCGGGGAGGAGGCGTACGGCGCGGCCGCCCGCCATCGGATCTGCGCCGGCGACTTGGCCGGCCGCCGGAGGAGGAGGTGGCTGTGTCGCTCCGTCCATTTCCCGCCCGCGAGCGCCCAGATCCGTCACGCCGGTGAGTCCTACTCCCCTCGGCTCGTGCTGAGATAGTGGGATGGCTGCTGTAGTCGACGGGGCAAGTGTGGACTCGAGATAGCTCACAAAACTTGGACTCCTCTGTGCTGCTCCGACTGAAATGCGCGTCGGCGACAGATTTCGCCTCGGTTTGTTCCCCTGTTCGGTTTAGCGCGCGACTCTTAGCCATCATCTGAGGATTTTTTTTTTGGCTCTGAGCTGTGCAGGATTCGAGAATGCTTGCGATGCGTGCGATTTGGCGTGTTCTGTTTTACACCTTTTTTTTTTTGGTTTTGTCGAGTTGAAACTGAAATGCGTGGGATTTCTGGGGGCTCGTCTAATTGACGAAGGAACACGCAGGATCCATGTGCGGTTCGTAGTTTTAAGCTGTTTATTTGCTCATGAATTTATCGTGTAAGATTGGTAGAGTGCGTGGACCGCGAGGTTTTTTATCTGAGCTCCTGCTTTGTCGTTTGTCCTCGTATTACCAAACCATCTAGGCGATTGGAACAAGAGGATTTGGTATAGGCAGCGAAGAGGGATTTGTTTCCGGTATGATTTTAGTCGAATTTTTTAATCCGTGTAGGGCCAATCGTTTTGCTCTGTGTGTGTTTTGGTGAGGGATATTTGTGAGTTCAGTGATTGGACTGTGCAAGCCTAGATCTGCCTATGCCTCTAGTGAACTACCACAGATAGAGATCAGTTGAGGAACTATTTGCTCTCAACTCTCAAGCACTGCCCTCAGTTTTACGGATAGAAGTTGTGTTGTTTCCTCTATGTGATCCTTATGTTTAATTTTTTATTAGATCAGGGAAGAGCGATATCTTCTGCTCTTATGAACACAGAGAAGGTTTATCATAAACAGTCATGATCATAACTCTTATTTTTTGTTATGGGAAGCTGTTTAGTTATCTTATTGTTCTATTCTGGCCAAGAGTGGGAGCAAGCCTTCATTTGTTACTGCCAGTGATATGTTTGCATATTTATGTCTGAAATGCTAAATATTTGTATTGGACGCTGATACTATCTGAATAAAGTTGAGATCTAAAGCTTACTATCACCCTAGGACGAAATTGTTTAAACATGTCTGGGGTTTATGGTACTCTATTGACTAAGTCTTTGGCCAATTTATTCTGTTCTAGTGAAGATGTGAACTCTAGATGTGCCAATTATCCAGTGTATTTAATCTTTAATTTGCTTAACAACTGCCCTGGGTGTATTCATTCTATGTCACGAATTTTTTGCTCCCATGCTATCAGCTGTCTCTTGCCATGACACAAGACTTGCTAGAAAGTAGAAATATTGAAATGAGCAAACAGGAAGATCTGAAGAGACTGTTTTGTGGCAGAACTCGAGGCTCTGTTTTATGATGTGCTAGACTAATTACTCAAAAGCTCATGTAAACTCATTCTGTTACCATCTACTATTTTCTTGGGTTTTGCTTTTATGTTCTTGTCCTCTGGATATTTGTCTGTCATGCTTCCTGAATTTATCATGTTTTTACATTTAAATTTACATCAAGAAAGCTGATCTTCTGGAATACTTATGGTATTTATTGTTGGCTGTTCCTTTTGCAGGGTATTTACCACTAATATATGAGATAAGAGTGCTTCCGGTTTATGCAGAGGTTGTGAAAACATCATCTATGACATACTGTTGATTGGTTGGAAGGGATCAGTTTGGAGTCTTCTTTCTTCCTCTTGCTACGGGTTTTCGCGCTTCTCTGTTGGACTACAGGAGAGGTGGAAGCAGATAAAGTCAGACAGGCAGCTCAACCATTCTATGTCCAGGGACTTGGACTGTCCTGTTCAGACACAAATGGCTGTTGCAGTCCTGGATCGGAGCTTTAGCAGTGAATATCCTGCAAGTAGCAGAACTGAGGGGAGATCATTGAGCTGGAAGAGAGTTTTTGTCCAAACTGATAATGGTTCTGTCCTGGGCATCGAACTGGAGAGGGGAGAAAATGCGCACACTGTGAAAAAAAAGCTGCAGATAGCCCTGAATGTTTCCACAGAGGAGAGCTCATTAACCTTTGGTGATCTTGTTCTGAACAATGATCTGAGCAATATTCGCAATGACTCACCATTGCTCCTCACAAGGAATCAGATGCATAGGAGCAGCTCAACACCTTGTCTCTCTCCTACTGGAAAAGATGTGCAACAGCCAGACCGTAGTGGACCCATTGCTATCCTTGGATGTTCAAGCCCTTCCTCTCAGATGAAGCAGCTGGCTAAGGATATTGTGAAAGCCATAAGGAATGGTGTTGACCCAGTAGCTGTTAACAGTGGGATGGGTGGTGCCTACTACTTCAAGAACTTGTGGGGCGAACATGTTGCAATTGTCAAGCCAACTGATGAGGAGCCATTTGCTCCAAATAATCCTAAAGGCTTTGTAGGGAGGGCCCTTGGACAGCCAGGCCTCAAAAGATCTGTACGGGTTGGTGAGACAGGGTTCAGAGAGGTAGCTGCTTACCTCCTTGACCACAACAACTTTGCGAATGTTCCTCCCACCATGCTGGTCAAGATCACACACAATGTGTTCAATGTGAATGATACTGTTGGCAGCAAAAATAAGATGTTCCAGAACAAATCACAGGCCGTGAGTAAGATTGCATCACTGCAGCAGTTCATCCCTCATGATTTTGATGCCAGTGACCATGGGACATCAAGCTTCCCTGTATCTGCAGTTCACAGAATTGGCATCCTTGACATCAGGATCTTCAACACAGACAGGCATTCGGGCAATCTTCTGGTCAGGAAAGTTGGTCCTGGGTCTGACAATTTTGGAGTGCAGACTGAACTCATTCCTATTGACCATGGTCTTTGTCTGCCAGAATGTCTAGAAGACCCTTACTTTGAATGGATCCACTGGCCACAAGCATCCATCCCTTTCTCCGAGGAGGAACTTGAATACATTGCAAAGTTAGATCCAGTCAGAGATGCAGAAATGCTTCGCATGGAGCTGCCTATGATCCGCAAGGCATGTCTGAGGGTGCTGGTTCTATCAACAATATTTCTCAAGGAAGGTGCAGCATTTGGCCTCTCTTTGTCAGAGATAGGGGAGATGATGAGCAGGCAGTTTACTGGGAAAGAAGAAGAGCCTAGTGAGCTCGAGCTTCTTTGCATGGAGGCAAGGAAGTGGGTCGAGGACAGAGAGCTATTTCTTCCAGAAGCCGGAGTCGAAGATGACGATGATGACTTCACCCAGTTCTCTCTTGACGGTGAGGATGATTCAGATGCATTTGAACCACCACCATTCAGCAAGTTTGGGCCCTTGAAAGCAAGCCACAGGAATCCGCTGTCCAAGCTAGACGAGTGCGACGAGGAAGATGATGAGGCCAAGGAGGTTATCAAGGATGACGCTGACCCCTCTAACGGTATGTTTCCTAAGCTGGTCCCTTCCGTCTCAAAGCTGTCTGCATCGCTGAAGGGGACTGGTTTCTTCGGGAAAGCTAAAGCCTACCACGGACACCACGGAGGCATTCCGAAGAGCAAGTTGGGTGCTAAGACTAACTATAGTGGAGAAGGTAGCATGCTGCACCAGTCTGGCAGCAGGAGCGCGAACGAGATGCTCCCGCCCAGCGCCAGTTTTGTGAAGCTGTCGGACATGGGCTCCGAGGAGTGGAATGCGTTCCTCGACAAGTTCCAGGAGCTTCTCCCGAGCGCTTTCCAGGCACGGAAGCACGCTGCTGGTGCCGGCCCGCGTCCAATGCAGAGGCTGGGCACTTCCTGCCAGTTTTGAAAGGTAGTAGAAGAGAAGCTATTATATACCAAAAAAAAGAAGGGTAATGTAGACCGGACCGAGGCGTGCAGCAGGCAGCAGCAGCTGTTTTCTTCGCGGCAGCAGCCGCAGCTCTACCCACTCTACGCGCCGTGTTTGGACTTCGGAGAAGATAGAGGAATAAGACCGTCCCTTGACATATGTTGTTGTTGCAGGAGTGTGTGTGTGTGTGTCGTTGCGTTTGTGCATAGTTTTTTGACATATCAGAAGACGGTTTGTTCTTTCATTTGTATATATACGAACCGAGCACCTCGCCGGCGCCGGGCTCCATCTCTCAGGCTTTGAGGTGACCTGGTGGTGTCTGAGTGTTGCTGGCGCCGCCGGTGTTACGGCTTTGCCACTGTACCATTTCCGAGACTCTCACCATAAATAGTATGCACTTTGGTGTTGCTACCTGTATGCACATGAATACCATCTCTGTTTACATCTGCGTGTGCTTTCTATGCTTTGCTGCTTTTGTTGAGCGAGCTGGTGATATTGTGAGATTCATTGATACGGTCTGAAAGGAATGACCTGGAACTCGCTTCAGAAAGCGTCAAAAGGATCTGCCCTGCCGTGTGCGGCAGAAAACTTCCACGGCTGGCTGATCCCATCGTCGGTGCGGGATCACGACTTGCCGAGAAATCTAGTTACGAAAGCGCCAATCTATTGACCCGTCTTCTTCTTCTGCCCGCGACGTATGCAGCTGGGAAGTTGGGACTCTTGGACTGGACTGGACCCTGGGGAGTGTCGTGTCGTCGCCTCATCCAGTCATAATCCTGTGGTGTTTTCTGCCACACCTGAAGTGACATTTTGAAGCCCTCCTATTGCCGTCAGGTTAGGTGGCCGGTCCGTGTCACGCGCCAGAGACCCACCGGTGGACGTAGCTTTCCAGCATCTGGACCGTGAAGTACTAGAAAAAAAAGTCTAAAGAGCCTGTCACGTAGACCGGAAAATTTAGGCGAATATGGTCATGTCTGCAGTCAGTTCTGCGGAAGGCGACGGACGTCCACCGGTCGGTCCAGGTGATGTGTGCAACAGCAGCGACAGGTGTCTCGCTCCCGCCCTCTATTATTGGCCCTATCGCGGCGCCGGCAGCAAGCTAGCATGGGCATGGGCGTGGAAGTGCGGAGGAGCTCGCGTGGTCCAGTTCGCCACGGCTGCCATTGGCTCCGCGCGCAGGTGCAGGCAGGCCAATTGGCTGCCTGCTACGTCAAGGCGAAGGCTGGCTTCTTCCTCTGATTGGGGATGGGAGAACCAGAGCCCCAAATCGGAAGCAACGAATTAGTGATTGCTGAAGAGACTGCACCCGGTAAACGCCGTCTCACCTGACGGTCTTTCAGGGAGCGGCCCATGCGAAAGATCGGTGTAGGACTCGTTTGGTAGCCCGCAGTTCGTCCGAGGCAGGCCCGCTGGAGACAAAAATGTGCCCCGTTTGGATTCCTGCAATTGACGTTGGGTTTGCGCCAGCAAAACTGTAAAGAAGCTCACAGCCAGACCCAGCGATAACACTTGAATGCGTTTCCAACGAGTCACCCTCGTCGTGCGCCCAACGAATGCAAAAGCGGTGCTCCCCGCACGAGGTCGCCCGGCTATGGGGCGGGCGGGAATTTCCACTGCAGTGAAAAAGGGGGTGGGAGACATTCGCTCACCTCCTACCAAAACACTCCTTCCCTGCTCATCGCCAAAACCAGATCCACCATTCTCCTTTCCCCTTCCCAGGGCATATCCAGCCATCGACGACGACAACCTTCCCGTGAAGACTACTGCCTCCTGTTTGTGGGGTTGTCCCTATGGTTGCCATGCCGAGCTGGGATGACAACGACAGCTCGAGTCGAACGTATCTAGGGATAAGTTCAAATTTTCCCAATTCCTTCATTCAGTTAGGGTTTGCTAGCAATTTGGGAATTTTTGATTTGGCATCGGACCTAACGGACATGGACTATGGTCCTGACTGCATCGAAGATCCCACCTTCTTCAACATAGCACAAGATTGTCCAAATGTGTGCCACATCCACAAGATTGAACCTGCCAGACGTGTTGGTGCTTGTGTTGTTCGTGCTTGTGTGTTGTTCATGCTCACATTTTCTTCATGCATGTGGATTTCCTCTTTATGTTACGTTGTTCCGGCTTATGGTTTTCGTGCTTGTGTGTTGTTCATGCTCTTGTTGTCATGCCTATGGTCTTCCTCGTGTTATTCTTCTCATGGTAGAGCAAGGTGGTCATAACAGGCTTCTTGTGGCAACTAAACAAGGAGACTCTGCATAAGATGAGCCAAAAGTGTGATGCACAAGCAATCAAACAACATGGACATAGTAGCCCAGTCCATCAGGGGCGGACCTAGAATTTTTGGTACCGGTATTCAAAATTATAATAATAAATTATTATTGTATAAAATAAATTTTAAACAAGAATGAGACATGAGCAACTGTTTACATGTATGGTATATTTTGAGAAATCCTCTCAATGGTATTTCTGCTCGAGGAACATATGAATTTACCAAAGCAGTATTGACTATGTAACTACATACAAATTTCTAACTATGAAAACTTAAGAGTAGAACAAACATCAGATGGGCTTTCTACAAAAAAATACATGCAAAATGATTATTTTGAAAATCAACAATAGTGGCAAAAATGGGGGTCGAACCTTGAATCACACGATTCAACAGTTATTTCTAAACCAGTTAAGCTATAACATACTGAATGTCAACATTGAATAGTTTACTTATATTATATTTTCCATAAAGCATTTACATACTTATATATTTTTCAAAATATTTGGGTATTCATCTGAATACCTTTGAATTGAAGTGGGACCGCCCCTGCAGCCCATTCACCCACCCTAACTGCAGGCTACCAAACGGAAAGCAATTTGTAACCCAAACCCTCTATGTGTGATTGGCAGTGCCCATCCCAACACTCCCTAATAAGCGAGACAAGAATGACATGCATCTGCTGGTACGAAAGCTTGATGATGCAGTCCGCCCGTCGGAGATGATCCTAGACACGGTGCCAGTTTGGGTGCGTGTGTATGATGTGCCATGGGGCAAGCAGAATAAGGAGACGGGGATGGAGTTTGGCAAGTGCCCGGGGAAGGCGCTGGAGGTGGATGTTCTGAAAAGTGAACAGGAAAAGAATGAATTCTTGAGGGTGAGGGTAGAATTGCTGTATAGTTGAAGGCTTCAAACACAGATTAAAACAGGTGTTAAGGGCAAGAAGGGAGTGGTAGCGACCTACAAGCTCAAATATGAGCGTGTTCCGTATTATTGCTACCATTGTGGCTTCATGGGACACAGGGAGGAGGAATGTGAGAAACGAAGGCGGGGTGTACCATCCCTGGAGTACAAGGCGTATGAGCTACGCTGCAGCCCTTACAAGAAGTATATGAACCGCACACACTATGTCCCACCCATGGGCAATGCACCAGCAAAGAGGGGACTGAATTTTGCAAGCTTCGGCAGTGCAGAATCGCGTTCACGTGCAAACCAGAGGCAGGGCCGACAACGTCAGCCGGATGAGGAGGGGGAGAGGGTTGATTCCAGAGCCTCGTCAGATAACGAGATGCCGCCACTTGTTGATGCAACCCCGCCGCATGAGTATAACCCCGTGCCAGTGGACGTCCAGGATTATTTTGATAACCAGCTCCAACCGTTGCAGGAGGTGGAGCAACAACTGTCTACTCAAATTGAGGCTATGCAGATGGACCAGGTAGTAGCCCAGGGACGGGGGGACAGCAGTGTGGGGCCAGATTAGAGCCAACCAATTATCCAGTTTCCTGAAGAGGACGAGGATCAGGCCAAGAAGAAAGCACCGGCGGAGGTAATTCGTGGGATGGATAGGGTGTCTATGCCTGGGACATCCAAGGGCACAGAGGCGCACTCCAACCAAGGGGCTAGAAAGAATGCAGCGTCACTAGGCACGTCAGACATGATCCCCACACTGGATGGTCTGAATGACTTGACTCCGTCATATGGTGACTCAGATACTTACATGTCAACTGCTAACCAACTCCCATGCAAAAGAACAGCGACAGAGGTGAAGAAGGTGTGGCTTTTTAGGAATGATCTGGCCCTTATTCCTTTTGAACAACCGGATAGGGGTGGTGAATAGAAAAGGAGCTGTGGGGTTGAGCCAGGGCTGATGGAACCCGGGGCTACAGGGGGAAGATCGCACGCAGAAAGTAGGCAGGGTCATGGTGGAGGCCGTGGTGGAGGCAGAAGCAGACGCAGCCACAGGTGGGTTCGGGAGGACAACGCTGATGAACCAACTAGGAGGATGGGTCTGACTGGGCACCGTAAGCCCAGCAACCTGACGAAACCGAATTCCTGGTTTCGTCAGGAGAAATGAATTGCCTTGCTTGGAACTGTCGGGGAGCCAGGAATGCCCCGACAGTTCGCGAGATCGTGAATCTTTCCCTTCGTTGGAGTCCTAAGTTAGTCTTTCTTTGTGAAACCAGACAAAATAAGAATAAAATGCGTCGTCTTCGTCATAGGTTAGGTTTAAGGGGTTTTGCAGGCTTTAGTAGTGAAGGTTTTAGTGGTGGTCTTGCCCTCTTTTGGCATGAGAGTCTGGTTGTAGAAGTGCAAGATATTAATAAAAAATCTATTGATGTGTATATCCGTGTTAAGATGGGCGCACCTCAATGGCGTCTCACTTGTCTCTATGGAGAACCTAGGGTTGAGAATCGTTATCGCATGTGGGATGCTTTGCGTAACCTAAACAATAACACAAACTTACCTTGGATCGTCCTTGGTGATTTTAATGAAGTGATGTGGCCAGAGGAACATATGTCAGCTACGTCCAGAGGGGCTAGTCAGATGAGGGACTTCCGTGAGGCGCTCCAAGATTGCAACCTGCATGATCTAGGATTCTCAGGGGTTCCCTTTACTTATGATAACAAGAGAAGGGGCAGTGCGAATGTGAAAGTGCGTCTCGACAGGGCTGTCGCATCACCAACATGGCGTGGCATATTCAGTGATTCTAAAGTAGAGCATTTAATCTCACCATGTTTTGATCATTTACCTTTGTTGGTGAATATTATGCAGGATGAGGCCCCAAGACCAAAACAGCCAAGAAGGCACTATGAAATCCTCTGGGAGAGAGCGCCTGAACTAACAGAAAGGATAAATGAGGCTTGGCACAATGCAGGAAGTAAAGAGGATCTTGGGGCGATCGTGAGGTGCCTTGATAGAGTTATGACTGACTTGCAAGCCCGGGGCAAAGCCAAATTTGGGAACACAGTGAAGGAATTAGAAAAAGCACATTTAGTGCTGGAGGAGCTCCATGCACATAACAGCGACCAAGATGAAATTCGGCGGGTGACATACCATATGAACGAGCTTTTGTACCGGGAGGAAATGCTTTGGCTCCAGCGCTCAAGAATAAACTGGCTAAAGGAGGGGGACAGAAACACAAAATATTTCCATCAGAAGGCTATCTAGCGTGCAAAGAAAAATAGGATAAAGAGGCCGAAGGACAGCTCGGGAGTGTGGCATGAGGACACTAAAGAAAAAGAGTCGATGGCCACAATGTATTCAAGGACATGTTTAACCGGGACCCAAGCTTGAATCATGAGAACCTTGTTTCCCTGTTTCAAGAAAAGGTCACAAACGAAATGAATGATAGTCTCCTGAAAGATTTCACAGATGAGGAAATTGGTGATGCCCTTTTTCAAATTGGACCGCTGAAGGCACCAGGCATTGATGGCTTTCCAGCACGCTTCTACCAACGGAACTGTGGTACGCTCAAAACGGAAGTGACTAATGCAGTTAAACTGTTCTTTGTGACGGGTAAGATGCCTGCTGGAACCAATGATACAGCTATAGTCCTTATTCCGAAAGTGGATGAGCCTGAAACGTTAAAGGATTTTAGGCCAATCAGTCTATGCACGGTCCTGTACAAAGTTGTGGCAAAATGTATGATGAACCGACTAAGTCCAATATTGGGGGAGCTTATCTCTGCAAATTAAAGTGCGTTTGTTCTAGACAGACTAATCACTGATAATGCCTTTGTGGCTTTTGAATGTCTGCATTTTATGGAAAACAATATGAACCAAGATAATAACTTCTATGCTTATAAGCTGGATTTATCTAAAGCTTATGACAGGTCGACTGGGAATTTCTAAAGGAAGCGATGAAAAGGTTAGGCTTTGTTCACAGATGGGTTGATTGGATAATGGAGTGCGTCACCACCGTGAGATACCAAGTTAAATTCAATGGAGCCCTCCTGGATTCGTTTTCTCCTTCCCGTGGTCTACGGCAAGGTGATCCCTTGTCGCCCTTCCTGTTCCTGTTTATTGCAGATGGACTGTCACTTCTTCTCCAGAGGGAGGTTGCCCAGGAGGGCATTACACCTGTACGCATCTGCCGCCGTGCTCCAGGGGTCTCTCATCTACTGTTTGCGGACAACACCCTGATATTCTTCAATGCTTGCCCCCTGCAGGCCGAGCGCATTAAACAAATTCTCTCTGATTACGCCATAAATACGGGACAGCTGGTCAACCCCCAAAAATGCTCTATATACTTTGGGAAGGCCTGTCCACTAGCCACGAAAGAAGGAGTCAAAGAAATTCTGGAGGTCAGCCAAGAAGCTTTCGATGCAAAATACCTCGGACTGCCAACCCTAGAAGGACGCATGAGCAAAGAGAAATTCCAAAGCCTCCATACAGCTCTAGCAAGGAAACTGGTTGAATGGAACGACAACTACCTTACCCAAGCGGCTAAGGAAATTTCGATTAAAGCGATCGCCCAAGCCTTACCAGTGTATGTCATGGGGCTTTTTAAGCTTCCATATGGGCTGTGTGATGAATTATCACAGATGATCCGCGACTATTGGTGAGGCAAAGAGGATGGGAAGCGGAAGATGCACTGGATCTCCTGGGATAGTCTGCTTAGACCAAAGAGCAGAGGGGGACTGGGGTTCCGCGACCTCCGAATGTTTAACCAAGCCCTGCTCGCGAGACAAGCGTGGCGCCTGCTCCAGTGCCCTGACACACTCTGCGCCCAGATCCTTAAAGCAAGGTACTACCCAAACGGATCGCTTCTTGACACTGTTTTTTCAGGGAACAAATCGGCTACTTGGAGTGCTATCGAGCATGGACTAGAGCTGGTCAAAAAAGGTGTTATCTGGCGAGTTGGAATGGGGACAACTATCCGGGCATGGCGTGACCCTTGGATACCAAGAGCAACGTGTTACACGACTATCTCACGGCAAAGACAATGTAGGTACAAATGGGTCTCTGACTTCATTGACCTGGATGGGTCCTGGAATACTCCACGGCTCCAGGAATTCTTCTTACAAATTGTTGTGGAAGCAATAAGGAAGATTAAACCGTGAAAACACAACAACCCTGACTTCATCGCTTGGCAGCCGGATAAACGTGGAATCTTCTCAGTTCGAAGCGCTTACAACCTGGCGATGGAGGCTCATATGAATGAGAGCAATGTTGGTGCCTCCAGTTCTAGACCAGGAGGAGAACGCCCTATATGGAAAAGCATCTGGCAGTGCCTTGTCCCCCCTAAGGTACGTACGCTTGCTTGGCAGATAGCACGCAACGCCCTGGCCACTCAGCTAAATAAACGCCAACATGGCATCGACACACCAGCATCATGCCTAATTTGTGGTACAGAAGAGGAATCCACATCCCATGTCTTCCTCCGATGCCCCCGTGCGGTGCGTCTATGGCAAAGGCTCACATCTGATTGGAGGTTGCCAAAGGTTGCAAGTATTCAGAACACCGGAACAGAGTGGTTACTGATCTTGCTGCAGGAGATAAATGAGACTCAGCGAGCGCGGGTGCTAATGCTCCTATGGCGTATCTGGCATGCGCATAATGAAGTGACCCATGACAAGGGCCTGCCCTCCATCGAAGGCTCGGCCATATTTCTGATAAGTTATCTTGACTCATTAACTCTCCTGAAGCAGCATCCAGGTGTCGACCCAGCGAAGGGCAAGGAAATCATCAACCACGAAGCTGGGATGCAGAAGCAAGTAAAGAACACAAGAGGAAGACAAAAGGAGCCGCCTGACAAATGGGAAAAGCCATCGCCGAGTCACACAAAGATAAATGTTGATGGATCCTTCATGAATGATGGTTCTGCAGGGGCTGGCATGGTCCTCCGAGACAGTCAAGGTACAATAATATTTGCTGCATGTCGACAGCTGCTACACTGCACGGACACCGTGGATGCGGAGTTGGCCACTCTAGAGGAAGGAATCAATTTGGCGATCAACTGGACGGCGTTACCGATCCAGGTAGAAACTAATTGTGCTGAAGCTTGCCTACCGCTGAGAGAGGATACACCCAATATGTCAGTCCATGCGTCGCGAATCCATGCTATTAGAGAATTTCTGAAGGAGAAAGACATCAGAGTTGCTAGAATCAGTAGGAATATAAATACTGTAAGTCATGAACTAGCAAAGTTTGGTAGGGCTCATCCTAGAACAGCTGTTTGGTTAGGCAATTTTCCCCTTGAAATTTGCGCTCGAGCAGCGGCTGATTGTAACTCTACCATTGTTTAAATAAAATCTTTTTCCTGGCAAAAAAAAGAAAGAATGACATGCATGCTAAACGCGCCTGTAACGGCTTTCATGGGCCGTGAGCAAAATTGGCCTTTCAGTAGTTCACAATCGATATTTCTTCTCCGAGGAACCCTGGAAAGTCAAAGGACCACGAGGATTTGCAACTCTCAATTCCTGCACCACCACATGAGAGTGCTGAAACCTGGAGTACTACCATGAGAGGCAAATTCTTTCATTCTCTGTTGTTCTCTGCAACTTCAGAAATGTTGATGACAGATTATAGATGCTGCATCTCCAATCCAAGCACGGTGCAACCAAAACCGCCCTTTCCTGCCCACCTCAATCTGTTCCGTTGAGGGTCAGGAACGGGCTCTACATCCGGCTCGGGGAGTTCCTCTCCTCCCCCTACCAAGCTAGTTAAGCTAACCATGTGCTAGCTAATATATGTAACCAAGCCTACCCCTATCTGTATATGTCAAGAAATGTAAACCTAGAAGAAACAAGCTAGGCTACACGTATCTACTGAATGCAGAGGAGGTTACGCAGCAATGCAGCATCACTCAAAATGCCTAGCTAGGGCTTCTTCTCCGCGAGGTCATCCAACGGGGCGTCGTTGTTGATGGGTCCCCGGCTGTGGGCATCCTTGTACACGGAGTAGTCCACCCTCAGCATCTCCGCCGCCACGGTGGCCGCGTCGTTGTGGTCGCTTGCTCCTTGATGAAAGGTGGGACGAGTTGCTGATCCCTTGCTCCTCCGATTACCCTGAAAATGAACTGAGACTATCAGTACATAGTAGGAGCTGAGGAGATGGTCGGCCGTGAGCAAATGTGATGTGGCCATGTGCCGCCCAAATGCCTGTAATGCTTGCTGAAAATATGTAAGATGGTGTGAGATGTACTTGCCTTGTCATGTACAACTTCAGCAGACGCATGATCTGCTTCCTGATTTGCTCCTGCAACAACAGAAATGGCGCTCGTCAGACAAGGTCATTCAGGTGTTCAGTGACGTGGTATCAGAGAAAACAGAACAGCTAAATTGCGCTACTTCACTACACTACCCGTTTGCAAAATACCAGTACTAATTACAAGTTCAAGCCGGGGGAAGATGAACTGGAATACATCAGGTAAACGACACAAGCTTTGCCTGTCTAAATGGATAAGCACTACCCGTATGACTACTACTCCCTCCGTTCCGAAATGTAAGTCTTTTAGTAGTTAATTTTGAAATGCTAGAAAGTCTTATAAGTATTTAGGAACAGAGGTAGCACTACGGTAGTGTTACTTCAGAGAAATATAGTAGTACTGCTAATACTGCAGTGTGCTCTAGCAAGAAACAGTGGCAAGAACCGAGAAGAAATGTTTGCCTTTTTGTTTTTGTCAGTTATGATATGATGGATGGGTTCTGGCGGTGTAGTAATCGGAATGGAACGGCACTTGGCCGGCGAACTCGCGCCCGCCGCCGCCGCTCCTTGGCCCGCCACTTACGGCGACCTCTACGGTTTTGACTCCTCCATTGGCATGGGCAGGGTTTGCACCTGTGTTCCTGGCTCCCACCGCCTCGTCCTTTTTCCTCTCGTCTCCATGCACTGGACTTGCCATCGCCCTTCTTCCTGTCAGGTACCATTTCGGGCCCGCATTGTCGCTCAGCCGCTCCTGCATTTCGTTGAGGATCAGAAATGAAATAGACCATGGGCAGTTCCCTAATAGTAGTGACTATTGCAGTGTGCTCGTGAACACTTGTAGTAGACAGTGAGTAGAAGATTGTGTAGAAAAATTCCACTAACCGTGTTTGCTTCGGTAGACAGAGCAGACAGTGAGAGCAGGAGCAGCAGAAGAAGAACACTGCTCCCTGCACACCTCATGATCTTGCCACACCGACCCCTCCGCCCTCAACCACAACTTGGCGAAGAGGAGCGTCCTGCCAACTCTGAGCCGGACAGACGGACGGACGATGGATCTTCGAATGAAACGGAAAGGGGAGGTTCAGGTGACAGTGCGGGGGTTTTATAAGGAGCTAGTAGAAAGTTCAGAGGAACCGCGCGGCGAGCGATGCCGGTCAAAGTAGGGAACCAGCCAGGCAGTGCTGCATATATTCAAACCCAGCAGCGTCTGATCTGACAGCGCCCAATATGAAACTCCGGTTGTGCGCTTTCCCCGCTTCCTTTCTTAATCCGCGCACTGTCGTCGCCCGCTCGCTGATGCCGTGGTCCTGGCTTTAGATTAGACTGGCGGTCGCTTGGAGCATGGCGGAGCCGATCTCGTCCTGACGCTCGCTCGCTCGCATTGAGGCTTCTGCTGCGTGCCTCCGTGCATCTGCCTCGGCGCTACCGATGCGTACGAAGGCGGGAGCTTCTTCTATTGTTGTCCCTGGCAATGCGCCGCCGTGCGCGCCACGGCGAGGCGTGTTCCTGCGACAGACAGAGCTGTCCTCGGATCGAGGAGACCTTGCGTGTCGTGCGTGCGTGGGCGTGGGGGGTGAAGACTGATAAAACAATCAATCTCCGGCCCGTGCGCGCGAGATCCGGCTTCCGACGATGTCTTTTGGTGCCTTGTGGGGAGATCGCTAGCTCAGGTCTGGGATTCCTTCAGAAGGTCAGACATCTGGAACTGACGCAACTAGGCATCAACGTCTGGGATTCCTTGTATTAGCATTCAGCGGTTTCAGCTTAACAGTACCACGTCTCAGCTGGGGAAATGACAAACTGACAAGTTCCAAACAAATTATTTTTGGATCAGTGCTGCCCAGAATGCACGCTACTTTTGGAGCATTTCAAACAGATTGGTCTTCCGCTACGTACTTGCCCTTAATTAATTAGTTGGCCTCCTCCGATTCAATTTTTCTTACTGTAATAACGTTTTTCCCGATGGACATGCTAGGGCTAGAACAAACAAAAACATAACCCTATATTTATGAACCACAGCATTTCGAGAAGGAAAAAGACATGAAATTTGTCGCGTTCGTGTTCCGTAGGCCATCCACGGATTTCCAGCGGCGAGATCTGCATCTGCATGTTCTGATCTGAAGACCGAGAAGTGGCGACCGATTAGAGTACGTGCCTGACCGGAGTAGTATAACTATCAAACTAATGTAAAGCTTTTGTAGTTACCGAAGCAGCTAGCTAGGGCCATGTTACTTAACAGTCAAGATTCCTTCCCCGCCCTAGTAAGCAGTTAACTAGTACGCCCTAATCTCCGTTCGCTTTCTCTCTCGCATCTCCCCCGGTCAAAGATCTGTCCATGCACCCCATCGTGCTGGCCGAGTTGATTAACAATAGGAGCCTTGGATCAAGCAAGGGTTAACAAGCGCATGTTGGCCGGGTTTATATGACGGGAGACGCTGGATGTGGGGCCTGCTACGCGCGTGTCCCTACATGGAAGTGTCCTGGACGACCTTGGCTGTCGATGGGGTTTTAGTAGACTGTTTGTGTCTCGTAGCAAGCAACCACCGTTCATTTGAAGCACGCCTGTCAGGGCACTACAGGAACAGACTGCTAGGCCGACGGCAAAAAGCCCTCGGCGTAGCCCCTTTCGCCGTCGGCGTACGCTACGCCGAGGGCTGCCGTCGGCGTAGCTCCCTCGGCGGAGGTCTCCCTCGGCGGAGCAACACTGGCCGTCGGCGTATCCACTCACCGTCGGCGTAGGTCTTTGCCGACGGCCGTTGGCGGCCCGTCGGCGTATTAGCCGTCGGCGCACGGCATCCTCGCCGTTACACGGCCGGCTAACGGCGCGGCACGTACGCCGACGGCCTCGCCCTCGGCGTACGAGGAGCACGTGGCACGCGCTGGGCCTCCCCAGGAGGGGGCTACGCCGACGGCCTCACCCTCGGCGTATGTGGACGCGTGTCCACCGCCTGAGCCTCCCCAGGCTGGCGCTAGGCCGACGGCCTGCCCTCGGCGTAGGAGCAGGTGCTACGCCGACGGCAGTGCCCTCGGCGTAGCCCTGACCATATGGCACATGGCAGAGGGCTACGCCGAGGGCATTGCCGTCGGCGTATCACATACACAGTTTTTTTTTTGAATTTTTCTCAGCAGCACTCACAGCAGCCATACATCATCCATGCATACATCCATACATCATCCATGCATACATCCATACAGCCATACATCATCCATACATCCATGCAATATATATTCCACACATTAGTCATACATCATCCATACAGCCACACATGTATCAACATCAGTCATACAAGATCATCCATACAATAGTCATACAAGATCATCGACATCATCACACATCCCTACAACTCTGGAGGAGACGGGGTGTACCCGAGATCTCCCCTGGTGAAAAGTGGCGACCTCTGCCGAGGGTTGCGTCCAGTAGAAGCAGCAGAAGAGCCACCTGGCGAGGGAGTAGGAGAAGTGTGAAGCTCGGGAGAACCACCTGCAGAATGGCCAGGAGATGGACCATCGTCATGAAGCGGTGTGATCTGACGCCCATCCGGCGAGGCGTGGCCAAAGTGCCGGTTCCCAGAAGCTCCCGTTCCCTACATGTTGCCTACATGTTAGCAACTTGCGAGGCAAAGTAAAGCGATAACCAGTGGGTTCGCAAAGAACTTACCGGTGTCGATGCGTAGTAGGTCCTAGCGAAGCTTTCCTTCGATTGCCAAAATGGCATCGGACCTGGCATGGGAGGCACAGGCCCTAAATCTCTATTCTGGCCAGTTTGAATATTCACCATCATGGCCTGCAAGATAGTTTAGAAGTCAGGCCGTAGTACAACAAACGGGGGGAAGTGGGACTTGTATCTTTTGCAAAAAATAAAGGTTCGGACTTACATTTACGTATTGCATGTAGATCGCATTCGCCTCCTGATGCTGCCGAAAGGCCACCTGATATTCCTCATAAGCGGCATCGTAGGCCGCGTCTAACTCAGGCTACAATTTCAGATACAAGGAATCTCGTCAGCGGTTAGCCATGCAGGAACAAAAGTCATAAAGATGATGAAAACGAGAAAAACTTACATCCTCGGCGGAGCGACGAGGCTGGCCACGAGGCGGGATAGGGGGGCCGTCGGCGGGGTAGGTAGCCTTGAGACGGCTGAAGCTCGTGCTGAGGGTAGGCTTGACCTTCTTATTCAGAATCTTGAGGCGTCCATGCTGCAATCCGTGCCCCGACAGGACCAACGACTCCTCGTCGATCTCCGCGTGAATGGGGTCATCCACATGGGGGTGACGAGCCTTCACCATCGTGCTGTAGTTCCCCAAGTCGTTCTGGGCAGTGCCGAAGTACACGGGCAACGAGGGTTGAGGCTCCGAGTAATTGGGCTTCTTTCGCCGCATCATCTCATAGACGGCGACGTCATGAATCACCTCCCCGGGTTGTGCCTCGGCCACCTGTATCGCGAAAAGAAAATATTATGCATATGAAGTACAAACATAAGCAGAAATGCACGCAGGTCGTTCCATGTATATACGTACCACCTTCCCCTTGAAGCGGTCAAAGTTGCGGTTTCCCGCGCAGTGCGTTCCACCATCGCCTCGGTTATCCGCGTTCCGCCTCGACAAGGCTGCAAACTCCTCGTCTTCTCTGAGCCACCTCGTCCTAACCAGCTCCTCCCATGCGAGTCGATGCGGCTCGGCCCAATCGGGGATAACCTAAAAATGCAATACTCAACTCCAGAAAATGCAATGGCAACTTAGAAGCAATGTAGAATCTCATTGACATTTTACTCACCGACATGTACTCTTCTGGCGTCATCGAGTACTCAGGATTAGGGTTCCTACCGACAATGTCTTCCTTCCTGACCCTCACGCCCCTGTCAGCCCAGAAGTGGCTAGCGGCCGTGACCTTCTGGTTGTACCACACCTGGGGGGTCAACTTCACACAAGCCCCAAGCAAAGTCCTCTGCGCCTTCTCCTGGTCCTCCTCGGCCACACGGTAAAAGCACTTTAATCATGCATAAGAGTCATGAGTTAGCACGGTGGGGTCATCAAGTATGAACATAACTCGAGAAATATGCCTTACCCAAAACTTGGTGATGACAGCATCAGCAGCTGTCGGAAAGCCCGGGACACGGGTAGTCTGGTAGTCCGCCCAAGTGGTAGCTAGCTTCCTGTCACCCTCGTGGGTAATGTGATAGCCCGGCCAGAACTTCCTAATCAGAGCTCCAACAAGGCTGTTAGGAAGGCGAGGCTTCGTCCCCGGAGGAAATGTCCAATTGCTGCACAATAATAAACGTTAGTACACAATAATTATTTATGACCAACATGAAATAAAATGTTTTAAATTGCCAAATTAGTACACTTACTCAAGGCCATCTGGAATAATAAGGGCTTTCGCCTCCTGAGTCCTAGGCTCAAACTTCTCGTCAGGGACTCCCGATTCCCCATGATTCCGCAATTTCTTCGGCCCCACCAACTCGCGGCTAGTGTCCGCCTCCATATCGGTCCCCGCCTCCCTCTCGGTCCTCGCCTCCCTCTCAGACTCTGCCTCCCTCTCGGACTCTGCCTCCCTCTCGGCCCTGAAAGGCTGCTCTGTCAGGAACAACTCAGGAGCCACGTCGCCAGAAGCAGAGGGTGGTGGGTCAAAGTCCACGCCTCCTCCTGTGGCACCTCGTCCTCGTCCTCCTCGACCTCGGCCTCGACCCCGTCCTCCGCCAGCAGGAGCAAGATCGGGGTAACGCGGATTGGGATTTGGCTGTCTCCCACTCCGTGTAGCACTTTTCTTGCGCTGCTTCAGCGCATTAAGCAAGGACGAACTGGTTGCCTTGCCGCTGCTCATATTGTTCAATCACCTGCATTAAGTAAGAGAAAACAGTTAAGCACAAAGACATAATAAAATGTATACACAAAGAATAAAGGCATAATGCAATTAAGAAAACAGTTAAGCACAAAGACAAAATAAAATGTATACACAAAGAATAAAGGCATAATGCAATTAAGAAAACAGTTAAGCACAAAGACAAAATAAAATGCATTAAAAAATAAATACTCACTATCATTTTCATTCTCATTCTCATTCACATTCTCATTCTCATTCTCACTATCACTATCTTTTGAGTAGAAATCTGGATTCTCATCGAAGGGTGTAGGCTCATCATCGTTGTCATTCTCGGTATGGAGCTTCTCGAGCATACTTATGTCATGTAGATTCACCACTGACTCACCCCGAGTTTCTACATCATTCCCAAGATCCTCAAGATCAACCGGTTCTAAATCAAAGTGTCCGAAGTCCTCTTGCTCTTGATAGAAAATTCCCTCGTACGTTAAAGGGTTAATGTTGTTGTAATCGTCCTCGGAGGGAATCGGTAGGTTACCATGTGGCGATACCTGGAACACGACTTCCCAGCCCTGGAGTTCCGCTTTCTGGCATGGGTAGGGCAAATAATAAACTTGGTTGGCTTGAGCAACAACAAAGACGTCGGCTCCGCTATAGGTGGTTGAAGGCCTAACTTCAACTAACCCAATGGAAGGGATACTTCCCAGTCCACCCCTTGGGTCAAACCAGTGGCACTTGAACACAACAAGATTGAGTTCGACATTCGTACGATTGAAGGTCAGATCGTATACATTCTCTAACCTTCCGTAGTAATCAAGGGAATCGGCTCCTTTGGTGAACACCCCAGTATTTACCGTTTTTGCATTCGGTCGCCCTTTCTGGTGCGTCTCTATATGGAAGCGAAACCCATTCACATCATACTTCTCATACTTCATGACGACACTGTTACAACCTTGGGAAACACATTTCAGCTCATCTGACATCTCAACGTTGGGATCAGCTCCCTACAGGTACAAGAGGAATTTGTTGCGTTCAGTAGTTACGTGGAATAAGAGCGACAAGTCACATATTGCAAGGTAAGAGGGACAGGTTAGAAATTACTTTTTCCATAAACCAGGACACAAAGTTTTTTTATTTCCGGGAGCACCCTCTTTCAGTAGAGTGTCCAACTCCATGGGAGAGGGATCAGTCGGTCCCGGCCACTGTTCATCCGTGAAATCGCTAAGAAGGAGAAAATAAGCATTAGACGGAGACCGAGTTACTAGCTGCATAGAGAAATAGGGTGTTCACCATTTTACCTAATGAAATCGACCACTTCCTTCATGTTCATAAGCACATAGAGCATTATGCAATCCTTCTCTTCCTTCGGCAACCTATATTTTAGTCCTTTACCGGCCTTGCCACCGGGAAATTGGAATAGTTCGAGATTGGGGTCATTCTTGGGCAGGTCGACATTGTAACGAGAGACCGGGTTATGCATAGTGGGAACATCATCGGGCCAGTAGGTTGTCGCGGCGTCTGCCATCTCCCGAAGGCATGTTGCTTCAGCTATGCATGCTTCAATCTTGGCTTTGTTTCCAGTTATCTTTCGAATATACTTAAACTCTCTCTCAATACAAAATTGCCAACGAAATTGCACCGGCCTCCCCAATAGTGCCTCGTTCGCGAGGTGCACAATGAGATGTGCCATCGGAGTAAAGAAGACTGGCGGAAAGATCATCTCCAAATTGCATAGCAACTCCGGCACCTGAACTTGCAGCTTCTCAATCACCAGAGGACATATCTGCTTAGCACAGAGGGTGCGGAAGAAATGGCTCAACTCCGCAAGCACTCGCCATACTTTTTCGGGGAGATACCCTCGAACCATCACCGGCATCAGCCGCTCAATCCATATATGATAGTCGTGACTCTTGAGCCCGTTGACTTGTCCCGTCAAAAGATTGACTCCCTTACTTATATTCGAACAATAACCGTCAGGGAACATCACGACGTATTTGAGCCACCTAAATGACTCCTTCTTTTGGACATTATCAAGGCAGTAGTAGGCATGCGGCTTGAACCAATTCTTTCGACGGACAGTAGGAGGCTGCATGTGTAATCTCTTCCTATCACAAAGCTTCTCAACATCAACTCTAGCCTTGACATTATCCTTTGACTTCCCAGGAATGTTCAGGACTGTGTGAAAAAGGGACTCCCCGACATTCTTTTCGGTGTGCATCACATCGATGTTATGGGGAAGTTCGAGGTCCTTGTAATACACGAGATTCGTTAAGGCTGCCACGTGAGTCCAATTATGCGTTACACCATATCCCGCAAATTGATGGCCAGTTCCCGGCGCCGCGGGCACGAGAGCACGTATCTCGGCATCAACAACTGCACCCTCGAACTTTGGTACCTCTTTTACTTCATGCACAACTTTGCCCTTCTTGAAGTTCTTTCTATCTTCTCTGAACGAATGATTTCTTTTGAGGTACTGTCGATTCGTGTCAAACGCAACATATTTGCGACCCGACTTTAGCCAAAGGAACTCAAGTCGGTGCCTGCACACTGGGCATGGCCACTTACCAGCTGTACACCATCCGCACGTTAGGGCGTACCCGGGCATGTCATGCATAGTATATTGTAACCAAACTTTCATCAAAAAGTTTCTCTTTGATGCTCGGTCGTATGTCAACGTCCCGTGTATCCAAGAGTGGTTCAAATCATCCACAATCGGCTGCATGTAGACACTCAAGTTCTTCCCCGGATACTCCGGTCCTGGAATTATCAGCGACAAAAACATGGTCTTCCGTTGCATTAATACTCCGGGAGGGAGATTGAGCGGAATAACATACACCGGCCAGCAGCTGTACGAGGCCGTCGACATACCATATGGGTTGAAGCCATATGTTGCTATCGCAATTCTAACATTCCGAGCCTCTTCTGCCCACCGGGGGTATTTGTCATCGAAGTTCTTCCATGCCTTACCATCAGATGGATGTCCCATCTTCTTCCGTCCGTGCCCGTCCTCGTATCTTTTCCCCTTCTTGTGCCACGTCATCTGTTTGGCAGTCTCCTCGCTCAAGTAAAGCCGCTGGATTCTTTTTATGAATGGGAGATACCGAAGTATCTTCTTAGCGACCTTCGACTGCCTCACCTGACCATCCTTCCCCTTTATCTCTTCATATCTAGAGGCCTTACAAATGGAGCAGTACTTGTCACCCTCAAACTGTTTCCAAAACAAAAGGCAGCCTTTTGGACAACAATCTATCTTTTCATAATCCATGTTGAGCTCCTTCATGAGTTTCTTCGTTTCGTGAAAGGTTTTGGGCAGACAATGCCCTTCGGGCAACATGTTACCACATGTTCTCAGATTAGCTTCAAAGTGAGAACGGGTGGCGGAGTACTGGCACTTGTCGGCTAGACACTGAGAGATGGCATCGAGCTGAGAAATCTTTGCACCCTCGTACAGAGGCCTCTTAGCCGCGGCCATCATATCAAGGAAGGCCTTCGCGGTTGGCTCCGGTTCCTCCGGTTCTAGCGGTTCCTCCGCTTCTGATGATTCCTCCCGTGGAGGTGGCGAATTCGGCTGGTCGGCATCGATAAGATCATCTAGCATGTTTCTAATCCCATCGTGCTCATTGCCATTGAGCCGCTGACGCATCACCTCACCTCTGTCACGTTCGTACCGAGCAAAGTCGACTTGCGTGACATAGTTAGACATGTACCCATATTGCAGAAGGTGTTTGTACATGTCATCCTTTCCCTGACGATGACGCTTAGTGCAATGAGCGCAGGGACAAAGTGCCCGAACAATTGCCTTCGAACCACGCGCTAACTCATTCACTAACAAATGAGTGTTCCGTACCCAATCGTCTGTTTTATTAGTCGCACTAATACGGCCACTGTACATCCACCCATTATCAGCCATCCTCTTCTGCTTTGTTGGGAGACAAACAACAAATATAACATTTTATATCAAACAGGAGATTAAATGCTTCATATTTTTACGCATTCATCAACCTACATGTCCAATAGGAAAAGAGGGTCCTAACCAGCCGCCGGATCCGTAGATTGGGTAAGTTCTCCCTGGTTCTACCCCGATCCAAGCAGAATTTCGGCAGCACTTTCCCGCTGCTCTCCCGATACACGTCTCGACAAAAAGCCAAGAGGATGTGCATCCGTAGAACAACGAGGAGGCGCCACCGAAATCCTGTCTCGAATCGAGGTAGAGCCAGGGAGAACCAAACCCAACTACGAATCCGCCGACTGCCCGATAAAAGCCATAAGCATTACGGTCCAAAATATGCGAGACCACTAATGCATATTAAGTCGCGTAACGCTTACGGTCGGGATGACGCCTAGGTGACGCGACAGACTTGGTGATCTAGACACGAAAATAAACCTAGGTACAAGAGAGGCGAACAGATTCTCACCCTCGAAGCGTGATCAAATCTTCGAAGATGATCCGAGACCCGCCGTCAAAACACTCCCCCCGCTCACCCTCCGGTAACTGCAAAAAACATGAGAAGATGGTTAAATATGCAACATCTATTTAGCAATTTCTAATTCTAATTCTAATTCTATTTCTACTACTATTTCTAGCATTTCTAATTCTACTCCTATTTCTAGTAATTCTAGTTCCATTCCTATTTCTACTCACATACTACAAACTACTTCTATTTAGGGTTTTCATTCTACTCCTACTTCTTAACCTACATACTAAAACTACTCCTACTCCTATTTATCATCACAAAAATATGCATACAAAGTAAAAATAAAAAAAATACTAACCTAAATTAACTACATCTACCAATACTAACAATACACCTAACTAACTACACCTAAATTACCAATACTAACCTAATGGGGGAGGGTGTGCTCGGTTGAGGGGTGGGCAGTGGGGGAGGGGAGGGGCAGTGGGGGAGGCGACGGGGCAGTGGGGGTGGCGGCGGGGCAGTGGGGGAGGGGTGGGGCAGTGGGGGCAGTGGGGGAGGGGTGGGGCGGTGGGGGTGGCTGGCGGGCGGGAGGGAGGGAGGGGGTGCTGGCTGGCGGCGGTGGCTTCGGGGAGGGAGGGGGTGCTGGCGGCGATGGCTTGGGGTAGGAAGGGGGTGCTGGCGGCGGTGGCTCGGGGGAGGCAGCGGGTGCTGGCGGCGGCGGCTCGGGGAGGCAGCGGCGGCAGCCCGGGGAGGCTAGGGGCGGCGGCTCGGGGAGGTTGTGGGGGGGTGGCGGCTGGCGGCGTCGGCTCGGGGAGGCTGAGGGGGCAGCGGCGACGGGGACACGAGCAGAGGACCGGCGGCTGGTGGCGGGGTTGGGGCGTGCGAGCAGGAGGTTGGGGATAGAATGGATTGGGGAGGAGTGGCCCGGGTGGGCCGGGGGCAGCCCTTAATGGATAGGGCTACGCCGACGGCCTGGAATACGCCGAGGGCAGCCGTCGGCGTAGCTAGGGCAATTTTTTTTATTAATAAAATTTTTTAGAAGAAACTTTATTTGATGTTTACTAATATAACAAATGAAAATATATTATTTGGAGTCTACTATTATTTGATGTTACAAGAAACTTTACAAGAAACTTTACTTGATGTTTACTGATCTCTCTGCACACTCGGATCGTCTACCCCCCTAGACGTTCCTCTGACAGGGGTAGCCCGGCGTAGCTCTCTCTTGTTTTGTGTTTGTTTAGGTCATAGGGTGATGTAAAACCATGTTGGTTCACAAGTTGGGGCACTATCCTACCCGGTTTCACCTCGACGGGGAGATTCCCCCCTCATACGGGCCCGGAACCTTCGCTCTAGGTTAGAGCGCATGCATGCGAGGGGGGACACATGCAAGCACCTATATATACCAACCTCTAACCACACCCACACACACATATATGCTAGGGGCACATGCAAGTTTTCATCTCATTCCGATGTTCTCGTGGTCTTCCTCCGGCGAAACCCTGATCTCTGTGCACACTCGGATCGTCTACCCCCTAGACGTTCCTCTGACAGGGGTAGCCCGGCGTAGCTCTCTCTTGTTTTGTGTTTGTTTAGGTCATAGGGTGATGTCAAACCATGTTGGCTCACAAGTTGGGGCACTATCCTACCCGGTTTCACCTCGACGGGGAGATTCCACCCTCATACGGGCCCGGAACCTTCGCCTCTAGGTTAGAGCGCATGCATGCGAGGGGGGACACATGCAAGCACCTATATATACCAACCTCTAACCACACCCACACACACATATATGCTAGGGGCACATGCAAGTTTTCATCTGATTCCGATGTTCTCGTGGTCTTCCTCCGGCGAAACCCTGATCTCTGTGCACACTCGGATCGTCTACCCCGCTAGACGTTCCTCTGACAGGGGTAGCCCGGCGTAGCTCTCTCTTGTTTTGTGTTTGTTTAGGTCATAGGGTGATGTCAAACCATGTTGGCTCACAAGTTGGGGCACTATCCTACCCGGTTTCACCTCGACGGGGAGATTCCACCCTCATACGGGCCCGGAACCTTCGCCTCTAGGTTAGAGCGCATGCATGCGAGGGGGGACACATGCAAGCACCTATATATACCAACCTCTAACCACACCCACACACACATATATGCTAGGGGCACATGCAAGTTTTCATCTGATTCCGATGTTCTCGTGGTCTTCCTCCGGCGAAACCCTGATCTCTGTGCACACTCGGATCGTCTACCCCCCTAGACGTTCCTCTGACAGGGGTAGCCCGGCGTAGCTCTCTCTTGTTTTGTGTTTGTTTAGGTCATAGGGTGATGTCAAACCATGTTGTCTCACAAGTTGGGGCACTATCCTACCCGGTTTCACCTCGACGGGGAGATTCCACCCTCATACGGGCCCGGAACCTTCGCCTCTAGGTTAGAGCGCATGCATGCGAGGGGGGACACATGCAAGCACCTATATATACCAACCTCTAACCACACCCACACACACATATATGCTAGGGGCACATGCAAGTTTTCATCTGATTCCGATATTCTCGTGGTCTTCCTCTGGCGAAACCCTGATCTCTGTGCACACTCGGATCGTCTACCCCCCTAGACGTTCCTCTGACAGGGGTAGCCCGGCGTAGCTCTCTCTTGTTTTGTGTTTGTTTAGGTCATAGGGTGATGTCAAACCATGTTGGCTCACAAGTTGGGGCACTATCCTACCCGGTTTCACCTCGACGGGGAGATTCCACCCTCATACGGGCCCGGAACCTTCGCCTCTAGGTTAGAGCGCATGCATGCGAGGGGGGACACATGCAAGCACCTATATATACCAACCTCTAACCACACCCACACACACATATATGCTAGGGTCACATGCAAGTTTTCATCTCATTCCGATGTTCTCGTGGTCTTCCTCCAGCGAAACCCTGATCTCTGTGCACACTCGGATCGTCTACCCCCCTAGACGTTCCTCTGACAGGGGTAGCCCGGCGTAGATCTCTCTTGTTTTGTGTTTGTTTAGGTCATAGGGTGATATCAAACCATGTTGGCTCACAAGTTGGGGCACTATCCTACCCGGTTTCACCTCGACGGGGAGATTCCACCCTCATACGGGCCCGGAACCTTCGCCTCTAGGTTAGAGCGCATGCATGCGAGGGGGGACACATGCAAGCACCTATATATACCAACCTCTAACCACACCCACACACACATATATGCTAGGGGCACATGCAAGTTTTCATCTGATTCCGATGTTCTCGTGGTCTTCCTCCGGCGAAACCCTGATCTCTGTGCACACTCGGATCGTCTACCCCCCTAGACGTTCCTCTGACAGGGGTAGCCCGGTGTAGCTCTCTCTTGTTTTGTGTTTGTTTAGGTCATAGGGTGATGTCAAACCATGTTGGCTCACAAGTTGGGGCACTATCCTACCCGGTTTCACCTCGACGGGGAGATTCCACCCTCATACGGGCCCGGAACCTTCGCCTCTAGGTTAGAGCGCATGCATGCGAGGGGGGACACATGCAAGCACCTATATATACCAACCTCTAACCACACCCACACACACATATATGCTAGGGGCACATGCAAGTTTTCATCTCATTCCGATGTTCTCGTGGTCTTCCTCCGGCGAAACCCTGATCTCTGTGCACACTCGGATCGTCTACCCCCTAGACGTTCCTCTGACAGGGGTAGCCCGACGTAGCTCTCTCTTGTTTTGTGTTTGTTTAGGTCATAGGGTGATGTCAAACCATGTTGGCTCACAAGTTGGGGCACTATCCTACCCGGTTTCACCTTGACGGGGAGATTCCACCCTCATACGGGCCCGGAACCTTCGCCTCTAGGTTAGAGCGCATGCATGCGAGGGGGGACACATGCAAGCACCTATATATACCAACCTCTAACCACACCCACACACACATATATGCTAGGGGCACATGCAAGTTTTCATCTGATTCCGATGTTCTCGTGGTCTTCCTCCGGCGAAACCCTGATCTCTGTGCACACTCGGATCGTCTACCCCCCTAGACGTTCCTCTGACAGGGGTAGCCCGGCGTAGCTCTCTCTTGTTTTGTTATTGTTTAGGTCATAGGGTGATGTCAAACCATGTTGGCTCACAAGTTGGGGCACTATCCTACCCGGTTTCACCTCGACGGGGAGATTCCACCCTCATACGGGCCCGGAACCTTCGCCTCTAGGTTAGAGCGCATGCATGCGAGGGGGGACACATGCAAGCACCTATATATACCAACCTCTAACCACACCCACACACACATATATGCTAGGGGCACATGCAAGTTTTCATCTGATTCCGATGTTCTCGTGGTCTTCCTCCGGCGAAACCCTGATCTCTGTGCACACTCGGATCGTCTACCCCCCTAGACGTTCCTCTGACAGGGGTAGCCCGGCGTAGCTCTCTCTTGTTTTGTGTTTGTTTAGGTCATAGGGTGATGTCAAACCACGTTGGCTCACAAGTTGGGGCACTATCCTACCCGGTTTCACCTCGACGGGGAGATTCCACCCTCATACGGGCCCGGAACCTCCGCCTCTAGGTTAGAGCGCATGCATGCGAGGGGGGACACATGCAAGCACCTATATATACCAACCTCTAACCACACCCACACACACATATATGCTAGGGGCACATGCAAGTTTTCATCTGATTCCGATGTTCTCGTGGTCTTCCTCCGGCGAAACCCTGATCTCTGTGCACACTCGGATCGTCTACCCCCCTAGACGTTCCTCTGACAGGGGTAGCCCGGCGTAGCTCTCTTGTTTTGTGTTTGTTTAGGTCATAGGGTGATGTCAAACCATGTTGTCTCACAAGTTGGGGCACTATCCTACCCGGTTTCACCTCGACGGGGAGATTCCACCCTCATACGGGCCCGGAACCTTCGCCTCTAGGTTAGAGCGCATGCATGCGAGGGGGGACACATGCAAGCACCTATATATACCAACCTCTAACCACACCCACACACACATATATGCTAGGGGCACATGAAAGTTTTCATCTGATTACGATGTTCTCGTGGTCTTCCTCCGGCGAAACCCTGATCTCTGTGCACACTCGGATCGTCTACCCCCCTAGACGTTCCTCTGACAGGGGTAGCCCGGCGTAGCTCTCTCTTGTTTTGTGTTTGTTTAGGTCATAGGGTGATGTCAAACCATGTTGGCTCACAAGTTGGGGCACTATCCTACCCGGTTTCACCTCGACGGGGAGATTCCACCCTCATACGGGCCCGGAACCTTCGCCTCTAGGTTAGAGCGCATGCATGCGAGGGGGGACACATGCAAGCACCTATATATACCAACCTCTAACCACACCCACACACACATATATGCTAGGGGCACATGCAAGTTTTCATCTGATTCCGATGTTCTCGTGGTCTTCCTCCGGCGAAACCCTGATCTCTGTGCACACTCGGATCGTCTACCCCCCTAGACGTTCCTCTGACAGGGGTAGCCCGGCGTAGCTCTCTCTTGTTTTGTGTTTGTTTAGGTCATAGGGTGATGTCAAACCATGTTGGCTCACAAGTTGGGGCACTATCCTACCCGGTTTCACCTCGACGGGGAGATTCCACCCTCATACGGGCCCGGAACCTTCGCCTCTAGGTTAGAGCGCATGCATGCAAGGGGGGACACATGCAAGCACCTATATATACCAACCTCTAACCACACCCACACACACATATATGCTAGGGGCACATGCAAGTTTTCATCTGATTCTGATATTCTCGTGGTCTTCCTCTGGCGAAACCCTGATCTCTGTGCACACTCGGATCGTCTACCCCCCTAGACGTTCCTCTGACAGGGGTAGCCCGGCGTAGCTCTCTCTTGTTTTGTGTTTGTTTAGGTCATAGGGTGATGTCAAACCATGTTGGCTCACAAGTTGGGGCACTATCCTACCCGGTTTCACCTCGACGGGGAGATTCCACCCTCATACGGGCCCGGAACCTTCGCCTCTAGGTTAGAGCGCATGCATGCGAGGGGGGACACATGCAAGCACCTATATATACCAACCTCTAACCACACCCACACACACATATATGCTAGGGGCACATGCAAGTTTTCATCTCATTCCGATGTTCTCGTGGTCTTCCTCCGGCGAAACCCTGATCTCTGTGCACACTCGGATCGTCTACCCCCCTAGACGTTCCTCTGACAGGGGTAGCCCGGCGTAGATCTCTCTTGTTTTGTGTTTGTTTAGGTCATAGGGTGATATCAAACCATGTTGGCTCACAAGTTGGGGCACTATCCTACCCGGTTTCACCTTGACGGGGAGATTCCACCCTCATACGGGCCCGGAACCTTCGCCTCTAGGTTAGAGCGCATGCATGCGAGGGGGGACACATGCAAGCACCTATATATACCAACCTCTAACCACACCCACACACACATATATGCTAGGGGCACATGCAAGTTTTCATCTGATTCCGATGTTCTCGTGGTCTTCCTCCGGCGAAACCCTGATCTCTGTGCGCACTCGGATCGTCTACCCCCCTAGACGTTCCTCTGACAGGGGTAGCCCGACGTAGCTCTCTCTTGTTTTGTTATTGTTTAGGTCATAGGGTGATGTCAAACCATGTTGGCTCACAAGTTGGGGCACTATCCTACCCGGTTTCACCTCGACGGGGAGATTCCACCCTCATACGGGCCCGGAACCTTCGCCTCTAGGTTAGAGCGCATGCATGCGAGGGGGGACACATGCAAGCACCTATATATACCAACCTCTAACCACACCCACACACACATATATGCTAGGGGCACATGCAAGTTTTCATCTCATTCCGATGTTCTCGTGGTCTTCCTCCGTCGAAACCCTGATCTCTGTGCACACTCGGATCGTCTACCCCCTAGACGTTCCTCTGACAGGGGTAACCCGGCGTAGCTCTCTCTTGTTTTGTGTTTGTTTAGGTCATAGGGTGATGTCAAACCATGTTGGCTCACAAGTTGGGGCACTATCCTACCCGGTTTCACCTGGACGGGGAGATTCCACCCTCATACGGGCCCGGAACCTTCGCCTCTAGGTTAGAGCGCATGCATGCGAGGGGGGACACATGCAAGCACCTATATATACCAACCTCTAACCACACCCACACACACATATATGCTAGGGGCACATGCAAGTTTTCATCTGATTCCAATGTTCTCGTGGTCTTCCTCCGGCGAAACCCTGATCTCTGTGCACACTCGGATCGTCTACCCCCCTAGACGTTCCTCTGACAGGGGTAGCCCGGCGTAGCTCTCTCTTGTTTTGTGTTTGTTTAGGTCATAGGGTGATGTCAAACCATGTTGGCTCACAAGTTGGGGCACTATCCTACCCGGTTTCACCTCGACGGGGAGATTCCACCCTCATACGGGCCCGGAACCTTCGCCTCTAGGTTAGAGCGCATGCATGCGAGGGGGGACACATGCAAGCACCTATATATACCAACCTCTAACCACACCCACACACACATATATGCTAGGGGCACATGCAAGTTTTCATCTCATTCCGATGTTCTCGTGGTCTTCCTCCGGCGAAACCCTGATCTCTGTGCACACTCGGATCGTCTACCCCCCTAGACGTTCCTCTGACAGGGGTAGCCCGGCGTAGCTCTCTCTTGTTTTGTGTTTGTTTAGGTCATAGGGTGATGTCAAACCATGTTGGCTCACAAGTTGGGGCACTATCCTACCCGGTTTCACCTCGACGGGGAGATTCCACCCTCATACGGGCCCGGAACCTTCGCCTCTAGGTTAGAGCGCATGCATGCGAGGGGGGACACATGCAAGCACCTATATATACCAACCTCTAACCACACCCACACACACATATATGCTAGGGGCACATGCAAGTTTTCATCTGATTCCGATGTTCTCGTGGTCTTCCTCCGGCGAAACCCTGATCTCTGTGCACACTCGGATCGTCTACCCCCCTAGACGTTCCTCTGACAGGGGTAGCCCGGCGTAGCTCTCTCTTGTTTTGTGTTTGTTTAGGTCATAGGGTGATGTCAAACCATGTTGGCTCACAAGTTGGGGCACTATCCTACCCGGTTTCACCTCGACGGGGAGATTCCACCCTCATACGGGCCCGGAACCTTCGCCTCTAGGTTAGAGCGCATGCATGCGAGGGGGGACACATGAAAGCACCTATATATACCAACCTCTAACCACACCCACACACACATATATGCTAGGGGCACATGCAAGTTTTCATCTGATTCCGATGTTCTCGTGGTCTTCCTCCGGCGAAACCCTGATCTCTGTGCACACTCGGATCGTCTACCCCCCTAGACGTTCCTCTGACAGGGGTAGCCCGGCGTAGCTCTCTCTTGTTTTGTGTTTGTTTAGGTCATAGGGTGATGTCAAACCATGTTGGCTCACAAGTTGGGGCACTATCCTACCCGGTTTCACCTTGACGGGGAGATTCCACCCTCATACGGGCCCGGAACCTTCGCCTCTAGGTTAGAGCGCATGCATGCGAGGGAGGACACATGCAAGCACCTATATATACCAAACTCTAACCACACCCACACACACATATATGCTAGGGGCACATGCAAGTTTTCATCTGATTCCGATGTTCTCGTGGTCTTCCTCCGGCGAAACCCTGATCTCTGTGCACACTCGGATCGTCTACCCCCCTAGACGTTCCTCTGACAGGGGTAGCCCGGCGTAGCTCTCTCTTGTTTTGTGTTTGTTTAGGTCATAAGGTGATGTCAAACCATGTTGGCTCACAAGTTGGGGCACTATCCTACCCGGTTTCACCTCGACGGGGAGATTCCACCCTCATACGGGCCCGGAACCTTCGCCGAGCGCATGCATGCGAGGGGGGACACATGCAAGCACCTATATATACCAACCTCTAACCACACCCACACACACATATATGCTATGGGCACATGCAAGTTTTCATCTCATTCCGATGTTCTCGTGGTCTTCCTCCGGCGAAACCCTGATCTCTGTGCATACTCGGATCGTCTACCCCCCTAGACGTTCCTCTGACAGGGGTAGCCCGGCGTAGCTCTCTCTTGTTTTGTGTTTGTTTAGGTCATAGGGTGATGTCAAACCATGTTGGCTCACAAGTTGGGGCACTATCCTACCCGGTTTCACCTCGACGGGGAGATTCCACCCTCATACGGGCCCGGAACCTTCGCCTCTAGGTTAGAGCGCATGCATGCGAGGGGGGACACATGCAAGCACCTATATATACCAACCTCTAACCACACCCACACACACATATATGCTAGGGGCACATGCAAGTTTTCATCTCATTCCGATGTTCTCGTGGTCTTCCTCCGGCGAAACCCTGATCTCTGTGCACACTCAGATCGTCTACCCCCCTAGACGTTCCTCTGACAGGGGTAGCCCGGCGTAGCTCTCTCTTGTTTTGTGTTTGTTTAGGTCATAGGGTGATGTCAAACCATTTTGGCTCACAAGTTGGGGCACTATCCTACCCGGTTTCACCTCGACGGGGAGATTCCACCCTCATACGGGCCCGGAACCTTCGCCTCTAGGTTAGAGCGCATGCATGCGAGGGGGGACACATGCAAGCACCTATATATACCAACCTCTAACCACACCCACACACACATATATGCTAGGGGCACATGCAAGTTTTCATCTGATTCCGATGTTCTCGTGGTCTTCCTCCGGCGAAACCCTGATCTCTGTGCACACTCGGATCGTCTACCCCCCTAGACGTTCCTCTGACAGGGGTAGACCGACGTAGCTCTCTCTTGTTTTGTGTTTGTTTAGGTCATAGGGTGATGTCAAACCATGTTGGCTCACAAGTTGGGGAACTATCCTACCCGGTTTCAACTCGACGGGGAGATTCCACCCTCATACGGGCCCGGAACCTTCGCCTCTAGGTTAGAGCGCATGCATGCGAGGGGGGACACATGCAAGCACCTATATATACCAACCTCTAACCACACCCACGCACACATATATGCTAGGGGCACATGCAAGTTTTCATCTCATTCCGATGTTCTCGTGGTCTTCCTCCGGCGAAACCCTAATCTCTGTGCACACTCGGATCGTCTACCCCCTAGACGTTCCTCTGACAGGGGTAGCCCGGCGTAGCTCTCTCTTGTTTTGTGTTTGTTTAGGTCATAGGGTGATGTCAAACCATGTTGGCTCACAAGTTGGGGCACTATCCTACCCGGTTTCACCTCGACGGGGAGATTCCACCCTCATACGGGCCCGGAACCTTCGCCTCTAGGTTAGAGCGCATGCATGCGAGTGGGGACACATGCAAGCACCTATATATACCAACCTCTAACCACACCCACACACACATATATGCTAGGGGCACATGCAACTTTTCATCTGATTCCGATGTTCTCGTGGTCTTCCTCCGGCGAAACCCTGATCTCTGTGCACACTCGGATCGTCTACCCCCCTAGACGTTCCTCTGACAGGGGTAGCCCGGCGTAGCTCTCTCTTGTTTTGTGTTTGTTTAGGTCATAGGGTGATGTCAAACCATGTTGGCTCACAAGTTGGGGCACTATCCTACCCGGTTTCACCTCGACGGGGAGATTCCACCCTCATACGGGCCCGGAACCTTCGCCTCTAGGTTAGAGCGCATGCATGCGAGGGGGGACACATGCAAGCACCTATATATACCAACCTCTAACCACACCCACACACACATATATGCTAGGGGCACATGCAAGTTTTCATCTCATTCCGATGTTCTCGTGGTCTTCCTCCGGCGAAACCCTGATCTCTGTGCACACTCGGATCGTCTACCCCCCTAGACGTTCCTCTGACAGGGGTAGCCCGGCGTAGCTCTCTCTTGTTTTGTGTTTGTTTAGGTCATAGGGTGATGTCAAACCATGTTGGCTCACAAGTTGGGGCACTATCCTACCCGGTTTCACCTCGACGGGGAGATTCCACCCTCATACGGGCCCGGAACCTTCGCCTCTAGGTTAGAGCGCATGCATGCGAGGGGGGACACATGCAAGCACCTATATATACCAACCTCTAACCACACCCACACACACATATATGCTAGGGGCACATGCAAGTTTTCATCTGATTCCGATGTTCTCGTGGTCTTCCTCCGGCGAAACCCTGATCTCTGTGCACACTCGGATCGTCTACCCCCCTAGACGTTCCTCTGACAGGGGTAGCCCGGCGTAGCTCTCTCTTGTTTTGTGTTTGTTTAGGTCATAGGGTGATGTCAAACCATGTTGGCTCACAAGTTGGGGCACTATCCTACCCGGTTTCACCTCGACGGGGAGATTCCACCCTCATACGGGCCCGGAACCTTCGCCTCTAGGTTAGAGCGCATGCATGCGAGGGGGGACACATGCAAGCACCTATATATACCAACCTCTAACCACACCCACACACACATATATGCTAGGGGCACATGCAAGTTTTCATCTCATTCCGATGTTCTCGTGGTCTTCCTCCGGCGAAACCCTGATCTCTGTGCACACTCGGATCGTCTACCCCCCTAGACGTTCCTCTGACAGGGGTAGCCCGGCGTAGCTCTCTCTTGTTTTGTGTTTGTTTAGGTCATAGGGTGATGTCAAACCATGTTGGCTCACAAGTTGGGGCACTATCCTACCCGGTTTCACCTCGACGGGGAGATTCCACCCTCATACGGGCCCGGAACCTTCGCCTCTAGGTTAGAGCGCATGCATGCGAGGGGGGACACATGCAAGCACATATATATACCAACCTCTAACCACACCCACACACACATATATGCTAGGGGCACATGCAAGTTTTCATCTCATTCCGATGTTCTCGTGGTCTTCCTCCGGCAAAACCCTGATCTCTGTGCACACTCGGATCGTCTACCCCCCTAGACGTTCCTCTGACAGGGGTAGCCCGGCGTAGCTCTCTCTTGTTTTGTGTTTGTTTAGGTCATAGGGTGATGTCAAACCATGTTGGCTCACAAGTTGGGGCACTATCCTACCCGGTTTCACCTCGACGGGGAGATTCCACCCTCATACGGGCCCGGAACCTTCGCCTCTACATTAGAGCGCATGCATGCGAGGGGGGACACATGCAAGCACCTATATATACCAACCTCTAACCACACCCACACACACATATATGCTAGGGGCACATGCAAGTTTTCATCTCATTCCGATGTTCTCGTGGTCTTCCTCCGGCGAAACCCTGATCTCTGTGCACACTCGGATCGTCTACCCCCTAGACGTTCCTCTGACAGGGGTAGCCCGGCGTAGCTCTCTCTTGTTTTGTGTTTGTTTAGGTCATAGGGTGATGTCAAACCATGTTGGCTCACAAGTTGGGGCACTATCCTACCCGGTTTCACCTCGACGGGGAGATTCCACCCTCATACGGGCCCGGAACCTTCGCCTCTAGGTTAGAGCGCATGCATGCGAGGGGGGACACATGCAAGCACCTATATATACCAACCTCTAACCACACCCACACACACATATATGCTAGGGGCACATGCAAGTTTTCATCTCATTCCGATGTTCTCGTGGTCTTCCTCCGGCGAAACCCTGATCTCTGTGCACACTCGGATCGTCTACCCCCCTAGACGTTCCTCTGACAGGGGTAGCCCGGCGTAGCTCTCTCTTGTTTTGTGTTTGTTTAGGTCATAGGGTGATGTCAAACCATGTTGTCTCACAAGTTGGGGCAGTATCCTACCCGGTTTCACCTCGACGGGGAGATTACACCCTCATACGGGCCCGGAACCTTCGCCTCTAGGTTAGAGCGCATGCATGCGAGTGTTGGAGATATGCCCAAGAGGCAATAATAAAGTGGTTATTATCATATCTTCACACTTATGATCAATGTTTACATACCATGCTATAATTGTATTAACCGGAAACATTAATACTTGTGTGATTTGTAAACTAAAATAAGAGTCCCTAGTAAAGCCTCTTGTTAAACTAGCTTGTTGGTTAATATATGATCATGGTTTCCTGATCATGAACATAGAGATGTTATTAACAACAGGATCATATCATTAGGAGAATGATGTGATGGACATATTCCTATTGATAAGCGTAGCATAAAGATCAAGTCATTTCAATAGTTCAATTGCTATATGCTTTCTGATACATAGTAACCTAATTCCTTCGACCATGAGATCATGCATATCACCTTTACCGGATGGATGCTTTGATGACATCAAACACCACACCGTAACTGGGTGGTTATAAAGGTGGCATTGAGTGTTCAGAAAGTATTGGTTGAGACACATGGATCAAGAGTGGGATTTGTCCATCCACATGACGGATAGATATACTCTGGGCCCTCTCGGTGGAATGTCATCCAATTAGCTTGCAAGCATGTGACTTGGTCACAAGGGATCACATATCACGGGAACGAGAAAAGAGTACTTATCAGTAACGAGGTTGAACTAGGTATGCAGAGATACCGACGATCATAACCTCGGATAAGTAACATATCGTGAGACAAAGGGAAATTGGTATCGTATGTAAGTGGTTCATTCGATCGCAAAGTAATCGTAGAAATATGTGGGAGCCATATGAATTTTCAGATTCCTCTATTGGTTATTGTTCGGAGAAGTGTCTCGATCATGTCCGCATAATTCACGAACCGTAGCGAGACACACTTAAGGATTCGACGTTGTTTGAGTAGTTATGGTATTATGAGAAAGAGACCGAATGTTGTTCGGAGTCTCGGATGGGATCCGGGATATCACGAGGTGATCCGGAATGGTCCGGAGAATAATATTCATATAAGGAAAGTCCCGTTTCGGAGTTCGGGAATGATTCCGGTGTTTTTATCGGGAATGTTCTAGAAGGTTCCGGATTGTCCGGCACTCCGGGGGGGGGGAGGGTACATGAGTGTGTCATTGAATGATTGCATCATGTACTAAGTGTTCTTGATGTTCCAAAAACATGAAAGTCAAATTACCAGTTTGAAAGTCAAACGGCTAAAACAGGAAACTGTGGGAAACAAGCAAGAGGAGTTGGAACCAACTTGGAGGAGGAGTCCCACTCCTCCAAGCCGGCGCCCAGCCCAAGGCCGACTTGGGGAGGGACTCCCGTCCCCTGGCCGCGCCTCCCCACCCATAAAAGGAGGGGCAGGGCTCCCCTCCTAGAACACACAAGTTCCTATCTTCTACCTCCGGTTTAGAGCCGTTTTGGTTTAGAGCTTCTAATTGCTTTAGCCAGCGGTTTAGAGCCTTCTAATTGGTTTAGAGCCTTCTAATTGGTGTGTCTAATTACTAGACCACTAATAGCCTCTCTCATAAGCTCCACCATACTCGCACCGGCTTAAGGCGAAGCCCTGCGGGATCTCCCCTCTACTTCCGGTACCATGCCGTTGTGCTGCCGGAATCGCGAGGAGAGTGCTACAACCTCCGCTGCCTGCTGGAACAAGGGAGAGGAAGGTCTTCGTCGAGTACCGAACGAGTGACCGACTGCGGGAGCGCTGCCGGAACGTGGCGCCGGAAGGATCGTCTACGCGATCTTGAGATCGGAAGTGTACGACTACATCACCCACGAGAATCTGCTCTCGTTAACCGCTTTGGAATCTTCGAGGGTAAGTTATTCCATCGACTCGTTGCTACAATCTAGTAGATAGATCTTGGCTTGTTTGTTTGTATGCGATAGAAATTTTTTGTTTTCCATGCTACGAACCCCTACAGTGGTATCAGAGCCGTGTCTATATGTAGATCTGTTGCACGAGTAGAACACAATGGTCATTGTGGGCGTTGATGCTTTTATTGTCGATTGCTTCTTGTGTACTTTGTATCTTGCGGTATGTTGGGATGAAGCGGCCCGGGCTAACCTTACATGACATCGTTCATGAGACTTGCTCCACGCTTGACATGCAACTTGTATTGCATAAGTGGCTTTGCGGGTGCCTGTTTCTCCTAGCATAGTTAAGATCCAATTTACAACGGGTGATTAACAATACTAGTATCAATGTTGTGGTTCATGTTCGTAAGTTAGAACGACACTTATTAACAGCCCCAAACCACGTAAAACATGCAAAGAAAGTGGAGGCGTCTAACTTTGTTTTGCAGGGGTGTGCAGTGATGTGATATGGCCATGATTGTGATTATATATGATGTATGCAATGTTCCTTATTGTAAGTAGGCAACCGGCAGGAGCCATATGGTTGTCTTTAATTTTGTTAAGACCCGCGTGTCTATTCAAAGTAGTTGTAATAGTTGAAGCCGGTGGATGACAACCATGGAGAAGCGTCATTGACCTTGATGCAATGCCGGTGATGATGGAGATCATGTTCGTGCTGGAAGATGGAGATCGGAAGCACAAAGAAGAAAGGCCATATCATATCACATATTATGAATTGCATGTGATGTTAATCCTTTATGCATCTTGTATTGCTTAGTAGACGACGGTAACATTATAAGATGATCCCTCATGCACATGAATTTCAAGTCATAAAGTGTTCACCCTTAGTTAGCACCGTTGCTAAAGCTTGTTGTTTCGAAGCACCACGTGATGATCGGGTGTGTTAGATTCTGCAAGTGTATACAACGTGAGCAAGCCAGATTTGCTCATGCGGAAACTAAGGTTTGATCTTGACGAGCCTAGCATGTACAGACATGGCCTCAGGAACACGGATTACCGAAAGGTAGAGCATGAGTCATATAAGTAGATATGATGAACATGTTGATTGTTCGCCATTGAAGCTATATCAACTCTCGTGATGATCGTTTTTGATGTGGTGGATTTGGTTCGTGTGATCACTAAAACAATGTGAGGGATATTGTTTTGAGTGGGAGTTCACCTAGATTAATTTAATTATTAATTAGAACTCAATTTATCATAAACTAAATCAAAGTGAATTTGCATAGTTGTTGTAGTCATTGGCATCCGTTTACCACCTTGCGCTTAGTTATAATTGAGATGATAGAACTATAGAATTCTGGTTAGTTACTTTACGAACTGGTATCGTATTGTTTTTAAGTGTTAATCTAAAGTTTAAAAGTCCTATTGCAAACTTTCAGTAAGTTCCGGTTACTCCATGAAGTTTAATAATTAGTATTAAATCAAGAGTAACAATTCCAAGTGTTAGTATCATGTTTGTATCCATGATTCTTGATATTCAAAGGATTGTCTTAATATCAAGGTTATCTAGGATCTGAAAGAGTTGTTTCAGAAACCATGATGTGTGGAAGATATTGTGATATCTGAAACGAAGTTTTGGTTGCAACATGATAGAGTATAATATGTCAAAAGTCATGTTCTCATATTTGATGAGAATTTGCAAAAAGTTGGAGACACTTGTTGTCCTAATCCTCCAAAAGGTTTTGGATAGCAACATTATACTCATGATTCACCGTTATAAGCTAAAAGTAGCTTGATCATGGATAAATCCATGATGAGGGTGAATATTTGATGTAGGTAAAATGTTTACTACACCAAGAGATTACTAAAGAAAGGAATTTGAAAGAACACCAAACATTTGATGATGGTGATCTACTTCAAAGTGCAAGTCCAAAGACATTGGTATTTAACTATACACGCTTTGGACTATGTGTCATATGTATGACTCCACTATTGATGTTGATAGATTCTTTCAAACAGAAAAGGAAATATTGAAAGAGAATCTCATAAATATATGGCAGAAAAGAAAAGACTAGAATTGTTCAGTTTAAGTATATAGATGATATACATGTTATGGCTATATTCTTTGCTTATTAAACAATGTGGTTCTTAAGTATTTGATACTGAATTTGTTGGTGTGAATCGTCATACGAAACAACACAATTCATGAACTACAATGGCCTAAGTAACTAGCAAAAGAATATGTGATGATGTTCATCGAGAACAAATAAAGGATTATTGTGTTGCTCGTTAAACATCAAAGCTTGCCTTCAAGATTTGTTTTATCAGGTATTATGAGAACAAAAGAGTTGTTCAAATAAATTACCGTGATCCATAAAAGATGGATGATTCACAAATCTCGTTGGAGAAATCACATCCATAAAACTAGTGCTAAAAATGTCGAAAGACAAATTGATTGGAAGATCACTTAGGAAGTGACATCGCCGTTTAAATTATATTGGAAAGAAAACATGAAGAAACTCCATGTGGATGGAATTTTGGAGTCTCCTGATTTTTGATCAAATGACGCTTGTGAAACTTTCCTAGAGATAATTAAAACTTCGTTCATAGGCCAAAAGGGAACGAATGACTAGCTTATTGGAACTTGTACATATTGTTGTACGAAATCCATTATGTGTAGTCAAAAGCGGTGGATTTCAACTTCATATGCTTTCTCCGAAAATTTGAGTGAATATATGAATATTTACTTAATATGGATGAAGTATGAAACATTTGAAAAGTTCAAAGACTTTCAAAATGAAGTGCAAAATCATTGTAACAAGAATATAAACAGTTTATGATAAAGATCATAAAGGAAGATATTTGAGTTACAGAGTTTAGCATAATACCTAAGATTTAAGGAATCGTTCCGTGGATTTGCATTTTCCCGAAACACCATAAGTGTATGGAGCGTTCGAGATATGTAATTAAACCTTGTTTGACATGGTAAGATCAAAGGTATAATTTATAAAACTGCCATTATATTTTAAAGATTAAAAGCTTTAGAGATTACCGTTTTTCCACTGAAAAGAGCTCCATCATAATCCGTTGAAATGACACCATATAAAGTTATGGTTTGGGATAAAACCCAAGTTGTCCTTTCTTAAACATTGGTATGCTTTGCATAAGAAAGATGTTTGCAACCAAAGTCGGATGAACCTGTCTTTGTATGTTATTTCGAATAACTGTTAAGTATTCCTCCATAACACCAGAGACAAAAGTGTTTGTCGCTTAGAACGTCAAATTTCTTTTGGAAGGAATTTTTCGTGAAAAGAAAAGTGGGAGGACAATAGAACTTTGATAAGGTTAAAAGAACCTTAGCTATATGTGCAGAGTTGCGCAGCGCCGAAAAGTGTTCCGGAGGCAGCAACAAAGCTCATGGCTCACGTACCTCAAAGGTTGTGGTCACGGGGATCTAAGTTCCTATTGAAACAAGTAGATCGGGTAAACAATCAAATACCAAGATTTGAGAGTTAAATCATTATTTGACAATAATGATCCGACTACATGCAAAGAAGCAATGATGAGCCCTGACTCCGTCAAATGGCTTGAAGCCATAAAATCCGTGATAGTTCCATACACGAGAAATCAAGTTTTGAACTTGAAGGACCCTCGAGAAAGGTGTAAGACCTTACAGTTGTGTTTGGATCTATAAATAAACAGACATGGATGTTGCACATCTATGAAATAATCGACATGTTGGGAAAGAGTTCACAACAATGTTCAAAAGTTGACTATGACAAGATCTGATCTTTCATAGCGATATTTAGTCTAGACGGATTAATATAGCAACCACTACATATAATTTTGTTATATGGTAGCTGAATAAACAAAACAAGTTCTTCTAATAGAATTGTTACCTAGGACATGTGCATAACACGGTTCATAGGGTTTTGTTAATTCAAAGGATGCTAAAAGCATATGCAAACTTCAATGGTTAAAGTGAGCATCGCGGAGTTGGAATCTTCACTGTGATGAAACTGTTAAAGGAGTTTAAAAGTTCATTAGAGACGATGAAGATGCTTGCGTTTGCAAGAAATTAAGTGGGAGCGCTAAGACATGTTTCTAATACATTATGTGGAAGATATATTGTTGATTGGAAAAGATGTATCTTTTATTAACACATATTAAGAATTTCATCCCGATGAAAGACTTAGGCAAAACCCAAATATTTGGCATCAATAGACGCTAATATGGTTGTGCCGGAAGTACATAGACAAGATATTGAATGAGTTCAATATAGAAACTACAAGAGAGGTTCTTGTCGCACAGAAAGGATTGAATGAGTTCAATGTTGATGATATATTCAAGTGTATTGACATTTGGTAAAGTGAAACAAATAATCAAGTATAGATTGATACTTGATGTATGAAATCACAAAGAGTATTGATATCAATCATACTGTGATATGTACAAATCCAGATATGTCCTATGCTCTAAATGTTGTGAGCATATACCAGAATGATTCGTAAGATGATCATTGGACAATAGTAAGGATATTCTTATGATCTTTTGGAAGAACTAAGAGTATAATATTTGTAGAAGTGACAAATAGATGGTTAGTTCATTGTAAAAGTACTACATTGATACTAGCTTTGTCACAAAGTACAAATTAAGTTTATCTCAATCTAAACTAAGGGTGGCACAATATAATGGAAAGTGAGTTCCATAATGGATTTGGATGAGTTCCAAAGTTAAGACATTATGACAGATACTACAACAAAAGGCTAAGTATATGACTGCTACTATAGCAGCTAAAGAGGGCATTTGTGTCAAGTAGTTTGTTATCAAACTAGGTGTAGTTCACAGCGGGATAATACTATGAAGATATATTGTGCGACAATATTATCAACATGTTTTAACCCTAAAGAACTAAAGGTCTCACCAAAGGACCAAATTTATACAAAGCCATCTCATTAGAGAATGAGTGATGCGTAGAGACGCAAAGACATGCAATTACACACGGACCTGGAAGTGTCAGATCCGGAGATCAGTTGACCACTAGCAATCGTGTACATACAACACCGGAAAGCCATAGGTGTTGAATACACAAAGGTTTGAAACTAGATTATTGACTCTAGTGCAAGTGGGAGACTGTTGGAGATATGCCCAAGAGGCAATAATAAAGTGGTTATTATCATATCTTCACACTTATGATAAATGTTTACATACCATGCTATAATTGTATTAACCGGAAACATTAATACTTGTGTGATTTGTAAACTAAAATAAGAGTCCCTAGTAAAGCCTCTTGTTAAACTAGCTTGTTGGTTAATATATGATCATGGTTTCCTGATCATGAACATAGAGATGTTATTAACAACAGGATCATATCATTAGGAGAATGATGTGATGGACATACTCGTATTGATAAGCGTAGCATAAAGATCAAGTCATTTCAATAGTTCAATTGCTATATGCTTTCTGATACATAGTAACCTAATTCCTTCGACCATGAGATCATGCATATCACCTTTACCGGATGGATGCTTTGATGACATCAAACACCACACCGTAACTGGGTGGTTATAAAGGTGGCATTGAGTGTTCGGAAAGTATTGGTTGAGACACATGGATCAAGAGTGGGATTTGTCCATCCACATGACGGATAGATATACTCTGGGCCCTCTCGGTGGAATGTCATCCAATTAGCTTGCAAGCATGTGACTTGGTCACAAGGGATCACATATCACGGGAACGAGAAAAGAGTACTTATCAGTAACGAGGTTGAACTAGGTATGCAGAGATACCGACGATCATAACCTCGGATAAGTAACATATCGTGAGACAAAGGGAAATTGGTATCGTATGTAAGTGGTTCATTCGATCGCAAAGTAATCGTAGAAATATGTGGGAGCCATATGAATTTCCAGATTCCTCTATTGGTTATTGTTCGGAGAAGTGTCTCGATCATGTCCGCATAATTCACGAACCGTAGGGAGACACACTTAAGGATTCGACGTTGTTTGAGTAGTTATGGTATTATGAGAAAGAGACCGAATGTTGTTCGGAGTCTCGGATGGGATCCGGGATATCACGAGGTGATCCGGAATGGTCCGGAGAATAAGATTCATATAAGGAAAGTCCCGTTTCGGAGTTCGGGAATGATTCCGGTGTTTTCATCGGGAATGTTCTAGAAGGTTCCGGATTGTCCGGCACTCCGGGGGGGGGGGGGAGGGTACATGAGTGTGTCATTGAATGATTGCATCATGTACTAAGTGTTCTTGCTGTTCCAAAAACATGAAAGTCAAATTGCCAGTTTGAAAGTCAAACGGCTAAAACAGGAAACTGTGGGAAACAGGAAACTGTGGGAAACAAGCAAGAGGAGTTGGAACCAACTTGGAGGAGGAGTCCCACTCCTCCAAGCCGGCGCCCAGCCCAAGGCCGACTTGGGGAGGGACTCCCCTCCCCTGGACGCGCCTCCCCACCCATAAAAGGAGGGGCAGGGCTCCCCTCCTAGAACACACAAGTTCCTATCTTCTACCTCCGGTTTAGAGCCGTTTTGGTTTAGAGCTTCTAATTGCTTTAGCCAGCGGTTTAGAGCCTTCTAATTGGTTTAGAGCCTTCTAATTGGTGTGTCTAATTACTAGACCACTAATAGCCTCTCTCATAAGCTCCACCATACTCGCACCGGCTTAAGGCGAAGCCCTGCGGGATCTCCCCTCTACTTCCGGTACCACGCCGTTGTGCTGCCGGAATCGCGAGGAGAGTGCTACAACCTCCGCTGCCTGCTGGAACAAGGGAGAGGAAGGTCTTCATCGAGTACCGAACGTGTGACCGACTGCGGGAGCGCTGCCGGAACGTGGCGCCGGAAGGATCGTCTACGCGATCTTGAGATCGAAAGTGTACGACTACATCACCCACGAGAATCTGCTCTCGTTAACCGCTTTGGAATCTTCGAGGGTAAGTTATTCCATCGACTCGTTGCTACAATCTAGTAGATAGATCTTGGCTTGTTTGTTTGTATGCGATAGAAAATTTTTGTTTTCCATGCTACGAACCCCTACAGCGAGGGGGGACACATGCAAGCACCTATATATATACCAACCTCTAACCACACCCACACACACATATATGCTAGGGGCACATGCAAGTTTTCATCTGATTCCGATGTTCTCGTGGTCTTCCTCCGGCGAAACCCTGATCTCTGTGCACACTCGGATCGTCTACCCCCCTAGACGTTCCTCTGACAGGGGTAGCCCGGCGTAGCTCTCTCTTGTTTTGTGTTTGTTTAGGTCATAGGGTGATGTCAAACCATGTTGGCTCACAAGTTGGGGCACTATCCTACCCGGTTTCACCTTGACGGGGAGATTCCACCCTCATACGGGCCCGGAACCTTCGCCTCTAGGTTAGAGCGCATGCATGCGAGGGGGGACACATGCAAGCACCTATATATATCAACCTCTAACCACACCCACACACACATATATGCTAGGGGCACATGCAAGTTTTCATCTGATTCCGATGTTCTCGTGGTCTTCCTCCGGCGAAACCCTGATCTCTGTGCACACTCGGATCGTCTACCCCCCTAGACGTTCCTCTGACAGGGGTAGCCCGGCGTAGCTCTCTCTTGTTTTGTGTTTGTTTAGGTCATAGGGTGATGTCAAACCATGTTGGCTCACAAGTTGGGGCACTATCCTACCCGGTTTCACCTCGACGGGGAGATTCCACCCTCATACGGGCCCGGAACCTTCGCCTCTAGGTTAGAGCGCATGCATGCGAGGGGGGACACATGCAAGCACCTATATATACCAACCTCTAACCACACCCACACACACATATATGCTAGGGGCACATGCAAGTTTTCATCTCATTCCGATGTTCTCGTGGTCTTCCTCCGGCGAAACCCTGATCTCTGTGCACACTCGGATCGTCTACCCCCCTAGACGTTCCTCTGACAGGGGTAGCCCGGCGTAGCTCTCTCTTGTTTTGTGTTTGTTTAGGTCATAGGGTGATGTCAAACCATGTTGGCTCACAAGTTGGGGCACTATCCTACCCGGTTTCACCTCGACGGGGAGATTCCACCCTCATACGGGCCCGGAAACTTCGCCTCTAGGTTAGAGCGCATGCATGCGAGGGGGAACACATGCAAGCACTTCATGTGGTCGTGGTGAGTGCTATTGAGAACCACATGCGATAATAACACTTACAAACATATAGAAATTTCTCGGGGTGTGAGAAGATTCGCAACGACATTTCATGTGGACGTGTAGACTGCTATTCAGAGGGTACGAAATTATCCAATTAATAAAAAAATATATAAATAATTGATGCAAATACAAAATATATGAAAAATAGAGAAGGCTACGCCGAGGGTGACCGTCGGCATACGTTTCTGGTACGCCGAGGGTCGCCGTCGGCGTATGCTATGCCGAGGGTCGCCATCGGCCTAACCGACGGCACCGTTAGCGCGTCGTCCGTGCTGCCGGCATGTGCCACGCGTCCGCTAGCTACGCCGAGGGCCTCCGCTACGCCGAGGGTGACCGTCGGTGTAGTGTATGCTACGCCGACGGCTTGGCTACGCCGAGGGCTGGCCAGTTAGGCTGGCCCGGTGCGGTGCTACGCCGACGGCCCCGACGTTTGGCCGTCGGCGCATCTGGCCATTCCTGTAGTGGGGTCTGATGAGCTCGGCTGTGCCCCCTCGCACCTTTGACTCTCTCGATGCCGCACGAGCACTGGACTCACTGGCTGCATCTGTGATTCTGTACTGTATGTACTCGCATGCCGTAGATTTGGCAAAGAGGCATGCATGGTTGGTAGAATTACTCGGGCCCGTTTTGTGCTCTCGGTTGGCTTGTTTATTTCGCTCGTGAATCAGGTTTGGTCATGGCTTGTCTCTTCCATTATTTCAACCTTCGCTCGCTACGCCTATTGTTAGATAAAAATCCGTCGAATTTGTTGGTCGAGCTTGTGTTGGTCGTAGTACAATCATGGAAATACTCGATGCACGGTGACTAAACACACATCGAACTAGTCATAATGGGAGTCATGTAACGACATACAATGCCAACTAGGTTAATAACTTATATGTACTACAATATATAAGTTACTACCTACTCCTAATAACATATGTTATTGGGAATAACAGATGTATGACATATAATATAAGTTACTACCTACTATGGCATATAATAACAACATACAATGCCATGCAGCCGCATGGAGTACTATAAAGGTAATAGCATAGTCTAATAACATATGTATGAACTTATGTTATTTTCTACTATGACTAGCCTCGGAGAGCTTGATAGTCACGCTAGTGAGGCACAACAATGTATTCAATTACGTGGCAACCGATAGACTCCATATGTGGGGCCATATAGGATTTCACCAGCTATTTCTTTTTTGTAAAAGGCACACGGGTCTCTCTTTTCCCAACATCACATACACGCACCCCTCCACCCTAGATCTGCTACAACCCCTCCACCTCACCCCCGGCTGCATCGCGTCCTCCCGCCCGTCGCGGCCCTCCAGCTAGGTTTATCCGCTGGCTGCTCGGGTTACGCTACCGTCGTAAGCTCCATCTCCATCGCCCGGCAAGCAGACATACATGGCATTGCCGACGAGGTCAAGCGTGCCACACCCGCTCGGCACAAGGCCACTGCATGCTCAACAGAAGACATCAAGCCCGAAGAGAAGACAAAGGATGCTAGAGTAACCCTTGAGTCATTGAAATAGACTCGAAGAGGCTCATCACCCTGATCCATGCCTACGGGAAACCCGCACAAAGACGCTTGGGGCACCAAGATAAGAAGCAGGAAACCGCACAAAGACGCTTGGGGCACCAAGATAAGAAGCAATGTCACCATCAAAATGAGCAACGCGATTCATGAAGAGGACGAACAATCACATCTGAGCACCGACCAGACACTAAACAACTCCGTTGAAGGATAGTTTTCATGATCCCTTATTAGTCTCACTTTTGAAAATCAAAGGAGAGTTTATTTGTTTGGCAATCGTCTCAGGTAAACAGGTCTGGATCTCAAAGACAGTGCTAATGAGAAGAAGATGCTTCAAACTTTAATAATGGGACGATCAAGAGATCGTACAATTGTTTACAAGGTGAATCTCGATGGACTTATACAAGTACCTAGCGAGAGTATATGAATTTAGAGTTCAAGACTAAGGCTAAAGGCTATGGCATAGGCGTAGATGTCGTAGGGAGGAGATTGGCCATGTGGTGCGAGCCTCCTCCCATGTTGTTGACGGCTTGCACAAACTTTTCCAGATAAGCGACTGGGTCTTGCGAGCCATCGTACTCCTCGTAATTCTTTTCTCTGTCTGCCTTCGGAACCTCAACGCTTACTAGGTCGCGTGACAAGGCATACCAGATCTAGCTCCCAGGTATTCGTCTTTGTAGTCGGGGTACTCCCAGGCATGTTGATGCCCCTCGTGGCATTTTTGCGTCGATCATACCTCTTGTCATAACGATGACCAAACCTGCATTGTTCCGATCTGGATCCAGATCTCGATCTTCGTGGCCGTCATGGGCCTCCTGTCCTCCAGCTCCCACATCCTTTGTACCATCCGGGAGACCCCCAGGTCAGTCACACGAACTAGAGATTCTCGTGAAGGGGTTCGCAACAGAAAATCAAAAAATTCTCTATACGAACACGATCACCAAGGTCTATACTATGTAGACATAAGTAACGGAGTTCATACCCTTGAAGACCGTGGCACGCCTTACACAGGTAGGCGTATAGCGATGAAGACAACGCCCCAAGTGTCGTGCCTCGAAGCTATACACATGTACGGTGTAGGAACGTCTCCTGGGATCCGATCCAGCAGAGCAGCGGAAGAAGAAAGAAGCTGGATCGTCCTGCGCACGACGGTAGTGCGGACGTGAACTAAACCAAGAGGCTAGATCAAATATAATGGAGAGATCTCTAGGTTTTAGGGGAGAGAGGGGATAACTTGTTGTTGGGTGCAAATAGAGGGGAGGGGGCTCCTCTATTTATAGTAGGGAGTGGTAGGGAAAACCCTAGGGATTGGGGGTGGGCACCCCCAAGCCACCGCCGGCCCTGGGCCCCACCCCACGGGTGGGAATCCTAGGGTTTGGTCGGTGGCCCCTCTCCCATTTCTCCCTAGGCGCCTACCCTATTGGGCCCTTCTAGAAGCGACCCAATAGCAATAAGGCTGCCCTTAAAATATAAAATAAAATATGTTTTAATATTAATTCAACTAATTAATATAAAACATATATTAATATATTACATACACCGACACTCGTTTCGGACCTCTTCTGGTCATCATCAGATAATACTCGGAACCTTTCCGGTTTCTCTCTCTCGTTTCTCCTTCGGTGCCGGTTCAATCCCAAAGCGTTCCCACCCTTAAGTGTGCCACCCTTCGGCTCGGAGTTGCTATGGACATGACCAAGACTCTCTTGTATCAATGATCAACATCGAGACCTGGATGTCCATAGTGATCCCCGTGCCCTCACGATTAATCTTATCGCTTGAACCTTGAGTGTGTATTGCTATTACTTTTTTCATACAATACCTAGGTCATCCGAGATTTGATCTCAAGCATCTCCATACTTGTGTTCGATCTCGTTACCGATGAACTCGTTTACTCTCCCGTGCCGTTGCATTCCATGATTCAATCATATGTTTGCAAGCTTCGTTAATGCAACATCATCGAGTTGGCCACGTGTATCTTTTCGTTACTTGGATTGACAAATCCTAGTCTTGATAAAACTCCTCAACCCATTTATTTAGGAAACATAATGATACCTTTATGATCACCTTTTCATAGCTTGATCTTGATATCATTAATGTTTCCCTCCAAAACAGTGATTATGCATTATCTCATAGTCAAAGGATATAAGCCACGATGTCTTTATATTATCATCAATGATGAATGTTTTAAGTAACTAGATGTCATTATGATTAACTTTAGGGTGAATGTATATCACATCATTCTCCGATGATGTGACCTCATTGTCATTCGGCACTAACACCATGATCTTGAAACCATAAGATCATCACTTGCCCAATGAGCTAGCTTCCTAAAGGTAACTAGAGACCTGGTTGTTTACATACCACACTTGTATTAATGTTTCGTATTAATACAGTTACAACACGGTAAGAAACGTATTATGAACAAGAGATACATCAAATAAAAACTCTTTACTATTTGCCTCTAGGGCATATCTCCTTTAGTCTCCCACTTGCACTAGAGTACAAATTAAACTAGTTTTACAATAGGCAATAACCTAACACCAATACTATCCCGGTGTTGCTCATGCTTGGTTTGTGGAATACTTTTGGTCAACGGATCTATGACATTCAGATCCGTATGCACTTTGCAAATATTTACTTCACCATTCTCAACATTTTGTCTAATGGCATGGAATCTAAGATGGATGTGCTTGGCTATGGAATGAGTTCTTGGTTCCGACGCGTTTTCTATGGCACCTGTGTTGTCGCAGTAGATTGTCACAGGGTCATTCGTATTCGGAAGAACTCCTAGTTCGATGATGAAATTCCGAAGCCATATAGCTTCCTTCGCCATAGAGTTAACTACAATGTATTCCGACTCCATTGAAGACTGTGCCACCACTGGTTGCTTCACGCTTCTCCAGGTTACCGCGCCACCATTCACCAAAAAGACGAATCCCATCTGATACTTTGAGTCATCGGAGTCCGTGTTCCAGCTCGCATCCACGTAACCAATTACGTTTAGAGATACATCATCACCTCCATAGACTAGGAACATATCCTTAGTTCTTTTCAAATACTTCAGGATATTCTTTACAGCTTTCCAATGTTCAACTCATGGATCACTTTGGAAACGACATGTCCAACTGATAGCCAGGGCCACATCAGGTCGAGTACATAGCATAGCATACATGATAAAACCTATGGCTGAGGCATAGGGGGCATTAATCATTCTTTCTCTATTAGCATCTGTTGTTGGACATTGAGTCTTACTCAACTTCATGTTTTTCACAAGAGGCACAAAACCCTTTTTGCGTCTTCCATTTTGAACTTCTTCAAAATCTTATCTATGTATGTACTTTGACCTAAGGCTATCAGGCGTCTCGATCTATCTCTATAGATCTTAATGCCCAATATATAGGCCGCTTCACCTAGATACTTCATCAAAAACTGACTGTTCAGATATTCTTTCATGCTCCCTAATAAATCCACACCATTCCCAATTAGTAGTATGTCATCCACATATACCACTAGGAATGCCACCGAGCTCCCACTAACTTTCTTATAAACACAAGACTCTTGATTATTTTTGAGAAATCCAAAATTCTTGATCACTTGATCAAATCACTTGTTCTAACTCCTAGATGCTTGCTTTAGTCCATAAATGGAACGCTCAAGCTTGCATACCTTTCCAGCATCCTTAGGATCGACAAACCTCTCTGGTTGCATCATATACAACTCTTCTTCAATGTGACCATTGTGGAAGGCGGTCTTTACATCCATCTACCATATCTCATAATCATAATATGCAACAATTGCTAGTAAAATCCTGACAGATTTCAACATGGCTATAGGAGAGAATGTCTCACTGTAGTCAATTCCTTCCACTTGTCGAAAAACCTTTGCGACAATTCTCGCCTTATGGACAATCACATTGCCATCAGCGTCTATATTTTCCTTAGAGATCCATTTGTTCTCCACAGCCTTTTGATGACCCACAAGTATAGGGGGTGTATCGTAGTACTTTTAATAAATAGGAGTGTCGATCCCAAAGAGGAGCAGAAGGTGTTGACTAGTGGTATGGAGCAAGAAATCTCTGTAAATACTTAGCACACGGATTTTTAGGAGTTTTCTTATAAAGCAAAGAAATAAAGTGCAAATAAATAAAACAGCAAACAAATGCAGCAAATGGCCCAATCCTTTCTTAGCAAAGGACAAGCCGGTGGAAATACTTATAAGGACCAAACGTTCTCGAGGACACATGGGAATTCTGTCAAGTGCTTTCGCTTCAAATAGCTGAGTAGTCTTCTTTGGTGTTGTAAGTGTTGAGTGGGTGAACCTGTGCTAATGTACCGACCTTACTTGGACTAATACATACTTATGATTAAACCCCCTGCAAGCATCCACAACTACACGAAAGCAATTAAGATATAAACCTAACCACAACCTTAAACTCTGAGATCCTATGCTCCCTTGTGCAATGGTGTCCTAACAGGGGTTCAGGTTTCTGTCACTCCGGCAACCCCACTATGAGTAGCCAAATACACAATGCATTCCCCTAGGCCCATAAATGGTGAAGTATCATGTAGTCGACGTTCACATGACACCACTAGAAGAATAGCACCACAACTTAAATACTAAAACATTGAATAATATCTCAACACAAATCCACTACTAACAACATGACTTCTCCCATGTCCTCAAGAACTAAAAGAACTACTCACAAGACATCATATGGATCAAGATCAAAGATGATATGGTGATCGAACAATCTGAACATAAACAATAATCCAATGGTTCCACTCACAAGCATCAACTACAATAGTAATCAACACCGGGAAAGTTTCCCCTAAGAACTATGCAAGTATTCAACACAATTGTTATAGCGGGATGGAGTGGTGATGATGGTGCTAGTGGAGATGATGGTGTGGATGATGATGATCCTGATGAAGTCTTGCTTGATGATGGTGTTGATGGCGACGATCTCCCCTCTCCAGTAAGGAATTTCCCCGGCAGAAATCTGTCTACCGAAGAGCTCTTTCTCTCTCGGTATTTTCCACCCCGCAGAGGCGACATAATCTTTCTGTGGTTGCTCCCTCTGTTTTAGGGTTTCGAGGAGAAGATATAGGCGAGAGGGCGGAGCCGGAGGTGGGCCACACCCCCTGTAGGCGTGGCCTAGGGGTGGCCCGCGCCTGGGGGGTGTGGGCCCCCTGTGGCCCATCTCTGCCTCCCCTTCTAGCTTTCTTTGTCTTCTGGGAAAATATGATTTTCCGTAGTTTTTCTGGTATTTTTTTGATCTTCGCGAAATTGCATCAAAACACCTCTTCTTCCATCAGAATCCTGACTCCGACAGTTCATCCTCCAAGAATCATCCAACATGCAAAAATAGATGAAAAGACATAAGTAACACCTCTTAATAAGATAAATATCAAAGAATAGAGGCAAATTATGATATAGATTGGTGATGCAAATTAGACGTATCAACTCCCCCCAAGCTTAGACCTTCGCTTGTCCCCAAGCGAAAACTGAGCTCAGTAAACATGCCCACAGATTTCTGGAGTGAAGTGTCGATAAAAGAATACGGACAAGAAGCATCACACTTACCATTACACAACTCATAGAAGAAAACAACTCACCATTATATAACTTAGCTTGCAACAAGTATAGGAGTCACAATAGAGATGCATAAAGATAAATCATAATTGGAATTGGCAAACTTTGTTCTTGGTCAGAGAACAGCTGACAAACAGTTCCACAAAAATCTTTTGTAGAACTCTTCACAACAATAGTACTCTTAGCTCAAACATAAAAGGTTTTTCATAATGATGGCTTTCAAAGTAATAGTCAATAGATAAGAGTCTTGGGCAAACAAGGAAGATAAAGAACATGATTGAATAAATCATCATATGAATGCTTGAAACACAACAACTCAAATGCTTGCTGGAGATAGAGAGGAAGTAGGTTTACTGACTCAACTTAGAAATATAACAAAGGCCCTTCATAGAGGGAAACAAGGATTTCAAGTTCATAAAGAGCTTCCATAATATTATGGTACTTACTATCTTTGAGCCCTCATTGCCCCTATCATAAGCATCTTGAGGTGATTAAGGTTAAAGTGAACAAAGATGGAGTATATGCTTGACTAAATATAAGTTGGCAATCTCATGTCCCTTGAGTACGAGGGCCACTCCTCATGCTACTCAAATTTAGTTATCGGTAAGTTCTTGTCATTGTAAGTACATGTGTATCATAAAGAACCGCCAACGAGGTACCCCTTGCACATGATACAGGAGCTATCCCATAATCAAAATGACAAGGCAAGCAGACAGTGAGCATCTCAGCGATCTTTTTATTTGCTATTTTCATAGGTTTTTATTTAGTATGCTTCACAAATTGCTCACTATGGTTATGCTGCAAGTTTCCACCATGATTAGGCATGGGTTAGGCTAGCGGCCCAGGCGTTTCTCTAACACACATGTTGGGAATATGCCCTAGAGGCAATCATGTATGATGATATTTCCATTGCATTCATAAAGTTATTAAGCTGTCCTTGTATGAGCATCTGATGTATATAATTGAATATGTGATTCGGTTGTGGAACTATACATTCATGTTGTTTGTAATAAATGTCCTTGGTCATTGAGGTTGTGCTGGACACACAACTTAGACCAATGTGAAAGTTGGCTTGATGACTCGGTTCCACTTGTCATGGGCATGGAGATGCCATTCCGACTTACACAGATTCGGCTAAAGAGTTTAGTGAGTCGGATTGATCCATATTGAGACACAACAAACACGTTGTCATTTGTATATCTCAATCAATGTAATCCTTAGACCTGAGTTTATTGCATAGTCCGAGTTGAGGATCACCGACTTAGGTTCTGTCAAACACTGATCCGTAACTGGGCAGTTATAAAGGCAGAGTTCGGGTCGACTGAGAATCAAGCCGTGTGATGTGAATAACCAAGATGGGATTTTCCCCTCCACTTGGAGAGATATTCTCTGGGCCCTCTCGGATGATATGATTCGGAAATCATGGCCATGCATGACTCGTTTAAGTGTTAACCGAGGCGATCGACTAAGAGTTAGTCGGGTGAATCACTTATCTCGGATCGAGAAGAGAGTCGGACTATTTAAGGGATGACAATTATTCGCCTATAGTCTGACAAGGTATATCATGAGGCAAAAGGGACTCAGACGTAAGTCGCATTGGAAAGGCAAGTCTTCATGACTCTTTGGTACTTGGGAGTCGGCATGTTCTGCTAGGAGCCGCTACCGACTGAATGATTGAGAGTCGGACTCTAATCGTGTCCAAGTTGCTAAGAGACTGCGGGGTCACACACTTAAGAGTGGGAGCAAGTTCGGATTGGATCTGAACCGGAAATCAGGTTGGGTTGGACCCGAGTCAGATTTGGACTGAGTCAGTGAGTCAGACTCACGGTGACTGATTTTATATGGGTTTTAGTGAATGGGCCACGAGAGTGGAGCCCACGTTCACTCCCTATATATAGTGGAGCACAGTAAGCCAGAAGAATTAATCTTTGATTGGTTAGGTCATTCCATGTGTTGGAAACCCTAGCTCCACATCAGTCCTGCCATCGTATCGAACCTAGCAGTTCATCGCCGATTCTCCTCCTTGTACGTGTGGATACCAGCAGAGGTGCTGTACGATCAGCACCAGGACGATCGGATCGTGAGGACTGCACTTCATCAACTAACGCGCTTCATCAGTAATCCGCAACTGCGCGTCTAGTGGTAAACCTCATGGCCTTCTACCTCAGCTAGATCTTGGGATCACCACGTTAGAGGAAAAAGTTTTGTTTTATCTCTACGTCGCCCAACAACACATACATAACTCCATGGACTTACAAGCTCCCCTTTTATTTCACACCAACGACATCCGCAAACAAAAGAGCATGATATCAACTGGATATGTATCCATAAGTGTTGAAAGCGTTCCTCGTGACAACACGGTTCTACTAATTCCAACGTATAGATGCAAGCATATACAACTTCGATGACACAATGGTTCAAGTTTATTAGGGGCAAGAAAATAAGGTGTGCCATCAAGTTCGTGAGATCTTTACTAACTAGTTTTCACATAACAAAAATATTTTTAATTTAAAAGATAGATGAAGCTTGAGAATTTGCTTGTAATAAAAGTAATGCTAATAGGTAGATATGGTGGACACAAATGGCACATGTTTGGTTCAAAGGGGTTGGATGCATGATAAGTATGTCTTCGCAAAACTGGTTTTTGGCTAGAAAGGTTGGGTAGCAAGCAAAAGAGTTGAAGGAAACAAGCAAACCTACATGTGATAAAGCCAAACATGCAATCTTACTTGAAGACACAAAAGATCTTAAATGAAGAATACTAAGCTTATGAGCCAATCAAGAAAGAAAATAAATGATACAAAATACATGTAAGCTTTTTCTATTTTCCTTTCAAACCTCAAAAAGTGTTGCTACTAACCAGAGCTCGGTTTGCCAAAACAAATTTAGATCTACTTGATGCTCCCAAAGTGATACCAATACTGATCAACAAGATCAATCATATAATAGCGATTGCAAACTAAAATAAGAAGTGCAAAAAGTAAAAGATGAAACTTCTCATTAATATTCCATAAAGGCACTCACACCAAGGGATACATAGAAACTAAAGGAGAGATACTTCCACATGCAAACCAACCTATAAGATAACTTCTCTACCAAATATATGAATCTACTAAAAAGGTAAAAGATAAAAGATAATGATGTGATACTGCGGCACTCCCCCAAGCTTGGAACAAGCCAGGGGGATGCCAAACCTGATGACGAATTAATGCTTTGGTGGTGGTGGTGTTCCCTTGATAAGCTCCTCAATCAGTTCCCTCAAATCCTCAATCTCAAAGGTCAGAGTACGAATCAACTCCGAATTTTGCTCAATGCGGTTCATGATCATATCGGACCGAGAGTCCTAGTACTTGCTATTCTTTCCCCACTGTTCCTTCTTAGTGTGTTCCTTCCCTGCATGGTTAGAGCGAGGCAGATCCCAAACCGAGGGCAAGTTCCCTTTGGGCACCTGTTGGTATTGTTGCTCATGTATAAGAGTATGGAAAGGGTTGTTGGTATGTGGAGGAGGTGATCGTGGAACGAAGACAAGACGTGGAGGTTTCCCTCCTGTAGACATCAGTGTTGTCCTCCTAAACTTGGTAGGATTTGCCACCACTCCAATGCTTGCGACGGTAGCGCGGGTGTCCGGATGCTCGTCCTCCTCCATGTCTTCTCCATCCCCAACCAAGATCTCCTCCTTGGGGTTTTGAGGATCATATTCCTCGGGCTTCTTGCCTTTGTCATTGGCGGAGACCATGGTTCTCTAAACTTTGAGAAGATTTCCTGACAGAAATAGATCGAAACGAAAACACGATGAGAACACGATACACAAACCTCGGGGGACCCGGGGGGGTATATATTACGAAGTTTCAAAGCATAAGGAAGGTATTGGTACGAAAATGAGGCAGAGACAAAGCTCAGGGGGCTCACACCTCCTCCAGGCACGGCCAGCTGGGGCCCGTGCCTAGGGTTGGTGTGGCCACCCTGGCCTCCGTTTCCTCCTCTGTTTCGTCTCATAACCTTCCGTATGTAATAAAAACATCAAAATATAAAAAGATTAGGCTTTCACGAACCTTCAGTTTTCACCATTTTTACCTATTCAAAGACGAACTCTGCAGATTCCTTTTCTCCTTCTTCTGGAAATTCCCTTCATACAAGGCCTTACACAAACCTCAATTGCAACATTAGTGTATGCAAAAACAATAAACCTTTGGGTTCAAACTTCAACTGAAATCCATCAAAACAAAACTTACTACATCAACTCCTTTCCAAAAGCCCAAAAGAATCTCGAAGGGAATCAATATAAGAGGCAAATGCAAATGATGGCAGAAATCTGTCAAAACAAACCAGCAGGTAAATATTGATTTTTTAGAAAACCTTCTGTTGCTCAAATCAAAAAGTGCAGAACTAATGAAAGTTGGGAAAAAAATTGGAGAACAAGAACAACAAATTACAGCTCCATCCTAAGTACTGAGCTCCTTCACGAATTTTTACAATGCAACACAAAAATCTGTCCTAGGACAGCCGCTTTTCACAACTCCTCTGCTTCTCAAAAGTAGTTGATCTTGACACAAAAACCAAAACAAAAGGATAAGGAGCGGTTATTACCGAGGTAATAACTTCAAAGACTCGACAAAACTATTGGGTTATCTCCCAAAAAGTACTTTTCTTTAATGCCTTTAAGTTAGGCTTGAAAATTTCAAAGATGCTCACATAGGAGATATATATTTGAAGTGAAAGAGAGCATCAAGAAGCAAATATCCAACACATTTGAGTCTAACCCACTTCCTATGTGAAAGGATAGAGATGTCGCCTTGAGGGGGGTGAATAGGAAATTTTAAAACTATTACGGTTTTGGCTTGATAGAATGCGAAATTAAACTAACATTTATTTTACAAGCACAAAACCTAAATACAATAGGCTCAAATAAGTGCACCAACAACAAGTTTAGCTAAGCAAGATAGCACAAGATGAATATACCATAAGTGATAAGCAAGATATAAGTACTTCAAGCTCGATGGCTATCACAAGGAAAGTAAGCTCGGATATAGAGATAACCGAGGCACGCGGAGACGAAGATGTATTCCCGTGTTCCCTTACAAGTAAGGTACGTCACGTTGGAGAGGTGTGGGATTCCACAACAAATTTTCCAACACCACGAAGGCTCACCTTCTTCTCCGAGTCTATCCCACAAAGGAATAGGCCCTTTCCTTATGGCTAGCTTTTCCTCCACTCCAAAGATGGCAACCTCCACAACCACTTCACAAGCTCCACGAAGGAGAAGCCCGGGTCTCTTCACAATCTTCCACGAATAGGACACCGTGGTACCAACCGTCAAGCCAACTAGGAGGTCACCCTCCAAGAGTAACAAGCTCACGGTCTCTCACTTGAACAAATCATAATGGAGAGCTCAACACTTATGCAAGAATGCAAAGCAAGAACACCAAGGGTGCTCAAATCCTTCACTCTCAAATCCCACAAAAGAAACAAGTGCTAGGGAGGAATTAGAGAGGAAGAACAAAGGTGGAAACCAACAAATGACTCCAAAATCTAGATCCAATGGGTTCCCCTCACTTAGAGGAGGAATTGATTGGTAGAGATTGTAGATCTAGATCTTCTCTTCCAAAGCCCTAAAAAAGATGCAAGAATCATAGGAGGGAAGGGAGAGGAAGAAAGATCAAAGGGGTCAACAATGGAGGTCAAAAACATGCTCTCAAGCCTTAGAACTTTGGGGGAAGAAGCCCCCCTTTTATACCCCTTCAAGGGGGATGACCGTTGGAAGCAAGATGTGCTGGCCGAACACGTTCCGGCGACGAAACCGGTGCCGCCGGAATTTCCGGTCAAAATCGAAAGTTCTGGTACAAACCGAAACAACATAAAGAACATTTTTTCGGCGGTTTGCCGGAAATTTCCGGCCACAGACTCGGTCCACCGGAATTCCTGTCGTAATTCCGCTGAAACCAAATAGGACACACGAAAACGGCGATAACTTTTGCGTCCGGACTTCGATTTCGATGATCTTGGGCTTGTTTTGACGAGGACAACAAGACCTACAAGATGGTGCAGAGAAACATCATAGTACAATAGAGGAGGATAGAACCAAATGAAGAAAGTTAAGAAGCCTCCCTATAAGAAGAACCGATAAAACCTTCAAACTCGAAAACACCATAGAAGATGCATACGAATTTCGTTTTTGATGAACTTGGGCTTGTTGAAGAGATATAAACAAGCTCCATAACCTCACATGGAGAAACACCAAGAAGCAACAAAATAGGAAGATGCAAAGAATGCAAAGGATTGAGCTCCCTATGACGATTTGATCAAGTTACCCAACCGAAAGCCCCTCTTAATAGTGCGGCTATGTATCCTATAACCCGGTCTCCCAACAACCACCTTGATAGCGGTAAAAGGAAAACCTAGTAAGGCCATACCTTTGCCTTGCGCATCCCGCTTGATCTTGATGACAACACTTCAATCTCCATCCAAGCCGGAATGCACCACTTGATCATTGTTGCTTCGTGAAGACTCCTAATTTGCTCCGCCATACACCACTATTAGATAGCTTCATTAATACATGTCTTCACATGTCCATTATCACCAATATGGACGGCAAGATTCAAGCAAATGATCTTCTCGAGATGTTTATCTTGAACTTTCCCTTCTCAACCTTGATGACGATCACCACTTGATGTCATCCTCTCATGGGCTATCTAAGATCTTTACTTTTGAAGCATGTCCATGGAAAGATACCTATCCCATATGGAAAACGCAAAGACACATATATAATGGGTTAGTTCATGATGCATAATTGACAAGGCTTACCATACCACAAGATCCATGTGGTACATTCTTTATGCTTCATGTGTTGACCAACTTGAAATCACTCTTCACTCTTTTTATAGGTCAACCATGTATCTTATCATGCTCCATCTCAATATCTTAAGGTACATAAAGAACTCTTAATTTGATTACATGCTCTAAATCTTAGTCAATCATAGCTCAACTAATGAGGCTATCATGACACACCGTCATAGAGCCATATCTTGAATTCTTCTATTGAGATCACACTCTCAAGATCTTGATCATATCATATTCTTCTCTTCAACTCGATGATCTTGATTCTAATACTCAAGGTATATCTTTATCTTCATGGCATCCATGCTTGAATCCAACACATAGACTACAAGCATGACCCATGGAATATTCCTTCATATAAAACTCAGTGAAAACATTAGACCATAGGGATTGTCATTAATCACCAAAACCACACATAGGGGCAATTACTCTTTCAATCTCCCCCATTTTGGTAATTGATGACAATCACAACAAGAGGGTTTATATAATGAATATTAGAAACAAGTACGCAGCTTATCCGATAATAAGTTGTGTACAAGAGGTTGCATTTGATATGGTCAAGTAACACAAAGCTACTAGCACATATCAAAACTTATTCTACTTACACAAACTACAACTAATTCAAGAGATGTGAGTAGAACCAACATATATAGAGCAAACTCCCCCACAATATATGCATGTGTGATGAACTTGAATTTCATTACATAATTGTCAGGAATAAACTATGGGAGAGTTTACTATATATACAACCATGCAAAACATAATAAATATGAAATGCATGAAAGGCAAATACTTAAGAACAAACCAATATTAAGTATAAAACCAAAGCTACTAGCACATATCAAAACTGATTCTACTTACACAAACTACAACTAATGCAAGAGATGTGAGTAGAACCAACATATATAGAGCAAACTCCCCCACAGTATATGCATGTGTGATGAACTTGAATTTCATTACATAATTGTCAGGAATAAACTTTGGGAGACTTTACTATATATACAACCATGCAAAACATAATAAATATGAAATGCATGAAAGGCAAACACTTAAGAACAAACCAATCTTAAGTATAAAACCATTTCCCTTAAACCCTCTAAACTTCTCCCCCATTGACAACAAGTGCCAAAATGGATGACAAAGATAGAAGGCCAATATAGTATGAGTTCCTCCCCAAGGTGTGCATTTCTACTATTTTGAGTGAAATCAAATGGACATATCCAATGACAAATATTTGGAGGAAATCAAGGTATATTGAGGATCAAAGATTGCTACAATGATAAAATGGTGAAGAAACTTCAACGGATGAAGCAAGCAATCCAATGATCCAAAAAATCAAATGGACAAATAGTTCTCTAAATGACATGAGGAAGCTCCCCAAGGTTCATGCATAAATTTTAATTATTCCATTTGAATACAATATGCACAAACATGGAATCCTCACTCCCTCTATATTATTTAGAACACAAACAAGATACAAGGAGTAGATATAAATAAATACACTTGTTAAGACAATCTTAAGTCCAAATGAAACCAAATATGAGATATGAGTGCGTGAAGATGCAATAAAAGTAAACCAAGCACTCATAAATCAAGACCTTACCAATACCATTAAAAACCAAGAGGATAAGAGATATGATCGACAAAGAGCGATGATATCAAGGCGAGAGATTAACACTCTCGTGTATATAATTTTATAAGTGGACAAAACATGAAAATAATCCACAAATAAACAACCATACATAAGAGGTTAATAAAATAAGAAAACATGATATTCAAGAGGAAGTCATAAGATATAACAGACATGATATTTTTTGCTTAAGTGCATATATATCCCATGGCTCTATTTTCTCTTATGGTATATCAATGAACTTCACCAAAGAAAAAAATAAAAACCTCAGAAACATTACAACTAACACTAAGGGAACAAATGCTAGTTGGGATACTTTGAGAAAGGCAACAAGTAGCAAAAGGAAGGATTCAAAGCAATTTCAACAATATTGCACATGAGAGTACCTTTGAGGAATTGATATTTAATAAATTTCTATAAGGCATATTTGGAATTGGTGAATCATGAACATGATTTTATATACTCCCGATTATATGCATCATCTCAAATTACTCACATAAGCAATAAGGATAAAGAAGTCTTTCAAAGATCCTTGCAAGAACCGCAACATTTACAAACGGATAAATTCATGCCAAGATGCAACCTACAAGAGATTGGATGAAAGAAAAGTATGCATGAATAAGATACTTGTTACCGAGATAGCAATGGTATGATGTAGTAGATAAGAATTTTTTGATCATCCTAGCTTGGCTCCAATTATCATGTGGTGACAACACTTTCCTTATGGAAGAGACAAGCATCCATTGCATCTCCAATGTACCTAAAACAAAATTCAAGTACATCTTGGTCCCCAAACTTATTGGGTCCAAAGTGGTTAGACTAACCACAACACATAGGACACACTTCATAAAAATATGTACATATTTAGAGATGAAATTTGAATTTCATGCACATCTTAGCTGTTTAAGGATTTGATGGAGTATACCCTATATATTGGATCAAAGAAAGCAAACACATGGAGACTTTCAATATCCAAAGAAGATATAATTTGGAAAACACCAAAATATTCAATAAGGCATACAAGGTGTGACAAAACACATTTGTTGCCCAAAGTATATCAAAGAATCAAATCAACACAAGATTTGTTCAACGAATTTCAACCAATGAGTAAAAAGATGAAATAAAAACAAAAATACTCAAGGATTTATCTCATTCAAGCAAATAAAATAGAGAAGAAAGAATGAGATAACAAACTCCCAAAAGAGCAAGGTTTCAACAAATAAACCAAACCCTTAACACTTTTCACAATGGCACAAGGTTCCGAGAAGAAAAGGTTTGTCTTCCACTAAAACAAATTTTATAATAATAAAAAAATCATCAAAGAGATGTTCAAAATCCAAGGAAGACAATGGGAGCCACAACAATTTTTTTGAAAATAAAATAAGGCAACAAGAGGTGAAATCCAATGTGAATATGATCCACAAATTCTACCACACATAAGTATATCAATTGTCGAAGACAATGAGTGTATTGGAATTGATTTTCGGTGGTATATTGCACGGATATTAAAGATAAATATTCACAATAAAAAAGCATAGGATAGGAATAAAAATATTAAGCACTATGCAAAGATATAGATTCTTGATAGCTTCAATCTAGTCACACAATCATGCAAAGCAATGATTATAATAACTTGAAGCAAATGGTCTCCCAAATAAGATATAGAGATATGTATTTGAGGAAGACCGCATCAAGAATTTCTTACTCAAACAAAGACCGAAAAGACGAGCAATAAAATATTCTAACAAAAATAGGACCTTGTTTGAGCCAACATGCCACCTAAAAACAAGATAATAAAAAAATCAACTCTAAGTGGCACTACCTCATATGTTCACATTTCCTAGGATTGTGATATGCAAAAGAAGCATATTACTCCCCCATAATGTGATATTAATTTTTTTCTTAATAAGAGGCAAAACAACCTCAACTAGAGAGAATTAATGGACATTTAGAATTTGAATTTCTCATGAGTATGACACACCACATAGTGACTAGATAAGCTTGCAATATCAATACTAAGTAGTAGTACTCATACTCACATTTTAAGGTTTGAGAGATGCACGAGGCATGTCACTCCCCCAAAATGGGATGTTCCATTAACCACTCAAAAAGAGCCAAATAGGATATCATCAAGATGCATTAGAGTCTCAAAATGAAACGCATGGGTAAATGATGTTCCAAACACCTAGACATACTTGAATACACAAAATAAGCAAGCATGGTGAACATCAAATACAAACACATACTTGGCACAAAACCAAAACATGTAAAAGGGCAAGTAACTTACAATATAAATGAGTTTAGTACAAGTTACCGCGAAGAGGCACATTGGATATAAGATACGAATAAGATAATCCTAATGAATTGGCTTGATCAAATATAATATATGAAGATCCCTTAATTCTTCATGAGTTAGCCAAGTCTCCAATGCCCTCCAAAACACCTATTGATCAAGTTTGAGCTTGTTGGTCCCCAACTAAGTTGGGTCCTAAGAGGTTAGTCACAATAGGCTTGGCAACCCAAATGGTTCTTTTCTTGACACCACTTTCAGTTCCAACAAACTTGGCAAACACATTGCCATCCTTATCCTTCCCAAGGTAATAATTATCATTAATAATGATAGGATTAGATAAGGTACCGTTTGAACATGAAGAGGCAAAGTGCCCCTTCACACGACATATGTAGCAACAAGTGATCCCCTTTCTCTTCTTCATTGATTTATTGGCTTGGGGAGCATTATCTTGATTCTTCTTTGGAAGTGGCCTAACTTCAAATTGGGCTTGACCTCGAACTTGTGACCACTTCCCTTGTTGCTTCTCACTCAAGTGCTTTTTCTTCACTGGACAAGATCTTACATGATGTCCTTCAACCTTGCACTTGAAGCAAATAATCTTGGCCAAATTATTGACTTGGTCTTGGTCCTTCTTCTTGTTTCTCTTGGACGTTTTATTGTTATTGGAGTTGAATCCAAGTCCACTTTTATCATTAGGGAATTTTTGCACACTCAAAATATTATCGAGTGTGGATTTACCTTCATGACTCTTTTCCAAGTCATTCCTCAAGAAAGTGACTTGGGCCTTGAGATTTTTGATTTCCTCTACATGGTTAGTAGAAATACAAGTACCATAGGAAGTAGAAGCTTCATTGTTAGAGCAACAAGGCAAAGCAAGTAATCCAACACAATATTTATCAATAGTATGGCTAGATGGATTACTAGGACTAGCACATGGCAAAATAACATTTTGAGTAGAAGTTGTGCTAATGTCCAAAGGAGGCTCACAAGACGTTACCTTGGTAATACTTGCCTCACGAGCTAACATTAGCCCATCATGGGGGATTAGAAGATCATTATGAGAGCCCGAGAGCTTTTAGTGACTTTCTTCCAATTTCCTATACTTGCTAGTTAACAACTCAAGTTGAGCCCTTAGCTCAACGTTCTCCTTTAGGGTAGATGCTTCACAAGAAGTAGAGTTAGTATCACAAGCATCATTAATGGAATTTTCCTTTTCAAGCTCATAAGATCCAATTTTTTGTGTGAGGAGACAATTAGTGTGCTTCTCCTCGGCAAGCTCTTGCTTAAGGAGATTGAATCTCCGACTCCCATCATCAAGTTGGAAATACAACTCCTCTATGGTTCCCGTTTGTTTAGTTATGGTGTCCATAATGTGTTTGAGACAAGTAACGGCCTTATTATTACCACGAAGAGAGGTACACAAAAAAGTCAACTCAAGCAAGAGAGCATTAGTATCCTCATCAATGTCATCATCACTATCATCATTATCATTGTTATTATCTTTAAAAGATATATTGGGATCCAAAGTAGGAGATACCTTTGATCCTCTTGCCATAAGGCACATGTGAGCACGGGAGTATGAAGATGAGGATATTCTTGAATATCCATTCATGATCATGTCTTTTTCCATAGGATGTTTGATTTCCTCTACATTGTTAGATAAACAACTAGAGGAAATCGAAGCATTTTGTTCATGGGAACAAGGAAAATCAATCATATCATCTACACTAGTACTCAAATAATTTCTAGAAGATATGCAAGGACTAGCAATACAAGGGGATATAGCAGCATTGTTGCAAGAAGTGCTTAAGTCCAAACTCCCTACACCATTATCATTTATAGAACAAGAATCATTGGTGTAACGAGAAACACTACCATCATCACATATGATTTTTCCACTCACCATGCCATTACCTTGTGACTTGTCACATGTAAGTGAGGTGGAAAGAATTAAGGTCACATCGCGACTGGAGGTGGAAGAAACTTGGAGCTCTTCATGATGTGAGGGAGAAGAGAGCTCCTTGGAGATACCACCAACCCTATGAGAATTGGAGCCACCAAATATTTCTTTAAGCTTGGTACACATCTCATGAGACGACTTGCGCTTTACAATCGTCATGAACAAATTAACTGTGGGGCTCAAAGAGAAAATAAGCTCATTAGATACTTGAGCTTCGAGATGTAAGTTTTTCTCATCCTCTAGAGATAGATTTTGAGGATCCATCAAAGGAGAAAAACCTACATCTAGAAATCGCTCAATATTTGGACACAAGGTCCGAACATTATAAAGCAAGCAAATTCTCCACAAAGCATAATTTGTGCCATCAAAGATAATTGTGTCATTGTGAACTATACTACTAGCCGACATCTTTACACTCTAGGCAGTGAAGCCTAAACAAGGAGAGACCTTGCTCTGATACCAATTGAAAGGATAGAGATGTCGCCTAGAGGGGTGAATAGGTAATTTTAAAACTATTATGGTTTTGGCTTGATAGAATGCGGAATTAAACTAACGTTTATTTTACAAGCACAAAACCTAAATACAATAGGCTCAACTAACTGCACCAACAACAAGTTTAGCTAAGCAAGATAGCACAATATGAATATACCACAAGTGATAAGCAAGATATAAGTACTTCAAGCTTAATGGCTATCACAAGGAAAGTAAGCTCGGATATAGAGATAACCGGGGCGCACGGAGACTAAGATGTATTCCCGTGTTCCCTTACAAGTAAGGTACATCACGTTAGAGAGGTGTGGGATTCCACAAAGGATTTTCCAATACCACGAAGGCTCACCTTCTTCTCTGAGTCTATCCCACGAAGGAATAGGCCCTTTCCTTATGGCTAGCTTTTCCTCCACTCCGGAGATGGCAAGCTCCACAACCACTTCACAAGCTCCACGAAGGAGAAGCACGGGTCTCTTCACAATCTTCCACGAAGAGGACACCGTGGTACCAACCGTGAAGCCAACTAGGAGGCCGCCCTCCAAGAGTAACAAGCTCACGGTCTCTCACTCGAACAAATCGTAATGGAGAGCTCAACACTTATGCAAGAATGCAAAGCAAGAACACCAAGGGTGCTCAAATCCCACAAAAGCAACAAGTGCTAGGGAGTAATTAGAGAGGAAGAACAAAGGTGGAAACCAACAAATGGCTCCAAGATCTAGATCCAATGGGTTCTCCTCACTTAGAGGAGGAATTGATTGGTGGGGATTGTAGATCTAGATCTCCTCTTCCAAAGCCCTCAAAAAGATGCAAGAATCATAAGAGGGAAGGGAGAGGAAGAAATCTCAAAGGGGTGAACAATGGAGGTAAAAAACATGCTCTCAAGCCTTAGAACTTTGGGGAAGAAGCCCCCCTTTTATACCCCTTCAAGTGGGATGACCGTTGGAAGAAAGATGCGCTGGGCGAACACGTTCCGGCGACGAAACTTGCGCCGCCGGATCAGCCGCCGGAATTTACGGTCAAAACCGAAAGTTACGGTACAATCTAAAACAACATACAGAACAGTTTTTCGGCGGTTTGCCGGAAATTTCCAGTGATCGCTGGAATTTCCGGCCACAGACTCGGTCCGCCGGAATTCCGCTGGAACCAAATAGGGCACACGAAAACAGCGATAACTATTGCGTCCGGACTCCGATTTTGATGATCTTGTGCTTGTTTTGACGAGGACAACAAGCCCTACAAGATGGTTCAGAGAAACATCATAGTACAATAGAGGAGGATAGAACCAAATGAAGAAAGGTAAGAAGCCTCTCTATAAGAAGAACTGATAAAACCTTCAAACTCAAAAACGCCATAGAAGATGCATACGAATTCCATTTTCGATGAACTTGGGATTTTTGAAGAGATAGCAACAAGCTCAAGAACCTCACATGGAGAAACCAAGAAGAAACAAAATAGAAAGATGCAAAGTATTGAGCTCCCTATGACGATGTGATCAAGTTACCCAACCGAAAGCCCCTCTTAATAGTGCGGCTATGTATCCTATAACCCGGTCTCCCAACAAACACCTTGAGACCGGTAAAAGGAAAACCTAGTAAGGACATACATTTGCCTTGCGCATCCCGCTTGATCTTGATGACAACACTTCAATCTCCATCCAAGCCGGAATGCATCACTTGATCATTGTTGCTTCATGAAGACTCCTAATTTGCTCCGCCATACACCACTATTGGATAGGTTCATTAATACATGTCTTCACATGTCCATTATCACCAATATGGACGGCAAGCTTCAAGCAAATGATCTTCTCAAGATGCTTATCTTGAACTTGCCCTTCTCAACCTTGATGACGATCACCACTTGATGTCATCCTCTCATGGGCTATATAAGATCTTTAATTTTGAAGCATGCCCATGGAAAGATACCTATCCCATATAGAAAATGCAAAGACACATATATAATGGGTTAGTTCATGATGCATAATTGACAAGGCTTACCATACCACAAGATCCATGTGGTACATTCTTTATGCTTCATGTGTTGACCAACTTGAAATCACTCTTCACTCTTTGTATAGGTCAACCATGTATCTTCTCATGCTCCATCTCAATATCTTAAGGTACATAAAGAACTCTTAATTTGATTACATGCTCTAAATCTTAGTCAATCATAGCTCAACTAATGAGGCTATCATGACACCGTCTTAGAGCCATATCTTGAATTCTTCTATTGAAATCCCACTCTCAAGATCTTGATCATATCATATTCTTCTCTTCAACTCGATGATCTTGATGCCAATACTCAAGGTATATCTTTATCTTCATGGCACCCATACTTGAATCCAACACATAGACTACAAGCATGACCTATGGAATATTCCTTTATATAAAACTGAGTGAAAACATTAGACCATATGGATTGTCATTAATCACCAAAACCACACATAGGGGCAATTACTCTTTCAATATGCAACAGGGGATCGTGAGAAAACAAATTATTGGAACAAAAAGCCACTAGCATAGGAAGACAAACAAATGCAACTTCAAAGCTTTCAACATAAAACAGGGAAATTTAACATTATTGAGATGCATAAAACCATGTTTCCCTCTCTCATAAAAACTTTCAGTAGCACTTTGAATAAAGTTGACAATATAACTGTCATAGGAAACAACTTTATCATTAGAATGAGCATACTTACAATCATCAAAAAGAGGTCCAAGGTCATAAAATGGATCAATAGAAGCAAGTTGTTCCATCCTGAAATCTTCATTAGGCAAGATATTTTCACAAGGAGCTTTAGCAAATTTGGAAAAGTTAAACTCATAAGAATCTCCATCAAACTTAGTTAAAACTTTCTCCTTTTTACAATATATAATAGCTCCACAAGTGTTCAAGAAGGGTCTACCAAAGATAATAGGACAAGTTTTGCTATTTGCTGAATTAAGCACTAGAAAATCAGCAGGATACTTAATCTTACCGCAGAGGACCTCCACATCTCTTACAATACCAATAGGACAAATGGTTTCCTTATTAGCAAGATGAATAACCACATCAATGTCCTCAAGATAACAAGGACCAATTTCATGCATAATTTCCCTGTAAATCTCATAAGGAATAGTCCTAGAACTAGCACCAATATCACATAAACCATAATAGCAATGATCACCAATTCTAACAGAAAGCACATGGACACTAGCTTTTGTAGCTTTACTAGGATGAGAATAATATTAGAAGCGTCTTCATAGAAGACAATGTGCTCATCCTCTATATTTCTAGTGACAAGATTTTTCACAATAGCTACCACAGGTTCAGTATTCATTTGCTCATCAGGTTCCACAGTTTTCTTTGTACCTTTGTTATTCGCACTAATCATCATAGAATACTCCTTTACCTTAGCTGGAAAAGGTATTTTCTCAACATAAGGTTCAGGAAAAATATGATCAATAGTACAAACTTCAGTGCTTCTAACAGGAACATGACTAACAACATCTTTATAGGGTGCATGGTACTTATTCCACTTATTTTTAGGAATTTCTATGTAAGAGGCAACAGCCTTAAAACAATTGGCAATACTTTGAGAGTTAAGACCATACCCAGTACGAATATCACGGAAGTCATCAGTTCCCATAAAAGATTTAATGCATTCATAATCATAATTTATACCTGACTTTCTTCCTTTGTCATTCTCCCAAGCTTCAGTGTTCTCTTAAATACGATCTAGGAGATCCCATTTAGCTTCTTCCTTCATACGTGTGAATGATCCAACACAAGAAGCATCTAGTAAATCTTTATCATGAAGGAAAATCCTAACATAAAAGTTATTGATAATAATATTGTTAGGGAGTTCATGAATAGGACATTTAAGCATTAGTAACTTCAATCTCCCCCAAGATTGAGCTGTACTCTCTCCATCACGAGGCCAAAAGTTATATATCATATTCCTATCCTTATGAATTTCACTGGCAGGATAAAATTTAGAATAAAAGAGAGGTACTATTTCCTCCCATTCCATGGATTGCCCATTCTTCAGCAGCTTATACCATTCTTCAGCTCTCCCTTTCAAGGATATAGAGAGTAACTTCTTCTTCACCAGTTTAGTTGTGATACCTTCACACTTAAACAACCCGCATAATTCATGGATAAAAAGCAAATGATCACCAGGGTGGATAGTTTCATCCCCTAAATAATAATTATCCATAACACGATCAACAATATTTGTAGGTATCTTAAAAGGATCTATCTCAATAGGTGGTGGTTCATCTACTACCCTAACAGTGGAAGTAGTTTTCCCAAACAGAAAACCAAGTGGGTTATCCATATTGGAAACAAAGTAACAAACAGAAATAAAAAGCAATACTCACAGTAGAAGTTTCCTTAACCAGTTCCACTCTTCAATAGTGCTTCACTCCCCAGCAACGGCGCAAGAAAATAGTCTTGATGATCCACAAGTATAGGGGGTGTATCGTAGTACTTTCGATAAATAGGAGTGTCGGTCCCAACGAGGAGCATAAGGTGTTGACTAGTGGTAGAGCAGGAAATCTCTGTAAATACTTGGCAAACGGATTTTTAGGGGTTTTCCGATAAATCAAAGAAATAAAGTGCAAGTAAATAAAACAGCAAACAAATGCATCAAATGGCCCAATCCTTTCTTATCAAAGGACAAGCCGGTGGAAATACTTATAAGGACCAAACATTCTCGAGGACACATGGGAATTCTGTCAAATGCTTTCGCTTCAAATAGCTGAGTAGTCTTCTTTGGTGTTGTAAGTGTTGAGTGGGTGAACCTGTGCTAATGTACCGACCTTACTTGGACTAATACATACTTGTGATTAAACCCCCTGCAAGCATCCGCAATTATAGGAAAGCAATTAAGATATAAACCTAACCACAGCCTTAAACTCTGAGATCCTATGCTCCCATGTGCAATGGTGTCCTAACGGGGGTTCAGGTTTCTGTCACTCCGGCAACCCCACAATTAGTAGCCAAATACACAATGCGTTCCCCTAGGCCCATAAATGGTGAAGTATCATGTAGTCGACGTTCACATGAAACCACTAGAAGAATAGCACCACAACTTAAATACTAAACCATTGAATAATATCTCAACACAAATCCACTACTAACAACATGACTTCTCCCATGTCCTCAAGAACTAAACAAACTACTCACAAGACATCATATGGATCAAGATCAAAGATGATATGGTGATCGATAACAATCTGAACATAAACAATAATCCAATGGTTCCACTCACAAGCATCAACTACAATAGTAATCAACACCGGGAAAGTTTCCCCTAAGAACTATGCAAGTATTCAACACAATTGTTACATCGGGATGGAGTGGTGATGATGGTGATAGTGGAGATGATGGTGTGGATGATGATGATCCCGATGAAGTCTTGCTTGATGATGGTGTTGATGGCGATGATCTCCCCTCTCTGGGAAGGAATTTCCCCGGCAAAAATTTGTCTGCCGGAGAGCTCTTTCTCTCTTGGTGTTTTCTGCCCCGTAGAGGCGGCGGAATCTTTCTGTGGTTGCTACCTCTATTTTAGGGTTTGGAGGAGAAGATATAGGCGAGAGGGCGGAGCCGGAGGTGGACTAGGTGGGCCACACCCCCTGTAGGCGTGGCCTAAGGGTGGCCCGCGGCTGGGGGGTGTGGGCCTCCTGTGGCCCATCTTCGCCTCCCCTTCTAGCTTTATTCATCTTCCGGGAAACTATGATTTTCCGTAGTTTTTCTGGTATTTTTCTGATCTTCGCGAAATTGCATCAAAACACCTATTCTTCCATCAGAATCCTGACTCCGGTAGTTCATCCTTCAAGAATCATCCAACATGCAAAAACAGATGAAAAGACATAAGTAACACCTCTTAATAAGATAAATATCAAAGAGTAGAGGCAAATTATGATATGGAATGGTGATGCAAATTGGACGTATCACCTTTCGACCTTCGGGGAGATCCACCAAGTTCCAAACTTGGTTCTCATGCATGGATCCTATCTCGGATTTCATGGCTTGTAGCCATTTATCGAAGTCAGCACTTTTCATTGCTTCTTTGTAGGTTTTAGGTTCATCTTGTTCATCTAGCAAGGTTGCCATCACAAGGCTACTATACCAATCTAGGACAGCTCGAGCTCTTGTTGATCTCCAAACCATAGGAGCTTCGATGTTATGATCCTTATCATTCGTTTCTTCTTCTACTGTAGAGGGCGGTTCCGGAACTGTTTCCGTTGCGCTACTCGGTATTTGGAGAGAAGGTCAACAATCTTATCTAGTTCTATCTTTCTTCCACTAAATCCTTTCACGAGAAACTCTTTCTCTATAAAGACGTCGTTTTTAGCGACAAATGTTTTGCCCTCGGCTTTGTTGTAGAAGGTATACCCAATAGTCTCCTTTGGGTATCCCATAAAGTTGCATTTTTCCGATTTAGGTTCGAGTTTGTCAGGCTGTAGTTTCTTAACGTAAGTTGTAGGGGTTCGTAGCATGGAAAACAAAAAAATTCTACCGCATGAAAACACACAAGCCAAGATCTATCTACTAGATTGTAGCAAAGAGTCGATTAGAGTACTCACCCTCGAAGATTACAAAGCAGTTAACGAGAGCAGGTTCTCGTGGGTGATGTAGTCGTTCACTTGCCGATCTCAAGATCACGAAGACGATCCTTCTGGCACCGTGTTCTGGCAGTGCTCCCGTAGTCGGTCACACGTTCGGTACTCGATGAAGACCTTCGTCTCCCTTGTTCCAGCAGACTGCGGAGGTTGTAGTTCTCTCCTCATGATTCTGGCAACATGACAACATGGTGTCGGAGTTAGAGGGGAAATCCCGCAGGGCTTCGCCTTAAGCCGGAACGGGTTATGATGGAGTAGTAGGGTTCTATGTCGTATATGGTTTAGAAGCTGGAGAGGAGGAGGTGGTCGGCGGTGACTTGGTGCGGCGGCGGCACAGCTGGCGGTGGCGCGGCAGCGGCGGCGGCTTGGTGGGGTGGGGCTTGTTGTGGTCTTTGGGGGGGAACCCCCTCCCCTCTATTTATGAGAGGGAAGGGAAGCTAGGGAGAGGGGAGTTTTGAATCCTTCCCCAACTCCCTCTCCTACTAGGCGCGTAGTGGAGGGAGAGAAGGATTCTCTACTTCCTCCACCAGGAAACATTGTCCCAGTTTGACTTTTCAAACTTGCCTTTTGACTTTCAATTTTGGAGTTTAATTTCTATGCCCAGCCAAGTTACCTAGGACATGATGCAATCATTCCACTTAGTCATGACACATTCATGTACCCTTCCCCTTTCGGTCCAGTGAACCTTCTAGACCCTTCTAGATCATTCCGGTGAAAACACCAAAATCATTTCCGAACTTCGGAATTGGACTTTCCTTATATGAATCTTATTCTTCGGACCATTCCGGATCTCCTCGTGATATCTCGGATCCCATCCAAGGCTCCGAACAACATTCGGCCTTCCTACTTACATTCCATATCTACTAAACAACATCGAATCCTTATGTGTGTCTCCCTACGGTTCATGAATTATGCAGACATGACCGAGACTCTTCTCCAATCAATAACCAATAGAGGAATCTAGAAATTCATATGGCTCCCACATATTTCTATGATTACTTTGCGATCGAATGAACCATTTACATACGATACCAATTTCCCTTTGTCGCGCGATACTTTACTTATCCGTGGTTTGATCATCAGTATCTCTGCATACCTAGTTCAACCTCGTTATCGATAAGTACTCTTCACTCGTTCCTATGATATGTGATTCCTTGTGATACAGTCAGATGCTTTCAAGCTAATTGGATGACATTCCTCTAGAATTTATAAAGGGTCTAAGGTAAAGATTATTATCATGAACATTCTCAACTATGTATGTGTGGGAGGAACTCCGTATTTGGACGAATAGGCAGCAACCACTGCTCACATCATCCTCATAACCACAACAGACAAGCAATCGACATCAATCAAATTACTGCACTATGAAGGGACTTTACCCCGTAGGATGTATCCCATGGCATGGACACTGTTCCGTGAGTTTCCTCTGTTTCCAAGTTGATATGTAAGGAGTGCCAACAGCTTTATAGTCACTGTAAGTGCTAGCACACCTCCTTCTACCAACAAGTAGTTCCCTCTATCAAGTCCCACAAGAAACAAATATTGAGAGGTCGACTTCTCCCAACATCAAGATGAAGACAATCTAACACATGGTCACAACGATGAATATCATAATAAACTTTATCTTATTTCAATCTCATGCTAGGGTTTCTCCATCTCCCCAAGAACTAATGATCTACTCAGACATGGAGGCAATCAACATCATGGAAAAAACAATGGAATCTATCATAAATGAATAGTACTTGTATAAATCCACAACGAGTATGGAAATTACAACAAGATCTAGACAATATGTAGATGGAATGGATGGATATGGTGGTGATGTAGTGGTTGATGATGAAGATCGATGACTTAGCCTCCTAGATATGCGTAGGGTGAAGATGGATCCACGGTGGATGAGTTCCCCCTCCAGATCCCTTCCAGAGGTGAGGTTTCTGCGATTTCTGGTCGTTCTGTATGTCATCTCCCCGATCCAGTTGCACTGGGTGAAACTATTTGAGGAGGCGGTGGCGGCGCCAACTATACGTCGGGAACTATACGGTCGGAGAAAATATTCCCGTTGTATAGTTGGTCGTTAAACCTTTTGTATGCTTCGATCGCCTCAGGTTTTCTTCTGGTGTTATTGATATTTTCCAAATAAGCGATTTACGATGTTTTTGACTCCTTTTCGCTCCAATACAACTGGTCCAAGAATTGTGTTCATCATGTCCATCATCTGTCCTAATCCTGGTGAAAATAGACATAAAATATGCGCGCGAATGCCATAAAATACCAAGATCCTACCACTACAGTGCAAAATAATAATATAAAACATGATGCAAATATGCACTCATCAGTGCTTCAATCCATGTTTTCAGAATACCTAATGCCACCTTTATAACTACCCAGTTACGGAAGTGGTGTTTGATGTCATCAAATCATCCATCCGGTGATGGTGATTAACATGATATCACGGTCGAAGGATTAGGTTACTTTGTATTTGAAAGCTTGTAGCAAATGCACTCTAAATGACTTGATCTTATGCTATGCTAACTATAGGAGTGCGTCTATCACATCATTCTCCTAATGATATGATCTTGTTATTAATAACATCTAATTTCCATGATCAGGAAACCATGATCATCTATTAATCAACAAGCTAGCTTAACAAGAGGCTTACTAGGGACACACAAGTATTAATGTTCCTGGTTAATACAATTATAGCATGGGATGTAAACATTTATCATAAACATAAGTATATAATAATAACCACTTTATTATTGCCTCTTGGGCATATCTCCAACAGCTCCCACTCAAGATGAACATCCCTCCATTCGTCTTAGTGATCACATGATCCCATTTTGCTATATCACCCCCGATCGTCACGACCGATGACATAGTTCCAAAGGTAGACATTCTTAATGTCAATCACATCTCTATGCGACTCATGCTCGACCTTTTGGTCTCTATGTTCCGAGGCCATGTCTGCACATGCTAGGCTTGCCAACTCAAATTCGTGTGTATTGCAGTGTAATCTTTCTTACACCCACTGTATGTGAACGTAGGTATGTATGACACCCGAACATCACGACCTGCCTCATACCGAAGAACTTTCTTGGTGGTGCACACACGAGGGGAACACTATTATTGGAATTTTAGAAGGATTATCCTATTTAGCTACTGTTGTATAACTTAATATAGTATTCCAAACAAGATGAGCAAACAGAAACTTCATAAGCACGGTGCCATGACATGGTTACAGCACCTTGATCTCCATCGAGAGCTCCAATGAACAATCGTTCCATAAACTTACCATTACCATGTCATGACATACGCCCCTGCAAAACAAAGTTAGACCCTTCTACTTTATCCTTTTGCAAGTTTTATGCGGCTTTAGGGCTTTCATGGTCGCACCCCTTCCCACTTATGAACGTTTGAGCCACAACGTTGATTCAATGATTGCCTCTTTGCTCCCTTTTTAGGTCCCTCCGGTATAAAGGTCATATCTACTATTGAAAGAGAGATAGACACCCGCTAGCCACTTATACGGAACAAGTCGTATGTTGAGCATGGAACCAGTCTCGCGTAAGCTTGCGCGTAAGGTTGGTCCGGGCCGCTTCATCAATCAATCCCGCGATATGACAAAAACACGAAAGAGGGTCGCAACTAGAGAATCAACGCCCACATGCTTCTGTGTGTTTTATCCATACAACATGTCTACCCATATATTTGTCTCTGATACCACTGGTTAGCAGCAGAAAATCAAAAAAAATTCCCTATACGAACATGATCACCAAGGTCTATACTATGTAGACATAAGTAACAGAGATGAAGAACAGAGTTCATACCCTTTAAGACCGTGGCACACCTTACGCAGGTAGGCATATAGCGATGAAGATAGCGCCCCAAGTGTTGCGCCTCGAAGCTCTACACATGTACGGTGTAGGAACGTCTCTCAGGATCCGATCCAGCAGAGCAACAGAAGAAGAAAGAAGCCGGATCGACCTGCACACGATGGTAGTGCGGAGGTGGAGAACTAAACCAAGAGGCTAGATCCAATCTAATGGAGAGAGCTCTAGGGTTTAGGGTAGAGGGGAGAGAACTTGTTGTTGGGTGCAAATAGAGGGGAGGGGGATCCTCTATTTATAGTAGGGACGGGGTAGGGCAAACCCTAGGGCTTGGGGGGTGGACACCCCCAAGCCGCCGCCAGGGGGAGGCTGGACGCCATTGGCCCTGGGCCCCACCCCGTGGGTGGGAACCCTAGGGTTTGGCCGATGGCCCCTCTCCCCTTTCTCCCTAGGTGCCTACTCTATTGGGCCCTTCTAGAAGTGGCCCAATAGCAATAAGGCTGCCCTTAAAATATAACATAAAATATGTTTTAATATTAATTCAACTAATTAATATAAAACACATATATTAATATATTCCATACACCGAAACTCTTTTTGGAACTCTTTCGATCATCATCGGATAATACCCGGAACCTTTTCGGTTTCTCTCTCTCATTTCTCCTTCGGTGTTGGTTCAATCCCAAAGCGTTCCCACCCTTAAGTGTGCCACCCTTCGGCTCGGAGTTGCTACGGACATGACCAAGACTCTCTTGTATCAATGATCAACATCGGGACCTAGATGTCCATAATGATCCTCGTGCCCTCATGATTAATCTTATCGCTTGAACCTTGACTGCGTATTGCTATTCATTTTGCCATACGATACCTAGGTCATCCGAGATTTGATCTCAAGCATCTCCATACTTGTGTTCGATATCGTTACCGATGAACTCGTTTACTCGTTCCCGTGCCATTGTATTCCATGATCCAATCATACGCTTGCAAGCTTCGTTAATGCAACGTCACCGAGTTGGCCACGTGTATCTTTCCGTTACTTGGATTGACAAATCTTGGTCTTGATAAAACTCCGCAATCCATTTATTCAGGAAACCTAATAATCACACTTTCATAGTTTGATACTTGATATCATTAATATTTCCCTCCAAAACTGTGATCATGCATTATCTCACAGTCAAAGGATATAAGCCACGGTGTCTTTATATTCTCATCAATGATGAATGTTTTAAGTAACTAGATGTCATTATGATTAACTTTAGGGTGAATGTCTATCACATCATTCTCCAAAATGTTGTGACCTCATTGTCAATCGGTACTAACACCATGATCTCTAAACCATAAGATCATCACTTGTCCAATGATCTAGCTTCCTAGAGGTAACTAGAGACCTGGTTGTTTACATACCACACGTGTATTAACGTTTTATATTAATACAGTTACAACACGGTAAGAAACATATTATGAACAAGAGATACATCAAATAAAACCTTTTTATTATTTGTCTCTAGGGCATATCTCCTTCATCTCGACGGTTACTAGGGGGTCATACTCACCGATATGGAGGCCTTTATGATGTCCTCCGGTGGAGGTTGCACCTTTTGGCATTAGGTTTATACCTGAGCCAACTTGCTCCCTGATCTGAACTGGACATGTCGCTTGAGGACATCGGGTCACGTCCGCGGATGCGCTTGCTGGGACCCATGGGAGATGTCCTGGTAGTGTACTCCTTGACCCATCCATGTAATAGGCCGCCTTGAGCTTTGTGTCTATCGCTCTCTTCTCCCTATCGAGAGCCTGTGCCACCTCCTGGATCCGTGAGTGATGCTAGGCCGATTCTCCCACAGCCGGACCGCTCAGGCGTGGTGCCGCTCCGACAAAACACTCGTACATACGGGGTCTCCACGCGGTGTTCGGCCATGACGACCCCGAGTCCACCAAGGTCCCGATCAAGGGGAGCATGCACTAGCTAGTACAAACTCGTTATTTAGAGGCGGTGCCTAGAGGCGGTTTAATTCTAAAATACAAATAACTGGCGGTGTTCATCAACCTACTTCTTTTGAAACTAGATTTCATGTTAATTTTGAAACTACTTCTTTGATAGAACTCTAGAGGAGTTTGAGTTTTTTGTCTATACGAGATAGTGACATTCAACAATAATCAGGCAACTTGGACAACAAAAAACAGTCAGAAACTTTGTTCAACCAGGATTAAACATGAAGCTTGCCTGATTTTGTCTTGTAATTGTTGCCAGGTACAATGGGATGACCCTATCACTTTATTATCCAAAGAGGTTGCTTTGGTATAGAAATTCATAGAACTATTATCACTTTATTATCCAAACATGGAACCATACAAATATTCATCGGAAAATAGAACATGAACTTCAGATTCACTGAAAAACCCCTCTAGGACTGCATTAACTTGGGAGTTATAAGCTTGACACTTTCTTGCCCTTCTTTGATCCATCTCTTTCACTTATTGCCTGGCATATTCTGTCCCTTCTTTGATCCTTCAGATTCTTCTCCTGCTTTTTTTCAAGAACTTGTGCCATAAAGAGAGAAAAGTTACTTGGTAAGTTGGTTTATTTGTCCGCTGCTAGCATGAATTAGTATATCATAATTTCTTCATTTGGAGTTCTTGTTTGTTTTCCCTGTTTCACAATTCACGACATAAATAAGAAAGCAAAACCAAAAGGAGCACAAGAAACAGAGCAACACATATGAGGAGACAGAAACATGTACATTACCTTATTCTGCTTCTTCGATGGCAGGGGAGCAGCAGCATCGAGCTAAAGTGAGCTCAGAAGGAGGAGCATGAGTGTCTATCCATGAGGGAGGCACCGTTGGAGACGAGCTCTATGAGGGAGGAGCATGAGTGGGGTTGTCCATGACTGAGGCGTCGCCGGAGCCGATCTCGACGAGCAGGGGCGGAGCCAGGAATTGAACATGAGGGGGGGAAGATTTTTTTGGACAGGGATAATAAATCACATATATCAAGTCAAGATACCCACATCAAAACCTATCAATATAAATGTTTGGCTTTGCCACCACACAAAAACAAATTTCTATAGATTAAATTTAGGATGAAAGTGACTTGTAAAAATCTTCATTGAGTTAGTTTCTCTCCCAAAGATTATAGGTGCATAGAAGATTAGAGAAACACATCCAACTAGTAAACAAATGCATTATCATATGTGAAAGTAAAACAATTAATCAAACTAACATGTTGTAAACTTGTAATCCATATGAGAGACGACAAAAAGCTACTAGTACTAGTCTGTGTATACCTACCTTAAGGTATGAGTGTGCTACTCCATGAACTTATGCTGTGGAACCACGACAAGAACTAATGTAGGATAAAGAGCGCCGACACCGGGGCGGCATGCCGGCACCACATCGGCCACGACCTTCGTCGTCTCATGGGTCATGGCGTCTACAAGACATTAATGAGCGCCGATGGAGACGTAGTTCGATCGTGAAAGAAGGAAGGAGCCCTAGGATAATAGATCAATCATTGACACTGTCGGGCAAACTAACGCATGGAATCATAAGAGTTTTTATTTTTTTAACCCTCCACGGTGGCTTGATGGGCTGTTTTTTGAGGTTCCGTTGAATACCTAGCTAGATGCAGACATTAGACTTAGGCCTCTCAAAATAATTAAGTTATTAGGTGAGATAAGTAGTAGTACATATTTATAGGAGGGGCTGATGGTTAGGGGGGTCTAGCCCCTGCTAGCCCCCCTTGGCTCCGCCCCTGTCGACGAGGGAGGCGCATGAATGGTTGTCCACAAGGGAGGCATCGTCAAAGCCGAACTTGACGAGGGAGGCGTGTCAAGCCCGTGATCGACGAGGGAGGCACTTCGGGGGCGACAAGCAAGGTGCGTCGAGGGCAATGAGGGAGGCGCCGCCGTCACGCTCGAGCTCGACCCCCGTGATTACAGACGGCGTCCACGGATCAGGGCGACCCTGCAGGATCCCTCCGACAGCGAGCATGTTCAGGTGGAGCGATGCACGCAGGATCCCCTGCGAGGGCGACGAGAGCGGAGGCGGACTGCGGGGGGAGCGATGGATGACGGGGATGTCAGAGACTGCATGGGGAACGACGAACTGCGGGGATAGCGACAAGATTTGATTTTGAATCGGTCAGTTTTGAAGACTTGACTGTATTAGGGCGTTTTTTACAAAATCAAATTTGAACTACGACGGAAAGAAGTTGCGACATCTTTTATGGGACGGAGGGAGTATATTCTTTCCTCGAATTACTATACTGATCGCTGAAGAAGCCAAGGGGAAAATTGTTTTTCTCCCTTCACTTCAGCATGATAAGAAAAAGTTTTAGGTGAGCACGGGCGGCTCACCTAGGTACCCTCTCTGCATGATAATTCTTCAAATAATCACGCTGAAAAAGAAGTATACGTCCGCTCCTTAAACTTTCAGTTGTTTATAAACTGCTACTAGAATGCCTAATTTTATAGGTATATATAGATTGACATAGTTATACAGAGCTGTGGAGTTTATGCAGAGGGGTTATACTGCAGAGCTAATGATTGAAGCAAAGAACATGACACAAAATCTGTTACTGGCACACTGCGCACCTTTTATAATGGAAAATGATAGGACTCCCCCGGGGATGCAATCCCTCGGTTCCTCCTCCCGTGCGGCGACAACGGTGGGCTGGACTCACCCACATCCTTTACCAGGGAAACGTATGTCTCTCTCCGACCCCGTATTTTCTCTCTCCACCTCCAACCTCTCTCTCAGATCCCATCGCGTTGACTTCCCCGGGTGGCTCCTCCGCTGAGCTTTTTCGCGATGCCCTCCTCCACCGAGCTTCTCCGCGACGCCCTCCTCCGTCGTGCTCACATGGTGCTCTTGGACAAGGCGTCGCCACGCGCCTTCCTCCACCCCATCCTGCTCGCTTCCACGCCCATGAGGCCTTGCTGCTGCTGCCAAGGGGGAGCGAGGTCAAGGTGGCCTGCCACCATGGCGGTCGAGGCCTACGCTGGCGTCCTCTCCGGCGGTACGTGTTGCAGGTGGCCTTCAATGGTCACTGACAGCGCTACATATGACTAGCAGAGTTGCTACTTAAGGCGATCCGACTTGCTACTGACGGTGTCCGGAGATGCTACTGAAAGTGGTCATCGTTGCTACAGATGAAGAGTCGTGATGCTACCGGCCAATAGATGTTTTTTGATATTTTTGCTACAGGGTAATGCTATAATAGAAGCAAGTTTTTGCTTTTTCTCTTCTATGCTTTTGCTACAATAGCACAAAGTATTTGCTACGACATTTTCGGTTTTGCTATAACCAATCTCTACGGTTTTGCTACGAGATCTCCAGCGAGGAATATCCGACAATGTCCCTTTTGCTATATTGGAAAAAATATTTTGCTACAACCGTTTTGTGGCTTTGCTACAATAGCGCAAAGTTTTTGCTACAAGGTCTCCGGCGAGTCTCCGGTGAGATCGGGTTTGCTATATTAACATAACTTTTTTGCTACATGGTCGCCGGCAAGATCTCCAGCGAAATCTCCGGCGAGGTTCAGTCTAATTTTCTATTTTTTAGACCAAACCGTTTCCTGCTACATGTAGCAAAAGCGGGACTAGTTGTAGCAAAAACAGGACTTTCTATAGCAAAAGCGGGATTTTGACCCAAAAAAGTTGTTACGTGGTTGGCTGGGAACCCGGGGGATAAAAAGGGCAGAATGGACAAAAATAACCCAAATTCGAAAGGATTTCACAAAATGACCCATCTGGAAAACTATTTCCTTGGACTAACCCTTTTTGTAGCGTCTAACAGCTAGGCGCTACACTCTACAGTGTAGCGCCTTTCAGCTAGGCGCTATGCCCCCTACCAGCGTGGCACCGCCTGGCCCCTCCCTGGCCCCACCCCGCCGTGTGACGCCCAGGCGCTATGCCTGGGGCGAGTAACGCCCAGGCGCTATGCCCAGGGTGTAGCGCCTATCTGCTAGGCGCTACACTTTAATGTGTAGCACCTAGCAGATAGGCGCTACACCTTGAGACATAGCCTGTGGCGTGGCAGCCCCCTCCCCATTCAGTCCCAGACGCCAGGAAGAACAGCCGACGGTTCCTCTCCCCCCTCTCTCAAATCCATCCCTAAAACCAACAGATCTGAGGGATTTCACCGTGGATTTTCTTCCCCATCCCTCCCTCAAGGTAATCCCCTCCTTTTCCCTCTCTTTCATCCAATGAATCTTGCACATTATCCTCAAACCCTAGATGTAGTTGGATTCATAATATGGATGGTTGTATATGGATTTGTATATAAATTAGTTGTATTTGATGGGGAATGAAAGTGTGTTGTTGATTTGCATTGTATATGATGGTTGTATATGGATTTGTATGGATGTTTGAATAATATGCATACCATATTCTTTGTATTTTATTGTATAAATTCAAACAATGGCCACATACCAGACACATTTTATTGATGTTTGGAATATATATGTAGGATGGTGTGGCTACTTGAGGATTACTATGATCATCAACACCAGGCATACTTGATGGCGGAGAAGCATATGGTAATAAAACCATGGTTGAACTTCTTTGCTTTTGTTTTTCTATTGATTCAATTGTGTTGGAAAAAGCATAATGTTCGATCTTGTATGTATGCAGAGGCTTCGTCCCCTCAAGATTCGGTCTCATGGCGCGTCTTCGAATGACATGCCGTACGACGAGCGGTACACCGAGTACATCAAGCGGCTAGGCCTCCTCCCTTTCATCACGCTTGTGAGCCGGTCGACGCCGAACCTCAACGTGGCTGCTATCACCGCACTTGTCGACCGGTGGAGGCCGGAGACGCACACTTTCCACCTCCGGACCGGCGAGATCACTCCTACTCTTCAGGCTATTTCCATGATCTTTGGACTTCCTATCGCGGGGAGCCTCTCTGTATGAGCACAGATTCCGATGGGTGGCGCAATGCGATGGAGCTACTTATTGGCATGGCTCCTGAAGAACTTGAAGATAAGAGCAAAGATAGAGTCCCAGCAGGCGCGACATATGCGTGGATCATGGAGAACTTTAGGCAATGCCCGAACCCCGCAAAGGTTGAGGTGATCGAGACACATGCTCGTGTGTACGTGTGGTATGTCCTTTCTAGGACTCTGTTTGCTGACAGCGGAGGTAGGACCGCTCAGTGGATGTGGCTCAAGGCACTAGCAAACTGGGATAGCAATATCAGCTGGGGTTCGGTGGCTCTTGCCTACTTGTACCGGCAGGTAATCACCTGTGCACTCTACATTCATTTGTATATGTCGAGTCCACACATATGCTATACTTACCTCGTTTTTGTTCACTTGCAGTTGGACGATGCCTGTCGTAGGGCAGGCGGAAATGCCGGAATAGGTGGTGCTATGGTTCTTCTCTCGATATGGAGCTGGGAACGCTCATGCTTTGCATCCTTGCCATCCACCATCGGGCCTTGGCACATGTGAGTTGATACGCAACTAGATATGTGCCAATCGGGACCTCCCTTGAATGGTCTAGCACGCACAATCCAAGGACATCCTTCCGCCTCGCACTTCACCGTGTAACGCTTCTTGATATCCGAGTGCACGACCGTGTAAGGACGATGATGCTTCACCGAGAAGTCCTTTATCCATTGCTTAAATTCCAACAAGGTCTTAAACCTTGATCCTTTGCAAAAGCCATTATTCACTTCATTGCCATCCCGGCAAGAACTTGTCCTTGGTCCAAGCACTATGCCTTTGCCACCATCAACCGTGGCTTCATCCGTGAGACTAAGATCACGAAACAAAGGCACCCGATGGTCCCGCCCCAATACGGTATGGTGGATTTCGGCCTCTCTAGCCGTGAACCCCTCCTCGTCAACTTCTTCTTCGGGACCATCATCATCCGAGTCCGAAGCATAGCCTCGAGAATACGGGAGTTCACGGTCCATGTCATGTTGAGTGATATATTTCTCCAAATCACCAACATTGTTGTCATGGAGTTCAACATCATCATCATCTTCACCCTCACAATCATCATTGTCCTCTTCCAACACTTCGTCTTGGTGTCTTGAAATCGGGCTCAATGTTTGGCTCAAAGGAGGTTCAATCCATAGCTCTTGCTCCACGGGTGGAGGACTCATACTATCCAATGGAGAAGCATGGCGGTTCAAGTCCAAAGGCAATGAACTATCAACCTTCTTGGTGGAAAATAGCTCAAGAGCCTTGTCTAGTGATTCGGCCACCACCTCCTTGTATGCAAGCCAACGAGCCTCGGAGAAGATACGCATGGTCTTCCAACGGATATGCACTCCAAAACCCACATTATGTCTTCCTTCCAACTCAACAACATCACATGGGTCCATCCATTTCAATTCAATCCTCACTTGCTCCAAGACCTCGGCATAGGTGGGACTACGCTCAAACACAATATCTAGCTCATCCGGGTCCGGTTCTATGTTGCCTTTCAAAAAGGCATCCTTGTCCACATGATGAACATGAACAATTCTTGCCATCCCTAACATATAGGAGAATATGTTCATTAACTAACCATGACAAGATAAACAAAACTATACTAGACACATTACCAAACCATAAAGCTAACAAGAAGACCCTCTCTCACATAAGCAAACCCTAACCCTAACCCTAGCCATTTCCAATATACCAAACAATGTCATTTCAACAACCCTAAACCTAACTAAATGCTTCATACACATCTTTATAACCAACATTGGTCAATAAATCGAACAAATTTCCAAACATTTCTCTCCAAATCAAAATTCTAGGGTTTCAAGCCAAGTCCAACCAAAATGAAAGATTTCAAGAGGTCAAAACGGAGGGGAATGAGGGAGGGTACCTCTAGTAGCTGGGGAGAGGCACAAATCCACCAAATAAAGCTTCCAATGTGAGAGATTTGAGAGGGGGGGAGAAGGGGGCGCCTCCTTGCTGTTCTTCCTGCTTGGGTCGAGCTGGGACTGAATGGGGAGGGGTGGGGAGGGGGCTGTCGCGCGACAGGCTATGTCTCAAGGTGTGTAGCGCCTAGAAGATAGGCGCTACACCCTGGGCATAGCGTCTGGGCGTTACTCGCCCCCGGCATAGCGCCTGGGCGTCACACGGCGGGGTGGGGCCAGGGAGGGGCCAGGCGGTGCCACGCTGGCAGGGGGCATAGCGCCTAGCTAAAAGGCGCTACACTGTAGAGTGTAGCGCCTAGCTGTTAGGCGCTACAAAAAGGGTTAGTCCAGGGAAATAGTTTTTCAGATGGGTTATTTTGTGAAATCCTTTCGAATTTGAGTTATTTTTGTCCATTCTGCCGATAAAAAGAACGAATCCTCCGAAAACGCGTAGGGCTGCCCTTTTATAATTCGCACCTTGTGGCCAGGACGGCGGCTCGATACTTTCCGTGTTTCAGATAGACGGCACAAAACCTTTTATAGATTCTACAGTAGGTGGATCGCTCGAACCCTAACCGAGCCATCAATAAATCTGGGCAGCGGCGCGTCCATCGATCGAGCCGAGGGCGTGATTTAGGGCGCTGCGTTGGTGGTCGGCAAGGCATTACCAACTACGATGCGCATGTTGCAATGCGCGCCGCAACGGCCGGCGGGGAGGGCGCTGCCGCCGCGGCGGATCCTCGTCGTGCCTCTCCTAACCACCAAAAACCCGACATCCGCCGGCGAGCAAGAGCAAAAGGATACCAGTACTGCAGAACCCGTGCAAGGAGTAATCCCGGGGTCTCGCAGCCGCCGTATCGCCGCCCTCGCTCCCGCCCTTCCGGATGAGATCCTAGTGTGGGAGATATTTGTTCGCCTTCCGGCCAAGGATATTCTCCGCTGCCGCGCGGTCTGCCGCACCTGGCGCGACCTCGCCTCCGCCGCCGATTTCCTCCCCGTTCACCACCAGCGACAGCCATCGCTCCCTCTGCTCACTCTCTATGGCAGGGCCAGTAGAGAGGGCGGTTTGCCGATCTTCGAGCACGGTCGTCCCGTCCTCGGGTTTGATGACAACGACGCTTTCAAGATCCACGCATCCTGTGACGGCCTCCTTCTCGTTTCCCTCTCCGGCCGCCGATTCAGCGTCTGTAATCCGGCCACACGTGAGTGCGCTCCAGTCCCGTGCCTCTCCTCGGCTAGCTACACGATCAACATTGCCGCCATGTACCTCCATTGCCCGTCCGGGGAGTACCGTGTCCTGTATAGGATGGGAGGACACGATAACCACCACAAAGCTGCATACTACATCCTTATGGTGCAGCCGGGGAGCTTGCCTCGGTGCATTGAAGTTCCTTCAGATATCCCCGGAAGAGAGAAAGTTCTGCTAACCTTCCAGCAGACTAGTACTACTACTTCTGCCCCACCCATGATTTTTCAGGGTTTTCTTCACTGGAACCCTGGCTGCTTTCGCAGCAATGCCGACATAGTCGTGTTCGACACGGTGGTTGAGTCATTCAGCTTCAAGGGTAGTCCGGCTGGTGCTACTAGAATCTGCACTCGTTTGTGTGACATGGAAGGTTTCGATGGGATTCAGTTGCTTTGACGATGGGAAGACGGTTGCCAAAATCTGGGTGCTAGAGGACTACGAGAGGGAGCTCTGGTCATTCAAGTACCATGTTGAACTCCCCGTGGTGAGCTTGTATAACCTTGAAGATACACGACATTTGGTTCTGTCGCACAATGGAGACGTGCTGGTCTATAGTCGCTCCAAAAGGTATATGTTCCGCTGTGACAGTAATGGCAAGTTGCTAGAGGAATTCGAATGCGATCCATGGAGTTTGAGCGTTACTGGACATTGGTTCAAGGAAAGCATTGTCAAGCATAAATTCTTCCTTAGCCGAGACGACGGCACCTCCGCTCGACAAACAAATCTTTTCTATAGGCTCTAAGGTAGTACCTCGTCATACTTTGTTATTCTGGCTAATCTTTATTTCACATCCTTAGAGTTTTTAACTGTACTAATTAGATGGAGCCACTTCTGTCTTATGGACGAGACATGTTCCATGAAATCCACGATTTTTCACAACAGTGGTTACATGGAAAAGTGTGCACTGATAACTATTGTCTTGGCTATGGAACTAGAATGAGCATTAGGATAGTCCCATGGCTGCACACTTAAAATATCACTTCCACAATGAAAACTATCATTTGACGACCTGACATATCATATAGTGAAGTTTCTGAAATTATGATCCATCTCAGTCACATAAGATTTCATGTGAACAGAGAAACGAGTTAACATTGTATACACCATATGAAAAATAATATCTGAACATATTAGGAATTTCAGGTCGTTTTAGTCAATTTTATATACCTTGAAGTCGTAGGCCACTGTGCATTTGATGCCCCCCCCCCTTCCCGCATTTCATGTATTTTATCAATGTTTGAAATGCATGTCGGGTGATGTGGTTATTCACTAATTATTTCCATCTATTACAATTTGAACCGCATGCTCTGGATTTTCCTTCCCATAACTCCATAATATGTCCGTTTTAGCTTATCTAGCCAAAAATTCAAAGCTTGCATGAATCATATAAGTTTCATATCGGCATCTTATTATTACTTACTGACGTTGATTCTCCCTGCTGTTTTCAGGCTATGGAAGATTAATATCTATATTGATAGATACTACCGGGCTACATTCTGAACATTATATTTTAGTTACTGCTACTGAAAAAAATTGAAATATTTGTGCCCTCATCTGTGAGTTTTTTTCCAATGGCAAAATAGACACAATACAGTTCTCAACTCTCATTTGTGCTCCGTGAGTTCATTTGCTTCGTTTTTAATACACACTACTGGAAAAATGGCTTCTAGTCCCGGTTTGCAAGGGCCTTTAGTCCCGGTTTTGCACCCGGGACTGCAAAATTGGGACTAAAGGCCCCTATTTCTAGTCCCGGTTTGTTACAACCCGGGATTAGAGGGCCACCGCATGGGCGTTTTTTGCTACAGGGGGATGAAGGACCTTTAGTCCCGGGTCGTAATATGGCCCTGGACTAAAGATTTTTTTTATTTTTTTTTTCAATTTTTTTTATTTTTTTCGATTTTTTTTTCGAATTTTTGAATTGTTTGACTCGTAATCATCTCATTTGGAACATTTTTAGCACTAAGTATATTTAATCTTAGGTCAAAAATTACACTTGTGGTTAAACTTCCCATTCGGTCACCCATCCTAGCACTACTCCACCCTCAGCACGCTTAACTTCTCAGTTCCATCCGGATGTCCTTGCGCGAAGCCCTTTTATACCTTGTTGTCAACACTATCATATTAATCCTATTAGCCTATATCAATATGTCATACATCTTTATTTATTGAAACTACAAACAACTATTTTAGTAAACAACAATAAATAAATAATAATAATATTTTAATATAATGAAAGTAAAAAACTAAATAAAATAATATTTTATTCATTTTTTGCCATGATTCATTTAATATGGTATAAATAATATCTTTAAATATGTAAATCAAAATTCGACAAATAATATATTCATTATTATCAAAAAAATGTAAGGAATCAAAATATGGAATAAAAACTTGCTAAATAAAAAAAATAACTTTTTCAAATTTTAAAAATGTAAAAGAATCAGAAAAATGTGAGGAATCCATTATTTATAATTTTAAAAATCTTAAAATGTGAGGAATCCAAATAAGGCTGTTAAAATCAAACTCAAATTTTTTTCCACACATTTTGATAGGTTGTACATTTTTTTCGACATCGTACGCAAAAGTCATAGCAATTTTAAGTTGCCTGCGTCACACCCCTTTAGTCCAAGCCTGCACACCTTTAGTCCCGGACCGTATCACGACCCGGGACTAAAGGTCCAAAATGACCCGGAACTAGAGTTTTCTCGGTCTCCTGGTCACGAAAAATGGTACGAACCGGGACTAGTGCTCATACTAGTCCCGGCCGGTAATAAATCGGGACTAGTGTCAGACTCTAAATCGAACCGAAGCCTCTTTTTCTACTAGTGACACTATCAATAGCTATTATTTCATATTTTATACCTTTTTTTTACAGATTATAACTTCTCAACACATGTGTCAAAGCTGTGTCCGGCTAATTAATTTTAATGGGATTATGTTTACCAGATGTCTGGCAAGTTACTCTGTTCAAGATATTCTGTGATGCCTCTTAATATTAGTCATGAACAATCTTAAGCTTGTGTTGATTCAGCCATGCAGTGCAAACTGCTGGATTTAGTCATATGTTGCTGCTGGTACTTTTTTTCGGATGAAAGGTAGCAATGTTGCTTTCACTGCGATTAGGGAAAAAAACAAACAAGTACAAACGGACATGAGAATGTCTATGAGTACAAAGCCAAAGAGGCAAATTGGAAAAACGAAAAATGAAGCTAAGACAAGTTAAAATGAAAAGAAAGAAAGGATCCAAGGCTTCGCCTCAGTCAAAAAAAGGAAAGGGATCCAAGGGTACTGGTACTTTCATCTGGAAATCATGTTTCATGTTGGTATAGTCTGAATTCTTGTATTTTTTGATTTGGAGTCCATGTACTGGTAAATAATGGACAAGATTTTCATGTTTAAAAAATGTGTTTTGTGAGTCCCAGCATTAATTTGAACATTTTATGATTTATTTTTGTAAACCGTTTGTGTTGCTTGGAAAAGGAATCGTGGGAACGGGTAGTTGGTATCTGCTTATCTGGTAGCATGGTCCATGCTTTATTCTAGGGTAGTGCCTAGATCTCAAGCGTGAGAACTTCTTATGTCTAAGTCACTCACATCATTCTATAATTTGTGCTAATTCGCAGTTGCAACCTAGTTGCAACTTATATAATTTATACTCATTATCAGTTGCAACCTAATTGCAACTTATTAAAATCTCAGTTAGAATCTAGTTGCAACTCATGTGTAAGTCCCATGTTACACGAATCGCGAGGCAAATTCAATGACAAGAGAGGTGACTGGGACCTAAGAAGTTCTCAAGTGTCTAAAAACTAGCAAATCCGTTATTATAGCAGAGGTTAACAAAACGGTTTAAAATGTTCTAGTCAATATGGAGATGGGATTACTAGAGGTTAGTGGGGTTTGGGTAATTGGATGAATGAAAGGGATCAACCCAATCCATGTATGGATTAGTTCCAAGTCTGGATTCAATCTCAACAAAACAGACGAGTCCTAAAAGGCGTTAGGATAGGTATGGATTATGACTAATGTATGCCTTATCAGTATTTTGGTCATGACCAAAAGTTGGCTCTTGTTTGGACATTGCCAACGTTTTGACATGTTAATGTCCCACTACCAACTCTAGTTTATTTTTAGGCAATGACAACCAACTTATGGGTGAGGAAAGATTGGAGCCAAAATTTTGTTATGGCAATCTTAGTAAAAATCCAAACACACCCTTCAAAGATTAGAAAAAAGACCACTCTTGTGTCGTCCCCCATGGGTGGCACCAGGATGAAATCCCTAATGTCGCTGTCGTTGTGGTGTCACGGCAGATGCCATGGGTAGACTCAATATGGGGGCCGAATGGACGCTTGTGGTAACCAGGGAGGGAGTGCACGGTCTAGCCGCGCACGAAGGACAAGATGAACTCTCCACACTTAGGATTTTTATTGATTCAAGAAGTTTACAAGTGCTCCTAGAGCTGTTTGAGCATAGCCTCAGGGCACTAGTTTCCTACTTGGTCCAACCTCCTCAAACCTTAGCTATGCCTCTCCTTATATAGGCAATGGCTAGCTAGGTTACACCCTTTTGGGTCCTAGGGTTACTATTTGGATCTTGGCCGTTACTGTACGGGCCGGGTCATGGGCTTGTCCTGATACCTTGACTCAGTCCACAAAGCCATATAGCTAACGGTCTTCTCGTTTGTAGCCTCCAGCTCTTTTGGCGTCATACGGTGACTTTGCACGTCAGCCCTTGCTTTGGGCGTCATCCGGCTCCTTTTGTGTCACCCGGTGTCGTCCTTCTCTTTTGACCATGATTTACCATGGTCCCTCCCGAATCTCACTCGGAAAGCTGCCACACGTCCTTTCTGACTCGGCCTTCCCTCGTGAGTCCCGGCTCATTGTCTCCTGCAAGGTAAACAAATTTGCCCTGCGCGGGCCGACATAGTTTCTATGTCGGCCACGCCTAGACTTTGTACCTGGCCATTGATATCCGGCCAGAGGTTTCTTTGACTCGGCATATGCCAAGCTTGGCAATGTTTTACCCCTTATGACCTACTGGGGGTTATCCCCCCGACATTAGTCTCCGAAGCTGGTGAGGCCTAGTAGTTTTTGTTGTTAGGCGTCTCCAGGTTCCTTTAATGTGCTTGGAACTTCTCTTTCTCTTAGTATTTACTGCTTATGGCGCATTGTTTGGTGTAACCTCGATCTTTGCCGAGTCTATCTTGCCCCTTTCGAGTCTCATCGTTGACTTTCTGGGTCATTTTTGCCTTGTTCCGAGTCACTTTCGATGCTGCCGAGTCATTCTAGGCTAGCCCTAGTCACTGACAGGCTATGATCATGATTGCTTGTCTCAAATTATGACTGCACAGTGACGGTGGCGCAGTAACTCCCCGTCATTGTGGTAGTCCCATCGCTCAATGCCTCGTGTCCTGCGCAGCATGACGTGGCTCTGGATTTTCCGTGTATCGCCTACACGTGGCGCTCGCTGATGCGCTTACTCGGCCAAATACACGACAACATAGTGGCCACACGGCGCAAAGGGATCCCACGCCGTTTTTTTACTCTCTTTAAGTAGGGGTGCGGGGAACTTAACTGCCTTTGTCTGTTCAGTTTCCCCCTTGCCTTCTTCTTCTTCCCTGCGCCTTTCAATCCAAAATCGCCCCTTCGCTATTCCTCTTTCTTGCTGCTCTTCTCCAGCGATTCTCTCCTTCTCCTTTTGATTTCCCGACGGGTCCTTGCGTTTCCAGGCCTCTTCCAACGGCGGAAGAGCCTGAATCACGCGATATTATGGATGCCCGCAACGCTGGTGAGGAGGTGGAGGAGCACGAGGCTGCCGACGAGTGCGGCGGCTGGGAGGGCTCCGAAGTCACGGTGGAGGAGCTTGAGTGGCTGCGCTCCACCAGGCGCATTCCGCTCGAGGTCGATTGTCGCCTCCCCTAGGTGAGATCGTTCCCAAGCCTGAGCCCAACGAGAGGGTGGTTTTTCTTTCGCACTTTGAGCGTGGTTTTGCTCTTCCAATCAGCAATTTCTTCAAGTCCTTTCTTTCCACTTTCCAAGTGCAAACCCATCATCTTCCTGCCAATGCCATTGCCTCTCTCTCTTGTTTCATCTCTACCTGCGAAGGTTATCTTGGTATCTGGCCCACTGTCCTTCCTTGGGCCAAGTATTTTAATTTTCGAATCCAGGTTGTGCCTGATCCCGGCGTTCCTCGCGCCGAGAAGAGGCCCACCAGGTGTGGTGCTGCTGGCATCACGCCCAGGAGGGATTCGATATTTCCTCGGGTCACTGGTATTGACTCTTGTAAGAAGTGGCATAGAACCTTTTTCTATGTCAAGAATAGTGGGTCCAATGACTACATCCGGCTTCCCCCTTCAAGGATGAGGTTCCTAGCAAGGAGCTATGGAAGCTTGACCCGCGCAACAAGAATCCAGCTGTGAACGAGGCTCACGAGATCATCGAGAGGCTACTTGATTCGGAGGAGAACTTCCACTTAGCTGAGGGAAACCTCATGTGTGCCTTCATCGCACGCCAAGTCAGCCCCATCCAGGCCAGAAGCCACAAGATGTGCTTCATGAGCGGCCCACGAGATCCTACCCGGCATTTCACTCTGGAGCTCACCAATGATTCAGTGGCCTGCCGAGTCAGCTCGATCTTCAAGCTGAACTTAGTAGAAAACTGGGCCTGGAGCTGCCCCCCTTTCAGCCGAGATAGGCATGTCCCATGGGTAAGCATTCGAGTCATTCAATCGCTGTCGACATAACTTTCCTTGCATTTATTCACTGTCCTGTTTCTTATTGATTTCATTATGTTTATCTTTCGCAAAATCTCGTTCACCAGGTTTATGACAGTACCGTCCCTCCTAGCGCTTATTTTGATGATCGCTCAGATGCTGACGAGGTTGAGTTTGACATGGAGTGCTTCATGCCGATCCCGCATGCTGCCGCTGCTCCTGCTTCGGGTAAGACCTTTACTCGAAATCCTTTGCGAGATTGGTCTGATGATGACGATGTGGACTGTGAAGTCCTGGAGGTACTTGTCCTTTGACCTCAATTTCTGACTTATCCCATTGAGCATTTTATTTACTCGTGCAGCTGGCCAGGTACATGAGGATCCCCCTCTCGTTGTAGGAGGATTCGGAAAAATCCCAGCAGCTAAGCCGAATAAACGACGTGGGGTCTCCTCCAGCACTCAGCCTTCGAAGAAGCGTTGGGTCGATCCTGCCGCTCCTCCTGTAGCCACATCTGTTGGAATTATGCCCTAGAGGCAATAATAAAGATGTTATTATTATAATTCTTGTTCATGATAAATTTTATATTCCATGCTAGAATTGTATTAAGCGGAAACTTTAATACTTGTGTGGTTTGTGAACAACACCGTGTCCCTAGTATGCCTCTATGGACTAGCTCATTGATTAATGATGGTTAAGGTTTCCTAACCATAGACATGAGTTGTCGATTAATAATGAGATCATGTCATTGGGAGAATGATATGATGGACAGACCCAAACTAAGCGGAGCAATTAGATCGTGTCATTGCGTTCATCTTTGCGAAGCTTTTCTTATGTCAAATATTGTATTCCTTAGACCATGAGATAATACAACTTCCTAGTATCGGAAGAAAGCTTTGAGGTCATCAAACGTCATCCTATGAGAGGGTGATCATAAAGGTGTCTCTCAGGTGATCGGAAAGTACTTGTTGGGTTGTATGTATCGAGATGGGATTTGTCCCTCCCAAGTCGGAGAGATATACTTCAGGCCCACTCGGTAATCGATATCAACACCGCTTGCAAGCATGTGGTTAAGGAATTAATCACAAAGTGATATCGGATTATGGAACGAGTAAAGTACTTGCTGTGAACGAGATTGAACTAGGTATGACGGTACCGACGATCAAATCTCGGGCAAGTAAAATATCGCGAGACGAAGGGAATATATATATGGGATTGATTGAATCCTAGCATCGTGGTTCATCCGGTATGATCATCGATGAATGTGTGGGAGTCAATATGGGTTTCCATACCCCGCTGTTGATTATTGATATAAGATCATGTCTGCACATTATCGAACCCGAAGGGTCACACACTTAACGTGTCTCGACGCTAGGATAGATTAGATAATTGGTTTATGAGTTTTTGTTCGGAGTCTCGGATGGGATCCGGGACATCACGAGAGGTTCCGGAATGGTCCGGAGAATAAGATTCATATAAGGCAATGCAGTTTTTGGAGTTCGGAATTGTTTCGGGTTAATCGGTATTGTACCGGAAGCTTCTACAACCTTCTGGAGGGGGACCAACGTGGCCCCACCTGCCGGGAGGGGGCATGGGCCTATGAGGGAGTAACCTGGCCGCATTGGGCCAGGGGCACAAGGACCCATAGGGCCCAGCCGACCAAACCTAGGGGAAACCCTAGGGGAGCTTCTAGAAGGGGGGGAACTTGCCCCCCACTCCTCCCTCCTTGGCCGCCGGCCTAGGGCTTGGGGGAGGGGCTAGGGCTGGCACCCACCCCTCTATATATAGATGGCTGGGGCACACCCTCCCCCCACACCTCCTCCACAACCCTAGCCGCCCTGCTGCCGTCCTCTCTCTCTCTCCCTCCCGACTGCTCGTAGGCGAAGCCCTGCTGCAGAAACTCTCCACCACTTGCACCGCACCGTCGCGTTGTAGATCCAATCCGTCTCTCCACCATACTTTCTGGACCGAGGAAGGAGGAGACGTCGAGGTGCCGCACGTGTGCATCTCTCGGAGGCATCGCCACTTGTGGTGTTAGATCGGATCAGATCGCGAGGAGGAGAAGCGAGTACGACTACATCACCCACGTTCCGACGAACATTCCGTTGTGCGAATCTTCAAGGGTATGAAGATATCATCTATCCCCCTCGTTGTTTGCATCTCCTAGATTAGATCTTGTCTTTCCCGTTCGCATCTGTAGAATTTTTTTGATTTACTATGCTGCGAAACCCTTCAGTGGTATCAGAGCTAGATCTATGCGTAGATGTGTTTCATGAGTAGAACGCAACATGGTTGTTGCGGGCGTTGATGTTTTCTGTTGCAAGCCTCTTGTTTGTGTTCTTCTTATGACGTGGGATAGTGAGATCGAAGCGGTCCAGGCCAACCTTACGCGACCTCGTTCGCGAGACCGACTCCGCACTTGACGTGTGGCTTGTTCCACACATGCGGCTGGTGGATGCCAGTTTCTCTCACTATAGTTGTCATGGGATTTACACCAGAGTTTGGAAACCATAATATCACCGTTGTGGCTTTCCGTAGGTAAGAATCGTTCTTAGCTAGCTACTCCCATAAGCCACGTAAAACATGCAACAACAAAGTAGAGGCGTCTAACTTGTTTTTGCAGGGAGTGTTTTCTATGATATGGTATGGCCCAAGATGTGATGTGTATGTTGTATGCAATGATCATGTTTTGTAATGTTTCTCGACTTGCATGTCGATGAGTACACAATCAGCAGGAGCCATATGGTTGTCTTTATAATTGTGTATGACATGTGTGTCAACTTCTTATACGCCATGTAATAGCTTTACTTTATCGCTAAGTAGTTAGCAATAGTTGTAGTTGCTATTCGTGGTGGAGGCAATCATGGTGGAGTGATGGAGATCATGCCGGCACGCACAAGATGGAGATCATTGCGCGAAGATTGGCTATACCATGTCACATAAAGTTATATGCATGTGATGTTTATCCTTTTATGTATCTTATTATGCTTAGATCACGACGGTAGCATTATAAGATGATTCCTCACTCAAAGATCAAGATAAAACTGTGTTCTCCCCATATATGCACCGTTGTGAAAGTTCGTCGTGTCCAAGCATCACGTGATGATTGGGTGCTATAGACTCTACGTTCACATACAACGGGTGCAAGCCAGTTTTTGCACACGCGGAAATACTTTGGTTTGACTTGACGAGCCTAGCATGTACAGACATGGCCTCGGAACACATGAACCGAAAGGTTAAGCATGAGTCATATGAATGATATGATCGACACTTCGTTGTCCACCATTGAAGCCACATCTCTTCTCATGAAGATCAGATTAGGTGTGGTGAATTTGGATCATGTTCACTAAACAACTTGAGGTATGTTGAATTTAGTGGGAGTTCATCTAGTAATTTGATTAAGTTGAACTAGTCATCATGAACATAGTCTAATTTGTACTTGCAAATATTGTAGATCAAATGGCTAAGTCCAACTTCAACTTCAACGTTTTTGCTGAGAAAGAAAAGCTAAGAAACAATGGGTCTAACTTCACCAACTGGTTCCGCAATCTGAGAATCATTCTCTCTAGCGGTAAAAAAGACTATGTCCTTGAAAAATGCGTTAGGTGACGCCCCTGCTGTAGATGCGTCGGCTGATGAGAAAGTTGTCTATCAGTCGCGCAAAGATGATTATGGTGTGATTAAGAGCACCATGTTGTTTGCTATGGAATCGGACCTTCAAAATCGTTTTGAAGACTATCCCGGGCCCTTTGAGATTCTTGAGGAGCTGGAAACTATGTTTCAGAATCAGGCCCGTTCTGAGAGATATGAGATCTCTGAGAAATTCTTTAACTGCAAGATGGAGGAAGGGAGTTCCTTTAGTGAGCACGCCATAAAGATGTCGGGCTACACTCAACGCCTTGAGCAACTGGACTGCAAGATTCCAGAAGAGCTCAAGATTGACAGGGTTCTGCAATCACTCCCTCCCAGCTACAAAAGTTTTGTAGTGACCCACAATCAGATTGGTTCCACTGATATGATCACCGAGCTCTTCGCAAAGCTGAAGGCTGCGGAGGTGGACATCAAAAAGGATAATCATGTGTTGATGGTCAACAAGCCCCCCACCTTCAAGAAAGGTAAGGGTGCAAAGAAGCCCTTCAAGAAAGGCGGCGGCAAGCGCGTTGAGAAGAAGCTCAAGTCTGGACCCAAGCCGGACACTGAGTGCTTCTATTGCAAGGACAAGGGTCACTGGAAGCGCAACTGTCCGAAGTACTTAGCGGACAAGAAGGCTGGCACCATCAAAGGTATATTTGATATACATGTTATTGATGTTTTCCTTACTAGCCCTCGTTGTAGTGCCTGGGTATTTGATACTGGTTCAGTTGCTAATATTTGTAACTCGAAACAGGAGCTACGGAATAGACGGCGGCTTGCGAGGGATGAGGTGACGATGCGCGTTGGCAACGGATCAAGAGTTGATGTGATGGCCGTCGGCACGCTCTCCTTAGTTTTACCTTCGGGATTAGTTTTAAACCTTAATAAGTGTTATTATGTGCCTGCGTTGAGCATGAACATTATTTCTGGATCGTGTTTATTGCAAAACGGTTATTCATTTAAATCGAAGAATAATGGTTGTTCTATTTATATGAGTAACATCTTTTATGGTCATGCACCTGCTGTGAATGGTTTATTTCTTCTGAATCTCGAAAGGGATGAAACACACATCCATAACATTGAGGCTAAGAGATGCAAAGTAGATAGTGATAATACTACTTATTTGTGGCACTGTCGTCTAGGTCATATTGGTGTAAAGCGCATGAAGAAACTCCATTATGATGGACTTTTGGAGTCTCTTGATTTTGAATCATTTGACACATGCGAACCATGCCTCATGGGCAAGATGATCAAAACCCCGTTCTCCGAAATGATGGAGCGAGCAACGGACTTGTTGGAAATCATACATACCGATGTATGCGGACCGATGAGTGTTTCGACGCGTGGTGGATATCATTATTTTCTCACTTTTACCGATGACTTAAGTAGATATGGGTATATCTATTTAATGAAACATAAATCTGAAACATTTGAAAAGTTCAAGGAATTTCAGAATGAAGTGGAGAACCATCATAACAGAAAGATTAAGTTTCTATGATCCAATCGTGGAGGTGAATATTTGAGTTATGATTTTCTCACGCATCTTAAAGCAAGCGGAATCATTTCGCAACTCACGCCGCCCGGAACACCACAGCGCAATGGTGTGTCTGAACGCCGGAATCGAACCCTATTAGATATGGTCCGATCAATGATGTCTCTTACTGATTTGCTGTTATCATTTTGGGGTTATGCATTATAAACTGCTGCATTCACTTTAAATAGGGCATCATCTAAATCCGTTGAGACGACACCGTATGAACTGTGGTTTGGTGCGAAACCTAAGCTGTCGTTTCTTAAAGTTTGGGGATGCGAAGCCTACATCAAGAAGTTGATGCCAGACAAGCTTGAACCCAAAGCGGAGAAATGCGTCTTCATAGGATACCCTAAGGAAACTATTGGGTATACCTTCTATCACAGAACCGAAGGCAAAGTGTTTGTCGCAAAGAACGGTTCCTTTCTTGAGAAGGAGTTTCTCTCGAAAGAAGTGAGTGGGAGGAAAGTAGAGCTAGACGAGGTTGTTGAACCTTCTCTTGAATTGGAGATTAGCGCAGCACATAAAATTGTTCCAGTGCCGCCTGCACCAACAATAGAGGAAGCTAATGACAAGGATCATGAAGCTTCGGACGATGCTGCTACTGAACGTCGCAGGTCGACAAGGTCGTGTGCCCCTCCTGACTGGTACGGCAACCCTGTCTTGACTGTCTTGTTGGTAGAAGACAGTGAACCTACGAACTATGAGGAAGAGATGATGAGCCCAGACTTTGAGAAATGGCTAGAAGCCATGAAATCCGAATTGGGATCCATGAGCGAAAACCAAGTATGGACTTTGGTGGACCCTCCTAGTGACCGAAAGGCCGTTGAGTGCAAATGGATCTTCAAGAAGAAAATGGACGCGGATGGTAATGTTACCGTCTATAAAGCACGGCTTGTCGCAAAAGGTTTTCGACAATTTCAAGGTGTTGACTACGATGAGACTTTCTCTCCCGTAGCGATGTTTAAGTCCATTTGGATTTTATTAGCAATTGCTGCATTTCATGACTATGAAATATGGCATATGGATGTCAAGACTGCGTTCCTCAATGACAACATTGATGAAGAGTTGTATATGATGCAACCCGAAGGTTTTGTCGATCCTAAGGATGCTGATAAATTGTGCAAACTTCAGCGTTCCATTTATGGACTGAAGCAAGCATCTCGGAGTTGGAACCTTCGTTTTGATCAAGTGATCAAGAGCTTTGGATTTGTTCCAAATTGCTACAAAGCTTGTATCTACAAGAAAGTGAGTGGGAGCTCGGTGACATTTCTGGTACTATATGTGTATGACATATTGATTATTGGAAATGACATTAACATGCTTAACGATGTGAAGAGTTATTTGAACAAGTGTTTTTCAATGAAAGACCTAGGTGAAGCTGCTTATATATTGGGCATCAAAATCTATAGAGATAGACAAAGACGCCTGATAGCTTTAAGCGAGAGTACATACCTAGACAAAGTTCTGAAAAGGTTTAGAATGGATAAGGCAAAGAAAGGTTCAGTGCCTATGTTGTCAGGTAAGATATTGAGCAAGGCTCAGTGTCCAGCCACGGTAAATGATAGAGAAGCTATGAGCAAAGTGCCTTATGCCTTGGCCATAGGTTCTATCATGTATGCCATGCTGTGTACTAGACCGGATGTGTCCAATGCTCTTAGTTTGACGAGCAGATATCAAAGTGATCCAGGAGTGGAACACTGGACAGCCGTGAAGAACATCCTAAAGTACCTAAATAGGACTAAAGAAATGTTCTTAGTCTATGGAGGTAATGAACAGCTCGTCGTAAAGGGTTACGTCGATGCTAGTTTCGACACCGACAAGGATGATTCTAAATCTCAGACAGGATACGTTTTTATTTTGAATGGAGGTGCTGTGAGATGGAGAAGCTGCCAGAAAAGCGTGATCGCGGGATCTACAGTAGAAGCGGAATACATGGCTGCTGCAGAAGCGTCAAGTTAAGGAGTTTGGATCAGGAACTTCATCACTGAGCTTGGCGTGGTTCCAAGTGCATTGGACCCACTGGAGATATTGTGTGACAACATTGGCGTCATAGCACTCGCTAAGGAACCAAGATATCATCCAAATACCAAGCATATCAACCGCAAGTTTCATATAATCCGAGATTATATAGCAGATGGAGATCTAAAGATTAGCAAAGTACATACAGATCTGAATGTCGCAGATCCATTGACTAAACCTCTTCCACGTGCAAAACATGATCAGCACCTTAGTGCCATGGGTGTGAGATTGTTGCCAAATGTAAACTAGATTATTGACTCTAGTGCAAGTGGGAGACTGTTGGAATTATGCCCTAGAGGCAATAATAAAGATGTTATTATTATAATTCTTGTTCATGATAAATTTTATTGTAAGGTTCCCAACCTTTAATAAGGTAGAGATTCCTATGTTTACAATGCTAGTCCCTGGATCAATAGCTAGCATCCACAGTTAAGATGTAATATCAAGAAACAGAGGTCATAATACAACTTTATAACCAGGAATAAAATAATTTATTACATCTTACATAGCTCATTTGGCTATCTCATTACAATGCAGCAGAATATAACAATAGCATGGGGTCCTTCATCTTCAAAGTGCCACAGGCAGACATGTTGGCTGTAGACTTGTAATCCTAAATCAATAAACTTCTCTAACATCAAACAAACCTGTAACATAATAAGTTACAGCCACAAGGGTCAATACATTTGAATTGTATTGGAAAGTGATATTATGGTAGTATAGTGGAGTCTATCATCTATATGCATTTGGCTAAGTGGAGCTTAGGCTTTCTTTGCTCAAAATAGATTTCCTTATCATTTGAAAACACTAAGTTTTTGCTTGACAAAAATCACCCAAGGCATCTCCCAATAGAAATTGGTGATCCTTCAACCCTTGTTCAACCACAAGTTTTACTTAGAAATTGGGATGAGGAGATTCTTGATATCTTCCATGTCTTGATGCTCAAATTGTCCTTTACCAGGGACATGGCTAAGTACTTAGATTTTACACTCTGCAGAGGTGGTGCACTCTCCCCACAAGACTTGGTTTCCCAAGACAAGATCTTTCAGAAGTCTTCCCTTAGACCAAAATGGACACGCTCCAACCTATCAATCCCCTACCACCAACTGTCCATTTGTCTAAGTTATTGCAACCTATATGATCCAGGCAGAGCCCATAATGCCAAGTGGCTGCACTTGAAGCTTCTCAACATTTGACATCTCAAATCTCTTTGTTCCTGGGTGGCCATCCACAAGTGAGATACACAAGGTAAACCATAGAAATGGGCCTTGTGAACCACTCAACACAAACCATTCCTTCCATTCCACCCAGGTGATTCATTCACTTAGTTTTTTTATTAAACAAAACACAAGTCCTTGACTTGGAAATATTCCATAGTATGAATATATATATTCCACCCTTGTTTTCTACTAGCTAAGCTAATCATGATAGTAGTAGGAATCTTAACTTAGGAGAATTCTACTAAGGTTTCATCTACTAGGATTTCCCATGGCATAGTTTATACTTAGCAAAATTCCATGCAAGTCCTACTTAGAAATATCACTAATGCATAGTGAAAATAATGGGACAAAGTATGAAGCATCACTTGCATTTTTGGTAGAGAATATAAGTTCACTCCTTGTCTTTGCAACGATCACACTCTTCAATTCACTACAATTCAATCAAGCAAGCAATATTTCAATCTACCATTCAAGCAGAACATCACATAAAATAATAGAAACAAAACAATGCATGCAAGCATGCCAAACTTTGTTTTATTTACAAAAGTGGTTTATAATAGGTTATAAACATTCTAAAACACTTATTGGTCATTTTATAAAGTGGCAAAACTATTTGCAAAAGATTTTACCTATAAACCATTTTTAAACCAAATCATTATTTTATGTGGTTGAAAATGCCTTTATCAAAGTAGCAATCTTTATAGTGTTCACCAAATACATTTTTAAATCATAAAACTTGGTGCTTGGGGTCATACAGTTTATTCCAAAACATTTCCCAAAGGTTTTCCTCCAAAATCATTTTTAACAATTAAACCATATTTTTATTTGACTAGAAATTCTTTAATTCAAGGTTTTATTCCTTTGCTTCACCAAATATGTTTTTGAAACCACAAATTGATTTCTATGGTCAGTAGGTTCAAAACAAACCATTTTCCAAAGATTTCATCTCAAAATTCATTGTAGAACAAATTTTATAATCTAAATATGCCTACACAAGTTTCTGCAAAAAACAATCAATTTAACAGAAGCATTTTGCTAAACAAAGTGCATGGTCAGAAAGTACTTGTCTTGCTGATTCCATTGATATAAAATTTTCAAAATTTGGACGTGTGGTTTGAAATTTATGAATTTTGCAAGTTTGAATAAGTAATAGAATATTTGCTGGCTTTTATAACAGCTCTAGGCCACGTGTCTGTTTCTGATTGGACAAAAACGGTTCGCACGGATCGGTTGGCGTGGAGCGTTAGATCTAACTGAAAACATGCGGCATAGATCTATCCATACCCTTTCGGGTTAGTTTCTATCGTGGTCACGCGATCAAGATCGGACGGTGCACAGCGTGCTTGCTAGAGATGGGCGGCGCTGGCGGCGTGCAGGTGGCGGCGGAACGGTCAGACAGTGGCGGTGTCGACGCTACAGGAAACGAGAGAGTGCAGGGAGATGCTCACCAAGTTCAGGAGATCACGGCGATGCTCAACGTTCTCGCGGTTTGTCAAGGGGCGCACGGTGGTGGCGTGGATTCCTCGCCGGAGTTGTTCTGCACCTCGGGCTCGTCTGTTTGTCGACGGGGGCGACGATATACGGCATGCTAAGGCAAATAAAGGGCACCGTTAGGTTCGTATCGAAGTCGTGTGTTGGAGATATGCCCTAGAGGCAATAATAAATTTAGTTATTATTATATCTTTGTGTTTATGATAAATGTTTACATTCATGCTATAATAGTATTAACAAGGAAACATTGATACTTGTGTGATTTGTAAACTTAAATTGAAGTCCCTAGTAAAGCCTCTTCATAATACTAGCTTGTTGGTTAATAAATGATTGTGGTTTCCCTATCATGAACATTGCGATGTTATTAACAACAAGATCATATCGTTAGGTGAATAATATGATGGACATACTCCTATAGATAAGTGTAGCATAAAGATCAAGTCATTTTAATAGTTTAATTGCTATATGCTTTCTGATACATAGTAACCTAATTCCTTCGGCCATGAGATCATGCTTATCACCATCACCGGAAGGATGCTTTGTTGACATCAAACACCACACCGTAACTGGGTGGCTATAAAGGTGGCATTGAGTGTTCAGAAAGTATTGGTTGAGACACATGGATCAAGAGTGGGATTTGTCCATCCATATGACGGATAGATATACTCTGGGCCCTCTCGGTGGAATGTCATCCAATTAGCTTGCAAGCATGTGACTGTCTCACAAGGGATCACATATCACGAGAACGAGAAAAGAGTACTTATCAGTAACGAGGTTGAACTAGGTATGCAGAGATACCGACGATCAAAACCTCGGATAAGTAAACTATCGTGAGACAAAGGGAAATTGGTATCGTATGTAAGTGGTTCATTCGATAGCAAAGTAATCGTAGAAATATGTGGGAGCCATATGAATTTCCAGATTCCTCTATTGGTTATTGTTCGGAGAAGTGTCTCGATCATGTCCGCATAATTCACGAACCGTAGGGAGACACACTTAAGGATTCGACGATGTTTGAGTAGTTATGGAATAATGAGTAAGAGACCGAATGTTGTTCAGAGTCTCGGATGGGATCCGGGATATCACGAGGAGATCCGGAATGGTCCGGAGAATAAGATTCATATAAGGAAAGTCCTGTTTCGGGGTTGGAGAATGGTTCCGGTGTTTTCATCGGGAATGTTCTTGAAGGTTCCGGAATGTCCGGCACTTTGGAGGGGAAGGGTACATGAATGTGTCATAACAAGTTGGAATGGTTGCATCATGTACTAGGTGTCATCGTTGAACAAAATAAAGGGATAAATCAAATCCTAGTTTGAAAAGTCAAACGCCAATTTGAAAAGTCAAACGGCTATTTTGTTTGGTGGAGGGAGAGTAGGAAACCTACTTGGGGAGGAGTTCCTCTCCCTCCACCGCCGGCCAAGTAGGCCGAGTTGTGGAGGGACTCCCCTCCCCTTGGCCGCACCCTCCACCTATATAAGGAGGGGTAGGGCTGCCCCTCAAAGCACACAACTTGCACCCCGCAAACCCTAGCTCCAAGCCGTCGGCGCCGCCACCTCCTGCTGCCGCCGCCTAGGGCTAAACCCTAGCCGCCGAGTTGGGGCATTCCCTTGCCCTAGCCTCCAGCCTAGCCTATCCTCCTTGGTGCGTCTAAACCCTAGATCACCGAGGCTCTCTCATAGTCCACCATACTCGCTCCATCTTAAGGCGAAGCCCTGCGAGATCTCCCCTCTACTTCCGGTACCACGCCGTCGTGCTGCCGGAATCGCGAGGAGAGTGCTACAACCTCCGCTGCCTGCTGGAACAAGGGAGAGGAAGGTCTTCGTCGAGTACCGAACGTGTGACCGACTGCGGAAGCGCTGCCGGAACACAGCGCCGGAAGGATCGTCTACACGATCTTGAGATCGGGAAGAGTACGACTACATCACCCACGAGAATCCGCTCTCGTTAAACACTTTGGAATCTTCGAGGGTGAGTTATTATATCGACTCGTTGCTGCAATCTAGTAGATAGATCTTGGCTTGTTTGTTTGTATGCGGTAGAAAATTTTTGTTTTCCATGCTACGAACCCCTACAGTGGTATCAGAGCCGTGTCTATATGTAGATCTGTTGCACGAGTAGAACACAATGGTCATTATGGGCGGTAGTGTTTTTATTATCAATTGCTTCTTGTGTACTTTGCATCTTGCGGTATGATGGGATGAAGCGGCCCGGGCTAACCTTACATGACATCGTTCATGAGACTTGCTCCACGCTCAACATGCAACTTGTATTGCATAAGTGGCTTTGCGGGTGTCTGTCTCTCCCATTATAGTATAGATCCAATTTACAACGGGCACTTGATAGTTCAAACATCAACGTCGTGGTTCTTGTTCGTAAGTTAGATTGACACTTATTGAAAGCCCTAAACCACGTAAAATATGCAAAGAAATTAGAGGCGTCTAAACTTTGTTTTTGCAGGGGTGTGCTGCGATGTGATATGCCCATGATTGTGATTATATTTGATGTATGCAATGTTCCTTATTGTAAGTTGGCAACCGGCAGGAGCCATATGGTTGTCTTTAAATTTCTGTTAAGACCCGCGTGTCTATTCAAAGTAGTTGTAATAGTTGAAGTTGGTGGACGACAACCATGGAGAAGCGTCATTGACCTTGATGCAATGCCGGTGATGATGGAGATCATGTTCGTGCTTGGAGATGGAGATCGGAATCACAAAGAAGAAAGGCCATATCATATCACATATTATGAATTGCATGTGATGTTAATCCTTTATGCATCTTGTATTGCTTAGTTAACGACGGTAGCATTATAAGATGATCCCTCATGCACATAAATTTCAAGTTCTAAAGTGTTCACCCTTAGTAAGCACCGTTGCTAAAGCTTGTTGTTTCGAAGCACCACGTGATGATCGGGTGTGTTAGATTCTGCAAGTGTATACAACGTGAGCAAGCCAGATTTGCTCATGCGGAAGCTAAGGTTTGATCTTGACGAGCCTAGCATGTACAAACATGGTCTCGGAACACGGATCACCGAAAGGTAAAGCATGAATCATATAGTAGATATGATGAACATGTCGATTGTTCGCCATTGAAGCTACATCAACTCTCGTGATGATCGGTGTTGATGTGGTGGATTTGGTTCGTGTGATCACTAAAACAATGTGAGGGATATTGTTTTGAGTGGGAGTTCACCTAGATTAATTTAACTATTAATTAGAACTCAATTTGTCATAAACTTAGTCTAAACTATTGCAAATATGTTGTAGATCAATGGCGACCCCTACCATCAATTTTAATGCGTTCCTAGAGAAAGAAAAGTTAAAAAACAATGGAAGCAACTTCGCGGATTGGTTCCGCAATTTGAGGATTGTCCTCAATGCTGGTAATTTGACCTATGTGCTGGATGCACCGCTGGGTGACCCGCCTATAGCTGATGCTACCGATGAAGTAAAGAATGTTTACCTCGCTCGGAAGAATCAGTACTCCACAGTTTAGTGTGCTATCTTGTATGGTTTAGAATTGGAGCTTCAGAAAAGGTTTGAGAATTCAGACCCACATGATATTGTCCGTGAACTCAAATTGATCTTTGAGACTCATGCGGCAGTTGAGAGCTATGAGGCTTCTGAAAAGTTCTTTAACTGCAAGATGGAAGAGGGCAGCTCCGTCAGTGAGCATGTGCTTAAGATGTCTGGGCACGCAAACAAACTTCAAAGCTTGGGTATAGTGATTCCTAATGCTTTGGGGATTTACCGTGTCCTCCAATCACTACCACCAAGTTACAAGAACTTTGTGATGAACTACAATATGCAAAGCATGAACAAGCAGTTGCCAGAACTCTTCTCCATGTTAAAATCTGCAGAAGTGGAGATCAAGAAAGAGCACCAAGTGTTGATGGTCAATAAGACCACCAAATTCAAGAAAGGCAAGTCTAAGCAAAAGGGACACTTCAATAAGGGTGGTAAGAAAGTTACCGCACCGACGAAGAAGACCAAGGCTGGACCTAAGCCTGATATAGAGTGCTTTTACTGCAAGGGAGAAGGTCACTGGAAGCGGAATTGCCCAAAGTACTTGGCGGATTTGAAGAACGGCAACATCAAGAAGAAAGGTATATCCGATATACATGTTATTGATGTGTATCTCACTAGTACTCGTAGTAGTGCCTGGGTATTTGATACTGGTTCGGTTGCTCATATTTGTAACTCGAAACAGGTGCTGCAGAATAACCGAAAGCTAGCGAAGAACGAGGTGACAATGCGCGTGGGAAACGGATCAAAGGTTGATGTGATCGCGGTCGTCACGCTACCTCTTCATCTACCATCGGTATTAGTTTTATACTTAAATAATTGTTATTTGGTGCCTGCGTTAAGCATGAACATTATATCGGGATCTTGTTTATTGGGAGATGGTTACTTGTTTAAGTCCAAGAATAATGGTTGTTCGATTTATATGAGTAATATGTTTTATGCACATGCACCTTTGATAGATGGTCTATTCTTATTGAATCTCGATAGTGGAAATACACATATTAATAACATTGAGGCTAAACGTTTGAAATTGAGCGATAACTCAACTTATATGTGGCACTGTCGTCTTGGTCACATTGGAGTGAAGCATATGAAAAAAACTCCATTCCGATGGACTTCTTGAATCACTTGATTTTAAATCACTTGAAAGATGCGAAGCATGTCTGATGTGTAAAATGACTAAGACTCCATTTTCTGGTATGATGGAGCGAGCTACGGACTTATTGAAAATCATACATACCGATGTGTGTGGTCCAATGAGTGTAGCATCGCACGGTGGTTATCGTTATGTTCTTACCTTCACGGATTACTTGAGTAGATATGGGTATATCTATTTCATGAAACATAAGTCCGAAACTTTTGAGAAGTTTAAGGAATTTCAAAGTGAGGTTGAGAATCAACGTAACAAGAAAATTAAATTTCTACATTCTGATCGTGGAGGTGAATATCTAAGTTACGAGTTTGGCGAGCATTTGAAGAAATGTGGAATACTTTCACAATTGACACCGCCGGGAACACCATAGCGTAATGGTGTGTCCGAACATCGTAATCGAACTCTCTTAGATATGGTTCGTTCTATGATGTCACTTACAGATTTACCGCTATCATTTTGGGGTTATGCATTAGAAACTGCCGCATTCACTTTAAATAGGGCACCATCTAAATCCGTTGAAACGACACCGTATGAATTGTGGTTTGGGAAGAAACCTAAATTGTCGTTTCTTAAAGTTTGGGGTTGCGAAGCCTATGTAAAGAATTTACAGCCGGACAAGCTTGAACACAAAGCGGAAAAATTCTTCTTCATAGGATACCCAAAGGAAACTATTGGGTATACCTTCTATCATAGATCCGAAGGCAAAATATTCGTTGCCAAGAATGGATCCTTTCTAGAGAAGGAATTTCTCTCGAAAGAAGTGACTGGAAGTAAAGTAGAACTCGACGAGGTTGTCGAACCTTTTCTCGAACTTGCGAGTAGCGCAGCACTGGAAGAAGTTCCTGTGGTGCCTGCACCAATAAGAGAGGAAGCTAATGATGATGATCATGAAACTTCGGTTATAGTTGCTACAGATCCTCGCAGGTCAACGAGAACTCGTACCACTCCTGATTGGTATGATCCCGTTATGAGTGTCATGTTGGTGGATAACACCGATGACCCTGCGATGTATGAGGAAGCGATGATGAGCCCAGATTCCAATAAATGGCAAGAAGCCATGAAATCCGAGATTGGATCCATGTACGAAAACCAAGTATGGACTTTGGTGGACTTACCGGATGGCCGGAAGGCTGTCGAGAACAAATGGATTTTCAAGAAGAAAACAGATGCTGATGGTAATGTTACTGTCTATAAAGCTCGACTTGTCGCAAAAGGGTTTCGACAGATTCAAGGAGTTGACTACGTCTCTCACCAGTAGCGAAGCTAAAGTCTGTGAGGATTATGTTAGCAATCGCTGCATATTATGATTATGAGATATGGCAGATGGATGTCAAAACAGCGTTCCTCAATGGAGACATTGATGAAGAGTTGTATATGATGCAACCCAAAGGTTTTGTCGATCCTAAATATGCTAACAAGGTATGCAAACTTCAACGGTCCATATATGGATTGAAGCAAGCATCCCGAAGTTGGAATCAACGTTTTGATAAGGTGATCAAAAGTTTTGGTTTTATACAAACTTATGGAGAAGCTTGTATTTACAAGAAAGTGAGTGGGAGCTCTGTAGCATTCTTAATACTATATGTAGATGACATATTGTTGATTGGGAATGATGTAGACCTTCTTAATAGTGTCAAGGAATATTTGAATAATAGTTTTTCAATGAAAGATCTTGGCGAAGCAGCTTACATATTGGGCATAAAGATTTATAGAGATAGATCGAGACGCCTAATATCATTGTGTCAAAGTACATATTTGGACAAAGTTCTAAAGAGGTTTGGAATGGAAGTGTTAGACCCCTCCTTTATAAAGGAAAGGATCCCTGTGATTGCAATGCTAGTCCCTGGATCATTGCTAGCATCCACAGTTTAAGATGAAGTACACAGATACAAAGGTCGTTTATTACATTCATTCCAGAGATAAAACATAGTCTTTTACAACTCAGGGCCATAGGCCTAATACAAGAGTTTAAGGAATAAGTAAATAAACATAAGTCTTCATCTTCATGTGCCACAGGCAAGCATGTTGAGTGTAGACTCATGACTCCTATTCATCATCGGAGTAACCTGCAACATCACAAGTTACAGCCACAGAGGGTCAATACTTTGGAATAGTATTGGCAAGTGATACCTTAGTATATTTTAGATGGACTATACTACTATATGCATTTTGGCTAAGTGTAGCTTGGCTTGCTTTGCTTGAAAATAGGTTTTTCCTATTAGTTGAAATTTCTAAGTTTTTCTTTGTCAAAAACATTCCCAAGGAGCCACCAATAGACATTGGGGTCCTTCACCCTTGTTCACCCACCAATTTTTATTTAGAAGTTGGAGTGATGAGATTCTTGTAGCTTCCATGTCTTGATGCTCAAAGTGTCCATTTCCTTGGACAAGGCTAAGTACTTAGGTTTTCCATCTGCAGAGGTTGTGCACTTTCCCCACCAGACTTGGTTTCCCAAGACAGGACCTTTCAGAAGCCTTTCCTTAGTCAAATGGACGCGCTCCAACCTATCAACCCAACTACCACCAACTGTCCAAGTGACTAAGTTCTAGCAACCTATATGATCATGGCAGAGCCCATATTGCCAAGTGGTTGCACTGTAAGCTTTCTCAACACTTGGCCTCCAAATCCCTTTGTGCCTGGGTGGCTTACCACAAGTGAGATACACAACCCAAGTCCATGGCCTTGTGTAACCACTCAACATAACCCATACTTTCCATTCCACCCAGGAGGTTCATTTGACTTAGTGGTTTTATTAGAAAAGTATAAGTCTCCTGACATAGAAATATTTGCTTTATAGTAAGTGTAGTTTTTCACCAACCCTTGTTTTGCTATAAGCTAGGCTAAGCAAAGTATGGCAACATATCTTAGGGATAATTCTTTAGCAAATCTAATAGACTACATAGGATTTCCCCATCTTTTGCATTAGACAAAATAACATGCAACATTATAACAAAATATCTAATGCTAGTTCAAAATATAGGACAAATTTATTCATGTAAATATCACTTGCCTTGGTAGTGGGGAGAGTAGCACTCTTCACAATCACAATCACTAGCAAAATCTACACAAGAAATAATAGCATCCAATTACACACAAATATATACAACCAAAATTAATATGAATGCATGCATGCAAGAATCTACTAGGTGGTGATTTTTGAAAATTATACCAAGTATGCTCATGAGTACAGAAACTTAACATGTCACAAGTTTGCCAACTAAACTTATTTGGCCCCATTATAATTTACCAAATTAAATCTATATCTAAAATAGCCTAAAACTTGATCCACAAATAAAATCATTTTTAACTGTTACTATATGCTAAATAAATTGGATATTCAGAAAGGCCTTGTTTCACTGAATCCAACGGTATAAAATTTGCAAAAATCTAACGTGGCATTCAAAAGTTATAAGCATTTGAAGTTTGAATCTAAATCTGGTTTTAAATTCTGTTTTTAGTTTAAACCTTGCCACGCGTCGCGTTATTACTGGCGCGTACCGGTTCGCACCGGATCACCCTTCTGTGCCGTTGGATCTAACTAATGCTGCACGGCTCAGATCTGTCCATACCCCTTCGTTAAGTGAAGTGTTTCTACGCGTAGGATTCAGATCTAACGGCTAAAAATCTCCTAACCAAAATCGAGCGGCGCTACCGGCGGTGACAGGCGGCGGCGCGTCAGTCGGTGGCGGTGCCGGCGTTCTAGGTCGCCCGGGGAAGGGAGGAGATGCTGACCAGAACCGCAGGAGGCTGCTGATGCTCAAGGTGGCAATGGCTTGGGAAGGGGCGCACGGGGTCGTCGGGGATTCCTCGCCGGAGTTCGCGAATGCGTCAGCCACGGTCAGTCGTCGACGTTGGCGAGGTTCCTCGTCGCGCTAAGCCAAAATAGGGATACTGTCAGATGCGCAAGACGATGAGGATTCTAGGCGTATCAGTCAGAGGGCAAGGGGCGGTGGCTACTTACGGAGGGAGGTCGCCGGAGTTCGTGCAGAAGACGGTGGCGGTCCAGTCGTCGACGTTGCCGAAGCTATGGGTCATGCGAAGTCAAACGGAGAGTGTCAGAAGATGCACAGAGGTTCACTGAACAAGATAGCGTGAATGCGAGACCGAGGGGAACTCGAGACTCACCGGAATTCGCCGGCGCAGTCGTCGGAGACGGCGGGGTTGCAGAGAGAAATGCGCGCAGCCTGGGGGCGTTCTGTGCTTGGGGTTTGGGGGAAAAGAGAGAGGGGACAGAGGGGGTTTATATAGCCTGGTCAAGCGCGAGAATCACTCGGCCATTGATTCGAATTGACGCCGCGATTAACACACAGGAAACGGCCGCGTTGATTGGGGACGAACAGGTCGTGCGGGTGGAGACGACGCCGACGTGGAGATGGCCCGCTTGTCAGCGAGGTGCGCGGAGTGCAGGTGGGCCTGTTTGTCAGCGGCTCAGTGCGTGCGCTCGCGCGTGAGGGGAGAAAAAGAAACCCCCGGGTGGGCTTGCTGGGCTTGATTGGCTGCTGGGCCAGATTCTGGCCGCGCGGCCTTTTTCTTTTGTTTAAGTCTTTTCTTTTTTATTTCTATTTTCTGGAATGGTTTTTGATATGAATTCAAATCCTTTTGAATCCAAACTGTTCTAGGGATTTTTGCAGGGTTTTGTGGATTCAAAAACAGTCATTTTAACCAAGTGATTACTTTGCAAGGCTTGGTCAAGCTTGGGTTTCAAAATAAACAGAGATTTGCTCTAGTTTGCAAATATTTGAAGAAAGGATTTTGAAACTATTTCTAAATTTGAAATTTTGGTTAAAAGCTTCACCTAATCTTTCCATCAATAGAGACAAGCAAACAAGTATTTAAACTTTCAAATTTCAAAGGGTGATGGTCATTTTGGGATAAATTGCCCACATGAAATCCTAGCTCCAACTTATGTTTCTAAATGATTTTTGAGAAAACCCTAAATGGATGAAAGATGCAAAGATGATATGAATAAGTTTTGAAACTATGATTTTTGGGATGTTACAAATCTAACCCCCTTAAGATGAATCTCTCCCTCGAGATTCGGTTTGGCTAGCAAATAGATGAGGGTGGTCTTTCCGAAGATCATCTTCTCTTTCCCATGTTGCTTCCTCTTCGGAATGATGGTTCCATTGCACTTTACAAAACTTGATAGTCTTGGTCCTGGTGACTCTTTCTGCTGTCTCTAGAATCTTGACAGGCTTTTCCTCATAAGTGAGATCACTTTCTAGTTGAAATTCTTCCAAAGGTATGGTATCCTTCAAAGAAGACTCTTCCATTTCTGGGTGACATTTCTTAAGCTGACTCACATGAAATACGTTATGGACTGCTGATAGAGATTCTGGCAATTCAACTTCATATGCAACTTCTCCCTTGCGACTTAGAATCTTGAATGGCCCAACATATCTTGGTGCCAACTTTCCTTTGACTCCAAATCTTTTCACTCCACGGAGTGGTGATACTCTGAGATAAGCTCTATCCCCAACTTCGTAGGTGACTTCTCTACGCTTAGAATCCGCGTAGCTTTTCTGTCGGGACTGTGCTATCTTCAACCTGTCCTTAACCAATTTGACTTTCTCTTCGGAGTCCTTGATAAGATCAGGTCCAAATAAGCTTCTTTCTCCCACACCATTCCATAATAATGGGGTGGTACACTTCCTTCCGTAGAGTAACTCAAATGGTGCCATTCCAATACTAGATTGATGGCTGTTATTGTAAGAGAACTCCGCGTAAGGCAAACTTTCATCCCAACTTGCTCCATAATCTAAAGCACAGGCTCTCAACATGTCCTCAAGAATTTGGTTGGTCCTTTCTGTTTGTCCATCCGTTTGAGGATGAAAAGCAGTGCTAAATTCCAATCTCGTTCCTAAGGATTCATGAAGCTGCCTCCAAAAGTGAGATGTGAACTGGGTTCCTCTATCTGACACAATACTCTTTGGCACACCGTGAAGGCATACAATCCTGCTCATGTAAATTTTTGCTAACTTGGCACTTCTATAGGTTGTCTTCACTGGTATAAAATGAGCCACTTTAGTTAGGCGATCCACTACTACCCATATGGAATCATACCCTGATCTGGTCCTTGGTAATCCGGTAATGAAATCCATACCAATATTTTCCCACTTCCATTCAGGAATAGGCAGTGGTTGAAGCAAACCTGCTGGTTTCTGGTGCTCCGCTTTGACTCTGCTACACACGTCACACAAAGCAATATGTTCGGCGATGTCCCTTTTGAGATTGTTCCACCAAAACCTTTCCTTCATGTCCATGTACATCTTGGTATTTCCCGGGTGAATAGAATACGGAGAGTTGTGACCTTCCTGTAAGATCAGTTTCCGCAATTCTGGGTCTTGTGGAACACATATACGTTTCCCGTGCCATAAAGTACCCTGTTCGTCAACATGAAAACTCTTAGCCTTCCCTAGACTAATATTTACCTTAATCTTTTCAATTTCCTCATCAGTCTTCTGGACTTCTCGGATCTTGTCCAATAGAGTGGGTTGAATATCTAAGGACATGAGATGCCCTTCTGGTACAATCTCCAATCTGAGTTCTTTGAATTGCTTACACAAGTCATCTGGCAATTCCCCTTTTGTAAGGCCATTTAAAAATGTCTTACGACTTAGAGCATCCGCTACTACATTTGCTTTACCGGGGTGGTATTGCAAACTTAAGTCGTAATCTTTGATAAGTTCTAGCCATCTTCTTTGTCTCATGTTGATTTCCTTCTGGGTGAAAATATACTTCAAGCTCTTATGATCAGTGAACACTTCACACCGCTTACCCAAAAGGTAATGTCTCCATGTTTTGAGTGCATGGACGACAGAGGCTAACTCCAAATCATGAGTAGGATAGTTTACTTCATGAGTTTTGAGTTGTCTCGAAGCATAGGCTACGACTTTACCATCTTGCATAAGTACGGCACCCAAACCTTGATGAGAAGCATCACAATACACTTGGAAATCCTTTTCCAAATCTGGCAGACATAGAACTGGTGCTGTTACGAGTCTCTTCTTCAATTCTTGGAAACTGACTTCGCAACCTTCAGACCAAGCAAATTTCTTGTCCTTCTTTAGCAATTCTGTCATAGGCTTAGCAACTTTCGAGAAATTTTCAATGAACCTTCTGTAGTAACCTGCTAAGCCGAGGAAACTACGAACTTCTTTCACATTCTTGGGTGATTCCCATTCTGTCACAGCTGAAACCTTAGCAGGATCAACTGCCACACCATCTTTTGTCATCACATGACCAAGAAAACCAACTTCCTCTAACCAGAACTCACACTTGCTGAATTTGGCATATAGTTTATGTTCCCTCAGTTTCTCGAGTATCAAGCGTAAGTGTCTTTCATGCTCTTCCTTGCTCTTGGAGTAGACCAAGATGTCATCGATGAAAACGACAACGAACTTGTCAAGGAATTCCATGAACACCTTGTTCATCATATTCATGAAGTATGCCGGAGCGTTGGTTAATCCAAAAGGCATCACAGTATACTCATACAATCCATACCTTGTGGTGAATGCTGTTTTTGGTATGTCTTGCTCTCGTATCTTGAGTTGAAAATAACCTGACCGAAGATCAATCTTCGAGAATACACATGCTCCTTCTAGCTGATCAAACAAGTCGTTGATCCTTGGCAAAGGATATTTGTTCTTGATGGTAACCTCGTTGAGAGAACGGTAGTCAATACATAACCTTTGTGTTCTATCCTTCTTCTCCACAAACAATACTGGGGCTCCCCAAGATGAAGAACTTGGTTGAATAAACCCTTTCTGTAACTGTTCTCCTAGCTGTTTCTTGAGCTCTTTCAATTCATCAACAGACATTTTGTACGGTCTCTTAGCTATTGGTCCTGATCCTGGCACCAAATCTATCAGAAACTCCACATCTCTATCCGGTGGCATTCCTGGTAATTCTTCCGGAAACACATCCGGATACTCACATGCTATTGGTACACTGTCCATGCTAACCCCCTTAAGAGAATTCAGCTTACTTCCTTTGGATTCAAAGTTTGACTTAAATTTTATTCTTTTTCCTTCTGGGGTTGTGAGTGTAACTGTACGATTGGCACAATCTAATACTCCTTCATACTTAGCCATCCAATCCATTCCCAATATTACATCTAGTCCTTGGGAATCTAGGATTATCAGGCTTATTGGAAACTTATGTTTACCAAACTCTATGATGAGATCCCGGCATCCAAGGCTTACTATCATGTCTCCCCCCGGAGAACTAACCTTTATTGGACACCCAATATTTTCTGATGCAAACCCATTTCTATCCACAAATGCCTTTGATATGAATGAATGAGATGCACCGGTATCAAAGAGTACAAATGCTGAAATTGAATTAAGTCTGAACTTACCAGCCACGGCATCAGGTTCTTCATAGACCTCTTCCACATTGATGTGGTTAACCTGTCCTTTCTGGAAAGGATTCGGCTTGTTAGGTCCTTCCACCTTCTTTTCGGGGCAGTCATTTGCATAGTGTCCCATCTTCTTGCATTTGAAGCATTCAACCTGACTGATGTCCTTTTTAGGAGGTTGGCCTCCACTTCCACTACCATTTCCACCATAGTGGCTCTTATGTCCACCCTTGTGGTTCTTGTACTTGTCCTTGTCATGACTGCGATGATGCTTATTGTCATGACGGTTGTGCTTGTTGAATTTCCCATGTTTATGGGCTCCTGAGCTGCCACTGTCATCATAGTGAGATCGTTTGTGAGACGATCCCGAGTTGTGCTTGTCAGAGTGTTTCCTCTTTCTACTCTCGACTTGCTTCATTTTACTTTCCAAAATAGCAGCCTTGTCACACAATGACTGATAAGTTGGAACATATGCCACAGACAACTGTAGGTTCAGCTCATCATTCAAACCTTCCAAGAACTTTTCCTTTCTCTTGGCATCTGTATCAACCTCATCCGGTGCATAGCGCGTCAGATTGTTGAACTCTTCTATGTATTCTGCCACGCTGCGGTGGCGCTGCTTCAGGTTGTGAAACTCTTTCTTTTTCAGACTCATTATCCCTGATGAGATATGAGCCGTACGAAAACCATCTTCAAAGATAGCCCAAGTCACCTCATCAATAGGAGTGGTGATTTGGAAGTTGTCCCACCATGTGGCGGCTGGTCCTTCCAACAGATGTGCTGCAAACCTGACCTTTTCAGCATCCGTGCAGCCCACGGTCACTAAGTCTTTGTTCACAGAACGTAACCAGTCATTGGCTACCATGGGATCAGTTGTTCCCGAAAACTTTGCTGGCCTCAGACGCAGAAATCTGGTGAGCATATCGAAACCCGGAGGGTTGTTGTTGTTGTTGTTGTTGTTGTTGTTGTTGTTGTTGGGGTCGTTGTTGTTGTTGTTATTCTGGTTTTGGATGAACGTTGTCATCATTTGCATAAGCTGTGTTTGCGCATTCATCATTTGTTGCATTTCCGGGGTGATGTTGTTGGGGTTGGGGTTTGCGCGACGGGGAGGCATCTGTGGTTTGTTCAAATAGATAAGACTGAGATACCCATAGATGTTTCATGCACAATACATCATAAGCAAACACATAACAAGCAACATAAGAATAAAAGTTCAACAACCACATAACAAGCTCATGAGGTAAACACACATGTGGCAAGCCATCCACATGTCGGATGGTCCAATAATAAGTTCACAATAACAAGTATGAATATGAAAGGTAACCGAGTAGTCAAGTCTACTCATCAGCGTCAATCTCCTCCTCAACGAAGGTAAGACCTGCGTTCTCCATCGTGGTCTTGTTCTCCTCAATCGTAGTGGTCAAGGAATCGACCTTGGCCTTGAGAGCCCTCTTCTGGGAGCGAAGCCTCTCAATAACCATCTGCTGCTGCTCAAGCTCGAAGTCCTTGGACTTCAGTTCCTCGGTCATGTCCCGGATTTTCTTGTTCCTATCCTGGACGCGTTTCTCCTGACTCTTGAACTTGCGATCCTGAGCCTCGAACTTCGTCTCCATTTCCTTGATCATCTCATCCTGTTGTGCGAAAAGCTTGTCCTTCTCGCGTAGCTGTACCTGGAGCTCGTCATTACCTAGCATGACGTTCGTCCTGTCCGTATCTACGTGCCTGAGAAGAGTCTCTAAGTCCTGAAGATAGAGACGTATCGGCTCTGCGGTGCTCCTCGAGTCGTCCTCAAAGTCGATAGAATCTCCATCAACATCACGCCTTCCGAAGGCGTGGAAGTGAGTGCCCCTAACCTGTCGGGAGTGACGGCCTAACAGTCGTCCTATCAGGTCCTGCATGACTACCTCCATGCCTCTCTCCCTGTCGTCGTGCATCAGCTTGAAGACGATGGCCTCCGTAGTAGGCTCAGTCTGGCGTCCGGGCTGGTTCACCTTGAAGCCCCAGAGGTCCTTCCTCTCGAACTTGGTGAGTGGGTACACCGTGATGGTAGGAAGAGGGAGATCGAGCAGAGTGGTAAGCTCAACGATACGGGGTCCGAAACGAGTAACCTGGAACTCCTCAACAGTGCTGACGGCAATAGGCATCTATTTATAAAATTGAAAAGTTAGAACAACACTTATTTAAAATGAACACAAAACAATCATCTCATACATAACCATGGAACACAATTTCACACAAGTCATGCTTACATAAATCCATTACATCAAACAAGATCCATCTTATTTAAGGTATCATTTTGGAAAATAAGGTGATAAGTGGTGGTCCAACTAACGAAGTGTCCTTACAATCCAATCTCACGGGATCTATTATTAAACACAATGTTCCTAGAGGCAATCCACCAATCTTGCTCTCTTGACTCTATCACTAAGTCTATAACATCTCCCCTTATTTCTTGGTTGGTGTATTCCAACTCTTGAGTAAGCTCCTTTTCTTTCTCTAAGTCCTTTTGGAGGTTGAGCATTCTGCACTTGACTCTAGCACTTAGTTCCTTGATGGTCCTCCAAGCTGCATCCCTGGCTGACTCAAAGAATGTGGTGTGCATTGTAGTGTTGGTGTACATGCAGAATCCCCTTTCTTTGTGGTTGTCTTCCTTGTTTTTGTACAAGTGAAGTTGCACCCACCAATACTCCACTCCTTCATCCATCACTGGAAAGCCCTTGTACACGGCTTCACCATGTGCATCCATTGCCTCCATGAGGTCCTTGAGAATACTGGGAAACTCAGTTTCACACTCCAAGGTCATGGTCATGAGTGGTCCCTTCTTCACGGCTTCGTTGATGGAGTTCATCTACAAAGGAAGTTGAAAGAGATCAGAAAAGTTTTACGAGAAGAATAGACAAGTGTAGAAGTAGTTGAAAAACTTTTTCCTTAGTGGTTTTCCAATCCTAGGGTCATAATCCTACAGGCAACACAGTGCTCTGATACCATCTGTTAGACCCCTCCTTTATAAAGGAAAGGATCCCTGTGATTGCAATGCTAGTCCCTGGATCATTGCTAGCATCCACAGTTTAAGATGAAGTACACAGATACAAAGGTCGTTTATTACATTCATTCCAGAGATAAAACATAGTCTTTTACAACTCAGGGCCATAGGCCTAATACAAGAGTTTAAGGAATAAGTAAATAAACATAAGTCTTCATCTTCATGTGCCACAGGCAAGCATGTTGAGTGTAGACTCATGACTCCTATTCATCATCGGAGTAACCTGCAACATCACAAGTTACAGCCACAGAGGGTCAATACTTTGGAATAGTATTGGCAAGTGATACCTTAGTATATTTTAGATGGACTATACTACTATATGCATTTTGGCTAAGTGTAGCTTGGCTTGCTTTGCTTGAAAATAGGTTTTTCCTATTAGTTGAAATTTCTAAGTTTTTCTTTGTCAAAAACATTCCCAAGGAGCCACCAATAGACATTGGGGTCCTTCACCCTTGTTCACCCACCAATTTTTATTTAGAAGTTGGAGTGATGAGATTCTTGTAGCTTCCATGTCTTGATGCTCAAAGTGTCCATTTCCTTGGACAAGGCTAAGTACTTAGGTTTTCCATCTGCAGAGGTTGTGCACTTTCCCCACCAGACTTGGTTTCCCAAGACAGGACCTTTCAGAAGCCTTTCCTTAGTCAAATGGACGCGCTCCAACCTATCAACCCAACTACCACCAACTGTCCAAGTGACTAAGTTCTAGCAACCTATATGATCATGGCAGAGCCCATATTGCCAAGTGGTTGCACTGTAAGCTTTCTCAACACTTGGCCTCCAAATCCCTTTGTGCCTGGGTGGCTTACCACAAGTGAGATACACAACCCAAGTCCATGGCCTTGTGTAACCACTCAACATAACCCATACTTTCCATTCCACCCAGGAGGTTCATTTGACTTAGTGGTTTTATTAGAAAAGTATAAGTCTCCTGACTTAGAAATATTTGCTTTATAGTAAGTGTAGTTTTTCACCAACCCTTGTTTTGCTATAATCTAGGCTAAGCAAAGTATGGCAACATATCTTAGGGATAATTCTTTAGCAAATCTAATAGACTACATAGGATTTCCCCATCTTTTGCATTAGACAAAATAACATGCAAAATTATAACAAAATATCTAATGCTAGTTCAAAATATAGGACAAATTTATTCATGTAAATATCACTTGCCTTGGTAGTGGGGAGAGTAGCACTCTTCACAATCACAATCACTAGCAAAATCTACACAAGAAATAATAGCATCCAATTACACACAAATATATACAACCAAAATTAATATGAATGCATGCATGCAAGAATCTACTAGGTGGTGATTTTTGAAAATTATACCAAGTATGCTCATGAGTACAGAAACTTAACATGTCACAAGTTTGCCAAGTAAACTTATTTGGCCCCATTATAATTTACCAAATTAAATCTATATCTAAAATAGCCTAAAACTTGATCCACAAATAAAATCATTTTTAACTGTTACTATATGCTAAATAAATTGGATATTCAGAAAGGCCTTGTTTCACTGAATCCAACGGTATAAAATTTGCAAAAATCTAACGTGGCATTCAAAAGTTATAAGCATTTGAAGTTTGAATCTAAATCTGGTTTTAAATTCTGTTTTTAGTTTAAACCTTGCCACGCGTCGCGTTATTACTGGCGCGTACCGGTTCGCACCGGATCACCCTTCTGTGCCGTTGGATCTAACTAACGCTGCACGGCTCAGATCTGTCCATACCCCTTCGTTAAGTGAAGTGTTTCTACGCGTAGGATTCAGATCTAACGGCTAAAAATCTCCTAACCAAAATCGAGCGGCGCTACCGGCGGTGACAGGCGGCGGCGCGTCAGTCGGTGGCGGTGCTGGCGTTCTAGGTCACCCGGGGAAGGGAGGAGATGCTTACCAGAACCGCAGGAGGCTGCTGATGCTCAAGGTGGCAATGGCTTGGGAAGGGGCGCACGGGGTCGTCGGGGATTCCTCGCCGGAGTTCGCGAATGCGTCAGCCACGGTCAGTCGTCGACGTTGGCGAGGTTCCTCGTCGCGCTAAGCCAAAATAGGGATACTGTCAGATGCGCAAGACGATGAGGATTCTAGGCGTATCAGTCAGAGGGCAAGGGGCGGTGGCTACTTACGGAGGGAGGTCGCCGGAGTTCGTGCAGAAGACGGTGGCAGTCCAGTCGTCGACGTTGCCGAAGCTATGGGTCATGCGAAGTCAAACGGAGAGTGTCAGAAGATGCACAGAGGTTCACTGAACAAGATAGCGTGAATGCTAGACCGAGGGGAACTCGAGACTCACCGGAATTCGCCGGCGCAGTCATCGGAGACGGCGGGGTTGCAGAGAGAAATGCGCGCAGCCTGGGGGCGTTCTGTGCTTGGGGTTTGGGGGAAAAGAGAGAGGGGACAGAGGGGGTTTATATAGCCTGGTCAAGCGTGAGAATCACTCGGCCATTGATTCGAATTGACGCCGCGATTAACACACAGGAAACGGCCGCGTTGATTGGGGACGAACAGGTCGTGCGGGTGGAGACGACGCCGACGTGGAGATGGCCCGCTTGTCAGCGAGGTGCGCGGAGTGCAGGTGGGGCCTATTTGTCAGCGGCTCAGTGCGTGCGCTCGCGCGTGAGGGGAGAAAAAGAAACCCCCGGGTGGGCTTGCTGGGCTTGATTGGCTGCTGGGCCAGATTCTGGCCGCGCGGCCTTTTTCTTTTGTTTAAGTCTTTTCTTTTTCTATTTCTATTTTCTGGAATGGTTTTTGATATGAATTCAAATCCTTTTGAATCCAAACTGTTCTGGGGATTTTTGCAGGGTTTTGTGGATTCAAAAACAGTCAGTTTAACCAAGTGATTACTTTGCAAGGCTTGGTCAAGCTTGGGTTTCAAAATAAACAGAGATTTGCTCTAGTTTGCAAATATTTGAAGAAAGGATTTTGAAACTATTTCTAAATTTGAAATTTTGGTTAAAAGCTTCACCTAATCTTTCCATCAATAGAGACAAGCCAACAAGTATTTAAACTTTCAAATTTCAAAGGGTGATGGTCATTTTGGGATAATTTGCCCACATGAAATCCTAGCTCCAACTTATGTTTCTAAATGATTTTTGAGAAAACCCTAAATGGATGAAAGATGCAAAGATGATATGAATAAGTTTTGAAACTATGATTTTTGGGATCTTACAGGAAGATAGCAAGAAAGGGTTCTTGCCCATGTTGCCCAATACGACCTTGAGTAAAACTCAAAGTCCGACAACGGCAGAAGATAGAGAAAGGATGAGTAAGACTCCTTATGCCTCAGCCATAGGATCTCTAATGTATGCCATGCTATGTACTAGACCCGACATTGCATATGCTGTTAGTTTGACTAGCAGATATCAAAGTGATCCAGGAGTGGATCATTGGACAGCGGTCAAAAACATCCTTAAGTACTTGAGAAGAACTAAGGATATGGTTCTTTCTTATGGATGTGATGAATAGCTCGTTGTTGATGGTTACACCGATGCTAGTTGGAACATCGATCCGGATGATTCTAAATCACAATCTGGATACGTATTTACTTTGAATGGTGCAACAGTTAGCTGGAGGAGTGCAAAGAAAAGCGTTGTGGCGAGATCTTAAACTGAATCGGAATACATGGCTGCTTCGGATGCTTCACAAGAAGCGATATGGATGAAAGAGTTCATTACAGAGCTCGATGTGGTTCCAAGTGCGCTGGACCCACTATCTACTGTGATAACATGGGCGCCATAGCCAATGCGCAAGAACCAAGGTCACACAATAAGCTGAAGCACATCAAGCTATGTTTCCACGCTATTCGATAACATGTCCAATATGGTGACATAAAGATTTGCAAAGTACACACAGATCTGAATGTGGCGGATCCGTTGACTAAACCTCTCCCGAGGGCAAAACATGACCAACACCAAACTGCCATGGATGTTCGGTATATTACCATGTAATCTAGATAAGATGACTCTAGTGCAAGTGGGAGACTGTTGGAGATATGCCCTAGAGGCAATAATAAATTTAGTTATTATTATATCTTTGTGTTTATGATAAATGTTTACATTCATGCTATAATAGTATTAACAAGGAAACATTGATACTTGTGTGATTTGTAAACTTAAATTTAAGTCCCTAGTAAAGCCTCTTCATAATACTAGCTTGTTGGTTAATAAATGTTTGTGGTTTCCCTATCATGAACATTGAGATGTTATTAACAACAAGATCATATCGTTAGGAGAATGATATGATGGACATACTCCTATAGATAAGCGTAGCATAAAGATCAAGTCATTTTAATAGTTCAATTGCTACATGCTTTCTGATACATAGTAACCTAATTCCTTCGACCATGAGATCATGCTTATCACCATCACCGGAAGGATGCTTTGATGACATCAAACACCACACCGTAACTGGGTGGCTATAAAGGTGGCATTGAGTGTTCGGAAAGTATTGGTTGAGACACATGGATCAAGAGTGGGATTTGTCCATCCATATGACGGATAGATATACTCTGGGCCCTCTCGGTGGAATGTCATCCAATTAGCTTGCAAGCATGTGACTGGCTCACAAGGGATCACATATCACGGGAACAAGAAAAGAGTACTTATCAGTAACGAGGTTGAACTAGGTATGCAGAGATACCAACGATCAAAACCTCGGATAAGTAAACTATCGTGAGACAAAGGGAAATTGGTATCGTATGTAAGTGGTTCATTCGATCGCAAAGTAATCGTAGAAATATGTGGGAGCCATATGAATTTACAGATTCCTCTATTGGTTATTGTTCGGAGAAGTGTCTCGATCATGTCCGCATAATTCACGAACCGTAGGGAGACACACTTAAGGATTTGACGATGTTTGAGTAGTTATAGAATAATGAGTAAGAGACCGAATGTTGTTCGGAGTCTCGGATGGGATCCGGGATATCACGAGGAGATCCGGAATGGTCCGGAGAATAAGATTCATATAAGGAAAGTCCTGTTTCGGGGTTGGAGAATGGTTCCGGTGTTTTCATTGGGAATGTTCTAGAAGGTTCTGGAATGTCTGGCACTCCGGAGGGGAAGGGTACATGAATGTGTCAAGAACAAGTTGGAATGGTTGCATCATGTACTAGGTGTCATCGCTGAACAAAATAAAGGGATAAATCAAATCCTAGTTTGAAAAGTCAAACGCCAATTTGAAAAGTCAAACGGCTATTTTGTTTGGTGGAGGGAGAGTAGGAAACCTACTTGGAGAGGAGTTCCTGTCCCTCCACCGCCGGCCAAGGAGGCCGAGTTGGGGAGGGACTCCCCTCCCCTTGGCCGCACCCTCCACCTATATAAGGAGGGGCAGGGCTGCCCCTCAAAGCACACAACTTGCACCCCGCAAACCCTAGCTCCAAGCCGCGGGCGCCACCACCTCCTGCCACCGCCGCCGCCTAGGGCTAAACCCTAGCCGGCGAGTTGGGGCATCCCCTTGCCCTATCCGCCGGCCTAGCCTCTCCTCCTTGGTGCGTCTAAACCCTAGATCACCGAGGCTCTCTCATAGTCCACCATACTCGCTCCGGCTTAAGGCGAAGCCCTGCGAGATCTCCCCTCTACTTCCGGTACCACGTCGTCGTGCTGCCGAATCGCGAGGAGAGTGCTACAACCTCCGCTGCCTGCTGGAACAAGGGAGAGGAAGGTCTTCATTGAGTACCGAACGTGTGACCGACTGCGGAAGCGCTGCCGGAACGCAGCGCCAGAAGGATCGTCTACACGATCTTGAGATCGGGAAGAGTATGACTACATCACCCACGAGAATGCGCTCTCGTTAAACACTTTGGAATCTTCGAGGGTGAGTTATTCTATCGACTCGTTGCTACAATCTATTAGATAGATCTTGGCTTGTTTGTTTGTATGCGGTAGAAATTTTTTGTTTTCCATGCTACGAACCCCTACATCGTGATCATGTGAGCATCCAAGAGGGGAAAAGGGGCGGTCTATTCTTACCAGGAGGACTCGCCGGAGTTGCGGGGTTCTTCGGTGGCGCTCAGACAAAGACAGAGGCGAGGTTGTGGGGCAAGCGAGAGCGAGCTGGAGGCACTGTAGTGTGCGCCAGAGACTAGGAAATGTTTTTGTGTGGTAGAGGAGTCGAGGGGCGAAGGAGGCTTGCCGGAATTGCTGGTGGAGCTCGCCAGAGACAGAGACGGTGTGGCTCTAAATTGATACAGCCCTGGGGCAGAGGGGGTTGGGCGAGAGAGGGGAAAGAGAGAGGGGAGGCAAGCGTTTAAGAGGGCAGTGTCACGGGCGAAATTCACGCGGCCATTAACGCTAATTTACACGAGGAATTAATTGATAGATAACGTCTGTGAGGGCGAGGAGGAACGGGTCGCGGGGTAGACGACGAGGTGAGCTGGCGGTGGGGTCGATTGTCAGCGAGAGAGAGGGGGGCATGGGGTCTAGTCGTTAGTGACTTCATGTGTGAGAAACTGAGTGAAAAAAGGTTCACTGCGGGGAGAGAGCTAGTTGGGCTGGACTGGGCTTGTTGGGCCTGTTGGCTGGGTTGGGTTGATTCATTTTTTTATACCAAACCTTTTTCTTTTTCTGTTTTGAATTTCCTGATTTGATTTTCATTCAAACAATTCAAACAACAAATCAATCCAAACCTCAACCAAAATTTGTGTAAATTCAAATACTGATTAACAACACATTCCAAAGTCAAATTTATAATAAAATATTTATTCTTTTTAGGGTTTTATAATTATTTAAAATAGGCTCTAGTATTAATTAAATAAGATTTAATAATATTTTTAAATCTCCATTTGAATTCAAATCATCACCAAACTTTGGGTGAAGTTTAATTCTGTTTGTCAACATAATTCAAAGTCCAAAATAAAATAATTCTTTTATTCTTTTAGGATCTATTAATAATTAAATAAATAGATCATAGTCTTTAATTCAAATAGGTTTTAATTTATTTTAAAACTCTTTTGAAAACTAAATAATACCAAAATCTTTTCAGTAGGATTCATTTGAAAAACTAAAACATTTGGAAATCTTATTTAAAATAATTTAACAAGTTTTAGTGTTTATTTAAAAATGGGAAAAGCCTTTACTTTAATAAAATTGGATATTAATAAATCCTCATTATTTTTATTTAAATAAACCTTTACTCTTTTTATCAAATAGAAATATTTTATTTCAAAAGCTTGGCCAAGATTTAATTTGGCTCTATAAAATAATCCTTATTTATAATTCTACCTTTTCTTTATAAAAACCATATCTTTTTATTTAGATATACAAAAATAGTGATTCCAACTATTATAATTTTATTTATTAATTAATTATCTTTTTAAATCCCTTTAGGATTTTATTTGTCCAAAATAGGTTTTGATGTTTCCAATTGGAATCAAAAAGTTTCTTCTCACCCTGAAAATCAACAATTATTTATTTTGTTTATTTATTTTTCACATTACAAGATTTGGAAAATCTTGGGATGTGACAGGCTACCACCCTTAAAATAAATCTCGTCCCGAGATTTGGGGAGGCTAGGGTTACAAGTTGGCTCAAGGCAACTAGGGTACTACCACCCTTAAATTTTTTCCAACTAGATTACATCTTGGCTTTCTTGGGGTCTTGTTGAAACTTCTCTGGGCACTTGTCTGCATAATGGCCTAGCTCTTTGAATTTGAAAAACATCACTTGGCTATTATCCTTCTTCTTCTTTGGTATCAATTCTTCTTGTTTATTTCCTTGGTTCTTCTTCTTTTCTGGGCAGTCACTGGCATAGTGTCCCATTTCTTTGCAATTATAACATTGCAACTGGCTTATGTCCTTCTTCTTTTTGGGTCTCTCCAAAGCTAGGAGTTCTTCTAGTTCATGCTCTTAATACTTCACCACATAGGTGGGAAATCTTTCTCTCTTCTTGGGACACTTACTAGAGATATGACCTTCTTCTCCACAAGAGTAGCAACACTTTGTGGTCACTTTGGATTTGGCCTTATGGTGCATAGTTTTGACTTTGCCTTCATCCTTCTTGGTAGAAGTTGTTCCTTCATGAGGGTTTACAAACTGTTATTGCAGTCCACCTTGTTTCCTTTATTGAACTATGGAATAGATGGGGCATTGGATAGGGACATGATTATTTCCTTCACATAGGAAACAAGTAGCTTGAGATGTGGGGCATTGATTAGTTGGATGCTTCTCTTCACAATTGGGGCATTGATCTTCATGCTCCTTGGAAATGTGACCCTTGTCTGCACAAATATTGCAAGCTTGGGTTCCTTCTAGAATATCATCCTTGACATCCTTGTTGTCACAAACTCCTTGGGAAGAGTTGTCTCCCATGTTGATCATTTGATCTATCATCTTATGCAACAATTGGGTTTGGGTTTCCAAAAACCTTTGCATGGTTGGATCTACCTCACTGGTGTTGGCTAAAAATTGAGCTGTCACTTGGTTCAGCTGGGTTTGGGTTACTATGAGTTCTCTCATGTTGGTGTCTTGGTTGTTGTTGTTGTCACCATCCTTGATGTTGGAGTTTCCTGGAGTAGTCATCTGTTTGGGTTGGATTGGGATTAGAATAGGCAAAAGATTTCTAAGGAATAATTCTAATCACACACATCACAATTCACTCAAGCAATGTGCAAGCAATCACAAACAAGCATTCCACTCAAACAACAAGTTTGAAGCATATTTTTAGGCAACCAAAAATATTTTTTGTTACACCACATAAGTTGGTGGGTTTGACTTAAACTAAATATGGAGGTCCATCTATATGGTTCACTTGAGATCATTCCATCCTTATTGGTTGATTCTTCTTGAACAAGAGGTTTGTATCCTTAGAGAATTTCTTGTATCTTGGTCTCAAAACTTCAAGATGATGATGGTTCCTTATAAGTTGTGTTTCCTTAGTCCTCAAGTCTTGAGTAACATTTCTTGTCTCACTTGTAGTCCTTAGTGATATCCAAGGTTGAAGTCCTTGTTGAGAATAAGGTTGAACTCACTTGAATATGTTGAAGTCATTAGAGTTGATGAAGTCCTTTGCACATGGTGAAGTCTTTGGACATGGGGTAGGCTTTATCCATCAAGTTGAAATAGAAGAGATGTAGAGTTGAGACCAAAATGGTTGAGGAAAGAGTTTACAAGATTGTTTGTAAATAAGTTTTGGAACAAATATAACTCCTATTTTCTAAGGATTTTTGTCCAATCCTAGCGTTACAATCCTACAGGCAACACAATTCTCTGATACCATCTCTAAGGTTCCCGACCTTTAATAAGGTAGAGATCCCTGTGTTTACAATGCTAGTCCCTGGATCAATAGCTAGCATCCATAGTTAAGATGTAATATCAAGAAACAGAGGTCATAATACAACTTTATAACCAGGAATAAAATAATTTATTACATCTTACATAGCTCATTTGGCTATCTCATTACAATGCAGCAGAATATAACAATAGCATGGGGTCCTTCATCTTCAAAGTGCCACATGCAGACATGTTGGTTGTAGACTTGTAATCCTAAATCAATAAACTTCTCTAACATCAAACAAACCTGTAACATAATAAGTTACAGCCACAAGGGTCAATACATTTGAATTGTATTGGCAAGTGATACTATGGTAGTATAGTGGAGTCTATCATCTATATGCATTTGGCTAAGTGGAGCTTAGGATTGCTTTGCTCAAAATAGATTTCCTTATCATTTGAAAACACTAAGTTTTTGCTTGACAAAAATCACCCAAGGCATCTCCCAATAGAAATTGGTGATCCTTCAACCCTTGTTCAACCACAAGTTTTACTTAGAAATTGGGATGAGGAGATTCTTGATAGCTTCCATGTCTTGATGCTCAAATTGTCCTTTACCAGGGACATGGCTAAGTACTTAGATTTTACACTTTGCAGAGGTGGTGCACTTTCCCCACAAGACTTGGTTTCCCAAGACAAGATCTTTCAGAAGCCTTCCCTTAGACCAAAATGTACTCGCTCCAACCTATCAATCCCCTACCACCAACTGTCCATTTGGCTAAGTTATTGCAACCTATATGATCTAGGCAGAGCCCATAATGCCAAGTGGCTGCACTTGAAGATTCTCAACATTTGACATCTCAAATCTCTTTGTTCCTGGGTGGCCATCCACAAGTGAGATACACAAGGTAAACCATAGAAATGGGCCTTGTGAACCACTCAACACAAACCATTCCTTCCATTCCACACAGGTGATTCATTCACTTAGTTGTTTTATTAAACAAAACACAAGTCCTTGACTTGGAAATATTCCATAGTATGAATATATATATTCCACCCTTGTTTTCTACTAGCTAAGCTAAGCATGATAGCAGTAGGAATCTTAACTTAGGAGAATTCTACTAAGGTTTCATCTACTAGGATTTCACATGGCATAGTTTATACTTAGCAAAATTCCATGCAAGTCCTACTTAGAAATATCACTAATGCATAGTGAAAATAATGGGACAAAGTATGAAGCATCACTTGCCTTTTTGGTAGAGAATATAAGTTCACTCCTTGTCTTTGCAATGATCACACTCTTCAATTCACTACAATTCAATCAAGCAAGCAATATTTCAATCTACCATTCAAGCAGAACATCACATAAAATAATAGAAACAAAACAATGCATGCAAGCATGCCAAACTTTTTTTATTTACAAAAGTGGTTTATAATAGGTTATAAACATTCTAAAACACTTATTGGTCATTTTATAAACTGGCAAAACTATTTTCAAAATATTTTACCTATAAACCATTTTTAAACCAAATCATTATTTTATGTGGTTGAAAATGCCTTTATCAAAGTAGCAATCTTTATAGTGTTCACCAAATACATTTTTAAATCATAAAACTTGGTGCTTGGGGTCAGAGAGTTTATTCCAAAACATTTCCAAAAGATTTTCCTCCAAAATCATTTTTAACAATTAAACCATATTTTTATTTGACTAGAAATGCTTTAATTCAAGGTTTTATTCCTTTGCTTCACCAAATATGTTTTTGAAACCACAAATTGATTTCTATGGTCAGTAGGTTCAAAAAAAACCATTTTCCAAAGATTTCATCTCAAAATTCATTTTAGAACAAATTTTATAATCTAAATATGCCTACACAAGTTTCTGCAAAAACAATCAATTTAACAGAAGAATTTTACAAAACAAAGTGCATGGTCAGAAAGTACTTGTCTTGCTGATTCCATTGATATAAAATTTGCAAAATTTGGACGTGTGGTTTTATAACATTTGCTGGCTTTTATAACAGCTCTAGGCCACGTGTCTGTTTCTGATTGGACAAAAACGGTTCGCACGGATCGGTCGGCGTGGAGCGTTAGATCTAACTGAAAACATGCAGCACAGATCTATCCATACCCTTTCGGGTTAGTTTCTATCGTGGCCACGCAATCAAGATCGGACGGTGCACAGCGTGCTTGCCAGAGGTGGGCGGCGCTGGCGGCGGAAGGTGGCGGCGGAATGGTCAGACGGTGGCGATGTCGATGCTACAGGAAACGAGAGAGTGCAGGGAGATGCTCACCAAGTTCAGGAGATCACGGTGATGCTCAACGTGCTCGCGGTTAGTCAAGGGGCACACGGTGGTGGCGTGGATTCCTCGCCGGAGTTGTGCTGCGCCTCGGGCTCGTCTGTTCATCGACGGGGGCGACGATATACAGCATGCTAAGGCAAATAAAGGGAATCGTTAGGTTCGTATGGAAGTCGTGATCATGTGAGCATCCAAGAGGGGAAAATTGGCGGTCTATTCTTACCAGGAGGACTCGCCGGAGTTGCGGGGTTCTTTGGTGGCGCTCAGACGAAGACAGAGGCGAGGTTGTGGGGCAAGCGAGAGCGAGCTGGAGGCACTGGAGTGTGCGCCAGAGACTGGGAAATGTTTTCGTGTGGTCGAGGAGTCGAGGGGCGGAGGAGGCTGGCCGGAATTGCTGGTGGAGCTCGCCGGAGACAGAGACGATGTGGCTCTAAATTGATACAGCCCTGGGGCAGAGAGGGTCGGGCGAGAGAGGAGAAAGAGAGAGGGGAGGCAAGCGTTTAAGAGGGCAGTGTCACGGGCGAAATTCACGCGGCCATTAACGCTAATTTACGCGAGGAATTAATCGACAGAGAACGTCTGTGAGGGAGAGGAGGAACGGGTCGCGGGGTAGACGACGAGGTGAGCTGGCGGTGGGGTCGATTGGCAGCGAGAGAGAGGGGGGCATGGGGTCCAGTCGTCAGTGACTTCGCGTGTGAGAAACTGAGTGAAAAACGGTTCACTGCGGGGAGAGAGCTAGTTGGGCTGGACTGGGCTTGCTGGGCCTGTTGGCTGGGTTGGGTTGATTCATTTTTTTTATACCAAACCTTTTTCTTTTTCTGTTTTGAATTTCCTGATTTGATTTTCATTCAAACAATTGAAACAACAAATCAATCCAAACCTCAACCAAAATTTGTGTAAATTCAAATACTGATTAACAACACATTCCAAAGTCAAATTTATAATAAAATATTTATTCTTTTTAGGGTTTTATAATTATTTAAAATAGGCTCTAGTATTAATTAAATAAGATTTAATAATATTTTTAAATCTCCATTTGAATTCAAATCATCACCAAACTTTGGGTGAAGTTTAATTCTGTTTGTCAACATAATTCAAAGTCCAAAATAAAATAATTCTTTTATTCTTTTAGGATCTATTAATAATTAAATAAATAGATCATAGTCTTTAATTCAAATAGGTTTTAATTTATTTTAAAACTCTTTTGAAAACTAAATAATACCAAAATCTTTTCAGTAGGATTCATTTGAAAAACTAAAACATTTGGAAATCTTATTTAAAATAATTTAACAAGTTTTAGTGTTTATTTAAAAATGGGAAAAGCCTTTACTTTAATAAAATTGGATATTAATAAATCCTCATTATTTTTATTTAAATAAACCTTTACTCTTTTTATCAAATAGAAATATTTTATTTCAAAAGCTTGGCCAAGATTTAATTTGGCTCTATAAAATAATCCTTATTTATAATTCTACCTTTTCTTTATAAAAACCATATCTTTTTATTTAGATATACAAAAATAGTGACTCCAACTATTATAATTTTATTTATTAATTAATTATCTTTTTAAATCCTTTTAGGATTTTATTTGTCCAAAATAGGTTTTGATGTTTCCAATTGGAATCAAAAAGTTTCTTCTCACCCTGAAAATAAACAATTATTTATTTTGTTTATTTATTTTTCACATTACAAGATTTGGAAAATCTTGGGATGTGACATTTATATTCCATGCTAGAATTGTATTAAGCGGAAACTTTAATACTTGTGTGGTTTGTGAACAACACCGTGTCCCTAGTATGCCTCTATGGACTAGCTCATTGATTAATGATGGTTAAGGTTTCCTAACCATAGACATGAGTTGTCGATTAATAATGAGATCATGTCATTGGGAGAATGATATGATGAACAGACCCAAACTAAGCGGAGCAATTAGATCGTGTCATCGTGTTCATCTTTGCGAATCTTTTCTTATGTCAAATATTGTATTCCTTAGACCATGAGATAATACAACTTACTGGTATCGGAAGAAAGCTTTGAGGTCATCAAACGTCATCCTATGAGAGGGTGATCATAAAGGTGTCTCTCAGGTGATCGGAAAGTACTTGTTGGGTTGTATGTATCGAGATGGGATTTGTCCCTCCCAAGTCGGAGAGATATACTTCGGGCCCACTCGGTAATCGATATCAACACCGCTTGCAAGCATGTGGTTAAGGAGTTAATCACAAAGTGATATCGGATTACGGAACAATTAAAGTACTTGCTGTGAACGAGATTGAACTAGGTATGACGGTACCGACGATCAAATCTCGGGCAAGTAAAATATCGCGAGACGAAGGGAATATATATATGGGATTGATTGAATCCTGGCATCGTGGTTCATCCGATATGATCATCGATGAATGTGTGGGAGTCAATATGGGTTTCCAGACCCCACTGTTGATTATTGATATAAGATCATGTCTGCACATTCTCGAACCCGAAGGGTCACACACTTAACGTGTCTCGACGCTAGGATAGATTGGATAATTGGTTTATGAGTTTTTGTTCGGAGTCTCAGATGGGATCCGGGACATCACGAGAGGTTCCGGAATGGTCTGGTGAATAAGATTCATATAAGGCAATGCAGTTTTTGGAGTTCGGAATTGTTTTGGGTTAATCGGTATTGTACCGGAAGCTTCTAGAACCTTCCGGAGGGGGACCAACGTGGCCCCACCTGCCGGGAGGGGGCATGGGCCTATGAGGGAGTGCCCTGGCCGCATTGGGCTAGGGGCACAAGGCCCCATAGGGCCCAGCCGGCCAAACCTAGGGGAAACCCTAGGGGAGCTTCTAGAAGGGGGGAAACTTGCCCCCCACTCCTCCCTCCTTGGCCGCCGGCCTAGGGCTTGGGGGAGGGGCTAGGGCTGGAGCCCACCCCTCTATATATAGAGGGCTGGGGCGCACCCTCCCCCCACACCTCCTCCACAACCCTAGCCGCCCTACTGCCCTCCTCTCTCTCTCCCTCCCGACTGCTCGTAGGCGAAGCCCTGCTGCAGAAACTCTCCACCACTTGCACCGCGCCGTCGCGTTGTAGATCCAATCCGTCTCTCCACCATACTTGCTGGACCGAGGAAGGAGGAGACGTCGAGGTGCCGCATGTGTGCATATCTCGGAGGCATCGCCACCTGCGCTGTTAGATCGGATCGGATCGCGAGGAGGAGAAACGAGTACGACTACATCACCCACGTTCCGACGAACGTTCCGTTGTGCGAATCTTCAAGGGTATGAAGATCTCATCTATCCCCCTCGTTGTTTGCATCTCCTAGATTAGATCTTGGCTTTCCCGTTCGCATCCGTAGAATTTTTTTGATTTACTATGCTGCGAAACCCTTCAACATCCTCTCAACCTCGCAAGACTACCCCTCGCCGAGTCGTTCGTTGTGCTCCTCGCGATCCGACCATCTCCGGGTAACTTTGGATCTCTGTTACCTTTCGTTTTATTTCTCTCTTCTGTATTCGTTCTCTTATAAGCTTCTGTTTTTATTTTTAGCGCTGCTATGTCCACCAATCAATCTGCTCCTAGTATGGCTTCTTCCTAGTCAAGACATGTGTCACCTCCTCGCTCTGATCCTGCCGTGCAGAGCCCCGTTCGGGTCACCGCTCCCGCTACTGAGGCTCATGAGTATCAGAGTGAGGCCGATCCGGCGATGCATCCGACAGAGGAGATCCGGCCTTCCTCTCTAGTTGCTCTCTCCGATTAGAACCTTGAACCTGGCTCCAGCAATATCGGCGCCGAGAAAACCCATGTTGCCAGTTCTCCTGTTATCAGTTTGCCAGTTGATCCAGTTGTTGCCCCTCCGTCTGTTGTTGATCCTGCTCAGTCGGCTCCTTTATCCTCCTCAACCAGTTCCAGACCTGCTCCTTCTGCCTTTTTGGCTAAAGACAAGACCCGACCTGCTGCTCTAGGACAAACCCGCTCCACGCCTAACAAGCCATCAACTTCCAGGCAATTGACATTGGTCCATGCCCCAGGATTTGCTCCGCAGATTCGGCCATTACCATCAACAACGACACCCGCTCCTGCGGGCCAGTCGGGCGAGTCTGCTGCTGGTGGGTCTGGCAGCGTCTCCAAGGCTGGTGCCTTGCACGCCAGTGCCGCCGCTGCCCATGCCGGAGTGGGGGATAGCCTGAAGAAATGGCAAGTCCTTACTCGGACACTCAGGGGGCAAGGCCTTGGCTCTGCAGAGCGCTATGCAATAGCTTGGAACGCGGCCGGCGAGCAAAAAGTGAGCTCCAGTTCTATCCAGAAGCTGAAACTGGGCCCCAAGGCTGTTTCTGAGATGACCCAGCAGGCCATCACCCTGATGGCCAAAGCATACCAAGTGAATGAGGTATGCAATTTCCTTACTCTTTTGTGTACTGAGTATTTTTATATTATACATTATCCCTAGTCCCCGAGGTTACTGCCGAGTAAGAAACTTATTCGGCTGTAAGATCTGAGTTAGAACCTATCCTTTATTTCCTCCTTCCAAGTTTGCATGTTGGATTTTCGATCCCTAGTCCCCGAGGTTGCTGCCAAGTGATGCATTTACTCGATTGTAAGCTCAACCATTTCCATACATCTTCTGACTAGATATTTTTTATGCAGCTCACACATAACAAGCATACCAAGGTGCATCAGGCTCTTATCCTGGAGTATCGGAAGCTTGAGCTTGCTCACCAGGATCTGAAAACTAAGGCTCAGGGCCAAGGTATTTTTCTTGCTCGGTTTGCTTTTATTCGATAGATCTATTTTTGGTTCATCCTATTGAATTTTCCTCATTGTCTTTTCACAGCTTCTGCCCAATCCACCATCAATGCGCTGCATAAACAGATCAGCGACGCCGAAAGTAATTCCCTTTTCCTTAGAAATCTTGTGACTGCTCCGCATTTATGCTTACTCATTTTCCATTTTTATCTCGGCTAAACCAAGATGGCTTGTTGTTACTGACAAGTCACACGCTATGAATAAGCAGATCAGCACCAAGTCAAACTCCAGAAATAGCGAGACGAGGTGATCCGGCTGAAGCAGCAGGTGGCGGATATGGAGCAAAGGCACCAGTCCGAGTTGAAGGGCCTGCATGAAGAACTTGCCGAGAAGGATGGCCAGCATGCTGCCAGTGCTGAAAAGACTAACCAATTGCTCAAGGAGGCCGAGTTAGCAGTTCAGTCGGCACATCAAGACCTGGAAGCTCTTCAAGACAAGGCTAAGATCTGGAAGAACAAGATCGGCGCGATCAACTCATTTCTCGGTAGTGAGTTCTTACTCTTTTCACTGTACTTCTATCCTTACTCTTTGCCCCTTTTCCATTGTTTTTTGATGTTCCTCTATGTTTGCAGAGAACTTCCTTGAGGCTGACATGTTTGCCTTAAGGGCAATGAAAAAGGTGCGAGACGAATCTAGGGCTCCAGCTAATGGCGAGATCACCATCGATGAGCATCTAGTAGCGCTCTCAGAGTGTGTGACCACACTAAAGTCATGCAGTGTCGACTTGCTTAAGTCGGCAATTCATGCATTCAGGATGCTCTGGCCGGATGAGGATGCACCCACACTCGTTGAGCCCTTGGCTGCCAAGCTGCTTCTCACTGAAGAAAGGCTGGATCAGTGGTGCGAGTCGGCCGGTCGTGCTGCGGTGGACAAAGCCCTTTCTTTTATGCTCTCCTGGTATGAGGATATCAATATTGATGTCCTCCATCATATGAGGGCAGAAGGCAAGTGGATCCATGACCCTGATCTTATCAAGAAGCGCCAAGAGCGAGCCTATGGCATGGTAGAGTACGCTTTGGTGCACGCATGGTGTGATGGGCCCAGCTTCCTCGACCTTGCCGAGCCGCTTGCCGAGATAGCCGATGATGATGATGCCGACAGTGAAGCCACCGAGTCAGACTTGGCAGATCTATCAGATGCACCCGATCCGGCCAATGCTCCTGAAGACGTTCCCAGCTCCAGCCCCAAGGATGCTCCCTCGAGTCCAGCTGTTTCTTAAGCTGGTTATATAAAAAACACTTAACTCTAATGAGATCCCCGGTATGTTGGGTGCAAATGTAAAATATACTGCACTTATTTTTGGGTGCCTGCCTTTGCTAAGGCTTAAACTTTTATTTTCCCTGAATGCAAATTATCCTAGGGCAAGTCCCCGAGTTTCATTTGCCATTTTCCTTGTCCTTGAATTTGGCTCTTGTCTACCTTTTTTGGCGTTCGACATTAGAGTCTCAAAGTTCTAAGGATTCAGTTAATGGATATGAAACTAGACAACTTGACCTAGAATCATTCGACATACAAGCCGATATATCCTGCAATAGGTTAGTTAAAAACATACATAGATCCGACTCATGTTTTCCCGTTTTACTTATTCGTTGTTCGTGTTTACTCGTCGTTGATCTCTTTCTCTTGCTTGCCATGAAGCCGTGTTTTTGGTCAACAACATAGTCGAAGAGTTGATCTTATACAAGTAAACACTACTTGTTCCAAGATAAGTCTAAGTGTCAACGCCAGCCGACATAGAATTTTCAAAACATAAGGGGCTGTCCGCGAATCAGTTTTCCGAGTCATACCATTTTATTATCAGCATATAGCCAGCATGAGTATCCGACATATGAGAGTTCGAGAGATACACACATTGCTTCTCCTAAGTGTAGAAAGGACGGAACAATGCCACATTCCATGGACTTTTGGTCTCATCACACGATCTGTCCGCCTTGTTCTTTTGTGCTTCACGAGCATCAATTAGATAATATGAATCATTGTGCAATACTTTGCTTACAATGAGTGGTCCTTCCCATAGGGGTGTTAGTTTATGCATCCCAGCTATGCGTTGCACTAGTCTGAGCACCATATCCCCTTCTCGGAAAACACGAGGTTGGACTTTCTGGCTATGATAGCGTCAGAGACTTTGTTGGTATATGGCGGATCTGGATAATTTCAATTCCCTTGCTTCTTCGAGTAAGTCAACTCCATATTCTCGGGCCTCTTTTACCTCGGCTTCTGAGTATTGTCTTACTCTTGGCGAGTCATGTTCTATGTCGGCAGGCAAAACTGCTTCTGCCCCATACACAAGGAAGAACGGCGTATAACCTGTTGATCGATTCAGAGTTGTTCTTAAGCTCCACAGCACTGAGGGTAGTTCTTCGATCCAGCAACCAGGTGATCTCTAGAGTGGTTCCATTTGGCGGGGTTTTTATCCCGGATAGAATTAAGCCGTTAGCTCGTTCAACTTGTCCATTTGATTCTGGATGGGCGACCGACGCTACATCAAGTCTTATTTGATTTTTCCACAGAATCGAGCGAAAGCTCCTTCGGCAAAGTTTGTGCCATTGCCTGTGATCACACTGTGCGGATGACCGTATCTCAGTATTATGTCTTTTAGGAATGTGACAGCTGTTTCTCCATCTAGTTTTTGATGGGCTTCACTTCTATCCATTTTGTAAACTTGTCAACCATTACCAGTATGTGAGTCATTCCACCTCTCGCAGGTTTGAACGGTCCTACCATATCCAAGCACCATACTGCGAATGGCCAGGTGATTGGTATAGTTTTTAACTCAGACGCTGGTAAATGTGACTTGAATGGGTAACGTTGTAAGTCGTTGCATTTCCTCACTAGGTCTTGCGCTTCTGCCAGCGCACTTGGCCAGTAGAATCCATACCGGAATGCCTTGGATACCAATGATCTTGACGAGTCATGGTGCCCACATTCTCCTTGGTGAATATCCAACAGTATTTCTTGGCCTTTCTCTAGACTTATACAACGTTGCAATACACTTGTCACACTCCTTTTGTACAGCTCCCCGTTAATTATCGTGTATGCTTTTGCTCTTATTTCTGTTTGTCTTGCCAATATCTCATCATCAGGCAAAGTTCTATCCCTCAAGTAGTTGAATATTGGTTGCGCCCAGGCTGGTATTACTGGTGCCGGATCTTTTTATCCATCAATTTCCATTGTCTCAGCCGACATATGTTCTACCGACATAACCTGAGGAGTCCTCAAGTGTGATTCGGCAGCCCCTGGGTTGGGCGGAACAGTCCCCGAGTTACTCGAACATGTCCCTGTATCTATGTCCATTGGCACAGCGTCTGATCCTGGCTTGCCGGGGTGAGCCTAATTGACTCGAATTCTGTGATGGCCTGATCGATGGTTTCCTAATATGTTCCAACACTACTCCTGGTGGGATTGCTTGCCGAGATGAGCCTACCTTGGATAATACATCATCTGCCTCGTACTCTGCTCTAGGTATATGATGAAACTCACACCCGTCAAAGTATCACGAATACTGCTGCACATGAAAACGATACATTACCATGTTTACATCCAATGCGTCCCAATGCCCGGACACTTGCTGGATAACCAAGTCTAAGTCACCGAAACACATGATCCTTTTGATGCCAATTTCTTTGGACATTTTTATCCCATGGACAAGTGCTTCATACTCGGCTACGTTATTGGATGCATCGAAGTGGATCTGCAACACATATTTGATCTGATACTTCTTTGGTGATGTGAGTACTATCCCGGCATCCAAGCCCAACTTTGTCTTGGATCCGTCGAAGTGCATCTTCCAGTAATTTGGGTGGCAGTGGTGGTTCATATTGCATTTCCATCCAATCCACGAAGAAATCCGCTATCGCCTGAGATTTGATTGCATCTCGCCTGTCATATTGTGGAGTGTATGGTGCTAGCTCTAGGTCCCATTTTGCCACTCGGCCACTGGCATATTTTCTGCCCAATATATCCGAGATAGGTGCCTCGCATATTAACCGGAATGGGTGTTCTTGGAAATAGTTCTTCAGCTTATTTGCTGCCATATACACCCCATATGTCATTTTTTGGTAATGGGGGTATTTTTGCTTTGATGTAGAGAGCACTTTGCTCAGGTAATAAACTGGCCTTTGTACTGATTTGCCCTCTTCTTCGCGCTCTACCACTATCACTGCACTGACAACTCTATTGGTTGCCACGACATAGAGCAGCATTGGCTCTTTGGATAGTGGTGAGTCTAATATTGGTGATGTTGCCAACATATTTTTGAGTTCATGAAAAGCGCTATTAGCTTGTTGTGTCCATGTGAATTTGTCTGATTTTTTCATCAGTTGATATAATGGTAAAGCTTTTTTGCCTAGCCGACTCACAAACCAACTCAACGACGCCAGACATCCTGTAAACATCTAGACATTGTTGAGGGTTTTCGGCAACTCTATTCTTTCGATGGCCCTGATCTTTGTCGGGTTAGCCTCAGTTCCTCGGCTGGACACGAGAAATCCGAGTAGCTTTCCAGCCGGTACACCAAACGTGCATTTTTCTAGGTTAAGTTTCATCTGTAATCTTCTTAAATTTGCGAATGTTTGACGCAAGTCCTCGATTAGAGTATGACTTTATTTGGTTTTTATTACCACGTCATCGACGTATACTTGAACATTCTTGTCACGTTGGGCTTGCAAGCATTTTTGCACGCATCTTTGGTATGTTGCACCTGCATTTCTCAATCTGAATGGCATGGTACGATAGCAATAAGCCCCATACGGGGCGATAAAAGCTGTCTTTAATTGATCATTCGGATTCAGTGGTATCTGGTGGAAACCAGAGTATGCATCCACAAATGACAACAACTCACACCCGGCAGTAGAGTCAATGACTTGATCGATCTGTGGCAGGGGGAATGGATCTTTTGGACACGCCTTATTGAGGTCCGTGTAGTCAATACACATGCGCCACACTACTGCCATGTTTGGGTCATCCTTTTTATTTTCGACCAAGATTGGATTTGACAACCAATCTGGGTGCAGTACTTCCATGATAAACCCGGCAGCCAAGAGCCTGACTATATCGGCGGCTATCACTTTACTCCTATCTTCGGCAAAGCGGCGGAGGGGTTGCTTCACCGGCTTGGCATCTGGACTTACATGAAGAGAGTGCTCAGCCAGCTCCCTCGGAACTCCTTGCAGGTCTTGTGTGGACCATGCAAAGATATCCCGATTCTCACAGAGGAAGCTGGTGAGATCGCTTTCCTATTTGCTAGATAGCCCAGCACCAATGGTAAATGTGCGCTCTGGGAAGGTCTCATTGCGGTGACCCAGCATACCACTTCATGATGTAGTACACTATAGTCGTTGACATAACACCAATGAAACACCGTTCACTAGTATTACATCCCTCAAAGTAGTACAACGGAAACACAGCAGGTCCAAGACATGACTATAGGTTACAACTCAACTCTTTACACAAGATCCAGAGAACATTCTAGGTTAAACAGAGAGAAAGAAACTTCTTACAAAGAAGAATTATAAATGATCAACTCAAATCTATTATACTAATAGACTAGTATCTAAACTATTGAGGCTTGCATTGCTACTATTGCAATACTCTATAGAAGTAGGTTCTATGGCTAGAGATTCTATTCTTATCTAATCCGCAACTTCGTCTTCACTTGAGTTGATATATATGTTGACTTTCTTGACTTCATTGAAGAGCTTTATCTTTTAATGATAATTCCCGGAGCATCACTTTATGTAGATGTCGTCTATACTGGCTTTAGAACCTAGCAAGGGTTAAGAAGATACGTTGAGTACGAGCGTACTCAGCAAGTTCACTAGAAAAGGAGTGTTTGATGCATTATATCTACAGCCATGGACCATAGGTCGTAGGCAATGCAAGTTTTCGTAAGCATTTCTTCAAAGGTTGCTTTTATTCTGAAAAGCTATGTCCGTCAGCCTTCACGGGTTTACCAGAACTTTCATGGAGTTCCTTTCCCGCCGCGTTCGCAGCTCCTTCCCGGAACAGGGAGTAACAAGTTCTAGTTCTTACACTCTGCAGAGGTGCGTCACTTTACCCATGAGAGACCTTAGGTTTTGTTGCACGGCCGGGAGTATGTCCCCGTTCCAACTTCCTTGGTTTAAGGCCCAACCTAAGATCCAAGCCAATCACAACCTTCTCCGCGACCCCGCATGTCTCCTTGGTGTACACCATGCCCACCTTTTGAATTACGGCAATGGTTTGTACAGACCGTTCAGATGCCGGAACTATCATGGGACGTTGAGGGCTCCCACCCATATGCTGCATATCCTCTACGAATTACCAATTAATATGCATGCTACGAGTGATAACAGCCACGACCCGCACATACGGCTCCATGCGAGAGGGAAAAGATACAGCTGACTTCTCCGTCCCATTCCAAATCTCATGGTCAACGCGTAATATACGGCGCAAGAATCACTGGCGACGTTGGTTGTTAAGTCCTAGATAATATGTTCCTTTACCACTAGAACTTTCATATTAGGTTATTACCTCATGGTAAATAACCTATATTCACATTATTATGCAAATAGTGTTTTCTGACCTTTTTCAAATGCAGGTGATGACAATACTGGATTTGCAAAATACTTTACAGAAAATAATCAAAGGACATGAGCAAGTGTGAACTTGCCTTTTGTGATTGCAAGATGATGCACTCACGGTCTCCAAGACAATATAAAAGATCCAATATCTGAAATCAGCATCATTGGTCCGGTAAGGACTAATGTTTAAAGAAGCAAGATGCTTTTATGCATAAGTAATGTAATGCAAGTTGATAAACTTGAATCTCGAGGGTAACGTTGTTCTAGGGTTTGGATACTGGAAAGGGTTCTTGTTAAAATGTGTTCCCCTTTTAGATTAAGTTTCACACTTGTCCTTCTTATTAAGGTTTTGTGAGTGTGTGTGAAACAATATGTAAACATGATGGCATACAACAATAAGATATATTAATGAGATGTGCTACTCAAGGACTGCTTATATGTGAATTATCTTATCTTCAGGTTTTACCTTGCAAGTGATGAAATTTATAATGAACTTAAGTGTTAACAATTCTAGGTATATAGGTAAAGCTTAATGTAATGTGATTATTATTAATTATCATATGTTGACTGAAGTGGCAAAACGAATAACTTTTGAAGAAAAGATTCCTCTATTACGGTTTAAACAATCCTTGTGGCTAATCAAAGGTGGTTGATGTTATTTGTGTTTGCTGGAACAGTTTGGACTTGAGATGCTTTACAACTTAATTATAACAGACCAAAGTTAATTATAAAGTATATAATAAAGTTTTTAGCATTATATTTAAAGTCTGGTAGACTAAAGTTACCTTTAAAACATAGATGGACTTCAGGTGTAATGCTTGTTATACTTATACCTTGTTCACTTTATAATTTTTCTTTATAGTTACTTAAGAATGGTATTATTTTTAGTTGGTAATGGTTTCTTTACATTATAAATGTATAAAGGGATTTATCTCCCTATAAGGGTGTGGTTAAGGTTTATGAATAAGTAAACAATATTATTCACTATTATGAACTCACTATAGTGTTTTGATTTGTTTATAAACTTGTGATTAAAGTAAAGGAATGGGTTTTATTTCATTACAATTATTCTTGGAGATTTTAGATTGGATAAGGATCCTTTTATAAAATATCTATATTAATGGTTGAGAGATAATTTAATAAAATGGTATTTAAAGTGTGTTCATTCATTTTTGAATGCACACAACCAATATTTAATATTAATATTATTTACTAGACACAATTGACTAATTTTTAGAATTATTGTCAAATTTTATTTACCTTTATATGAATTACTAATTAAAGAAATATCTTTAAATTCAAGTTGTTAGAGTATTAAGTTTTTATTTATTTTAAAAGTGGAATATTATATTTTTAACATGTAGGTATTATTTTTGTGATCATTTTGGTATATTACATTTATTTTTGTGATTTATAAATAATAAGATATGATTTTTATAAGGTTTATTACTTTATAAATACTTAATAATTAATAAATATTTAATTAAGTGGAATAATAATACGTGATTATAGTTTTAAATTATAGTTCTTATTTATTCAAGATTTTTGGTATATTATTTATATTTTTAGCATTTACCATTATTAAAATATGAATTATCAAAGTTTTATTACTTATAAAATCTTTATTAAATAATATTTGTTTAAATAATCATCATAATAATATTTGATAATAGTTTTAAGTTTTAGATTTTATTTTTATGAAAATTTTCATATATTAAACATATTTTTCTGAATTATAAAACAGAAGTTATTAATTAAACAAGATTTAACCATTTTATTTTATTTCTGGAATTTAATAAACGAAATAAATTATGATGTAAGGCTGATGTCAGCATGGGGTAAAAGGCTTTTCTCACTAGGTCGATTCTTACCCCTAGTCATTGACTAGTGGGGCCTATGCCACGTCATTTACATATCAGATAAACAAATTAATAGGAGGGGTTATGACCTCAGCATGATGTCATGCTGACATCATCTGAGCTTGATCTTCCTAGATCGATTGTCGATCGATTGATTCCATTGGCGCACACGACTATGGTTGTGTGTATCGGAAAGAGGGCATCGCCAGGAACCCTACAGTGGTGGCGCCGCTCGATTTAGGTCGCTGGAACAGTGGTGGCGACGGTGGCTAACGGCGGCGATGTCAGATGCTCGTTGGTGAAACGAATGGGAATGGGAGCGAGCAAATTAAACGGTGCCCGAGCATCGCAAGCACAGCGTGATTGCAGCAAAGAGGTTGATGATGACAGGCGCGGTCGGAAGTGAGCTATTCGACATGATTTCCGGCGAACCACGACGGAGGGGAACGACAAAATTCGATCGTCTCCAAGCTCCCCTTAGTGCTGCGTTCTTCACAGAGCATCTACGCTCGCTGGCACACCTCCTCGACCACACCACGGCCTCCGGGGTGAACTTTGCTGACGATGGTGGCAGCTAGGGTTTCGGGTCAGAGAGGACATTGAGAGGGGAAAGGGGATTAGGGTTCTTCGGCGGCATTCAGGGCTTCTTGTAGACGACTGGGAACGGTGGCGCGGATCTTGATGCGACCGGCGGCGGGATGGCCGCCAGCGAGCTGCTTCGCTGCATCGTGGGGTCGCCGGTGTCGCGAGGAAGATGACATGAATAGAAGGTCGAAGGGGTACGTGCCAGTGTTGGGCCGCACTTGGGCCAGATGGACTGCATTTGGCTGCTCGTGAGCGATGGATAAGGTATGACGATGTGGGTCGTGGGCCAGATTTGTTGCTTCTTCTGTTTTTTCCCTTTCTTTTCCATTTTCAATATTCTGTTTTCATTTTTTTATTTGAATTGGATCATTTGATTTAAATTTCCTTATAGGTTTATTTGCTGAATACTTGCAACACCAAATAATATTTATTGAAATTTATTTTGTGAATATTTATAATTTATTATATTTATTCCATTCATGAGAGTCAATATTTAATTAATGTTTTGTGAGGGGCTTTTATTATTAAAATTTTCTTTCAGTAATAAACCATGAATTTTATTATGGAATATTTCTTTTGTGGATGTAAATAAAGATTAATGGCTAAAAACATTGCCTTTATGTTTGTGATTTTTAATGATATCACTATTTAAAATAGAAAGTTATTTTCTAGAATGACTTATGGAAAAGAATTGATAAATATGACTCCTAAGCACATATGGTTATGATAATTGGAAATGACAAGGATGTGCTTAAATGATTTGCTATAGGAAAATATTCCTATAAACCATTGTGGAAATAAAATGATTTATCCAACAGATGAGATGGATGTTAAGTTTGGTTATAGGTTTAGGGTTTAGCGGTTACCAAGAATTCCTATCTTCCATAATTCACAATCCTGGACTTCTAATTAAGGAATTCCTTTCCTAGATATATTACTTCTCTATATCCATCATCATGTGCTAATAGGATGAGCTTTGCTTTACAAATCTTCTTATCCACCTTTTATTCTTCTCATTCTATTTATAAATCCAATAAGCTTGTCATTAAAGCTTTTCATAATCATTTCATATCTATACTAGGCTATACCAACTACTCTACTGCTGATAACCTCCAATCCAACAAGTGGTTACATCTAACTCCATTCATACACTTCCTTAATCACCCACCACTATTATTTCTCCAGTGGATGTCTATATCAAACTACTTTACCTCTATTGTTTAGTATTTCTTAAGAAGAATAACACTTCTTCAATAACTCCATGCTACTCTAGCATCATCTTGATCATACTATCTTGTCTCTACTCATCTCCAGTATCTCATACTCCAACCTCACATTATATTAATGTGACTTGTCATGGCTATCTTAGGATAACATATCTATACTAGGGTTCCAATCATGTTTTATCCACCAATACCACTTATACATGATATAAGCATTCAATCTTGGTGAATAAGGCATGATCATTATAATCTTTTGATCCTTTATGGTTTAGGTTTCTAGTTGGCTAATCAAGGCTTCATCAATACAACATTACAGTTGTATTATAATTATCTTCTGTTTAGCTCTATTGGATTAAGAGATATAACTCATTGACTATACCTACTCGATCCAATAGGACTACTCATGGTAACTATCTTCAGTATTCATCCTGGGAATCCTCTTATTATCATATAATTATATATTCCAAATAACTCTTCTATCATTTTAGGAGTGAGTTAACTCCATCAATTATCACAATGATCTTATTCTCTTCCAACACTCCCATTCTATAGATGATATTTATTATGGAATATTTCTTTTGTGGATGTAAATAAAGATTAATGGCTAAAAACATTGCCTTTATGTTTGTGATTTTTAATGATATCACTATTTAAAATAGAAAGTTATTTTCTAGAATGACTTATGGAAAAGAATTGATAAAGATGACTCCTAAGCACATATGGTTATGATAATTGGAAATGACAAGGATGTGCTTAAATGATTTGCTATAGGAAAATATTCCTATAAACCATTGTGGAAATAAAATGATTTATCCAACAGATGAGATGGATGTTAAGTTTGGTTATAGGTTTAGGGTTTAGCGGTTACCAAGAATTCCTATCTTCCATAATTCACAATCCTGGACTTCTAATTAAGGAATTCCTTTCCTAGATATATTACTTCTCTATATCCATCATCATGTGCTAATAGGATGAGCTTTGCTTTACAAATCTTCTTATCCACCTTTTATTCTTCTCATTCTATTTATAAATCCAATAAGCTTGTCATTAAAGCTTTTCATAATCATTTCATATCTATACTAGGCTATACCAACTACTCTACTGCTGATAACCTCCAATCCAACAAGTGGTTACATCTAACTCCATTCATACACTTCCTTAATCACCCACCACTATTATTTCTCCAGTGGATGTCTATATCAAACTACTTTACCTCTATTGTTTAGTATTTCTTAAGAAGAATAACACTTCTTCAATAACTCCATGCTACTCTAGCATCATCTTGATCATACTATCTTGTCTCTACTCATCTCCACTATCTCATACTCCAACCTCACATTATATTAATGTGACTTGTCATGGCTATCTTAGGATAACATATCTATACTAGGGTTCCAATCATGTTTTATCCACCAATACCACTTATACATGATATAAGCATTCAATCTTGGTGAATAAGGCATGATCATTATAATCTTTTGATCCTTTATGGTTTAGGTTTCTAGTTGGCTAATCAAGGCTTCATCAATACAACATTACAATTGTATTATAATTATCTTCTGTTTAGCTCTATTGGATTAAGAGATATAACTCATTGACTATACCTACTCGATCCAATAGGACTACTCATGGTAACTATCTTCAGTATTCATCCTGGGAATCCTCTTATTATCATATAATTATATATTCCAAATAACTCTTCTATCATTTTAGGAGTGAGTTAACTCCATCAATTATCACAATGATCTTATTCTCTTCCAACACTCCCATTCTATAGATGATATCTAAAACTAGCATTACTATTTACCTCTTCTTACTTCTTATCTAAAGGACTGAAGTGAATGCTATGATAAGGACAAGAGTTGATAGGTCAAGAATTGGTGAATCAATAGTTGATTACTCAACATTGATAAACAACAGATATTAAGATAAGATTCATTAGAGATGATAAAGATTGATATGGAAATAAAGATATATGGTGAATGATCTTGACTTGGTTTCTTTCCTACTCAATCTCACCTAAGAGTTAAAGTTAGGTATTAGCATGAGATTCATGGTATAAGTAAATGAGATTAAGATTTAGTTGTTACATTCCTATTACTTGTGTTATATTTATAACTTGGTCATGAGTTGTGTAATGAATACTAGGATATGATTACTTAAGGATCAAATATGAACCATTAAGTAATATAGTAGGGTTAACTTTTATTGCATTTGATCTACCCTTAGATCAAATCTCCCTTACCCAAAATAAGGTTTTAGCAAAGGTCATATTGAGACTTATCGCAGTCAACTTGATGATCTATTTCAATTCCATCAAGTTGAGAGAAGCTTCAATCACTTTGACAAGTTTTGTTCAAAAGCGCGAAAATTATTCGGATTTTCTATGCATGAATGAAATGCACACATCTGTGTTCAGCTTATTTCTAAGCTCTAATGCTGGGATGTTACAGACTCTCCCCCTTAAAATAAACTTCGTCCTCGAAGTTCGCATACTCTCACGTTTCGGAGTAAGGAATTGTCTTGCATTGATTACGATAGGTCTCAACTCCATGGTAACCTCAATGGGATTAATTGTAATATCCCATATCCAAATATTTTCCTTGAATCCTCATCATGCTCAACAATCTTTAACTTGGTGTCTCCAATACTCCAAAGTTCCTTTTACTTTAGTCCCTTAGAGAGTTGTGTTATTACAAGCTCCTTAATTTGGGGTCTCTTATTTAGTTCATTTCCCTGATTAGGTATCCTAATCCAACTTCTTCACTTGATCATCAATCTTCCTTACTATACTATGTAAGGTCTAGGAAGTTTCACTAAACGGGGTTTTAAATTTTATTAAACAATAGTGTGGTCAAAAGACTAATTTTTTATTTATCATTATATGAGTTATATTGGTAGTCCTTTCGAAGATTGGATTAGAACTCATTTAGTCCATACCCATTGGAATTTCTTGTTCCTCTACACATATCCAATTGGATATGTTTTATTACCTCTTAAGGATCACTTAAGAGTTGTTTCTTCTAGAATTAGTTGGTTAGGATTAATCTTTTATCACCTTCAAGCTTTTACCTTATTAAGCTTTAGATAATCATTTGTTATTCCTTAAGTACTTCTTTAACTTCCATTTAATATTTAGTATTTATGGCTTTATAATTAGAATATTGGTCTCTATCCATCTTATACTCTACCAAGTTAGGGTTTTATGAAATATTATACGGTGTATCCACACAATTGTGGATCTCCGAAGTGAATCTTTCAGCATTATTTATCTTACTTACTATTTGGACATTTTTGCTTTGATATGTCTAACTTCGCGAAGCGTGTTAGAAAATTGTCGCTTAATATTTTATACTCCTTTAGGTCTTACTTAGCTTAGGCCAAGTTTTATGCTCTTTATGCAACTTTTAAGATGATCTGGTTAACTAAGTCAACCATCATCGGTTGTGGAAAAGATACCAACTGTGGATCAAATACTAGCTATGGATCAAATACCAGCTGCGAACCATCCTAGGTGTATGTATTACCCTATGGTTTCCGACATACCTCTCGTATTCTCTCTGAATTGCCAGAGCTTGAATACCATTTTGGTTCCAAATCTACCTATTTGTACTAATTCGTGATGCTTTCATGAACTAGGTACTACTACTTCATTAATTCTTAGCAACATCACCTACTTTAATTTAACCTTAAGTTCGTCACTTCTTGATGCTCCTTATACTTCCTACATTAATCTTCCTTCTCATAGCTGGCTAAGAATGATCTGAGCTTGATCCATCCTCCAATTTGAGTTGATACTCCTTACCATTTGCTTCATTCTTCATGTAAGTCTTCATCACGGTCTTTGAAAATCGTCACTCTCTTTCAAGAATTCCCATTCCTATCTAGGTCTATAACATCAAGTAATAACTAGATGTTGCAACATGCATTTGCACATCAAGTCAAACTTCATGTACAGATCTAGTCAATCAAGAAGATCCAAGAAAAAACAACAAATCCAAATGTGGTACATATAACATACAATTTTCTAAGCCCTGAATATAGTAGTCGAGTATAATATCTCTAGAATTCAGGCTTAGTAATGTAGTATATGACACCTTCGCGTATAGGTTTACATTGTGATACTTAGCACTTAGGGTCAAACTATACTTTGTCTCAATATTTACCCAAATTGTTCAATTGCAACAGGATAATTTTTAAGCAAAGTGGTCTCAATTTAGTTTCGACTAACCTCGTGTCTCACTTTTATAATGAATAACTATAACTAACCTTTCTTTTTTTAGTAAACTAACCTCACATGATCTCTTAAAAAGACTAATTAGATTCTATTTGCTAACTTAAACCAAAAGATTATTAGAAATTTCTAGCATCTAAAACTTCTATCATAGCTCTACCATGGTATTTTCTTACTTCTACCTCAAGATAATTCACTAAGTATTTGTCATACTTACACTTACATCATGGTTTCAGAGCTAACCTGACCATGATCTTATTATGTTTTACCTATACATCATGATTTAAGAGCTAATCTAACCATGATGACTTTGTTTTTCATCACTCTATCATTAAATCCTAACATAATTTCACTTCATCACGTAGAATTCTCAAGTGAATCCCACATGATTACTATTCATTACATCAACATTTATCCTAATGATATCCATCATGTTGTATTTGGTTAACAACTAACAATAAGGTCCCACTGTCTTACATGAATTCTATGGTTAGGCTACACCATTTAAACTAATTCAATTGATGTCTTACACTTGCTCCTAATCCACTATGACCAATTGGCTTTCCTAAAGTATCTTGGTGAGTTATGTCTCCTTCGAAAGACACTAAATAACACTATACTGAGAAAAGATAGATAACTACTCCTAAGAAAGAATGACTTAAGTATCTAGTGACAACGTTATCCTCAAGTGGATACTCATCACAAGTCATAAGAATATTTGGTTTAGGTAAGATGGCTCCTATAGTCACTATCCAACCTACAGATCTTCCTAAAAGGATTTTAATCCTAAGGTCAAAGCATATGCTCTAATACCAACTGCAGTGCCCCAGCATACCACTGCATAATGTAGTAGAATATAGTCGTTGACATAACACCAATGAAACACCGTTCACTAGTATTACATCCCTTAGAGTAGTACAACAGAAACACAGCAGGTCCAAGACATGACTATAGGTTACAACTCAACTCTTTACACAAGATCTAGAGAACACTCTAGGTTAAAGAGAGAGAAAGAAACTTCTAACAAAGAAGAATTATAAATGATCAACTCCAATCTATTATACTAATATACTAGTATCTAAACTATTGAGGCTTGCATTGCTACTATTGCAATACTCTATAGAAGTAGGTTCTATGGCTAGAGATTCTATTCTTATCTAATCCGCAACTTCGTCTTCACTTGAGTTGATATATATGTTGACTTTCTTGACTTCATTGAAGAGCTTTATCTTTTAATGATAATTCCCGGAGCATCACTTTATGTAGATGTCGTCTATACTGGCTTTAGAACCTAGCAAGGGTTAAGAAGATACGTTGAGTACGAGCGTACTCAGCAAGTTCACTAGAAAAGGAGTGTTTGATGCACTATATCTACAGCCATGGACCATAGGTCGTAGGCAATGCAAGTTTTCGTAAGCATTTCTTCAAAGGTTGCTTTTATTCTGAAAAGCTATGTCCGTCAGCCTTCACGGGTTTACCAGAACTTTCATGGAGTTCCTTTCCCGCCGCGTTCGCAGCTCCTTCCCGGAACAGGGAGTAACAAGTTCTAGTTCTTACACTCTGCAGAGGTGCGTCACTTTACCCATGAGAGACCTTAGGTTTTGTTGCACGGCCGGGAGTATGTCCCCGTTCCAACTTCCTTGGTTTAAGGCCCAACCTAAGATCCAAGCCAATCACAACCTTCTCCGCGACCCCGCATGTCTCCTTGGTGTACACCATGCCCACCTTTTGAATTACGGCAATGGTTTGTACAGACCGTTCAGATGCCGGAACTATCATGGGACGTTGAGGGCTCCCACCCATATGCTGCATATCCTCTACGAATTACCAATTAATATGCACGCTACGAGTGATAACAGCCACGACCCGCACATACGACTCCATGCGAGAGGGAAAAGATACAGCTGACTTCTCCGTCCCATTCCAAATCTCATGGTCAACGCATAATATACGGCGCAAGAATCACTGGCGACGTTGGTTGTTAAGTCCTAGATAATATGTTCCTTTACCACTAGAACTTTCATATTAGGTTATTACCTCATGGTAAATAACCTATATTCACATTATTATGCAAATAGTGTTTTATGACCTTTTTCAAATGCAGGTGATGACAATACTGGATTTGCAAAATACTTTACAGAAAATAATCAAAGGACATGAGAAAGTGTGAACTTGCCTTTTGTGATTGCAAGATGATGCACTCACGGTCTCCAAGACAATATAAAAGATCCAATATCTGAAATCAGCATCATTGGTCCGGTAAGGACTAATGTTTAAAGAAGCAAGATGCTTTTATGCATAAGTAATGTAATGCAAGTTGATAAACTCGAATCTCGAGGGTAACGTTGTTCTAGGGTTTGGATACTGGAAAGGGTTCTTGTTAAAATGTGTTCCCCTTTTAGATTAAGTTTCACACTTGTGCTTCTTATTAAGGTTTTCTGAGTGTGTGTGAAACAATATGTAAACATGATGGCATACAACAATAAGATATACTAATGAGATGTGCTACTCAAGGACTGCTTATATGTGAATTATCTTATCTTCAGGTTTTACCTTGCAAGTGATGACATTTATAATGAACTTAAGTGTTAACAATTCTAGGTATATAGGTAAAGCTTAATGTAATGTGATTATTATTAATTATCATATGTTGACTGAAGTGGCAAAATGAATAACTTTTGAAGAAAAGATTCCTCTATTACGGTTTAAACAATCCTTGTGGCTAATCAGAGGTGGTTGATGTTATTTGTGTTTGCTGGAACAGTTTGGACTTGAGATGCTTTACAACTTAATTATAACAGACCAAAGTTAACTATAAAGTATATAATAAAGTTTTTAGCATTATATTTAAAGTCTGGTAGACTAAAGTTACCTTTAAAACATAGATGGACTTCAGGTGTAATGCTTGTTATACTTATACCTTGTTCACTTTATAATGTTTCTTTATAGTTACTTAAGAATGGTATTATTTTTAGTTGGTAATGGTTTCTTTACATTATAAATGTATAAAGGGATTTATCTCCCTATAAGGGTGTGGTTAAGGTTTATGAATAAGTAAACAATATTATTCACTATTATGAACTCACTATAGTGTTTTGATTTTTTTATAAACTTGTGATTAAAGTAAAGGAATGGGTTTTATTTCATTACAATTATTCTTGGAGATTTTAGATTGGATAAGGATCCTTTTATAAAATATCTATATTAATGGTTGAGAGATAATTTAATAAAATGGTATTTAAAGTGTGTTCATTCATTTTTGAATGCACACAACCAATATTTAAGATTAATATTATTTACTAGACACAATTGACTAATTTTTAGAATTATTATCAAATTATATTTACCTTTATATGAATTACTAATTAAAGAAATATCTTTAAATTCAAGTTGTTAGAGTATTAAGTTTTTATTTATTTTAAAAGTGGAATATTATATTTTTAACATGTAGGTATTATTTTTGTGATCATTTTGGTGTATTACATTTATTTTTGTGATTTATAAATAATAAGATATGATTTTTACAAGGTTTATTACTTTATAAATACTTAATAATTAATAAATATTTAATTAAGTGGAATAATAATACGTGATTATAGTTTTAAATTATATTTCTTATTTATTCAAGATTTTTGGTATATTATTTATATATTTAGCATTTACCATTATTAAAATATGAATTATCAAAGTTTTATTACTTATAAAATATTTATTAAATAATATTTGTTTAAATAATCGTCATAATAATATTTGATAATAGTTTTAAGTTGTAGATTTTATTTTTCTGAAAATTTTCATATATTAAACATATTTTTCTGAATTATAAAACATAAGTTCTTAATTAAACAAGATTTAACCATTTTATTTTATTTCTGGAATTTAATAAACGAAATAAATTATGATGTAAGGCTGATGTCAGCATGGGGTAAAAGGCTTTTCTCACTAGGTCGATTCTTACCCCCAGTCACTGACTAGTGGGGCATATGCCACGTCATTTACAGATCAGATAAACAAATTAATAGGAGGGGTTATGACCTCAGCATGATGTCATGCTGACATCATCTGAGATTGATCTTCCCAGATCGATTATCAATCAATTGATTTCGTTCGCGCACACGGCTATGGTTGTGTGTATCAGAAAGAGGGCATCGCCAGGAACCCTATAATGGCGGCGCCGCTCGATTTAGGTCGCCGGAATAGTGGTGGCGGCGGTGGCTAACGGTGGTGATGTCAGATGCTCGTCGGTGAAACGAATGGGAACGTGAGCGAGCAAATTAAACGGTGTCCGAGCATGGCAAGCTCATCGTGATTGCAGCGAAGAGGTTGATGATGACAGGCGCGGTCGGAGGTGAGCTATTTGACATGATTTCCGGCGAACCACGATGGAAGGGAACGACAAAATTTGATTGTCTCTGAGCTCCCCTTAGTGATGTGTTCTTCACAGAGGATCTACGCTCGCTGGCACACCTCCTCGACCACACCACGGCCTCCGGGGTGAACTTTGCTGACAACGGTGGAAGCTAGGGTTTCGGGTCAGAGAGGACATTGAGAGGGGAAAGGGGATTAGGGTTCTTCGGCGGCGTTCAGGGCTTCTTGTAGACGACTGGGAACGGTGGCGCGGATCTTGATGCGGCCGGCAACGGGGTGGCCGCTAGCGAGCTGCTTCGCTGCATCGTGGGGTCGCCGGTGTCGCGAGGAAGACGACACGAATAGAAGGTCAAAGGGGTACGTGCCAGTGTTGGGCCGCACTTGGGCCAGATGGGCTGCATTTGGCTGCTCGTGAGCGATGGATAAGGTAGTGAGGATGTGGGCCGTGGGACAGATTTGTTGCTTCTTCTGTGTTTTTTTTCCTTTTATTTTCCATTTTCAATATTCTGTTTTCATTTTTTATTTGAATTGGATCATTTGATTTAAATTTCCTTATAGGTTTCTTTGCTGAATACTTGCAACAGCAAATAATATTTATTGAAATTTATTTTGTGAATATTTATAATTTATTTTCTTTATTACATTCAACAGATGAGATGGATGTTAAGTTTGGTTATAGGTTTAGGGTTTAGCGGTTACCAAGAATTCCTATCTTCCATAATTCACAATCCTGGACTTCTAATTAAGGAATTCCTTTCCTAGATATATTACTTCTCTATATCCATCATCATGTGCTAATAGGATGAGCTTTGCTTTACAGAATCTTCTTATCCACCTTTTATTCTGCTCATTCTATTTATAAATCCAATGAGCTTGTCATTAAAGCTTTTCATAATCATTTCATATCTATACTAGGCTATACCAACTACTCTACTACTGATAACCTCCAATCCAACAAGTGGTTACATCTAACTCCATTCATACACTTCCTTAATCACCCACCACTATTATTTCTCCAGTGGATGTCTATATCAAACTACTTCACCTCTATTGTTTAGTATTCCTTAAGAAGAATAACACTTCTTCAATAACTCCATGCTACTCTAGCATCATCTTGATCATACTATCTTGTCTCTACTCATCTCCAGTATCTCATACTCCAACCTCACATTATATTAATGTGACTTGTCATGGCTATCTTAGGATAACATATCTATACTAGGGTTCCAATCATGTTTTATCCACCAATACCACTTATACATGATATAAGCATTCAATCTTGGTGAATAAGGCATGATCATTATAATCTTTTGATCCTTTATGGTTTAGGTTTCTAGTTGGCTAATCAAGGCTTCATCAATACAGCATTATAGTTGTATTATAACTATCTTCTGTTTATCTCTATTGGATTAAGAGATATAATTCATTGACTATACCTACTTGATCCAATAGGACTACTCATGGTAACTATCTTCAGTATTCATCCTGGGAATCCTCTTATTATCATATAATTATATATTCCAAATAACTCTTCTATCATTTTAGGAGTGAGTTAACTCCATCAATTATCACAATGATCTTATTCTCTTCCAACACTCCCATCCTATAGATGATATCTAAAACTAGCATTACTATTTACCTCTTCTTACTTCTTATCTAAAGGACTGAAGTGAATGCTATGATAAGGACAAGAGTTGATAGGTCAAGAATTGGTGAATCAATAGTTGATTACTCAACATTGATAAACAATAGATATTAAGATAAGATTCATTAGAGATGATAAATATTGATATGGAAAGAAAGATATATGGTGAATGTGTTGCCTGTCAAAACCCACCGGCGAGCAGCGACGAGCAACACGAAGAGCCGGGAGGCTCCCAGAACTGCTGGTGGGCCCTGGTCCCTCGGGCAACGGCCCGCAAAACTCCGGCACACGTCCTGGCTGGTGCAAGGGCGTGCCACCTGACCTATACCTGGTCAGGAAGGTGATGGATTGCTTCGATTGGTTTCCTGCATGGCAAACAAACATACGTAAAATTCGAGCCGCGACCGGCTCCCAGGTTTCCCTGCGAATCGGCTCCTGGAGCCGATTATCCCATGGTTCTGCATTAAATCTACGATAACATGGGGTTTTGCTTCATCAATACAAGTTAACTCGATCTACGACAGTTTAACGTTTTCACCACATAATTGGAACATCCTACACGTAATTGAGCCTGGTGGACATGAAAGATGATAGAAAACTAACCCTAGAGAAGGCCTAACAACCGACGTAAAGTCAATTCCCGGAACAACTCCTCTCGAATTGGCAAACCATATCCTTACATGCCACTGGATCGTTCAACCCGTTTGCAAGGCCTGATCATGTGGATATCAAACTAAACCTTGGAGAACAAGGCATAACTATAACAGATCAAATCGACTGAATAAAGATCAAGCAAGGTGCTACCCTTACACCCAAAAAGGTGCAAAGGCAGCGAGATAAGTAAAGGCAGCATAGCTAAGCAATCATAACAAAAAGGTACCGATGCTAGCCCAAACAGATCTATGATAACAGGATTACTCGCCATCAACAAGGCTTCAGCACGAGTAACACTAAATAACGCATAAGCAGATACTGCCTAGATCGCAAGATGCGATCTAGGCAGCATGACACTTACCCGAGAAAAACCCTAGAAACAAGGGGTGGTGATGCGCCGAGATTGTGTTTGTTGTGAACGTGATCGTCCTCCTTTTCTCAATAACCTTAGGTACATATTTATAGTCCGGAGAGTTTCTATCTTTGGAATAACCCTAACAACTCTATGTCTTACTTAAACCGAAACGGAACCTACTACAATATAAGATACACGGGCAATTTAGCCCAAATCCACGCACAAGGCCGATTCAACAACACGTTGCATATATGTATCTTCCAAGCCCATCTTGATCACGGCCCATCTCCTCCTTTGGCCAAAATATGGCGATAACACATGCCCCCCTGGTTTTGGCAATAATAATTCCAAAACCACTATGTTGATGTTTTTTCTTCCCCCTCTTTTTTTTATATCGGGTTACGCGTTGCAGAGCAGAATCGTCACGCCACCCCCTCATCATGATGCCCTGTCTTCTCAACTCCTCCGCAGTGCATGATTTGACAATTTTGGCACCACATTCTGGGAAACCGCTATGGCATTGAACCGCCTCCCACTATTCCCCTTATTTAAATTCATCTGAGCAGTTTGCAGCCCCCATCTTCCTCCATTAGCCAAAAAACCCTCTTCCTCCGCCGAAAAAACCCTCTTCCTCCGCCATGGCCTCCTCTTCTTCCTCCAAATCATCCGCTCTTTCCTCCCAATCTTCCAACACGATGAGCAACCGAGAGCCGACGCCGGAGCACCCGCCAATGGCGGCGTACGAGGCTCTCGCCCCACAATGGTGGGACGAGAGCGACTGGGACTTCGCCGCCTGGTCGTAGGACGATGAGTCCCTGACCGACGGCGAGGAGGGCCTCCAGTTCCTTGTCGACGGGGAACTGGAGGTGGAGAGCTCCGACGACGCCTGGTCCTGGGATGGCGTCGAATCCTCCGACGAGGAGGAGGAAGCGGAGGAGGACACCTCCTCCGATGAATACCCGCCGGTGAAGCGCTTCCGCGCCGGGTCCAGCGAGGACACCGAAGACGACGACAAGGACGAGGAGGCCCCCGCTGACATTCTCAGCAGCAGCGACGAAGACGACGCCGGCAGCAGCGCTGATGACAGCGAGTACGACGACGGCGAAGACAGCGGCGACGACACCGGCCTCTAGATTAGGAACTAGTAGTAGTAGTACTAGCAGTAGATTTCCTTTTGTAAGCAATCGGCTCCATTGTAAACAATCGTCTTTTGAATCAACAAAGATTGCTTTTCCAATTCGCTTTTGCCGATAGTCAAAATAGGTCAACGCTCCAGAAGCCGATAGTAATGTATCGGCTTTCACCATACTGCGCTCATACAGTCAACCAAGTCAAAGCCCCAAGAGCCGACGGTAACACATCGGCTTTCCCCACAAACGTTGACAAGGTCAAATTTGGTCGCATACTTAGTCAAATCTGAGCGGCCACTTTCCAGTTTCAAACGGTAACCTGTGACCCTCTTCAAAAAAGGCCAACCCAGATCTCCAATTGCCTCACGGAATAGACCGAGCTCACAGCGACAAGAACCCTCGATCCCCAATTGCATAGATCCATCTCCGCCGGCAAACTAGATGGCGGAATCGTCCAACACCAACACAGCGGTCTCTGGTCTGAAGGTACGCCTACTCCTCGCAGTCTGAACACGGTGCTGGAATTAATGGCAAACACCTGAATTAATGCTTTATTCCACCATTAAATTTTTTAGGTTTCAGACATTCTGCTGCCGCATCCTTCTCTCCCAAATTCTCTCTGTCTTGGCCCCCGTACAGAATCTAGTCCTGCCCATCTGATCTCTTGCGAGGCAAACAGAATCCCCTTCGTAAGCCAAAACCTAGATTTGAATTCTTGGGCCGACTGCTTGCGAGCCTGGCCTAATCCTCCTGAACATTGGGTCTCTTGGTACAGCAGGGTAGCCAAAACTTACCAATCTCAATGGGAAACCACGGGAATAGCTGATGCCTTGTATTTGTCATTGTCTCCCCTGGAGAAACATGAAAATCTTCTAAAAACCATCGGCTATTTCTGGTCCGATGCTCTGAACTGCTTCATGTTTGGTCATGGCCCCATGACACCAACTCTGTTAGACGTGGTGATGATTACTGGTCTGGATGTTACATCACCCAGCCCTTCTGCTTTTAAGCTGACAAAGGTCCCCTACAAGCTCTCTTCTAAAACAGACTGCACGAGCTGGGGTGCCTATCTTCAAAGCCACATGAAAACTAAAGGCCCTGTCACGGAGAAAGAACACACGGCTTTCCTCAACTTCTGGCTGGAACATTTCATATTCTGTGGCCCTTCCCTTGCTCCAACCAAGAATTATCTCTCCTTGGCCTACGAACTTGCCAAAGGCACTCAACTTGGCATCGGAAAACTGTTCCTTGGAGAAGTCTATCGATATCTCCAGTTGATGTCTGTCAAGCTATTCTCCGGCATAGCAGTCAAAACAGGAGGTCCTTGGTGGTTCATTCAGCTATGGGCCCAGCTGTATTTTCAAAACCATGTCCCAAACTTTCCCCTTTTGGCGAGTTGCACCTTTCCAGATGCCAAAGGGAAGCAGATCCGATGCACCAGCTACGGCCAAGCTCTGTATAGACTGCCAGGTAGTAAACTGATCCCTCAGGAAGCATCCAAGTGGTTCAGCATTTTCTTCCAAGGCCTGGACAATCCTATCTTCTTTCCTTACATGGAAGAATCGGAACATTTTGAAAATCCAATCTCCTTCAGGCTAGACAATTTTGCCGATGACACCAGCACTCGGCAGTTATTTTCCACTGTGATCCATCCCTGTTTCCTTCCAGTTGGTATGAGCACATCCAACAGAATAATCAAGCCTGGATACGAATTCTACTAGCCGGTCCTAGTGGCTCGGCAATTTGGCCTTGGACAAGTACCTCCTCATTTCTTTCTCCACCATCTTACGGAGAGCAGAGCTGACCTGCCCGATCCTCTCACCAGTCAAAGGTGTTACTCCTTCTTCGATGCTCTGACCATCCCAATTCCTAACAACCTCACCTTTGCTTCATCAACCGATGGTTTTGAGAACTGGTGGTCGATGTGGAAGACTCATGCCTTCAGGAGAGCTCTGGGACCGTTGCTGGAACAGCTCGATGCTGAATATGACATCCCCGTAGAACAGGTACCACTACTCGTAAATTTCTGGATGCATCTCACAAATGATTCTTCTAATACACCACTCCGTCTCCTTGCAGCAACAAGATGGTCCTGAACCTACGCACGGTGATGGCTCCCCCTTCGAATTCTTCCCACCAGGTCCTGTGGTCCTTTTCTGCAAAAACTCGCCACCTTTGAAAAAGGTCGTGATGCAGAACCAGCCGATATCACCACAATCGGCTTCCAAGAACCAAGCAACTTCTAAGTCAGCTGCCTCTCGAGTTCCAACTAAAACAAGAACGATGGTGAGGAAGGTAGCCGCCAGGAAGACCTTGAGGCGCCGGAGCCCTTCTCCGGAAAGTTCGCATGTACGCTGATCCATGCCTTGGTTGATCTCTTTCATCCTTGCAAACATGCTCGTGCTTACTAGCTCTCCTTTCTTACAGGCTTCCGTCGAAGACACCTCCAGCGAGAACACACAATCCAATCGAGGAGAATTGGGCCCAATAGATTCTGAGAGGACCATCACACCGAGCCAGCCAGATTTGCCACCATCGGCTTCCAGGAAAAGGCTGGTTCCTGAACCTACTGCCCCCCGAGCACCAGTCGAGGCGGGGCCAGCTATGAGCCCCAAGAGGGCTCGCAAGGGACTGCAAACTTCTTCGTCGAGCCAGGAGGTTTCGAAAGTCATCACCCTCCATGCTCTCACCAATTGTTTCTTTTTTATCTGCCGATTCATCACTATTTACATCGGCTAAGCACCTTCCATGCAGACGACTGACACTTCTAGTGGGAAAGCCGGGGCAGTGTCGATGTCCCTCGCAGGGCTGGATCTAGTAATCCCTGAAGGTGTAGATGAAACGGTTACCACTTTGGCCAAGCCCCCAGCAACAACGCACAAGCCGATTGTCTCGTCATCTGCTATCCCCTCGATCTCAGGAGAGGTACGTTAGCTTCTTTCGGCTCATCCTTCCGTGTTGGACGCATACTGACGCCATCTCGGCCTGCCAGGGTTGTGATATCTCAGGCCTGCTGACGTTCGACCCTGAATCCATCGAACCAACTCTCTCTGTCGCCACCGATGAACTACGAGCAAGGGCTGTTCTACCTCAATTCCAGCGTCTCAAAGCTTTGCTGTCCTCCCCGATCGAGGAGTTGATCGAGGGCTCTGAAGAGGTGAAGAGCGTTCTCGCCGAAATCAAGGACCAACTCCCAGTAGCATTGCAGGTGAAGCTCTGGCCAGTTGTAACTCTGTCTTTCTACGGGTCAAGGGTGAAGTTGGCTCGTGAGAGGATTACCCTGCGCCACGCCCAACTCCCGCTGAAGGCCAATATTGCAGACAAATGTCAGCAGCTCAACGAGAAAAAGGCGTCTCTGGATGCCAAAACTGACACCTCTGTCAGTACCGCCGAGCTCGCGTCCTTGAAAAAGGAATTGGAAGATCTTGAAGAGAAGGTCCGGGCGACTAAACAGCTCATTCGTGACAAGGAAGCATTCATCGCCCGCTCCCAAGACGAAGCAGAAGGCCTCAAAGCTCAACTGAAGACTGATCTGGCGGAAATACGTGCCCTGAACAAGCAGCTAGTGACGGGCAAGGACAAAGACGACGAAGCCGAGATCGCCGAGGTGGATCGTGTCCGTGCTGACGCCCTCCACGCCTTCGAGGCATTCCTTCAGTAGCTCATTCCTGTAAACTGGCACCTGCTCGTAACAGTTTGAACCTCTAGAGTCGATGACTGTGCATCGGCTATATATTTTTTTTTGTTTATTGGCCGATTTCATGTATCGGCCCCCATATTTTACTGTCCATCATCCCACATGCTTGGGAAATACTTCTTGAGATGCTGACAGTTGACAGCCACTGGGAATTTCACGCCGTCCAGCTCCTCAAGCATGTACGCGTTCCCCCTTAAAACTTGATCGACCCTGTATGGCCCGTGCCAATTTGGAGACCATTTACCATATGCTGCATCCTTAGTCCCCAATGGCAATACAGCTTCCCATACCAGGTCGCCAACGTGGAACTCCTTTGGTCTCACCTTCTTATTATATGCACGAGCTACCTTGGCCTTGTTCTCTTTGATTTTCTCAAGCGACCACAGCCTAAGCTCAGTTACATCCTCAACACTGTCACTCATCAGGGCCGCATATTCTTCAGTTGTTAGATCGTTCTGAAAAGTGACACGTCTCGATCCAGCCGTAATCTCCCAGGGCAATACGGCTTCTTGTCCATAGACTAGATGGTATGGCGAGGTTTTTATCGCTCCATGACATGACATGCGATAGGCCCATAAAGCCTCTGACAAAACCTCGTGCCAACGCCTAGGGTGCTCATCGATTTTCCTCTTGATCAACTTGATAAGGCTCTGGTTGGACGCTTCAGCTTGCCCATTTGCTTGAGCATAGTATGGAGATGATCGGATCAGCTTAATTCCCGTGTCCTCGCAGAATTCTCTAAACTCGTGAGAAGTGAAGACCGAACCTCCATCGGTCGTGATAGTTTGGGGAATCCCGAATCTATGAATGACATGTTCTTTCACAAAATCGATAACATCCTTCGAGGTCACTGACTTCATAGGGACGGCTTCCACCCATTTAGTGAAATAATCCGTAATGGCCAAAATCCACATGTGGCCTTTGCTTGATGGAGGATTGATCTTGCCAATCATATCCATGCCCCAACCTCGGAATGGCCAAGGTTTGATGATGGGGTTCATTGCTGACGCGGGTACTGTCTGAATTTTTCCAAATTTCTGACATGCTTGACACCCTTTGTAGTACTTAAAGCAGTCCTCAAGCATGGTGGGCCAATAAAACCCTGATCGCCTGATCAACCATTTCATCTTGTGAGCCGATTGGTGAGTTCCACAGGCGCCTTCGTGTACCTCGTGTAGGAGCCGATTGGCCTCGGTTGGTCCCAGACATTTGAGCAGTAACCCTTCCAGAGTCCTGTAGAACATGTCGTCCCCGATAAGCACATACTTCATGGCCTTGTACCTTATCCGTTTAGGTGCCCCCCGAGCCGAATCTTTCAAGTAATTGAAGATATCGGCTCTCCAGTCGTCCGCCTCCAGGAACTGTACTTGAACATCAGTTCCCTCTGCTACGTCCTTGTAGCCTGAAGCCATTTGTGCGAGATCATTCGCCTCTGTATTCTGCGATCGCGGGATCCAGTTAAAGTTTATGTACCGGAACTGTGCCATGAGCTCACGGCATTGTAACCATAATGGGAAGAGCGACTCGCTCTCACACTTGTATTCCTCCGTGAGTTGGGAAATCACCAATTTGGAGTCTCCAAAAATTTCCACTGCCTCTGCTCCAGCTTCGATGAGCAACTCCATTCCCTTGCGTATCGCCTCATACTCGGCGACGTTGTTGGTGCGAGGGGTAGCTAGCCTGATGGAGAAGGAATATGTTGCCCCCCGGGGCGACACGAGTAGAATGCCAATGCCGCAACCATCATCACAAACCGATCCATCAAAAAACATAGCCCACGCTCGTATAGACAGCGCTGCTATATCAGTGTTGATCCTTTCAGCAATAAGGTCGGCCAATGCCTGACCCTTAACCGCTTTTGCGGGTTGGTACCGGATGTCAAATTCCGATAATCCAAACATCCATTTGCCGAGTCGGCCTTTCAACATAGGAGCCGACAGCATGTGCTTTATGACATCTGATTTGCATATAATGATAATCTCTGCTGAGAGCAAGATGTGGCGCAGCTTGGTGCAGGTGAAAAACAGGCAGAGGCACAACTTATCGATCTCAGGATACCTTGTCTCCGCATCCAGCATCCTTCTGCTGATGTAAAACACAACTCGCTCCAGACCATCATAAACTTGTACCACCACCGAGGCGATGGACGTGTCAGCTACTGACAAGTAAATGTAGAACGGCCTATCCGGCTGGGGCGGAACCAACACTGGCGGCTTCGTCAGATATTCTTTGATTTCGTCGAAGGCTCGTTGTTGTTCTGTCCCCCAGCGGAACTCCTCATCAGTTTTAATTTTCACAAGTCCCATGAACGGCTCTATTCTTCCTGACAGATTGGAGATGAATCTTCTGACGAAGTTGATCTTGCCGATGAGAGACTGCAGTTCTTTCTTCGTGGTAGGTGGCTTCATTGTTCGCACTGCCTCCTGACTTTTCAGGCCGATCTCAATTCCTCGTTCATGGACCAAGAAACCCAAGAACTGACCGGCCGTCACACCGAATGCACACTTCTTTGGATTCATCCGTAGTCCGAATTTCCTTGTTCGGTCTAGGACGCGCTGCAGGTCGCCCAAGTGTCCTTGTACTGAAGCAGACTTGACCACCACGTCATCGATATAAATTTCCACCAGCTTGCCGATCAGATCATGGAAAATGTAATTCATGGCTCTTTGGTATGTGGCGCCGGCATTCTTCAGTCCAAACGTCATGACTACATATTCAAACAACCCCACCGAACCTGGGACTCTGAATGCAGTCTTGTGTATATCTTCCGGAGCCATAAAAATTTGGTTGTAACCGGCATTGCCATCCATGAAGCTCAAGGCTTTATGACCAGCAGTTGTGTTGATTAATGTCTCTTCTACCGGATCGGATACTCATCCTTTGGAGTGGCTCTATTGAGATCCCGAAAATCTATGGCAACACGCCAGCGGCCATCTTTTTTCTCTACAGGTACGATACTAGAAATCCACTCAGCATACCTGCATGGCCTAATTAACTTAGCTGTCAACATTTTCTCGATCTCTTTCTTGACTTCTTCCAAAATTTCGGCCTTCATCTGTCGTGCTCGCTGCTTGAATGGCCGAAATCCTTTTTTAAGCGGGAGTCGATGCTCAATGATGCTCCTGTCTATCCCGGGCATCTCTGTATAATCCCAGGCAAAGCAATCTGGATATTCTTTCAACAAAGCTATCATCGGACCCCGCAGATTCGGATCTAACTTCTTGCTGATAAATGTTGGTCGCGGCTTATCCCCAGGACCGATGTCAATCTCCTCTAGCTCATCAGCGGAGGTAAACCCATACCCTAGCTTTCCGTCACCTGCTAAATCGATGCTAAACACGGGGCAAACAGTTGGTGAGGACAACAAAGATAATTTGGGCCGATTGCCTGAATTGGCCCCCTTTTTGATTGCATTGGTCAAGGTAGGTTTACAACTTATTTGTGCTCTACAATGGCAGGAAATCTCCCTACTACGACTGCATGACCTGTTTGTCGTAAGATTACTGCGTTTTATTTTTTGTGGACGATCGCAGGGATCGGCCGTACCACGTGCAATCGTGGACTTCGCTACTCTGTCAGGCCAGTGGATAAGACCAGCCTCACCCCGTTTTTTGTAGCTTCAATGCGCTCACAGCCGTCTAGACTGACTCCAGAGATCGGCTCTTGGTCTTCTGCCTCCCAGATGTTCATGTCAGCTATGGAGATCTCGATCGAATCATCTGCATGAATGACCTCCACTTCATCTCCATCTCACTGTATTAGGCACTGGTGCATCGTGGATGGAATGCAGCAGTTAGCGTGAATCCAATCCCTCCCCAGCAAGACAGCGTAGGTGCTTTTGCTGTCAACGATGAAGAACGACGTAGGGATGGTTTTTCTGCCCACGGTCAGATCCACGTTCAGAACGCCTTGCGTTTCTAAAGTTTGGCCGTTGAAGTCGCTTAACGTGACGTTGGTTTTGATCAGATCTGCAGTGGAGCGTCCCAAACGCCGTAGCATGGAGTATGGCATTATATTGACTGCCGCTCCGGTGTCAACCAACATCTTGCGGACAGGCTGCCCATTGATATAACCTCGCAGGTACAGGGCTTTCAGATGTTTGTAGCCCTTCTCTCGTGGCTTTTCAAAGATAACCGGCCGTGGGCCGCAGTCGAACTGTGCCACTGGTAGTTCTTTGGTTCTTGGAGCGCAAAATTCTGACGGAAGTGTGAACACCATGTTTGTGCCAGCCGATGTCTTCGCATCGGCTTTTACTGGTTTGGGGCGCCACTCTTTTCTTTTCGGACGAGCCTCCGTTTCCAAGGTTTGCCGAACTTTCACGGCCAGATCGGGCCGTGCCTCCCTTAAAGCGTGGAGGTACTGCGCTTCGGCTTCCTCCAAGCTACGCAGTCGCTGAACTCTACGCTTTTGGGTGTGCCTGAGTCCATCGGGGCACCACCTTGGCCGGTGATATCTGTCTTCTTCTTTTCCACCCATTGGCTCCTCGAGGTCTTTTGCTCGAGGAGGGAGAGGCCCTAGACGCTTGAACACTGAGACTGGACCTGTGTCATCCTTCTGCTGTCCACATTCTGGGCAGTTGTCGATTGTAGGCAATCGGCTCATTCCGGCATCCCAGCAATACTTGAAGAAGGGACAATCCCAATGTTTGTCCGTGCCTTCCTTTTCCTTTGACTTTCCCCTAGCGAGGTGCTCATATCTTTCATCATCCCTATCGCGCCGGCGACGTCGGTCATACTGACGCTCATACTTGTTAAGGAGATGCGTGGAGTGTGGCTTCTGATATCGCACGCTTCTCACTTGCTCCTAGGTTAAATACCGCATGTCGTCATAACGGGGCCGGTCGCGTGGACCAGCCTCCTCTCTTTCCTTGCCCCGAGAGCGACCGTCTTCCTCCTTATATGTGCCATGGTGGTACACAGGTCCTTCCATATTAACATCGAACGAGAAATCCAACTGACGCCTCGTGGAGTGGCTGTGTTCTACCATGTTGACGCCGGGAAATGGGTTTGTGTCTACTTTCATGGCAAATTGCCCAAGGATCAGACGGCCCTGTTCTATCGCCGTTTGGATCTGGCGACGTAGCTCTTTGCAGTCATTGGTGGTGTGGGTGAACGAGTGATGCCACTTGCAGTATGGTCTCCCGTTCATCTCTTGAGCCGTAGGGATTTTGTGGCCTTCGGGTAACTTCAGCTGCTTTTCTTTCAGCAGTAAATCGAATATCTGCTCAGCTTTGCTCACATCGAAGTCGAACCCTTTTGCAGGCCCTTGCTGCTTCACCCATTTGCAGGACACAGGATCTGCCCCCCGATCCCATTCAGCCACGGCCACCTCCTGGTCTTGTACGGGATCTTCTTCTTCTGTATCGACCAGGCCTATCGGACGTTTGAACTTGTCTTGGTACAACTCAGGGTGGCGCTGTTCATACATTGTCAGTTTCTGGGCCATGTGCGCCAATGAATTGTATTCTACTTGGAAAGCCAGATCCTTGATAGGTGCTGAGAGACCCAACACTGCCAGCTCGACTGCTTCTTTCTCAGTTAAACGAGCCGAATAACATCGGTTCTTGACAGTCCTGAAACGCTGAATGTACTCGGCTACCGTTTCTCCCCGCTTTTGCCGCACCTGCGCCAGATCTGCAATGCCAGCCTCGGTAGCTTCTGAATGATACTGAATGTGGAACTGCTCTTCCAGTTGCTTCCAGGTCTGGATCGAATCCGGTGGCAACGAGGTGTACCACCCAAAAGCTGGTCCTGTCAGGGATTGCGCGAAGAACCTCACGCGTAACTGATCCGATGCTGAAATCATGCCTAACTGTGCCAGGTATCGGCTCACATGCTCGATCGAGCTCGACCCTTCTGATCCGCTAAACCTTGAGAACTCAGGGAGCCGATACTTGGGTGGCAGCGAAATCAGATCAAACTCGTTGGGGTACGGCTTGGAGTAGCCGATTGTCCTTCTCTTCGGCACGAAGCCGAACTGGTCTCTCAGGATGGTACGGATTTGCTCCGCCGTTTGAGCTGCAGGGGCTAAATTCTCATGACTCGTTCCGGTGGCATATTTGGCTAGCCATGCCTATTTATCAGCGTCCATCCCAGACATCCCTGCTCCAGAAATACCTGCTCCCGAAGCCCCTGCTCCAGAAACTCCTGCCCCAGAAATCCCTGCGGTTGCAATCTGGTTCGTGCGCGGCAGGCTATTGCAGTCCGGCACGTAGGTGCACACATATCCATGTGGAATCTCTTTAGGTGGTTCAAACAGGAATTGGCAATCGCCAGGGTCACCTCCAACCTTGTAGACGACGTACGCCGGTGCCCCTGGTGGCTCCGGAGCTGCAAGCGTGAATGGCAGCTGTGGCCTGGTCTGGAGCAGTCTTTCTCCCTGGTGAGTCCCTAGAGTAGGCCCCGACGGAGAGTACTGATGTTTCATGATCTCCTGAACTACGCGGACCGCGACGCGCTCGAAAGCGTTCACTAGGCTCTCAGAATGGCGGTGAAGAGAATGAGCCACCATGTAATTGACTTCCTGTCGCAGAGCTCTGGTGCGCTCTTCTGAAGGAACTGACAGATCCACCTCATCAAGAGCACCTTCGGGTGAGAACCCTTTCCACCTGATGCCATGCTTACGGGTCCTTTCAAAAGAGCCGATGAGATCGGCTTCGAAGAGAGCTTTGATATCATCATACTTCGCCTTGTGCTCATCAGGCAGATCGTCGTACGTGACCGGTCTGTTCTCCATCGCAGCGTCGGATGTTGATGCAGACGTTGTTGAATGTCCCACCGGGCGTGCCAGAATGTGTTGCCTGTCAAAACCCACCGGCGAGCAGCGACGAGCAACACGAAGAGCCGGGAGGCTCCCAGAACTGCTGGTGGGCCCTGGTCCCTCGGGCAACGGCCCGCAAAACTCCGGCACACGTCCTGGCTGGTGCAAGGGCGTGCCACCTGACCTATACCTGGTCAGGAAGGTGATGGATTGCTTCGATTGGTTTCCTGCATGGCAAACAAACATACGTAAAATTCGAGCCACGACCGGCTCCCAGGTTTCCCTGCGAATCGGCTCCTGGAGCCGATTATCCCATGGTTCTGCATTAAATCTACGATAACATGGGGTTTTGCTTCATCAATACAAGTTAACTCGATCTACGACAGTTTAACGTTTTCACCACATAATTGGAACATCCTACACGTAATTGAGCCTGGTGGACATGAAAGATGATAGAAAACTAACCCTAGAGAAGGCCTAACAACCGACGTAAAGTCAATTCCCGGAACAACTCCTCTCGAATTGGCAAACCATATCCTTACATGCCACTGGATCGTTCAACCCATTTGCAAGGCCTGATCATGTGGATATCAAACTAAACCTTGGAGAACAAGGCATAACTATAACAGATCAAATCGACTGAATAAAGATCAAGCAAGGTGCTACCCTTACACCCAAAAAAGGTGCAAAGGCAGCGAGATATGTAAAGGCAGCATAGCTAAGCAATCATAACAAAAAGGTACCGATGCTATCCCAAACAGATCTATGATAACAGGATTACTCTCCATCAACAAGGCTTCAGCACGAGTAACACTAAATAACGCATAAGCAGATACTGCCTAGATCGCAAGATGCGATCTAGGCAGCATGACACTTACCCGAGAAAAACCCTAGAAACAAGGGGTGGCGATGCGCCGAGATTGTGTTTGTTGTGAACGTGATCGTCCTCCTTTTCTCAATAACCTTAGGTACATATTTATAGTCCGGAGACTTTCTATCTTTGGAATAACCCTAACAACTCTATCTCTTACTTAAACCGAAACGGAACCTACTACAATATAAGATACACGAGCAATTTAGCCCAAATCCACGCACAAGGCCGATTCAACAACACGTTGCATATATGTATCTTCCAAGCCCATCTTGATCACGGCCCATCTCCTCCTTTGGCCAAAATATGGCGATAACAGAATGATCTTGACTTGGTTTCTTTCCTACTCAATCTCACCTAAGAGTTAAAGTTAGGTATTAGCATGAGATTCATGGTATAAGTAAATGAGATTAAGATTTAGTTGTTACATTCCTATTACTTGTGTTATATTTATATCTTGGTATTCATGAGTTGTGTAATTAATACTAGGATATGATTACTTAAGGATCAAATATGAACCATTAAGTAATATAGTAGGGTTAACTTTTATTGCATTTGATCTATCCTTAGATCAAATCTTCCTTACCCAAAATAAGGTTTTAGCAAATGTCATATTGAGACTTATCGCAGTCAACTTGATGATCTATTTCAATTCCATCAAGTTGAGAGAAGCTTCAATCACTTTGACAAGTTTTGTTCAAAAGCGCGAAAATTATTCGGATTTTCTATGCATGAATGCAATGCACACGTTTGTGTTCAACTTATTTCTAAGCTCTAATGCTGGAATGTTACACTCATCAACCTGTATCTTCTTGGTTTCCTTTGTGGCTTGGAAAGATACACTGCCAAGCGGGTTAGTGAGTGACGGCATAGACATCTGTGCTGCCTTGGCCAGTGCTACAACTTCCATCATTTGCTGCTTTTCCTGCGCTATGACCAGTGACTCGTGTAGGGTTCGCAGCATAGAAAACAAAAAAAATTCTACGATGAGGACTATGTACCAAGATCTATCTACTAGATACAAACAACGGGCGGATGTATATCCGTAGAGAACATACCCTTGAAGACCGACAAAGCTTAACGAGTTCAACTCATGGTTGATGTAGACGATCTCTTGCCGATCTCAAGATCGAGAGGAAGTCCTAGCGCCGCAAAGCAGCAGCGCATCCATGCTCGCACACACGTACAAGACACCGAGCAACCTCCGCCTCCTCGCTCCGGCAATGCAGCGGAAGCACAACCCTTTCTTGCCGAATGTAACATCCCAGCATTTAGGAACCTAACGAAGGGTAGATTTAGGAATATGTATTGTTGCATGCATCTATTTGTGAAAATGTGGGTAAAATTTTCGTCAAATAAAACCTTAAGTGATCAATGTTTCTTTGTTACTTTAAGATTAGGTTTAGACTTAAAGGAGGATTGTTATAAACTTTGATGTGATCTTAAAGAAATTATGGGTGTTTTGAAATGGGCTTGAATTTAAAACTTAAGTGTTTAAATAATCATTTAAATGATTTAGATATAAGATTTGAATCTTAAATTAAGTAAGAGATAGGTATTATAACTTAAATCTCAAAACAATAGAAACTATGAAATTCATTTTCATATTATAAAGACCTAAACAAGTTACAACAGAATAAAGAATAAGAATATTTTTTATCTATATCTATATCTATATCTATACCTAATAATAATAAAGCACGAAGTGTTTCTCTCGGTCCAACACTTTTCTAGACGAATTTGTCCTCCCACTAAACCACGTATTACAGCCCACACCACCACGTAAGTAAAAAAAACTCGGCAATATCCCTGAATCACGAAAAGCCGTTGACAAAAAAGGGTATCTCCTACCCACACGCGACGGCAAACTAACGGAAGAAGACGAAAATTCACCATATAAGAGTTTTCTTGGGCGTGTTTCCTAGCTCCCATATCCTGGTTCCCGATAAATATATTCCTTTGGTGGCGATACGTGAAATCGAACAGGCAAGATCAACCACATGAAAACCACGATCTCAATCAAGTTCTGCTGGTGGCGACGCATGCAGCCGGCCGAAGACGAGGCAGCTCTAGCGTGGAGAGGAACATCTGATCAACCTATGCCGCCGCCTGAGGAACTTGAAGAGTTAGATCCATCGGTATTTTTTGAGGTAGATATAGATGAACTTGGTACAATTTCTTTCGTGAGGTGTACCAGATCAATGTCCTTATGTGGTTAAAATTGTGGGTTCCTTGTCCACGCGGGATTCCCTTTGTTGAGTCAATTGTTAGATCTGGAATACACTTCGCTTAATTAAGTGTGTTGCCTTATGCAGTAGCAAGGTTCGGTTCGTGTGCCACTTTGCATTTGGTGAAAGCTACTTAACTCCAACTGCTCGGGTTGCCATCGAATGTGCTACTCTATATTTAGAGTGGTAAGAATTCAAGATGAAAGCATGCGAGGTTGGTGTGGTGTGTGGCTGGCGGCGGTGAGGTCACGACTTAGGGATAGACGCGAGCTGGTTCTAAGCGTGCGTCTACTATGGTTTAGGTAGGGTTGCTGATTTGTTGTTGGGCTGGCTTCGGCCCGCCGGTCCAACATTTTTCTTTTCTTTTTTGTCTGAAAAAGCAAACGCTTGAAGTTTTGGGATTTAAAAAGGGATCAAACAAATTTTAGATTTGAAAATGCTTGTACTATAATGGAAACAAGTATCCCTCCGTTTATGTATATATAGTTGCTTTGTTTTCGATAACTTGCAATTGCATTTGCTTATGCGTCTAACTAAATATACGTTATTTCATTTAAAAGTTGTTTTTCTTCATGTTGTTAAAGTAAAATAATATATCTAATTATCAGCATATACTCTATCAAGGATCGGGCAAGATTGATGAGGTCACTCGATTTGGGATGGAAATCTTACGTAGGATTTGTTTTGTGCAACTTTAAGAGATCTAATTATTAGCCGTGTATATAAGTCTACGTTTATCAGGCCGTAGCAACGCACGGGTTTTGTGCTAGTTAATAATAATATAATCTTTATTACAATTGAATAAAATAAATATTACAAGAATTACAAAAGAATAAAAAAATTACATCCACTAACTATCCTATATCTAAAATCTACACTAAATCTTCATCTTTATCTTTGAACCTGCAAAACAAAGATTAAATAGAAACAAAGTAAGATTAGTGTTAGTATATTTCTCTCAGATATGTCAGTGAGATGCACTTGACAAACTCATCACTGAGAAATGTTATAAAGGGGCAAGTTTCACCAATATAAAAGATTTTATCTTTCATAAATTCACATCCAGAATGCAAATGACAGCCAAAAGGGATCAATTCACCTGCCATGTGAAAGTAAGCTAGTAATAGTAAGTTCAAATTTTCTGAACCTATCCACAAGTGCATAGCAGGCACACAAGCTGGACACACACCAGCATGCAAAGGGTGTGTTGTCGACTTCACAAGCACAGCCAGATCAAACAAAACCACAGCACAGCCGTGGGGGAAAGCACTAGTGCATCACTCCACTACACATCACACTAGAACAGCCAGTGTAGAACAGGAGCCAAACCAAGAACAGCAGCCAAACCAAATCATCCAGATCAACCCAAACAACACCTGGATGGTGACATAAGGAGGGGGTGAATCTGGTGGACAGCAAGGTCAAGCCCAGGAGCTAGGAGGAACAGGCAAGCTCAAGATCAAGCTTAGGAGCCCAGCAAAAGCAGATCAAGATCAAGATCATCATCAATCTACTACACCAACATCAAATTTTGTGGTGAGCCTCATAAAACCATCACATGATTTCATCATATTATCTAAACAAAAGCATGTGTTGCTTTATGGAATAATCTCTCAATATCACCCAAAAGAGGTGAATCTATCCTAGAGATTTTAAGTATAAGATAAGAAATCAAGCTCAACCACAAGCACTGAACTCTCAGACCAACATCACTGAGTTCAGTGTTACTTTTGCAACTTAGATCATTCATTTGATCTTATCAGATCAGTGCACATCTCTCAAAGAGAGTAGCACCTCTAATCCTATAAGTTTCAAACAAACTATTGCTCAACTAACTAGGAATTAAATCCTAGAGCCTCAGACCAACATCATAGGCAGGCAAGATAAGAAAGATTTCATATCATCTTATCAGTTTAAATCACAAGCATGATCAAGCTAAGCTAGAAATAAAAAACCAATCACTTGTGTGCCAGAATACAATGGTATCACAAGGACAAGTTCTTAATGAGCTAAAACCATCATGGATTAGTTCCCACAGGAAAAGGGACAAACCACTACATATCATTTTCCTGAAGCCAAGTGCCAGGAATCAATCTTAAGTTCATACATCCACAAAAAAATCATTACATGTAATGATTTGATTCAGTGTGTATAATCTTATACAAGCCAACACTATAAATACAGTAAGCAACCACTGAAAGAAACTACTGTCAGTATGAGCATTCTGACAGTAGAGTAAACTCTCAGATCAACAGCATAATCCAATCAAGGATTCCATTGAAACACTAGCATGGATCATAGTGGATTACCACTAGAATAAATCTGACAGGCAACTAGCACCATCAAAGCCACTACCAATTATTAACCACAACAGACAATCACTTCCCATAATCAGATATGATCAACACTAGATCTAAAGCATCATAGATATGATCAACAGGGGGTGATGAACCCTAATCTAGAGATTAACCCAATCAGCACATATTCACTTGGCATGAAAAGCCACTAGATACACACAGAGAGAATCAGGGCAGTAGCATGGACAAGGACCATAGAGACAACTTACCTGAGGTCCTCACTGACGAATCGAAGAGGAAGCAGTGTGGCCGACGAACCGCGGCGGCACAGGGAGCACCCAGAGGGGCGCTGCAACCTGCACCTGCCACGGCGGCGGCCACAGCAGCGCACGAGACCAGCACACCACCGCAGGCGGGATCGCGGCGGCGGCAGCATTTTTCCTAACCCTAAGGTTCGGGAATGGGGTGGAACTGACCATGAGGAAGCCCCAGGGTCAAATCCAAGTGGATAGAACGAACGAGCATCGTCGAAAACCTCAAATCGCACCACGACGGCGGCTAGAATGGCCGACGACGGCGAGAATCGACGGTGGCGGCATCGCCGGCCACGGGGGCGAGTCAGAGGAGGAGGAGATAAGGTCGAGAGAGAGAGAGAGATGAGACAGAGTGGGCTGGGTGGGCCAAAACGCTTCGGGGTAGTCATTTGACCCTGCCCTATTGGGCCACCCTGGCCCAATAATCCCAAGGGGCCAGCCCAGAGTATTTAATAAAACTTTTGATCAATTGGAAAAGACCAAAATACCCTAACTTCAATAAAATTATGGAAAATAAAATAATAGTCCAAAATTATAAATAAAATATTTTTGGATTCACAATAATTCACTCTGTCCAAATAAAATAAGATATGAAATTTTGGACATTCAATTTTTTATAAGAATTTTGTAATTTAAATATTCCTTATGGAATTTTACAAAATTATTGAAAGGTGATAAAAATAAATAAAAATCACTTTCATTATTTATTAATATTATAGTATTTTCGAAAAATACTAAATAAATATTTAGTAATAAAATTAAGGTATAAATAATAATTCCTAAAGGAATTATTCAATCAATAAAAGTCAAATAAAGGGAAATGAAATAAAATAACTCAATACATGTTATAAATATTAAAAAGAAATATTTATAAATCCCTTATTACTCAAAAAGGAACTTTTTGGGATAAATGCATATAAATTTAAATAATGCATTACATTACTTGCATAATCATTTTGCTTCTTTAAATATTGTCCTTACCGGGCAATAATGATGTTTTTATAGAACTAGAAGCTCAAGGTCCAGTGCAAGCATCAGACTCCACTACCTTGCCAGCACAAGGCAAGTTCATCACTTGCTCATGTCCTTTGAAGAGTCTTTATCAAAGTATTTGCAAATTGTGTGTTATCATATATGCTACAAAAGAAAGAAAACATTATTTTCATAAATAAAGAAATCATAGATATCATCCTAAGTGGTGATATAATGGAGCAATAGAACTTAGGGTTCTACTTGCAACAATGATGATCAAGTAGGGACTTAATAACCCCTTACATCAGCGATTCTAGCGCCGTATATTACGCGTTAGCCATGAGATTTGGAATGGGACAGAGAAGTCAGCTGTATCTTCTTCCTCTCGCATGAAGCCGGATGTGTAGGTCGTGGCTGTTATCCTCGTAGCGTGCATATTAATTGGTAATTCGTAGAGGATATACGGCATGTGGGTGGGAACCCTCATCGTCCCACGATAGTTCTGGCATCTAACGGTTTGTACAAACCATTGTCGTAATTCATTATGTGGGCATGGTGTACACCAAGGAGGCATGCGGGGTCGCGAAGGGGGCAGTGATTAGCTTGGACCAACTACTGGGCCCCACATCATGGAATTGTGGTCGGGAAAGTACGCCCGGTTGTGCAACAAGGAGTTGATCTCTCATGGGTAAAGTAACGCACCTCTATAGAGTGTAAAAACTGTAACTTGTTACTCCATGTTCCGGGAAGGAGCTACGAACGCGGAAGGAAAGGAACTCCATGAAAGTTCTAGTCAGCCTATGAAGGCTGATTGTCATAGTTTTTCAGAATAAAATCAATCTTTGAAGAAAGATTTACAAAAACTACATAGTGCCAAGGATTTATAATCCGAGGTGGTAGTTAGAGCATCAAACTTCCCACCTTGCATATAATGAACTTGTTGGGTAACGCTGTTACTCAGTCTTTCCTTTGATCCCTTGCTTAGACTCTGAGGATCCCGAAGACGTGCCAATGTATGCAGCTGAATGGCAAGAAGATGTGTTCTACGAGGAACCTGATCTATCCAAAGGAGTTGAAGGAGTGGATTACGAGATCCGCTATGGTGTCGATGAGAACAAGACCAACTAAGTACCTAGTTAGTAGTAACCATCGGAGCCAAGCAGCATGAACTCTATAGAATAAGTTGTTGAGCCCCACTCCTAGTCGGAGTTGTTACTTTTAAATTTCCGCTGAACATTTTATATTTTGGTTTGTAAGTTGGATCTTTGGAAGTCTTGAACTTCCGGTATTGTAATAATAATAATGTGTGTACTTTTGTAACTAGATGATACCCCGCGCGTTGCGGCGGAAGATCATGTTAGTAACAAATGTGTTAATGAACTGATTTTTGCAAGGATTAACAAAATATTGTGATTGTTCTAAGAAATAACAGAGGACTGAACATGCATAATACTTCAAATTTCAAATAATGGAAAATACTATTGTCACTTTTTCTTGTTTTTTGCTATGAACGCCACTGTTTGAGATAATATTTTTTACTGTTGAGAACTTGAGATGTAAACATAAAGAGATAGTGAGTATACAATCTTCAACAACCCATGTTATATCCCCTGATGAAGTTGGCGTATATGGTCATCCCAATTGATTGCTTAATTTTCCATTCTCCAATTTTGGCCCCGGCGTGCTTTTCTCGAGCATGGTTGGAACCGAAAATTAATACCTAAGAAAGAAAATTAGTTAATTAACTGTGAACCCTAACTTTATGTACCAATAGACTATCAGCAAGGATCATGCACAACTAATATTATATAATCTCTTCGAATGCTATGAGACCTAAAAGAATAAGATATTTAGTAGAAGAAAGAATACAGATTACAAACGAAATTCTTTACAGAAGTCAAATACATAAAATAGTTCACGCTGAACCACAACTATTAATCTCTCAAGTGAAGGGGAAGCACTACCCAAATATGTGACACTATACCTTTTATGTATTAAGCCTGAGGTATACACCAAAATCTCTTGATCCAGTTTCCTATCTAATTTTCTCATACCAACATAGATGATACTTCAGTTGCCGTTGGGCAAACGGGGAATATCTAACCGTGTTGTATACAACAAAGCAAGCAGACATATTTAAAGAAGCCCAAGGAACATACAACATGAAACCGTACTTGTCTAAGGTTTAAATAAAGTTATCATGTAAATCTTTAAATTGGTTTTCCCCTCTCTAATTTGGGCACTCAAGTAAAAAAGACTCAGGGGAGGGAGTGGTAGAAAGAAGTCACCAACATTGCATGCGTATTTGTCTTTTCTTCCCTAACCTGCATAGTGGAAAAAGGAAGTTATTTTAATCTGAAAGAAATACTACTTTTATTTATTTATGAATAATTCATAAAGCCTCTGAATGGATCCAAGATTCTTCCTCTGATCAAATTCGAAAGATACTTGCTCACTTTACCCACACATGCCCCAAGAGAATTGTTTAGCATGGAAGCTAGCGTTATCTGAGATTTTCATTCCCTTTCTCTGCATAGTCAAGTAACATATAATAAACAAATAAAGAGATATGTACAGCGAGCATTACAAATTAGCATGTGAAAACACCAAAATAAGGGAATCTAAGGAGGTCTACAACAAATGGAAGGAAAACTACAAATTTCTAGGCTTCACGTGTGCAATATAATACGATCTATAAAACAAATAATAAGATACACTATGAGAAAAATCTGGGAACCGGGAATACTGTCACTAACCTGGAATTCTGGTTATCATCGACCAAATCACCTCCCTGCGCAGCACAGACGAATACAATTTTGGATAGTAGCAAAAGCACACGAAGTAAGCAAGGAATTAGCGCTGCTGGGAGTAAACCAAGCTAGGCGGGAGCGGCCATAAAGACCAAGCCAGTCAGAGTCTCCATTGCGAGAACGCCAGTGCCCTGCAAAGGCAACACAACACGCGTGCGTCAGGCTAAACATATCTCCAAACGGAATATGTGGCTAAATATAGAACCATTGGCCGTAGAGGATTTCGGGGTTGCGCTTGTGAAGGACGACGGGCGCAAGGGGTCTCCGGAAACTCGACAGATAGACGCCAACCCCGCCTGGGCAGGCTGGTGCTAGTGGAAGGTGCTTGCTGGTTTAATCCCGGGGGATCCAAACTCGCAAGATGACGTGACCATGTGGGAGAGCCTAGAATTTAAGGAGGATAAATTCTGCGGCAACTCTTCGGATGCCACCATTCAGTTTCCGATTCTGGAGAAGATTGTCGGGAAGAGGAAGAAGAAACGCAGATAATCATTGCCTATAATCATTGTGGGTTTGCTCCGTGGCTGACTATGTCGATGGACAAATAGCCATGGGCCATCCATCATGTGAGTAGGAAGGAAGATGATCGGATGGAGGAGTGGGCTGGACGTGGGCTGAACCATAAAAGAGGATAAGGAGTAAGGACAGATTGACGCACATCCTGTGTGGAGGAAATACGGGGAGAGGGAGCGAGCGACGAGGCCGAGACTCGAGAGCCTAACGCCTAGGAATTAAGGGTGACGTGGAGGCACGAGAAGGCTGCAAAATTAGGTAGTGGGGGGTTGCTATTTAGATATAGAAGATATGGACCCGCAATGTTTCTGTTGTACCACACTGAGGGATGTGATATTTATGAAACGGTGTTCTATGGATGTCATGTCAACGACTATAGTGTACTACACATGCAGTGGTATGCTGGGTCACCGCACCGAATAGCCACCGGGAACATGTATCTCGTTAGTCCGAGACCATGGGGGATAAATTCTAGAGGGGGAGAGAGATCCTTCACAAGGAGGTGTGAGTGAGAGAGAGGATAGGGGGTGCCTTTTATAGGAGGAGGGGGGAACCCAAGGGGGTGGCCGCCGGCCATGGGGGCTTCCCCCTCCCCTCCTTCATTTATGTGGGTGGACACTCCACTCACAAAAATCCATTGAAATCCCTCCACTCAAAATCCCACTCAAACTTGCCATTAAATTTCCACCAAATTTAATGCAAACTCTCATTAAATAAAACTCTTTTATTTTATTTAGAATTTTGTCAATTACTTTAATGACAAACATTCACAAATAACCCCTTGCTACAATTCTATTTCACATGCATAACCTCTTTATGCAATTTCACCCGAAAACCTGTTTCGGTATCTAGTGAAATAAATTCTTGCGCTTGTTTATTCTTTTGGCATGAAACATTTTCTCCAAATGGATGTCAGTGTCCCTTAAGTGTGTCACCCTACAGTTCGCGAATAATGCGAACATGATTGAGACCCTTCTCCGATCAATAATCAGTAGCGGGACCTGGAGATCCATACTGACTCCCACACATTCAACGATGACTTTCCTGTGATCGTCGGAACCTTTTACGTGTGTATCTTAATCCCTTTGTTTCACGATATATTACATGTCCGAGATTCGATCATCCGTATCTCCATACCTAGTTTGATCTCGTTACTAACGTGCACTCTTTTCTCGTTCCCGTGATATAACATTCTAGTGATCAAATCACATGCTTGCAAGTTAACCAATGTGATATCACCGAGAGGGCCCAGAGTATATCTATCCGTCATCGGTATGAACAAATTCCACTCTTGATCCATTATTCTCAACATAACACTTTAGTAGCTTTGAAGCCATCTCTATAATCACTCAGTTACAGTGTGACGTTTGATGTCAACAAGAAACTCTTCCGGTGTTAGTGATTGGCATGATCTCATGGTCTAAGGATTAGGACTACTTCGTAAGTTGTTTATAGCAATATAAACTCAATGACTTTGATCGTAATGCTATACTTTGGATGAACGTTCATCACACCATTACACTAATGTTGTGATCACGTTATTAACAACATCCAATGTCTATGATCAGGAAACTGTGATCATCTTGTTAATCAACGAACTAGTTTATGAGAGAGGCATAACTAGGAACTTTCTGTTTGTTTATTAAACACACATGTATTAACGTTTCCATATTAATACAATTATAGCATGCAAAATAAACATCTATCATATACTTGGAATACACATAATAAACACTTTATTATTGCCTCTCAGGGCATATTCCCTTCAACTCGGCCAGCGAAGATCCGGCTGAAGCGCATGCAATAGATCTCTTATAGTCACCCTCGACTGTGATAACTCCGCACGGACCTGGCAGCTTCATCTTTAAGTAAGCAATATGAGGAGTAGCCATAAATTTTGCCATAGCCGGCCTACCGAGTAAGGCATGGTATGAGCTGACCAGGTCTACCACCTCAAAATCTATGGCATCAGTGCGACAGTTTCCTCTGTTGCCGAATAAGACATCAACCCAGATTTTACCAATTGGCTCATAGGACAGTCTCGACACAATACCATGGAAAGTTGTCTTAGTCAGCTCCAATATGTTCATAGTGATGCCTAACTTGATCATGGTATACTTGTACAGGATGTTGATGCTAATGCCGTCATCTATCAGTACCTTGGAGAATTTCACATTGATGTATGGGCCCATGAACGTTGGATCCAAGACAAGAGCATAACCTCCTGGCATTGGCATGATCTTGGGGTGATCCTTTAGGCTCCAAGTTATCTCCTGTTCAGACCAATGCATGTATTTTGGTATTGCCGGCATTGTGGCGTTTACTTCCATCATCCATCTTTGTTGACTTTTCTTGTCATTCGGCTCTGTGACAAATACGACATAGCTCTGGTGATGCTCCATGTACTCATTTCTGGTTCCATGGCCGACATGGGCATCATCACCTCTAGGGTTATGCACCTGGTGCACAGCCTCTCTTCTTTCTTGGTTATGATATCTCGGCTATCTGTTCTGATATCTATGCTCAGCTCCAACAGCCTGAGCATTTCCTCCTGTGAGCGGTGCTGGGGGAGGTGGTGGTAACTGCTGAGTCAGCGAGTCTACTCTGTCTCCCTTCTGAAACCAAGTGCATTGTCTTGTTGTGTGATTCGCCGTCTTACTCGGACTTCGCGTGTGGAACTTACACGGTTGATCCAACATCATCTCATAAGTATATTTCTGCCTATCTTGATATGGCTTTCTCTGTTCATATGGCTTTTTTTCCATCATTCTTTGGTATCCATTTATGTTTCCCACTTGTCCTTTAACGCTGGCTGCTTCCAGCATTTGGATGATCCTGACTTACGGTTGCGACTTGAGTCGAACCATACCTATAGTCTGGTCTTTCATCTCTTCTCTTGATTCTATATTCGGCCCTTTCCTAACGCCTTTGCGATTTAGCTGCGTCATAGATCTGAGTCTCAATCATGCCGTCTGCCGACATAAGCAGAGGATGAGTCGTATCTCCTAACGCATATGAGTCCACAATTCTTATTGTTTCTACCAAACTTGCCGGCATATCTCTCTATAACCTTTGCCATAGTACACTTCCATGCCTGCATCTTTGTGCGAACCATGCAATGGCCTGAGACTCGATTACCCCCTTCACATGAGTTGCGCATAATGCACCATCTAGTGAAGAATTCTCTGTCTGTTTCATTCGGCCTTTTCTTGCACATAGCCAGTTGTTATGGGTGATTCGGCCTCTTGTACGTGCTTGTGAAATTGAAGCTTCCTGAAAATCAATCCAGTTGTTGATGCTTCCGGGTGGCAAATTATTCAGCCGCACCCTTGCTGGTCCTTCTAGCATTTGCGGTACATACCGCACTTCCCGTCTTAGATTTCCCTACGCGATTTTTACTGCAGTTCCATAATCTATGAGCCAGTCTTCTGGCTTTGTGCTTCCATCGTAGGTCTTTGTTCCTCTGGCCAGCTGAAAGTTTGGCACTGGCGGCTCTTTCATGATCCTTGGGCCAAAACATGGTGGACCCTGTGGACCTTGCGATTCGATTAGTTCTACCATCTTTATCTGGTCGAGCTTTAGCCTCGCATCATCTGGCTGGAGATTTCTACCACCGAGTCTTGCTCCCATTGCTTAATACACATGATCTGGAAATTCATACCCATCATTTACCATTGCCGAATAACCATCATTGTATCTGTTGGCGTCCGGATCTGCAGGTTGCTGCACTGCTTTCCCCGCTCTTTGCTGTCTCCTTTCGGGTTGGGCTGGCGGGGGATTCGGAGCTGGGTTTACCCCTCCTGCTGAGTGAGTTCCACGCCTAGGTTGAGGTGCAAAGTTCTGCCCCTATTGTCATTTGTTTGTCCTACTTGCCTTTCTCAGCCAGCGTTCTCTTGGTTCTCACTCCCCTGAGCAACATTTCTTCTTGTTCCCTGCGCACGGGTCGGGTTTGCTTGGATCATTGTCGGGTCATAAGCAACCATCTGCTTGTTCCTTCCTAAATCCACACTCTTTTATTTTCTCTGTCTCGACGCTGCTCCTGGTAAGGAGGCTGTATGGCCTGCCGACCTTGCCGGGATTGGAGTTGTCGAGTGAACAAGCTGTGACCTCCCAGCTATACCCGGATTTGCCCTGTAGTACGCTTCATTCAACATTCCTGCTGCTCTTAGCAACTCATTTACTCGTTCATGTTATTTTTTCTTTGCTTCAATCATCAGATGGGGTAGCTCAGCCATTGGTGCCTCTGCGGCTCTCAGATTTGCTGCTGTAGTGTTGTATGTTTGCCGCATGACTGTTTTCTAGTGTTATCTTCGATGTTGCGTCCGCCAATTTTTCATTGAGGTTTCTTCCTCTTAACCTTGTTGCATCAAGCCGGGTCTTAGCGCCCTTGACTCGATTTGCCGAGTTATATTTTCGGATCGTGATATCCATATCCTGCTGCATCTGTGCTAACTCCTTTGCCTTCTCCAGAACTTTTTTCCTGGTTGTAGGGTTCGCAACATAGAAAACAAAAATTTTCCTACGATGGGAACTATGTATCAAGATCTATCTACTAGATACAAACAACGGGCGGATGTATATCCGTAGAGAACATACCCTTGAATACCGACAAAGCTTAACGAGTTCAACTTGTGGTTGATGTAGACGATCTATTACCGATCTCAAGATCGAGAGGAAGTCCTAGCGCCGCAAAGCAGCAGCGCATCCGTGCTTGCACACACGTACAAGACACTGAGCAACCTCCGCCTCCTTGCTCCAGCGATGCAGCGGAAGCACAACTCTTTCTTGCCGAATAGCCACCGGGAACATGTATCTCGCTAGTCCGAGACCATGGGGGATAAATTCTAGAGGGGGAGAGAGATCCTTCACGAGGAGGTGTGAGTGAGAGAGAGGAGAGGGGGTGCCTTTTATAGGAGGAGGGGGCACCCAAGGGGGTGGCCGCCGGCCATGGGGGCTGCCTCCTTCATTCATGTGGGTGGACACTCCACTCACAAAAATCCATTCAAATCCCTCCACTCAAAATCCCACTCAAACTTGCCATTAAATTTCCACCAAATTTAATGCAAACTCTCATTAAATAAAACTATTTTATTTTATTCAGAATTTTGTCAATTACTTTAATGACAAACATTCACAAATAGCCCCTTGCTAGAGTTCTATTTCACATGCATAACCTCTTTATGCAATTTCACCCGAAAACCTGTTTCGGTATCTAGTGAAATAAATCCATGCGCTTGTTTATTCTTTCGGCATGAAACATTTGCTCCAACTGGATGTCAGTGTCCCTTAAGTGTGTCACCCTACGGTTCGCGAATAATGCGGACATGACCGAGACCCTTCTCCAATCAATAATCAGTAGCGGGACCTGGAGATCCATACTGACTCCCACACATTCAACGATGACTTTCCTGTGATCGTCGGAACCTTTTATGCTTGTATCTTAATCCCTTTGTTTCACGATATATTACATGTCCGAGATTCGATCATCGGTATCTCCATACCTAGTTTGATCTCGTTACTGACATGCACTCTTTTCTTGTTCCCGTGATATAACATTCTAGTGAGCAAATCACTTGCTTGCAAGCTAACCAATGTGATATCACCGAGAGGGCCCAGAGTATATCTATTCGTCATAGGGATGAACAAATTCCACTCTTGATCCATGATTCTCAACATAACACTTTAGTAGCTTTGAAGCCATCTTTATAATCACCCAGTTACGGTGTGAAATTTGATGTCAACAAGAAACTCTTCCGGTGTTAGTGATTGGCATGATCTCATGGTCTAAGGATTAGGACTACTTCGTAAGTTGTTTATAGCAATATAAACTCAATGACTTTGATCCTAATGCTATACTTCGGATGAATGTTCATCACACCATTACACTAATGTTGTGATCTCGTTATTAACAACATCCAATGTCTATGATCAGGAAACTGTGATCATCTTGTTAATCAACGAACTAGTTTATAAGAGAGGCATAACTAGGAATTTTCTGTTTGTTTATTAAACACACATGTACACAATTATAGCATGCAAAATAAACATCTATCATATACTTGGAATACACATAATAAACACTTTATTATTGCCTCTCAGGGAATATTCTCTTCACTGGTATCCTCTAACTCGGCCTGCACTCGCGCCGGATCAGCCGCTGGTGCTACTGGCTCTACTAATTTTTCTATTGCTTCTTTCAACTCCTTGGCCCTCTTACTTCTAGCTATGTTCTCTGGCTTCTCTAGCGGTGCTTTTGCAGTTCTTGCTACCCTTGGCGTCCCTTCTGGGTTTTCTCCCTCATTCTCATTCACTGCAGGAGCTACTGGAGGAGCTGGGGGATGCGATGGATTTGGATCTGTCATCATTACCTCGATGGAGACGAGTTGATTAAGCTTTCCTGCAGCGTGAACCGCAGGCGGATCCGGCGCCAGGATGACGTGCTCTGGGTACGCGTGCTCCACGCGCACCACGACGTAGACCTGGTGCTCGCCGAACTTGATGAAGCGACCGCCCCTTGGGAACGGCATGGTCCCGAAGCAGCCCGCGTTGTCGCTGACAAAGTTGAGTGCCCCAAACCTCTGGATGAGGCCGGAGTAGACGCGTTCGCCCGTCTTGGCGATGATGTTGCCCGTCTGGATGAGAACTCCAGCAAGCGCCTGCTTCTGTCCCACGGTGGGCGCCAACTGTCGTGGTGGTGTCACGACAGATGCCATGGGTAGGCTTAATATGGGGGTCGAATGGACACTTGTGGTAACCGGGGAGGGAGTGCACGGTCTAGCCACACACGGTTAAGCATGAACATTATATCGGGGTCTTGTTTATTGCGAGACGGTTACTTGTTTAAGTCCGAGAATAATGGTTGTTCGATTTATATGAGTAATATGTTTTATGCACATGCACCTTTGATAGATGGTCTATTCTTATTGAATCTCGATAGTGGAAATACACATATTAATAACATTGAGGCTAAACATTTGAAATCGAGTGATAACTCGACCTATATGTGGCACTGTCGTCTTGGTCACATTGGAGTGAAGCGTATGAAGAAACTCCATTCCGATGGACTTCTTGAATCACTTGATTTCGAATCACTTGATAGATGCGAAGCATGTCTGATGGGTAAAATGACTAAGACTCCATTTTCTGGTATGATGGAGCGAGCTACGGACTTATTGGAAATCATACATACCGATGTGTGTGGTCCAATGAGTGTAGCATCGCGCGGTGGTTATCTTTATGTTCTTACCTTCACGGATGACTTGAGTAGATATGGGTATATCTATTTCATGAAACATAAGTCCGAAACTTTTGAGAAGTTTAAGGAATTTCAAAGTGAGGTAGAGAATCAACGTAACAAGAAGATTAAATTTCTACGTTCTGATCGTGGAGGTGAATATCTAAGTTACGAGTTTGGCGAGCATTTGAAGAAATGCGGAATACTTTCACAATTGACACCGCCGGGAACACCACAGCGTAATGGTGTGTCCGAACGTCGTAATCGAACTCTCTTAGATATGGTTCGTTCTATGATGTCACTTACAGATTTACCGCTATCATTTTGGGGTTATGCATTAGAAACAACCGTATTCACTTTAAATAGGGCACCATCTAAATCCGTTGAAAAGACACCGTATGAATTATGGTTTGGGAAGAAACCTAAATTGTCGTTTCTTAAAGTTTGGGGTTGCGAAGCCTATGTAAAGAAGTTACAGCCGGACAAACTTGAACCCAAAGCGGAAAAATGCGTCTTCATAGGATACTCGAAGGAAACTATTGGGTATACCTTCTATCATAGATCCAAAGGCAAAATCTTCGTTGCCAACAATGGATCCTTTCTAGAGAAGGAATTTCTCTCGAAAGAAGTGACTGGAAGGAAAGTAGAACTCGACGAGGTTGTCGAACCTTCTCTCGAAATTGCGAGTAGCGCAGCACCGGAAGAAGTTCCTGTGGTGCCTGCACCAATAAGAGAGGAAGCTAATGATGATGATCATGAAACTTCGGTTGTAGTTGCTACAGAGCCTCGCAGGTCAACGAGAACTCGTACCACTCCTGATTGGTATGATCCCGTTATGAGTGTCATGTTGGTGGACAACATCGATGACCCTGCGACATATGAGGAAGCGATGATGAGCCTAGATTCCAATAAATGGCAATAAGCCATGAAATCCGAGATTGGATCCATGTACGAAAACCAAGTATGGACTTTAGTGGACTTACCGGATGGCCGGAAGGCTGTCGAGAACAAATGGATTTTCAAGAAGAAAACAGATGTTGTTGGTAATGTTACTGTCTATAAAGCTCGACTTGTCACAAAAGGGTTTCGACAAATTCAAGGAGTTGACTACGATGAGACCTTCTCACCAGTAGCGAAGCTAAAGTCTGTGAGGATTATGTTAGCAATCGCTGCATATTATGATTATGAGATATGGCAGATGGATGTCAAAACAGCATTCCTCAATGGAGACATTGATGAAGAGTTGTATATGATGCAACCCAAAGGTTTTGTCGATCCTAAAGATGCTAACAAGGTATGCAAACTTCAACGGTCCATCTATGGATTGAAGCAAGCATCCCGAAGTTGGAATCAACGTTTTGATAAGGTGATTAAAAGTTTTGGTTTTATACAAACTTACGGAGAAGCTTGTATTTACAAGAAAGTGAGTGGGAGCTCTGTAGCATTCTTAATATTATATGTAGATGACATATTGTTGATTGGGAATGATGTAGACCTTCTTAATAGTGTCAAGGAATATTTGAATAATAGTTTTTCAATGAAGGATCTTGGCGAAGCAGCTTACATATTAGGCATAAAGATATATAGAGATAGATCGAGACGCCTAATATCATTGTCACAAAGTACATATTTGGACAAAGTTCTAAAGAGGTTTGGAATGGAAGATAGCAAGAAAGGGTTCTTGCCCATGTTTCCCAATACGACCTTGAGTAAAACTCAAAGTCCGACAACGACAGAAGATAGAGAAAGGATGAGTAAGACTCCCTATGCCTCAGCCATAGGATCTCTAATGTATGCCATGCTATGTACTAGACCCGACATTGCATATGCTGTTAGTTTAACTAGCAGATATCAAAGTGATCCAGGAGTGGATCATTGGACAGCGGTCAAAAACATCCTTAAGTACTTGAGAAGAACTAAGGATATGGTTCTTTCTTATGGAGGTGATGAACAGCTCGTTGTTAATGGTTACACCGATGCTAGTTGGAACACCGATCCGGATGATTCTAAATCACAATCTGTATACGTATTTACTTTGAATGGTGCAACAGTTAGCTGGAGGAGTGCAAAGCAAAGCATTGTGGCGAGATCTTCAACTGAATCGGAATACATGGCTGCTTCGGAGGCTTCACAAGAAGCGATATGGATGAAAGAGTTCATTACAGAGCTCGGTGTGGTTCCAAGTGCGCTGGACCCAATGTCTATCTACTGTGATAACATGGGCGCCATAGCCAATGCGCAAGAACCAAGGTCACACAAGAAGCTGAAGCACATCAAGCTACGTTTTCACGCTATTCGAGAACATGTCCAAGATGGGGACATAAAGATTTGCAAAGTACACACAGATCTGAATGTGGCGGATCCATTGACTAAACCTCTCCCGAGGGCAAAACATGACCAACACCAAACTGCCATGGGTGTTCGGTATATTACCATGTAATCTAGATTAGATGACTCTAGTGCAAGTGGGAGACTGTTGGAGATATGCCCTAGAGGCAATAATAAATGTAGTTATTATTATATATTTGTGTTTATGATAAATGTTTATATTCATGCTATAATAGTATTAACAAGGAAACATTAATACTTGTGTGATTTGTAAACTAAAATAGAGTCCCTAGTAAAGCCTCTTTATAATACTAGCTTGTTGGTTAATAAATGATTGTGGTTTCCCTATCATGAACATTGAGATGTTATTAACAACAAGATCATATCGTTAGGAGAATGATATGGTGGACATACTCCTATAGATAAGCGTAGCATAAAGATCAAGTCATTTTAATAGTTCAATTGCTATATGCTTTCTGATACATAGTAACCTAATTCCTTCGACCATGAGATCATGCATATCACCTTCACCGGAAGGATGCTTTGATGACATCAAACACCACACCGTAACTGGGTGGCTATAAAGGTGGCATTGAGGGTTCAGAAAGTATGGGTTGAGGCACATGGATCAAGAGTGGGATTTGTCCATCCATATGACGGATAGATATACTCTGGGCCCTCTCGGTGGAATGTCATCGAATTAGCTTGCAAGCATGTGACTGGATCACAAGGGATCACATATCACGGGAACGAGAAGAGAGTACTTATCGATAACGAGGTTGAACTAGGTATGCAGAGATACCGACGATCAAAACCTTGGATAAGTAAACTATCATGAGACAAAGGGAAATTTGTATCGTATGTAAGTGGTTCATTCGATCGCAAAGTGATCGTATAAATATGTGGGAGCCATATGAATTTCCAGATTCCTCTATTGGTTATTGATCAGAGAAGTGTCTCGCTCATGTCCGCATAATTCACGAACCGTAGGGAGACACACTTAAGGATTTGATGTTTTTTAGTAGATATGGAATGTTAGTAGGGATACCGAATGCTGTTTGGAGTCTCGGATGGGATCCGGGATATCATGAGGAGTTCCGGAATGGTCCGGAGAATAAGATTCATATAAGGAAAGTCTGATTCCGGAGTTCGAGAAACATTCCGATGTTTTCATCGGAGAGTGTAATGGATGACCCTCGAAACCATAATCTGTTGATATACGGCGTAAATCCGGATGAACTTGCAAGATACTATACTCACTTAAGTAGAGTGTTTCCGAAAATGCAAAGCAAATATGTCACATTTAGACTTCGTTCTAGAAGGTTCACCGGTCCGGAAGGGGAATGGTCCATGAATGTGTCATGGGTAAGTGGAATGATTGGATCATATCCTAGGTCACTTGGTGTGGTCATTTGTGAGAGAGAATTAAAGCTCTAAATTGAAAGTCAAACGTGAGGTTTGAAAAGTCAAACTGGAACAATGGTTTCCTAGTGGAAGAAGGAAAGAGTCCTTCCAACCTGGGTTTGGAAGTGGATTCAAACTCACCCCTCCCAAGGCTGCCCCCTCTCATAAATAGAGGGGGAGGGCTGCCCCAAACACCAAGCCTAGCCCTCCCCACACCCGTGCGCCGCCGCCAGCCGCCGCCCTAGCTGCCGCCGACACCTCCTCCTCCTCCCGGTATTCTAAACCCTAGATCCACCATAACTCGCACCGGTTAGGCGAAGCCCTGCGGGATCTACCCTCTACTTCCGACATCACGCCGTCGTGCTGCTGGAATCGCGAGGGGAGAACTACAGCCTCCGCTGCCTGCTGGAACAAGGGAGAGGAAGGTCTTCATCGAGTACCGAACGTGTGACCGACTGCGGAAGCGCTGCCGGAACACAGCGCCGGAAGGATCGTCTACGCGATATTGAGATCGGCAAGTGTACGACTACATCACACACGAGAATCTGCTCTCGTTAACCGCTTTGGAATCTTTGAGGGTGAGTGCTTCTATCGACTCGTTGCTACAATCTAGTAGATAGATCTTTTCTTGTTTGTGTGCATGCGGTAGAAATTTTTTGTTTTCCATGCTACGAACCCCTACAGTGGTATCAGAGCCGTGTCTATATGTAGATATGTTGCACGAGTAGAACACAATGGTCATTATGGGCAGTGGTGCTTTTATTATCAATTTCTTTTTATGTACTTTGCATCTTGTGGTATGATAGGATGAAGCGGCCCGGGCTAACCTTACATGACATCGTTCATGAGACTTGCTCCACGCTTAACATGCAAATTGTATTGCATAAGTGGCTTTGCGGGTGTCTGTCTCTCCCATCATACTATAGATTCAATTTACAACGGGCACTTGATAGTTCAAACATCAACGTTGTGGTTCTTGTTCGTAAGTTAGAACGACACTTATTGAAAGCCCCAAACTACGTAAAATATGCAAAGAAAATTAGAGGCGTCTAACTTTGTTTTGCAGGGGTGTGCTGTGATGTGATATGGCCATGATTGTGATTATATATGATGTATGCAATGATCCTTATTGTAAGTTGGCAACCGGCAGGAGCCATATGGTTGTCTTTTAAATTCCGTTAAGACCTGCGTGTCTATTCAAAGTAGTTGTAATAGTTGATGCTGGTGGACGACAACCATGAAGCGGCGCCATTGACCTTGACGCAACACCGGTGATGATGGAGATCATGTTCGTGCTTGAAGATGGAGATCGGAAGCACAAGAATAAAGGCCATATCATATCACATATTATGATTGCGTGTGAAGTTAATCCTTTTATGCATCTTGTATTGCTTAGTTTACGACGGTAGCATTATAAGATGATCCCTCAAGCACAAAATTTCAAGTTTTAAAGTGTTCATCCTTAGTAAGCATCGTTGCTAAAGCTCGTTATTTCTAAGCACCACGTGATGATCGGGTGTGTTAGATTCTGCGAGTGTATACAACGTGAGCAAGCCAGATTTTCTCGTGAGGAAGCTAAGGTTTGATCTTGACGAGCCTAGCATGTACAGACATGGTCTCGAAACACGTGTCACCGAAAGGTAAAGCATGAGTCATATAGTAGATATGATGAACATGTTGATTGTTCGCCATTGAAGCTACATCAACTCTCGTGATGATCGGTTTTGATGTGGTGGATTTGGTTCGTGTGATCACTAAAACAATGTGAGGGATATTGTTTTGAGTGGGAGTTCACCTAGATTAATTTAACTATTAATTAGAACTCAATTTATCATAAACTTAGTCTAAACTATTGCAAATACGTTGTAGATCAATGACGGCCCCTACCATCAATTTTAATGCGTTCCTAGAGAAAGAAAAGTTGAAAAACAATGGAAGCAACTTTGCGGATTGGTTCTGCAATTTGAGGATTGTCCTCAATGCTGGTAATTTGACCTATGTGTTGGATGCACCGCTGGGTGACCCGCCTGCAGCTGATGCTACCGATGAGGTAAAGAATGTTTTCCTCGCTCGGAAGAATCAGTACTCCACAGTTCTGTGTGCTATCTTGTATGGTTTGGAATCGGAGATTCGGAAAAGGTTTGAGAACCATGACCCACATGATATTGTCCATGAACTCAAAATGATATTTGAGGCTCACGCGGCAGTTGAGAGTTATGAGGCTTCTGAAAAGTTCTTTAACTGCAAGATGGAAGAGGGCAGCTCCGTCAGTGAGCACGTGCTTAAGATGTCTAGGCACGCAAGCAAGCTTCAAAGCTTAGGTATAGTGATTCCTAATGCTTTGGGGATTCACTGTGTCCTCCAATCACTACCACCAAGTTACAAGAACTTTGTGATGAACTATAATATGCAAAACATGGACAAGTTGTTGCCCGAACTCTTCTCCATGTTGAAGTCTACAAAAGTGGAGATCAAGAAAGAGCACCAAGTGTTGTTGGTCAATAATACCACAAAATTCAAGAAGCAAGGCAAGTCTAAGAAAAAGGGAAACTTCAAGAAGGGTGGTAAGAAAGTTACCACGGCGGCGAAGAAGACCAAGGCTGGGCCTAAGGCTGACACTGAGTGCTTTTAATGAAAGGGAGAGGGTCACTGGAAGCGGAATTGCCCTAAGTACTTGGCGGATTTGAAGAACAACAACATCCAGAAGAAAGGTATATCCGATATACATGTTATTGATGTGTATCTCACTAGTACTCGTAGTAGTGTCTGTGTATTTGATACTGGTTCGGTTGCTCATATTTGTAACTCGAAACAGGTGCTGCAGAATAAACGGAAGCTAGCGAAGAACAAGGTGACGATGCGCGTTGGAAATGGATCAAAGGTTGATGTGATCGTGGTCGGCACGCTACCTCTTCATCTACCATCGGGATTAGTTTTATACTTAAATAATTGTTATTTGGTGCCTGCGTTCAGCATGAACATTATATCTCGATCATGTTTATTGCGAGACGGTTACTTGTTTAAGTCTGAGAATAATGGTTGTTCGATTTATATGAGTAATATGTTTTATGCACATGCACCTTTGATAGATGGTCTATTCTTATTGAATCTCGATTGTAGTAATACACACATTAATAACATTGAAGCTAAACGTTTGAAATTGAGTGATAACTCGACCTTTATGTGGCACTATCATCTTGGTCATATTGGAGTGAAGCGTATGAAGAAACTCCATTCTGATGGACTTCTTGAATCACTTGATTTCGAATCACTTGAAATATGCGAAGCATGTCTGATGGGTAAAATGACTAAGACTCCATTTTCTGGTATGATGGAGTGTGCTACGGACTTATTGGAAATCATACATACCGATGTGTGTGGTCCAATGAGTGTAGCATTGCGCGGTGGTTATCGCTATGTTCTTACCTTCACGGATGACTTGAGTAGATATGGGTATATCTATTTCATGAAACATCAGTCCGAAACTTTCGAAAAGTTTAAGGAATTTCAATGTGAGGTAGAGAATCAACGTAACAAGAAGATTAAATTTCTACGATCTCATCGTGGAGGTGAATATCTAAGTTATGAGTTTGGCGAGCATTTGAAGAAATGCGGAATACTTTCAAAATTGACACCGCCGGGAACACCACAACATAATGGTGTGTCCGAACATCGTAATCGAACTCTCTTAGATATGGTTCGTTCAATGATGTCACTTACAGATTTACCGCTATCATTTTGGGGTTATGCATTAGAAACAGCCGCATTCACTTTAAATAGGGCACCATCTAAATCCGTTGAAACGACACCGTATGAATTATGGTTTGAGAAGAAACCTAAATTGTCGTTCCTTAAAGTTTGGGGTTGTGAAGCTTATGTAAAGAAGTTACAGCCAGACAAGCTTGAACTCAAAGTGGAAAAATGCGTCTTCATAGGATACCCGAAGGAAACTATTGGGTATACCTTCTATCATAGATCCTAGGGCAAAATCTTCATTGCCAAGAATGTATCCTTTCTAGAGAAGGAGTTTCTCTCGAAAGAAGTGACTGGAAGGAAAGTAGAACTCGACGAGGTTGTTGAACCTTCTCTAGAACTTGCGAGTAGCGCAACACCAGAAGTAGTTCCTGTGGCGCCTACACCAATAAGAGAGGAAGCTAATGATGTCGATCATGAAACTTCGGTTAAAGTTACTACGGAACCTCGCAGGTCAACGAGAACTCGTACCACTCCTGATTGGTATGATCCCGTTATGAGTGTCATGTTGGTGGACAACACCGATGACCCTGCAACATATGAGGAAGTGATGATGAGCCCAGATTCCAATAAATGGCCAGATGACATGAAATCCGAGATTGGATCCATGTACTAAAACCAAGTATGGACTTTGGTGGACTTACCAGATGGCCGTAAAGCTGTCAAGAACAAATGGATTTTCAAGAAGAAAACAGATGCTGATGGTAATGTTACTATCTATAAAGCTTGACTTGTCGCAAAAGGGTTTCGACAAATTCAAGGAGTTGACTACGATGAGACTTTCTCACCGGTAGCGAAGCTAAAGTCTGCGAGGATTATGTTAGCAATCGCTGCATATTATGATTATGAGATATGGCAGATGGATGTCAAAACGACGTTCCTCAATGGAGACATTGATGAAGAGTTGTATATGGTACAACCCAAAGATTTTGTCGATCCTAAAGATGCTAACAAGGTATGCAAACTTCAACGGTCCATTTATGGATTGAAGCAAGCATCCCGGAGTTGGAATCAACGTTTTGATAAGGTGATCAAAAGCTTTGGTTTTATACAAACTTATGGAGAAGCTTGTATTTACAAGAAAGTGAGTGGGAGCTCTGTAGCATTCCTAATACTATATGAAGATGACATATTGTTGATTGGGAATGATGTAGACCTTCTTAATAGTGTCAAGGATTATTTGAATAATAATTTTTCAATGAAAGATCTTGGCGAAGCAGCTTACATATTAGGCATAAAGATTTATAGAGATAGATCGAGACGCCTAATATCACTGTCACAGAGTACATATTTGGACAAAGTTCTAAAGAGGTTTGGAATAGAAGATAGCAAGAAAGGGTTCTTGCCCATGTTGCCCAATACGACCTTGAGTAAAACTCAAAGTCCAGCAACGGCAGAAGATAAAGAAAGGATGAGTAAGACTCCCTATGCTTCAGCCATAGGATCTCTTATGTATGCCATGCTATATACTAGACCCGACATTGCATATGCTGTTAGTTTGACTAGAAGATATCAAAGTGATCCAGGAGTGGATCATTGGACAGTGGTCAAAACATCCTTAAGTACTTGAGAAGAACTAAGGATATGGTTCTTTCTTATGAAGGTGATGAATAACTCGTTGTTAATGGTTACACCGATGCTAGTTGGAACACCGATCAAGTGATTCTAAATCACAATATGGATACGTATTTACTTTGAATGGTGCAACAGTTAGCTGGAGGAGTGCAAAGCAAAGTGTTGTGGCGAGATCTTCAACTGAATCGGAATACATAGCTGCTTAGGAGGCTTCACAAGAGGCGATATGGATAAAGGAGTTCATTACTGTGGCATCCCGCAAAACCACTACTAGAAAATCGCGTTGTTTTTGTGCATTGCATCGTCATCATCATGCATTGTTTGTCTGAAACTATTTTCGAAACGCCTAGTTTTGTTTTCTTAATAGCCCCCGTCTTTATTTCAAATTAAAACGTCGGTCTGTTCAGGTCTCTTATTTGTCTAAAACTATTTACAAAATTTATTTTAAAATAGAAGAAGACCCTAGTCTAAATTCCTAGTCCTAAATTTACCCAATCCTAATCTACCCAGCCCCCCCTCCACCTCACCCCCTCCAATCCCTGGTCGACACGTCACCCTTGGCCATCCCCCCTCCACTCAAACACCGCCACCTCACCCACCCTCACTCCCGCCACCTGTCCCCGACCACACCCACACAACACCCGCCCTCACACCGCCCCTGGACCCACCCCGAGGCCACCTGCCTCTCCCCCCTGGGCCACCCCTCTCTCTCTCCCACGCGCCGCTCCCCCGCTCTCCTCGCGTGACCGCCCCCGGCCCCGTTTCTCCCCCGCTCGCCTCCACCTTCCCCATCGCCAGCCTCTGCCTTGCTTCTTCTTCCCCGCCGCCGGCGTCCTCCTCGAACCGGTCCTGCTGCCAGAGCTCCCCGCCGTTCTCGTTCCCCTCTCCTCACCTTCCTCCCTCGGCGCCAAGCCACCGCCGGCCTCGCTCCCTCGCCTCCGTCGGTGCCCCCTCCTCCTCCTCCTCGGCCCGAGCCGCCTCTCCTTCCCCGCCTCCGGCGAGCCGCCGTCCTCCCCATCGCCTCCGCCCGAGCCCAAGCTCCGCGGCCTCCCCTTCCCCACCTCCGGCCGGCGCTCGCCTCTGCAACCGCCGCCGTCGCGCTCGCCCCGAGCCTCCTCTTCCACGCCTCCTCGTCGCTGGCCCGCGGCCCCTTCACCTCGCCGGAACCGCGTCGGCCTCGCCCCGCGCCACGCCCCTCCTCCTCCGCGCCGCCGTGGGCGTCCTTCACCACCCCGCCCCCGAGCCCGCGGCCGCCTCGCCGTCGTTCTCCCTCCTCGGCCTCCAGCGCCTCCGTCCCGCCGCCCGCTCGTGTCGACCGCTCGAGCGTCCCCGCCGCCTCCCCTCGCAGCTCCGGCCTCGTCCTCCCGCGCGCCCGCCCGTGTCTGCCTCCCCGCCGGCAGCCTCCGTCTCTGTCGGCCTTGCCCCCTGTCGCCGGCGCCCCCTGCTTGCAAGCTCCGGCCGCGGTCCCTGTCGCCTCTGCGCCTCCCCGCAGAGCTCCTCTACCCGGCCTCCTCTCTGCCTCTCCGCAGCAAGCCTGATCATCCCGCGTCAGGCCGCCGGCCCTCGTCCGTGCCGCCGCGGCTGCTAGACCCTCTGCAGTGGACGCACTCGTGTTGCCCCATGTCCCCTGTCTCAGGATGTGAAGATGTGGAGTGGTGATACTCTCTGTGGTGTAGTGATGTTTAGAAGACGGTGATACTCCGAAGTCGATTCGAAGATCCATGATTTGCTACACGAGTTCAAGATCTCTGGAGTACGAACCCTCAGGACGCTTACACGGAATGGCAAGATCTCCACACGGATGCGAATCCCAAGACTCTGAGACCCCGAATCGAAGACCGATCCGAAGCGCCAAGGCCTTCGACAGGGAATCGACAAGATCATCGCGGAACTCCAAGGTCGACTTCGTAGGTTGCCGAACGCCAGGGTCGCCGACACGGAACGCCAAGTTCTCCACTTTGAACGCCATGACCGTCTACACGGACCCGAAGACCACGGATGCGACAAGATCGACACTGACCAGGGCGAGTCTGATGCGCCCCCGACACCGAACCAAGTTCTTCTTCTCGGATGCGACAAGATCTACCTCCGTTGTCCGAGACCGATCCCGTCGAACCCTGAGACCGAACCCCGAACCCCGGAACCCCAAGATCTGCCGAACCCTAATGTGTGAACCTTTTCCCGAGCCCCTATTTTATAAATGCTTTATATAAAACTTGTCGCATATTAAATTGATCATGCATGCACATTTGTCATGTGGTTTGGGGGCCTTATGCCGGTTCACCATATAATTAAATATGGGGCCCATATGCGGGCAAATCTAGTCTTATATTGGCCCCATTTAAACTTGTGCATCGAACTGTTGTCATATTTTGCCTTGTTAAGACAACATTTAAATTGCGGGGTAGTTAAATAACTAGAACCATATATTTAATTGTCGGGACCCCGGTTCCGCTTAATATGGCCTAATTGCACCGCATCTTTACCATGCCATGCATCATACATGCATCATGCTCGATCTTTTGCCGTAGTATTAAATAGTTCATCAGGTGTTTATTCTAGTGTTTTGCTTCTTCGCGGATAAGGCCGTTGAGTTGATGTGAGCGTCGACCCGATCTTCGGATGAACCTTCGGCAATGTTTTCAGGCGAGCATCTCCCCCTTTCTACCTATCTTACTTTTATTGTATTTATTCCCTCCTGTTGATCTATTGCTATCTGTGTTGCGATGCTCTAGTTTTCGTACCCGTGATATCCCTTGCAGCCTTATATTGCCTTGGACACATCCTATTACCTGTTGTTTGGTAGATAGTTGGACCTGCGCGTCGTAGTCGCTTGCTCAAGTGCTGTTGCGTGTCGTCAAGTACCACAGTTGTTGGAGTATTGCCGCATGTTTAATGCTGGAGAAGATCAAGGCTTTAATTATCGTTTAATTGAATTACTGTTTAATAACTAAAATTGAAGTAGGTAAGCAGAGGCACAGGTGGGCATTAGATGTTATTTGGTTGTTGACCGTCCACTTGTGTCCCGTAGGACCCCGAGTTCTTGACACCTGTTCCGAGATCAAGCGCGCTAACCACATGTGGGATGTATGGGCACCCCTTCGATTTAGTACCTGATTTCAAAGTACTGTACTGGGGGCCACAAGTAGTTTGGGGCTTTATTACTATTCTGTACTTATGCCATGCTTTACTGCTTTATTTAAATTGTGCGATGGATAGCACCTGTACTGTTTAGGATCGAGACACGTTTTCGCGGTGTCGACAAGCCCGAGTTTTCGGGTTCCAAGTCGTTCACAGCCGTCCACCCAAACCCTGAGTCCGTCTCGGAGACCGGCCGACTTCGTTGCGGGTAGACTTAGTGGGGTGGCCCCCCGTGCTTGCTTTGGGTCTGGGAAACGTCATGACTTAGGCCCCGCCGACATACCGATGGGTGTATGTTAATTGATCTGGCAAAAAGGGTCGAAGTGCGTGTGGATACTTTGGTGCACCCCTGCAGGGTTAAATCTTTTCGAGAAGCCGTGTCCGCGGTCATGGACGACTTGGAGCACAGTGCTTGATCATAGACAACTATAACTAAAGTTTACTGTTATAAATTGACTTGTATCCGATATGACTAGTAATCAGCTTCACTACAACGGAAGGGCTAAATATAAGTACCAACAACTGCTGGGTTTGGGATATCTCATGCTAATTGTATTTGACTAGTAAGTGTCGCAATTACAACGGAATGGTTAACTAAAACGGCCCACTGTTTATTTTATCAGGACGATTATCTACACCTGACTAGTAATTGCTGCAACAATAACTGAATAAATAAAACTGCCAACTGTGTGAGTTCCTCGGTTGACTTCCTCGTTTGGTCTCGAGGGGGAATACCAGGATGGGATTATTTGGTGTTAGTATCAGGTTGGTTCCGGATAGGTCTTTCTTACCCCTCTCTGATAGCCGCCTGTTTTATCGAGTCTCTATAGGTTGTTTAGTGCATGCTGCGCTGCCGCTGCAGTCCACCATACCTATGTAGGCGAGGACCGCCGAATTCTAGCCTCGCCGTGTACTGGCCTCAGTACTGACCGCTCTCTCTTTATCCTTTGCCCTTTGTCGGCACCGCTCTCTCCTCGCGTGACCGCCCCCGACCCCGTTTCTCCCCCGCTCGCCTCCACCTTCCCCATCGCCAGCCTCTGCCTTGCTTCTTCTTTCCCGCCGCCGGCGTCCTCCTCGAACCGGTCCTGCTGCCAGAGCTCCCCGTCGTTCTCGTTCCCCTCTCCTCACCTTCCTCCCTCGGCGCCAAGCCACCGCCGGCCTCGCTCCCTCGCCTCCGTCGGCGCCCCCTCCTCCTCCTCCTCCTCGGCCCGAGCCGCCTCTCCTTCCCCGCCTCCGGCGAGCCGCCGTCCTCCCCATCGCCTCCTTGGCCGGCGCCCAGCCAAAACAGGAAACTGTGGAAAACAGGAAACTGTGGAAAACAGGAAACTGTGGAAAACAGGAAACTGTGGGAAACAGGAAACTGTGGGAAACAAGCAAGAGGAGGTTGAAACCAACTTGGAGGAGGAGTTCCTCTCCTCCTTGGCCGGCGCCAAGCCCTGGGCCGAGTTGGGGAGGGACTCCCTCCCTCCCTGGCGCGCCTAGCCCCTCCACCTATAAAAGGAGGGGCAGGGCTCCTCCTTGAGACACACAAGTTTCTACCTCTAATCTCCAGTTTAGAGCCGTTTGGTTTAGAGCTTCTAATTGCTTTAGCCTACGGTTTAGAGCCTTCTAATTGGTCTGTCTAATCTCTAGACCACTAATAGCCCTCTCTCATAATCCACCATACTCGCTCCGGCTTAAGGCGAAGCCCTGCGAGATCTCCCCTCTACTTCCGGTACCACGCCGTTGTGCTGCCGGAATCGCGAGGAGAGTGCTACAACCTCCGCTGCCTGCTGGAACAAGGGAGAGGAAGGTCTTCGTCGAGTACCAAACGTGTGACCGACTGCGGGAGCGCTGCCGGAACGTGGCGCCGGAAGGATCGTCTACGCGATCTTGAGATCGGAAAGAGTACGACTACATCACCCACGAGAATCTGCTCTCGTTAACCGCTTTGGAATCTTCGAGGGTAAGTTATTCCATCGACTCGTTGCTACAATCTAGTAGATAGATCTTGGCTTGTTTGTTTGTATGCGATAGAAATTTTTTGTTTTCCATGCTACGAACCCCTACAGTGGTATCAGAGCCGTGTCTATATGTAGATCTGTTGCACGAGTAGAACACAATGGTCATTGTGGGCGTTGATGCTTTTATTGTCGATTGCTTCTTGTGTACTTTGCATCTTGTGGTATGTTGGGATGAAGCGGCCCGGGCTAACCTTACATGACATCGTTCATGAGACTTGCTCCACGCTTGACATGCAACTTGTATTGCATAAGTGGCTTTGCGGGTGCCTGTTTCTCCTAGCATAGTTAAGATCCAATTTACAACGGGTGATTAACAATACTAGTATCAATGTTGTGGTTCTTGTTCGTAAGTTAGAACGACACTTATTGAAAGCCCCAAACCACGTAAAATATGCAAAGAAAGTAGAGGCGTCTAACTTTGTTTTGCAGGGGTGTGCAGTGATGTGATATGGCCATGATTGTGATTATATATGATGTATGCAATGTTCCTTATTGTAAATCGGCAACCGGCAGGAGCCATATGGTTGTCTTTAATTTCTGTTAAGACCCGCGTGTCTATTCAAAGTAGTTGTAATAGTTGAAGCCGGTGGATGACGACCATGGAGAAGCATCATTGACCTTGATGCAATGTCGGTGATGATGGAGATCACGTTCGTGCTAGAAGATGGAGATCGAAAGCACAAAGAAGAAAGGCCATATCATATCACATATTATTGAATTGCATGTGATGTTAATCCTTTATGCATCTTGTATTGCTTAGTAGACGACGGTAGCATTATAAGATGATCCCTCATGCACATGAATTTCAAGTCATAAAGTGTTCACCCTTAGTTAGCACCGTTGCTAAAGCTTGTTGTTTCGAAGCACCACGTGATGATCGGGTGTGTTAGATTCTACAAGTGTATACAACGTGAGCAAGCCAGATTTGCTCATGCAGAAACTAAGGTTTGATCTTGACGAGCCTAGCATGTACAGACATGGCCTCAGGAACACGGATTACCGAAAGGTAGAGCATGAGTCATATAGTAGATATGATGAACATGTTGATTGTTCGCCATTGAAGCTACATCAACTCTCGTGATGATCGGTTTTGATGTGGTGGATTTGGTTCGTGTGATCACTAAAACAATGTGAGGGATATTGTTTTGAGTGGGAGTTCACCTAGATTAATTTAATTATTAATTAGAACTCAATTTATCATAAACTAAATCAAAGTGAATTTGCATAGTTGTTGTAGTCATTGGCATCCGTTTACCACCTAGCGCTTAGTTATAATTGAGATGATAGAACTATAGAATTCTGGTTAGTTACTTTACGAACTGGTATCGTATTGTTTTGAAGTGTTAATCTAAAGTTTAAAAGTCCTATTGCAAACTTTCAGTAAGTTACGGTTACTCCATGAAGTTTAATAATTAGTATTAAATCAAGAGTAACAATTCCAAGTGTTAGTATATAAGTATCATGTTTGTCTCCATGATTCTTGATATTCTAAGGATTCTCCTAATATCAAGGTTATCTAAGGATCTGAAAGAGTTGTTTCAGAAACCATGATGTGTGGAAGATATTGTGATATCTGAAACGAAGTTTTGGTTGCAACATGATAGAGTATAATATGGCAAAGTTCATGTTCTCATATTTTGATGAGAATTTGCAAAGGGTTGTAGACACTTGTTGTCCTAATCCTCCAAAAGGTTTTGGATAGCAACATTATACTCGTAATTCATCGTTATAAGCTAAAGGTAGTTTGATCATGGACGATTCCATGATAAGGATGAATATTTGATGTAGGTAAAATAATTACTACACCAAGAGATTACTAAAGAAAGGAATTTGAAAGAACACCAAACATTTGATGATGGTGATCTACTTCAAAGTGCAAGTCCAAAGACATTGGTATTTAACTATACACGCTTTGGACTATGTGTCATATGAATGACTCCACTAATTGATGTTGATAGATTATTTCAAACAGAAAAGGAAATACTGAAAGAGAATCTCATAAGTATATGGCAGAAAAGAAAAGACTAGAATTGTTCAGTTTAAGTATATAGATGATATACGTGTTATGGCTATATTCTTTGCTTATTTAACAATGTGGTTCTTAAGTATTTGATACTGAATTTGTTGGTATGAATCGTCATACGAAACAACACAATTCATGAACTACAATGGACTAAGTAATTAGCAAAAGAATATGTGATGATGTTCATCGAGAACAAATAAAGGGTTATTGTGTTGCTCGTTAAAACATCAAAGCTTGCCTTCAAGATTTGTTTTATCAGGTATTATGAGAACAAAAGGGTTGTTCAAAATAATTGCCGTAATCCATAAAAGATGGATGATTCACAAATCTCGTTGGAGAAGTCACATCCATAAAACTAGTGCTAAAAATGTCGAAAGACAAATTGATTGAAAGATCACTTAGGAAGTGACATCGCAGTTTAAATTATATTGGAAAGAAAACATGAAGAAACTCCATACGGATGGAATTTTGGAGTCTATTTGATTTTGATCAAATGACGCTTGTGAAACTTTCCTAGAGATAATTAAAACTTCGTTCATAGGCCGAAAGGGAACGAATGACTAGCTTATTGGAACTTGTACATATTGTTGTATGAAATCCATTATGTGTAGTCAAGAGCGATGGATTTCAACTTCATATGCTTTCTCCGAAAATTTGAGTGAATATATGAATATTTACTTAATAAGGATGAAGTATGAAACATTTGAAAAGTTCAAAGACTTTCAAGATGAAGTGCAAAATCATTGTAACAAGAATATAAACAGTTTATGATAAAGATCATAAAGGAAGATATTTGAGTTACAGAGTTTAGCATAATACCTAAGATTAAAAGCTTTAGAGATTACCGTTTTTCCACTGAAAAGAGCTCCATCATAATCCGTTGAAATGACACCGTATAAAGTTATGGTTTGGGATAAAACCCAAGTAGTCCTTTCTTAAACATTGGTATGCTATGCATAAGAAAGATGTGTGCAACCAAAGTCGGATGAACCTGTCTTTGTATAACTGTTAAGTATTCCTCCATAAACACCGGAGACAAAAGTGTTTGTTGCTTAGAACGTCAAGTTTCTTTGAGAAGGAATTTTTCGTGAAAAGTTAAGTGGGAGGACAATAGAACTTTGATAAGGTTAAAAGAACCTTAGCTATATGTGCAGAGTTGCGCAGCACCGAAAAGTGTTCCGGAGGCAGCAACAAAGCTCATGGCTCACGTACTTGAAAGGTTGTGGTCACGGAGATCCAAGTTCCTATTGAAACAAGTAGGTCGGATAAACAATCAAATACCAAGATTTGAGGGTTGAATCATTATTTGAGAATAATGAACCGACTACATGCAAAGAAGCGATGATGGGCCCTGACTCCGTCAAATGGCTTGAAGCCATAAAATCCGTGATAGTTCCATACACGAGAAATCAAGTTTTGAACTTGAAGGACCCTCGAGAAAGGTGTAAGACCTTACAGTTGTGTTTGGATCTATAAATAAACAGACATGGATGTTGCACATCTATGAAATAGTCGACATGTTGGGAAAGAGTTCACAACAACGTTCAAAAGTTGACTATGACAAGATCTGATCTTTCATAGCGATATTTAGTCTAGATGGATTAGTGTAGCAACCACTACATATAATTTTAGTATATGGTAGTTGAATAAACAAAACAAGTTCTTCTAATAGAAGGGTTACCTAGGACGTGTGCATGACACAGTCCAAAGGGTTTTGTTAAAATTCAAGGGATGCTAAAAACATATGCAAACTTCAATGGTTGAAGTAAGCATAGCGGAGTTGGAATCTTCACTGTGATGAAACTGTTAAAGGAGTTTAAAAGTTCATCAGAGACGATGGAGATGCTTGCATTTGCAAGAAATTAAGTGGGAGCGCTAAGACATGTTTCTAATACATTATGTGGAAGACATATTGTTGATTGGAAATAATGTATCTTTTATTAACACATATTAAGAATTTCATCCCGATGAAAGACTTAGGCAAAACCCAAATATTTGGCATCAATAGACGCTAATATGGTTGTGCCAGAAGTACATAGACAAGATATTGAATGAGTTCAATATAGAAACTACAAGAGAGGTTCTTGTCACACAGAAAGGATTGAATAAGTTCAATGTTGATGATATATTCAAGTGTATTGACATTTGGTAAAGTGAAGCAAATAATCAAGTATAGATTGATACTTGATGTATGAAATCACAAAGAGTATTTATATCAATCATACTGTGATATGTACAAATCCAGATATGTCCTATGCTCTAAATGTTGTGAGCATATACCAGAATGATTCGTAAGATGATCATTGGACAATAGTAAGGATATTCTTATGATCTTTTGAAAGAACTAAGAGTATAATATTTGTAGAAGTGACAAATAGATGGTTAGTTCATTGTAAAAGTATTACATTGATACTAGCTTTGTCACAAAGTACAAATTAAGTTTATCTCAATCTAAACTAAGGGTGGCACAATATAATGGAAAGTGAGTTCCATAATGGATTTGGATGATTTCCAAAGTTAAGACATTGTGACAGATACTACAACAAAAGGCTAAGTATATGACTGCTATTATAGCAGCAAAAGAGGGCATTTGTGTCAAGAAGTTTGTTATCAAACTAGGTGTAGTTCACAGTGGGATAATACTATGAAGATATATTGTGCGACAATATTATCAACATGTTTTAACCCCAAAGAGCTAAAGGTCACACTGAAAGACCAAATTTTTACAAAGCCATCTCATTAGAGAATGAGTGATGCGTAGAGACGCAAAGACATGCAATTACACACGGACCTGGAAGTGTCAGATCCGGAGATCAGTTGACCACTAGCAATCGCGTACATACAACACCGGAAAGCCATATGTGTTATATACACAAAGGTTCGAAACTAGATTATTGACTCTAGTGCAAGTGGGAGACTGTTGGAGATATGCCCAAGAGGCAATAATAAAGTGGTTATTATCATATCTTCACACTTATGATAAATGTTTACATACCATGCTATAATTGTATTAACCGGAAACATTAATACTTGTGTGATTTGTAAACTAAAATAAGAGTCCCTAGTAAAGCCTCTTGTTAAACTAGCTTGTTGGTTAATATATGATCATGGTTTCCTGATCATGAACATAGAGATGTTATTAACAACAGGATCATATCATTAGGAGAATGATGTGATGGACATACTCCTATAGATAAGCGTAGCACAAAGATCAAGTCATTTCAATAGTTCAATTGCTATATGCTTTCTGATACATAGTAACCTAATTCCTTCGACCATGAGATCATGCATATCACCTTTACCGGATGGATGCTTTGATGACATCAAACACCACACCGTAACTGGGTGGCTATAAAGGTGTCATTGAGTGTTCGGAAAGTATTGGTTGAAACACATGGATCAAGAGTGGGATTTGTCCATCCATATGACAGATAGATATACTCTGGACCCTCTCGGTGGAATGTCATCCAATTAGCTTGCAAGCATGTGACTAAGTCACAAGGGATCACATATCACGGGAACGAGAAAAGAGTACTTATCGGTAACGAGGTTGAACTAGGTATGCAGAGATACCGACGATCATAACCTCGGATAAGTAAACTATCGTGAGACAAAGGGAAATTGGTATCGTATGTAAGTGGTTCATTCGATCGCAAAGTAATCGTAGAAATATGTGGGAGCCATATGAATTTCCAGATTCCTCTATTGGTTATTGTTCGGAGAAGTGTCTCGATCATGTCCGCATAATTCACGAACCGTAGGGAGACACACTTAAGGATTCGACGTTGTTTGAGTAGTTATGGTATTATGAGAAAGAGACCGAATGTTGTTCGGAGTCTCGGATGGGATCCAGGATATCACGAGGTGATCCGGAATGGTTCGGAGAATAAGATTCATATAAGGAAAGTCCCGTTTCGGAGTTCGGGAATGATTCCGGTGTTTTCATCGGGAATGTTCTAGAAGGGTCCGGATTGTCCGGCACTCCGGGGGGGGGAGGGTACATGAGTGTGTCATTGAATGATTGCATCATGTACTAAGTGTTCTTGCTGTTCCAAAAACATGAAAGTCAAATTGCCAGTTTGAAAGTCAAACGGCTAAAACAGGAAACTGTGGAAAACAGGAAACTGTGGGAAACAGGAAACTGTGGGAAACAAGCAAGAGGAGGTTGAAACCAACTTGGAGGAGGAGTTCCTCTCCTCCTTGGCCGGCGCCCAGCCCTAGGCCGAGTTGGGGAGGGACTCCCTCCCTCCCTGGCGCGCCTAGCCCCTCCACCTATAAAAGGAGGGGCAGGGCTCCTCCTTGAGACACACAAGTTTCTACCTCTAATCTCCGGTTTAGAGCCGTTTGGTTTAGAGCTTCTAATTGCTTTAGCCTGCGGTTTAGAGCCTTCTAATTGGTGTGTCTAATCTCTAGACCACTAATAGCCCTCTCTCATAATCCACCATACTCGCTCCGGCTTAAGGCGAAGCCCTGCGAGATCTCCCCTCTACTTCCGGTACCACGCCGTTGTGCTGCCGGAATCGCGAGGAGAGTGCTACAACCTCCGCTGCCTGCTGGAACAAGGGAGAGGAAGGTCTTCGTCGAGTACCGAACGTGTGACCGACTGTGGGAGCGCTGCCGGAACGTGGCGCCGGAAGGATCGTCTACGCGATCTTGAGATCGGAAAGAGTACGACTACATCACCCACGAGAATCTGCTCTCGTTAACCGCTTTGGAATCTTCGAGGGTAAGTTATTCCATCGACTCGTTGCTACAATCTAGTAGATAGATCTTGGCTTGTTTGTTTGTATGCGATAGAATTTTTTTGTTTTCCATGCTACGAACCCCTACAGGAACGCCAAGTTCTCCACTTTGAACGCCATGACCGTCTACACGGACCCGAAGACCACGGATGCGACAAGATCGACACTGACCAGGGCGAGTCTGATGCGCCCCCGACACCGAACCAAGTTCTTCTTCTCGGATGCGACAAGATCTACCTCCGTTGTCCGAGACCGATCCCGTCGAACCCTGAACCCTGAGACCGAACCCCGAACCCCGGAACCCCAAAATCTGCCGAACCCTAATGTGTGAACCTTTTCCCGAGCCCCTATTTTATAAATGCTTTATATAAAACTTGTCGCATATTAAATTTATCATGCATGCACATTTGTCATGTGGTTTGGGGGCCTTATGCCGGTTCACCATATAATTAAATATGGGGCCCATATGTGGGCAAATCTAGTCTTATATTGGCCCCATTTAAACTTGTGCATCAAACTGTTGTCATATTTTGCCTTGTTAAGACAACATTTAAATTGCGGGGTAGTTAAATAACTAGAACCATATATTTAATTGTCGGGACCCCGGTTCCGCTTAATATGGCCTAATTGCACCACATCTTTACCATGACATGCATCATACATGCATCATGCTCGATCTTTTGCCGTAGTATTAAATAGTGCATCCGGTGTTTATTCTAGTGTTTTGCTTCTTCGCGGATAAGGCCGTTGAGTTGATGTGAGCGTCGACCCGATCTTCGGATGAACCTTCGGCAATGTTTTCAGGCGAGCATCTCCCCCTTTCTACCTATCTTACTTTTATAGTATTTATTCCCTCCTGTTGATCTATTGCTATCTGTGTTGCGATGCTCTAGTTTTCGTACCCGTGATATCCCTTGCAGCCTTATATTGCCTTGGACACATCCTATTACCTGTTGTTTGGTAGATAGTTGGACCTGCGCGTCGTAGTCGCTTGCTCAAGTGCTGTTGCGTGTCGTCAAGTACCACAGTTGTTGGAGTATTGCCGCATGTTTAATGCTGGAGAAGATCAAGGCTTTAATTATCGTTTAATTGAATTACTGTTTAATAACTAAAATTGAAGTAGGTAAGCAGAGGCACAGGTGGGCATTAGATGTTATTTGGTTGTTGACCGTCCACTTGTGTCCCGTAGGACCCCGAGTTCTTGACACCTGTTCCGAGATCAAGCGCGCTAACCACATGTGGGATGTATGGGCACCCCTTCGATTTAGTACCTGATTTCAAAGTACTGTACTGGGGGCCACAAGTAGTTTGGGGCTTTATTACTATTCTGTACTTATGCCATGCTTTACTGCTTTATTTAAATTGTGCGATGGATAGCACCTGTACTGTTTAGGATCGGGACACGTTTTCGCTGTGTCGACAAGCCCGAGTTTTCGGGTTCCCAGTCGTTCACAGCCGTCCACCCAAACCCTGAGTCCGTCTCGGAGACCGGCCGACTTCGTTGCGGGTAGACTTAGTGGGGTGGCCCCTCGTGCTTGCTTTGGGTCTGGGAAACGTCATGACTTAGGCCCCGCCGACATACCGATGGGTGTATGTTAATTGATCTGGCAAAAAGGGTTGAAGTGCGTGTGGATACTTTGGTGCACCCCTGCAGGGTTAAAACGTTTCGAGAAGCCGTGTCCGCGGTCATGGACGACTTGGAGCACAGTGCTTGATCATAGACAACTATAACTAAAGTTTACTGTTATAAATTGACTTGTATCCGATATGACTAGTAATCAGCTTCACTACAACGGAAGGGCTAAATATAAGTACCAACAACTGCTGGGTTTGGGATATCTCATGCTAATTGTATTTGACTAGTAAGTGTCGCAATTACAACGGAATGGTTAACTAAAACGGCCCACTGTTTATTTTATCAGGACGATTATCTACACCTGACTAGTAATTGCTGCAACAATAACTGAATAAATAAAACTGCCAACTGTGTGAGTTCCTCGGTTGACTTCCTCGTTTGGTCTCGAGGGGGAATACCAGGATGGGATTGTTTGGTGTTAGTATCAGGTTGGTTCCGGATAGGTCTTTCTTACCCCTCTCTGATAGCCGCCTGTTTTATCGAGTCTCTATAGGTTGTTTAGTGCATGCTGCGCTGCCGCTGCAGTCCACCATACCTATGTACGCGAGGACCGCCGAATTCTAGCCTCGCCGTGTACTGGCCTTAGTACTGACCGCTCTCTCTTTATCCTTTGCCCTTTGTCGGCACCCCTTTTGTTTAAGCAGGTTTTGAGATCGACGTCGTTAGCAGGGTTACCCTTCCGGCTTGGCCTGGGCAGGGTTATGGACGCCATTGGTTATTCTTCAGGGCTCTTAGCCCCATTTGCGTCTTGTCCGTAGCTGGACGCTTTATCGTTTTCAAGGTGATTTGGACCTTTGTATATTATATCTGTATTCTTGACTCATTGAGTCGCTGTTGTATATATATCTGTTCTGTGGGTCCCATCGAGGACTGTTGTGTAATGTTATTACTTCGTTTTCCACCCGCACGAAAGTGCCTGGTGGGCACCTTTGAATCGTTTCTATGCGGGTTTGGCAGGAAGCGCTGAAACTTGCATAGGGCCGATTCTGAGGGTGTTACAATTACAGAGCTCGGTGTGGTTCCAAGTGCGCTGGACCCAATGTCTATCTATTGTGATAACATGGGCGCCATAGCCAATGCGCAAGAACCAATGTCACAAGAAGCTGAAGCATATCAAGCTACATTTTCACGCTATTCGAGAGCATGTCCAAGATGGTGACATAAAGATTTTCAAAGTACACACAGATCTGAATGTGGCGGATCCGTTGACTAAACCTCTCCCGAGGGCAAAACATGACCAGCACCAAACTGCCATGGGTGTTCGGTATATTACCATGTAATCTAGATTAGTTGACTCTAGTGCAAGTGGGAGACTGTTGGAGATATGCCCTAGAGGCAATAATAAATGTAGTTATTATTATATCATTGTGTTTATGATAAATGTTTACATTCATGCCATAACAGTATTAACCGGAAACATTAATACTTGTGTGATTTGTAAACTAAATTAGAGTCCCTAGTAAATCCTCTTTTATAATACTAGCTTGTTGGTTAATAGATGATCGTGGTTTCTCGATCATGAACATTGAGATGTTATTAACAACGAGATCATATCATTAGGAGAATGGTGTGATGGACATACTCCTATAGATAAGCGTAGCATAAAGATCAAGTCATTCAATAGTTTGTTTGCTATAAGCTTTGTGATACACAATAACCTGATTCCTTCGACCATGAGATCATGCTAATGACCATCACCGGAAGGATGCTTTGATGACATCAAACACCACACCGTAACTGGGTGGCTATAAAGGTGGCATTGAGTGTTCGGAAAGTATTAGTTGAGACACATGGATCAAGAGTGGGATTTGTCCATCCATATGACGGATAGATATACTCTGGACCCTCTCGGTGAAATGTCATCCAATTAGCTTGCAAGTATGTGACTGGCTCACAAGGGATCACATATCATGGGAACGATATAAGAGTACTTATCAGTAACGAGGTTGAACTAGGTATGCAGAGATACCGACGATCATAACCTTGGATAAGTAAACTATCGTGAGACAAAGGGAAATTGGTATCGTATGTAAGTGGTTCATTCGATCACAAAGTAATCGTAGAAATATGTGGGAGCCATATGAATTTCCAGATTCCTCTATTGGTTATTGTTCGGAGAAGTGTCTCGATCATGTCCGCATAATTCACGAACCGTAGGGGGACACACTTAAGGATTCGACGTTGTTTGAGTAGTTATGGAATGATGAGTAAGAGACCGAATGTTGTTCAAAGTCTCGTATGGGATCCGGGATATCATGAGGAGATCCGGAATGGTCCGGAGAATAAGATTCATATAAGGAAAGTTCTGTTTCGGGGTTGGAGAATGGTTCCGGTGTTTTCATTGGGAATGTTCTAGAAGGTTCTGGAATGTCCGGCACTCCGGAGGGGAAGGGTACATGAATGTGTCATAACAAGTTGGAATACTAGGTGTCATCGCTGAACAAAATAAAGGGTTTAATCAAATCCTAGTTTGAAAAGTCAAACGCCAATTTGAAAAGGCAAACGGCTATTTTGTGAGGTGGAGGGGAAGTAGGAAACCTACTTGGGGAGGAGTTCCCTCCCTCCACCGCCGGCCCACACAACACCTCCACCTCTAAACCCTAACCCTGGCCGCCGCCGCCCTCCATAGCCGCCGCCTAGGGCAACTCGCCGCCGCCGCCTAGGGCAAACCCTAGCCGCCGGCCTTGCCCCCTCCTTGGTGCGTCTAAACCCTAGATCGCCAAGGATCTCTCTCATAGTCCACCATACTCGCTCCGGCTTAAGGCGAAGCCCTGCGAGATCTCCCCTCTACTTCCGGTACCACGCCGTTGTGCTGCCGGAATCGCGAGGAGAGTGCTACAACCTCCGCTGCCTGCTGGAACAAGGGAGAGGAAGGTCTTCGTCGAGTACCGAACGTGTGACCGACTGCGGAAGCGCTGCCGGAACGCAGCGCCGGAAGGATCGTCTACGCGATCTTGAGATCGGAAAGAGTACGACTACATCACCCACGAGAATCTGCTCTCGTTAAACACTTTGGAATCTTCGAGGGTGAGTTATTCCATCGACTCGTTGCTACAATCTAGTAGATAGATCTTGGCTTGTTTGTTTGTATGCGGTAGAAATTTTTTGTTTTCCATGCTACGAAACCCTACACTTATGACCCTACCGGGGGTTATCCCCCCGACAGTCACCAAAGTCACACCCCGGTGGCCTTCCCTACCCCCGATACCACTGGAGATGGCCGTGGTGGCGGCAAGCCTAGCACCGAAGGGGCCGGGGTTGCAGTTCGTGGCGCCAGATCCCTAGTGGCGGCTAGGGACGATGCCGGTGGTGATCGGCTAAGCGTGGCGGCTGGGGCGACGCCCCCGGTCGTGCGACAACGACAGATTTCCCTTGGACATGGCTACCAATGGGGTGGTGTTTGTCTGGGCGCGGCGACGGCTTTCCCTTGGGCATCCGCGCATGGGGTGGAGGCTATGGTCGCAGGTCTAGGCTGCCGTCTAGGTCCGCCATCGGCGCGACCGTCAGTCCCCTGTGGTGCGCGGGGAGGCGGTGCGGTGCATCTTGCTTGGGCCTAAGTGGACCGATGGGCGCACATGGTTCTTGCGCAGGCTTGCATCCTCTTCCGCCAGAGGGGGTCGGCGGGCAGGCGGCGACGTGGGGCCTGCCGATCTTCCCAATAAAGGGGACGATCCTTGGGTTCTTCTCGCGCCAAGACGATGTTCTGCTTTATGCCGACCCTCTTTGATCTAGTCGGTGACAAGTTCCTGAAGGCTCCACCGGTGAGTTTGCTGGATCATATGGAATTTGGTCGTGGGCACCCAATATTCCTGTCTATGTGGCTGAGGGTGTACCGCAAAGCTTCACTGTCTCTATTGCCATCAGGGACATGTCGGTTTTCAATTTCCATGGAGAAAACAGCGGGAGAGAATGTCAGCTGAAAGGTCTAAGGCTAGTAAAGGCGGACAATGTCTATTGCGACGAGAACCTTGCTTGGTGGATCTTGACTTGGTGCAGCGCCATCAGCAAGCGGGGGCGGCAGCACAAGAGAAGTACTACAATGTTTTATCTTTTTTGAATAAAAATTCAATGTCTGGCCTTGATTTGCTGTCTAATATGTCTTTGTTAAAGATATTATATTTTGAGCGTGGATTTTTTTAAAAATAGAGTTGTAATGTCGTTAGATATTTCGTTGCAGATTATAATTGACACGATATCAATATATTCATTTTGCCAGTAAAATAAACCCTACTTCCTTCATTTTAAAATATAAAATATTTTAGGTTTATAAAAAAATATATTTAAACTTTTTTAATACGTAGATTCACTTTAAATCTAAATAAACGTACGTACCGAAAAAAGTCAATATTTTGAAACGGAACGAGTACTTTTCACCCGCAATTGGCAACGCGAAGCAAACGTTCCTATAGTATATGCGAGACGGCGTCCCGTGGCGGAGGAACCGAGAGAGATGGAGAAACTGGCCGTCTACATCAGACAACGGACGCGAGACGAGATTTCCTGGGGCCAGCTCACAGACTCCCACGGTGCCCGCTCCCCAATCGGCCGTCAGGTCAGGGCCAGCCCATCCGACGGCGCGGCCGGCACCGCAAGCACCTGTCCCCACACGCGCGCGTTCCCGTGCGTCCGCCGCGCTTCTAGAATCCTCCCGACTCCCCGCCCCGTCTCGTCGTCGCCTACCTCGCTCACTCCCCCCTAAACCCACCTCCACCATTTCCTCCCCCTTTATAAACCCTAGCGCCCCCCTTATCCGTTCCGTCCCGTTCTTCCCAGACAACATCGCATCGGAGCCAAACCGCCCCAACAGCAGCGAACGCAACACACTCGGTGCCGCTATCGGCTCAGTCAGTACCGTCCGTGTCCCATGGCGCCCGCTCTGAGCAGGACCCTCGCCCTGGGGGCGTCGTCCGTGGCGGCGCTGCGGCCGAGCCCGTCGCGGGGCCTGCCTCGGGGCGCGCTCGTGCCGCAGGGGAGGAGGTGCGCCAGAGGAGTCAGGTGGGATGCGGGGCGGGGCGAGAGGGTGGTCGGGGCGAGGTGCGTCTCCGCCGTCGCCGAGAAGGCCGCCGCGGAGGAGGAGGAGGCGGCCGGCGAGAAGTTCGAGTACCAGGCCGAGGTGGGTGGAACAGTTCCAATTCTTATGCCCCGTGGTCGAGTTCTGGATCGGGATGTATCTGTGAGGCGACATTAACGGGCTTCTGTTGCGATTAGTCTGTACTGTAGTACTGAAATGCTGCGTTTAGCGGTGGCAGAATTCGTGGTTCAGTTACAGCTTACAGGACATGAAACTGTTGTGAATTCGTGTGTAGATTATTTACAGTTCCAGGATTGGGTGTTTATTCAGTGCCTCTCTGTCTGTTCTGCAGGTTAGCCGGTTGATGGACTTGATTGTCCATAGCTTGTACAGCCACAAGGAAGTGTTCCTTCGGGAGCTTGTCAGGTTAGTCTTCTGCTCAAGATGTATAATAATAATCAAATTATCCTTAATTCCCAAATTAGAATCGCTGTTCACTATATCATGTGGATATGTTTTATGTTTTCACCCAGTAATGCGAGTGATGCACTGGATAAGCTGAGATTTCTCAGTGTAACTGACCCATCTATGCTGGCTGATGGTTCTGAGATGGAAATAAGGATTAAACCTGACCCGGAGGCTGGCACAATAACTATCACGTATGTTCTTGTTCTCCATCAACTTGGCTGTTTAACCATCAACTGTGATGGAAGTCTATATTCAGTATCATTGTTTTGGATTTTGCAGTGATAGCGGCATTGGGATGACAAAGGACGAACTCAAGGACTGCCTTGGAACTATTGCGCAAAGTGGCACCTCCAAATTTTTGAAGGCTCTGAAGGTACACACTTTCTTCCGCATCTAGACTTATCAGTTTGTGTTCTCTGACGATCTTGTTTCCTTCATCGTTGCTATGATGCCAATATTTTCTGCTTATTTATCAGGAGAACAAAGAGCTTGGTGCAGATAATGGACTTATTGGTCAATTTGGTGTTGGATTTTATTCGGCTTTTCTTGTTGCAGAAAAGGTATGCAATATCTCTTGGATGATACCACCATTGTACATGAATCTCCCACACCTTCATTTTTACATTTGATTTGCAAGCCAAGAATAGTCTTCAGACTTGTGGTTATTTTGTGACCTTGCAGATTGTGGTGTCCACCAAGAGTCCCAAGGTAGATAAGCAGTATGTATGGGAAGCTGAGGCTGACAGTAGCTCGTATGTTATCAAGGAAGAGACTGATCCTGAGAAAATGCTGACACGTGGAACACAGATTACTCTGTTCTTAAGAGTATGAAGCTTGTACTGACCTATTCTATACAACCTTTTTTCACCTAACACAAGTCTTAACTATAATATTTTTGATTCCTTAGGAGGAGGATAAGTATGAATTTGCTGACCCTACGAGGATTCAAGGTCTAGTTAAGAACTACTCGCAGTTTGTTTCCTTCCCTATTTTTACATGGCAGGAGAAATCAAGAACTGTTGAGGTAGGATTTTAGTATGCCCTGTTATAAACTTCCAATCCTACTAAGTTTCGTTGGAATTGATATATATTTCTTCTCTTCTTTGCACTTGATACATCCTCTAAATAGGTTGAAGAGGAGGAGTCAAAAGAAGGTGAAGAGGCAACAGAGGTTAGTTTTCTGTGCATTTGGTTGCTTCAGTGTTCAAATTCACTCATATTACAATATATGTAGATAACCCTCCGTTTCTGTAGGGCGAGAAGGAGAAAAAGAAGAAAACTATCACTGAGAAGTACTGGGATTGGGAATTGGCAAATGAAACAAAGCCAATATGGGTATGTTTGCACCCAATATATTTGTGTCCTTAGCCTTATCATTGGTACATATAGTGCAACTGCCATGTGGAACATTCATCTTACCTTACGGTTTTGGTTGTTTATGGGCTATATGTTGGATTGTTGGGAGAAACAGAAGCTGAAACATATTTTCTTGTCATGTAGATGAGAAATCCAAAGGAAGTTGAGAAAACTGAGTACAATGAATTCTACAAGAAGACATTTAATGAGTTTTTGGACCCTCTAGCTCATGCACACTTCACAACAGAGGTGTGTAGACTTATTCCAAACTTACCCTCTGTTATGCCAACCCACATTAAATATTCTGACAAGACATCTGTTCCAAATAGGGTGAGGTGGAATTTAGGAGTGTTCTCTACATCCCAGGAATGGCACCACTTAGCAACGAGGAGATAATGAACCCTAAGACCAAAAATATCCGATTGTATGTCAAGAGAGTTTTCATTTCAGATGACTTCGATGGCGAGCTGGTATGTTGCCACAATTTCTTTAATTATATTTCCTGATGTTAGAGCTAGACATTACTTCTTTGGTTACTATGATTACAATGTTGTATTGGGCTGAAATTTAGGGTTCTCTCTGCAGTTTCCCAGGTATTTGAGCTTTGTGAAAGGTGTTGTTGACTCAAATGATCTCCCTCTCAATGTTTCTCGTGAGATTCTCCAAGAAAGCCGTATTGTAAGTTACTGGAAAGCATTTATGAGTTATGACTTAATATGCAGTCAGTTTTCTTAATTATGCGGTTATTGAAACTAATGATCGCCATCATTATGTTCCAGGTCAGGATCATGCGCAAGAGACTTGTTAGGAAGACTTTTGATATGATTCAGGATATTGCTGACAAGGATGAGAAAGAGGTAAGACTGTGGCTTTCTTTTCTTCCCCATTATTGTTACATTGAGCTTGTTTTGAAGCTTGGTGACCCTCGTGCTGCAGGACTACAAGAAATTTTGGGAGAGCTTTGGGAAGTTTATGAAACTTGGTTGCATTGAGGACTCGGGAAATCAGAAGCGCCTTGCTCCCTTGCTGCGGTTTCACTCCTCCAAAAACGAAACAGATTTGATAAGTCTGGATCAGTATGTGGAGAATATGCCTGAAAGCCAAAAGGCAATATATTATATTGCTACAGATAGTCTCCAGAGTGCAAAGACTGCTCCTTTCTTGGAAAAGCTGGTTCAGAAAGATATTGAAGTATGAGCTTATCTTATTGTTGATCATAGAATCGATTTTCTGTGGTGCTAAAGTTTAGCTTATACTGACACTATTTTCTTATCTTAGGTACTCTACCTTATCGAACCGATTGATGAAGTAGCTATTCAGAATTTGCAGACATACAAAGAGAAAAAGTTTGTTGATATCAGCAAAGAAGACCTAGAGTTGGGTAAGTAAACCTGAAAATTTTGTCTGATTGGTTGCAAACTTTTGGAGTTCTTGCATTTGGTAATTAACATTGTTGACTGTTGCAGGTGATGAAGACGAGGACAACGAAAAAGAAAGCAAGCAGGAATACACTCTTCTCTGTGACTGGATTAAGCAGCAGCTCGGTGATAAGGTTGCCAAGGTCCAAATTTCAAAGCGACTCAGCTCTTCGCCATGTGTTCTTGTATCTGGCAAGTTTGGTTGGTCAGCCAACATGGAAAGGTAGCATGGTGGCTCACATCACTTAAACAAACACACCATTTGCTAAAGTAATTATGTAGTTGTTTTCCTAACACTTCTTCAACTTGACAGGCTCATGAAAGCGCAAACGCTCGGTGACACATCAAGCTTGGAGTTCATGAGAGGAAGAAGAATATTTGAAATCAACCCCGACCACCCTATTGTCAAGGACTTGAGTGTAAGATAGCCACAATAATCTGTTCTGGCAAATGTTACCTACTGTGTATTGGTGTCCATTCACTCATTATGTATCACCAATTACTACAGGCTGCTTGCAAGAACGAGCCTGAAAGTACTGAAGCCAAGAGGGCAGTTGAGTTGCTGTATGAGACTGCTCTGATCTCCAGTGGATATACTGTAAGTACAATAGAACTGTGCTCGTGTTCATGGTCTGTGGTAATAGTTTTAGTTTGTAACCTAATGATTGTTACTTGGGTTGTCTAGCCTGAGAGTCCAGCGGAGTTAGGTGGCAAGATCTACGAGATGATGACGATTGCCCTTGGCGGGAGATGGGGAAGATCGGACTCCGGGGATGCTGAAGCAACCACCAGCGAGACCAATGTTGAGATCGACTCTTCTGAAGCTACAATGACGGAGGTTGTTGAACCATCTGAAGTGAGGACTGAGAGTGATCCATGGAGAGATTAGGTCTTCTGTAGCCTTGCGTATTCCTTTTTTTTTAATACACTGGAGGTGGATGAGCAAAACAGAAGCATCACGGAGCTAGATTAATGATAAATTGAGGGAAGGAATGTCTTCGGTAATGACATTGATCTTTCAAAATAAATTTTGTAGGGGTGTTTACGTGTCCGTCAAATTAAATTGGCTTGTATATGATTCATGCAGTTTTGCATTATCTAGTTTGTTTCTGGAATACTGGTTTGCAAACGCAAAACTTTTGCAGTTTCGATAGTAGACTAACATGTTACCCCGTGTAATAACTTGTCAAGTGCGTTGGATTCGTGAATGTAGAGGCCCCAACCTCCTTGATTTACTAGCGTCACTGGATGCGCTGTCTGAGTTGTTCTTCAGGAATTCGTATGGCGGGTTGGACCAGCAATTGGTGGTAACAGCACGGTCACGGCTGGGTTTGCACAGGTGCAGTTTAAATTCCTTTTGAACTAGCCGGACCACCGCTGCAGAATCAGTTCGTGATCTGCCAGCATTGACTCAGCGAGCCATCAATCTGTTCCAGGCGATGTGCATGCCGGTGACAACTGCGTCGCAGGGCGTCGCTCATTGCGGCGACGACGATGCGCCACGAGTCGGCCGCCGCCTCGCCCAGGTTCTCGACGCCCCTCGTCCCCAGATCCAGTGTATAAAACAAAAAAGGCAAAAAAAATGGAAGGCTGCAGAAGTACCTAATCTCTCCATGGAGTTTATAGCATAAAACCATCACATTTGTGTAAATTTTTCGAAAAACCACCAGTTTACGTTTGAATCGCAAAAAACCACCACACCACTGCTGATTTTTTGCAATATACACTAAAATGAAATTGACAACAAATTGACAATGATTATGACCAGGAGGGCCCACTCTCTAGGCTGATGTGGACTGGGACCCACCTGTCAGCCCAAATAAGGAAATAAAAAATCTCTTTATCCCTGGCTACCCCATCCCGTTGACCACACGGTGGCAACCACCACCCCTCTCCGGCAAAGTCGCCGGCGACCTCACCGCCGCCACCCCTTAGAGGGTTGCGTCCACGACCATCGACCGACGAACTGGGGGGCTGGGCGGGGCGACGCTGGGGGCTAGGCGGGGCGGCGCGGCTGGGGGCTGGCGAGGCGGCGCAGCTAGGGGGGCTGGGCGCGGAGGCGTGCGGCGGTGCCACGGGACTGGCGGCACAGGGCGGCGCGACTGGGGGCTAGGCGAGGCGGCGCGGCTGAGAGCTGTGTGGGCGGCTTGGGGATGGGCAGGGCGGCGCAATGGCGCGGGGCGGGCGAGCTCTTGCGCTGGGCGGGGCGGGCGAGCTCCGGTGGCGAGATCCGGCGAGCCACGTGTGAGGCATGCGATGCTCCGACGAGGGATGACGCAGCACGGGGCGGGGTTGCGAGCTCCGGCGAGGGATAGGACGGCGCGGGGCGGAGGCATATGCCGGTGAGGTACTGCGCCGGCAGGGTGGCCAGTGGGTGGCCGGAGGGGATGCGGTGCGGTGGCCGGCGGCGGGAGTCTAGGCCGCCGACGCCGGAGCCATGGTCGATAGGGGCTCGTGGTCAACCCTGGCAACTCCCGATTCCTTTTTTTTTTGTTTTTTTAGAATATCTAGATTTTCTTAAATGGTCTGACAAGCGGATCCAGTCCATCTCGTCATTTTGGCTCTGCCAAGTGGGCCCTCTTGGTCATAATCGCTGTCAATTTGTTGTCAATTTCATTTTAGTGTACATTGCAAAAAATCAGCAATAGGGTGGTGGTTTTTTGCTATTCAAACGTAAACTGGTGGTTTTTCGAAATTTTTGCACAAATGTGATGGTTTTATGCTATAAACTCCTCTCCATGGATCAACCTTGCTTCAGCAGCAGGAATCAAAGCATGCAGGTTACAGCGCTGAAGCAATGTGTGCCAGGCCTCCCTTGCATAGACGCATCCCAAGTCTGTATGGTCTGCCGTCTCAAGCTCTCGGTCGCATAGAGGGCAAGCATCCGGTCAGCAGTCCACAGCCCACACTGCATATCCTCTGGGAGCGGATACGTGGCGATATTGACATGCCCGTGCTGTCAAGTCCACGTCGCTCCAGCATGAACTCAGACGATGGAGAAATTCGCCGGCCTGACAGCACAACTGTTGCTTCCACGGCACCATCAGGCCTAGCGTCGGCGAGGAGAATGGCAAGCTCCGTGAAGGCCGAAGAAGGGGAGATGAGCAGAACACGCGGCTTCTTGCAGCAGCGCCAGTTTTTCTTGCTTATGGACGCTCGGAAGACCGGCTCGTGTTGTGGTTTAGTGTGTGTGATCAGGATTCAGGAGACACGTTACTTCGGGCTATAAGAAGGGCAAGATCGATGTTGGACTTGCCTCTTATCTTCCTGATCGTATATCGGGGGAGTTTAGGGGTACAATAACAATAGTATGTGTCCCTTGAATTAGATTGGATTTCCCAGATTCACATGGAAACTAATTAGCACACAAGTATGTAGGTGTAGCACTAGATATCTTCTCTACTGCCAGGCATAAGAGCACTGCACATAAGAGCACCGCACAAATAGCAGAAAGAATATATCTTGTTTCAACAAAAAAGAAGATGAATGTCGCCATGGACATCCATCGAATGCTTCCTGTTTGTAATAGCTCAACGAGGCAGTATCTCTAGCCTGCAAATTGTTGTCAAATGCAATCCGCTTTCACCCTTTCTAAAGCTCTTGCATACATTCTCCTTAACATGGCATCTCACTTGCTAGTCCTTGCGGAGAAGTCCTGGTTTTAGAGGGAAAGGGTTCTTAGATATGACAACATAAAAGAAAGTACTAAACTGAAACAAACCAAGGAATATAATGCATGTGTTTGCAAGCCTCTCTTTTATTACAAGAAATACTTACTAAATGGGAATGAGGATTTGAACTCACCATAATACAAAGTTTTACTCCCTCCATCCTAAAAAAGATGTCTTAGATTTGGTAAAATTTGGATGTATCTACACACTAAAATATGTCTAGATTCATTCAAATTTAAACAAATTTGCGACATCCTTTTTAGGACGGAGGGAGTACATGAATACAACATAAACATCTACTTTCGGACAATCACTAAAAGTCATTATGCTGAAAAGATGTGCGTCCAACTTGACTGAAATGCTCAAAGTCAAGTCTTATTTGCAAAACTACACAAAGATGTTTCTGCAGTTATCTGATATTTAAACTTGTATTTGCAGTTCAAGATCAGAAATTTTAGCGGGCATAAAAATTAGCATGTCAGGCCATCTGTATTCATATATGTTATCAGTTTATCGCAGACATTTAGTATTTATCTGTCAATTATATGTTATGCAAGACATCAGAAATAAAATGTGGATTTAATAAGTTTGGTTTGTTAGTACAAGCCAGACGTTATAAGCTGCCACTAGCTAGAAACCTATCATTATTTAATTATGAGAGACTTGTACATGAGTGATGCATGAGGGGCAAGCATAACAGGGGCCCGTCATTACAAAAACTGACACTGGGTATGTGACAGTGACACCAAGTATCACGTCATTGTCATAGGAGCCACAATCGCTGAAGCACCACATTCTAGTGAAACTACGGTATCACTAGGGCTTTGCATTTGTGGGTACAGTTGGTTGTGCCACCAACCACCCAGGTTTCAACCCCACATCTCTCTGTCAAAGAAAATTGCCTTTGGTCTTGTTTTTATTTTAGCTAAGCTAGCACCTTCCCAACTATTTGTACATAGCATCGGAGTTCAGTCCACAACAGTTTTCATGTTTCCAGTTAGTCTATACATGCGTTTCCCATGCAGTGTATGCCTCAGCTGTCCATGCCTAAGTCGATGTAAGAGCCTGGTTTGGCTAGTGTGTTAGCCACGTGGGAACACAGCGTCAGTTATTACACTTCAGTTGCAAACTGAAACATAATTACAGATTGGGTCATTACGAATATGATGATGGCAAAACAACATTTTTGGGGTCTAATTTAGTAAAATCAGCAATTGTATGACCCAAAGTTCCTAAACATGAGTTGTTTGTGAGATAAAACACAAAAATTTAAACGTTCAGGCACTATGGTCAATTTACTACAGGAATCGCAGCTATTCCACCTAAAATGGCACCAGACATGACAACATTGTGACATTGCCTACCAACAAAACACAAATTTAACATGTTGTCTCATGCACTCTCAGCTGAACGTACAGACCAATCAAGATTCTACCTGACTTGTTTACTTCTTTAATTTTTTATGAATAGCTTATATCCATCAAGAAGCAATATGACTACAATATAAAGGGCAGAAATTAAAGTAACTTGGCCACATCAGCATTCAGAACCGTCTGCCAAAGTAGAATGATAATGCACACTTAACAAAAAAAACTAACACCTGTACCAAATCGCAATGTCCTACGCAAGCCAAATAAGTAACTAAATATGGAGGCCAAGCTTAGAGCATCTCCACTCGCCTACCCAGGACGCCAGTCCGGACGCCGAAATTCAGTCCGGACGCCGAAATTAGGCCCAGTCGCGTACCCAGGGACCTGTTTTCGTCCGGATTTCGGCGTGTTTTGGTCCGGCCTACCCAGGCCGAACCCAGGTTCCCGGGTACGCCCTGGGGATGCCGGACGCCGCAAAAAAGGGCGTGGGCCAGCTCTGTCGGCGAGACAGTCCCATTTCCACCCACTCCACTCGCTCAGACTGTCGCGAAGAGCTCTGTCGCCATGACTTCGCCGGCGGAGCTCCCCCGCGCCGAGACATGCCCACGCCTCTATCTACGCTCGCCGTCGTTGCCGCCCAGCTCCACGCCTTCGCCGCCGCCGCTTTCGTCGACCTATCCTTGCCGTAGCTGTGCTTCGGCTCCGTGCGCCCACCCCCACGCCCGCTAGGTGTTCGACATTTGGCCGGATTCGGCCATGGACTCCGACGGCGACGAGGTACTGTCCATTGACTCTGACGAGGGCGAGATACTCGCCATGGATTCCGACAACGAGGAGTTGCTCGCCGAACTCCTGGAGGAGGAGAGTGCCGAGGTCGCCGAAAGTGAAGAGCACTTGCAGATTCTCGCATCGCTCGCCCACCTGTACATGCAGATGGCGAAGCCGAAGCGTGGTGGTTCGGCGCCAGGTCGCATGAAGTGCAAGGCGAGACAGAGGATAGATGGATATTGCATGTTGTACGCCGACTACTTCGCCGACCAGCCACTCCATGGAGAGGACGTGTTTCGTCGCCGTTTCAGGATGAGCCGGAAGCTCTTCCTCACTAGTGGAAACGAGGCCTTTGGTTGAGCCTGGAAATGGGCTTTAACACCGGTTCTTCTACAAACCGGTGTTAAAGGGGGGGGGGGGCGTACCAGCGTGGCCCGTGCAGCAAAAAGGAGCCCCCCTTTAACACCGGTTCGTGGCAGGCCCCTGCACCAGTGGCCCGCGCACCCCCCCCCTTTAACACCGGTTCGTGGCTTGAACCGGTGTTAAAGGGGGAGGGGGGCTATATAAGACACCGCAGCCCACACCCCACTCTTCCATTTTTTCACTATCTCATTTTGGAGCCTAGCAAGAGGGTGTGAAGTGTGCTAGTTTGTGTTTTTTTCGTATGCACAAGAGGTGTTCGGTGAAATGCCCGAGAGCTCAAAATAAGTTTTCTCGTTGCTCTTTCCTTCTCGGTCGAGGTCGGCAACTATCCTTTCATGTGTAATTTATGTACTATATATATAAATGGTCATCTCCCTATTAATTTTTGATATATACTATATATTAATGAAGATGAACCGGCAATGGATGTACGGTGACCGCCGCACTTCCGAGTACATTACGGGCCTCCAAAATTTCATCGTTGTGGCTAATGCAAACCGTGGTCAGAATGGTTTTATGTGTTGTCCGTGTGTTCACTGTCAGAACAAGAAAGACTACTCAAATACCAGAACCATTCACGACCACCTGCTTCGATCCGGTTTCATGCCCAGCTATAATTGTTGGACCAAGCACGGAGAAAAAGGGGTTGTGATGGAAGACAACGAAGAAGAAGAGGATGATGACAACTATCATAATATGTATCCTGAATATGATGATACTGCAACGGGGGTAGATAATGAAGATCAAGAGGCAGCAGATGGGCCCGCTGATGACGATCTTGGTCGGGCCATTACTGATGCAAAGGAAGAATGTGAAACTGAAAAGGAGAAGGAGAAGCTGGAGCAGATGTTAAAGGATCACAAAACATTGTTGTACCCAACTTGCGAAGATGGCCACAAAAAGCTAGGTATCACACTGGATTTGCTGCAATGGAAGGCAGAGAACGGTGTGACTGACAGCGCATTTTCAAAGTTGTTGGTAAAAATGAAGAATATTCTTTCAAGAAATAATGAGTTGCCCGACAGTACATACCAAGCAAAGAAGGTTGTCTGCCCTCTAGGATTAGACGTACAGAAGATACATGCCTGCATTAATGACTGCATCCTCTACCGTGGTGAGAAGTACGAGAATTTGGATGCATGCTCGGTATGCACTGCACTGCGGTATAAGATCAGACGAGATGATCCTGGCGATGTTGAGGGCGAGGCCCATAGGAAGAAGGTTCCTACCAAGGTTATGTGGTATGCTCCTATAATACCACGGTTAAAACGTCTTTTCAGAAATAAAGAGCATGCCAAGTTGTTGCAATGGCACATGGAAGACCGTAAGAAAGACGCGATGTTGAGACACCCCGCTGATGGGTCACAGTGGAGAAAAGTCGAGCGAGAGTACCCGGACTTCGCACGTGACGCAAGAAACTTAAGGTTTGGTCTAAGTACAGATGGCATGAATCCTTTTGGTGAGCAGAGCTGCAGTCACAGCACCTGGCCTGTGACTCTATGTATCTATAACCTTACTCCTTGGTTGTGTATGAAGAGGAAGTTCATTATGATGCCAGTGCTCATCCAAGGCCCGAGGCAACCCGGCAACGACATTGATGTGTACCTAAGGCCATTAGTTGAAGAACTTTTACAATTGTGGGCCAAACCAGGTGTACGTATGTGGGATGAGCACAAAGGGGAGCCATTTGATCTACGAGCATTGCTTTTCGTAACCATCAATGATTGGCCTGCTCTTAGTAACATCTCAGGGCAGACAAACAAGGGATACAATGCATGCACACACTGTTTAGATGAGACTGAAAGTGTATATTTGGATAAATGTAAGAAGGTTGTGTACCTAGGGTATCATCGATTTCTTTCAAACCTGCATCCAGTAAGAAAGAAAGGCAAGCATTTCAAACGTCTGGCAGAACCCCGGAGGAAGCCTGTCCTCCGTACCGGTGAGGAGGTATTTGGTATGGTCAAGGACCTAGAAGTAATCTTTGGAAAAGGTCCTGGCAGTCTATCTGTTCCGAATGACGATGCTGGACATGCGCCCATGTGGAAGAAGCAATCTATATTTTGGGACCTACCCTATTGGAAAGTCTTAGAGGTCCGCTCTTCAATCGACGTGATGCACGTGACGAAGAATGTTTGCATGAACCTGCTAGGCTTCCTAGGAGTGTATGGGAAGACAAAAGATACACCGGAAGCACGACAGGACCAACAACGTCTGAAAGACCCTGAAGAGCCTATGCATCCTGAGAACGAGAAGGGTAAACGATGCCACTTAACTCCTGCCAGCTACGCTCTTACCAAAGTAGAGAAGGAAATCTTTTTTGAATGCTCAAGGTCCCGTCTGGCTTCTCGTCGAATATAAAGGGAATAATAAATATGGCAGAGAAAAAATTCCAAAACCTAAAGTCTCATGACTGCCACGTTATTATGACACAATTGCTTCCGATTGCATTGAGGGGTCTTCTACCTAAAAATGTTCGAGTACCCATTGTGAAGCTATGTGCATTCCTGAATGCAATATCTCAGAAGGTAATCGATCCAGAAAGCCTACCAGGGTTACAGACAGATGTGGCCCAATGTCTTGTCAGCTTTGAGTTGGTGTTCCCACCATCCTTCTTCAATATTATGACGCATCTCCTGGTTCACCTAGTAGAAGAGATTGCCATTATCGGTCCTGTATTTCTACACAATATGTTCCCCTTTGAGAGGTACATGGGAGTCTTAAAGAAATATGTTCATAACCGTGCTAGGCCAGAAGGAAGCATCTCCAAGGGCTATGTAACAGAGGAGGTCATTGAGTTTTGTGTTGATTTTATTCCTGACCTTAAGGCAATTGGTGTTCCAGAATCACGACATGAGGGGAGACTGCGTGGAAAAGGCACCCTAGGATGTAAAGCAATGATATGTAGGGACGGGCATTCTCTCAATCAAGCACACTACACGGTTTTACAAAGATCTATCTTGGTTGCCCCGTATATCAATGAACACAAGAATTTAATACGCCTCAAACACCCGGGGCAGTCTGATGAATGGATTATAAGTGAACACATGGTGAGTTTAGGCGGCTGGCTGCAAAGACTTCTCACGAATAACACCACTGTTGGGGATCAGCTGTACTTGTTGGCCAGGACACCATCTTCGACTGTATGTAGTTTCCAAGGGTACGAGATAAATGAGAATACATTTTACACGATAGGCCAAGATAAAAAGAGCACCAACCAAAATAGTGGTGTCCGCTTTGATGCAGTAGAAGATAATGGGCAAAAGACCACGTATTATGGGTTCATAGAGGAGATATGGGAACTTGACTATGGACCTAATTTTAAGGTCCCCTTGTTTCGATGCAAATGGGTCAAGCTAACAGGAGGAGGGGTTGAGGTAGATAAGAAGTACGGAATGACAACAGTGGATCTCAACAATCTTATGAAGGTAGACAAGAACTTAGACGAACCATTCGTCTTAGCCAATGATGTGGCTCAGGTTTTCTATGTGAAGGACATGTCTACCAAACCGAAAAAAAGAAAAAATAAGCAAACAGATACATCACACGATGAGCCAAAGCGTCACATAGTTCTTTCAGGGAAAAGAAACATCGTGGGAGTGGAGGACAAGACAGACATGTCAGAAGATTATAATAAGTTTGATGACATTCCTCCCTTCAGAGTGAAGACTGACCCAACCATACTGTTAAACGGTGTTGATACTCCATGGTTACGGCCGACGCGATCATAAGATTGACTATATGTATTAATTGAGCCATTTTTGGCACATATATGTATCTCAACATGGAAATCAATGTCATATTTATTTTGTTAACATTATATGTATTAAATGAGCCATTTTTCTTTCTATTTCTTCCCGCCATTTTTTTCCGCCATTTTTCTTCCCGCCATTTTTTCCCACCATTTTCTTCCCGCCATTTTTCTTCCCGCCATTTTTTCCCGCCAGTTCTTCCCTCCAGTTTTTCCCGCCAGTTCTTCACTATATATATGTAGGGTTGGCCTCCATTGTCATTGCACATCTCTAGACTCATATCTGCAACCTCATCACTCTTTCCCATGGCTTCCACCGTAGCACTAACCCCCAGGGAGGCGGAGGCACTTTGCGCCTCGAACTACCCCTGCCCGCCGGGCTACTGTGTCCCCGTCGGCTGGATGCTGAGCGCCGGAGGCATGCCGGTTCCTCCTGTCCCTTTAGGTGCGGCGCGCCGGATGGCCATCACGAACCACTACTACTTCGAGCTCACGCCGGAGCAGCGGAGGAATCCCAGATGGCATCCCGACTATTTCCCTACTTGGGAAGCCTTCTTCGTGGATCGGCGTGAGAGGACGCTCGCCAGGCACGAGGAGGACGACCCACCTCCTCCGAACTTCAACGAGGCCGACCGTCGGCTATGGTGGCGCGGTCGGACTCTCCAGAGCGTCATGGCCTATGACACTACCGCCGACTCTAACCCCCGTCTGCGCTACCCTCAAGTCCAGCCCACGCGTACTCAGCCTTCAAGGTTCAATTACGGCGACCCCGACGATGACAGCGATGACGGCGGCGGCGAGTACGACGACTACAGTGGCGAGTATTACAGGTGTAGGCAGGAGCATGACTGAATCACTCCAACATTCTGAAACAAGTTCGGCCGATTGTTACTTAATCTGTCCATGTATCTTAATTTTCAGTTCTTTTATGTATCTTAATTTTTAGTCGTGCTTTATGTAACTTACTATTAGTTGCATTCTGTATTTTAATTCCAGTTCTATCTCCTTCACAAAATGACCTATCTCATTCGAGGTTTCTTGGCTTTCGGGTCAAAGGACAAATTCCTGCCGAATCGGCAGGAAGTGGGTCAGATATGAACTACAGGTACATGATACGATGCTCATGATTTTTTACAAAAATCATTTTTAGGTTCACAATATGCTATTTTATCAAAAATCCAATGCAAGTTGAGCAAGGCTTTGCCCCGAGCTAAGAATCTTCATGCCCGTTGTTCGTCAAAGTTTGACGATAGTTTAAAACGGGGATAAAAAAATAAAAAAAGATCGAAACAGTGCGAAACCTTCGCGTGGTGTTATATTATGTGACATAGTTAGAAGGAAAAATCTCAAACTTGGTATATTGATTATGTCTCAAAAAAACCTTCACAAAATGACCTATCTCATTCGAGGTTTCTTGGCTTTCGGGTCAAATGACCAATGTTATGGCTAGAATCAAGGCATAGTTTGTGATAATATGGCCATATTGTGCATACATGTGCATCATGGCATGGCAAACAATGTTGCAAGAGGAAGTTTTCCTTTTTATCGCACCAAAAAGGCATTTTCCATTTTCCGAGCATAAAAACAGACGGTTTTGTGAAGCAACCACCAAATGGCTAATTCAAAAAACCACCACCACATTTTACAAAAATACTAGACCACCTTATATGGACAATATACCAACAGGGGGATCTGAAACCTTTCCGTCCACCTCTGGTGCAAAATACAAATTCCTGCCGAATCGATAGGAAGTGGGCCAGATATGAACTACAGGTACATGATACGATGCTCATGATTTTTTACAAAAATAATTTTTAGGTTCACAATATGCTATTTTATCAAAAATCCAATGCAAGTTGAGCGAGGCTTTGCCCCAAGCTAAGAATCTTCATGCCCGTTGTTCGGCAAAGTTTGACGATAGTTTAAAACGGGGATAAAAAAATAAAAAAAGATCAAAACAGTGCGAAACCTTCGTGTGGTGTTATATTATGTGACATAGTTAGAAGGAAAAATCTCAAACTTGGTATATTGATTATGTCTCAAAAAACCTTCACAAAATGACCTATCTCATTCGAGGTTTCTTGGCTTTCGGGTCAAATGACCAATGTTATGGCTAGAATCAAGGCATAGTTTGTGATAATATGGCCATATTGTGCATACATGTGCATCATGGCATGGCAAACAATGTTGCAAGAGGAAGTTTTCCTTTTTATCGCACCAAAAAGGCATTTTCCATTTTCCGAGTATAAAAAACGAACGATTTTGTGAAGCAACCACCAAATGGCTAATTCAAAAAAACACCACCACATTTTACAAAAATACTAGACCACATTATATGGACAATGTACCAACAGGGGGATCTGAAACCTTTCCGTCCACCTCTGGTGAAAAAGACAAATTCCTGCCGAATCGATAGGAAGTGGGTCAGATATGAACTACAGGTACATGATACGATGCTCATGATTTTTTGCAAAAATCATTTTTAGGTTCACAATATGCTATTTTATCAAAAATCCAATGCAAGTTGAGCGAGGCTTTGTCAGATTCAAGTGTATACAAAAGATGCGGCATTTAAATATCCAAACAATTCAAAAATGTTAATACAAAATAAAATATGATTTGCTCTAATCAAATAGGGTTAGATTCCTTTTTAGATGCTTAATATTTCTTATGTTCAAAGTTTTAGGATTTTACAATTTATTTTTGTTTGAATTGAATAATCAAAATTTATATGTAAGTGTTTTAATCATTTTGAAAATTTTCATCTAAAGTAAATATAAAATGTTTTTATATGAATGGATAGATATTATTTTTCTGAAAATTATGATATATTATTCATATTTCTCTGAGTTGAAATGAATAAGATATGAATTTTCTAAATTTATATCCTATTTTTTGAATTATAAATGCCCCCACCCCTTTAATGCATGAAATAAATGCCCCCCTTTAACACCGGTTCCAGCCACGAACCGGTGTTAAGGGGGGGCGCATTTATTTCGTTTTGCGCGCGCACCCCCCTCTTTAACACCGGTCCGTGGTGGAACCGGTGTCAAAGGGGGGGGGGCAGGCACGAAACGAATTCCTCCCCTTTAACACCGGTTCCTGGCTGGAACCCGTGTTAAAAGGGGGGGTATAAATGCGGGCGCGTTCCTCTTCCTTTCCCCAGCCAGATTGATCGAGCGCAAAGAGGAGCGCACAGAGAGTAGAGCCGCGGCGGAGGAGCAGAGTAGAGCCGCTCGCCACCGCGACCTTCGTCGTCCGCCGCCGTCACTGCCGCCCGCCACCGCGTCCGTGTCGTCCGCCGCCCCCGTCCACTCGCGGAGCCACCACCGCGCGCGCCGCCGCGCCAACAACTCTCGGGAGCGGCGCCTCCGCCCGTCCACTCGCGGCGAGCCTCCGGCCGGCGCCGCGCGCTACCACTCCCCGCCGACCCCGCCGTCCTTGCCCGGTGCCGCGCGCCACTCCCCGCCGACCCCGCCGGCCGACGCCGCCGGTAGTAGCAGTTATTAATTAGTTATAATTAAGTGTGTAGTTATTATTAGAATTTTGTTATTGTATTAAGTTTAGGGTTAGTATTAGTTTAGGGTTAGTATTAGTTTAGGGTTATTATATGTGGATTCGCAATAGATTTCTACTTGTTATTGTATTATTAGTAGTTTAGTGTTAGTATTAGTTTAGGGTTTATTTAGTTTAGGGTTATTAGTTTAGGGTTATTAGTTTAGGGTTTATTTAGTTTAGGGTTATTAGTTTAGGGTTATTTAGTTTAGGGTTATTTATGTAGTGTAGTTTAGTGTATTTAGTTTAGGGTTATTTAGTGTATTTTATAGTTAGTATTAGTTTAGGGTCGTCACCTCGCTGCTCTGCAAGCGCCGCCGCTGGCCGTTGTCGTTAACGTCGCTCTGGTGACCCCTAGGTAGTGGCGCCGCCCTTTTTAGGTAGGCCGCATCACGCTAAGGCGAACCCGCTACCTCGCGCGCCCTAGGGTTTGGACCCCTCTCATATGCATCCGGGATTTCTTCGAATTAGGGTTTGGACCCCTTGGAACTCGTTTAAAATGATCAAGCATCCTTAGGGTTTTAATTTCATTTGTGTATTTATTTGTGTATTTTTGTATGAATAATATGTATATTTGTGTATGAATCCAAGTCCACTTGAATTTTTACTCTCTTACTCTAGATAATATTATGCCGTCGACCCTGACCTCCTCTATCCTCGCCGAGCCCACGTCGTGCTGGTTCGAACGCACATCCCCACGCATCCCGGCCCCGCTCTCGCCCTAGCGCCGCCACCTCTCGTTGTCAATATAGCATTATAATAACCATGTTATGTTAATCAACTTTCGTGACAAGCTAATTAGAAGAAGTAAATGTACCCTCTCATATGAATCGGGGGTTTCTCCGAATTAGGGTTTGGAATGACCAAGCATGTATTAGGGTTACATTTCAATACTTTTAACCTGTCATATCATCATCTTTGCTTGAGCATTTCAATATATGTATTACTGATATTTGTGTGATCATATTTTGTTTTAGAAACTATGGATCGACTCAGTAGAAACCTTGAAGATGAAGAAATAATGGAGAACATGATCCACGAGGACACCTCACAATATCTGAACTTGGAGGGACATGATGACAGCTCAAGTAGTCATGGAGAAGATGACGACTCCGGTGAACGCACTTTAGTGATTACAAAGTCTGTCGAGGTATATGCATGGATTAAGCCCTTGCTGACTTGCACCGATTGATTTGTATATATGTAAATGTATTAATTAACGCTTCTTTCTTCTTTTAGCCCTGTGGATCGACCAGCCAGCAACAATCTTCTTCTACGAAAAAGAGCAAGAGAGGCGCGAGCCATCGTTTGAAAGATCGTGCAAAGTTCACGATCGAAGTAGTCCGTGTTGATGGAAGGCCGATGGAGCCCAAGAAGGCCGCAGACAAATTTGTACGTCAGGCTGGAGTTCTTGTTAGGGACCAAATCCCAATCATAATTGAATATTGGAATAAGCCAAAGAAGGGCGACGGTACCTTTTTCGATGAAAGATCCAAAGAAACACTTTGGAATTCGCTGTTGGTAAATTTCACCCTTCCGCCAGAGGAGGATGGAAACAAACCGGTTATAAAGGAAAAGGTCAAAGAGTGGACTCTAAAGAAGATGGCTGACGCTTTCCGCAACTGGAAGAAAAAATTGAACAAATTTGTCAAAGCTCGCGAGGCTCCAGATTTCGAAGACTCACATTATGCGAAGATAAGACCTCACTGGCCCAAATTTGTGGCATATAAAAAAGGTGCTATAGCTAAAAAGAGGTCAGAAACCAATACGCTAAATGCCCAGAAGAAGGAATATCACTAGAGGACGGGGTCAGGTGGCTACATATCTCAGAGGCCTAAGTGGGAGGAAGCTGAGAAGGCCCTGCGCGACAGAGGGATCACACCCCAGACACATGGGTGGAACCTACGTGCAAAGACTTGGTTCTACGGAATCGGGGCAAGGTTGGACCCAGAAACAGGATTGTGTATCTTCCCAACCCTCCTTGCCAAACCCGTCACTAAACTCATCACGACATACGAGGAAACAGCCGCCAGGACCTTCCATCCCGACAGAGAGAATGACCAGCTCACACGTGCCATCGGTAAAAAAGAACACCCTGGACATGCACGAGGCACAGGGGGTATGACGTGGAAGGATGGGTTTGCCGAGTGGAGCAACTCTTACAGATGGCGCGACAGAAAAGAAAAAAGAGCGTACAGAGCGAATGACATAGATAGAACATGCACTTGTGGCGCTGTAGGTGCAAGTGAATGCACAACAGAGCCATCAAGCTACCGGCCCATCTCAGCGGCACGAAGAGCCAGCATTGGAAGCTGCCGGCGGCCTAGACTCTGCGCGGAAAAGCAGCGTGGCTTCCACGGAGAACGTGCAGCCCACGCTTGAAATGGCGGGTCCTCGATATCCCGTGGATGAGATCACGGAGAGCGAACACGCTGAGCTGCATGTGAGATTAATGGGCTTATCCATTAAGGTGGCTGTCGGCTATGCCTTACCTCCTGTAGCTGGTGGAACTTACCACTGCCGACCGATTCCAGATGGCTATGCTATTGTCGGGGTGGATGAGGTTGTGAAGGAATATGAGCAAGCACAACTTGACCATGCTACAGGTGAAGGGGAAACTCAACTCAAATTTGCAGTGAAAACAACCATTCTTTGGAAGAAGGAACACATCATGCTTCCAAATTGGAGGCCACTGGCACCCTCGCCGTCTCCGCAGCGTCAGCAGTCTGAGCCGCTTCAACCATCTCCTGCGCGGCAACCATCTCCGGCGCGCCAGCCATCTCCTGCCCGTCAGCCATCTCCGGCGCTTCAGCCATATCCTCAGCGTAAGCGGAAGAGCACTGCCACGAAGAGCATCACTAGCACTGCCACAAAGAAATCCGTAGGAAACCGTACGCCAAAGAGTTCAAAAAACTACGTCCCGTAGCCTTCCGCCAAGCCATTGCCGGTTTTACCGTGGAATTGCAGCGACGAGGAGACCAATAGGATCTCGGAAGAAGAGGTCAAGAAATTCTTTGCACCTAGACGGGCCGAGCCAAAGGAGAAAATAGATCCGGCAGTGGTGGAGAAATTTTACAAAAATCTTTTGAAACCTGAAACCCCACTTGTGCCGGACTACGAGCACCAGATTTTGAAGGAGGATGCAAGGCGCCGTAGGGAGACTGAAAGTAGCAGTCGTGTGGCACCCAGAAAACAGTTCCCATGATCGGAGAGCAGGAAAACCAATCATTCACCCTGCTCCAAGTGTTCGACACACGAGACGCTCCTCCCGTAAATGATTACGAGGCAGAGCTACAAAGAAAGGACAATGAGATGGGGATGACTTACATTGCATACTTGAACATCATGGGAGACAACTTGCTCAAAGGCGATGCCAACCCCATACAACCATGGAAGTATGAGAAGAATCTCGTCAAGAAAGAGGAGCTCAAGAATCTACCAACAAAGATGCGAAGATTGCACAAGTGGTACCTTGATTTATGCAAGACGAGAAAGTAAGAATGGATCACGGCGCATATAAGAGATCAGATTTTCTTGTGCGTAGACGACGCGATCACCTTCAACATTCAAGATTTGCATTTTCTATTCAATCAGAAGGAACTCGACAAAGCTGCCATGAGCCTTTATTGTGTGTAAGTACTATTTCTTTAATTTCTATCTCATATCATTCAATTCATTAATTGCATGTATATATATATGCTCACCATATATTTATATATGTACTATTATGCAGGAAAAAGGTTATGGAATGCATGAAAGGAGGCCCTTTTGACATTGGGTTCGTTGACCCAAATAGAGTTCATGAACAAGTGGTAAGAGACAAACCCGGGCAAACAGAAGATTTCTTGCTAAGGTCTTTACTGAGACAACAAACCAAAAGGGAAATACTATTGCCTTACAACTTCTCGTGAGTACTGTTACCCTCTCTTGTACACATTCTGTTTCGGCTTACTCGATGTTAAGTTTAACTGATGATAAGTTATGCGTGCGTAGGTTCCACTTTATTCTGCTAGTCATTCAACCTGACTCAGGAAAAGTCCTTGTCATGGACTTGTTACGAAAAGAAAAAGAGCTATGGGCAGACTTTAGAGAGATGCTCCAGAGGTAATTTCAATCATATTATCGCACTAGATCGGCAACTTTCGTGAAAACAAGTAATTAATTACTCCTTTATCTATTTTCTTTGCCGGACAGGGTTTGGAAAAGGTTCGCGGGTAGGGCCGTGGGTGAATGGTCAGAAGAAATAAAATTTGTAGACCAAAATGTAAGTAATACTAGCTAGCTAGGTCTACGTATCTCTTTGATTCTGCTTCCAATTCCATTATATCATGCTTTATTGATTATTATTTTGATTGAACTCTCTATTCTCGTAAAGTGCGCGCATCAGGGACACGGCAATAACTTATGTGGGTACTATGTTTGCGAGTTCATTCGCAACACGATATGTGCGACGGGCCAAGCCACACTAGAACAACTTAGAGTAAGTAAACAAAGTACACAACATTATTTTATTTCCATCAATTGTGTTGAGTTTTATTCTTATATATATATATATTGACCCCATTCTTCATATATATTCAGATTGAACGGATGTGGGACCAACTCCTACCATTTGACCGCATACGAGCCATTCAAGAGGAATTGGCGGGGTTCATACTTGATGAGGTCGTCACGCCTGGCGGAGAACTCTTTAGATATCCACCAAAATGAACGCTGTATATATGCTTGAACGTGTTTGTCTTGTACTTGATGCTTCAACGTTTACGGAGAATACCACACAATGACGATGTTGTGTATAATAATAGTTGCTTAATTATTCATGTACTCGTATGTACCGATGCCGATGTATGTGTATACCTCTCCCGATCGACCCCCCTCCCCCCTTCCCCGTCCCCGCCGCGCCGCAGAAATACGCCCAGAACGGGGCAGGGGCAGAACTCTGCCGCGGCAGAGATTTAGGCCGTTTTCCTGCCGCGGCAGAGATTTATCTCTTTTTCCTGCCGCGGCACAAAACCTTTAACACCGGTTCGTGTTACGAATAGGTGTTAAAGGGGGGGGGGCTGAGCGCTGCGGCAGCCCCACGTGTGCCACCCTTTAACACCGGTTCGTATAAGAACCGGTGTTAAAGGGGGGAGGGTGTGCCTCTAACACCGAACCCTCAACAACGGTTCTACAACCGCTGTTAGAGGGCCTTAGGAACCGGTGTTAGAGGGGTACGTGTGCACTAGTGCCTCAAGATCGTGCATGCCATCCGGGAGTTTGACCCATATTTCCTTTGCAAGAAGGACTGCACCGGTTTGGTTGGGTTTTCGTCGCTTCAGAAGTGCACCGTGGCGATGAGGTTGCTTGCATATGGAGCGCCGGCTGATGTTGCCGATGACTATCTCCGCATCGCCGAGTCCACCGCCCTTGATTGCTTGTACAGGTTCTGCAGGGCAGTGATTGCAGTGTTCAGGGAACAGTACTTGAGATCACCCACTGCTGAAGACACTGCTCAGATCCTCGCAGTCAATGAAAGTAGATGATTTCCTGGTATGCTTGGAAGCATAGATTGCATGCATTGGGAGTGGAAGAACTGTCCATTTAAATGGCAAGGAATGTACAAATGCCACAAAGGAGGATGCACTGTGATACTTGAGGCAGTTGCTACACATGATCTTTGGATCTGGCACTCCTTCTTTGGCATGGCAGGATCGAACAACGACATCAACGTCCTCAACTCCTCAACTGTCTTTTCCAAGCTTGTTGAGGGTCATGCTCCCCCTGTGGAATTTGAGATCAACGGGCATCACTACAACAAGGGATACTATCTAGCAGATGGCATCTATCCAAGATGGCCAACATTTGTGAAGACTATCTCAGGCCCAATGCTCCCCAAGCATTCTCACTTTGCCAAGGAACAGGAAGCTTGCAGGAAGGACGTGGAGCGGGCATTTGGTGTGCTCCAGCAGAGGTTTACAGTTGTCCGGTTCCCTGCTATGACCTGGTCGAAAGATCAGATGTGGGAAGTGATAAACTGTTGTGTGATCTTGCACAACATGATCATTGAGGACGAGAAGAAGGATCCAATGAGTTTGCTCGAGGAGGACGAGCCATACCATCTACAGGGTCCTCTTGCCGAGCCTGATCATCAGGTGCCTCCAACATGGACTGCATTCATCGCAATGCGTCAGGAGATCCGAGATCCGGCGATGCATCAACAGCTACAGGATGATCTTGTCGAGCACCTATGGATACGCAGGGGCAACACGACGTAGATGCTGAGCATGAACTGGCCGAACTTGTCCGAAATATGTTGTAATTTTATTGCAAACCGAACTATGTTTACAGTACGCCGAACTCTGTTTAAAAATTTCGCCGAACTTTGGTATTAAAGTGTTCTGTATTCATCGTATAACGAACTATGCCGAAATTTGGACGAACTTTAGCCGAATTTGAGCCAAATTCTAGCGAAAACGGGCGACCCGGGAACTTGGCCTGGGTACGCGAGTGGGAAACTGGGCGTACCCAGGCCGAAAACTTGCACCGTCCGAGCGAAGTTTGGTCCGGATTTCGGCCTGGGTTCGGCGCCAACAAGTGGAGATGCTCTTACCACTTCAAATTGTTGGAGGCGACAATGACGTGGGAAATCCGTGTACAGGTCACCAATCATGATAGATTTACCAGTCTGAAAAAACCACTCAATCTTGTTTTCGGCCTGGGTTCGGCGCGAGTGGAGATGCTCTTACCACTTCAAATTGTTGGAAGCGACAATAACGGTGGGAAATCCGTGTACAGGTCACCAATCATGATAGATTTACCAGTCTGAAAGAACCACTCAATCTGAAAAGTCTACTTCCCTATTGTCTTCTGGATACCCAATTAGGAGTAAGTATCCACCAGCTACACCCATGATGCCATTGCGATATTTTTCTGGCAAAGGGATTACAGACTTCGATTGCCACTGGTTTGCACCATTCCCATCCATGCCCTGTACGGCATACAAGAGATGATACCTATCATATGTAATTTGACCAGAGATAGTAAGCATCCCAAACCGTCCTTCTCCTGTCTCCACAATATCCATCTGCCGAAGGTAACCGCCAGGAGCAGGTGGGAGGTTAATAGCAGAGAAATCCATCCTGCGCCTGTCAAGCACCAGCAACTTGTCGGCCCGATAAATCTCCCAACAGAAGCATTCGTGGGCATAGTAGCGGTGTGAGGCCGAGCCTCCAAACATGTCAAATGTAACACGATCAGCGAGCCGCTGTCTGGCACAGGAAGAGAAGACGAAGAGGACAAGGTTTGCTCTGCACCACACCAAGCACATAACTCTGAATGACGAGTCCTCCTTGCCGTCGCCAGGTGGAGGATGCGAAATCGGAATCGGCGAAGGAAGGTGTGGCCGGTGATGACATGACGGAAGTAGACACATGCCATGGAGGCGCGTGATGGGGTTCGTTGCATAGAAAACAAAAAATTTCATACGGTTGCAACTGCCAAGATTAAATCTAGGCGATACTTGTAACAGTTACAGATGGACTCACCCTCATAGACCGTAAGCAGGATAACATTCCCGCAAACAAACATGGTTGATGTAGAGTGTACACGATCATCCTTAATGACGTGCAGATGATCATCGCCACAACGAGCAGCACCTACGTAATCGGTCACACATACGTCGCGCCGACGACTCCCGAACCCTTGCTCCAGCCGGGCAGCGGAAGTAGTGGATCCCCAGAAACTCCAACATCGCTATGCCATGGTAGTGGTGATAGAGGGGAAGATTTTGAGTAGGGATTCGCCTAAGCACCTCGCTCGTGGCAATGGACATGCTAGCACCGGGGAGGGGGGGATGCCATCCAAAGGGCATATGAGAGGAATGAAGAAATGAGTGTGTGTGGAGAGTTGGAGGAGGCCACCTCCTTTTATAGGCGCCATGGGGCTGCCCCCTCCACTCCTCTCATTCAATCTCCATTAAATCACTTTAATTTCCTTAAAGGTCCATTAAAACACTTTAATTTTCTTAAAGATCTTTCCATTAAAGCACTTTAATTCCACTAAAACATTTTAATTATCTTAAAGGTCTATCCATTAAAGCACTTCAATTCCATTTTAATGCAACTCAATTTAATAAACACTTCATTTAATGAATACTTTATTTAATAAGCACATTAACATTTTGATCCCTTTGCTTTGTTTTGATACCCCGAAACTATTTCGGCAGATTCGGTAGAACAATTTTTTGCGATGTCCATTGATTTTCCTTGTGTCTCCTATCAGCTCAAATGCATCGGTTTACCTTAAGTGTATCTCCCTACGGGTTCGAGAATTATGTAGACATGATCGAGACTTTCTTCGATCAATAATCATTAGCGGGATCTGGAGATCCATAACGACTCCCACTAGTTCCATGAAAATCAGATGATCGTCTGAACCTCTTTCGTTATAATCAAATTCCTTTTGTCTCACGATATTTTACTTGTTCGAGATCTGATCACTTAGTATCAACCATACCTAGTTTAATCTCATTCCTGACAAGTACTCCTTTTCTCGTTCCTGTGATATGACATTCTAGTGATCAAATCACTTGCTTGCAAGGCTATGTCAATGTGATATCATCGAGAGGGCCCTGAGTATATCTCTCCGTCATTCGGATGGAAAAATTCCACTCTTGATCCAAGCCTCAACTAACACTTTCTGAATACTTGACGACACCTTTATAATCACCTGTTACGGTGTGACGTTTGATGCAATCAAAGTACTCTTTCGGTGAAAGTGATTGACATGATCTCATGGTCTAAGGACATTGCATTACTACGAATATGATAGCAATTTAAACTTGATGACATGATCGTATTGCTACATCTACTTCGGATGACTGTTCCAATGATATGATCCTGTTATTAACAACATCTAATGTTATGATCAGGAAACCTTTGATCATTTGTTAATCAACATGCTAGTATAAAAAGAGGCTTTACTAGGAACCTTATATGTTTATAATTCATACATGTATTAACGTTTCGTTATTAATACAATTATAGTATAAAAAATAAACATTTATCATAAACACTTCGTCCGGGATCGGTGGCACTCGGCGAAGCAAAAGTCCTTCATGTTCCTACCACGTCGCAATTCGCCGATATTTTTATCAAGGGGTTGCTGGGGCTGTTGAAGGACTTGTAGATACGTGACAGACTGACCGTTGTAATTGTAACGTTGTATAACAAACTAGTCATAGTCTCTTGGACATGAGGATAGCTCACACAATGATCGGGATCGTGGGCTCGCACGACCTCCACACTTGCTGTATTTATGTATTTAGATTGATAATGGAAATTTTGTTGTAATGACGCGACGGAAGGAGACGCATGCCATGGAGGCGCGGGCGAGATCTGCAGCCGTGGGAAGCCGGAGGAAGATTTCCTCGAGGAGTTCATCTGGGAGGGCCGGCTGCGCCATCAGGGTTGAGGATGGTGATGCGATTTGGGTTCTAAATGCTATATGAGCTTTGCTGAAGAGTGACGCTGTCTCACCGGAATTGGGGAAAACACCGGGAAGACGATTGCAGCCTTTGGTAGAGATGCAAGTGATATCCCGCCTAGATACCACAATTTTAAAAGGTTCAAAACGAACTATAAGTCGTCAAATTTTGAACTAAAAATGATAAAATAACTATAAGTGGTATCTCACTTGACACCTTACTTACGGCCCCTCTCAAAAGTGTTCGCAGCAAAAGCCGTCGAGAGTCGAGAGACTAGCTAGGCATCCATTTTTTGTTTGATTGAGAAGTCCTCTCAGAACTTCAGAACTTCCGAGTTCCTCTCGACTCTTGTGTTTGTCTCTCATCTCTTCGAATGCCTCAGAGCTAAGAAGTTTCAGTTCTGTGTGAACTTTGTATAGAGCTCATTCTCATAGAAAGTCAATGGAAACCAGCAGTTTGCAATATTCTACCAGGATAAGGTCGCCACAGAGGAAGCCAAGAAAAGGCGGTGGGTGGAGGATGCGGAATCGGTGAAGGAAGGTGTGGCCGGTGATGACATGGCGGAAGGAGACACATGCCATGGAGCGCGGACAAGATCTGTTGGAGTGGAAGGCGGAGGTAATTTCCTCGAGGAGATCATCTGGGAGGGGTCGGCTGCGCCATTAGGGCTTGAGGATGGTGATGCAATTTGGGTTCAAAATGGTATTTCATTAATGTAACCTAATTTTTCTAGAAATTGCATGTACCTTTCATCCATTCTAATCTACTTTAAAATATTTAAAAGATTTCACATTAGTGAGCGGAAGAAGTAGGAGGCTTTGTTAAAGATTGACGGTGTCTCAGCGGACTTGGGGAAAACAACAACAAGACGATTACGATCTTACCGCTAGAGACGGATGTGGCATCCCACATAAATCCCAGACCAAAGTTTTAACCTAGAAATGATAAAAGGAACTATATATAAGATCCCACTTGACATCTTACTTACAGCTGCTCCACAAGTATTTGTCGGCAAAAGCCGCCGAGAAACTAGTTAGTTATGTATTTTTTGTTTGAGAAATCCTCTCAGAACTTCCGAGTTCCTCTCAGCTATCGTGTTTGGCTCTCATCACTTCGCATGCCTCAGAGCTCAGAAGTTTCAGTTCCGTGTGAAACACGTATAGAGCTCGACTCTTGCAGAAAATCAATGGAAACATGAGTTGCATTTTAACACGCAATACTTCATTTTGCAATTTGATTATTTTCCAGTCCATGTTTCGGTTGCATGTCATGGTCAATGTAGCAAATAATTAAATTTTAAAGAAAAATGTGGAAAATATGAAAAAAACTCTCTTTATAAGTACGCAAATGCAGTTAATTGTAAGTGAAATTCATATATTGTGGGTGCCGGCGCATCTTCCTAATTGGAAAGTTGACCGCCTGGTGAGCCGCTCGTGCGACTCACAAGGTCACTCCCCGCCGCCACCCGTTTCCTCTTTCTCCATGTTGTCCCCTCCCTCGTTGTCATCGTCGGTGGCCTCTTGGCGGCATGTGGTGGCAGCAGGGACTCTCCGCGCCCTCCTGCTCGAACCCTACCCACCTCTCGCCTCCTCCTCTCTAGCTTCACCCTCTTCCTCACCTTGCGTCGTCTTTCTTCGAGGCGGCCCAAGGCAGCTGAGGGTCACGTCCAGGGGAGGCGTCCTCTTCTCGGCTAGGGTGCCGGCTCAAGGCTAATTTTGGTAGGGCTATTCATGGCCGTCAAATTTTAAATGTCTTGTACTCCCTCCGTCCAAGAATAGATGTCTTAGGTTTTTCAAATTTTGGATGAATCTATAGACTAAATAGTGTCTAGATTCATCCAAATTTTGACAAATTTGAGACATCTATTTTGGGACGGAGGGAGTATATGTTTCGTGCATTTTTACATGTTTGATTTGTTTTTTATGTAAACTTAGATCATAGGTGTGTAAACAGAAACTGGACAAGAATCTCAGGCCTACTTCTACACTTTCCGACATATATCAACATATTGACTCGTTGTAACTTGTCAAATGTGTTGGCTTCGTTAACTCCACTCTAATGGAATGAGCACGTGCACTAGTTTTCTCGTTCAAAATTCACATAGTTTCGAATTAATCAAAAATGTTTTGGACAGCATTCCCTTGACCGAGGAACCACACATACCCAAAGCAATTTACACATATAGTTGAGTAATTTAAAATTTAATATATGTAAGTTACACACACAATCAGTAAGGGGAATATATATCAATATCAAGCTGATACACAGTTAATAGAAATGTTACCGAGAGGCTACACCTGACATCTGCATCTCGGACAATTGCTCTTCAGCGGTACTGCCTTCCGAGAGCAGTCCAGGTGAGAAAAGTGCTCACACGGGAGTTGCTTCAACGGCTCCCTCTCCGAGAGCTCTCGGTCAGCCCTTTCTCCTCGGCGCCGTGTACACTATCAGAGCATCTCTAACCTATCCCTAAAAAGACTTTAGAGGAGAAAATATACTCCATTAACGGCTAAAACCGCACTGAGCCATCTCGTATCGGTGCTTAGAGGAGAAAACTTTCAGCGGTCGCGGTTTTCGACTTGCAAATATACGCGGCCAAGAGGTCGACTCCTATATTTTTTCTTCCTCGACCAGCCCGTCCGCCGCTGCCGGTTTCCCTCACCGCCACCGGCTACCGGATCCGGCCTCCACCGACGCCTAGAAGGCTGCCCCGACCCTCATGAACTTCTTCGGCTAGCCAACGTCGCCAAAATCGAATGGCACAAGCTACTTTCCCTGGCCGCAAATCCGCCGTCGAATTTGCCAGATTGGACGAACCACGGCCAGGATTCGTCGAGATGCAGCCGGATCCGCACCTCCGGCATGTCTTCCTCCTCTAGCCACCGACGCAACTCCTCGGCCGAGCTCGCAGGAGCATCGACACGAGCACCCGCACCACCACTTGCTCCGGCACCGGCACCCGCATCGGCCCAGGTTCCAGCCCTTGCACCCGCACCAACAACTTCCCATCCCGGCGCCGCCAGAACAAGGTGAGTTCACTTCGGTATATCCCTATTTTTTTAAAGCTCATCAATTTCCTATTGTGAAAATGATGATTATTCGTAGCAAGGCGAAGAAGAAAAAAGCTCCATGGTTGGAGAATGAGGACAATGATTTGTACTTTGTGTGGCATCATCAAACAATTGTTGGAGCGAACCAACTGTTCCAACAATTTTGGGAAGAAACACATGCCAATTTTAATCAAAGAACTAGTGGAGATGCTAGGTCATTAGTATCGATTATGAATAGGTTGACCTTGCTAGTAATGCGCTCCAATGCGGCCGACTAGAATCTATGATTATGAATAGTTGAAACATGGTAGTATGAATTAGGATGCTGCTATTATTTTGCTAGTAATGCGCTCCAATACGCTAAATAATGGTGTTTTAGTGTGATTTTAGCAAATTAAGATGATGTTATCACTTTGTATGAGTAATTTATCGATATTTACGAATTAGGAATCTTTATGTGGTATGTTTTCATGTATCCATGTGCTCAATTTTGCAAATTTTGTTCAAAAATATTTTTACTCCTCCAAATTAACGGGGATCGTATCCACGACACAAAATTTAGAGGACTATATTTACTCCTCTAAAGAATAGGGAGTATTTTAGATATTCTCTTATAAGTGACTCGTTTAGTGTTAGTGCATGTCAAGAGGGGGGCCACCGCCTCCCCCCCCCCCACACCCAAAGGATTGACATCTTCCGTGAAGATTTGCAACCCTGGTTGCCGGAGCTATAGTAAATTATATTATTATTATTATTATTATTATTATTATTATTATTACAACTGCCCTCTCCACGATCTGTCCTGTTCGTTTTACTATTTTAATTTTTTCTTTTTCCAAAATTTTAAGGAAAAACTAACAAGTGCAGCAAATTGGAATGCACTATGCAATGAAAATAAGCAATTAAACGGCAAGCCTATCACTTGGTTACATGCTACCACTGGTGGAAACAGCCCTATAGGTCCCGGTTGGTACGGGGCTTTAGTCCCGGTTGCCCAACCGGGACGGGGCAATCGGGACTAAAGCTCCAACCTTTAGTCCCGGTTGCCCCACCAACCGGGACTAAAGGTTGCACACGTGGCAGCGGCAGAGGGCGAGGGGGGTGGAGCATTAGTCCCGGTTCGTGAATTCATTTTGGCACATTTTGTTACCGCGACAGCATTTTCGCCACTTTTTGTGCCGCGGCAGAGAATTCATTAGGGTTGTTTTATTGTTTATTTAGTGATTTGCACTTATCAATGAAGGAACCTTATATTACATCATGATGACAATATTATATTCAATACACGGATCGAGTTCGTGCACTACATACAAAAGTTGCTATTCGATGCTACCGGCCAATTTCTTGAAAGTTGCTATTTTTACAATTCCTATTGTCTATACACAGCCGAGTAGTATTCCCCTTTTGGGTCTAGGACTTCTGCATCCAAGAATCCCGCCAATTCCTCCTGAATTGCTCGTACGCGATCCTTTGGCAGAAGACCGTCCCGTAGACGTTCGATCTGATTTAAAAAAGGAGTCAGCCTATATGAATGAGACTAAACACAATTTGATTGTAATTAAAAACTATAAAAATTGTTTACGTACGTGGAGTTGCTCTATATTTCTGCCCTTCTCATCGCACGTCTGCCGGATGAACTCGCATACATAGTATCCACATAGATTGTTACCTGGTCCCTGCGTCAGGCACTTTACGAGAACAGAGTTCAATCAAAATAATAATCAAGCATGATAATAACTGTATCAAAACTGGAATCAAAGAGATGCGCGGATATAGCTAGTGGTGCTTACATCTAGTGGTTGAAATGTAAGCTCCTCTTTCCAAACACCCCTAGCCTTGTTGGTGAACCGTTTCCAAGCGCTGCCCGGCGTAGAAAACGAATAAAATAAGTTATTAAGTACTTGATATCATAAAATTCACGAACGTTGCCGATATAGTGTCGTAATGATTAGAATTACCGCTGGAGAAGTATCTGCATGTCCTTCCACGTCTTAAGGGGTTTATGTTTCGAGTCCATGACTAGTACACGCCCTTTGTCAAGTTGAGTGATTAACAGAATATAGTGGAATCTGCAAATGCATAACTAATCAATTATATACTTAACATCGAGTAAGCGAAATAGAAAGTGTATACAAGACAATAGCACTCACTCGAAGTTGTAAGGAAATAGTATTTCCCTTTTGGTTTCTTGAAACCTTAACGCGTGTACTATATTATCCTTCGTATTCTGGGGGCTTATTTTGAGATTAGCTTCATAAACCCAATATGGGTCAATGAAGCCAATGTCATAGATTTGTCCTCTGCTGCATTCGATAATCTTCATTCTGCATATTACAGTATGATTATATACATGCAATAAACAAAATAATATAGATGGAGACTAAATTAATTACAGAATTAGTACTTACAGACAATAGGCACTGATGATCGATTTGTCCAAGGCGTCTTGATTGAATAATTGAAATAGTTCATCAAATTCAATGGATATCATGTCATCCTTTGCTTTCCCATGATGCTTTTTTGTAACCCTCAGCACTATCCAGTTAGCCCCGGCCCTTGTGGCATGCATGTACCAGTTATGCAATCTTCGCATTTTTTTGGAAGATTGTTTACCTCCTCAGGTTTGACGAGAGGTTTGCCGTACTGGTATCTGTATGCTACTTCACTCACGGGGAAGAACTCTAACTGGGATAAGTACTGGGCAATACTCATACCTTGAGCAGCGGCAGCTTCTCCGTATTGTGCAACTATCTCTGGATCATACTGCTCTTCGGCCCCATATTTGCTCGACCCCACATTGGTTTGAGAAATCACCTTGAGAGGGGCGCAAGTCTGTTTTGCTTGTTCTCCGAGATGGGCAACAGATTTCTCGCTTGCATCAGTACTGCTCTTCGAGGCTTTTTGTGCTGCATGTGACTTGAGAATAGAACGCTCATAGTCTGATGACAGCTTTGGCTCGGGTTGATGAAGATTCTTTAGCATTTTCAACACTTTGGCTTTTTCTTCTTTGGTGCTGGGGAACTCTGGCTCTTTCGGCCACCTCATCTTAGCGAAAAACGCTGTCGTTTCCGCATCAACGATCGCCGCAGTCTCCTCTTCAGTACAGTCATAAGCTCTCTTGGGAGGAACCTTTGGTACTTTTTGAAGAGGCACTTGTTTACGTTTCGGCGATCGCTTACCACGAGGCACAGTAGCGGTACGCTTACGCTTTTGACCCTTAGGCGCCGGTGATGGCTGCGCCGGAGATTGGTGAGGCGACGGAGCCGGGTGAGGCGACGAAGACGGCTGCCGCGGCGACGACGACCTCGCTGGAGACGGGTGAGGCGGCGGCGAAGATGGCCTTGGCGTGTGATTTCGAAGCACGATACATTCCTTCGGCCATAGAATGGTGACGTTTTTTGCGTCTCCCAGCACAGTCACATCCCCTTCACCTGCAGGGTAGTGAAGATCCAAAACTTCAAAGGTGGGCATGATTTCATCCACGCCGACAATAGCGTAGCCCTCTGGAACCGGAGGACAGGGTGTGGGTCCAATTGGTAAGGCATAGCCGACTGCCACCTTCATTGATATGTTCACAACTTTGACATGTAGCTCGCAGTGTGTCATCTCTGTGATATCATCCACTGGGTAGCCAACAGGAGCCATCGTCGGTGCATCATCGTCATCGCCATTGTCATCACCCGGGACCTTGGTGGAAGCCACACTACTTTTTCGATTATTCGATAGGCCGGTAGAATCGAATGTAGTGTGTTGCTGAGATGGGCCGGTAGTACTTTGCTCTTTAAGTGCGTTAATTTCATCTTGTTGTTGCTTTAATCGTTCTTCAATTAAACGCATTCGCTCTTTCTGACTATTTGCTTCAACTTCCACCCTGTCCTTTCTCCTCTGACGACTTCTATCAGGATATTTCTTCCTCTCTTCGGGAAACCTAGTCCTCCATGGTTGGGAGCCTCTTGTGCCTCGTGTTCGTCCATCATGTTCCTTATTTCCAAGGGCGAGTGTGAGCTCATCATTCTCTCTACCGGGAATGAAGTCCCCATCTTTAACAACCTTTACTGCTTTTCTGATCCTCTCGATTGGCAAGGGGTCTTCTTTATGTCGTATGTTATATATACACCTCCCTTCCGAGTCCAACGTGCACCCATGTCCGTAAAACCAATTCCTTGCACGTTCTACCCAATCGTCTGTCTCTGGGGTGATCTTTTTAGCACACAGTTCATTCTCAAGTTTCTCCCACTTAGGAATGCCAGCCCTGTAGCCACCTTGCCCCATAGTATGGTGATACTTCTTGTTAGAAGCATTCAGCTTATTCGTTTCAGACATTTTCTTAGCTTTTTCTGATTTCTTGTATTCCACAAACTCAGCCCAGAATGGTTTTATCTTCTCAAACTGAATATTCTTGAAATTGGGAGTCTTGTTTTTCACGACATAGTCAAGGTGCAATATTTTCTTCCAGTTGGTGAAACACTGGGCCATCTTCTTCAAATCCCACTCCCTGACCTTAGCCTCCATGGATCTCCCATGTTGTAAGGCGTCCTCAACTGGATCCTCCGCATTTGTATCCAGCTCTATCTTCGGTAGTTTGAAATTAACCATGAGCCTTTTCCACAGTAAATCTTTGGCGTGGTTAGGGACAAATAAACATGTTCCCTCTTCATCCGCATTAGCAGGCCTATTCCAATTTCTAATGGTGATCGGGATTAAGTCCCTAATGATTACTCCGCATTGTGCCACAAATTTGGTTGCGACAACTTCGGGAGCTGTCGGTTTGCCGTCATCAGCGACATCTTTGATCCTGAACCTCTCATGGTGTTGCAACTTTTTGGTTGGGCCTCGTCTGCTCTTTTCAGTAGATTCCTTCGATCCGGAGGGCTAAAAGAAGAAAGATCGTCGTTACTATTTCTATATAGATAGCAGATGATTAATTAATGAATTGATTTATATTACATGCACCTCGCCGGAGCGGTCGTCTTCTCGATTACACAAGGCACCGCCTTCTCCCTCGCGGAAGGCAACACCTTCAACCTCAAACAAGTTGTCTATTCCGGTAAAAAGAGGATCACCCTCACCGGAGTTTTTCAGAAACGTTGATACGTCTAAATTATCTTCCCCACGGATCACACCTTGGATCAACTCTTCCTTTTCTTCGTCTCTGACGTGTGGGTCCATATTTTCTGCATAGGTGGAAAAACGAATAAGTCAAAGCGGCTAAAGGAGAAAGTTAAGGAGAAACCCTAATATATACATACACAATAATAAAAATGAAGAGAAACCCTAAACCCTAAACCTAGCTACAAAAAGGAAACCGTGTAGTAGATAGGTAACTCTAGCTAAAATCAACTAAAATCAATATTCCGGAGTTCCGAGGGGTGTAAAACCTAGTTCGGAGAAACCTCGGATGCATATGAGAGGGGAACATGAGTATAAGGCTACAAAAGGGAAACTATCCAGCAGATAGGTAACACTAGATACTAACAAAATACCATATTGGAATCGATCTCGATCTCGATATCGTATTCTACCGAGAAGAACCAAATCACCGGAAAGAAAGGGAAACAATCAACACATGGCATCGATGCAATGCTCAAGCAATGATGATGATACGACAAGTTAATGTGCATTGGAATGTAACCCTAAAGCATGCTCGACAAGTTAATCGGGGTTCCGAGGGGCGCACACCCTAACTCAAGGAACTCCGGAATCACCTGTTAGGGTTACTAGGGTGTTCTAATTAAACTTGTCATTTAAGTTGTTGAACAATGCATGATTATAGCATAGATATATAGTTCTCATTTTTCTGAACATTTTGGTATATTATTTGTATTTTTCTGAATTACAGATTAAAAGTTATTGAATTTACAAGTTTTATTCAAATTCTGAAATTATTAAATCAAATGTTTAAACCTTTTGCACCATAGTAACAACTAGCCATAGTGGCTGACAGGTGGGGCCCGGAGCCACCTCAGCAGCCACGCAAGCAAAGGGGAAACAGGGTCATCTGTCACCAGAGAAGGAGCTAGCCCTAGAGGCTGACTGGTGGGACCAGGGCCACGCGGATGCCACCTAGACGCCACGTTGGGCTCGCCGGCGGGAGCAGCCGCCGCCGCACATCTCGTGCCGCTGTCGCCGCCGCCGCACATCTCGCGCCGCTGTCGCCGCCGCCGCACATCTCGCGCCGCTGTCGCACCCACCCGGGCTTTGCCCGTCGATGCCTGCCCGTGGCGGCAGGGGGAGGAGGAGGAGGGGGAGGACAGAGGCATGATGGAGAGGGGGAGGACGGAGGCAGGCCGTACCTTCTGGTGCCCGGTGACGACGCGCGGCGACGGTCGTTGGAGGTGGTGGCGACGGTCGTTGGGCAGCCTGACGGCGGGGCGGCGGCACGGGAAGCTTGACGAAGCGGCGGCACTGACGACCACGGGCAGCTGACGGTGAGGCGGCGGCGCGGGCAGCCTGGCGGCGGGGCGGAGGCGTCTCCCTGTGCTCTGTGTGCAGAGATTGGAGAAAGGAAGAAGTGGAAGAGGCACGTCGTTATGAAGGGGAAGGAGAATACGTCCCGATTGGTGGCTCCAACCGGGACTAAAGGGTTATACGTCCCGGTTGGAGCCACCAACCGGGACGTATACTCTAATATTTTCAGCAGACCAAGGGTTGACGTGCAGGGGGTCTTTAGTCCCGGTTGGTGGTTCCAACCGGGACATATTCCCCTGTTTTCAAAAAAATCCAGGTATTTTCTCTCTGTTCCCGCCTTATTTTTTATTTTGGGGTTTAAATTTGTATTGTTTTTTAAATGATAATTAATTTGGAATTTAGAAAAACTTTAAACATAAAAAGTGTTTGGATTTGAATAAATAATTCAAAACCATTTTCTGTTTTAAAAAATAATTAATGTAACCATTTAAAATATGAACCATTTGCAATTAAAAATGAATTAACTTATATTTTTTTAATATCAATTTGGAATTTAGAAAAACTTTAAACATAAGAAGTGTATGGATTTGAATAAATAATCCAAAACCATTTTCTATTTTTAAAAAATAATTAATGTAACCTTTTAAAATGAATTAACTTATATTTTTGAATATTAATTTGGAATTTGGAAAAACTTTAAACATAAAAAGTGTTTGGATTTGAATAAATAATTCAAAACCATTTTCTGTTTTAAAAAATAATTAATGTAACCATTTAAAATATGAACCATTTACAATTAAAAATGAATTAACTTATATTTTTTTAATATCAATTTGGAATTTAGAAAAACTTTAAACATAAGAAGTGTATGGATTTGAATAAATAATCCAAAACCATTTTATTTTTTTAAAACTAATTAATGTAACCTTTTAAAATGAATTAACTTATATTTTTGAATATTAATTTGGAATTTAGAAAAACTTTAAACATAAAAAGTGTTTGGATTTGAATAAATAATTCAAAACCATTTTCTGTTTTAAAAAATAATTAATGTACCTGTAGTACAAACCATTTTCGTTTGAACTTGCATTGGATCTCTGAAGAAACCACATATTGCGAGTCTAAAAATGATTTTTCAAAAAATCACGGGCGATAGATCATGTACGTGTAGTACAAACCGGACCCACTTCCTACCGATTCGGCGGACATTTGTCCTTTTTACCCGGGATGGACGAAAAGGTTTGAGATGTGCCGGTTGGGAGATAGTCCATGTAAGGTGGTCTAGTATTTTAGGAAAATGGGACGGTAGCATTCTGAAACGGCATTTTGGTGGTTACTTCAGAGAACAACCCGTTTTTGCCGCTCGGAAAATGGAAAAGGGCTTTTCCGTGCGACAAAAAGGAAAACTTCCTCCTGCAACATTGTTCTCCATACCAATGTCCACACACATGTATAATATGGGCACAACATCACAAACTATGCCGTGATTCAGCACATAACATCGGTCATTTGGACCGAAAGCCATGAAACCTCGAACATGATAGGTCATTTTGTGAAGGTTTTTTCGAAACATGATCAATATACCAAGTCTAGTATTTTTCCTTTCAACTATGTAACAAAATATGACACCACACGAAGGATTTTCATTGTTCGGTTTTTTTTGAATTTATTATGCCTGTTTTGAATTATCTTAATTTCTAACTATGGTCGAACCGGTCTGCATGAAGATAGGGGACGAGCATCGTTAGAAATTGCATTGGATCTCTGAAGAAACCACAATATTGCGAGTCTAAAAATGATTTTTTCAAAAAATCACGGGCGATAGATCATGTACCTGTAGTACAAATCGGACCCACTTCCTGCCGATTCGGCAGACATTTGTCCTTTTTACCCGGGATGGAAGAAAAGGTTTGAGATGTACCTGTTGGGAGATAGCCCATGTAAGGTGGTCTAGTATTTTAGGAAAATGGGACGGTAGCATTCTGAAACGGCATTTTGGTGGTTACTTCACAAAACGACCCGTTTTTTGCGCTCGGAAAATGGAAAAGGGCTTTTCCGTGCGACAAAAAGGAAAACTTCCTCCTGCAACAGTGTTCTCCATACCAATGTCCACACACATGCATAATATGGGCACAACATCACAAACTATGCCGTGATTCAGCACATAACATCGGTCATTTGGACCAAAAGCCATGAAACCTCGAACATGATAGGTCATTTTGTGAAGGTTTTTCGAAACATGATCAATATACCAAGTCTGGTATTTTTCCTTTCAGCTATGTAACAAAATATGACACCACGCGAAGGATTTTCATTGTTCGTTTTTTTTTGAATTTATTATGCCCGTTTTGAATTATCTGAATTTCTAACTATGGTCGAACCGGTGTGCATGAAGATAGGGGACGAGCATCGTTAGAACTTGCATTGGATCTCTGAAGAAACCACATATTGAGAGTCTAAAAATGATTTTTTCAAAAAATCACGGGCGATAGATCATGTACCTGTAGTACAAATCGGACCCACTTCCTGCCGATTCGGCATACATTTGTCCTTTTTACCCGGGATGGACGAAAAGGTTTGAGATGTACCGGTTGGGAGATAGTCCATGTAAGGTGGTCTAGTATTTTAGGAAAATGGGACGGTAGCATTCTGAAACGGCATTTTGGTGGTTACTTCACAAAACGACCCGTTTTTTGCGCTCGGAAAATGGAAAAGGGCTTTTCTGTGTGACAAAAAGGAAAACTTTCTCCTGCAACAGTGTTCTCCATACCAATGTCCACACACATGAATAATATGGGCACAACATCACAAACTATGCCGTGATTCAGCACATAACATCGGTCATTTGGACCGAAAGCCATGAAACCTCGAACATGATAGGTTATTTTGTGAAGGTTTTTTCGAAACATGATCAATATACCAAGTCTGGTATTTTTCCTTTCAACTATGTAACAAAATATGACACCACGCGAAGGATTTTCATTGTTCGGTTTTTTTTTGAATTTATTATGCCCGTTTTGAATTATCTGAATTTCTAACTATGGTCGAACACGCGAAGGATTTACATTTAGTCCCGGATGTAGTCACAAACCGGGACTAAAAATATTTTCCGCCATTTCCCACCTCTTCCCGCCAAGTTTTCCCGCCCTTTCCTTTCTACTAGAGCTTTTAGTCCCGGATGTAGTCACTAACCGGGACTAAAGATATTTCCCGCCATTTTCCAAAGCTTCACGCCAAGTTTTCCCGCCCTTTCCCTCTATATTTAGGGTGATCGTGTCATGTCTATACACACATCCACACCTTCCTCTCTTAGAACAATGGACAACGCCTATTGGGCCATTCTGACCCTCGAGGAGACCGAGGCGCTGTGCACCTCCAACTACCCTTGTCCGTCGGGCTACCGGCCGCCCGCCGGCTGGATGCTGAGCGCTGGAGGGGTTCCTGTCCCTCCTGTCCCTCAAGGTTCCACACGCCAGGCGGACATCACAAACCACTTCTACCACGAGCTCACGCCGGAGCAGCGGATGGATCCCCGGTGGGATCCCGACAACTACGACACCTGGAATGCCTTCTTCGCTAATAGGCGGGAAAGGGAGCTCGCCAGGTACGAGGGTGATGGCCCGCCACCGGTGAACCACAACGAAGCCGGCCGTCGTCTGTGGTGGGCGAACCGTACTATCATCGGAGTGATGCGCTACATCGCCGGGGAAGACCATCCTCGCCTACGGTGCCCACGAGTCCACCCGCCACAGGCCCCACACTGTCCCGACGGTAGCGGCATCGTCTTCCAGGAGACCCCTCTCCCGCCCGCCGTGAATCCGAGGCTGGAATGGCCCCTGGTATATGCCATGGATGGGCTGAGGATCCCCGGAGTGGCAGGTGACGATGACGATGATGATGACGACGACGATGAAGACCCTGAAGCTGCGTACTATAGGACTAGGCATGATTATGACTAAAGGGGGCGGCTTTAGTCCTGAGTGTTAGCTAGTCCCGGTTTGTCCCGGTTTTTAATATTAATAAATGTCTTCAGTGTTACCTAATAAATAGAGGGAAATGCCTATATAAAGATAGGGTTCATCTTTAGTCCCGGTTGGAGAAACCAACCACGACTGAAGGGATTGCGGCAGAGTGGGCCAGGCAACACAAATAATAGGGGTGAGTGTCGACATTATGTCGTGCGGCTTGTACCTTGTCCCGGATGGTGTCACCAACCGGGACTAAAGATGAACCTTTAGTCCCGGTTGGAGACACCAACCGGGACTAAAGATGAGTCAGCACTAATAATAGGGGTGAGTGTCAACATTATGTCGTGAGTGTCGACATTATGTCATGAGTGTCGACATTATGTCGAGCTGCTTGTACTATAAATAGGCATCCTTGTGAGTCCAGTCCTCCAGCCAGTTTGAGGCATCTCCAAGATGGTTTTAGAGAGCAGGGACACCACTACAGCCAGTTTCAGGGAGATGCCGACGGAGCCCAGTCCTCCGGCATCTCCGAGAAACTGGTCATAGAGGCACTCCCTAATATGTGAAATTAGTTAGCTCTGAGGCGTATTGATCTAGTTAGTGAAGTTACAAGCTGCAAGATGGTTTTCGAGAGCAGGGAAACCACTGCGGCCAGTTTCAGGGAGATGCCGACGGAGCCCAGTCCTCCGGCATCACCGAGAAACTGGTCATAGAGGCACTCCCTAATATGTGAAATTAGTTAGCTCTGAGGCGTATTGATCTAGTTAGTGAAGTTACAAGCTGCAAGATGGTTTTCGAGAGCAGGGAAACCACTGCGGCCAGTTTCAGGGAGATGCCGACGGAGCCCAGTCCTCCGGCATCTCCGAGAAACTGGTCATAGAGGCACTCCCAGTCCAGCCACAAAACGGGACTAACACTCAGGACATTTATTAATATTAAAAACTGAGACTACAAAACCGGGACTAAAGGCCACAAACCGCGGAAGATATCCTTCGGTCAAGCCACAAACCGCGAAAGACATGAACTAGAGTTACATAATATGAGCATGAACTTCTTGGCATATGTCATTCCTTATGACCGCTTCAGACGTAACCATGGAGCATCTTCTTTACTTAACGGAATGCTTGGGTCAGTTTTCACTGTGAAGGGCGGAATTTCATCAAACTTATTATAATCTTCTGACATGTCTGTCTTGTCCTCGATTCCCACGATGTTTCTTTTCCCTGAAAGAACTATGTGACGCTTTGGCTCATCACATGATGTATTCGTTTGCATATTTTTTCTTTTTTTCGGTCTGGAGGACACGTCCTTCACATAGAAAACCTGAGACACATCATTGGCTAGGACGAATGGTTCATCTCTATAACCAAGATTGTTGAGATCCACTGTTGTCATTCCGTACAACTGGTCTATCTTTACCCCTTCCCCATTCAGGTTGACCCATTTGCAGCGAAACAAAGGGACCTTAAAAGAGACTCCATAGTCTAGTTCCCATATCTCCTCTATGTAACCATAATATGTGTCCTTTTGTCCATTCTCGTCTATTGCATCAAAGCGGACACCACTATTTTGGTTGGTGCTCTTTTTATCTTGGGCGATCGTGTAGAATGTATTCCCATTTATTTCATACCCTTGGAAATTCAATACAGTAGAAGATGGTGACGCGGCCAACAAGTATAGCTGATCTCCAACAGTGGTGTCATTCAAGAGATGTGTCCGCATCCAACCACCGAAAGACTTCATGTGTTCATCTGTAATCCATGATTCAGGCTTCCCCGGGTTTTTGGAGCGTACAATATTCTTGTGTTCCTCGATATACGGAGCTGCCAAGGTGGAATTATGTAGAACTGTGTAGTGTGCTTTAGTGAAAGAATCCCCGTCCCTACATATCATTGCTTTCTTTCCCAGCGTGCCTTTTCCACTTAGTCTTCCCTCATGCCGCGAGTCAGAAACACCAATCGGCTTAAGGTCAGGAATAAAGTCAACACAAAACTCAATGACCTCCTCTGTTCCATATCCCTTGGAGATGCTTCCTTCTGGTCTAGCACGGTTATGAACATATTTCTTTAAGACTCCCATGAACCTCTGAAAGGGGAACATATTGTGCAGAAATACCAGACCGAGAATGGCAATCTCTTCCACTAGATGAACCAGGAGATGCGTCATAATATTGAAGAAGGATGGTGGGAACACCAATTCAAAACTAACAAGACATTGTACCACATCCTTCTGTAACCTTGGCAGAATATCTGGATTGATTACCTTCTGAGATATTGCATTGAGGAATGCACACAGCTTCACAATGGGTACTCGAACATTTTCCGGTAGAAGCCCCCTCAATGCAATCGGAAGCAACTGCGTCATAATCACGTGACAGTCATGAGACTTCAGGTTTTGGAACTTTTTCTCTGCCATATTTATTATCCCCTTTATATTAGATGAGAAGCCCGACGGCACCTTGATACTGTAAAGGACTTCAAAAAAGATTTCCTTCTCTGCTTTGGTAAGAGCATAGCTGGCACGACTTAAGTGACGCCCTTTATCCGTCTTGTTATGTGTATGCATGTTCTTTGGGTCTTTCATAATTTGTTGGTCCTCCCGTGCTTCAGGTGTATCTTTTGTCTTCCCATACACGCCTAGGAATCCTAGCAGGTTCACGCAGAGATTCTTCGTCACGTGCATCACGTTGGTTGAAGAGCGGACACGCAGGACTTTCCAATATGGCAGCTCCCAAAATATAGATTTCTTCTTCCACATGGGTGCGTGTCCTGTAGCGACGTCGTTCGGAACTGATTGACCGCCGGGACCCTTTCCAAAGATTACTTCTATGTCCTTGACCATACCAAATACATCATCACCAGCAGGGAGTTCAGGCTTCTTCCGGTGATCTGCCTCACCTTTGAAATGCTTGCCTTTCTTTCTTACGGGATGATTGGTCGGAAGAAATCGTCGATTCGCCAGGTACACAACCTTCTTGCATTTATGCAAATATGTACCTTCGGTCTTATCTAAACAGTGGGTGCATGCCTTATATCCCTTGTTAGTCTGTCCTGAAAGGTTACTAAGAGCAGGCCAATCATTGATGGTTACGAATAACAACCCTCGTAGATCAAATGGCTCTTGTTTGTTCTCATCCCATGCACGTACACCTGGTTTGCCCCACAACTGTAAGAGTTCTTCAACTAATGGCCTAAGGTACACATCAATGTCGTTGCCCGGTTGCTTCGGGCCTTGGATAAGCACTGATATCATAATGAACTTATGCTTCATGCACAACCAAGGAGGCAGGTTGTAGATACATAGAGTCACGGGCCAGGTGTTGTGACTGCAGCTTTGCTCCCCAAAAGGATTCATGCCATCCGTACTTAGACCAAACCATAAGTTCCTTGCGTCACCTGCAAAGTCTGGGAAGTCTCTCTCGATTTTTCTCCACTGTGACCCATCAGCAGGGTGTCTCAACTTCCCGTCTTTCTTACGGTCTTCTTTGTGCCATCGCAACAACCTGGCATGCTCTTTGTTTCTGAACATGCGTTTCAACCTTGGTATTATAGGAGCATACCACATAACCTTAGCAGGAACCCTCTTCCGGAGGGGCTCTCCCTCAACATCACCAGGGTCATCTCGTCTGATCTTATACCGCAACGCGTTGCATACCGGGCATTTATCTAAATTCTCATACTCCTTACCGCGGTAGAGGATGCAGTCATTAATGCATGCATGTATCTTTTGCACATCTAATCCCAGAGGACAGAGAGTCTTCTTTGCTTCGTAGGTACTCTCGGGAAGTTCGTTATGTTTTGGAAACTTCGGCTTCATTATTTTCAGCATCTTTTCAAATGAGGAGTCAGTTAGACCACACTCTGCCTTCCATCGCAACAATTCCAGTGTGGTACCGAGCTTTGTGCTACCATCTTCACAATTTGGGTACAACAATTTATTGTGATCTTCTAACATGCCCTCTAACTTCAACTTCTCATTTTCTGTTTCACAGTCTCGCTTTGCATCAGAAATGACCCTACCAAGTTCATCAGCCGGCTCATCTGATGCCCGTTCTTCACCTCTTTCCTCTGCATTGTCTTCCATTGCAGTATCAATGTATTCAGGAAACATATGATGATAGTTGTTATCATCATCTTCTTCTTCACCATCTTCCATCATAACCCCTCTTTCCCCGTGCTTGGTCCAGCAATTATAGTTGGGCATGAAACCTTTCATAATCAGATGGCCGCGAATGATTTTCGAGGAAGAGTACTCCTTGTTGTTCCGACATTGAACACATGGACAACGTATAAATCCATTCTCTTTGTTTGCCGTAGCCACATCGATAAATTTATCCACGCCTTTGATATACCCGGCTACGCGCCGGTCACCGTACATCCATTCCCGACCGTTCATCTGCATCATATAAGTAAGTTTATCAAAAAACAGGATATCATAAATAGTGAAATAACCAATTCACACCGATACATGAATTGTATCAATGACCTAGAAAAGATAAGATTGCTAACCTCGATCGAGGGAAATAAAGAGGAGAAAGCTCAAGTGCGTCTCGGACACCTTCTATATTTTTGTTCTATGAGAAATTCAACGGGATTATTCACTCAAACATTTCAAAAAACACCTTCAATGCATGCATGAGAAAAAACTAGCACACCCCCTCACACCTTCCACCATTCGAAAAAACAGAGTGGAGGCAAAGGGTGCTGGGGCGTTGCATTTATAGAGGGCAGGGGGTCTTTAGTCCCGGTTGGAGCCAGCAACCAGGACTAAAGGTGCGTGCCACGCCATGTGGCTATGGCCAAACCTTTAGTCCCGGTTGGTGGCTCCAACCGGGACGCATGCCCCCTTACCAACCGGGACGCATGCCCCCTGGCCCCGTGCCCGCTCCAACCGGGACGCGTGCCAGCATTAGTCCCGGTTGGTGGCGCAACCGGGACAAATGCTCTGAGGGGTCGTGAACGGATAGCCCTTTTTCCACTAGTGTACACCTCGTGTCTGCAGCACGTACCACTCCTTCAGTCCTTGTTTAGTTATAGGGTATTTGAGGGGACGAGAGGGGATTATTTCGTATCCGAAAATTTCTCCGACAAATCATTTACTAGACGAAGGGGATAATCCCGAAATATCCCTACAAATCCTCTTCATACTAGCTAGTTAGCGTATTTTTGGCTAGATTAAAAACTCTTTATCGTGGTAGAGTATTTTTGAGGAAGGGTATTTAAGGGGATTGTAGAGTATTGAGTGAATACCAAATCCCCGTATATCCCCACATCTTTTGGGGATAAAATACCGCAGAAGTAAACAAGCCCTCCAGAGTAGCGCCTTTAGTGCGCACTCCACCCTAATCCTTAGATCACGAGATCATGCCGAGTACTTTGATAACATCAAACGTCACACTATAACAGGGTGACTATAAATGTGGGTTTAGTTACTCCGAAAGTGTTATGTAGAGGCTCATGCATCAATAGTGTGATTTTTCCATCCTCGGATGGAGGGATATACTTAGGTCCCTCTTGGTGATATCACATTGACACAGCTTGCAAGCAAGTGATTAGATCATAAAGAATATTATATCACGGGAATGGTAAAAGAGTACTTGTCAGTGAAGAGATCAAACTAGGTATGGAGATACCGATGATCGAATCTCGGACATGTAATATATCGCGAGACAAAGGAATTTAGTTACGACGTCAATGGTTCTCGCGGTCACAAGAGTCACCGCTGAATATGTGGGAGTTAGTACGGATCTCCAGGTTCTACTACTAATTATTGATCGGAGAGGGGTCTTGATCATGTCTGCATTATTCACAAACTATAGGGTGACACACTTATAAGGTATACCTACACCAAATGGGGCAGATATAATACCAACGGAAGGTTTTGAAAGCGCTAGGATTATTTTGATAAGCACCGGAATTGTTTTGGGTAAAATTTCTGAATTTGGTTTTAGATGCAATATCAAAGTTATGCAAGGAGGTTTATGCAAATGTTTGTTAATTAAAATAATTAAAAAAAATCTGAATAAAATAAATAATTTTTTTATTAATGAGAGATTGCATTTATTTTGGTGGAAAATTAGTGCAACATGAGTGGAGTTTTAATTGATGTGAGTGGTCTTAGTGAAAGCTCCACCCACATGAATGAGGGAGAGGTGGGGAAACCACCATGGCCGCCGGCCACGGCATGGGGACTAGCCCTCCCCTATAAAAGGAGGTGGTGGCCTCCTCTCCTCTCACATCACCTCTTGAAGGATCTCTCTTCCCTCTAGTAAATTCTCCATGGCTTTGGATTAGCGAAGTACATATTCTTGATGGTTTCTCTGAAAAGGATCTGCTGCTTTTCTAGAGCAAGGTCTTGGAGGTTTTTGGGGTGCTAGATGTTTGGGATATGCTAAATGGGTATCACCATTGCATGTCTCTAATTAGGCTAACCCGGGTGGCCCACAATTGGTAGCAAGGCCCATGTCCTGCTGGGCGGCCCAGTTATACGGATCTAGAAAGGGAGGTCCATGCCTGATAAAAGAAGGCTACAGTGTAGTCACCAACCAACCTGAAGCCTTGGAGTGCAAGGCACGGAGACTAGTTTGTGTTAGTGTAGAACCCTATAACCTGTGCGGCTAGGACTTCTCCTTGTAACCCTAGGTTCTGGACCCTATATAAGCCGGACCTTTGGGAGCCTTTAGGGCATCGATTTACACACTTCGCACAGCGAACCTATCTCTATAACTCAGCATATTTTCATTGTAGTGATTTATAGGAGTAGGATTCCACCACCATTGTGGGATCTGAACCTGGGTAAGGTGCGTTACCTCATACTCGCCAACTTGCCGCCTTCCCCACCTCTCTAAAATATGCTCTATGAGGACCCCTCCATGGCGTACTCGTCGACAATACCACGACAGTTGGTGCCCACCGTGGGGCATAAGGCGCTTCAAGCTCTACGTGGACATCAATAGGTTCATCAAGGAGATTCTTTAGGTATTTTCTTGTGAACTTGGCTCCAAATGTCTGGGAAAGTACACAGAATTCAAGAATTAGCATGCTTGTGATTATAGGAAGTATTTAAATATCATAGGGTAGCTTGTTGTTGATAACATTATCAAGAATATATCATCTTACCAGCTTGTGAAAATCAGTGTCCCCCTTGTGTTGAGGCCCTGATGCAACAACAAATCAATGTCTACCATCTAAACGCATACAAAATAGATGACTGCAATTTTGATGTTATTTTGATACCTCTAAACTCAATCCTCTCGGTGGGCTCTTCATCTGGTGACTGGAAATCAAAACCACCAAAGGTAAATCGTCATTGAATCGTCACTGCAGGTTCCCATCTGTTAAATAGATACATACAGAGAGCATCTTAATACAATCAAGGTACACAAAGACCAATGAAGTGACAATTAATTCTCTATTGCTAGAAGTGACAATTGCAGATTTTGAGATTTATACAAGGGGAAAAGAATTGGGACAGATGCAGGCCGGCTGGGGGAGGCTCTCCGACGGCGCCGTCGGGTCTTTGCAGCTCGGTAACCCCAAACCTTAAATTGATAAGAAAATTTGCAAATTCCATGGAAAGATTCCTAAATCGAAGCTGCTGATTTAGGGTTTTGGGTGTTTGGTTTTCACGCATACCTACGTGGACGATGAAGGGGTTCTCGGAAGCGAGGGAGAGTAAACCCAACGCAGGGGACCTGAGGCGGCGGTGGTGGAGAGGCAGGGGACCGGAGGCAGCGCTGGTGGAGAGGCAGGGGACCGGATGTGACACCCCTGAGATCAGGGCTAAACAAATCCTAGACCTCCGTCTGACATAAGCTTAACCTTGAGCTCGAGGATATCCAGTGAAGAATCGATAACACAGTAGTGACCCTACGACACAAAAATTATTACAGCAAGCTCCTAACTGAGCGAAGAGCCACATTATTATAAGCAGAGGTCACTGAACACAAACATCAAACAGCGGAAGGAAAATTATGCTATTAAGTATAGCAAACTTAACAAATGGCCTAAGATGCCCGAAGCATAACGATGACGTCCTAGCTCATAGATTCCAGGCTACCGGCCGGAAACCCCAAGTTACTCGTCGATGTCGATGTAGTACGGAATCCATCTTCAGGGGGAACACTTACTCTGCTACAAAAGTATCAACAAAGCAAGGGTGAGTACAGGGTGTACTCCGCAAGATTTATGGCTGGTGGAGTTGCTTTGCATAAATCCATCTTTATTTATAAAACAAGAAGGAGAAGAATCTCGTCTAGTCAGAGTATTTTAAAAGGAGATACGAGAGCGACATCTCCAAAGTATTGATCATCATCTTTTGATATCCACCAAGTCATCATCAACTCTAAACTAGGATCACCCCTTGTACCCATGAGGAAGCATCCTTAAGAACACGTTGAACTACCAAGTTTTATGATTAGGTTATAGTTCTCTATGATCTTAGAATCTGGTCACCAAGCATTCATAACCGTGAACACGACTTTTCGAAAATATTTAACCCTTCAGGGGTGTACAACTTTACCCACACGTACCAAACGACTCTTAATGCCAACATTTTAGCCCTCTTCCTTGGAAGGCCGGCAGAGGGTGGTTGGCCACGACCTTTACCTTGCTTTCGCCGATACCATGTGTCACGCAATAAGGATGGTTCCGCCGTAACGGGTCAAATCCCTAAGCCGGTCCTTAAAGATGTGAGGAGAGGTTGGTTTACCAGGGGAGCTATCTACCCCAAGCAACCGCGGCCATGCTTCCCTACCTGTTATGAATGCACCTCCTTCACCGCCTTCGAGAAGATCCATAATGCATGTTGAATGGAATGCCCGAACTATGTGACTCATGGAATCTACTAGGCAAGTTAATCAGGCGAGGGGTTCCCAAGCCTCGTGTGGTTGTACGCTCATCTCGGTTCCAAAGTTAAGAACTTGGTTCCTAGTGGTGGCGAGCATGGGACTATAAAAACCACATCCTACTGTGGCCTCCCATACAAGCCTTAGCAAGTTTAATCTCATATCATTGATCTCATCTCATCACGTTCTCCAGTCAAACTAGATTCTCGGCATCTAATACATCATCTGGATGAACCAGCACTGCTAGCTATGCATGGCTAAGCAGGACACAGATATAAGCCCTAGCAGTGCACACAAGCCAAACATAGTTATGCTAGGAGCAGTGAATCAGGTAATATAAGCTCAAAGGGAGTAATGCAACATATATGATACTCTATTTATCAATAAAAGACCACAGTAGAACCATATGCATCATGGCAGGAATTGAAATGCTTTCAAAAACATAGGATTGTATCATGGTGGGGCTATGCTTGCCTTTGCCCGTTGATAACAGATAGACAGATCCAGGGCCGGTCCTGAGATTTCGGGGGCCCGGGGCAAAACTAAAATTTTGGGCCCCTTGGTATAATTTTTTTACATATATGAGATGATGAAAAGTAAATATTTTAAGTACACTTCCAACTATAATATTCATATAAAAATAACAATGTTTACATGATACCTTAAAATTTCCTCCAAAAATTCCTAGAAGCAAAGTCCGTGACGATGGAATCAATATCATTCTCGTTCACTAACTTCTTATTGATGCATAGACTTGCCAAACCATTTAACCTCTCTTCAAATATTTATTGAACAATTTCAACTTTAAAAAGCTTCTTTCAGCTGATGCAACAGTTACGAGCATAGTAAATAAGATCCGATAAGCGATAGAAATATTAGATAACAATCCGCTTCTTTGACAAACTCAAAAAGCTCCATAACAAACATTGGTGTATTTGGCAAAGTGAACTTCATAACACTTAACTCAGAAATAAGTGCATTTAGATCAACATCATATGTATCAGGTTTACCAGATTTATCTGGCTGAGTAAAAGTATTTTGCAAATTTAGTCTATTCCCCCAAGAGAACTAGCGCCAACTCGTCTGAATTCCTCAAAATGCTTGTGTTCCTCTTCAAAAATTTATGCAAAGATCCTCTATGTGATTCTATTAATTTCTTCTCTTGTTCTTTATTTTTATTTTCTTAACACCCGATTCGGGTGCCATAATAAGTTAACCTTGCTCACTACAAACAAGAAATCAAGAACAACAATTACTAACTAGAATTAAGAACTAAGAATTAGGGCTGGACGGGCACAGACCAGCAGGCAGATTTGAATATCGTCGATGGCCTTCCTGGCTTCCTGCGTGCGGCTTGTCTGGCGGTTGCCGGTCGATTGTAGAGGTCTCGAGCCTTGACGATCCCAATTGTTGATCTGCGATTCGATCCAGGGGAGTGCGGACTTGGTACCGTATGTGGGCAGGGAAGCCGAACTGCCAAACAGCCAAAGCCAAAGCGATAGGTAGCGCATTAGCGATGCCTGGGTCTGGCCATATGGGAGTCGAGCGCAGGGTCTGGGAGTCGAGCGCAGGACCTGGGTCGAGTCGAGCGATCCCTAGCGTGATCGTCGCCTACTTCGCGTCGAGCCTGGCGTCTAGCGAGCGATCGATGCCTAGCGGGCTGGCGCCTAGCGAACGATGGATGCATGGGATCATTTGTTTTACTATGTATGTATACTAGGCCTGGATATTTTTGGGCCCCTAGTTTTTTTGGGCCCGGGGCAGCTGCCCCGCTAGTTCCCCCCAAGGAACGGCCCTGGACAGATCTCTGAAAGCCTTGTAGTTGACTTGATTATAGTTGGTCAAGTATTGATATTTGATCTTCGACGGTCTTGATCTTTGTCTCGATCTTGATATCGTATTCTACCGAGAAGAACCAAACACCAGAAAGAAAGGGGGAAAATCAAAACATGGCATCGATGCAATGCTCAAGCAAGGATAATGATATGACAAGTTAAATTGTATTGAAATGTAACCCTAAGGCATGCTCGACAATTTAAACGGTGTTCCGAGGGGTGTAAACCCTAACTCGGGGAAACTCCGGAATCACATGTGAGGGGTTACTATGTTCTTCTAACAAACTTGTTAATTGAAGTTCCTTAACAATGCATGATTATATCTTTAATAAATAGTTCTCATTTTTTGAACATTCTGATACATTATATGTATTTTTTCCGAATTAAAGATTAAAAGTTATTGCATTTACAATATTTAAACCATTTTGAAATTATTAAAACGGTTTATTGCATCATTATGACATCAGCTAGGGGGTCAGGGTTGTTTTACACCGGGGCAGAGCCTAGCCACAGTGACTGACGTGTGGGGCCAAAGCCACATCAGCAGCCACGCTGGCGGTCAGCGGTCAAAGGGTCCACAACAATGTCAGCGTGACGTCACGATGACGTCATCACGACGACCACCGTTAGGTGGTCATTGGCAACGGCGGAGGAGAGCGCGGGGGCTGCGCGGCTTAGCCTATTCAAACGAGGCGAGCAAGGGGAACCCACTGGTGGAGGCGCCGCTAGTTCTAGGTCGTCGGAGAGGCTACTGTGGCGGTGGCTAACGACGCACGGCGGCGGACTGTGATGTGAGGATGAACCAGAGATGGAGGGGAGGAGCGGAGTGGTACTTGAGCACCGCATGCTCACTTGCAGCATGAAGAGACGATCAGCGAGGTGAGGTCGGGTGTGGCCGGAATCGATGGCGGAAACGGCGACCGGTGTCGGGGTTGGGGAAGAAGGGGTCGATGGCATCAACTAGGAGGTCCTCGTCTTGATTCCTTCAGCGATGAGACGCGGAACAACACGGCGGAGCTCGCAGGCACCTCGACTTGGCTCGGGGCAGCTTGGAACGGCGGGGCGACGACAAACTCGTCAGCTAGGGTTTCGGTCAGAGAGGAAATCGAGACAGGGAGGTCACGGAAGAGAGCGGGAGGGGATAAGGACATGACAGAGGCGTCGTGGCGTTCTTATCCACAGTCCAGAGCTCGAGGGACGACGGGGATCAGGCGGCGGAGATTGACGACGCCGGCGACGACACCCAGCTGCTTCCTCTCGAGGAGGAAGACAACTAACAATAGCGATAAAAGGGTACGTGGGCCTAGGCCGCGTTGGGGTGCTACTGCGCGACAAATAGGGAGAAGAGAGGGAGTGGGCTGCGGCTACTGCCTGTTTTTTTATTTCCAGAAACTGTTTTCTATTTCTGTTTCACTTTTTATTTTTGTATTCTCATTTCAAATCCTATTTTGGATAATTTCAAAAATACCAGAAGGTGTATAAAATATGTAAAACACTGTAGGGCCCTTATAATCCATTTGGGCTCCAACTATTTTGATACTTTTCAAAATAATCAAAACCTTTTGAATGCTTTTCAAATAGAGGGAGAGAGTAGGGTTTAGGGTTTTGCATTATTTCTTCAATGCACAATTTAAGACATGATGCTCATGATGCACAAACAAACCCTAAATAAAATTAACTAAAAAATGGGGTGTTAAAGCTCTATCCCCCTTACAAGAATCTTGACCCGAGATTCCAAAGGTAGGAAGAGAGACAGAGAGAGAAAGAAACAGGGTCACTCTAAAGATAAGAGGGAAGCACACTAAACAACACATAGAGTATCTCATGGTCAACTCCTGGATGGATTGTTTAGATGACAAACATGAAACACGTCAAGCTAGCAGGGGAAACAAGAGGAGAGGGTTTCAAGTTGTTAGATAGATGGTCTACATAAGGATTGAGACCATGGAGCTTTAGAAGGGTTCAAGCTTCTGAACAAGAGAGCTTACAACAGAAAGAACATGACCAAAAACTTCTAAATGAACATCTAAACGTCTTAAGTAGAGATTTTAGGTTGCAGAGATAGGGATCAACAAAACCAAGCTGTTGAACTACTTTTGAAATAAAAGAGTCACTTTTTCATTCAACAGAAGGCTTAAGACAGAAAGGTGTTTTGGTGAAGAGGACTCATAAGAGTCACAAGGAGAATGTATCAAGAGAAACTACTGATTACCAAAATCATAGTCACTCTTAAAACATGGCTGGGAAAACGAAGGAAACTCTTTATTCATCCATATTTATCAAAATATTTGCCAAGATCACGATATCACTTTACACCACTAAGATGAATGGTTAAGAAGATTCCTGATGGCACGAGAAGAAAGGAACTTCATTCTCAGACTTCAATTATTTGGTACAACAAAATGATTGCCAATATAAAAGGGTCTGGAGGATCGACCGAGATACATTTAGCGACACTAATTTAAATGTTCTCCTTGATGTTCGAGACACAAGACATCAATTAAAGGTCAGGCTTCGGATAGGAAGGAAACCATAAGAATAACTACTATAATAAAATATAGAAGAAGCCTCATGAAGAGTGGTTGTTATTGCTGATTTAAGGAATTCTTGGGGAGATTTGCTGTAGAGCTTCATTAACAAGGCTTTCAGTGAAGGGAGGTTAATTGCACCAATCCCCAATAGAGGCACTAATGATTTTCCTGTTGTACAATATGCTGATGACACTATTATTATAATGCAAGATGATCCACATCAATTACACACTCTTAGACAGATTCTTGAAGAATACACTGCATTCACTGGACTTAAGGTTAATTATCATAAATCATCCTTGGTACCCATAAATCTAACTCAGGATGAGGCTACCTCTATTGCTTTGGAAATTGGTCGTGTCACAACAAAAATGCATTTCACTTACCTTGGGCTGCCCATGGGGATTACAAAACCAACAATCAAAGACCTCTCACCTTTGACTGACAGAGTTGAAAGAAGACCGACAGCCTCAGCCTCTTTTTTGTCTGATGGGGACAGACTTGTTTTGGTGAATTTTGTGTTATCCTCTTTACCCTTACACTACATTAGTTCTCTGAGTGTCCCAAAGGGAATAATTGAAGTCCTAAACAGAACAAGAAGACATTGTTTATGGAGAAAGAGTAAGGATGATGATAAAGCTCACTCTATGGCATCTTGGGAAATGATCAGTAAACCAAAAGATAAGGGTGGTTTAGGAATCATAAATCTTCAAATCCAAAATAAATGCCTGCTTATGAAACACTTACATAACTTCTACAATAAAGCTGATCTGCCTTGGGTGAAATTACTCTGGAACACATATATCATGACAGGGTACCTCACAATGTTACTGTCGATGGATCTTTCTGGTGGCATAATATTATGATCTTGCATGAGGAATATCTCTCAAATTTTTAATGTCCAGTGGGATCTGGAGACACAGCTTTATTCTAGGTGGATAAATAGAACAACGATCCTCTCAACTCAACATATCCACATTTATTTTCACATGTACTTGATAAAGACTGCTCTGTTAAGTAAGCAATCTCAATTACTCAGATGTCTGAAGCTTTTCATCTGCCAATATCTGCTGAAGCTAGTACTGAATTACAACATTTACAGCTACAACTGGCTCAAGTCACTCTTCAACAAAATAAACATGATGAATGGAAAAGTTTGCATTCAAAAACAGGAGATTATTCTGTCAGTGATTTGTACAATGGATATTTCAAGCACATACCAAATCATTTTCCATCACAGTGGATCTGGAAAAGTAAATGCACTTCCAAACATAAGTTTTTTGCCTGGCTGATAATCCATGACTGCATTAATACTAAAGATATGCTGCTCAGAAGACATTGGAATGTTTCTAACAATCATAATTGTGTTCTTTGCCCTTGTCACACCCTTGAAGACTGGTCACATTTATTTTTTGAATGCAATTTCAGTATGAGAATCTGGGCATACCTTCAGGTTGTCTGGGGTACAGTTTCTGGACCAGAAATTTTGAAACATGCCAAACATAAATTCGAGGGTCCATGCTTCATAGAGATTGCTATTCTGGCCTGTTGGAATATTTGGAAGCAGAGAAATGACAAAATTTTCAAGGGAATAAGACCATCTTTCACCTCTTGGAAATCAGGGTTTATCTGTGATGTTTCACTCCTAAAATACAGAGTCAGAAAGAAGACCATCACCGATCTTAACTCCTGGATTGATGCTTTATTGTAAATTTTGTATAGTTTTCTGTATAGTTTTTTCTCTTTTCTGTACTTACCTTTTGTTTTAGTTTGTTAGCTTGTACATAAGACTTCTGGTTTTATTTTAAATAAAGGTCTGTGGGGGGCTCCCCTGCAGTAAATATTCAAAAAAGGTCTTTCCGGCTAAGTGTGTCAACCATTACATCAATCTTACCAGATTTACAAAGAGACCTATGTCAAAACCTTGAGAAACACCAACCATCATTGTTGCTTGAGATTCAACTTTGGTTAAGTGAAATGATATTTCAGACTTAGCATGTCTGGATAAAAAGTTTGCAACATTTACACATAGGTAAAGTCACTAGATTCTCAAGATATGGACTATAGTGGTTAACTCCAAAGAATGAGATAGATTGCTAGACTCATGTATTAGAAACTTGTTGAAAGACAAATGCACACACATAAAGTACTAACAATAAAACACACATGTGTCCTTGAGGAATGGAGTTAAATCTACTTGAATTCCACGACGACATCTTTCAACAATTGCACGCGAACCAGAGAAGATTACTTCTAACATCCAGAACACATACTTCGAGATGATTCGAGGATGGTTCTCAAAAAGTTTCCAACATTAATGCCAATTGTTCCATATGAGTATGTTATAGCATAATAAATATAAGGATGCCATTGATGGGCTCAACAACAAACTTATCAGGACACTCCATTAAGATGGACTCATATATTGCGAGAACAAGGCAAACTATTGGTCAGACCAAATACATGAAAATGTACTCCGATGAAACATCATGAGAAGAAACATCATCAAGATAGTCCTTGGAACTAAGTTTGATTTGACGATAACCCAAATCAAATCAAAGTTAGGGAGGATAACATATCCACAGAGGAGATACTATCTTTCTTCAGCACAGACAAAACTAGACATCCCTTTATAAAGGAACAGAGTTGGATAGAACTTTTATCTTACAACTCTTCAAGTTGTTGTTTAAGCTCAACCAACTAGTTCAGGGATATCCAGTACGAATCCTTGGAGAAAGGTGCATTTCGGAGAACTTGCTTGCTTAAGAACTGGACATCACGGTCATGTGGAAACATGGCGATGCTTCTAGTAGACATCTAGAATATCACGAACCACTGATATGTCACTTAGTTCGAGATGGAACTTGGTTTGTAAGGAAAGAATACATAGTCTTAGAGCTTCAGCACAAGCCTAAATCTTTGACCGAGGATGTGTACCAGAATAGCGGACTTGGTAGCACAATCATCCTTTGCTCTGTGATGGGGTTAACCAATCATGCTAAGAATGATACAAATGTCCTTTGAGTTCTAAACAATGAAAATTGCTAGGAATCTCAGATAGCCATATTATCACGCAAACGCATCACTCACGAGCGCGAAAGCTCGAGGAAGGGTGGGTAATTATGTGTGGGAGTATCACTTCATTAAGGGGTCATAGACTCGGCACGACCTCTTAGTATAAAAAAACTGTGATACTTTAAGGTAGAACAGATGAAAGACACTCAATGCCTCTTAATCTGCGGGTTGCAACACTTTGAACTGGTCCTAGATATGACGAGGTACTGGAGTTTGTTTCTCCTAGACATTCCGAAATGGTTTTTCTTGATGGACCACAAGAGTATCTTGCTTCGGAAGACACCAATGCACATTTACTACTTGGCTACCAACTGTAGACAAAGGTCGGAAACAACAAGGGAAAAAGAACATGCTTATGACAAAATCCCGAGATGTGGATGCATAGATTAACATTTTCTGAAAACCAATGCAAAGAAGGTTAAGGTGTGGCAGAGTCACAGACATAGATACAAGACTCACGAGGAGTACTCTTGTCATGATCTATTTGGTTCCATTAAAGAACATCTGCCATAGCATGTGGTAGGGGAAGTCCTTAGTTGTCACAATTCAACTGCGACCAAGAACACAAGCTTGGAGGCTAGAATTATAGTACCAACCATCTTGAGATAATGTGTGAACATTAACGAGAGGGGTCAAAGGAATGGATCTTGGGTTAAAGGTCAGCTTCATGTACAAGATTAACAACACCAGAATCTAGCACAATCAGGGATCTTCGGTTCAAGTCCAAGGGTTAAAACCCGAGAAAGGAGCAACTACTACTTGAGTGACATATCATACACTTCAAGGTAGTAATCACAAGGTAGCTTCCAAGAGAAGAAACGACTTCTGAAGTACCCAAAAAATAGAAAGTAGGCATACGAGGCGAAAGGAAACCTCGAAGCCTTGAACAGAACACTGTGGAACCAACAATATAATATTATGGACACATCGGGAAGCACAAAGCATAGTAAAGTTACTTTAACGGACCTTCAGGAGTTTTAGAATTATTTTTGTGTTTTACCGGACCGAGAGTTTGCGATCTTTTGTTGTTGTCGATGATGGAGAGAGAGGGCCTAGGGCTTTCGGTTTCACCTATAGCTGTCCAAAACATATGATGGGAATAAAGGATAATAATAAAGTATGCATGTAATTGATAGAGCAAGATAATTATATGTGGGTAGTGCATCCATAATTTCTATTGCCTTTAAAACCGCTTATATCAATAACCTACTAGTCTCATCCATAGAAGAAATAGAACTAATGATATGCATAGTGATGTCATTGTTAATCCCAAGTAAATCCCTCACATACAGCCGTACTACCCTTTCTGTCACTGGGGTTCCCATACTGCAGATTAGTCATTACTCACACTCCCTATACCTGGATCACTCCTTGGGGTCTTGGGTACCTGACAAGTCCTTAGATTGAGGCAAGAGAGGGTACAATAATCATCATGTCATACAAACTAATACATGATACCATCTATGATAAATAACATGCAAATACTACATGGCTAGGCCGAATCCCTTAGCCCAAGGAGAATTACTCACACATAGAGATGAAATCAACAATCATAAACATTGTAATGGAAATAATGAGATTCATAGTAATAGTTTTATAATGTCGCCAATTGGATATGAGATCTACTATTACAAGTGGTGGAATATGGCTATGGTGGAGGATAAGGGTTTGGAGATTAGATCTAGATCTATCCCTCCGGCGGTGTGGTTTCTGATGGCTTGGTGTAATCTGGTGGCGGCTCGTTTCTCGTCACCCGGGGCATCTTTATATAGTTGTCCCTTCAGAAAGTTGTTCTATTTGACCTAGCAGTGTTGGTGGCAACTATACGGCCGGAATTATATGACCGGAATTTTATTCCCGATGTATAGTTGGTCGTTAAAGCTTCTGTCTCCACCTCACGACCCCTGGTTTCTTTGGGTTGTTGGAATTCTCGTATCTTTGACTTTAATGTTGTGATTCCCATCATCAAACGTCACTTTCTGCGCAGGGAAAAATAGAAAGAAAGGATTTTATACCCCTTTGATCATTAGGCATTAGTGGCAGGGTTTGGAGAGACATTTCATAAAAAATATGAATAATATTCAGTTTAAATGTGGATGTGGATGGCTATATTTCACAGCCATCAAGCTCTTCCGCTTGTGCACTGCGAGAGCATCATTGTCGGACATGACAGTGACATCCTTAATCTTGGGGTCGTAAACTTGGGGAGCCATGTCGGTCTCCTCCAAGTCCCCCAGCTGTTAAGTGGTCAATGTGTTAGATGATTGATGCATTAAAGGCAGAATAACTGCAGTATACGTCAAAACAATGAAAGATTCAAAGTTACCTTTGGGAACTTGTCGTCCTCATACATGTCATAGATGATGGTGAACCCACGATTCCGGTCCTTCACCTTGACGATGTCCTTGAGGCGAAGCTTGATGGAGTCACTGGAGAAGTTATCCTTAGAGATTCTGGGGGTATCTTTCCTGTCCTTCATGTATTGGCACATCAGGTTTTCACAGTGCTACAAAGGCTGGATCCACCTTACAAACTAGCACATTGCTAGGTACAAGCCGGTCAGGCCCGAGTCAATGAGCCACTCTATCCGCCTTACGGCGCGAGAGGCCTCGTCGTCGGAGCGTAGAATGGCTTGGGACCTCCATGTGGTGGATTTGGCGGTGGACCCATCGATGAAGTCTGGGTACGTGCCTTCTCGGCCAACCAGAGGGATATCTAGGCCGTAGAAGTAGCTACGCCGCCAGTTCTTCCAGGACTCGTGTCCCACGATGTCGGGGAATCTCTGGCCAGGACGGATCTTAAAACTAATCGTTCCGCAGTTCCTAAGCTCATTCTTGCTATCTCCAGCCTCCCTCTTGATGGTGAAGATAAACAAATATAATCTTGGCCTAATCCTTAAGTATCCCTCACACAAAGCTAGATAATTGCTAAGTGCTATGATGCTATTAGGGGAGAGTTTATGAGGTGAAGGGAATATGCCCTGAGAGGCAATAATAAAGTTTTTATTATGTATATTCCAAGTATATGATAGATGTTTATTTTGCATGCTATAATTGTATTAATACGGAAACATTAATACATGTGTGTTTAATAAACAAACAGAAAGTTCCTAGTTATGCCTCTCTCATAAACTAGCTCGTTGATTAACAAGATGATCAAAGTTTCCTGATCATGGACATTGGATGTTGTTAATAATGAGGTCACAACATTAGTGTAATGGTGTGATGAACATTCATCCAAAGTATAGCATTATGATTAAAGTCATTGAGTTTATATTGCTATAACATCATACGAAGTGATCCTAATCCTTAGACCATGAGATCATGTCAATCACTAACACCGAAAGAGTATCTTGATAACATCAAACGTCACACCGTAACAGGGTGATTATAAAGATGGATTCAGTACTACTGAAGTGTTATGTTGAGGCCCATGGATCGAGAGTGAAATTTGTTCATCCTAATGACAGATAGATATGCTCTGGGCCCTCTCGGTGATATCACATTGGTTCGCTTGCAAGCAAGTGATTTGATCACTAGAATGTTATATCACGGGAATGAGAAAAGAGTACATGTCAGTAATGAGATCAAACTAGGTATGGAGATGCCGATGATCGAATCTCGAACATGTAATATATCGCGAAACAAAGGGATTAAGATACTAGCATAAAAGGTTCTCGCGATCACAAGAAAGTCATTGCTGAATGTGTGGGAGTCAGTATGGGTCTCCAGATCCCGCTTCTGATTATTGATCTGAGAGGGGTCTCGATCATGTCCGCATTATTCGCGAACCGTAGGGTAACACACTTAAGAGACACCGACATCCATCTGGAGCCAAAGTTTCATGCCGGAAATAATAACAAGCGCATGAATTTATTTCACTAGATACCGAAACAGGTTTTCGGGTGAAATTGCAGAAAGTGTTTTTGCATGTGAAATGAAATACTAGCAAGGGGTTATATGTAAATGTTTGTCATTAAAGTAATTGACAAAATTCTGAATAAATAAAAGGAGTTTTATTTAATGAGAGTTTGCATTAAATTTGGTGGAAATTTAATGAGAATTTGAGTCGATTTTTGAGTGGAGGGAATTGAAAGGCATTTGAGTGAGTGGAGTGTCCACCCACATGAATGAAGGAGGGGAGGGGGCAGCCCCCATGGCTAGCAGCCACCCCCTTGGGTGCACCCCTCCTCCTATAAAAGGAGCCCCCTCTCTCACTCACACCTCCTCGTGAAGGATCTCTCTCCCCTCTAGTATTTATCCCGCATGGTCTCGGACTAGCGAGATACATGTTCCCGGTGGCTATTCGACAAGAAAGAATTGTGCTTCCGCTGTATCGCTGGAGCGAGGAGGCGGAGGTTGCTCAGTGCGTCGGACGTGTGTGCGAGCACGGATGCGCCACTGATTTGCGGTGCTAGGACTTCCCCTCGATCTTGAGATCTGCAAGAGATCGTCTACATCCACCACAAGTTTAACTCATTAAGCTTTGTCGGTCTTCAAGGGTATGTTCTCTACGGATGTATATCCGCCTGTTGATTGTATCTAGTAGATAGATCTTGGTACATAGTTGTTCCCATCGTAGGAAATTTTTTGTTTTCTATGCTGTGAACCCTACATGAGGTTGAACCCTGAAATGCTGGAGAACTTGGAGGCAGAAGTCAGAGATCAGTAGGGTGATGCCGCGCACCAACTGATATTTGAGGTACACCTTCTCTCCATCTTGGGGAGAAGGGACCACCTCACTGGCTGGCGCCGGCCGTCAGATCAAATCCTTCGTCGTCGGGAGGTACCTTTCGGTGATCATCTCTTTGATGTCCTCGGCGGTGATGTCCGAGCCCCTCCATACTACCTTGTTGGAGTCCGTATCCTCCTCCAATGTCTCAAGCGCCATTGGAATATGGTCACCGCCGATGGTTTCCACCACCGCGGAGAGTGGCACCACCACCCCCTTCGGAGGGACCTACACCACGCTGGATGGCTTTGCCGAAGCCTCATTGGGCGCTGCTGTGGGTGTGGGAGTGTTGTTTCTCGCCATTGGTGGAGAAAGGGAGACGAGGAATTAGAGTAGTGGCTAGGGTTTCTCGTGCGAGGAGATCGAGGATACTCTTGGTGAGAGGAAGAAGACGATGCGGGGGCGAATGAGGGGTTAAAGAAATTAACCTACAGAGTGAAAACTATATAGCCCCGACATCAAGATTCCTGCAAGACGACCCAACAGTCGACGCGTGGACAGCGTGTGTGCGAATGTGCACGGAGATTTCACAATGTTCCCCTCACCGCCGCTCGATGTTTCGGATTTTACGCGCGGGAAAATTGCTATGATTATGTTTGCTGCATATGTAAGTTTTGAGGCAACATAGGCTACAGTCTACTTCATATCACTGACATCTATAGACGAACAGCCCCATCTAAAGATTCCGGCATAGACGGATCCTGTCCGGCTACGAGAAGAGTAAGATGGAGGACTCAGTGACTCTCCCACTTAGGTATTGAAGACGAAGAATGTTGCAGGGTTCATTAGAGGACTACATGATATTGCTTGACAAATTTCCGACATCACCTAGACAAAGCATTCAGACTAAGAGGCAAGATGACGCAAGATCTTGGAGTTCTTCGGAGGCTACTATTGGGGATATGCTAAATGGGTATAACCATTGCATGTATCTAATCCGGATAACCCGATGGCCCAACATTGGTAGCAAGGCACACGGCTTGCTAGGTGGCCCAGTTAGAAGGATCTAGAAGGGAGGCCCGTTGTAACATCCCAGCATTAGAGCTTATAAATAAGCTGAACTCAGATGTGTGCATTGCATTCATGCAGAGAAAATCTGGATAATTTTCCCGCTTTTGAATAAAACTTGCCAAAGTGATTAAAGGTTCTCTCAACTTGATGGAATTGAAGTAGATTATCAAGTTGACTGCGATAAGTTTCAATATGACCTTTGCTAAAACCTTATTTTTGGGTAAATATGATTTGATATAAGGGTAGATCAAATGTAATAAAACTAAACCATAACACATTGCTTAATGATTGATACCAGATCTTCTAGAGATCATATCAAGGTATTCATTACATAAACTGTTGGAATACCAAGTTAAGAATATAACTCAAGTAACCAGAATGTAATAACTAAATCTTGACCTATCTTATCCTTATCTATTTATACCATGAGTATCATGGTAATACTTAACATTAACTCTTTAATTGTATTGAGTAGGAAGGAAATCAAGTTAAGACCATTCACCACACATCTTTATTTCCATACCAATCCTTATCATCTCTTTTGAACCAGGTCCTTATACATGTTAAACATCAATGTTGAGTAATCAACTATTGACTCACCAATTCTTAGCCTATTAATTCTTGATCTATCAACTCTTGTCCTTGTCATAGAATTCACTTTAAAGCCTTTAGCGAAAGAAGTAAGAAGAGGTAAGTAGTAAGGCTAGTTTTATATATAATCTATAGTATGGGAGTGTTTTAAGAGAATCAATTCAATGAGATAGTTGGAGGAGCTAACTCACTCCTGAATGGAATAGAAGAGTTATCTTAAAGAAAGATATATGGTAACAAAGGAGATTATAAGGATGAATTCTGAAGATAGTTACCAAGGAGTAATCTTATTAGATCAAGTAGGCATAGACAATGAATAGTATCTCTTAGTCAAATAGACATACTAAGAAGATAATTATATTACAACTGTAATGTTGTATTGATGAAAACCTTGATTAGCCAACTGGTAACCTAAGCCATAAATGATCAAAGGATAATAATGATCATACTCAAGTCACTGAGAGTGATTGATTATATGATGCATAAGTGACATTGGTGGATAGAACATGATTAAACCCTGGTGTAGCTATATAAACTAAAGATTGAGCATGGCAAGTAACATTAATATAATGTGAAGTTGGAGTATGAGTTACTGAGGTAACTAAAGATAAGATAGTATCACCAAATTCATACTAGAGAAGCATTGAGTTATAGAAGTATTATTATTCCTATTAATAGAATAGTAAACACTTGAGGTGAAGTAGTAATTGATATATACACCTATTAGGATAATATTAGTGATGGGTGATAAAGGAAGAGTATGAATGAAGTTAGAAGCAACTACTTCTTGGATTAGAGGTTATCATTAGTAGAGTGGTTCGATATAACCAAGTGTAGATATGAGAAGATTATGAAAAGCTTCAGTGACAAGCTTTTGAGTTTCATCATAAAGATTACCAAGTAGTTCATTAAGAAAGAGAGTGATCATTCAAGTGGATTTGGATTCATTAGAAATATTCTAGATATGAGAGTTATCTATATGAGGAGATAATAAAAAGCTTTAGTGTCAAGCTCATTGGATTCACAAATGGATTTACGAGAAGTGATGGGGATGTGCCTACCGGGGTATACCCAGCAGGACGTTTCCGACTGGCCCAAGAACTGGCGAGTGGGCCTGCAAGACGGCGACTGGATCAAAGCCCGGCGTGGATCCAAGCGACTGGAAGCACAAGGCCCAGGCGAGTATATAAGCCCAGTCGGATTAGGTTAAACATGTACCGAAGCCTTAACTGATTCGGTTGAGATATGTAAACCCTAGGGGAGGTGAGCCTATATAAACCTCCCTGCGGGGCGTGTAGAGATACGTTCCATCATACACCCAAGCGACTCGCCGCCTAGCCGCCGAGCTCGCCCATTGTACCACCTCCATAATATAATCTAGCAGGAGTAGGTCTTTACCCTCCGGGGGCCGAACCTGGGTAAAACCCTGTGTCTCCGCCCTCATCTCGCACCACAGATGGCTGGCCGCCCTTGCCCCTCGTTCTACTACTCGCTGCCGATTGCAGCATCTGCCGTGACCATTCCCACGACAGTGGCGCCCACCGTGGGGCCTGGCCGGTCTGGCCGGTGTTATGCGGCGAGATCCAATATGCCCATCAACGAGATGGTCGCCACCGGCCGCATGATAGCGATCGGCGAGATGCTCCAAATCTTGCCGAGCAGCTACATCCCGGCGGCGCGATCCGTCACGCACAGCATGATCCTGCCGTCGGCACGATCAGCCTCTTCGTCGGCCTCACCGACGTCATCGTCTCGGAGGACTCGGCTCGCATCCGCGAGTCGCCGCCACGCGATCGGCTCTCCGAGAGCCAGATCTGCACGATCCATCGCCTCGCCTCTGAGTACAACTCGGCCCACAGCAACGTGGCCGAAAACTCAGCGGCCGCAGAAGACGCGGCCCTCAACGACGACGCCGACTCGGCGACCCCGGCATCACTCGCCGGATCCATCACCGCGGCTTCACCCGCGGGCTCCATCACCCAGGTCTCCAACATGGGAGACTTCGAGGACCCCTCCATCCACGGGATCTTCGACTTCGACTCCGGGTCGGAAAACTCCGCCGACCTCCGCGACGGAACCGGTCGCCACGCCGCGGCCTACATGGAGACCGGCACCGAGCCGCCGGAGGACCCCTTCTCCACCCCAATCCCTCCTGAAGCCACGGCGACGGAGGTTGAGGAACTCCGCCTGAAACTGGCGGAGGCAGTGCGCAAGGAGCAAGCCGAGCGCGAAAAATTTCGCCTCGAGCAGGTGACGGCGCAGGAGCTATCGCGCTACCACCAGCAGCGGATCAGGTCGCGCCTGAACCCCACCGTTCAGGGGCGCGCCCTGAACTTCGATGACGAAAACGACCCGGCCCGCGTGGCCGAGCGCGCGATCTGCGAGAACGCGCCACCAGGATGAAGCGCCCGGCCCCCGCCAGGGTCGACGGTGATGGGCACCCCACCTCCACCCAACCGCACACCTCCCAGGGACCAGCCGCGGATAGTAGTCTCCTCACGGGAGCGAGACGCAAACGGCCTCCCACTGTTCTCCACCACGATGGACAACCTCGTGGCAGGCCGAGCAGCAGCCGGCAACATCACGACCACCGGCGACGGCGCCCTACAGATCCAGTACGTCAGGGCCCTGCTCGCAAAGGCCGTCGAGAAGCAAAACGCGGGCGCCGACTCGCAGGGTCGAGTGTACTCGCGTTCTTCGGGAAGCAGAGCGGCCTAAAGCGGCCGCCCAATGGCGGCAAACACCCTCAACTGCCCGCCACCAGAGCCATTGCAGACACCGACCCGCGAACGCGGCACTCTCCACCACCGACCCCAGGCCAGCGACCAACTTCGTCGCCGCCAACGGTCAACCCATCGACGCCCGCACCCACATCATCAACAACCAAAGCTAGCGCGCACTCCAGCCCGACGACCTGCGACACACCCTAACCAATCGCCGCGACGGCGAGCCCATGGGGTCGCTCAGTCGACTCGGCCCCAAGTGCTTCGGACCAATGATCCGAGGCGAGAAGTACCCGCCAAACTTCAAGGTGCCGAAGGAGATAGAAAAGTACGACCCCTCGTACGACCCCGCCGTCTGGCTCGATACATACCTCATGGCGATGGGGATCGCAGGCCACACCGACCTGCTAGCCGCCCGTTACCTCCCCCTGATGATGGAGGGGACGTGCAGGCAGTGGATCAACACCCTCCCCCAGGATAGTATCGAGTCCTGGGAGGAGATGCGCGACGCCTTCGTCAGGCACTTCGAGTGCTCCTACACCCGTGCCACCACCATCGAGGACCTGGAGCGATGCGTCCAGGGACCCCGCGAGTCGACCCGCAACTGGGTCCAACGGTGGCAAGAAACTCTGGTACAACGCGGTCGGCATCCACCCGGACACCACGATCCATTGCTTCAAGACCTCGTGCCGCTACGAGCCTCTGGTCGCCAAGCTCAGGCGACACTCTCGCACACTCGACAACATACCGGACCTCCTCGAGATCGCCAAACGGTACGCGGAGGAAGATCCAAACCAGGAAACCGACGACGAGTCGGGAGGTCAACGCCGCATGAGCGGCAACGACAGCGGACGACGGTCCGACCTACGCTACAGCAATACTCACCTCACCGGCAAGCGCCGCAGTGACGGGCGAGTCGACTTTGTCGCCAACGCCGGGCACGCACAACGCGAGCCCAAGAGCTTCCGCCGCGACGGAGGACAACGCCGCGACGGCGGCAACTACAAGGCCAAAGCCAAGGTTCGACCCCGCGGCCCTCCTTAACCAACCTTGTGCGTTTCATAGCAGGGAAGGGAAGCCCGCAACGCACACAACCGCCAACTGCCACACCCTCAGGGAGATCGAGAAGGCACGGCGAGCACGGGAGGACCCCGACAACGACCCGCCAAACGGCGGAAAATTCAGCAAAGTGGCCGGCTCGCTCCATACCTTCACAGGCTTCGACACGAAGCGCGAGAAGAAGGTCATCGCCCGCGTCGTCGCCGTCAACGCGGTGGCTCAGGTGGACGTTCCCCAGTTCCTCAACTGGTCGGAGCAGCCCATCACCTGGAGCCGCCAGGACCACTCGCCACACATCGAGTACCCAGGCCGAGTCGCCCTGGTGGTCTAGCCTAAGGTCGGCGACTACTGGCTCCCCAAGACATTGATGGACGGCGGCAGCTCCATCAACATCCTGTACTTGGACACCTTCAGGCGGCTGCGACTCCCGCAGTCGATGATCGAGACAACCCACACCACGTTCCATGGCATCGTCCCCGGTCGGAAGGCGTACCCGATCGGCAAGGTCACGCTGCCAGTCACCTTCGGCACACCAGCAAACTTCCGCACCGAGCGGATCGTCTTCGAGCTGGTGCCCTTCAACAGCCCCTACCACTGCGTCCTTGGGCGCCAGGCATTCGCCAAGTTCATGGCAGCGCCACACTACGCGTACAACGCGATGAAGCTCCCCGGGCCGTGCGGCATCATCACCATCAACGGCGGCCCCGACATGGCCACCGAGTGCGAGGCCAAAGGAGCCGAACTCGCCGATGCCGTTATCGCGGCAGAAACCAAACACGCCGATGAGCTCGCCAAGTACGCGAGCGGGGTTAACAACGACGACCCCACCATACTCAAGAATCCTAACTCGGAGGGCGCAAACACCTCAACCTTCGAGGCAACGACGCACACCCGCACCGTCGAGCTGGTCCCAGCCGACTCCAGCCAGACGGTGACGATCGGGATAGGCATGAGCCTAGCCTAGGAAGGCGCGCTCATCGAGTTCCTCCGTGAGAACAGGGACATCTTCGCATGGAAGCCCTCTGACATGCCTGGTGTCCCTAGGGAGCTCGCTGAGCACAAGCTAAACGCGACCCCAAACTGCGACCCGTCAAACAGTCGCTGTGGCCCTTCAATGAAGAGCGCCGCCGAGCCATCGCCGAGGAGGTGCAGCGTCTACTCGCTGCAGGCTTCATCCGGCCAATCAAGTACTCCAAGTGGCTGGCAAACCCAGTCCTGGTCGAGAAGAAGAACGGGACCTGGAGGATGTGTATCGACTACACAAACTTGAACAGCGCCTGCCCAAAGGAGCAGTTCGTCCCACCGCGGATCGACCAAATAATCGATTCCACCGCGGGCTCGGAGTCGCTATGTTTCCTCAACGCCTACTCTAGGTACAACCAGATCAAAATGGCTGTCGAGGACGAGGAGAAGACGGCGTTTATCACGCCATTCAGAGCCTTCTGCTACACCGCCATGACCTTCGGCCTCAAGAACGCCGGGGCAACCTACCAGCGGTGCATGCAAGAGAGCCTCGCAAGACAAATTGGCCGCAACATCCATGTCTACATCGATGACGTGGTAGTAAAGTCCGCTCGCCAGGGTGACCTACTCGCCGACCTGGCGGAAACGTTCGCCAGCTTGAGAAAATACAAGATAAATCTTAACCCAGGCAAATGCACCTTTGGTGTACCAGCAGGACAACAACTGGGGTACGTCGTCTCCAAGCGAGGGATCGAGGCGAACCCCACCAAGATCGACACGATCGCTCGACTCGGCAAACCCGAGTGCCTACGCGACGTCCAGAAGCTGGCCGGGCGAGTAGCGGCTCTCAGTCGCTTCATCCCCCGCCTGGGTGAAAAGGTGATGCCCCTATACCGCCTGATGCGCAAGAACCCCACCTTCCAGTGGGACAAGGAGGCGGATGACGCGCTTCGCGACCTCAAGAAGGTGCTACTCGCCGCACCGCTACTCGCTGCCCCGTCGACAAAGAACCCATGCTGGTTTACGTCGCGGCTTTTGAGCGCGTCGTCAGCGCCGTCATGGTCGTCGAGCGACCGGAGGAAGGAAAGGAGCGCCCAGTACAACGACCGGTGTACTACATCAGCGAGGTCCTCACCGAGTCGCGCCAGCGATACCCGCAGTACCAGAAGCTGGTATACGCGGTCTTCAGAGCTCAGCGGCGCCTGCCGCACTACTTCCAGGAGCACCCGATCACGATCGTCTCCTCAGCACCATTGCAGGACATCATCCGCAACCGCGAGGCGACCGGGCGGGTCGCCAAGTGGGCCGTCGAGATCGGCGTCCACAACATCAAATACGAGCCACGAAAAGCGATCAAGTCGCAGGCCCTAGCGGACTTCATCGCCGACTGGGAAGAGGCCCAGCAGCCAGAGAAGCTGCCATACCTCCATTACTGGAGCCTGCACTTCGACGGCTCCAAGAACACGGACGGCGCAGGCGCAGGGATCGTGCTAACTTCACCAAAGGGCGACAAGCTCCGCTACGTCCTCTTCCTCGACTTCACACCCTGCACCAACAACATGGTCGAGTACGAGGCCTTACTCCACGGCATGCGAGCTGCCAGGGAGATGAATGTCAACCGCCTACGCTGCTACGGAGACTCCGACCTCGTCGCTGGGCAAGTCGCTGGCACATGCGACGCCGTCTCCCCCACCATGGCGGCGTACCGCCAAGCAGTAGACAAGCTGGGTGGACACTTCGCAGGCTACTCCGTCGAGTGGATCGACAGGCGGAAGAACGAGGAGGCCGACGCACTCTCTCGCATTGGGTCGGCTCGACTCGCACCACCCGCCGGCGTCTTCCTCGACACAATCACCAAGCCATCAGTCTCTCCCCCGAGGGAGATCGACATCGGAGTCCCGTTACAACCGGAGGAAGCCCTGGTCGCACTCGTAACCGAGCCAGACGACTAGACCAAGCCCTACGTCGCCTACCTGGAGGCCGGCACCTTGCCGGCAGACGAGACGGACGCTCGGATGATCGCACGCCGATGCAAGTCCTACACCATCATCGACGGCGAGCTCCACAAGCGTAGCGTCACCGGCGTGTTCAACGCTGCGTCCAACCCGCCGAAGGACGCAAGATCCTCCACGACATCCACTCTGGTGACTGCGGCCACCACGCCGGCGCCCGCTCTCTGGTCGCCAAGGCTATGCGGCATGGATTTTACTGTCCCACCACACACGCCGACGCCGTCGACATTGTCCAGCGGTGCGCCGGGTGCCAGAAGTACGCCAACCAGACGCACGTGTCGAGCTCAGCGCTCAAGACAATCCCCATCACCTAGCCATTCGCCGTATGGGGCATGGACATGGTAGGCCCCTTCAAGAAGGCTCCCTCCGGCTACACCCACCTCCTGGTCGCGGTCGACAAATTCACAAAGTGGGTGGAGGCCAAGCCAGTCCGGAAGTGCGATGGGAAGACCGCCACTAAATTCCTATGCGAGCTCATATATCGCTACGGGTTCCCAAACAACATCATCACGGACAACGGCACCAACTTCGCCAAAGGAGCCATGGCCGAATTCTGCGAGGAACACCACATCCGGCTCGACCTCGCACCAGTCGCCCACCCGGAATCCAACGGCCAGGCGGAACGGGCCAATCAAAGCATCCTCCACGGCCTGAAGCCGCGACTCCAAGTACCACTCGAGCGCACCGCCGGGTGCTGGGTCGAGGAGCTACCCTCCGTCATCTGGGGCATCCGCACCTCGGTCAACAGGTCGACAGGATTCACCCCCTTCTTCATGGTGTACGGCGCCGAGGCAGTCATGCCCACCGACCTTGAGCATGACTCGCCGAGGGTCGTCCACTACACGGAGGCTACGAACGAACTCGCACGACAGGATGGAGTCGATCAACTCGACGAGGCACGCGACCTAGCTCGCTCGCGCACCGCCATCTACCAACAAGGACTCCGCCGCTACCACAGCCGGCGGGTGAAAACTCGCACCTTCCAAGAAGGCGACCTGGTGCTGCGCCTCATCCAGGATAAGAAGGGCATGCACAAGCTTTCCCCTCCATGGGAGGGACCATTCGCCATCGTGCGTGTACTCGGCAACGACGCTTACTACCTCATAGACGTCCGCGGGGACAGCAAACTCGACGTCAAGCGGCCATGGAATGTAAACCTCCTACGGAAGTTCTATTCCTAGAACGCCACATATGTACTCTCCAGTCGCTATGAAATAAAAAGAATTGGTTACCGCAAATTGCGCCTACTCTCCGTATCTTGTGCCACTCGCACTCGTAATAACAGCGTCAAGCTAACCGCAGAACTCAACCTTTGGTAAAGCGATCGGCACGGCCAAGTAGTGCGATGCAAAAGCACTGAGTCACCTCAGGTTTTGCATCGTCCACGAAAAACGCCTACCCGGAGCCCCATTGGAGTCGCCTAGCCCGACTGGCTCTACGAGCCAAGACAACTGCCTTCGCTTCTCACAGCGACCATGATCCTCCGCATCCTCGACATAGCGACTCGAACGGCCACGTACCACGCTCGGGGACTGACGACCAGTTCAGCGCGAGCGGCTCGGGAAAACGCCAAGTATGAGAGCATGCCCAGGACTCGCCATGCGACTGACCCAACGGGCCAGGCAGGAGTGATGCGCTCAAACCAACGCGCCAAGTCCTCACCCACCCTCGAGTCGCGCCTAGAACAACCAAGTACCACGCTCGGGGACTCGGCCACCCGACCTCGTTCGCGCAAGGGAAAACGGTGAAGTACAGAGCGCTCAAGGGAGTCGCCTAGCGACTGGCTCTTCGAGTCCGGGCGAGTCGACCACAATAACAAAACATTCAAAAACCACAAACACATCACACACGAGGTAAACCCCACAAAAGGGCGGACGCGCTCGGGGACTCGTTCAAACCTCAATCGGAAAACACATGACAAGTCACAAAACAAACATGATATCACATTACTAGCATGTTGCAATTGTCTCAGAATACAAAATATGCCCAAACGGCAGATCTGCTACTAACGCCCCAGGGCAACCTACTCTATTCCGCAGGCTTCGACGACGACTCGCCAGCACCCTTGCGATTGCGGATGAACGGCGTGTACGGGTTTGACGGGTACGTCGTCAGCTCACCCGCCATCGCCGCGTGGAAGGGCTTCTCGACCTTGAAGTCCCGGTGCTGCGGCTCGGGGTCGTTGGGCGTGACGACCGTTTCCTGGTAAGGAAGGAGGTCGCCCATCGCCCAGACGCGCTCGGAGTACACCGCGGCGCGACCCGTCAACTTGAGCACCTCGGAGATCTCCACCTCGCCAGTCAACGACGGGTAGCCACTCGTCACATCGTCCAGATCGAAATCTTCTGGAAAATGAGCAAGCCCAAGGCTAAGTGCCGTCGCCGCTCCACGCCGAAACGCCGATCGCGTCATGAACTCAACGACCGATGGCACCTTCTCCAAGTACTTCCACACCTCGACGAGGCCACTGGGAATTACTTCCGTGGGCGATATCTCCTGGAGGTAGGCTCGAATGCATGTCGCCGACAACGTCGCCGAGTCAACGAGCGTGGCCACACATTGCTGCGCGTCGAACGAGCTCGCCTCTTCCGCGCTATCAATGATGCGACCTGCGGATAGAAAATAACAATGAGTACATCGGATATTACGAAAAGACACATGCAATAGGCAAGGGCAGACAAACTCACCAATCAAGGGGCGGGAGAGATCCGTGATGAAGCTCTGAAGAGAAGTATAGTCGTCCTGAAGCCCAGCAACAAGGGCGTCAGAAACTTTACGCTCTTCCGCGGCGGCCGTAACGGCGGCCTTGGCTCGACCATCCGCCGAACTCGCCTCCTCTTTCACCTCCCTCAGCTCGCGCTCGAGCTCGGCGATCCGCTTCTCAGCCGAGCTCAACGCCGATTGAGCCGTTGCCAACTCACCCGCGGGGACAAGTCCCTAGCGAGCCTCTTCTGCCTTCGCGGCAACTGCCTGAATCCCCTTATTCGCCTCTTGGACGGCGGCCAGTTCCTTCTCCGCGCGGTGTTTCGCTGCCAATCGGTCAGCTGACTCACATTGCAGACCCTGCACACAATTCAAATAGTTAACCAAAGCGAAATCCTAAGTGCCCACCCGCTGAAATTCAGCGAGTGCGCACTCGGGGACTGGCAATCAAGAAATCCTAAGTGCCCACCCGCTGAAATTCAGCGAGTGCGCACTCGGAGACTGGCAATCAAGAAATCCTAAATGCCCACCCACTGAAATTCAGCGAGTGCGCACTCGGGGACTGGCAATCAAGAAATCCTAAGTGCCCACCCGCTGAAATTTAGCGAGTGCGCACTCGGGGACTGGAAATCAACAAATCCTAAGTGCCCACCCGCTGAAATTCAGCGAGTGTGCACTCGGGGACTGGACGCGAAAAATAACAACAAGACACTAAAAGAATCAGACCGCTGCAACTCACCGGCCTGATCCTCGGGGACTGGACATACCTGGATGGCTGCGCCAAGCATGCCGTGAAGTTGTATCGCATCCACGGACGCGAGAAGAGCCGGCGTGTGCCCACGATGCTGCTCAACCTCCGTGTCGGCGACCCCAGGTGCACGGCTCGAGGGCGAGGTCCCACTCGCTGCAGCCGCCTTGGTCATGAAGCACGGGAACGTGGCGATGGAGGCACCGGCACCAAAGGAGACCGGCTCGGTCACCCCAGGCGAGGGAGCACCATCCTTCGTGGGTATGGCCGCCTCCATTGCGGGTTCATTCGGCACGACCGCCGTGTCATCGGAGATCGTGACAACATCGTCGCCCTTGGCCTTCTTGGCGCCATCCGCAGGAATGACGACTTCGTCCGCCTTCCTCTTGCGGGAAGGATTCTCCTCGCTGACGACGGGTGGCACCTTAGACACGGTCGGGTGGCCTATCTTCTTCGCTCCGATCCTGAAAATCGATCGCGTGAGCGAAATAATTCAAGCTGCTATGAAAGACAAAAGTAGGTGAGCGAACTCACTTGGCGACCGAAATGAAGCGTAGCCCCGTGCGGATGCCGGCCGGCTTCTCTAGTTCGGGGCCAAGTCGGCGGCTGAGGCCCATCTCCAGGACGTCGCGTGCCCAAGACACGGATGGCTTCTTCGTGGTCGAGGCTGCAACGGGAGCCTCTAGGACATCTTCGGCAGGGGCCTCCCTGCGAGGTGAAGCCGCCGTGGCCGGAGCGGCCCCTAGCCCAGAAACTGGGGCGAATGGCGGAGGCATCGAGGCCAGTGCCACCTCGACAGCGGCCGTGTCCAGCGCGGCTGCCGTTGGCGGTGCCTCGTCCTTGGCCGGGCTGGGGGCGTTGGAGCTGCTCGCCGAGTGCGGTGGCGAGGCCGGCCTCATTGGCTTTGTTTTCTTCTTCTGAGGAGCCTTTGCCTCCTTCTCCTTCTTCTTCTTCTTCGACGGAGTGGCCTGGCGGCGCGAGGTGGTATCCGAAAGTTCGTCATCATCATCGTGATGCTCGAGGCTTTTACTCGCCTCAAGCTCACGCTGACGCTGCCCGCGGGTCTTGCGGACCAGTGGGGCGACCTCCTCCTCGGACTCGTCGTCGCCGTTGCTCTCGTCGCCCCCGGAATCGCCCTTGGTGGGAGGCGATTCGCCCATGTCCTGGACGGACGAGCTCGAATTCTCGTCGTCCGAAGGCGGGAGCCATCCTTCCACCACTTGGAATAGCTGCAATGAACACAAAATGAAGTTAGAACGACCGCGACTGCAAAAACTGCGACTGCGAATGATGCGAGGTGACTTACCGTTGGGGCTGGATGCTTCGTGGTGTAGGGGTGACCCTAGCCTTTGCGTCCAGGTACACCGCCTGGGTGATCTTCTTCAGTGCTGGGGTGTAGTCCTCGAGCTTCCACTCGGCGAGGCAGGACTTCGTCGAGTCCTCCCGGCCCGTGTACTGGTACATGTAATGGTCGCGCCGAGCCAGAGGGACGAGCCGCCGCCCGAGCCAGCAGTTGTATAGGTTGATCGTCTGGAGGCCCTTCTTCTTCAGACCACGGATGGTTTGAAGCATTTCGTCCATGACCATCCGCTGGTCGCTGGGGAGCTTGCCGACTTGAAGTCGGCGCGGTTCGGACCGGTTGGTGGAGACTCGTGGAATCGCCGTCTCGCCCTCCGGGGTCGCCTCGGCAACATAGAACCAAGATTTCTTCCAGTCGCTCGCCGCCTTGGCGGGCAGCATCAAGTCAAAGAACGAAGCCTTCGACTTCAGCTGGAAAGTTAGGCCGCCCGCGGCAAGCATTGGGCCGCCCGCTTCCTCGCGGCTGATCCGTCCGTGGAACAGATATTGCCATAGAGGGAAGTAGGGCCGGCAGCCCAAGTAGCACTCACAGAACACCACGAAGATGGCGAGCGGCTCGATGCTGTGTGGACCCAGGTCCGACGGTTGGATCCCGTAGTAGGCACAGAAGCGCTGGAAGAACAGGGACGTGGGGAATCCTAGCCCCCGTTCTAGGTGGCTGGTGAAGCAGATGAACTCCCCCTCGCGCGGGTTCGGGGTCACCTCTCCGGCCGCGGGGATGCGCCAACAGCTGGCGCGCAGGATCCCGGCCTCCTCAAAGGAAGCCAGTTGCGCCCTCGTACACTTAGATCTACCCCAAGGTTCGGTGGAGAGGGCCATGGCGGAAGGATTTGTGGGGGGTCGGAGGATTTCGGGTCGGCTGGATCGCGATGCGAAGGAAGGCGATAGTGCGCGCAATCGGAGGAAATGGCGAGAAGATGGTTCTCTGATCGCCTGCCATTCCCCTTATATAGCGGTTGTTACCCGCCAAATCAGGGAGCCGTTACTATGCGGTGATTACGCCAAAAGTTACCGTTGGATTACCCCAACGGCTAGTTTGACCATGTTTAACGGTCCAACTTCAGCCACTCGGCTCGCCGACTCGATCACTATGACAGTGTTTCGCCGACTCGACTCGCCAAAGCTGCGATCAGGATGACTAGTTTTCTCCTTTATACAGGAGCCCGCCGACGATTCGACTGGATGTCTACTCTGAAGCCGTATACTCCGACTGCCAGCAGCCACCTACGCCTAATCGACGACGGCCTCGGGGACTACTGATGGGGATGTGCCTACCGGGGTATACCCAGCAGGACGTTTCCGACTAGCCTAAGAACTGGCGAGTGGGCCTGCAAGACGGCGACTGGATCAAAGCCCGACGTGGATCCAAGCGACTGGAAGCAGAAGGCCCAGGCGAGTAGATAGGCCCAGTCGGATTAGGTTAAACAAGTAGCGAAGCCTTAAATGATTCGGTTGAGATATGTAAACCCTAGGGGATGTGAGCCTATATAAACCTCCCTGCGGGGCGTGTAGAGATACGTTCCATCATACACCCAAGCGACTTGTCGCCTAGCCGCCGAGCTCGCCCATTGTACCACCTCCATAATACAATCTAGCAGGAGTAGGTCTTTACCCTCCGGGGGGGCGAACCTGGGTAAAACCCTGTGTCTCCGCCCTCATCTCGCACCGCAAATGGCTGGCCGCCCTTGCCCCTCGTTCTACTACTCGCTGCCGATTGCAGCATCTGCCGTGACCATTCCCACGACAAGAAGGAAATTGTTAATAAGAGTATAATTATGAAGAAAAGCTCATCAAGTTAATACATGATGATGGATATGAAGAAGTAGTATATATAGGAAAGGAATTCCTTAAGTACGAATTCTTGAGAAGCTATTAATCAAGTCTATATCACTCCATATCAAAATCATTATTTATATCACTCTTCCAAACCCTAAACAATTGTCACATGGTAAATGAACTACAACTATCATATACGTAATTCTCATTATCAACCATGATATAATAACTTGTCACTAGGTGTCAACCACACTAACCAAGGAAGAGACTATTTAGAATATGAGGTAATCCTTGGTTGTTGAGTAGATCAAATAGATTTTCTTTTGCTTAGTATCATTGTAGAAAGGTATATGAATAAAGACAATACTTATGAAGTATGGAAGATAGGAATGCTTGGTAAGCACTCAACCTTAATTCTATAACCAAACTTAATATCTATCTCATATGTTTGATCACTCATCCTATTCCCACAATGGCTTGTAAGAATACTTTGCTATAGAAAACCACTTAAGCACATCTTTGTCACTTCAAAACATTAAAATCATATGTGCTTATAAACCATAACTATCAACTCTTTTTCATAAGTTATTCTAGAGGAAAACCCTAGTATTTTATCTTGGATGGTGATATCATTCATGAGCACAAGCACAAGCATGAAGGCAATATGTCTTAGCCCTTAATCTTCATACATATCTATAAAAGAATAAAAGTATATTAAATCCTCTAATTAAAACTTATGGTAAGTATTTGTAATTCAAAACCCTAGTTTATATATCAGTTGTTATTATCCATATATAATGACATAGTCAGGCCTTTCTTAAACTATTAATCACCACAACAATTCTTTAAGGGTTAATGTGACAAAAGATAATATATGGTCATTATTAGAAATATTTCCTTAAAACAATAAGTTATAAAGAGTACCAAGTTTCATGAATTAATAGGGGTATATCCTTTATTAAGTCCATGATATGCAATATAAAGGACAAAATCATAACAAAGGTTCCTACAAAATTATTAAAAAAACAAGTAAAAAAGGAAAATAAATAATCAACATTGTTATTATAAAAGCCCACGAGAGAAAACTAAATATGTTCCTAGATAATTGCCACTATTTAGCAAATGAATTATATAAAGAAATTTCCAAACAAATGTGTAAATACAAAATCAGAAATGAAAACAAAAAATAGAAAATGTTAAATGGAAAAGAAAAACGAACAATTTTTTGGCCCAAGGCTCATTCCTCCTCGTAGTTATCTATCGCCTACGAGCAGCAGCAGACAACTCCCTCACTCACTTTGTCGCAGCCCAACTTGGCCCATGCGTGGCCCAGCGCCAGCCCATACCCCTTCAGACTCTAATCGTCATCATCTTCCTCGCCGACAGAAGCAGCTGCGTGGCATCATGTCCATCATCAATCCCCTCTGTGCTACAATGCGTTCCGCCGCCTCTAGAACATCAGATAAGAACCACTCTACTCCCCTCTCCCTCCCCATACCCTTTTCTTCCTCTCTCGTGCTCGTTGCGAGTTTTCCCTAAGACCGAAACCCTAGCCACTATCGGTGCTGTCGGGCTGGCCATACCCTACCACGCCGAGCCTAGCCGTTAGGGTTGGAAGCTTCCCCTCGTCGTCCTAGATCGTCCTGCAGAAGGAATCAAGCCATCCCGCTCGCTATCGGAGCCACCGTCCTCAACCTCCGCCGCTCGCCATTGGTGAGGATCACCTCATCCGGCAACACATGGCTTCACTGAGCCTCTCGCTATGCTCCTAGTGAGCTTGCGCTTCTCCCTGGCCTTTTCGATTCGCAATTAGTTCTCTCTATCGCCTTCCCCACGGAGACCAGATCTTGCCACCGTCGGAGCTCGTTGGAGATGATGCTCCGGTGACCATTCCTGGGCGATGCTGCCACTATTAGGTTCCACGTCGTGTCCTCTTTCCAACAAAATCAACCACAGCCGCGCGTGTGCACCCAATCGGCTGACCGATCTTTGATCTATGAGGATCATCATCTTCTGATGTCATCATGATGTCATGCCCGCGACATCCCCAGCCATGTCAGCGTGTGGACTTGGTCCACTGTACGTGTGGCAAACAAGGTGGCAAAGACCCCACTAGTCAGTGACCTAGGGTAGGTCTAGCCTCGGTATAAAAAGTATTTACCTATTTAGAATTTAAGTAGAAAATGGATAAACATTAATAATTCAATAACTTTTGTTTTATAATTTAGAAAAATATGTTTAATATATGAAAATTTATAGAAAAATAAAATCTACAATTAAAATTTATTATCATACATTATTGTGTTAATTATTTAAATAATTGTTATTTAATAAAGTTTTTATAAGTAATAAAACTTTGAAAATTCATATTTTAATAATGATAAATGATAAAAATATAAATAATACTAAAATTCTTAGAAAAATAAGATCTATAATTTAAAACTATAACCTTATATTATTATATCACTTAACCAAATAATTACTATTCATGAAGTATTTATAAAATAGTAAAGCTTATAAAAATCATATCTTATTATTTAAAATTCATAAAAATACATATAATATGTCAAAATGATCAAAAAAAAATCATATCTACATGTTAAAAATATAACAATACACTTTTGAAGTAAGTAAAAATTTAATACCCTAATAAATTGAATTCAAACCTATTTCATTAATTGATAGTTCATATAAGGATAAATAAGAAATTGCTAATACTTCTAATATTATCCATTGAAGGTTAAATAATATTATTAGTATTAAAGTATTGATAGTATAAAGTCCAAATAGTCCAAAACATCTTAATTACAATTTTTGATAAACTATCATTCACAAATAAGTGTATATTATTTTCCAAAAGGATTTTTATGAAATATAAAATCCTCAAGAATGATATTTTTGACTCAATAAAACCTTTTACCATTAATTCACTCACAAGTTTATAAATGGATTCAAATCCAAAGATAATTCATTAGTACTTAAGTAATGTTGTTTCCATTTTATGAATTATAACTAATCATCTGTAAAAAGATAAGTGATTCTATTCAACTATAATGTTATGAAAACATTACTCAAATAGAAGTGTTAACTCTCTTAATTAACCTTTAGGAAACATTATGAAATGACCACATTGTAATACCATCCAAGGTAGATAAGTTTCAACTACAAGTGTTGTGATTATTCAAATGAAGTAAATATTTCTTCCTTGAGAACTTTAGCTAGTAAGAAACTCTATGAGTGTTAATTTAAAGTTTAAATGCTTTTGTTTAGTTAAGTAAACTTTTCTTAAAAATTTATTCTTTTAAGATACACTAAAAGTAATTATTAAGCATTCCAAAATCAATCTGCTTAAGTAACAACCTCTATAGAAGGAGTCTTTATATACCATTCTACACTTGAGTGCTTTATTATTGTATGCTACTTATTATACTTACATGAGCTTTCCACACACTCACAAACCTTAACAAGAATCACAAGTGTGAAACTTTTCTAAAAGGACAACACATTCTAAAGAAACCATTTCCATTTCCCAAACCCTAGATCATCAACACTTATCCCGGGGATTCGAGTTTACAAAGTTGCATTACATTACTTATGCATAATAGCATCTTGCTTCTTTAAACATTAGTCCTTACCAGACCAATGATACTATTTTTAGATATTAGATCTTATATTGTCTCGAAGACTGTGAGTGCATAATCTTGCAATCACAAAAGGCAAGTTCACGCTTGCTCATATCCTTTGGTTATTTTCTATCAAATATTTTGAAAATCTAGTGTTGTCATCACCTGCATTTCAAAAAGGTCATAAAACACTATTTTCATAGTAATTTGATTATAGGTTATTTACCATATGGTAATAACCTACTAATACAGTTCCGGTGGTAAAGGAACATAATGCCTAGGACTTAACAACCAATGTCGCCAGTGATTCTTGCGCCGTATATTACGCGTTAACCATGAGATTTGGAATGGGACGAAGAAGTCAGCTGTATCGTTGCCCTTTTGCATGCCAATGAAAGACCGGGACGTAGTTGTAACTCCTCTTATAGAGGGTTGGCAACATATGGGTGGGATCCCTCAATGTCCCACGGTTTCTGGTATCTATGAGGGTTGTACACCATAGGCTGCTATTGTAAACAAGCTTTATCCTAGGCCTGATGTGCAATCCGTAGGGTATGCACGGTCACAGAGAAGGACAGTGATTGGCTTGGATCATCTACTAGGCCCCACATCACAAAATTGTGGACGGAAAAGATCACCCGGTTGTGCAACAAGGATTTGATCTCTCATGGGTAAAGTAACGCACCATTGCAGAGTGCAAGAACGGTAACTTGTTACTCCCTATTCCGGGAAGGAGCCACGAATGCGGCAGGAAAGGAACTCCACGAAATTTCTGGTAAACCTGTGAAGGATGACGAACATAGCTTTTCAGAATAAAATAAATCTTTGAAGAAATGTTTATGAAAACCTGCATAGCCTACGACCTATGGTCTATGGTTGTATCTAGTGCATCAAACAATCCTATTTAGTGAACTTTCCGAGTATGCTCGTACTCAACATATCTTCTTCACCCTTGCTAGATCCTAAAGCCAATAAATATGACGTCAACACCAACTTATGCTCAAGGAATCGATATCAAAAGCTCAAGTTAGACAATGAAGTCAATGGAGTCAAGATATATATCATCTGAAGAGAAGACGGTGTTTTGATTACATAGAAGTATACTCTCTAGCCATAGAACCTACTTCTGTAGAGCATTGCAATAGCCACAATTGAAAGCCAAATAGTTTATATAATAGGCTGAGTAGTATGATAGCTTTGAGTTGTTACTTCTGGTTCTTAATTGTAAGAATTTGCTTTCACTCTCTATAACTTAGAGTGTTCTCTGGATCCTTTGAAAAGAGTTGAGTTGTAACCTATAGTCATGTCTTGGACCTGCTATGTTTATGTTGTACCACTCTAATGGATGTCATACTAGTGAACAATGTTCTTTGGTGTTCTGTCAATGGCTATAGTGTACTACATCATGCAGGGGTATGCTGGGTCACCAGACCCATGCCGGATAAAGGAAATCTACGGTGTAGTCACCGACCAACCCAGGGCCATGGATTGCAAGGCACGAAGACTAGTTTGTGTTAGTGTAAAACTCTGTAACCTGTCTAGCTAGGAATTTTACCTGTAACCCTAGGTTCTGGCGCCTATATAAGCTGGACCTTTTGGAGCCTTTAGGCCATCGATTTGCGCACCTTGCACATCGAAACTATCTTTGTAACTCGGTGTATTTCCATTATAGTGATTTATAGTAGGCACAGGATTCCACCAACGTTGTGGGATCTGAACCTAGGTAAGCTGTGTTACCTCGTACCCACCAACTTTCCGCCTTCCACCACCTATCTAAACCACGCTCTGTGAGGACCCCTCCATGGCGTACTCATCGGCAATACCACCACTACTAGGAAACTAGCTATAGATAGACAGACCTTCTGTGGTGCATGGTTCTTACCATGCGCCACAAAAGAAGTCCAGTGGAGCATCTCTCCCAATGCGCCAAAGAACCCTCAAACTTTTGTGGCGCATGGAATTTGGCAATGCGCCACAGAAGTGAGGTGGGACCCACACCAGGCCTTGGTCTATGAAAAATCTGTGGCGCATTTGGGCATGTGTCAAGTGCATGTGTCAAGTGCATGGATAAGACCCCGCATCTCTAGCTACCCAAGGATCCCGGGTCTTCGAAAACCGTGTTCCAAGGGACTCGAAAGTGGCTTCACATGGATCACCCGTGGAGAAAACGCGGTGACCTTTTCAATGGTAAAGACGAGCTCGAAAGAGCCCCGCATACAAGGAGCAGCGAAGAAATCGAGGAGCTTCTGAATAATTGGGAAGGGTGCCCTGCGCCAGGAAAGAAGCGACCAAGGACAAAGCCGCTTCTAGGTGTATGGAAAGCGAGGTCTGTTTTCTGGGACTTGCCATACTGGAAGGTCCTCCACACACCCCATAGCCTCGATGTAATGCACATCACGAAGAACGTTACCGAGAGTCTGCTTGGCACTCTGCTCAACATGCCGGAGAGGACCAAGGATGGGCCGAAAGCAAGAAATGACCTGAAATTGCTTGGCATCAAGAAGGAGCTTCAGTACCATGATAGTGATGCTGATGACGATCAGACAGAAGGGACTCAGGGTCGCCACAAAAGGGTTAAGAAGAATGATGTGGTTGTGCTTCGCGCTGCCTGTTTCACTCTATGTCAGGAGGAGATCAATCAGTTTTTCAGGTGCCTCCTGGGACTCAAAGTTCCTCATGGTTACTCTGGAAAGATAAGAAGCTATCTCGACATAGAGAAGAAGAGGTTCCGCGGTATGAAGTCCCACGACTATCACGTGATGATGACATAGATACTTCCAGTTGCCATACGAGGGATAATGGACGAGCACGTCCGTGAGACGCTGTTTGGCCTGTGCAACTTTTTCGACGTCATCTCTAGGAAGTCAATCGACATGAAGCAGCTTGACAAGCTACAGGAAGAGATCGTGGTGATACTATGCGAGCTCGAGATTTACTTCCCGCCCGCATTCTTTGACATCATGGTGCATCTGCTTGTCCATATCGTGGATGACATCATCCAGCTCGGGTCGACATTCCTGCACAACATGATGCCGTTTGAAAGGCTGAACAGTTTCATCAAAGGGTTCGTTCGCAACAGGTCCCGTCCAGATGGAAGCATAGCCAAGGGCTTTCTGATCTACGAGTGCATCTCTTTCTGCCACAACTATCTAACCACCGAGAACGAGGATGTTGGAATACCCACCAAGAAGCACCTCGACAGGCTCGCTGGGTATGGTCACCGCGAGGGCCACCGCTCACTGCATGTCGGCATTGCTAATCGACGTGCCGACTTTGGCAGGGCACACCGAGTCGCTCTATAACACATTAAATTGGTCAGCCCTTGGGTGGAAGAGAACAAAAGCTTGATCGAGTAGGAGTACGTGGACCGGGTCCGCCCGAGGAATAAGGGAGACGTAACAAGAGAGCACAACTCCAGCTTCATGGGTTGGTTCAAGAAAAGGCTGCTGGACAATCCCCCGCAGACGCCTTCTACGAAAGATCAACAACTCATATTCTCCTTGTCACAGGGCCCAGCGCATAACGTAAAGACCTATCAGTCTTCCGACATCAATGGTTACAGATTCTACACCGAGGAAAAGGACATGAATAGTGAATATCAAAACTCAGGAGTAACTATGATGTCCTTTGCCGATGACGAGACTACTATCATGGAAAGATTCTACGGAAGGATCGAGGAGATATGGGAGCTCGACTACTATGGAGAGACGGTACCGATGTTTCGTGTTAGATGGGACAAGAATGTCGAAAAATAAGGCCAGTATTTCACCACCTGTGTTATACCCTATGCCAAGTCTGCAAAGAAGGCCTCCACGAAAAATGAGCCGTGGATACTCGCTAGCCAAGTTGATCAATGTTTATTTATTACCGACCCGTCAAAGCCCAGTCGTGTTGTAGTGAGGAGGGGAAAGAGGAGCATCATCGGAATGGAAGTATCTGCCAATGAGCAAGACTTCGACAAGAACGACGATCTGAAGATCGAAGAGGAATTCGACAAGTACTTCGACATGCCTACTACTATTATATTAAGAAGAAAGAGCACACTACCTACTAAAGGTTGTCCGTTTACGAGAAGAAATCTCATAGTGCCCGGGCTAAAGTATTCAACCGCGAAGAAAAAGGGCAAGAAGATTGTGAAGAGAGGCTAGCTCGAAACATCACACGATGACGTGTGACATTTTTTGTGTATTATTTAGAGACTAAACATATATCGTGATATTTGTGTGGGTATACAAATTCATATGTGTTTGTGAAAAGAACAATATATACAAGAATTCGGGGAGTTTTTTTTAAATATATATGTGAATGTGCTTGGTTTTAAATATATTAGTAACATATAATTTTTAAACAAAGAAAAAATGTGACCCAGCCAGGATTCGAACCTGGCTGTCACAAGTTTGTCTATGCATCATAACCACTAGGCTAGTCTGTGTTTCATGTCCAACTACAGCCGCACAGTGTTTTTGACTAAGTGCCAAGGTTTTGTGGCGCATATCACAAACTTCTGTGGCGCATTCCAGCGATATGCACCACAGAACATTGGCACTTAGCCAAATAACCGTTCGCCCCCTTCGCCTTTTCTTTCCCCAACCTACTCTTGCCCCCAACGTGAACCCTAGCTAATTAACTCTCGCGCGCCCCTGACGAACCTGCCGCCACCGAAGCCCGTGGAGGAGGAGACGCCTGCCGCCGCTAGAGCCCGTGGAGGAGGAGCCACCTACCCCCGACGGAGACCATGGAGGAGCCACCTGCCGCCGCCCCCGAGGAGGAGAAGGGCAGCGCACACAAGCCTCCCCCGAGGAGGAGAAGGGCAGCACACGCCGCCGTTGACGACCACCTCCCCATCCCGCGCCACCTCGCCGTCCATGCCAGGTGAGTTTCTTGAGGGTTTTTTATTACTGCATCTTAGGGTTTCTGTCAGTGTGTGAGCCAGTATGCTCTTCTTGTATGTCTGTATATCAGAGGTTTCTGATTAGTGCATCTTAGGGTTTCTACACCATGTGAGACATAGATCATTTCTGAAATAGAGACATGTACTAAGTGTACTGAATGAGCTATAGATCATTTCTGAAATAGAGACATGTACTGAATGTACTGAATGAGCTATAGATCATTTCTAAAATAGAGACTTTGACACCAAATTGTTCAGTATAGCACACTGCACCATGTGATACATATCATCATTAGTAATGGCGATGGTCATTCCTCTGATAATGTCCATGGTCATTCCTCTGATAAAGTAGCATCTGAAATAAACAAAACTTACTAGATTATCTTATTGAGCTAAGGTCCAGCTATATACATGGAGTACAATATGAATCTATGGTCAGCTTGAGGTTTTGTTAACTTTTTGTTAATTTTGTTAAATTACTGAAATAAAGGTCAAGTTATTGGAATGTGTGAAATAAATGTTAGAACTGAATATGTTAGTACCCAAAAAGGTGTACTGAAATAAAGGTCAAGTTAACTAATTTATTTGCTACTGAACAACATCCTTTTTCTATCAGTGTGCTATATGGTCCTATATGGTTGTTTTGTGAACATTGTACTTCTGTCAGTCTGCTAGTTAGAGCATTGTACATATGGTCCTGAAAGGTATTGGGATATTGTAATACAAAATAGGGAGCAAGGTCAAACAATCAAAGTTTTATGTAGTAGTAGTGTTTTATTTGTGTTAGGACTATTATGGTCAAACAGAACTATCTTGTTGATCTGGTTAACTCTTGGTCCCCTAGTTAGAGCATTATCTTGGTCCCCTGATATGTGCCCTCATATATGACCTGTTTATTTATATATGGTAAATGATCTGGTTGTAAATGGTAATCTATTTGTATCTGGTAAATGATCTGGTAAATGGTTGTATCTGGTAAATGATCTGGTTGTAAATGGTTATAAATGATCTGGTTGTAAAAGATCTGTTTATTTATATGTGCCCTCATATATGAAATGTTTATTTATATGATGATCTGGTTGTAAATGGTGTTGTTGTTATCTTTATTCACCTTTTTATTTATATGATATGGTTGTAAATGATCAGGTTGTAAATGGTATGATATGATATATATGACCTGTTTATTTATATGATATGATATGGTTGTAGATGGTGCTATTGTTTATCTTTATTCACCTGTTTATTTATATGATATTATATGTTGCTGTTTATTTATATGAAATGGTGTTATCTGTGGTGTTGTTGTTGATGTATGGATGATGGGGCTGCTGTTATATGTATGGATTGATGATGGATGATGGGGCTGCTGTTTATGTATCTGATTGATGATGGATGGGGTCAATGGGGTTGTCAATGGGCTGTGGGGCTATTTTTCTTGCAGGGATTTCAATTGAGTTGCCCGTTTCTCCCAAAGTGTTGATTCACTTCCGTTTCGGTTGAGAAATTGGCACTCGTAGGTCCAAAAATTAGCAAAGGTCATGCTGAATTTTTCGGTCGATATTTGTGCTATTTTTTTGCCTCTTTTTTTAATAATAAAGCGCAAACATATCGACCAACGACGAGGCCGGTCCTTCTAAGCACATGAGCGTCGAGGATCTAGCTCGAGAGGCCAACTAGTCGTTCTGGGGGGTGTCCCAAGAGCATGAGGAGGCAGAGGAGATGAGAATGACACCACCATTGGCGATCATCGTCGAAGGTGCTGGGGCAATGAGGGAGATCCAGATTACGAGGGGGACGACGACGACTACGACAGAACTAGTGAAGGCGAGAAGGAGGGTGACACCACCACCGATGGCGGCGAGCGCACGGATGGCGGTAGCGGCAACCCGGCCGCTATACAGAAGAAGAAGAAGAAGAAGAAGAAGAAGAAGAAGAAGAAGAATAAGAAGAAGAAGAAGGAGATTAAGGACCGGAAGTCGAAGTGCTCGCCAACTTATGTGATGAGTTCACCGAGGTCACAAAAATTGGCCAACCCATTGCGCCTGCATCGATTGCCTGCGGGTACGGCATGCAACTCGGGTGCATCGTCCGGGAAAGCATGTCGATCAACACGAAGCACATCCTAAGTGATCCTAATCGGGATTTGGTCGAGAACCTCCTGAAGAAGCTTCACAAGGGATACACATTCCCAGATAAGTTCAGAAACCTGGAGAGAAAGAACCCGGTGAACAAACTAGCACTGACAAAGATGAGCAATGCCTTGAGAAGCTGGAAAACCCGAGTAAAGTACAGCATTGACAAAGGTGAAAGCTGGGACATTATAAGTAGGAAAAAATCCGATGCTCGATGAAGAAGAGTTCAATATATTCAAGGCGGACTTAGCTACCGCTGTCTCTAAAGCATGGATAGAGTGGGGAAAGACTATGCGAGAGAAGAACATAGGTAACCACCGGCTTGGAAACGGCGGATACAGAGGGAAACAACCCATTTGGGAAAAGGAGGACGCCGAGCTTGAACGCCTGGGTAAAGAGAACCCATGGCATAAAATCATGGACCTGCAGCTCTGAAACTTTGTCCAGGCCTGCTACTACTTGGACCCGATTACAGGGGAGTTCATCATCGATGACCCGGAGGTGAAGGCCTTTGAGGTCGAGCTGGTAAGAAATTTACCGTGGATCTCTCAAGAGTTTCTAATTAAAATAATTAAGCCAAGAATCTAAATGCATGGGTTCACCTTTCCTTGTCTCTCATTAGGAGAAGGAATTGAATGCTACTGGTGACTTCTTGTCCCAGGATTCGCCAACGGAGCCGTGGGACAGTGTTTTCAACAGGGTGACAAATGCTTACAAAAATAGGGACAAGAATTTGCCGCCAAAATCAGCTGGCCGTGTATCCGGCTTTGGTACGAGCCTGAAGTTTACCGAGTACTATAAAGAGGATGCAAAGAAGAGGAGGGAGAGGAAGAACCAGTCGGCGGCTAAAGATAAAGCCGAGGTTGAAGAGCTGAAGTTGAAGGTGAAGACATTAGAGGAAAAAGTGGATGAGAAAGAAATGGACATGTTAGTGGACGAGAAGCTCCGCGCGATCATCCCCCCTGGGTTGTTCGAGGGGCTAGCTATTTGGAATGCGGCAGGTCGACGTGTCCCGCCAAAAATACCAAGCTGCAGCCGACGGCGGCACCACCGCAGGAGAATGCTGATGATAGGACTGCCGCCGGGACCGGCCATGTGTCGACATTAGCTGAGCTCAACGCCCTCACCAAGGTAACTAATTAGTTACTCCGCTTCATGTTCTTTATGCGCCTTTGGTGACTGCCACCTCGATCATGATGCCCAACATATGTGTTTTGACTCAGGACGCTTCTTGCGTACTACTCCACAAAGTTGCCGGCGGCGAGTTGACGGATGTTGCCAAGGGAAATATCATACAACCACAGAACCGCACGACGCACAACAATGCAATGGACGATGCCATGATGTGGGTCTGGATTGCTCGGGTGTTGCCAGGGTGCGATGACATGGAGCCCCCTTTCAACCTCAGGGAGCCGACGAACACAAGACCCTTGCAGAATGCCACAACTGGCCCTTGACATGGCCGAAGACTCAGATTCGTCTTATGGGGCACATCGGCGCCACCTCGATCGTCTGGCCACCACCTCGGAAGACAGCTGTCACCGGTGCCACCTTGATCGTCCGACCACCACCTCGGAAGCCAGTTGTCGTCGTCGCCATCACCAATCGCCACCAACAACTGTTGGGAGCATGTGGGCCGCCCCAAGGCAAAGCCGTCGCACCACAACCGCTTTCGCCCCCGCCACCACAATCACCACATGGTGGCAACAATGAAGACGATGAAGAATTTGTCAACGTTGACGACTTCATCAACACCGACACCGACAAAGGATTGTACATGCCTTCTGTGGATGAAGAACCCTTCGTCGCTTGTGACAGTCAAGGTGGGCATCCTACTACATGCACGCAACGCCCGGTCTTCCGTGGTTTATCTCAAGAGACGCCTTCGCCCGCTGATCAACAGGAGAAACCTGTTGGATTTTTAGCCCTAACACACTCCAAAAGGCGCCTGTTGAGCACTTATCATCCCCAGTGGAGGAGCCTGCTCAGAAGACGAAGAAGCACATGACGAGAGGTAAGAAAGCCGAGAGCCAACCCCCTCCTAAGAGGATTCGGGCTAAGGATGACGTCCTACCAGCCCGTGAGGATGGCTTTCCCAGGATACATATAGCCGGTGAAGCAATACTGACTCCGGAGCTTCTTCGCCTTGCTCGTGGACATATGCTCGCTTTGAGTGATAGTATCAAGACACTAGAGGGCATACTTCTTAAAGACAAAGATCCAAATTATCCGGTTTTCACTGTCAAGGTGCCATCGGACGTGGACTTCGTCCATGAAGCCCCTGCGGATGTGTTCTTCATAGCGTACGAGGACGTATTCAAGTTGTTTCTCTCGAAACGGCTGGACTATAACATGGTCCAGCTATTCACGCTCAATCTGGCAATGAAGACCAAGAGAGAGCAAACCCCCTACATCACGATAGTGGATCCCTACTACATGTGTGATAGACAATTGAGGGAAGGATCAGAGACACGTGCCAAGGCGACGACGTACCTCGAGAAGTTCATGGTGGACCACAAGAGGAAGAACATGCTTCTTTTGCCTATCTTTCCCGAGTAAGTACACACACCCGCTAGCATTGGTAACTTAGGATTTCTTATAGCTTTATTCCTTTGCCCTTTTCCAACATCCCGTTTCAATCGTGTTGTGCAGAGAAAAATACTACAAACTCATCATCATTTCCACAAATTACTCGATAGCAACGTATTTCGACTCGGCGAGTAAGAAGAAGAAGAAAGACTACACCAGAATAAGTAGTGTTCTGAATGAGGCTCTCAAGGGCTACGCTAGAAAGGGTTGCCCCTTCATCAGCAAGGGGGAATGTTCCAAGGATGACAAACACATGTTCAAGCACGTGCTCGAGTTCCCCTGCGTCAAGGAGCCAGCTACTGGCAGCGCCAAGGAGGCCTTATACGTCATGCATCTGTAGGGGTTCGTAGCGTGGAAAACAAAAAATTTCTACCGCATGCACACAAACAAGCCAAGATCTATCTACTAGATTGTAGCAACGAGTCGATTAGAGTACTCACCCTTGAATATTCCAAAGCGTTTAACGAGAGAAGATTCTCATGGGTGATGTAGTCGTACACTTGCCGATCTCAAGATCGCGTAGACAATCCTTCCGGCGCAGCGTTCCGGCAGCGCTTCCGTAGTCGGTCACACATTCGGTACTCGATGAAGACCTTCCTCTCCCTTGTTCCAACAGGCAGCGGAGGTTGTAATTCTCCCCCCGCGATTCCGGCAGCACGACGGCGTGGTGTCTGAAGTATAGGGAAAATCCTGCAGGGCTTCGCCTAAGACGGAGCAGGTTATGGTGGATCTAGGGTTTTCGGCGATCTAGGGTTTAGAGGGCCGGAGAGGAGGAGGCATGGCCGGCGGTGGCGCAAGGTGGCAGCGCAGCTGGCGGCGGCGGGCGGCGGCGCGGTGGCGGCGGCAGTAGCGACGGCGACGGCTTGGGTGGAGGGGTGGTGTTGTGTGTCTCTTGGGGCACCCCCTCCCCTCTATTTATAAGAGGGAGGGAAGCTTGGGAGAGGGGAGTTTGAATCCTTCCCCAACTCCCTATCCTTGTTGGCTTATGGTGGAGGGAAAGAAGGATTCTTTCCTTCCTCCACTAGGAAACATTGTCCCAGTTTGACTTTTCAAACCTGCCTTTTGACTTTCAATTTGGAGCTTAAATTCTTTCTTGCTAATGCCCAACCAAGTGACCTAGGACATGATCCAATAATTCCACTTATCCATGACACATTCATCTACCCTTCCCCTTCCGATCCGGTGAACCTTCTAGACCCTTCTAGAACCTCTTTGATGAAATCATCAGAATTATTCCCGAACTCCGGAATTGGACTTTCCTTATATGAATCTTATTCTCCGGACCATTCTGGATCTCCTCATGGTATCCCGGATCCCATCCGAGACTTCGAACAACATTTAGTCTCCCTTCTTACATTTCATATCTACTAAACAACATCGAATCCTTAAGTGTGTCTCCCTACGGTTCGTGAATTATGCGGACATGACCGAGACACTTCTCCGATCAATAACCAATAGAGGAATCTGTAAATTCATATGGCTCCCACATATTTCTACGATTACTTTGCGATCGAATGAACCACTTACATACGATACCAATTTCCCTTTGTCTCGCGATAGTTTACTTATCCGAGGTTTGATCGTCGGTATCTCTGCATACCTAGTTCAACCTCGTTACCGATAAGTACTCTTTTCTTGTTCCCGTGATATGTGATCCCTTGTGATCCAGTCACATGCTTGCAAGCTAATTGGATGAAATTCCACCGAGAGGGCCTAGAGTATATCTATCCGTCATATGGATGGACAAATCCCACTCTTGATCCATGTGCCTCAACACATACTTTCCGAACACTTAATGCCACCTTTATAGCCACCTAGTTACGGTGTGGTGTTTGATGTCATCAAAGCATCCTTCCAGTGATGGTGATTAGCATGATCTCATGGTCGAAGGAATTAGGTTACTATGTATCAGAAAGCTTATAGCAAATGAACTATTGAAATGACTTGATCTTGATGCTATGCTTATCTATAGGAGTATGTCCATCACACCATTCTCCTAATGATATGATCTTGTTGTTAATAACATCTCAATGTTCATGATCAGGAAACCATGATCATATATTAACCAACAAGCTAGCTTAACAAGAGGCTTTACTAGGGACTCTTTTATGTTTACAATTCACACAAGTATTAATTTTTTCGGTTAATACAATTATAGCATGGTATATAAACATTTATCATAAACATGAAGATATGATAATAAACTCTTTATTATTTCCACTTGGGCATATCTCCAACAACATCACCTTAAAGGGTTTGTTCGGGATTGCCAGAACCTAACTCTGCCATCTAGTCTCCGAGCATGGGCCGAAAATTTGGCGCAAAGCGACGATGATTATCTTAGAGAAGACTTCCATCGCATCCAGGTTATGTTGTCGGAAATCATCGTGGAAGATGTCAACACAATGGGAGGGGTCCTAATACATAACAGAGGGTTGACTAAGAGGGAGATTGAAAATATTCTTCATAAGGAGGGTGACAACAGGACGTGGATGACGAAGGATGGCTATCTACCATTCCCAAATCCGAGCGTTAGCAGTTCTCAACAATGATCGATGTGTGCGCCTAGAATTATCATAGATGTCTATGTGTAGTGTTGTGTCACAAACTGTACTACTGTGGTCGTATGTTGTAAACTTCACTATTGTGGTCGTTGTCGTCGAACTTCTATGATTGTGATCGATGTGCTATCTTTTATGTTTACTAATCTTTTGTTTTAGTTTATGTGAACATATATGCATGTGAACCAATTTAGTTCTTTCTGTTGCATGATTTACTAATATGCCTTATCTATAGAGATGACGAAGTGGTACATGGTGTACAAGGGTTGGGTTCCAGGAGTCTACGATAAGTAGAAGGACTGTCAGAAACAGGTGAATAAGTTTAGCGGCAACAACTACAAAGGATACACGACTCGAGAGGAGGCGGTAGCCAAGTGGAGGAACCACATGTGGAAGGAGAACCAGATGAATATATTGCTAGTGCTCTTGCTCACCATCATCATAGCTGTATTCTGTTTGATTCTAGTGTAGGCGGTGACCACTTCATTTGTAATGTGAGATGGTGAACTTTGTACCAAAAACTTGTATAAATATTCGCCACTTGTCACTTGTATTGTAATATGATGACCACTTGTCTACCTCGATCAGGCTCTAAGTAGTGTGATGGCACTATATTCGTGTTTGTATTATGTTTGTTTTCATATACTAAGTGAAATATACTGTTTCTATTGCTATGTGTATAATACTTGTATAATACATGTATAATACCTATACAACACCTAATTATGGACCCGTACAGTTTTTTTAATACCTAAAATATACACCAGTGGCGCATCCCTTTTAACCTTTTGTGGCGCATACAACTCCAGTGGCCCATTTACCATAATGCGCCACTAAACATCGTCATGTGGCGCATCGGGCAGACTTCTGTGGCACATTTCTAAATGCGCCACATAACTTCTCATCAGTGGCGACGTAATAGTTGCATATCTGATATGCGCCATAGAAGGCCAAAAAGGATGTGCCACTGTTTAAGGTTTTCCTAGTAGTTCACGATACTAGACGTGTGTGCGATCATTGATGCGATGTTGGTTTGCGGTGCTGGACTACAACTCGATCTTGAGATCAGCAAGTGTACGTCTACATCATCCACGATAATAAATCTCGTAAAGCTTTTTGGTCTTCGAGGAAAATTTCTCTATGGATGTATATCCACCCATTACTTGTATCCGGATAGATGTTGGTGCTTGGTTGCTCATATCATAGGAATTTTTTCGTTTTTTATGTTGCGAACCCAGCAATTTAGGTAATTAGCCATGTCCCTGATTATGGACAAATTGATTTTGCTAGATATTGAGGCTATATCATATTCTCTCTCTCGTTCCAACTTTAGTATTTCTTAAAACTTGGTGGAGAACCTAATTGGGTTGTGTGATTAAAATATATTTGATTAAATGATAGGATGAAACTATTTTTTTTGCAAATAGCCAAGTTTCACCTAGCCAAATAAGCATGTACTTGCCAAGTTTGTTATAATATTCTTAGTTCCACTTGCCAATACATTCAAAGTATTAACCTGACTTGTTTGGCTGCAACCTCTTATGTTGCAGGATAGATTAACTCTGAGTGATCAATTAGGTCATGTGACTCCACTTAACTTTTGTTCACCTGTGGCACAATTAGGGCTGGAATTCAAGCTGAACCGAGTCAGCTCGTCTTGACTCGCTAAATCTCATTCAATTAACGAGCTAGCTCGGCTCGACTTTTTTACAAAACAAGTTCATATTTGAAACTTGGCTCGACTTAGCAAACTCACATTAGCTCGCATGTAGCTCGTTATAAGTTGTTAACATAGGAGCACATATAATAAAAACTAGTAATTCTCCTACTAATAAGAACTAGAATAATGATAGTACTTTCATAATAACATGAAGGCAAGCTTAGTGAAAAATATAGTAGCTCTACACTATTACAGGTACAAGAAATATTAGTAGGATGGCACTCATCTATGGAAAATTTCAAACTTTGTATTTGAACGAGTTTAACGAGCTAAATGAGTAGCTCGCGAGTAGCTAATTTAGCTTGGGGGAGAAACAAGCTCAAATCTAAAACTTGGCTCGAATCCTTAGACATCAATTTTGATCCAAGTCACGAGTTACTCATTTAGCTCACGAGTTTCGAGTTATAATTCTAGCCTCGGGAACAATTGAAGATGGAGCCATATATATTTACGTTTATGTTGGCTATTGAACTATTTGAGCAAGCCTTGAGCAAAACGTTTGTAATATTTGCAAATTCTGAATCATGCGATGTAATAATGATGCACTGTTATTTTTTGGTATTCATATGTATTGTGTGTGATAGTAAACCGATCCAAGAATTAGCACTATACATAGGAACTCAGCCTTATCAGGCGAGGGTGTTACACCTAGCATTATATTAATCCTCATGAAATGTGCATAAAGAATGTTTAAACAACCTCTATAAAATGTGACAACTTAGAATAATATTCATTTTATTAATTGAATGGGTAGCACCTGAAAGCATTTTTTTCAATTATCAGCCACTACAACCTTCTGGTCCCCATAATAGAACATATAACCATCCTTTGTTCCAAGAGGAATGTCACTAATCCTGTAGCAATCCCGTTTGCTCATCCAAGGGACCATGATACTTGGAACGGGATCATGAGGTTTGGCATTTGAGTCGAACATTGTCATGTTCTTAAAGTATGCTGCTTTTCTTTCACCTTCTTCAGGAAAATGTCCGCTGCCCATCGCTGGTGCTGTTCCGTTCTTTGGGTAACTCACAGATCCTATAAATGATGCTTGCGGTGCACCATCATTCAACTCTGGGCAAATATCTTTTCGGAAATGCCCTAGGAATAAAGATTTTTCAAGGTCTTTCCGGTATAATAACCAATTCCCAGTATTAGGATCCTACAATATTCATGAAAAAAAGTAAGTCATCACTAAAGACAGATTTAGAGGGCGAACCATGCACATTTGTAATAGAGAGTGACCTCTGCACTAGTGGAAGCATCATTGACATCATCATGAATACTTTGTAATTAAACCAATATTTCATACAAATGAAATAAAATGAATTATCACTAAAGGACAACATTAGAGCATGAATATGTGAAAGTTTACAATACAAGCCACATCTTTGTTGCATGCATAAAGTAGTGACTACATAGATTTCATCAAAGTTTTTATAAACCGACCTTTAATATGTTTTAACTATGAATCAAACTTATGATCCTTCTTCACTATTAATTTTATTTCGACGAGAGTTTCAAACTAGACCTCATGTAAGTATGAATCGATGAACTATTTTTGTTTCATAGTTTCAACCGGTTTATTTAGTAGTTGCCAATGTATTTGTACAAATATTACCAAGTGGTGAATTGTTATAGACTAGGTTGGCAATTGCCGCATTACTTCTTGGTAAAAAAAGAGCGTGAAAAAATTTACTCAAAAATTATCCAAGTGGGTAGTTTCTAAGAGCTCATCAATACGGAGATAACATTACAAAAATCATGAAGTAAGGTACAAAACATTTTTACTTAGTTCATGAAATCATTTTTATTGAGCTTTATCGATATGTTTGGATTTTTTGTGCACTCCTATCATTACTCTCTTTTTTGTTGCGGATCAAGCAAGAATGGATTTTACATCTGTTGGAACCTGTAACTTGCTCCACTATATCATATTGGTATAGATAACTAACATGCGTAGAAAGGTTGTATGCACGAAAAATAAAAAAATAACAAATGAATTATTTGAAGTATGGGAGCGTTTGAACATCGACAACTTATTTTCTAAACATAGCTATCCAGGTTACTCCATAGAACACATATTTGTCAATTACTTAATGGGCCATTATATGAAATCCCAATTCCCTCCCTTAAACATATTTTAGCCAACAAAAACTAAATGCAACATACATAATTAAAATAATTGCTCGCTATATAGAGCAAAATGCATAAAACAAGAAAATCAAAAGTATCCATAGAGAAAGTTTTATTGCAAAAACGTGCAAATACGACCAAAACAATTGCACAATAACATATCATTTTGACTCAAAAAAGTGTGCTCTCCCTAGGAGGACGTCCCACCTTGCTCCTTGTGCTGAGAAGTGGCCCAACATGTTTCATCCCGCAGATTCCACATCGTTCCTGCGCCCCACGTGTTGACGGTGGAGGATGTCCCTAGTTATGTTTTCCCCTTTTTGCAGAATCAAGTATAAAAAAATCTTTCAAACCAAGCATCTAAATCAAAATCCGTTTTTATGGTTGTGCTAGTGGGGTCAAAATTTTCAAATCTTACCATATTGATAGGTTTCAAAGATTTTTTTTGGCATTGCCAGAGGAGCGGCCATGTAGGCGCTGGGTGCAGCTGACCCCAACGCTGTCCATGTAACCACGAAGGAGCCCCATATAAATTTCCTATCTGACCCCAGCCTCAAAATCAAGCTGAATTCTGATCCCATCCGAAGCCTGGCTCCTCTTTATGGGCTTAAAAAAAATGAGAAATAGGCCAGCGATTGAGAATAATGGCCCACGCTAAGTCTGACAAGGATCTGCTCGAGCACGACGCTTCGATTGTTCGCCCCACTTACGTCTTTACGCTAAGTACTCTCTTTGTCTGTCCTCTCTCGTCGTGTGCCTCTCACGATCTTCAGGCTCTCTCCGAGGATCGAGCGGCGGCTGGCCGCGCGGTCTGGATGCGGTTGCAGGAAAACGGCAGCAAGTCGGAAACGAGCCTAGGACGCTAGCGTCGACCGCAGATTGTTGAAAAAAATTTAGATAATGGGTAATTCCAAATTAGTAAAATTGCTTTTCTTTTTCCTGATTTTTTAGGTCATGAATATTGTCAAGAATGTCTTGACGAGTGATTGTCTCATCTACTTTGTAGAGAGTGATATGTATTTCATTATTACTAAGGATAGCGTGATTGATCTCTTTAACTAAAAAACCAAGAATGAAAATTGTGAAATGTGAGTGATTCCAGTCAACTGTTTCTCTCGACTTTAATTATTTACACTAGTCATTAACCCGTGCACCTGCACGGTTAGATTTTTTACACAACATATGAATAGTAAATTTCAACAACTTCCTTCTCTGTCATAATTATGCATAAAACCGAAGAAAACTGCATTATAATATAGTTTTCAAAATTTACCTCCTAGAACATATAGTAGTTTGCACGGTAATTCATAGGATTGAAATTTATATATTTATTTGTTTGGAACATGATTAGTTTTGTTTTATGATCTTTTGTGTGTAACAATAATTAAATTTTTCGATTGTATTACTATTGTGCATCTTCAGATTTGAGCACCATTAATAATTATACGCGTACCTCATGAAAGACAAATTTTAGTGTGTTTAGAATTAACTACAACAACAAAAATCATTTCACATAATTTAATAAATATATTTTAACTGATCAACAAAGGTAATAGAAGTATTAAAAAGTCATCGGTTGGATCCCTAGCGACTTTATAAGAAGCCCTAGTGAACTCATTTAGTTTAAGATGAAAATAAATACTTAATAATCAATTTAAAAGCATTTGAAGTAAGATATTGCGTAACGCTATTAGATTTTAGTACTTAGTCGTTAGAAAAAATACATATGAACAATTCATAACTGTATTTAAATTATGTGCAGTAATTTGTTCGACTATTACCACAAATAATAAGCATACATTAACCAAACTGGATTTTTATAAATCTGTTTGGATTCTTTTTTAGATAAGTTATGTTCCTAGGATACAAAGATAAGGTAATGAGTTAGATGGAAATAGGACAAATATTGCGAGGCAAAGAAGTTAGAAAAATAATTGTATAAGAATCTAAATTTTGTGATGACACTACCCACTTCAGCTTTTCCGGAACTCCTCTTATGGTAAAGAAAACAAACCTCGAACAAAAATGAACGAAACTGTGACAATATCTTTTGGAGAAAAGGAAAAATTCATGAAAAAATAACGATCCAATGTCGCAAGAGCATTGTTGTTTGCTTTCACAAAAATTAGACATAACACCATGAGGCTACGGGTAATAATGTCATCCAGAATTCTTGTATATCAATTACAGAGGGACAGTTATACCTATGGAGGAGAGATCTGTGGAGAGTACCGGTCAACCACATCGATTGAGGATCTTGAGAATAACGATGCTGACCTTTGGTGGTGGTGCTGCTACTATTTCTCCAGCAGTCCAGCAAAAAGAAATTAGTGGTAGGAGAGACCACAGGTACTTTTTCCCTCTTATTTAGCAGGCAGATGGCCTGGCCGACATCTCCTTGATCGAAAAGTATGGGAAGGAACTCCGGCCGCACGGCATGCGGAGATAAACTTAGATGGATGTCATTTTTCAAGAGCACGCCGGGGCCAGGGCACACGCTAGCTAGACGACTGTGCTACCCGACGGATGGTCTATAAATTTGCAATTTCGGCGGACGTCTGGATAATTGGTGTACTATTTAATCACTAAGCGACAAATCCACGATACGTACCTTCGATTCCAATGCGTGATGATTTAGCTCCAAAGCCTAATTGCTACACGATTAAATTGAGTGGATTAAATACAAGACTTTAAAATTTTAATATGTTTTGTAGAACAAACCGTTCATCTGATTTAAGATCCGTTTTAACCACTAGGCTATTCACGACGATATCTTCGAAACTAGATCCCATGTCGATATGTTTTGAGAACTTTTTTTAAAACTAAAAGTTACCCACCCATAACATAGAAGTTATCAAGGTTGTACTATGTAAGTTATCCACCTGATAACACGTAAGTTATCCACCCGATAAACATGGCGTGTGTTTGTTTTTATATGCATGCGAAAACACAATTGTAAACTTCTCCGATTTAGGATCCCTTTTCACCGCGTCGACAACGACGAAGACTCGACAGCCTAATACCTAGCTTATCGTGTCCAAATCAAATAAGTCTATCTCACATGTAATTAACTAAATATAGGAGATAACCAAGGTGTAAAAATACTATGACTCACAAAGAGAAACTAAAGTATCATGACAATTATACAAAAGTTATTCATATAGATAAACAAAATTTATCCATGATATTACATAATAATTACCCACACATGATTAGGGAGTAGTTATCAAGCCTTTACGCTATAGTTATCCAAGAGAAACTAAAAAAATATCTATCTAAAGAAATGACATACAACTTTCTTTCATAAAGATATAAAATGTTGATGTTAATTACGTCATCCCAACCCCTAGCAAGACTAAGTTATATTGTACACACATACGTACATATCGCGCAACCAGTAGTCTAGCGGCTGGTTTTATCACCTGTTGTCGCTACCGCGATGTACAAATGACCAAGTCTCAAAGGGTGTTGGGGTACCGAGACTTTGTCGTCGTTGACCTAGGCTAACACATCGATTTCGATAAAGTCTCGGCACCCTAACACCTTACGTATTTTTAGGATGCCTAAATATAGTCTTGTTTTATGCAAAAATGTCTTTTCACAGTTTGTTGGGTAACTTACGTGTTACACCATGGGTAACTTACGTACAATTGCATGAATAACTCACGTGTGTTAATGATGAATAACTTTTAGGTTTGAAAAAAATTTCGTCGAAACATATCAACATGGGATCTAGTTTCGAAGATCTTTTCACGACTAATCCAACAGTGAAAACGGATACTAAATCGGATAAACAGTTTGATCTACAAATCTTTTTGAATATTCAAATTTTCGCATTAAATGCTAATGATGTCAGCAGTTTTGGTTTATATTGCATGCATGCATGATGATAGAAGATTAGGAAGAAGAGAGCTCTGGTGTAGGCATGCATGGAAAATGCCCGCCAGGTTTGATGTTTTCAGACCGGTCTAAACATAGAATTTCCGTAAAAAGAGCTAGAGAAGAGATTGGAACACTTACCTAGAGATATTACCGTGAGAGGCAGCTTTCCGTGTCTAGAGATGGCGTCCTAATGTTGCGACGACCATTGTGAAGAGGTCATCGAGATGAACATGACGGAGAGATGGAAGGCGGCTAGACATGGGCGTCGTAGGAACATATTTCGTGAGACTTCTTTTTTAGAGGAGGAGGAGGTATACAGTAGATGATTTCATAGAAAGCTGTTGGGCGGATTCTAGGGAATAGTTTGGTATCCAGGCGTGCACGTGGGATAAATGGCCAGGACTCCTCGCCATGTATTCCATCTGACGGCTATGAGTACCTATCAGGTAAATCGGATGGACAATTAGTCTAAGTTTTTTAGGATTAACGTGGAGTCTTCTACTGTGTCTCCAATTAGTAATCGGATGGACAATTAGTCTAAGTTTTTTTAGGATTAACGTCGAGTCTTCTACGGTGCCTTCAATTAGTAAATATAAGATGTGTTTTTTGTGAGTTTAACATGTTCTGCTTATTGTCTCCATATACCAAGAAGCTATAAATGAGGCATTGTAATAATTTTTCACTAGTTGCGACTTTAGTTTCTCATTAATATTTGTAAAGAAGTGAATATAGCATGTCATCTAAATGGAGTATGTATTATCTTTACTAATGTAATGGTATTCTAACAATGTATACTATCATCCTTTATAGTATTACCTTTTAGATAATGGTATAATACTCCCTCCGATCCATATTAATTGTCACTAAAATGGATGTATGTAGACATATTTTAGTGCTAGATACATCCATTTCTACGACAAGTAATATGGATCGGAGGGAGTACTATATTATAGTGGTTTAATATGTGTATCTTTTATATCTAAATAAAAACTCCCCACTACCTGATTTCTCTTGACATGCAAGGCTCCCACATCATCATCAACATGCAGCCATACACCTCATCAAATATGCCATGTCAGCAGTCCCCGTTTCGTTGGTCTTTATTCTTCCATCCCGTCGGCAAATAATTTTTTCTACACTAATTACTGAAGCGGCATGTGCCATCGCTTCAGCCCATATGCAGCCCGGCGATTACTTTCTCGGGCATTGATTTATGTCCTTTAATAGCCCCCCGACGGTTGATTTATGTCAGTCTTCTCGTGTTCTCCAATACTAAAAGGGAGACTGATGGATTTCCTAACGCCCCCGGTAACCGATGGCATGCTCTCTCCTATTAAGATGAGTTGTTTCCCATGGTTTACACCAAAGAATGGTACACCCAATGTCAGATTTGAGATTTCTCTTCGCAGAGTCAATGTGTTTGTGGTAAGTAAGTCGAAGCCCTTTCCCATCGGCACCCATACAGCCCCCTTGCCTTTTTGATCAACCAACCTTCTATCAGACTGTAAGTCGTAGGGGTCATGCATCTCCAATCCAGGTCCATCGCTTCTAGGTACCCACCACGGTCGCTCATGCGGCTTTTGTACAAGGAAGGGATTCAGCCTTCCTTCACTATGAGAATCCATCTTATATTCCTCAATCGCTTGGGCATCCTAATATGCACGATCCTTGATCCGTGGAGTAAATAGCCATGTAACTGCACTACCTTCCTGAGCTACTCCAATTTTTGGATAGTAAACTCCATAGGCTCAGATTGCTTGTTATAATATACTAATATGAGATTATTATTTTGCCTGATAGTGAGTAGTACGGTAGGCAATCAGAAAAGCGAAGTAATTCTGTTGTTCAGTTTTCATCTACTTAGTTTTCGTTTGCTGGCCAGTTCTATTTTTTGTCCTTGAATTATAATTGCTTCAGCTTCTCACTAATTACTTACTAACTTGCTGGATTTTCTTTTGAGGTTGCAGAGTTTCAACTTAAAAAGGATGCCACTTCAATTATTTATTTTGTATAGCCTGCTACTAACGATTTATAATGCAATGTAATCGTCGAAGATGATCTGCGCATATTAACAGTGATTCTTTAGGTACGGGAACTCAAGCAATCTATTCAAACCAATTGTAACTATGATTCTTTAATTTTCAATGACATCAATGCCCTTTTTGTTGTTGTTTGACATTAGTGGAGAGTTTCATCTGTCAGTCCAATGTTTGTTTGCTACATACGTGTAAGGATTATTTATTGTTTCCATCCGCTATATCATGGCATCGGAAAATCTCAATGGTGTGACTGAAATTGATTTATTTTGCCACATACTGATGTTCCTTTATAGTTATAACCAGTACAGTAATATTTTTTATAATTTATTTGTTACAAGTTTTCTAATTAGTATGTTGTAGAGTACTTAGGTCAATCGATCACATAATCTTACTTTTTAATGTACGTCAGCAACATTGGAGTTTGGATGAAAGGAATTCTTTAAAGGAGCACTAAAATTAGTACAGAGACATTCAAATTGACTATCCATCTTACTCACCAAATTTTTTTCAGTTTAAGAACCAAAACCTTACTTTCATTTCATTGCAAGAAGTTTTGTTTATACATTCAGTATAATGTTTTTATAGATTTGCCGCAACAATGCCCGGGGTATCATCTAGTTTGTATAGTAGCCAACCCCATCATCATATTTTTCTAGATTGCCGTGTGTTCGTAAGATGCACTGATTATGTTCTGCAGTACATGGAGCGGTGTATTTGCTTTTCTGTCGTGCACCGGGAGGTGTGCACTGCTCATTCACTGTCATTTCTGTGATGGATTGCACTGTCTTTGATTACAAGCATGATATGGTGTGGTAGCAGTGCACTGTCTGTGCACTATATTTTTGTTCTGTGTTGCATTACCTTCGATCTCAGTGCACGAGAAAGTACACTGGCAATGCACTGCTAGTATACTATATTTCTGCTTTGCGTAGCACAGTCATAGTGCACGACCTGATGCAGTGCCTTATTTTTCCGTGATATACTGTCTTCACCTATGTATCCTAGCCGCTAGCATGCTTTTGCACTGGTTAATGGTAGTATTTGTGTTGTTGCACGAAAGGAAAATAAAAAAAATACCCTGCGGGGCACAACAACAAACGCGTGTGCAGCAGTGCACTCGCCTCGAGCTCGTGCGTTGCCCTGCCACGATGCCATGTGGCGAGCAGGCAGCTGATCTCGTGAATTTTAATTTTCAAATTGGGTCTAATTGTTTTCGGAGTGGATAATTTCTACTAATTTTGACTTTGACATGACTAGCAAAATATTAAAATGCTGCATTATAGTAATTCAAACAATAGAAATAAATTAAGGCGCACCGTGTGTAGGCTAATTGTGATGTAGCGATCTTCTCCGTCATATGTTGAAGGAGGACCAACAGCTTTGCCCGGCACAAGTACAACACTATCCGCGGGCATGAATCCACTGCATCTTAGGTTATAACAGCCTGTTGATCCGTATCCATCCCTCTGAGTAATAATAAAATAAAAAGAGGTATTGTTATGAGTTGCAAATGTGATTATTTTTACTACGGCTTGTAGAAAAGAAAATGGTTTGCACTTACAGTCCAAAACGTAAAGAAGTGAACATCACTGTTATTATATAGTTCAGGAAAAACCTAATTGAGAAAACAAAAGTTAAAAATTGTCAATAAAAAAATTAAAAATTGTCATATGTTGCGAGCACGTTTATGAGGGAGTAAATTATTTTTGTCTGTTACATGAAACCCAGCTTCAAACATGCTGAACGAGGATCCACGTTTCGCGTTGGTGACAGCTATGGATGCTCCAGACGCTTGGAGATGCTCTTGGTTGCGGTGAGCCCAGACACCTATTTTAGCTTGGAGACCATAGTATTTTCCTAGCGTTGTCTGCCAAACAGCATACTGGTGACATAGAAAAGTTCAAATATACATGTTAAATCAAATATAGTAGATCAAAGTTGTGGTTGGAGACTGGGCCACTATGGAATAGCATGATTAATCGTGTAAGGTGCTCCAGCCATAAATATTGAGTCGTATGAACTTACTTGACCAGTAATGTTATCGTCGTCGAATTCTCCAGACGGTCTCTTATCCCTTCTAGCTAGCTGAATATGTGGTGGTCCTGCACGAGTTGCACCCTGAAGACATAATGTTACTACTATTGTTGAGATAATTGATACCAATTACTATTTATTTACAATAAGTTAATAGCCAGAATATTGTGTATAACAAGTTGTAGCATCACATATAAGTTGTAAGAGCATCATATATATGTATAAGCTTTTGTGTGTCGGGATGCGTTTTAAGAGGACAACAAGAACGGCGTTGTATATATATCATATAGTAAGCTTTTATGGTTTGGTTAAAAAATGTCAGGATATTTGTAAAATAACTGAATGCGACTACTAATTAACCAGTAAAATTCTAGTACACGGATTGATTCAACTGTGTTGTGGAGCTGAGCTGCGTCCCAATTGTGTTTTTTCATGTAGTTCAGAGTCATGTAGTTGAGATGCATCTGGTATGTGTTTTCCCGTGCATTCTGAGACACATTTCGACGCTTTCTTTAGGTAAGTTTTTCATCACAACTGCATTTTTTGGTGCACTTGAGATTTGTGCAGTTGAGACGTCTCGAATGCAGTTTTCATGCACTTGAGATTTGTGTCTGGCTTACGATTTCTTCCTGCAAAAGGTTTCGATGAGTGTCAAGTTTCAACTCTGTTGGAGATCTCTAGCCGTAAAAACATAAAAATTACAAAATAACTGCTGTTTTATAATTTTAGACGAAAAAATAGTCTAGACCGTATTCCGAAAACCGAATAAACATATAACTCTCCAAAATCAAGCCCCACGGACAACATATAGCCAGTTTCTTGGACACAACATCCAGCTCCACTAAAACCATAAAATGTTTGGCCGGAGGACTCCCAAGCCTTATGTCCTCGCCGCCGCCACCACCTCATGAGGTCAAGTCCGGACATCCCATCACCACCTACGCGCGGAGAGTCCCTCGCCGTCGCCACAGTTGCAAGATCCGGGGATATTTCGGCCAACTTAAAGCTTCTCGACCGGAACACCACCACCACCAGTACCGTCGGGCTTCCATGGCGTGCATGTAGCCTTGGTATTGCGACTCAAATATAAATTATGGGAAAACCCTTGTTGGTATTTATAGGTTTATAGTTTAACATATGTGTCATGTTTACTAGGCTGTCTTCGGAGAGTGCAAGATTAAAAAGATTTTGAAGACTTTCGAGATCTACTTGTTTTTTTAGACTTTATTTTATAGTCGTTGAAGACAGTTTATGTATCTCTACTATGTATTTGTTACTATAAATACACGTGGTATTGATTATCAAGCCCTCGATCAGCTGGTGGAGCCCTCGAGCGACCCATCTTCAAACTAAATTTGGATTGTTTTATGAGAGCAATGGCCCTTTTGATCGCAGAAAACTCGGTGTGCTGGGCTACAAACGAGGTGAGCTCCAGCGAGTTTAGACTAGGCTCAGCTTTCCCTAAAAAAAGGACTAGGCTCAGCTTAGCTTATACTAAAATTCGATTTAAAAGTTGAGGTGAAATTTTGTCCGAGTCATACCCGGTATAGAACAATTCCTGCCTCTGCGAGGCTGAACTCTCCCTTCCAACCGACATAGAAAGGGGATCTATTCACGGAAGTGAATGGGAGAGAATTGTGCAAGGAGATGGACATGACATGTGGGACCACATTGTAGGCAAGAGTAGCAGGTCATCTCGGTCGGTATCATTCTTTTCCCAGTCTAGCGTAAATTGACCTGAAGCAATAAGTTTAGTATGTAAATTTCTACGATCATGATCCATGGTTCGGTCTTGACACGCCGTATGAATTTACGGTTTTAAATGTATTTTACTCTTTTTTTGAACATTAATGTATTTTAGTCTAAAGCACTATCCTTCTAATAAAATGGTTGTCTTCGAATTTGCACCGGTGATTTCCATCAAAATTGTATAAACAACAACCTCTAAAACAATTGTAAGGGTGCAACGCCTGTGATAGTAGCAGTTTGAGCAGAAAGTACTAGTGCTCAAGAAAATACTGAATGATATTCTATAGGTAAAGCTATCAGTGACTTAGAGCATCTCCACTGCCCCCCCCCCCTCCCCCCACACACCCACACACACACACACGCACGCACGCACGCACGCACGCACACACACACACACACCATACGAGGTCCGGCGTTTGACTTTATGGGGGGCGCCGGCGCAGGTGCCTCCTATCGCGGTCACCGCCTCCCTGCCGACGCTCCCAAACAGCCCCCCTCCAATCGCAATTGCAAATTCAAACATTCAAAAGTTCACCGGAAATTAAACATAGTTTTGCCGTCACCGGACACATCATAGTTCAGGCGATGCAACCGCCGCAATTAACTGGAATACAAGTCCATCGGTCAAAATAAATATGTGAGGACATGAAAATGGCGGAACTGGGGGCGACAAGGGGGAGAAATGGTGGGACTGCGGAAGGAAAAGAGAGGGAAAATGGGGGAAGATTTTGGTGTCCTGCCGACAGGGATGGCCCGCCAACTTTTTCAATTGGCGTCAGCGCTCTCGATTGCCCCCCTCGTGCTGGGTTCGGCCTGGGGGGACCAGATGTTTAGTTGGGCCGCGCCAGTGGCATTTCAGTTTTTGGGGGAGGGCTATGCGGGTTTTTCGGCACCAGCACCCCCATTTCACCCTTATGGGGCCTTTAGGGGGGGCGAGTGGAGATGCTCTTAGTGATGCAGAGAATCTAGCGAAGAATATATATAGTAGAGTTTCAACAATAATAGTCTAGATTGTTGTTACTTACCTTTTGCAGGATTGGTACGTTGTAATGTGCATAAGTTGATTCCGCTACAGTGGCATAGTGGGGTGAATGAAATAGGCACGGTAAGCCAATGATAGCCACAAAGCCCATCATGTATATGAAACAATCCTTTCTTTAGCAATGTTCTTGTTTTTGTGGTGCCATACATACAACGACCCTTTGGAGTATTTGTAGAGACAAGGTGGCTACAACTCTTGGCATCATATGTATTCATATCTTTAGCACTAAATCCATTTCAGGGGCGTCTATTAAATAATATATCTTCATAAATACGCTATGATTTACTAGGTTGCAATATAGATACTGATTACACATTTATTCTCAAAAAATTCGGGAACAATTTAGGATATTCATTATACATTTATTCTCAAAATATTCGACAGTAGTACTATTTAGGACATTGATTACACATTTATTCTCAAAATAAATATTTGGTTCTTGTTTTTGTGGTGCCATACGTACAACGACCCTTTGGAGTATTTGTAGAGGCAAGCAGGCTACAACTCTTGCCATCATATGTATTCATATCTTTAACACTAAATCCATTTTTAGGGGCGTCTATAAAATAATATATCTTCATAAATACGATATGATTTACTAGGTTGCAATATAGATACTGATTACATATTTATTCTCAAAATATTCGGTAACAATTTAGGATATTCATTACACATTTATTCTCAAAATATTCGGCTGTAGTACTACTTATGACATTGATTACACATTTATTCTCAAAATAAATATTTGGTACCCCTCTGTTTTGGTTTACAAGTCATGCGCATATACATAGTTCGTCAATTTGACCAATAAGATATAAATTGAATAGCAAGAAAATTATATTATTTAAAACTTTAGATTTTATATTTCTAATGGTATAATATTTGTGTTATACAATTTATATTTTAGTGGTCATAGTCACTAGCAATTTTCCATAGGCCTCAGACGGTTTCTCGTTACGGCTCAAGCGGATAGCTTCTAACATCACACCACTTGAGCTGGTTTTTCTTTGCAGCTCTAAGATACGCGACCTCAGATGGTGCAAAAAGGAAAACGTCTCTAACATGTACAAGCTGAAGACGTCTAATATTTCTAACCGCTTGCAATATGACTACAATATGAAGGGCATAAATTAAAGTAACTTGGCCACATCAGCATTCAGAACCGTCTGCCAAAGTAGAATGATAATGCACACTTGACAAAAAAACTAACACCTGTACCAAATCGCAATGTCCTACGCAAGCCAAATAAGTAACTAAATATGGAGGCCAAGCTTACCACTTCAAATTGTTGGAGGCGACAATGACGGTGGGAAATCCGTGTACAGGTCACCAATCATGATAGATTTACCGGTCTGAAAGAACCACTCAATCTGAAAAGTCTGGAGATTCAGTGAAAAATAGTCTACTACTTCCCTATTGTCTTCTGGATACCCAATTAGGAGTAAGTATCCACCAGCTACACCCATGATGCCATAGCGATATTTTTCTGGCAAAGGGATTACAGACTTCGATTGCCACTGGTTTGCACCATTCCCATCCATGCCCTGTACGGCATACAAGAGATGATACCTATCATATGTAATTTGACCAGAGATAGTAAGCATCCCAAACCGTCCTTCTCCTATCTCCACAATAGCCATCTGCCGAAGGTAACAACCAGGAGCAGGTGGGAGGTTAATAGCAGAGAAATCCATCCTGCGCATGTCAAGCACCAGCAACTTGTCGGCCCGATAAATCTCCCAACAGAAGCATTCGTGGGCATAGTAGCGGTGTGACGCCGAGCCTCCAAACACATGTCAAATGTAACAGGATCAGCGAGCCGCTGACCGGCACAGGAAGAGAAGACGAAGAGGACAAGGTTTGCTCTGCACCACACCAAGCACATAACTCTGAATGACGAGTCCTCCTTGCCGTCGCCAGGTGGAGGATGCGAAATCGGAATCGGCGAAGGAAGGTGTGGCCGGTGATGACATGGCGGAAGTAGACACATGCCATGGAGGCGCGTGATGGGGTTCGTTGCATAGAAAACAAAAAATTTCATACGGTTGCAACTGCCAAGATTAAATCTAGGCGATACTTGTAACAGTTACAGATGGACTCACCCTCATATACCGTAAGCAGGATAACGTTCCCGCAAAAAAACATGGTTGATGTAGAGTGTACACGATCATCCTTAATGACGTGCAGACGATCATCGCCACAACGGGCAGCACCTACGTAATCGGTCACACATACGTCGCGCCGACGACTCCCGAACCCTTGCTCCAGCCGGGCAGCGGAAGTAGTGGATCCCCAGAAACTCCAACATCGATATGCCATGGTAGTGGTGATAGAGGGGAAGATTCTGAGTAGGGCTTCGCCTAAGCACCTCGCTCGTGGCAATGGACATGCTAGCACCGGGGAGGGGGGGATGCCATCCAAAGGGCATATGAGAGGAATGAAGAAATGAGTGTGTGTGGAGAGTTGGAGGAGGCCACCTCCTTTTATAGGCGCCATGGGGCTGCCCCCTCCACTCCTCTCATTCAATCTCCATTAAATCACTTTAATTTCCTTAAAGGTCCATTAAAACACTTTAATTTTCTTAAAGATCTTTCCATTAAAGCACTTTAATTCCACTAAAACATTTTAATTATCTTAAAGGTCTATCCATTAAAGCACTTCAATTCCATTTTAATGCAACTCAATTTAATAAACACTTCATTTAATGAATACTTTATTTAATAAACACATTAACATTTTGATCCCTTTGCTTTGTTTTGATACCCCGAAACTATTTCGGCAGATTCGGTAGAACAATTTTTTGCGATGTCCATTGATTTTCCCTGTGTATCCTATCAGCTCAAATGCATCGGTTTACCTTAAGTGTATCTCCCTACGGGTTCGAGAATTAGGTAGACATGATCGAGACTTTCTTCGATCAATAATCATTAGTGGGATCTGGAGATCCATAACGACTCCCACTAGTTCCATGAAAATCAAATGATCGTCTGAACCTCTTTCATTATAATCAAATTCCTTTTGTCTCACGATATTTTACTTGTCCGAGATCTGATCACTTAGTATCAACCATACCTAGTTTAATCTCATTCCTGACAAGTACTCCTTTTCTCGTTCCTGTGATATGACATTCTAGTGATCAAATCACTTGCTTGCAAGGCTATGTCAATGTGATATCATCGAGAGGGCCCTGAGTATATCTCTCCGTCATTCGGATGGAAAAATCCCACTCTTGATCCAAGCCTCAACTAACACTTTCTGAATACTTGACGACACCTTTATAATCACCTGTTACGGTATGATGTTTGATGCAATCAAAGTACTCTTTCGGTGAAAATGATTGACATGATCTCATGGTCTAATGACATTGCATTACTACGAATATGATAGCAATTTAAACTTGATGACATGATCGTATTGCTACATCTACTTTGGATGACTGTTCCAATAATATGATCCTGTTATTAACAACATCTAATGTTATGATCAGGAAACCTTTGATCATTTGTTAATCAACATGCTAGTATAAAGAGAGGCTTTACTAGGAACCTTATATGTTTATAATTCATACATGTATTAACGTTTCGTTATTAATACAATTATAGTATGAAAAATAAACATTTATCATAAACACTTCGTCCGGGATCGGTGGCACTTGGCGAAGCAAAAGTCCTTCATGTTCCTACCACGTCGCAATTCGCCGATATTTTTACCAAGGGTTTGCTGGGGCTGTTGAAGGACTTGTAGATACGTGACAGACTGACCGTTGTAATTGTAACGTTGTATAACAAACTAGTCATAGTCTCTTGGACATGAGGATAGCTCACACAATGATCGGGATCGTGGGCTCGCACGACCTCCACACTTGCTGTATTTATGTATTAAGATTGATAATGGAAATTTTGTTGTAATGACGCGACGGAAGGAGACGCATGCCATGGAGGCGCGGGCGAGATCTGCAGCCGTGGGAAGCCGGAGGAAGATTTCCTCGAGGAGTTCATCTGGGAGGGCCGGCTGCGCCATCAGGGTTGAGGATGGTGATGTGATTTGGGTTCTAAATGCTATATGAGCTTTGCTGAAGAGTGACGCTGTCTCACCGGAATTGGGGAAAACAACGGGAAGACGATTGCAGCCTTTGGTAGAGATGCAAGTGATATCCCGCCTAGATACCACAATTTTAAAAGGTGCAAAACAAACTATAAGTCGTCAAATTTTGAACTAAAAATGATAAAATAAACTATAAGTGGTATCTCACTTGACACCTTACTTACGCCCCTCTCAAAAGTGTTCGCAGCAAAAGCCGTCGAGAGTCGAGAGACTAGCTAGGCATCCATTTTTTGTTTGATTGAGAAGTCCTCTCAGAACTTCAGAACTTCCGAGTTCCTCTCGACTCTTGTGTTTGTCTCTCATCTCTTCGAATGCCTCAGAGCTAAGAAGTTTCAGTTCTGTGTGAACTTTGTATAGAGCTCATTCTCATAGAAAGTCAATGGAAACCAGCAGTTTGCAATATTCTACCAGGATAAGGTCGCCACAGAGGAAGCCAAGAAAAGGCGGTGGGTGGAGGATGCGGAATCGGTGAAGGAAGGTGTGGCCGGTGATGACATGGCGGAAGGAGACACATGCCATGGAGCGCGGACAAGATCTGTTGTAGTGGAAGGCGGAGGTAATTTCCTCGAGCAGATCATCTGGGAGGGGTCGGCTGCGCCATTAGGGCTTGAGGATGGTGATGCAATTTGGGTTCAAAATGGTATTTCATTAATGTAACCTAATTTTTTTAGAAATTGCATGTACCTTTCATCCATTCTAATCTACTTTAAAATATTTAAAAGATTTCACATTAGTGAGCGGAAGAAGTAGGAGGCTTTGTTAAAGATTGACGGTGTCTCAGCGGACTTGGGGAAAACAACAACAAGACGATTACGATCTTACCGCTAGAGACGGATGTGGCATCCCACATAAATCCCAGACCAAAGTTTTAACCTAGAAATGATAAAAGGAACTATATATAAGATCCCACTTGACATCTTACTTACAGCTGCTCCACAAGTATTTGTCGGCAAAAGCCGCCGAGAAACTAGTTAGTTATGTATTTTTTGTTTGAGAAATCCTCTCAGAACTTCCGAGTTCCTCTCAGCTATCGTGTTTGGCTCTCATCACTTCGCATGCCTCAGAGCTCAGAAGTTTCAGTTCCGTGTGAAACACGTATAGAGCTCGACTCTTGCAGAAAATCAATGGAAACATGAGTTGCATTTTAACACGCAATACTTCACTTTGCAATTTGATTATTTTCCAGTCCATGTTTCGGTTGCATGTCATGGTCAATGTAGCAAATAATTAAATTTTAAAGAAAAATGTGGAAAATATGAAAAAACTCTCTTTATAAGTACGCAAATGCAGTTAATTGTAAGTGAAATTCATATATTGTGGGTGCCGGCGCATCTTCCTAATTGGAAAGTTGACCGCCTGGTGAGCCGCTCGTGCGACTCACAAGGTCACTCCCCGCCGCCACCCGTTTCCTCTTTCTCCATGTTGTCCCCTCCCTCGTTGTCATCGTCGGTGGCCTCTTGGCGGCATGTGGTGGCAGCAGGGACTCTCCGCGCCCTCCTGCTCGAACCCTACCCACCTCTCGCCTCCTCCTCTCTAGCTTCACCCTCTTCCTCACCTTGCGTCGTCTTTCTTCGAGGCGGCCCAAGGCAACTGAGGGTCACGTCCAGGGGAGGCGTCCTCTTCTCGGCTAGGGTGCCGGCTCAAGGCTAATTTTGGTAGGGCTATTCATGGCCATCAAATTTTAAATGTCTTGTACTCCCTCCGTCCAAGAATAGATGTCTTAGGTTTTTCAAATTTTGGATGAATCTATAGACTAAATAGTGTCTAGATTTATCCAAATTTTGACAAATTTGAGACATCTATTTTGGGACGGAGGGAGTATATGTTTCGTGCATTTTTACATGTTTGATTTGTTTTTTATGTAAACTTAGATCATAGGTGTGTAAACAGAAACTGGACAAGAATCTCAGGCCTACTTCTACACTTTCCGACATATATCAATATATTGACTCGTTGTAACTTGTCAAATGTGTTGGCTTCGTTAACTCCACTCTAATGGAATGAGCACGTGCACTAGTTTTCTCGTTCAAAATTCACATAGTTTCGAATTAATCAAAAATGTTTTGGACAGCATTCCCTTGACCGAGGAACCACACATACCCAAAGCAATTTACACATATACTCCCTCCGTTTCAAAATATAAAATGTTTTAGGTTTGTGAAGAGAACGTATCTAGACTACTTTTAGTACGTAGGGTCACTGAGATTTAGAGTGAACCTATACACTAAAATAAGTCTAGATACATTCTCTTTACAAACCTAAAACATCTTATATTTTGGAACAGAGGGAATAGTTGAGTAATTTAAAATTTAATATATGTAAGTTACACACACAATCAGTAAGGGGAATATATATCAATATCAAGCTGATACACAGTTAATAGAAATGTTACCGAGAGGCTACACCTGACATCTGCATCTCGGACAATTGCTCTTCAGCGGTACTGCCTTCCGAGAGCAGTCCAGGTGAGAAAAGTGCTCACACGGGAGTTGCTTCAACGGCTCCCTCTCCGAGAGCTCTCGGTCAGCCCTTTCTCCTCGGCGCCGTGTACACTATCAGAGCATCTCTAACCTATCCCTAAAAAGACTTTAGAGGAGAAAATATACTCCATTAACGGCTAAAACCGCACTGAGCCATCTCGTATCGGTGCTCAGAGGAGAAAACTTTCAGCAGTCGCGGTTTTCGACTTGCAAATATACGCGGCCAAGAGGTCGACTCCTATATTTTTTCTCCCTTGACCAGCCCGTCCGCCGCTGCCGGTTTCCCTCACCGCCACCGGCTACCGGATCCGGCCTCCACCGACGCCTAGAAGGCTGCCCCGACCCTCATGAACTTCTTCGGCTAGCCAACGTCGCCAAAATCGAACGGCACAAGCTACTTTCCCTGGCCGCAAATCCGCCGTCGACTTTGCCAGATTCGACGAACCACGGCCAGGATTCGTCGAGATGCAGCCGGATCCGCACCTCCGGCATGTCTTCCTCCTCTAGCCACCGACGCAACTCCCCGGCCGAGCTCGCAGGAGCATCGACACGAGCACCCGCACCACCACTTGCTCCGGCACCGGCACCCGCATCGGCCCAGGTGCCAGCCCTTGCACCCGCACCGGCAACTTCCCATCCCGGCGCCGCCAGAACAAGGTGAGTTCACTTCGGTATATCCCTATTTTTTAAAAGCTCATCAATTTCCTATTGTGAAAATGATGATTATTCGTAGCAAGGCGAAGAAGAAAAAAGCTCCATGGTTGGAGAATGAGGACAATGATTTGTACTTTGTGTGGCATCATCAAACAATTGTTGGAGCGAACCAACTGTTCCAACAATTTTGGGAAGAAACACATGCCAATTTTAATCAAAGAACTAGTGGAGATGCTAGGTCATTAGTATCGATTATGAATAGGATGACCTTGCTAGTAATGCGCTCCAATGCGGCCGACTAGAATCTATGATTATGAATAGTTGAAACATGGTAGTATGAATTAGGATGCTGCTATTATTTTGCTAGCAATGCGCTCCAATACGCTAAATAATGGTGTTTTAGTGTGATTTTAGCAAATTAAGATGATGTTATCACTTTGTATGACTAATTTATCGATATTTACGAATTAGGAATCTTTATGTGGTATGTTTTCATGTATCCATGTGCTCAATTTTGCAAATTTTGTTCAAAAATATTTTTACTCCTCCAAATTAACGGGGATCGTATCCACGGCACAAAATTTAGAGGACTATATTTACTCCTCTAAAGAATAGGGAGTATTTTAGAGATTCTCTTATAAGTGACTCGTTTAGTGTTAGTGCATGTCAAGAGGGGGGCCACCGCCTCCCCCCCCCACACCCAAAGGATTGACATCTTCCGTGAAGATTTGCAACCCTGGTTGCCGGAGCTATAGTAAATTGTATTATTATTATTATTATTATTATTATTATTACAACTGCCCTCTCCACGATCTGTCCTGTTCGTTTTACTATTTTAATTTTTTCTTTTTCCAAAATTTTAAGGAAAAACTAACAAGTGCAGCAAATTGGAATGCACTATGCAATGAAAATAAGCAATTAAACGGCAAGCCTATCACTTGGTTACATGCTACCACAGGTGGAAACAGCCCTATAGGTCCCGGTTGGTACGGGGCTTTAGTCCCGGTTGCCCAACCGGGACGGGGCAATCGGGACTAAAGCTCCAACCTTTAGTCCCGGTTGCCCCACCAACCGGGACTAAAGGTTGCACACGTGGCAGCGGCAGAGGGCGAGGGGGGGTGGGTGGAGCATTAGTCCCGGTTCGTGAATTTATTTTGGCACATTTTGTTGCCGCGGCAGCATTTTTGCCACTTTTTGTGCCGCGGCAGAGAATTCATTAGGGTTGTTTTATTGTTTATTTAGTGATTTGCACTTATCAATGAAGAAACCTTATATTACATCATGATGACAATATTATATTCAATACACGGATCGAGTTCATGCACTACATACAAAAGTTGCTATTCGATGCTACCGGCCAATTTCTTCAAAGTTGCTATTTTTATAATTCCTATTGTCTATACACAGCCGAGTAGTATTCCCCTTTTGGGTCTAGGACTTCTGCATCCAAGAATGCCGCCAATTCCTCCTGAATTGCTCGTACGCGATCCTTTGGCAGAAGACCGTCCCGTAGACGTTCGATCTGATTTAAAAAAGGAGTCAGCCTATATGAATGAAACTAAACACAATTTGATTGTAATTAAAAACTATAGAAATTGTTTACGTACGTGGAGTTGCTCTAAATTTCTGCCCTTCTCATCGCACGTCTGCCGGATGAACTTGCATACATAGTATCCACATAGATTGTTACCTGGTCCCTGCGTCAGGCACTTTACGAGAACATTGTTCAATCAAAATAATAATCAAGCATGATAATAACTGTATCAAAACTAGAATCAAAGAGATGCGCGGATATAGCTAGTGGTGCTTACATCTAGTGGTTGAAATGTAAGCTCCTTTTTCCAAACACCCCTAGCCTTGTTGGTGAACCGTTTCCAAGCGCTGCCCGACGTAGAAAGCGAATAAAATAAATTATTAAGTACTTGATATCATAAAATTCACGAACGTTGCCGATATAGTGTCGTAATGATTAGAATTACCGCCGGAGAAGTATCTGCATGTCCTTTCACGTCTCAAGGGGTTTATGTTTCGAGTCCCTGACTAGTACACGCCCTTTGTCAAGTTGAATGATTAACAGAATATAGTGGAAGCTGCAAATGCATAACTAATCAATTATATACTTAACATCGAGTAAGCGAAATAGAAAGTGTATACAAGATAATAACACTCACTCGAAGTTGTAAGGAAATAGTATTTCCCTTTTGGTTTCTTGAAACCTTAACGCGTGTACTATATTATCCTCCGTATTCTGGGGGCTTATTTTGAGATTAGCTTCATGAACCCAATATGGGTCAATGAAGCCAATGTCATAGATTTGTCCTCTGCTGCATTCGATAATCTTCATTCTGCATATTACAGTATGATTATATACATGCAATAAACAAAATAATATAGATGGAGACTAAATTAATTACAGAATTAGTACTTACAGACAATAGGCACTGATGATCGATTTTTCCAAGGTGTCTTGATTGAATAATTGAAATAGTTCATCAAATTCAATGGATATCATGTCATCCTTTTATTTCCCATGATGCTTTTTTGTAACCCTCAGCACTATCCAGTTAGCCCCGGCCCTTGTGGCATGCATGTACCAGTTATGCAATCTTCGCATTTTTGTTGGAAGATTATTTACCTCCTCAGGTTTGACGAGAGGTTTGCCGTACTGGTATCTGTATGCTACTTCACTCACGGGGAAGAACTCTAACTGGGATAAGTACTGGGCAATACTCATACCTTGAGCAGCGGCAGCTTCTCCGTATTGTGCAACTATCTCTGGATCATACTGCTCTTCGGCCCCATATTTGCTCGACCCCACATTGGTTTGAGAAATCACCTTGAGAGGGGCGCAAGTCTGTTTTGCTTGTTCTCCGAGATGGGCAACAGATTTCTCGCTTGCATCAGTACTGCTCTTCGAGGCTTTTTGTGCCGCATGTGACTTGAGAATAGAACACTCATAGTCTGATGACAGCTTTGGCTCGGGTTGATGAAGATTCTTTAGCATTTTCAACACTTTGGCTTTTTCTTCTTTGGTGCTGGGGAACTCTGGCTCTTTCGGCCGCCTCAGCTTAGCGAAAAACGCTGTCGTTTCCGCATCAACGATCGCCGCAGTCTCCTCTTCAGTACAGTCATAAGCTCTCTTGGGAGGAACCTTTGGTACTTTTGGAAGAGGCACTTGTTTACGTTTCGGCGATCGCTTACCACGAGGCACAGTAGCGGTACGCTTACGCTTTTGACCCTTAGGCGCCGGTGATGGCTCCCGCGGCGATGGTTGCGCCAGAGATTGGTGAGGTGACGGAGCCGGGTGAGGCGACGAATACGGCTGCCACGGCGGCGACGACCTCGCTGGAGACGGGTGAGGCGGCGGCGAAGATGGCCTTGACGTGTGATTTCGAAGCACGATACATTCCTTCGGCCATAGAATGGTGACGTTTTTTGCGTCTCCCAGCACAGTCACATCCCCTTCACCTGCAGGGTAGTGAAGATCCAAAACTTCAAAGGTGGGCATGATTTCATCCACGCCGACAACAGCGTAGCCCTCTGGAACTGGACGACAGTGGTAAGTTGGTGTGGGTCCAATTGGTAAGGCATAGCCGACCGCCACCTTCATTGATATGTTCACAACTTTGACATGTAGCTCGCAGTGTGTCATCTCTGTGATATCATCCACTGGGTAGCCAACCGGAGCCATCGTCGGTGCATCATCGTCATCTCCATTGTCCTCACCCGGGACCTCGGTGGAAGCCACACTGCTTTTTCGATTATTCGATAGGCCGGTAGTATCGAATGCAGTGTGCTGCTGAGATGGGCCGGTAGTACTTTGCTCTTTAAGTGCGTTAATTTCATCTTGTTGTTGCTTTAATCGTTCTTCAATTAAACGCATTCGCTCTTTCTGACTATTTGCTTCAACTTCCACCCTGTCCTTTCTCCTCTGACGGCTTCTATCAGAATATTTCTTCCTCTCTTCGGGAAACCCAGTCCTCCATGGTTGGGTGCCTCTTGTGCCTCGTGTTCGTCCATCATGTTCCTTATTTCCAAGGGCGAGTGTGAGCTCATCATTCTCTCTATCGGGAATGAAGTCCCCATCTTTAACAGCCTTTACTGCTTTTCTGATCCTCTTGATTGGCAAGGGGTCTTCTTTATGTCGTATGTTCTATATACACCTCCCTTCCGAGTCCAATGTGCCCCCATGCCCGTAAAACCAATTCCTTGCACGTTCTACCCAATCGTCTGTCTCTGGGGTGATCTTTTTAGCACGCAGTTCATTCTCAAGTTTCTCCCACTTAGGAATGCCAGCCCTGTAGCCACCTTTCCCCATAGTATGGTGATACTTCTTGTTAGCAGGATTCAGCTTATTCATTTCAGACATTTTCTTAGCTTTTTCTGATTTCTTGTATTCCACAAACTCAGCCTAGAATGGTTTTATCTTCTCAAACTGAATATTCTTGAAATCGGGAGTCTTGTTTTTCACGACATAGTCAAGGTGCAATATTTTCTTCCAGTTGGTGAAACACTGGGCCATCTTCTTCAAAGCCCACTCCCTGACCTTAGCCTCCATGGCTCTCCCATGTTGTAAGGCGTCCTCAACTGGATCCTCCGCATTTGTATCCAGCTATATCTTCGGTAGTTTGAAATTAACCATGAGCCTCTTCCACAGTAAATCTTTGGCGTGGTTAGGGACAAATAAACATGTTCCCTCTTCATCCGCATTAGCATGCATATTCCAATTTCTAATGGTTAATTTCTAATGATTAAGTCCCTAACGATTACTCCGCATTGTGCCACAAATTTGATTGCGACAACTTCGGGAGCTGTCGGTTTGCCGTCATCAGCGACATCTTCGATCCTGAACCTCTCATGGTCTTGCAACTTTTTGGTTGGGCCTCGTCTGCTCTTTTCAGTAGATTCCTTCGATCCGGAGGGCTAAAAGAAGAAAGATCGTCGTTACTATTTCTATATAGATAGCAGATGATTAATTAATGAATTGATTTATATTACATGCACCTCGCCGGAGCGGTCGTCTTCTCGATTACACAAGGCATCGCCTTCTCCCTCGCGGAAGGCAACACCTTCAACCTCAAACAAGTTGTCTATTCCGGTAAAAAGAGGATCACCCTCACCGGAGTTGTTTAGAAACGTTGATACGTCTAAATTATCTTCCCACGGATCACACCTTGGATCAACTCTTCCTTTTCTTCGTCTCTGACGTGTGGGTCCATATTTTCTACATAGGTGGAAAAATGAATAAGTCAAAGCGGCTAAAGGAGAAAGTTAAGGAGAAACCCTAATATATACATACACAATAATAAAAATGAAGAGAAACCCTAAACCTAGCTACAAAAAGGAAACCGTGTAGTAGATAGGTAACTCTAGCTAAAATCAACTAAAATCAATATTCTGGAGTTCCGAGGGGTGTAAAACCTAGTTCGGAGAAACCTCGGATGCATATGAGAGGGGAACATGAGTATAAGGCTACAAAAGGGAAACTATCCAGCAGATAGGTAACACTAGATACTAACAAAATACCATATTGGAATCGATCTCGATCTCGATATCGTATTCTACCGAGAAGAACCAAATCACCGGAAAGAAAGGGAAACAATCAACACATGGCATCGATGCAATGCTCAAGCAATGATGATGATACGACAAGTTAATGTGCATTGGAATGTAACCCTAAAGCATGCTCGACAAGTTAATCGGGGTTCCGAGGGGCGCAAACCCTAACTCAAGGAACTCCGGAATCACCTGTTAGGGTTACTAGGGTGTTCTAATTAAACTTGTCATTTAAGTTGTTGACCAATGCATGATTATAGCATAGATAGATATTTCTCATTTTTCTGAACATTTTGGTATATTATTTGTATTTTTCTGAATTACAGATTAAAAGTTATTGAATTTACAAGTTTTATTCAAATTCTGAAATTATTAAATCAAATGTTTAAACCTTTTGCACCATAGTAACAACTAGCCATAGTGGCTGACAGGTGGGGCCCGGAGCCACCTCAGCAGCCACGCAAGCAAAGGGGAAACAGGGTCATCTGTCACCAGAGAAGGAGCTAGCCCTAGAGGCTGACTGGTGGGACCAGGGCCACGCGGATGCCACCTAGACGCCACGTTGGGCTCGCCGGCAGGAGCAGCCGCCGCCGCACATCTCGCGCCGCTGTCGCCGCCGCCGCACATCTCGCGCCGTTGTCACCGCCACCGCACATCTCGCGCCGCCGCCGCCGCACATCTCGCACCGCTGTCGCACCCACCCGGGCTTTGCCCGTCGGTGCCTGCCCGTGGCGGCAGGGGGAGGAGGAGGAGGGGGAGGACAGAGGCATGATGGAGAGGGGGAGGACGGAGGCAGGCCGTACCTTCTGGCGGCCGGTGACGACGCGCGGCGACGGTCGTTGGAGGTGGTGGCGACGGTCGTTGGGCAGCCTGACGGCGGGGCGGCGGCGCGGGAAGCTTGACGAAGCGGCGGCACTGACGACCACGGGCAGCTGAAGGTGAGGCGGCGGCGCAGGCAGCCTGGCGGCGGGGCGGAGGCGTCTCCCTGTGCTCTGTGTGCGCGTGTCGGAGTTGCAGAGATTGGAGAAAGGAAGAAGATGAAGAGGTGCGTCGTTATGAAGGGGAAGGAGAATACGTCCCGGTTGGTGGCTCCAACCGGGACTAAAGGGTTATACGTCCCGGTTGGAGCCACCAACCGGGACGTATACTCCAATATTTTCAGCAGACCAAGGGTTGGCGCGCAGGGGGTCTTTAGTCCCGGTTGGTGGTTCCAACCGGGACATATTCCCCTGTTTTCAAAAAATTTCAGGTATTTTCTTTCTGTTCCCGCCTTATTTTTTATTTTGGGGTTTAAATTTGTATTGTTTTTTGAATGATAATTAATTTGGAATTTAGAAAAACTTTAAACATAAAAAGTGTTTGGATTTGAATAAATAATTCAAAACCATTTTCTGTTTTAAAAAATAATTAATGTAACCATTTAAAATATGAACCATTTGCAATTAAAAATGAATTAACTTATATTTTTTTAATATCAATTTGGAATTTAGAAAAACTTTAAACATAAGAAGTGTATGGATTTGAATAAATAATCCGAAACCATTTTATATTTTTAAAAAATAATTAATGTAACCTTTTAAAATGAATTAACTTATATTTTTGAATATTAATTTGGAATTTAGAAAAACTTTAAACATAAAAAGTGTTTGGATTTGAATAAATAATTCAAAACCATTTTCTGTTTTAAAAAATAATTAATGTAACCATTTAAAATATGAACCATTTACAATTAAAAATGAATTAACTTATATTTTTTTAATATCAATTTGGAATTTAGAAAAACTTTAAACATAAGAAGTGTATGGATTTTGAATAAATAATCCAAAACCATTTTCTTTTTTTAAAAAATAATTAATGTAACCTTTTAAAATGAATTAACTTATATTTTTGAATATTAATTTGGAATTTAGAAAAACTTTAAACATAAAAAGTGTTTGGATTTGAATAAATAATTCAAAACCATTTTCTGTTTTAAAAAATAATTAATGTACCTGTAGTACAAACCATTTTTGTTAGAACTTGCATTGGATCTCTGAAGAAACCACATATTGCGAGTCTAAAAATGATTTTTTCAAAAAATCACGGGCGATAGATCATGTACCTGTAGTACAAACCGGACCCACTTCCTATCGATTCGGCAGACATTTGTCCTTTTTACCCGGGATGGACGAAAAGGTTTGAGATGTACCGGTTGGGAGATATTCCATGTAAGGTGGTCTAGTATTTTAGGAAAATGGGACGATAGCATTCTGAAACGGCATTTTGGTGGTTACTTCACAGAACAACCCGTTTTTTGCGCTCGGAAAATGGAAAAGGGCTTTTCCGTGCGACAAAAAGGAAAACTTCCTCCTGCAACATTGTTCTCCATACCAATGTCCACACACATGCATAATATGGGCACAGCATCACAAACTATGCCGTGATTCAGCACATAACATCGGTCATTTGGACCGAAAGCCATGAAACCTCGAACATGATAGGTCATTTTGTGAAGGTTTTTTCGAAACATGATCAATATACCAAGTCTGGTATTTTTCCTTTCAACTATGTAACAAAATATGACACCACGCGAAGGATTTTCATTGTTCGGTTTTTTTTGAATTTATTATGCCTGTTTTGAATTATCTGAATTTCTAACTATGGTCGAACCGGTGTGCATGAAGATAGGGGACGAGCATCGTTAGAACTTGCATTGGATCTCTGAAGAAACCACATATTGCGAGTCTAAAAATGATTTTTTCAAAAAATCACGAGCGATAGATCATGCACCTGTAGTACAAATCGGACCCACTTCCTGCCGATTCGGCAGACATTTGTCCTTTTTACCCGGGATGGACGAAAAGGTTTGAGATGTACCGGTTTGGAGATAGTCCATGTAAGGTGGTCTAGTATTTTAGGAAAATGGGACGGTATCATTCTGAAACGGCATTTTGGTGGTTACTTCACAAAACGACCCGTTTTTTGCGCTCAGAAAATGGAAAAGGGCTTTTCCGTGCGGCAAAAAGGAAAACTTCCTCCTGCAACATTGTTCTCCATACCAATGTCCACACACATGCATAATATGGGCACAACATCACAAACTATGCCGTGATTCAGCACATAACATCGGTCATTTGGACCAAAAGCCATGAAACCTCGAACATGATAGGTCATTTTGTGAAGGTTTTTTCGAAACATGATCAATATACCAAGTCTGGTATTTTTCCTTTCAACTATGTAACAAAATATGACACCACGCGAAGGATTTTCATTGTTCGTTTTTTTTTGAATTTATTATGCCCGTTTTGAATTATCTGAATTTCTAACTATGGTCGAACCGGTGTGCATGAAGATAGGGGACGAGCATCGTTAGAACTAGCATTGGATCTCTGAAGAAACCACATATTGCGAGTCTAAAAATGATTTTTTCAAAAAATCACGGGCGATAGATCATGTACCTGTAGTACAAATCGGACCCACTTCCTACCGATTCGGCAGACATTTGTCCTTTTTACCCGGGATGGACGAAAAGGTTTGAGATGTACCGGTTGGGAGATAGTCCATGTAAGGTGGTCTAGTATTTTAGGAAAATGGGACGGTAGCATTCTGAAACGGCATTTTGGTGGTTACTTCACAAAACGACCCTTTTTTGCGCTCGGAAAATGGAAAAGGGCTTTTCCGTGCGACAAAAAGGAAAACTTCCTCCTGCAACAGTGTTCTCCATACCAATGTCCACACACATGAATAATATGGGCACAACATCACAAACTATGCCGTGATTCAGCACATAACATCGGTCATTTGGACCGAAAGACATGAAACCTCGAACATGATAGGTCATTTTGTGAAGGTTTTTTCGAAATATGATCAATATACCAAGTCTGGTATTTTTCCTTTCAACTATGTAACAAAATATGACACCACGCGAAGGATTTTCATTGTTCGGTTTTTTTTTGAATTTATTATGCCCGTTTTGAATTATCTGAATTTCTAACTATGGTCGAACACGCGAAGGATTTACATTTAGTCCCGGATGTAGTCACAAACCGGGACTAAAAATATTTTCCGCCATTTCCCACTTCTGCCGCCAAGTTTTCCCGCCCTTTCCTTTCTACTAGAGCTTTTAGTCCCGGATGTAGTCACTAATCGGGACTAAAGATATTTCCCGCCATTTCCCAAAGCTTCACGCCAAGTTTTCCCGCCCTTTCCCTCTATATTTAGGGTGATCGTGTCATGGCTATCCACACATCCACACCTTCCTCTCTTAGAACAATGGACAACGCCTATTGGGCCATTCTGACCCTCGAGGAGACCGAGGTGCTGTGCGCCTCCAACTACCCTTGTCCGCCGGGCTACCGGCCGCCCGCCGGCTGGATGCTGAGCGCTGGAGGGGTTCCTGTCCCTCCTGTCCCTCAAGGTTCCGCACGCCAGGCGGCCATCACAAACCACTTCTACCACGAGCTCACGCCGGAGCAGCAGATGGATCCCCGGTGGGATCCCGACAACTACGACACCTGGAATGCCTTCTTCGCTAATAGGCGGGAAAGGGAGCTCGCCAGGTACGAGGGTGATGGCCCGCCACCGGTGAACCACAACGAAGCCGGCCGTCGTCTGTGGTTGGCGAACCGTACTATCATCGGAGTGATGCGCTACATCGCCGGGGGAGACCATCCTCGCCTACGGTGCCCACGAGTCCACCCGCCACAGGCCCCACACTGTCCCGGCGGTAGCGGCATCGTCTTCCAGGAGACCCCTCTCCCGCCCGCCGTGAATCCGAGGCTGGAATGGCCCCTGGTATATGCCATGGATGGGCTGAGGATCCCCGGAGTGGCAGGTGATGATGACGATGATGATGACGACGACGATGAAGACCCTGAAGCTGCGTACTATAGGACTAGGCATGATTATGACTAAAGGGGGCGGCTTTAGTCCTGAGTGTTAGCTACTCCCGGTTTGTCCCGGTTTTTAATATTAATAAATGTCTTCAGTGTTACCTAATAAATAGAGGGAAATGCCTATATAAAGAGAGGGTTCATCTTTAGTCCCGGTTGGAGAAACCAACCGCGACTGAAGGGATTGCGGCAGAGTGGGCCAGGCAACACTAATAATAGGGGTGAGTGTCGACATTATGTCGTGCGGCTTGTACCTTGTTCCGGATGGTGTCACCAACCGGGACTAAAGATGAACCTTTAGTACCAGTTGGAGACACCAACCGGGACTAAAGATGAGTCAGCACTAATAATAGGGGTGAGTGTCGACATTATGTCGTGAGTGTCGACATTATGCCGAGCTGCTTGTACTATAAATAGGCATCCTTGTGAGTCCAGTCCTCCAGCCAGTTTGAGGCATCTCCAAGATGGTTTTAGAGAGCAGGGACACCACTACGGCCAGTTTCAGAGAGATGCCGATGGATCCCAGTCCTCCGGCATCTCCGAGAAACTGGTCATAGAGGCACTCCCTAATATGTGAAATTAGTTAGCTTCGAGGAGTATTGATCTAGTTAGTGAAGTTATAAGCTGCAAGATGGTTTTCGAGAGCAGGGAAACCACTGCGGCCAGTTTCAGGGAGATGCCGACGGAGCCCAGTCCTCTGGCATCTCCGAGAAACTAGTCATAGAGGCACTCCCTAATATGTGAAATTAGTTAGCTCCGAGGCGTATTGATCTAGTTAGTGAAGTTACAAGCTGCAAGATGGTTTTCGAGAGCAGGGAAACCACTGCGGCCAGTTTTAGGGAGATGCCGACGGAGCCCAGTCCTCCGGCATCTCCGAGAAACTGGTCATAGAGGCACTCCCGGTCCAGCCACAAAACGGGACTAACACTCAAGACATTTATTAATATTAAAAACTGAGACTACAAAACCGGGACTAAAGGCAACAAACCGCGGAAGATATCCTTCGGTCAAGCCACAAACCGCGAAAGACATGAACTAGAGTTACATAATATGAGCATGAACTTCTTGGCATATGTCATTCCTTATGACCGCTTCAGACGTAACCATGGAGCATCTTCTTTACTTAACGGAATGCTTGGGTCAGTTTTCACTGTGAAGGGCGGAATTTCATCAAACTTATTATAATTTTCTGACATGTCTGTCTTGTCCTTGATTCCCACGATGTTTCTTTTCCCTGAAAGAACTATGTGACGCTTTGGCTCATCATATGATGTATTCGTTTGCATATTTTTTCTTTTTTTCGGTCTGGAGGACATGTCCTTCACATAGAAAACCTGAGACACATCATTGGCTAGGACGAATGGTTCATCTTTATAACCAAGATTGTTGAGATCCACTGTTGTCATTCCGTACAACTGGTCTATCTTTACCCCTTCCCCATTCAGGTTGACCCATTTGCAGTGAAACAAAGGGACCTTAAAAGATACTCCATAGTCTAGTTCCCATATCTCCTCTATGTAACCATAATATGTGTCCTTTTGTCCATTCTCGTCTATTGCATCAAAGCGGACACCACTATTTTGGTTGGTGCTCTTTTTATCTTGGGCGATCGTGTAGAATGTATTCCCATTTATTTCGTACCCTTGGAAATTCAATACAGTAGAAGATGGTGACGCAGCCAACAAGTATAGCTGATCTCCAACAGTGGTGTCATTCAAGAGATGTGTCCGCATCCAACCACCGAAAGACTTCATGTGCTCATCTGTAATCCATGATTCAGGCTTCCCCGGGTTTTTGGAGCATACAATATTCTTGTGTTCCTCGATATACGGAGCTGCCAAGGTGGAATTATGTAGAACTGTGTAGTGTGCTTTAGTGAAAGAATCCCCGTCCCTACATATCATTGCTTTCTTTCCCAGCGTGCCTTTTCCACTTAGTCTTCCCTCATGCCGCGAGTCAGAAACACCAATCGGCTTAAGGTCAGGAATAAAGTCAACACAAAACTCAATGACCTCCTCTGTTCCATATCCCTTGGAGATGCTTCCTTCTGGTCTAGCACGGTTATGAACATATTTCTTTAAGACTCCCATGAACCTCTCAAAGGGGAACATATTGTGCAGAAATACCGGACCGAGAATGGCAATCTCTTCCACTAGATGAACCAGGAGATGCGTCATAATATTGAAGAAGGATGGTGGGAACACCAATTCAAAACTAACAAGACATTGTACCACATCCTTCTGGAACCTTGGCAGAATATCTGGATTGATTACCTTCTGAGATATTGCATGGAGGAATGCACACAGCTTCACAATGGGTACTCGAACATTTTCCGGTAGAAGCCCCCTCAATGCAATCGGAAGCAACTGCATCATAATCACGTGACAGTCATGAGACTTCAGGTTTTGGAACTTTTTCTCTGCCATATTTATTATCCCCTTTATATTAGATGAGAAGCCCGACGGCACCTTGATACTGTAAAGGACTTCAAAAAAGATTTCCTTCTCTGCTTTGGTAAGAGCATAGCTGGCACGACTTAAGTGACGTCCTTTATCCGTCTTGTTATGTGTATGCATGTTCTTTGGGTCTTTCATAATTTGTTGGTCCTCCCGTGCTTCAGGTGTATCTTTTGTCTTCCCATACATGCCTAGGAATCCTAGCAGGTTCACGCAGAGATTCTTCGTCACGTGCATCACGTCGATTGAAGAGCGGACACGCAGGACTTTCCAATATGGCAGCTCCCAAAATATAGATTTCTTCTTCCACATGGGTGCGTGTCCTGTAGCGACGTCGTTCGGAACTGATTGACCGCCGGGACCCTTTCCAAAGATTACTTCTATGTCCTTGACCATACCAAATACATCATCACCAGCAGGGAGTGCAGGCTTCTTCCGTTGATCTGCCTCACCTTTGAAATGCTTGCCTTTCTTTCTTACGGGATGATTGGTCGGAAGAAATCGTCGATTCGCCAGGTACACAACCTTCTTGCATTTATGCAAATATGTACCTTCGGTCTTATCTAAACAGTGGGTGCATGCCTTATATCCCTTGTTTGTCTGTCCTGAAAGGTTACTAAGAGCAGGCCAATCATTGATGGTTACGAATAACAACCCTCGTAGATCAAATGGCTCCTGTTTGTTCTCATCCCACGCACGTACACCTGGTTTGCCCCACAACTGTAAGAGTTCTTCAACTAATGGCCTAAGGTACACATCAATGTCGTTGCCCGGTTGCTTCGGGCCTTGGATGAGCACTGGCATCATAATGAACTTACGCTTCATGCACAACCAAGGAGGCAGGTTGTAGATACATAGAGTCACGGGCCAGGTGCTGTGACTGCAGCTCTGCTCCCCAAAAGGATTCATGCCATCCGTACTTAGACCAAACCATAAGTTCCTTGCGTCACCTGCAAAGTCTGGGAAGTCTCTCTCGATTTTTCTCCACTGTGACCCATCAGCAGGGTGTCTCAACTTCCCGTCTTTCTTACGGTCTTCTTTGTGCCATCGCAACAACCTGGCATGCTCTTTGTTTCTGAACATGCGTTTCAACCTTGGTATTATAGGAGCATACCACATAACCTTAGCAGGAACCCTCTTCCGGAGGGGCTCTCCCTCAACATCACCAGGGTCATCTCGTCTGATCTTATACCGCAACGCGTTGCATACCGGGCATTTATCTAAATTCTCATACTCCTTACCGCGGTAGAGGATGCAGTCATTAATGCATGCATGTATCTTTTGCACATCTAATCCCAGAGGACAGAGAGTCTTCTTTGCTTCGTAGGTACTCTCGGGAAGTTCGTTATGTTTTGGAAACTTTGGCTTCATTATTTTCAGCATCTTTTCAAATGAGGAGTCAGTTAGACCACACTCTGCCTTCCATCGCAAAAATTCCAGTGTGGTACCGAGCTTTGTGCTGCCATCTTCACAATTTGGGTACAACAATTTCTTGTGATCTTCTAACATGCCCTCTAACTTAAACTTCTCATTTTATGTTTCACAGTCTCGCTTTGCATCAGAAATGACCCTACCAAGTTCATCAGCCGGCTCATCTGATGCCCGTTCTTCACCTGTTTCCTCTCCATTGTCTTCCATTGCAGTATCACTGTATTCAGGAAATATATGATGATAGTTGTTATCATCATCTTCTTCTTCACCATCTTCCATCATAACCCCTCTTTCCCCGTGCTTGGTCCAGCAATTATAGTTGGGCATGAAACCTTTCATAATCAGGTGGCCGCGAATGATTTTCGAGGAAGAGTACTCCTTGTTGTTCCGACATTGAACACATGGACAACGTATAAATCCATTCTCTTTGTTTGCCATAGCCACATCGATAAATTTATCCACGCCTTTGATATACCCGGCTACGCGCCGGTCACCGTACATCCATTCCCGACCGTTCATCTGCATCATATAAGTAAGTTTATCAAAAAACAGGACATCATAAATAGTGAAATAACCAATTCACACCGACACATGAATTGTATCAATGACCTAGAAAAGATAAGATTGCTAACCTCGATCGAGGGAAATAAAGAGGAGAAAGCTCAAGTGCGTCTCGGCCACCTTCTATATTTTTGTTCTATGAGAAATTCAACGAGATTATTCACTCAAACATTTCAACAAACACCTTCAATGCATGCATGAGAAAAAACTAGCACACCCCCTCACACCTTCCACCATTCGAAAAAACAGAGTGGAGGCAGAGGGGGCTGGGGCGTTGCATTTATAGAGGGCAGGGGGTCTTTAGTCCCGGTTGGAGCCAGCAACCGGGACTAAAGGTGCGTGCCACGCCACGTGGCTATGGCCAAACCTTTAGTCCCGGTTGGTGGCTCCAACCGGGACGCATGCCCCCTTACTAACCGGGACGCATGACCCCTGGCCCCGTGCCCGCTCCAACCGGGACGCGTGCCAGCATTAGTCCCGGTTGGTGGCGCAACCGGGACAAATGCTCTGAGAGGTCGTGAACGGATAGCCCTTTTTCCACTAGTGTACACCTCGTGTCTGCAGCACGTACCACTCCTTCAGTCCTTGCTTAGTTATAGGGTATTTTAGGGGACGAGAGGGGATTATTTCGTATCCGAAAATTTCTCCGACAGATCGTTTACTAGACGAAGGGGATAATCCCGAAATATCCCTACAAATCCTCTTCATACTAGCTAGTTAGTGTATTTTTGGCTAGATTAAAAACTCTTTATTGTGGTAGAGTATTTTTGAGGAAGGGTATTTAAGGGGATTGTAGAGTATTGAGTGAATACCAAATCCCCGTATATCCCTACATCTTTTGGGTATAAAATACCGCAGAAGTAAACAAGCCCTCCGGAGTAGCGCCTTTAGTGCGCACTCCACCCTAATCCTTAGATCACGAGATCATGCCGAGTACTTTGATAACATCAAACGTCACACTATAACAGGGTGACTATAAATGTGGGTTCAGTTACTCCGAAAGTGTTATGTAGAGGCTCATGCATCAATAGTGTGATTTTTCCATCCTCGGATGGAGGGATATACTTAGGTCCCTCTTGGTGATATCATATTGACACAGCTTGCAAGCAAGTGATTAGATCATAAAGAATATTATATCATGGGAATGGTAAAAGAGTACTTGTCAGTGAAGAGATAAAACTAGGTATGCAGATACCGATGATCGAATCTCGGACATGTAATATATCGCGAGACAAAGGAATTTAGTTACGACGTCAATGGTTCTCGCGGTCACAAGAGTCACCGCTGAATATGTGGGAGTTAGTACGGATCTCCAGGTTCTACTACTAATTATTGATCGGAGAGGGGTCTTGATCATGTCTGCATTATTCACAAACTATAGGGTGACACACTTATAAGGTATACCTACACCAAATGGGGCAGATATAATACCAACGGAAGGTTTTGAAAGCGCTAGGATTATTTTGATAAGCACCGGAATTGTTTTGGGTAAAATTGCTGAATTTGGTTTCAGATGCAATATCAAAGTTATGCAAGGAGGTTTATGCAAATGTTTGTTAATTAAAATAATTAAAAAAATCTGAATAAAATAAATAATTTTTTTATTAATGAGAGATTGCATTTATTTTGGTGGAAAATTAGTGCAACATGAGTGGAGTTTTAATTGATGTGAGTGGTCTTAGTGAAAGCTCCACCCACATGAATGAGGGAGAGGTGGGGAAACCCACCATGGACGCCGGCCATGGCATGGGGACTAGCCCTCCCCTATAAAAGGAGGTGGTGGCCTCCTCTCCTCTCACATCACCTCTTGAAGGACTCTCTTCCCTCTAGTAAATTCTCCATGGCTTTGGATTAGCGAAGTACATATTCTTGATGGTTTCTCTGAAAAGGATCTGCTGCTTTTCTAGAGCAAGGTCTTGGAGGTTTTTGGGGTGCTAGATGTTTGGGATATGCTAAATGGGTATCACCATTGCATGTCTCTAATTAGGCTAACCCGGGTGGCCCACAATTGGTAGCAAGGCCCATGACCTGCTGGGCGGCCCAGTTATACGGATCTAGAAAGGGAGGTCCATGCCTGATAAAAGAAGGCTACAGTGTAGTCACCAACCAACCTGAAGCCTTGGAGTGCAAGGCACGAAGACTAGTTTGTGTTAGTGTAGAACCCTATAACCTGTGCGGCTAGGACTTCTCCTTGTAACCCTAGGTTCTGGACCCTATATAAGCCGGACCTTTGGGAGCCTTTAGGGCATCGATTTACACACTTCGCATAGCGAACCTATCTCTATAACTCAACATATTTTCATTGTAGTGATTTATAGGAGTAGGATTCCACCACCATTGTGGGATCTGAACCTGGTAAGGTGTGTTACCTCATACTCGCCAACTTGCCGCCTTCCCCCACCTCTCTAAAATATGCTCTGTGAGGACCCGTCCATGGCGTACTCGTCGACAATACCACGAAAGTTCGTGCCCACCGTGGGGCATAAGGCGCTTCAAGCTCTACGTGGACATCAATAGGTTCATCAAGGAGATTCTTTAGGTATTTTCTTGTGAACTTGGCTCCAAATGTCTGGGAAAGTACACAGAATTCAAGAATTAGCATGCTTGTGATTATAGGAAGTATTTAAATATCATAGGGTAGCTTGTTGTTGATAACATTATCAAGAATATATCATCTTACCAGCTTGTGAAAATCAGTGTCCCCCTTGTGTTGAGGCCCTGATGCAACAACAAATCAATGTCTACCATCTAAACGCATACAAAATAGATGACTGCAATTTTGATGTTATTTTGATACCTCTAAACTCAATCCTCTCGGTGGGCTCTTCATCTGGTGACTGGAAATCAAAACCACCAAAGGTAAATCGTCATTGAATCGTCACTGCAGGTTCCCATCTGTTAAATAGATACATACAGAGAGAATCTTAATACAATCAAGGTACACGAAGACCAATGAAGTGACAATTAATTCTCTATTGCTAGAAGTGACAATAGCAGATTTTGAGATTTATACAAGGGGAAAAGAATTGGGACAGATGCAGGCCAGCTGGGGGAGGCTCTCCGACGGCGCCGTCGGGTCTTTGCAGCTCGGTAACCCCAAACCTTAAATTGATAAGAAAATTGGCAAATTCCATGGAAAGATTCCTAAATCGAAGCTGCTGATTTAGGGTTTTGGGTGTTTGGTTTTCACGCATACCTACGTGGACGATGAAGGGGTTCTCGGAAGCGAGGGAGAGCAAACCCAACGCAGGGGACCTGAGGCGGCGGTGGTGGAGAGGCAGGGGACCGGAGGCAGCGCTGGTGGAGAGGCAGGGGACCGGATGTGACACCCCTGAGATCAGGGCTAAACAAATCCTAGACCTCCGTCTGACATAAGCTTAACCTTGAGCTCGAGGATATCCAGTGAAGAATCGATAACACAGTAGTGACCCTACGACACAAAAATTATTACAGCAAGCTTCTAACTGAGCGAAGAGCCACATTATTATAAGCAGAGGTCACTGAACACAAACATCAAACATCGGAAGGAAAATTATGCTATTAAGTATAGCAAACTTAACAAATGGCCTAAGAGGCCCGAAGCATAACGATGATGTCCTAGCTCATAGATTCCAGGCTGCCGGCCGGAAACCCCAAGTTACTCGTCGATGTCGATGTAGTACAGAACCTGTCTTCAGGGGGAACACTTACTCTGCTACAAAAGTATCAACAAAGCAAGGGTGACTACAGGGTGTACTCCGCAAGATTTATGGCTGGTGGAGTTGCTTTGCATAAATCCATCTTTATTTATAAAACAAGAAGGAGAAGAATCTCGTCTAGTCAGAGTATTTTAAAAGGAGATACGAGAGCGACATCTCCAAAGTATTGATCATCATCTTTTGATATCCACCAAGTCATCATCAACTCTAAACTAGGATCACCCCTTGTACCCATGAGGAAGCATCCTTAAGAACACGTTGAACTACCAAGTTTTATGATTAGGTTATAGTTCTCTATGATCTTAGAATCTGGTCACCAAGCATTCATAACCGTGAACACGACTTTTCGAAAAGATTTAACCCTGCAGGGGTGTACAACTTTACCCACACGTACCAACCGACTCTTAATGCCAACATTTTAGCCCTCTTCCTTGGAAGGCCGGCAGAGGGTGGTTGGCCACGACCTTTACCTTGCTTTTGCCGATACCATGTGTCACGCAATAAGGATGGTTCCGCCGTAACGGGTCAAATCCCTAAGCCGGTCCTTAAAGATGTGAGGCGAGGTTGGTTTACCAGGGGAGCTGTCTACCCCAAGAAACCGCGGCCATGCTTCCCTACCTGTTATGAATGCACCTCCTTCATCGCCTTCGAGAAGATCCATAATGCATGTTGAATGGAATGCCCAAACTATGTGACTCATGGAATCTACTAGGCAAGTTAATCAGGCGAGGGGTTCCCAAGCCTCGTGTGGTTGTACGCTCATCTCGGTTCCAAAGTTAAGAACTTGGTTCCTAGTGGTGGCGAGCATGGGACTATAAAAACCACATCCTACTGTGGCCTCCCATACAAGCCTTAGCAAGTTTAATCTCATATCATTGATCTCATCTCATCACGTTCTCCAGTCAAAATAGATTCTCGGCATCTAATACATCATCTGGATGAACCAGCACTGCTAGCTATGCATGGCTAAGCAGGACGCAGATATAAGCCCTAGCAGTGCACACAAGCCAAACATAGTTATGCTAGGAGCAGTGAATCAGGTAATATAAGCTCAAAGGGAGTAATGCAACAGATATGATACTCTATTTATCGATAAAAGACCACAGTAGAAACATATGCATCATGGCAGGAATTGAAATGCTTTCGAAAACATAGGATTGTATCATGGTGGGGCTATGCTTGCCTTTGCCCGTTGATAACAGATAGACAGATCCAGGGCCGGTCCTGAGATTTCGGGGGCCCGGGGCGAAACTAAAATTTTGGGCCCCTTGGTATAATTTTTTTACATATATGAGATGATGAAAAGTAAATATTTTAAGTACACTTCCAACTATAATATTCATATAAAAATAACAATGTTTACATGATACCTTAAAATTTCCTCCAAAAATTCCTAGAAGCAAAGTCCGTGACGATGGAATCAATATCATTCTCGTTCACTAACTTCTTATTGATGCATAGACTTGCCAAACCATTTAACCTCTCTTCAAATATTTATTGAATAATTTCAACTTTAAAAAGCTTCTTTCAGCTGATGCAACAGTTACGAGCATAGTAAATAAGATCCGATAAGCGATAGAAATATTAGATAACAATCCTTTTCTTTGACAAACTCAAAAAGCTCCATAACAAACATTGGTGTATTTGGCAAAGTGAACTTCATAACACTTAACTCAGAAATAAGTGCACTTAGCTCAACATCATATGTATCAGGTTTACCAGATTTATCTGGCTGAGTAAAAGTATTTTGCAAATGTAGTCTATTCCCCCAAGAGAACTAGCGCCAACTCGTCTGAATTCCTCAAAGTGCTCGTGTTCCTCTTCAAAAATTTATGCAAAGATCCTCTATGTGATTCTATTAATTTCTTCTCTTTTTCTTTATTTTTATTTTCTTAACACCCGATTCGAGTGCCATAATAAGTTAAACTTGCTCGCTACAAACAAGAAATCAAGAACAACAATTACTAACTAGAATTAAGAACTAAGAATTAGGGCTGGACGGGCACAGACCAGCAGGCAGATTTGAATATCGTCGATGGCCTTCCTGGCTTCCTCCGTGCGGCTTGTCTGGCGGTTGCCGGTCGATTGTAGAGGTCTCGAGCCTTGACGATCCCAATTGTTGATCTGCGATTCGATCCAGGGGAGTGCGGACTTGGTACCGTATGTGGGCAGGGAAGCCGAACTGCCAAACAGCCGAAGCCAAAGCGATAGGTAGCGCATTAGCGATGCCTGGGTCTGGCCATATGGGAGTTGAGCGCAGGGTCTGGGAGTCGAGCGCAGGAGCTGGGTCGAGTCGCCTACTTCGCGTCGAGCCTGGCGGCTAGCAAGCGATCGATGCCTAGCGGGCTGGCACCTAGCGAACGATGGATGCATGGGATCATTTGTTTTACTATGTATGTATACTAGGCCTGGATATTTTTGGGCCCCTAGTTTTTTTGGGCCCGGGGCAGCTGCCCCGCTAGTTCCCCCCAAGGACCGGCCCTGGACAGATCTCTGAAAGCCTTGTAGTTGACTTGATTATAGTTGGTCAAGTATTGATATTTGATCTTCGACGGTCTTGATCTTGGTCTCGATCTTGATATCGTATTCTACCGAGAAGAACCAAACACCAGAAAGAAAGGGGGAAAATCAAAACATGGCATCGATGCAATGCTCAAGCAAGGATAATGATATGACAAGTTAAATTGTATTGAAATGTAACCCTAAGGCATGCTCGACAATTTAAACGGGGTTCCGAGGGGTGTAAACCCTAACTCGGGGAAACTCCGGAATCACATGTGAGGGGTTACTATGTTCTTCTAACAAACTTGTTAATTGAAGTTCCTTAACAATGCATGATTATATCTTTAATAAATAGTTCTCTTTTTTTGAACATTCTGATACATTATATGTATTTTTCCGAATTAAAGATTAAAAGTTATTGCATTTACAATATTTAAACCATTTTGAAATTATTAAAACGGTTTATTGCATCATTATGACATCAGCTAGGGGGTCACGGTTGTTTTACACCGGGGCAGAGCCTAGCCACAGTGACTGACGTGTGGGGCCAAAGCCACATCAGCAGCCACGCTGGCGGTCAGCGGTCAAAGGGTCCACAACAATGTCAGCGTGACGTCACGATGACGTCATCACGACGACCACCGTGAGGTGGTCATTGGCAACGGCGGAGGAGAGCGCGGGGGCTGCGCGGCTTAGCCTATTCGAACGAGGCGAGCAAGGGGAACCCACTGGTGGAGGCGCCGCTAGTTCTAGGTCGTCGGAGAGGCTACTGTGGCGGTGGCTAACGACGCACGGCGGCGGACTGTGATGTGAGGATGAACCAGAGATGGAGGGGAGGAGCGGAGTGGTACTTGAGCACCGCATGCTCACTTGCAGCATGAAGAGACGATCAGTGAGGTGAGGTCGGGTGTGGCCGGAATCGATGGCGGAAACGGCGACCGGTGTCGGGGTTGGGGAAGAAGGGGTCGATGGCGTCAACTAGGAGCTCCTCGTCTTGATTCCTTCAGCGATGAGACGCGGAACAACACGGCGGAGCTCGCAGGCACCTCGACTTGGCTCGGGGCAGCTTGGAACGGTGGGGCGACGACAAACTCGTCAGCTAGGGTTTCGGTCAGAGAGGAAATCGAGACAGGGAGGTCACGGAAGAGAGCAGGAGGGGATAAGGACATGAAAGAGGCGTCGTGGCATTCTTATCCACAGTCCAGAGCTCGAGGGACGACGGGGATCAGGCGGCGGAGATTGACGACGCCGGCGACAACACCCAGCTGCTTCCTCTCGAGGAGGAAGCCAACTAACAATAGCGATAAAAGGGTACGCGGGCCTAGGCCGCGTTGGGGTGCTACTGCGCGACAAATAGGGAGAAGAGAGGGAGTGGGCTGCTGGGCTGCGGCTACTGCCTGTTTTTTTATTTCCAGAAACTGTTTTCTATTTCTGTTTCACTTTTTATTTTTGTATTCTCATTTCAAATCCTATTTTGGATAATTTCAAAAATACCAGAAGGTGTATAAAATATGTAAAACACTGTAGGGCCCTTATAATCCATTTGGGCTCCAACTATTTTGATACTTTTCAAAATAATGAAAACCTTTTGAATGCTTTTCAAATAGAGGGAGAGAGTAGGTTTTAGGGTTTTGCATTATTTCTTCAATGCACAATTTAAGACATGATGCTCATGATGCACAAACAAACCCTAAATAAAATTAACTAAAAAATGGGGTGTTAAAGCTCTATCCCCCTTACAATAATCTCGACCCGAGATTCGAAAGGTAGGAAGAGAGACAGAGAGAGAAAGAAACAGGGTCACTCTAAAGATAAGAGGGAAGCACACTAAACAACACATAGAGCATCTCATGGTCAACTCCTGGATGGATTGTTTAGATGACAAACATGAAACACGTCAAAGTAGCAGAGGAAACAAGAGGAGAGGGTTTCAAGTTGTTAGATAGATGGTCTACATAAGGATTGAGACCATGGAGCTTCAGAAGGGTTCAAGCTTCTGAACAAGAGAGCTTACAACAGAAAGAACATGACCAAAAACTTCGAAATGAACATCTACTAAACGTTTTAAGTAGAGATTTTAGGTTGCAGAGATAGGGATCAACAAAACCAAGCTGTTGAACTACTTTTGAAATAAAAGAGTCACTTTTTCATTCAACATAAGGCTTAAGACAGAAAGGTGTTTTGGTGAAGAGGACTCATAAGAGTCACAAGGAGAATGTATCAAGAGAAACTACTGATTACCAAAATCATAGTCACTCTTAAAACATGGCTGAGAAAACGAAGGAAACTCTTTATTCATCCATATTTATCAAAATCTTTGCCAAGATCACGATATCACTTTACACCACTAAGATGAATGGTTAAGAAGATTCCTGATGGCACGAGAAGAAAGGAACTTCATTCTCAGACTTCAATTATTTGGTACAACAAAATGATTGCCAATATAAAAGGGTCTGGAGGATCGACCGAGATACATTTAGCGACACTAATTTAAATGTTCTCCTTGATGTTTGAGACACAAGACATCAATTAAAGGTCAGGCTTCGGATAGGAAGGAAACCATAAGAATAACTACTATAATAAAATATAGAAGAAGCCTCATGAAGAGTGGTTGTTATTGCTGATTTAAGGAATTCTTGGGGAGATTTGCTGTAGAGCTTCATTAACAAGGCTTTCAGTGAAGGGAGGTTAATTGCACCAATCCCCAATAGAGGCACTAATGATTTTCCTGTTGTACAATATGCTGATGACACTATTATTATAATGCAAGATGATCCACATCAATTACACACTCTCAGACAGATTCTTGAAGAATACACTGCATTCACTGGACTTAAGGTTAATTATCATAAATCATCCTTGGTACCCATAAATCTAACTCAGGATGAGGCTACCTCTATTGCTTTGGAAATTGGTCGTGTCACAACAAAAATGCATTTCACTTACCTTGGGCTGCCCATGGGGATTACAAAACCAACAATCAAAGACCTCTCACCTTTGACTGACAGAGTTGAAAGAAGACCGATAGCCTCAGCCTCTTTTTTGTCTGATGGGGACAGACTTGTTTTGGTGAATTTTGTGTTATCCTCTTTACCCTTACACTACATTAGTTCTCTGAGTGTCCCAAAGGGAATAATTGAAGTCCTAAACAGAACAAGAAGACATTGTTTATGGAGAAAGAGTAAGGATGATGATAAAGCTCACTCTATGGCATCTTGGGAAATGATCAGTAAACCAAAAGATAAGGGTGGTTTAGGAATCATAAATCTTCAAATCCAAAATAAATGCCTGCTTATGAAACACTTACATAACTTCTACAATAGAGCTGATCTGCCTTGGGTGAAATTAGTCTGGAACACATATATCATGACAGGGTACCTCACAATGTTACTGTCGATGGATCTTTCTGGTGGCATAATATTATGATCTTGCATGAGGAATATCTCTCAAATTTTAAATGTCTAGTGGGATCTGGAGACACAGCTTTATTCTAGGTGGATAACTAGAACTATCCTCTCAACTCAACATATCCACATTTATTTTCACATGTACTTGATAAAGACTGCTCTGTTAAGTAAGCAATCTCAATTACTCAGATGTCTAAAGCTTTTCATCTGCCAATATCTGCTGAAGCTAGTACTGAATTACAACATTTACAGCTACAACTGGCTCAAGTCACTCTTCAACAAAATAAACATGATGAATGGAAAAGTTTGCATTCAAAAACAGGAGATTATTCTATCAGTGATTTGTACAATGGATATTTCAAGCACATACCAAATCATTTTCCATCACAGTGGATCTGGAAAAGTAAATGCACTTCCAAACATAAGTTCTTTGCCTGGCTGATAATCCATGACTGCATTAATACTAAAGATATGCTGCTCAGAAGACATTGGAATGTTTCTAACAATCATAATTGTGTTCTTTGCCCTTGTCACACCCTTGAAGACTGGTCACATTTATTTTTTGAATGAAATTTCAGTATGAGAATCTGGGCATACCTTCAGGTTGTCTAGGGTACAGTTTCTGGACCAGAAATTTTGAAACATGCCAAACATAAATTCGAGGGTCCATGCTTCATAGAGATTGCTATTCTGGCCTGTTGGAATATTTGAAAGCAGAGAAATGACAAAATTTTCAAGGGAATAAGACCATCTTTCACCTCTTGGAAATCAGGGTTTATCTGTGATGTTTCACTCCTAAAATACAGAGTCAGAAAGAAGACCATCACCGATCTTAACTCCTGGATTGATGCTTTATTGTAAATTTTGTATAGTTTTCTGTATAGTTTTTTCTCTTTTCTGTACTTAATTTTTGTTTTAGTTTGTTAGCTTGTACATAAGACTTCTGGTTTTATTTTAAATAAAGGTCTGTGGGGGGATCCCCTGCAGTAAATATTCAAAAAAGGTCTTTCCGGCTAAGTGTGTCAACCATTACATCAATCTTACCAGATTTACAAAGAGACCTATGTCAAAACCTTGAGAAACACCAACCATCATTGTTGCTTGAGATTCAACTTTGGTTAAGTGAAATGATATTTCAGACTTAGCATGTCTGAATAAAAAGTTTGCAACATTTACACATAGGTAAAGTCACTAGATTCTCAAGATATGGACTATAGTGGTTAGCTCCAAATAATGAGATAGATTGCTAGAATCATGTATTAGAAACTTGTTGAAAGACAAATGCACACACATAAAGTACTAACAATAAAACACACATGTGTCCTTGAGGAATGGAGTTAAATCTACTCGAATTCCACGACATCTTTCAACAATTGCACGCGAACCAGAGAAGATTACTTCTAACATCCAGAACACATACTTCGAGATGATTCGAGGATGGTTCTCAAAAAGTTTCCAACATTAATGCCAATTGTTCCATATGAGTATGTTATAGCATAATAAATATAAGGATGCCATTGATGGGCTCAACAACAAACTTATCAGGACACTCCATTAAGATGGACTCATATATTGCGAGAACAAGGCAAACTATTGGTCAGACCAAATACATGAAAATGTACTTCGGTGAAACATCATGAGAAGAAACATCATCAAGATAGTCCTTGGCACTACTAGAGAAAAGGCTATAGGAGACATGCTTATGCGAGGCACATTTAGCATATGCGCCTCCTATAAAAATAGGCGAGGCGCACTTTAAGATATGCGCCTCTAGTATAAAAATAGGCGAGGCGCATATGGACAGAATGCGCCTCGCATATTTTGTGTGGGCCCGCGTGTTGGTAGGTGCACGAATATGCGAGGCGCATATGGCTATATGCGCCTTCTATATTTGATAATATTATTATGCGAGGCGCATATCGATATGCGCCTCGCATATGTGAAGTATAGGAGGCGCATATCAGATGCGCCTCGCATAAGAAATACCCGAGGCTTGAAGCTAGAGGCACATGTGATATGCGCCTCGGATAGGCTTTTTGGTGCGCCTCGGATAGGCTCTTCTCTAGTAGTGTGGAACTGAGTTTGATTTGACGATAACCCAAATCAAATCAAAGTTAGGGAGGATAACATATCCATAGAGGAGATACTATCTTTCTTCAGCACAGACAAAACTAGACATCCCTTTATAAAGGAACAGAGTCGGATAGAACTTTTATCTTACAACTCTTCAAGTTGTTGTTTAAGCTCAACCAACTAGTTCAGGGATATCCAGTACGAATCCTTGGAGAAAGGTGCAGTTCGGAGAACTTGCTTGCTTAAGAACTGGACATCACGGTCATGTGGAAACATGGCGATGCTTCTAGTAGACATCTAGAATATCACGAACCACTGATATGTCACTTAGTTCGAGATGGAACTTGGTTTGTAAGGCAAGAAGACATAGTCTTAGAGCTTCAGCACAAGCCTAAATCTTTGACCGAGGATGTGTACCAGAATAGCGGACTTGGTAGCACAATCATCCTTTGCTCTGTGATGGGGTTAACCAATCATGCTAAGAATGATACAAATGTCCTTTTAGTTCTAAATAATGAAAATTGCTAGGAATCTCAGATAGCCATATTATCACGCAAATGCATCACTCACGAGCGCAAAAGCTCGATGAAGGGTGGGTAATTATGTGTGGGAGTATCACTTCATTAAGGGGTCATAGACTCGGCACGACCTCTTAGTATAAAAAAACTGTGATACTTTAAGGTAGAACAGATGAAAGACACTCAATGCCTCTTAATCCGCGGATTGCAACACTTTGAACTGGTCCTAGATATGACGAGGTACTGGAGTTTGTTTCTCCTAGACATTCCGAAATGGTTTGTCTTGATGGACCACAAGAGTATCTTGCTTCGGAAGACACTGATGCACATTTACTACTTGGCTACCAACTGGTAGACAAAGGTCGGAAACAACAAGGGAAAAAGAACATGCTTATGACAAAATCCCGAGATGTGGATGCATAGATTAACATTTTCTGAAAACCAATGCAAAGAAGGTTAAGGTGTGGCAGAGTCACAGACATAGATACAAGACTCACGAGGAGTACTCTTGTCATGATCTATTTGGTTCCATTAAAGAACATCTGCCATAGCATGTGGTAGGGGAAGTCCTTAGTTGTCACAATTCAATTGCGACCAAGAACACAAGCTTGGAGGCTAGAATTATAGTACCAACCATCTTGAGATAATGTGTGAACATTAACGAGAGGGGTCAAAGGAATGGATCTTGGGTTAAAGGTCAGCTTCATGTACAAGATTGACAACACCAGAATCTAGCACAATCAGGGATCTTCGGTTCAAGTCCAAGGGTTAAAACCCGAGAAAGGAGTAACTACTACTTGAGTGACATATCATACACTTCAAGGTAGTAATCACAAGGTAGCTGTCGTGGTGGTCTCACGGCAGATGCCATGGGTAGGCTAAAGTATGGGGCCAATGGATGCTAGAGGGATCAGGGGAGGGAAGATGTAGTTGATTCTACACACAGAAGATAAAGGGGGAGGTCTTGATTTCTACTTCCTTGGACTACAAGTGCTCCTTGAGCTGTATACAGGGAGAAGAGAAGAACTTTACCAGCCTAACGACTCTAACTCTCATCGATCCCCTTCTCTGAGCGCAAGATTCTCCTTATAAAGGAGAGCCCTGGATTCCTTTAGGGCTGACGTGGCAAGCATATTCGAGGAATATGCTTGTCCCAATATAGTAGTTCGGCGCCCCCCCTTTCCCTGTCGCCCCTCTAACGACGGCAAGGTTCCAGAGGGCCCCTCCTGTGCGCCTCGGTCTTCTGGACTGTCACCTCCGTGACCTCCTCCTGCCTCTCTGTCGCTCTGCGCCTTTGTCCGTAGCGCTTGGCACTGCTTAGATTCTCCCTAGCTTGCAGCTAGGGTTTGACTTCAGGCTTCTCCTTCTCCTGCAAGCCTCATATAATTCGGCCCTCCCCTGCATAGCTCGGATTGTCCTTTACCTGCATCAAGATCACTCAGGATAACCCGGCCGACTCACGCAGTATCTCGGCCGGGTAATGTCTTTATATACATATACGGGCCTCTCGCCTCCGAATGTCGGCCGACTTCTTCATGATTCGGCTGACTTAGACTGTAACTCGGAAACCAGACTGGGATTGTACCTCTGTCTTCCCCGTCTTTGACCTACCTGGGATCACCCCCCCAACATTAGTCCCCGAAGCTGGTGTGGCCCTGTCGATAACTTCGGCCGGGTCGTATCAGCTTCATCATATTTTTTAGTATTGTTTCCGAGTTATCTTTTTCTCGTCCGGGGTACCCTTGTTCCTTCTCTCGTACGCCTTGTCCTACGTGTCACTCCCATCATTGTTCTTCTAGTTTTTTGGTTCCTCTACAGTATTTACTGACAGGCTACAGTTAACTCTGTACCTGCTGCGCCGCCGCTGCGACGCCTCGCGTGCCGTTTCCCTGGGGGATCGCAACCTTCTTTGTTCTTGTGTGGCCGCTGTTGCGGCTCCACTTATCGTCGTGCGTTCGTGCCGCACCCAAGATCTACACGGTCAACTGCTACACCCACGATCCCACTACCTTGTTCGTGGCTTGACTATAAAGTGGGGCACGGTGTCTGGGAATTTACTTTTCCCCTTCTTGTTCGTCTCTGCCCTCCTCCTTCCTCTCGCTTGCGCGCCTTCTCGCAGCTCCGCCGCCGCGCGCTCATCAGAGCTTCCGACGGTGAGGACTCCGCCGCGCCGTTCTGCCCGCCTTGCCTGCGCTCACCAGCTTCGGCACCGTCGCCGGTGAGTCCTTTCCGGCCGCATTGCCTAGGTTTTACCCTAGATTTCTCCGTTTCGATCTCGTGTTCGTGCGGCGGTTCCTCTGCTCCTTTGCCACCGTTCCCGTGCAAAATCACGACGGGGCCTTGCAGCTCTAAACTTTCCTCCGCCGCCAGCTCTTCTTCCGGCGATCTTTTCGGCGAACCCATGTCTAGTTCGGTTAGCGGCGCTCTGTTAGAGGATGGTGACGCTGGCTCTGGGCCCGAGCGAGGCTCGTGGCAGGGCTCTTCTGTTACACGCCGTGAGATTGAGTTGCTTATCCGAACTCGGAGGATTCCCGCCGAGGTCTCCTGTCGCTTACCCGGCAGCGAGTCCTCTCCGGATGTTAGGGAGGGCGAGTATGTGGTTTTTATGTCGCACTTCGCGCGTGGCTTCGGTCTCCCTCTTAGCGATTTTGCTAGAGAGTTTCTCGACTACTTCGGCCTTCAGCCGCATCATCTTCCTGCGAACGCCATCGCTTCTCTTTCTGCTTTTATCTCCGCTTCGGAGGGATACTTCGGCCTGTGGCCTTCAGTGCACGTATGGTCGAAGTTCTTCCAGATTCGTTCCAACGTTGTCCCTGACAAATCTCTGCACCCTTCCGAGAAATCGCTTACTCAATGTGGGGCTGCGTCCATTACACCTCGGAGGAAATCCGTATTTCCTCGTGTCACCGGGTTAGAGTCGTGCAAGAAGTGGCACAAATCCTTCTTTTACGTTAAGAACAGAGGGACAGAGGACAAGATTCGGCTCCCTGCTTTCTCAATTGGTCCTCCTTCTAAGGTGAACTGGCTCTACAATCCGAGGAAAAGTCATGCCTTGGCCGAGGCTTTTGAGATTCGGCTTACGGAGCTAATCCGCGCCGGGTTATGCGGCGAAGACCTGATGGCTACTTTTATTAGTAGCCGGATCTGCCCATTCCAGAAGCGGACTCACAAGCTGTGCTACATGAGTGGTCCCCTTGACCCTAACCGAGTCTCGACCGTGGAGCTGGACAATTACCTTATTTATAAGCGCATCCGAGCTATCTTTAAGACGGAGATGCCTGAAGATTGGACTTGGGGATTGAAACCGTTCACCCGCGATCATCCGCCTCCCGAGGTAAGCTTAATCAATAACGCTCTGCTATTCCGTTGTTTTCGTAACGGATTCCGCTAACTTTCTTTTTCCTCGTCTTGCAGAGGTTCGCAGAGCAGAAGAATGAGGACACCGAAGTTTTGTTGCTTCCGTGGCCCGCGGACCGGAGCACCCCGGATACCGGCGAGCCGGACTCCGAGGAGTTTGTCCCTAAGTCGGATCCTGCCCCGGCTCGAGCTCGTGGCAAGACTTCGGCGCACGAGGAGGAAGGTGATTCGGACGAGGTCCAAATTCTTGAGGTAGTTGCCGCAATGCCTATTACTTATGCATTTCCGGCTTCTACTTTCCCAGCTAATCCGGCCGGTCAGGTTCACGACGCCGAGCCTATTGCTTCTCGACCCCCTGTTACCTCGGGGAAACGCGGGGCTCCTGCTAGTGCCTCGGAGGCGGTCCCCAAGAAACGAACGAAGAAATCCGCTCCGAATCCTCCCAGGCGCAAGATTATGCCTGGGGTTGCCGGGTAAGTTCCTTTTGCTCGTATTTCTTGTTTCTCTCTTTCTGTTTTTTATACTGACATTCTTTTTTCTTTCTTATTTTTGCAGTGCTCCTCTTTCTGTTAAGCCCGGCGGTCCTAGCATGACTAGCCGCCCGACTCGGCAGCCGTCTCCCCCGCCCGTCGATGATACCAGGATTCCCAGTCCTGTTCGCGCTGCCTCTCCTCCAGCTCCGAATCCATCTCCTCCTCGTCGCGACGTAACTGAAACTCCTTTTGTCGACCGTGATTCCAATCGGCCCTCCGAGATCTCCATCCAACCCGTTGCCCCTTCTGTGTGCCCCGGCGCCGCTACTGAGCCTCTACCTGCCCCAGCAGTTTCTACAGCCACTCCAGCCCCGGCCGAAGAGGTCGTTATCCCGGCGCCTTCTACGACCGTGACTCCTGCTGCTCCTGAAGACACCGCCCCCACTACCGAGGTATCGCTTCCTGCTGATGCCTCTTCTAAGGCGAGAAAAGCTGTTGCCACCAAGACTTCCTCTTCTCAGAAAGGTCTTGTCGGCTCTTCTCAGCCTAGTACCGCCGAAATGCTGCGCAAGGGAACTGCGCCTACCAAAGCCTCCGTTGCCTCGGCTGCCAGCACCCAGCTTGCTCTTCATAAGAGCCCTGCGGCCGCAGTGGTTACAGAACATGTCCGGGGTAAGGTCTTAACTCGGACAACTAGTGGGAATAGCCTCGGCGCGCTGGTGGAGTACGCCAATAATTGGAATGCTGCTGATCAGTTTGAGGGTAATCCCATCAATCAGCCCTTTCAGCTTTCCGACATCAGCGGCCGTTTCGACCACGCTGCCAAGTTTATCCTTGACACTAACAAGATGAATGAGGTAATTGCTGTTTCTCTGAGTTTAAGATTAGTCCCCAGATGTTACTATATGCTCTAGTCCCCGAAACTTGCAAGGAAATAACTTGTTATATGCTTGGAAGTTTAATGATCTTCGACTTAATATAAGTTTATTTTTAGGGTTCAAATATCCGGCCATCTAGATCCGAATTAAGTTTTGCTTGATTCAGATCTTTTTTTAGCTTTGAATATCTAGCCACCTAGATCCGAGTTAAGTTTTGCTTGATTCGGATCTGATTTAGCTTTGAATATCTAGCCACCTAGATCCGAATTAAGTTTTGCTTGATTCGGATCTGATTTAGCTTTGAATATCCAGCCACTTAGATCCGAGTTAAGTTTTGCTTGACTCGGATCTGTTTTTAGCTTTGAATATCGATTTATCGTTTTGCCCCATTGCTCAGGTTGCACATGACCGGCGGACTGCCGAATTCCAGAGGTTGCTTTTTTCGCACCGCAAGCTGGAAGAAAATTACGAGAAAATCCTTCCAGTGGTGAAGAAGGCTGGTACGTCGATAGTTCCTTTTCGTTATTTTCAGTGTTCTTATTTATTCGTCCGCGAGATGCCGGCTTACTTTCTTGGTGAACAGGGAACATTAATAACCTCAACATTCGCCTTGAGAAGAAAGTCAAGAGCTTGGAAGGTTAGTTTCCCTTTTATCTTACACCTTTTCCCTTTTAACATGTGTGCTAAGCTTCCTTATTGTGTTTGGCTCTGGTAAAGCCGAGTTGCAAACCTTTGCAGCGTCGCGCCAAGATTGCGTGCCCATGCCTGACGTGATGCTGCATTTTTTAGAGCGAAACGCTATTCGTTCGGCGCAAATACAAGAAAAGGATGATGAAATAGCTCGCCTGCAAGCCGAGGTGGATACCCTTAAGCTCTCTCAGAAATCCGAACTAGAAAAGGTCGACCAAGAATTTTCCGAGGAGAAGAATCGGCTGGCTTTGGAGCTGCAGAAGAACAAAGAACTCCTCGAGGCTGCCGAACTGAAAACCCAGGGGTTGAGCGAGGAAATTGCTCGTTTTGAGAAGAGCAAGGTAGATTGGGCCAAAGACCTTCAGATAATGATGAGTTACATTCATCGTAAGCTACTTAGCATAGCCAAATTATATTTTTCTTTTTTGTTCCCGCTGCCACCTGACACGTTCATGTTTTGCGCAGATCATTTTCCCGAAGCCAAGCCTGTGAGTTCTAAAGCGGCTCTTGCAGCTCGTGTGCGCCGAGGTGTTTCTGTTGCCGCTGACTCGGAGTATTCAATGGAGGATTTCCTGGTTGCTGTTGGTGATGCTGTTGGCCCAATGAAAATTATGGGTCGGGACTTGGTGCAAGCAGCCATCCGAGCTTACCACGTTCTTTGGCCAAACACTTCTGGGACTCCTGATATTAACGAGGTCGAATTACTAGTAAAAAGACTCATGGCATCTGAGGAGCAACTGAGTCTCTGGAGGGAATCAGCCGGGCGCGCTGGCGCTGATATGGCCCTTACTGTCATCATGTCATGGTACGAAGACATCTCTCTAGACATCCTGAGAAATCTACGCACTGGTTCTCGTTGGGTTGAAGACCCCACCTTCATCGCTCTTCGGCAAGCTCGCGCCTTCCAACTCGTCGAGTATGCCGACGTACATACCTGGAATGAAGGGCCGAGTTTTCTTCCAAACCCAGATGAGGAGGTCATAGTTGAAGATGCCTCAGATGACAATTCGGCTGAGCAAGGAGAGGGTGAGGATAATTCGGCCACATCTGAAAGCTCCAGTTCAAGCTCGGATAGCGGCGGCGATGCGCGGTCCTCCTCCAAAGGTACTGGGCATTCAACTGCACAGACGGATGCTCCGAGCAGCCTCGAACTTCCGCTGAAGTTACACCTGGGTCTACGGAGGGCGAGGCAACCTCGGTCGAAGTTCCTCCTACGTCGGAGTGCCCAGCGCCTGACCAAGTCGCTGCCCCCCTACGAACAACGCTTGAGTTATTTCTTTTCCCTGGCATGCCGGGCGTATGATGTACGCGAAACATTTTTCCGCTCTCTGTATGACTTGAAATTCTTTTGCCGTGTACCGCTGTGACATATACGCTTGTAGCTGTTACCATTTGGTTGATTGGGTGTTTGACCGAATTCTTACTTTGGTGGCCTGCAATTTCCTGATTTTAGGATTTATCCTTGCCTTCGTTTTTTTATAAGTGGTGTTCTGAACGGCGGTTGACTACTACCTTGGGACAATATATGGCAATCCCTGAACTACTGTTTATCGTGCCGAACTTCAATATGTACACCGAATTTGAGAAATAATATAAGATCAATACGGAGGCGCTCCTCAGGGTAGTGCTCAACATAAAACTTAAGCAGCACATGGCAGTCCCCGAGTCATTGTTTTGGATGCCGAGGTTCAAATATTTAATATGAAATGAAAATAATATATGGCATTCCCCGAGTCGCTGCTCTGGGTGCCGAGGTTTAAATAGACAACATGAAATTGAGATAACATATGGCAGTCCCCGAGTCACTGCTCTGGGCGTCGAGGCTCAAATACATAACATGAAATTGAGATAACATATGGCAGTCCCCGAGTCACTGCTCTGGGTGCCGAGGTTCAAATACATAACATAAAATTGAGATAACATATGGCAGTCCCCGAGTCACCGCTCTGGGTGCCGAGGTTCAAATACATAACATGAAATCGAAATAACATATGGCAGTCCCCGAGTCACCGCTCTGGGTGCCGAGGTTTAATACATCATTGGTTCTTGACCTTGAGATACAATGCTACGAGTAAAATGGTCGAAGTAAAGCTACATTCCATGGACGCTTCGTTTCTTCGCCAGCTTTGTCTGCCTTGTTCCCTCCGGGGGGCTGAGCGTCGATTAGATAATAGGCATCATTATGCAATGCTTTGCTCACAATGAATGGTCCCTCCCACGGAGGTGACAACTTGTGCATGCCGGCCGTACGTTGCACCAGTCGGAGGACTAAATCTCCTTCTTTGAACACTCTTGGATTCACCTTTTTGCTGTGATATCATCGCAGGTTCTGCTGATAAATAGCTGATCGTGATAATGTCAGTTCTCTGGCCTCTTCCAGCAGGTCTACAGCATCTTGCCGAGCTATCTCGTTTATCTCCGAGGTTGTATACTGAGTAACTCCTGGCGAGTCATATAGTATGTCGGCTGGAAGTACGGCCTCTGCCCCGTATACCAGAAAGAATGGTGTATAACCTGTTGATCTATTCGGAGTAGTCCTGAGGCTCCATAGTACGGCTGGGAGTTCCTCAATCCAACATCCTGCCTACCTTTTCAATGGTTCGACAAGTCGTGGTTTTATTCCTGATAGCACCAGTCCATTCGACCTTTCCACTTGTCCATTGGACGCTGGGTGAGCCACAGAGGCAATATCTAGTCTTATGTGTTTCTCTCGGCAAAATCTGGCGAAAGCTCCTTCTGCAAAGTTTGTGCCATTATCTGTGATAATACTGTGCGGATACCCATATCTCAAGATAATATCCTTGAGAAATTTCACTGCTGTGGGCCCATCGCACTTTTTTATTGGTTTCACTTCAATCCATTTTGTGAACTTGTCCACCATAACCAATATGTGGGTCATTCCCCCTCGTGCCGGCTTAAATGGTCCTACCATATCCAAACCCCATACAGAAAATGGCCAAGTGATGGGTATTGTTTTTAACTCGGCCGATGGCATGTGTATTTTGGTTGTGTATCTCTGACACCCGTTGCATTTTTTAACTAATTATTTTGCTTCTTTCAATGCCGTCGGCCAATAAAATCCATGCCTGAATGCTTTGGCTACCAAGGCACGAGATGAGGCATGGTGCCCACATTCTCCTTGGTGTATATCTAGGAGGATCTCTTGACCTTCTGCCGAACTCACACACTTCTGCAACACGTTTGTGACGCTCCTTTTATATAGCTTACTGTTTATGATTGTATAAGCTTTTGCTCTCCTTACAGTTTGTCTAGCTAATACCTCATTACTCGGTAATGTCGAGTCTTTTAAGTAGGAAAATATGGGTTGCGCCCATAGAGGTGTGATTTTTTCTGGTGTGATCTCACTGTCTATTTCCATGTTTTCTGCCGACATATCTATCTCGGCTCTCCCCATGATTGTGCTTACTTCGGATGTTCTCCTCTTGGGGGGTTCCGAGTTATATTCCTGATCTACTTCCATTGGCGCGTTATCTTCTGCTGAATTTGCCGGGATAAAGATGGATTCGGATTCTGGTGATGGGATTATTGATGGTTTCCTGAGGTGTTCCAGGGCAATACCCGGAGGAATTGATTGCCGGGTTGATCCTAGTTTTGACAACGTGTCTGCGGCATCGTTTTCTGCCCGAGGTATGTAGTGAAATTCACATCCTTCAAAGTACCCACTGATCTTTTGCACGTGAAATCTGTATAAAGCCATATTAGCATCTAATGCGTCCCAATTGCCTGAGACTTGTTGTACTACCAGATCCGAGTCACCATAGCACAAGATTCGGCGTATGCCAATTTATTTTGCTACTTTCAACCCATGGACCAGTGCTTCATATTCGGCTACGTTGTTGGATGCAGCAAAATGTATTTGTAGCACATACTTCAGTTGGTCTCTTTTAGGCGAGGTTAACACTATTCCTGCCCCCAAACCATTCCTTAGCTTGGAACCATCAAAATGCATAGTCCAATAATTTGGGTCTGGCAATGGTGGCTCATACTCCACCTCGGCCTAGTCTATGAAAAAGTCGGCTACCGCCTGGGATTTGATTGCATCTCTCCTATCAAATTGTGGAGCGTATGGTGACAACTCGATTGCCCATTTTGCTATTCGGCCACTTGCGTCTTTGTTGCTCAATATGTCGGCTATGGGTGCCTCACAGATCACTTTGATGGGATGCTCTTCAAAGTAATGTTTAAGCTTTTTCGCCGACATATATACCCCATAAGCCATCTTCTGATAATGTGGGTAATTCTGCTTTGAAGTGGATAATACTTCACTTAAGTAGTACACCGGCCTCTGAACCGACTTACCATCTTCAAGTCGCTCCACTACGACTACCGTACTCACTACTCTGTTGGTAGCTGCTACATAGAGTAACATAGGCTCTTTTGACAATGGAGAAGCCAAAATGGGTGTTGTAACCAACATCTTTTTCAATTCATGAAATGCGATGTCCGCCTGTGGAGTCCAAATGAATTTATCTGATTTCTTCATCAGCTGATAGAGTGGTAGCGCCTTCTCTCCTAGCCGACATACGAACCGGCTAAGCGAGGCCAGACAACCCGTGAATTTTTGTACGTCATTTAAACATTTTGGCAATTCCATTATTTCCACTGCCTTTATCTTTGTTGGGTTGGCCTCTATACCTCGGCTAGACACAAGAAAACCGAGTAATTTTCCTGCCGGCACGCCAAATGTGCATTTTTCTGGGTTAAGTTTCATTCGGAACCTTCTCAGGTTCGCAAAAGTCTGCCGTATATCTTCCAGTAATGTTTTGCTTTCCTTGGTTTTGATGACCACATCATCTACATATACTTGTACATTTTTTCCTATTTGATCGTGTAGGCATTTTTGCATGCATCTCTGGTATGTCGCTCCTGCATTTCGCAGGCCGAATGGCATTGTGCGATAACAATAAGCCCTGTACGGGGTAATAAACGCGGTCTTTATTTGATCAGCCGGATTTAACGGTATCTGGTGGAAACCAGAATACGCGTCTACAAATGATAATAACTCACAACCAGCGGTCGAGTCAATGACTTGGTCTATTCTAGGCAATGGAAAAGGATCTTTTGGACAGGCCTTGTTCAGGTTGGTGTAATCGATACACATTCGCCATACAATGGCTACATTAGGATCATCTTTCTTCTTTTCTACTAGCACCGGATTCGACAACCAATCCGGGTATAGCACTTCCATGATGAACCCGGCCGCGAGGAGCCAAGCTATTTCATCTCCTATTATTTTTCTCCTATCTTCGGCGAAGCGGCGGAGAGGTTGCTTCACCGGCCTTGCTCCTGGCCTCACGTTCAAAGAGTGCTCAGCCAACTCCCTCGGAACACCTTGTAGATCCTGAGTTGACCATGCAAATATGTCCCGATTCTCACGGAGGAAGTTGGTGAGCTCGCTTTCCTATTTAGCGTCCAGACCTGCACCAATGGTAACAGTACGCTCTGGGAATTGCTCATCGATCTGAAATTTCTTCGTTTCTTTAGTCGGCTGAAAAGAGACACTGCCATGTGGGTTGGCCAGCGCCGGCATGTTCAGCTGTGCCGACTGAGCGAGGGCTGCTACCTCTTGAATCCTTCTCTTTTCTCTTGCTATAACCAATGATTCGGCCAAGTTTGACCCGACTGAAGCACACTCCATTGACTTCTTATAATCCCCTGCAACTGTTATTACTCCTTGTGCTCCGGGTAGTTTCATCTTCAGATAACTTACATGACAGCTGCTCATGAATTTGGCCAGTGCAGGCCGTCCGAGTAGAGCATGATAACAACTTTCCAGATCTACCACTTCAAATTCTAAGTTTTCTGCTCTGCAGTTATCTCTTGTGCCGAATAACACATCCACTCGGACTTTACCGATGGGCTCGCATGAAAGTCCCGGCACTATCCCATGGAAAGTGGTCCTCGTGGACTGCAACATGTTCTGTGATATTCCGAGTTTATGCATGGTATCTTTGTACATGATGTTGATACTGCTTCCATTGTCAATGAGTACTTTTGAAAATTTCACATTGATGCTTGGTCCAACGAATGTCGGATCCAACACGAGTGCATACGATCCTGGATTCGGCATTATTTTGGGGTGATCCATTATGCTCCAAGTTACCTCCTGATCTGACCATGGCACATATCTTGGTATTGCCGGCATAACCGCATTTACTTCCATATGCCGGCGCTGCACACTCTGCTTGTCTTGCTGTTTCGTTGTGAACACGCAATAAGACTGATGATGTTCTCTGTAATCATTACGTCCAGTATTTGCTGGATTTGTCCTTCCATCCTGGATTTGGTTCATTACTTGATGTACTGCATCCCTCCGATCCGAGTTATCGTACCTCGGGGGAGGAGGCGGTAACATCAGTTGCTGTGCATTTGCTCCAGTCAATTGTGGTTGATGATGTTGATCTATTTGATGGGGCGTTGCTTGAATGCCTACGGGGTTTCCCATTGCATTTTTCATCCATGCACATTGGCGGGTCGTATGATTGGCTGGCCTGGATGGGTTTGACGTGTGAAATTTGCACGGCTGATCTAACATGGATTCGAAAGTGTATTTCGGCCTCTCCTGCCACTGCTTCTTTTGTTCTGGGGTCCACTGCCTTTTTCCTTCATTCTTTGGTGTCCACTGCTGAGGCCCATTCTTCTGCCGTTGAGTTGCCCCGTGACTCGGCTGATCTTGCGCTACTGCCGCCACTTGGGCCGAATTATATCTATAATCTAGCCTTTCCTCTCTTCTTCTTCCTCTGAAATCACTACGCCTGGATGACCCGGCCAAATCTCTTGCATAATGGTCCTGTTGCTCGCGATGATCCGTCGACATTAATTCTGGTTGCGTTGGGTCTCCTAATGCATAGGAGTCTGCTATTCTGATAGTTTCTGCCAGTGTGGTCGGCATATCTCTTTGCAGACGTTGCCACAACACGCTGCCATAACAGCAGCCTTGCGCGAACCAAGCTATTGCTTGCGATTCTATAACCCCTTCAAATGAGTTTCTCAGGTTGCACCATCGAGTTAAAAACTCTCTATCTGTTTCATTCGGCCTCTGCTTGCACATGGCTAATTGTTGCGGCCTGTTTGGCCTCTTGTATGTGCTGGTAAAGTTGCTGACGAACATTTCTTCAAAATCTAACCAACAGTTGATACTGCCCGCTGGTAGATTATTCAGCCATACCCTAGCTGGTCCTTCCAACATTTGTGGGACATACCGTACTGCCCATCTTAAGTTCCCACCCGCTATCTTCACAGCAGTGGCATAGTCAATCAACCAGTCTTGTGGCTTGGTACTCCCATTGTATGTTTTTGTGCCTCTCGCTAGCTGAAAGTTCGGCACGGGTGGTTCGCCCATGATCCGTGGTCCAAAACATGTCGGACCTGGTGGACCTTGTTCTTCCAACAACTCGGACCGGTATAGCCGGTCCAGCTTCACTCTTGCATCATTTGATGGCAAATGTCTGTACAGAATTATGTCCTGCATCCCATAGTGGTTATTTCCACCATGGATCGCATATTCCATCTCGGAATAACCATCATTGTACCTTTCATTCACTTGATTGTGGCGAGCTGGCCTCGCTTCTCTTTCCTGCCGAGGCTCATGCCTTGGTTGTGGGTTGAGCGGCAGCTCTCTCCTTACTTCGGCCGGGGTCTCGTTTTCATGATTACCTCTCGCGGGTTCTCTTCTGCCGAGATCTCCATTGCCTCGGCTTCCGCCGTCTTTTTCCATACGGCCATGGTTCCTCTCCCCACTGTTACCTCGGCTTGCATTGCCTCTGTTCTCATTTGCCTTTCCAGCCATTGCCGGAACATATGGAACAATTTGCTTGTTCCTCTTTCCTGAGGTTACTGCTTTGTCCCTTCGTGCATTATTTTCGGGTGAAGATGCTGCTGCCACGGATAAGGCAGGTGCTTCCCCTGCCGAGTGAACCATCTGCGAGGCCCCTGGCCTCGCCGGGTTTGTTCTGAGTATTTCTTCATTTTGCTGGTTTGCGATGCGCACCTGCTCATTCACTCTTTCTTGCTGTTTCTGCCGGGCTTCCCCGGTCAACCCCTCTAATTCCAATGCTGCGGCGTTTGCCTCTCTCAGGTTCTTCACCGGGGTACTGTACCTCGGCAAACCCAAGTCACCTGATTCCGCCCTATGAGCTTCATGCTCTTTATTAATATCATCCATGAGGTTCTTCCCCCTTAATCTTAATTCGTCCACCCGCTCGGGTGCGATATCAAGCTTATTAGCTTTGGCATATTCTCTCAGGGTCCTGTTCAAGGACTCCCGCAAGGCCGACACTTTCTTGGCCTCTACCAGTACCTTTTGCCTGGTTTCTTCTAACTCTGCATGAGCATTTGCCGGATCAAGTATCGGCGCTACAGGTGTAGTCAAGTTTTCTATGGTCGCCTGAAGAATGTTCTCTGGCCTTTCCAGAGGTGGCCCTCTTACTCTTGGTGCCTTTGGGGTGGTGTCCTGCAGCTCGGTCGGGTTGGTCACTGGCGGGATTACCTCGGTGGGTTGTGGCGCGGTCTGCCTGGGTGCGCCCTGTGCGCCTGTGGCGGGTTCTCTGCTTGACCCGGCTACTGCTGCTCCAGCTTGCGCTCCGGCAGCGACCATCACCTCGACGCTGCCTGCAGGACGTGCTCTGGACGGACGGCTTGCTGCGTTAAGAGGTGGCTCTCCTGCAACAACAACTTGGTGAGGATAAATGTCGGTGATGTCGACGCCGACGTAAACCTTGTGCCCGCCCAGGCTGATGAAGACACCATTGCGCGGGGGAGCTTTCCGCCTGAAGCTCCCTGCATTGTCGCTGACATAGTCGCAGAGACCAAATCTCTGAACCAAGCCAGAAACAACGCGCTCGCCCGTGTTGATGAAGTTTCCCGTCCGGATCATAACTCCAGCTAGCACCGCTGCTGGCCCCACGGTGGGCGCCAACTGTCGTGGTGGTCTCACGGCAGATGCCATGGGTAGGCTAAAGTATGGGGCCAATGGATGCTAGAGGGATCAGGGGAGGGAAGATGTAGTTGATTCTACACACAGAAGATAAAGGGGGAGGTCTTGACTTCTTCTTCCTTGGACTACAAGTGCTCATTGAGCTGTATACAGGGAGAAGAGAAGAACTTCACCAGCCTAACGGCTCTAACTCTCATAGATCCCCTTCTCTGAGCCCAAGCTTCTCCTTATAAAGGAGAGCCCTGGATTCCTTTAGGGCTGACGTGGCAAGCATATTCGAGGAATATGCTTGTCCAAATATAGTAGTTCGGCGCCCCCCTTTCCCTGTCGCCCCTCTAACGACGGCAAGGTTCCAGAGGGCCCCTCCTGTGCGCCTCGGTCTTCTGGACTGTCACCTCCGTGACCTCCTCCTGCCTCTCTGTCACTCTGCGCCTTTGTCCGTAGCGCTTGGCACTGCTTAGATTCTCCCTAGCTTGCAGCTAGGGTTTGACTTCAGGCTTCTCCTTCTCCTGCAAGCCTCATATAATTCGGCCCTCCCCTGCATAGCTCGGATTGTCCTTTACCTGCATCAAGATCACTCAGGCTAAACCGGCCGACTCACGCAGTATCTCGGCCGGGTAATGTCTTTATATACATATACGGGCCTCTCGCCTCCGAATGTCGGCCGACTTCTTCATGATTCGGCCGACTTAGACTGTAACTCGGAAACCAGACTGGGATCGTACCTCTGTCTTTCCCCATCTTTGACCTACCTGGGATCACCCCCCCAACAGTAGCTTCCAAGAGAAGAAACGATTTCTGAAGTACCCAAAAAATAGAAAGTTGGCATACGAGGCAAAAGGAAACCTCGAAGCCTTGAACAGAACACTGTGGAACCAACAATATAATATTATGGACACATCGGGAAGCAGAAAGCATAGTAAAGTTACTTTAACGGACCTTCAGGAGTTTTAGAATTATTTTTGTGTTTTACCGGACCGAGAGTTTGCGATCTTTTGTTGTTGTCGATGATGGAGAGAGAGGGCCTAGGGCTTTCGGTTTCACCTGTAGCTGTCCAAAACATATGATGGGAATAAAGGATAATAATAAAGTATGCATGTAATTGATAGAGCAAGATAATTATATGTGGGTAGTGCATCCATAATTTCTATTGCCTTCAAAACCGCTTATATCAATAACCTACTAGTCTCATCCATAGAAGAAAGAGAACTAATGATATGCATAGTGATGTCATTGTTAATCCCAAGTAAATCCCTCACATACAGCCGTACTACCCTTTCTGTCACTGGGGTTCCCATACTGCAGATTAGTCATTACTCACACTCCCTATACCTGGATCACTCCTTGGGGTCTTGGGTACCTGACAAGTCCTTAGATTGAGGCAAGAGAGGGTACAATAATCATCATGTCATACAAACTAATACATGATACCATCTATGATAAATAACATGCACATACTACATGGCTAGGCCGAAGCCCTTAGCCCAAGGAGAATTACTCACACATAGAGATGAAATCAACAATCATAAACATTGTAATGGAAATAATGAGATTCATAGTAATAGTTTTATAATGTCGCCAATTGGAGATGAGATCTACTATTACAAGTGGTGGAATATGGTTATGGTGGAGGATAAGGGTTTGGAGATTAGATCTAGATCTATCCCTCCGGCGGTGTGGTTTCTGATGGCTTGGTGTAATCTGGTGGCGGCTCGTTTCTCGTCACCCGGGGCATCTTTATATAGTTGTCCCTTCAGAAAGTTGTTCTATTTGACCTAGCAGTGTTGGTGGCAACTATACGGCCGGAATTATATGACCGGAATTTTATTCCCGATGTATAGTTGGTCGTTAAAGCTTCTGTCTCCACCTCACGACCCCTGGTTTCTTTGGGTTGTTGGAATTCTCGTATCTTTGACTTTAATGTTGTGATTCCCATCATCAAACGTCACTTTCTGCGCAGGGAAAAATAGAAAGAAAGGATTTCATACCCCTTTGATCATTAGGCATTAGTGGAAGGGTTTGGAGAGACATTTCATAAAAAATATGAATAATATTCAGTTTAAATGTGGATGTGGATGGCTATATTTCACAACCATCAAGCTCTTCCGCTTGTGCACTGCGAGAGCATCATTGTCGGACATGACAGTGACATCCTTAATCTTGGGGTTGTAAACTTGGGGAGCCATGTCGGTCTCCTCCAAGTCCCCCAGCTGTTAAGTGGTCAATGTGTTAGATGATTGATGCATTAAAGGAAGAATAACTGCAGTATACGTCAAAACAATGAAAGATTCAAAGCTACCTTTGGGAACTTGTCGTCCTCATACATGTCATAGATGATGGTGAACCCACGATTCCGGTCCTTCACCTTGACGATGTCCTTGAGGCGAAGCTTGATGGAGTCACTGGAGAAGTTATCCTTAGAGATTCTGGGGGTATCTTTCCTGTCCTTCATGTATTGGCACATCAGGTTTTCACAGTGCTACAGAGGCTGGATCCACCTTACAAACTAACACATTGCTAGGTACAAGCCGGTCAGGCCCGAGTCAACGAGCCACTCTATCCGCCTTACGGCGCGAGAGGCCTCGTCGTCGGAGCGTAGGATGGCTTGGGACCTCCATGTGGTGGATTTGGCGGCGGACCCATCGATGAAGTCTGGGTACGTGCCTTCTCGGCCAACCAGAGGGATATCTAGGCCGTAGAAGTAGCTACGTCGCCAGTTCTTCCAGGACTCGTGTCCCACGATGTCGGGGAACCTCTGGCCAGGACGGATCTTAAAACTAATCGTTCTGCAGTTCCTAAGCTCATTCTTGCTATCTCCAGCCTCCCTCTTGATGGTGAAGATAAACAAATATAATCTTGGCCTAATCCTTAAGTATCCCTCACACAAAGCTAGATAATTGCTAAGTGCTATGATGCTATTAGGGGAGAGTTTATGAGGTGAAGGGAATATGCCCTGAGAGGCAATAATAAAGTGTTTATTATGTATATTCCAAGTATATGATAGATGTTTATTTTGCATGCTATAATTGTATTAATACGGAAACATTAATACATGTGTGTTTAATAAACAAACAGAAAGTTCCTAGTTATGCCTCTCTCATAAACTAGCTCGTTGATTAACAAGATGATCAAAGTTTCCTGATCATGGACATTGGATGTTGTTAATAATGAGGTCACAACATTAGTGTAATGGTGTGATGAACATTCATCCGAAGTATAGCATTATGATCAAAGTCATTGAGTTTATATTGCTATAACATCATACGAAGTGATCCTAATCCTTAGACCATGAGATCATGTCAATCACTAACACCGGAAGAGTATCTTGATAACATCAAACGTCACACCGTAACAGGGTGATTATAAAGATGGGTTCGGTACTACTGAAGTGTTATGTTGAGGCCATGGATCGAGAGTGGAATTTGTTCATCCTAATGACAGATAGATATGCTCTGGGCCCTCTCGGTGATATCACATTGGTTCGCTTGCAAGCAAGTGATTTGATCACTAGAATGTTATATCACGGGAATGAGAAAAGAGTACATGTCAGTAATGAGATCAAACTAGGTATGGAGATATCGATGATCGAATCTCGGACATGTAATATATCACGAAACAAAGGGATTAAGATACTAGCATAAAAGGTTCTCGCGATCACAAGAAAGTCATTGCTGAATGTGTGGGAGTCAGTATGGGTCTCCAGATCCCGCTTCTGATTATTGATCTGAGAGGGGTCTCGATCATGTTCGCATTATTCGCAAACCGTAGGGTAACGCACTTAAGAGACACCGACATCCATCTGGAGCCAAAGTTTCATGCCGGAAAGAATAACAAGCGCATGAATTTATTTGACTAGATACCGAAATAGGTTTTCGGGTGAAATTGCAGAAAGTGTATTTGCATGTGAAATGAAATACTAGCAAGGGGTTATAGGTAAATGTTTTTCATTAAAGTAATTGACAAAATTCTGAATAAATAAAAGGAGTTTTATTTAATGAGAGTTTGCATTAAATTTGGTGGAAATTTAATGAGAATTTGAGTCAGTTTTTGAGTGGAGGGAATTGAAAGGCATTTGAGTGAGTGGAGTGTCCACCCACATGAATGAAGGAGGGGAGGGGGCAGCCCCCATGTCTAGCAGCCACCCCCTTGGGTGCACCCCTCCTCCTATAAAAGGAGCCCCCTCTCCCCTCTCTCACTCACACCTCCTCGTGAAGGATCTCTCTCCCCTCTAGTATTTATCCCGCATGGTCTCGGACTAGCGAGATACATGTTCCCGGTGGCTATTCGGCAGGAAAGAGTTGTGCTTCCACAGCATCACTGGAGCGAGGAGCCGGATGTTGCTCGGTGCCTCAGACGTGTGTGCGAGCACGGATGCGCCGCTGAATTGCGGTGCTAGGACTTCCTCTCGATCTTGAGATCGGCAAGAGATCGTCTACATCAACCACGAGTTTAACTCATTAAGCTTTGTCGGTCTTTAAGGGTATGTTCTCTACGGATGTATATCCGCCTATTGATTGTATCTAGTAGATAGATCTTGGTACATAGTTGTTCCCATCGCAGGAAATTTTTTGTTTTCTATGTTGTGAACCCTATAGTGGTATCAGAGTCGGATCTATGCGTAGATGCTTTGCACGGGTAGTACACATATGAGTATGTGGGTGATGATGATCATGTTATTTCTTCTTGGTTGTACTTTGTATATTGGTGGCATAGTGGGATGAAGCGGCCCGGACAAACTTTACATGTCCTCGCACATGAGACCTGTTCTATGCTTGACATGCAACTAGTTTTGCATAAGTGGCTAGCGGGTGTCCTTCTCTCCTACTATAGTCAATATCTAATTTGCAACGAGTTATCAACAATTTGGTTATCCTCTTTGTGGTTCATGTTCGTAGGTATGAACGGTTCTATCTTCGAAAGCCCTAAGCCACATAAAAATTGCAATGGATAAATTAGAGGCGTCTAGTTTAGATTGTTGCTGGGCTAGTGTCATGATATGGTGATGTTGTAAGTATATGTATGAGTTGATACTCTTACAACACACGTAGCATGTAAGTTCCATAGACCTTGGCCTTACACATAGAGGTATGATAGTGATCATACCACGATGCGCATGATGGAGATCGAGTGCAAGAACCATATCATTCCACTTACAAACATGTGATGTTTGATTGCATCTTATATTGCTTGTTTCGTGTTTTATTAGCATAATAAGATGATCCCTCATTTAGATATCAAGATAAGAATGTGTTCTTCCTTGAGTATGCACCGATTATGTTTCGTCGCTCAAAGACATCACGTGATGATCGGGTGTTCTTGGATCCACGATCATATTTCGGGTGTAAGAAAGTTACACGCGCGAATACTAAGGTTCTTACTTGGCGAGCCTAGCATGTACAGACATGGCCTCGGAACATGGACCTAAAGGTTAAGAATGAGTCATATGGTAGATATGATGCCCATTTGATGCTCGCCTTTGAAGATACATCGACTCACGCGATGATCGGACTTAGTGTAGTGGATTTGGTTCATGTAATCACCAAAAAGGCACGAGGGGTGTCGTTTTTGAGTGGGAGTTCATTCTTAATTTGGATTAGTTGAACTCAATCTATCATAAACTTAGTCTAAACTTTACAAATTCTGTTGTAGATGGCACCACCTGCTTTTAATTTCAATGTGTTCATGGAGAAAGAGAAACGTGCAACGAACGGTAGTAACTTTACCGAATGGGCCATGAATTTGAGGATTCTCCTCTCTGTTGCACAAAAGAAATATGTGCTAGAAGTGCCGCTAGGCCCCCCCCATTCGCCGATGCCCCTGACGAGGAGAAGAATGTCTATCAGACTCGTCAGGAGGACCACAACTTAGTTCATTGCGGCATATTGTATGGGCTAGAGCCAGAACTTCGAAAGCATTTCGAAAACAGCAATGCATTTGATACAACGGGTGAGTTGAAAATGATTTTCGACACACATGCTGCTGTAGAGAGCTATAATGCTTTAGAAAAGTTCTTTAGCTACATGATGGAAGAGAACATCTCCGTAAGTGAGCATGTACTCAATGTCGGGTTACGCCGATAAGCTTGTGTCCTTGGGAATATCGATTCCCATTGACTTAGGCATCCATCGTGTTCTGCAGTCTCTGCCACCTAGCTATAAGAGCTTCGTGATGAAATATAATATGCAAGGCATGAAGAAGTCTCTCCCCGAGCTTTTGTCAATGCTTAAAACTGCAGAAGTGGAGATCAAGAAAGAACATCAAGTGTTGATGATCAATAAGACCACTGGTTTCAAGAAATACAAGAAGGGAAAACGTAAGGGAAGTAAGGGCGGCAAGCCGGTTGCCGTCCCTGAAAATAAACCCTGAGTTGGACCTAAGTCTGATTCCGAGTGCTACTATTGTAAGGGGACTGGCCACTGGAAGCGCAACTGCCCCAAGTATCTGGCAGACAAGAAGGCCGGCAAGGCAAACAAAGGTATATATGATATACATGTTATTGATGTGTACTTGACTAGTGCTCGCAGTAGCACCTGGGTATTTGATACCGGTTCAGTTGCTAATATTTGTAACTCGAATCAGGGGCTACGGAACAAGCGACCGCTAGCAAGGGGTGAGGTCAAGATGCGTGTCGGCAATGGATCAAGCGTTGATGTGATCGCCGTCGGAACGCTGCCTCTCCACTTGCCGTCGGGATTAGTTATAAACTTGAATAAATGTTATCTGGTGCCTGCACTGAGCATGAACATTGTATCTGGATCGTGTTTGATGCGAAGTGGTTATTCATTTAAATCCGAGAACAATGGTTGTTCTATTTATATGAATGAAATCTTTTATGGTCATGCACCGATGATGAATGGTTTATTTCTATTAGATCTCGATGATAATGTTACACATATTCATAATGTTGATGCTAAAAGGGTTAAACTTAATGATGATATATCTGCATATATGTGGCACTGCCGTCTAGGTCATATTGGCATTAAACGCATGAAGAAGCTCCATTCGGATGGACTTTTGGAATCACTTGATTATGAATCATTTGATACATGTGAGCCATGCCTTATGGGCAAGATGACTAGAACGCCGTTTTCCGGTTCAATGGAACGGGCGACAGATTTGTTGGAAATCATACATTCTGATGTATGTGGTCCAATGAGTGTGTCGGCGTGAGGTGGATATCGTTATTTTGTTACTTTCACGGATGATTTGAGTAGATACGGTTATATCTACTTGATGAAACACAAGTCTGAAACCTTTGAAAAGTTCAAGGAATTTCAGAATGAAGTGGAAAATCATCGTAATAGAAAGATCAAATTTCTACGGTCCGACCGTGGAGGTTAGTATCTAAGTTACGAGTTTAGCACTCACATGAAAGAGTGTGGAATTGTTTCACAACTCACACCTGCCGGAACACCACAGCGAAATGGTGTGTCGGAACGTCGTAATCGTACTTTATTAGATATGGTTCGATCTATGATGTCTCTGACGGACTTGCCGTTGTCATTTTGGGGTTATGCACTAGAAACTGCTGCATTCACTTTAAATTGGGCACCATCTAAATCCGTTGAAAAGACACCGTATGAATTGTGGTTTGGAAACAAACCTAAGCTGTCATTTCTTAAAGTTTGGGGATGCGATGTTTATGTGAAGAAACTTCAACCGGATAAACTCGAACCCAAAGCGGAAAAATGCGTCTTCATAGGATACCCTAAAGAAACTATTGGGTATTCCTTCTATCACAGATCCGAGGGCAAGGTTTTTGTTGCCAAGAATGGATCCTTTCTAGAGAAAGAGTTTCTCGCGAAAGGTGTGAGTAGTCGGAAGGTAGAACTCGAAGAGGTTGTGGAACCTTCTCTTCAAAGTATGGCGAGTAGCGCAGCGCCGGAAGTTGTTCCGGAGTTGGCTCCACCTGTTGAAGAGGGAACTAATGATAATGATCATGAAACTCCGAAAGAGAGGACTATCGAACCTCGCAGGTCAAACAGGACGCGTGCAGCTCCCGAGCTGTACGGATATCCTGTCATGAATTTCATGGTTGATGAAAATGATGACCCTGCGACGTATGAAGAAGCGATGATGAGCCCGGATTCCAACAAATGGTTAGAAGCCATGAAATCCGAGATGGAATCCATGTATGAAAATCAAGTTTGGAACTTGGTGGAATTACCTCACGACCGAAAGGCCGTGGAGAACAAATGGATTTTCAAAAGGAAAACTGATGCTGATGGTAATGTGACCGTCTATAAAGCTCGACTTGTCGCAAAGGGGTTTCGACAAATTCAAGGAGTTGACTACGATGAGACTTTCTCTCCCGTAGCGATGCTAAAGTCAGTTAGGATTATGTTAGCAATTGCTGCATATTTCGATTATGAGATATGGCAGATGGATGTCAAAACCGCGTTTCTCAATGGTAATATTGAAGAAGAGTTGTATATGATACAACCAAAGGGTTTTGTCGATCCTAAGGATGCTAACAAGGTGTGAAAGGTTCAGCGATCCATCTATGGATTGGAGCAAGCATCACGAAGTTGGAATCTCCGCTTTGATGAGGTGATCAAAGAGTTTGGATTTGTCCAAACTTATGGAGAAGCTTGTATTTACAAGAAAGTGAGTGGGAGCAATGTGGCATTTCTGATATTATATGTGGATGACATATTATTGATCGGAAATGATATAGATCTTTTAAACAGTGTTAAAAGTTATCTAAACAGCAAATTTTCAATGAAGGACCTAGGTGAAGCGTCATACATATTAGGCATAAAGATCTATAGAGATAGATCTAGGCGCCTAATAGGGCTATCGCAAAGTACATACCTTGATAAGATTTTAAAGAAGTTTAAAATGGACGGAAGTAAGAAGGGGTTCTTACCTATGTTGCAAGGCAAGACATTGAGTAAGACTCAAAGTCCGGCTTCGGCGGAAGAAAGAGAGATAATGGACAAAGTCCCCTATGCTTCAGCCATAGGCTCTATAATGTACGCCATGCTATGTACAAGACCGGATGTGGCACATGCTATTAGTTTGACTAGTAGTACCAATCGGATCCAGGTTCGGAACACTAGATAGCGGTCAAGAATATCCTTAAGTACTTACGAAGAACTAAGGATATGTTTCTTGTATACGGAGGTGAAGAAGAGCTCGTCGCTAAGTGTTATGTCGACGCTATCTTTGACACCGATCCGGATGACTCTAAGTCTCAATCCGGATACGTATTTCTCATGAATGGCGGAGCGGTTAGTTGGAGGAGCTCCAAACAACCTGTGGTAGCGGGATCAACAACGGAGGCCGAATATGTTGCTGCTTCAGAAGCGGCTCAGGAAGCAGTTTGGATGAAGGAGTTCATATCTGAACTAGGAGTGGTGGCAAACGCGTTAGACCCAATGGTGATCTATTGTGACAACAATGGTGCCATTGCCAATGCCAAAGAGCCAAGGTCTCACAAGCATTCCAAGCATATTAAGCGTCGGTTTCACTCCATCCGCGAGCATGTCAAGGATGGAGATATAAAGATTTGTAAAGTACATACGGATCTCAATGTAGCAGATCCGTTGACTAAAACTCTCCCTAGAGCAAAACATGATCAACACCAGAACTCAATGGGTGTTAGATTTATCACTATGTAACTAGATTATTGTCTCTAGTGCAAGTGGGAGACTGAAGGGAATATGCCCTGAGAGGCAATAATAAAGTGTTTATTATGTGTATTCCAAGTATATGATAGATGTTTATTTTGCATGCTATAAATGTATTAATACGGAAACGTTAATACATGTGTGTTTAATAAACAAACAGAAAGTTCCTAGTTATGCCTCTCTCATAAACTAGCTCGTTGATTAACAAGATGATCAAGGTTTCCTGATCATGGACATTGGATGTTGTTAATAACGGGATCACAACATTAGTGTAATTGAGTTTATATTGCTATAACAACTTACGAAGTGATCCTAATCCTTAGACCATGAGATCATGTCAATCACTAACACCGGAAGAGTTTCTTGATAACATCAAACGTCACACCGTAACAAGGTGATTATAAAGATGGATTCAGAACTAATAAAGTGTTATGTTGAGGCTCATGGATCGAGAGTGGAATTTGTTCATCCCGATGACGGATAGATATACTCTGGGCCCTCTCGGTGATATCACATTGATTAGCTTGCAAGCAAGTGATTTGATCACTAGAATGTTATATCACAGGAACGAGAAAAGAGTGCATGTCGGTAACGAGATCAAACTAGGTATGGAGATACCGATGATCGAATCTCGGACATGTAATATATCGTGAAACAAAGGGATTAAGATACTAGCGTAAAAGGTTCTGACGATCACAAGAAAGTCATCATTGAATGTGTGGGAGTCAGTATGGGTCTCCAGATCCCGCTTCTGATTATTGATCCGAGAGGGGTCTCGATCATGTCCACATTATTCACGAACCGTAGGGTGACACACTTAAGAGACACCGACATCCAATTGGATCAAATGTTTCATGCCGAAAGAATGAACAAGCGCAGGAATTTATTTCACTAGATATCGAAACAGGTTTTCGGGTGAAATTGCATAAAGTGGTTATGCATGTGAAATAGAATTCTAGCAAGGGGTTATTTGTGAATGTTTGTCATTAAAGTAATTGACAAAATTCTGAATAAAATAAAAGAGTTTTATTTAATGAGAGTTTGCATTAAATTTGGTGGAAATTTAATGGGAATTTGAGTGGACTTTTGAGTGGAGGGATTTTAAAGGGCATTTTGTGAGTGGAGTGTCCACCCACATGAATGAAGGAGGGGAGGGGGCATCCCCATGGCCGGCGGCCACCCCCTTGGGTGCCCCCCCTCCTCCTATAAAAGGATCCCCCCTCCTCACTTGTCTCACACACCTCCTCGTGAAGGATCTCTCTCCCCCTCTAGAATTTATCCCCCATGGTCTCGGACTAGCGAGATACATGTTCCCGGTGGCTATTCGGCAAGAAAGAGTTGTGCTTCCGCTGCATCGCTGGAGCGAGGAGGCGGAGGTTGCTCGGTGCCTCGAACGTGTGTGCGAGCACGGATGCGCTGCTGATTTGTGGCGCTAGGACTTCCTCTCGATCTTGAGATCGGCAAGAGATCGTCTACATCAACCACGAGTTGAACTCGTTAAGCTTTGTCGGTCTTCAAGGGTATGTTCTCTACGGATATACATCCGCCCGTTGTTTGTATCTAGTAGATAGATCTTGGTATATAGTTCACATCGTAGGAAAATTTTTGTTTTCTATGCTGCGAACCCTACAAAATATGCCCAAACGGCATATCTGCTACTAACGCCCCAGGGCAACCTACTCTATTCCGCAGGCTTCGACGACGACTCGCCAGCACCCTTGCGATTGCGGATGAACGGCGTGTACGGGTTTGACAGGTACGTCGTCAGCTCACCCGCCATCGCCGCGCGGAAGGGCTACTCGACCTTGAAGTCCCGGTGCTGCGGCTCGGGGTCATTGGGCGCGACGATCGTTTCCTGGTAAGGAAGGAGGTCGCCCATCGCGCACACGCGCTCGGAGTACACCGCGGCGCGAACCGTCAACTTGAGCACCTCGGAGATCTCCACCTCGCCAGTCAACGACGGGTAGCCACTCGTCACATCGTCCAGATCGAAATCTTCTGGAAAATGAGCAAGCCCAAGGCTAAGTGTCGTCGCCGCTCCACGCCGAAACGCCGATCGCGTCATGAACTCAACGACCGACGGCGCCTTCTCCAAGTACTTCCACACCTCGACGAGGCCGCTGGGAATTACTTTCGTGGGCGATATCTCCTGGAGGTAGGCTCGGATGCATGTCGCCGACAACGTCGCCGAGTCAACGAGCGTGGCCACACATTGCTGCGCGTCGAACGAGCTCGCCTATTCCGCGCTATCAATGTGCGACCTGCGGATAGAAAATAACAATGACTACATCGGATATTACGAAAAGACACATGCAATAGGCAAGGGCAGACAAACTCACCAATCAAGGGGCGGGAGAGATCCGTGATGAAGCTCTAAAGAGAAGTATAGTCGTCCTGAAGCCCAGCAACAAGGGCGTCAGAAACTTTACGCTCTTCCGCGGCGGCCGTAACGGCGGCCTTGGCTCGACCATCCGCCGAACTCGCCTCCTCTTTCGCCTCCCTCAGCTCGCGCTCGAGCTCGGCGATCCGCTTCTCAGCCGAGCTCAACGCCGATTGAGCCGTTGCCAACTCACCCGCGGGGACAAGTCCCTGGCGAGCCTCTTCTGCCTTCGCGACAACTGCCTGAATCCCCTTATTCGCCTCTTGGACGGCGGCCAGTTCCTTCTCCGCGCGGTGTTTCGCTGCCAATCGGTCAGCTGACTCACATTGCAGACCCTGCACACAATTCAAACAGTTAACCAAAGCGAAATCCTAAGTGCCCACCCGCTGAAATTCAGCGAGTGCGCACTCGGGGACTGGCAATCAAGAAATCCTAAGTGCCCACCCGCTGAAATTCAGCGAGTGCGCACTCGGAGACTGGCAATCAAGAAATCCTAAATGCCCACCCGCTGAAATTCAGCGAGTGCGCACTCGGGGACTGGCAATCAAGAAATCCTAAGTGCCCACCCGCTGAAATTTAGCGAGTGCGCACTCGGGGACTGGCAATCAACAAATCCTAAGTGCCCACCCGCTGAAATTCAGCGAGTGCGCACTCGGGGACTGGACGCGAAAAATAACAACAAGACACTAAAAGAATCGGACCGCTGCAACTCACCGGCCTGATCCTCGGGGACTGGACATACCTGGATGGCTGCGCCAAGCATGCCGTGAAGTTGTATCGCATCCACGGACGCGAGAAGAGCCGGCGTGTGCCCACGACGCTGCTCGACCTCCGCGTCGGCGACCCCAGGTGCACGGCTCGAGGGCGAGGTCCCACTCGCTGCAGCCGCCTTGGTCATGAAGCGCGGGAACGTGGCGATGGAGGCACCGGCACCAAAGGAGACCGGCTCGGTCACCCCAGGCGAGGGAGCACCATCCTTCGTGGGTATGGCCGCCTCCATTGCGGGTTCATTCGGCGCGACCGCCGTGTCGTCGGAGATCGTGACGACATCGTCGCCCTTGGCCTTCTTGGCGCCATCCGCAGGAACGATGACTTCGTCCGCCTTCCTCTTGCGGGAAGGATTCTCCTCGCTGACGACGGGTGGCACCTTAGACACGGTCGGGTGGCCTATCTTCTTCGCTCCGGTCCTGAAAATCGATCGCGTGAGCGAAATAATTCAAGCTTCTATGAAAGACAAAAGTAGGTGAGCGAACTCACTTGGCGACCGAAATGAAGCGTAGCCCCGTGCGGATGCCGGCCGGCTTCTCCAGTTCGGGGCCAAGTCGGCGGCTGAGGCCCATCTCCAGGACGTCGCGTGCCCAAGACACGGACGGCTTCTTCGTGGTCGAGGCTGCAACGGGAGCCTCTGGGACATCTTCGGCAGGGGCCTCCCTGCGAGGTGAAGCCGCTGTGGCCGGAGCGGCCCCTAGCCCAGAAACTGGGGCGAATGGCGGAGGCATCGAGGCCAGTGGCACCTCGACAGCGGCCGTGTCCAGCGCGGCTGCCGTTGGCGGTGCCTCGTCCTTGGCCGGGCTGGGGGCGTCGGAGCTGCTCGCCGAGTGCGGTGGCGAGGCCGGCCTCATCGGCTTCGTTTTCTTCTTCTGAGGAGCCTTTGCCTCCTTCTCCTTCTTCTTCTTCTTTGACGGAGTGGCCTGGCGGCGCGAGGTGGTCTCCAGAAGTTCGTCATCGTCATCGTGATGCTCGAGGCTTTTACTGGCCTCAAGCTCACGCTGACGCTGCCCGCGGGTCTTGCGGACCAGTGGGGCGACCTCCTCCTCGGACTCGTCGTCGCCGTTGCTCTCGTTGCCCCCGGAATCGCCCTTGGTGGGAGGCGATTCGCCCATGTCCTGGACGGACGAGCTCGAATTCTCGTCGTCCGAAGGCGGGAGCCATCCTTCCACCACTTGGAATAGCTGCAATGAACACAAAATGAAGTTAGAACGACCGCGACTGCAAAAACTGCGACTGCGAATGATGCGAGGTGACTTACCATTGGGGCTGGATGCTTCGCGGTGTAGGGGTGACCCTAGCCTTTGCGTCCAGGTACACCGCCTGGGTGATCTTCTTCAGTGCTGGGGTGTAGTCCTCGAGCTTCCACTCGGCGAGGCAGGACTTCGTCGAGTCCTCCCGTCCCGTGTACTGGTACATGTAATGGTCGCGCCGAGCCAGAGGGACGAGCCGCCGCCCGAGCCAGCAGTTGTATAGGTTGATCATCTGGAGGCCCTTCTTCTTTAGACCACGGATGGTTTGAAGCATTTCGTCCACGACCATCCGCTGGTCGCTGGGGAGCTCGCCGACTTGAAGTCGGCGCGGTTCGGACCGGTTGGCGGAGTATCGTGGAATCGTCGTCTCGCCCTCCGGGGTCGCCTCGGCAACATAGAACCAAGATTTCTTCCAGTCGCTTGCCGCCTTGGCGGGCAGCATCAAGTCAAAGAACGAAGCCTTCGACTTCAGCTGGAAAGTTAGGCCGCCCGCGGCAAGCATTGGGCCGCCCGCTTCCTCGCGGCTGATCCGTCCGTGGAACAGATCTTGCCATAGAGGGGAGTAGGGCCGGCATCCCAAGTAGCACTCGCAGAACACCACGAAGAGGGCGAGCTGCGCGATGCTGTGTGGACCCGGGTCCGACGGTTGGATCCCGTAGTAGGCGCAGAAGCGCCGGAAGAACAGGGACGTGGGGAATCCTAGCCCCCGTTCTAGGTGGCTGGTGAAGCAGATGAACTCCCCCTCGCGCGGGTTCGGGGTCACCTCTTCGGCCGTGGGGATGCGCCAACAGCCGGCACGCAGGATCCCGGCCTCCTCAAAGGAAGCCAGTTGTGCCCTCGTACACTTAGATCTACCCCAAGGTTCGGTGGAGAGGGCCATGGCGGAAGGATTTGTGGGGGGTCGGAGGATTTCGGGTCGGCTGGATCGCGATGCGAAGGAAGGCGATAGTGCGCGCAATCGAAGGAAATGGCGAGAAGATGGTTCTCTGATCGCCTGCCATTCCCCTTATATAGCGGTTGTTACCCGCCAAATCAGGGAGCCGTTACTATGCGGTGATTACGCCAAAAGTTACCGTTGGATTACCCCAACGGCTAGTTTGACCACGTTTAACGGTCCAACTTCAGCCACTCGGCTCGCCGACTCGATCACTATGACAGTGTTTCGCCGACTCGACTCGCCAAAGCTGCGATCAGGATGACTAGTTTTCTCCTTTATATAGGGGCCCGCCGACGATTCGACTGGATGTCTACTCTGAAGCCAGATACTCCGACTGCCAGCAGCCACCTACGCCTAATCGACGACGGCCTCGGGGACTACTGATGGGGATGTGCCTACCGGGGTATACCCAGCAGGACGTTTCCGACTGGCCCAAGAACTGGCGAGTGGGCCTGCAAGACGGCGACTGGATCAAAGCCCGGCGTGGATCCAAGCGACTAGAAGCAGAAGGCCCAGGCGAGTAGATAGGCCCAGTCGGATTAGGTTAAACAAGTACCGAAGCCTTAAATGATTCGGTTGAGATATGTAAACCCTAGGGGAGGTGAGCCTATATAAACCTCCCTGCGGGGCGTGTAGAGATACGTTCCATCATACACCCAAGCGACTCGCCGCCTAGCCGCCGAGCTCGCCCATTGTACCACCTCCATAATACAATCTAGCAGGAGTAGGTCTTTACCCTCCGGGGGGCGAACCTGGGTAAAACCCTGTGTCTCCGCCCTCATCTCGCACCGCAGATGGCTGGCCGCCCTTGCCCCTCGTTCTACTACTCGCTGCCGATTGCAGCATCTGTCGTGACCATTCCCACGACAAGAAGGAAATTGTTAATAAGGGTATAATTATGAAGAAAAGCTCATCATGTTAATACATGATGATGGATATGAAGAAGTAGTATATCTAGGAAAGGAATTCCTTAAGTACGAATTCTTGAGAAGCTATTAATCAAGTCTATATCACTCCATATTAAAATCATTATTTATATCACTCTTCCAAACCCTAAACAATTGTCACATGGTAAATGAACTACAACTATCATATACGTAATTCTCATTATCAACCATGATATAATAACTTGTCACTAGGTGTCAACCACACTAACCAAGGAAGAGACTATTTAGAATATGAGGTAATCCTTGGTTGTTGAGTAGATCAAATAGATTTTCTTTTGCTTAGTATCATTGTAGAAAGGTATATGAATAAAGCCAATACTTATGAAGTATGGAAGATAGGAATGCTTGGTAAGCACTCAACCTTAATTCTATAACCAAACTTAATATCTATCTCATATGTTTGATCACTCATCCTATTCCCACAATGGCTTGTAAGAATACTTCGCTATAGAAAATCACTTAAGCACATCTTTGTCACTTCAAAACATTAAAATCATATGTGCTTATAAACCATAACTATCAACTCTTTTTCATAAGTTATTCTAGAGGAAAACCCTAGTATTTTATCTTGCATGGTGATATCATTCATGAGCACAAGCACAAGCATGAAGGCAATATGTCTTAGCCCTTAATCTTCATACATATCTATAAAAGAATAAAAGTATATTAAATCCTCTAATTAAAACTGATGGTAAGTATTTATAATTCAAAACCCTAGTTTATATATCAGTTGTTATTATCCATATATAATGACATAGTCAGGCCTTTCTTAAACTATTAATCACCACAACAATTCTTTAAGGGTTAATGTGACAAAAGATAATGTATGGTCATTATTAGAAATATTTCCTTAAAACAATAAGTTATAAAGAGTACCAAGTTTCATGAATTAATAGGGGTATATCCTTTATTAAGTCCATGATATGCAATATAAAGGACAAAATCATAACAAAGGTTCCTACAAAATTATTAAAAAAAAAGTAAAAAAAGGAAAATAAATAATCAACATTGTTATTATAAAAGCCCACGAGAGAACACTAAATATGTTCCTAGATAATTGCCACTGTTTAGCAAATAAATTATATAAAGAAATTTCCAAACAAATGTGTAAATACAAAATTAGAAATGAAAACAAAAAATAGAAAATGTTAAATGGAAAAGAAAAACGAACAATTTTTTGGCCCAAGGCTCATTCCTCCTCGTAGTTATCTGTCGCCTACGAGCAGCAGCAGACAACTCCCTCGCTCACTTTGTTGCAGCCCAACTTGGCCCATGCGCGGCCCAGCGCCAGCCCATACCCCTTCAGACTCTAATCATCATCATCTTCCTCGCCGGCAGAAGCAGCTGCGTGGCATCATGTCCATCATCAATCCCCTCTGTGCTACAATGCGTTCCGCCGCCTCTAGAACATCAGATAAGAACCACGCTACTCCCCTCTCCCTCCCCATACCCTTTTCTTCCTCTCTCGTGCTCTTTGCGAGTTTTCCCTAAGACCGAAACCCTAGCCACTATCGGTGCTGTCGGGCTGGCCATACCCTACCACGCCGAGCCTAGCCGTTAGGGTTGGAAGCTTCCCCTCGTCGTCCTAGATCGTCCTGCAGAAGGAATCAAGCCATCCCGCTCGCTATCGGAGCCACCATCCTCAACCTCCGCCGCTCGCCATTGGTGATGATCACCTCATCCGGCAACGCATGGCTTCACTGAGCCTCTCGCTATGCTCCTAGTGAGCTTGCGCTTCTCCCTGGCCTTTTCGATTCGCAATTAGTTCTCTCTATCGCCTTCCCCACGGAGACCAGATCTTGCCACCGTCGGAGCTCGTTGGAGATGATGCTCCGGTGACCATTCATGGGCGATGCTGCCACTATTAGGTTCCATGTCGTGTCCTCTTTCCAACAAAATCAACCACAGCCGCGCGTGTGCACCCAATCGGCTGACCGATCTTTGATCTATGAGGATCATCATCTTCTGATGTCATCATGACACTACTAGGAAAACAGCTATAGGTAATCAGCACATCCGTGGCTCACATGGTTGAAGTTCCCCACGGCTAAAACAGGCGTGGCTCACCTGTGGGCAGTGCCCTACTAGTAACTAGAACAACCGTGGCGCACATGACTATAGTGCGCCACAGATGTGTGTGGTCCAGGGCCCTGTTGGACGCTCGCCAAACATCTGTAGCGCACTATAGTCATGTGCACCACGGTTGTTAGTGTCATCTGTGGCGCACATGGGGGGGTGCGCTACGCCTAAGCGCACGCCCTCTCTGCTGTGAAACGGCCACAAACATCTGTGGCGCACATGGCATAGTGCGACACAGATGTATAAACTTAGCCATAGGGCACTCTGCCCTAGTGCCCTACGCCTAAGTGGCATGCACCAACTCCACCCCCCCCCCCCCCCCCCCCGTGGATCGCCTTTTTAGGGTTTGCAAAAAATAAACGAAAATGATAAACACTTCAAAAAATTAAATCCTTTCATATTTAGGTAGGTAATGTGGTATAGCTTCTAGTAAAATTAACAGAAATGAGTTTCGACTTGATTTGCAAAAAAAAGTAATGCCACGGTAAAAAGGCCGTAACTTTTGCATACGATATCGAAAAAAATCGTATAATATACCAAAATGACCAGAACGAGATTCCAGATCCAAATTTGGGCGGGATTCAAATTTGAATCCCGACCCCGCCCTCCTCCCTTTTCCTTTCCCCTTTCCCCTTTTCCCTTCCCCTTTTCCCTCTCCCTTTCCCTTCTCCTTCTTCCTTCTTCCTTCTTCCTTCTTCCTTCTTCCTTCTTCCTTCTCCCTTCTCCCTTCTCCCTTCTCCTTCTCCCTTATCCTTCTCCTCTCCTTGCAGTGACGGCACGACGTCGACCTCCTTCTCCTCCTCCTCGCAGTGACAACGATGACGTCGACCTCCCTTCCTCCCTCTCTTCCTCCATCTCTTCCTACCTACCTCCCTCTCTTCTCCTCCTCCTCCTCTTCTTCTCCTCCTCTTCCTCCTCTGCCTCCTCTTCTTCTCCTCCTCTTCCTCCTCTTCCTCCTCTTCCTCCTCTTCTTCTTCTCCTCCTCTTCCTCCTTTGACTCCTCTTCTTCTTCTCCTCCTCTTCTCCTCCTCTTCCTCCTATTCTCCTCCTCCTCCTTGCAGTTCCGACGACGACAACAAGGTGACGACGAGGAGGCAACGACGGCGACCTGCACCGACACGCGACGGCACTGACGACGAGATCCAGATCTGCTGATTTTTTTTTGAATTTTGAAATTTATATCCGTGGCGCACAGCACCTAGTGCGCCACGGTTATCGTTTCATACGCGTGGCGCACCTGCCCAAACTTCTGTGGCGCACTGGCATGTGCGCCACGCCTGTATCTAAACTTCTGTGGCACACTAGGTAGTGCGCCACGGCTGAGAGATAGCCGTAACGCAAGGCCCGTGGCGCACTGCTAGTGCGCCACGGATGGGCATTTCGGGTGCGCCACTAACAGCCTGTTTCCTAGTAGTGTGATGTCATGCCCGCGACATCCCCAGCCATGTCAGCGTGTGGACTTGGTCCACTGTACGTGTGGCAACCAAGGTGGCAAAGACCCCACTAGTCAGTGACATAGGGTAGGTCTGGCCTCGGTATAAAAAGTATTTACCTATTTAGAATTTAAGTAGAAAATGGATAAACATTAATAATTCAATAACTTTTGTTTTATAATTTAGAAAAATATGTTTAATATATGAAAATTTATAGAAAAATAAAATCTACAATTAAAATTTATTATCATACATTATTGTGTTAATTATTTAAATAATTGTTATTTCATAAAGTTTTTATAAGTAATAAAACTTTGAAAATTCATATTTTAATAATGATAAATGATAAAAATATAAATAATACTAAAATTCTTAGAAAAATAAGATCTATAATTTAAAACTATACCCTTATATTATTATATCACTTAACCAAATAATTACTATTCATGAAGTATTTATAAAATAGTAAAGCTTATAAAAATCATATCTTATTATTTAAAATTCATAAAAATACATATAATATGTCAAAATGATCAAAAAAATCATATCTACATGTTAAAAATATAGCAATACACTTTTGAAGTAAGGAAAAATTTAATACCCTAATAAATTGAATTCAAACCTATTTCATTAATTGATAGTTCATATAAGGATAAATAAGAAATTGCTAATACTTCTAATATTATCCATTGAAGGTTAAATAATATTATTAGTATTAAAGTATTGATAGTATAAAGTCCAAATAGTCCAAAACATCTTAATTACAATTTTTGATAAACTATCATTCACAAATAAGTGTATATTATTTTCCAAAAGGATTTTTATGAAATATAAAATCCTCAAGAATGATATTTTTGACTCAATAAAACCTTTTACCATTAATTCACTCACAAGTTTATAAATGGATTCAAATCCAAAGATAATTCATTACTACTTAAGTAATGTTGTTTCCATTTTATGAATTATAACTAATCATCTGTAAAAAGATAAGTGATTCTATTCAACTATAATGTTATGAAAACATTACTCACATAGAAGTGTTAACTCTCTTAATTAACCTTTAGGAAACATTATGAAATGACCAAATTGTAATACCATCCAAGGTAGATAAGTTTCAACTACAAGTGTTGTGATTATTCAAATGAAGTAAATATTTCTTCCTTGAGAACTTTAGCTAGTAAGAAACTCTATGAGTGTTGATTTAAAGTTTAAATGCTTTTGTTTAGTTAAGTAAACTTTTCTTAAAAATTTATTCTTTTAAGGTACACTAAAAGTAATTATTAAGCATTCCAAAATAAATCTGCTTAAGTAACAACCTCTATAGAAGGAGTCTTTATATACCATTCTACACTTGAGTGCTTTATTATTGTATGCTACTTATTATACTTACATGAGCTTTCCACACACTCACAAACCTTAACAAGAATCACAAGTGTGAAACTTTTCTAAAAGGACAACACATTCTAAAGAAACCATTTCCATTTCCCAAACCCTAGATCATCAACACTTATCCCGGGGATTCGAGTTTACAAAGTTGCATTACATTACTTATGCATAATAGCATCTTGCTTCTTTAAACATTAGTCCTTACCAGACCAATGATACTATTTTTAGATATTAGATATTATATTGTCTCGAAGACTGTGAGTGCATAATCTTGCAATCACAAAAGGCAAGTTCACACTTGCTCATATCCTTTGGTTATTTTCTATCAAATATTTTGAAAATCTAGTGTTGTCATCACCTGCATTTCAAAAAGGTCAGTAATTTGATTATAGGTTATTTACCATATGGTAATAACCTACTAATACAGTTCCGGTGGTAAAGGAACATAATGCCTAGGACTTAACAACCAATGTCGCCAGTGATTCTTGCGCCGTATATTACGCGTTAACCATGAGATTTGGAATGGGACGAAGAAGTCAGCTGGATCGTTTCCCTTTTGCATGCCAATGAAAGACCGGGACGTAGTTGTAACTCCTCTTATAGAGGGTTGGCAACATATGGGTGGGATCCCTCAATGTCCCACGGTTTCTGGTATCTATGAGGGTTGTACACCATAGGCTACTATTGTAAACAAGCTATCCTAGGCCTGATGTGCAATCCGTAGGGTATGCACGGTCATAGAGAAGGACAGTGATTGGCTTGGATCATCTACTGGGCCCCACATCACAAAATTGTGGACGGAAAAGATCACCCGGTTGTGCAACAAGGATTTGATCTCTCATGGGTAAAGTAACGCACCATTGCAGAGTGCGAGAACGGTAACTTGTTACTCCCTATTCCGGGAAGGAGCCGCGAATGCGGCAGGAAAGGAACTCCACGAAATTTCTGGTAAACCTGTGAAGGATGACGAACATAGCTTTTCAGAATAAAAGAAATCTTTAAAGAAATGTTTATGAAAACCTGCATAGCCTACGACCTATGGTCTATGGTTGTAGCTAGTGCATCAAACAATCCTATTTAGTGAACTTTCCAAGTATGCTCGTACTCAACATATCTTCTTCACCCTTGCTAGATCCTGAAGCCAATAAAGATGACGTCAACACCAACTTATGCTCAAGGAATCGATATCAAAAGCTCAAGTTAGACAATGAAGTCAATGGAGTCAAGATATATATCATCTGAAGAGAAGACGGTGTTTTGATTACATAGAAGTATACTCTCTAGCCATAGAACCTACTTCTGTACAGCATTGCAATAGCCACAATTGCAAGCCAAATAGTTTATATAATAGGCTGAGTAGTATGATGAGTTGTTACTTCTGGTTCTTAATTGTAAGAATTTGCTTTCACTCTCTATAACTTAGAGTGTTCTCTGGATCCTTTGAAAAGAGTTGAGTTGTAACCTATAGTCATGTCTTGGACCTGCTATGTTTATGTTGTACCACTCTAATGGATGTCATACTAGTGAACAATGTTCTTTGGTGTTCTGTCAATGGCTATAGTGTACTACATCATGCAGGGGTATGCTGGGTCACCAGACCCATGCCGGATAAAGGAAATCTACGGTGTAGTCACCGACCAACCCAGGGCCATGGATTGCAAGGCACGAAGACTAGTTTGTGTTAGTGTAAAACTCTGTAACCTGTCTAGCTAGGAATTTTACCTGTAACCCTAGGTTCTGGCGCCTATATAAGCTGGACCTTTTGGAGCCTTTAGGCCATCGATTTGCGCACCTTGCACATCGAAACTATCTTTGTAACTCGGTGTATTTCCATTATAGTGATTTATAGTAGGCACAGGATTCCACCAACGTTGTGGGATCTGAACCTAGGTAAGCTGTGTTACCTCGTACCCACCAACTTTCCGCCTTCCACCACCTATCTAAAACACGTTATGTGAGGACCCCTCCATGGCGTACTCATCGGCAATACCACCACTACTAGGAAACTAGCTATAGATAGACAGACCTTCTGTGGTGCATGGTTCTTACCATGCGCCACAAAAGAAGTCCAGTGGCGCATCTCTCCCAATGCGCCAAAGAACCCTCAAACTTTTGTGGCGCATGGAATTTGGCAATGCGCCACAGAAGTGAGGTGGGACCCACACCAGGCCTTGGTCTATGAAAAATCTGTGGTGCATTTGGGCATGTGTCAAGTGCATGTGTCAAGTGCATGGATAAGACCCCGCATCTCTTGCTACCCAAGGATCCCGGGTCTTCGAAAACCGTGTTCCAAGGGACTCGAAAGTGGCTTCACATGGATCACCCGTGGAGAAAACGCGGTGACCTTTTCAATGGTAAAGACGAGCTCGAAAGAGCCCCGCATACAAGGAGCAGCGAAGAAATCGAGGAGCTTCTGAATAATTGGGAAGGGTGCCCTGCGCCAGGAAAGAAGCGACCAAGGACAAAGCCGCTTCTAGGTGTATGGAAAGCGAGGTCTGTTTTCTGGGACCTGCCATACTGGAAGGTCCTCCACACGCCCCATAGCCTCGATGTAATGCACATCACGAAGAACGTTACCGAGAGTCTGCTTGGCACTCTGCTTAACATGCCGGAGAGGACCAAGGATGGGACGAAAGCAAGAAATGACCTGAAATTGCTTGGCATCAAGAAGGAGCTTCAGTACCATGATAGTGATGCTGGTGACGATCAGACAGAAGGGACTCAGGGTCGCCACAAAAGGGTTAAGAAGAATGATGTGGTTGTGCTTCGCGCTGCCTGCTTCACTCTATGTCAGGAGGAGATCAATCAGTTTTTCAGGTGCCTCCTGGGACTCAAAGTTCCTCATGGTTACTCTGGAAAGATAAGAAGCTATCTCGACATAGAGAAGAAGAGGTTCAGCGGTATGAAGTCCCACGACTATCACGTGATGATGACATAGATACTTCCAGTTTCCATACGAGGGATAATGGACGAGCATGTCCGTGAGACGCTGTTTGGCCTGTGCAACTTTTTCGACGTCATCTCTAGGAAGTCGATCGACATGAAGCAGCTTGACAAGCTACAGGAAGAGATCGTGGTGATACTATGCGAGCTCGAGATTTACTTCCCGCCCGCATTCTTTGACATCATGGTGCATCTGCTTGTCCATATCGTGGATGACATCATCCAGCTCGGGTCGACATTCCTGCACAACATGATGCCGTTTGAAAGGCTGAACGGTGTCATCAAAGGGTTCGTTCTCAACAGGTCCCGTCCAGATGGAAGCATAGCCAAGGGCTTTCTGATCTACGAGTGCATCTCTTTCTGCCACAACTATCTAACCACCGAGAACGAGGATGTTGGAATACCCACCAAGAAGCACCTCGACAGGCTCGCTGGGTATGGTCACCGCGAGGGCCACCGCTCACTGCATGTCGGCATTGCTAATTGACGTGCCGACTTTGGCAGGGCACACCGAGTCGCGCTATAACACATTAAATTGGTCAGCCCTTGGTTGGAAGAGCACAAAAGCTTGATCGAGCAGGAGTACGTGGACCGGGTCCGCCCGAGGAAGAAGGGAGACGTAACAAGAGAGCACAACTCCAGCTTCATGGGTTGGTTCAAGAAAAGGCTGCTGGACAATCCCCCGCAGACGCCTTCTACGGAAGATCAACAACTCATATTCTCCTTGTCACAGGGCCCAGCGCATAACGTAAAGACCTATCAGTCTTCCGACATCAATGGTTACAGATTCTACACCGAGGAAAAGGACATGAATAGTGAATATCAAAACTCAGGAGTAACTATGATGTCCTTTGCCGATGACGAGACTACTATCATGGAAAGATTCTACGGAAGGATCGAGGAGATATGGGAGCTCGACTACTATGGAGAGACGGTACCGATGTTCCGTGTTAGATGGGCCAAGAATGTCGAAAAATAAGGCCGGTATTTCACCACCTGTGTTATACCCTATGCCAAGTTGGCAAAGAAGGAATCCACGAAAAATGAGTCGTGGATACTCGCTAGCCAAGTTGATCAATGTTTATTTATTACCGACCCGTCAAAGCCCAGTCGTGTTGTAGTGAGGAGGGGAAAGAGGAGCATCATCGGAATGGAAGGATCTGCCAATGAGCAAGACTTCGACAAGAACGACGATCTGAAGATCGAAGAGGAATTCGACAAGTACTTCGACATGCCTACTACTATTATATTAAGAAGAAAGAGCACACTACCTACTAAAGGTTGTCCTTTTACGAGAAGAAATCTCATAGTGCCCGGGCTAAAGTATTCAACCGCGAAGAAAAAGGGCAAGAAGATTTTGAAGAGAGGCTAGCTCGAAACATCACACGACGACGTGTGACCTTTTTTGTGTATTATTTAGAGACTAAACATATATCGTGATATTTGTGTGGGTATACAAATTCATATGTGTTTGTGACAAGCACAATATATACAAGAATTCGGGGAGTTTTTTTTTAAAATATATATGTGTATGTGCTTGGTTTTAAATATATTAGTAACATATAATTTTTAAACAAAGAAAAAATGTGACCCAGCCAGGATTCGAACCTGACTGTCACAGGTTTGTCTATGCATCATAACCACTAGGCTAGTCTGTGTTTCATGTCCAACTACAGCCGCACAGTGTTTTTGACTAAGTGCCAAGGTTTTGTGGCGCATATCACAAACTTCTGTGGCGCATTCCAGCGATATGCACCACAGAACATTGGCACTTAGCCAAATAACCGTTCGCCCCCTTCGCCTTTTCTTTCCCCAACCTACTCTCGCCCCCAACGTGAACCCTAGCTAATTAACTCTCGCGCGCCCCTGACGAACCTACCGCCGCCGAAGCCCGTGGAGGAGGAGACGCCTGCCGCCGCTAGAGCCCGTGGAGGAGGAGCCACCTACCCCCGACGGAGACCATGGAGGAGCCACCTGCCGTCGCCCCCGAGGAGGAGAAGGGCAGCGCACACAAGCGGCCCCCGAGGAGGAGAAGGGCGGCACACACCGCCGTCGATGACCACCTCCCCATCCCGCGCCACCTCGCCGTCCATGCCAGGTGAGTTTCTTGAGGGTTTTTTATTACTGCATCTTAGGGTTTCTGTCAGTGTGTGAGCCAGTATGCTCTTCTTGTATGTCTGTATATCAGAGGTTTCTGATTAGTGCATCTTAGGGTTTCTACACCATGTGAGACATAGATCATTTCTGAAATAGAGACATGTACTGAGTGTACTGAATGAGCTATAGATCATTTCTGAAATAGAGACATGTACTGAATGTACTGAATGAGCTATAGATCATTTCTAAAATAGAGACTTTGACACCAAATTGTTCAGTATAGCACACTGCACCATGTGAGGCATATCATCATTAGTAATGGCGATGGTCATTCCTCTGATAATGTCCATGGTCATTCCTCTGATAAAGTAGCATCTGAAACAAACAAAACTTACTAGATTATCTTATTGAGCTAAGGTCCAGCTATATCCATGGAGTACAATATGAATCTATGGTCAGCTTGAGGTTTTGTTAACTTTTTGTTAATTTTGTTAAATTACTGAAATAAAGGTCAAGTTATTGGAATGTGTGAAATAAATGTTAGAACTGAATATGTTAGTACCCAAAAAGGTGTACTGAAATAAAGGTCAAGTTAACTAATTTATTTGCTACTGAACAACATCCTTTTTCTATCAGTGTGCTATATGGTCCTATATGGTTGTTTTGTGAACATTGTACTTCTGTCAGTGTGCTAGTTAGAACATTGTACATATGGTCCTGAAAGGTATTGGGATATTGTAATACAAAATAGGGAGCAAGGTCAAACAATCAAAGTTTTATGTAGTAGTAGTGTTTTATTTGTGTTAGGAATATTATGGTCAAAAAGAACTATCTTGTTGATCTGGTTAACTCTTGGTCCCCTAGTTAGAGAATTATCTTGGTCCCCTGATATGTGCCCTCATAGATGACATGTTTATTTATATATGGTAAATGATCTGGTTGTAAATGGTAATCTATTTGTATCTGGTAAATGGTTGTATCTGGTAAATGATCTGGTTGTAAAAGATCTGTTTATTTATATGTGCCCTCATATATGACATGTTTATTTATATGATGATCTGGTTGTAAATGGTGTTGTTGTTATCTTTATTCACCTTTTTATTTATATGATATGGTTGTAAATGATCAAGTTGTAAATGGTATGATATGATATATATGACATGTTTATTTATATGATATGATATGGTTGTAGATGGTGCTGCTGTTTATCTTTATTCACCTGTTTATTTATATGATATTATATGTTGCTGTTTATTTATATGAAATGGTGTTATCTGTGGTGTTGTTGTTGATGTATGGATGATGGGGCTGCTGTTATATGTATGGATTGATGATGGATGATGGGGTTGCTGTTTATGTATCTGATTGATGATGGATGGGGTCAATGGGGTTGTCAATGGGGCTGTGAGGCTATTTTTCTTGCATGGATTTCAATTGAGTTGCCCGTTTCTCCCAAAGTGTTGATTCACTTCCGTTTCGGTTGAGAAATGGGCACTCGTAGGTCCAAAAATTAGCAAAGGTCATGCTAAATTTTTCGGTCGATATTTGTGCTATTTTTTTGCCTCTTTTTTTAATAATAAAGCGCAAACATATCGACCAACGACGAGGCCGGTCCTTCTAAGCACATGAGCGTCCAGGATTTAGCCCGAGAGGCCAACTAGTCGTTCTGGGGGGTGTCCCAAGAGCATGAGGAGGCGGAGGAGATGAGAATGACACCACCACCGGCGATCGTCGTCGAAGGTGCTGGGGCAATGAGGGAGATCCAGATTACGAGGGGGACGACGACGACTACGACAGAACTAGTGAAGGCGAGAAGGAGGGTGACACCACCACCGATGGCGGCGAGCGCACGGATGGCGGTAGCGGCAACCCGGCCGCTATACAGAAGAAGAAGAAGAAGAAGAAGAAGAAGAATAAGAAGAAGAAGAAGAAGAAGAAGAAGAAGAAGAAGAAGGAGATTAAGGACCGGAAGTCGAAGTGCTCGCCAACTTATGTGATGAGTTCACCGAGGTCACAAAAATTGGCCAACCCATTGCGCCTGCATCGATTGCCTGCGGGTACGGCATGCAACTCGGGTGCATCGTCCGGGAAAGCATGTCGATCAACATGAAGCACATCCTAAGTGATCCTAATCGGGCTTTGGTCAAGAACCTCCTGAAGAAGCTTCACAAGGGATACACATTCCCAGATAAGTTCAGAAACCTGGAGAGAAAGAACCCGGTGAACAAACTAGCACTGACAAAGATGAGCAATGCCTTGAGCAGCTGGAAAACCCGGGTAAAGAACACCATTGACAAAGGTGAAAGCTGGGACATTATAAGTAGGAAAAAATCTGATCCTCGATGAAGAAGAGTTCAATATATTCAAGGCGTACTTAGCTACCGCTGTCTCTAAAGCATGGATAGAGTGGGAAAGACTATGCGAGAGAAGAACATAGGTAACCACCGGCTTGGAAACGGCGGATACAGAGGGAAACAACCCATTTGGGACAAGGAGGACGCCGAGCTTGAACGCCTGGGTAAAGAGAACCCATGGCATAAAATCACGGACCTGCAGCTCTGAAACTTTGTCCAGGCCTGCTACTACCTGGACCCGATTACAGGGGAGTTCATCATCGATGACCCGGAGGTGAAGGCCTTTGAGGTCGAGCTGGTAAGGAATTTACTGTGGATCTCTCAAGAGTTTCTAATTAAAATAATTAAGCCAAGAATCTAAATGCATGGGTTCACCTTTCCTTGTCTCTCATCAGGAGAAGGAATTGAATGCTACTGGTGACTTGTTGTCCCAGGATTCGCCAACGGAGCCGTGGGACACTGTTTTCAACAGGGTGACAAATGCTTACAAAAATAGGGACAAGAATTTGCCGCCAAAATCAGCTGGTCGTGTGTCCGGCTTTGGTACAAGCCTGAAGTTTACCGAGTACTATAAAGAGGATGCAAAGAAGAGGAGGGAGAGGAAGAACCAGTCGGAGGCTAAAGATAAAGCCGAGGTTGAAGAGCTGAAGTTGAAGGTGAAGACATTAGAAGAAAAAGTGGATGAGAAAGAAATGGACATGTTAGTGGACGAGAAGCTCCGCGCGATCATCCCCCCTGGGTTGTTCGAGGGGCTAGCTATTTGGAATGCGGCAGGTCGACATGTCCCGCCAAAAATACCAAGCTGCAGCCGACGGCGGCACCACCGCAGGAGAATGCTGATGATAGGACTGCCGCCGGGACCGGCCATGTGTCGACATTAGCCGAGCTCAACGCCCTCACCAAGGTAACTAATTAGTTACTCCGCTTCATGTTCTTTATGCGCCTTTGGTGACTGCCACCTCGATCATGATGCCCAACATATGTGTTTTGACTCAGGACGCTTCTTGCGTACTACTCCACAAAGTTGCCGGCGGCGAGTTGACGGATGTTGCCAATGGCAATATCATACAACCACCGAACCGCACAACGCACAACAATGCAATGGACGATGCCATGATGTGGGTCTGGATTGCTCGGGTGTTGCCAGGGTGCGATGACATGGAGCCCCCTTTCAACCTCAGGGATCCGACGAACACAAGACCCTTGTAGAATGCCACAACTGGCCCTTGACATGGCCGAAGACTCAGATTCGTCTTATGGGGCACACCGGCGCCACCTCGATCGTCTGGCCACCACCTCGGAAGCCAGCTGTCACCGGTGCCACCTTGATCGTCCGACCACCACCTCGGAAGCCAGTTGTCGTCGTCGCCATCACCAATCGCCACCAACAACTGTTGGGAGCATGTGGGCCGCCCCAAGGAAAAGCCGTCGCACCACAACCGCTATCGCCCCCGCCACCACAATCACCACATGGTGGCAACAATGAAGATGATGAAGAATTTGTCAACGTCGACGACTTCATCAACACCGACACCGACAAAGGATTGTACATGCCTTCTGTGGATGAAGAACCCTTCGTCGCTTGCGACAGTCAAGGTGGGCATCCCACTACATGCACGCAACGCCCGGTCTTCCGTGGTTTATCTCAAGAGACGCCTTCGCCCGCTGATCAACAGGAGAAACCTGTTGGATTTGTCTTTAGCCCTAGCACACTCCAAAAGGCGCCCGTTGAGCACTTATCATCCCCAGTGGAGGAGCCTGCTCAGAAAACGAAGAAGCACATGACGAGAGGTAAGAAAGCCGAGAGCCAACCCCCTCCTAAGAGGATTCGGGATAAGGATGACGTCCTACCAGCCCGCGAGGATGGCTTGCCCAGGATACATATAGCCGGTGAAGCAATACTGACTCCGGAGCTTCTTCGCCTTGCTCGTGGACATATGCTCGCTTTGAGTGATAGTATCAAGACACTAGAGGGCATACTTCTTAAAGACAAAGATCCAAATTATCCGGTTTTCACTGTCAAGGTGCCATCGGACGTGGACTTCGTCAATGAAGCCCCTGCGGATGTGTTCTTCATAGCGTACGAGGACGTATTCAAGTTGTTTCTCTCGAAACGGCTGGACTATAACATGGTCCAGCTATTCACGCTCAATCTGGCAATGAAGACCAAGAGAGAGCAAACCCCCTACATCACGATAGTGGATCCCTACTACATGCGTGATAGACAATTGAGGGAAGGATCAGAGACACGTGCCAAGGAGACGACGTACCTCGAGAAGTTCATGGTGGACCACAAGAGGAAGGACATGCTTCTTTTGCCTATCTTTCCCGAGTAAGTACACACACCCGCTAGCATTGGTAACTTAGGATTTCGTATAGTTTTCTTCCTTTGCCCTTTTCCAACATCCCGTTTCAATCGTGTTGTGCAGAGAAAAATACTACAAACTCATCATCATTTCCACAAATTACTCGATAGCAACGTATTTCGACTCGGCGAGTAAGAAGAAGAAGAAAGACTACACCAGAATAAGTAGTGTTCTGAATGAGGCTCTCAAGGGCTACGCTAGAAAGGGTTGCCCCTTCATCAGCAAGGGGGAATGTTCCAAGGATGACAAACACGTGTTCAAGCACGTGCTCGAGTTCCCCTGCGTCAAGGAGCCAGCTACTGGCAGCGCCAAGGAGGCCTTCTACGTCATGCATCTGTAGGGGTTCGTAGCGTGGAAAACAAAAAATTTCTACTGCATGCACACAAACAAGCCAAGATCTATCTACTAGATTGTAGCAACGAGTCGATTAGAGTACTCACCCTTGAATATTCCAAAGCGTTTAACGAGAGAAGATTCTCATGGGTGATGTAGTCGTACACTTGCCGATCTCAAGATCGCGTAGACAATCCTTCCGGCGCAGCGTTCCGGCAGCGCTTCCGCAGTCGGTCACACATTCGGTACTCGATGAAGACCTTCCTCTCCCTTGTTCCAACAGGCAGCGGAGGTTGTAATTCTCCCCCCGCGATTCCGGCAGCACGAAGGCGTGGTGTCTGAAGTATAGGGAAAATCCTGCAGGGCTTCGCCTAAGCCGGAGCAGGTTATGGTGGATCTAGGGTTTCCGGCGATCTAGGGTTTAGAGGGCCGGAGAGGAGGAGGCATGGCCGGCGGTGGCGCAAGGTGGCAGCGCAGCTGGCGGCGGCGGGCGGCGGCGCGGTGGCGGCGGCAGTAGCGACGGCGACGGCTTGGGTGGAGGGGTGGTGTTGTGTGTCTCTTGGGGCACCCCCTCCCCTCTATTTATAAGAGGGAGGGAAGCTTGGGAGAGGGGAGTTTGAATCCTTCCCCAACTCCCTATCCTTGTTGGCTTATGGTGGAGGGAAAGAAGGATTCTTTCCTTCCTCCACTAGGAAACATTGTCCCAGTTTGACTTTTCAAACCTGCCTTTTGAATTTTAATTTGGAGCTTAAATTCTTTCTTGCTAATGCCCAACCAAGTGACCTAGGACATGATCCAATCATTCCACTTATCCATGACACATTCATCTACCCTTCCCCTTCCGATCCGGTGAACCTTCTAGACCCTTCTAGAACCTCTTTGATGAAATCATCAGAATTATTCCCGAACTCCGAAATTGGACTTTCCTTATATGAATATTATTCTCCGGACCATTCTGGATCTCCTCGTGGTATCCCGGATCCCATCCGAGACTTCGAACAACATTTAGTCTCCCTTCTTACATTTCATATCTACTAAACAACATCGAATCCTTAAGTGTGTCTCCCTACGGTTCGTGAATTATGCGAACATGACCGAGACACTTCTCCGATCAATAACCAATAGAGGAATCTGGAAATTCATATGGCTCCCACAGATTTCTACGATTACTTTGCGATCGAATGAACCACTTACATACGATACCAATTTCCCTTTGTCTCGCGATAGTTTACTTATCCGAGGTTTGATCGTCGGTATCTCTGCATACCTAGTTCAACCTCGTTACCGATAAGTACTCTTTTCTTGTTCCCGTGTATGTGATCCCTTGTGATCCAGTCACATGCTTGCAAGCTAATTGGATGAAATTCCACCGAGAGGGCCTAGAGTATATCTATCCGTCATATGGATGGACAAATCCCACTCTTGATCCATGTGCCTCAACACATACTTTCCGAACACTTAATGCCACCTTTATAGCCACCTAGTTATGGTGTGGTGTTTGATGCCATCAAAGCATCCTTCCAGTGATGGTGATTAGCATGATCTCATGGTCGAAGGAATTAGGTTACTATGTATCAGAAAGCTTATAGCAAATGAACTATTGAAATGACTTGATCTTGATGCTATGCTTATCTATAGGAGTATGTCCATCACACCATTCTCCTAATGATATGATCTTGTTGTTAATAACATCTCAATGTTCATGATCAGGAAACCATGATCATATATTAACCAACAAGCTAGCTTAACAAGAGGCTTTACTAGGGACTCTTTTATGTTTACAATTCACACAAGTATTATTTTTTTCGGTTAATACAATTATAGCATGGTATATAAACATTTATCATAAACATGAAGATATGATAATAACCTCTTTATTATTTCCACTTGGGCATATCTCCAACAACATCACCTTAAAGGGTTTGTTCGGGATTGCCAGAACCTAACTCTGCCATCTAGTCTTCGAGCATGGGCCGAAAATTTGGCGCAAAGCGACGATGATTATCTTAGAGAAGACTTCCATCGCATCCAGGTTATGTTGTCGGAAATCATCGTGGAAGATGTCAACACAATGGGAGGGGTCCTAATACATAACAGAGGGTTGACTAAGAGGGAGATTGAAAATATTCTTCATAAGGAGGGTGACAACAGGACGTGGATGACGAAGGATGGTTATCTACCATTCCCAAATCCGAGCATTAGCAGTTCTCAACAATGATCGATGTGTGCGCCTAGAATTATCATAGATGTCTATGTGTAGTGTTGTGTCACAAACTATACTACTGTGGTCGTATGTTGTAAACTTCACTATTGTGGTCGTTGTCGTCGAACTTCTATGATTGTGATCGATGTGCTATCTTTTATGTTTACTAATCTTTTGCTTTAGTTTATGTGAACATATATGCATGTGAACCAATTTAGTTCTTTCTGTTGCATGATTTACTAATATGCCTTATCTATAGAGATGACGAAGTGGTACATGGTGTACAAGGGTTGGGTTCCAGGAGTCTACGATGAGTAGAAGGACTGTTAGAAACAGGTGAATAAGTTTAGCGGCAACAACTACAAAGGATACACGACTCGAGAGGAGGCGGTAGCCAAGTGGAGGAACCACATGTGGAAGGAGAACCAGATGAATATATTGCTAGTGCTCTTGCTCACCATCATCATAGTTGTATTCTGTTTGATTCTAGTGTAGGCGGTGACCACTTCATTTGTAATGTGAGATGGTGAACTTTGTACCAAACACTTGTATAAATATTCGCCACTTGTCACTTGTATTGTAATATGATGACCACTTGTCTACCTCGATCAGGCTCTAAGTAGTGTGATGGCACTATATTCGTGTTTGTATTATGTTTGTTTTCAAATACTAAGTGAAATATACTGTTTCTATTGCTATGTGTATAATACTTGTATAATACGTGTATAATACCTATACAACACCTAATTATGGACCCGTACAGTTTTTTTTAATACCTGAAATATACACCAGTGGCGCATCCCTTTTAACCTTTTGTGGCGCATACAACTCCAGTGGCCCATTTACCATAATGCGCCACTAAACATCGTCATGTGGCGCATCGGGCAGACTTCTGTGGCACATTTCTAAATGCGCCACATAACTTCTCATCAGTGGCGACGTAATAGTTGCGTATCTGATATGCGTCATAGAAGGACAAAAAGGATGTGCCACTGTTTAAGGTTTTCCTAGTAGTTCACGATACTAGACGTGTGTGCGATCATTGATGCGATGTTGGTTTGCGGTGCTGGACTGCAACTCGATCTTGATATCAGCAAGTGTACGTCTATATCATCCACGATAATAAATCTCGTAAAGCTTTTTGGTCTTCGAGGAAAATTTCTCTATGGATGTATATCCACCCATTACTTGTATCCGGATAGATGTTGGTGCTTGGTTGCTCATATCATAGGAATTTTTTCGTTTTTTATGTTGCGAACCCAGCAATTTAGGTAATTAGCCATGTCCCTGATTATGGACAAATTGATTTTGCTAGATATTGAGGCTATATCATATTCTCTCTCTCGTTCCAACTTTAGTATTTCTTAAAACTTGGTGGAGAACCTAATTGGGTTGTGTGATTAAAATATATTTGATTAAATGATAGGATGAAACTATTTTTTTTTTGCAAATAGCCAAGTTTCACCTAGCCAAATAAGCATGTACTTGCCAAGTTTGTTATAATATTCTTAGTTCCACTTGCCAATACATTCAAAGTATTAACCTGACTTGTTTGGCTGCAACCTCTTATGTTGCAGGATAGATTAACTCTGAGTGATCAATTAGGTCATGTGACTCCACTCAACTTTTGTTCACCTGTGGCACAATTAGGGCTGGAATTCAAGCTGAACCGAGTCAGCTCGTCTTGACTCGCTAAATCTCATTCAATTAACGAGCTAGCTTGGCTCGACTTTTTTACAAAACAAGTTCATATTTGAAACTTGGCCCGACTTAGCAACCTCACATTAGCTCGCATGTAGCTCGTTATAAGTTGTTAACATAGGAGCACATATAATAAAAACTAGTAATTCTCCTACTAATAAGAACTAGAATAATGATAGTACTTTCATAATAACATGAAGGCAAGCTTAGTGAAAAATATAGTAGCTCTACACTATTACAGGTACAAGAAATATTAGTAGGATGGCACTCATCTATGGAAAATTTTAAACTTTGTATTTGAACGAGTTTAACGAGCTAAATGAGTAGCTCGCGAGTAGCTAATTTAGCTTGGGGGGAGAAACAAGCTCAAATCTAAAACTTGGCTCGAATCCTTAGACATCAATTTTGATCCAAGTCACGAGTTACTCATTTAGCTCACGAGTTTCGAGTTATAATTCTAGCCTCGGGAACAATTGAAGATGGAGCCATATATATTTACGTTTATGTTGGCTATTGAACTATTTGAGCAAGCCTTGAGCAAAACGTTTGTAATATTTGCAAATTCTGAATCATGCGATGTAATAATGATGCACTGTTATTTTTTGGTATTCATATGTATTGTGTGTGATAGTAAACCGATCCAAGAATTAGCACTATACATAGGAACTCAGCCTTATCAGGCGAGGGTGTTACACCTAGCATTATATTAATCCTCATGAAATGTGCATAAAGAATGTTTCAACAACCTCTATAAAATGTGACAACTTAGAATAATATTCATTTTATTAATTGAATGGGTAGCACCTGAAAGCATTTTTTTTCAATTATCAGCCACTACAACCTTCTGGTCCCCCATAATAGAACATATAACCATCCTTTGTTCCAAGAGGAATGTCACTAATCCTGTAGCAATCCCGTTTGCTCATCCAAGGGACCATGATACTTGGAATGGGATCATGAGGTTTGGCATTTGAGTCGAACATTGTCATGTTCTTAAAGTATGCTGCTTTTCTTTCACCTTCTTCAGGAAAATGTCCGCTGCCCATCGCTGGTGCTGTTCCGTTCTTTGGGTAACTCACAGATCCTATAAATGATGCTTGCGGTGCACCATCATTCAACTCTGGGCAAATATCTTTTCGGAAATGCCCTAGGAATAAAGATTTTTCAAGGTCTTTCCGGTATAATAACCAATTCCCAGTATTAGGATCCTACAATATTCATGAAAAAAAGTAAGTCATCACTAAAGACAGATTTAGAGGGCGAACCATGCACATTTGTAATAGAGAGTGACCTCTGCACTAGTGGAAGCATCATTGACATCATCATGAATACTTTGTAATTAAACCAATATTTCATACAAATAAAATAAAATGAATTATCACTAAAGGACAACATTAGAGCATGAATATGTGAAAGTTTACAATACAAGCCACATCTTTGTTGCATGCATAAAGTAGTGACTACATAGATTTCATCAAAGTTTTTATAAACCGACCTTTAATATGTTTTAACTATGAATCAAACTTACGATCCTTCTTCACTATTAATTTTATTTCGACGAGAGTTTCAAACTAGACCTCATGTAAGTATGAATCGATGAACTATTTTTGTTTCATAGTTTCAACCGGTTTATTTAGTAGTTGCCAATGTATTTGTACAAATATTACCAAGTGGTGAATTGTTATAGACTAGGTTGGCAATTACCGCATTACTTCTTGGTAAAAAAAGAGCGTGAAAAAATTTACTCAAAAATTATCCAAGTGGGTAGTTTCTAAGAGCTCATCAATACGGAGATAACATTAAAAAAATCATGAAGTAAGGTACAAAACATTTTTACTTAGTTATCATTTTTATTGAGCTTTATCGATATGTTTGGACTTTTTGTGCACTCCTATCATTACTCTCTTTTTTGTTGCGGATCAAGCAAGAATGGATTTTACATCTGTTGGAACCTGTAACTCGCTCCACTATATCATATTGGTATATATAACTAACATGCGTAGAAAGGTTGTATGCACGAAAAATAAAAAAATAACAAATGAATTATTTGAAGTATGGGAGCATTTGAACATCGACAACTTATTTTCTAAACATAGCTATCCAGGTTACTCCATAGAACACATATTTGTCAATTACTTAATGGGCCATTATATGAAATCCCAATTCCCTCCCTTAAACATATTTTAGCCAACAAAAACTAAATGCAACATACATAATTAAAATAATTGCTCGCCATATAGAGCAAAATGCATAAAACAAGAAAATCAAAAGTATCCATAGAGAAAGTTTTATTGCAAAAACGTGCAAATACGACCAAAACAATTGCACAATAACATATCATTTTGACTCGAAAAAGTGTGCTCTCCCTAGGAGGACGTCCCACCTTGCTCCTTGTGCTGAGAAGTGGCCCAACATGTTTCATCCCGCAGATTCCACATCGTTCCTGCGCCCCACGTGTTGACGGTGGAGGACGTCCCTAGTTATGTTTTCCCCTTTTTGCAGAATCAAGTATAAAAAAATCTTTCAAACCAAGCATCTAAATCATGATCCGTTTTTATGGTTGTGCTAGTGGGGTCAAAATTTTCAAATCTTGATACCATATTGATAGGTTTCAAAGATTTTTTTTGGCATTGCCAGAGGAGCGGCCATGTAGGCGCTGGGTGCAGCTGACCCCAACGCTGTCCATGTAACCACGAAGGAGCCCCATATAAATTTCCTATCTGACCCCAGCCTCAAAATCAAGCTGAATTCTGATCCCATCCGAAGCCTGGCTCCTCTTTATGGGCTTAAAAAAAATGAGAAATAGGCCAGCGATTGAGAATAATGGCCCACGCTAAGTCTGACAAGGATCTGCTCGAGCACGACGCTTCGATTGTTCGCCCCACTTACGTCTTTACGCTAAGTACTCTCTTTGTCTGTCCTCTCTCGTCGTGTGCCTCTCACGATCTTCAGGCTCTCTCCGAGGATCGAGCGGCGGCTGGCCGCGCGGTCTGGATGCGGTTGCAGGAAAACGGCAGCAAGTCGGAAACGAGCCTAGGACGCTAGCGTCGACCGCAGATTGTTGAAAAAAAATTAGATAATGGGTAATTCCAAATTAGTAAAATTGCTTTTCTTTTTCCTGATTTTTTAGGTCATGAATATTGTCAAGAATGTCTTGACGAGTGATTGTCTCATCTACTTTGTAGAGAGTGATATGTATTTCATTATTACTAAGGATAGCGTGATTGATCTCTTTAACTAAAAAACCAAGAATGAAAATTGTGAAATATGAGTGATTCCAGTCAACTGTTTCTCTCGACTTTAATTATTTACACTAGTCATTAACCCGTGCACCTGCACGGTTAGATTTTTTACACAACATATGAATAGTAAATTTCAACAACTTCCTTCTCTGTCATAATTATGCATAAAACCGAAGAAAACTGCATTATAATATAGTTTTCAAAATTTACCTCCTAGAACATATAGTAGTTTGCACGGTAATTCATAGGATTGAAATTTATATATTTATTTGTTTGGAACATGATTAGTTTTGTTTTATGATCTTTTGTGTGTAACAATAATTAAATTTTTCGATTGTATTACTATTGTGCATCTTCAGATTTGAGCACCATTAATAATTATACGCGTACCTCATGAAAGACAAATTTAGTGTGTTTAGAATTAACTACAACAACAAAAATCATTTCACATAATTTAATAAATATATTTTAACTGATCAACAAAGGTAATAGAAGTATTAAAAAGTCATCGGTTGGATCCCTAGCGACTTTATAAGAAGCCCTAGTGAACTCATTTAGTTTAAGATGAAAATGAATACTTAATAATCAATTTAAAAGAATTTGAAGTAAGATATTGCGTAACGCTATTAGATTTTAGTACTTAGTCGTTAGAAAAAATACATATGAACAATTCATAACTGTATTTAAATTATGTGCAGTAATTTGTTCGACTATTACCACAAATAATAAGCATACATTAACCAAACTGGATTTTTATAAATCTGTTTGGATTCTTTTTTAGATAAGTTATGTTCCTAGGATACAAAGATAAGGTAATGAGTTAGATGGAAATAGGACAAATATTGCGAGGCAAAGAAGTTAGAAAAATAATTGTATAAGAATCTAAATTTTGTGATGACACTACCCACTTCAGCTTTTCCGGAACTCCTCTTATGGTAAAGAAAACAAACCTCAAACAAAAATGAACGAAACTGTGACAATATCTTTTGGAGAAAAGGAAAAATTCATGAAAAAATAACGATCCAATGTCGCAAGAGCATTGTTGTTTGCTTTCACAAAAATTAGACATAACACCATGAGGCTACGGGTAATAATGTCATCCAGAATTCTTGTATATCAATTACAGAGGGACAGTTATACCTATGGAGGAGAGATCTGTGGAGAGTACCGGTCAACCACATCGATTGAGGATCTTGAGAATAACGATGCTGACCTTTGGTGGTGGTGCTGCTACTATTTCTCCAGCAGTCCAGCAAAAAGAAATTAGTGGTAGGAGAGACCACAGGTACTTTTTCCCTCTTATTTAGCAGGCAGATGGCCTGGCCGACATCTCCTTGATCGAAAAGTATGGGAAGGAACTCCGGCCGCACGGCATGCGGAGATAAACTTAGATGGATGTCATTTTTCAAGAGCACGCCGGGGCCAGGGCACACGCTAGCTAGACGACTGTGCTACCCGACGGATGGTCTATAAATTTGCAATTTCGGCGGACGTCTGGATAATTGGTGTACTATTTAATCACTAAGCGACAAAATCCACGATACGTACCTTCGATTCCAATGCGTGATGATTTAGCTCCAAAGCCTAATTGTTACACGATTAAATTGAGTGGATTAAATACAAGACTTTAAAATTTTAATATGTTTTATAGAACAAACCGTTCATCCGATTTAAGATCCGTTTTAACCACTAGGATATTCACGACGATATCTTCGAAATTAGATCCCATGTCGATATGTTTTGAGAACTTTTTTTAAAACTAAAAGTTACCCACCCATAACATAGAAATTATCAAGGTTGTACTATGTAAGTTATCCACCCGATAACACGTAAGTTATCCACCCGATAAACATGGTGTGTGTTTGTTTTTATATGCATGCGAAAACACAATTGTAAACTTCTCCGATTTAGAATCCTTTTTCACCGCGTCGACAACGACGAAGACTCGACAGCCTAATACCTAGCCTATCGTGTCCAAATCAAATAAGTCTATCTCACATGTAATTAACTAAATATAGGAGATAACCAAGGTGTAAAAATACTATGACTCACAAAGAGAAACTAAAGTATCATGACAATTATGCAAAAGTTATTCATATAGATAAACAAAATTTATCCATGATATTACATAATAATTACCCACATGATTAGGGAGTAGTTATCAAGGCTTTACGCTATAGTTATCCAAGAGAAACTAAAAAAATATCTATCTAAAGAAATGACATACAACTTTCTTGCATAAAGATATAAAATGTTGATGTTAATTACGTCATCCCAACCCCTAGCAAGACTAAGTTATATTGTACACACATACGTACATATCGCGCAACCAGTAGTCTAGCGGCTGGTTTTATCACCTGTTGCCGCTACCGCGATGTACAAATGACCAAGTCTCGAAGGGTGTTGGGGTACCGAGACTTTGTCGTCGTTGACCTAGGCTAACACATCGATTTCGATAAAGTCTCGGCACCCTAACACCTTACGTATTTTTAGGATGCCTAAATATAGTCTTGTTTTATGTAAAAATGTCTTTTCACAGTTTGTTTATAGTGTGGGTAACTTACGTGTTACACCATGGGTAACTTACATACAATTGCATGGATAACTCACGTGTGTTAATGATGGATAACTTTTAGGTTTAAAAAAAAATTCGTCGAAACATACCAACATGGGATCTAGTTTCGAAGATCTTTTCACGACTAATCCAACAGTGAAAACGGATACTAAATCGGATAAACAGTTTGATCTACAAATCTTTTTGAATATTCAAATTTTCGCATTAAATGCTAATGATGTCAGCAGTTTTGGTTTATATTGCATGCATGCATGATGATAGAAGATTAGGAAGAAGAGAGCTCTCGACGGGTGTAGGCATGCATGGAAAATGCCCGCCAGGTTTGGATGTTTTCAGACAGGTCTAAACATAGGATTTCCGTAAAAAGAGCTGGAGAAGAGATTGGAACACTTACCTAGAGATATTACCGTGAGAGGCAGCTTTCCGTGTCTAGAGATGGCGTCCTAATGTTGCGACGACCATTGTGAAGAGGTCATCGAGATGAACATGACGGAGAGATGGAAGGCGGCTAGACATGGGCGTCGTAGGAACATATTTCGTGAGACTTCTTTTTTAGAGGAGGAGGAGGTATACGGTAGATGATTTCATAGAAAGCTGTTGGGCGGATTCTAGGGAATAGTTTGGTATCCAGGCGTGCACGTGGGATAAATGGCCAGGACTCCTCGCCATGTATTCCATCTGACGGCTATGAGTACCTATCAGGTAAATCGGATGGACAATTAGTCTAAGTTTTTTAAATTAACGTGGAGTCTTCTACGGTGTCTCCAATTAGTAATCGGATGGACAATTAGTCTAAGTTTTTTAGGATTAACGTGGAGTCTTCTATGGTGCCTTCAATTAGTAAATATAAGATGTGTTTTTTGTGAGTTTAACATGTTCTGCTTATTGTCTCCATATACCAAGAAGCTATAAATGAGGCATTGTAATAATTTTTCACTAGTTGCGACTTTAGTTTCTCATTAATATTTGTAAAGAAGTGAATATAGCATGTCATCTAAATGGAGTATGTATTATCTTTACTAATGTAATGGTATTCTAACAATGTATAATATCATCCTTTGTAGTATTACCTTTTAGATAATGGTATAATACTCCCTCCGATCCATATTAATTGTCACTAAAATGGATGTATGTAGATATATTTTAGTGCTAGATACATCCATTCCTACGACAAGTAATATGGATCGGAGGGAGTACTATATTATAGTGGTTTAATATGTGTATCTTTTATATCTAAATAAAAACTCCCCACTACCTGATTTCTCTTGACATGCAAGGCTCCCACATCATCATCAACATGCAGCCATACACCTCATCAAATATGCCATGTCAGCAGTCCCCGTTTCGTTGGTCTTTATTCTTCCATCCCGTCGGCAAATAATTTTCTCTACACTAATTACTGAAGCGGCATGTGCCATCGCTTCAGCCCATATGCAGCCCGGCGATTACTTTCTCGGGCATTGATTTATGTCCTTTAATAGCCCCCCGACGGTTGATTTATGTCAGTCTTCTCGTGTTCTCCAATACTAAAAGGGAGACTGATGGCATGTCAAAAAAAAAAGGGAGACTGATGGATTTCCTAACGCCCCCGGTAACCGATGGCATGCTCTCCTATTAAGATGAGTTGTTTCCCATGGTTTACACCAAAGAATGGTACACCCAATGTCAGATTTGAGATTTCTATTCGCAGAGTCAATGTGTTTGTGGTAAGTAAGTCGAAGCCCTTGCCCATCGGCACGCATACAGCCCCCTTGCCTTTTTGATCAACCAACCTTCTACCAGACTGTAAGTCGTAGGGGTCATGCATCTCCAATCCAGGTCCATCGCTTCTAGGTACCCACCACGGTCGCTCATGCGGCTTTTGTACAAGGAAGGGATTCAGCCTTCCTTCACTATGAGAATCCATCTTATATTCCTCAATCGCTTGGGCATCCTAATATGCACGATCCTTGATCCGTGGAGTAAATAGCCATGTAACTGCACTACCTTCCTGAGCTACTCCAATTTTTGGATAGTAAACTCCATAGGCTCAGATTGCTTGTTATAATATACTAATATGAGATTATTATTTTGCCTGATAGTGAGTAGTACGGTAGGCAATCAGAAAAGCGAAGTAATTCTGTTGTTCAGTTTTCATCTACTTAGTTTTCGTTTGCTGGCCAGTTCTATTTTTTGTCCTTGAATTATAATTGCTTCAGCTTCTCACTAATTACTTACTAACTTGCTGGATTTTCTTTTGAGGTTGCAGAGTTTCAACTTAAAAAGGATGCCACTTCAATTATTTATTTTGTATAGCCTGCTACTAACGATTTATAATGCAACGTAATCGCCGAAGATGATCTGCGCATATTAACAGTGATTCTTTAGGTACGGGAACTCAAGCAATCTATTCAAACCAATTGTAACTATGATTCTTCAATTTTCAATGACATCAATGCCCTTTTTGTTGTTGTTTGACATTAGTGGAGAGTTTCATCTGTCAGTCCAATGTTTGTTTGCTACATACGTGTAAGGATTATTTATTGTTTCCATCCGCTATATCATGGCATCGGAAAATCTCAATGGTGTGACTGAAATTGATTTATTTTGCCACATACTGATGTTCCTTTATAGTTATAACCAGTACAGTAATATTTTTTATAATTTATTTGTTACAAGTTTTCTAATTAGTATGTTGTAGAGTACTTAGGTCAATCGATCACATAATCTTACTTTTTAATGTACGTCAGAAACATTGGAGTTTGGATGAAAGGAATTCTTTAAAGGAGCACTAAAATTAGTACAGAGACATTCAAATTGACTATCCATCTTACTCACCAAATTTTTTTCAGTTTAAGAACCAAAACCTTACTTTCATTTCATTGCAAGAAGTTTTGTTTATACATTCAGTATAATGTTTTTATAGATTTGCCGCAACAATGCGCGGGGTATCATCTAGTTTGTATAGTAGCCAACCCCATCATCATATTTTTCTAGATTCATCCCTGATTGCCGTGTGTTCGTAAGATGCACTGATTATGTTCTGCAGTACATGGAGCGGTGTATTTGCTTTTCTTGTCGTGCACCGGGCGGTGTGCACTGCTCATTCACTGTCATTTCTATGATGGATTGCACTGTCTTTGATTACAAGCATGATATGGTGTGGTAGCAGTGCACTGTATGTGCACTATATTTTTGTTCTGTGTTGCATTACCTTCGATCTCAGTGCACGAGAAAGTACACTGGCAATGCACTGCTAGTATACTATATTTCTGCTTTGCGTAGCACAGTCATAGTGCACGACCTGATGCAGTGCCTTATTTTTGCGTGATATACTGTTTTCACCTATGTATCCTAGCCGCTAGCATGCTTTTGCACTGGTTAATGGTAGTATTTGTGTTGTTGCACGAAAGGAAAATAAAAAAATACCTTGCGGGGCACAACAACAAACGCGTGTGCAGCAGTGCACTCGCCTCGAGCTCGTGCGTTGCCCTGCCACGATGCCATGTGGCGAGCAGGCAGCTGATCTCGTGAATTTTAATTTTCAAATTGGGTCTAATTGTTTTCGGAGTGGATAATTTCTACTAATTTTGACTTTGACATGACTAGCAAAATATTAAAATGCTGCATTATAGTAATTCAAACAATAGAAATAAATTAAGGCGCACCGTGTGTAGGCTAATTGTGATGTAGCGATCTTCTCCGTCATATGTTGAAGGAGGACCAACAGCTTTGCCCGGCACAAGTACAACACCATCCGCGGGCACGAATCCACTGCATCTTAGGTTATAACAGCCTGTTGATCCGTATCCATCCCTCTGAGTAATAATAAAATAAAAAGAGGTATTGTTATGAGTTGCAAATGTGATTATTTTTACTATGGCTTGTAGAAAAGAAAATGGTTTGCACTTACAGTCCAAAACGTAAAGAAGTGAACATCACTGTTATTATATAGTTCAGGAAAAACCTAATTGAGAAAACAAAAGTTAAAAATTGTCAATAAAAAAATTAAAAATTGTCATATGTTGCGAGCACGTTTATGAGGGAGTAAATTATTTTTGTCTGTTACATGAAACCCAGCTTCAAACATGCTGAACGAGGATCCACGTTTCGCGTTGGTGACAGCTATGGATGCTCCAGACGCTTGGAGATGCTCTTGGTTGCGGTGAGCCCAGACACCTATTTTAGCTTGGAGACCATAGTATTTTCCTAGCGTTGTCTGCCAAACAGCATACTGGTGACATAGAAAAGTTCAAATATACATGTTAAATCAAATATAGTAGATCAAAGTTGTGGTTGGAGACTGGGCCACTATGGAATAGCATGATTAATCGTGTAAGGTGCTCCAGCCATAAATATTGAGTCGTATGAACTTACTTGACCAGTAATGTTATCGTCGTCGAATTCTCCAGCCGGTCTCTTATCCCTTCTAGCTAGCTGAATATGTGGTGGTCCTGCACGAGTTGCACCCTGAAGACATAATGTTACTACTATTGTTGAGATAATTGATACCAATTACTATTTATTTACAATAAGTTAATAGCCAGAATATTGTTAGTATAACAAGTTGTAGCATCACATATAAGTTGTAAGAGCATCATATATATGTATAAGCTTTTGTGTGTCGGGATGCGTTTTAAGAGGACAACAAGAACGGCGTTGTATATATATCATATAGTAAGCTTTTATGGTTTGGTTAAAAAATGTCAGGATATTTGTAAAATAACTGAATGCGACTACTAATTAACCAGTAAAATTCTAGTACACGGATTGATTCAACTGTGTTGTGGAGCTGAGCTGCGTCCCAATTGTGTTTTTTTATGTAGTTCAGAGTCATGTAGTTGAGATGCATCTGGTATGTGTTTTCCCGTGCATTTTGAGACACATTTCGACGCTTTCTTTAGGTAAGTTTTTCATCACAACTGCATTTTTTGGTGCACTTGAGATTTGTGCAGTTGAGACGTCTCGAATGCAGTTTTCATGCACTTGAGATTTGTGTCTGGCTTACGATTTCTTCCTGCAAAAGGTTTCGATGAGTTTCAAGTTTCAACTCTGTTGGAGATCTCTAGCCGTAAAAACATAAAAATTACAAAATAACCGCTGTTTTATAATTTTAGACGAAAAAATAGTCTAGACCGTATTCCGAAAACCGAATAAACATATAACTCTCCAAAATCAAGCCCCACGGACAACATATAGCCAGTTTCTTGGACACAACATCCAGCTCCACTAAAACCATAAAATGTTTGGCCGGAGGACTCCCAAGCCTTCTGTCCTCGCCGCCGCCACCACCTCATGAGGTCAAGTCCGGCCATCCCATCACCACCTACGCGCGGAGAGAGTCCCTCGCCGTCGCCACAGTTGCAAGATCCGGGGATATTTCGGCCAACTTAAAGCTTCTCGACCGGAACACCACCACCACCAGTACCGTCGGGCTTCCATGGCGTGCACGTAGCCTTGGTATTGCGACTCAAATATAAATTATGGGAAAACCCTTGTTGGTATTTATAGGTTTATAGTTTAACATGTGTCATGTTTACTAGGCTGTCTTCGGAGAGTGCAAGATTAAAAAGATTTTGAAGACTTTCGAGATCTACTTGTTTTCTTAGACTTTATTTTATAGTCGTTGAAGACAGTTTATGTATCTATACTATGTATTTGTTACTATAAATACACGTGGTATTGATTGTCAAGCCCTCGATCAGCCGGTGGAGCCCTCGAGCGACCCATCTTCAAACTAAATTTGGATTGTTTTATGAGAGCAATGGCCCTTTTGATCGCAGAAAACTCGGTGTGCTGGGCTACAAACGAGGTGAGCTCCAGCGAGTTTAGACTAGGCTCAGCTTTCCCTAAAAAAAGGACTAGGCTCAGCTTAGCTTATACTAAAATTCGATTTAAAAGTTGAGGTAAAATTTTGTCCGAGTCATACCCGGTATAGAACAATTCCTGCCTCTGCGAGGCTGAACTCTCCCTTCCAACCGACATAGAAAGGGGATCTATTCACGGAAGTGAATGGGAGAGAATTGTGCAAGGAGATGGACATGACATGTGGGACCACATTGTAGGCAAGAGTAGCAGGTCATCTCGGTCGGTATCATTCTTTTCCCAGTCTAGCGTAAATTGACCTGAAGCAATAAGTTTAGTATGTAAATTTCTACGATCATGATCCATGGTTCGGTCTTGACACGCCGTATGAATTTACGGTTTTAAATGTATTTTACTCTTTTTTTGAACATTAATGTATTTTAGTCTAAAGCACTATCCTTCTAATAAAATGGTTGTCTTCGAATTTGCACCGGTGATTTCCATCAAAATTGTATAAACAACAGCCTCTAAAACAATTGTAAGGGTGCAACGCCTGTGATAGTAGCAGTTTGAGCAGAAAGTACTAGTGCTCAAGAAAATACTGAATGATATTCTATAGGTAAAGCTATCAGTGACTTAGAGCATCTCCACTGCCCCTCCCCTCCCCCCACACACGCACGCACGCACGCCCGCACGCCCGCACGCACACACACACCATACGAGGTCCGGCGTTTGACTTTATGGGGGGCGCCGGCGCAGGTGCCTCCTATCGCGGTCACCGCCTCCCTGCCGACGCTCCCAAACAGCCCCCTTCAATCGCAATTGCAAATTCAAACATTCAAAAGTTCACCGGAAATTAAACATAGTTTTGCCGTCACCGGACACATCATAGTTCAGGCGATGCAACCGCCGCAATTAACTGGAATACAAGTCCATCGGTCAAAATAAATATGTGAGGAACACGAAAATGGCGGAACTGGGGGCGACAAGGGGGAGAAATGGTGGGACTGCGGAAGGAAAAGAGAGGGAAAATGGGGGAAGATTTTGGTGTCCTGCCGACAGGGATGGCCCGCCAACTTTTTCAATTGGCGTCAGCGCTCTCAATTGCCCCTCTCGTGCTGGGTTCGGCCTGGGGGCACCAGATGTTTAGTTGGGCCGCGCCGGTGGCATTTCGGTTTTGGGGGAGGGCTAGGCGGGTTTTTCGGCACCAGCACCCCCATTTCACCCTTATGGGGCCTTTAGGGGGGGGGCGAGTGGAGATGCTCTTAGTGATGCAGAGAATCTAGCGAAGAATATATGTAGTAGAGTTTCAACAATAATAGTCTAGATTGTTGTTACTTACCTTTTGCAGGATTGGTACGTTGTAATGTGCATAAGTTGATTCCGCTACAGTGGCATAGTGGGTTGAATGAAATAAGCACAGTAAGCCAATGATAGCCACAAAGCCCATCATGTATATGAAACAATCCTTTCTTTAGCAATGTTCTTGTTTTTGTGGTGCCATACATACAACGACCCTTTGGAGTATTTGTAGAGACAAGGTGGCTACAACTCTTGGCATCATATGTATTCATATCTTTAGCACTAAATCCATTTCAGGGGCGTCTATTAAATAATATATCTTCATAAATACACTATGATTTACTAGGTTGCAATATAGATACTGATTACGCATTTATTCTCAAAAAATTCGGGAACAATTTAGGATATTCATTATACATTTATTCTCAAAATATTCGACAGTAGTACTACTTAGGACATTGATTACACATTTATTCTCAAAATAAATATTTGGTTCTTGTTTTTGTGGTTCCATACGTACAACGACCCTTTGGAGTATTTGTAGAGGCAAGCAGGCTACAACTCTTGGCATCATATGTATTCATATCTTTAACACTAAATCCATTTTCAGGGGCGTCTATAAAATAATATATCTTCATAAATACGATATGATTTACTAGGTTGCAATATAGATACTAATTACATATTTATTCTCAAAATATTCGGTAACAATTTAGGATATTCATTACACATTTATTCTCAAAATATTCGGCTGTAGTACTACTTATGACATTGATTACACATTTATTCTCAAAATAAATATTTGGTACCCCTCTGTTTCGGTTTACAAGTCATGCGCATATACATAGTTCGTCAATTTGACCAATAAGATATAAATTGAATAGCAAGAAAATTATATTATTTAAAACTTTAGATTTTATATTTCTAATGGTATAATATTTGTGTTATACAATTTATATTTTAGTGGTCATAGTCACTAGCAATTTCCCATAGGCCTCAGACGGTTTCTCGTTACGGCTCAAGCGGATAGCTTCTAACATCACACCACTTGAGCTGGTTTTTCTTTGCATCTCTAAGATACGCGACCTCAGATGGTGCAAAAAGGAAAATGTCTCTAACATGTACAAGCTGAAGACGTCTAATATTTCTAACCGCTTGCAATATGACTACAATATGAAGGGCAAAAATTAAAGTAACTTGGCCACATCAGCATTCAGAACCGTCTGCCAAAGTAGAATGATAATGCACACTTGACAAAAAAACTAACACCTGTACCAAATCGCAATGTCCTACGCAAGCCAAATAAGTAACTAAATATGGAGGCCAAGCTTACCACTTCAAATTGTTGGAGGCGACAATGACGGTGGGAAATCCGTGTACAGATCACCAATCATGATAGATTTACCGGTCTGAAAGAACCACTCAATCTGAAAAGTCTGGAGATTCAGTGAAAAATAGTCTACTACTTCCCTATTGTCTTCTGGATACCCAATTAGGAGTAAGTATCCACCAGCTACACCCATGATGCCATAGCGATATTTTTCTGGCAAAGGGATTACAGACTTCGATTGCCACTGGTTTGCACCATTCCCATCCATGCCATGTACGGCATATAAGAGATGATACCTATCATATGTAATTTGACCAGAGATAGTAAGCATCCCAAACCGTCCTTCTCCTGTCTCCACAATAGCCATCTGCCGAAGGTAACAACCAGGAGCAGGTGGGAGGTTAATAGCAGAGAAATCCATCCTGCGCCTGTCAAGCACCAGCAACTTGTCGGCCCGATAAATCTCCCAACAGAAGCATTCGTGGGCATAGTAGCGGTCTGACGCCGAGCCTCCAAACACATGTCAAATGTAACAGGATCAGCGAGCCGCTGTCCGGCGCAGGAAGAGAAGACGAAGAGGACAAGGTTTGCTCTGCACCACACCAAGCACATAACTCTGAATGACGAGTCCTCCTTGCCGTCGCCAGGTGGAGGATGCGAAATTGGAATCGACGAAGGAAGGTGTGGCCGGTGATGACATGGCGGAAGTAGACACATGCCATGGAGGCGCGTGATGGGGTTCGTTGCATAGAAAACAAAAAAATTCATACGGTTGCAACTGCCAAGATTAAATCTAGGCGATACTTGTAACAGTTACAGATGGACTCACCCTCATAGACCGTAAGCAGGATAACGTTCCCGCAAACAAACATGGTTGATGTAGAGTGTACACGATCATCCTTAATGACGTGCAGACGATCATCGCCACAACGGGCAGCACCTACATAATCGGTCACACATACGTCGCGCCGACGACTCCCGAACCCTTGCTCCAGCCGGGCAGCGGAAGTAGTGGATCCCCAGAAACTCCAACATCGCTATGCCATGGTAGTGGTGATAGAGGGGAAGATTTTGAGTAGGGCTTCGCCTAAGCACCTCGCTCGTGGCAATGGACATGCTAGCACCGGGAAGGGGGGGATGCCATCCAAAGGGCATATGAGAGGAATGAAGAAATGAGTGTGTGTGGAGAGTTGGAGGAGGCCACCTCCTTTCATAGGCGCCATGGGGCTGCCCCCTCCACTCCTCTCATTCAATCTCCATTAAATCACTTTAATTTCCTTAAAGGTCCATTAAAACACTTTAATTTTCTTAAAGATCTTTCCATTAAAGCACTTTAATTCCACTAAAACATTTTAATTATCTTAAAGGTCTATCCATTAAAGCACTTCAATTCCATTTTAATGCAACTCAATTTAATAAACACTTCATTTAATGAATACTTTATTTAATGAATACTTTATTGGTAAACAGGGATCGTATCCACGGTTCATTCTAGAAGGCTGCATACCCTTTATTGGTAAGACTAATGCCTTGTTGTACATCATTCTCCATTTTGATTAATGCCTTATTGCGCATTGGTGTTAAATTGCAGGTCTAGACGGATGTTTCTTGAAGGTAGGCTCTAGATTTCAGATCCTTGCTGCCACCGCTAGGGACGGCAACAATAACATGTTTCCCCTGGCTTTTGGAGTTGTGGGTAAGGAGGAGACTTCGACATGGTGTTGGTTCCTAACACAGCTAAGGTATGCTCTAGGTGGTGGCACAGGTAAGCATGGGCCCTTCACTATCATGTCTGACCGTCAAAAGGGGTTGTTAAATGCAGTAAACCAAGTTTTTCCAGAGTGTGAGCAACGCTTTTGTCTTAGGCACATCCTTGCTAATTTTCAAGTAGCTGGATTTAGAGGAGAAGACCTAAAAAAGTTAGTAGACGCTGCTGCATATGCATACAACCATAGTGCTCATATACATGCGATGGATAGGCTAAAAGATTTAAACTTAGATGCATGGACTTGGCTTAGCAGAATTCCTACTAAACATTGGGCACGCCATGCTATGGATACCGTATGCAAGACAGACCTAATTGTGAACAATTTAAGTGAAGTTTTCAATAGCTATATCCTTGAACAAAGGGAGAAGCCCGTAGTTACTATGATGGATCAGATTAGGACCAAACTTATGGCAAAGTTTGCGACTGCGAGAGATGGAGTAGCTGCTGCACATTGGGAAATTACACCGCAATATGCTGAAATTCTTGAGACCGAGAAGAGATTTTCTAGGTGGTGCACACCAGTGAATGCAGGAAATGGCATTTGGCAAGTTGAGACAACAACTAATGGGACTAGGGACGTGTGTGCTCTGAACTTGCTCAATAAGACATGTGGCTGTAGGAAACGGGACTTAACAGGAGTGCCATGCAAACATGCCATAGCTGTCATCTTCCAAACAAAGCAATATCCGGAAGATTTTATTAGCAACTTCTTTAAGAAAGAAATGTATGCATTGTGTTACAAGGAAATGATTTATCCGGTGCCAAGCCAAGATGATTGGGTTAAAACCGATACTGTTGATATAGAGCCTCCTATCTTCCATAGCAAGCTTGGGCGAAAAAAGAAAAAGAGAAGGCCTAGTGCAGGTGAAGGGCCTGATGGAACTAGGAAGATGACAACAATTACTTGCTCAAATTGCAAACTGAAAGGGCACAGGTACACCACATGCACGAAACCATTGAAGCCCCATCTCGCTATTAGGAAGGCTGGACACAAGGTACTAATACCCAAATTTGTCTTTATTATTATGTTATATGTGTTGATACTGCTAAATCAATTATCCATGTTTTGTGTTATTTTAGAGTAACCGGCAGCTGCCCGAGTACATACACACGCCTGCTACAACACCTCCACCAGCTGCAACACCTCCACCAGCACCACCACGGCCCACTGAACCTCGGCAAGCAGCAGCAGCGCCTCGACAAGCAGCAGTACCACCAAGGTCAAAGCTCAATTCTGTTCGTGGACGAAGAAAGGTTCATTACACTCAAAGCCGTACTTATGGTTACTTCACAGCTGGACAGGGATACCAGCAAGAGGAAGATAATTAGGCCTCTTTACTTTGGGTGAAATGAGAAGATCCATGTAATGGATATTGTCTCATGGTATTTCTGTGTTGCAAAAATTCTAGACTCTTATTTTGTATATGCCGTGAAACACTACATGTGGAGCTTTTGGCTGGTTAATTCTGATGTCTAGTGCGGTCGTATTGGAACATATTGATCTAAATATGAATATTGTCTCCTGGTATTTCTGTGTTGCAAATGCTATACTGTCAAGTGTGGTTATAGTTTGAATATTGTCTCCTGGTATTTCTGTGTTGCAAATGCTATACTACCAATTCTAGACAGATCTAAATATGAATATTTTCTTTATGTCTAGTTCTATTTTGTTGGAGCTCGGCTGATTGGTAAGGATGGGTGCCACGCCGGACATCCTGTCAGTGGGTCCTATGGGCTAATTAGTAGTCAGATGTGTTAATGACATGTCCTGTGTTTTGTGAAAATATTTACCACAAAAACTGGTGTTCTGTGAAACAAAACACACAAGGTGTGGTTCTGTGAAAAAAAGTCACCAACAACTGGTGCAAAGTGATAAAATCTCCAGAGAAATCCATCCTGCGCCTGTCAAGCATCAGCAACTTGTCGGCCCGATAAATCTCCCAACAGAAGCATTCATGGGCATAGTAGCGGTGTGACGCCGAGCCTCCAAACACATGTCAAATGTAACAGGATCAGCGAGCCACTGTCCGGCACAGGAAGAGAAGACGAAGAGGAAGGTTGGCTCTGCACCACACCAAGCACATAACTCTGAATGACGAGTCCTCCTCGCCGTCGCCGGGAGGAGCAAGGAAGGGCTCACATTCCACGATGTCCGACAGGTGGACTTGATTGGCTAGATGGTCGGGGATAGCAGGTAGCAGAAGGTAGCGCCGGTGCAGGGGGTCGCAGACAGCGAATTCCCTGACCAGGTCGCGGGGGTTGTAGTCGTCGTCCCTTCCCTCGAGTGCGGGGGAGAAAAGGGCGCGGCCGTCGCGGACTTCGCGGAGACACCAGCGCTCGATGGATGGGAGGAAGGAGCACGAGAAGTCGGTGTTGGCAAAGGTGGCTGCGGCGGCGGCGGAAGGGTGGGGTGGCTGTGCCGGGACAAGGTTGCCGCAGAGGAATCCGAGGAGAGGCGGCGGGTGGAGGATGCGGAATCGGCGGAGGAAGGGGTGGCCGGTGATGACGCGACGGAAGGAGACGCATGCCATGGAGGCGCGGGCGAGATCTGCGGCCGTGGGAAGCCGGAGGAAGATTTCCTCGAGGAGTTCATCTGGGAGGGCCGGCTGCGCCATTAGGGTTGAGGATGGTGATGCGATTTGGGTTCAAAATGCTAGTATATGAGCTTTGCTGATGAAGATTGACGCTGTCTCACCGGAATTGGGGAAAACAACGGCAAGACGATTGCATCATTGCAGCCTTCGGTAGAGATGTGAGCCCCGTTTGGGAAAAAAAAGTAGTTTGGCATCAAAGTATTTTTTGATAGGCACTAAAAAATGAGAAAAACTAAAAAATTACTTTGATAGGCACTAGAATACTATGGTATTGATATACTTCAGTTTTAGAAAAAAATTGTTACCAAACTAGGCCCTAGTAATATCCCACCTAAATACCATAATTTTAATAATCTAAAAATTGCAAAATGAACTATAAGTCGTCAAATTTTGAACTAAAAATGATAAAATAAACTATAAGTGGGATCTCATTTGACACCTTACTTACGACTCCTCTCAAAAGTGTTCGAGGCAAAAGCCGTCGAGAGTCGAGAGACCAGCTAGGCATCCATTTTTTGTTTGTTTGAGAAGTCCTCTAAGAACTCCAGAACTTCTGAGTTCCTCTCGACTCTTGTGTTTGGCTCTCATCTCTTCGAATGCCTCGGAGCTAAGAAGTTTCGGTTCCGTGTGAACTTTGTATAGAGCTCATTCTCATAGAAAATCAATGGAAACCAGCAGTTTGCAATATTCCACCGGGATAAGGTTGCCACATAGGAAGCTGAGAAAAGGCGGTGGGTGGAGGATGCGAAATTGGAATCAGCGAAGGAAGGTGTGGCCGGTGATGACATGGCGGAAGTAGACACATGCCATGGAGGCGCGTGATGGGGTTCGTTCCATAGAAAACAAAAAATTTCATACGGTTGCAACTGCCAAGATTAAATCTAGGCGATACTTATAACAGTTACAGATGGACTCACCCTCATAGACCGTAAGCAGGATAATGTTCCTGCAAACAAACATGGTTGATGTAGAGTGTACACGATCATCCTTAATGACGTGCAGACGATCATCGCCACAATGGGCAGCACCTACGTAATCGGTCACACATACGGTGCGCCGCCGACTCCCGAACCCTTGCTCCAGCTGGGCAGCGGAAGTAGTGGATCCCCAGAAAATCCAACATCGCTATGCCATGGTAGTGGTGATAGAGGGGAAGATTTTGAGTAGGGCTTCGCCTAAGCACCTCGCTCGTGGCAATGGACATGCTAGCACCGGGGAGGGGGGATATGCCATCCAAAGGGAATATGAGAGGAATCAAGAAATGAGTGTGTGTGGAGAGTTGGAGGAGGCCACCTCCTTTTATAGGCGCCATGGGGCTGCCCCCTCCACTCCTCTCATTCAATCTCCATTAAATCACTTTAATTTCCTTAAAGGTCCATTAAAACACTTTAATTTTCTTAAAGATCTTTCCATTAAAGCACTTTAATTTCACTAAAACATTTTAATTCTCTTAAAGGTCTATCCATTAAAGCACTTCAATTCCATTTTAATGCAACTCAATTTAATAAACACTTCATTTAATGAATACTTAATTTAATAAACACATTAACATTTTGATCCCTTTGCTTTGTTTCGATACCCCAAAACTATTTCGGCAGATTCAGCAGAACATTTTTTTGCGATGTCCATTGATTTCCCCTGTGTCTCCTATCAGCTCAAATGCATCGGTTTACCTTAAGTGTATCTCCCTACGGATTTGAGAATTATGTAGATATGATCGAGACTTTCTTCGATCAATAATCATTAGCTGGATCTGGAGATCCATAACGACTCCCACTAGTTCCATGTGACGAGGTTTCTTCTCGTCAATGCCTATTGTTATAAGCTTGGGTTTTGGAGAAGATGGGGATGATGGAGATCGCGAAACAGTTAGCAAATAAGCAACACGGGGACATGAGGTTTACCCAGGTTCAGGCCCCCGGAGGGAAAACCCTACTCCTGCTTGTCTTCTCTTGATTACGACGGAACCGAAAGTTACAAGGGTGCGCAGATGCAATCTGGCGTGGAGGTGTGTATGCGGAGGTATGAAGTGCCCTCCTCGTCGTGCCCTCCTTGTCGTGCCCTCCTCGTCGTGCGCTCCTCGTCGTGCCCTCTTAGCCTTTATATGGAGATAGGCAGGTCCTGGACACAGATCGAATCGGTTACAGGTTTTAGGGTTTGCCCCTTTGAATATTCTATCTACTCTAGTCTTGCTCTCCAAGGATCCGAATGTTGGAATTATTCCCTAGAGGCAATAATAAAGATGTTATTATTATAATTCTTGTTCATGATAATGTTTATATTCCATGCTAGAATTGTATTAAGAGGAAACTTTAATACTTGTGTGGTTTGTGAACAACACCGTGTCCCTAGTACGCCTCTATGGACTAGCTCATTGATTAATGATGGTTAAGGTTTTCTAACCATGGACATGAGTTGTCGATTAATAATGAGATCATATCATTGGGAGAATGATATGATGGACAGACCCAAACTAAGCGAAGCAATTAGATCGTGTCATCGTGTTCATCTTTGTGAAGCTTTTCTTATGTCAAATATTGTATTCCTTAGACCATGAGATAATACAACTCCCTGGTATCGGAAGAAAGCTTTGAGGTCATCAAACGTCATCCTATGAGAGGGTGATCATAAAGGTGTCTCTCAGGTGATCGGAAAGTACCTGTTGGGTTGTATGTATCGAGATGGGATTTGTCCGTCCCAAGTCGGAGAGATATACTTCGGGCCCACTCGGTAATCGATATCAACACCGCTTGCAAGCATGTGGTTAAGGAGTTAATCATGAAGTGATATCGGATTACGGAACGAGTAAAGTACTTGCTGTGAACGAGATTGAACTAGGTATGACGGTACCGACGATCAAATATCGGGCAAGTAAAATATCGTGAGACGAAGGGAATATATATATGGGATTTATTGAATCCTGGCATCGTGGTTCATCCGATATGATCATCGATGAATGTGTGGGAGTCAATATGGGTTTCCAGATCCCGCTGTTGATTATTGATAGAATATCATGTCTGCATATTCTCGAACCCGAAGGGTCACACACTTAACGTGTCTCGACGCTAGGATAGATTGGATGATTGGTTTATGAGTTTTTGTTCGGAGTCTCGGATGGGATCCGAGACATCACGAGAGGTTCCGGAGTGGTCCGGAGAATAAGATTCATATAAGGCAGTGCAGTTTTTGGAGTTTGGAATTGTTCCGGGTTAATCGGTATTGTACCGGAAGCTTCTAGAACCTTCCGGAAGGGGACCAACGTGGCCCCACCTTCCGGGAGGGGGCTGTAGGGGTTCGTAGCATGGAAAACAAAAATTTTCTATCGCATACAAACAAACAAGCCAAGATCTATCTACTAGATTGTAGCAACGAGTCGATGGAATAACTCACCCTCGAAGATTCCAAAGCGGTTAACGAGAGCAGATTCTCGTGGGTGATGTAGTCGTACTCTTTCCGATCTCAAGATCGCGTAGACGATCTTTCCAGCGCCACGTTCCAGCAGCGCTCCCGCAGTCGGTCACACGTTCGGTACTCGACGAAGACCTTCCTCTCCCTTGTTCCAGCAGGCAGCGGAGGTTGTAGCACTCTCCTCGCGATTCCGGCAGCACAACGGCGTGGTACCGGAAGTAGAGGGGAGATCCCGCAGGGCTTCGCCTTAAGCCGGTGCGAGTATGGTGGAGCTTATGAGAGAGGCTATTAGTGGTCTAGTAATTAGACACACCAATTAGAGGGCTCTAAACCAATTAGAAGGCTCTAAACCGAATAGCTCTAAACCGGGGTCTAGATCTAGGGTTTAGTTTAGAGGATAGGAAACTTGTGTGTATAGGAGGGGAGCCCTGCCCCTCCTTATATAGGTGGGAGGGCCGGCGCCATGGGGAGGAGTTCCTCCCCAACTCGGCCTAGGGAGGTGCGCCGGCCTAGGGGAGGAACCCTCCTCCAACTCGGCCTCCACCTTTCCTCCTCTTTCTCCACTTTCCGAAACTGGCAGTTTGACCGAAAACTGGCAGTTTGACTTTTCCAATTAGGATTTGAATTAACCCTTTATTTCGGACAGCGAGAACACTTAGTACATGATGCAATCATTCCAACATGCAATGACACATTCATGTACCCCTTCCCCTTCCGGAGTGCCGGACATTCCGGGACCTTCTAGAATGTTCCCGATGAAAACACCGGAACCATTCCCCAACTCCGAAATGGGACTTTCCTTATATGAATCTTATTCTCCGGACTATTCCGGATCACCTCGTGATATCCCGGATCCCTTCCGAGACTCCGAACAACATTCGGTCTCTTTCTCATAATACCATAACTACTCAAACAACGTCGAATCCTTAAGTGTGTCTCCCTACGGTTCGTGAATTATGCGGACATGATCGAGACACTTCTCCGAACAATAACCAATAGAGGAATCTGGAAATTCATATGGCTCCCACATATTTCTACGATTACTTTGCGATCGAATGAACCACTTACATACGATACCAATTTCCCTTTGTCTCACGATATGTTACTTATCCAAGATTATGATCGTCGGTATCTCTGCATACCTAGTTCAACCTCGTTACTGATAAGTACTCTTTTCTCGTTCCCGTGATATGTGATCCCTTGTGACCAAGTCACATGCTTGCAAGCTAATTGGATGACATTTCACCGAGAGGGCCCAGAGAATATCTATCCGTCATGTGGATGGACAAATCCCACTCTTGATCCATGTGTTTCAACCAATACTTTCCGAACACTCAATGCCACTTTTATAGCCACCCTGTTACGGTGTGGTGTTTGATGACATCAAAGCATCCATCCAGTAAAGGTGATATGCATGATCTCATGGTCGAAGGAATTAGGTTACTATGTATCAGAAAGCATATAGCAATTGAACTATTGAAATGACTTGATCTTTATGCTACGCTTATCTATAGGAGTATGTCCATCACATCATTCTCCTAATGATATGATCCTGTTGTTAATAACATCTCTATGTTCATGATCAGGAAACCATGATCATATATTAACCAACAAGCTAGTTTAACAAGAGGCTTTACTAGGGACTCTTATTTTATGTTTACAAATCACACAAGTATTAATGTTTCCTGTTAATACAATTATAGCATGGTATGTAAACATTTATCATAAGTGTGAAGATATGATAATAACCACTTTATTATTGCTTCTTGGGCATATCTCCAACAGTCTCCCACTTGCACTAGAGTCAATAATCTAGTTTCAAACCTTTGTGTATTCAACACCTATGGCTTTACGGTGTTGTATGTATACGATTGCTAGTGGTCAACTGATCTCCGGATCTGACACTTCCAGGTCCGTGTGTAATTGCATGTCTTTGCGTCTCTACGCATCACTCATTCTCTAATGAGATGGCTTTGTATAAATTTGGTCTTTCGGTGTGACCTTTAGCTCTTTGGGGTTAAAACATGTTGATAATATTGTCGCACAATATATCTTCATAGTATTATCCCACTGTGAACTACACCCAGTTTGATAACAAACTACTTGACTCAAATGCCCTCTTTTGCTGCTAAAATAGCAGTCATATACTTAGCCTTTTGTTGTAGTATCTGTCACAATGTCTTAACCTTGGAAATCATCCAAATCCATTATGGAACTCACTTTCCATTATATTGTGCCACCCTTAGTTTAGATTGAGATAAACTTAATTTGTACTTTGTGACAAAGCTAGTATCAATGTAGTACTTTTACAATGAACTAACCATCTATTTGTCACTTCTACAAATAATATACTCTTAGTTCTTTCAAAAGATCATAAGAATATCCTTACTATTGTCCAATGATCATCTTACGAATCATTCTGGTATATGCTCTCAACATTTAGAGCACAGGACATATCTGGATTTGTACATATCACAGTATGATTGATATAAATACTCTTTGTGATTTCATACATCAAGTATCAATCTATACTTGATTATTTGTTTCACTTTACCAAATGTCAATACACTTGAATATATCATCAACATTGAACTCATTCAATCCTTTCTGTGCGACAAGAACCTTCTCTTGTAGTTTCTATATTGAACTCATTCAATATCTTGTCTATGTACTTCTGGCACAACCATATTAGCGTCTATTGATGCCAAATATTTGGGTTTTGCCTAAGTCTTTCATCGGGATGAAATTCTTAATATGTGTTAATAAAAGATACATTATTTCCAATCAACAATATGTCTTCCACATAATGTATTAGAAACATGTCTTAGCGCTCCCACTTAATTTCTTGCAAACGCAAGCATCTTCATTGTCTCTGATGAAATTAAACCCTTTTAACAGTTTCATCATAGTGAAGATTCCAACTCCGCTATGCTCACTCTAACCATTGAAGTTTGCATATGCTTTTAGCATCCTTTGAATTAACAAAACCCTATGGACCGTGTTATGCACATGTCCTAGGTAACGATTCTATTAGAAGAACTTGTTTTGTTTATTCAACTACCATATAACAAATTATATGTAGTGGTTGCTACATTAATCCGTCTAGACTAAATATCACTATGACAGATCAAATCTTGTCATAGTCAACCTTTGAACATTGTTGTGAACTCTTTCTCAACATGTCGACTATTTCATAGATGTAAAACATCCATGTCTATTTCTATATAGATCCAGACACAACTGTAAGGTCTTATACCTTTCTCGAGGGTCCTTCAAGTTCAAAACTTGATTTCTCATGTATGGAACTATCACGGATTTTATGGCTTCAAGCCATTTGACGGAGTCAGGGCCCATCATCGCTTCTTTGCATGTAGTCGGTTCATTATTCTCAAATAATGATTCAACCCTCAAATCTTGGTATTTGATTGTTTACCCGATTTACTTGTTTCAATAGGAACTTAGATCTCCGTGACCACAACCTTTGAGGCACGTGAGCCATGAGCATTGTTGCCGCCTCCGGAACATTTTTTCGGTGCTGCGCAACTCTGCACATACAGCTAAGGTTCTTTTAACCTTATCAAAGTTCTAATGTCCTCCCACTTAACTTTTCACGAAAAATTTCTTCTCAAAGAAACTTGACGTTCTAAGCAACAAACACTTTTGTCTCCGGTGTTTTATGGAGGAATACTTAACAGTAATACAAAGACAGGTTTATCCGACTTTGGTTGCAAACATCTTTCTTATGCATAGCATACCAATGTTTAAGAAAGGACTACTTGGGTTTTATCCCAAACCATAACTTTATATGGTGTCATTTCAACGGATTATGATGAAGCTCTTTTCAGTGGAAAAACGGTAATCTCTAAAGCTTTTAATCTTCAAAATACAATGGCAGTTTTATGAATTATACCTTTGATCTTACCATGTCAAACAAGGTTTAATTACATATCTCGAACGCTCCATACTCTTATGGTGTTTCGGGAAATGCAAATCCATGGAACGATTCCTTAAATCTTAGGTATTATGCTAAACTTGTAACTCAAATATCTTCCTTTATGATCTTTATCATAAACTGTTTATATTCTTGTTACAATGATTTTGCACTTCATCTTGAAAGTTTTTGAACTCTTCAAATATTTCACACTTCATCCTTATTAAGTAAATATTCATATATTCACTCAAATTTTCGGAGAAAGCATATGAAGTTGAAATCCATCGCTCTTGACTACACATAACGGACTTCGTACAACAATATGTACAAGTTCCAATAAGCTAGTCATTCGTTCCCTTTTGGCCTATGAACGAAGTTTTAATTATCTCTAAGAAAGTTTCACAAGCGTCATTTGATCAAAAATCAGAAGACTCCAAAATTCCATCCACATGGAGTTTCTTCATGTTTTCTTTCCAATATAATTTAAACGGCGATGTCACTTCCTAAGTGATCTTTCAATCAATTTGTCTTTCGACATTTTAGCACTAGTTTTATGGATGTGATTTGTCCAACGAGATTTGTGAATCATCCATCTTTTATGGATTACGGCAATTATTTGAACAACCCTTTTGTTCTCATAATACCTGATAAAACAAATCTTTGAAGGCAAGCTTTGATGTTTAACGAGCAACACAATAACCCTTTATTTGTTCTCGATGAACATCATCACATATTCTTTTGCTAGTTACTTAGGCCATTGTAGTTCATGAATTGTGTTGTTTCGTATGACGATTCACACCAACAAATTCAGTATCAAATACTTGAGAACCACATTGTTTAATAAGCAAAGAATATAGCCATAACATGTATATCATCTATATACTTAAGCTGAACAATTCTAGTCTTTTCTTTTCTGCCACATACTTATGAGATTTTCTTTCAGTATTTCCTTTTTAGTTTGAAAGAATCTATCAACATCAATAGTGGAGTCATACATATGACACATAGTCCAAAGCGTGTATAATAAAATACCAATGTCTTTGGACTTGCACTTTGAAGTAGATCACCATCATCAAATGTTTGGCGTGCTTTCAAATTCCTTTCTTTAGTAATCTTTTGGTGTAGTAAACACTTTACCTACATCAAATATTCATCCTTATCATGGAATTATCCATGATTAAGCTGCTTTAGCTTATAATGATGAATTGCGAGTATAATGTTGCTTTCCAAAACCTTTTGGAGGATTAGGACAACTAGTGTCTCCAACCTTTTGCAAATTCTCATCAAATATGAGAACATGACTTTTGCCATATTATACTCTATCATGTTGCAACCAAAACTTCGTTTCAGATATCACAATATCTTCCACACATCATGGTTTCTGAAACAACTCTTTCAGATCCTAGATAACCTTGATATTAAGACAATCCTTTGAATATCAAGAATCATGGAGACAAACACGATACTTATACACTAACACTTGGAATTGTCACTCTTGATTTAATACCAATTATTAAACTTCATGGAGTAACCGGAACTTACTGAAAGTTTGCAATAGGACTTTTAAACTTTAGATTAACACTTCAAAACAATACGATACCAGTTCGTAAAGTAACTAACCAGAAATCTATAGTTCTATCATCTCAATTATAACTAAGCGCAAGGTGGTAAACGGATGCCAATGACTACAACAACTATGCAAATTCACTTTGATTTAGTTTATGATAAATTGAGTTCTAATTAATAATTAAATTAATCTAGGTGAACTCCCACTCAAAACAACATCCCTCACATTGTTTTAGTGATCACACGAACCAAATCCCCCATATCAAAACCGATCATCACGTGAGTTGATATAGCTTCAATGGCGAACAATCGACATGTTCATCATATCTGCTATATGATTCATGCTTTACCTTTCGGCGATCCGTGTTCCTGAGGCCATGTCTGTACATGCTAGGCTCGTCAAGATCAAACCTTAGCTACCGCATAAGCAAATCTGGCTTGCTTACGTTGTATTCACCCGCGGAATCAAAACACCCGATCATCACGTGGTGCTTCGAGCAAGCTTTGGCAACGGTGCATACTAAGGGTGAACACTTAAGAACTTGAAATTGTGTGCTTGAGGGATCATCTTATAATGCTACCGTCGTCTACTAAGCAATACAAGATGCATAAAGGATTAACATCACATGCAATTCATAATATGTGATATGATATGGCCTTTCTTCTTTGTGCTTCTGATCTCCATCTTCAAGCACGAACATGATCTCCATCATCACCGACATTGCATCAAGGTCAATGACGCTTCTCCATGGTTGTCGTCCACCAGCTTCAACTATTACAACTACTTTGAATAGACACGCGGGTCTTAACAGAAATTAAAGACAACCATATGGCTCCTGCCGGTTGCCAACTTACAATAAGGAACATTGCATACATCATATATAATCACAATCATGGCCATATCACATCACTGCACACCCCTGCAAAACAAAGTTAGACGCTTCTACTTTCTTTGCATATTTTACGTGGTTTGGGGCTTTCCATAAGTGTCGTTCTAACCTACGAACAAGAACCACAACATTGATACTAGCATTGTTGATTACCCGTTGTAAATTGGATCTTAACTATGCTAGGAGAAACAGGCACCCGCAAAGCCACTTATGCAATACAAGTTGCATGTTAAGCGTGGAGCAAGTCTCATGAACGATGTCATGTAAGGTTAGCCCGGGCCGCTTCATCCCAACATACCGCAAGATGCAAAGTACACAAGAAGCAATCGACAATAAAAGCATCAACGCCCACAATGACCATTGTGTTCTACTCGTGCAACAGATCTACATATAGACACGGCTCTGATACCACTGTAGGGGTTCGTAGCATGGAAAACAAAAATTTTCTATCGCATACAAACAAACAAGCCAAGATCTATCTACTAGATTGTAGCAACGAGTCGATGGAATAACTCACCCTCGAAGATTCCAAAGCGGTTAACGAGAGCAGATTCTCGTGGGTGATGTAGTCGTACTCTTTCCGATCTCAAGATCGCGTAGACGATCTTTCCAGCGCCACGTTCCAGCAGCGCTCCCGCAGTCGGTCACACGTTCGGTACTCGACGAAGACCTTCCTCTCCCTTGTTCCAGCAGGCAGCGGAGGTTGTAGCACTCTCCTCGCGATTCCGGCAGCACAACGGCGTGGTACCGGAAGTAGAGGGGAGATCCCGCAGGGCTTCGCCTTAAGCCGGTGCGAGTATGGTGGAGCTTATGAGAGAGGCTATTAGTGGTCTAGTAATTAGACACACCAATTAGAGGGCTCTAAACCAATTAGAAGGCTCTAAACCGAATAGCTCTAAACCGGGGTCTAGATCTAGGGTTTAGTTTAGAGGATAGGAAACTTGTGTGTATAGGAGGGGAGCCCTGCCCCTCCTTATATAGGTGGGAGGGCCGGCGCCATGGGGAGGAGTTCCTCCCCAACTCGGCCTAGGGAGGTGCGCCGGCCTAGGGGAGGAACCCTCCTCCAACTCGGCCTCCACCTTTCCTCCTCTTTCTCCACTTTCCGAAACTGGCAGTTTGACCGAAAACTGGCAGTTTGACTTTTCCAATTAGGATTTGAATTAACCCTTTATTTCGGACAGCGAGAACACTTAGTACATGATGCAATCATTCCAACATGCAATGACACATTCATGTACCCCTTCCCCTTCCGGAGTGCCGGACATTCCGGGACCTTCTAGAATGTTCCCGATGAAAACACCGGAACCATTCCCCAACTCCGAAATGGGACTTTCCTTATATGAATCTTATTCTCCGGACTATTCCGGATCACCTCGTGATATCCCGGATCCCTTCCGAGACTCCGAACAACATTCGGTCTCTTTCTCATAATACCATAACTACTCAAACAACGTCGAATCCTTAAGTGTGTCTCCCTACGGTTCGTGAATTATGCGGACATGATCGAGACACTTCTCCGAACAATAACCAATAGAGGAATCTGGAAATTCATATGGCTCCCACATATTTCTACGATTACTTTGCGATCGAATGAACCACTTACATACGATACCAATTTCCCTTTGTCTCACGATATGTTACTTATCCAAGATTATGATCGTCGGTATCTCTGCATACCTAGTTCAACCTCGTTACTGATAAGTACTCTTTTCTCGTTCCCGTGATATGTGATCCCTTGTGACCAAGTCACATGCTTGCAAGCTAATTGGATGACATTTCACCGAGAGGGCCCAGAGAATATCTATCCGTCATGTGGATGGACAAATCCCACTCTTGATCCATGTGTTTCAACCAATACTTTCCGAACACTCAATGCCACTTTTATAGCCACCCTGTTACGGTGTGGTGTTTGATGACATCAAAGCATCCATCCAGTAAAGGTGATATGCATGATCTCATGGTCGAAGGAATTAGGTTACTATGTATCAGAAAGCATATAGCAATTGAACTATTGAAATGACTTGATCTTTATGCTACGCTTATCTATAGGAGTATGTCCATCACATCATTCTCCTAATGATATGATCCTGTTGTTAATAACATCTCTATGTTCATGATCAGGAAACCATGATCATATATTAACCAACAAGCTAGTTTAACAAGAGGCTTTACTAGGGACTCTTATTTTATGTTTACAAATCACACAAGTATTAATGTTTCCTGTTAATACAATTATAGCATGGTATGTAAACATTTATCATAAGTGTGAAGATATGATAATAACCACTTTATTATTGCTTCTTGGGCATATCTCCAACAGGGGCATGGTCCTATGAGGGAGTTCCCTGGCTGCATTGGGCCAGGGGCACAAGGCCCCATAGGGCCCAACCGGCCAGCAAGGGTAAAACCCTAGTTGGAGCTTCTAAAAGGGGGGATTTCCTTGCCCCCCACTCTTCCTCCTTTGGCCGCCGGCCTTGGCTTGGGGGAGGGGCCAGGGCTTCCACCCACCCATCTATATAAAGAGGGCTGGGGGCGCACCCCCCCCACACCTTCCCTCAAGCCCAGTCGCCCTGCTGCCCTCCTCTCTCTCTCCCTCCCGACTGCGTGTAGGCGAAGCCCTGCTGCAGAAACTCTCCACCAATTGCACCGCGCCATCCTGTTGTAGATCCAACCCATCTCTCCACCATACTTGCTGGACCAAGGAAGGAGGAGACGTCGAGGTGCTGCACGTGTGCATCTCACGGAGGCATCGCCACTTGTGGTGCTAGATCGATCGGATCGCGAGGAGGAGAAGCGAGTACGACTACATCACCCACGTTCCGACGAACGTTCCGTTGTGCGAATCTTCAAGGGTATGAAGATCTAATCCAATCTCTCTCGTTGTTTGCATCTCCTAGATTAGATCTTGGCTTTCCTCTGTTCGCATCCGTAGAAAATTTTGATTTACTATGCCGCGAAACCCTTCAGTGGTATCAGAGCTAGATCTATGCGTAGATGTGTTTCACGAGTAGATTGCAACATGGTTGTTGCGAGCGTTGATGTTTTCTGTTGCAAGCCTCTTGTTTGTGTTCTTCTTATGACACGGGATAGTGAGATTGAAGCGGTCCAGGCCAACCTTACGCGACGTCGTTCGCGAGACCGGCTCCGCACTTGACGTGTGGCTTGTTCCACACATGCGGCTGGTGGATGCCAGTTTCTCTCACTATCGTTGTCATGGGATTAACACCGGAGTTTGGAAACCATAATATCACCGTTGTGGCTTTCCGTAGGTAAGAATCGTCCTTAGCATCTACTCCCATAAGCCACGTAAAACATGCAACAACAAAGTAGAGGCGTCTAACTTGTTTTTGCAGGGAGTGTTTTCTGTGATATGGTATGGCCCAAGATGTGATGTGTATAATGTATGCGATGATCATGTTTTGTAATGTTTCACGACTTGCATGTCGATGAGTACACAACCGGCAGGAGCCATATGGTTGTCTTTATGATTGTGTATGACCTGTGTGTCAACTTCTTATACGCCATGTAATAGTTTCACTTTATCGCTAAGTAGTTAGCAATAGTTGTAGTTGCTATTCGTGGTGGAGGCAATCATGGTGGAGTGATGGAGATCATGCTGGAACGCACAAGATGGAGATCATTGCGCGAAGATTGGCTATACCATGTCACATAAAGTTATATGCATGTGATGTTTATCCTTTTATGTATCTTATTATGCTTAGATCGCGACGGTAGCATTATAAGATGATTCCTCACTTAAAGATCAAGATAAAAACTGTGTTCTCCCCATGTATGCACCATTGCGAAAGTTCGTCGTGTCCAAGCATCACGTGATGATCGGGTGCTATAGACTCTACGCTCACATACAACGGGTGCAAGCCAGTTTTTGCACACGCGGAAATACTTGGGTTTGACTTGACGAGCCTAGCATGTACAGACATGGCCTCGGAACACATGAACCGAAAGGTTAAGCATGAGTCATATGAATGATATGATCGACACTTCGTTGTCCACCATTGAAGCCACATCTCTTCTCGTGATGATTGGATTAGGTGTGGTGAATTTGGATCTTGTTCACTAAACAACTTGAGGGATGTTGAATTTAGTGGGAGTTCATCTAGTAATTTGATTAAGTTGAACTAGTTATCATGAACAAAGTCTAATTTGTACTTGCAAATACTGTAGATCAAATGGCTAAGTCCAACTTCAACTACAACGTTTTTGCTTAGATAGAAAAGCTTAGAAACAATGGGTCTAACTTCACCAAATGGTTCTGCATTCTGAGAATCATTCTCGCTGGCGGACATAAGGACTATGTCCTTGAGAAAGCGCTAGGTGACGCCCCTGCTATAGATGCGCCGGCTGATGAGAAAGCTGTTTATCAGTCGCGCAAGGATGATTATGATTTGATTAAGATCTCCATGTTGTATTCTATGGAATCGTATTTTCAAAATCGTTTTGAGGAGTTCGCCGGGCCCTTTGAGATTCTTGAGGAGCTGAAAACTATGTTTCAGACTCAGGACCGTTCTGAGAGATATGAGATCTCTAAGAAATTCTTTAACTACAAGATGGAGGAAGGGAGTTCCGTTAATGAGCACGCCATTAAGATGTCGGGCTACACTCAACGCCTTGAGCAACTGGACTGCAAGATTCCAGAGGAGCTCAAGATTGACAGAGTTCTGCAGTCACTCCCTCCTAGCTACAAAAGTTTTGTAGTTGCTCACAATCAGATTGGTTCCACTGATATGATCACTGAGCTCTTCGCTAAGATGAAAGTAGCGGAGGTGGACATCAAAAAGAATAATCATGTGTTGATGGTCAACAATCCCCCCACCTTCAAGAAAGGTAAGGGTGCAAAGAAGCCCTTCAAGAAAGGCGGCGGCAAGCGCGTTGCCCCTGCTAAGAAGAAGCTCAGGTCTGGTCCTAAGCCGGACACTGAGTGCTTCTACTGCAAGGACAAGGGTCACTGGAAGCGCAACTGTCCGAAGTACTTAGCGGACAAGAAGGCTGGCACCATCAAAGGTATATTTGATATACATGTTATTGATGTTTTCCTTACTAGCCCTCGTTGTAGTGCCTGGGTATGATACCAGTTCAGTTGCTAATATTTGTAACTCGAAACAGGAGCTACGGAATAGACGGAGGCTTGCGAGGGATGAGATGACGATGCGCGTTGGCAACGGATCAAGAGTTGATGTGATGGCCATCGGCACGCTCTCCTTAGTTTTACCTTCGGGATTAGTTTTAAACCTCAATAAATGTTATTATGTGCCTGCGTTGAGCATGAACATTATTTATGGATCTTGTTTATTGCAAGACGGTTATTCATTTAAATCGGAGAATAATGGTTGTTCTATTTATATGAGTAACATCTTTTATGGTCATGCACCTATTGTGAATGGTTTATTTCTTCTAAATCTCGAAAGGGATGAAACACACATCCATAACATTGAGGCTAAGAGATGCAAAGTAGATAGTGATAATACTACTTATTTGTGGCACTGTCGTCTAGGTCATATTGGTGTAAAACGCATGAAGAAACTCCATTCTGATGGACTTTTGGAGTCTCTTGATTTTGAATCATTTGACACATGCGAACCATGCCTCATGGGCAAGATGATCAAAACCCTGTTCTCCGGTATGATGGAGCGAGCAACGGACTTGGTGGAAATCATACATACCGATGTATGCAGACCGATGAGTGTTTCGACGCGTGGTGGATATCGCTATTTTCTCACTTTTACCGATGACTTAAGTAGATATGGGTATATCTATTTAATGAAACATAAATCTGAAACATTTGAAAAGTTCAAAGAATTTCAGAATGAAGTGGAGAACCATCGTAACAAAAAGATTAAGTTTCTACGATCCGATCGTGGAGGTGAATATTTGAGTTATGATTTTCTCACGCATCTTAAAGCAAGCGGAATCGTTTCGCAACTCACGCCACCCGGAACACCACAGCGCAATGGTGTGTCTGAACGCCGGAATCGAACCCTATTAGATATGGTCCGATCGATGATGTCTCTTACTGATTTGCCGTTATCATTTTGGGGTTATGCATTAGAAACTGCTGCATTCACTTTAAATAGGGCACCATCTAAATCCGTTGAGACGACACCGTATGAACTGTGGTTTGGTGCTAAACCTAAGTTGTCGTTTCTTAAAGTTTGGGGATGCGAAGCTTACGTCAAGAAGTTTATGCCGGACAAGCTCGAACCCAAAGCGGAGAAATGCGTCTTCATAGGATACCCTAAGGAAACTATTGGGTATACCTTCTATCACAGAACCGAAGGCAAAGTGTTTGTCACAAAGAACGGTTCCTTTCTTGAGAAGGAGTTTCTCTCGAAAGAAGTGAGTGGGAGGAAAGTAGAGCTAGACGAGGTTGTTGAACCTTCTCTTGAATTGGAGAGTAGCGCAGCACCTGAAATTGTTCCAGTGCCGCCTGCACCAACAATAGAGGAAGCTAATGACAAGGATCATGAAGCTTCAGACGATGCTGCTACTGAACGTCGCAGGTCGACAAGGTCGCGTTCCCCTCCTGAGTGGTACGGCAACCCTGTCTTGACTGTCTTGTTAGTAGAAGACAGTGAACCTACGAACTATGAGGAAGTGATGATGAGCCCAGACTCTGAGAAATGGCTAGAAGCCATGAAATCCGAATTGGGATCCATGAGCGAAAACCAAGTATGGACTTTGGTGGACCCTCCCAGCGACCGAAAGGCCGTTGAGTGCAAATGGATCTTCAAGAAGAAAACGGACGCGGATGGTAATGTGACCGTCTATAAAGCACGGCTTGTCGCGAAAGGTTTTCGACAAGTTCAAGGTGTTGACTACGATGAGACTTTCTCTCCCGTAGCGATGTTTAAGTCCATTCGGATTTTATTAGCAATTGATGCGTTTCATGATTATGAAATATGGCAGATGGATGTCAAGACTGCGTTCCTCAATGGCAACATTGATGAAGAGTTGTATATGATGCAACCCGAAGGTTTTGTCGATCCTAAGGATGCTGATAAAGTATGCAAACTTCAGCGTTCTATTTATGGACTGAAGCAAGCATCTCGGAGTTGGAACCTTCGTTTTGATCAAGTGATCAAGAGCTTTGGATTTGTTCCAAATTGCTACGAAGCTTGTATCTACAAGAAAGTGAGTGGGAGCTCGGTGACATTTCTGGTACTATATGTGGATGACATATTGATTATTGGAAATGACATTAACATGCTTAACGATGTGAAGAGTTATTTGAACAAGTGTTTTTCAATGAAAGACCTAGGTGAAGCTGCTTATATATTGGGTATCAAAATCTATAGAGATAGACAAAGACGCCTGATAGCTTTAAGCCAGAGTACATACCTAGACAAAGTTTTGAAAAGGTTCAGAATGGATAAGGCAAAAAAAGGTTCAGTGCCTATGTTGTCAGGTAAGATATTGAGCAAGGCTCAGTGTCCAGCTACGGTAAATGATAGGGAAGCTATGAGCAAAGTGCCTTATGCCTCGGCCATAGGTTCTATCATGTATGCCATGCTGTGTACAAGACCGGATGTGTCCAATGCTCTTAGTTTGACGAGCAGGTATCAAAGTGATCCAGTAGTGGAACACTGGACAGCCGTGAAGAACATCCTAAAGTACCTAAATAGGACTAAAGAAATGTTCTTAGTCTATGGGGGTGATGAACAGCTTGTCATAAAAGGTTACGTCGACGCTAGTTTTGACACCGACAAGGATGATTCTAAATCTCAGACAGGATACGTGTATATTTTGAATGGAGGAGCTGTGAGCTGGAGAAGCTGCAAGCAAAGCGTGATCGCGGGATCTACAGTAGAAGCGGAATACATGGCTGCTGCAGAAGCGTCAAGTGAAGGAGTTTGGATCAGGAACTTCATCACTGAGCTTGGCGTGGTTCCAAGTGCATTGGACCCACTGGAGATATTGTGTGACAACACTGGCGCCATAGCACTCGCTAAGGAACCAAGATATCATCCAAAGACCAAGCATATCAACCGCAAGTTTCATATAATCCGAGATTATATAGCAGATGGAGATCTGAAGATTAGCAAAGTACATACAGATCTGAATGTTGCAGATCCATTGACTAAACCTCTTCCACGTGTAAAACATGATCAACACCTTAGTGCCATGGGTGTGAGATTGTTGCCAAATGTAAACTAGATTATTGACTCTAGTGCAAGTGGGAGACTGTTGGAATTATGCCCTAGAGGCAATAATAAAGATGTTATTATTATAATTCTTGTTCATGATAATGTTTATATTCCATGCTAGAATTGTATTAAGAGGAAACTTTAATACTTGTGTGGTTTGTGAACAACACCGTGTCCCTAGTACGCCTCTATGGACTAGCTCATTGATTAATGATGGTTAAGGTTTCCTAACCATGGACATGAGTTGTCGATTAATAATGAGATCATATCATTGGGAGAATGATATGATGGACATACCCAAACTAAGCGAAGCAATTAGATCGTGTCATCGTGTTCATCTTTGCGAAGCTTTTCTTATGTAAAATATTGTATTCCTTAGACCATGAGATAATACAACTCCCTGGTATCGGAAGAAAGCTTTGAGGTCATCAAACGTCATCCTATGAGAGGGTGATCATAAAGGTGTCTCTCAGGTGATCGGAAAGTACCTGTTGGGTTGTATGTATCGAGATGGGATTTGTCCCTCCCAAGTCAGAGAGATATACTTCGGGCCCACTCGGTAATCGATATCAACACCGCTTGCAAGCATGTGGTTAAGGAGTTAATCACAAAGTGATATTGGATTACGGAACGAGTAAAGTACTTGCTGTGAACAAGATTGAACTAGGTATGACGGTACCGACGATCAAATCTCGGGCAAGTAAAATATCGTGAGACGAAGGGAATATATATATGGGATTGATTGAATCCTGGCATCGTGGTTCATCCGATATTATCATCGATGAATGTGTGGGAGTCAATATGGGTTTCCAGACCCCGCTGTTGATTATTGATAGAAGATCATGTCTGCATATTCTCGAACCCGAAGGGTCACACACTTAACGTGTCTCGACACTAGGATAGATTGGATGATTGGTTTATGAGTTTTTGCTCGGAGTCTCGGATGGGATCCGAGACATCACGAGAGGTTCCGGAGTGGTCCGGAGAATAAGATTCATATAAGGCAGTGCAGTTTTTGGAGTTCGGAATTGTTCCGGGTTAATCGGTATTGTACCGGAAGCTTCTAGAACCTTCCGGAAGGGGAGCAACGTGGACCTACCTTCGGGAGGGGGCATGGGCCTATGAGGGAGTGCCCTGGCTGCATTGGGCCAGGGGCACAAGGCCCCATAAGGCCCAACCGGCCAGCAAGGGTAAAACCCTAGTTGGAGCTTCTAGAAGGGGGGGGGGGTTTCCTTGCCCCCCACTCTTCCTCCTTTGGCCGCCGGCCTTGGCTTGGGGGAGGGGCTAGGGATGCCGCCCACCCCTCTATATAAAGAGGGCTGGGGGCGCACCACCCCCCCCCACACCTTCCCTCAATCCCAGTCGCCCTGCTGCCCTCCTCTCTCTCTCCCTCCCGACTGCGTGTAGGCGAAGCCCTGCTGCAGAAACTCTCCACCAATTGCACCGCGCCGTCGCGTTGTAGATCCAACCCATCTCTCCACCATACTTGCTGGACCAAGGAAGGAGGAGACGTCGAGGTGCTGCACGTGTGCATCTCACGGAGGCATCGCCACTTGTGGTGCTAGATCGGATCGGATCGCGAGGAGGAGAAGCGAGTACGACTACATCACCCATGTTCCGACGAACGTTCCGCTGTGCGAATCTTCAAGGGTATGAAGATCTAATCCAATCTCTCTCGTTGTTTGCATCTCCTAGATTAGATCTTGGCTTTCCTCTGTTCGCATCCGTAGAAATTTTTGATTTACTATGCCGCGAAACCCTTCACCGAAGACATCCTGGGCTTGGGCCACCCAAAAGTCTTCATGGGCCGTGTATATTCTTGTGAGCCTTCCTTGGGCTGGACCAGGTATGCTAAGGTCGTGTACCCGTGGGGTATAACCATGTTAGTAGATTCGGCTGAGGACTCTTCAATCTTTTGGGTGTAGTTGTTTTCTATTCATCAGAGAATGATTTTAGTGTGTAGCGATTACTGATGCGTGTGCCTGACTCTCCCGATGGATCAGGGCCAGTTAACTATCTTAGGACAAAACAACACGATCTTCTTCAGATTCGAGTCCCTCGACTCGAACCCGAAACAAATGCTGGCGTAATTCAACTCAGGCCATTTGAGGACTTATAGGAGTAGAATTCCAGTAATTTTCAAATGATGTACCCAACGCGTCCGTTAGGATTTTCATCGTGCCTGCGGTCACGGATTTTTACCAGCAGAGCGCAGTCGTGTGCGTTGCCAGACCATTAGATGGTATCTGTAGGTCTTATCTTTGCGTCGCAGACACATCATCCGAAATTTTATCACCGCGGAGGTGTTTCGGGTGGCCAAGGAGAATGCGTCTCTCTTAGCGTTGGCTGGGGCATAGTTGCCGAAAAGTTTTTTTTATGCTGATCCGAAGGATCGTAGTCGAAGAATTCATAGGGTGCGCGGCCAGCGCTCCCTATGGGAGTAGCCCCCGAGTGTCTGTTCGAGTTGTAGACTCGAGCAGAGACTTTAATTCAGTCGTTGTTGACTTTAAGGTCCGTAGGACATAATTTTTTGGATGCTTGAATCCATCCTCCCTATGGGAGTAGCCCCCGAGTCCGTAGTGGAGTCGTAGACTCGACATAGGACTCGAAGAATAGTTTAATGGTGTAGTACCTTAGTCATACCTCGGGTGCGCGGCCAGTGCTCCTAATAGGAGTAGCCCCCGAGTAGTTACTCGAATCATAGATTCGAGTGAGTACTTTTAGCTGTGTAGTCAAAGATTTGTAACCGTTGCTAGTATAACTTTGATGACGTCAGTGCTGATGATTGGTGACCTCAAGCGTCTGCGACACCAGAGATGACGTGACTGGGCGAACGTGGGTCCCACCTTCTAACTTTGAATTGACTGGTCACACGCGACGTGGAGATAATTACGGCGTCGCCTTGGTTTCCATGCGTAGTGGACGGCGTGCGAGCGACGGTTTGCTGTTGTGCTAACACGTGGACGGTTGGATTTTGATGTTGGATCTAGGGCTTCCCGATGAACGGTCATCGTGTATCGTCTTCATCCTTATAATCAGTAGGGGAAATTTTTGTTTGTTTTCACCGCAGCCATTCTCGTTTCACTCCTTCCACTTTCTTGAGCTTTTCTCGCCGCGCACTGGAAGTTCTTCGATACTTCCCATCTTCGTTTCTGCGCTCCTACCGTCATCATCGCCGCACTGCAATGGGGAAATCAAGGAAGGCCTCCACCGCAGTTGGTACCAGCGTTGCTGCCGGCGTCAAGAAGGGTATCGCCGCTACTCGCGTCACCGATGGTGGCTGGCGGCGGTCGGAGACGCGCGAGGGCGATCTTCACAAGCTCTGTGAGCGGGGTCTGATCCTGCAGGACAAGAAGGCCGTCAAGATTCCCGGCGATGAGGTAATTCCCCGTCCACCTGCTGGGTTTCGGGTCATGTTTGTCGATTTTGTCCTTCAGGGCCTTTCTCTCCCAGTCCACGATTTTCTTCGTGGATTGCTTTTCTTCTATGGCATCCAAATCCATCATCTTTTACCAAATTCCGTTCTTCACATCGCCTGCTTCATCACCTTCTGTGAGTGCTGGCTCGGTATCGATCCGCACTTTGGCCTCTTCCGGAAGCTCTATTCCGTGAAGAGGCAATCTGGCTTCGATGGCGTTTATCCCATCGGCGGCTGCATCATTTCCCTTAAATCCAACTTTCTCTTCTTTTCTTTTTCTATGCCCGAGTCCGTCCAATACTGGCGGAGGCGATGGTTTTACATCCGCGACTCCACAGTGGACGGGCAAAATTTTGGCCTTTCTCCTTTCGACCCCTCCCAGAAAATCCAGCCGAAGAGGTCCTAGAAGAACCACATCTTGGATGGTGAGGTGGCGGAGATAGAGGCGCTCTATCGTCGGGTGGAGGACCTTCAGGTGATTCCGGATAAAGAGGTGAACGGTGTGGATATCATCCGCACCTTCCTCCAACGCCGGGTGCAGCCGCTCCAGGCTAGGGCACACCCGATGTTACTTTATTCTGGCCGCCACGATCCGACTAGGGTTTCGACTAGAGAGCTCTCCAAGGGGGACATCGACGGGATCCTTCGGCCGCTGCTGAAGTTTAAAGCTGACGAGGACATTCCGGGTAGCTCGCTGACCCTTCCATTTAGGGCCTCTCGACCGGTGCCGCAGGTGTAGATCTGGGACGTGCGCGTAGCGCTTTTTTCGACTATGTTTTCTTACAGTTTGTTTATTCTAAAAGTTTGTTTTCTTTTGTGCAGGAGTTCAAGGTACCTGGCATGGCACCTCCACTACCCGAACGTTTTTCGGATGCACTGGACAATGAGGTAGTGGACTCCATGTCTGAGCTCCCTTCGGCACGGTCACCGGCTGAAGAAACCTTTGAGTCGAGCGAGGAGCAGACTCGAAAGTGGACGCGGAGCTCGAGCGAATCGTCGGATGCCTCGACTCCGCCGATGCCTAGGAACCCGCCATGCCTTGTGTGTCACAGTGGAGGTGACGATGGCTCTTCTTCTCCTATTCCGGCCATGCCCGTGCGGGCTCTGGCGCTGCAGCCGCCGGCAAAGCGGAAGAAGGAAGAGAAGAAAGGAAGAGAAGAAGGAAGAGAAGAAAGGCCTGTCTTCAACTTGAGCGATATGGACTCGTAAGTATCTTCAGTTTCTTTTTGATCTCTTTCATTTTTGCTTGCTTGTATTTGACTAATGTTTTTTTGTAGCCACTCCTCCGATGGCTCGTTCAGCGATGGCGCTCGGGAGATGCTGGGGGAGTCAAAGGTTGCACCTCCTCCTTCTTAGACGGTGGCCACCTCTGGGGGCGTTGCTCCGAACCCTTCTTCATAGGAGGCTCGGGTGATTGTCTCCCAGAAGACTATAGCCAGACCTTCGGAGTCACCGTCAGATCATGTAAGTTCTTTCGTTCTTGCCGTGGGGGGAGCCCCCGAGCATTTTTCGGATGATCTGCGGATCATGCCTTCTGTTTTGTGCGCTTCTCGGGGGGAGCCCCCGAGCGCTTTTCGTATGATTGATTTGTTGTGCTCGTCTTTTGGGCAGCCCCCAAGCCCTTTTTTTGATGAGTTGCTTCTTCTCACAGCCTTTTGTGCAAGGCGCCACCCAGCTGGTGAGGCAGCACCTGGTGTTGGAGGCCAGCCTCAAGCGGCTTCAGGGTACGTCCGTGAATAGGTCTTCTTTGTCTTCCTCTGCTTCCTTTCCCTTGAATCTAATACGTGTTCTTTTTTTGTAGATGAGAACAATACCGCCCTCCGCGAGCTCGATGCTCTCAAAAAGAGACTCTGGCGAGCGGAGAAAAATGCCGAGGACGCCGTTGGTGCAAAGGAGCGCCTCGAGCGGGAGTTAGCCGACGCAGCTGCGGCCAAGGAGCGCCTGCAGCAAGAGGCTACGGACCGCGAGGAGCAGCTTGCCACCGCCGCGTCTTCGCGTGAGAGGGAGGTAGCCGAAAAGCTGATGGCTGCAACCAAGGCTATTTCGGGTGAGTAGTTTTCGCCTGTATGATTTTTTCCAGTTTCCTTTGTCTCTCTGGCTTTATTTGATGTTTACTTTGCCTCTTCCATTTATCCAGATGCCGCGGGCATTGAGTTTGACCACAGTGCTCTGGAGCACGGAAGTGCTTTGGATGATGCTACTGCGGCGGTCAAAGACGGCTGCAGCACTGTGGTTGGCTCGCTTGCTAAGGCTAAGGAGGTGCTTGGATGCTTCTACAAGGAGCTGGTTCCCAAGGGCGTTGCCCTTGAGGATGTCGGCTTGTTGGCGGATGCATTGTCAGCCGACGCGCCTGCGGCGTACAAGCGCAAGCAGAAGGGCATCGGCGCGTCCATGGGGCTGGCGATGGCCTTGGCGTCTGGAGCGGATCTGGATCTTCATCAGGTCACCTCCCAGATGCCAACTGCTCCCGACGGATCTGAGGTAGCCTTTTCCCTCTATGCTACCCGCTGTAAACGCTACGGGCCGAAGCTGATTGACCTGCTGGCAGAGTACCGGTGAGGCAGCAGGGCGAGGCCAAGAGCAGGCAATCCGGCTCCGAGGCCACTCAGGATGCAGCTGCTTAGGCCTTGTAGTTGTAGGATAGCTTTTTCTTACTTTTGTTGTAAATATGTTATGAACACTCCTTGTGCCAAGCAGTGGCTTTTGTTATATATAATGAATATCCGAGCTATTTGCCCACTTGTGCGTTTGTTTATATCTTTGCTTCTTTCCTCTAGGGGCCTTCGGGTGATGATCCTGTCGATAATTCGCTCGTGCCGCAGCTGCGGCCATCCTTGGATGATGTGTCACAGCTTGTATTTCTTCGTGACCGCGTCCGTAGTCTTGAGAAGGAGTTGCTTGACATCCGAGGTCACGCGGATGTGTGGAAGTCGAAGGCGGAGCGAGGCGCCGCCAGAGAGGAGTATTTGATAGGGGATTTGCAGCGTTTGGCCGAACAGCTTCAGTGTGAGTTTCTTCGAGCTGCTGCTCATTTTTCGGATGCGCTTGTTGGCTTGTCATCTTACTTTGTAGGTGTTGCAGGTGCGAACCTTGTTCCTAAGGAGAAAAAGGAGCGCGTTGATGTTCGGATCAACTGCTTGACGCCGCAAGATATGGAAGCCGGTGGCTTTTTCTAGATGGACCGTGATCGTGCCATGGTACTTGCGACTGTGCAAGATCGTGTTCACCAGGTGTCGCGGGTGCTGCGGGAAGTGAAGATTTCCTTGGCGTCAATTCTGCATGTGATGTTTCCCCTGGATGAGGACCATCGACTCTCTGGGGCTTGGTGGCGAAGTTTCGGGATGTGCATCATATCAGGGAGCTCGTGCGGCATCAGTTGGTTGTGGGGTAAAGGATGCGCTTTCCCTCGTGCGGCTGCATCGCCCTGATGTAGATCTTGCTGCTGTTGCGGTTGGGCCGCCCCTTCGGCCGGATGGTGGCGTGTGGGACATGCGTCCACATTACGCGGCTGTAAGGCAGTATGCCGAACAAGTTGTAGATCTCTTTGAGCATCGTGCGAAGGCGATTCTTCAGAATATGTAGGACCTGTAAAAATATAGATGTGAAACTTGTATGTATTTGACTGGGCGTGATATGCCCCTTGCTGTAAAGGTTGATTGTTTTTAGCACGTGGTGCTTTGTTTGTATGCGTGTCCTTTTCGTTAGCCTGACGTGATCAGCTACTCAGGTGTACACGCATTATCCTCAGTCGACGAAGTCGTGAGGTGAGGGGAGCCCCCGAGTGTGTTGTAACAAGAAGAAAATGCGAAGAATAGATAAATTTTTGGGGCGAGACACTTAGCTTTATTCATATCGTAATGATGAGGTACATTGTTCGGCTGGGTAGCCTTGGCTGAATAGCCTTATTGAAAGTAAAAGGAGGGGGTAGCTAGGGGTAGAAGCGTCGCAGTTGTGCGACGTTCCATGGGTTGCAGTATGCGACTCCAGACTCCACGTGCTTGAGGCGATAGGCGCCACCTGGGATGACTTCGGTGATGACGTAGGGTCCTTCCCAGGGTAACTCGAGCTTCTTCAGTCGCTCTTGCTTGAGTTGTAAGACTAGGTCTCCCTCGACGAAGGAACTTGGGTGCAACCGACATCTATGATAGTTGCGGAGGCTCTGTTGGTAGACCGTTGATCGAGCCACGGCTATGTCGCGTGCCTCGTCGAGTGTGTCGACGGCGTCTTTGAGTGTGGCCCTCGATTTGGCTTCGCTGTAGGCGACGACCCGTGGGGCCTTATGGCGTACTTTTGCAGGCAGCACGACTTCGGCTCCGTGCACCATGAAGAAGGGCGTGTAGCCAGTTGAGCTGTTTGGCGTCATGCGCAGGCTCCAGAGGACAGAGGGTAGCTCTTGTGTCCAGGCTCCTACAAGTCGCTGGAGTGGGCTCATTAGGCGCTTCTTAATGTCGCCGCCGACGAGGCCGTTGGCCTTTTTGACCTGCCCGTTCGTTTGCGGGTGCGCCACGGAGGCGTATGTTATGTTGATTCCGAGGTCTTCGCAGAAGTCCTGGAATTCTTTGGAGATGAAGTTCGACCCGTTATCGGTGATGATGCTGTGCGGCACGCCGAACCTGTAGACTATGGATTCAGAGAATTTCATGGCCGTTTTGCCCTTTTGGTTAGTAACGGGCATGGCCTCGATCCACTTGGTGAATTTGTCGACTGCGACCAGAAGGTAGACGTGGCCTCCTTTCGAAGACTTGGGAAGTTTGCCGATCATGTCGAGGCCCCATTGGGCGAAGGGCCTGACCAAGGGTATGGGCCTGAGCTCCGATCCTGGTGCGTGGGGTTTATCTGCGAACCTCTGGCACCTGTTGCATCTTTGGATGATGTCCTTGCACTACAAGAAATTTGGTGATACATGACCCTCCATATTGGTCACTGAAAGGTCATAGTTTTTAATTTGTGACCTTTTTGTGACCAAATACAGAAGGTCAAAAGCTGAACATCACTAGTTAAACACCACAAGCTTTTTACTGAATTGGTCATAGACGTCTATGACCAATACAGTTGGTCACAGATTCTATGACCAAGTGCATTGGTCACAGACTGTCTGCCCTGTCCATGTCAGATCCTACGTGGCCAATCCTACGTGGCAAATATGTGACCAATTGGAAAGGTCGTTGAACAAATTCAGCCCGGTCTAGTTCGGCCATTTACATGGGCCAAGCCCAATATTTCAGCATATTTATATTATTTGCCATGTCAGTTCTGGACAGATATGTGGACCAAGCCCAACATCTCAGCCTTTTTATTTTTGGGCCTTGGCCTTTGTATTGAACATTTAAATTTTCATTTTGGCCTTTTTATTTTTAGCTGGCCCCACTAGTCAGATGGATCCAATCGTCAGGCACACTAGCTACTAGGTCCCACTAGTCAGTTTCAATTTCAGAGGTATTATTTTTTCACATTCTAACAACAATAGATAATAATATAACCATAACCTAAAGAATACAAAGAAATTCTTTCAATTCAAAAGAGGCAATAACGGACATTTCATACATTAGCAGTACATTAAAATCAGTACACGAGGTATCCATCTACCAAAATATACAAAACATTGAGCTATAATTAGCTACCAAAATCAAACTAGAATCAGTTATAATCATGTTTCAGCTTCTTCTGAAGACTTCCAACAAAGGGATGGCCTTCAGCTTGGACAAATCCTGCACGCATGCATCAGTCATTAGTATAACGCATGCTCTGATGACATCAGTCATCACAAATAGAAATAGAAGAATAAAAAATGCTCTGATGTAACATTGCAGTATAACACATGCTTGTTCATGTCTATAGTTGTAACATATGTTTCTCCACTGACATACATCAAAGATACAAAGCTATAAGTACTCATCGATCATGGAGTAGTACAATGCATGTAAAAATAATAATAATGAATTAGTCTGAACAAGAGTTGCTTGTTCATGATCACTGTGTACAATAACAAGTTCACAACAGACACAGGTTTGTCCATGACTACATACATTAATGATCAAAATCTAGCTAGGGTACCATGACATACATCGAAGATTCGATGCTAGAGACTACTAGCATGGAAGATGGATCAGGGAGTAAGTATGGGGACTTACAGTATACAATAGTCAAGTGTTATCATCCTCACATAGTCCACATTATCCTCCCGCAACCCAATAAAACACCATACAACACATGCAGAGCACGAAAATTGCCCGGAAGCAAATTTCAGGATGATTCAAGCAAATCAATGTACAATGAAAGAGAACATACGAAGCCCAGAAGTTCCAGGATCCTCTTCCCGCTATTCACGGCGGTCACCAGACATGCAAGCAAATCTCAAGTCACAAAACCACCGCAACACTAGGATTGTGAAAGACAAACAAGGAATCTGATCTTGTCACTGATTACTCACCTAGAGAGACGACGACACAGTCCACCGACCTATCGTCCAGAGCAAGAACAAGCAACAGGACTGCCACTGTGGTTCCCTGGAAGCCAAGACCCTTCTAGCTCACCATATTTACCTCTCCACACTGCTCACGAGTAACATGCTTATCACTTCAAAAGATCAAGCATATGAACCAGAAAAGGACAGATGTGAAACTTGATACAGGAAAGTTTAAGATGCACATGAATAGTAGTAACGGTCACAAGGCTAGCTGATAGAAACAACAGTAAGCGACAATAGATTATTTACTCATGATACACAAATATAAACAAGAAAGAAAAGTTGTTGCATGAATTCCAAAACGGCCAGAATGACGGTTGATACAGTTGAACACACAGAATGATTCAATCTCATATGTTCATTGAGCACACGAGAACAAGCTAAGATTACTTAGCATATGAAACTTAACATGGCATATTATATCTATTTGTATTCGGAGGCAAAGCTAAATTGTACATACAAAGAATGTGAATGGAGATTGTACATGAGATGATGAGAATTAGATTGTAACATTGTACGTCAGATTATATCTGATGAACACAGGATAAAAATTAATATGCTGCCACAGAGTATATGTTTTCAGTGTTTCACCTACACTCAGCAAAGCATGTCACCTTCTATGTGTCCCCTCTGTGTGCAAAGAGTACTGTAAAATATAAGCGAGCCAACCACTCGGTATAATGCAAACCTATCTGAAAACAATCTACTACTTCCCTGAATTATACCACTCCAGCATTATATTTTCTATGATTCCCTGAATTATACCACTCCAGCATTATATTCTCTGTGATATTCAAGTGAATTTGTGCCTCAAAGTTTGACAATTATAGAGGTTATCACATACCCAAGAGGACATAGACCAGCATCAACTTTGAGATATATCAGTGAACCTACCATATCGAACAATAACTAGGCAAAATCTACATACGTCTCCACATAGGACATAGCAATGCAAGAGATACCCTAGGATCTGGTTGTGGACGGGATGTTGAGTACCTTCTTAATGAGGCCGAGGAAGACGATGAAGTCCCAGCCCCTGAAGGTCGTGTGGGGGTCTTCGCAGTTGGGGATGCGGGCGAGGTCGCGCTTGACGGTGTCCCAGACCAGCTCGGTGAGAGTGTTGGGCGGGGCCCAAAGCCTCCTCCTGGCTTATACCGAAAACCTCCTCCCTCCGATGAGCTCCCTCCACCCCCCGAAAACCTCCTCCCTCCGGCTGCCGAACACCTCGTCGCGGGCCGGTGCGCCGCCAACCTCTCCATCTGCCGACACCACTACGCGGCGGAACCACCAACTATGGAGGCGAGCAAAGACGGATGGATGGGCGAGGCGTTCTGGCTGCCTCGGCCACGGGTGCGATGCGGGCAAGGCGAGATCGACGGAGCAGCGCACGTCGATGCGCGAATGCACGCTCGGTCCGGCGAACAGGCCCGTCGCGCCGCTATGACTACTTCGAGGAGGCGGGGCTGAAGAGATTGAGGTGTGCGGGGATGCGATGGGAGCAGAAGGCTTGGACTAGCTCCGCGAGCACCGGCGGCGGTGGGGTGAGGTGGGATCTAGATCTGGAGAGACCGAGAGGAGGAGGGGTCTCGCGCGTGATGGAGGAAGAATGCTAGGGTTTGTGGTCGTGGACCGCGTGGATGTTCCGGTGTTCCCTCTTGATCGTGTGATCTTTTACGAAACTACCCCTGCCAATTCTGTGGTGCAAGACTGGGAATTGTAGGCTATTTCGGTTAATTCACGCCCAAACTTTGGGGGGACGGGAGGTGGGAGAAATTTTTGATGTGACTATGGGGCGTTGGATGGAGGCAATCTCAACGGTTGAGATCTGTTTCATTGGGCTGATCCGTGGGTAACACTATTCTCTCTTCCAATTGGTTGACTCTTCTGAAATTGGCATAACTAATTAAAAAAGACTAAAAAATATAAAACCTTCGCGTGGTCTCTTATTATGTGACATAGTTGCGAGGAAAAATACCAAACTTGGTACATTGCAAACATCTTGAAAAAACCTTCACATAAATGACCTATCTTGTTCGAGGTTTCATGCCTTTGAGGCCAAACGACCAATGTTATGGCCAGAATAGCGGCATAGTTTGTTATAATGTGACCATATTGTGCATGCATGTGCATATTGGGATGGCGACCAATGTTGCAGGAGAAAGTTTTCCTTTTCGTCGCACAGAAATACATTTTCCATTTTCCGAGCGCGAAAAACAGGGTCATTTTGTGAAGCGGCCACCAAATGATAGTTTCAAAATGCTACCACCATATTTTTCAAAAATAATAGACCATATTACATGTACAATGTTTCAACCGGGGGCTCTCAAACCTTTCTGTGCACCCCTTGTGAAAAAGACAAATGTCTGCCGAATCGGTAGGAAGCGGGTCCGATTTGAACTACAGGTGCATGATTTGGTGCTCATGATTTTTTGCAAAAATAATTTTTAGCTTCACAATATGTTGTTTTATCAATGATCCAATGAAACTTTAGCGAGGATCATCCCCGAGCTAAGAACCTTCATGCCCGCCGTTTTAACCATAGTTTGAAACGGGCATAAAAAAATAAAAAACGGTCCAAACGAGGTAAATCCTTCGCGTGGTGTCCTATTATGTGACATAGTTTCGAGAAAAAATACCAAACTTGGTATATTGCGAACATCTTGAAAAAACCTTCACATAAATGACCTATCTTGTTCGAGGTTTCATGCCTTTGAGGCCAAACGACCAATATTATGGCCAGAATAGCGGCATAGTTTGTTATAATGTGCCCATATTGTGCATGCATGTGCATATTGGGATGGCGACCAATGTTGCAGGAGAAATTTTTCCTTTTCGTCGCACAGAAATACATTTTCCATTTTCCGAGCGCGAAAAACAGGGTCATTTTGTGAAGCAGCCACGAAATGATAGTTTCAAAATTCTACCACCATATTTTTCAAAAATAATAGACCATATTACATGTACAATGTTTCAACCGGGGGCTCTCAAACCTTTCTGTGCACCCCTTGTGAAAAAGACAAATGTCTGCCGAATCGGTAGGAAGCGGGTCCGATTTGAACTACAGGTGCATGATTTGGTGCTCATGATTTTTTGCAAAAATAATTTTTAGCTTCACAATATGTTGTTTTATCAATGATCCAATGAAACTTTAGCGAGGATCATCCCCGAGCTAAGAACCTTCATGCCCGCCGTTTTAACCATAGTTTGAAACGGGCATAAAAAAATAAAAAACGGTCCAAACGAGGTAAATCCTTCGCGTGGTGTCCTATTATGTGACATAGTTTCGAGAAAAAATACCAAACTTGGTATATTGCGAACATCTTGAAAAAACCTTCACATAAATGACCTATCTTGTTCGAGGTTTCATGCCTTTGAGGCCAAACGACCAATATTATGGCCAGAATAGCGGCATAGTTTGTTATAATGTGCCCATATTGTGCATGCATGTGCATATTGGGATGGCGACCAATGTTGCAGGAGAAATTTTTCCTTTTCGTCGCACAGAAATACATTTTCCATTTTCCGAGCGCGAAAAACAGGGTCATTTTGTGAAGCGGCCACGAAATGATAGTTTCAAAATTCTACCACCATATTTTTCAAAAATAATAGACCATATTACATGTACAATGTTTCAACCGGGGGCTCTCAAACCTTTCTGTGCACCCCTCGTGAAAAAGACAAATGTCTGCCGAATCGGTAGGAAGCGGGTCCGATTTGAACTACATGTGCATGATTTGATGCTCATGATTTTTTGCAAAAATAAGTTTTAGCTTCACAATATGTTATTTTATCATAGATCCAATGAAACTTTAGTGAGGCTCATCCTCGATCTAAGAACCTTCATGCCTGTCGTTTTGACCATAGTTTGAAATGGGCATAAAAAAATAAAAAAAAGGGTCCAAACGAGGTAAATCCTTCGTGTGGTGTCCTATTATGTGACATAGTTGCGAGGAAAAATACCAAACTTGGTACATTGCAAACATCTTGAAAAAACCTTCACATAAATGACCTATCTTGTTCGAGGTTTCATGCCTTTGAGGCCAAACGACCAATGTTATGGCCAGAATAGCGGCATAGTTTGTTATAATGTGCCCATATTGTGCATGCATGTGCATATTGGGATGGCGACCAATGTTGCAGGAGAAAGTTTTCCTTTTCGTCGCACAGAAATACATTTTCCATTTTCCGAGCGCGAAAAACAGGGTCATTTTGTGAAGCGGCCACCAAATGATAGTTTCAAAATGCTACCACCATATTTTTCAAAAATAATAGACCATATTACATGTACAATGTTTCAACCGGGGGCTCTCAAACCTTTCTGTGCACCCCTTGTGAAAAAGACAAATGTCTGCCGAATCGGTAGGAAGCGGGTCCGATTTGAACTACAGGTGCATGATTTGGTGCTCATGATTTTTTGCAAAAATAATTTTTAGCTTCACAATATGTTGTTTTATCAATGATCCAATGAAACTTTAGCGAGGATCATCCCCGAGCTAAGAACCTTCATGCCCGCCGTTTTAACCATAGTTTGAAACGGGCATAAAAAAATAAAAAACGGTCCAAACGAGGTAAATCCTTCGCGTGGTGTCCTATTATGTGACATAGTTTCGAGAAAAAATACCAAACTTGGTATATTGCGAACATCTTGAAAAAACCTTCACATAAATGACCTATCTTGTTCGAGGTTTCATGCCTTTGAGGCCAACCGACCAATGTTATGGCCAGAATAGCGGCATAGTTTGTTATAATGTGCCCATATTGTGCATGCATGTGCATATTAGGATGGCGACCAATGTTGCAGGAGAAAGTTTTCCTTTTCGTCGCACAGAAATACATTTTCCATTTTCCGCGCGTGAAAAACAGGGTCATTTTGTGAAGCGGCCACCAAATGATAGTTTCAAAATTCTACCACCATATTTTTCAAAAATAATAGACCATATTACATGTACAATGTTTCAACCGGGGGCTCTCAAACCTTTTTGTGCACCCCTCGTGAAAAAGACAAATGTCTGCCGAATCGGTAGGAAGCGGGTCCGATTTGAACTACAGGTGCATGATTTGATGCTCATGATTTTTTGCAAAAATAAGTTTTAGCTTCACAATATGTTATTTTATTAGAGATCCAATGAAACTTTAGCGAGGCTCATCCTCGAGCTAAGAAAAAGTTAAAATTCAAACTCTATTGTCAAAACCATGATTCAAAATATCTAGTTACACCTATTAAGGTTTTATATGAAAAATATTTCCTCATATTTGTCCTATAAAGTATAAGTGTTCGATAATATACTAAAAATATTCTCTTAATTTTTCAAGTCCTCTAATTTTTTTTGACTCAATTTGGATTTATGAATAAAAAGATACAAAAGAATTTAGAAGAAATAGCTGCAGGCGCCAGGCCGGGGCAAATCCGCCAGCTAGATTGCCCAGCCCAACTGGTTTCCTGTGAAATCATGGGCACTGGTACTCCACCGTCGACCCAAGGCCAGCCCAGGGAGTAGCCTCAGGTCAGAGTCCGTATTCCGCCTAAAGCCCAAGCCCAAGCCCACCACCGCGACTAGCACTAATAAAACTCGTGAAGTGATGGTGCACAGAAGTTGAACGTGGTGAAGTGGTAGGCATGTAGTAATATGATAAGGAAGGGCACAGGTCTCAGGTTCGAATCCCGCCGCTTCAACCTTTTGCTGCTTTATTTTTTAATAGCCCAGGACCAATGCGGGAGAAACAGTCAAATAGAACCCAAGCATCAACACCCCACACAAAATCGGAGGTGGCTTGGTGGTTAGCCATGCGGGATTCGGGGCAGGAGTGTGAGGTCGTGGGTTCGAGCTCCCAAGCCTCCCATTTTGCTTCTATATTCACTAGTTTTCTTGGTCCACATCTCGGTTAACTGGGTGGTATGACAGGCGGGTCCCCTATCAGATTTCGCTCCTAGTCAGCATGGTGGGACCCTTATGTTGTATGACATGTAGGCAAAACTAACACATGTATATGACACGTAGGCAAAACTGTAGAGGCGACCATTAAAATTGGTCGTAATTGGCCAAATATATGGCTCTGAACGCGTGTTATCCATCTACGACCATTTTATGTTACTAAATTATGACCTTTTGAACCAAATTGGTCGTTATTTTTCAAGGTTTGGTCCCTCCCAAATTCCCTACGACCAATTGGTTTAGAATGGTCAGAGATCTATGACCAAAAAACCCATGGTCATTAAGAAAAGGTCACTAGTGAGCAGATTTCTTGTAGTGTTGGCATCGTTCATGGCCGTTGGCCAGTAAAATCCAGCTCGTAGAGCTTTGGCGACAAGGGCGCGGCTGCCCGCGTGATGGCCGCAGATGCCCTCGTGGATGTCTTGGAGGATGGTCTTGCCGTCATCGATGGTGACGCACTTTTGGAGTACACCCGAAATGTTGCGCTTGTACAGCTCGCCATTGATGATGGTGAAGGCCTTGGACCGGCGAGATATGCGCCGGGCATCTGTCGGGTCATTAGGCAGTTCCCTGTCTATCAGGTATCGGAGGTATGGCCGTGTCCGTGTTTCTTCGACTGCCATGACCTGCATCAGGTTGACCACTGCGACCTCTGTGTCGAGTTTTTCTGGTCCTTCCTATCCTTCGGGTAGCGTAGCCCCCGAGTGTTCTGCCTCTTCGGGTGATCCCTTGGGGAATTTCGTTTTGATGGATGGCACGCAGATCTGTTCGAGGAACACACTTGGTGGCACCCGTACGCATTTGGAGCCGATGTTGGCGAGTCTGTCGGCCTCTTCGTTGCTTTCTCTCCCAACGTGCCAAAGCTCGCAGCCATCAAAGTCTCCTTCGAGTGCGTTGTAGAGTGCGCGGTACGCAATCATGTTGGCAGCGTGCGTGTCGTACTCGTTCATCGTCTGTTGGACGACGAGATTTGAATCACCGTAGATGACTAGGCGCGTTGCGTCGCAGATCTTGTCCATCCTCATGCCGTGGATGAGGGTCTCGTACTTGGCTTCGTTATTGGAAGCTCGAAATTTCATCCGGAGGACGTACTTCATCTTGTCGCCCTACGGGGAAGTTAGTATGACCCCAGCTCCTGCTCTAGCCTCGCGCTTGGAGCCATCAAAGTGCATTGTCCATGACTGCGTCATGTCCGGAGTGTCCGGCAGCTGCAGTTCCATCCAGTGGACTAGGAAATCCAGTAGGACCTGGGACTTGATCACGTTGCGCTTCTTATAGACTATGTCTAGAGGTGATAGCTCGATGCCCCACAGGGCCACGTGTCCTGTGGCCTCCGGGTTTTTCAGGATGCTGTTCAGGGGTGCTTCGTTGACGACCATCACCTGATGCTCCTTGAAGTAGTGGCTCAACCGCCGAGCCGTCATGAACACGCCGTAGGTGAGTTTCTGGTAGTGAGGATACCTCTGCTTTGTCGGCGTCAATACTTTGCTGAGGTAGTAGATTGGGCTTTGTACCCCATGGGTCTTGCCATCTTCGGGTCGTTCGACCACGAGCACGGTGCTTACCACCTGGTGTGTAGCTGCTATGTATAGCAATAGAGGCTCGCGCTCCTTTGGTGTGACCAAGACGGGTGAGGTGGAGAGTAGCCGCTTCAGATCTTCGAATGTGTCGTCCGCTTCGGGCGTCCACTCAAATTTGTCTGCTTTGCGTAGCAGCTGATAGAAAGGCAGGGCCTTTTCGCCCATGCGGCTGATGAACCTGCTCAATGCCGCGATTCGCCCGACGAGCCGCTGGACGCCTTTGAGGTTCCTCGGCTTTTCCATGGACATTATGGCTCGGATTTTCTTCGGGTTCGCCTTGATCCCTCGCTGGGAGATGAAGTAGCCGAGTAGTTGACCAGCGGGACGCGAAAGGCACACTTTTCTGGGTTTATCTTGATCTTGTATCGATCAAGGTTGTCAAACGTCTCACGGAGATCGTCGATCAGTGTTTTGGCGTCCCTTGTTTTGATTACTATGTCGTCGACATAGACTTGTATGTTGCGGCCGATCTGGTTTTTCAGGCAGGCCTGCATGCATCGCTGGTACGTGGCACCTGCGTTCTTCAGCCCGAAGGGCATTGTGTTGTAGCAGAACACTCCGAACAGCGTGATGAACGCCATTTTCTCCTGATCTTCGACCTTTAGTCGAATCTGGTTGTAGCCTGAGTAGGCGTCGAGGAAGGAGAGATTCTCGTATCATGCAGTAGAATCGATGATATGATCGATCCGATGGAGAGGGAAGTGATCCTTCGGGCAGTGCTTGTTCAGCGATGTGAAGTCCACGCACATCCGTAGGATGTCCGTGTCCTTTTTGGAGACCATCACAGTGTTGCCGAGCCACTCGCTTTCCTTGATCTCCCTGATGAAATTGGCGTCGAGTAGTCTGTTGACTTCGACTCCGATGGCTTCAGCCCGCGGCTCGGACAGTCGTCGGATGGACTGTTTGACGGGCTTGGCGTCTGGAAAGACGTTAAGTGCGTGCTCGGCAAATTCCCTGGGAACTCCTGGCATGTCCGCATGACACCAGTCGAAGATTTCCCAGCGCTCACGGAGGAATTCGACGAGCGCGCTTTCCTATGCGGGGCTGAGGTCGTTGGCGATCAACGCTGTCTTGGAGGCGTCCATCGGGTGGACTTGCACCTTCTTTGTGTTGACGGTGGAGTCGAAAGACATGCAGGGTGCGTTTTGCCTTGCGACTGGGGGTGCCCCGTTGTCTGTCACCTCTCGGAGCTTTATGAGCTCCTCCTGCATGCCGAATGACTGGGAGATTCTGTTGAAGTCCCTGTCGCAGTGATTCGATCGGGTGAAGCTCCCATGGACCGTGATGACACCCCTAGGTCCTGACATCTTGAGTAGCAGGTACGCGTAGTGCGGTACTGCCAGGAACCGTGCGAATGCCACGCACCTGAGGATGGCGTGGTATTGTGATGGCCAGTACACCACTTCGAACTCGAGTCGCTCGCACTGAAAGTTATCGGTCTTGCCGAAGAAGAGCCATATCTTTCCTAGGGGGAATATGCCCTTCCCTGGGACGATGCCGTGGAACGTTGTGTCGGATTGTTCCAGGCTGCACAGCGGGATCCACATTGCTGCTAAGGTGCTGGCGAACATCAGATTGATGCCGTTGCCGCCGTCCATGAAGACGCAGCTCATATCGAACCCTCCGATTGATGCCGTTGCCGCCGTCCATGAAGACGCAGCTCATATCGAACCCTCCGATCTGCGCCTCGAGCACCAGGGCAGTATGACCTAGGTGAGGGACCTGGCGGGGGTGATCCGAACTGCTGAACGTGATGCAGGACTCCGAACCGCTGAGGTACTCAGGGATGGCGGGTGGAGCGATCACAACCAGATTGACCTGGCGGGTGATTTTCTTTTGCACCCTGTTTGTTGGGCGCCCTTTTTGGATCATCAGTGATCCTTTTGGCATGGGGTACCCATTTCCGCCATTGCTCTGCGTAGGTGCGATTGGATGATTCGAAGGTCCCACGGGTGGTGGTGGAGGAGCTCCGTGGGCGATGTCACCTGGTGCGGGTGCGTTCCCGTACCCAGGGTTCGGGGCTTGTTGCCTCATTTGGGACATGGTCTCGCTGAGTTTCTGGAACTCGCGGCAGTCCTTGAGCATGTGGATTGCCTTCTTTTTACCATCCCGCTTGTCGATGTAGAAGTGGATGGTGCATGGACCCGACAATTTTCCGTATGCCGAGGGTCCATCGTCGTGGCCGCGGCGTTGCCATTACTATGCTGGGCGTCCTCCATCACGGAAGTTGTTCCCATGGTATCTGCCGCTGCTACGGTTGCCTTCTCTACGGCGGTCGGCGTAGCCAGCCGCGACCATGTCGGGTCCGTCACGATCATCGTAGACGCACAATCTTCTATTGCTATGGCGTTCACGTCGAAGGCCGTAGTCATCTTCCTCCTCCGAGTGTGCTCGGTGGACGAAGTCCTCGTCATCTGCCCACCTGTTGGCGATGTCCATGAGGTGGTCGAGTGTCTTGGGCTTGATGCGCCCAAGTTCTTCCTTGAAGTCCTGGCGTTTGACGCCATCCTTGAAGGCGTCGATCGCTCTCTCCTCAGATATGTGTGCCGCGGAGTTCTTGGTGTTGGACTAGTGTAGTATGTACGAGCGAATGGATTCGCCCGTTTGTTGGGTGCAGGCCTGTAGCTCCTCAATCGAGGCTGGCCTCTTGATGGTGCCCTTGAAGTTTCGGATGAAACTGTACGCTAGTTCCTCCTAGCTTCGGATGGATCCCGAGGATAGGCTGCTGAGCCAGATCCGGGCTGCGCCTGTCAGCTGCAGCTGAAGGCATTGCAGGGCGGTGTTCTTGTTTCCGCAATGTAGCTTGACGGACGACAGGTGGTCGCTGAGCCACGCCTTGGGGTCATGTGTGCCGTCAAACTTTGGAGTGTCCGAAGGAAGCTTGAAGTTCCGCGGCATCCGCGTCTGCCGGACGGATCTGCTGAAGCATCAAGCTCCGCAGATTTCTCCTTCATCGTGGTCCTCCTCAGATTCGTACGAGCAGAGGCGATTGGCGCGTGCTTTGTCGATCTTGCGTTGGGTGAGCTCGCTTCGAGCGTCGTAATCGCGACTGCAATGTCGCGAGCTCTTGTGCCTTCGCGGTAGGTCGTGCTCTTCCTCGTTAGATGAAGGTGTGGGGCTGCGGTTGAACCTGACCGCAGCCTTCTTTTTTTGGATCCACATGAGCTTCTGCGTGGAGCGCAGCTCCAATGAGTCTGAGTCTGGTTATTGCGGATTTGTGCATGGACCTTTTCGGGTCCCCCACCGGAGGTGGATGGGACGCGAGGTATGTGGTGGATGCCATGATCGCAGCCTGCGGCGTCTTCGGGATGACGTTGCCGTCGGCATCCATCTCCATGAAAGACGTGTTGAGGGTCTGGGTCACCTTGCGATGTGCAGTGGGGTCCATGTTCTCCATGCGAGAACGGTTCTTGTTGTCGTGGTTGCCGTGTGAGCTAGAGCCGCCCATGGCGGAGAGTGTAGCTCGCCGCGCACTGGACTCTGAGGCCGCTTGCTTGCACTTGTGAAACACTTCTTGCATCTTCACCTGCTTTTTGTGCTCTTCGACGAGGAGCAGGTGGTACGCCATCAGTAGGTCCCGTGAGGCACCCACAGGAAGGATCTTATTGCCTGCCACGGCTTCGCGTGCTTGAGCCCATCCTTCCTCGCTGAGGTGGATTACCCGATTGGGATCGGTGTCCTCCTCGTTGGGCGGGGGGACTGGTTTCTCCTGTTCTCGCCGTTTCTACCCTGTGGGTTGGGCGGCGGGTTGTGTTCCTGATCTATGTCGCTTTGTATGACTGCGGCGCATTGGTAGCGCTCGAAGATCGGATCGCTGCTGCCGTAGCTTTTGGATCCGGAACCGTAGGTCCCTTCCTCCGATGGTGGATCACACAGATCTGAGTTGCAGCTGCTGCTGTCATAGGACTCATTTGTCGATGGCGATGTGCATAGCATGGGATGCGGAGCCCATGAAGCGGGCCTGATCGATGGCAGGGGCACCCGCTCTGGGAGACGTAGAGTGCCGGTCTGCCCCACCTGGAAGCAGAAGCTCCCGAACAGGATCTCGAGCCCGTCGCCAATGGGCTCGAAGTCCTTCAGAGTGGCTGGCGAGTGGGCGGTGAAGTCGAAAGCGCCGAAGAGGAGATGGCTCTCTGTTGTCGAGGAGTTGTAGATCGCTTTGGTTGGGACCGTCACGATCGCACAATCAGCGCCCCCAGTTCCCACAGACGGCACCAATTGACGAGGTTTCTTCTCGTCAATGCCCATTGTTATGAGCTTGGGTTTTGGAGAAGATGGGGATGCTGGAGATCGCGGAACGGTTAGAAAACAAGCAACACGGGGACATGAGGTTTACCCAGGTTCAGGCCCCCGGAGGGAAAACCCTAGTCCTGTTTGTCTGCTCTTGATTATGGCGGAACCGAAATTTACAAGGGTGCGCAGATGCAATCTGGCATGGAGGTGTGTATGCGGAGGTATGAAGTGCCCTCCTCGTCGTGCCCTCCTAGCCTTTATATAGAGATAAGCAGGTCCCGGACACAGATCGAATCGGTTACAGGTTTTAGGGTTTGCCCCTTTGAATATTCTATCTACTCTAGTCTTGCTCTCTAGGGATCCGAAGACATCCTGGGCTTGGGCCACCCAAAAGTCTTCATGGGCCGTGTATATTCTTGTGGGCCTTCCTTGGGCTGTACCAGGTATGCTAAGGTCATGTACCCGTGGGGTATAACCATGTCACCATGAAAATCAAATGATCATCTGAACCTCTTTCGTTGTAATCAAATTCCTTTTGTCTCACGATATTTTACTTGTCCGAGATCTGATCACTTGTTATCAACCTGTGAGACCCTAGCGCATGGCTCAATAGGATTGATAGGAAACCCATACCAACAAGTTGCAACTTCTTTGTCGGAAGCTCATTCGAAAAAAAACTCTAAGGTTAAGCGTGCTTGGCCTAGAGCAATTCTTGGATGGGTGACTGGCCGGGAAGTGGGTACCGAGTGCGCACGAGTGAGGAAAAAGTGCGCAGAAAAGACTAGTGCTGGTCTGTGGGGTTAGTCTAGAGATCCTATTGAGCTGCCAGAAGTGACAGTCGTCGGTCCGGAGTGACCGAGGGTGTTACAGAGTGGTATCAGAGCTCAGCAGTTACGATACCCCACTGGTCCAGCCTGTAGGATAACCTACCTAACGGACGTTATAGAGTGTCAAAACTAATTGGAAAAATCAGTTGGATAGATCTGATTAGGTCTGCTTTTACTCCTTACCCCTCTGCTATTCTCCTCTTACCTCTGCGTGTTTTGAATCTTGTCTCTTACCTTTTCTTCGAGTCCAGGATTTCTCGTGGTTGGGCTTCCGTCGTACCTTTAGGGTTTTGCTTCCTCCCTTTTATAACGGTGGTGCTACGATCATCAAATCTGCATCTCATCTGTTGTACCCTTCATCCAATCTTTTTGTTCTTAAACTCTTTATCTGTATGTGTACCTTGATGGATATCCGTAACATTGAAAAACATATGAGAAAGACGGGCATTGGTGAAGTTGGAGTATACCTTGAGCATGTGTTGTTCATGCCAATGGAACCATCGCGGAACCCAATCATTATGTATTTTCATACAATTTCTTTTGTATCTTCCGGTGTTTTCCAACGTGATAACATCATCTACATCAGATCCGATGCAGAGCTTGCATCACCCATTTGTTCTGAATACCTCTTGTGAAGATCTTCATTCTAAATTTCGAGAGTTGTGTTGCACGATTTTCCTATTCATATATGGAGTTAATAGTTTGGGTAGGGATGGACTGATCACCCTAACTGACTCTTACTGTTCACTCTTGTACATCGAACTGGTGGATCACTGTAACTTTTCCTCTTTTCGTGGAAGTTAAAGGTGGCCTTATATTTTGGTGCCTTTATCTTCGTCCTTTGTTCTCCGGAGTGTTCTCACGACGAACGTGACCAACAACCCCTTGTTGGTGGTGTCGCTGATTCAAGATGGAGAAAGATTCTTTGTTAGTGGTGTCGCGAAGATCTACACGAAGCGAGAAGATTCAGATCGTCGGCCTTCTTCCTGGTACCATGAGGCGGATCTCGAGGGCGAGATCCATTGTTAGTGGTGTCGAATTGTAGCACCTCGGATAAACCACTACTAGAATATCGTTGTTGTTTGTACTTGTGCATCATCATGACATCATCATGCATACCTTTGCATAAAAACATTTCGCTAAAACCCTATCTTTGTTTTGACATTACTCCTCCTCTTTATTTCAAAATACAAACCTCGGGTCTTCCTAAATATTTTATATGTCTCAAAATAGTTTACAAAAGCCTTCTAAAATAATAATAAAACTTTTAAATTATTTTTAGGAGGCAGCCAGCCAGGCCCAAAAGCCCAGCCGGCCACCACCAAATCCTATCTACCTCAAACCCTAATCCCTAGTCCCAACCCAATACCCAGAACCCTAATTCTACCCCAAACCCTAACCACCTCTCTCACCCCACCCCTCCACCAACCGCCGCCACCCACTCATCTCATCGCACCCAGCGCGCACACACCACCACGATCCCTTGGAACCACCCCCTGTCACGTACACTCCCTGTCCGCGATCCCCACGCCTACGCTCCCTCGCTTCTGGATGCGTCGCCCACCCCGCGTACCCGTCCGCATCGTGCCCGCATGCCACGCTCGCTCCTGGCCCCACCTCTCTCGCTTGCCTGCAATCCCCTCCCCACTTTCCTCACCTTTCCTCTCTTTCTCTCCGTGCGAGACCGCACCTGCCGCGAGCCCCTGCCTCCTATCGTCGCCGCTGGCCTGTGCCTCCTCTTCTCGCCATCTCCGCTGCTGTGAGCGCCGCCTCACGCCCCTTCTCGACTCCTCCCTTACTTCTGGCCTCGCCCCCCCCCCCCGAGATCGGCTGCCCCGCCCGCCTCTCTATAGGCCGCAACCACAAGCCGCCGCTGCGCGCGCCCCCTCACCTCTCTGCGCGACATTGCCCGTCCTCCTCCCCACGGTCGCATGCCCTTCCTCGGCCCCAAACCCACCCACCCGCCGCCGTCCACCGACCCTCCCCGCCGTGCCTCCTTGCATTGGCCGTTTTCCCACTACTAGGAAAACGGCTATAGGTAATCAGCACATCCGTGGCTCACATGGTTGAAGTGCCCCACGGCTAAAACAGGCGTGGCTCACCTGTGGGCAGTGCCCTACTAATAACTAGAACAACCGTGGCGCACATGACTATAGTGCGCCACAGATGTGTGTGGGCCAGGGCCCTGTTGGCCACACGCCAAACATCTGTAGCGCACTATAGTCATGTGCGCCATGGTTGTTAGGGTCATCTGTGGCGCACGTGTGCCTGGTGCGCTACGCCTAAGCGCATGCCCCCCTCTGCTCTGAAACGGCCACAAACTTCTGTGGCGCACTCCGCCTAGTGCGCCATAGGGACTAGGAGCATCTGTGGCGCACTCGGCCAAGTGCGCCGCAGAAGTTTGTACTCCCTGTGGCGCACTAGGGCCGTGTGCGCCACGGATGTGTCGATTCTTTTAGGACAGCACTTTATGTGCACATGTGTGCCCACACATCCACCACCCACACTTCACTTTCCCCTTCTTCTTCCTCCTTAGATCTAGTCGGGATCTTCTCCTTCCCACCTCAATTTCTCCATACATTCACCATTTTTAGCATGTAAAACTTGCTTTGGATGTTACATAAGTAATAGAGGAGGTCTCCGGTCTCTCATCTATCCGTCTCCGGTCGACGCGCGCACCTCTCCTTTCCATCTTTCTCGCGATCGGTCTCTCATCTCGGTAAGTTGTCCATGTAAGGATGTGTTCATGTGTATATGGATGATGCATGTGCTCATATGTATGTAGATGATCGATGCTCATGATGTGTGTATGTGTGGAGAGGATCGATGGTCATATGTGTGTGTATATGGAGAGTATCGATGATGCTCATGCATGTGTGTATGGAGAGGATAATGATATGTTCATGTGTGTATGGATCGGTCTCTCTCTCTCTTGTGTTTGTATGTGAACAAGTTGCCATTTGTTTTGCCAAAATGTTGATTCATTTCCATTTTGGCAAGACTTTGGCATTTCGCAAAGGTCCTAATTTTAGGATAGGTCATGCCGAAATTTTCTATCGACCATTGCATGCATGCATTCATTATGTGGTTCTAATAGACTTCAAAATTGTACCGTGTACATCGTGCAGGCAAAAATGGTCCGCATAATGAGCGAAGGCATTGTGGCTAGATTTTTGAAATGTGCGACGGCCGACATGATACGAAATAACAACACAGATATAAGATGTCCGTGCAGAAGATGCAAACTCAACTGGGTGATCGACCCAGATTCCGGGAATCTGCAGGCGCACCTGCTCCGCCATGGTTTCATGGATGGATACACTCGTTGGATAAGCGATGGCGTAGATGATGGAGACGGTGAAGAAGGTGGCCAACATGACGATGATCATCATCACGGCGAGAACGGGCGAGATGATGAAGAGGCTCCTGGAGATGGTGAAGGTGCGGAAGCAGACCGGGATGATGATGATCTAGATGCCGGAGGAGCAGACGACGATGGAACAACGTCAGGCTGGGTGCGGGACCCTTATGTGAAAGAGCTGCTTCTCAAGCAGACGAGTAACGCCAGGGCTGCCGCTAGAGAGAAAGCCAAGCTTGCGCAACTTGAGAAAGACGCGGTTACTCCATTGTATGAAGGATGCAGGCCCGATGATACCCGGTTGAATGTAACGCTCAAGGCTATGGAGATGAAGGCAAAGCACAAATTGAGCGACGCAAGCTTCGACGATATGATGGCATTCTGGCACGATCGTCTCCCGGAGGGGAACACATGTCCAACTAGTATCGAGGATGCCAAGAAAATCATCTGTCCTCTCGATCTACCGCACGTTAGATATCACGTATGCATCAACGATTGCATCATTTATTGGGGCGAGGACACGGAGAAAACCACATGTCCGGTGTGCGGCATGAGTCGATACAAGAAAGGGAAGAAAGCACCTCGAAAAGTGGTATGGTACTTTCCTATCACCCCTCGTCTGCAGCGCTATTTCGCGGACCCTAAGGAAGCGAAGCTCATGCGATGGCATGCGGAAAGGAAGAAGCCAGGAGATGATGATGACCCCGAAAAGGATGAGCTGCTGACGCACCCTTCAGATGCTAGCCAGTGGAAAGCATTGGACCTCGAATTCCCAGAATTCGGTGGAGATTCGAGGAACATCAGGCTTGGTGCGAGCACCGATGGACTCAATCCGTTCGGTAGCTAGAGCAGCACGCACAGCACTTGGCCCGTGTTTGTATGGATGTACAACCTCCCTCCATGGTTGTGCATGAAGAAGAAGTACATACAAATGAGTATGCTAATTCAAGGGCCGAAACAACCTGGTACCGACATCAATCTGTATCTCGGGCTGTTGAAAGAGGAGCTAGCCACGTTATGGGAATCTGGAGCCAATACTTACGACGCCGTCGCACAAGATTATTTCACTATGAGAGCCGCGTTGGTCACTACGGTGCAAGACTATCCAGGTTGCGGGTATATCTCGGGGCAGGTTATCCAAGGATTCTGTGCATGCGTTAGGTGCATGGATAACACAAGCTATCTCCAACTAGAGAAAGATCCAGGGTCATCGAAAACCGTGTTCATGGCGCACCGGAGGTGGCTCGGCAAGAATGATCCATGGAGAAAACGTGGAGACCTGTTCGATGGCAAATTAGAGACCCGAGGAATCCCAGAGCGTAGGAGCAGCGAAGAAGTGGAAGAGTTGCTGAAAAACTGGAAAGATTTTCCTAAGCCTGGAAAGAAGCGAAAGAGGCAGCAACAAGACAAGCCGCTGATGAAGGTATGGAAAACAAGGTCTGTTTTCTGGGAGTTGCCATACTGGAAGTTTCTCCGCACGCCTCATAGCCTCGACATCATGCATATCACGAAAAACGTGTGCGAGAGTCTGGTCGCCACCATAATCAACATGCCAGATAGAACGAAAGATGGTCCGAAAGCAAGGCACGACCTGATATGCTTGGGTATCCGGAAGGAGCTTCACGGAGGACGCACTACTCCTGATGATCAGGAAGATGACGATGATCATGAGTCGGAGACGACACAAGGTCGTCGGAAGGGTAAAAAGTTCAAGAAGAACGAATATTACTGCCCTCCTTCTTGCTTCACTCTAAGCCAGGATGAGATCAAACAGTTTTTCAAGTGCCTTCTAGGAGTCAAATTTCCTTACGGCTACGCGGGCAAGATAAGCAGATACCTAGAAGAGGCGAAGCAGAGGTTCAGTGGCATGAAGTCTCACGACTGTGCCGTGCTAATGACGCAGGTACTTCCGGTCGCACTAAGAGGGATAATGGACGAGCACGTCCGTGAAACGTTATTTGGCCTATGCAAGTTTTTCGACGTCATCTCTAGGAAGTCGATTGGCTTGAGTCAGCTCGGAAGGCTACAGGAGGAGATCGTGGTGATACTATGTGAGCTTGAGGTCTACTTCCCACCCGCATTCTTCGACATTATGGTGCATCTGCTGGTCCATGTCGTGGAGGACATCGTACAACTCGGGCCGATGTTCCTCCGCAGCATGATGGCGTTCGAAAGGATGAACGGACACATCAAAGGATACGTTCGCAACAGGTCCCGTCCAGATGGAAGCATAGCCAAGGGCTTTCTGGCCGAAGAGTGCATCTCTTTCTGCACGAATTATCTAGACATCGAGAACCCTGTCGGTCTTCCCGTCAACAGACACCTTGGCAAGCTCGACGGATCTGGTCACCGAGAGGGTCGTCGCATACTGCATGCAGACTTCAATTTTCGATGCGCAGACTTTGATCGAGCAAACCTCGTCGCGCTACAGCATTTAGAACTGGTCGATCCTTGGGTACAGAAGCACAAAAGGTTAATCGAGAAGAAGTACAGTGACCGGGGCATACAGAGGACGCAGGGAGAAATAATCAAAGAGCACAACTCAGATTTCACGTGTTGGTTTAGGCAGACGCTCCTTGATAATCCCCCGCGCTCGCATTCTTCTGACACGGAAAATATCATATTCACCTTGTCGCAAGGACCGATGCAAAACCTGGTGACCTATCAGGCGTATGATATCAACGGCTACACATTCTACACGGAGGAAAAGGACAACAAGTGTGATTATCAGAACTCAGGCGTAACGTCGGAATTCTACACCGATGACAACGTGAAGGAAAGATTCTACGGAAGAATCGAGGAGATCTGGGAGCTCGACTACTGTGGAGAAAAGGTGCCGATGTTCCATGTCAGATGGGCAAAGAGCGTCGAAAGAGAAGACCGGTATTTCACAACCATGGTTATACCCGAAGCAGCCAAATCCAAGGCCGCCGGTGCAAACGTGGCCGCGAAAAATGAACCGTGGGTACTGGCTACCAAAGTGGACCAATGTTTTTTCATTATCGACCCGACAAATCCTAGCCGTGTTGTCGTGAGGAGAGGAAAAAGAAACATCATCGGAATGGATGGCGTCGCCAACGAGCAAGACTTCGACCAGTACGGCGATCCAAAGATTGAAGATGACGACGACTACGATGCAGCAACATACATCACAAGAAGAAAAAGGACAACCCTACCCAAAAAAGGTAGCCCGTTCGAAAGAAGAAACATTAAAGTGCCGGGGCTAAATTATTCAACCGCGACAAAGAAGGGAAAAAAGATTGTAAAACGCTAGCTCAAAAAATATTGTAAAACGCGTGGTCGAAAAAGATTGTAATATTCATGGACAAAGTATTATGAAATTTAGTTATACTTTGAATCATATTTGTAACACTTTTATGACATATATTATCACTTTTGGGCATTTTTGGAATATTTAAAAGTATTTTAAAAACAAAACAAAATTTGTATGGCATGTATCACCACTTTTGGAACATTTTAAAGTATTTTTTGGAACATTTTAAAGTATTTTTAAAGTAAAAATAAAAAAGTGGAGCACCAGGATTCGAACCTGGGTGCTCATCGTTTAGAATAGAGCTAAGGGCAGAACCAGTGGGGTAAGACAGTACTAGTGTTAACTAGTGGGACGGCCGCCCTCTTATCTGATAGTCCAACCCACACACGCGTAGCGCACCCTAGCCAAGTGCGCTACGGATAACCGTAGCGCACTTGGTCAGGGTGCGCTACGCGTGTGTGGGTTGGACTAGTCAACTGCGCGCGTGAGCCAGCCCTCCCATCGTCGTCCTCAGACACATCGTCCCCATCCCGGCCCATCCCCATCCCCGCATCGAGGCGCCGCCGCCGCCGCATCCCAAGAGGAGGAGGCCGCCACGCCAGGAGGAGGAGGCCTCCACGCTAGGAGGAGGAGGAGGCCGCCTTGCCCGCGCGCTCGTTCCGTGGAGGAGGAGGTCGGTGGCGGCGAGGTTCCTGCAGAGTCGGCTCCGCTCCTCCGACGGCAAGGCGCTCTGCCGCTCCCTCCCCCTCGTTACCTCGTCCGCCAGCCCTCGTCGTCGTCATCTCCCCCTCTCTCCTCGAGCAATCTCAGAGGTGAGATCTGCCCCTCCCCTCTATCCTTCTCCCCCTCTCTCTCCTCAGAGGTGAGCTCAGTAGATTATCCACTTGTTGACTACTAGCAAGTTGCACCTGATTTTCACAAGAGCTGGGAGCAGTGCTTGCTATATTTAATGACTGAATCATAGTCACCTTTTCAGAAATGTTCTGCTGCAATTCATTTTCTTCCTGAATCCATTGCATTTGGTTAGGGTTAGGCTATTGTACTTTGGTGTTTGCAGAATGTTAGACAAAAATGTGCTAGTGCTTGCAGAATGTTAGACAAAAATGTAGTTTGGTGCTTGCAGGCTGCCTCGAGAAAGCATCTGTAATTATTGACAAAGATGGCATGTATATCTTTCTATATACATACTACTAGTGACCTGATGAGCGATGCTAGTTAAGTGAAGATGGCATGTATATCTTTGTATGTGTAAGACAGAGAAACCAAATGGACCGTTGATGTGCCAATTTGGTCATTTTTTTGCGAGTAATTTGGTCATTTAGTCCATGCACAATGCAAATGCTTAGCAAAACACAATGCAATGCTGAATTGATGCCACCTCTTTTAATCTCTGTTGCACTGCTTGCTCTTCTGAACATATAGTATGTGGATTTAGTACTGTTGTGCTTGCAGTTTGCATATATACTATATGTCCACCCTATAAATCCACATACTGTTCAGCATACTATAGATCAATCACTCATAGGGTGGCATCAATTCAGCATTCAGAATCTATAGGGTTGATTCAGTATATATGTCACATACTGATTAATGCCACATATAGTATGTTGATCTATAGGGTTCAGAATCTATAGAATGATTTGATCCTTTTGTTAGGTTTGTTACTATGATAGTTCATCAGTAAAAAATATTCACATTATTGTACTTATTTGCATATGGAAGGACTAAAAGCATGTGATGGTCTTGGGCCTCTTAGTGCTCAAGAGTTCATGATCATCGGTTTAGAAGCATATGGTTTAGAAGCCTCTTAGTGCTCAAGACTAAAAGCATATGGTTTAGAAGCCCTGAGATACTGTAACAGTCCCATTTTTCCTTAGCCTAGCTTGGAATATCTAGGTTTAGTATTGCCCCTATGTCATAACTTGAGATAGTTGTTGAGTAAGTGACAGATGTAAAATATTTTGCGGCTAATATTATCTGTACTTGGAAGTATTGTTCGTTTTGGGCCCCTACTCTCACCTTCATGAATCTGGAATCATAATAGAGGTATCATGGATAGCAGCGGGTTGTTCAGTGATCACTAATTTAATCTGTACTTGCAAGTATTACTTGCTTGTTTAAGGTGCTGCTCTCGGCTTCACAAATCTGGATTGTTAATAGATTGTTCAGTGATCATTCTTGTGGTTACCATTTATGCTTGATGTACTGTTTGTGTGTTGGCCATTTATTCTAGTTGTGCTCCATTTTTGCATGAAACAGATTTATTGTGTGCTGGTTGTGCAGTTGTGCTGGCTATAGGTTGCTCTGGCTACTACTATCTGTGGTTGTGCTGGCCTTATATCCATCCTAGTGTTGCTCTGGCTACTACTATCTATGGTGCTACTCATGTGCTTCTACTACTATCTGTGCTTGGACAACAGCACCTTGAAATTGTGCTTGTGCTTGTATATGAAGCACTTTATTATGTGTGTATGCAGGTTCTTGTATGAAATGAGTCCCGATTTTTGCCGGAATGTTGATTAACTTCCGTTTTGGCAGAAATCGGGCACTCCTAGTTTAAGAAAATTAGCAAAGGTCATGCCGGATTTTTCCGTGCATTTAACCAATTATTTGTTTTTTATTAGTGCAAAGATGTGTGACAACGACGAGGCTGGATGTTCTAAGCGCATCAGCGCTAAAGGAGAACTCAGACCTCCGAATAAACAATTGACATTCTGGGAGGCGGCCCAGCGTCTAGAAGACGATGAAGAATACCATCCTTCGGAGAGCGAGGATGATGAGATGGAAGACGCGGAGGAAGAAGCCGAAGGAACGGCGGACGATGAAACCACTGATGGCGGCGAGGGCACATGGAGTGGTAGCAACCCTCCTAAGAAGAAGAAGAAGCCGAAGGACCGGCGCCCGAACACGGTCGGCACGGTCAGGGAGGAAATTACCGAAGTGAGCCCATCAGGGGTTCCTTTGGAGCCCGCCCTTGTCGTCAAAGGGTACGGTGGGCAAGTGGCAGCGATCACCCGGACAACCATCTCGATCAACACCGAGAATCTCCGGCATAAAGATAATGGACACTTGCGCACACTCCTCTTCGAGAAGCTGCACGCAAGATACAAGTTCCCCGCTAAGTATCAGAACACAAATTATCATGGGAACGAAGTAAACAAATCCGCCCTCACAAAGATGAGCACCGCCCTGGCCAGCTGGAGAACCCGGATAAAGAAGAAGATCTATAAAGAAGGCAAAAGTCTCGAGGAGATCCAGAAGATTGACCCGCAGATCACCGAAGATCAGTTCCGGGAGTTCAAGGAGAGGTGTGAATCCGAAAGAGCCCTGGCCAATAGTAATCGGGGAAAGGTGCTGCAGGCGATGAATATAGGTCATCACCATCTCGGATCTGGTGGATACAGAACCGCGGAGGCCAAATGGAATAAGGAGGACGAAGAGTATAGATCCAAGGGGATAGAAAACCCCTTTGCTAAATTCAAACCCGGGCAGGTTCGAAACTTCATCAGGGCCCGTTACCATGTGGACCCAAAAACCAAACAACTCACCGCGGATCCTGCGGTGAAGGAATTCGAGGAAATTGTGGTAAGTATAATCTAATTACCGCGGATCAACACGATTGCAATCTAATCGATGATCTAAATGATTCACTGTTACTTCTTCTGCAGGAGGAGGAAATTGTTGCTAGTCATGTATCCCAGGGTTCCTCATCCCAGGGGTCGACAGCGGCCACCCGGTGGGATAACCCTTTTAACAGGGCGATGAACCGGGCCAAGAAAATAGAGCCCGTTACGAAGAAGCCGTCGTCGGCTGGCCGTCTGGCCGGCCTCGGGGGTAAGAATTGGGTGGATCATTTTGGTCCACCGCCGAGGACGCATGTGGCGCCGTCGGGAAGGAGCGAGGAGGAAAAAGAGAGGTTCAAGAACTTAAGGCACAAGTGGCGCGGATCCCGCAGATCGTCCAAGACAACCTGGCAATCACCCTTACGTCCTTCCTGCCTACCTTGGTGGAGTCAATAGCGAACTGGAGTGCGGGTGGTCGAGTAGGGCCGTGCCCGATTCCAAGCATGGTCAGCAGCCACTCGAACAACACGGCACCGACGAATCAGGCGAACTACGTGTTCGTGACTCCGCCCGCTAGCACCGCGGCGCCGCAAGTGTTGGTGACTCCCCCTGCCATCACCGCGGCGCCGGAGTACATGTTGGTGCCCCCCTGCCATCGTCGCGGCGGCACCGGAGCTCCAAGCACCCGTCGGTAGGGAGAATACACCGGCGGCCAGCACCGCGCCATCAAGCAGCCCTTCCGTCTCTTGCACGCCCGTCACCGTATGCGGTGCGTCGACATTAGCCGATCTCGACGCCATCACGGTAAACAAATTGCTTTAATTACCGCCTTTCATGCCATCTATATATTACTCTTGTGGCATCTCGCTCTGACGACGCCATACATGTTTTCTGCAGACGGATGTTCCTTGCACTCTCTTATGCTACGTGAACAACGAGCTGAGGGATGTTGCCAAGGGTACCATCGTTCAACCCTTGCAGCGCACGTTCCACTCAAAACCGATGCCAGATAGCGTGCACAGGGTTAAAATTAGTCGGGTGCTAAGGGGCTGCGACGACCTGGAACCTCCCATTCAACCCCCAGGAGCGGATGAAGAAGAGTCGTCTGTCCTCAGAAGTTGCTTCGGCTTGTTCTTGCTATGGCCAAAGAGCATGATCCATTTGGGGACGGCGGGGGCCATCACGCCACAGACAACATCACCGCCTGTCGTGCCAGCGACAAGCGGTGGCAAGGCCCCCTTACCGCCCTCGCCGTCACCTCCACGCGGTGGGTCGGATGATCATGTTGATGATATGCACATGGCGCAGGATCCGGACGAGGATGACGAAGACTGGAATGATCACTTCTTCAGCACTCAGTTTGGCAACGAAGAAGACCTAGCTGGTGGCCCCACAGAGAAAGCCACTATCACCAAGCGTCTGTTTGGTTCTCAGGAGACGCCTCCAGCTTGCGCCTTTACAGAGCCAGCTGATACAACCAACCGGCCCTTTATTCTAAGCCCTGACACACTACATAGGGCGGCCGGTGCTCAGATTGCGGTGCCTGCCCGCTCTCCAAAAGGAAAAAAGGGCAGGAAAAGAAAATCTAGCAGCTCGAGCCAGCCGGTGGCGTCAACAACTGCGAATCCGATCAGGTTTCGGGACGGGCCACCAAGACCTGAGGGTATTATGTGGAGGATTCATGTGGCGGGTGAGCCCATGCTACCTAAGAATTTGCGGAAGCTCGCCAGTTCGGAACTGCAGAGTGTGCATGACGGCGTGCTGACGATAGAGAGACGCCTTCTATCGGAGAAAGATCCCTCGCACCCGGTATTCGTGGTTAAGGTGCCACCAGGCTTGGGCTTCGTCGACACTGCCCCCGCGGATCTGTTCTTCCTGCGGTTCGAGGACATCTTCAATATGTTCCACCTATACCCGCTGCACTATACCATGGTCCGTCTCTTTTCTCTCAGCCTGGCCACGCATATCATTAGAGAGAACACACCGGGCATCGCTATAGTGGACCCCTACTACATGCGTGACGGCTGCTTGGGTTCCCCCTCCGAACGACGTATCGTGGCCTCGTACCTAAAAAGAATCCTCGTGGCGAACAAGACAAAGGAATACATTCTCGTGCCTTACTTTCCCGAGTAAGTCGTTATTCAGTCGCCACCGTCGATTGGCTTTATTAGATCATCATCATTCTTTTTTCAACACATTCCATTTGAATTTTTTGCGCAGAGATGAACACTGCACGCTCATCTCCTTATCGCCGAAGCATTCCCACGCCACGTATTTCGACTCGGGGAGTCTAGAAAAGAAGAAAAACTACGACAAGATCAAGGAAGTTCTGGATGATGCTCTCACTGGCTTTGCCTCGACGGAAGGCACCAGCTTCGTGCGTAAGAAGGTCAAGTTCGGCAGGCACGTCTTCAACCACGTAACAGAGTTCCCCTGCATGAAGCAGCCGGAAAACAGTAAGAAGGAAGCCTACTACGCACTCCATCACATGAGGGCGTTCCTACTTGACCAGCAGAATTCTACGCTGCCAGATCATCTCAAACAGTGGGCCGAAGCAAAGGCCAAGATCAATGATTCAGATATTAGACAAGAGATGTATCGCATCCAGCAGCAGTTTGGGGCAATCATCTTTCGTGATGTCATGACTTCGGGGGGGATCTTCTACGGAGGAAATATCCCGAATAACCGTGACATAGAAGATCGCCTAGAGATGCAGGGTGACTATAGGAAGTTCATGACGAGACAGGGCGTCCTCCCGTTCCCTAAGCCGAGCCAGAAGGCTTGATGTTGGCCTAGTTGTAGTTGCAAACTATAGATGACCTTTGTGTGTGTGTGTGGACGACAAGTGTACTTATCTTATTAGGTTTATGAATCACCGCTTACTTATTTTGCTTATTATTATTATATATCAATCAATGCTTGGTTTTTTTGCTTACTCTTTGGTTTTTTTGCTTACTCTTTGGTTCTCGGACGACAAGTGTGAGTTATTTTTGTCTTTTTCGAGAATATGCCGATGATTGAAATGTCGTGGCACAATATATATGTGAATGTGCTATGACGGGATTGTTAGCCTTGTGATATGCACAAGTCCAGGAATTGTGCATCCTACTTGGCTAACAGTCCCGTCATAAGCATATTCCTGTGTCCAACAACCTAGTTATATATGAGGCATGCTTTTCGAGTTATTTTTGTCTTTTTCGAGAATATGCCGATGATTGAAATGTTGTGGCACAATATATATGTGAATGTGCTATGATGGGATTGTTAGCCTTGTGATATGCACAAGTCCAGGAATTGTGCATCCTACTTGGCTAACAGTCCCGTCATAAGCATATTCCTGTGTCCAACAACCTAGTTATATATGAGGCATGCTTTTCAAGTTATTTTTGTCTTTTTCGAGAATATGCCGATGATTGAAATGTCGTGGCACAATATATATGTGAATGTGCTATGACGGGATTGTTAGCCTTGTGATATGCACAAGTCCAGGAATTGTGCATCCTACTTGGCTAACAGTCCCGTCATAAGCATATTCCTGTGTCCAACAACCTAGTTATATATGAGGCATGCTTTTCGAGTTATTTTTGTCTTTTTCGAGAATATGCCGATGATTGAAATGTCGTGGCACAATATATATGTGAATGTGCTATGACGGGATTGTTAGCCTTGTCATATGCACAAGTCCAGGAATTGTGCATCCGACTTGGCTAACAGTCCCGTCATAAGCATATTCCTGTGTCCAACAACCTAGTTATATATGAGGCATGCTTTTTGAGTTTGCTCTTTTTGATTTAAGAGTACTTTCTATAAGTGTATCTTCATATGCGACTTTAATTATACATGTTTTTTCAATCACCGGTTAGTTATTATTGTCAACTTGTAGATGACGTGGTACGTCGTGTACAAGGGACGGGTTCCCGGAGTCTACGATGATTGGGAAGACTGCCGGAGACAGGTGCACCGTTTCAGCGGCAATAGCTACAAAGGGTACAACACTATGGCGGAGGCGGAAGCTAGATACACGCGCTATCTAGCGGTAGTTAAGACAAGGAACCGGATGAAGACCTACACCTTCGTCGCGGCGGTGATCGTGCTTATCTTCTTTGGTTATTTATCCCGCGTTTGTGTCTAGCTAGCTAGTTTAGATGTCTAGGCGAGCTTCCGAGCTCTAACTTGTTCGATCGACACATGTATTCGCATGTCACCAACTACTACTTTGTAACATGATCAAAACAATGTAACTTGGACTATGTATTCATGTATGAGACTTATCTATATGTATTTGTTTCAATCTTGTTTTTCATATTGAGTATTTATATATATAATTGTATATCTTGTATCTGTGTGTGTATATCTGCTGTAATATTGTATATAATCTGTATTGCATATAATCTGGCTTGGAAATTAAAAAAAAAACAAAAAATACATCTGTGGCGCACATGGTCTACCTTCTGTGGCGCACTACACCTAAAGCGCACCATGGATGTTTAGTGGCGCACTAGGTAGTGCGCCATAGAAGATCCAAGGGGTAGCGCACCACGCCAAACTTCTGTGGCGCACTAGGAGGTGCGCTACGCCTATCTCTACACAACTGTGGCGCACTAGGCAGTGCGCCACGGCTGAGAGATAGCCGTAGCGCAAGGCCCGTGGCGCACTACAGGTGCGCCACAGATGATGGTTTCAGGTGCGCCACTAAAGGCCGTTTTCCTAGTAGTGTCCGTCCGTGTCTCCTCGGGCTCCGTCGACCTCCTAAGTCCGCCCGGCCTCTCCGAGACACCGCCGGGCTTCCTCCTTCCCGCGACCATGCCTGCCAGCGTCGCCGCGAACCACTGCCCCGACTTCGACCTTCCCGAGCTCCTCTGCCGCTACTGAGTCCCTCCTCGCCGCTCCATCTTGGCTCCATGTTTTCTATATTGGCCATATGCTGTGGTGGTTTACGATGATGTGATTGTGGCGCCGTGTGTTTGTAACGGGAGGCTCCCCGTGTACCTGGTGATGCCGACAGGGGTCCTGCGGTGGTGTTGATGGTACTTCAAGATGGTAACGATGCCTAGAACCCTCCCGGTGAACAAGAGCTGCGAGCCGGACAAGTACCCCGAGAAGCCACCCAAACATTCGATGCTAAGTCCAAGTTCACCATCGACAATCGAAGCCTCGAAACCCCGAGCTCTCCTTCACGGTACCCGAAGACTGATCCGGAACGCCAAGGTCTTCTTCATGGATGCGGGTCTGAAGACCGATCCCGGCGAGACCGAACCGACCCATTTCGAACCCCCAAGATCGTCGATTCCTTCATGCATGACCCTCTTTCCGAGACCTTATTTTTATAAATGAAATATATATCTTATTGCATATGAATTGAGCAACCTTGCATACATATTGTGGGGTTGGGTATGTTGTCTACTTACCTAATAATTAAATATGGAGACCATATGCAGGCTAATCTAGTTTTATATTGTCTCCATTTAAATTTGTGTAGCGAACAGATGCTATATTTTGCTTTGTTAAGACAACATTTAAATTGTGGGTATCTAAACAACATGAACCGTCTAATTAATTGTCGGGACCCTAGTTTCGCTTAATCTGACCTAATTGCATCGCACCTTTGCCATGTCATGCATCATACAAGCATCATGCTGATCTTCTGCCGTAATATTAAATAGTGCATCCGGTGTTTCTCCTAGTGCTTTGCTTCTTCACGGATTAGGCCAATGAATTTATGCGAGTGTCGACCCGATCTTTGGATGAACCTTCGACAATGTTTTCAGGCGAGCATTCTCCCACTTTCTACCTATCTTACTTTTCTAGTCTTTATTTCCTCCTGTTGATCTATTGTTATCTGTGTTTCGACGCTATAGATCCCGTACCCCTTTATACTTCCCTGCAGCCTCTATATTGCCATGGACACCTCCTATTACCTGTTGTTTGGTAGATAGTCGGTCTTGCGAGTCATAGTTGCTTGTGCAGGTGTTGTTTCGCTCTATCGATGTTCCACCGTTGTTGGAGAAATGCCTCATGCTTAATGGTGGAGATGATTATGGCTCTAATTACTGTTTAATATCTAAAATTGAAAGTAGGTAAATAATAAAGAGGCACCGGTGGTTAATAGACAATATTTGGTTTTTAACCACCCACTTGTGTCCCGTAGGACCCCGAGTTCTTGACACCTGTTCCGAGATCGAGCACGCTAACCACAGGTGGGGTGTGTGGGCACCCCCATCGATTTAGTACATGATTTCAATGTACTGTACTGGGGGCCACAACCTAGTTTGGAGCTTTATTACTATCCTGTACTTATGCCATGTTTTACTGCTTTATTTACGATTGCGCGTAGAGTGCCTGTACTGTTTAGGAACCCCGTGCCACGTTTTCGATGTATCGACAAGCCCAGTCACACTTTCGGGTTCCCAGTCGTTTACAGCCGTCGCCACACACCCTGGGTCCGTATCGGAGACGACCGACTTTGTTGCGGGTAGCTTAGTGGGGTGCCCCCCATGTACATGCTTTGGGTCTGGGAAACGTCATGTCTGAAACCCCGTCGACATACCGTTGGGTGTATGTTTTGTGATCTTGTACCTACCTGATCTGACAACAATGGTGTAGGTGCGTGTGGGAACTTTTGTGCACCCCTGCAGAGTTAAATATTTTCGAGAAGTCGTGTCCACGGTTATGGACGACTTGGAGCACAGTTCTCGATCATAGAAAACTATAACTAAAGTTTACTGTTATAATTTGACTTGTATCCGCTATGACTAGTAATCGGCTTCACTACAACAGAATTGCTAAATAAAATTACCAACAACTGCTGGGTTTGGGATATCTCATGCTATTTGTATCTGACTAGTAAGTGTCGCAACTACAACGGAATGGTTAACTAAAAGTGCCCACTGCTTATTATATCAGGATGACTATCTATACATGACTAGTAATTGCTGCAACGATAATTGAATAAATAAAACTACCAACTGTGTGAGTTCCTCGGTTTGACTTCCTCGTTTGGTCTCGAGGGGGAAATACCAGGATGGGTATGTTTGGTGGTAGTATCAGGTTGGTTCCGAATAGGTCTTTCTTATCCCTCTCCAATAGCCGACAGTTATATATCAAGTTTCTATAGGTTTTCTAATGCATGTTGCGCTGCCGCTTTAGTCCACCATACCTATGTAGGCGAGGACCGCCGAATTCTAGTCTCGCCGTGTACTGGCCTCAGTACTGACCGCTCTCTTTTTTCCTTTGCCCTTTGCCGGCACCCCTTTTCTTTTTGCAGGTTTTGAGATCAACGTCGTTAGCAGGGTTACCCTTCCGGCTTGGCCTAGGCAGGGTTATGGACACCATTGGTTATTCTTCAGGGCTCTTAGCCCCATTTTCATCTTGTCCGTACTCGGATGTTGTATCATTTTCAAGGTGATTTAGATCTTTGTATTGTATATGTGTATTCTTGACTCTTTGAGTCGTTGATGTATATATTTGTTCTGTGGGTTCCATCATGGACTATTGTGTAATGATATTACTTCGTTTTCCACCCGCACGCAAGTGCCTGGTGGGCACCTTTGAATCGTTTCTATGCGGGTTTGGCGGGAATCGCTAAAACTTGCATACGGCCGATCCGAGGGTGTTACACTTTCCTCTGCCAACACCTTGACCAGATCCCAGGAGGTCAGATCGCGGCCAGTCTCTTCCGCTGATAGCTTCTCGAGAGCCATGTCGGTTGACTCCGGGTAATGAGATGTAGTCGGAGGAAGGAGTAAGCGGCCAGAAACAGATCGGTTCACCACAGTATAGAAGACGCAAGGAGAAGCAAACTTACTAACAACCAGCTCGGAGATCCCCTGAAGCTGCCAGGTCAGCTCCTCCTGCCGGGAACGGAGAGCCTTGACCGCCTCCTCACTTTGGGCGGAGGTCGATTCCAAGGTCTTCAGCGCCTCCCCCCGGATGTCAGTCGCCTTTTTTCTCCTCTCCACAGCAACCTCCAGCTTGTGTTTGGCAGCGACCAGTTGCTCGAACTGCACCTGCCGTGCCTTGTTCGACTCCTCCAGACGGGCAACTTGGGCTTTGAGGCGCTCCACCTCCTTCTTATCCAGGATCACGGCTGTAGGAGGATACCCTATGGTCAACAAAAAAACGGGAAAAGGAGGCCAACCGCCATGATAGATCAGAGGAAGCAATCTTACAGCCCAGTTACTGAGTGTTCTTGATGGACTCTGAAAACGCTTTCTGCAAGGAGAAGGACTAAGGAAAAGAGCGGAGATCCGGCTGAAAAATCTAGGTACGGCAAAAGAGAATGGGGAGAGACACCTACCTCCATTAAAGCAGAATTTTTTTTGGCCTCTCCAAGGCCCTTTTCCAGTCCCTCGATGCGGTGACCCAGCATACCACTGCATGTGTAGTACACTATAGTCGTTGACATGACATCCACAAAAACACCGTTCCGTAAATATCACATCCCTCAGAGTGGTACAACAGAAACATTGCGGGTCCATATTACAAAAGTACACACATTATTATTATTACAATACCAGAAGTTCAAAACTTCCAAAAGATCCATCTTACAAACCAAATATAAAGTGTTTAGCGGAATTTAAAAGTAGCAACTCCGTCTAGGAGTTGAGCTCAACAGCTTATTCTATAGAGTTCATGTTGCTCGGCTCCGTTAGTTACTACTAACTAGGTACTTAGTTGGTCTTGTTCTCATCGACACTGTAGCGAATCTCATAATCCACTCCTTCAACTCCTCCGAATAGATCAGGTTCCTCATAGAACACTTCTTCTTGGCATTCAGCTGCATACATTGGCACGTCTTCGGGATCCTTAGAGTCTAAGCAAGGGATCAAAGGAAAGAATGAGTAACAGCGTTACCCAACAAGTTCATTATATGCAAGGTGGGAATTTTGATGCTCTAACTACCACCTCGGATTATAAATCCTTGGCACTATGCAGTTTTTATAAATCTTTCTTCAAAGATTGATTTTATTCCGAAAAACTATGACAATCAGCCTTCACAGGTTGACCAGAACTTTCATGGAGTTCCTTTCCTGCCGCGTTCGTAGCTCCTTCCCGGAACAGGGAGTAACAAGTTACAGTTCTTACACTCTGCAGAGGTGCGCTACTTTACCCATGAGAGATCAACTCCTTGTTGCACAACCGAGCGTACTTTCCCGTCCACAATTCCATGATGTGGGGCCCAGTAGTTGGTCCAAGCCAATCACTGCCCCTTCGCGACCCCGAATGCCTCCTTGGTGTACACCATGCCCAGATAATGAATTACGGCAATGGTTTGTATAAACCGTTAGATCCCAGAACTATCGTGGGACGATGAGGGTTCCCACCCATATGCTGCATATCCTCTACGAATTACCAATTAATATGCACGCTACGAGGATAACAGCCACGACCTGCATATCCGGCTTCATGCGAGAGGAAGAACATACAGCTGACTTCTCCGTCCCATTCCAAATCTCATGGTCAACGCATAATATACGGCGCTAGAATCACTGATGTCAGGGGTTATTAAGTCCCTACTTGATCATCATTGTAGCAAATAGAACCCTAAGTTCTATTGCTCCATTATATCATCACTTAGGATGATATCTATGATTTCTTTATTCATGAAAATATTTTTTTCTTTTATAGCATATATGATAACTAACAATTTGCAAATACTTTGAGAAAGACTCTTCAAAGGACATGAGCAAGTGATGAACTTGCCTTGTGATGGCAAGGTAGTGAAGTCTGATGCTTGCACTGGACCTTGAGATTCTAGCTCAACAAAAACATCATTATTGCCCGGTAAGGACAATATTTAAAGAAGCAAAATGATTATGCAAGTAATGTAATGCATTATTTAATTCTGTATTCATTTTCCCTATATAAGGTGCCTTTTAATAAAGCATTTATAAATATTTTTTTATATTTACTGCATATATTGAATTATTTTATTTTATTTCCTTTTTTATTTGACTTTTATTGATTTAATAATTCTTTTAGGAATTATTAATTATACATTAAAATTTATTATTAAATATTTGTTTAGTATATTTCAAAAACACTATAATATTTAAATATAATGAAAGTGATTTTTATTTATTTGTATCATCTTTCAATAATTTTGTAAAATTCCATAAAGAATATATAAATTACAAAATTCTTATTAAAATTTAAATGTCCAAAATTTTATACCTTATTTTATTTGGACAGAGTGGATTATTGTGAATGCAAAAATATTTTATTTATAATTTTTGGGCTTTTATTTTATTTTCTAGAATTTTATTGAGGTCAGGGGCATTTTGGTCTTTTCCAATTGATCAAAATAGTTTATTAAACAACTTGGGATAGCCTTTTGGGCTTATTGGGCCAGTGTGGCCCAATAGGGCAAAGTCAAAATACCACCCCAAGGGGGTTTGGCCCACCCATCCCATTCTCTCTGCCTCCCTCTCTCCCTCGACCTTATCCTCTCCTCCTTTGACCCGACCCTGTGGCCGGCGATGCCGCCACCGTCGATTCCCGCTGCCGTCGGCTGTTCTGGTCGCCGTCGTTGTGCGATTTGGGGTTGTCGACGATGCTCGTTCGTTCTATCCAATTGGATTTGACTCCGGGGCTTCCCCGTGGCTAGGTCCACCCCGTTCCCGAACCCTAGGGTTAAGGAAAGGTGATGTCGCCACCGCCGCGGTCCCGTCTGCGGTGGTGTGCTGGGCTCGTGTGCTGCTGTGGCCGCCGCCGTGGCTGGTGCAGGTTGCAGCGCCCCCTATGGTGCTCCCTGTGCCGCCGCGGTTCGTTGGCCAATCTGCTTCCTCTTCGATTCGTCAGCGAGGACCTCGGGTAAGTTGCTTCTGTGGTTCTTCTTCATGCTACTACCATGAATCTCTTTGTGTGTATCTAGTGGATTCTCATGCCTAGTGACTATGTGCTGATTAGGGTTCTTGTTTTGATTAGGGATCATAACCCCCTGTTGATCATATCCATGATGCTTTTAGATCTAGTGATGATCATACTTGAGCATGAAGAATGATTGTTTGTTGTGGTTAATGATTTGTAGTGGCTTTGATGATGCTAGTTGCCTATCAGATTTATTCTAGTGATGATTCACTATGAGCCCATGCTAGTGTTTGTATGGAATCCCTGATTGGATTATGTTGTTGATATGAGAATTTACTCTTCTGTCAGAATGCTTGTACTGATAGTGGTTTCTCTCAGTAGTTGCTTACTGTAATTATAATGGTAGGCTTGTATGAGATTATACACACTGAATCAAATCATTACATGTAATGATTTTCTGTGAATGTATAGATGAATATGATATTGATTCCTGGCACTTGGCTTCAGGAAAATGATATTTATTGGTTTGTCCCTTTTATCTGTGGGAACTAAGCAAAGATTGGTTTTAGTTCATTTAGAACATGTCCTTGTGATACCATTATGATCTGGCGCACAAGTGATTGAGTTTTATTTCTGGGCTTAGCTTGCTAATGCTTGTGATTAATACTGGCAAGATAAAATGAAAGCTTTTCTTAACTTTCCTGCCTATGATGTTGGTCTAAGGCTCTAGGATTTAATTCCTAGTTAGATGAGCAAATAGTTTGTTTGAAACTTGTAAGATTATAGGTGCTACTCTCTCTGGGATATGTGCCCTGATCTGATAAGATCAAACGAAGAATGATCTAAGTTGCAAAAAAAATAACACTGAACTCAGTGATGCTGGTCTGAGAGTTTAGTGCTTGTGGTTGAGGTTGATTTCTTATCCTTATACTTGAAATCTCTAGGATAGATTCACCTTTCTTGGGTGATTATTGAGAGATCATTTCATAAAGCAACACATGCTTTTGTTTAGATACTATGATGAAATCATGTGATGGTTTTATGAGACTCACCACAAAATCTGATGATGGTGTAGTAGAATAAGTTGGTGATGATCTGGATCTTGATCATCTTGATCTGCTTTTGCTGGACTCCTGAGCTTGCTCTTGTGCTTGCCTGCTCCTCCTAGCTCCTGGGCTTGATATTGTTGTCCACCTGATTCATCCCCCTCCTTATGTCACCATCCTGGTGATGTTTGGTTGATCTGGGTTGGTCTGGTTTGGCTGCTGTTCTTGGTTTGGCTCCCGTCTACACTAGCTGTGCTTGTGTGTTGTGTAGTGGAGAGATGTATGGATGTGCTCCTCCACGGCTGTGCTGTGGTTTTGTGAGATTGAGTTGCTTTGTGAGATCGACAGCACACCATCTGCATGCTGATGTGTGTCCAACTTGTGTGTCTGCTAAGCACTTGTGGATATGTTCAGAACTTTTGAACTTACTATTACCAGATTACTTTCACCTGGCTGGTGAATTGATCCCCCTTGGCTGTCATTTGACTTCTGGCTTTGAATTTGTGAAAGATGGAATCTTTCATATTGGTGAAACTTGCCCCTTTTATAACATTTCTCAATGATGAATTTGTCAAGTGCATTTCACTGACATATCTGAGAGAAATATACTAACACTAATCTTATTTTGTTTCTATTTAGTCTTTGTTTTGCAAGTACAAAGATAAATATGAAGATTTAGTGTAGATTTAGATATAGGATAGTTAGTAGATATTCAAATGTAATTTTCTTATTCTTTTGTAATCTTTCTTTTATAATTCTTGTAATCTTTATTTTATTTCATTGTAATAAAGATTGTAATATTATTAATAAAGAATATTCTTATTCTTTATTCTTTTGTAAATTGTGAAGTTTGGAATGACTTCAGTAGATTACATTCTTTGTAACTTGTTTATGTATTAATAATATGAAATGAATTTCATATTCAATATTGTTTTTAGATGAGATTTAATTTATAATACTTATCTCTTAATTAATTTAAGGTTCAAAATTTATATCTAAATCATTTAAATTATTATTCAAACACTTAAGATTTAAAATTCAAACTCATTTCAAAACACACATAATTCCTTTAAGATCATATCAAAGTTTATAGCAATCCTCCTTTAAGACTAAACCTAATCTCAAAGTAAGAAAGAAACATTGATCACTCAAGGTTTTATTTGGCGAAAATTTTACCCACATTTTTAGAAATGAATGCATGCAACAATTCATATTCCTAAATCTACCCTTTGTTAGATTCCTAAATACTGGGATGTTATAGACTTCCCCCCTTAAATTAAACTTCGTCCCGAAGTGTGTGGAGATGTACCTGAATAGTTCTGGATAAGCTTTTCTTAAATCCTCTTCCTTTTGCCATGTGGCTTCCCTCTCAGTGTGATGTTCCCAGTGTACCTTGCAATATTTGATTGCTCTGTTTCTCAATCTTTTCCAGTTTTCTTCCAGAATCTTACAGGGCTTTTCAATATAAGTCAGGTCTGCTTGTAGTTCTATCTCTTGATGTGTTATTGCATCATCCGGAACTTTCAAACATTTGCGAAGTTGTGACACACGGAAAACATTATGCACTTGAGCCAATCTTGATGGTAACCCTAAAGCATAAGCTATAGTTCCGTTTTGACTCAGTATCTTGAATGGTCCGATATATCTTGGACTCAATTTCCCTTTAACTCCGAATCTTTTCACTCCTTTCATTGGACTTACTTTCAAGTAGACCATATCTCCCACTTCTGGATGCCATGATCTTTGGCTTTGATCCGCATAACTTTTCTGCCTGCTCTGGGCTATTTTCAGTCTATCCCTGATCTTATCAATGATGTCTTGTCTCTCCTTGATATAATATGGCACAAATTCTTTTCTACTACCAGTTTCATACCAACATATTGGTGATCTACACTTCCTTCCATACAGAATCTCATATGGGGCTGCCTTCAGACTACTCTGATAGCTATTGTTATAGGAAAATTGTGCCAATGGTAGGTGATCTTCCCATGTTCCTCCAAAATCTAGTGCACAAGCTCTCAACATTTCTTCTAGTATTTGATTTGTTCTTTCAGTTTGACCTCCTGTCTCAGGATGATATGCCGTGCTGAAATCTAACTTTGAACCAAGTGCTTCATGCAATTGCTTCCAAAATGCTGAAGTAAACTTTGATCCCCTATCAGTTATGATCTTTTTGGGTACTCCATGCTTACTTACTATCTCTTTGACATATACCTCAACTAACTTCTCGGCATTATCCTTTTGATTCACTGGAATAAAATGTGCACTCTTAGTGAGTCCGTCCACAATTACCCATATCATATCCTTCCTTTTGGTGTCATAGGTAATCCTGTGATGAAGTCCATACCTATTTCCTCCCATTTCCATTCAGGAATTTCTAAGGGTTGTAATGGTCCTGTGGACTTTGATGTTCAGCTTTCACCCTTTGACAAGTATGGCATTCAGATACATATTTAGCAATATCTCTTTTCATGTTATTCCACCAGAATAGTTCTTTCAAATCCATATACATCTTAGTACTTCCTGGATGTATAGAATATGGTGTATCATGTGCTTCTTTGAGTATGCCATTTCTGATCTCAGTAACATCTGGAACACATAGACGTTCTTGGAACCATAAAGACCCATAATCCCCAAGGAGAAAAACTGATTTTTGCCCTTGAGATATCCTCCGAATTTCCTCAGCAATAAAAGGATATTCTTCTTGATGTCTAAAAATTTCTTTCTTAAGATCATTGTCTTGCTCTGCAACTACCTGCATAGTAGCTAATCCTCCAAGAAGTTATGTTCTGATGAATTGGAGTTCTAATCTTTCCAAGTCCATTTGTAACTCTTTTGGTAGCTCCCTATTGCTAGGCTGAATATCTTCACTCTTTCTGCTTAAAGCATCTACTACAACATTTGCTTTCCCTGGGGTGTAATTGATTGTTAAATCATAATCCTTGATTAATTCCAACCAACGTTTCTGTCTCATATTCAATTCCTTTTGAGTGAAGAAATATTTGATACTTTTATGTTCAGTGTATAACTCACATCTGGCTCCATAAAGAAAATGCCTCCATCCTTTAAGTGCAAAAACTACTGCTGCTAACTCTAAATCATGAGTTGGATAGTTGACTTCATGTGGTTTTAATTGCCTTGAACCATAAGCAATTACTTTCTGATCTTGCATTAATACACAACCCAAACCTTCTTTAGATGCATCACAGTATACGGTGAAGTCCTTCTCTGTTTCAGAAACGGCTAAGATTGGAGTTGTGGTTAATATAGTCTTCAACTCTTGGAAAATTGCTTCACATTTCTCATCCCACTTAAATGGTGTATTCTTCCTTAATAATTTGGTCATTGATCCGTTTATTTTGGAGAAACCTTCAATGAATCTCCGATAATAACCAGCCATTCCTAGGAAACCTCGAATTTGTTTCACATTGGTCGGTGCAGTCCATTCTAGTACCGACTGAACTTTAGATGGATTCACAGCAATCCCATCCTTACTGATCACATGACCGAGGAATTCTATCTCATCTAGCCAAAACTCATACTTACTAAACTTAGCATAAATCTTATGTTCTCTTAAAGTTTGCAATGCTATTCTCAAATGGTCAGCATGCTCTTCCTTATCCTTGGAGTATATCAGAATATCATCAATAAAAACGATGACAAACTTGTCCAAATATGGCATGAAAATCTTGTTCATCTGATTCATGAATATTGCCGGTGCATTGGTCAAACCAAATGGTACTACCAGATACTCATGGTGTCCATATCTGGAGACAAATGCTATTTTTGGAACATCTTCCGGCTTGATATTTATTTGATGGTATCCAAATCTTAAATCGATCTCTGAAAATACTCCAGCTCCTTTCACTTGATCAAACAAATCTTGAATTCTCGGTAAAGGATACTTATTCTTGATAGTCACGTTGTTCAGATTTCTATAATCACCCCACATCCGTCTTCCACCATCTCTTTTATCCACAAAGATTACTGGTGTTCCCCATGGAGATACACTTTCCTGTATAAATCCTTTTCTCGCTAACTCATCAATTTTCTCCTTGAGTTCTTTCAACTCCTTGGGTCCCATTTTATATGGTGCTTGAGTTATTGGTGCTGTACCAGGTATTAAGTCAATGGTGAACTCTATCTCCCGGTATGGTGGCATTCCCGGTAACTCTGTTGGAAGAACATCTTGGAATTCATTAACTATAGGAATCTCTTCTAATTTAACTTCCTTCATTGAATTCAACTGCATATCCACCATGATATGACTGTGTTTATCTGCTTGGTAAACTATCCTTGCTCCACTTGGAGTTTTGATTGAGACAGTTTTCTCCTCACAATTAATCTGAGCTCCGTGTTCCATCATCCAATCCATTCCCAGCACTACTGCAATTCCCTTCAAAGGAATCACATAATGGTCAGTGAAATATGTACAACCACAGATCGAGATAACCTGATAGCTCCTTGATTTGCCGCATCGGCATCGGCCTTTTCCTTGGCCTCACGCTCCATCCGCTGCTGCTCAGTTTCCATTTCTACACCCGTATCCATGACCCCCTAGTCCTGCATCATAAAGCGAATACTCATAATTACATCATGCAAATGTGTTCTGAGCTCGACTTTACGCACAGAACTAGTCACACAATGAAGATCCAAAGAAAATTCAAATATGCATTTCACATATTATACATAATATCATAATGATACACAGTCATTACAACATATACCATATTGGTATTATTACAAAACTACCTTATTACTTGGAGTACAATGCATGATACTTGATATCACTAACTAGTTGCCTCCTTCTAGTAGTAACTATGCACATCATACATGCCTGATGTCCAACCGTGATGGCATGTTGTTCGTCGCACAGTTTGTGGAACAAATGGCCTTCCAGAAGGAACATACTCTGTATCTGAAGTGTCAGGACTTGAGTCATTGCTAAACCTGAGCGCATTGACTCCCTCCAGCTCAGCTGAAAAGTCTTCAGAAGCATATTCAACATTATCTCCAGCCTGCATCTCCTGAGCCTCATTTCTTGAGTTGTCAACAGGATACGCAGATCCTGCTGCTTCCCAGGTGCTCTCGTGGACAAGATAGTTGAACACGGGATAATGTATATTCCCTGGGTTTTGAGAAGATGTTGATGATTCAAACACTCTCTCCTCAGGATCTTCTTCTTCATCCTGATCATCTATTGACATGGTATTTCTACTTCTGTTATTAGGGTTCATCCTTGCACCCATCCAATTAGATTGTCCAACATTTCTGTCAGAACCATCTGTGGACATCTGGTGTTCATGAGATCCATTATATGATCCCATTCTCCAACCATCGGAATTATCAATAGGAAGTTCTGAGTTAGAACCATCCTCTGAGCCCTATGGTACTGCATACCGCATATCTATAGTAGGATCATGTGTAGGTTCAGGCCTTGGTGAATAAGGATATGGTATAAAAGATTCCGGATCTATAGGTATATCTTTAAAGATAGGTGTTGCACTACTACTTGCTTCTTTCTCTAACTGGAATGCTAACTGCTTCCTCCTTTCCGGATCAGTTAGACCCTCTAACATGTCACTTTTGTCTTCGACAATCACTTGATGAGTCTTATAGAAAGATGCAACGAGTGTCCGGTATCTATCCATAAGCTTGGAAGCTAACTTAGGATGCTTCTTAACCAAATTAAGATGATCCGGTATAGGCTCCGAGTCTATAGAATCATGAGGTATCACAAAAAATGTGCTACCTTCTAGCTCCTTGGTTTTCTGCTCCCGGATATTAGCTATTGCTTCCACAACAGTAACATGATAGGCTGCTAAATGACTCCTACCTTATCCTATGGGTATATCGTGATATAATACAAGCTTCTCTGGAAGTTGGATACTCACACGATACTTGGATAACATCCGGCCATCAAGGTAAGTGATAGTGTTCACTGGAATTCTAGTTGGACAATTAAAGAGATTTAAAAGTTGGCGAAGTTGGTCTGTAAATGATCCTTGATAATCATCAAGAGTCTCCTCTTTCCTTACAAAGTCTGTTTTGGGAACTTTGGTGCCATTTCTCTGTATAACAGAAAAATAATTTTGATTAGTACCCAATGATATATTGCATCATAACAAAGAATTATCGCACTAAAATATATAACGGAATATTCTCATTTGAATACCCATTATATTGCTTTTAGAGAATTCTTTATCATTGCTAATTCTCCTATAGGTAATACCCTTTACTAGGTTTCCAATCTAAGGTCAAAGCAATTTGCTCTGATACCAACTGCGGTGACCCAGCATACCACTGCATGTGTAGTACACTATAGTCGTTGACATGACATCCACAGAACACCGTTCCATAAATAGCACATCCCTCAGAGCGGTACAACAAAAACATTGCGGGTCCATATTACAGAAGTACACACATTATTATTACAATACCTGAAGTTCAAGACTTCCAAAATATCCAACTTAGAAACCAAAATATGAAGTGTTCAACGGAAATTTAAAAGTAATAACTCCGACTAGGAGTGGGGCTCAACAGCTTATTCTATAGAGTTCATGTTGCTCGGCTCCGTTAGTTACTACTCCGTCCGTTCCAAAATATAAGATGTTTTAGCTTTGTGAATAAAATGTATCTAGACCTTTTTTAGTAATAGGTTCATTCCATATTTTAGTGAACCTATACACTAAAATAAGTCTAGATACATTTCATTCAAAAAGATAAAACATCTTATATTTTGAAACGGAGGGAATACTAACTAGGTACTTAGTTGGTCTCGTTCTCATCGACACCGTAGCGGATCTCATAATCCACTCCTTCAACTCCTCCGAACAAATCAGGTTCCTTGTAGAACACTTCTTCTTGGCATTCAGCTGCATACATTGGCACATCTTCGGGATCCTCAGAGTCTAAGCAAGGGATCAAAGGAAAGAATGAGTAACAGCGTTACCCAACAAGTTCATTATATGCAAGGTGGGAAGTTTGATGCTCTAACTACCACCTCGGATTATAAATCCTTGGCACTATGCAGTTTTTATAAATCTTTCTTCAAAGATTGCTTTTATTCCGAAAAACTATGACAATCAGCCTTCACAGGTTGACCAGAACTTTCATGGAGTTCCTTTCCTGCCGCGTTCGTAGCTCCTTCCCGGAACAGGGAGTACCAAGTTACAGTTCTTACACTCTGCAGAGGTGCGTTACTTTACCCATGAGAGATCAACTCCTTGTTGCACAACCGGGCGTACTTTCCCGTCCACAATTCCATTATGTGGGACCCAGTAGTTGGTCCAAGCCAATCACTGCCCCCTTCGCGACCCCGAATGCCTCCTTGGTGTACACCCTGCCCAGATAATGAATTACGGCAATGGTTTGTACAAACCGTTAGATCCCTGAAATATCGTGGGACGATGAGGGTTCCCACCCATATGCTTCATATCCTCTACGAATTACCAATTAATATGCACGCTATGAGGATAACAGCCACGACCTGCATATCCGTCTTCATGCGAGAGGAAGAAGATACAGCTGACTTCTCCGTCCCATTCCAAATCTCATGGTCAACGCGTAATATACGGCGCTAGAATCACTGATGTCAGGGGTTATTAAATCCCTACTTGATCATCATTGTAGCAAATAGAACCCTAAGTTCTATTGCTCCATTATATCATCACTTAGGATGATATCTATGATTTCTTTATTCATGAAAATAATATTTTTTCTTTTACAGCATATATGATAACACACAATTTGCAAATACTTTGAGAAAGACTCTTCAAAGGACATGAGCAAGTGATGAACTTGCCTTGTGATGGCAAGGTAGTGAAGTCTGATGATTGCATTGGACCTTGAGCTTCTAGTTCTACGAAAACATCATTATTGCCCGGTAAGGACAATATTTAAAGAAGCAAAATGATTATGCAAGTAATGTAATGCATTATTTAATTCTGTATGCATTTTCCCTATATAAGGTGCATTTTAATAAAGCATTTATAAATATTATTTTTTATATTTATTGCATATATTGAATTATTTTATTTTATTTCCTTTTTTATTTGACTTTTATTGATTTAATAATTCTTTTAGGAATTATTAATTATACATTAAAATTTATTATTAAATATTTGTTTAGTATTTTTCAAAAACACTATAATATTAAAATATAATGAAAGTGATTTTTATTTATTTTTATCATCTTTCAATAATTTTGTAAAATTCCATAAAGAATATACAAATTACAAATTTCTTATAAAAATTTAAATGTCCAAAATTTTATATATTATTTTATTTGGACAGAGTGGATTATTGTGAATCCAAAAATATTTATTTATAATTTTTGGACTTTTATTTTATTTTCTAGAATTTTATTGAGGTTAGGGGCATTTTGGTATTTTCCAATTGATCAAAATAGTTTATTAAACAACTTGGGCTGGCCTTTTGGGCTTATTGAGCCAGTGTGGCCCAATAGGGCAAGGTCAAAATACCACCCCGAGGGGTTTTGGCCCACCCAGCCCATTCTCTCTGCCTCCCTCTCTCCCTTGACCTTATCCTCTCCTCCTCTGACCCGACCCTGTGGACGGCCATGCCGCCACCGTCGATTCCCGCCGCCGTCGGCCATTCTGGTCGCCGCCGTGGTGCGATTTGGGGTTGTATACGATGCTCGTTCGTTATATCCAATTGGATTTGACTCCAGGGCTTCCCCGTGGCCAGGTCCACCCCGTTCCCGAACCCTAGGGTTAAGGAAAGGTGCTGTCGCCACCGCCGCGGTCCCGTCTGCGGTGGTGTGCTGGGCTCGTGTGCTGCTGCGGCCGCCGCCGTGGCTGGTGCAGGTTGCAGCGCACCCTGGGGGTGCTCCCTGTGTCGCCGCGGTTCATCGGCCAATCTTCTTCCTCTTCGATTCGTCAGCGAGGACCTCGGGTAAGTTGCTTATGTGGTTCTTGTTCATGCTACTACCATGAATATCTCTGTGTGTATCTAGTGGCTTCTCATGCCTAGTGACTATGTGCTGATTAGGGTTCATCTCCTAATTAGGGTTCTTGTTTTGATTAGGGTTCATAACCCCGTGTTGATCATATCCATGATGCTTTTAGATCTAGTGATGATCATACTTGAGCATGAAGAATGATTGTTTGCTGTGGTTAATGATTTGTAGTGGCTTTGATGATGCTAGTTGCCTGTTAGATTTATTCTAGTGATGATTCAGTATGATCCCATGCTAGTGTTTCTATGGAATCCCTGGTTGGATTATGTTGTTGATCTGAGAATTTACTCTTCTATCAGAATGCTTGTACTGACAGTGGTTTCTCTCAGTAGTTGCTTACTGTAATTATAATGGTAGGCTTGTATGCGATTATACACACTGAATCAAATCATTACATGTAATGATTTTCTGTGGATGTATAGATGAATATGATATTGATTCCTGACACTTGAATTCAGGAAAATGATATTTATTGGTTTGTCCCTTTTATATGTGGGAACTAAGCAAAGATTGGTTTTAGTTCATTTAGAACATGTCCTTGTGATACCATTATGATCTGGCACATAAGTGATTGAGTTTTATTTCTGGGCTTAGCTTGATAATACTTGTGATTAATACTGGCAAGATAAAATGAAAGCTTTTCTTAACTTTCCTGCCTATGATGTTGGTTTGAGGCTCTAGGATTTAATTCCTAGTTAGTTGAGCAAATAGTTTGTTTGAAACTTGTAAGATTAGAGGTGCTACTCTCTCTGGGAGATGTGCCCTGATCTGATAAGATCAAATGAAGAATGATCTAAGTTGCAAAAAAATAACACTGAACTCAGTGATGCTGGTCTGAGAGTTTAGTGCTTGTGGTTGAGCTTGATTTCTTATCCTTATACTTGAAATCTCTAGGATAGATTCACCTTTCTTGGGTGATTATTGAGAGATCATTTCATAAAGCAACACATGCTTTTGTTTAGATACTATGATGAAATCATGTGATGGTTTTATGAGACTCACCACAAAATCTGATGATGGTGTAGTAGAATAAGTTGGTGATGATTTGGATCTTGATCATCTTGATCTGCTTTTGCTGGACTCCTGAGCTTGCTCTTGTGCTTGCCTGCTCCTCCTAGCTCCTGGGATTGATATTGTTGTCCACCTGATTCATCCCCCTCCTTATGTCACCATCCTAGTGATGTTTGGTTGATCTGGGTTGGTCTGGTTTGGCTGTTGTTCTTGGTTCTGCTGCTGTCTACACTAGCCGTGCTTGTGTGTTATGTAGTGGAGATATGTACTGATGTGCTCCTCCACGGTTGTGCTGTGGTTTTGTGAGATTGAGTTGCTTTGTGAGCTCGACAGCACACCATCTGCATGACGATGTGTGTCCAGCTTGTGTGTCTGCTAAGCACTTGTGGATATGTTCAGAACTTTTGAACTTACTATTACCAGATTACTTTCACCTGGTTGGTGAATCGATCCCCCTTGGCTGTCATTTGACTTCTGGCTTTGAATTTGTGAAAGATGCAATCTTTCATATTGGTGAAACTTGCCCCTTTTATAACATTTCTCAATGATGAATTTGTCAAGTGCATTTCACTGACATATCTGAGAGAAATATACTAACACTAATCTTATGTTGTTTCTATTTAGTCTTTGTTTTGCAGGTACAAAGATAAAGATGAAGATTTAGTGTAGATTTAGATATAGGATAGTTAGTAGATATTCAAATGTAATTTTCTTATTCTTTTGTAATCTTTCTTTTATAATTCTTGTAGTCTTTATTTTATTTCATTGTAATAAAGATTATATTATTATTAATCAAGAATATTCTTATTCTTTATTCTTTTGTAAATTGTGAAGTTTGGAATGACTTCAGCAGATTACATTCTTTGTAACTTGTTTATGTATTAATAATATGAAATGAGTTTCATATTCAATATTGTTTTTAGATGAGATTTAAGTTATAATACTTATCTCTTAATTAATTTAAGGTTCAAAATTTATATCTAAATCATTTAAATTATTATTCAAACACTTAAGTTTTAAAATACAAACTCATTTCAAAACACACATAATTCCTTTAAGATCATATCAAAGTTTATAGCAATCCTCCTTTAAGACTACACCTAATCTCAAAGTAAGAAAGAAACATTGATCACTCAAGGTTTTATTTGGCGAAAATGTTACCCACATTTTCACAAATGAATGCATGCAACAATTCATATTCCTAAATCTACCCTTCGTTAGTTTCCTAAATACTGGGATGTTACACTCCACCAGGTGGCGAACCTGGCTGAGTGCGACGGGCGCCGCGCCCTGGAGCTGGGCGAGGATCGCACCAGGCGTCAGCACAGCCAGAGTTGGCCTCGAGCCGGTCACTATAACATTGTCTTCATCAGCGGCAGCGCCCGAAGGCGCAGCCACCACCAGCTCCCTCCCCGCCCAGCTGGAGGCGCCCGGCTATACGCCGCCCGCAGTAGCCGCCTGCACCGCTGTAGCCTCCTCCGTCACTTCTGTAATGAGGGGCCTGGCAGAACTGGCAGGAGCGTCGCTCCAGGACGGGTTCACTCCAGCCCTAGGACGGAGGAGGAGGGTCTCGGGGTCCTGAGCTGCCGCAAAGAGCTGCCCCACCAGCGAAGACGTGGGCGCCTGGTGCAGCACTTCCGCGGTCGGGGAACCCTGAGGAGCCCCGGGCGGAGTCGGCGGGGCAGGCGCAGCCGATGCGGGTGCAGCCGGAGACCCTGCCGCCTCCTCAACCACCGGAGGCGGGGAAGATGCAATGACGGCAGCACCAGAGCCACCAAGCGACATCGCCTCACTGCAAGGGGCAAAAGTAATAAAGGCTCAGCAGAGAGAAAAGGAAAACAAGGAAAACAAAACTAGGAAGAACACTCACCTGGAGATGGATGGCACGGTGACAACTTGGCGCACTCGGCGCGTCCTCTTCTGGTTAGTCGCAGCCGGCGCGGCAGCGGTTGCCGCCCTCTTTCCCCGAGATTTCGCCCGCGGACCTCTCCCGACCAGCCTCATCCTCGGCGGCATCGACTGCAACAAAAAACAAATTTCAGCCACAAGACCCCACGGGCCAGGACAAAGGCGGAAGCTGCACCCGAAAATTACCATGAGGATCCGAGGGGCCATCATCTGACCAAACGGGAAACCCTTCAGGCTTGGTCTGGGAGTACTTCTTCGGCTTCTGGTCAGCCAGGAAGGTGGGGAGCATGAGGTTGCCAACACTGTCCTCAGCATGATGTGCCGTAAACAACTACTCAAAAAGGGGAGCATAAGGCATCAAAGGAAAAACTACCGGGAAGAGAGATAAATGCAAAAATGGGAGTAACCAAAGGGAAACTCACCCGAGATGGCAGGCGGCCGTGGTGATACGGCGGACAGGAGTATGCCTAGTTCGAATCCACGCAGAACTTGGAGATCATGGAGATCCAGTTCCGCAGGTCCTGGTACGGCAAGTCCTTCCGCGATGTCCGCGTCGGGTCATCAATGGTCGACAGGTGGCACATCTTGTGTGACCGCTTCTGTAGCGGAAGCATGTGGCACGCCATCCACGACAGTGCGATATCCCAGGAGGTGAGCCGCTCCATCGCCACCATCGCTTCCACCCGGGCGGCCATCCGGTCGATGTCCGCCTGGGCCCCCATCCCCTTCACTGACCAGGCCTTCTGCATCGAGGGCACATTGACGAAGGGAGGCAGGCTGATCCAGTCCACCTCCGTGGCATTGCTCACATAAAAATATGAGCGCTGTCGTAGCTTGATGGTGTCAGGGAGCTCGAACCGCGGCATCGGCGATGAAGGCCGCGGGTAGATGGCACAGCAGCCCGTCTCCGCCAGCAGGCCATCCTTGATGGTGTTTTGGGACTTGAAGTTGAAGAACTTGAGGAAGTTCGCCACCTCGAGCCACACCCCAAGGTACGATTCGCAGCATGCCGCTTGATGCGACAGCTGCGCAATGGCGTTGACGTCGAGGTGGTGGAGTTGGACGTCAAAGAAGACAAAGAGCTGAAGGAGAAAGGGGTTACCGGGAGGTCGAAGCCATAGGTGAAGTGCGCGAGAAAGACGACGCGCTCCCCTGTCTGGGGGTCAGGCACCCGCTCCCCCTTCGCTGCGAGCCGGTGCTTCACCACCATCGACGAGGGGATAAACTTCCCCCGCCGGTGCTTATACACAAGATCATCAGTCACAAAAGACCCGCACCCGCCTCCGCGCTGCTCCGGCAGCATGTCGGCATGTCGAGCGGCTGTGGTAGACAGTGACTAGCACCTCCGGCGACCACAAAGAGGAGGTGAAAAGAGCGGAGTGCGAGAGAGCACAGAGAGACATGGAAGGAGGAGCTGGAGGAAGACGAAGTGCGAGCCCCATTCCCCTCCAGGGCTCTATTTATCCACGCGGGGGGCACCGTCGCCTCCCCATCTCCTGCACGACACATGGCCACGAGGCACTCCATCCCCACGATGCTATGTCTTCGGATCCTTTGCACTATCGCGACCCAGCACAGAAGATCCACATGCGTTACCAGGAGAGGAGGCGTGTGCGCTCGCCCCGAGAAATTGTTGCGGCAAGTGGCGCGCACAATTACCAAAAAATTGGCACAGCAACGCGGAAGTCAAACTGACGCGACGTGCACCAGAGCAACAGTCGTGGCTGACGACATCATCAACCTCATTAAAACTGAAACTTCGGTTCTAGCTTCGCCAGCCGGTCGCTGCCTTAGCTGTTTACACCCACTGGGCGGCCATCGATTCCACAGCCGGAAAGCAAAAGTAAAAGCTGTAGCCAGACCCGGTCGACAAACTGCATCAAGATACAAAGAAGCTCGCAAGATCTTACCTTCCGGCCAAGTTCTTACGCGCTCGGGGACTAGTGTAGGGGGGTAACCCTCGGGTGGGGAAAGCCAAGCCTAAGTAGGACGGCTCTAGAAGATATAGGCCGCATGGCCATCAAGCAGGACAACTACAGCCGCCTGGCTAGTACCTCCAGGCTAGGCTTAAAGCTTTCCCGGCTGGCATGTCTAGCCGGGTAGCCAGAAGAACCGGCCGGGTGGCCTCTTCCACCCGGCTAACCTCGGATTCAATGGAAAGCATAGAGGGTAAGATGCTCCTTGCGGGGTACACCTCTGGCTCCCTTCGTCATCAGGAAGGGTGGCGTGTCGTCATGACCTGCGCTACCCGACAAAGATAAAGCAAAGTGGTCGGCTGACCGCCAAAGCAGTCCGGGTGACCGTTAAAGCAAAGGTGACGCCCCAAAGGAAGCTCGGGTGACCGTTAAAGAAGGGAATGACGCTAAAAGAAGGGCGGACTGGGTCCTGGCCCACCGGCTGGACCCTGCAGTCGGCCATGCCCTATAAACCCATGTCCAAACAGTGAACCCTAGAGCCCAAATTGTAATCTACCTCCCCCGACTAGTATATAAGGGCAGGTAGAGCTGGGGTTCTAGGTAAGTAAGATCGATAGTAGCAAGAACTGGCCTCTAGTTCCTCTTCTTCTTCTAGCCTTCGGTAGTAGCAAAGGAAACAGCTATAGGAGCACTTGTATTGGGCATTCTCCCCCCATATAGTTGATCTTGAAGGAGTAGGAGTGTTACCTCGCCGAGAGGGCCCCGAACCTAGGTACGCCGCTGTGTTTGCAGTTCACCGTGCCCAACCCATTGCGTGATCCACCGATTGCATCTGAGTGTACCTATTTATCCATCCCCGACGACAATGCCGTGTTCCGCACCACGACAAGTTGACTTCGTCGCAAACACCGGCTATGCACCACGCAAGCCGAAGAACTTCCACCATGATAGAGGAAACTACCGCGATAACAGAAACTACCGCGCGAGGCCAAAATTCAACCCTGCGTCCCTGCTCAACCAGCCATGTGACTATCACAGGAGGGAGGGGAAGCCTGCCACCCACACCACCTCCGACTGCCACTCCCTAAAGGAGATAGAGAAGGCAAGGCGAGCAAGGGAGGACCCCAACAACAAACCGCCAAGGGACCATGGCAATGCCGACACCTTCAGCAATGATGTCGGCTCTCTACACACCTTCACCATGCTCGGAACCAAGCGCGAGAAGAAGGTCCTCGCCCGCGCAGTCGCCGTTAATGCGGTGTCCTAGGTCGACGTTCCCTGCTTCCTCAACTGGTCCGAGCAGCGCATCACGTGGAGCCGCGCAGACCACTCGCCATGGATCGAGTACCTCAAGCGAGTCGCCCTGGTAGTTAAGCCAAAAGTGGGCGACTACTGGCTCCCCAAGACATTGATGGACGGTGGGAGCTCCATCAACATCCTGTACCTGGATACGTTCAGGCGACTATAGCTCCCGCAGTCGATGATCAAGACGACTCTAACCACTTTCCACGGCATCATCCCCGATCAGAAGGCATACCCGATCGACAAGGTGATGCTGGCATTCACCTTTGGCACACCAGCTAACTTCCGCACCGAGCGAATCGTCTTTGAGATAGTGAACTTCCGCATCCCCTACCACTGCATCCTGGGGCGACAAGCGTTCGCCAAATTCATGGCAGCACCGCACTATGCATACAATATGATGAACCACCCAGGACCATGCGACATCATCACCGTCCACGAAGACCCCCATATGGCTATGGAGTGCAAGGAAAAAGGTGCCAAACTCGCGGACACCATCATCGCCGTGGAGACCAACCACGCCGACAAGCTGGCCAGGTATGCGAGTGGAGTCGACAAAGACGACCCGATGATCTTGAAGAAGCCCAACATAGAGAATGCCGGGTCGACAGCGTTCGAAGCCGCCACGCACACTCGCATCATCGAGCTGGTCCTGGGCGACTCCAGCTAGACGGTCACCATCGGGGCGGGCATGAGCCCCGCATAGGAAACGCGCTCGTCAATTTTCTCCGTGAGAATCGCGACATCTTCACATGGAAGCCATCTGACATACCAGGTGCCCGAGGGAACTCGCCGAGCATAAACTCAACACCGACCCCAAAGCGTGACCTGTCAAGGAGTCGATGCGTCCCTTCAATAAAGAGCGTCATCGAGCAATCGCTGACGAAGTGCAACATCTACATGCTGGAGGCTTCATCCGGCCCATCAAGTACTCCAAGTGGCTGGCAAACCCAGTCCTAGTCATGAAGAAGAACACGACCTGGAGAATGTGTATCGACTACACCAACCTCAACAGCGCCTGCCCGAGGGAGTAGTTCGTCCTCCCGTGCATCAACCAGATCATAGATTCGATTGCGGGGTCGGAACCGTTGTGCTTCCTCGATGTGTACTCTGGTTACAACCAGATCAAGATGGAGGTCTAGGACGAGGAGAATACGGCGTTCATCACGCCATTTGACGCCTACTGCTACACCGCCATGACGTTCGGCGTCAAAAATGTTGGCGCGACCTACTAGCAGTGCATGCAGGAGTACCTCGCGAACCAAATTGGCCGCAACATTCATGTGTACATCGACGATGTGGTGGTCAAGTCCAATCGCCAGAGCGACCTACTCGCCAACCATGCCGAAACCTTCGCAAATCTGTGAAGGTACAAGATCAAGCTCAACCCAGTTAAGTGCACCTTCGGCATGCCCACCGGACAGCTCCTGGGGTACGTAGTCTCCAAGCGAGGCATGGAGGCGAACCCCACCAAGATCGACACAATCGCACGGCTTGGGAAACCCGAGTGCCTTTGCGACATCCAGAAGATGGCCGGTAGAGTCGTGGCTCTCAGTCGCTTCATCCCCCGGCTAGGCTAGAAGGGAATGCCTCTCTACCGCCTGATGCGAAAGAACCCCATGTTCCAATGGCACAAAGAAGCGGACGACACGCTAAAAGCACTCAAAGAAGTGCTACTCGCCGCACCCCTACTGGCCGCCCCAGTCAACAAGGAGCCGATGCTCGTCTACGTCATAGCCTCCGCGCGAGTCATCAGCGCCGTGATGGTCGTCGAGCGACCAGAAGAGGGAATGGAACGTCCCGTATTGCGCCCGGTCTACTACATCAGCGAGGTCCTCACGGACTCACGACAACTCTACCACCGAACCAGGAACTGGTATACGCGGTCTTCCGAGCCCAGCGGCGGCTCCGGCAGTACTTCCAGGAGCACCCCATCATGGTCCTCTCCTCTACACCACTGCAGGACATCATTCGCAATCGCGAGACGATCGGCGAGTCGCCAAGTGGGCCGTCGAAATAGGTGTCCACAACATCAAGTACGAGCCAGGCAAGGCGATCAAGTCGCAGGCCCTAGCAAACTTCCTTGCCGACTGGGAAGAGGCACAGCAGCCAGAGAATCTGCCATACCTCCACTACTGGTCGCTCCACTTTGACGGGTCCAAGAATGCGGATGGCACAGGAGCCGGATCATACTCACCTCCCCCAAAGGCGATAAGCTCCGCTATGTGCTATACCTCGACTTCACGCCCTGCACCAACAACATGGCCAAATACGAGGCCCTCCTCCACGTCATGCAGGCCACCAAGGAGATGAACGTCAATCGCCTATGGTGCTACGGAGACTCTGACCTCGTCGCCGCACAATTCGCCGGTACCTGCAACACTGTCTCCCCCACCATGGCAGCATACCACCAAGAAGTGGACCAGCTGGGGGGCAACTTTGCCGGCTACTCCATCAAGTGGATCGATAGGCGCAAGAACGAGGAGGCCGAAGCCCTCTCCCGCATCAGATTAGCTCGACAAACTCCACCCGCGGATGTCTTCCTCGACACCATCTACAAGCCATCGGTCTCCCTGCCGAAGGAGATCGACGTCGGGATACCACTTCAACCAGAACCCACCCTGGTCGCCATGGTTTTAGAACCCAGCGACTAGACCGCGCCATACCTTGCTTACCTCGAGAGCGGGGTGCTGTCTCCAGACGAAACGGAGGCGCGCATGATAGTGTGACGCTGCAAATCCTTCGTCATCATCAACGACGAGCTCCACAAGCACAGCGTGACATGCGTGTTCCAACGCTGTGTCCAACCAGGGGAAGGGCGCAAGATCCTCCAGGACATTCACGCCGGCGCCCGGTCTCCAGTCGCCAAGGGCATGCAACATGGATTCTACTGGCTCAACGTGCACGCCGACACCGTCGACATCGTCCAACACTGTGTTCGGTGCCAGAAGTACGCAGACCAGACGCACATCCCTAGCTCGGCGCTCAAGACAATCCCCATCACCTGGCCATTCACCGTGTGGGACATGGACATGGTGGGCCCCTTCAAAAAGGCTTTGTCTGGCTACACCCACCTCCTGGTCGTAGTCGACAAGTTCACAAAGTGGGTCAAGGCCAAGCCAGTCCGGAAGTGCGACGGAAAGACTGCCGCCAAATTCCTTCGTGAGCTTATCCACTGCTACGGATTCCCGCACAACATCATCACGGAAAACGACACCAACTTCGCAAAGGGCGCCATGGCATAATTCTGCGAGGAGCACAACATACGGCTCTACCTCTCCTCAGTCGCCCACCCGGAGTCGAATGGCCAGGCAGAACGTGCAAATCAAAGCATCCTCCATGGCCTCAAGACACGACTGCAAGTTCCCATTGAGCAAACTCCGGATGTTGGGTCGAAGATCTCCCCTCCATCATATGGGGCATCCGCACCTCCATCAACCGGTCAACAGGGTTCACGCCCTTCTTCATGGTGTACGGTGCTAAGGCCGTCATGCCAACTGACCTGGAGCATGACTCGCCTTGGGTCGTCAACTACGCGGAGGCTGACAACGAGCTCACACGCCAAGACAGGGTTGACCAGCTCGACGAAGCACGAGACCTAGCTTGCTCCCACACCGCTGTCTACCAACAAGGACTCCGCCGCTACCATAGCCGCCGAGTCCGGACTCGCACCTTCTAGGAAGGCGACATGGTCCTGCGAATGATCCAGGACAAGAAGGGCATGCACAAGCTCTCTCCCCCATGGGAGGGACCATTCGCCATAGGGAGAGTCCTCGACAATGACGCCTACTACCTCACCGATGTACGACGCGACGGTCAAGTCCACGTCAAGCGGCCGTGGAATGTAAACCTCTTAAGGAAGTTCTACACGTAGAACTCCGACTTGTAATCCCCCCGCCAGGCAATATAATAAATTCGACTCGCACAAATTGTGCCTACTCGCCAAATTCTTGTGCTAATCGCACTCGTAACTTCAGCAATACGCTACCCACGAAATTCAACCCTTGGCTGCGCGACCGACACAGCTAACTAGTGCGGCATAAGGGCACCGAAAGTAATCGGGCCTTGAGTCATCCATGAAAACGCCAACCCGGAGCCCCCATCGGAGTCGCCCCGCTCGACTGACCCACCGGCTCAAGACAACCGTACACGCTTCATATAGTGACCGATCCTCCACATCCTCGGTTGTCGGGGGGATAACCCCTGGTAGGGTCACGAGAGGGGAAACATAGCGCAACTGGGTTGGCTCCGAGTAAAAAATGAACTAGGCCGGGTAAGAACGGCCGGGAAAGATAAGCAAGAAAGCCGAGATACAAACTATGTTGGCCCGTATAGGACAAAGTTGTAACCCTTGCAGGTACAAACGAGCCAAGTCAACCGAGGAAGGGCCAAGTGAAGAAGGATGCGTGGCACCTTTCCGAGTAAGGTTCGGGAAGGACCATGGTAAAGCGTGGTCAAAACAGAAGGGTGACGCCGGGATGACACAAAAGGACCCGGGTGACGCCCAAAGGAAGCGCTGACGTACAAAGTAACTGCGTGACGCCAAAAAGAACAAGAAGCAGTGTACCAGAGGACCATTAGTTGTCAAGCTTTATGGACTGGGCCTATGGGCTTAAGGCAAGCCCATAACCCGGCCTATATGGTAGGGACCAAGATCCAAACAGTAAACCCTAGAACCTAAAGGGGGTATTAGCTAGCTAGCACTGCCTATATAAGGGAGGGCATAGCAGTAGCAGAGGGGGTTGGACCAAATAGAGAACAGGTGCTGCGTACTCAAGCCAATACAGCTCAAGGAGCACTTGTAATCTTTGGGGTGTCAATCAAATTGTCAAGTGTGGAGAGTTCTTCTTGTTCTTCATGCATGGCTCGACTGTGCACTCCCTCCCCGGTGACCACAAGCACCCATTCGGCTCCCAACTTAAGCCTACCCATGGCGTCTGCAGTGCCACCACCACGATAGTTGGCGCCCACCATGGGGCAGAAGCAGGTGCTTGATGGAGTCCTCATCCGGACGGGCAACATCATCGCCAAGACCGGCGAGCGCGTCTACTCCGGCCTCAGCCAGAGGTTTGGAGCGCTCAACTTCGTCAGCAACAATGCGGGCTTCTTCGGGACCAAGCCGTTCCCTAGGGGCGGTCGCTTCATCAAATTCGGCAAGCACCAGGTCTACGTCGCAGTGCGCGTGGATCGCGCATATCCTGAGCACGTCGTCCTGGCGCCGGATCCCCCAACAACACCAGTCGCTGGGAAACCTCTCCAACTCGTCTCCATGGAGGTAATGATGACTGCCCCAAACCCCGTAGCTCCCCTAGTAGTTCCAGTGGTAAATGAAAACATAGAAGGAGGAAATCATGAGGAAACGCCGAGGGCTGCAAGAACAGCAAAGGCGCCGCTGGAGAAACCAGAGAACATAGCTAGGAGCAAAAGATCTAAGGAGATGCAGGAAGCGATAGACAAGTTGGCAGAGCCAGTGGCACAAGCAACTGACCCGGCGCGTGTGCAAGCCGAGTTGGAAGAAGCCAGGATAAAAGTCTTGGAGAAAGCAAAGGAGCTAGCACAATTACAGCAGGATGTGGATATCACTATCCGAGAGCTTAACTCGGCAAATCGAGTCAAGGGCGCAAAAACCCGGCTTGATGCAACACGATTAAGAGGAAGGAACCTCAACAAAGAACTAGCAGATGCGACATCAAAGATAACACAAGAGAACAGCAATGAGACGGCCATGCGTCGAACGTACAACACAACAACAGCTAATCTGCGAGCAAGCAACCGTGACAGGCGTGAGGCGTCGTAGGAGGGTAACAGCAAGAAGGCTAACCCACCGCCACCTCCGCCTCCGTCTCCGCCAAGTAGTCACCATGGCGGAAGAGGCCCGCGTCGTTCACACAGCCCATCCCGTGTTGACAACAAGAAGAAGAACCCGGAGCCATACGATGCACGTTCGCAGATCGATAAGATCCACGAGGCCCGGGAAGGACCATACCTGGGACCACGTTGCTTTGGACCTGCAATACGGTCCGCAACTTACCCCAAAGGTTTCCGGATTGACAAGACCATCAAGCCCTATGACGGCACTGCCAAGCCAGCCACATGGTTGCAGGACTACGGCAACACGATGGAGATTGCCGGAGACAACCCCAACGTCGCCGTCAAGTACCTTCCGTTAATGTTGGCGGGCACGGCCCGTCAATGGATCGACGAATTGCCGGAGAAATCTATCTACAACTGGCTGGACATGCAAGAAGCGTTCACCAAGAACTTTGTGGGTACATACAAGCGTCCCTACACTGTGGGCGATCTACAGAGGTGCGTGCAAGAAAAAGAGGAGACATCTCGCGCCTACCTCTCCCGCTGGCTGGATATGAAGAATTCCTGCATAGGAGTGCACGCTCAAACCTCCATGGACGCCTTCATCGATGGGTTGGAAAGTGGCACGTTGCTCCGACATAAGCTGAAGCGCTTGCAGGACAACTTGACTTGAATCAGATGATTCAGTTAGCTAGTGAGTTCGCAGCTACCGACGACAATGCTCGTGGATCTTTGCCGGCAACGGCCGTTCCAACCCAAGCTCGGAGGAACAGCAGTACAAAGCGGAAAACCGCTCCAAAAGAAAATAATTCTACCGACATGGTCTCTTTGACTTTTGCTGGACGAGGAGAAGGCGGACAACGTGGCCGAGGAAGGGGAGCTGGCCGCGGGCAGCAACGAGGAAGTGAAACCACCTTCGGTGCCGCTCCGCGTTCCCCAAACCTACGAGGAGTACCGTGATATGCCGTGCCTCGTACACCTCGACGCCAACGGCAAGGCCACCCATACCAATCGGCACTGCAAGTTTGTGAACGACCTCAAGGAAGACCCGGAGTCCGGCTACAAACGAAGTCGGAAGAATAGACCACGAGGCAAGGGCAAAGGGGAAGAAGAAGGAGGAGGAGTCCAAGGATTCAAGTGACATGGATGAAGATGTTGACCCCAAGCACGCCGACAAGGGCGACGAAAAGGGCAAGAACCCCTTCGCAAAGAAGGCTCCAGTCTACCACACTTTCCTTGGCACCCCCACCGTCCGACAACAGAAGACCTCTCTGAGTATCCTGATGGCCACTCTCCCTCCAGTCCCTCAGTACCTGCGCTGGTCGGAAGTTCCAATAACTTGGGACAGGACGGACCACCCAGACCTTGTGCCCACGGAGAACCAGTACGCCATGGGCATCAACCCTTTGATTGACGGCGCGGAGTTCACCAAGTGCATGGTGGATAGTGGAAGCAGCATCAACATCATGTACCTGGATACACTGCATAAGATGAACTTGATGGAGGCAAACCTAAGGCGGGCCAACACCATCTTCCATGGCGTAGTTCCTGGTCGGGAGGCTCGGTCCCTTGGGTGCATTAGACTTCAGGTTGCCTTCGGCGATGTTAATAATTACCGCCAAGAGCGCATGACCTTCGAGGTAGTCCCCTTCAACAGAGTGTACCACGTCATATTCGGCCGCAACATATTCCACACGTTCATGGCCAAGCCATGCTTCGTCTACAACAAACTCAAGATAACCGGACCAAACGGTGTCATCACCGTATCCGAAAGCTTTACCAAGGCAAGGGACTGCAAGATCAATGAAGCAGCCGTTGCAGAAGCTGTCCTCTACAGCAAAGAATTCAAGGAGATCTAGAGCAAGATCAATGACTCAGATATGCCCGCGTCGAAGAAGCAGATCTCCGACTCCGCTCCTGCGTTCAAGGCCGCCATTGAAACCAAGCCGGTGGAACTTGTGGTAGGCGATGCCTCCAAGACCGTTGCCATTGGGACGAACCTGGATCCCAAATAGGAAAGCGCCCTCGTCGAGTTCCTCCGTGAGAATAGGGACATCTTTGCCTGGCAACCTGCCGACATGAAAGGTGTACATAGGGAACTTGCTGAGCACAGCTTAAACATAGATACAAAATGTAAACCAGTGAAACAACCTCTACGACGCTTCGGAGATGAGAAGAGACGTGCCATTGGCAAAGAGATAGCTTGGTTACTTAAGGCTGGGTTTATCCGAGAAGTCCTTCACACCCGATGGGTGGCCAATCCTGTACTTGTCCCCAAAAAGGGAACCAATGAATTAAGAATGTGCGTTGATTACACCGGCTTGAACAAAGCATGTCCCAAAGATCCGTTTCCTTTGCCTCGCATTTGACCAAGTCATTGACTCAATGGCTGGCTCGAAACTTTTGTGTTTTCTTGATGCATACTCAGGATACCACCAGATCAAGATGATGAAGTCGGACCAATTAGCCACTTTGTCCACTACGCCATACGGCACGTTTTGCTATGTCACGATGCCCTTTGGGCTGAAAAACGCAGGTGCTACCTACCAGCGGACAATGCAACGTTGCCTTCACGACCAAATTGGTCGGAACGTTCACGCCTATGTGGACGATATCGCGGTGATGTCTAAAAAATTAAACGACTTAATCTCCGACTTAAAAGAAACCTTTGATAATCTCCGGAAATACAACATGATGCTCAACCCAAAGAAGTGCGTCTTCGGGGTTCCAGCCGGCAAATTGTTGGGCTTCATCGTTTCCCAACGCGGAATCGAGGTCAACCTGGAGAAAATCAAGGCCATCTTAAACATAAACCGTTCGACATGCGTAAAGGACATTCAACGACTAACATGTTGTGTTGCAGCAGTTAGTCCGTTCGTCAGCCGACTTGGAGAGAAGGCTTTGCCGCTGTACAAGTTGCTAAAGAAGGCGGACAAATTCATGTGGACGGACGAGGAAGATGCAACATTGAAGCATCTCAAGGAGATTCTCTCCTCAGCGCCCATCCTTGCAACACCCGAGCCTGGAGAGCCCCTGTTAATTTGCATGGCGGCAACCAACCGGGTTATCAACATCGTTGTCGTGGTAGAACGGAAGGAACCAGGCTATGAGCACGGAGTTCAATGACCAGTTTACTATGTAAGCGAGGTCTTGACGGAGTCCAAGAAGCGTTACCCGCACTACCAAAAGATAGCTTATGGAGTATTCCTCGCTTCTCGGAAGCTGAGGCATTACTTTCAGGAGCACCCAATCACAGTGGTGAGCAAGACTCCACTGTCCGACATTATCAATAACAGCGACGCTACAGGAAGGGTCGCGAAGTGGGGCATTGAACTTGCCGCCTTCGAGATCACCTACAAGAGACGCGACGCTATCAAGTCACAAGCCTTGGCGGATTTTGTTGCAGATTGGACGGAGATGCCAGATGCTACTCCGTTGCCAGAACCAGAGTACTCGGTGATGCACTTTGACGGATCAAAGTTGCTCAACGGCTCGGGGGCTGGTGTATTGCTACAGTAACCAACAGGGGACAAGCTACACTACGTTCTGCAGATCCACTTCGAGGCTACAAACAACATGGCGGAGTACGAGGCACTCATTCACGGACTACGTGTAGCCAAAGATATTGGCATCAAGCGCATAGTTTGTTGTGGAGATTCCGACTTGGTTGCCCAACAGGTGGCTGGAACCTGGAACGCGCGGAACCCTATGATGGCGGCATATCGAGACAAAGTGGACGAGATAGCCAAGAGTTTCTTGGGCTACGAAGTCAAGTATGTGCCTAGGGAGCAAAACGAGGCGGCTGATCTGCTGTCTAAGATTGGATCAGGGCTCAAGCGAATTCCGCCAGGAATTTTCCTAGAGCATCTACGCACACCATCCGTAAAGGGAGCCGACATCGACAACCCGGATAGAGCTGACTCTTTCGTCAACATGGTGACTAAGGTCCCTCCGGCTTGGACAAAACCGTTCATGGAATATCTCAAACACGAAACTTTGCCCGACGACGAAGTTGAAAGACGACAAATAGTACGACGAGCAACGGGTTATACCATAATCAATGGGCAACTCTATAAAAGGAGCACTACTGGTGTATACCTAAAGTGTGTTTCCCAGCTAGAAGGTATGGAAATCCTGCGCGAAATCCATCTCAGAGATTGCGGGCATCACGCCTCTCCCTGATCATTGGTCGCGAAAGCCTTCCGGCAAGGATTCTACTGGCTGACCGCGAAGGCGGACGCCGACAAGCTGGTTGAGACATGCACGGGATGCCAGTATTATGCCCGACAACCACATGTTCCTGCTGAAGAATTGCGAACAATACCAATAACTTGGCCGTTTGAAGTCTGGGGGCTAGACATGGTGGGACCGTTATAGACGGCACCGTGTGGGTTTACGCATCTGCTTATAGCAGTTGACAAATTCACCAAATGGATAGAAGCTAAACCCATTAGAAAGCTTGATGGGGCAACTGCCCTCAGGTTTGTCCGGGATCTAGTGGTGAGATTTGGTCTCCCACATAGCATCATCACCGACAACGGAAGAAACTTGTCACTCGGAGAAGTAGAGGCTTATTGCTGGGACAAAGGCATCCGACTTGACCTTGCATCTGTGGCACACCCACAATCCAATGGTCAAGTTGAGCGAGCTAATGGATTAATTCTGCAGGGAATCAAGCCACGTCTTGAGGCACCGCTACATAGAGCAGCTGGAGCCTGGGCGGAAGAATTGCCATCTGTGCTGTGGAGTTTACGAACTACACCCAACAGATCCACCGGCTACACCCCTTACTTCATGGTATATGGAGCAGAAGCCATCTTGCCTTCCGACATCCTGCACGATGCACCAAGAGATGCCTCCTACGACGAAGATGACGCTGAAGAATCCCGACGACTAGATGTGGACCTTCTCGAGGAGGAGCGTGTTTTAGCATGCCAAAGATCCGCCATCTACCAGCAGAAGCTACACAGCTACCATAGTCGACGCGTTCGGCATCGCTCGTTCAAAGAGGGGGATTTGGTGCTCCGACTTAAGCAGAAAAAGTCACACAAATTATCCCCGCCATGGGAAGGACCGTTCATCATAAGCAAGGCTCTGCTCAATGGGTCTTATTACCTTGTCGACAACCGCGAACTAAAGGATAGACCCAACGAGGATCATAAGCATAAGCGACGTGACCCGGATGATGACTACCCGGATCTTGATCGGCCATGGAACATAGCACAGCTACGTCCCTTTTACACTTAGTATTTTTTATCTAATTGTGTACCTCTTATATGATCAATGAAATAAAGCTCTTTGGTTCACTCATATTGCTGAGTCTTTTACCTCCTTTAGTGTTCATTTTTGGATCATGTAAAACCTTTATGCACAAGTCTTGTGTTTGCACTTGTGAAAATTCCGCCTACGGGCGTTAGCTTAAGTTTTATGGTCTACACGTTCTTTGTCGTTTTTATGTGGATTCTGGAGTAGTGACTTTTGGCACTTATTATCGGTGATTTTGTGCTTGGGTTATTCACGGTGCCATTGGGCATCATCACCTAAGCGCATGGTTCCGACAACGAGTCTTCCGACTCACGAAAAGTCAAGCATAAGAACCAAAGTAATGGATAAGCCAGCACTTGATTAAAAAATACATGCTGGAAGTTAGTTCTTAAGTAGCAGGACATAAAAACCATTGTTTTCCGCCTTAAGTTACATCGCCAAGTTTTTCGCGCATACACCAAAGGTGAAACAGAAATTACAAAGTATTTTTCATTCTTTGGGCGCAGGAGACTTGGAGGCAGCATCGTCACCAGCCGGAGAATCACCCTCAACGTCGGCGCTGTGATGAGACTCGGAGGAATCTTGGTTGACGCTATCGATGGTGTTCCTAGGCACGAAGACGTCAACATCCACCAACTCGGCATCTCTGGTGTCATAGCCCGCGAGTGATGACAAGATGGCTTCATGATCAATCTCCTTGTCGTCATCGTCAACGTCGGGGATGCCATAGGTCACCGTGTCGATGTCGGCATCTTCGTAGTGTGCCTTCACCATTGACAGCGCCATCCTTGCGCTAGCCCGTGCACATGAAGCTTTCCATCTTGTGACACGCTCGGGGGCTCGGCGCAGAATCTCCGAGTACTTCGTCACGGAGTCCGATGCCTTGATGTATATCTGGAGGGGCTTGGCGATCTCTTTGGCCTGGGTGATGGCGGTGTTGATGAAGTTACCGGCAAGAACCATGCATTCCTTGTCCGAAGGAGGCGAGCGAGTTAAACCCATAGGAGCTGCAAATTCCAACAAGGAGCGCATGAGTTCAATAAACTCTAAGTATCCAGACTACAGAAGATGCTGGCCTTGGCTTACCAGAGGGTGTTTGCCAGGGATTCCTTCTCCTGTTGGAGGAGCTTAAACGCCTCGATGTGGCGTTGGTTTTGCTCATCAGTAGCCTGCTTCTGATCTTTTAAGATCGCAAGCTCCTCCTTCAAGCGATTGATTTCCGCGGAGGTGGAATCCTGTAGGGCCTTCATGGAATCCTCGTGCATTTTCAGCATATCCTTCCTCTCCTCCTTAAGGATCTTGTTCTCGCTCTCCAGCTGCTGGATGTGCTTGGACTGCTCGACAATGTCCTTGGCCTTGGCGACATGTTCTGCAAGTCGGAGAAAACAAAGTACATAGTGAGTACTCGGAGATTGTGGGCACAAAAACAAGACGGAAATGCGCAAAAAGAAAACAGACTCTTGTTTTTTATGATCTGTTCCTTCAAGATGGCAGTTTTACCCTTTTCGGCTTCAAGATCTGCACGCATCTTCTGGTACTTGTCGTTGGCCATGCCCCTCCGAGCATTCTCGTTCTGTGGAAACAAGTATAAAGTTAAATCGTTGTTTGGTCTGCTTGGAGCATCTAGTCGGAGACTTTCCACCTAGACGCTCGGGGGCTACAGCGAGAGTTTTTAACTTAGCAATATGCTTAGCTTTTCTTTAAGCATCTAGTCGGAGCTAATTTAGTTCTCGATTAGAAGCTTGGGGCTACAGTATAAAGTTTTTAACTCGGAATCTGCTTAGCTTTTCTTTAAGAATCTAGTCGGAACTAATTCAGTTACAACTAGAGGCTTGGGGGCTATATAGTATTGAAATTTATAAACACTGCTGATGCCACTCTTAAAGCATCGAGTCGGAGTAATTCATTCCATCTAAATGACTGGGGGCTACAGTGAGAGTTTTTTCTAACTTAGTCACTCTTAGAGCATATAGATGCAAAACCTATGGTTTTCCGTCTACATCCTCGGGAGCTACAATGGGATACTCATATGAAATGCAAAAGGAAAAGTAAAAACTTACAAGTGCAACAATATTGAGGTTTGTAGCACTCTCGGCTAGCAGCTTGCCGAAGGAAATGCTATTTCCTTGCAAGATATCCGCTTGTCGGAGTAGCTCCTCAAGACCGCACATCGGAGATGACGGTACTCCTCCAGGAACCAGAGTTGTGTTACTCGGCGTGAGCGCCGGGTAAACTATCTTCGGAAACTCAAAGGGTTTCTAGGGAGTAGGGGCACCGCCTTCGGTAGAGGTACCTGCCTCTACCACCGCCTTGCCGCTACCGATGGCATCCTTAGCCGGAGCTTCAGCCATTTGTAGAGCAGTGCTCTCCTACATTGCCTGCTCGCCGACAACAGCGAGCTCGGTAGAAGCGCCAGAATCCACTTCCATGGAGGAAGGGCCTGGTGCCTCCTTGGCTTGAGAGATTGTCGGGGCAGAGGAGAGCTTGACGGCAGGAGTAGCAGGGGCGATGGCGGGGGAGGAGTCGCGATGCAGCATGTCCTTGATATTTCTAGAAGCCCCAAAAGTTTTGGAGGACTTCTTAAGGCTGTTCGTGGCTTTCTTCCTGAAACGTGCAAAGTGCATAAGTACAGGAACAAGGCAGATAAATAGACAATGTCGGAGAATGAGAAGCTTACACAAGGGTGGGTGCTTTGGCAAAAATCCCGATGGCTTTTCTCTTTTCCGCCTCTAGGGCGGCGGTAGTCTTCTTGGAGGCTCCACCCTCCGTCTTCTTCTTCTTGCCTCCGTCGGTAGCATCAGAGGTGGAGCTCTTCCGCTTTCGCGCCAACGGGACATCATCGTCGGACACGACCGTGACTTCCTTCATCTTTTGATCATAGATTTGGGCATCCAGGTTGCCCTCATCTAGATCGCTAAGCTGTTAAGTGAGAAATCACCGTGTTAGATAAGATGGTATTGGCAAGACGGAAAAACTGGAGCAATGTCGTACACAGAAAATAAAACATCTACCTTTGGGCACTTGCCGTCTACGAACATGTCATAGGTGATGGTGAAGCCACGCTTCTTATCCTTCACCTTGACGATGTCCTTCAGGTGAAGCTTGACGGAGTCGCTCGAGAAGTTATCCACGGAGATCCGGAGGGTATCTCTCCGATCACTGGTATACTCGTGCATGAACTTCGCGCGGTGCTGTAGAGGTTGGATTCGCCTGATGAACCAGCACATGGCTAGGTCCAAGCCGGTCAAACCCGTCTCTACGAACCATTCGTTGCGCGATAACCGTCGAGGTCGGAGGAAAGGGAGGCATGGGATCTCCATGTAGAAACTTCGATGGCGGCTCCATCCACGAAGTCCGGGTACGTCACTTCTTGGCCATCCAAAGGAATGTCGGGGCCGTAGAAGTACGTCTGCTTCCAGTTTTTGCAGGACTCATGGCCGACGATGTCGGGGAACCGCCGGCCAGGTCGAATCTTGAAGCTTATGGTGTCGTAGTTCCTAATCTCCTCCCTACTATGTCCGGCTTCACGTTTGACGATGAAGAAGTACACGAACAATTCTAACCTAGGCCTTATCCCTAGGAAACCCTCGCAAAGTGCCGCGAAGTTGCTAAGCACTAAGATGCTATTGGGGGAGAGGTTGTGGGGCTGGACCTTGTAGTGGTTTAAGACGGAGAGAAAGAAGTGGGAGATGGGCAAGGAAATGCCGCGTACCAGCTGAGCCTTGAGATACACCTTTTCTCCGACTTGGGGAGAAGGTGTCACCTCGCCGGCCGGCGCCGCCCGCGAGGCGAGCCCCTCCGTCGCGGGGAGGTAGCCTTCGGCGACCATCTCCTGGATGTCGCGGTCGGTGATGTCGGAGCCGCGCCAGTCACCCTTATGCGAGTCTGGCTCTTCTTCTAGTGGTTCCAGCGCCGCCAGATTGTGGTCGTCGCCGGTGGTCTCTATCACCGCCGATGCAGGGATGACCAGGCCCTCTAGGGGCACGACGACAGAGCTCGCCGGCTTCGCCGCAGCTTCGCTCGACGCCATCATCGATGGGGAGGAGTTGATGCTAGCCATGGAGTGATGGAAGGATGCGACTGATGGGAGCTAGGGTTTTCGAGGTTTCTTGCGGAGAGCTCGAGGAAGCGTGCGGCTAGAGGAAGAAGACGATGACGCGAGAGGAATGAGGTAAAAAGTGGAAAATGTCCCACGGTTACTATTTATCATCCTCTGCGTCAAGATTCGTGCAGCTAATCGGGCGGTTGCCGCGTAGACGACGTGTTCGTGAACGTGCGCGGTAATTTCGCCACGTCTCCAACCGCCGTCGCCAACGGTTCGTATCGCTCGCGCGGGAAAATCGGATATGTTTGCGTTCTCTGCATGTGTGAGTTACGAGGCGTCGCTGACCTAAGACAACGTTGTCACATCCCAAGATTTTCCAAATCTTGTAATGTGAAAAATAAATAAATAAAATAAATAATTGTTGAAAATTAGGGTGAAAAGAAACTTTTGTTTCTAAATGGAAACTTAAAATCCCATCTTGAACAAACTTTGATTAAAGTTTAAATCCAACAAAATCCAAATCAAGTGAAATGCATTTTTCATAAATGCATCTGGAAATTTAAACACTTGAGAAATAAACCAAAACCCTAAAACCCTAATGGAAGAAAATCATTCCCAAGTTATCTCTAAGACCATGGATTTGATCCAAATAAAAATTTGTCAACAAACATTTGTAAATGATCAAGAATGACAAATAGAAATGTTATTAAAACCATAGAAGTTGGTTTCACTTAATTTGGAGCCATGGATAAAATCTTATGAATTTAATAAGATAAGGAAAAGTAATTTCCAAAGCTAATAAAGCACTCATCAAAAATCCATACCAAATGGTGAGCAAATAATCCTAAGGAGATTTAAAAGGATAAACAAATATCAAGTAAGATTTTACAAATTGGAATCACCAAGTTTGGATCTCTAAATAAAAAGATAAGGATTTTATAAGATAGAGAAAGAAATATTAAATGAGGAATATTTAAAGACCAAATTAAATCTTGGCCTAATCCATAAGCAAATGGAATGAATATAATCCAAATTCAAATAAATAATGGATAAAGAGTTTCCAAATAAAATGGCATTAACCAAATTCCTTTTCCATTTGAATAAAGACCAAATCCCTATTAGAAATGATTAATAAATCATATTAGAATTTTTCCAAATAATTCATGGTGAATTATTTGACATCCAAATAAACAAATAAAACCTACTGAAAAGATTTGGAAAGATTTATAATTCAAATGGAGTTTGAAAAACATTATTAAATCTTATTTGAATAAATGCAGAGGCCTATTTTTAAATAATTAAAATACCCTAAAAAGAATAAAATATTTATTCTAAATTTGACTTTAGAATGTGTTAATAAATAGTGTTTGATTACACACAAAGTTTGAGAAAAATTTGAAGTCAAATGAATGCTTGAATGGATTAATCAAAATCAAAACAGAATATTAGAAATAGAAAAGGAAAAACAATTAGAACAAAAAAAATGAAAAGGAGCAGCCCAGCCCAGCTAACCCACTAAGCCCAGCAGCCCACCTCTCCCTCTCACCCCGAGCGAACTGTTTTTCACCATAGAAGGAACCCACACCGCCACTGACTGCCTGGACCCACTCACCCCTCTCTATCTCACTGTCAACTAGACCCCACTCTGCCGCGTCATCGTCTTCCTCACCCCGCTGACCCCGCCCCTCACCTCGCCGGCCGTTTCAGCCGATTAAGGCTCGAGTTAATTCGCGTTAACGCCGCAGTGAAACCACCCCGCGACCGTGCCCTCTTAAGTGCCTCGACACCCTCTCTCTTTCCCCTCCGTCGCTACACCCTCCCCGCCACCAGGCTGCATGAATTACTCACTCGAACTCCACTACCTCCGACGCCCTTCGGCGGCAATTCCGGCCAGTCGCCGTCGCCCCTCGCCTCCTCAACCACACGAGCATGCTCCCCACCCCCTAGCGCTTCTCTCTGCATCCTCAGCTTGCCCGCGCTTGACCCAGAACGTGGGCAACCACCTCGACTGAACTCTGTTGCCGTCTGCCTCATCTCCGGCGACACCCCCTGGTAACTCTTCACCACCCCATCCCTTTTAATTGATACTCTCGTATTCGCCTTTCTCGCGCGAACATAATATCATCGTTTGTTTAATTTGGCGTGACCCGTACCTTCGCCTCTAACGATGAACAGAGGAGCCCGACGCGGACACGAACTCCGGCGAGCGATTCAAGCCAGCTCAGTGCACCCCTGTCCCCGCGACTACAAGCTTGAGCATCAGCAATGTGTTGCGAACTCGGTGAGCACTTTCTCTTTCCCTCTTGCCTCCTGTAACCCCGGCAACCTCACCGCCAGAGTCGCGCTGCCGAAAGCCACCGTCGCTACGCCGCCAATCTATGGTTGATCGTCTGTGGACCGTTAGATCTTCATCTGATGGCTTAGATAGATTGACTAACCGAAGTGGTATGCGCTGATCTGATCTGTGCAATTCAGTTAGATCCAACGCACCAGAATGAGCGATCTGCGCGAACCGGTATGGACCAATGATAAACAGCCACGTGGCTCAGACTTCGTTTTAAAAACAGAAACATTTCTATTGGATGTTCAATTTTGTAAAATTCATAACTTTCAAACCACACGTCCAAATTTTGCAAATTTTATATCAATGGATTCAGCAAGACAAGTACTTTCCAACCATGCCCTTGGTTTAGTAAATTGCTTCTGTTTAATTTGTTGTTTTTGCAAAAACTTGTGTAGGCATATTTTGGATATAAAATTTGTTATAAAATTATTTTTGTGATGAAACAATTGGAAAATGGTTTGTTTTGAACCTACTGACCTTATAAATCAATTTGTGGTTTCAAAAATATATTTGGTGAAGCAAAATAATAAATCTTTGAATAAAAGCATTTCTAGCCAAATAAAAATGTTGATTATGGTTTAAAAATGATTTTGGAAGAAAACCTTTGGGAAATGTATTTGATTTAAACTCTCTCACCCCAAACACCAAGTTTTATGATTTTAAAATGTATTTGATGAACCCTATAAAAATTATTACTTTGCTAAAGGCATTTTCAACCACATAAAATATTGATTTGATTTAAAAATGGTTTATAGGTAAAATCTTTTGCAAATGGTTTTGCCACTTTTATAAAATCACCAATAGGAGTTTTAGAATGTTTATAACCTATTAGAAACCACTTTTCCAAATAAAATAATCTTTGGCATGCTTGCATGTATAGCTTTGGTTCTATTATTTTATGTGATGTTGCTTGAATGGTAGATTGAAATTGTGCCCAGCTTGATTGAATTGTAGTGATTTGAAGAGTGTGAGTATTGCAAGATCAAGGAGTGAACTTATATTCTCTACCAAAAAGGCAAGTGATGCTTCATGCTTTTGTCCTATTATTTTCACTATGCATTAGTGATATTTCTAAGTAGGATTTGCATGGAATTTTGCTAAGTGTAAACTATGCCATGGGAAATCCTAGTAGATGAAACCTTAGTAGAAATTTCCTAAGTTAAGATTCCTACTACTATCATGCTTAGCTTAGCTAGTAGAAAACAAGGGTGGATTATATTTCATGCTATGGAATATTTCTAAGTCAAGGACTTGTGTTTTGTTTAATAAAAACAACTAAGTGAGTGAATCACCTGGGTGGAATGGAAGGAATGGTTTGTGTTGAGTGGTTCACAAGGCCCATTTCTATGGTTTACCTTGTGTATCTCACTTTTGGATGGCCACCCAGGAACAAAGAGATTTGAGATGTCAAATGTTGAGAAGCTTCAAGTGCAGCCACTTGGCATTATGGGCTCTGCCTGGATCATATAGGTTGCAATAATTTAGCCGAATGGACAGTTGGTGGTAGGGGATTGATAGGTTGGAACGCGTCCATTCTGGTCTAAGGGAAGGCTTCTGAAAGATCTTGTCTTGGTGAAACCAAGTCTTATGGGGAAAGTGCACCACCTCTGCAGAGTGTAAAATCTAAGTACTTAGCCATGTCCCTGGTAAAGGACAATTTTACCATGAAGACATGGAAGCTATCAAGAATCTCCTCATCCCAATTTCTAAGTTAAAAGCTTGTGGTTGAACAAGGGTTAAAAGATCACCAATTTCTATTGGGTGATGCCTTGGGTGATTTTGTCAAGCAAAAACTTAGTGTTTTCAAATGATAAGGAAAATCTATTTTGAGCAAAGCAAGCCTAAGCTCCACTTAGCCAAATGCATATAGATGATAGACTCCACTATACTACCATAGTATCACTTGCCAATACAATTCAAATGTATTGACCCTTGTGGCTGTAACTTGTTATGTTGCAGGTTTGTTTAATATTAGTGAAGTGTGTTGATTAGGATTACAAGTCTACAACCAACATGTTTGCCTGTGGCATTTTGAAGATGAAGGACCCCATGCTATAATTATTTCTGCTGCATTGTAATGAGATAGCAAAATGGGCTATGTAAGATGTAATAAATTATTTTATTCCTGGTTATAAAGTTGTATTATGACCTTTGCTTCTTGATATTACATCTTAACTGTGGATGCTAGCTAATGATCCAGGGACTAGCATTGTAAACACAGGGATCTATACCTTATTAAAGGTTGGGACCTCTACAGATGGTATCAGAGCATTGTGTTGCCTGTAGGATTGTAACCCTAGGATTGGACAAAACCCCTTAGAAAAATAGGAGTTGTATTTCCTCCAAAACTTATTTACAAACAATCTTGTAAACTCTTTCCTCAACCATTTTTGGTTTCGATTCTACATCTTGTCTATTTTCAACTTGATGGATAAAGCCTCCACCATGAGCAAGACTTCAACATGAGCAAAGGACAACACCAACTCAAGTGATTTCAACTTTATTCTCACCAAGGACTTCAACTTTGGATATCACTAAGGACTACAAGTGAGACAAGAAATATTGTTCAAGACTTGAAGACTAAGGAAACACAACTTAGAAAGAACCATCATCACCTTTGAAGTTTTGTGACCAAGATGCAAGAAATTCTCCAAGGATACAAAGATATTGATCAAGAAGAACCAACTAAGAAGGGTGGAATGCTCTCAAGTGAACCATATAGTGGGACCACCATGTTTAGATTAAATCAAACACACCAACTTATGTGGTGTAGCAAAAAAAATATTTTGTTGCCTAAAAATGTGCTTGAACTTTGATGTTTGAGTGGAATGTTTGTTTGTGATTGCTTACACATTCTTGTGTGAATTCTGATGTGTGTGATTAGAATTATTCCCTTAGAAATATTTTTCCTATTCTAATCCCAATCCAACCCAAACAGATGACTACTCCAGGAAACTCCAACATTAAGGATGACAACAACAACAACAACCAAGAGGACAACATGAGAGAACTCATAGTAACCCAAACCCAGTTGAACCAAGTGACAGCTCAATTCTTAGCCAACACCAGTGAGTTAGATCCAACCATGCAAAGGTTTTTGGAAACCCAAGCCCAATTGTTGCATAAGGTGACAAATCAAATGATCAACATGGGAGACAACTCTTCCCAAGGAGATTATGGCAACCAGGATGTCAAGGATGATATTTTAGAAGGAACTCAAGCTTGCAATGTTTGTGGAGAGAAGGATCACACCTCCAAGGAGCATGAAGATCAATGCCCCAATTGTGAAGAGAAACATCCAACTGACCAATGCCCCACCTCTCAAGCTACTTGTTTCCTATGTGAAGGAAATAATCATGTCCCTATCCAATGACCCATCTATTCCATAGTTCAACAAAGGAAACAAGGTGGAGTGCAACAACTGATTGCAGACTACCATGAGAGAAGAACTTCTACCAAGAAGAATGAAGACAAAGGAAAATCTCAACTTGCACCTCCATGCAATATGACTCAATTTGAAGGACCAAAGAGGAGACATATGTATTATCCAAGGAAAAGGTCAAGGAGACCAGGAAACTTTCCTACCTTTGAAATAAGATATGAAGAACATGAACTAGAAGCACTCTTAGCTTTGGAGAAGCCCAAGAAGAAGAAGGATAAAAGCCAAGTGCAATGTTGCCATTGCAAAGAGATGGGACACTATGCCAATGAATGTCCTGAGAAGAAACAAAAATATAAGGAGATTAGCCAAGTGTGGTGCAACAACTGCAAAGAGCTGGGCCATTATGTATCAACTTGTCCACAGAAGATACGAGAAGAGCTCAATCTTGTCACATGTTACAATTGTGGTAACCAAGGACATTATGCAAGCAATTGCCCAGAAAAGATGAAGCACAAGATAAAGCCTATGAAGGATCTCAACCTTGTCACATGTTTCAAGTGTGGAAACAAAGGACACTATGCAGATGTTTGCCCAGAGAAGTTTCCACAAGATTCCAAGCAAGCCAAGAAGTAATCTAGTTGGAAAAATTTTAAGGGTGGTAGTACCCTAGTTGCTTTGAGCCAACTTGTAACCCTAGCCCTCCCAAATCTCGGGACGAGATTTATTTTAAGGGTGGTAGCCTGTCACATCCCAAGATTTTCCAAATCTTGTAATGTGAAAAATAAATAAATAAAATAAATAATTGTTGAAAATTAGGGTGAAAAGAAACTTTTGTTTCTAAATGGAAACTTAAAATCCAATCTTGAACAAACTTTGATTAAAGTTTAAATCCAACAAAATCCGAATCAAGTGAAATGCACGTTTCATAAATGCATCTGGAAATTTAAACACTTGAGAAATAAACCAAAACCCTAAAACCCTAATGGAAGAAAATCATTCCCAAGTTATCTCTAAGACCATGGATTTGATCCAAATAAAAATTTGTCAACAAACATTTGTAAATGATCAAGAATGACAAATAGAAATGTTATTAAAACCATAGAAGTTGGTTTCACTTAATTTGGAGCCATGGACAAAATCTTATGAATTTAATAAGATAAGGAAAAGTAATTTCCAAAGCTAATAAAGCACTCATCAAAAATCCATACCAAATGGTGAGCAAATAATCCTAAGGAGATTTAAAAGGATAAACAAATATCAAGTAAGATTTTACAAATTGGAATCACCAAGTTTGGATCTCTAAATAAAAAGATAAGGATTTTATAAGATAGAGAAAGAAATATTAAATGAGGAATATTTAAAGACCAAATTAAATCTTGGCCTAATCCATAAGCAAATGGAATGAATATAATCCAAATTCAAATAAATAATGGATAAAGAGTTTCCATATAAAATGGCATTAACCAAATTCCTTTTCCATTTGAATAAAGACCAAATCCCTATTAGAAATGATTAATAAATCATATTAGAATTTTTCCAAATAATTCATGGTGAATTATTTGACATCCAAATAAACAAATAAAACCTACTGAAAAGATTTATAATTCAAATGGAGTTTGAAAAACATTATTAAATCTTATTTGAATAAATGCAAAGGCCTATTTTTAAATAATTAAAAGACCCTAAAAAGAATAAAATATTTATTCTAAATTTGACTTCAGAATGTGTTAATAAACAGTATTTGATTACACACAAAGTTTGAGAGAAATTTGAATTCAAATGAATGCTTGAATGGATTAATCAAAATCAAAACAGAATATTAGAAATAGAAAAGGAAAAACAATCAGAACAAAAAAAATGAAAAGGAGCAGCCCAGCCCAGCTAACCCACTAAGCCCAGCAGCCCACCTCTCCCTCTCACCCCGACCGAACCGTTTTTCACCGCAGAAGGAACCCACACCGCCACTGACTACCTGGACCCACTCACCCCTCTCTATCTCACTGTCAACCAGACCCCACTTTGAGGCGTCATCGTCTTCCTCACCCCGCTGACCCAGCCCCTCACCTCGCCGGCCGTTTCAGCCGATTAAGGCTCGAGTTAATTCGCATTAAAGCCGCAGTGAAACCACCCCGAGACAGTGCCCTCTTAAGAGCCTCGACGCCCTCTCTCTTTCCCCTCTGTCGCCACACCCTCCCCGCCACCAGGCTGCACAAATTACTCACTCGAACCCCACTGCCTCCGACGCCCTCCGGCGGCAATTCCGGCCATTCGTCGTCGCCCCTCGCCTCCTCAACCACACGAGCATGCTCCCCACCCACTGGCGCTTCTCTCTGCATCCTCTTCTTGCCCGCGCTTGACCCAGAATGTGGGCAAACACCTCAACTGAATTCCGACGCCGTCTGCCTCTTCTCCGGCGACACCCCCTGGTAACTCTTGACCACCCCATACATTCTGATTGATACTCTCGTATTCTCCTTTCTCGCGTGAACCTAATTGCATCGTTTTTTTGGTTTGGCGTGACCCGTACCTTCACCTCCGACGATGAACAGAGGAGACCGACGCGGACACGAACTCCGGCGAGCGATTCAAGCCAGCTCAGTGTGCCCCTGTCCCCGCGACTACAAGCTTGAGCATCAGCAACGTGTTGCAAACTCGGTGAGCACTTTCCCTTGCCCTCTCGCCTCCTGTAACCCCGGCAACCTCACCGCCAGAGCCGCGCCGCCGCCAGCCATCGTTGCTGCGCCGCCAACCTATGGTCGATCGTCTGTGGACCGTTAGATCTTCATCTGATGGCTTAGATAGATTGACTAACCGAAGTGGTATGCGCTGATCTGATCTGTGCAATTCAGTTAGGTCCAACGCACCAGAATGAGCGATCCGCGCGAACCGATATGGCCCAATGATAAACAACCACGTGGCTCAGTCTTCGTTTTAAAAACAGAAACATTTCTATTGGATGTTCAATTTTGTAAAATTCATAACTTTCAAACCACACGTCCAAATTTTGCAAATTTTATATCAATGGATTCAGCAATACAAGTACTTTCCAACCATGCCCTTGGTTTAGTAAATTGCTTCTATTTAATTGGTTGTTTTTGCAGAAACTTGTGTAGGCATATTTTGGATATAAAATTTGTTCTAAAATTATTTTTGTGATGAAACCTTTGGAAAATGGTTTGTTTTGAACCTACTGACCTTATAAATCAATTTGTGGTTTCAAAAATATATTTGGTGAAGCAAAATAATAAATCTTTGAATAAAAGCATTTCTAGCCAAATAAAAATGTTGATTATGGTTTAAAAATGATTTTGGAAGAAAACCTTTGGGAAATGTATTTGATTTAAACTCTCTGACCCCAAACACCAAGTTTTATGATTTTAAAATGTATTTGGTGAACCCTATAAAAATTATTACTTTGCTAAAGGAATTTTCAACCACATAAAATATTGATTTGATTTAAAAATGGTTTATAGGTAAAATCTTTTGCAAATGGTTTTGCCACTTTTATAAAATCACCAATAGGAGTTTTAGAATGTTTATAACCTATTAGAAACCACTTTTCCAAATAAAATAATCTTTGGCATGCTTGCATGCATTGCTTTGGTTCTATTATTTTATGTGATGTTGCTTGAATGGTAGATTGAAATTGTGCCCAGCTTGATTGAATTGTAGTGATTTGAAGAGTGTGAGTATTGCAAGATCAAGGAGTGAACTTGTATTCTCTACCAAAAAGGCAAGTGATGCTTCATGCTTTTGTCCTATTATTTTCACTATGCATTAGTGATATTTCTAAGTAGGATTTGCATGGAATGTTGCTAAGTGTAAACTATGCCATGGGAAATCCTAGTAGATGAAACCTTAGCAGAAATTTCCTAAGTTAAGATTCCTACTACTATCATGCTTAGCTTAGCTAGTAGAAAACAAGGGTGGATTATATTTCATGCTATGGAATATTTCTAAGTCAAGGACTTGTGTTTTGTTTAATAAAAACAACTAAGTGAATGAATCACCTGGGTGGAATGGAAGGAATGGTTTGTGTTGAGTGGTTCACAAGGCCCATTTCTATGGTTTACCTTGTGTATCTCACTTGTGGATGGCCACCCAGGAACAAAGAGATTTGAGATGTCAAATGTTGAGAAGCTTCAAGTGCAGCCACTTGGCATTATGGGCTCTGCCTGGATCATATAGGTTGTAATAACTTAGCCGAATGGACAGTTGGTGGTAGGGGATTGATAGGTTGGAACGCGTCCATTCTGGTCTAAGGGAAGGCTTCTGAAAGATCTTGTCTTGGTGAAACCAAGTCTTGTGGGGAAAGTGCACCACCTCTGGAGAGTATAAAATATAAGTACTTAGCCATGTCCCTGGTAAAGGACAATTTGACCATCAAGACTTGGAAGCTATCAAGAATCTCCTCATCCCAATTTCTAAGTTAATAGCTTGTGGTTGAACAAGGGTTAAAGGATCACCAATTTCTATTGGCAGATGCCTTGGGTGATTTTGTCAAGCAAAAACTTAGTGTTTTCAAATGATAAGGAAAATCTATTTTGAGCAAAGCAAGCCTAAGATCCACTTAGCCAAATGCATATAGATGATAGACTCCACTATACTACCATAGTATCACTTGCCAATACAATTCAAATGTATTGACCCTTGTGGCTGTAACTTGTTATGTTGCAGGTTTGTTTGATATTAGTGAAGTGTGTTGATTAGGATTACAAGTCTACAACCAAATGTTTGCCTGTGGCATTTTGAAGATGAAGGACCCCATGCTATAATTATTTCTGCTGCATTGTAATGAGATAGCCAAATGAGCTATGTAAGATGTAATAAATTATTTTATTCCTGGTTATAAAGTTGTATTATGACCTTTGCTTCTTGATATTACATCTTAACTGTGGATGCTAGCTAATGAACCAGGGACTAGCATTGTAAACACAGGGATCTCTACCTTATTAAAGGTTGGGACCTCTACATACGTCGTCATAGCTGACATGGGTAGATGAGCCGTCGCATCGAAGATTCCGGCATGGACGGATTTAATCCGACTACGGAAGAGTACGATGGAAGATTCAACATTTCTCCGGCTTACAAATCGAAGACGGAAAAACCTTTGCAGGGTTCTTTGGGAGGACTACAAGATGTTGCTTGACAATTTGTCGACATCCATCTAGACAGAGCATTCCATGTGAAGAGGCAAGACGGCGCAAGATCTCGGAGTCCTCCGGGGGCTACTGTTGGGGATATACTATATGGGTATCCTTATAGCATGTCTCTTATCCGACTAACCCGGGTGGCCCATAGTTGGTAGCATGGCCTATGGCCTGCTGGGTGGCCCAGTTAGGTGGATCCAGAAGGGAGGCCCATGCCGGATAAAGGAAGGCTACGGTGGAGTCACTAGCGTACCTGGAGCCTTGGAGTGCAAGATACACCAGACTAGCGATAGACGGTGTAGGACTCTGTAACCTGTGCGGCTAGGACTTTTCCCTGTAACCCTAGGACCTGGTGACTATATAAGTCGGGCCTATGGGAGCCTTTAGGGCAGACAACTTAGTATTGATTCATACAACCTCGCACAACGAACCTATCTCTGTAACTCGGCGTATTGCCCTTATAGTGATTTATAGCAGGAGTAGGATTCCGCCACCGTTGTGGGATCTGAACCTGGGTAAGATGTGTTACCTCGTACCCGTCAACCGTCCGCCTTACCCCACGTCTCTAAACACGCACTGTGAGGACCCCTCCATGGCGTACTCGTCGGCAATACCACGACACTGTCTCGAAACAGAATTACCCGCATTATCAGAAGATGACATATGGGGTATATATGGCAGCAAAAAAGCTAAGACATTATTTTCAAGAACACCCAATCTGGGTAATATGTGAGGCACCTATCTCGGATATATTGGGAAGCAAAGATGCCAGCGGCTGAGTAGCCAAATGGGCCATTGAACTAGCACCATACACTCTACAATATGATAGGCGGGATGCAATAAAATCTCAAGCTGTTGAAGATTTGTTTGTAGAATGGATGGAGATGAAGTACGAACCACCACTGCCAGATCCAAATTACTGGAAAATGCATTTTGACGGGTCCAAGACGAAAATGGGTCTAGGTGCCGGGATAGTGCTCACATCTCCAAAGAGGTATCAACTGAGGTATGTGTTGCAAATTCACTTTGCTGCTTCTAACAACGTTGCCGAGTATGAAGCACTTGTTCATGGCATTAAGGTAGCCAAGGAAATTGGTATCAAAAGGATCACGTGTTTTGGTGATTCGGATTTGGTGATTCAGCAAGTGTCTGGACATTGGGACGCACTGGACGCAAACATGGCATTATATCGCTTCCATGTGCAGCAAATTTCGGGATATTTTGACGGTTGTGAATTTCATCACATTCCTAGAGCAGAAAATGAGGCAGCAGACGTGTTATCCAAACTAGGATCATCTAGACAAGCAATACCACCAGGGGTAGCATTGGAGCATCTCAGGAAGCCATCGATTAAGCCGTCACCAGAGTCTGAATCAATCAGGGTCATCCCGGCGAATCAGGAATCAGAGGCAGTGCCAATGGATATCGACTCAGGGGTAGGTTCGAGTCACTCTGGGACTGATCCGTTCACCTCAGTGGTAGCCGAATCACACTCGGGGACTCCTCAGGTTATGTCGGCAGAGCATATGTCGGCGGAACCAATGGACATTGATGTTGAAGCAGACCCGGAACCACTAATACCAACGTGGGCACAACCAATATTCAGTTATTTGAAAGATGAACCTTGCCGAGTGATGAAACACTGGCAAGTCAAACGGCATGAAGAGCAAAAGAATACACCCTAATCAACAAGGAACTCTACAAGCAAAGTGTGACAAGTGTATTGCAGCGTTGCATCAGCTCAGAGCAAGGCCAGGAGATCTTGTTGGATATCCATCAGGGAGAGTGCGGGCACCATGCGTCATCAAGAGCGTTGGTATCCAAGGCATTCCAACATGGATTCTACTGGCCAAGCGCATTGGCACAAGCGCAAGAGTTAGTTGGGAAATGCAGTGGTTGTCAACACTATGCGTCCAAGTCACATTTACCAGCGTCTGAATTGAAGACTATACCAATCACTTGGCCGTTTGCAGTATGGTGCCTAGATATGGTAGGATCATTCAAACCAGCAAGGGGAGGCATGAATCATATCTTGGTCATGATTGATAAGTTCACTAAGTGGATAGAAGTGAAACCAATCAAAAAACTGGATGGCAGAACAACTGTTACATTCCTAAGGGATATAATCCTCAGATACGGTTACCCGCACAGTGTGATCACAGACAATGGCACAAACTTTGCCGAAGGAGCTTTTGCTCGCTTTTGTGGGAAACACCGAATAAGACTCGACGTAGCGTCAGTCGCCCATCCAGAATCAAATGGACAAGTTGAATGGGCTAATGGCTTAGATCTGTCCAGGATAAAACCCCGCTTAATGGAACCACTCTAGAGATCACCTGGTTGTTGGCTAGAGGAATTATCCTCAGTATTGTGGAGCTTAAGAACGACTCCGAATTGATCAACTGCTTATACGCCATTTTTCCTTGTATATGGGGCTGAAGCAGTTTTGCCTGCCGACATAGAATATGACTCTCCAAGGATAAGGCAATACTCGGAAGCCGAGGTAAAAGAGGCCCGACAAGATGGAGTAGATTTACTCGAAGAAGCAAGGGAACTGGCATTCTCCAGATCTGCTATATATCAACAAAATCTCTGACGCTACCATAGCCAGAAAGTGCAACCTCGTGTTTTTCGAGAAAGGGATATGGTGCTACGGCTGGTGCAGCACACAGCTAGAATGCATAAATTATCACCTCCATGGGAAGGTCCATTCATTATAAGCAAAGCATTGCACAATGATTCCTACTATCTCATAGACGCTCGTGAAGCACAAAAGAACAAGGCGGACATGTCAGGAGATGAAACTAAAAGGCCATGGAATGTGGCACTGCTTCGTCCCTTCTATACTTAGGAGAAGCAGTGCATGTATCACTCGAAATCTCATATGTCGGACGTGTTTGCCGGCTATGTGCTAATAATAAAATGGTATGATTCGAAAAAATGACTCGGGGCTACCCTTTAGGCTTTCCATTTAAATTATTCTACGTCGGTTGGCGTGATACCCGAAATTTATCTCGGAACAAGTAGTGTTTATTCGGAAGAAATCAACTATTCGACTATGTTGTTGTCCGAAAACACGGCTTCATGGCAAGCAAGATAAAAAGATCTAAGAAGAGTAAACACGAACGCCGGATAAATACAAGGGAGAAACGCGAGTCGGCTTTAGTTTTTGCCTAACTCTCTGCAGGTCTTGTTATACTACGTGTCGAGTAATCTCGGCCAAGCTATCCAAGTTTCATACCCGCTAACTATATCCTTTGTACTTTGAGATCCTAATGTCGAACACCAAAAAAGGCAGATAAGGGCCAGAGGCAAGGAAAGGTGACACGGCAAAATGAAACTCGGGGACTTGCCCTTGAATGATTCGCACTAAGAGCATAACGCAAACATATAAAGCCTATCAAAAGGCACATAATCAAACTTCGAATGCAATGTATGTTACATCTGTACCCGGCATACCGGGGATCTAATAAAATTTCAAGTATTTGTTGGCCTAAGGAGCAGAAGAACTCGGAGGAACGTTCTCAGAGCCAGGAGTGCTTGGGGCATCGGCCGGGTGAGGGGCATCTGCAGCCGTGTCATCTGGATCATCTGACTCGGTTGCCTTGCTGTCACCACACTACTAGGAAACTAGCTATAGATAGACATAGCTTCTGTGGCGCATGGTCCTGACCATGCGCCACAAAAGTTACTCAATGGCGCATCCGGAGACATGCGCCACAGAACTACCAAACTTCTGTGGCGCACCTTCCAGAGCAATGCGCCACAGAAGTTTGGTGGGACCCACACCAGCCGTTGGACCATGAATCTTCTGTGGCGCATTACTACATATGCGCCACAGAAGTTTGGTGGGACCCACAGCAGGCGGGGTCTGACCGTGCTCTGACCAAACTTCTGTGGCGCATACAGGGTGATGCGCCACAGAAGTTTATATCTTCTGTGGCGCATTCTTCGATATGCGCCACAGAAGATATATGTGGGCCCCACTCTCTGCTCACCTATGTACAAGCTTCTGTGGCGCATTGTTGCATGTGTGCCACAGAAGAACAAACTTCTGTGGCGCATGTGCTTGGTATGCGCCACAGAAAGCTTCATGCTTCTCAGATTATTTTCCTCTTGTGCTTTTCCCGACTAAACAATTACCTTGAACAGCAAAACAAGTACCTTCTCAGAATATACTAGACAATCTAGTAGATAGACATGTGCAGTGGCATACATCGTTGCAAAATGCACATGCGCATAGACTTGAATAGCAAAACAACAATGCCATACATTTGATCATTGGAAATACACAAACTACAACATTGCAAATCCCTTCAAAGAGCTGGTGGGGGCGATGGCGGTGGAAGATGCCAAACCTCCCTGTTCACGCGCGTCTGCAGCCTGCGAATGTGGTCCTCCATGGACACGTTGGGGTTGAGCATCGGCCGCCACCCGATTGGTTCCGCCATGCGCGCCCTCTCCTCCGGAGACACGAGCACGGCGTACAACCTCATGGCCTTGTTGTAGAGGGCCTCGTGACGCAGTCTGGCCTCCTCCTCGATTAGGTTGACCTCTGAATCCCGCGGCGGCTGACTCCCAGCACTGCCCCTCGACCTCGCCCCTCCACTGCGAGTAGGCTGCAGGGAACGCGAGCGGGCTGTGCTCTCCAGCGAGTCTTCCGACGAGTTGTTGGAAGAATACATGAGGGCAGGTATGTTGCTTTGGACAGGGAGTGTGGCATATATATAGAGGGGTGTCATTAAAGAGCTCTATCTGCCACCTTTATTTGGTGCAGATATGTGCCTCAGTGTTCTGTGGCGCATGGGTTAGACATGCGCCACCGAAGTTTAACCTTCTGTGGCGCATTCGTTGGCCATGCGCCACAGAACATTGAGTCAGGGCCCACTTGGCCCACTGCACCATATGGCCAAGGTTCTGTGGCGCATGCAGTCTGTATGCGCCATAGAAGATTGAACTTCTGTGGCGCATACGGCCTGTATGTGCCACAGAACCCTTCGACCAGATCTGCACAAAGGTGGCAGCTTTGCTTCCTCCTCTCTCCCACCATCCATTTCACATCCTTCTTCCCCCCTCCCAGCTCGTCTTCCTCCTCTCTCCCACCCCATTGTGTCTATACTTTTCTACATTTTGTTGTATTTAAACCTACTATAGTTGATAGATTGTCTAGGGAAATTCTTTCTCCAACTAGTTGATCTAAAACACACCTACTTTTCTCCTCCACATCTATACTTTTCTCTCTATAGATCTATTGATCCACACTCTCTCACATCGTGCTCTCGAGTCGGTATTCTATCTACCCGGTGAGTAATTGGCCATGAATATGCATGTTTTGTAGGTGTAAAGCTTGTCGCGCGGGCGGTGTGTATATGCGATGCATGCATGGCGCGAAGATGATGTTTGTGCATGAAGCTTGTGTGGTGCATTAATGCTTGCATGGGAAAAAGATTCTTGTTTTTTCTTGTCTCTGTCCCGGTGTGGTGCATGGATGTTTGCCGAAATGTTGATTCATTTCCATTTCGGCAAATTTTTGCACCACCCATATGTCCTACTTTTAGGAAAGGTCATGCCGAATTTTTTCGGCGACGACCATGCATGTGTGTTTTGTGTGTGTATATTTCTAATTAACCTACTCTCTATCTTTTTGCTCTATATGTGCATACCGCGCAGGCTACCATGGTCGTCAGCATGAGCGAAGGTCGAGTTACTAGGTATAAGAAAGACGCCAAGGCGGACATGATTTCGAACAACAAGACTCAGATAAGATTTCCATGTCGAACATGCAAACTCCAGCGCTGGATCGACCCTGATTCTGGACAATTGGAGGATCACCTGCTCAGGCGCGGTTTCATGCGTGACGACTTCGATGAGGAGCTGGCAGTAAATGGTGTTGGTCATCATGAAGACTTGGGCGAGCGAGAAGACGAAGAGTCTCCCGACGGGCATGGTAATGATGACGAAGAATATACCGGCGACGGGCATGATCATCATGACGAAGAAGGAGATGTCGACGGGCATGATCATCATGAAGAAGGAGAAGAAGCGAACACCCAGACGCTGCTAACTTCGGTGTTAAGGGATCCTCATGTTCAGGAACTGCTTCTCAAGGAGACGAGCAACGCCAAAGCTGCAGTCAGAGAGAAAGCCAACATGGCGCAAATGGAGTTAGATGGGATGACTCCATTATATCCTGGGTGTCGGCCCGAGGATACACGCCTGAGTGTAACGCTCAAGGCTCTAGAGATGAAGGCGGAACACAAATGGACCAACGTGAGCTTCAATGCTAACATGGAATTCTGGCACGATCGTCTTCCTAACGGGAACACATTGCCAACAAGTATAGAGGAGGCCAAGAAGAATGAGGTGGTTGTGCTTTGCGTTGCCTGCTTCACTCTGTGTCAGGAGGAGATCGAGTAGTTTTTCAGGTGCCTCATAGGAGTCAAAGTTCCTCACGGTTACTCGGGCAAGATAAGCAGGTATCTCGACATAGCGAAGAAGAGGTTCAGCGGTATGAAGTCCCACGAATATCACGTGATGATGACACAGATACTTCCAGTTGCCATACGAGGGATAATGGACGAGAACGTCCGTGAGATGTTGTTTGGCTTGTGCAACTTTTTCGACGTCATCTATAGGAAGTCGATCGGCATGAAGCAGCTCGACAGGATACAGGAAGAGATCATGGTGATACTATGCGAGCTCGAGATTTACTTTCCGCACGCATTCTTCGACATCATGGTGCATCTACTTGTCCATGTCGTGGATGACATCATCCATCTCGGGCCGACATTCCTGCATAACATGATGCCGTTTGAAAGGCTGAACGGTGTAATCAAAGGGTTCGTTCGCAACAGGTCCCATCCAGATGGAAGCATAGCCAAGGGCTTTCTGATCTACGAGTGCATCTCTTTCTGCCAGAACTATCTAACCACTGAGAACGAGGATGTTGGAATACCCACCAAGAAGCACCTCGGCAGGCTCGCTGGGTATGGTCACCGCGAGGGCCACCTCTCACTGCATGTCGGCATTCCTAATCGACGCGCCGACTTTGCCAGGGCACACCGAGTCGCACTAGAACACATTGAATTGGTCAGCCCTTGGGTGGAAGAGCACAAAAGCTTGATCGAGCAGGAGTATGTGGACCGGGCCCGCCCAAGGAAGAAAGGAGACGTAACAAGAGAACACAACTCCACCTTCACGGGTTGGTTCAAGAAAAGGCTGCTGGACAATCCCCCGCAGACGCCTTCTACGGAAGATCAACAACTCATATTCTCCTTGTCACAGGGCCCAGCGCATAACGTAAAGACCTATTAGTCATACGACATCAACGGTTACAGATTCTACACCGAGGAAAAGGACATGAATAGCGAATATCAAAACTCAGGAGTTACTATGATGTCCTTCGCCGATGATGAGACTACTGTCATGGAAAGATTCTACGAAAGGATCGAGGAGATATGGGAGCTCTACTACTGTGGAGAGACGGTACCGATGTTCCTTGTTAGATGGGCCAAGAACGTCGAAAAATAAGGCCAATATTTCACCACCTGCGTTATACCAGATGCCAAGTCGACAAAGAAGGCCTCCACGAAAAATGAGCCGTGGATACTCGCTAGCCAAGTTGATCAATGTTTCTTTATTACCGACCCGTCAAAGCCCAGTCGTGTTGTAGTGAGAAGGGGAAAGAGGAGCATCGTCAGAATGGAAGGATCCGCCAACGAGCAAGACTTCGACAAGAATGGCGATCCGAAGATCGAAGAGGAGTTCGACAAGTACTTCAACATGCCTACTACTACTACAGTAAGAAGAAAGACCACACTACCTACTAAAGGTTGTCCGTTCACGAGAAGATATCTCATAGTGCCCGGGCTAAAGTATTCAACCGCGAAGAAAAAAGGCAAGAAGATTGTGAAGAGAGGCTAGATCGACACATCACATGACGATGTGCGACCTTTTTTGTGTATTAGTTAGAGACTAAAATATATATCGTGATATTCATATATAAACATGTGTATGTTCTTGGTTTTAAATATATTTGTAATATATATATATTTGTTCTTACTTGTTTTAATATAACATAATTAAATATTTTTTAATTAAGAAAAAAAAGTCTGAAACAGCCAGGATTCGAACCTGGGCTGCCCAGATTTAGAGCACCAAGACTGACCACTAGGCTAGACTGTTGTTTGATGCAAACTACAACGCCGCGCTGCTTTTGGACTAAGTGTACATGTTCTGTGGCGCATTCCTCTGATATGCGCCACAGAAGTTAAGTTTCAACTTATGTGGCGCATATCAGAGGAATGCGCCACAGAACATGCACACTTAGCCAAAATAACGGTTTGGCCTTCCCCTTCCCCCCCCACTTGCCAATTCTTCCCCCACACGAGCCCGCACGCACCTATAGAAGCCTAGCTAGCGCCGCCGATTGATTCGAAACCTAGCGCCGCTGGAGCCCGTGGAGGAGCCTGCCGCGGGATCCCGTGGAGGAGCAGGAGCCCATGGTGGAGGAGGAGCCGTCACCGGAGCCCGTGGAGGAGCAGGCGCAGGAGCCCATGGTGGAGGAGGAGCCGCCGCCGGAGCCCGTGGAGGAGCAGGAGAAGGAGCCCGCCCACGCCACCTCGACGTCCATGCCACCTCGCCGTCCACGCCACCTCGCTGTCTACCCCTTGGTGAGCATCGCCTAGTTCTCCCTCCCCTCTCTCTCTGCATCTGTTCTTCTCCTCCCAGATGCGTCGTCTGCGCAAGCTAGAGCTGGTGCCGCTGTCTTCCCCGGCTTATTTCGTGAGTAGCTGTTGCCGCCGCCAATCGGACCTGCTCCGCCATAACAGTGGTAGTGGTGACGTTCTTCCTCGGTTACCCCCTCCAGCGAGCTCCATTGAGCCTAATGGTTCAGAGGTTTACATACGGCATTAGTATAGTGTATGCTATTGGGTTGTGAGCACCTGCTTATGCTTTGCAATTTCAATGCATCTGCGCATTCTTTACTTTCTGATAATTAGCATAAAATGAAAGCTTTTGCCTTTATTTGAATCTTTCAAGCATGTGCATAAGTTTCTTCTATTATTATTTCTGGTTTTCTTATGCTCGATTTTTGTGAGCTTGACAGCTCAATGCGGAGTATCGGTATATTTTCCAGATTATTTGCTAGCTTTACAACTGCAATTTTTTTATTTCTGAATGGCATGGTTATTTAGATCCTGCTTGTACATGATGTGTACAAGTGTAGCTTCTGCTAAGTTATTCAGTGTGCACTTGTGAGGCTCCCAATATTTTACTAGCCTACTTGCCAAGTGTTGTAGTTGAGATATCATTTTTAATATGTCTTTTATTCAAGCTATGTTTCTCAAGAAAATATCTGATACATATCCTTCTGGTTTTGAACATTAGTATGTTTTTGCTAATTGTTCTTTGTTTCATGCTGTCATTTTCAACATTGTGATTATTGTACACCTGGTTAGTGAAGCTTGTCTTTTTCCTACAAATGGTTCACTGTAGATGTGCTCTGGATTTGTGTGGGTTTATGTGGATATAACCATTAGAGAAGCATGTCAGATTGCCTCATAGGATATATATGATCATTTTCATCTCCCATTATCCACTACTGCTGATCAACAACTGTAGATGTTGCAAACTCATGAATTTATGTGGATTTTCATAAGAAAAGCACTGTCAGATGTTGCAAACTCATGAATTTATGCTGATCAACAACTGTAGATTGCTGAAATTTGATTAGGGTTAATTTGATTATGCTTCACCACTAGTAAATTTATATGTACTGCTTATTCGTCTTCATGTATCCCTCCTCACAATGAACAGGTATGGGTCTGTTTATCTGCTGTTTATGCAACTCAATTATGAACTGTTTATCTGCTGTTTATCTGTTTATATGAATCTGTGATGGATGATGATGGATGATGGTGTTGTGTTGCTGTTTATATGAATCTGTGATGGATGATGATTGTCACATCCCAAGATTTTCCAAATCTTGTAATGTGAAAAATAAATTAATAAAATAAAACTTTGTTGATTTTCAGGGTGAGAAGAAACTTTTTGGAATCCAATTTGAAACTTTCAAAACCTATTTTGATCAAGATAGATCCTAAAGGGATTTAAAAAGTTAAACATTTAATAAAGGAAATAAAAATATTTGGTTTTACTAATTTTGGATCTTTTAATAAAAGATTTTGTTTTCAAATGAAAAGCCGGATTTATAAATAAAGATTATTTTATAAAGCCAAATTAAACCTTGGCCAATATTTTGTGATAAAATGTTTTGTTTTGATAAAAATAGAAAAGGATTATTAAATAAAATAATAAGGATTTAATATCCAATTTTTATTTAAGTGGAAGCTTTTCCCATTTTAATTAAACATTAAAACTTATTTATTTATTTTAAATAAGTTTTCCAAGTATCTTATATTTTCAAATAAAACCTACTGATTTGGTTTTGATAATATTTGGTTTTCAAATGGAGATTTTATTAAATAAATCAAAACCTATTTGAATTAATAATTAAGGTCTATTTTATTTAATTATTAAATAGATCCTAAAGAATAAAATTATTTTATTTTATTTTGGGATTTGGTTTATGTTGATAAACAGAACAAAAAACTCATTACAAGTGTGGTGATTGTTCGAATTGTTTGAATGTTGTTTGGAATTTCAAAACAGAAAATAGTATTGGAAAAAGAAAAAGGTTTCAGACAAAAAAAAAATAGAACTGGACTCAGCCCAACCAGCCAAGCCCACTAAGCCCAGCAAACAGCCCACTCTCTCCCACCCGCAGAAAACGCTTCACACTCGCTCACTGACCCACAGAGTGACTGACTGGTGGACCTCCTTTCCTTCTCCCTTTCTCACTGACCAGCCGACCCCACCCTCTCCTGTTCATCCTCCTCACCCGCACGACTTCTTCTTCCCCCAAACCTCGTCGCCGTTTCTGTCAGATAACTGCGCGCTTAATTCCTCTTAATCACGCATTGAATCAGCCCAGTGACTGCGTGCACTTAAGCGTCTCCCTTCCCTCTTCTGTTTCCCCAAACATCGCCCCCTCTCTACCCTCAGGCTGCTCGCATTACTTGCGACAACCCCCTGCCTCTGACGAACAACCACGGCAAATTCCGGTGACCCAGCGCTGCCCCTTGTCTCATCAACCCCACACACATACTCCCCACCTCCTGGCGCATCTGCCCGTGCCTCTCGTACAACTGCGGGCGCCCCAGAGTGTCGACTACGACAAGCTTCCGAACGCCGCCGCGTCTGCCTTCTTCTCCGGCGAAGCCTCCTGGTAAGAACAGACCGCCCCTTCACCTCTCGTTCAGGCACACAGCTTTGTCTTGATCCTGCGCGTCTAATCGCGTCTTCGTTTTGTCTTGGGGTGAACCACAGCATCGCCTCCAACCACAACCAGAGCCGTCTGACGCCAGGACCAACTCCGGCAAGCAATTACCTCCACGACAGAGCACCCCTTGACCCAAGAAGACCACGTCGAGCTTCCTCAGGCCTTTGCGAACGTGGTGAGCACCTTCCCATCCTCCCTCGCTTCCTATTTCACCAGCGCCGCCGCCAGCGACCGTCGCTGCGCCGCCAGAGTTTGGTCAATGCGATAATAGCCGTAGGATCTGGATCGAACGAACTGGATAGATCACGTAAACACCGAAGGGGTACGCTTCCAGAACCGTGCGATCTATTTAGATCCAACGCCCCACAGAGCGCGATCCGCGCGAAGCGGTACCACCCAATGAAATCATGCCGCGTGTCACCTGTTCTGTTTAAAAATAGATTTGAAATCAGATTAGTTTGTGATTTTCAAACCTTTGTAACTTTTGATCCACACGTCCAAAATTCACAAATTTGATATTATTGGAATCAGTGGATCAAGCCCTAGCCAACCATGGAATTTGTTTAGCAAATAGTATCTGTTAGATTGCTTGTTTTTGCAGAAACAATTGTGTGCTTGTTTAGATTAGAAAAATGATTCAAAAATGTTATTGAGTTTAAAACCTTTGCAAATTGGTTTGTGGTAAACTTACTGACCCTAGGAACCAACCCAAGGTTTTGAAAATGAATTTGGTGAAGTTTAGAATGGATTAATTGATTTAGCCCATTTCTAGCCAAATGAAAATAAAGATTTTGGTTATGAAAATGTTTTTGTAAAGAAAACTATGGGAAAATGTTTTGGACCAAACCTACTGACCCTAAAAACCAAGTCTTGAGAAACAACAACTTATTTGGTGAATAACATAAAGTTGTTGCTTGGATAAAAATATTTTCCACCACATAAAATGATGATTGGATTTAAAAATGGTTTATGGACAAAACCCTTTTGCAAATGACTTTGCCATTTTGGAAAATGACCACTTTGGACCTTACAAAGTTTAGAAGCCTAGTGGAGACCATCTTTGCAAATAGAACCATCTTTTGCATGCTTACATGCATGACATAGATCCTATTGTTTTATGTGTGTGAAATGTTTGATTGATTATTGGTTTGGAATGCTTGTTGATATTGTGTTTGCTTGATTGATTGTAGTACAGTTAGAAAAGTGTGAGACTAGCAAGATCAAGGAGTGAACCACCATTCCCTACCAAAAGGCAAGTTACACTATCATCTAAAGTCCTACTATTTGCATTATACTTAGTGGATTTTGAAAACATGCATGAAAAGAATTTCTATACTTATGCTATGCTAAGTCCTAATAGGATTCCCTATACATTCCTTAGTGAAAACATTGTAGTTGTTACATGCTTAGCCATGCTATATTTTGAAAAGAGATACATGTTGAGATTTTATGAAGTTGAGAAAAGGACTTGTGTTTTTATATAATAAAACAAGGACTCAATGAACCACCTGGGTGGCCAAGGATACTTTGAGTTTTGGAGAAGGTGGCAACAAAAGGAACCATGTATATGGCAATCGCTTTGTGTTGTGCTCCAAAGGAAACCACCCAGGAAACTTAGAGATTGAACATGTTTCTCCAATTGTGGCTTTCGTGTGCAACCACATGCTATTATGGCTCTAGCTTAGTCAACTACATTGGGAAGACCCATGCATTGTCTTCAGGCTACTGGACATGAGGACCTGGAATCCTACATGGGTACTTGAAGACAAGCTAGCAATGGTGCATGGGAGGACTCTTTGGAAAGACTTCGTCACATTCTCAATATGCCGGTACTCCATCTTGGTGAGCACTAATCTAGTGGCCACTGGTGGCAAAAGGATGGGATTGTGACATGTGGGTAAAGTGTACTACTTCTGCAGAAGATAATAAAATCTAAGTACTTAGCCGTGTCCCCGGTTATGGACAATACTGAGCAACTAAAGTTTGAAGCTATGGGAGATCTCGACATTCTAATTTCTAAAAGAAAACTTTTAAAGACTTGATGCACTTGGGGTTACCAAGGGTCTCAAGAGACTTTGACAAAACTTGATGTACTTGGGGGTACCAAGGAACTCAAGAGATTTTGTTGAAAACATGAACACTTGGGGTTACCAAGGAATTCATGAGATTTTTATAAGACTTGATGCACTTGGGGTTACCAAGTAGCTCAAGGGATTTTTGACAAAGACTTGAACACTTGGGGTTACCAAGGAGTTCAAGGGATTTTTGAAAAGGAGATTTGACAAAGGACCAAAACCATTTTGGAAAGATAGGATAAAATTTTGCTTTATGCAAATGAGCCTAAAACTCTACTTAGCCAAATATGCATGTAATTTTAGGATCCACTTATATTCCACATAGTAGTGAAACTTGCCAATACAATTCAAATGTATTGACCCTTGTGGCTGTAACTGAAATGTTGCAGGTTTGATTGATTTTAGTGAAGATTGATTGATTAGGATTACAAAGTCTATAACCAACATCTCCCTGTGGCACTTTGAAGATGAAGGACCCCATGACTATAGATATTCCGCTGCAATGTAATTAAAAGCCAAATGAGCTATGTATGATGTAATAAAATTATGTTATTCCTGGTTATAAAGTTATAATATGACCTTTGTATCTTGATATTACATCTTAACTGTGGATGCTAGCTATTGATCCAGGGACTAGCATTGTAAACACAGGGGACTCCACCTTATATTGTTTAAAGGTTGAGACACTCCCTCTACAGATGGTATCAGAGCATTGTGTTGCCTGTAGGATTTGTAAACCTAGGATTGGACAAAACCCCTTAGAAAAATAGGAGTTATACTTGATCCAAAACTTATTACAAAACAATCTTGTAAACTCTTTCCTTAAACCATTTTGGTTTCAACTCTACATATCTTCTATTTCAACTTGATGGAAAAACCTACACCTTGGCCAAAGACTACACCATGTGCAAAGGACTTCATCAACTCTAATGACTTCAACTTCTTCAACTCTAATGACTTCAACTTCTTCAACTCTAATGACTTCAACATCTTCAGCATGTTCACCATGGACTTCAACCAAGGTTGTCACTAAGGACAAGTGAGACAAGAAATCTTGCTCAAGATTTGGAGACTAAGGAAACACAACTTAGAAGGAGCCATCAACACCTTTTGAAGTATTTGTGACCAAGAGTTTTCCCCAAGGAAACCATGATCTCATGCAAGAAGGAATCAACCAAGAAAGATGGAAAGATCTCAAGAGAACCATATAGATGGACCACCATATTTTGTTTAAGTCAAACCCACCAACTTATGTGGTGTATCAAAAATATTTTTGGTTGCCTAAGTATGTGCTTGAACTTTGTTGTTTGAGTGAAAAGTTGTTTGAGATTGATTGCACATTGCTTGTGTGAATTGTGATGTGTGAATAGAATCCTTACTTAGAAATATTTTTGCCTATTCTAATCCCAAACCAATCCAAACAGATGACTACCCCAAGAGACTCCAACATCAAGGTTGATGACAACAACAACAACCAAGAGGACAACATGAGAGAACTTATAGCAACCCAAAACCAGTTGAGCCAAGAGACAACTCAGCCTTTAGCCAACAACAATGGACTAGACCCAGCCATACAAAGGATTTTGAAACTTCAATCCAAATGGTTGCAAGGATTGGTTACTCAAGTGATCAACATGGGAGAAAACTTTTCCCAAAGAGCTAATGACAACAAGGATGACAAGGATGTTATTTTAGAAGGAACCAAGGCTTGCAATATTTGTGGAGACAAGGATCATGCATCCAAGGAGCATGAAGATCAATACCCCAAGAAGAGAGAAAGATCTCCCACCTATGAAGAACATGAACTAGAAGAACTCCTAGCTTTGGAGAGACCCAAAAAGAAGAAGAAATGCCCCAACCCTAACAAGAAGGATATTACTCAAGTGCAATGTTACAATTGCAAAGAGATGGGACACTATTCCAATGAATGCCCAGAAAAGAAGAAGAATCAAGGAAACAGACAAGAGGCAATGATACCAAAGGAAAATAAAGATATCAGCCAAGTGATGTGTTTCAAATGCAAGGAACTAGGCCACTATGTAAACTTCTGTCCAGGAAAGAGGAAGCCCAAGATAAACCAACCTATAAAAGATCTCAGCCTTGTCACATGTTTCAAGTGTGCAAACAAAGGACACTATGCGGATGTTTGCCCAAAGAAGTTTCCCCAGGACCCCAAGAAGGCCAATATGTAATTTAGTTAGAAAATTTTTAAGGGTGGTAGTACCCTAGATGTTTTGAGCCAACTTGTAACCCTAGCCTCCCCAAATCTCGGGACGAGATTTATTTTAAGGGTGGTAGCCTGTCACATCCCAAGATTTTCCAAATCTTGTAATGTGAAAAATAAATGAATAAAATAAAACTTTGTTGATTTTCAGGGTGAGAAGAAACTTTTTGGAATCCAATTTGAAACTTTCAAAACCTATTTTGATCAAGATAGATCCTAAAGGGATTTAAAAAGTTAAACATTTAATAAAGGAAATAAAAATATTTGGTTTTACTAATTTTGGATATTTTAATAAAAGATTTTGTTTTCAAATGAAAAGGTGGATTTATAAATAAAGATTATTTTATAAAGCCAAATTAAACCTTGGCCAATATTTTGTGATAAAATGTTTTGTTTTGATAAAAATAGAAAAGGATTATTAAATAAAATAATAAGGATTTAATATCCAATTTTTATTTAAGTGGAAGCTTTTCCCATTTTAATTAAACATTAAAACTTATTTATTTATTTTAAATAATTTTTCCAAGTATCTTATATTTTCAAATAAAACCTACTGATTTGGTTTTGATAATATTTGGTTTTCAAATCTAGATTTTATTAAATAAATCAAAACCTATTTGAATTAATAATTAAGGTCTATTTTATTTAATTATTAAATAGATCCTAAAAGAATAAAATTATATTATTTTATTTTGGGATTTGGTTTATGTTGATAAACAGAACCAAAAACTCATTACAAGTGTGGTGATTGTTTGAATTGTTTGAATGTTGTTTGGAATTTCAAAACAGAAAATAGTATTGGAAAAAGAGAAAGGTTTCAGACAGAAAAAAAAATAGAACTGGACTCAGCCCAACCAGCCCAGCAAACAGCCCACTCTCTCCCACCCGCAGAAAACGCTTCACACTCGCTCACTGACCCACAGAGTGACTGACCTGTGGACCTCCTTTCCTTCTCCCTTTCTCACTGACCAGCCGACCCCACCCTCTCCTGTTCATCCTCCTCACCCGCGCGACTTCTTCTTCCCCCAAACCTCGTCGCCGTTTCTGTCAGATAACTACGCGCTTAATTCCTCTTAATCACGCATTGAATCAGCCCAGTGACTGCGTGCACTTAAGCGTCTCCCTCCCCTCTTCTGTTTCCCCAAACATCGCCCCCTCTCTGCCCTCAGGCTGCTCGCATTACTTGCGACAACCCCCTGCCTCTGACGAACAACCACGGCAAATTCCGGTGACCCAGCGCTGCCCCTTGCCTCATCAACCCCACACACATACTCCCCACCTCCTGGCGCATCTGCCCGTGCCTCTCGTACAACTGCGGGCGCCCCAGAGTGTCGACTACGACAAGCTTCCGAACGCCGCCGCGTCTGCCTTCTTCTCCGGCGAAGCCTCCTGGTAAGAACAGACCGCCCCTTCACCTCTTGTTCAGGCACACAGCTTTGTCTTGATCCTGCGCGTCTAATCGCGTCTGTTTTGTCTTGGGGTGAACCACAGCACCGCCTCCAACCACAACCAGAGCCGTCTGACGCCAGGAGCAACTCCGGCAAGCAATTACCTCCACGACAGAGCACCCCTTGACCCAAGAAGACCACGTCGAGCTTCCTCAGGCCTTTGCGAACGTGGTGAGCACCTTCCCATCCTCCCTCGCTTCCTATTTCACCAGCGCCGCCGCCAGCGACCGTCGCTGCGTCGCCAGAGTTTGGTCAATGCGATAATAGCCGTAGGATCTGGATCGAACGAACTGGATAGATCACGTAAACACCGAAGGGGTACGCTTCCAGAACCGTGCGATCTATTTAGATCCAATGCCCCACAGAGCGCGATCCACGCGAAGCGGTACCACCCAATGAAATCATGCCGCGTGTCACCTGTTCTGTTTAAAAATAGATTTGAAATCAGATTAGTTTGTGATTTTCAAACCTTTGTAACTTTTGATCCACACGTCCAAAATTCACAAATTTGATATCATTGGAATCAGTGGAGCAAGCCCTAGCCAACCATGGAATTTGTTTAGCAAATAGTATCTGTTAGATTGCTTGTTTTTGCAGAAACAATTATGTGCTTGTTTAGATTAGAAAAATGATTCAAAAATGTTATTGAGTTTAAAACCTTTGCAAATTGGTTTGTGGTAAACTTACTGACCCTAGGAACCAACCCAAGGTTTTGAAAATGAATTTGGTGAAGTTTAGAATGGATTAATTGATTTAGCCCATTTCTAGCCAAATGAAAATAAAGATTTTGGTTATGAAAATGTTTTTGTAAAGAAAACTATGGGAAAATGTTTTGGACCAAACCTACTGACCCTAAACACCAAGTCTTGAGAAACAACAACTTATTTGGTGAATAACATAAAGTTGTTGCTTGGACAAAAATATTTTCCACCACATAAAATGATGATTGGATTTAAAAATGGTTTATGGACAAAACCCTTTTGCAAATGACTTTGCCATTTTGGAAAATGACCACTTTGGACCTTACAAGGTTTAGAAGCCTAGTGGAGACCATCTTTGCAAATAGAACCATCTTTTGCATGCTTACATGCATGACATAGATCCTATTGTTTTATGTGTGTGAAATGTTTGATTGATTATAGGTTTGGAATGCTTGTTGATATTGTGTTTTCTTGATTGATTGTAGTAAAGTTAGAGAAGTGTGAGACTAGCAAGATCAAGGAGTGAACCACCATTCCCTACCAAAAGGCAAGTTACACTATCATCTAAAGTCCTACTATTTTCATTATACTTAGTGGATTTTGAAAACATGCATGAAAAGAATTTCTATACTTATGCTATGCTAAGTCCTAATAGGATTCCCTATACATTCCTTAGTGAAAACATTGTAGTTGTTACATGCTTAGCCATGCTATATTTTGAAAAGAGATACATGTTGAGATTTTATGAAGTTGAGAAAAGGACTTGTGTTTTTATATGATAAAACAAGGACTCAATGAACCACCTGGGTGGCCAAGGATACTTTGAGTTTTGGAGAAGGTGGCAACAAAAGGAACCATGTCTATGGCAATCGCTTTGTGTTGTGCTCCAAAGGAAACCACCCAGGAAACTTAGAGATTGAACATGTTTCTCCAATTGTGGCTTTCGTGTGCAACCACATGCTATTATGGCTCTAGCTTAGTCAACTACATTGGGAAGACCCATGCATTGTCTTCAGGCTACTGGACATGAGGACCTAGAATCCTACATGGGTACTTGAAGACAAGCTAGCAATGGTGCATGGGAGGACTCTTTGGAAAGACTTCGTCACATTCTCAATCTGCCGGTACTCCATCTTGGTGAGCACTAATCTAGTGGCCACTGGTGGCAAAAGGATGGGATTGTGACATGTGGGTAAAGTGTACTACTTCTGCAGAAGATAATAAAATCTAAGTACTTAGCCGTGTCCCCGGTTATGGACAATACTGAGCAACTAAAGTTTGAAGCTATGGGAGATCTCGACATTCTAATTTCTAAAAGAAAACTTTTAAAGACTTGATGCACTTGGGGTTACCAAGGGTCTCAAGAGACTTTGACAAAACTTGATGTACTTGGGGGTACCAAGGAACTCAAGAGATTTTGTTGAAAACATGAACACTTGGGGTTACCAAGGAATTCATGAGATTTTTATAAGAATTGATGCACTTGGGGTTACCAAGTAGCTCAAGGGATTTTTGACAAAGACTTGAACACTTGGGGTTACCAAGGAGTTCAAGGGATTTTTGAAAAGGAGATTTGACAAAGGACCAAAACCATTTTGGAAAGATAGGATAAAATTTTGCTTTATGCAAATGAGCCTAAAACTCTACTTAGCCAAATATGCATGTAATGTTAGGATCCACTTATATTCCACATAGTAGTGAAACTTGCCAATACAATTCAAATGTATTGACCCTTGTGGCTGTAACTGAAATGTTGCAGGTTTGATTGATTTTAGTGAAGATTGATTGATTAGGATTACAAAGTCTACAACCAACATCTGCCTGTGGCACTTTGAAGATGAAGGACCCCATGACTATAGATATTCCGCTGCAATGTAATGTAAAAGCCAAATGAGCTATGTATGATGTAATAAAATTATGTTATTCCTGGTTATAAAGTTATAATATGACCTTTGTATCTTGATATTACATCTTAACTGTGGATGCTAGCTATTGATACAGGGACTAGCATTGTAAACACAGGGGACTCCACCTTATATTGTTTAAAGGTTGGGACACTCCCTCTACAATGATGGATGAAATGGTGATGTTTATATGAAATGGTGTTGTGTTGCTATTATGGATTGCTATTATCTATGGTGGATGAAGATGGTGTTGGATGATGGTGGATGGTGTCAATGGGGTTGTCATTGGAGATGGGGTGTTTTTTCTTGCAGGGATTTCAATTGAGTTGCCCGTTTCTCTTGAAGTGTTGATTCACTTCCATTTCGGTTGAGAAATGGGCACTCGTAGGTCCAAAAATTAGCAAAGGTCATGCCGAATTTTTCATCGATATTTGTGCTAACTTTTTGCCTCTTTTTTTAGTAATAAAGCGCAAACATGTCGACTAACGACGAGGTCGGTCGTTATAAACAAATGAGCGTCGAGGATCTAGCCCGAGAGGCCAACAAATCGTTCTGGGGGCCATCCCAAGAGCATGAGGAGGCGGAGGAGATGAGAATGACACCACCACCGACGACCGTCGTCGGAGGTGCTGGGGGCGAGGAAGATCCAGATTACGAGGGGGACGACGACGACTACGATGGAACTAGTGAAGGCGGGGAGGAGGGTAACACCACCACGGATGGTGGCGAGCGCACAGATGGTGGTAGCGGCAACCCGGCCACCATACAGAAGAAGAAGAAGAAGAAGAAGAAGAAGAAGAAGGATATTAAGGATCGGAAGCCGCAAGTGCTCGCCAACTTCTGTGATGAGTTCACCGAGGTCACAGAATGTGGCCAACCCATTGCGCCTTCATCGATTGCCTGCGGGTATGGCATGCAACTCGGGTGCATCGTCCGGGAAAGCATGTCGATCAACACGTCGTACATCCGACGTAATCATGCTTTGGTCGAGAACCTCCTTAAGAAGCTTCACAAGCGATACACATTCCCAGAGAAGTTCAGAAACCTGGAGAGTAATAAGAACCCGGTGAACAAACTAGCACTGACAAGATGAGCAACGCCTTGAGCAGCTTGAAAACCCGGGTGTCGTGGGAATGGTCACGGCAGATGCTGCAATCGACAGCGAGTAGTAGAACGAGGGGAAAGGGCGGCTAGCCATCTGCGGTGCGAGATGAGGGCAAAGACACAGGGTTTTACCCAGGTTTGGCCCCCCGGAGGGTAAAGACCTACTCCTGCTAGATTGTATTATGGAGGTGTTACAATGGGCGAGCTCGGCGGCTAGGCGGCGAGTCGCTTGGGTGTATGAGGGAACGTGTCTCTACTCACCCTTTAGGGAGGTTTATATAGGCTCACCTCCCCTAGGGTTTACATATCTCAACCGATTCGGTTACAGCTTTAATAGTCGTTTAACCCAATCCGACTGGGCCTATCTACTCGCCTGGGCCTTCAGCTTCCAGTCGCTCGGTACCTTGCTGGGCTTCAATCCACTCGCCGTTCTGCAGGCCCACTCGCCAGCTCTCGGGCCAGTCGGAAACGCCTTGCTGGGTATACCCCAGTAGGCATATCCCCATCAGTAGTCCCCGAGGCCGTCGTCGATTGGGCGTAAGTGGCTGCTAGCAGTCGGAGTATACGGCTTCAGAGTAGGCATCCAGTCGAATCGTCGGCGGGCTCCTGTATAAAGGAGGAAATCCGGTGAACCAAGTCGCGGCTTGGGCAAGTCGAGTCGGCGGGACGCGGTCATGGTGATTGACCTGGCGAGCCGAGTGGCCGGAGTTGGACCGTCAGGCGTGGTCAAACTAGCCGTTGGGGTAATCCAACGGTAACTTTCGGCGTAATCATCGCGCGGTAACGGCCTCCTGATTTGGCGGGTAACTCCCGCTATATAAGAGGAATGGCAAGCAATCGTAGAGCCAACTGCCCACCACTTCTTCCGAGTGCGCGCATTTTCCTTCCTTTGCTCCGCGATCCAATCGACCCGAAATCCTCCGATCTCCAACCAACCTCTCGGCCATGGCCCTTTCCACCGAACCATGGGGTAGGTCCAAGTGCACGAGGGCGCAGCTGGCCTCTTTCGAGGAGGTCGGGATCCTGCGAGCCGGCTGTTGGCGTATCCCCGCAGCCGGAGAAACGACCCCAAACCCGCGAGAGAGGGAATTCGTCTGTTTCACCAGTCATCTCGAGTGAGGGCTAGGGTTTCCTACGTCCTTGTTCTTCCGGCGCTTTTGCGCCTACTATGGGATCCAGCCTTCAGATCTGGGTCCCCACAGCATCGAGCAGCTCGCCATCTTCGTGGCGTTCTGCGAATGCTACTTGGGCTGCCGGCCCTACTTTCCCTTGTGGCAAGATCTGTTCCATGGACGGATCAGCCGCGAGGAGGCAAGCGGCCCAATGCTAGCCGCGGGCGGCTTGACGTTCCAGCTCAAGTCCAAAGCCTCCTTCTTTGACCTGATGCTACCCGCCAAGGCGGCGAGCGACTGGAAAAAGTCGTGGTTCTACGTGACCGAGGCGACCCCAGAGGGCGAGGCGGCGATCCCGCGGTACTCCGCTAGTCGTTCGGAGCCGCGCCATCTCCAAGTCGGCAAGCTCCCCGACGACCAGCGGATGGTCGTTGACGAGATGCTCCAGACCATCCGTGGTCTGAAGAAGAAGGGCCTCCAAACGATAAATTTGTACAATTGCTGGCTTGGGCGGCGGCTTGTTCCACTCGCCCAGCGCGACCACTATATGTACCAATACACCGGCCGGGGGGACTCGACGAAGGCCTGCCTCGACGAGTGGAGGCTGGAAGATTACCTCCCAGCATTGAAGAAGATTACCCAGGCGGTGTACCTGGATGCACAGGCCGGGATCGCCCCCTACACCGCGAAGCGTCCAGCTCCAACGATAATTTCTTTACCTTGTTCGCAGTCGCAGTGTATGCAGTCGCGGTAATCCTGATCCTGTTTGTATTCATCGCAGCTATTCTAGGTGGTGGAAGGGTGGCTCCCACCTTCGGATGATGAGAGCCCGAGCCCATCCGCCCAGGACGTAGGCGAATCACCACCCGCGAGGGGCAACGAAGACGACGAGGACGAGTCCGAAGAAGAGGTCGCCCCGCTGGTCCGAAAGACCCGCGGGCAACGTCAGCGCGAGATCGAAGCGAGCAGAAGCCTCGAGCGCCATGATGATGACGATGAGCTCCTAGAAACCACCTCGCGCCATCAAGCCACTCCGTCGAAGAAGAAGGAGAAGAAGAGGGAGGCGAGGGCCCCCCTGAAGAAGAAAACGAAGCCGTCGAAAACGGCCTCACCGCCACACTCGGCGAGCAGCTCCGATGCTCCCAGCCCCACTGGTGACGGCGCGCCACCAGCGACAACCGCGCTGGACACGACGACTATGGAGGTGCCACTGGCCTCATTGCCTCCACCAATCGCCCCAGTCTCTGGGCTGGGGGAGGCTCCGGCCGTGGCGACTTCGCCTCGCAGGGAGGCTCTGGCTGCGGCGGCTTCACCTCGCAAGGAGGCTCCAGCTGCAGCAGCTTCGACACACGAGGAAGCTCCCGCCGAGGGTGTCCCAGAGGCGCCAGCTGCAGCCTCAACGACGAAGAAGCCGTCCGTGTCTTGGGCACGCGATGTCCTGGACCTGGGGCTCAGTCGCCGACTGGGCCCTGAACTGGAAAAACCGGCCGGCCTTCGTACGGGGCTACGTTTCATCCCAGTCACCAAGTGAGTGTGCTCACCCCTCCTTATTTTCCATAACTATTTCAATTGTCTTTGTTGATTCGATTAATGCGCAGGACGGAAGTGAAAAGGATGGGCCATCCGACCGTGGCCAAGGTGCCCTCCGCCGCTAGCGAGGAGGATCCTTCACACAAGAGGAAGGCGGACGAGGTTGTCGCCTCAGCGGATGGCAGTAAGAAGGCCAAGGGCGACGACATCGTCACCATCTCTGACGATACGGCGGCCGCGCCGGCCGAGCCCGCTGTGGAAGCAGCCGCGTCTACGAAGGAACCCGCTGCGGAGGCGACCTCCCTTGGAGCGGGTGCCTCCATCGCTACCTTCCCCCGCTTCGTGACCAAGGCAGCCACGGCGAGTGGGGTTGCGCCCTCGAGCCACGCTCCTGGGACCGCCGATGCTGAAGTCGACCAGCGTCGTGGGCACACGCCTGCATTACTCGCGTCCGTGGACGCGATCCAACTCCACGGCATGCTTGGCGCAGCCATCCAGGTACATCCAGTCCCCGAGGATCAGGTCGGTGTTTTGCAGCGGCGTGATTCTTATAATTTCTCATCTTTTATTTTCGTATCCAGTCCCCGAGTGCGTACTCGCTGAATTTCAGCGGGTGGGCATTTGGGAATTTCTTGATCGCCAGTCCCCGAGTGCGCACTCGCTGAATTTCAGCGGGTGGGCACTTAGGAATTTCTTGATCGCCAGTCCCCGAGTGCGCACTCGCTGAATTTCAGCGGGTGGGCACTTAGGAATTTCTTGATCGCCAGTCCCCGAGTGCGCACTCGCTGAATTTCAGCGGGTGGGCACTTAGGAATTTCTTGAACGCCAGTCCCCGAGTGCGCACTCGCTGAATTCAGCGGGTGGGCACTTATGAAGTTCGTTCTAACTGACTTTTTCGGTGATGTACAGGGTCTATAGCTTGAGTCGGCGGACCGATTGGCCACGAAATAGCGCGCGGAGAAGGAGCTGGCCATCGTCCAGGAGGCGAACAAAGGTCTTTAGGCTATTGCTGCGAAGGGAGATCAAACTCGCCAGGGGCTTGTCCCCGCTGGTGAGTTGTTGGCGGCGCGGTCTGCTCTGGGTGCCACTGAACAACGGATCGCCGACCTCAAGCGCGAACTGCGGGAGGCGAGAGAAGAAGCTAGCTTGGCGGACGAGCGAGCTAAGGCCGCCATTGCGGCCGCAGAGGAGGATCGCAAGGTGTCGGAAGTCCTTATTGCTGGGCTTCAGGACGACCACACGTCGCTTCAGTGCTTCATCACGGGACTCGCCCGCCCGCTGCTTGGTGAGTGCTTCCTCCCTTTCTTATAGTTGTGGTTTTTGTGGTGTCCATCATACTCATCATTGTCTTTTTCTTCGCAGGTCGCATCATTGATAGCGACGAAGAGGCGAGCTCGCTCGACGCAAGGCAGTGCGTAAGCATGCTCGTCGACTCGGCGACGCTGTCAGCGACCTGCATCCGCGCCTACCTCCAAGAAATATCACCCACGGAGGTGATTCCCAGCGACCTCGTTGAGGTGTGGAAGTACTTGGAGAAGGCACCCGCGGTTGTTGAATTTATGACACGATCGGCGTTTCGGCGTGGAGCATCGACGGCCCTGAGCCTTGGACTCGCTCACTTCCCCGAAGACTTCGACATCGACGATGTGACGAGTGGGTACCCATCGTCAACTGGCGCGGTGGAGCTGTCCAAGGTTCTCAAGTTGCAAGAGCGTGCCGCCACGTACTCGGAGCGTGTCTGGGCGATGGGCGACCTCCTTCCATACCAGGAGACGGTCGTCGCGCCGAACGACCCCGAGCCGCCGCATCGTGATTTCAAGGTCGAGCAGCCTTTTTGCGCGGCGATGGCGGGTGAACTGACGACGTATCCATCAAACCCGTACACCGCGTTCATCCGTAATCGCCGGGATGCTGGCGAGTCATCATCGAAGCCTGCAGAGTAGGGTAGTTTGCCTTGAAGCGTTAAGTTCTGCAACGCGGGCATATTTTGTAACATAAGACAATGCAATATGCGATTGAATGGGACGTCGTGTCTATTTTGGTATTTGTTTGTGTGCTTTGGATTGATTTTGGACGAGTCCCCGAGCGCGTCCGCCCTTTTGTGGGGTTTACCTCGTATATGATGTGTGTGTTGTTATCATGTGTTTTGTTGCTTTGGTCGACTCGCCCGAGCTCGGAGAGCCAGTCGCAAGGCGACTCCCTTGACTTTACCGTTTTCCCGTACGCGAACAAAGTCGGGTGGCCGATTCCCCGAGCGTGGTACTTGATAGTTCTAGGCACGACTCGAGGGTGGTTGAGGACTTAGCGCGTTGGTGTGAGTGCGTCACTCCTGCCTGGCCCGTGGGGTCAGTCGCGTGGCGAGTCCTGGGCATGCTCTCTTACTTGGCGTTTTCCCTGACCGCTCGCGACGAACTGGTATTCAGTCCCCGAGCGTGGTACTTAGCCGTTCGAGTCGCTATGCCGAGGATGCGGAGGACCAAGGTCGCTGTGAGAAGCGAGGGCAGTTGTCTTGGCTCGTAAAACCAGTCGAGCTAGGCGACTCCAATGGGGCTCCGGGTTGGCGTTTTTCGTGGACGATGCAAGACCTGAAGTGATTCAGCGCTCTGACACCGCACTACTTAGCCGTGCCGATCGCTGTACCAAAGGTTGACTTCTGCATTTTAGCATACCGCTGTTATTACGAGTGCGAGTGGCACAAGTCATGGAGAGTAGGCGCAATTTGCGGTAACCGTTTCTTTTATTTCATAGCGACTGGAGAGTACATGTGTGGGGTTCTAGGAGTAGAACTTCCGGAGGAGGTTTACATTCCATGGTCGCTTGACGTTGAGCTCGCCGTCCCCGCGGACGTTGATGAGGTAGTAGGCGTCGTTGCCGAGTACGCGCCCGATAGTGAATGGGCCTTCCCACGGAGGGGAGAGCTTGTGCATGCCCCTCTTGTCCTGGATGAGGCGTAACACTAGGTCGCCTTCCTGGAAGGTGCGAGCTTTCACCCGCCGGCTTTGGTAGCGGCGGAGTCCTTGCTGGTAGATGGCGGTGCGTGACCGAGCGAGGTCGCGTGCTTCGTCGAGCTGGTCGACCCCATCTTGGCGGGCCAGCTCGTTTGCAGCCTCCGTATAATGGACGACTCGCGGCGAGTCGTGTTCGAGGTCGGTGGGCATGACTGCTTCGGCGCCGTAGACCATGAACAAGGGAGTGAATCCCGTCGATCTGTTAACCGAGGTACGGATTCCCCAGATGACGGAGGGCAACTCCTCGACCCAGCACCCGGCGGTGCGCTCGAGTGGTACTTGGAGTCGCGGCTTCAGGCCGTGGAGGATGCTTTGGTTGGCCCGTTCCGCCTGGCCGTTGGATTCCGGGTGGGCGACTGACGTGAGGTCGAGCCGGATGTGGTGCTCTTCGCAGAATTCGGCCATGGATCCCTTGGCGAAGTTGGTGCCGTTGTCCATGATGATACTGTTTGGGAACCCGTAGCGATATATGAGCTCGCGTAGGAATTTAGTGGCGGTCTTCCCGTCGCATTTCCGGACTGGCTTGGCCTCCACCCATTTAGTGAATTTGTCGACGGCGACTAGCAGGTGGGTGTAGCCGGAGGGGGCTTTCTTGAAGGGGCCTACCATTTCCATGCCCCATACGGCGAATGGCCAGGTAATGGGGATTGTTTTGAGCACCGAGCTCGGTACGTGCGTCTGATTGGCGTACTTCTGGCACCCGGCGCATCGCTGGACGATGTTGACAGCGTCGGCGTGTGCGGTGGGCCAGTAGAAGCCGTGTCGCATAGCCTTGGCGACCAGGGAGCGAGCGGCGGCGTGGTGGCCGCAGTCACCTGAGTGAATGTCGTGGAGGATTTTGCGTCCTTCAGCCGGTTGGACGCAGCGTTGGAACACGCCGGTGACGCTGCGCTTGTGTAGCTCGCCGTCGATGATGGTGTAGGACTTGCATCGACGAGCGATCATTCGAGCGTCTGTCTCGTCTGCTGGCAGGGTGCCGGCTTCCAGGTAGGCGATGTAGGGCTTGGTCCAATCGTCTGGCTCGGTGACGAGTGCGACCAAGGCTGCCTCTGGTTGGAGTGGGACTCCGATGTCGATCTCCCTCGGGGGAGAGACTGATGGTTTGGAGATTGTGTCGAGGAACACGCCGGCGGGTGGTGCGAGTCGAGCCGACCCGATGCGAGAGAGGGCATCGGCCTCCTCGTTTTTCCGCCTATCGATCCACTCGACAGAGTAGCCGGTGAAGTGGCCGCCCAACTTGTCCACCGCTTGGCGGTACGCCGCCATGGTAGGGGAGACGGCGTCACAGGTGCCGGCGACTTGCCCCGCGACGAGGTCGGAATCTCCGTAGCAGCGGAGGCGATTGACGTTCATCTCCTTAGCGGCTCGCATGCCGTGGAGTAGGGCCTCGTATTCAGCCATGTTGTTGGTGCAGGGCGTGAAGTCGAGGCAGAGGATGTAGTGGAGCTTATCGCCCTTTGGTGAAGTCAACACTATCCCTGCTCCTGCACCGTCCGTGTTCTTGGAGCCGTCGAAGTGCAGGCTCCAGTAATGGAGGTACGGCAGCTTCTCTGGCTGCTGGGCCTCCTCCCAGTCGGCGATGAAGTCTGCCAGCGCCTGCGACTTAATCGCCTTTCGTGGCTCGTATTTGATGTTGTGGACGCCGATCTCGACGGCCCACTTGGCGACCCGCCCGGTCGCCTCGCGATTGCGGATGATGTCTTGCAGTGGCGCTGAGGAGACGACCGTGATCGGGTGCTCCTGGAAGTAGTGCGGCAGGCGCCGCTGAGCCCTGAAGACCGCGTATACTAGCTTTTGGTACTGTGGGTACCGCTGGCGTGACTCGGTGAGGACCTCGCTGATGTAGTACACCGGCCGCTGAACCGGGCGCTCATTTCCTTCCTCTGGTCGTTCGACGATCATCACGGTGCTGACGACGCGCTCGGACGCCGCGACGTAAACCAGCATGGGTTCTTTGTTGGCGGGGGCGGCGAGTAGTGGTGCGGCGAGTAGCACCTTTTTGAGGTCGCGGAGCGCGTCGTCCGCCTCCTTGTCCCACTGGAAGGTGGGGTTCTTGCGCATCAGGCGGTATAGGGGCATCGCCTTTTCGCCCAGGCGGGGGATGAAGCGACTGAGAGCCGCTACTCGCCCGGCCAGCTTCTGGACGTCGCGCAGGCACTCGGGTTTGCCGAGCCGGGCGATCGTGTCGATCTTTGTTGGGTTCGCCTCGATCCCTCGTTTGGAGACGACGTACCCCAGTAGTTGTCCGGCGGGCACACCGAAAGTGCACTTGCCTGGGTTGAGCTTTATCTTGTACCTTCGCAGGTTGGCGAAGGTTTCCGCCAGGTCGGCGAGTAGGTCACCTTGGCGAGCGGACTTCACGACCACGTCGTCGATGTAGACGTGGATGTTGCGGCCAATTTGGCTCGCGAGGCATTCTTGCATGCACCGCTGGTAGGTCGCCCCGGCGTTCTTGAGGCCGAAGGTCATGGCGGTGTAGCAGAAGGCTCCGAATGGCGTGATGAACGCCGTCTTCTCCTCGTCTTCGATAGCCATTTTGATCTGGTTGTACCCAGAGTAGGCGTCGAGGAAACATAGCGACTCCGAACCCGCGGTTGAATCGATTATCTGGTCGATCCGCGGGAGGATGAACTGCTCCTTTGGGCAGGCGCTGTTCAGGTTTGTGTAGTCGATACACATTCTCTAGGTCCCGTTTTTCTTCTCGACCAGGACTGGGTTTGCCAGCCACTTGGAGTACTTGATTGGCCGGATGAAGCCGACAGCGAGTAGACGCTGCACTTCCTCGGCGATTGCTCGACGGCGTTCTTCATTGAAGGGCCGTAGCGACTGCTTGACGGGCCGCACTTTGGGGTCGCCGTTCAGCTTGTGCTCAGCGAGCTCCCTAGGGACACCGGGCATGTCGGAGGGTTTCCATGCGAAGATGTCCCTGTTCTCACGGAGGAACTCGATGAGCGTGCCTTCCTATGCTGGGCTCATGCCTGTCCCGATCGTCACCGTCTGGCTAGAGTCGCCTGGGACCAGCTCGACGGTGCGAGTGTGCGTCGTTGCCTCAAAGGTTGAGGTGTTTGCGCCCTCTGAGTTGGGCTTCTTGAGTATTGTGGGGTCGTCATTGTTGACCCCGCTCGCGTATTTTGCGAGCTCGTCGGCGTGATTAGTCTTTGTCGCGATGACGGCGTCGGCGAGCTCGGCTCCTTTGGCCTCGCACTCGGCGGCCATGTCGGGGTCGCCGTTGATGGTGATGACGCCGCACGGCCCGGGGAGCTTCATCGCGTTGTACGCGTAGTGGGGCGCTGCCATGAATTTAGCGAACGCCTGGCGCCCCAGGACGCAGTGGTAAGGGCTGTCGAAGGGCACCAGTTCGAAGACGATCCGCTCGGTGCGGAAGTTTGCCGGTGTGCCGAAAGTGACTGGCAGCGTGACCTTGCCGATCGGGTACGCCTTCCGACCGGGGACGATGCCGTGGAACGTGGTGTGGGTCGTCTCGATCATCGACTACGGGAGCCGCAGCCGCCTGAAGGTGTCGAGGTAGAGGATGTTGATGGAACTACCGCCGTCCATCAGTGTCTTGGGGAGCCAGTAGTCGCCAACCTTGGGTTTGACCACCAAGGCGACTCGTCCTGGGTACTCGATGCGCGGCGAGTGATCTTGCCGGCTCCAGGTGATGGGCTGTTCCGACCAGTTCAGGAACTGGGGGACGTCTATTTGGGCCACCGCATTGACAGCGACGGCGCGGGCGATGACCTTCTTCTCGCGCTTCGTGTTGAAGCCTGTGAAGGTGTGGAGCGAGCCGGCTACTTTGCCGAATTTTCCGCCATTTGGCGGGTTGTTGTCGGGGTCCTCCCGCGCTTGCCGTGCCTTCTCGATTTCCCTGAGGGTGTGGCAGTCGGCGGTGGTGTGCATTGCGGGCTTCCCTTCCCTGCTATGGAACGCACATGGTTGGTTAAGGAGGGCCGCGGGATCGAACCTTGGCTTGTTCTTGTAGTTGCCGCCATCGCGGCGCTGCCCTCCGTCGCGGCGGTAGCTCTTGGGCTCGCGCTGTGTGTGCCCGGCGTTGGCGACGAAGTCGACTCGCCCGTCACTGCGAAGCTTGCCAGTGAGGCGAGTGCCGCTGTAGCGTAGGTCGGTTCGGCGTCCGCCGTCGTTGCCGCTCGTGCGGCGTTGCCCTCCTGACTCGTCGTCAGTTTCCTGGTTTGGATCTTCCTCGGCGTACCGTTTGGCGATCTCGAGGAGGTCGGGGATGTTGTCGAGTGTGCGGGAGTGTCGTTTGAGCTTGGCGACTAGAGGCTCGTAGCGGCACGAGGTCTTGAAGCAATGGATCGCGGTGTCCGGGTGGATGCCGACCGCGTTGTACCAAAGCTCTTGACACCGTTGGACCCAGTTGCGGGTCGACTGGCGGGGTCCCTGGACGCACCGTTCCAGGTCCTTAATAGTGGTGGCGCGGGTGTAGGAGCACTCGAAGTGCCTGACGAAGGCGTCGTGCATTTCCTCCCAGGAATCGATACTGTCCTGGGGGAGAGTGTTGATCCACTGCCTGCACGTCCCCTCCATCATCAGGGGGAGGTAACGGGCGGCGAGTAGGTCAGTGTGACCCGCGATCCCCATTGCCATGAGATATGTGTCGAGCCAGACGGCGGGGTCGTACGAGGAGTCGTATTTTTCTATCTCCTTTGGCGCCTTGAAGTTTGGCGGGTACTTCTTGCCTCGGATCATTGGTTCGAAGCACTTGGGCCCGAGTCGACTGAGCGACCCCATGGGCTCGCCGTCGCGGCGATTAGTTAGGGTGTGTCGCAAGTCGTCGGGCTGGCGTGCGCGCCAGCTTTGGTTGTTGATGATGTGGGTGCGGGCGTCGATGGGTTGCCCGTTAGCGGCGACGAAGTTGGTCGCCGGCCTGGGGTCGTTGGTGGAGAGTGCCGCGTTCGTGGGTCGGTGTTGGAGCTGCAGTGGCTCTGGTGGCGGGGAGTTGAGGGTGTTTTCCGCCGCTGGGCGGCCGCTGGAGGCCGCTCTGCTTCCCGAGGAACGCGAGTATACTCGACCTTGCGAGTCGGCGCCCGCTTTTTGCTGCTCGACGGCCTTCGCGAGCAGGGCCCTGACGTATTGGATCTGTAGGGCGCCGTCGCTGGTGGCCGTGATGCTGTCGGCTGCTGCTCGGCCTGCCACGAGGTTGTCCATCGGGGTGGAGAACAGTGGGAGGCCGTTTGCGTCTCGCTCCCGTGAGGATACTACTATCCGCGGCTGGTCCCTGGGAGGGGTGCGGTTGGGTGGAGGTGGGGCGCCCATCGCCGTTGATCCTGGCGGTGGCCGGGCGCTTCCTCCTGGTGGCGCGTTCTCGCAGATCGCGCGCTCGGCCACGCGGGTCGGGTCGTTTTCGTCGTCGAAGTTCAGGGCACGCCCTTGAACAGTGGGGTTCAGGCGTGACCTGATCCGCTGCTGGTGGTAGCGTGATAGCTCCTGCGCCGTCACCTGCTCGAGGCGAAATTTTTCGCGCTCGGCTTGCTCCTTGCGCACCGCCTCCGCCAGTTTCAGGCGGAGTTCCTCGACCTCCGTTGCCGTGGCGTTAGGAGGGATTGGGGTGGAGAACGGATCCTCCGGCGGATCGGCGCCGGTGGCCATGTAGGCCGCGGCGTGGCGACCGGTTCCGTCGCGGAGGTCGGCGGAGTTCTCTGACCCGGAGTCGAATTCGAAGATCCCGAGGATGGAGGGGTCCTCGAAGTCTCCCGCGTTGGAGACCTGGGCAATGGAGCCCGCGGACGAGGCCGCGGTGATGGATCCGGCGAGTGACGCCGGGGTCACCGAGTCGGCGTCATCGGTGAGGGCCGCATCTTCTGCGGCCGCTGAATTCCCGGCCACGTTGTTGTGGGCCGAGTTGTACTCGGAGGCGAGGCGGTGGATCGTGCGGATCTGGCTCTCGGAGAGCCGATCGCGTGGCGGCGACTCGCGGATGCGAGCCGAGTCCTCCGAGACGATGACGTCGGTGAGGCCGACGAAGAGGCTGATCGTGCCGATTGGCAGGATCACGCTGTGCGTGACGGGTCGCGCCGCCGGGACGTAGCTGCTCGGCAAGATCTGGAGCATCTCGCCGATCGCTATCATGCGGCCGGTGGCGACCGTCTCGTTGATGGGCAGATTGGATCTCGCCACAGAACACCGGCCAGACCGGCCAGGCCCCACGGTGGGCGCCACTGTCGTGGGAATGGTCACGGCAGATGCTGCAATCGGCAGCGAGTAGTAGAACGAGGGGCAAGGGCGGCCAGGCATCTGCGGTGCGAGATGAGGGCAAAGACACAGGGTTTTACCCAGGTTCGGCCCCCCGGAGGGTAAAGACCTACTCCTGCTAGATTGTATTATGGAGGTGTTACAATGGGCGAGCTCGGCGGCTAGGCGGCGAGTCGCTTGGGTGTATGAGGGAACGTGTCTCTACTCACCCTTTAGGGAGGTTTATATAGGCTCACCTCCCCTAGGGTTTACATATCTCAACCGATTCGGTTACAGCTTTAATAGTCGTTTAACCCAATCCGACTGGGCCTATCTACTCGCCTGGGCCTTCAGCTTCCAGTCGCTCGGTACCTTGCTGGGCTTCAATCCACTCGCCGTTCTGCAGGCCCACTCGCCAGCTCTCGGGCCAGTCGGAAACGCCTTGCTGGGTATACCCCAGTAGGCATATCCCCATCACCGGGTAAAGAACAACATTGACAAAGGTGAAATCTGGGAGACTATAAGAAGGAAAAATCCGATGCTCGACGAACAAGAGTTCAAGATATTCAAGGCAGACTTAGATACCGCTGCCTCTAAAGCATGGAATGAGTGGGGAAAGACTATGCGAGAGAAGAACATAGGTAACCACCGGCTTGGAAGCGGCGGATACAGAGGGAAACAGCCCATTTGGGACAAGGAGGACGCCGAGCTTGAACGCCTGGGTAAAGAGAACCCATGGCATAAAATTACAGACCTGCAGATCCGACAATTTGTCCGGGCCCGCTACAACCTGGACCCTATTACAGTGGAGTTTGTCACCGACGACCCGGATGTGAAGGACTTTGAGCATGAGCTGGTAAGGAATTTACCGTGGATCTCTCATTAAAATAATTAAGCCAAGAATCTAAATGCATGCATGGGTTCACCTCTACTTGTATCTCTGCAGGAGAAGGAATTGAACGCTAGCGAGGACATGTCGTCCCAAGATTCGGCGGCGGAGCCATGGGACACTGTTTTTAACAGGGCGAACACTTACAAGAAGAGGGAGAAGAAGTTGCCGCCAAAATCAGCTGGCCGTGTGTCCGGCTTCGGTACAAGCATGAAGTTTACTGAGTACTACAAAGAGGACGCAAAGAAGAGGAGGGAGAGGAAGAACCAGTCGGCGGCTAAAGATAAAATCGAGGTTGAAGAGCTGAAGTTGAAGGTGAAGACATTAGAGGAAAAAGTGGACGAGAAAGCAATGGACAAGTTATTGGAGGAGAAGCTTCGCGCGATCATCCCCCCTGGATTGATGGAGGGGCTAGCTGTTTGGAATGCGGGAGGTCGACAGGGGCCGATAAACGTGCCCAGCTTTAGCGGCAGCAACTCGAGCATCAACGTTAACGCGTCGCCGTACTTGGTGACCCCGCCGGCCACCATCGCCGCAGCGCAGCCGCAAGAGCTTGTTGTCGCACAGCTGCCCCCTGCTGCTCCTGCCAAAAATACCAATATCGCACAGCCGACGGTGGCACCAGTACCGCGGGAGAATGCTGATGATAGGCCTGCCGCCGGGATCGGCCGTGTGTCGACATTAGCCGAGCTCAACGCCCTCACCAAGGTAACTAATATCATACTCCGCTTCATCTTATTTATGCGCCTTTGGTGATTGCCACCTCGATCATGATGCCCAACACATATGTGTCGATATTCAGGACGCTGCTTGCATACTACTCCACAAAGTTGCCGACGGCGAGTTGAAGGATGTTGCCAAGGGCAATATCATACAACCGGCGAACCGCACGATGCACAATAATGCAATGGACGATGCCGTGATGAGGGTCCGGATTGCTCGGGTGTTGCCAGGGTGCGACGACATGGAGCCCCCCTTTCAACCTCAGGGAGCCGACGAACACAAGACCCTTGCAGAATGCCACGGCTGGCCCTTGACATGGCCGAAGAGTCAGATTCGTCTTACGGGGCACCTAAGCGCCACCTCGATCGCCCGGCCACCACCTCGGATGCCACCTGTCACCGGCGCCACCTCGATCGTTCGGCCACCACCTAGGAAGCCACCTGTCGTCGTCGCCACCACCAGTCGCCACCAACAACTGTTGGGAGCGTGTGGGCCGCCCCAAGGCGATGCCGCCGTCGCAACGCAACCACCGTCGCCCCCGCCACCACCATCACCACATGGCAGCAACAACAATGATGATGAAGAATTTGTCAACATCGACGACTACATCAACACCGGCGCTGGCATAGGATTGTACATGCCTGCTGTGGATGAAGAACCCTTCATCGCTCGCGAGGGTCAAGGTGGGCGTCCCACTACATGAACGCAACGCCTGGACTTTGGATGTTTATATCAAGAGACGCCTTCGGCCGCCGATCAACAGGAGAAACCAGTTGGATTCGTCTTTAGCCCTGACACACTCCAAAAGGCGGCCGTTGAGCACTTAGCATCCCAGTGGAGGAGCCTTCTCAGAAGACGAAGAAGCACAGGAAGAGAGGCAAGAAAGCTGAGAGCCAACCTCCTCCGAAGAGGATCTGGGCTAAGGATGACGTCGTACCAGCCCGTGAGGATGGCTTGCCCAGGATACATATAGCCGGTGAAGCGATACTGACTCCGGATTTTCTTCGCCTTGCTGGTGGACATATGCTCGCTTTGAGTGATAGTATCAAGACACTAGAGGGCAATCTTCTTAAAGACAAAGATCCAAATTACCCGGTTTTCACTGTCAAGGTGCCATCGGACGTGGACTTCGTCCATGAAGCCCCCGCGGACGTGTTCTTCATATCGTATGAGGACGTCTTCAAGTTGTTTCTCTCGAAACGGCTGGACTATAACATGGTCCACCTATCCACGCTCAATCTGGCGATGAAGACCAAGAGAGAGAAGACCCCCTACATCGCGATAGTGTATCCCTACTACATGCGTGATAGCCAGTTGAGGGAAGGATCTGAGACGCGTGCCAAGGCGACGGCGTATCTCGAGAAGTTCATGGTGGACCACAAGAGGACGAACACGCTTCTTTTGCCTTTCTTTCCCGAGTAAGTACACACACACCCTAGCATTGTTAACTTAGGCTTTATTATAGCTTTCTTCCATTGCCCTTTTCCAACATCCCGTTTCAATCGTGTTGTGCAGAGACAAATACTGCACACTCATCATCATTTGCACAAAGTACTCGATAGCATCATATTTTGACTCGGCGAGTAAGAAGAAGAAGAAGGACTACACCATTATAAGGGGTGTTTTGAATGAGGCTCTCGAGGGCTACGCTAAAAAGGGATGCCCCTTCGTCAACAAGGAGGAATGTATCAAGGATGACAAGCACGTGTTCAAGCATGTGCTCGAGTTCCCCTGCATCAAGGAGCCGGATACTGGCGGCGCCAAGGAGGCCTTCTACGCCATGCATCACCTTAAAGGGTTTGTCCGGGATTGCCAGAACCTAACTCTGCCACTAGTTTCCGAGCATGGGCCAAAATTTTGGCGCAAAGGGACGATGATGATCTTAGAGAAGACTTCCATCGCATCCAGGTTAAGTTGTCGGAAATCATCGTGGAAGATGTCAACACGAGGGGAGGGGTCCTAAAACACAACAGAGGGTTGACTAAGAGGGAGATTGAAAATATTCTTCATCAACAGGGTGACAACAGGACGTGCATGACGAAGGATGGCTATCTACCATTCCCGAGGCCGAGCGTTAGCAGTTCTCAACATTGATCGATGTGTGCGCCTAGAATTATCATAGATGTCTGTGTGTAGTGTTGTGTCACAAACTATATACTACCATGGTCATATGTTGTAAACTTCACTATTGTGGTCATTGTCTTCGAAGTTCTATGATTATGATCGATGTGCTATCTTCTATGTTTACTGGTCTTTTGCTTTAGTTTATGTGAATATATATGCATGTGAACCAATTTAGTTCTTTCTGTTGCATGATTTACTAATATGCCTTATCTATAGAGATGACGAAGTGGTACGTGGTGTACAAGGGTTGGGTTCCAGGAGTCTACGATGAGTGGGAGGACTGTCAGAAACAGGTGAACAAGTTTAGCGGCAACAGCTACAAAGGATACGCGGCTCGAGAGGAGGCGGTAGCCAAGTGGAGGAACCACCTATGGAAGGAGAACCGGATGAAGATATTGCTAGTGCTCTTGCTCTTTATCACCGTCGTCATAGTTGTATTCTGTTTGATTCTAGTATAGGCGAGATGAATACTTTATTTGTAATGTGATGAGATGGTGAACTTTGTAACAAACCACTTCATTTGACTTGTATTATAATGTGATGATCACTTGTCTATCTCGTTCGGGCTCTAAGTAGTGTGATGGCACTATATTCATGTTTGTATTATCTTTGTTTTCATATACTAAGTCAAATATACTGTTTCTATATAATACTGTATAATACCTGTATAATATTGTATATTTGGACAAGTTTCAATTTTTTTTAATACCTGATACTCAAACCAGTGGCGCATCGTTTTAACCTTCTGTGGCGCATAGTGTTTCAGTGGCGCATTGTCCATAATGCGCCATTGAACAGAGTCCTGTGGCGCATCAGCCGAAATGCGCCACAGAAGTATCATGACTTTTGTGGCGCATTTAGGAATGCGCCACAGAAGTTTTCATCAGTGGCGAAGTAACAGTGGCGTCCCAGCCATGCGCCACAGAAGACCAATACAGATGCGCCACTAATGAAGGATTTCCTAGTAGTGCCACCCTCTTCATTAGCAACTTCGACGAGCGGGTCGCCAAGGTCGAGAAAGCTAGGCCCTTCACACCAAGCGTGCACCATGGTGTACTCGATCATGGCATAAGCTCGCTCCTGGCACTTCTTGATCAGCTCCGGGTCATTCAGCCATTTGCCATCTCCCCTTATACGAGCAAGAACATCGAGGTTGATGTCCTCGTACCATGAAAGCACGAAGGAGAGAGCCTTGTCCGCTGCAGCTTGGTCGGCCGACTCGCGCCATTGATCCAGCCGGTCTTCAGTAAGGATCAATCTTTCGGCGAGTGGCTCGATGAGTTGGGTGGGTCTTCATCCGGCCAGAGAATGTGAAACGCATGGATGGCTGACTTGAGAAAATCCACACCGCAAGATCTGAGGGTCTTGACCCGTTCAGACACCTCTACAAGGAGTTCCTCCATGGACACATCGCCGTCAGCAGCAGCACCAGCTTCGGCCCTCACCTTCTTCATGGATCAGATGGCAAACATGTTGGCCTCAGGAAAATTCTCTGCAAGCAAAAGGAGAAAAGTTAGCAAATGACAAGGGCGGATGGGAGAGATCCAGTAGGACTTGGACAATGCGTAAAGAGTAAGAACTCACTACCGAGAAACAAGTTGATGGCAGTGAGCTTGCTATGACAAGTCTTGGTCTTGGCTTGAAGGGCGTCGAGGTTCATATTTGTCGACTCGACCAATGACTCGGCCTCGTCGAGCAGCCTCTTAGTCTTCTCGGCACTGGCGGCCTGCTGCTCGTTCTTCTCGGCAAGCTCCTCCTTTATCCCTTTCACCTCGGCCAAGTGCTTCTCCTCCATCTCGGCCATCAGTTTATTCAGCCGAGTCACCTCATCGCGCTCCTTCTGGAGTTCGGCTTGGTGCTTCTCTGCTTATTGAGAACAAATATTTGTCAGTACCAGCAGAAAAATTTCAACTATTGGCTTAGAAGACAGGAAATTTACTCTCGGACTCGCTGATTTGCGAGTGAAGATCGTTGATGGTATCCTGAGTAGTGGCTATGGAATAAGAGCGAGAGGAAAAATGAGAGGATGAACCAAGGAAAATTACATCAAATAAGAAAGAGGAAGAGAAAAGATATTACCTTGGCCGTAGGTGTCAGTCTGCAGCTGCTCATACGCAAGTTCGAGCTTGCGATGCGCCAGGACGAGAGCTTGGTGCACCTTGGTGCGCTCGTTGTGCGTAAGATAATCAAAGAAGTCAGACAATAAGTAAGAGTCAAGACAGGCGACCATCCGAATAAATAAGAGCTTAAGAGCTTATAGCCGAGTAAGTTCCTTACTCGGCAGTAACCTCGAGGGCTAGGGATTGAAGCTCTAACATGAGTTTGTCATAAAGAAATCAAAGAGCTTAAGAGATTATAGCCGAGTAAGTTCCTTACTCGGCAGTAACCTCGAGGGCTAGGGATTGAAGCTCTAACATGAGTTTGTCATAAAGAAATCAAAGAGTTGAAGAGCTTACAGCCGAGTAAGTTCCTTACTCGACAGTAACCTCGAGGGCTAGGGTTCGAAGATCTAACATGCAAGCGCGGGATTCAAAGACTAAGTGAATAATTGAAGAGCTTACAGCCGAGTAAGTCTCTTACTCAACTTTAACCTCGGGGACTAGGTGATATGTATAAAGGAAATACTCAACAGTACAAAAGAGTAAGAAGTTATGTTACCTCGTTTATTTTGTCGGCGCGGGCCATCAGAGTAATGGCCTGCTGGGTTATGTCGGAGACGACCTTGGGGCCCAGCTTAAGCTTCTTCCCGGCACAAGTGCTGACCTCTTGCTCGCCTGCTGCATTCCATGCCATGGCGTAAGGCTCAGCCGAACCAAGGCTCTGCCCACTGAGCGTCCGAGTGAGAACTCGACCCGTTTTCAGGGTGGTTCCCACAGTGGCACGGGTTGCAGGGGCAGAGATATGGAGGGTAACAGCCTTGGAGCCATCACCTGACCCGGCAGCCGCGGATTCGTCCCCCTTACCCGTTGAAGCGAACACGGTCACCGATGTAGGAGGCCGAATCTGAGGAGCAGAACCCAGAGCGCAAACTAGAGTTGCTTGCTTGGAAGAGGTGGATTTGCCAGAAGAGGGGCGAGTAGAACCAGAAGCCTTGGGCTGGGTTTGGCCTTTTAACAGAACTGGAGAGCAAGCAGAAGGATTTGAAGAAGGACGTGGATCCCCCTGACTGGGCTCAGCAGTTTTGCTGGCTCCAAGATCAGGAAGTTGTTCATTCACATCAGCTTGAGGGCTGATGCCAGAGGAACTGGGAGCAGAGGGTTTCTCGGTGCCAGACTTGTGAGCACCAATATCAGGAAGTTTCTCCTAGCCAGCGACAGGGGCGCTAGCCGAGTGATCCACCGGGTCTGACTGACACTGAGAAGCATGAGCCTCAACAGTGCGAGCCTCAACCCGGACGGGACTCGACGCCGCCGAGTCAGCTGGAGGAGGTGCAGGACTAAGCGGCGAGGCAATGCTAGAAGCAGCCTGATTCGCCGTCAAAGGTGCAACACTTAAAACAACAAGATATATATGAGAGAACAGCAGTAATGAGAAAGAAAAGAGCAAAGAAAGCAAGGTGCAAAAACTTACCCGGTGACAACCGGGTCGCGGATGACTCGGCGCGTGACTCGGCGCCCAGCAGCTTGGCGAGTCTCACTCAGGATGGCAGCAGCAGAGGCAGCAGGAGCAGCCGGAGTGGGCTTGTTCTTCTTGGCCGGCTGAGTGCTGGAGGAGGTTCCGCATCGCTTCGTCTTAGCAACGGGAATCTTGCCGACTCCGCCCACAGCGAGAGGAGGAACGTCATGTACCTGGCCAGCTGCATAAGTAAATACGGGCTTACTCGGATAAGCAAAGAGATTAAGATCACAAGGCATGTACCTCCAAAAGCGTACAATCATCATCCTCATCATCGTCAGACCAATCTTGTAAGGGATTGCAAGATTGACTCTTACCCGAAGCTGAAGCAGCCGCAGTGTGCGGGATGGGCATGAAGCACTCCAGGTCATACTCGAATTCATCCGAGTCAAAGCGATCCCCGTTATAGCCAGCACGAGGGACAGTATTGTCATCAACTTGGTGAAGGAGATTCTGCGAAAGACAAACAGAATGAGAGACTAAAAACTAAGCTAAAGAGTGGCAAAAGAGCTAAAGCCTACTCGACGAGAAGATAATTCGAAAAACTTACCTAGGGGACAGGCCTGACCCGGCTAAACGGTGGGCAACTCCAAGCCCAATCATCCGCCAAGTTCAATTTGAAGATTGAGCTTACTCGGCGGGCAATGGAGTCATGGGTGAGCTCCTTGGTGGAATGCCGAGCGGGATCATGGGACCCGCTCATGAAGCACATCTTGTGGCTCCTGGCTTGGATGGGGCTTACCCGGCATGAGATGAAGGTTCACATGAGGTCAAAGTCGGCGAGATGAAAGTTCTCATCCGGCGACAGCAACCTTTCCAGGATAGCGTTTGCCTCGTTAGCCGCAGCGTCTTGGTCGCGCGGGTCAAGTTGCCAGTACTTCTTGTTGGGGACCTTGTCCGAGAAAGGGGAAGCCGCATGTTGTTAGTGGACCCGCTGTTTTTGACATAGAAAAAGGTTTTATGCCACTTCTTGCAGGAGTCAATATCGGTAACCCGAGGAAAGATAGAATCTCTCCTGGGGGTGATGCTAGTAGCACCACACCGGGTCGGCCTCTTCTCGGATCTAGGAGCACCAGGCTGGGGAACAACCCAAACTTTAAAGCCAAAATACTTGGCCCACAAAGGAATTGTGGGTCAAATACCAAGATAGGCCTCGCGGGCAGATATGAAACAAGAAAGAGAGCCAATTGCATTGGCAGGAAGATGGTGGGTCTGCAGATGGAAGGTAGAAAGAAAGGAGGAAAAGAAGGTCCTCACAGGAAGAGCAAAACCACATTCAAAGTGTGAGAGAAAAACCACCCGCTCGCCAGCTTGAGAGGTCGGGGAAATCTCACCGGTGGGGAGACGGCAATCCACTTGCAGTGGAATGCGTCTGGTGGAGCGGAGCCACTCCACCTCTTCGGTGGAGACCTCGGAGCCTTCCCAACCACCGCGCTCACCGGAGGGAACCTCTTGTTCCTCAGCACCATCAGTGTCATCACGAGCATCCATGGGATCGTTGGAGTCTGTCTCCTCCGCGGAAAGGAGGGGCTTGGAACAACGAGGACCCGTGATGAAATTGAAAGAGGACAGGGGCAATCACAGCACTAGAGCAATAAGGAGAAGGAACCACAAAGGAGGTAGTTCAATCTTGCAGGCGCGAGGAAGAAGAAAGGCTAAGGAAACTGAACGGGCGTGGGGGAAGTAGAAACCCCCAACCCCTACTTAAGGGCAGTAAAAAACCCCGTAGTGGGATCTAACTGTGTCGTGCGGCCAGCGTGTGGCCATGTACCAGGCCGGGTGAGCCAGTCAGCGAGCGCCACGTAGCCAAAGACACACGAAAAATCCGGTGCCATGTCACGGCTGGAAGGACAAGAGGCGCAGACCGATGGGATTGCCACAGTGACGGGGAATAACTGTGCAGCCGTCACTGTGCCGCCAGAACTTGGAACAAAAATTGAGGCAAGTAATCATGATTACTAGTTATCAGTGACTGAAGTGCGCCGAAAATGACCCAGAATTGGCCAAAATAACTCGGCTCGAGGCAAGAATGAGCCAAGAAGTCAAAGAATTGACCCGAAATTGTCAGACTAACCCGGCAAGATGCAGAACTGACATAGATAAAAGACAAAACTTAAGTTCCATTCACACAAAAGGAACCTAGAGACACCTAACAGCTTGAACTGCTAGACCTCACCAGCTCCAGGGACTAATGTCGGGCGGATAACCCCCGGTAGGGTCACGAGAGGGGAAACATAGCGCAGCTGGGTTGGCTCCGAGTGAAAAATGAACTAGGACGGGTAAGAACGGCCGGGAAAGATAAGCAAGAAAGCCGAGATACAAACTATCTTGGCCCGTATAGGACAAAGTTGTAACCCTTGCAGGTACAAACAAGCCGAGTCAACCGAGGAAGGGCCAAGTCAAGAAGGACGCGTGGCACCTTTCCGAGTAAGGTTCGGCAAGGACCATGGTAAAGCGTGGTCAAAAGAGAAGGGCGATGCTGGGATGACACAAAAGGAGCCGGGTGACGCCCAAAGGAAGCGCTGATGTACAAAGTAACTGCGTGACGCCAAAAAGAACAAGAAGCAGTGTACTAGAGGACCGTTAGCTGTCAAGCTTTATGGACCGGGCCTATGGGCTTAAAGCAAGCCCATAACCCAGCCTATATGGTAGGGACCAAGATCCAAACAGTAAACCCTAGAACCCAAAGGGGGTATTAGCTAGCTAGCACTGCCTATATAAGGGAGCGCATAGCAGTAGTAGAGGGGGGTTGGACCAAATAGAGAACAGGTGCTGCGTACTCAAGCCAATACAGCTCAAGGAGCACTTGTAATCTTTGGGGTGTCAATCAAATTGTCAAGTGTGGAGAGTTCTTCTTGTTCTTCGTGCATGGCTCGACTGTGCACTCCCTCCCCGGTGACCACAAGCACCCGTTCGGCCCCCAACTTAAGCCTACCCATGGCGTCTGCCGTGCCACCACCACGACATCGGCTCAGCGACTCGAACGGTTAAGTACCACGCTCGGGGAGTCGCCTAAGTCTAAACCCATGCGGATCGGGAAAACACCAAGTATGAGAGCGCGCCCCAGACTCAACACACGACTGGCTTTCCAATCCAGGTGGAGCGATTACAAACAACGTGCCACGTCCTCACCTACCTTGGGCATGTGACTAGAACGTCTAATTACCACGCTCAGGGACTCGCCTAACTGACCCCGCTTGCACCCGGAAAAACAGCCAAGTACAGAGCATCCCTTGGGGTCGCCAAGCAACTGGCTCCACAAGCCACGGCGAGTCGACTCTAACTAACTAACAGTCTAAAACCACCAAACTTACAAACACGTTTAAAGGGCGGATGCGGTCGGGGACTCACACAACAAATGAAATCACAAAGTAACTCAAATATATTAAACACTTTTCCATTTCATTAGCAACAAAATACTTTGTTTGTGATCAAGGATTTATACAAAAGATCTACTCGCTATTACTAATACAAAAATCCCCAAGGCAATTGCTTATTCCGCAGGCTTCGAAGACAACGCGCCACTATCACCCTTGACCCGGATGAAGGACTCCCACGAGTTCGCCGTGTAGGTCGTCAGGCTCGTCGCCATGGCCAGCAGGAAGGGCTGCTCCGACTTCAGGTCACGATGTCATGGCTCGGGGTCGTTCGACGCCACCACCATCTCCTAGTACGGCAGCAGGTAGCCCATCGCCAGCACCCACTTGGCATAGGTGGCTGCCCTGGCGGTCAGCTTCAGCACCTCCAAAATCTCCACCGAGCCAATCGCTGACTGATACCCGCTGGTGACGTCGTTGAGGTTGAAATCATCGGGGAAATGCGTGATCCCAAGACTCATCGCAGTCGCGGCCCCGTGGCAAAAGGCTGACTGCGCCATCCAGTCGACCATAGCCGGCACCTCTTCAAGGTAGCACCACACCTCCGTCAGCCCGCGGGGGATCACTTATGTCGACGAGATCCTCTAGAGAATGGCCCGGATGCACGTCGCCAAGAGGGTGGCCGAGTCCAGTATCATGGACACGCATCTTTTGGTGTCGTACGACTGCACCTCAGGGTCTCCATCGCATATCTTCCCTGCAAACAAATACCAAGTTAGAATCAAAAGGGTGCGCACCCTCAGCTTCACCCGCTCGGGGACTCGCCGGCAGGACGACTTGCCCACTCAGAGACTCACCCGCCACTACAAAAGAAGACTCAGAGATATGCTTACCAAGAAGCGAACAACAAAGCCCCATGGTGAAGTCCTGTAGGGCCGTAACCTGGTCCTACAGACCAGCAACAAGCGCATTGGAGACCTTCCGCTCGTCCTCTGCCGCGACGACAGCAGCCTTGGCCCTCTCCTCAGAGGAAGTCGCTTCCGCTTTTGCAGTCTTCAGCTCCTTCTCCAACGCGGTGATCCGCCCGTCCACGATGGCCAGCACCGACTTTGCAGTCTCCAGCTCGGAGGATGGGACGTAACCCTTCGCGGCGGAGCGGTCCTCTACAAAGAAGAACCAAAATAATACCCTGCAAGACAAAACAAGGAAATCACCCAAGTTTCAAATACTCACCCGCATTCGCCTGCAGCTGCTAGTTAACCTCCTGTTCGACTTGCAAGTCGCGCTCCTTCGCGGCCTACCGCTCCGATGATTCCCGCTGAAGCCCCTATGAATGGAAATTACATATAAGCAAACCACAAAAGTTCTTAAGTGCCTAGCCGCTGAAATTCAGCTACTAGCCACTCGGGGACTGGATAGCAAAAGTTCTTAAGTGCCTAGCCGCTGAAATTCAGCTACTAGCCACTCGGGGACTGGATAGCAAAAGTTCTTAAGTGCCTAGCCGCTGAAATTCAGGGACTAGCCACTCAGGGACTGGACAGCAAAAGAAATAAGAATCTACCTGGTGAAATTCAGCGACTAGATCGTTAGGGACTGGACATGCCTGGATGGGTGCACCTAGCATGTTGTGAAGCTCAATCGCGTCCACCGACGGTAGCATGAATGATGTCTGCCCGCGTTGCTATCCAGCGTATCCTTCCATGACCTCAGGCACCTGAGGCGACTGCGTCCCTGTCGCAAGGCGGAGGCCTTCGCCATAAAGCGGGGAAAGTTCATGGCCACCACCACCGGGACGCTAGTTTCAAGCTCCGACACCCCTTCCAACGCGGTCGGCTCGCCCAGCTGCGACCCCGCGACCATGTCAGTCTCCACGGATGTTGCGACTCCGATCGGTGCTTCAATCGACACGTCGAGTGGCCCTTCGGTAGCTGTCGCGGAATCGACATCATGCTCCTTCATCTTCTTCGCGCCTTCGGCCGGCGCCTCGAACTCGTCACCCTTCCTCTTCTTGGAAGAGTCGGCCTCCTATCCAGCCACAACTGTCGGCACCTTGGCCACTGAAGGGTGACCAATCTTCTTAACGCCGGTCCTACGACACGGCGCGATTAGTACCTCAGCTAACGACCCCAAAAACTCACCTCGGACGACTCGACATGGACTTACTTGGTGACCAGGATGAAGCACAAACCGGTGTGAATGTGTGCCGGCTTATCTAGCTCAAGGCCCAGCTTGCGCATGAGGCCCATCTCGAACACGCTCGGGGTCCACGACACAGTGGGCTTCTTCGACGATGAGCCTGCGGCTGCAGGCTCCTCCGACTCGGGCGGTACATGAGCCTTCTTCTGAGGTGAAGATGTCGACTCCATGGTCGAGGCGTCCGCCGGCCCCGAGACCACCGAGAATGGCGACGGGATCGCCGCAAGAGGGATCTCCCCCTCCACTACAGCTTCGACTTCTGACTCCTTCGCTTCCGGAATCTTTGTCAAAGCCTCGGCTTCTGCATTGTTGGCCTCTCATCCGACTCGAAATTTGTCGCCGACCTCAGCGGCGACGCCACCTTAGGCGCCTTCCTATTCGCGGGCGACTTCGCCTTCCGCACGTCCTTTGCAGGCGCGGCCACGCGCCGCGAGCTGTGCTCCTATATGTCGCCCTCCTCCTTGTCGCGCTCCTCGAGGCTTCGACTCGCCTCGAGCTCGTGTTGCTTCTACTCGTGGGTCTTCCGAGCCGCGGGCGCGGGTGCAGCAACCTCCACCACTTCGTCCTCCTCGAACTCCCCAGAGGATTCATCATCCATGGGAGGAAGCCAGTTCTCCAAATCCTAAAATAACTGATAGAGACAAGACAAACATCAGCGAACCGCGAATACAACGACACGACTGTGAAATCAAGAAGGAAAATTACTGTCGGCGCCTGGAGCTTCCCCGTGGTAGTGTACGGGGCGAGCCCGGCCTTCGAATTCGTGTACTCCGCCTCCATCATCATCTTCATCACGGCGACGTAGTCGCCGGTGTTCCAAATCACCGAGCACGCCTTCGTCCCGTCGTCCCTGCCGGTGTACTAATACATCTAGTGGGCTCCACTCACCAGCGGCACCAGTCGCTGCCCAATCCAGCAGTTGTAGAGGTTGATGGTCTCCAGACCCTCCTTCTTGAGTGTCTGTATTTGCATCAGAACCTCATCCACGACCATCCTCTCTGGTCGTGGGGAATCTTGGTCGTCAGCATCCAACGCGGCTCGCTCCTCTTGGCAGTGAACGTTGGGAGCGACACCTCGTCATCCGATGTCTAGTCGCTCACATAGAACCAGTATTTCTTCCACTCATTCGCGGCTCTCTTCGGGAGCATCAGCTACAGAAAGGAAGCCTTGGACTTCAGTTGGAAGGTGAGTCCGCCCACTGCCAGAATTGGGCCGCCTGACCCTTCGTGACTGATGCGGCCATGGAACAAGTCCAGCCACAAGGGGAAGTAGGGGCGACACCCCAGTTAACATTCACAGAATTCCACAAAGATGGTGAGCTTCTTGATGCTATGTATCCCTAGATCCGAGGGCTTGATCACGTAATATGCGCAGAATCGTTGGAAGAAGACCGACGTGGGAAAGCCGAGCCCCCTCTCTAGATGGCTCAAGAAACAAATGAAGTCTCTGAGACGGGCGTCGGGCTCTGTCTCCCCGGCCGTGGGGATCAGCCATCTCCCCTTGCAAAGAATTCTCGTGTCCTAGAATGACTTCAGCGACACCATGGTGCACTGCACGATTTGCCCCACTGGTCTTTCGGAGGCGCCATCAGCAAGATCTAAATTCAGTCGCTCGCTCTGGAAGTTCCGGATAGGGAGAGGATGGAAGACTGAGGAATGCGCGGGGTCGGAAAAATGCGAGGAAGATTCGCAACTCTCCCCCAACACTCTCCTTATATAGCGGTTGCTTCCCGCCAATCTCGGAGGAGCCGTTACCCCGCGGTAATTACGCCAATATTAATGTTGGATTACCCAACGGCTAGTTTGACCAAGATGACGGTCCAACTTTGTCCACTCGACTCGCCGACCCATTCGCCAAAGCTGTGGTTCGACTACTCGCCAGTATCATGATTCGACTGCCTGCCAGTACTGCGACTGGAAACACATGCAGATTCTTCCTCCTTCATTGAGGGAGTCCACCGCCGATTCGACTGGGCGTCCAAATTGGACCCGCATACTCCGACTGCCAAAGAACACCTACAACGAGTCAACGAAGGCCTCGGGGACTACTGATGGGGATATTCTGAATGGGGTATGCATAGCAGGACGTTCCCTACTGGATCTAACTCCCATCGAGTGGGCCTGCAGGACGACGGCTGGATTATGGTTCAAGGAGAGACCTGGCGACTAGAAGATGGAGGCCCAGAAGCGTAGTTAGGCCCAGTCTGATTAGGTCAAGACCTCCGAGTGCCTAACTGACTTGATTGTATATCTGTAAACCCTAGCAAGATACCCCTATATAAACCTCCCTAGGGTACTCTTTGTACTCATGTTTCATGGTACCCCCCCCCATCGACTTGCTGCCTAGCCACCAATCTCACGACCCTTGTAACCACTCGATAATACAATCTTGCAGGAGTAGGTCTTTACCCTCTGGGGGCCAAACCTAGGTAAATCCTTGTGTCTTCGCCCTCATCTCGCACCGCAGATGGTCGGCCTCCCTTGCCCTTCTTCCTACTACTCGCTATCAATCGTAGCATCTATCGTGGCCATTCCCACGATAATAAGTCTGAAACCTTTGAAAAGTTCAAAGAATTTCAGAATGAGGTCGAGAATCAACTCAACAAGAAGATTAAGCATATCTGATCCGATCGGGGAGGCGAATACTTGAGTTATGAGTTTGTAATGCACTTGAGGAACTGTGGTATAGTACTACAGCTTACGCCAGCCGGAACACCATAGCGTAATGGTGTGTCGGGATGACGTAACCGCACTCTATTAGATAGTGTTTGGTCCATGATGTCTTTGACTGATTTGTCTGTGTCATTTTGGGGCTATGCATTAGAAACCACTGATTTTATTTTAAACAGAGCACCATCCAAATCCGTGGAGACAACTCCATATGATCTATGGCATGGCAAGAAGTCAAAGTTGTCGTTCTTGAAAGTTTGGGGATGTGAGGCTTACGTTAAGAAACTACAGCCTGACAAACTCGAACCTAAATCGGAGAAGTGCATCTTTGTGGGATACCCAAAGGAGACTATTGGGTATACCTTCTACAACAAATCCCAGGGAAAAACGTTTGTTGCTAAAGACGGTGTCTTGCTAGAGAAAGAGTTTCTCGCGAATGGAGTTAGTGGAAGAAAGATAGAGCTATATGAGATCGTTGACCCTTCTCTCCAAATACCGAGTAGCACAACGGAAACTATTCCAGAACCGCCCTCTATAGTGGAAGAAGAAACAAATGATAAAGATCATAACATCGAAGCTCCTATGGTTCGGAGATCTATAAGGGATCGAGCTTTTCTAGATTGGTACAATAGCCTTATGATGACAGTATTGTTAGATGAACAAGAGGAACCGAAAACCTACAGAGAAGCAATGGAAAGTGCTGACTCCAAGAAATGGCTACAAGCCATGAAATCCGAGATAGGATCCATGCATGAGAACCAAGTTTGGAACTTGGTGGATCTCCCTGGAGGTTGAAAGGCCGTGAAGAACAAATGAATTTTTAAGAAGAAGAAAGATGCCGATGGAAATGTGATTGTACATAAGGCAAGACTTTTCGCAAAGGGTTTTCTACAAGTGGAAGGAATTGACTACATTGAGACATTATCTCATGTAGCAATGTTGAAATCTATCTGGATTTTACTAGCAGTTAATGCATATTATGATTATGATATCTGGTAGATGGATATAAAGACCGCCTTCCTCAATGGTCACATTGAAGAAGAGTTGTATATGATGCAACCAGATGGGTTTTTCGATCCTAAGGATGCTGGCACTACTAGGAAAACGGCTATAGGTAATCAGCACATCCGTGGCTCACATGGTTGAAGTGCCCCACGGCTAAAACAGGCGTGGCTCACCTGTGGGCAGTGCCCTACTAATAACTAGAACAACCGTGGCGCACATGACTATAGTGCGCCACAGATGTGTGTGGGCCAGGGCCCTGTTGGCCACACGCCAAACATCTGTAGCGCACTATAGTCATGTGTGCCACGGTTGTTAGGGTCATCTGTGGCGCACGTGTGCCTGGTGCGCTACGCCTAAGCGCATGCCCCCCTCTGCTCTGAAACGGCCACAAACTTCTGTGGCGCACTCCGCCTGGTGCGCCACAGGGACTAGGAGCATCTGTGGCGCACTCGGCCTAGTGCGCCACAGAAGTTTGTACTCCCTGTGGCGCACTGGGGCCGTGTGCGCCACGGATGTGTCGATTCTTTTAGGACAGCACTTTATGTGCACATGTGTGCCCACACATCCACCACCCACACTTCACTTTCCCCTTCTTCTTCCTCCTTAGATCTAGTCGGGATCTTCTCCTTCCCACCTCAATTTCTCCATACATTCACCATTTTTAGCATGTAAAACTTGCTTTGGATGTTACATAAGTAATAGAGGAGGTCTTCGGTCTCTCATCTATCCGTCTCCGGTCGACGCGCGCACCTCTCCTTTCCATCTTTCTCGCGATCGGTCTCTCATCTCGGTAAGTTGTCCATGTAAGGATGTGTTCATGTGTATATGGATGATGCATGTGCTCATATGTATGTAGATGATCGATGCTCATGATGTGTGTATGTGTGGAGAGGATCAATGGTCATATGTGTGTGTATATGGAGAGTATCGATGATGCTCATGCATGTGTGTATGGAGAGGATAATGATATGTTCATGTGTGTATGGATCGGTCTCTCTCTCTCTTGTGTTTGTATGTGAAAAAGTTGCCATTTGTTTTGCCAAAATGTTGATTCATTTCCATTTTGGCAAGACTTTGGCATTTCGCAAAGGTCCTAATTTTAGGATAGGTCATGCCGAAATTTTCTATCGACCATTGCATGCATGCATTCATTATGTGGTTCTAATAGACTTCAAAATTGTACCGTGTACATCGTGCAGGCAAAAATGGTCCGCATAATGAGCGAAGGCATTGTGGCTAGATTTTTGAAATGTGCGACGGCCGACATGATACGAAATAACAAGACAGATATAAGATGTCCGTGCAGAAGATGCAAACTCAACTGGGTGATCGACCCAGATTCCGGGAATCTGCAGGCGCACCTGCTCCGCCATGGTTTCATGGATGGATACACTCGTTGGATAAGCGATGGCGTAGATGATGGAGACGGTGAAGAAGGTGGCCAACATGACGATGATCATCATCACGGCGAGAACGGGCGAGATGATGAAGAGGCTCCTGGAGATGGTGAAGGTGCGGAAGCAGACCGGGATGATGATGATCTAGATGACGGAGGAGCAGACGACGATGGAACAACGTCAGGCTGGGTGCGGGACCCTTATGTGCAAGAGCTGCTTCTCAAGCAGACGAGTAACGCCAGGGCTGCCGCTAGAGAGAAAGCCAAGCTTGCGCAACTTGAGAAAGACGCGGTTACTCCATTGTATGAAGGATGCAGGCCCGATGATACCCGGTTGAATGTAACGCTCAAGGCTATGGAGATGAAGGCAAAGCACAAATTGAGCGACGCAAGCTTTGACGATATGATGGCATTCTGGCACGATCGTCTCCCGGAGGGGAACACATGTCCAACTAGTATCGAGGATGCCAAGAAAATCGTCTGTCCTCTCGATCTACCGCACGTTAGATATCACGTATGCATCAACGATTGCATCATTTATCGGGGCGAGGAAGCGGAGAAAACCACATGTCCGGTGTGCGGCGTGAGTCGATACAAGAAAGGGAAGAAAGCACCTCGAAAAGTGGTATGGTACTTTCCTATCACCCCTCGTCTGCAGCGCTATTTCGCGGACCCTAAGGAAGCGAAGCTCATGCGATGGCATGCGGAAAGGAAGAAGCCAGGAGATGATGATGACCCCGGAAAGGATGAGCTGCTGACGCACCCTTCAGATGCTAGCCAGTGGAAAGCATTGGACCTCGAATTCCCAGAATTCGGTGGAGATTCGAGGAACATCAGGCTTGGTGCGAGCACCGATGGAATCAATCCGTTCGGTAGCCAGAGCAGCACGCACAGCACTTGGCCCGTGTTTGTATGGATGTACAACCTCCCTCCATGGTTGTGCATGAAGAAGAAGTACATACAAATGAGTATGCTAATTCAAGGGCCGAAACAACCTGGTACCGACATCAATTTGTATCTCGGGCTGTTGAAAGAGGAGCTAGCCACGTTATGGGAATCTGGAGCCAATACTTACGACGCCGTCGCACAAGATTATTTCACTATGAGAGCCGCGTTGGTCACTACGGTGCAAGACTATCCAGGTTGCGGGTATATCTCGGGGCAGGTTATCCAAGGACTCTGCGCATGCGTTAGGTGCATGGATAACACAAGCTATCTCCAACTAGAGAAAGATCCAGGGTCATCGAAAACCGTGTTCATGGCGCACCGGAGGTGGCTCGGCAAGAATGATCCATGGAGAAAACGTGGAGACCTGTTCGATGGAAAATCAGAGACCCGAGGAATCCCAGAGCGTAGGAGCAGCGAAGAAGTGGAAGAGTTGCTGAAAAACTGGAAAGATTGTCCTAAGCCTGGAAAGAAGCGAAAGAGGCAGCAACAAGACAAGCCGCTGATGAAGGTATGGAAAACAAGGTCTGTTTTCTGGGAGTTGCCATACTGGAAGTTTCTCCGCACGCCTCATAGCCTCGACATCATGCATATCACGAAAAACGTGTGCGAGAGTCTGGTCGCCACCATAATCAACATGCCAGATAGGACGAAAGATGGTCCGAAAGCAAGGCACGACCTGATATGCTTGGGTATCCGGAAGGAGCTTCACGGAGGACGCACTACTCCTGATGATCAGGAAGATGACGATGATCATGAGTCGGAGACGACACAAGGTCGTCGGAAGGGTAAAAAGTTCAAGAAGAACGAATATTACTGCCCTCCTTCTTGCTTCACTCTAAGCCAGGATGAGATCAAACAGTTTTTCAAGTGCCTTCTAGGAGTCAAATTTCCTTACGGCTACGCGGGCAAGATAAGCAGATACCTAGACGAGGCGAAGCAGAGGTTCAGTGGCATGAAGTCTCACGACTGTGCCGTGCTAATGACGTAGGTACTTCCGGTCGCACTAAGAGGGATAATGGACGAGCACGTCCGTGAAACGTTATTTGGCCTATGCAAGTTTTTCGACGTCATCTCTAGGAAGTCGATTGGCTTGAATCAGCTCGGAAGGCTACAGGAGGAGATCGTGGTGATACTATGTGAGCTTGAGGTCTACTTCCCACCCGCATTCTTCGACATTATGGTGCATCTGCTGGTCCATGTCGTGGAGGACATCGTACAACTCGGGCCGATGTTTCTCCGCAGCATGATGGCGTTCGAAAGGATGAACGGACACATCAAAGGATACGTTCGCAACAGGTCCCGTCCAGATGGAAGCATAGCCAAGGGCTTTCTGGCCGAAGAGTGCATCTCTTTCTGCACGAATTATCTAGACATCGAGAACCCTGTCGGTCTTCCCGTCAACAGACACCTTGGCAAGCTCGACGGATCTGGTCACCGAGAGGGTCGTCGCATACTGCATGCAGACTTTGATTTTCGACGCGCAGACTTTGATCGAGCAAACCTCGTCGCGCTACAGCATTTAGAACTGGTCGATCCTTGGGTACAGAAGCACAAAAGGTTAATCGAGAAGAAGTACAGTGACCGGGGCATACAGAGGACGCAGGGAGAAATAATCAAAGAGCACAACTCAGATTTCACGCGTTGGTTTAGGCAGACGCTCCTTGATAATCCCCCGCGCTCGCATTCTACTGACACGGAAAAGATCATATTCACCTTGTCGCAGGGACCGATGCAAAACCTGGTGACCTATCAGGCGTATGATATCAACGGCTACACATTCTACACGGAGGAAAAGGACAACAAGTGTGATTATCAGAACTCAGGCGTAACGTCGGAATTCTACACCGATGACAACGTGAAGGAAAGATTCTACGGAAGAATCGAGGAGATCTGGGAGCTCGACTACTGTGGAGAAAAGGTGCCGATGTTCCGTGTCAGATGGGCAAAGAGCGTCGAAAGAGAAGACCGGTATTTCAAAAAAGATTGTAATATTCATGAACAAAGTATTATGAAATTTAGTTATACTTTAAATCATATTTTTGGGCATTTTTGGAATATTATTACTTTTGGGCATTTTTGGAATATTTAAAAGTATTTTAAAATCAAAATAAAACTTCTATGGCATATATCACCACTTTTGGGCATTTTTTGGAATATTTAAAAGTGTTTTTAAAATCAAAACAAAAAATTGGGGCACCAGGATTCGAACCTGGGTGCTCTCAGGTTTAGAATAGAGTAGTGGGCAGAACCAGTGGGATAGGCTAGTATAGTTGTTAGCTAGTGGGTCTGTAGTTCTCTTATCCAGTAGTTAGAAGCCGATAGGCGTAGCGCACTAGCCCGTAGTGCGCTACAGATATCCGTAGCGCACTATGGCTCAGTGCGCTACGCCTAAGTGCCTTTATACACACGTGTGGCGCCCGACCCCCTCTCTCATCCCCATCTCTCCATCTCTCAGCCCGAAGCCGAAGGACGACCGCCGCCGCCGCTCTCGATCCGCCGCCGCTGTGTCTGAGGAGGAGGAGGCCTGCCCGCGCCCGAGGAGGAGGAGGTGGAGGCCGCCGTCGTCCGCCCGTCGTCGTCCGCCCGAGGAGGAGGAGGAGGTGTCCGAGGAGGAGCAGCCGCCGCGCGCGTCTCAGGAGGTGGAGGCCGCCGTCGTCCGCCCGTCGTCGTCCGCCCGAGGAGGAGGTGTCCGAGGAGGAGCAGCCGCCGCACGCGTCTCAGGAGGTGGAGGCCGCCGTCGTCCGCCCGTCGTCGTCCGCCCGTCGTCGTCAGAGGTGAGCATCTCCTCTCCCCTCTCTCCCTCTCTTCCTGCGGCGCCTATGACATGATACTCGGCGAGGTCTCTTCCCCTTATCCAATGATTTCCTAGAGGCGCTGCAGGGAGATGCCTGTGGCAGCATGGCTCTTCCCTTAGGACTGAAGCCAAGGTCTTATACTGCTGTTGGCCTATTGCTTTACAAGCTACTCTAAGGTTAACTGACCATGCTGTAGATGATATAGTTCAGTGGTTATTTTGCAAGCTGCTCGCTGGTATATATGGTGGATGATGGGTGTTCGGTGTTCCCATGCTCGCCGTGAAATGTGTTACGGAAGGTTTTAACTTGGGTGCTCTGTTACTTCCCGTGCATCCGAGCAATTGTTTGAAATCTGAACTTAGTATGTTGGTTACTGTGCATTCTATTAACTGCTCTGGTTTTCAACTTGTAATGTGGTTGTTTTTGTGGCTATGAAAGATATTGCATCGTTGGTAATCTCTATCTTTGGCATGGTGGTCTCTTTATTTTTTTGTGATGATTTGGCATGGTGGTCACTTTCCTTTTCTAGTACTGCTGTTGTGTTGCTAGTGTTGGTTGATGGAGTTTGAATAATCTGATATGCAGTCACAGTTAACTTCCTGGTCCCCTTTCACCGTAACTTCCTGGTCCACTCAAAACCGATGCCAGATAGCGTGCACAGGGTTAAAATTAGTCGGGTGCTAAGGGGCTGCGACGACCTGGAACCTCCCATTCAACCCCCAGGAGCGGATGAAGAAGAGTCGTCTGTCCTCAGAAGTTGCTTCGGCTTGTTCTTGCTATGGCCAAAGAGCATGATCCGTTTGGGGACGGCGGGGGCCATCACGCCACAGACAACAGCACCGCCTGTCGTGCCAGCGACAAGCGGTGGCAAGGCCCCCTTACCGCCCTCGCCGTCACCTCCACACGGTGGGTCGGATGATCATGTTGATGATATGCACATGGCGCAGGATCCGGCCGAGGACTTCGAAGACTGGAATGATCACTTCTTCAGCACTCAGTTTGGCAACGAAGAAGACCTAGCTAGTGGCCCCACAGAGAAAGCCACTATCACCAAGCGTCTGTTTAGTTCTCAGGAGACGCCTCCAGCTTGCGCCTTTACAGAGCCAGCTGATACAACCAACCGGCCCTTTATTCTAAGCCCTGACACACTACATAGGGCGGCCGGTGCTCAGATTGCGGTGCCTGCCCGCTCTCCAAAAGGAAAAAAGGGCAGGAAAAGAAAATCTAGCAGCTCGAGCCAGCCGGTGGCATCAACAACTGCGAATCCGATCAGGTTTCGGGATGGGCCACCAAGACCCGAGGGTATTATGTGGAGGATTCATGTGGCGGGTGAGCCCATGCTACCTAAGAATTTGCGGAAGCTCGCCAGTTCGGAACTGCAGAGTGTGCATGACGGCATGCTGACGATAGAGAGACGCCTTCTATCGGAGAAAGATCCCTCGCACCCGGTATTCGTGGTTAAGGTGCCACCAGGCTTGGGCTTCGTCGACACTGCCCCCGCGGATCTGTTCTTCCTGCGGTTCGAGGACATCTTCAATATGTTCCACCTATACCCGCTGCACTATACCATGGTCCGTCTCTTTTCTCTCAGCCTGGCCACGCAGATCATTAGAGAGAACACACCGGACATCGCTATAGTGGACCCCTACTACATGCGTGACGGCTGCTTGGGTTCCCCCGCCGAACGACGTATCGTGGCCTCGTACCTAAAAAGAATCCTCGTGGCGAACAAGACAAAGAAATACATTCTCGTGCCTTACTTTCCCGAGTAAGTCGTTATTCAGTCGCCACCGTCGATTGGCTTTATTAGATCATCATCATTCTTTTTTCAACACATTACATTTGAATTTTTTGCGCAGAGATGAACATTGCACGCTCATCTCCTTATCGCCGAAGCATTCCCACGCCACGTATTTCGACTCGGGGAGTCTAGAAAAGAAGAAAAACTACGACAAGATCAAGGAAGTTCTGGATGATGCTCTCACTGGCTTTGCCTCGACGGAAGGCACCAGCTTCGTGCGTAAGAAGGTCAAGTTCGGCAGGCACGTCTTCAACCACGTAACAGAGTTCCCCTGCGTGAAGCAGCCGGAAAACAGTAAGAAGGAAGCCTACTACGCACTCCATCACATGAGGGCGTTCCTACTTGACCAGCAGAATTCTACGCTGCCAGATCATCTCAAACAGTGGGCCGAAGCAAAGGCCAAGATCAATGATTCGGATATTAGACAAGAGATGTATCGCATCCAGCAGCAGTTTGGGGTAATCATCTTTCGTGATGTCATGACTTCGGGGGGGGGATCTTCTACGGAGGAAATATCCCGAATAACCGTGACATAGAAGATCGCCTAGAGATGCAGGGTGACTATAGGAAGTTCATGACGAGGCAGGGCGTCCTCCCGTTCCCTAAGCCGAGCCAGAAGGCTTGATGTTGGCCTAGTTGTAGTTGCAAACTATAGATGACCTTTGTGTGTGTGTGGACGACAAGTGTACTTATCTTATTAGGTTTATGAATCACCGCTTACTTATTTTGCTTATTATTATTATATATCAATCAATGCTTGGTTTTTTTGCTTACTCTTTGGTTTTTTTGCTTACTCTTTGGTTCTCGGACGACAAGTGTGAGTTATTTTTGTCTTTTTCGAGAATATGCCGATGATTGAAATGTCGTGGCACAATATATATGTGAATGTGCTATGACGGGATTGTTAGCCTTGTGATATGCACAAGTCCAGGAATTGTGCATCCTACTTGGCTAACAGTCCCGTCATAAGCATATTCCTGTGTCCAACGACCTAGCTAGTTATATATGAGGAATTCTTTTCGAGTTATTTTTGTCTTTTTCGAGAATATGCCGATGATTGAAATGTCGTGGCACAATATATATGTGAATGTGCTATGACGGGATTGTTAGCCTTGTGATATGCACAAGTCCAGGAATTGTGCATCCTACTTGGCTAACAGTCCCGTCATAAGCATATTCCTGTGTCCAACAACCTAGTTATATATGAGGCATGCTTTTTGAGTTATTTTTGTCTTTTTCGAGAATATGCCGATGATTGAAATGTCGTGGCACAATATATATGTGAATGTGCTATGACGGGATTGTTAGCCTTGTGATATGCACAAGTCCAGGAATTGTGCATCCTACTTGGCTAACAGTCCCGTCATAAGCATATTCCTGTGTCCAACGACCTAGCTAGTTATATATGAGGCATTCTTTTCGAGTTATTTTTGTCTTTTTCGAGAATATGCCGATGATTGAAATGTCGTGGCACAATATATATGTGAATGTGCTATGACGGGATTGTTAGCCTTGTGATATGCACAAGTCCAGGAATTGTGCATCCTACTTGGCTAACAGTCCCGTCATAAGCATATTCCTGTGTCCAACGACCTAGCTAGTTATATATGAGGCATTCTTTTCGAGTTATTTTTGTCTTTTTCGAGAATATGCCGATGATTGAAATGTCGTGGCACAATATATATGTGAATGTGCTATGACGGGATTGTTAGCCTTGTGATATGCACAAGTCTAGGAATTGTGCATCCTACTTGGCTAACAGTCCCATCATAAGCATATTCCTGTGTCCAACGACCTAGCTAGTTATATATGAGGCATTCTTTTCGAGTTATTTTTGTCTTTTTCGAGAATATGCCGATGATTGAAATGTCGTGGCACAATATATATGTGAATGTGCTATGACGGGATTGTTAGCCTTGTGATATGCACAAGTCCAGGAATTGTGCATCCTACTTGGCTAACAGTCCCGTCATAAGCTTATTCCTGTGTCCAACGACCTAGCTAGTTATATATGAGGCATGCTTTTTGAGTTTGCTCTTTTTGATTTAAGAGTACTTTCTATAAGTGTATCTTCATATGCGACTTTAATTATACATGTTTTTTCAATCACCGGTTAGTTATTATTGTCAACTTGTAGATGACGTGGTACGTCGTGTACAAGGGACGGGTTCCCGGAGTCTACGATGATTGGGAAGACTGCCGGAGACAGGTGCACCGTTTCAGCGGCAATAGCTACAAAGGGTACAACACTATGGCGGAGGCGGAAGATAGATACACGCGCTATCTAGCGGGAGTTAGGACAAGGAACCGGATGAAGACCTACACCTTCGTCGCGGCGGTGATCATGCTTATCTTCTTTGGTTATTTATCCCGCGTTTGTGTCTAGCTAGCTAGTTTAGATGTCTAGGCGAGCTTCCGAGCTCTAACTTGTTCGATCGACACATGTATTCGCATGTCACCAACTACTACTTTGTAACATGATCAAAACAATGTAACTTGGACTATGTATTCATGTATGAGACTTATCTATATGTATTTGTTTCAATCTTGTTTTTCATATTGAGTATTTATATATATATAATTGTATATCTTGTATCTTTGTGTGTATATCTGCTGTAATATTGTATATAATCTGTATTGCATATAATCTGGCTTGGAAATTAAAAAAAATACATCTGTGGCGCACATGGTCTACCTTCTGTGGCGCACTACACCTAAAGCGCACCATGGATGTTTAGTGGCGCACTAGGTAGTGCGCCACAGAAGATCCAAGGGGTAGCGCACCACGCCAAACTTCTGTGGCGCACTAGGAGGTGCGCTACGCCTATCTCTACACAACCGTGGCGCACTAGGCAGTGCGCCACGGCTGAGAGATAGCCGTAGCGCAAGGCCCGTGGCGCACTACAGGTGCGCCACGGATGGGCCTTTTAGGTGCTCCACAGACGACCATTTTCCTAGTAGTGTGGAAAGGTTTGAAAGCTTGAATGTTCCATCTATGGAGTAAAGCAAGCATCTAGGAGTTGGAACAAGCGATTTGATCAAGTGATCAAGAGTTTTGGATTTGTCCAAAATAATCAAGAAGCTTGTGTTTATAATAAAGTGAGTGGGAGCTCGGTGGCATTCCTAGTGGTATATGTGGATGACATACTACTGATTGGGAATGGTGTGGATTTATTAGGGAGCATGAAAGAATATCTGAGTGGTCAGTTTTCAATGAAGGATTCAGGTGAAGCAGCCTATATATTGGACATTAAGATCTACAGAGATAGATCAAGACGCTTGATAGCGTTAAGTCAAAGTACATACATAGATAAGATTTTGAAGAAGTTTAAAATTGAAAACACCAAAAGGGGTTTTATACCTCTAGTGAAAAGTGTGTCATTGAGTATGACACAATGTACAACATCAGATGCTGAAAGAGAAATGATGGTTAATATTCCCTATGCCTTAGCCATAGGTTCTATCATGTATGCTATGTACTCGACCCGATGTGGCCCTGGATCTCAGTTGGACATGTCGTTTCCAAAGTGATCCAGGAGTAGAACATTGGACAACTGTAAAGAATATCCCGAAGTATCTGAAAAGAACTAGGGATATGTTCCTAGTCTATGGAGGTGATGATGTAGCTCTGATAACCCTAGTCTAATGCGGATGACCTTGTGACAATCTACTGCGACAACAGAGGTGCCATAGCAAACGCGTCGGAACCAAGAACTCATTCCATAGCCAAGCACATCTAGCTTAGATTCCATGCCATAAGACAAAGTGTTGAGAATGGTGAAGTAAATATTTGCAAAGTGCATATGACTCTGAATGTCGCAGATCTGTTCGCCAAAATTATTCCACAAGCCAAGCATGAGAAACACCGGGATAGTGTTGGTGTTAGGGCATTGCCTATTGTAAAACTAGATTAATTTGTACTCTAGTGCAAGTGGTGGACTGAAGGAGATATGCCCTAGAGTCAAATAATAAAGAGTTTTTATTTGTTGTATTTCTCGTTCATAATAGTTTCTTACCATGTTATAACTGTATTAATACAAAACGTTAATACATGTGTGGTATGTAAATAACCAGTTCTCTAGTTACCTCTAGTAAACTAGCTCATTGGGCAAGTGATGATCTTATGGTTTCGAGATCATGGTGATAGTGTCGATTGACAATGAGATCATATCATTGGAGAATAATGTGATAGACATTCACCCTAAAGTTAATCACAATGAGATCTAGTTACTTAAACGTTCATCATTGATGATAACATATACATCATGGCTTATGTCCTTCGACTATGAGATAATGCATAATCACTGTTTTTGAGGGAGACTTTGATAATATCAAGTATCAAGCCGTTAAAGGGTGATCATAAAGGTATTGTGGGTTTCCTGAAGAAATGGGTTGAGGAGTTTTTATTAAGACCGGGATTTGCCAATCCAAGTAACGGATAGATACACGTGGCCAACTCGGTGACGTTGCATTAACAAAGCTTGCAAGTGCATGATTGGATCATTGAATACAACGGCACGGGAACGAGTAAACGAGTTCATCGGTAACAAGATCGAACACAAGTATGGAGATATTTGAGATCAAATCTCAGATGACCTAGGTATCATATGGCAAAAGGAATAAGACTACACAATTAAGGTTCAAGCGATGAGATTAATCGTGAGGGCACGAGGATCATTATGGCCATCCATGTCCCGATGTTGATCATTGATACAAGAGAGTATTGGTCATGTCCGTAGAAACTCTGAGCCGAAGGGTGGCACACTTGAGGGTGGGGACGCTTTGGGATTGAACTGGCACTGAAGGAGAAACAAGAGAGAGAAACCGGAAAGGTTCCGGGTATTATCCGATGATGATCGGAAGAGGTCTGAAAGGAGTTTCGGTGTATAGAATATATTAATATATGTGTTTTATATTAATTAGTTGAACTAATATTAAAACATATTTTATTTTATATTTTATGGGCAGATTTATTTCTATTGGGCCACTTCTAGAAGGGCCTAATAGGGTAGGCGCCTAGGAAGAGAGGGGAGAGGGGCCACCATCCAAACCCTAGGGTCCCCACCCACGGGATGGGGCCCAAGGCTAGCGGTGACGGCTTGGGGGTTCCCACTCCCAAGCCCTCGGGTTGGCCCTACCCCCTCCCTACTATAAATACAGGAGCCCCTCCCCTCTATTTTCATCCCAACGACAAGTTCTCTCTTTCCCCTAAACCCTAGAGTTCTCTACATTAGATTGGATCTGGCCTCTTTTGGTTTAGTTCTCCACCTCCACACTACCGTCGTGCGCAGGACGATCCAGCTTCTTTCTTCTTCCGCTGCTCTGCTAGATCGGATCTCGAGAGACGTCCCTACACCGGACGTGTGTAGAGCTTCGAGGCGCAACATTTGAGGCGCTGTCTTCATTGCTATACGCCTACCTATGTAAGGCATGCCACGGTCTTCAAGGGTATTAACTCTGTTCGTCTCCATTACTTATGTCTACATAGTATAGATCTTGGTGATCCTGTTCGTATAGGGAGAATTTTTTGATTTTCTGTTGCGAACCTCTTTAGTATATCCACCCGTTGCTTATAGCGGGATAGATAGATCTTGGTGCTTGGTTATTCATATCGTAGAATTTTATTTGTTTTCCATGTTGCGAACCCAACAATCTAAGTATTTAGCCATGTCCGTGATTATGGACAAATTGAGTTGCTATATATTGAGGCTATATCATATTCTCGCTTGTTCCAACTTTAGTATTTCTTAATACTTGGGGGAGAACTTAAATGGGTTGTGTGCTTAAAATATATTTGATCAAATGATAGGATAAAACTATAATTGTATTCTGCAAATAGCTAAGCTCCACCTAGCCAAATAAGCATGTAGTTGTTAGGTTTGCTATAATCTCCTTAGCTCCACTTGCCAATACACTCAAAGTATTAACCCGGCTTGTTTGGCTACAACCTTTATGTTGCAAGATAATTTTAACTCTGAGTGCTCAACTAGGTCACGTGACTCTACTCAATATTTTTCGCTTGTGGCATAAATAGGGTTGGAATTCAAGATGAGTCGAGTTAGCTCGGCTCGACTCGCTAAAGCTCATTCAACTAATGAGCTAGCTCGGATCAGCTTGTTTATGGAACGAGTTCATATTTGAAACTCGGTTTGACTTAGCAAACTCACGATTAGCTCACGTGTAGCTTGTTGTAAGTTGCGAATAGGAGCACATACAAGAAAAACTAGTAATTCTCCTACTAATTAAGAACTAGAACAATGATAGTACTTTCATAATAACATGAATCCAAGATTAGTGAAAAATATAGTAGCTCTGCACCATTATAGGTACAAGAAAAATCATAGGATGGCGCTTATATATGGAAAATTTCAAACTCTGTATTTAAACGATTTTAACGATCTAAATGAGTAACTCGCGAGTAGCCCATTTAGCTTGGGGGAAGAAATGAGCTCAAATCTAAAACTTGGCTCGACTCCTTAGACATAGAGTTCAAGCCAACTCACGTGTTACTCATTTACCTCACAAGTTTTGAATGATAATTCTAGCCCTAGGCACAATTGAAGATGGAGCCTTATATATTTACGTTTATGTTTGTTGTTGAACTATTTGAGCTAGCCTTGAGCTAAGGGTTTGTAATATTTGCAAATTCTGGATTATATGATGTAATAATGATGCACTATTTTTTGTATTCATCTGTACTGTGTGTGATAGTGAATCAATCAAGGGATTAGCATTATACACAGGAACCTAGCCTTATCAGGCGATGTTACACCTAGCATTATAGTACTCCTCGTGAAACATGCGCAACAAAGAATGCTTAAACAACCTCTGTAAAATGTGACAACATTGAATATTGTTCATTTTATTAATTGAAATAGTAGCACCTGGAAGCATTTTTCAATTATCAGCCACTACAACCTTCTGGTCCCCCATAATAGAACATATAACCATCCTTTGTTCCAAGAGGAATGTCACTAATCCTGTAGCAGTCCCGCTTGCTCATCAAAGGGACCATGATACTTGGAATGGGATCATGAGGTTTGGCATTTGAGTCGAACAATGTCATGTTTTTAAAGTATGCTGCTCTTCTTTCACCTTCTTCGGAAAAATGCCCGCTGCCCATCGCTGGTGCCGTTCCGTTCTTTGGGTAACTCACAAATCCTATAAATGCTGCTCGTGGTGCACCATCATTCAACTCTGGGCAAAGCTCTTTTGGAAAATGCCCTAGGAATAACGATTTTTCAAGGTCTTTCCGATATAATAACCAATTCCCGGTATTAGGATCCTACAATATTCATGAAAAAAGACAATCATCACTAAAGATAGATTTAGAGCGTGGACCATGCATATTTGTATTAGAGAGTGACCTCTGCACTAGTGGCAGTATCATTGACATCATCATGAATACATTGTAATTAAACTAATCTTTCATACATATGAAATAAAGTGAATTATCACTAAAGGGCAGTATTATAGCATGAATATGTGAAAGTTTACAATACAAGCCACATCTTTGTTGCATGCATAAAGTAGTGACTACATAGACTTCATCAAAAAAATTATAAACCGGCCTTTAATATGTTTTAACTATGAATCCAACTAATGATCCTTCTTCACTATCAATTTTATTTCGACGAGAGTTTCAAACTAGACCTCATGTAAGTATGAATCGATGAACTGTTTTTGTTTCATAGTTTCAATCGGTTTATTTAGTAGTTGCCAATGTATTTGTACAAATATTACCAAGTGGTGAATTGTTATATTCTAGGTGGTAATTACTGCATTACTTCTTGATAAAAAATAGCTTGAAAAAATGCTCAAAAATTATCCGAGTGGATAGTTTCGAAGAGCTCATCGATGCGGAGATAACATTAAAAAAATCATGAAGTAAGGTACAAAACATTTGTACTTAGTTCATGGAATCATTTTTTATTGAGCTTTATCGATATGTTTGGCTTTTTTGTGCATTCCTATCATTAATCTATTTTTGTTGCATATCAAGCAAGAATGGATTTTACATCTGTTGGAACCTCTAACTCACTCCACTATATCATATTGGTATAAATAAATAACATGCGTAGAAAGGTTGTATGCATGAAAAATTAATAATTTAACAAATGAATAATTTGAAGTATGGGAGCTTTTGAACATCATGTGATAACTTTTTTCTAAACATAGCTATCCAGGTAACTCCATAGAACACATATTTGTCAATTACTTAATGAGCCATTATATGAAATCCCAATTCCCTCACCTAAACATATTTTAGCCAACAAAAACTAAATGCAACAAACATAATTAAAATAATTGCTCACCATATAGAGCAAATTGCATAAAACAAGAAAATGGAAAGTAATCTAAAAAAATGGAAAGTATCCATAAAGAAAGTTTTATTGCAAAAAAGTTCAAATACGTATCAAAACAATTGCGAAAAAAGATCATTTTGACTAGAAAAGGGGTGCTCTCCCTAGGAGGACGTCCCACGTTGCTCCTTGTGCTGACAAGTGGCCCAACATGTTTCATCCCGCAGATTCCGCATCGCCCCTGCTCCCCATGTGTTGGACGTCTCTAGTTATGTTTTTGAAGTAAGCATTTAAATCAAGTGGCCCAACATGTTTCATCCCGCAGATTTTGCAGAATCGGGTATAAAAAAATCTTTTGAACCAAGCATTTAAATCAAGATCTGTTTTTACGGTTGTGCTAGTGACGTCAAATTTTTTAAAACTTGATACCTTGTTGATAGGTTTCAAAGATTTTTTTTTTCGTTGCCAGAGGAGCTGCCATGTAGGCGCTGGGTGCAGCTGACCCCCAACGCTGTCCATGTAATCACGAAGGAGCCCCATATAAATTTCCTATCTGACCCCAGCCTCAAAATCAATCTGAATTCTGATCCCATCCAAAGCCTGGCTGCGCTTTATGGGCCTAAAAAAAGAGAAATAGGCCAGCGATTGAGAATAATGGCCCACGCTAAGTCTGGCAAGGATCTGCTGGAGAGTGAGCTGCACGAGCACGAGTGCACGACGCTTCGATCGTTCGCCCCACTGTCTTTAGCTAAACTTTACTTCCGCCGTTTTAAAATATAAGATGTTTTAGTTTTATGAAGCAAATGTATCTAAACTAGTTTTAATATATAGATTCATTTATATTTAAAATGAATTTACACATTAAAACAAGTCTAGATACATTCTTTTTATAAACTTAAATATTCTATATTTTAAAACAGAGAAGTAATACCCAAATTTTTCGATCCACAGAAACCAGCTACTCTCTTGGCTGTCTCCTCTCGCCATGTGCTTTTCACGATCTTCAGGCTCTCTGGATGCGGTTGCAGGAAAACGGCGGCAAGTCGGAAACGAACCTGGAACGCTAGCATCAACCACAGATTGTTGAAAAAAAAAGAACGCTAGCATCGACCGCAGATTGTTGAAAAAAAAACTTCAGGTAATGGGTAATTCCAAATTACCAGTACTCCCTCCGTTCTAAAATAGATGTATCAGATTTTTTAAAATTTAAATGAATCTATATACTAAATAGTGTCTAGATTCATCTAAATTTTGACAAATCTAAGACATCTATTTTTGGACGAAGGGAGTAGTAAAATTGCTTTCATTTTTCCTGATTTTTGTACTAGGTCATGAATATTGTCAAGAATACTTTGTAGCGAGTGATATGTTTTTATTATTACTAAGGATATCGTAATTGATCGCTTTAACTAAAAAACCAAAAATGAAAATTGTAAAATGTGAGTGATTCCATTCAACCGTTTCTCTCGACTTTAATTATTCACATGTGTTTTTTGCCACTATAACATGTCCTGCTTATTGTCTCCATATACCAAGAAGCTATAAATGAGGCATTGGAATAATTTTTCACTAGTTGCGACTTTAGTTTCTCATTAATATTTTATATTTGTAAAGAAGTGAATGTGACACCCGGGGCGCTGTCGCGCGCCGCCAAAGCTCCAGCCGCCGCTGCCGTCGACCTCGCCACAGTGGTGGTAGGCCCAGCCACCGAAGGTGGTCTGGGGTAGGTGGAGGCCGGAGTTGGCTTCCATGGCTGTTGGGGCAGAGATGGCCGGATCGACGACGACTAGCGACCAAGGCGGCGCCCCTGGTTGGGGTAGTGGCGGAGGTCCCTCCCGGCAGCACCATGACCGCCGGTGGAAGTCCAGGGCCAAGCCGGCTGGTGTTGGAAACCCTAGATCTTGAGATCTAGGGCTCCGACGCTGCCTTCCCAAACCTCTTCGCTGCTGGTAGGGCCGGATCTGGTGGGGGTTGACCCTACTTTGTTGTCATCTCTCTCGTTACTAGACTAGTCGTATGGCTGCTGGTAGGGTTTGGTGCGACAGAACTTGCAGGTTGCCAGCGGGTGGCGAGGGGGCTTCCGGCTCGGTTGGAATAAAGTGGGTGGTCCTCGTATTCCTCTCGCACCAAGACGAATATCTACTTGATGTGTGTCTCTATTGATCTGGCTGGAGTGTCTGGTTCAGGAAGGCTCCACCAACGAACTCCCATGGGCGCATATGCCTGGAGCTTACTGGATCGGAAGGAATTCGTTCATGCGCACCTATGTTTTTTTGCTGGTTGTTTGGGTTTGGTGAGAGCTTTATGAATCTCTGCTACCTGTACCATCACGTGACATGTCTTTAACTATACATATGGTGAAGTCAGATGGGGAGAGTGTCATGAAGTCAGAGACATGTGAGCGAGCTATGGTGGATTGAATCTTTATGTGATGATGATCTGGCTTGGTTATCTGTGACCCACGACAGCGTCTGTTAGAGGGGGCGACATCACATGAGGAGTTTACAGTCTTATCTCGCAAGGTGAAAACCCAAGGTCTGGCCTTCATTGGTTGTGCCTGGCAATGGTCTTGTAGAAGACATTGTTTTGCGAGCGAGGAGTTTTGTCCTGGGTGAAAACCTAAAATCTTTGATCGGCCGATGTCAGCGCTTGTCACTGTTTTCTTTTTGGAGGCATCGCTTTTGGAGGGCTTGGACTTTTGGTGTTGTTTTGGTGGTGGTAGTGTCGCTGCTGCTAAGGATCTGATTACTGTAGCTAGACTTTTTTTTTGTAATTCTTTTTTCTTTTTTCGGCTGTGTGCATCTGTATTTCCATGTGTTGTTGCAGAGGCTAGATGTAATTGGTATCGGTGTGATATTAATATATGCTCATTTCCAAAATGATCTAAATGGAGTATGTATTTTCTTTACCAATGTAATGGTATTCTAACAGTGTATACTATCATCCTTTGTATTATCTTTTAGCTAATGGTATAATACTACTATCTCTGTTTCAGGGCTTAAGGCGCACACACTTTTCAAAGCAAAGTTTGACTGAAAAAATTGAATAATAAAATCTTGATTATATTGTCATAATTAGTACCGTTAGATTCGTATTAAAAAATATTTTCCAGTGGTACTAGTTTTATACCAAAACTCTTTACGTATTTAGAGTAATTTTTTATCAAAGAAAAAACACGCAAAACGAAAACGTTTTAAGCCCTGAAACGGAGGGAGTATAATATAGTGGTTTGATATGTATAGCTGTATAGTAGCCGACCCCATTATAATATAGTGGTTTGATATGTATAATATAGTATTTTCTAGATTCGCCCCCGATTGTCGTGTGTTCCTAAAGTGCACTGATTACGTTCTGCAGTACATGGAGCAGTGTACTTGCCTTTATGTTCGTGTGATGTTGCCTTTCATCCGTGTGCACGGGGCGGTGTGCATTGCCCATTCACTGTCTTTTCTGTTATGAATTGCAACGTCTTCGGTCACAATGCATGGGACGGGACGGTGAAGCGTCTTTTTCCTGTGTTGCACTACCTTCTATCGAGAAGGTACAGTGGCAATGCACTGCTCGTGTATTTTTTTTGGACGGGAATAGGCCCAAAGGCCCCAGAAGCTCTATTAAGCGGTGGGTACAATTACAACGAGAACCCCAAGGTTCTAAGAAAAACCCGAATAGGCCTCGCAATTTACAAGAAGGACCCTAGATAGGGGAGGAAAACTACAATCTAGCCCTTCTTCTCCACCGGCAAAACACCCAGATCTCGAACAACGGCCGCTGACGTCGACGTCGGGGACGAAACCACTTGGATCGACGGCAGGATGGATTGCCGCTACAAGATCGAATAACCTCCGCATCGGCTCGATGGCCTGGAGGAATAGACTCCTCGGAGCAAGGACTCGCGAGGTGCGGCGAGGCCCCCTTGGCCAAGGATAGCGATGGTGCTCCTCACCAACGCTTGGAATCGGCCGCAGGTTGAGCTTCTCGCAATCCCACCGACGCCGCAGAACCGCCAGCAAGACCAACATCAATCTCCTTCTCCCCTCGCCACCTTGGCCGTCCAGAGAAAGGGGAAGGATCAGATCCGGCTCGAAGTCCCCAGCACCAGCGATAAGCTTCCATGCCGGTACATGGCGCCAGGAACCGCGCCGCCATCTCCCTATGCCACCATGGCCAGCCAGAGAAAGCAGCACCGTTCGAAGCACCCTCACCAGAACAGATCTCGCCGCACCGCACCTCCATCCCCCGCCTCCACGGCCGGCCAGTGGGGGAAGCTCCGCGACGAAAAACCGCACCTGCAGGAAGACAGCGGCAAGTTTATTGGGAGGCGTGGCGGCTCCCGACAGCACCTCCAGCTCCAACCATAGGAGCAAGAAAGGGGCAGAGAGGAACCGACTCCAGATCTCGCCGCCTCGATCTGGATATCCAACGCCTACGGGCATGAAGCCCACTACCAACAAACCGCTAATTATAAAGGCCCTACTCCTAACTACTTTGGCGTCCCTCCTCCGCCCCCCGCCGGCTACTCCGGCGAGAAGAGCTCGGGAGGGACCCGATGCTCTTTGCACGACTCTCAAAGCAAGGAAGGAGGAGGTGGTGGGTGCAAAAATGACTTCTCACTGCTCGTGTATTATATTTTTGTTTTGCGTAGCATTGTTTTTAGTCGTAGCGCACTACCGTCTTTTTTCGCGATACACTGTCTTTAGCCTATGCATCCTAGCCGATAGCATGTTTTGGCACTGGTTAATGATAGTATTTGTGTTGTTGCACGAAAGGAAAATAGAAGGAAAAAAAACCCTACGCGGAACAACAACAAACGCGTGCGTTGCCCTGCCATGACGGCATGTGGCGAGCAGGCAGCTGATCTCGTGAATTTTATTTTTCAAATTGGGTCTAATTGTTTACTGAGTGGAAAATTTCTACTAATTTTGACTTTGATATGACTGACAAAATATTAAAATTCTGCATTATAGTAATTCAAATAATAAAAAATAAATTAAGACGCACCGTGTGTAGGCTAATTGTGATGTAGCGATCTTCTCCATCATATGTTGAAGGAGGACCAACAGCTTTGCCCGGTACAAGTACAACACCATCTGCGGGCACGAATCCACTGCATCTTAGGTTGTAACAGCCTGTTGATACGTATCTATCCCTCTAAGTAATAACAAAATGAAAAGAGATATTGTTATGAGTTGCAAATGTGATTTCTTTAGTCATCTTGTAGAAAATAAAATGGCTTGCACTTACAGTCCAATACGTAAAGAAGTGAACATCACTGTTATTATATAGATCCGGTAAAACCTGAGTGAGAAAACAAAAGTAAAAAATTGTGAAAAAAGAAAGTAAAAATCGTCATTTGTTGCGAGCACGTTTATGAGGGAGTTAATTATTTTTGTTTGTTACATGAAACCCAGCTTGGAGCGTGCTGAACGAGGATCCACGTTTTGCGTTGGTAACAGCTATGGATGCTCCAGACTCTTGGAGATGCACTTGGTTGGGGTGAGCCCAGACACCTATTTTAGCTTGGAGACCATAGTATTTTCCTATCGTTGTCTGCCAAACAGCATACTGGTGACAAAGAAAAGTTCAAATATGCGTACATGTTAAATCAAATAGATCAAAGTTGTGGTTGGAGACTGAACCACTATGGAATAGCATGATTAATCGCATAAGGTGCTCCAGCCATAAATATTGAGCAGATGAACTTACTTGACCAGTAATGTTATCGTCGTCGAATTCTCCAGACGGTCTTTTATCCCTTCTAGCTAACTGAATATGTGGTGGTCCTGCACGAGTTGCACCCTGAAGACATAATGTTACTACTTTTGTTGAGATAATTGATACCAATTACTAACTATTTAGGTTAATAGCCAGAATATTGCGGAGTCACTCCCTATAATCAATTTCAACTAGAACTTCAGAACAAGATGGCCAAAACACCGCCCACCCACGACCCTCGCGTCGCCCCACAGGCGACTCGGGGGGCCTGAGCCCGCGCCGCTGCCGGCCCCCATCCCACGACCTCCTCTCCTCTGCCGCTGCCGCCGGCCTAGCCGCGGTGGCGGCAGCCCCCGCTGCCAAAGGTGGCTGGGGGGGAGGACCCCGCGGTGGACGCGCCTTGCCCCGACGGCTTCTTCTTCGTCTACCCCGGCGGCTACTTTGGCGTGGCGACGACGGGGCTCGACGGGCGAGGGAAGGCGGTGGTGGGCAGCGCCTGCCGCCGGGCCTGGCGCTTGCCGCCGGCGCTGCGGGAGGTGAGGGCGTGGCTGGGCCTGTTCGGGGCCCAGATGGGCTTGGTGGGCCTCGGCTCTGCCTCGCCTGGAGGGTGTCGCGACGGGCTGCTGCGGCTGCGGATGGCGTGCGGGAAGATGAGCCGGCGGGATCGGGCGAGGTTTGGCCGGGGCGATGACCCTCGGCCATGGACAGCCGATAGGGGTGGCCGGCTTGTCGTTCTCCGTCGCCTTTCGCCGGAGATGAGGAAGCCGGGGCGGCGGCCCTGGGGACGCGGCGGCTGTGCTGTATAGTCAGCAGCCTGGTCTTTGCCTCGGCACGGCGGTTACGTGGAGGACGACTAGTCTGGGGGGGCTCGGCGTGGTGGTCTCGTGGAGCTCGCCTTTTTCTATTGGTGCCTTGGCGGCTTTGGTGGGCTGCTGCGTGTGGCGGGGGCTTGGTGGCCCTCGCTGGCTTTCCCATGACGGAGGTGCGCCATGGTGCATGGACGGCGGCGTGGCGGCGCCGCTTTCGGTGGTCGGGGCGATTTTGTGCGCCCCTTGGCCGGTGGCGAGTTGGCGTGAGGTTGTTCGCTCTGCTACGTGTGAAGGCCGGAGCAACGGCTCCGGGCAAGGTTGGTGTTGTTGTTCTGTCCTGGCCGTGTGGGCGGAGGGGCATGGGCATGTGGGCGGAGGTGCCGTCTCTCCTTCCGCTGGTCATTCTCGCCGGGTGGCATGGGGCGCCTTCGTGGTGGTCCTTTGGAGGTGGTGCAGGGGTCTCCAGACAAAAGTCCTGCCCAACTTCGGTTGGTGCCGACATGGCGACGCCTGTGGGTGCCGCTTCCCTCTTGCGGGCGTTGTTGTGGAGCCCGGGCACCCCTCCGTCCATTACTTCGGGGTGAAAACCCAAATTTGGCTTCGCCAGATTGGATGATGGCGGCGTCCTCTCGGATGTCGTGACCTTCCTGAAGGCGTCATTTTTTGGAGTAATGTGAGCCTTTGCCTGGGGTTGTTGGTGCTTCGGGGAGGGTCGACATCTTCGGGCCGTGTCGGCGTGCGAGTGCCGCTGGCGAGTTCTTTGCGGCCTGCCTCTCGCCATGAAGCCTATGAGGCCTAGCCGTTCCTTTGGCTCTAACTTCCTCTCTGGGGAGGTGGACCAGGCTTTCCGTTATGCTCGCCGTTGTCGTTGTGATGGCGTCGTTCGGTGGTGGTCCAGACCTAGTCGAGCTAGGTAGTGTGGCCTCATGTGGTTTCTGCTGGTTTTCCTTAAAACTGTGCCGTTGGAATCTTTTTTTTTGTCCGGTTCCCCTTTTAACCGGACTCGTGTGTATATACGTCTGTTTCGGGTTTTGGCCGGTTTCCCTTCTAAACCGATCAATTCTCTTCTTCTAATAGGCAGTGCTCCTGCTGGTTGCTCCAAAAAAATCATTTTCAACTCTTTCTTTCCTATAAATACATGGTACACGTTTGCATACTCTCGGGGGAGAAGGACAAGAAGAGATCCCATCTAGCCACCGCTAGAACCTATATTCATGTCTCCCCTCTTTCCTCCCCTAGTGCACCGTCAGGCAAAGCCGGCGTGGTTGAAGAGGCAAACGAATGATCATCCAGGTCGGATCGTGGTGCTCCTCCCTATTTGAGGTCGTTGTTGGCTAGGTTGCCCTATAAGTGTCCGGATACTAAAGTTTTGAATACCGAGAGTTTCATTTTGGGCATGCGGTAGATAGCATGTTGGCAAAGTAGCATATCTCGATGATGAAAGGATACACTATTGGTTTTTGTCCAAGATATGCACAATTGAAATAAGTAGATCATCACATATTCCTTTGCCCGATTATCGTTTTAGTTTGGTCAAAGCGGGGGTCCTAGAGAGGTGTCACTGCCCAACTTCAGTAGCGGAAGTTGCGCAGCTGGCCCAAAAAGGGGGGAGGGGGGAGTTGTTGAGAAGAGTGCGGCATTTTGGAGCCTGAGCTCAAGGAGTGTCTTGAAAAAAAGTAATACTTATATTTAAAGTGTGAGGAAATTTTCAAGTGGCTGCAATGGATTACTGGACAACAACCGAGAAAGGAAAAAAACATGTTGTTATGAATATATATTGAAGTGATACAGAAGATAAAAAAAGTTGTTAAAAACATATATTGAAGTGATAGTAAAAGCTATGCAGACGACCAACGGATCTTAGGACCTAGACCCAAATGGCGTCCAAATAATAAGGATGCTAAGAGACTACAATACCATATTAACTACATTAAGATACAACATCATTCTTTCTCATATTAATTATAGTACCACATAAGAATTTTGTCTATAATACCATGCTAAGAGACTACCGGTGTGAAAGGCCTTAGAACATCACTAGTAGTACCCCTAAACCCTTAAACCCTCGAAAATAGCCGCTTACCGAAAAAACACGTAGACTAGAACCCCTTAACCCTTGAACCCTCAAAAGAAATTAAGGGCCCAATCCCTACTCCCCCTCCCAACCTGTACATGTGAGGGTTGGAGAGGCCCAACCCCTTCAACCCCTACTCCTCCACACGCGCGCGGGAGGGAAATTTCAGCCCCCACCTCCTCCCTCGCCGCCGCCTCCAAGCACGCCACCGACGGCCGCCGCGAGCCATGGAGCCGCCCCCGACCTCCGCCCTCCCGCCCGCCTCCTCCGTCGCCGCCCCCGTCGCCCCCACCGCCTCCCTCCTGGCCTCGCCCCCAATCCTCGCCCCCGCGAACGCGGTGGAGCACCCGTCCCTCCCGAGCGGTGCGGAGGTGGCCGCGGTGGTCGCCGCCACCCATGTCGGCGCGAAACGGCGGCGTGCTGGGCAGCACGTCATCCAGCCGCAGCCCGCCACCGCCCCGGCCCCGCCCATCGCCCCGCTCGTCGCCCCGCTCGTCCCGCGTGTCGCCCCGCCGCCCACCACCAAGGGACATCGGAAGACAGCGGCGCTTGGGTCGAAGAAGCCTGCGGGCGCCAAGCCCACCGTCAAGAAGACCACCTCGCGGAAGAAGGCCCCGCCGACGCCCACAATCGCCGACCCTCCACCCATCGTGCACGAGGTTCTCGATGCAATGCCCACAACGACGACCTCGTTCATGGGGCTTTTCCAAGACGCGGAGGTGGACCTCGGGGCTCCTGCTCTCGAACCCTTTGGGTTTGGTGATGAACTGTAGGAAGAGGAGGAGGAGGAGGAGGAGGAGGAGGAAGAGGAAGATGAGGAGGTGGTTGAGATAGATGCAAGCACCGTTTCCCGCTCCGCCATGCGCGCGACAAACTATAGCGTGGCCAAAGACATTCTCTTGGTTCGTGCTTGGGCTGTTGTGGGGATGGATGCAAGCACCGGTACCGATCAAACCGGTAAACGATTAAACCATGCATCAAGGATCTCATGTCATAGTTTGTTTCAAGGTTGAATGTGTTTTTCTAGTAATAATTGTGATATGTCAAATAACAGTTTGAGGGTTGCGGCAAAGACTAAAACCCTCAAATACTTAAAAGTTTGAGGGTTCTACTCTTTGCCCCTGTTTTTCACCCCTCAAAAGTGATAAAAAATGCCAATTACCAACCCTTAAAATGCTTTGAAGATTTGAGGGTTTAGGGATACTACTAGTGAGGCTCTTAGTGCGGGAGAGGAGTGGATGGTGAAGTAACTTTTTCGGTGGGGTATTTGTTTATTGTCTACCAAATTTGCCCTTCAGTGAAATATTGTTACCCTTCTTGGTGAGCAGTATCGATTAATTTGAGCCATTGGATCTGCTGGCTAGACGGCCGGACGATCCATATTGTCTAGTCCTCTACCGTATAAGAGTTGTCGAGTGAGCTAGTGCTAGCTCAAGATTAGCTAATTTTTCAATCAAGTTAGATATAACACTCATACTCGATTCATTTCTTTTGAAGCTAATCACAGGTCAAGCTAACAAACAATTTGATCTCCAGCGGATCACAAGTCTCTAACTTTTGTTCCAGCCCTAGATGGAACCATCGTTGTAAGGGACAATGGGAACATAGAGATCGTGTCGGAATCGACGAAGATTGTTGGAATTCCTTTGGTGTTTAGCCTCCCTGACTTCCTCTAGGGATCCCCATCTCGCGTTCGGCATGCTTCATCCCTAGACAGTCTGGATCATCCAAACTCCACCGTGTGCATCTCCTTAAATCTCGGTGGTGGTCATGGCTCTCAAGCCGCACACGCACATGAAATCTTTGTCCGAGTCATACCCAGTCTGATATGGCCACCGGTTCATCGTGCAATTCCCTGGTTGGTTGCCATAACCCCTGCCTCTGCGAGGTTGAACTTCCTTCCATCCGATATAGAAGGGGATCTGTTCAGGAGTGAATATGGGATAATTGTGCAAGGAGAATTCTGGGCCCACATTGTAAGCGAGAGTAGCAGGCCATCTCGGTCGGCATCACTCTTTTCCCAGTATACCATATATTGACCGAAAACAGTAAATTTGGTATGCAAATTTCTGGGATTAAGATCTATGGTTCGGTCTCTACACACCGTGTGAGTTTAAGGTTCTAAATATATTTTACTCACTTTTTTGAATCGTTGATGTAATTTACTCTAAAGAACTACCCTTTCTAATAAATGGTTGTCTTCAAATTTCCATCGAGTGATTTGCATAAAAATGTACTAAATAAAACCTCTAAAAATTTGTAGGGGGTGCAACGCCTATGATATTAGCAGCTTGAGCAAGAAAATACTCTAAGAATGCTATTCTTTAGGTAAATAGAAGCTACAAGTGACTTAGTTATGCAGAGAATCTAGCGAAGAATATAGGTAACAGAGTTTCAACAATAATAGTCTAGACTGTTGTTACATACCTTTTGCGGGATTGGTAGATTGTCACGTGCATATGTCGATTCCGCTAAAGTGCCACAATGGGGTGAATGAAATAGGCACAGTAATCCAATGATAGCCACAAAACCCATCATGTTTATGAAACAATCCTTTCTTTCGTAAGGGTTCTTGTTTTTTGGTGCCATACATTCGACGGTCCTTAGGAGTTAGGAGTACTTGTAGAGGCAAGCAGGCTACAACTCTTGATGGAGTATCATATAATAGTTATATTCATATCTTTATCATTAAATGCATTTTCAGGGGCGTCTATTAAATAAAATATCTTCATCATAAATACGCTATGATTTACTAAGTTGCAATATAGATATTGATTACACATTTATTCTCAAAAATATATTCTCAAAATTACTCCTACACATTTATTCTCAAAATTTGTATGACATAGAGTAACAATTTACATTTATTACACATTTATTCTCAAAATATTCGGCAGTAGTACAATTTAGGACATTGATTACACATTATTCTCAAAATATTCGGTAGGACTAGTACAATTTGGACCCGCTAGTGGTTTGGGAATGGGAGGGGACCCAATCCCCATATTTCAACTCATTTCCCAACCCCCACTGGTTACTTTGATTTTTGGGGATGGGAGGGGATGGGAGAGGATTGAGATCATGTAATAAAAAGAGAAACCGTGTACCCAGAACATGATAATGGACATAGTCACTATGGTAAAAGTTCAATCTTTGCACAAATATATGATTGTCTATGAAAGAACCAGTTCATAACCAAATATTAGGTGTATAATATTATACGGCAACACAAGCAAACATGGAAACATTAGCTCGGTGTCATACAAATTTCATGTTCAGTGGCTTTCACACGGCGTCGCAGCTCAAACACATGCCTCATCATTGCTTCATCTAGCTCCAGCGAAATGCTTTCATCAATAGCAACCTGTTTTACACGCAACTGATACAAGTTAGGACAAGTTTTACAAGCAACTGATACCTGTTTTCCAAATGATGGAAGAGCACAGAGGGCATGCAATTGAATCACTTACGACAAGTTTGTGCATAGTTTAAACTAGATTGTAGGTCTTTCCATCTTCTATGTTCTGGAAATTGGCATCATGAGTGTGATTAGTGGCGGAGCTTCCTTAGCGCAAAGGGGGGCTAGAAAAATGCCTACTAAATGTTCTTAATTATATTTATCTTAAATACGAAAGATTTGCTTAAAATTGAGCATAAGTTGTCATCTTGCCCCCCTCAACATTCTTAGTCAAGATCCACCACTGCGTGTAATGAGATTATTGGAAAGAAAACAAATAAAAAGATGGCATATTGAATGATATACAATTTTTTTGACGAACATCAGAGAACGAAAGTTAACACTACCTGAAATATCCATACAACATGCATGGTGCTAGTAAATTTTAGTTTCATGATGAAAAATTAAACACGGAATTTACATAAGTACACTATGAACAATCAACTTATGATCGACATAAGCTCGTACCATGCCCCAAAATCCGGGGTTGTAAATGCCAACACCACCAACTGGGCAGCTATCACAGAGAATCTCCATTCTTAGAGCAACCATGTGACTAAAACATGACATACGATCTGTCCCCCACAAATATGGAAGAGTCATCTCCAATTATGGACCATGGGTCAATGTTTGATGGAGTATGAGGGCCTCCAGCTTCAAAACCTGGATGGAACAGGAGAAAACCAAATTATTCTAAACCTTGAATATGGACAGCAGAGGCATTGCTTCACTAGGGCCAAAGGGGGTTATGGCCACCTAGTCTAGAATAATTCTTAAAAATAACCTTAACTGTTAGGCTTAAATTGCAAAGATCGCTTAAGAGTTCATCATAATTTTTTTCTCAACTCTGCTTGCCCCCTCAACAATATTCGCCAAACTTTACCACTGATGGACAGCAACTTATGTGAATGCCTGAGATGAACTTACTGACATGTAGTTTTACAAAAGCATTCATGAGTGGCTTGAAGATTCCTGTGATGAACTTTATGTACATATATATAGTTTCATATGTACGGTCAAAAACGCAATTGCAAACCTTGCTATATACTTTTCTTTGTCAAGACATGCAATCCCATGTTCCATATTCCAACGGGTCTGGATAGGCATGTTGTCACATGTAACTTTTACCTCAAGTGGTGTATAATATTATTAAAAAGAATTAAAGTACCTCTATTGCTAACAAGTTCTGCCCAAATTCCACCAGCTCCTGCATGATTGATCTCCTACATTATTAGTCAATCCATCTGAAGTGAGAACCTGATGGAACATAATTACTACATACGGATTATTCCGTGAATCCAGAACAACTTGAGATGCCTTAAAAAGATTGGCATACATATATCTCTTCTTACTCAAAAAAATTCTAAACAGCGTGTCAGGGATCTTTCGAGAAAGATTCGGTGAAGCATCAACACTGAGGCTTGCCTCCTGGGTGACCTCAAATTCTGATGCCAAACATTTGCCCCCCGCGCAGAACAGAAGCAAGAAGCAGAAGATGACACGAGTGCCACAGGGCGCTTCTTTCGAACCCATACCTTCGAGTTGATCTGAACACTAACCGATCTGTGTTCCTGTTGAATAAATAAAGAAACATGAGATATATATTATGCGGTGTCATTCACGTCTGGTGGAAATTCGAAGTACAGAGTACTAGAACATGATGACACCTTCAGATTATAAAACTTCATAACCATTAGCAGAAGAAACAGAAGGCCTACACGTACAATGAGAACTGCTTAAGACTAAGAGTTAACTAGAGTTCTGAACCAATTATCTTCGAACCTAACCAGTCTATGTACACGTCTGGTGCGGCCTTAAGTACACTGCCGGCGGTGGCTTGGTAGTGAAGCGTGCGGAAGGAACAACGGCTTCCGCCGTAGGATGACGGAGGCTGGCTGCGCCACGGCGCCGGTTCCTTGCCGGAGTGCGTGCTTCCGCGGCGGCGCTCGACCACTGGACACGTGTGGAGCCCAGCCCGAGCGGTGGCGCCTATCCGCATCGCTGGCTTTTTTGTTTGCGGGGGCATTCGTCGTGGCAACAATCGCCGAACGGCTTTGCAGGGTGGGTTTGTCTGTGGCAGCATATCTGTGACCCGAGAATTAGAAAAGGTATGCACGCTTAAACATTTTATTGGTGGAAAAAGGGCCTCCAGTACCGGGTCGCAACTGGCTCTAGTCTCGGTTTTGGTCTGGGACTGCGGGCCCCTCCTCTAGTCCCGCTCGCAACGGCCCGCGACTGATAACATCCACGTGGTTGTTTCAGCGCCGCAGTGGGCGGAAACCCTCTAGTCACGGGTCGTAACATCACCCGGGACTAAAATGTTTCCTGCCGCGGCAGAAAAACACACGTTTCTCTGTCGCGGCAGAGATTGTGTATTTCCTTTTTTTTGCCATTTCGTTCCTTTTTCGTTTTGTGTTTCACTATAATTCAAACATATATTTCAGTATACATATTATACGCTACTACATACACACTACACGTCGATGCATTTATATAATTAATCGATCCCTTGCAAGCATACATATAATCAATCATATCAAAATGAAAAAATGTTTTGAAATTACATCGTCATTGATGAATATATATATCATATCAGCTACATAAAAATGACTAAGGCAAATCGAGTTCCACGTCATCCGCATAATGCTCTCCATGTATATCAAGGACTTCCTTCATCATAAATCCCGCCAGCTCCTCTTGAATTGCTCTTATGCGCTGGTCTGGCTCTAGTTTCTCCCGCAAATCATAAATATAATGTGAGTCAACTTTTCGCTCACTGGTCAACTCGCGGATGTACTCGCAGACGTAGTATCCACATAAATGAGTTCCCGGTGGCTGCTGTAAACTCTTCACCATTTTATAAGTTAACTCCTCTTTGAATGGACCTGGTATTTTCTGTCTAAACCATGTCCAACACCTGCTCGGCAAAAAAAATGAACAAAAGAGTTATTAGTTACTTGATATCAGGAAATGAATGAAAGAGGACGATGTAATGCGATAATGATTGAAATTACTTATGGAGCATTGCTTTCATGTCGCTCCACTGCTCTTGGTCCCAACTTAATGAATCGTGGACTTCAACTAGGGAGTTGTCAACTTGAATGTTTAGCAAGATCCAGTGGAATCTGCGGACGTTTACATAAGCATACATGCATAGCTCATCCAGTAAGAAAAATAAAATGTGTACAAGATATATAAACACTCACTTGAAGTTGTAAGAAAATAGTATTTTCTTAACAAAATTATTCTCGGTTAAGAACCTGCACAGGTCTTCCTCCACGTCCTTGGGTGATTCTTTAACGTATATTCATTAACGATATATGGGTCAATGAACCCAACATCGTATCTTCTAGCTCTTTTGCATTCAAGCATCTTCATTCTGCAGAATATAATATCATCATACAAAAGGATATATAGTTAGGATAATATATTAAATGCAATGAACGAGCTGAGCTACAAACTTAATTATAGAAATAAATCACTTAGAGACAGTAGCAACCAATGATAGATTTGTCGAGGGCGCGCTGGTTGTATAACTGAAACAGTTCGGTCATTTGAACCGGTATCGAGTATGGTTTGAAGTGATGCTCCTTTCTAACGTCCACCGAAAACCAATCTTTCTGATGCTTTTTCTGCTTGCGACATGTACCATTCGTGCAGATTTCGCATATGTGTGGATAGACGCGCGAGCTCCTCATTACTGACTAGAGGCTCCTGTTGGAGATATGCCCTAGAGGCAATAATAAATATAGTTATTATTATATCTTTGTGTTTATGATAAATGTTTATATTCATGCTATAATAGTATTAACAAGGAAACATTAATACTTGTGTGAATTGTAAACTTAAATTGAAGTCCCTAGTATAGCCTCTATACTTCACTAGCTTGTTGGTTGATTAAATGATTGTGGTTTCCATATCATGAACATTGAGATGTTATCAACAACAAGATCATATCGTTAGGAGAATGATATGGTGGACATACTCCTATAGACAAGCGTAGCATAAAGATCAAGTCATTTCAATAGTTCAATTGCTATATGCTTTCTGATACATAGTAACCTAATTCCTTCGACCATGAGATCATGCATATCACCTTCACCGGATGGATGCTTTGATAACATCAAACACCACACCGTAACTGGGTGGCTATAAAGGTGGCATTAAGTGTTCGGAAAGTATTGGTTGAAACACATGGATCAAGAGTGGGATTTGTCCAATCCACATGACGGATAGATATACTCTGGGCCCTCTCGGTGGAATGTCATCCAATTAGCTTGCAAGCATGTGACTTGGTCACAAGGGATCACATATCACGGGAACGAGAAAAGAGTACTTATCAGTAACGAGGTTGAACTAGGTATGCAGAGATACCGACGATCATAACCTCGGATAAGTAACATATCGTGAGACAAAGGGAAATTGGTATCGTATGTAAGTGGTTCATTCGATCGCAAAGTAATCGTAGAAATATGTGGGAGCCATATGAATTTCCAGATTCCTCTATTGGTTATTGTTCGGAGAAGTGTCTCGATCATGTCCGCATAATTCACGAACCGTAGGGAGACACACTTAAGGATTCGACGTTGTTTGAGTAGTTATGGTATTATGAGAAAGAGACCGAATGTTGTTCGGAGTCTCGGATGGGATCCGGGATATCACGAGGTGATCCGGAATGGTCCGGAGAATAAGATTCATATAAGGAAAGTCCTGTTTTGGAGTTCGGGAATGATTCCGGTGTTTTCATCGGGAACATTCTAGAAGGTCCCGGAATGTCCGGCACTCCGGAGGGGAAGGGGTACATGAATGTGTCATTATATATTGGAATGATTGCATCATGTACTAAGTGTTCTTGCTGTCCCAAATAAAGGATTAAATTGAATCCTAAAACAGAAAAGTCAAATGTCCAGTTTGAAAGTCAAACGGCTAAAACAAGAAACTGTGGGAAACAAGCAAGAGGAGTTGGAACCAACTTGGAGGAGGAGTTGGACTCCTCCAGGCCGGCGCCCAGCCCAAGGCCGAGTTGGGGAGGGACTCCCTCCCTCCCCTGGCGCGCCAAGACCCTCCTCCCATAAAAGGAGGGGCAGGGCTCCTCCTAGACACACACAAGTTCCTATCTTCTACCTCCGGTTTAGAGCCGTTTTGGTTTAGAGCTTCTAATTGCTTTAGCCAGCGGTTTAGAGCCTTCTAATTGGTTTAGAGCCCTCTAATTGGTGTGTCTAATTACTAGACCACTAATAGCCTCTCTCATAAGCTCCACCATACTCGCACCGGCTTAAGGCGAAGCCCTGCGGGATTTCCCCTCTACTTCCAGTACCACGCCGTTGTGCTGCCGGAATCGCGAGGAGAGTGCTACAACCTCCGCTGCCTGCTGGAACAAGGGAGAGGAAGGTCTTCGTCGAGTACCGAACGTGTGACCGACTGCGGGAGCGCTGCTGGAACGTGGCGCCGGAAGGATCGTCTACGCGATCTTGAGATCGGAAAGAGTACGACTACATCACCCACGAGAATCTGCTCTCGTTAAACACTTTGGAATCTTCGAGGGTGAGTTATTCCATCGACTCGTTGCTACAATCTAGTAGATAGATCTTGGCTTGTTTGTTTGTATGCGATAGAAAATTTTTGTTTTCCATGCTACGAACCCCTACAGTGGTATCAGAGCCGTGTCTATATGTAGATCTGTTGCACGAGTAGAACACAATGGTCATTGTGGGCGTTGATGCTTTTATTGTAGATTGCTTTTTGTGTACTTTGCATCTTGCGGTATGTTGGGATGAAGCGGCCCGGGCTAACCTTACATGACATCGTTCATGAGACTTGCTCCACGCTTGACATGCAACTTGTATTGCATAAGTGGCTTTGCGGGTGCCTGTTTCTCCTAGCATAGTTAAGATCCAATTTACAACGGGTAATCAACAATGCTAGTATCAATGTTGTGGTTCTTGTTTGTAAGTTAGAACGACACTTATTGAAAGCCCCAAACCACGTAAAATATGCAAAGAAAGTAGAGGCGTCTAACTTTGTTTTGCAGGGGTGTGCAGTGATGTGATATGGCCATGATTGTGATTATATTTGATGTATGCAATGTTCCTTATTGTAAGTTGGCAACCGGCAGGAGCCATATGGTTGTCTTTAATTTCTGTTAAGACCTGCGTGTCTATTCAAAATAGTTGTAATAGTTGAAGCTGGTGGATGACAACCATGAAGAAGCGTCATTGAACTTGATGCTATGCCGGTGATGATGGAGATCATGTTCGTGTTTGAAGATGGAGATCGGAAGCACAAAGAAGAAAGGCCATATCATATCACATATTATGAATTGCATGTGATGTTAATCCTTTATGCATCTTGTATTGCTTAGTGGACGACGGTAGCATTATAAGATGATCCCTCATGCACATAAATTTCAAGTTCTAAAGTGTTCACCCTTAGTATGCACCGTTGCCAAAGCTTGCTGCTTCAAAGCACCACGTGATGATCGGGTGTCTTTGATTCCGCGGGTGAATACAACGTAAGCAAGCCTGATTTGCTTATGCGGTAGCTAAGGTTTGATCTTGACGAGCCTAGCATGTACAGACATGGCCTCAGGAACACGGATCACCGAAAGGTAAAGCATGAATCATATAGTAGATATGATGAACATGTCGATTGTTCGCCATTGAAACTATATCAACTCTCGTGATGATCGGTGTTGATGTAGTGGATTTGGTTCATGTGATCACTAAAACAATGTGAGGGATGTTGTTTTGAGTGGGAGTTCACCTAGTTTAATTTCATTAATTAATTTGAACTCAATTTGTCATAAACTTAGTCTAAACTATTGCAAATATGTTGTAGATCAATGGCAGCCCCTACCATCAATTTTAATGCGTTCCTAGAGAAAGAAAAGTTGAAAAACAATGGAAGCAACTTCGCGGATTGGTTCCGCAATTTGAGGATTGTCCTCACAGCTGGTAATTTGACCTATGTGCTGGATGCACCGCTGGGTGACCCACCTGCAGCTGATGCTCCCGATGAAGTAAAGAATGTTTACCTTGCTCGGAAGAATCAGTACTCCATAGTTCAGTGTGCTATCTTGTATGGTTTGGAATCGGAGCTTCAGAAAAGGTTTGAAGAGTCAGGCCCATATGATATTGTCGAGGATCTCAAATTAATTTTTGAGACTCATGCGGCAATTGAAAGCTATGAGGCTTCTGAAAAGTTCTTTAACTGCAAGATGTAAGAAGGCAGCTCCGTCAGTGAGCATGTGCTTAAGATGTCTGGGCACGCAAACAAACTTCAAAGCTTGGGTATAGTAATTCCTAATGCTTTGGGGATTTACCGTGTCCTCCAATCACTACCACCAAGTTACAGGAACTTTGTGATGAACTACAACATGCAGAACATGAACAAAGAGTTGCCAGAACTATTTGCTATGTTAAAATCTGCAGAAGTGGAGATCAAGAAAGAGCACCAAGTGTTGATGGTCAATAAGACCACCAAATTCAAGAAGGGCAAGTCTAAGCAAAAGGGACACTTCAAGAAGGGTGGTAAGAAAGTTACCACGCCGACGAAGAAAACCAAGGCTGGACCAAAGCCTGATACTGAGTGCTTTTACTGCAAGGGAGAAGGTCACTGGAAGCGGAATTGCCCAAAGTACTTGGCGGATTTGAAGAACGGCAACATCAAGAAGAAAGGTATATCTGATATACATGTTATTGATGTGTATCTCACTAGTATTCGTAGTAGTGCCTGGGTATTTGATACTGGTTCGGTTGCTCATATTTGTAACTCGAATCAGGTGCTGCAGAATAAACGGAAGCTAGCGAAGAACGAGGTGACGATGCGCGTGGGAAATGGATCAAAGGTTGATGTGATCGCGGTCGGCACGCTACCTCTTCATCTACCATCGGGATTAGTTTTATACTTAAATAATTGTTATTTAGTGCCTGCGTTGAGCATGAACATTATATCAGGATCTTGTTTATTGCGAGACGGTTACTTGTTTAAGTCAAAGAATAATGGTTGTTCGATTTATATGAGTAATATGTTTTACGCACATGCACCTTTGATAGATGGTCTATTCTTGTTGAATCTCGATAGTGGAAATACACATATCAACAATATTGAAGCTAAACGTTTGAAATCAAGCGATAATTTGACCTATATGTGGCACTGTCGTCTTGGTCACATTGGAGTGAAACGTATGAAGAAACTCCATTCCGATGGACTTCTTGAATCACTTGATTTTGAATCACTTGAAAGATGCGAAGCATGTCTGATGGGTAAAATGACTAAGACTCCATTTTCTGGTATGATGGAGCGAGCTACGGACTTATTGGAAATCATACATACCGATGTGTGTGGTCCAATGAGTGTAGCATCGCGCGGTGGTTATCGTTATGTTCTTACCTTCACGGATGACTTGAGTAGATATGGGTATATCTATTTCATGAAACATAAGTCCGAAACTTTCGAGAAGTTTAAGGAGTTTCAAAGTGAGGTAGAGAATCAACGTAACAAGAAGATTAAATTTCTACGTTCTGATCGTGGAGGTGAATATCTAAGTTACGAGTTTGGCGAGCATTTAAAGAAGTGCGGAATACTTTCACAATTGACACCGCCGGGAACACCACAGCGTAATGGTGTGTCTGAACGTCGTAATCGAACTCTCTTAGATATGGTTCGTTCTATGATGTCACTTACAGATTTACCGCTATCATTTTGGGGTTATGCATTAGAAACAGCCGCATTCACTTTAAATAGGGCACCGTCTAAATCCGTTGAAACGACACCGTATGAATTATGGTTTGGGAAGAAACCTAAATTGTCGTTCCTTAAAGTTTGGGGATGCGAAGCCTATGTAAAGAAGTTACAGCCGGACAAGCTTGAACCCAAAGCGGAAAAATGCGTCTTCATAGGATACCCGAAGGAAACTATTGGGTATACCTTCTATCATAGATCCGAAGGCAAAATCTTCGTTGCCAAGAATGGATCCTTTTTAGAGAAGGAATTTCTCTCGAAAGAAGTGACTGGAAGGAAAGTAGAACTCGACGAGGTTGTCGAACCTTCTCTCGAAATTGCGAGTAGCGCAACACCGGAAGAAGTTCCTGTGGTGCCTGCACCAATAAGAGAGGAAGCTAATGATGGTGATCATGAAACTTCGGTTGAAGTTACTACAGAGCCTCGGAGGTCAACGAGAACTCGTACCACTCCAGATTGGTATGATTCCGTTATGAATGTCATGGTGGTGGACAACACCGATGACCCCGAGACATATGAGGAAGCGATGATGAGCCCAGATTCCAATAAATGTCAAGAAGCCATGAAATCCGAGATTGGATCCATGTACGAAAACCAAGTATGGACTTTGGTGAACTTACCGGATGGCCGGAAGGCTGTCGAGAACAAATGGATTTTCAAGAAGAAAACAGATGCTGATGGTAATGTTACTGTCTATAAAGCTCGACTTGTCGCAAAAGGGTTTCGACAAATTCAAGGAGTTGACTACGATGAGACTTTCTCACCGGTAGCAAAGCTAAAGTCTGTGAGGATTATGTTAGCAATCGCTGCATATTATGATTATGAGATATGGCAGATGGATGTCAAAACAGCATTCCTCAATGGAGACATTGATGAAGAGTTGTATATGATGCAACCCAAAGGTTTTGTCGATCCTAAAGATGCTAACAAGGTATGCAAGCTTCAACGGTCCATCTATGGATTGAAGCAGGCATCCCAAAGTTGGAATCAACGTTTTGATAAGGTAATCAAAAGTTTTGGTTTTATACAAACTTATGGAGAAGCTTGTATTTACAAGAAAGTGAGTGGGAGCTCTGTAGCATTCTTAATACTGTATGTGGATGACATATTGTTGATTGGGAATGATGTAGACCTTCTTAATAGTGTCAAGGAATATTTGAATAATAGTTTTTCAATGAAGGATCTTGGCGAAGCAGCTTACAGATTAGGCATAAAGATTTATAGAGATAGATCGAAACGCCAAATATCATTGTCACAGAGTACATATTTGGACAAAGTTCTAAAGAAGTTTGGAATGGAAGAAAGCAAGAAAGGGTTCTTGCCCATGTTGCCCAATACGACCTTGAGTAAAACTCAAAGTCCAACATCGACAGAAGATAGAGAAAGGATGAGTAAGACTCCCTATGCCTCAGCCATAGGATCTCTAATGTATGCCATGCTATGTACTAGACCCGACATTACATATGCTGTTAGTTTAACTAGCAGATATCAAAGTGATCCAGGAGTGGATCATTGGACAGCGGTCAAAAACATCCTTAAGTACTTGAGAAGAACTAAGGATATGGTTCTTTCTTATGGAGGTGATGAACAACTCGTTGTTAATGGTTACACCGATGCTAGTTGGAACACCGATCCAGATGATTCTAAATCACAATCTGGATACGTATTTATTTTGAATGGTGCAGCAGTTAGCTGGAGGAGTGCAAAGCAAAGCGTTGTGGCGAGATCTTCAACTGAATCGGAATACATGGCTGCTTCGGAGGCTTCACAAGAAGCGATATGGATGAAAGAGTTCATTATAGAGCTGGGTGTGGTTCCTAGTGCGCTGGACCCAATGTCTATCTACTGTGATAACATGGGCGCCATAGCCAATGCGTAAGAACCAAGGTCACACAAGAAGCTGAAGCATATCAAGCTGCGTTTTCACGCTATTCGAGAACATATCCAGGATGGGGATATAAAGATTTGCAAAGTACACACAGATCTGAATGTGGCGGATCCGTTGACTAAACCTCTCCCGAGGGCAAAACATGACCAACACCAAACTGCCATGGGTGTTCGGTATATTACCATGTAATCTAGATTAGATGACTCTAGTGCAAGTGGGAGACTGTTGGAGATATGCCCTAGAGGCAATAATAAATATAGTTATTATTATATCTTTGTGTTTATGATAAATGTTTATATTCATGCTATAATAGTATTAACAAGGAAACATTAATACTTGTGTGAATTGTAAACTTAAATTGAAGTCCCTAGTATAGCCTCTATACTTCACTAGCTTGTTGGTTGATTAAATGATTGTGGTTTCCATATCATGAACATTGAGATGTTATCAACAACAAGATCATATCGTTAGGAGAATGATATGGTGGACATACTCCTATAGACAAGCGTAGCATAAAGATCAAGTCATTTCAATAGTTCAATTGCTATATGCTTTCTGATACATAGTAACCTAATTCCTTCGACCATGAGATCATGCATATCACCTTGACCGGATGGATGCTTTGATAACATCAAACACCACACCGTAACTGGGTGGCTATAAAGGTGGCATTAAGTGTTCGGAAAGTATTGGTTGAAACACATGGATCAAGAGTGGGATTTGTCCAATCCACATGACGGATAGATATACTCTGGGCCCTCTCGGTGGAATGTCATCCAATTAGCTTGCAAGCATGTGACTTGGTCACAAGGGATCACATATCACGGGAACGAGAAAAGAGTACTTATCAGTAACGAGGTTGAACTAGGTATGCAGAGATACTGACGATCATAACCTCGGATAAGTAACATATCGTGAGACAAAGGGAAATTGGTATCGTATGTAAGTGGTTCATTTGATCGCAAAGTAATCGTAGAAATATGTGGGAGCCATATGAATTTCCAGATTCCTCTATTGGTTATTGTTCGGAGAAGTGTCTCGATCATGTCCGCATAATTCATGAACCGTAGGGAGACACACTTAAGGATTCGACGTTGTTTGAGTAGTTATGGTATTATGAGAAAGAGACCGAATGTTGTTCGGAGTCTCGGATGGGATCCGGGATATCACGAGGTGATCCGGAATGGTCCGGAGAATAAGATTCATATAAGGAAAGTCCCGTTTTGGAGTTCGGGAATGATTCCGGTGTTTTCATCGGGAACATTCTAGAAGGTCCCGGAATGTCCGGCACTCCGGAGGGGAAGGGGTACATGAATGTGTCATTATATATTGGAATGATTGCATCATGTACTAAGTGTTCTTGCTGTCCCAAATAAAGGATTAAATTGAATCCTAAAACAGAAAAGTCAAATGTCCAGTTTGAAAGTCAAACGGCTAAAACAAGAAACTGTGGGAAACAAGCAAGAGGAGTTGGAACCAACTTGGAGGAGGAGTTGGACTCTTCCAGGCCGGCGCCCAGCCCAAGGCCGAGTTGGGGAGGGACTCCCTCCCTCCCCTGGCGCGCCAAGACCCCCCTCCCATAAAAGGAGGGGCAGGGCTCCTCCTAGACACACACAAGTTCCTATCTTCTACCTCCGGTTTAGAGCCGTTTTGGTTTAGAGCTTCTAATTGCTTTAGCCAGCGGTTTAGAGCCTTCTAATTGGTTTAGAGCCCTCTAATTGGTGTGTCTAATTACTAGACCACTAATAGCCTCTCTCATAAGCTCCACCATACTCGCACCGGCTTAAGGCGAAGCCCTGCGGGATTTCCCCTCTACTTCCGGTACCACGCCGTTGTGCTGCCGGAATCGCGAGGAGAGTGCTACAACCTCCGCTGCCTGCTGGAACAAGGGAGAGGAAGGTCTTCGTCGAGTACCGAACGTGTGACCGACTGCGGGAGCGCTGCTGGAACGTGGCGCCGGAAGGATCATCTACGCGATCTTGAGATCGGAAAGAGTACGACTACATCACCCACGAGAATCTGCTCTCGTTAAACACTTTGGAATCTTCGAGGGTGAGTTATTCCATCGACTCGTTGCTACAATCTAGTAGATAGATCTTGGCTTGTTTGTTTGTATGCGATAGAAAATTTTTGTTTTCCATGCTACGAACCCCTACAGCTCCCCTTGGACATACTGACGTACTATCTGACCCACTGGCGTATCTTCATAGCCCAAATATTGACCAAGAGACATATTTGCTTCATTAGCAAGTGCTTTGGCCTGCGATACAGTGATTCCCATAAGTGCAACAATATTACGGGCTCTGAGGTCCATTAATTGCATTTCCATATCCATTTCAGCTCTGAAGGCCTTGTCGAGGTTTGAAATGACTTTGAGCGGGGCGACCGATTGATTCTTCTGTGCTCCGAGCTGGGCAACTTGCTTCCCGCTTTTTGCACTTGTGATTTTTTTCTTCTGTGCTTGCTTAATAATCTCCCGGTCATAGTCTGATTCCAGATTTATCGATATCTGGGATGGTTGCTCAAGAAAGGACTTAGCCCACTTTTTGGTTTTTTCATTATATACCGGCTTTGGCTCAGGATTTTTGGTGCAAAATGCGCCTTAACTTGGGCAGCCACATCCGCGTTAGTTTCCTCATCGGTCTTGTCATAAGGTCTCTTTGGAAGAGTCAGCGGGATGTCGACTATCTTTGCCGTTTGACCTTTCTTCGATGTGGGGCGCGGGGGACCGTCGAACTTCCGTTTCTGGGACGAGGTAGTAGTATTGCACGGAGGCGGAGGCGGAGATCGAGTTGATGTACTCCTGCTGCGGCGATCGTCAGCGGGGCGGGGTGGACTTGGAGGTTGGCGATAATCGGGTTGGGGTGGACTTGGAGGTTAACGATATTTGATGCGGGGTGGACTTGGATTCCTCGGAGTCGGTGGCCTTGGCGCCGAGCCTAGAAACTTGATGTACTTCTTATTCCATAGAATGATGTTGCGCTTGACATCTCCTAGTTTCGTAAGGCCTTCAGGCGTAGCGATTTCAATCTCTAGGTCCGCAAAATCCTCCACTATGTCATCCACCATGACACGAGCATAGCCTGGTGGAATCGGAAGTGAATGGTGGAGTGCTCCAGGTAGATAAGGTAAAGCAATGTCGATCGCCACCTTGAAGGACGGGTTGTTCATTGGCTGATGTAGCTCATATTGTGCCATCTCTCTGACATCATCCACGGGGTAGTGAGGAGCCGGTGCATCATCCAGCAGTGCTTGATCATCAGCCCGGACCTCCGTGGAAGCCACGCTGCTTCTCCGCTGGCTAAGATCCAATGCCTGATCATGAGACCGCGGGTGAGTTGACGACGGCGGCCTTTGGCTAATTTCATGCATGAGGTTCTTCAGATCAGCTAGGTCCTGCTCTACCCTGGAGATCCGGTCTGCCTCCCAGTCCTTCTTTCTCCGATGGCTTCTGTAACTAGCATCGTACTGAGGAAACCCTTTCTTCCACGAGACACCGGCGCCTTTGCCTCGTGTTCGTCCTCCCTTTTCAGGATTCCGTAGGGCGTGTGTCACCTCGTCGTTCTCTCTCGGGACAGAACAATCCCAATTGAGCATCGTTCATTGCTTGAATAAGGTCTTGGGAGGGTTTTAGAATTTTATCATGAAATAATGTCTTCCCTGTTTCTGGGTCCAAGGATCCCCCGTGCCCGTACAACAAGTGCTTTGACCTCTCGGGCCATCCATCTGTACCAGGAGTGACGCCTCTTGTAGCCACCTGTCCCCATTTTATGATGGTATTTCTTGTTGGCAGCATTTAACGCGTTCTTTGCCGACTTTGCCTTTGCTTTATCATATTGCTTCTACTGTAAAAAATCGGGCCACTGTTCTCTCAACTTCTCATTTACTTCTTTGAAGTCTGGAGTTTTCTTTTTCGCGACATATTTCGCGTATAAAATTTTCTTGTGGTTCCGATACAGTTCAGCCATCTTGCTCAGAGCCCACTCCTTCACTTTCGCTCTATTTTCCCGCCCACCCGGCCTTGGGGTAATACCATCTACCTCAAATTCTTCATACTCTGGAGGTAGTATGAAATGCGCTATGAGCTTCTGCCAAAGGTCATCTTTGGCATCATCGGTGACATAGCTAGATTCTTCAGCGGATTTCTTTGACCGATTCCATTCTTGGATGGTGATCGGCAGGTTGCCACTAACAAGCACCCCACATTGATTTATAAACATACTCCGGTGCTTCTCTGGAGCAATCGGTTCACCATCATCATCTATTTCTTCGATGGTTACCTTTGATTACCATCCAACTTTTTGTTCAGCCCTCGTTTCGTTCGAGCTGTCGATTGCTTCGATCCGGTGGGCTAAAAGAAGAAGAGAGAGTGATTAATATATATCTAGATCAGTTAATGAATAGAGGTAACACGAGACTTTATATATATATATATGTACCTCGCCGGATCCAGTCGAGGGGCCATCATTATTGTTGTTATTTGTTTGCCCTTCGTCCATCCGGTCTTCCCCTTGGTACATTAGGTTTTCCTCTAGTCCATCACCGGATGGATTCAGATATGAGGATATCTCTTCCTCGAGAAAAATATCTTCACCGGTATTAATATTAAGAGGAATTTCACCTCTTATCATGCCCTGAATAAAACCTTCACGGATGCGACCAGGATCTTCGGATGGATCCATGACTTAATTATCTATAATAAAAAGAGAGTTAAGCAGGTTAGAAAAAACAATAATCCTAATAACTAAAACAAAAAAATAACCCTAATATTATTTGCGGTAAAACAATAATCTTAATAACTAAAACAAAAAACCCTAATATAAAAAAACTATAGAAAAAACTATAACCCTAATTATAATAATCCTAACTATAAAAAAACTATATCAAAAAACCCTAATAATCCTAATTATAATCCTATTTATAATAATCCTAACTATAAAAAACTATAACAAAATAATTATAATTAAAATTAATCCTAACTCTAGCTAGAAAAAAATATAACAAAAATTATAATTAATCCTAACCCTAGCTAACAATACAATCCTAATCCTAATAACAAAAAATATAATTCTAAATAACAAAAACTATAATCCTAACCCTAGCTAACTAATAATTACAAAAAAAACATCCGCCGCCCGTACCCCTCCCTCGATCGAGCACACCGATCGAAGCCGGTGGCAGCACGTGACGGCGCGCGGCGGCACGAGAGAAGGCGCGGCGCGCGGCGGCACGAGTCAAGGCTAGCGGCGAGGCGGCACGCGGTAGAGCAGCGACACGCCGGAGCACGCACGGCGGAGCGGCACAGCGTCGGCGGACAGCACCTCCCCTGCGTTGCGTCGTCGCCTCTGAGTGCTTCGTCATCTTCGTCTTCGTCGAGGAATCCCAAGTGCTGGTGGGCAGCACCTCCCCTGGCGCGAAATATATAGGGTCCCCCCTTTAGTCCCGGGCTAAGCCACGGGACGGGACTAAAGAGTCTTTAGTCGCGGGCCGTGGCTTAACCCGCGACTAAAGACCCCCCTTTAGTCGCGGGTTAAGCCACGACCCGGGACTAAAGGGTTTTTTTGGCCGCTTCGTTTTCGCGCGCGCATGCACCCTTTAGTCCAGGGTCCAGCCACGACCCGCGACTAATTGTTTTATTGTAAATTATCTTTTTTAATTCAAATCAAATATAAAACTTTGGAAAATCATATCTTTTATTGTAATACTCCAAATAAAACAAATAATATGTTTATAATTATCAGAAAAATATAAAGAATCTTAATATAATATCCATTTATCTGTTTGCATCATTTATAAATTATTTCATTTGTAATTTTTCTTTTTTTAATTCAAATCAAATATAAAACTTTGGAAAATCATATCTTTTATTGTAATACTCGAAATAAAACAAATAATATGTCTATTATTATCAGAAAAATATAAAGAATCTTAATATAATATCCATTTATCTGTTTGCATCATTTATAAATTATTTCATTTGTAATTTTTCTTTTTTTAATTCAAATCAAATATAAAACTTTGGAAAATCATATCTTTTATTGTAATACTCGAAATAAAACAAATAATATGTCTATTATTATCAGAAAAATATAAAGAATCTTAATATAATATCTATTTATATGTTTGCATCATTTATAAATTATTTCATTTGTAAATTTTCTTTTTTTATTCAAATCAAATATAAAACTTTGGAAAATCATATCTTATATTGTAATACTCCAAATAAAACAAATAATATGTCTATTATTATCAGAAAAATATAAAGAATCTTAATATAATATCCATTTATCTGTTTGCATCATTTATAAATTATTTAATTTGTAAATTTTCTTTTTTTAATTCAAATCAAATATAAAACTTTGGAAAATCATATCTTTTATTGTAATACTCCAAATAAAACAAATAATATGTCTATTATTATCAGAAAAAAATAAAGAATATTTATATAATATCCATTTATCTGTTTGCATCATTTATAAATTATTTCATTAGTAAATTTTCTTTTTTTAATTTAAATCAAATATAAAACTTTGGAAAATCATATCTTTTATTGTTATACTCCAAATAAAACAAATAATATGTCTATTATTATTAGAAAAATATAAAGAATCTTAATATAATATCCATTTATCTGTTTGCATCATTTATAAATTATTTCATTTGTAAATTATCTTTTTTAATTCAAATCAAATATAAAACTTTGGAAAATCATATCTTTTATTGTAATAATCCAAATAAAACAAATAATATGTCTATTATTATCAGAAAAATATAAAGAATCTTAATATAATATCCATTTATCTGTTTGCACCATTTATAAATTATTTCATTTGTAAATTTTCTTTTTTTAATTCAAATCAAATATAAAACTTTGGAAAATCATATCTTTTACAACGAGCGGTGGCGGCTCGGCTGGCGCGGCGGCAGGCGCGCGCGCGCGACAGCAGCAACGAGCGGCGGCGGCCAGGCGCGGAGCGGAGCAGCAGCAGCGCGGCGTGGGCGAGCGTTACGAGCGGCGGCGGGGCGCGCGGCAGGCGCGAAGGCGGGCTGCGGCAGCGGCTGCTGCAGGCGGCTGGGCAGGCGGGCGAGGCGCGGCGCGCTGGTGGCGGAGGCGCACGGGGCGGGCGAGATGCGGGTGGCGACGACGAACCTGGGGCAGCGGCGGCTCGGCACGAGGATCGAGGCGGAGGCGGCGGGGTGCAGCGATCGAGGTGGGAGGGCACGGGTCCCGAGGCGGGTGCGGGCGCGATCTACGAGGCAGGGGCGGCGGCGGCAGGTGGGGTCCCTTAATTGGGGCCCTCGCGCGGGGTCCTACGCGGATACGGCGCGCAGTTGGAGGCGAAAACGGCGAAAAATCGGCCCGGAAATCGGCCCGTTTTTCTATCTTTTAATAAACCGGCCGCAACTTTTCCGTACGAGCTCCGAATCTAGCGATTCTTGCACCTACGGTTTTGTAAAATCGAGGGGAACAATCTAGGGTCAATGGTTGAGCGAAACCACTAGGCTACAAGGGTGGCAACACGAGTTCTTCTAATGCCTCCCGCGGGAGCCTCGTAGAAGAATAGAAAAGGGTTTTGAAAATAGCGTTTCGCCGATTCTTTTCAATCGACGGTTTTGCATGGAAAAGCATGATGCAATGATATGAATGATATGCAGAACCAAATCTAAAATTTGGGATGTGACAAGACTAACCCCCTTAAGATGAATCTCGTCCTCGAGATTCGGCTCGGCTAGCAAATAGGTGTGGGTAGTCCTCTCGGATGTCATCCTCACGCTCCCAAGTGGCTTCTTCTTCGGTGTGGTGGCTCCACTGCACCTTGCAAAACCTGATCGTCTTGGTACGGGTAGTCCTCTCCGCTTTCTCCAGAATCTTGACCGGCCTCTCCTCATAGGTCAAGCCATTCTCAAGCTGAACCTCCTCTAGCGGCACAGTGTCTCTCAATGGCGTATATACCATCTCCGGATGGCACTTCTTCAGCTATGACACGTGGAACACATTGTGAACAGCGGACAAAGCCTCTGGCAACCCCAATTGATAAGCAACTTCTCCTTTGCGTGCTAAGACCCGATACGGTCCGATAAACCGAGGTGCCAGCTTACCCTTAATTCCAAATCTCTTGATTCCACGAAGTGACGACACTCTGAGGTATGCTCTATCACCTATCTCATACACCACTTCCTTGCGCCTGGCGTCAGCGTAGCTCTTCTGCCTTGATTGTGCTACCTTCAGCCTGTCCCTAATCAAGGCGACCTTCTCCTCAGCGTCCTTGATCAAATCAGGCCCGAACAACTGACGTTCTCCTACTCCATCCCACAGTAGTGGTGTCCGGCACCGTTTCCCATATAGCACATCGAACGGTGACGTCTTGATGCTGGTTTGATAGCTGTTGTTGTAGGAAAACTCAGCATAGGGCAAATTCTCATCCCAACTAGAACCATGAGCCAAAGCGCAAGCTCTCAGCATGTCTTCCAAAATCTGATTCACCCTCTCGGTCTGTCCGTCAGTCTGCGGGTGAAACGCTGTGCTAAACTCCAATCTAGTGCCAAGTGACTCGTGCAGCTGGCGCCAGAAGTGTGAGGTAAATTGGGTGCCTCTATCAGATACGGTACTCTTGGGGACTCCGTGTAGGCACACAATTCTGTCCATGTAAATCTTGGCCAACTTCGCGCTTGTGTAAGTTGTCTTTACCGGTATAAAGTGGGCTACCTTGGTCAAATGGTCGACCACTACCCAAATGGAGTCATATCCTGACCTGGTCCTGGGCAATCCTGTGATAAATTCCATTCCCACTCTATCCCACTTCCAATCCGGCACGGGCAATGGCTGTAGCAATCCTGCTGGCTTCTGATGTTCCGCTTTCACTCGGCTACATACATCACATAGGGCGATATGCTCTGCGATGTCTCCTTTCATGTTGTTCCACCAGAATCTGTCCTTTAGGTCCATATACATCTTCGTATTGCCCGGATGTATAGAATATGGCGAGTCATGAGCTTCCTGCAGAATCAATTTCCTTATCTCGGGATCGTTGGGAACGCACAAACGATCTCCATACCACAAGGTTCCTTGCTCATCCTCGCGGAATTCCTTTGCTCGATCCTCCTTCATCTTTTCCCTTATTTCATCTATCTCTTTGTCTCCCACTTGAGCCTTCCTGATTCTGTCCTGTAGCGTTGGTTGGACTTCCATTGTTGCCAAGTATCCTTCAGATACTACCTACAGTCTAAGGTCCTTGAATTGCTTGCATAAATCCTCAGGCAATTCCCCAATTTTCAATCCATTAGCATAAACCTTCCGACTCAGAGCATCGGCTACTACATTGGCCTTCCCTGGGTGGTATTGCAAATTCATATCATAGTCCTTGATAAGTTCCAACCATCTCCTTTGCCTCATGTTCAGTTCCTTCTGCGTGAATATGTACTTCAGGCTCTTGTGGTCGGTGTACACATCACCGTGTTTTCCCATTAAGTAATGCCTCCATACCTTGAGCGCATGAACCACTGACGCTAACTCCAAGTCGTGTGTGGGGTAATTCCGCTCATGGTGTTTGAGTTGCCGCGAGGCATATGACACCACTCTCCCATCTTGCATCAGCACACTCCCAAGTCCCTGTCGAGAGGCATCACAGTACACTTGGAAATCCTTCTGAAGATCTGGCAAACATAGAACAGGCGCGGTCACTAGTCGACGCTTCAGTTCCTGAAAGCTGGCTTCACATACGTCTGACCATTCAAACTTCCTCTCCTTCTTCAGAAGTTCAGTCATCGGCTTAGCAATCTTGTAAAAGTTTTCTATGAACCTCCTGTAATATCCAGCAAGTCCTAAAAAGCTTCGAATCTCTCCCGCATTCTTGGGCGCTTCCCATTCTGTCACTGCAGTCACTTTGCTTGGATCAATAGCGACTCCTTCTCCTGACACTACGTGTCCAAGAAACCCAACTGTGTTAAGCCAGAATTCACACTTGCTGAATTTGGCATACAGCTTGTGTTCCCTCAGCTTCTCCATAATCAGTCGCAGATGTTTCTCATGCTCAGCATCATCCTTGGAATATATCAGTATGTCATCAATCAACACCACCACGAACTTGTCCAAGTACTCCATAAATACCTTGTTCATCATGGTCATGAAATATGCCGGGGCATTCGTTAGTCCAAAAGACATAAACATATACTCATATAAACCATACCTAGTGGTGAAGGCGGTTTTTGGTACGTCCTCCTCCCGGATCTTCAATTGGAATTAGCCTGATCGCAGATCAATCTTGCTGAACACCTTTGCTCCTTCCAGTTGATCAAACAAATCATTTATGTTTGGCAGGGGGTACTTGTTCTTGATGGTCACCTCGTTCAGCGAGCGGTAGTCCACCACTAATCTCTTGCTGCTGTCTTTCTTCTCCACAAAAAGAACAGGTGCACCCCATGACGACGAACTAGGCTGAATGAATCCCTTTTCCAGCTGCTCTTTCAACTGCTTCTTCAATTCATTCAGCTCATCCACATCCATCTTATATGGTTTCTTTGCTATTGGTCCTGTTCCCGGCATCAGGTCGATAAGAAACTCTACTTCCCTGTCAGGTGGCATCCCTGGCAGCTCTTCCGGAAACACGTCGGGGTAATCCCTAATCACTGGCACAGTATCCATGCTAACCCCCTTAAGAGAATTCAACTTACACCTTCCTGGTCGTACAACCGACTTGAATCTAATTCTCTTACCATCCGGGGTTTTGAGTGAAACAGCTCGCTGTGCACAATCTATGTGTCCCTCATGCATAGACATCCAGTCCATACCCAGAATAACGGCTAATCCCTGTGATTCCAACACTACCAAATGTGCACTGAAGTTGTGTGTTCCAATCCTCACAGTTAAGTCGCGGCATCCCGCGCTAGCTATCATATGTCCTCCAGGTGAACTCACTCTAATAGACCTTTTCATAGACTCAGTAGGTAACTTATACTTATCCACAAATGCCCTTGATATGAATGAATGCGATGCACCAGTATCGAAAAGTATGAAAGCTGGGTGAGTGTTGATTGGGAACTTACCAATCACAAGGTCAGGCTCATCTGGAATCTCCTCCACATTCATGTGGTTCACTGTGGCCTTCTCGTTGTTGGTTGGCTTCAGTCCTTTCCTCTCCGGACAGTTGTCAGCATAGTGTCCCTTCTGTTTACACTTGAAGCACGTCACCTCACTCAGATCCTTCTTCACAAAACTGCGATCACGGTTGCGGTCATGTCCACCGTGTCCTCCAGAGTGGTGAGAGTGTCCTCCCTTGTGGCTGTGGTGGCTGCTCCTATGGTTGTCATGACGATGCCCATCGCCTCCATGGTGGTGGCGGTCATGGCTCCCATGGTCACTTCCTCCATGCTTGGAGTATCCATCATATGAAGTGCGAGACTTGTGATGTGAACCAGAGTGGTGATTGTTACTCTTTCTCTTGCGGTTCTCCACCTGCTTGTGCTTACCTTCCAAGATCCTGGCCTTGTCCATAAGCTCCTGGAAAGTGGGGCAATAAACCACCAGTAGCTGTACTGAAAGCTCATCACTGAGGCCATCCAGGAATCTCTCCCTCCTTTTTGCATCGGTGTCAACATCCTCAGGTGCATAACGGGACAGGTTGTTGAACTCCTCAATGTACTCAGCCACGGTGCGATTGGTTTGGCGCAAGTTGCGGAACTCCTTCCTCTTCAGGCTCAGAACTCCTGAAGACACGTGGTTGGTCCTGAAACCTTCCTCAAACATTGCCCAAGTCACGGTGTCCAGCGGGTGGGTGATCTGAAATGTGTCCCACCAAGAAGCGGCTGGTCCCTCCAGTAGGTGAGCGGCAAACCTCACCTTCTCGGCATCAGTGCATCCAACCGTTACTAGATCCTTATTGACTGAACGCAACCAGTCGAGAGCTACCATTGGTTCCGTTGCAGTTGAGAACTTAGCTGGCCTTAACCTCAGAAATCTGGTGAGAGCATCTCCCTGAGGCTGATTGTTTCCATTGTTGTTGTTGTTGTTGTTGTTCTAAGTTGCCATGAACTGAGTCATCACTTGGGTCAGCTGTGCATGAGCTGCTTCAACTCAGTGGGCTGACGGCGGGCAGGCATCTGCGGTTCAGCACAGGTAAGTTTAGAAAGAATCAACTACGATAATAGGATTCTACCCATGCATATGATCAATCAACAACAAACAATAGCAGACAATCACAAGCAAGCAAGCAACACATCAACAAACAAGTGATCCAGCAACATCCCAGGGGTTATCCTAACAGTATATACCTACTGAAATAGTTTTACAAGAGTTGGCAATGGTTAACTAAACAGTCGATCAACTAAGCAACAAAACAGCAATCTGCCAGAATAGTCCAGCAGGGTTCACGAATTTTTCCTCCTGACTTAAACTCGTCAGAAAATTTAGCTGATTTTTTCACATATAGTACAGAGAGTTTCGCATCAGCCAAATTTTTTTCAGATTTTTCCCAGTTACCAGAAAAATATGAAAAATCGTACAGTACTGCTGTGTCAGCAGAAAACTGCAGCGAAAATAACACAGATAGTAACCAAACTTGCCATAACTCTTTCATAAAATTCGCACAAATAATTCCTGGGATATTGAAGTACACAAATAAGCAACTAAAGACTCTTAAACTAACACGAACTAAGCTTCACATCGATCGAGACTAATCCTAACGAGTTTGCCTAACGTGGACTAATTGGTGGACTTCTATCTACTTCTTGAAGAGGTTGCGGTAGGTCCTTGCTGTCATGCGTTGGCGCTTCGGTTCGCGGTACAACCATGGCGGCGGAGTGTACACTTCTCCTGAATCGATCTCAAACTCCACCTCTTCTGGATCCTCCTCTTCTTCACTCTCAGCTGCAACTGCAACAACTTCATCTCCTCCACCATCATCGTCTCCATCATCATCATCCTCGTCCTCATCATCATCGTTCCCACTGTCATCATCATCCCCATTTTTGCCATCTTCTCCATTGTCATCATCAGAGGGTGGATTCAGCTGCGCTTGGAGAGCGGCAATCTGGGCTGTCATAGCTTCAATAGTTTGATCCCTTTCCTGGACGGTCTCTTGCAACTGTTGTATGTTCTGGGTGTTCTCCTGCACAGTACCATGAAGATGAGCTATGGTTGCATCTCTGGCTATCAGGGCATTCTCCAGAACTCCCACAGCTTCATGCAGGGTGTCAATCTCCTGTCCTTGGACCACCATACCATTGCTAGCAAAATCTGCAATCTCCTTTATCATCATCACCTTCTCAGCTAGAGCTCCATTCTCCCTTTCCATGTCCTCTATGTGCCTCCGACGGGGCGGCATGTTGTTCCTTTCGCCCGGGGTAACCACAATGTGCCCATCTTCATCACGCCTCCCATATTCACGGTAGGGTGAATCTACTGGCAATAGGTGTCGGACATTATGTCACTAGCGAGACAGGGCTTCATGTATGGCCAAGTTGATTCCAAGTCCCCAGTTGCAGTATGTCTTGGTGTAGATCAAGTGCACGGGGTTTGGCAAGGCGGCATCCCTGAATATGAAGGTAGTGATCTCCCATGCATCCTCTCCATATCCATAGGTGTACAACCTTCTTCCCTTGAACATGGGCAGTGGAAATCCCAATGACTGCGAGAGCTGTGCTAACTGCCTTGCAAAGGGCCTTGGTGACTCCATGGTGGCATACTCAGTCCCGACTTCTCCCATCTATCAATTAAAAGAGGAAAGTGTGAGAATAGCATATGGTAAGAAATTTACGAGAGTGAAAGGCATAAGATGAAAGACAGGGTTAATATAGGTTTTAATAAATCTATGGCTTCCTAATCCAATCCTAGGTCACGATCCTACAGTCGACACACGGGCTCTGATACCATCTTGTAACACCGTGGTTCTGAAAAGACCGTGGCTTCTATGTGACATGCCAATCCCTGGATCGGTTCATTGGCCCACAATAGAATGAGATGAATAACATAGCAAAATATCCGTGTATCATAAATAACGATGATCCAGAGTACCATTATTACAATAAAAGCTTAGCTCAAGGCTATCTCAAATTATTCAGGTAGCAACATAAATAAAGTAAATCCTCCATTCTTCAAATTGCCCACAAGTGAACAAGTGCCGAGTGGAGTACCGTGGCCTATATCGATTACTCAGAATCGGAATAACCTGCAACATGAAACGTAGCAGCCCCGAAGGGTCAATACATGGAATGTATGGCAAGTAGAGCTAGTAATGGAGACAATAGTACTAACATCTACATGCATATTTGGCAAGTGGAGCTGTGTCTGGCTTGCATTTGCAAATACATTTGTCCTACTTTCATAAACAGTTTTGATTTTCTTTGAAAAGATCCCAATTAAGTTAACCCAACAATATTAAAGCAATTAGGAAATTGGAATGAGCGAGAAACATGTCATGGAATCAATATTAAGCAACTAAGTTGTCCATAACCGGGGACACGGCTAATCGATTAGTTTATACACCCTGCAGAGGTTAGTACACTTTACCCATGTGACTTGGCCAGCCCAGCTCGTACCATCACTCTCATTTTGGGTGATGATAGGGAGAAGTCCAAGAAGAGACTGTTCGGGAAGTAGCACCCCAATCCCGACGCGCACCGGTCCAACCTACCAAAATTCTACATCTCTGGATACGCGGGTTCGGGTTACCACAACCTACTAAGTCCAACCAACCGCCCATTTCATTATTGGCACATGGTTGTACACGTAAGCTACCAAATAAAGAAGCCAATCAATTTCTCTCGATACCTGGGTGCCTTTCCGCAATGAAACCACAAAAAATTATCAATACCATCACACCCAGGAGATTCATTGATTAAGTTGTTTTAGTTTTCACAAACCAATACTTTTAGAAACAAGTCTCAATGATGTAACCCAGCCCTCGTTCATCAAAGCATGGCTAAGCACATCTATCAACGGTGTTTCATCTACAAGGAAAGCCCTACCACATAATAGGACATAGCATAGCGATAATATCATCCTACACATGCATCTACAAAATACACGACAATGCATTGAAAATAGTAGGACGATATCATGAACAAAGTAGCATCTACTTGCCTTGGTTGTAGCGGTCGGAAGAACAATCCACACACGAGCAAGCGTTGCACTCGTCACAATCTACACGATACAATTGCAATCATAAACAAACAATCCACAAGCATATGCAACAAATATGATGCATGAAGGTATGCAAGGCAAGCGAATTGGTGCTACAGCTGCACCACATAATCCTATTCAATAATACTACTGATTGCATGCATGGAAAATAGTTTTAGCGCAAGGAAAACTATTATGCAAAAAGTAATGCTCAAAACTAGAGCTAGAACTCAAATAATTCACTACCGGTAGTATACTGTTTGTAAAATCTTGGGAAAATTCTACCACATAGGCATCACTGATTAGAAACAGTACCAATTGGAATTACTCAAAAAAGTAATTATAAAACTCCCCGAGTAATTAAAACACTGCAGAAAGCCACTAAACAGTTTCTGCAGAAGTTTTCACTGTAAGCCTATCTTTTTAAATCACGATGAGATTCCCCTCGTTCCACTGAATCCAGGGACATATCATACGCAATTTTTGGAGTTACAGATCTTTTTCTACGAATTAATTACTCCAAAAAGGCCATTAACTCATTTGATTAAACTGTACTAAATCTTGCTGCAAAAGTCTGAACCAAAGGTACAACAAGATTCTACACGACTCACTGAATCTACACATATTTCATTTGCAATTTTTGGCCCAGCGGTTTAATTTCTATGCAATTTACAAGTTTCTATCGAAATCTGTCAACTAAATCGATTAAAGTAATTACCCAGTCAACTGTGTCTGTTGACTGGTCAACGCGGCTGCTGACTGGGCACCGACTGGGCGTCTTACTAGTCAACGCTTGGATACTGACCGGTCAACGACCGATCTGGACCGCTGATCTGAAATCTAACGGTGGCTGCAGACTCACCGGAGACAAACGGCAAAACGAACGGTGGCGAGTTCCGGACGGTGGCGGCGATCGGTTCTGGTGACGGCGTTTTTCCTGTGCGGAAGAGAGACAGTTAGCGCGCGGATCAAGACGGTCACGCAACGGCGGCGCGAGGCGGTGGCACGGCGCGCGAGGCGTGCGTGCATGCGGGCGAGCGCGAGCGGCTGCGCGCGGGCGAGTGCGGCGCGCGGCAGCGGGCACGCGGGGCGAGCGGCAGCGGCGGCGGCTCGGCAGCAGCAGCGAGCGGCGGCGGGGCGCGCGGCAGGCGCGGAGGCGGGCTGCGGCAGCGGCTGCTGCAGGCGGCGGGGCAGGCGGGCGAGGCGCGGCGCGCTGGCGGCGGAGGCGCGCGGGGCGGGCGAGCTGCAGGTGGCGGCGACGAACCTGGGGCGGCGGCGGCTCGGCACGAGGATCGAGGCGGCGGCGGCGGCGGATCCAGGATAAGCGGCGGGGTGCGGCGATCGAGGTGGGAGGGCACGGGTCCCGAGGCGGGTGCGGGCGCGATCTACAAGGCAGGGGCGGCGGCGGCAGGTGGGGTCCCTTAAGTGGGGCCCTCGCGCGGGGTCCTACGCGGATACAGCGCGCAGTTGGAGGCGAAAACGGCGAAAAATCGGCCCGGAAATCGGCCCGTTTTTCTATCTTTTAATAAAACGGCCGCAACTTTTCCGTACGAGCTCCGAATCGAGCGATTCTTGCTCCTACGGTTTTGTAAAATCGAGGGGAACAATCTAGGGTCAATGGTTGAGCGAAACCACTAGGCTACAAGGGTGGCAACACGAGTTCTTCTAATGCCTCCCGCGGGAGCCTCGTAGAAGAATAGAAAAGGGTTTTGAAAATAGCGTTTCGCCGATTCTTTTCAATCGACGGTTTTGCATGGAAAAGCATGATGCAATGATATGAATGATATGCAGAACCAAATCTAAAATTTGGGATGTGACAATTTCATTTGTAAATTTTCTTTTTTTAATTCAAATCAAATATAAAACTTTGGAAAATCATATCTTTAATTGTAATACTCGAAATAAAACAAATAATATGTCTATTATTATCAGAAAAATATAAAGAATCTTAATATAATATCCATTTATCTGTTTGCATCATTTATAAATTATTTCATTTGTAAATTTTCTTTTTTTAATTCAAATCAAATATAAAACTTTGGAAAATCATATCTTTTATTGTAATACTCCAAATAAAACAAATAATATGTCTATAATTATCAGAAAAATATAAAGAATCTTAATATAATATCCATTTATCTGTTTGCATCATTTATAAATTATTTCATTTGTAAATTTTCTTTTTTTAATTCAAATCAAATATAAAACTTTGGAAAATCATATCTTTTATTGTAATACTCGAAATAAAACAATTAATATGTCTATTATTATCAAAAAAATATAAAGAATCTTAATATAATATCCATTTATCTGTTTGCATCATTTATAAATTATTTCATTTGTAAATTTTCTTTTTTTAATTCAAATCAAATATAAAACTTTGGAAAATCATATCTTTTATTGTAATACTCGAAATAAAACAAATAATATGTCTATTATTATCAGAAAAATATAAAGAATCTTAATATAATATCCATTTATCTGTTTGCATCATTTATAAATTATTTCATTTGTAAATTTTCTTTTTTTAATTCAAATCAAATATAAAACTTTGGAAAATCATATCTTTTATTGTAATACTCCAAATAAAACAAATAATATGTCTATTATTATCAGCAAAATATGAAGAATCTTAAAATAATATCCATTTATCTGTTTGCATCATTTATAAATTATTTCATTTGTAAATTTTCTTTTTTTAATTCAAATCAAATATAAAACTTTGGAAAATCATATCTTTTATTGTAATACTCGAAATAAAACAAATAATATGTCTATTATTATCAGAAAAATATAAAGAATCTTAATATAATATCCATTTATCTGTTTGCATCATTTAGAAATTATTTCATTTTTAAATTTTCATTTTTTAATTCAAATCAAATATAAAACTTTGGAAAATCATATCTTTTATTGTAATAATCCAAATAAAACAAATAATATGTCTATTATTATTAGAAAAATATAAAAAATCTTAATATAATATCCATTTATCTGTTTGCATCATTTAAAAATTATTTCATATTTTAATTTTCTTTTTTTAATTCAAATCAAATATAAAACTTTGGAAAATCATATCTTTTATTGTAATAATCCAAGTAAAACAAATAATATGTCTATTATTATCAGAAAAATATAAAGAATCTTAATATAATATCCATTTATCTGTTTGCATCATTTAGAAATTATTTCATTTGTAAATTTTCTTTTTTAATTCAAATCAAATATAAAACTTTGGAAAATCATATCTTTTATTGTAATAATCCAAATAAAACAAATAATATGTCTATTATTATCATAAAAATATAAAGAATCTTAATATAATATTCATTTAGTCTCGGTTGTAGTCATAAACTGGGACTAAAGATAGTTCCCGCCATTTCCCACCGCTTCCCGCCAAGTTTTCCTGCCCTTTCCTTTCTACGAGATCTTTTAGTCCCGGATGTAGTCACTAACCAGGACTAAAGATATTTCCCTCCATTTCCCAAAGCTTCACGCCAAGTTTTCCTGCCCTTTCCTTCTATATCTAGGGCGATCGCGCCATGGCTCTCCACACATCCACACCTTCCTCTCTTAGAACAATGGACAACGCCTACTGGGTCATTCTGACCCTCGAGGAGACCGAGGCGCTGTGCGCCTCCAACTACCCTTGTCCACAGGGCTACCGGCCGCCCGCCGGCTGGATGCTGAGCGCTGGAGGGGTTCCTGTCCCTCCTGTCCCTCAAGGTTCCGCACGCCAGGCGGCCATCACAAACCACTTCTACCACGAGCTCACGCCAGAGCAGCGGATGGATCCCTAGTGGGATCCCGACAACTACGACACCTGGAATGCCTTCTTCGCTAATAGGCGAGAAAGGGAGCTCGCCAGGTATGAGGGTGATGGCCCGCCCCCGGTGAACCACAACGAAGCCGACCGCCGTCTGTGGTGGGCGAACCGTACTATCATCAGAGTGATGCGCTACATCGCCGGGGAAGACCATCCTCGCCTGCGGTGCCCACGAGTCCACCTACCACAGAGCCACAAAAAGGCCCCACACCGGCCCGGAGGTAGCGACATCGTCTTCCAGGAGACCCCTCCCCTCCCGCCGTGAATCCGAGGCTAGAATGGCCCCTGGTATATGCCATGGCTGGGCTGAGGATCCCCGGAGTGGCAGGTGACTATCACGATGATGATGACGATGACGAAGAAGACCCTGAAGCTGCGTACTATAGGACTAGGCATGATTATGACTAAAGGGGGCGGCTTTAGTCCTGAGTGTTAGCTAGTCCTGGTTTGTCCCGGTTTTTAATAGTAATAAATGTCTTGAGTGTTACCTAAATATGAAGATGTTGTATTTAGACGAAAAGGCCTATAAATAGAGCAGGCTAGATCGAGCAGCCTATAAATAGAGGGAAATGCCTATAAAGAGAGGGTTCATCTTTAGTCCCGGTTGGAGAAACCAACCGCGACTGAAGGGATTGCGGCAGACTAGGCTAGGCAACACTAATAATAGGGGTGAGTGTCGACATTATGTCGTGCGGCTTGTACCTTGTCCCAGATGGTGTCACCAACTGGGATTAAAGATGAACCTTTAGTCCCGATTAGAGACACCAACCGGGATAAAACATGAGTCAGCACTAATAATAGGGGTGAGTGTCGACATTATGTCGTGAGTGTCGACATTATGCCGAGCTGCTTGTACTACAAATAGGCATCCTTGTGAGTCCAGTCCTCTAGCCAGTTTGAGGCATCTCCAAGATGGTTTTCGAGAGCAGGGACACCACTACGGCCAGTTTCAGGGAGATGCCGCCGGAGCCCAGTCCTCCGGCATCTCCAAGAAACTGGTCATAGAGGCACTCCCTAATATGTGAAATTAGTTAGCTCCGAGGCGTATTGATCTAGTTAGAGAAGTTACAATCTGCAAGATGGTTTTCGAGAGCAGGGACACCACTACAGCTAGTTTCACGGAGATGCCGCCGGAGCCCAGTCCTCCGGCATCTCCAAGAAACTGGTCATAGAGGCACTCCCTGATCAGATATTAATGGTAAGTATGAATCGGGACTAAAGGCCCTCCTTTAGTCCTGGTCCAGCCACAAAACGGGACTAACACACTCAAGATTGTTTGCAGACAACACTATAAAAATGGACACATGGAGCATCTTCACTCATAAAATGTTACAATTATTACATATCATTTCTTCGCGTGTGTTCCTTTCTGATCCCGTTGTATCCATGGAGCATCTTCATTCATTAACATGATGCTTGGGTCATCCTTCACCGCGAAGGGCGGAATTTCATGAAACTTATCACAATCTTCTGACATGTCTGTCTTGTCCTCCACTCCCACGATGTTTCTTTTTCCTGAAAGAACTATGTGGCTCTTTGGCTCATCGTTTGATGTATTCTTTTTCTTATTTTTTCTTTTTCTAGGTTTGGTAGACATGTCCTTCACATAGAAAACCTGAGCCACATCATTGGCTAATACGAATGGTTCGTCTAAGTACCCAAGATTGTTGAGATCCAACGATGTCATTCCGTATTTCTTGTCTACCTCAACCCCTCCTCCTGTCAGCTTGACCCATTTGCACCGAAACAAGGGGACCTTAAAAGTAGGTCCATAGTCAAGTTCCCATATCTCCTCTATGTAACCATAATATGTGGTCTTTGACCCATTGTTGTCTGTTGCATCAAAGCGGACACCACTGTTTTGGTTGGTGCTCTTTTTATCTTGGGATATCGTGTAAAATGTATACCCATTTATCTCGTACCCTTGGAAAGTCGATATAGTCGAAGATGGTGACCTGGACAACAAGTATAGCTGATCTCCAAGAGTGTTGTTTTTGATGAGATGTTGCAACCAACCGCCGAAACTCTTCATGTGTTCATATCTAATCCAAGAGTTTCCAAGGTTGTTGGAGCGTAAGATTTTCTTGTGTTCCTCGATATATGGGGCTACCAAGATAGAATTCTGTAGAATGGTGTAATGTGCTTCGGTGTAAGAATGTCCGTCCCTACAGATTATTGATTTCCTTCCTAGAGTACCCTTTCCACTCAGTCTCCCCTCATACCGCGATTGAGGAAGACCAATCGGCCTAAGGTCAGGAACAAAGTCAACACAAAATTCAATGACCTCCTCTGTTCCATAGCCCTTGGAGATGCTTCCTTCTGGCCTAGCACGGTTACGAACATATTTCTTTCAGATTCCCATGAACCTCTCAAAGGGAAACGTATTGTGTAGAAATACAGGACCGAGAATGGAAATCTCTTTGACTAGGTGAACCAGCAGGTGCGTCATAATATTGAAGAAGGATGGTGGGAACACCAACTCAAAACTGACAAGACATTGGACCACATCATTCTGTAACCGTGGTAGATCTTCAGGATTGATTATCTTCTGAGAGATTGCATTGAGAAATGCACATAGCTTCACAATGGGTACTCGAACATTATCTGGTAGAAGCCCCCTCAATGCAATCGGAAGCATTTGCGTCATAATCACGTGGCAGTCATGAGACTTTAGGTTTTGGAACTTTTTTCTGCCATATTTATTATTCCCTTTATATTCAACGAGAAGCCAGATGGGACCTTAATACTGCTTAGGCATTCAAAAAATATTTCCTTCTCTTGTTTGGTAAGAGCATAGCTGGCATGACCTTGAAACCATTCTGGATGCAGGCCATCTGGGTCTTTTATACGTTGATGGTCCTTTCGTGCTTCCGGTGTATCTTTTGTCTTCCCATACACGCCCAAGAAGCCTAGCAGGTTCACGCAAAGATTCTTCGTCACATGCATCACATCGATTGCAGAGCGGACCTCTAAGAATTTCCAATATGGTAGCTCCCAAAATATAGATTTCTTCTTCCACATGGGTGCTGTCCTTCAGCGTCCTTCGGAACAAATTTTCCTCCAGGACCCTTTCCAAAGGTTACCATTTGATCCAAATCTTTGACCATATCAAATAAATCAGCATCAGTACGCTCCTTAGGCTTCGTCTAGTGACATGCCAGACTGTTGAAATGCTTGCCTTTCTTTCTTAAGGGATGCTTGGCCAAAAGAAATCGATGATGCTCATTGTATACATTCTTCTTACAATGTTCCAAATATATACTTTCAGTCTCATCTAAATAGTGTGTGCATGCATTGTATCCCTTGTTTGACTGTCCTGAAAGGTTACTAAGAGCAGGCCAATCATTGATTGTTACGAAAAGCAATGCTCGGAGGTTAAATTCTTCCTGCTTGTGCTCATCCCACACGCGTATCCTGGGTTCGTGCCACAACTGTAAAAGTTCTTCCACTAATGGCCTTAGGTACACATCAATGTCGTTGCCGGGTTGCTTCGGACCTTGGATCAACACTGGCATCATAATGAACTTCCGCTTCATGCACAACCAAGGAGGAAGGTTATAGATGCATAGAGTCACGGGCCAGGTGTTGTGACTGGAGCTCTGCTCCCCAAAGGGATTCATGCCATCTGTACTTAGACCAAATCTTAAACTTCTTGCATCATCTGCAAAGTCCGGATACTTTCTATCGATTTTTCTCCATTGCGACCCATCATCGGGGTGTCTCAACATCCCGTCTGACTTACGTTCCTCTTTATGCCATCGCAACAACTTGGCGTGCTCTTTGTTTCTGAATAAGCGTTTCAACCGTGGTATTAGAGGAGCATACCACATCACCTTGGCAGGAACCCTCTTCCGGGGGGGGGCTCGCCCTCAACGTCACCAGGGTCATCTCGTCTAATCTTATACCGAAGTGAAGTGCATATCGGGCATGCATCTAAATTCTCATACTCCTCACCGCGGTAGAGGATGCAGTCATTAGGGCATGCACGTATCTTCTGAACCTCTAAACCGAGAGGGCAGACGACCTTCTTTGCTTCGTACGTACTGGCGGGCAATACGTTATCTTTTGGAAGCATATTCTTCATCATTTTCAGCAAATTTTCAAATGAGGAGTCAGGTATAGCACACTCAGCCTTCCATCGCAGCAATTCCAGTGTGCTGCCCAACTTTTTCAGACCATTTTCGCAATTTGGGTACAACAAATTTTTGTGATCCTCTAACATGTGATTGAACTTCTCCCTATCCTTTTCAGTTTCACAATCTCTTCGTGCATCGGCAATGGTCCGACCAAGATCATCAACGGGTTCATCATGTGTCTCTTCTTCATCCTCCCCTTCAGCATCCCCCATGGAAGTATCTCCGTACTCAGGAAAACCATGATAGTTGTTATCCTCCTCCTCTTCTTCATTGTCTTCCATTATAACTCCTCTCTCTCCGTGCTTCGTCCAACAATTATAACTGGGCATGAAGCCGGACTTCAACAGGTGGCTGTGAAGGGTTTTTGAGTCAGCGTAATCCTTCTGATTCCTATATCCATTATATGGACAGAATACAAAACCATTGCACTTGTTTGCATCAACAACACAGATGAATTCATGCACGCCATTAATAAACTCGCCAGAGCATCGGTCAGTACCGTACATCCATTCCTGGACCATATGCATTATAGTAAAAGTCTATTAAAAACCATTACACAACATGATAAAATTATTACAAGTTATATTGAGAGCTTCTAGAGCATTAATTTTGAATTTTGAAAAATTTACATGCACCAATTTTTGAATTGGAGAAAACAACCAACGTGATAAATGTGGAGTTTTTTATTATTGTTCTATCAGTGAAAACCTCATTCCATTCTAAGCTCTGAAACTCTAAAATTACACATTTCAATTTTCAGTAACTATGCGCCTAATCAAAATTTGTTACACATATATATCAAAATCCTTCTAGCTACTTCTAGAGCATGCATGCATTGATCCATATCTCTATACTTCTAGAGCATTATAGAGCTAAAGTAGCAATAAGAGATGAAAGAATGAAGTTCTAACCTTTTAAAGCTTTGGATTTAGATGTTGCAAACTAAATCTTGAGAAAAAAATGACATGAACTCTCTTACTTTTTTGAGAAAAATGGCCACCATATGCTTTAGGGCAGCAGGACAGAAAACAGAAAAATGGCCACCATATGCTTTAGTGGTGGACAACTAGTCCCGGGCCGTGATACGACCCGGAACTAATAGTCCACGAAAGGACCAGCTGGCCTGCTCCAGGTTATTAGTCCCGGGCCGTATTACGGACCGGAACTAATGACCTGGTCCGGCCCGGGACTAGTGACTACGGCCGTTTTTAGCCGTTAAAGGCCTCACGGTCCGGGAATAGTGCTCCCACTAGTCGTGGGCTGTGCCAGGCCGTGACGCTGGCCTTGTTCACGTCGAACCGAAGATGGTTTTTCCAGTAGTGTTTCAATCAAGTATTCCCTCCATTTCAAAATAATAAGATGTTTTAGCTTTGTAAATAAATATATCTAGATTTTTTTTAAATGAACCTACACACTAAAAAAAATCTAAATATATTTGATTTATAAAACTAAAACATTTTATATTTTGAAACGGAGGATTAGTAGCTAGCCCCAGTTAAAAAAAGTTGTATATAGCTAGCCTAGAAAATAAATTTACAGCAACTCTCCAACAAGAATCGTTGGGTCGAACTGTCAAAAGAAAAAAAGAATTACTGGATCGAGCTATCAAAAAGAAAAGCATTACTACATCGACATGTGCGACCTGTTATCAGGTTATACCAAGTCGTATAAGACGATGAGTACTAGCGCGTAAGAAAGAGCAGCATAACATAGAAATTATCCAACCAACGGACAGATATAACCGTGCTTTGACATGTACTAGTTTTAGTTATATGATCACGAGATCATGGAAGCTCAATTTGTAAACTTCTTTTTTGCAAATTGAAAAATTCGGAATAGTATGCAAGTGTATATAGATGTCTAGTATATGGGCATGTTTGATTCGCATATTAGGAAAAACGTAGAAGTAGGAAAAACCGCAGGATTAGAGTGTCATGTTTAATTGAATCCTATAGAATTTAAAACATGTGATAATTTTATTTTGAATCACATAAAAATAAAGAAATTATAACATGAGGTTTGAGTGGATGAAAATTTTCCTCCCAAACATAGTGCAATGCAATCCTATAGAACAAAATCTAAGGATCTAATCCTACAAATCAAACGACCCTAAGGATCAAAATACTCCAAAAATCTTGTGGGATTCCTTTGAATCAAACAAGCCCAATATGTCTATATTTTCATGCGATTTTCTTTCAACTGTGATCTAAACAAAAAAATGTGGGGAGTAAAATTGAGGTTTTATTTATAGAGACATTTTTGTGATTTTATGTTGCCAAAATATAACGAATTAAATAAATATTTTTTATAGGTTTGCAAAAGATGTCTCTATAGTTATTTTTCTAAAAACAATTATACATATTTATATTTTTCTTTACAAAGAGGTAGCACCATGTGGAATCCACTCATGTGAACCAGGTTTGTGGGCCTTTTGTATTTCAAAAGATTTCTACTTTGAACCTTTTTTCTATTAATTACTTACTATTGTCATCCATTATTGTATTTGATACAAACACATGTAGATGTCTAGTATATACATCTAAATTTTCATGAAAATTCTTGTTTTCGCCATGAACTACACACAAAACAATAAATACGAGGAGGAAAATTGATTTTTTCCCCTATAGGAACCAAAATTTTGCGATTTTATTTATTCAACATATAATGTTTTTCAGGGCCAGGGATGAGAGGGAGGACATCATGTCGGGACATGCATACCTTATTTTTTCCAACGTGTGGCATAGCGACAAAAACAAAAACTCACAATAGATACTAATGGAACGGAAATAAGTTAAGACCCAAAGTTAAATAGGGACAGAAAAACTTTTAGGGCAAAATTGGAAAGCTCATTTTATCGAGTGTCAAATAAGGAATTCCCTCATATTTTACAAGTTTGAAAAAAAACATATGTATGCATATGTGCAAAAACATAGAGGAATTTCTAAAAAATTAAATACCATTTTCGAGAATTTCTAAATAATGAGCTTTCAGGTGATAATTCTTGGGAAAATTTGAAGAATATAGAAGAAAATGACAATCCCTCAAAAAGGAAGAAAAATGACAATCCCTCAAAAAAAGAAGAAAATGACAAAAGAAAGTCCAGACAAACAAAGAGAAGAACAGGTGCATATAATTGACTTCGAAATCATAGTAAAACTACTTTCTCCCATCCAAATCAATATTCTCAGATTGCCTAGATTTGGATATATCTCATCATGTTTTCGTACTAGATACATTCTAATCTATACAAATATGAAAACATTAATTTGAATCGAAGGGAGTAGAATAAAATTTAGGCTCGTGATTCATTTCATGCTAAAATGAAAGCAGTGGACAGAGAAATCGCACCGTCATGTGTGCAACTTAATTCACATCGCCATATTCCTTCTGCGAATTGATCAACACTAGAAGGACCCCGTGCGTGTTGCCGTGTCGTTTTCCATGACATGCTCTTTTTTACATGATATGTGTACCCTTCTTTGCTACGACTAAATAAAACTTACAAATAGAAAAAATCCAAGCGCTATCACTATGTCCCCGGCTATTGCAGGTAGCGTCAAGAACTCGTTTCAGCTATCCGGCAAAGGACTCATGCAGCCCTGCTGGTAATGGTGAAAGTTTGGAATTACAGGGACTTTTGATGCGAGCACGCCATGTCATTCTCCTCATGCTGATTGGATAACACACTTAATATTTATATTTGTAGGCCCAGTTGTATTTTAACAAATGGAATCAAATATTTCACCATACAATACAGACACATGAATTCAAGCATAGTATCTGCAAGACACTATGCTGATTGGATAACACACTTAATATTTATATTTGTAGGCCCAGTTGTATTTTAACAAATGGAATCAAATATCTCACCATACAATACACACACATGAATTCAAGCATAGTATCTGCAAGACACCAATGTAAGTACATAATTCTTGTGAGTAAATTTGTCAACAACGATATAATCTTGAAACAAAACAACACTTCACGAGCAAACTTTACACAGAACAATTTTAGATCATCTTTCTCCCTTCTAACCATAAAAAATTCAGAAAATACCATATATGACTCATATATTTTCAGAGATGATATGAAAGGGTACACCGACGTCTGATATATCTCTAGATAAAACAATACAGATGTTTCACTAGGTAATTTGATGAACAGAATCAAATTATTTGCGAGGAATAGAAATATTAAGTTAGTAAGAAATCTACAGACCAAAAGGGCAAACAACCAGAAAAGAAAACACCAATGTCAGTAGATTTTATCATGGCACAATTGCACATCATCTTCCAATTATTTCCTTATACCTAGAAACAATTCAGAACATACCATACTTAAGAATTTCAGAGACCTCTTGCATAGTATTGCATGATCTTCGTTAGTCCTACTTAGCCAAACCAGTGTAGTGCCGTTCAAATAACCATCAAATAAAAGTAATCAAATGCAAGATTTATATTCACTTCACCTCTTTTGTAAGACTCTTCTCAACTGATGAACTTACTATGTTTACCTCAAACCTGACACAACAATAAGAACTTAATGTTCCTTGATCTAGACCGCACTCCAAAATACGACAAATTTATAGCAGATGAATAACAACCAGTAGGGAGAACGACCCCATGAGATTGGTTCAGCAACACAAATGAGAAGTGTCGGTGGCTGTGCTGACAGAAATCATGGGCATCATGCCAACGCAACAATCATGCCCATGGTAATGGTAAGGAACCTAGGTCATCTCGAGTAGATCAAAACAGAGCAAGTTGGTACTAGGGATTGTTGGAACAAGCTGATGGCAATTATCAAGTAAAAAAATATTGTTTAGTGAATAAAACTGCACCAAATTACCAATGCAAAACACACACCTTTGAATTTTTTGCAATTATCACGTACAAAAATCAAAGGATGTGCAATGTCTTAAAATCAAGAACCAATTAACAATGAACAAAAAATTAGTTACCTATGCTTCACTTCAAGGCCTTTATTTGCTTCTAACAATGCAAGCCATACACTTCATCATATATTAGATAAATAAAACATACATCATTTTCTTGAACAAATCCTCCCACAATGACTGAACCAATTTCAGATGCAGCTCAAGCCTTCAATAAAAACTCCATTGTATAAGTTATGTCATCGGGTTTTAGTGCATCAATAGTGTGGTCAATAAACAAACTATTGTGTATACAATATCCCATATAAAGGAATATAAACATTTGTTTGTCACACACAGTTCTTCCTCTCGGTTCTCAAATTATGGCAGTGCAAACTCAAACTCTATGCGACACTGCTATCATGCTTCGAGTGAGGAGGATAGGATGAGAGTTCACTTCACAATGAAACGAAAATCATAGGTCTGCACGGGAGGAACAAAAATATCAATGGGTCATGTTTTTCTCTAACTCACACAACGTTCTCTTACAGATTGATGAGGATAGCAGGTTAAATTTTTGCCATAGATGTTGTCAGGAGAGATATATATTTTGCAAAAGTTCACATAGTCCAACATGTGAAACAAACTAATCTGAATCTACACTATTAGGACAATAGACGAATGAAAGTAATCTTAACCTTTGCAGCCTATTGCGCGTACAAAATTTTCCACATATAAGTAGAGCTGTTAATTCCTCTTTTCTAAAAAATAGAGCTACTGATAATATAAGATCATAATCTTCAGAACCTGAGCACACCAATATCCATTTCACATACATCAAGTATCTAAATGTTGATCCAAATCCAAGCATGGATACTGTTGATTAGTTTTTAGTTACTAGATTTCGGCCTAACAACATGCTTTACATTTTACATAAGGATGATGAGTTTGATGCTTCTTACCACGAATCAAGATTTAAAAACAGTTATTTGTCACATTTATGTCCAATAATTGAGAGTTTGAAATCAACAATGAAAAAAAATCTTAGAGCAACAACATTCAACACTAGTGAAATGAAAATCAAGAAAATATCATATGAAGGAAAAATTCTTAACAGGATGAATCCAAAATAACCAGGAAGAACCCAAAATCGGGAAAAGAAACTCATGTGGTCCTGGCCTACTTAGAATCGACACGAAAACTGCGCTAGCACTGGCACCGCCTCCATGGAGCTTGGCGATGGCGCAAGGCACACTGTGTAGCTCGTTGTGCCACTATTCCTCGATAGTAGTGTGGATGTATCATTTTTTTTGGAGAAAATAAGTATCAATACTTTCAGGACAGGTTTGATCATACCAATATTATTATAGAATCTGAGAAGAATGAACATTTTGTCCAAACCTTAACTTTCCCTTGTTGTGATGTAGCCTTGTCACCAGCCTCTCTAGCCGTCAATGTCAATAAGCCTATAATGTCTCCATTTATTTACTAATTAAAATTCTTCTCCCTAGTGCTTTTGTAACAAATAACTAAGTGAATGTAATGTGCGGGCAGACTCAGCATCTAGCAGAGCTAATCAGATTTCAATGGGCTTGATTTATGCTTCAATGAGATAGGATAGTCTGTACTAATAAGATTCATGTCATCTAATCGTAGATTTCTAATGCATTGCATAAGTTTAGCTTTGGTGAACCTACTGGACATGTATTATTCTCATGATGTTGCATTGACACAAATATGAACTCAAACCTTTAGCAGACCAAATCATGCCAATTTGCACCCACGGTCCATCCAAAGAAAAACTCACGTATATCTATCCAACCATTGCCATATTGTTCGTGATTTCCCATAGTAATAACCAATAAAAAACAAGATCAGGAAGGAGAGATAGCAGAGGAAATCATACATCTGTCCGGTGCGACCTAGAGTCCGAGTAGGCACCGGCAACAGCAGATCGGCGAGGAGGCGACCAACAACAGCTCGGGGAGGACCCCGGCCTGCAGATCCGGCGGTCGTCGGTCAGGTTTAGCAGGGATAGGCTTTCGAGCCCGTGAGCATATTGGCGCCGCTGCCAATCTCGATGACGGCCAGCCGATCAGGCATGTCATATGGATGGGCTGGGGGCTGGACTGCCAGAGGGGAGGAGAGAGAGGTCGGCGGTGAGGGAAACAACGTGAGGGTTGGAGGCGATTTTTTTGAGCGATAGAAAAGGATCCGTGGGGGAGGAAGCTCCCTTGTTGTGAGAGGGGGTGAGGGTACGGGCCTTCGGCGGCAACTCCACTGACTGACTCGTACCGTCACACATCCACATGACCAAAAATAAGTCAATCTTACGCTGACAGGTAGGCTTAATAGATAGGAGCAACCACATCGTCTTGTTTCTAGGGAGCTTAGAGCTCTTAGAAGATTAATAAGGGTATATATATATCTACTTGTTGGCATACATGATTGGATTTCTAAGATCCTTATATTCTAGAAATTCATGTTACTGTAGTCAAGCACCACGTGATGATCGGATGTGATAGAATCAACGTATGCATACAATGGGAGCAAGCCAGATTTGCTCATGCAGAAACTAAAGTTAATCTTAAAGAGCCTAGCATGTACAGACATGGTCTTGGAACACGGATCACTAAAAGGTAAATCATGAGTCATATAATAGATATGATGAACATGTTGATTGTTCGCCTTTGAAACTACATCATCTCTCGTGATGATCGGACTTGATGTAGTGGTTTTGGTTCGTGTGATCACTAAAACAATGCGAGGGATATTGTTTTGAGTGGGAGTTCACCTAGATTAATTTAACTATTAATTAGAACTCAATTTGTCATATACTTAGTCTAAATTATTGAAATATGTTGTAGATCAATGGCGGCCCCTACCATCAATTTTAATGCGTTCCTAGAAAAATAAAAGTTGAAAAACAATGGAAGCAACTTCGCGGATTGGTTCTACAATTTGAGGATTGTCCTTAATGTTGGTCAGTTGACCTATGTGCTGGATGCACCGCTAGGTGACCCACCTGCAGCTGATGCTACCGATGAGGTGAAAAATGTTTACCTTACTCGGAAGAATCAGTACTCCACAGTTCAGTGTGCTATCTTCTATGGTTTGGAATCGGAGCTTCAGATAGGGTTTGAGAACTCTGACCCACATGATATTGTCCGTGAACTCAAAATGATATTTGAGGCTCATACGGCAGTTGAGAGTTATGAAGCTTCTGAAAAGTTCTTTAACTGCAAGATGGAAGAGGGCAGCTCCGTCAGTGAGCATGTGCTTAAGATGTCTGGGCATGCCAATAAGCTCCAGAGCTTGGGGATAGTGATTCCTAATTCTTTGGGGATACACCGTGTCCTCCAATCACTATCACAAAGTTACAAGAACTTTGTGATGAACTACAACATGCAGTGCATGGACAAGTCATTACCTGAACTCTTCTCCATGTTGAAGTCTACGGAAGTGGAGATCAAGAAAGAGCACCAAATGTTGATGGTCAATAAGACCACCAATTTCAAGAAGCAAGGGAAGCCTAAGAAAAAGGGTAACTTCAAGAAGGGAGGCAAGAAAGCTGTCGCGCCTACAAAGAAGAAGGCCAAGGCTGGTCCTAAGCCTAATACATAGTGCTTTTACTGCAAGGGAGAAGCTCATTGAAAGCGGAATTGCCCCAAGTACTTGGCGGATATGAAGAACGACAACATCAAGAAGAAAGGTATATTCGATATACATGTTATTGATGTGTATCTTTCTAGTAATCGTAGTAGTGCCTGGGTATTTTATACTGGTTCGGTTGCCCATATTTGTAACTCGAAATAGGTGTTGTAGAATAGACAAAGACTAGCGAAAGACGAGGTGACGATGCGTGTTGGAAACGGATCAAAGGTTGATGTGGTCGCGGTCGGCACGCTCCCTCTTCATCTACCATCAGGATTAGTATTATACTTAAATAATTGTTGTGCCTGTGTTGAGTATGAACATTATATCCGGATCATGTTTATTGCGAGACAGTTACTTGTTTAAATCCGAGAATAATGGTTGTTCGATTTATATGAGTAATATCTTTTATGGTCATGTGCCTTTGATAGATGGTATATTCTTGTTGAATCTCGATTGTAGTGATACACATGTTCATAATATAGAAGCTAAACATTTGAAATTGAATGATAATTCTACATACATGTGGCATTGTCGTCTTGGTCACATTGGAGTGAAGCGGATGAAGTAACTCCATTCCGATGGACTTCTTGAATCACTTGATTTTGAATTACTTGAAAGATGCGAAGCATGTCTAATGGGAATAATGACTAAGACTCTATTTTCTGGTATGATGGAGCGATCTAAGGACTTATTGGAAATCATACATACCGATGTGTGTGGCCCGATGAGTGTGGCATCGCGCGGTGGTGTCACATCCCAAAATTTTCCAAATTTTGAAATGTGAAAAAATAAATAAACAAAATAAATAATTGTTGAAATTTAGGGTGAAAAGAAACTTTTTGTTTCTAAATGGAAGCTTAAAATCCCATCTTGAACTAACTTTGAATAATGTTTGAATCCAACTAAATTCAAATCAAGTGAAATGCATTCTTCATAAAGGCATCTTGAAATTTAAACACTTGGAAAATAAACCAAATCCCTAAGACCCTAATGGAACAAAAACATTTCCAAGTTATCTCAAAGAATAAGGATTTGATCCCTATAAAATTTTATCAACAAACATTTATAAATGATCAAGATTGATAAATAAAAGTATTATAAAACCATAGAAATTGATTCCATTCAATTTGAAACCATAGATAAAATCTTATGAATTTAATAAGATAAGGAAATTAAATTCCCAAAGCTAATAAAGCACCTATCTAAAATCCATACCAAATTTGTGAGTAATTAATCCTAAGAGGATTTAAAAGGATAAATAAATATTAAACAAGATTTTACAAATTGGAATCACCAAGTTTGGATCTATAAATAAAAAGATATGGATTTTATAAGATAAAGAAAGAAATAATAAATAAGGAGTATTTAAAAGCCAAATTAAAACTTGGCCTAATCCATAAGCAAATGGAATAATTATAATACAAATTCAAATAAAATAAAAGGATAGAGAATTTTCAAATAAAATAAAATGGCATTAACCAAATTCTATTCCATTTGAATAAAGACAATTGACTAAATTAAATGATTAATGATCATAATAAAATACTTTAAATAAATTCAAAGTGAACTATTTAAACACCCTATTAAATAAATAAACCTACTGAAAAGGTTTTGTGAAAAATTTGAATTTAAATAAGGGTTTGATAACATAATGAAATCTTATTTAATAAAGGAAAGTGCCTTTTTAAATAAAATATAAACCCTAATTAAATAAAAGATTTATTCCTAAAAAGGACCTTAAACACATGTTTAAAACATATTAAAAACTTACTGAAAAGTTTGGCAAGGTTTTGAATTCAAATGATTGTTTGAAATGTTTAAACAAATTCAAAACAGAAATGAAAATGGAAAAAGAAAAATAAGAGGAGAAAAAAATAAAAAAATAAAGCAGCCAGCCCAGCTAAGCCCATCTGGCCCAGTCCAGCCCATCTTTTCCCCCACCCCCGAACCGTTTTCTTTCACCCGTATATCAACCCGCAGAGCCGCTGACTCTCTCTCTCTCTCTCTCTCTCTCTCTCTCGTTGATCAGCCAACCCCACCCGGCAGACCTTCTTCCTCACCCGCCGCGGTGACCACGCCCCTCTCCTCGCCGTTTCTAGCCAATGAAGACAGCATCAATTCGCGTTATTGACTCCGTTAATCCACCCCGCGACCACGCATACTTAATCGCCCCTCCTCTCTGCTCCTTTCCCCTCAACCCCCAGCTTCTTCCTGCCTCTACGCTGCGTAAATTTCTCCTTGCTCCGCCACTGCCTCCGACGATTTCTCCGTCGAACTCCGGCGAGCCCCGACCCCCTCTTACCTCCTAGATCACGCGATCTAGAACCCCATCGCCGTGCGTATCCGCCAGTGGCCTCAGGTTGCCCGCGCACGCCCCACATCCTCGGCTCTGTCCACGTTTGAGCGTTGCCGCTATCTGCCCTGACTCCGGCGAACACTACTGGTAACCCCTCACCATGCCTCCCCCTCTCATTGACGCTCGCATACTCCCCTCTCTCGTGCGCATCTAACGCGACCCTTACCTTGCCTTGGCACTCCTTGTAGCATCACAGTCGACAACGCCCGAGCGCACCCGTTGCCAGGAGCAACTCCGGCGAGAGATTGCCGACCCGTCCGTGCGCCCCTTCAGCTAAGACTACCACCTCGAGCTTCAGCACGTCGCGACGAACCCCATGAGCAACCTCTCCCTCTTCTTTGCTTCCTGGTTGCGCCAGAACGCCGCAGCCCGAGCGCCGCCAGTAAATGGCCAGTGATTGTGAACCGTAGGATGCAAATTGTGTGGCTGCGTTAGATTCACTTAAAGCGAAGGGGTACGTTGCCTCTGTACCACACGATCACTTTTTAATCCTGCGGTCCACACTGCGTGATCCGAACGAATCGGTATGGGCGAATTAAAACTCACCACGTGGCCCAGAGTTTGTTTTAAAAACCAGAATTTGTTCTATTAGATGTTCAAACTTGTAAATTGCATAACTTTAAATCCACACGTCCAAATTTTGTAAATTTTATATCAATGGAATCAGCAAAACAAGTACTTTCCAACTATGCACTTTTTTTAGTAAATTGCTTCTGTTAAATTGGTTGTATTTGTAGAAACTTGTGTACGCATATTTTGAACATAAAATTTATTCTAGAAATATTTTTAAGGTAAAATTTTTGGCAATTGGATTATTTTGAACCTACTGACCATAGAAACCAACTTGTGGATTCAAAAACATATTTTGTGAAGCAAAAGAATAAATCTTTGAATTAGAGCATTTCTAGTTAAACAAAAATATTTCTTATGTGTTAAAAATGCCTTTTGAGTAAAACCTTTGAAAAAAGATTAGATTTAAACTCTCGGACCCTAAACACCAAGTTTTGAGATTTAAAAATATATGTGATGAACCCTATAAATTATTACTTTGCTAAAAAGCATTTTCAACAACATAAATATTGATTTAGTATAAAAATGGTTTATAGGTAAAACCTTTTGCAAATGGTTTCAATATTAAACATTTGACCATAAAACACTAACATTTGTGTTTAAAAATGTATTTGTCAAACACTAGAAAATAATACTTTGGTTTGAACCATTTCTAGCAAAACACAAATGACTTAAAATGGCCATTTTCACTAATTTGATACCAAATGGTTTTGCCACATTTATAAATGACCTTGCCACTTTTATAAATGACAAAAAGATATTTTATGATGTTTATAACCTATAGAAACCACTTTTCCAAAATAAAACAATCTTTGGCATGCTTGCATGCATTGCTTTGTTTTTATTATTCTATGTGATGATTGCTTGAATTGTAGATTGAATATTTGCTTGCTTGATTGAATTGTAATGCAATTTGAAGAGTGTGACTATTAAAATATCAAGGAGTGAACTTATAATTCTCTACCAAAAAGGCAAGTGGTTCTACATACTTTTGTCCCATTATTTTCACTATGCATTAGTGATATTTTCTAGGTAGGACTTGCATGGAATTTTCTAAGTGGTCACTATGCCATGGGAAATCCTAGTAGATGAAACCTTGGTAGAATTTTCATAAGTTAAGATTCCTACTACTATCATGCTTAGCTTAGCTAATAGAAAACAAGGGGGAATTATATTCATGCTATGGAATATTTCTAAGTCAAGGACTTGTGTTTTTTTGTTTAATAAAACAACTAAGTGAAAGAATCACCTGGGTGGAATGGAAAGAATGGTTTGTGTTGAGTGGTTACAAAAGTCCAGTATGCTGGGGAAACTTGGGCATCACCAAGTCTAGTATACTGGGGAAAACTTGGTATCTCACTTGTGGAATGCCACCTAGGAACAAAGAGATTTGAGATGTCAAATGTTGAGAAGCTTCAAGTGCAACCACTTGGCATTATAGGCTCTGCCTGGATCATATAGGTTGCAATAACTTAGCCAAATGGACAGTTGGTGGTAGGGGATGATAGGTTGGAACGCGTCCATTCTGGTCTAAGGGAAGGCTTCTGAAAGATCTTGTCTTGGTGAAACCAAGTGTTGTGGGGAAAGTGCACCACCTTTGCAGAGTGTAAAATCTAAGTACTTAGCCATGTCCCTCGTAATGGACAATTTGAGCATCAAGACATGGAAGCTATCAAGAATCTCCTCATCCCAATTTCTAAGTTAAAAACTTGTGGTTGAACAAGGGTGAAGGTTCACCAATTTCTATTGGTGGTTCCTTGGGTGTTTTTGACAAGCAAAAGCTTAGTGTTTTCAAATGATAAGGAAAAACTATTTTGAGCAAAGCAAGCCTAAGCTCCACCTAGCCAAATGCATATAGATGATAGACTCCACTATACCACCATAGTATCACTTGCCAATACAATTCAAATGTATTGACCCTTGTGGCTGTAACTTATTATGTTGCAGGTTTGTTTGATGTTAGTGAAGTATGTTGATTATGATTACAAGTCTACAACCAACATGATTGCCTGTGGCACTTTGAAGATGAAGGACTCCATGCTATAGTTATTTCTGTTGCATTGTAATGAGATAGCCAAATGAGCTATGTAAGATGTAATGAATTATTTTATTCCTTGTTATAAAGTTGTATTATGACCTTTGTTTCTTGATATTACATCTTAACTGTGGATGCTAGCTATTGATCCAGGGACTAGTATTGTAAACATAGGGATCTCCGCCTTATTAAAGGTTGGGACCTCTACAGATGGTATCAGAGCACTGTGTTGCCTGTAGGATTGTAACCCTAGGATTGGACAAAACCCCTTAAAAAATAGGAGTTGTATTTGTTCCAAAACTTATTTACAAACAGTCTTGTAAACTCTTTCCTCAACCATTTTGGTTTTAGTTATAGATCACTTCCTTTTCAAACTTGATGGACAAGGACCTCACCCATGAGCAAAGACCTCAACATGAGCAAAGGACTTCACCAACTCAAATGACTTCAAGCACCAACGACTTCAACTTTAGTTTCATCAAGGACTTCAACTTGGACATCACTAAGGACTACAAGTTAGACAAGAAATATTACTCAAGACTTGAAGACTAAGGAAACACAACTTAGAAGGAACCATCATCACCTTTGAAGATTTGTGACCAAGACACAAGAATTTTTCCAAGGAAACCATGATCTCATTCAAGAAGAAACAACAAAGAAGAATGGAATGATCTCAAGTGAACCATATAGTTGGGCCACCATATTTAGTTTAGATCAAACCCACTAACTTATGTGGTGTATCAAAAATATTTTGTTGCCTAAAAATTTGCTTGAACCTGGTTGTTTGAGTGGAATGTTTGTTTGTGATTGCTTGCACATTGCTTGTGTGAATTGTGATGTGTGTGATTAGAACTATTTCCTTAGAAATATTTTATCTATTCTAATCCCAATCCAACCCAAACAGATGACTACTCCAAGAAACTCCAACATCAAGAATGGTGACAACAACAACCAAGAGATGCACATGAGAGAACTCATAGTAACTCAAACCCAGTTGAACCAAGTTACAACTCAGTTTTTAGCCAACAACAATGAGTTAGACCCAACCATGCAAAGGTTTTTGGAAACCCAAACCCAATTGATGCAAAAGGTGAAAAATCAAATGGTCAACATGGGAGACAACCCTTCCCAAGGAGGTTGTGACAACAATGGTGTCAAGGATGATATTATAGAAGGAACTCAAGCTTCCAATATTTGTGGAGACATGGACCACACTTCCAAGGAGCATGAAGATCAATGCCCTAATTGTGAAGAGAAACATCCAACTAATCAATGCCCCACATCTCAAGCTACATGCTTCCTCTGTGAAGGAAATAATCATGTCCCTATCCAATGCCCTATCTATTCCATAGTTCAACAAAGGAAATAAGGTGGAGTGCATCAACAGTTTGTAAACCCCCATGAGGAAACAACTTCTACCAAGAAGGATGAAGACAAAGGAAAATCTCAGCTTGCACCTCCATGCAATATGACTCAATTTGATGGACAAAAGAGGAAACACATGTATTATCCAAGGAAACGATTAAGGAGACCAGGAGACTTTCCCACCTTTGAGGTGAGATATGAAGAGCATGAACTAGAAGAACTCCTAGCTTTGGAGAAACCCAAGAAGAAGAAGGACAAAAGCCAAGTGCAATGTTGCCATTGCAAAGAGATGGGACACTATGCCAATGAATGTCCAGAGAAGAAGAAGAAGTATAAGTAAATTATCCAAGTGTGGTGCAACAACTGCAAAGAGCTAGGCCATTATGTATAAACTTTTCCACAGAAGATACGTGAAGAACTCAACCTTGTCACATGTTACAATTGTGGTAACCAAGGACATTATGCAAGCAATTGTCCAGAAAAGATGAAGTACAAGACAAACAAGCCTATGAAGGATCTCAGCCTTGTCACATGTTTCAAGTGTGGAAACAAAGGACACTATGCAGATGTCTGCCCAGAGAAGTTTCATCAAGACCCCAAGCAAGCCAAGATGTAATATAGTTGGAAATTTTTAAGGGTGGTAGTACCCTAGTTGTTTTGAGCCAACTTGTAACCTCTATCCTCCCCAAATCTCAGGACGAGATTTATTTTAAGGGTGGTAGCCTGTCACATCCCAAAATTTTCCAAATTTTGAAATGTGAAAAAATAAATAAACAAAATAAATAATTGTTGAAATTTAGGGTGAAAAGAAACTTTTTGTTTCTAAATGGAAGCTTAAAATCCCATCTTGAACTAACTTTGAATAATTTTTGAATCCAACTAAATTCAAATCAAGTGAAATGCATTCCTCATAAAGGCATATTGAAATTTAAACAATTGGAAAATAAACCAAATCCCTAAGACCCTAATGGAAGAAAAACATTTCCAAGTTATCTCCAAGACTAAGGATTTGATCCCTATAAAAGTTTATCAACAAAAATTTATAAATGATCAAGATTGATAAATAAAAGTATTATAAAATCATAGAAATTGATTTCATTCAATTTGGAACCATAGATAAAATCTTATGAATTTAATAAGATAAGGAAATTAAATTCCCAAAGCTAATAAAGCACCTATCTAAAATCCATACCAAATTTGTGAGTAATTCATCCTAAGAGGATTTAAAATGATAAATAAATATTAAACAAGATTTTACAAATTGGAATCACCAAGTTTGGATCTATAAATAAAAAGATATGGATTTTATAAGATAAAGAAAGAAATAATAAATAAGGAGTATTTAAAAGCCAAATTAAAACTTGGCCTAATCCATAAGCAAATGGAATAATTATAATCCAAATTCAAATAAAATAAAAGGATAGAGAATTTTCAAATAAAATAAAATGGCATTAACCAAATTCTATTCCATTTGAATAAAGACAATTGACTAAATTAAATGATTAATGATCATAATAAAATACTTTAAATAAATTCAGAGTGAACTATTTAAACACCCTATTAAATAAATAAACCTACTGAAAAGGTTTTGTGAAAAATTGAAATTTTAATAAGGGTTTGATAACATAATGAAATCTTATTTAATAAAGGAAAGTGACTTTTTAAATAAAATATAAACCCTAATTAAATAAAAGATTTATTCCTAAAAAGGACCTTAAACACATGTTTAAAACATATTAAAAACTTACTGAAAATTTTGGCAAGGTTTTGAATTCAAATTATTGTTTGAAATGTTTAAACAAATTCAAAATAGAAATGAAAATGGAAAAAGAAAAATAACAGGAGAAAAAATAAAAAAAATAAAGCAGCCAGCCGAGCTAAGCCCATCTGGCCCAGTCCAGCCCATCTTTTCCCCCCACCCCCAAACCGTTTTCTTTCACCCGCAGAGCCGCTGACTGCCTGGACCCACTCTTTCTCTCTCTCGTTGACCAACCAACCCCACCCGGCAGACCTTCTTCCTCACCCGCCGCGGTGACCACGCCCCTCTCCTCGCCGTTTCTGGCCATTGAAGACAGCATCAATTCGCGTTATTGCCTCCGTTAATCCACCCCGCGACCACACGTACTTAATCGCCCCTCCTCTCCGCTCCTTTCCCCTTAACCCCCAGCTTCTTCGTGCCTCTAGGCTGCGTAAATTTCTCCTCGCTCCGCCACTGCCTCCGACGAGTTCTCCGTCGAATTCTGGCGATCCCCGACTCCCTATTACCTCCTATATCACGTGAGCTAGACCCCCATCGCCGTGTGTATCCGCCAGTGGCCTCAGGTTGCCCGCGCACGTCCCACATCCTCGGCTATGTCCACGTCTGAGCGTCGCCGCTATCTGCCCCGACTCCGGCGAACACTACTGGTAACCCCTCACCACGCCTCCCCCTCTCATTTACGCTCGCATACTTCCCTCTCTCATGCGCATCTAACGCGACCCTTACCTTGCCTTGGCACTCCTTGTAGCATCACCGTCGATGACGCGCGAGCGCACCCGTCGCCAGGAGCAACTCCGGCGAGAGATTGCCGACCTGTCCGTGCGCCGCTTTAGCTACGACTACCACCTCGAGCTTCAGCACGTCGCGACGAACCCCGTGAGAAACCTCTCCCTCTTCTTTGCTTCCTGGTTGTGCCAGAACGCCGCAGCCCGAGCGCCGCCGCCGCGCCACCGCCGCCAGCACTGCCGGTAAATGGCCAGTGATTGTGAACCGTAGGATGCAAATTGTGTGGCTGTGTTAGATTCACTTAAAGCGAAGGGGTACGTTCTCTCTGTACCACACGATCACCTTTTAATCCTTCGGTCCACACTGCGTGATCCGAACGAATCGGTATGGGCGAATCAGAAATCACCACGTGGCCCAGAGTTTGTTTTAAAAACCAGAATTTGTTCTATTAGATGTTCAAACTTGTAAATTGCATAACTTTAAATCTACACATCCAAATTTTGTAAATTTTATATCAATGAAATCAGCAAAACAAGTACTTTCCAACTATGCACTTTTTTAGTAAAATTTTTCTGATAAATTGGTTGTATTTTCAGAAACTTGTGTAGGCATATTTTGAACATAAAATTTATTCTAGAAATATTTTTAAGGTAAAATCTTTGGCAATTGGATTTTTTTGAACCTACTGACCATATAAACCAACTTGTGGATTCAAAAACATATTTTGTGAAGCAAAAGAATAAATCTTTGAATTAGAGCATTTCTAGTTAAACAAAAATATTGCTTATGTGTTAAAAATGCTTTTTGAGTAAAACCTTTGAAAAATGATTAGATTTAAACTCTCTGACCCTAAACACCAAGTTTTGAGATTTAAAAATATATTTGATAAACCCTATAAATTATTACTTTGCTAAAAATCATTTTCAACAACATAAAATATTGATTTGGTATAAAAATGGTTTATAGGTAAAACCTTTTGAAAATGGTTTCAATATTAAACATTTGACCATAAAACACTAACATTTGTGTTTAAAAATGTATTTTTCAAACACTAGAAAATAATACTTTGGTTTGAACCATTTCTAGCAAAACAAAAATGACTTAAAATGGCCATTTTCACTAACTTGATATCAGATGGTTTTGCCACATTTATAAATGACCTTGCCACTTTTATAATTGACAAAAAGATATTTTATGATGTTTATAACCTATACAAACCACTTTTCCAAAATAAAACAATCTTTGGCATGCTTGCATGCATTGCTTTGTTTTTATTATTTTATGTGATGATTGCTTGAATGGTAGATTGAATATTTGCTTGCTTGATTGAATTGTAGTGCAATTTGAAGAGTGTGACTATTACAAGATCAAGGAGTGAACTTATAATTCTCTACCAAAAAGTCAAGTGGTGCTACATACTTTTGTCCCATTATTTTCACTATGCATTAGTGATATTTTCTAAGTAGGACTTGCATAGAATTTTCTAAGTGTTCACTATGCCATGGGAAATCCTAGTAGATGAAACCTTGGTAGAATTTTCCTAAGTTAATATTCCTACTACTATCATGCTTAGCTTAGCTAATATAAAACAAGGGTGGATTATATTCATGCTATGGAATATTTCTAAGTCAAGGACTTGTGTTTTTTTGTTTAATAAAACAACTACGTGAAAGAATCACCTGGGTGGAATGGAAAGAATAGTTTGTGTTGAGTGGTTACGCAAGTACAGTATGCTGGGGAAAACTTGGGCATCACCAAGTCCAGTATACTAGGGAAAACTTGGTATCTCACTTGTGGAATGCCACCTAGGAACAAAGAGATTTGAGATGCCAAATGTTGATAAGCTTCAAGTGCAGCCACTTGGCATTATGGGCTCTGCCTGGATCATATAGGTTGCAATAACTTAGCCAAATGGACAGTTGGTGGTAGGGGGTGATAGGTTGGAACGTGTCCATTCTGGTCTAAGGGAAGGCTTTGAAAGATCTTGTCTTGGTGAAACCAAGTCTTGTGGGGAAAGTGCACCACCTCTGCAGAGTGTAAAATCTAAGTACTTAGCCATGTCCCTGGTAATGGACAATTTGAGCATCAAGACATGGAATATATCAAGAATCTCCTCATCCCAATTTCTAAGTTAAAAACTTGTGGTTGAACAAGGGTGAAGCTTCACCAATTTCTATTGGTGGTTCCTTGGGTTTTTTCGACAAGCAAAAGCTTAGTGTTTTCAAATGATAAGGAAAAGCTATTTTGAGCAAAGCAAGCCTAAGCTCCACCTAGCCAAATGCATATAGATGATAGACTCCACTAGACCACCATAGTATCACTTGCCAATAAAATTCAAATGTATTGACCCTTGTGACTGTAACTTATTATGTTGCAGGTTTGTTTGATGTTAGTGAAGTATGTTGATTAGGATTACAAGTCTAAAACCAACATGATTGCCTGTGGCACTTTGAAGATGAAGGACTCCATGCTATAGTTATTTCTCCTGAATTGTAATGAGATAGCCAAATGAGCTATGTAAGATGTAATGAATTATTTTATTCCTGGTTATAAAGTTGTATTATGACCTTTGTTTCTTGATATTACATCTTAAATGTGGATGATAGCTATTTCATGAAATATAAGTCCAAAACTTACGAGAAATTTAAGGAATTTCAAAGTGAAGTATAGAATCAACGTAACAAAAAGATAAAATTTCTACAATCTGATCGTGGAGGTGAATATCTAAGTTACGAGTTTGGCAAGCATTTGAAGAAATGCAGAATACTTTCACAATTGACACTGTCGGGAACACCACAACATAATGGTGTGTCCAAACATTGTAATCGAACTCTCTTAGATATGGTTCATTCTATGATGTCACTTATAGATTTACCGTTATCATTTTGGGGTTATGCATTAGAAACGCCGCATTCACTTCAAATAGGGCACCATCTAAATCCGTTAAAACGACACCGTATGAATTATGGTTTGGGAAGAAACCTAAATTGTCGTTTCATAAACTTTGGGGTTGTGAAGCTTATGTAAAGAAGTTACATCCCGATAATCTTAAACCCAAAGCGGAAAAATGCTTCTTCATAGGACACCCGAAGGAAAATATTGGGTATACCATCTATCATAGATCCGAACTGTAGTGACCTTGGATCAATAAAGATCCTAAGTCCCTGTGATTTACATGCTAGTCCCTGGATCAATAGATAGCACTCACAGTCGATGAATATCATGTAAAAAACAAAGTCATTATTACACGGAGAATCCAGAATATGAATTTATTACAAATTTTCTTAGCATTAAGCTAGCTCAAATAACAGCGGAAACATAAAAGCAGCTTGAGTCCATCAACGCCCTAGGCTTGTCGAGTGTAGACTCGCGATCCCTACGCACCTTTCAATCTTCGGATTCTGCACATAAGACGTGCAGCCAACAAGTTGGGTCAATACTTTGAATGTATTGGCAAATTACACCAAGGAAAGAAAAGACTATCTCTACATGCAAGGCTAGTTTAGGCTGTAGAGTTCATTTGCTCAAAGCTAGTTTTCTTAAGTATAGATAAGAATAGAAGATTTTCCCTACTTTTTAAACTTTTGTTTAAGTAATATATGGTCGAATGGCACACGAGGATATTACTCACCAAGTGTCCAAACAACCAATAGCGATATGACTCACGCCTTGGGTTTTTAGAAAACTTTAAGTTTTGAAAGAGAGAGAGGAAGATCCTTCAGAGGCTCCATCCTTCAGATGCTCATTGTTGTTCTATTTCTGTGAACACGGCTGATCGATAAGATTGAAATACTCTCGAGAGTTTGTGCACTTTACCCACAATCCACGATCAAGTCCTTTTACAGTCAAGACCATGGCGAGGCTTTCCCTTAGTATCCCCTCTACCTTCTGGATCCAACCATGCCAAGAACCTCCAAATGTTGGTTCCCAGGTGAGGTTTCCCACTAAGTACTAGGCCAAGACAGAGCCCATATGTATTGTGGTTGCACTGGAAGCTTCTGAATTCTGAAACATGGCAGACTTCTTTGATTCCTGGGCGGCCGTCCTCCACCAAAATCTCACTCTTTGACCGGACAACCATTCCGCCGAGAAGAAAACTTAGTTTTATTTTGAAGTGGATTTGAGAAAAAAAGTTTGCTCAAGAGAGCCTTTATACTTAGAAGAAATTCATTGTCTTTTGAACCTCCCAACGGTACTTTACATATATATAGCATAGCAAGCAATACTTAGCAAAAACAGGGGTCACCTATTAGGAGGGGAAATCCTAAGTATAGAGCTACTCATGGCATACTACAAAATCATCGCACTTGCAGAATAATACTAAGGAAAAATTCTACTAGAACATCCTACACATGCATACTACAGAATTTTGAAGATCACATGCATAGAATCAAAACTGGGACAAAAGATATGAACATGTGGTGTAACTTGCCTTGATCCGAGCAACACTCTACACAATATCACTCCTCAGCGCACTCCGAACAATCTAACAAAACACAAACATAGATCCAATCACAATTTGCACAAAATATGCCATAGAGATAACATGCATGCATGCAACATGGTACTTATGCAAGATTTGATTTCTAAATTGACCAAGGTAGTCTAATTGGATTGCAATTGTGTTAGGGATGTTATTAATATTGATTTCCCACGGGTTTAAACAAATTTGGGTCTTATTCTAATTCTTGGGCTCACTAGAAGATCCAACCATCTAATTAGCCCCAAATCAGATCTAATGCTCTTAAGCAAGGTTCTATAATTTTGTTCAGTAGGTGTTGTGAAAACAGAGTCATCACAACAAGAATCAACTAAAACTGAGTTTTAATTATTTTTCTATAGATTAAACACTCTAATCTAGAGATTAAATTCTACACAAAAAAACCTTCTGCAACCTTGTAATATTATTACAGATCTGTGTTCTACACAATTTTGTGAATCGACCGGTATATTATACGCAAAATTTGGCCAAGTATTTGATTTTCTATGAATTTCAAAAGTTTTAACCTCAATATGCCAAATAAATTTAACCCTAGCGAGAACGCGACATGTGGCAGCAACTGATTGGCCAGCTAGGCAAGGCGGTGCTGACGCGACGCGCTGTTGCAACTTTACCACGCGGCGCTACGCGATAGGCGCATACCCCTTCGCCCCTCCCTTCTAATCTGGGCCGCATACTTTCAATCGGACGGCCGTGAGCGGCTTGATTGACCTGTGGCGGTGGCAGCGATGAAGGCGACGGTGGCGGTGGTGGAACAACGTCGGTGGTCGGTGTCCTGGTGGCTCCAGTGGTCTTGGAAGATGGCGAAGATGGCCCCTCGATGCATATGGGGATGGCGAACCTCTCAACGGCCTCGGCGTGGTCCCTCTCCTCCTCTATCTCCCACGGTCGGCAGTTCCTCTTCTCGGTTCCGATGGGCTCCGGCGAGCAATTGCCAGCGACCCTCTGCGATTTGGAAGAGGCGAGTTAGATGGGAGGACCTGGTAGATCGAGGAGAGTAGTATGGAAGGTAGATCAGGGCTCGAGGTGCTCTGGAAGGTCACCAACCTCGAGCTCCGACGGCGGACGGCTCCGGCGAGATCGGAATATGACGAAACAAGAGCTAGGGTTTGAGAAACACGAAAACAACGGTGGGAGCCAAAGCAGCGGTATAAGAGGGGGAGATTTCTTGGAGTAGGGGGCACGGATTCGTATGAGGGACGGAGAATCGCAAGGATTCGAGTTCGGGTTCGTGTTCATCAGGGACTCCTGCTGGAGGTGGGGGATGACAATGCGGGCCCACCTGTCAGTGGCAGCGGCAGGCGCGGGCTGGGCCGGCTGCAGGCTTGCTGCGCTGCGCGGTAGATAGGTAGTGGGCCTGGTTCGCTGGCCCGGTTAGTTAGTTTTTTTATACTTTTAACTTTTCTATTTATGTTTCACTCATTCTTTAATAACTTTTTCATATCAAGTCCAAAAACAATGAAACCAATTCCTAAATTTTTGTAAAAAGAAGGTGGTCATCATAGAACCAGAGGATATTATTTTTACCTGGTTTTTTTAGAAAGTTCAAAACAAGATTCCCTCATTAATGCTCATAGGGAGGAATTAATATTAGGGTTTTTGTCTGGGGTTTGGTGGTAGGGTTTTGATGCAACTTAATTTGTAGGATTCAATGATGATGCATACTTCTAGTAACATCATAAGATAAAATCTGGGATGTTACAAACCTACCCCCCTTAAGAAGAATCTCGTCCCCGAGATTCGGGCTAGCTAGCAAATAGGTGTGGGTGTTCTGCCGTCAAATCTTCTTCATGTTCCCACGTGGCTTCTTCCTCGGAATGGTGGTTCCATTGGACTTTGCAGAATCTGATTGTCTTGGTACGGGTAATCCTTTCGGTAGTTTCCAGTATTTTGATGGGTTTTTCCTCATAGGTAAGGTCATTCTCCAATTGAACCTCCTCCAGGGGAACTGTATCTCTTAGCGGTGTTTCAGCCATTTCCGGGTGGCACTTATTTAGTTGTGACACTTGAAACACATCATGAACTGTCAGTCCGTCCGGTAACTCCAACTGATAAGCAACTTCTCCTCTATGGGCTAGAACCTTATATGGTCCTATGAACCGTGGGGCTAACTTACCCTTGATTCCAAACCTCTTAACTCCTCGCAGTGGTGAAACTCGGAGATACGCACGGTCCCCTATTTTATAAGCCACATCTCTACGTTTGGAATCAGCATAACTCTTTTGTCGGGATTGGGCTACCTTTAGCCTATCCTGAATCTGTCGTACCTTTTCTTCGGCATCCTTTATCAATTCAGGTCCAAAAAGACTACGTTCACCAACTCCATTCCATAACAGCGGAGTCCTACACTTCCTAACATACAGAACTTCAAACGGAGCCATCTTGATACTTGTCTGGTAGCTATTGTTGTATGAGAACTCAGCATACGGCAGGTTATCATCCCAACTAGACCCATAGTCTAGTGCGCAGGCTCTCAACATATCTTCCAGAATCTGGTTCACCCTTTCCGTTTGGCCATCTGTTTGAGGGTGGAAAGCAGTACTGAATTCTAGTCTGGTTCCAAGAGACTCATGTAATTGTCGCCAAAACTTTGAAGTGAACTGGGTGCCTCTATCTGATACGATTCCCTTAGGAACACCATGCAGACTTACAATCCTTGACATATATATATATATTGGCAAGCTTAGCACTTGTATATGTGGTCTTTACGGGGATGAAGTGAGCCACCTTGGTAAAGTGGTCCACCACTACCCAGATATAATCAAATCATGAACGTGTCCGGGGCAACCCCGTGATAAAATCCATGCCTACCTTATCCCACTTCCAGTCGGGTATAGGTAGCGGTTGAAGTAATCCGGCCGGTTTCTGATGCTCGGCCTTAACTCTATTGCATACGTCACATAGAGAAATATACTCGGCAATTTCTCTTTTTAGGTTATTCCACCAAAATCTATCCTTCACATCCATGTACATCTTCGTGTTATCTGGATGAATTGAGTAAGGTGAATCGTGAGCTTCTTGTAAAATCAAGTTCCTGATATCGGGGTCATTGGGAACACACAAACGCTTCCCATACCAAAGGGTTCCTTGTTCGTCCAGACGAAATTCTTTTGTCTTTCCTTCACTTATTTTGACTCTTATTTCTTCCAATTCTTTATCTCCCTTTTGTGCTTCCTTGATTCTCTCTTGGAAAGTAGACACTATTTACATAGTCGTTACGTGTCCTTTTGGAACTATTTCTAGCCTGAGATCCTTGAATTGCTTGCATAAATCCTCTGGAAGTTCCTCTGCGGTAAGTCCATTCACATATACCTTACGACTTAAGGCATCGGCCACCACATTTGCCTTTCCGGGGTGGTACTGTAAGTCCAAGTCGTAATCCTTAATCAGTTCAAGCCATCTTCTTTGCCTCATATTTAACTCCTTTTGGGTGAATATGTACTTCAAACTCTTATGATCTGTGAACACATCACAATGTTTGCCCATGAGGTAGTGTCTCCATACCTTGAGTGCATGTACCACAGACGCAAGTTCCAAATCATGTGTGGGGTAGTTGTGTCCGTGGTTCTTAAGTTGTCGAGAGGCATAGGATACCACTTTACCATCTTGCATCAATACACTTCCAAGTCCTTGCCGAGAAGTGTCACAATAGACTTGAAAATCCTTTTGGATATAAGGCAGACACAGAATTGGTGCCGTTACGAGACGTTTCTTCAATTCTTGAAAGCTTGCTTCACATGACTCGGTCCATAGGAATTTCTTTTCCTTATTCAACAGTTCCGTCATGGGTTTTGCTATTTTGGAAAAGTTTTCAATGAACCTCCGGTAATATCCTGCGAGGCCCAAGAAACTCCTAATGTCTCCCACATTCTTGGGTGACTCCCATTCCGTTAGGAAGCTACCTTACTAGGATCTACGGCAATTCCTTTTGCCGACACAACATGACCAAGGAATCCCACTTCCTTTAACCAGAATTCACATTTGCTGAATTTGGCATACAACTTGTGTTCCCTTAGTTTCTCCATAATTAGGCGCAGATTTTTTTCATGTTCCTTCTCATCCTTGGAGTATATGAGTATATCATTTATGAATACCACGATAAACTTGTCCAAATATTCCATGAACACCTTGTTCATCATGGTAATGAAGTATGCCGGGGCATTGGTTAGACCAAACGACATCACAGTGTACTCATACAATCCGTATCTCGTGGTGAAGGCTGTTTTGGGCACATCCTATTCTCGAATTTTTAGCTGAAAGTATCCTGATCGCAGATCGATCTTTGAGAGCACACTGGCTCCCTTTAACTGGTCAAACAGGTCATTGATGTTGGGCAGAGGGTACTTATTCTTGATCGTCACTTCATTGAACGAGCGGTAGTCCACAACCATCCTCTTGGTTTTATCTTTCTTTTCCACGAATAGGACAGGTGCTCCCCAAGATGACGCACTGGGTTGAATGAATCCCTTGTCCAATTGTTCCCTAAGCTGTTTCTTGAGTTCCTTCAACTTGTCCACATCCATCTTGTATGGTCTCTTAGCTATCGGCCCTGTGCCCGGTATCAAGTCAATGAGGAACTCGATATCACGGTCAGGAGGCATCCCGGGTAACTCTTCTAGAAAGACATCTGGGTATTCTTTCACAATAGGTACATCCTCCAAGCTAACCCCCTTAAGAGAGTTCACCAGGACTTCCTTAAGTGCGAAATTTGACTTGATAGGAATCCTCTTCCCTTCCGGCGTTGTGAGCGGGACAGACCTTTTGGCACAATATATGACTCCTTCATATTCGGTCATCTAATTCATGCCCAAGATTATGTCTAATCCTTGTGACTCCAGAACTACTAGACTTGTGGGAAAGATGTGCATCCCAATCCTTAGTTCTAAACTCCGGCATCCAGAGTTTGCCACTATTTCTCCTCCAGGAGAACTTACCCTTAGAGGATAGTTTATAGACTCCGTAGGTATCTTGCCTCTATCCACAAATACCCTTGATATGAATGAATGCGATGCACCAGTATAAAAAAGAACAACTACGGAAATAGAATTGATCTTGAACTTACCAATCACGGAGTCTGGTGCGTCACAAGCATCCTCCATAGGGACATGATTCACCGTGGCTTTGACAAACGGATTTGGCCTCTTCCCGTTTCCATTTCCATGGTTGTGTCCATTTCCATTCCCATTGCCATTCTTCTTCTCGGGGTAAGTGGTTGCATAGTGCCCTGTCTTGTTGCACTTAAAGCATGTCACTTCATTGAGATCCTTTCCATTGTTGCCATTTCCATTGCGGTTTTTATGCCCATTGTGTTTGTGGCCGCCATGATGATGACCGTTATGGCTGTGGCCATTATTGTTATAAGGTGGTGGTGAGGAAGTGCGCTGCTTCTGGTATGGAACAGAGTGCTTGTGAGGGTTAGACTTCCTCTTGCGGTTTTCTATGCTCTTTCTTTTGGATTCAACCAAAATGGCTCTGTCCAAGAGTTCTTGAAAGTTGTCAAATTTCTGAGCCACAAGATGAATGGATATCTCATCATTGAGTCCTATTAATAATTCCTCCTGCCTCTTGGCATCAGTGGAAACATCATCGGGTGCATAACGGGCTAGCTTGTTGAAAAGCTCACCATACTCGGTGACAGAACGGTGCAGCTGGTGTAGGTGACTTGGTAGTTATCCGGGTGGGTGACTTGGTAGTTATCCCACCGTTCTACATGATGAGTGCCAAGAGGCAGGAGGAATTCTTAATAGGACTCCAGCAGCATGATGAGTGCGAAAAGCTAACTCGAACTGATCCCAAGTGATAGCATCAATATCCGGGTGGGTGACTTGGTAGTTATCCCACCGTTCTACATCAGGTCCTTCAAGCTGGTGCGCGGCATAACGTACCCTGTCGGCTCCGACAGCTTGCACAGTGTCTAACTTCTTGTTAATTGTACGGAGCCAGTCATCTGCGATGATTGGTTCGGCGCTGCTAGTGAAGGTAGGTGATTTCAACCTCAAAAACTGAGTCAAGCGATCCTATTGAGGTGGTAGTGGAGGTGGCGGTGGTGGCGCATTGTTGTTGTTGTTTTGCATGTTCTGAGTGAGCAGTTGGATCAGCTGGTTCTGAGTGGCCAGAAGTTGTGCAATTTCTGGAGGAATTTCGGTGTTCGTGTAGGGTTCGCAGCATAGAAAACAAAATTTTTCCTACGATGGGAACTATGTACCAAGATCTATCTACTAGATACAAACAACGGGCGGATGTATATCCGTAGAGAACATACCCTTGAAGACCGACAAAGCTTAATGAGTTCAACTCGTGGTTGATGTAGACGATCTCTTGCCGATCTCAAGATCGAGAGGAAGTCCTAGCGCCGCAAAGCAGCAGCGCATCCGTGCTCGCACACACGTACAAGACACCGGGCAACCTCCGCCTCCTCGCTCCAGCGATGCAGCGGAAGCACAACCCTTTATTGCCGAATAGCCACCGGGAACATGTATCTCGCTAGTCCGAGACCATGGGGGATAAATCCTAGAGGGGGAGAGAGATCCTTCACGAGGAGGTGTGAGAGACAAGTGAGAGGAGGGGCTCCTTTTATAGGAGGAGGGGGCACCCAAGGGGGTGGCCTCCGGCCATGGGGGCTTCCCCCTCCCCTCCTTCATTCATGTGGGTGGACACTCCACTCACAAAATGTCCTTTAAATTCCCTCCACTCAAAAGTCCACTCAAATTCCCATTAAATTTCCACCAAATTTAATGCAAACTCTCATTAAATAAAACTCTTTTATTTTTATTCAGAATTTTGTCAATTACTTTAATGACAAACATTCACAAATAACCCCTTGCTAGAATTCCATTTCACATGCATAACCACTTTATGCAATTTCCCCCGAAAACCTGTTTCGGTATCTAGTGAAATAAATTCATGCGCTTGTTTATTCTTTCGACATGAAACATTTGCTCCAACTGGATGCCAGTGTCCCTTAAGTGTGTCACCCTACGGTTCGCGAATAATGCGGACATGAACGAGACCCTTCTCCGATCAATAATCAGTAGCGGGACCTGGAGATCCATACTGACTCCCACACATTCAACGATGATTTTTCCTGTGATCGTCGGAACCTTTTACGCTTGTATCTTAATCCCTTTGTTTAACGATATATTACATATCCGAGATTCGATAATTGGTATCTCCATACCTAGTTTGATCTCGTTACTGACATGCACTCTTTTCTCGTTCCCGTGATATAACATTCTAGTGATCAAATCACTTGCTTGCAAGCTAACCAATGTGATATCACCGAGAGGGCCCAGAGCATATCTATCCGTCATCGGGATGAACAAATTCCACTCTTGATCCATGATTCTCAACATAACACTTTATTAGCTTTGAAGCCATCTTTATAATCACCCAATTACGGAGTGACGTTTGATGTCAACAAGAAACTCTTCCGGTGTTAGTGATTGGCATGATCTCATGGTCTAAGGATTAGGATCACTTCGTAAGTTGTTATAGCAATATAAACTCAATGACTTTGATCGTAATGCTACCTCGTTATTAACAACATCCAATGTCCATGATCAGGAAACCTTTGATCATCTTGTTAATCAACAAGCTAGTTTATAAGAGAGGCATAACTAGGAACTTCCTTTTTGTTTATTAAACACACATGTATTAACGTTTCCGTATTAATACAATTATAGCATGTAAAATAAACATTTATCATAAACAAGGAATACGATAATAACCACTTTATTATTGCCTCTCAGGCATATTCCCTTCAGTCTCCCACTTGCACTAGAGACAATAATCTAGTTTTAAAACTTTGCTTATTGAACACCTATGGCTTTCTGGTGTTCCATATACGCAACTGCAAGTGGTTAACATAATCTACGGATCTGATGCTTTCAGGTCCGTGTGTATTTGCATGTCTTTGCGTCTCCACGCATCACTCATTCTCCAATGAGATGGCATTGTATAAATTTGGTCTTTTGGTGAGACCTTTAGTTCCTTGGGGTTAAAACGCGTCGATACTATTGTCATACAATATATCTTTAGTGTTATCCCGTTGCGAACCACACCTTAGTTTGATAACAAACTACTTGACACAAATTCCCTCCTTTGCTGCTACTATAGTAGTCATATACTTAGCCCTTTTGTTGTTGTATTCGTCACAATGTCTTAACTTTGGATTTCATCCAAATCCATCATGGAAACTTTCTTTCAATTTCATTGTGCCACCCATAGTTTAAATTTAGATAAACTTAATTTGTATCTTGTGACAAAACTAGTATCAATGTAACGCTTTACAATGAAGTATTTGTAATTGTTTGTCACCTCTACACAAATATATTCTTAGTTCTTCCAAAAGACCATAAGAATATCCTTACTATAGTCCAATGATCATTTTACGATTCATTCTGGTATATGCTCATAACACTTAGAGCATAGGACATATCTGGATGTGTAGATATCATGGTATGATTGATCAAAACATTCTCATGATTTCACTCATCAAGTGTCAAAGCACTTGAATCTTGTTTCACTTATCAAGTGTCGATACACTTGAATCTTGATTCAATTCCTTTCCATGCGACAAGAACCGTTTCTTGTTGTTTCTATATTGAACTCCTTCAATATATCATATATGTATGTTTGGCATAACCATATTGGTGTCACAGTCTATCCACTATAGACATTCACGCTAAATATTCGGGTTTTGCCTAAGTATTTCATCAAAATGAAATTCTTAACCTTTGTCAATAAAAGATACATCATTTCTAATCAACAAGATGTCCTCCACATAATGTATTGGAAATATGTCTCAGCGCTCCCACTTAATTTCTTGCAAATGCAAGCATCTTCATCGTCTCCTGATGAAAACTCCTTTTCATTAAGGTGAAGATTCCAACTCTGCGATGCTTACTTCAACCATTGAAGTTTGCATGCCCCTTTTAGCATCCTTTGAATTAACAAAACCCTTTGGACCATGTCATGTACACGTCCTAGGTAACCATTCTATTAGAAGAACTTTGTTTTGTTTATTCATCTATCATATACCAAATTATATGTAGTGATTTCTACTTTAATCCGTCCAGACTAAATATCGCTATGAAAGATCAAATCTTGTCATAGTCAACTCCTTGAACATTGTCATAAAATACTTTACGACATGTCGACTATTTATAGATTTGAAACATCCATGTCTGTTTCTTTATAGATCCAAATACGACCGATAGGGTTTTACACCTTTCCGGAGGCTCTTCCAAGTTCAAAACTTGATTTCTCGTATATGGAACTACCATGGATTTTATGGCTTTAAGCCATTTGACGGAGTTAGGGCCCATCATCGCTTCTTTGTATGTATTCGGTTCATCATTGTCAAACAATAATGATTTACTCTCAAATCTTAGCATTTGATTGTTTAACCGACCTACTTGGTTCAATAGGAACTTAGATCTCCGTGACCATAACCTTTGAGGCACATAAGCTATGAGCATTATGGCAGCCTCCGGAACAATATCCGGTGTTGCGCAACTCAGCACAATTAGCTAAGGTTCGTTAACCTTATCAAAGTTCTATTGTCCTCCCACTTAACTTTTATGAAAAATTCCTTCTTCAAGAAACTTCACGTTTCAAGCGACAAACCCTTTTTGTCCTTGGTGTTATGAAGGAATAACCAATTGTTATTCGAAATAACCTACAAAGACATGCTCATCCGATTTCGGTTGTAAACATCTTACTTATGTTTAGCATACCAAAATTTAAGAAATGACAACTTGGGTTTTACCCCAAACCATAACTTCCATGGTGTCATTTCAACGGATCAAGATGGAGCTCTTTTCAGTGTAAAAGCGGAAGTCTCTAAAGCTTTAATCTTTTAAAACATAATGGCAGTTTTATAAATAACACCTTTGATCCAACCATGTCAAACAAGGTTTCCTTACAAATCTCAAACACTCCATATTCCTATGGTGTTTCGGGAGATGTAAATCTAGGTGTTTTGCTAAACTTGTAACTCAAATAAATCCCTTTTATGATAAAATCATAATTCATTTATTTTTCTTGTTACACTTGTAACTCAAATAAATCCCTTATGATAAAATCATAAACCATTTATTTTCTTGTTACAATGATTTTCCACTTCATCTTGAAAGTCTTTGAACATTTTCAAATCTTTCACACTTCTTTCTCATTAAGTGAATATTCACTCAAATTTCCGAAGAAAGCATATGAAGTTGAAACTCATCGCTTACGACTACACATAATGGACTACATACATCGATATGTATAAATTCCAATATTTTAGTCGTTCGTTCTTCTTTGGCCTTTGAACGAAGTTTTAATTATCCCGAGGAAAGTCTCACAAGCGTCACTTGATCAAATCAAAGACTCCAAAAATCCATGAATATGGAGATTCTTCATGTTTTCTTTCCAATATAATTTAAACAGCGATGTCACTTCGTAAGTGATCTTTCAATCATTTGTCTTGCGACATTTTAGCATTAGCTTTATGGATGTGATTTCTCCAACTAGATTTGTAAATCATCCATCTTATATGGAATATGGTAATTATTTGAACAATCTTTGTTCTCATAATACCTGATTTAAATAACAATTATTAAAACAAATCTTGAAGTCAAGCTTTGATGTCAACGAGAAATACAAACAACGGTTTGTTTGTTTTCGATGAACATCATCACATATTCTCTTACTAGTTACTTAGGCCATTGTGGTTCACGAATTGCGTCGTTCTATATGAAATTTCATACCAACCAATTCGGTATCCAATACCCAAGAACCACATTGTTTAACAAGCAAAGAATACAACCATAACATGTATATCATATATATACCTAAATTGGATATTTCCAATCTTTTCTTTTCTGCCAAGTATATTTTATAGATTCTCTTTCAGCATTTCCTTTTCCTTTTTAAAAGAATCTATCAACATCAAAAGTGGTGCCATATACATGACACATAGTCCAAAGCATGTATATTCAAATAATAATACATTTGGACTTGCACTTTGAAGTAGATCACCATTATCAAATGATCGGCGTTCTTTCAAAATCCATTCTTTAGTAATCTTTTAGTATAGTAAACATTTTACATACATATTCTATTCATCCTTATCATGACGACTTTCATGATCAAGCTACTGTAGCTTATAAAGACGAATCGTGAGTATAACATTACTTTCCAAAACCCTTTTTGGATGATTAGGATGTCTAGCATCTCCAACCTTTGTAAATTCTCATCCAATATGAGATCATATATTATACTCTATCATATTGCAACCAAAATATTGTTTCAGATATCGTTATATCTGTCATGATGGTTTCTGAAACAATTCTTTCAGCTCCTAGATAAACTTGATATTAAAACAATCAAGAATCATAGAGGCAAACATGATACTTAAGATACTAACACTGGAATTGTTACTCTCGATTTAATACCAATTATTAAATTTCACGGAGTAAATAGAATTTTGCTGAAAGTTTGCAATAGGACTGTAAAATTTAGATTGCACTCAACACAATACGATACCAGTTCGTAAAGTATATATCCAGAATTCTATAGTTCTATTATCTCAATTACAACTATGCATAAGGTGGTGAACGAATGCCAATGACTACAACAAATTATGCAAATTCACTCTGATTTAATTTATGATAAATTGAGTTCTACTAATCCAAATTAGAAATGAACTCCCACTCAAAAACTACATCCCTCGTGTCTTTTTGGTGATTACATGAACCAAATCCACTACACTAAGTCCGATCATCACGTGAGTCGGTGTAGCTTCAAAGGCGAGCATAAAATGGGCATCATATCTACTATATGACTCATGCTTAACCTTTCGGTCCGTGTTCCGAGGCCATGTCTATACATGCTAGGCTCGCCAAATAAGAACCTTAGTATTCGCGTGTGTAACTGTCTTACACTCGAGATATGCTCGTGGATTCAAGTACACCCGATCATCACGTGATGCCTTGAAGCGACGAAACATTGTCGGTGCATACTTAAGGAAGAACACATTTTTATCTTGATATCTAAATGAGGGATCATCTTATTATGCTAATAAAACACTAAAATAGCAATATAAGATGCAATCAAACATCACATGTTTATTAGTGAAATGATATGGTTCCCGCATATGATCTCTATCATGTGCACCGTGGTATGATCACTATCATTCCTTTATGTGTAAGGCCAAGGTCTCTGGAACTTACACGCTATGTGTGTTGTAAGAGTATCATCTCATACTTCTACTTACAACATCACCATATCATAACACTAGCCCAGCAACAATCTAAACTAGACGCCTCTAATTTATCCATTGCAAGTTTTACGTGGCTTAGGGCTTTCGAAGATAGAACTGTTCTTACCTACGAACATGAACCACAAAGAGGATAAACAAATTGTTGACAACTCGTTGCAAATTAGATATTGACTATAGTAGGAGAGAAGGACACCCGCTAGCCACTTATGCAAAACTAGTTGCATGTCAAGCGTAGAACAGGTCTCATGTGCGAGGACATGTAAAGTTTGTCCGGGCTGCATCATCCCACTATGTGTAAGGGTCCCAACCTTTAATAAGGTAGAGTCCCCTGTGTTTACAATGCTAGTCCCTGGATCAATAGCTAGCATCCACAGTTAAGATGTAATATCAAGAAACAAACGTCATAATACAACTTTATAACCAGGAATAACATAATTTTATTACATCTTACATAGCTCATTTGGCTATTACATTACATTGCAGCAGAATATCTATAAGCATGGGGTCCTTCATCTTCAAAGTGCCACATGCAGACATGTTGGTTGTAGACTTTGTAATCCTAATCAAACAACTTCACTAACTCAATCAAACCTGCAACATAACAATTTACAGCCACAAGGGTCAATACATTTGAATTGTATTGGCAAGTTTCACTACTATGTTGAATATAAGTGGATCCTATCATTACATGCATTTTTGGCTAAGTAGGGTTTAAGGCTCATTTGCAGAAAGCAATAATTTATCCTATCTTTTCAAATGGTTTTGTTTCGTTTGTCAAATCTCTTTATCAAAAACCCTTGAACTCCTTGGTATCCCCAAGTATTCAAGTCCTTGTCAAAAACCTCTTGAGTTCCTTGGTAACCCCAAGTGCATCAAGTTTTATCAAAATCTCTTGAGCTCCTTGGTTCCCCCAAGTGCATCAAGTCTTTTTGTTGTCACTTAAAAGTTTTTCTTTTAGAAATTGCAATGTCGAGATCTTCCATGGCTTCAGGCCTTAGTTGCTCAGTATTGTCCATAACCGGGGACACGGCTAAGTACTTAGAATTTGATCTTCTGCAGAAGTTGTACACTTTACCCACATGACACAATCTCATCTTGATGCCACCAGTGGCCGCTGGATAAGTACTCACCAAGATGGAGTACTGGCAGATTGAGAATGTGACAAAGTCTTTCCATAGGAGTCCTCCCAATACAAAATGCTAGCTTATCTACCAGGCACAAATGTAGGGTTGCTCCCTTACACAAATCTATTTAACCTGAAGATGCCAATGCATGGGACTTCCACTATGTAGTTGACTAAGCCAGAGCCCATTTAGCATGTGGCTGTACACGGAAGCCACTGTTCGAGAAACATGTTCAATCTCTAAGTTTCCTAGGTGGTTTTCCTTTGGAGCACAACACAAAGAGATTGCCATAGACATGGTTCCTTTTGTTGCCACCTTCTCCAAAACTCAAAGTATCCTTGTCCACCCAGGTGGTTCATTGAGTCCTTGTTTTATTATATAAAACATAAGTATTTTCTCAATCTCATAAAATCTCAACATGTATCTCTTTTCAAAATATAGCATGGCTAAGCATGTATCAACTACATTGTTTTCACTAAGGAATGTATAGGGTATCCTATTAGGATTTAGCATAGCATAAGTATAGAAATTCTTTTCATGCATGTTTTCAAAAATCCACTAAGTATAATGAAAATAGTAGGACTTTAGATGATAGTGTCACTTGCCTTTCTTTTGGTAGGGAATGGTGGTTCACTTCTTGATCTTGCTAGTCTCACACTTTTCTAACTTCACTACAATCAATCAAGCAAACACAATATCAACTAGCATTCCAAACCAATAATCAATCAAACAATTCACTCACATAAAACAATGGGATCTAAGTCATGCATGTAAGCATGCAAGAGATAGGTTTATTTGCAAAGGTGGTCTCCACTAGGCTTATAAACTTGGTAAGGTTCAAAATGGTCATTTTTCCAAAGTGGCAAAGTCATTTGCAAAAGGGTTATATCCATAAACCATTTTTAAATCCATTCATTATTTTATGTGGTGGAAAATATTTTTTATCAAAGCAACAACTTTATGTTGTTCACCAAATAAGTTGTTGTTTCTCAAAACTTGGTGTTTAGGGTCAGTAGGTTTGCTCCAAAACATTTTCCCAAAGTTTTTACACCAAAAACATTTTCATAATCAAAACCATTATTTTTATTTGGCTAGAAATGGGCTAAACCAATTAATCTATCCTAAACTTCACCAAATCCATTTTCAAAACCATGGGTTGGTTCCTAGGGTCAGTAAGTTCACCACAAACTAATTTGTCAAGATTTCAACCTCAAAAACATTTTTGACTTTCTAATCTAAACAAGCATACAAATGTTTCTGCAAAAACAAACAATCTAACAGATACTATTTACTAAACAAATTGCATGGTTGGCTAGGGTTTGTTCCACTGATTCCAACGATATAAAGTTTGTAATTTTTGGACGTGTGGATCAAAAGTTATAAGAGTTTCAATTTGCAATTCAAATCTGTTTTCAATCTGTTTTTAAATCGAAAACCTGGCCACGCTTCATGTTCCTATTGGGCGGTACCACTTCGTGCGGATCAGCCTCTCTGGTGCGTTGGATATTAAGCAGATTGCACGGCGCAGGCTCACTCGTACCCTTTTGCTCTGGTTCTTTTTCTAACCACATGATCGAAATCTAACGGTGTACAGCTAGTCGACCATACTCGGGCGGCGCTGACGCGGCGGCGACTGGCGGCGCGGTCAGGCGTGGACGGTGTCGGCGGTCTAGGAAGCGAGAGAAGAGGAGGAGAGGCTCACCGTGATCGCAAGGGCCTGGGGAAGCTCAAGGTATCGTTGGTTTGACGAGGGGCGCGCAAGGTTGCGGTGGATTGCTCGCCGGAGCTTGCAGCAGCGTCGGTGCTCTCGGGTTGTCGTCGCTGGCGACGTTTAGGACCGCGCTAGGACAAAATAGAGGCACGGTTAGATGCGGGCGAGTGTGTAGACGATAGGAGCATCCACGGGGAGGGTCGGGGCGGTCGGTGCTTACCAGGGGAGTTCGCCGGAGTGAGGTAGACGCGGCGGCGTCGCTCAGAGCTTGTCCAAGACGACGTTCTGGGGCGCCCGCGGTTGAATGGGGGGTACAGGGAGAAGCGTCTAGGTCTGGGGAGTAAGCTCGTGTGGTTGGGGAGGTGAGGGGCGGCGTCTGCTGGCCGGAATTAGCTGGGGACGGTGGCCGGAGCAGTGGCGGTGTCAGAGAAATTCCGAGCAGCCTAGTGGCTCTGGTCGAATGAGTTCTGAGGGGAAAGGAGGAGGGAGCGTGGGCGATTAAATGTGTGAGGTTACTGGGAGAATTCAATCGGCCATTTACTCGAATTGATGCGAGCAATTAGAGGCAGCAACGGCGACGAGGGGGAGGAAATGGTCGCGGGGTGAGGAAGACGATGATGCGGTAGTGGGTCCGTCTGGCAGCGAGAGAGAGAGGGAGAGGGTAGGGTCCACTGGTCAGTCACTCTGCGGGTGCGGGTTCTGGTGAAAAACGCTTCGCGCATGGGGGAGAGAAGCTGGGCTAGTACTGGGCTATTGGGCTTGGCCTGCTGGGCTGAGTCTGACTCTATTTTTTTTCTTCCTGAAACCTTTTTCTTTTTCCAAATCAATTTCTGTTTTGAATTTCAATCATCTATTCAAACATTCAAACAATTCAAAAAATCACTAAACTTTGTAATTGAATTTGGTTCTGTTTAACAACATAAACCAAATTCCAAAGAACAAAATAATATTTTTATTTTAGGGTCCATTATTAATAAATAAATAGATCATTGTTATTAAATCAAAATAGATTTTGATTTATTCAAAACTCCATTTTGAAATCAAAAATATTATCAAAACCAAATCAGTAGGTTTTATTTGAGAATACAAAATACTTGGAAAACTTATTTGAAATAAATAAATAAGTTTTAGTGGTTATTTAAAATAGTAAAATCTTTATTTATAAAACTTGGATATTAAATCCTTATTAATTTATTTTAAATAAACCTTTACTATTTTTATCAAATAGAAATATTTTATTTCAAAGGCTTGGCCAAATTTTAATTTGGCTTACAAATAATCCTTATTTGTAAAACTTTTATTTCATTTGAAAACCAAATCTTTTTATTTAAAGATCCAAAATATAGTAATTTTAAATATTTTAACTTCATTGTTTATTTAACTTTTTTTAAATCCCTTTAGGATTATATTTGATGCAAATAGGTTTTGAAAGTTCCCAATTGGATTCAAAAAGTTTCTTCTCACTCTGAAAATCAACAAAGTTTTATTTTATTCAATAATTTTCACATAACAAGATTTGGAAAATCTTGGGATGTGACAGGCTACCACCCTTAAAATAAATCTCGTCCCGAGATTTGGGAAGGCTAAAGGTTATAAGTAGGCTTAAAATAACTAGGGTACTACCACCCTTAAAATAAAGTCTCATAGGGTTACATTGATGGTTCTCTTGACTAAAAGTTCAACTCAATAATCAGACAAGGAATTCTTATTTGACTCTTCTGAGTTTTCTAAATCCTGACATCCACTTCTTCTATCTCTTCAAAGTGCCCATTCATGTCAATGTGGTTCACATGTCCTTTCTGGGTCACATTGGAGTCATTTCCATTGGCTCTTCTGGCATCCTTTTTCTTTTTCTTCTCTGGACAGTCTGATGCATAGTGTCCAAGTTCCTTACAATTATAGCATTGCAGCTGGCTAATGTCCTTTTTCCTGTATGTGTCATGTTGGTTCTGACCAAGGTCATCTCCATTGTCAGTATCATTTCCATTATTCTCACTTTCATTGTTGTTGTGGTGATACTGATGTGGTTCAGAATCTTCATTGTTCTTTTTGTATGAATGCTTCTTCTTTGATGATCCTGAATAGTTCTTGAGTTTATGTTTCCTATTTCTATTCTCAACTTGATTCATCTTGTTTTCCAATATTGTGGCTTTGTCACAGAGTGATTAATAAGTTGGGACATAGGCAACAGCTAGCTGCAGGTTCAACTCATCATTAAGTCCTTCCAGAAATTTATCCTTTCTCTTAGCATCTGTATCAACTTCATCCGGTGCATAGCGTGCCAGATTGTTGAATTCTTCAATATACTCAGCCACACTGAGGTGACGTTGTTTCGGATTGTGAAACTCCTTTTTCTTCAAGTACATTACTCCAGGTGAGATGTGAGTGGTTCTGAATCCATCTTCAAAAATAGCCCAAGTCACATCTTCAAGGGGAGTGGTGATTTGAAAGTTGTCCCACCATGTTGTTGCTGGTCCTTCAAGCAGAAATGCTGCAAACCTTACTTTTTCTTCATCAGTGCAACCAACAGTCACTAAGTCTTTGTTTACTGAACGTAACCAATCATCAGCTTCCATTGGATCAGTTGTTCTAGAGAACCTTGCAGGCCTAAGTTTCAGAAACTTGGTGAGCATGTCAAGTGCTGGAGGATTATTCTGATTGTTGTTGTTGTTGTTGTTGTTATTCAAATTCTGTATGAATGTGGTCATCTGCTGCATCAACTGTGTCTGAGCTGCCATCATCTGTTGCATCTCAGGGGTGAAGTTTTTGTTGTTTTGGTTGGGGTTGGCACGACGGGGAGGCATCTGTTGGTTTGATAGGGATAAGTATTGGTGGATAGGTTTTTTTAAAAGTTTTAACACACAACCCAAAAACAACCAAGTTCAATCAAACAATCAAACCATCAAACATTCAACAAGCAACCAATCAATTAACTACTTATGAGCTTAACTCATGAGTTGAAGGAAACAACAAGTTTTCTTGAAAATAACAACTTAGTATAATCATACCTCATAGGACAATATGATCCATACTCTAACTTGATATCAATGTCTTTGGTAGGCAATCTAATGTCTCTTGGTTTTCACTAGTAGTCCTTAGTGATATCCAAGTTGGAAGTCCTTGGTGAATATGCTGAAGATGTTGAAGTCATTAGAGTTGAAGATGTTGAAGTCATTAGAGTTGAAGATGTTGAAGTCATTAGAGTTGAAGAAGTCCTTTGCACATGGTGAAGTCTTTGGTCATGGGGTAGTTTTTTCCATCAAGTTGAAAATAGATGGGATGTAGAATCAAAATCAAAGTGGTTGAGGAAAGAGTTTACAAGTTTGTTTTGTAAATAAGTTTTGGAACAAATACAACTCCTATTTTTCTAAGGGTTTTGTCCAATCCTAGGTTTACAAATCCTGCAGGCAACACAATGCTCTGATACCATCTGTAAGGGTCCCAACCTTTAATAAGGTAGAGTCCCCTGTGTTTACAATGCTAGTCCCTAGATCAATAGCTAGCATCCACAGTTAAGATGTAATATCAAGAAACAAAGGTCATAATATAACTTTATAACCAGGAATAACATAATTTTATTACATCTTACATAGCTCATTTGGCTTTCACATTACATTGCAGCAGAATATCTATAAGCATGGGGTCCTTCATCTTCAAAGTGCCATAGGCAGACATGTTGGTTGTAGACTTGTAATCCTAATCAATAAACTTCACTAACATCAAACAAAACCTGCAACATAACAAGTTACAGCCACAAGGGTCAATACATTTGAATTGTATTGGCAAGTTTCACTACTATGTTGAATATAAGTGGATCCTATCATTACATGCATTTTTGGCTAAGTAGGGTTTAAGGCTCATTTGCAGAAAGCAATAATTTATCCTATCTTTTCAAATGGTTTTGTTTCGTTTGTCAAATCTCTTTATCAAAAACCCTTGAACTCCTTGGTATTCCCAAGTATTCAAGTCCTTGTCAAAAACCTCTTGAGTTCCTTGGTAACCCCAAGTGCATCAAGTTTTATCAAAATCTCTTGAGCTCCTTGGTTCCCCCAAGTGCATCAAGTCTTTTTGTTGTCACTTAAAAGTTTTTCTTTTAGAAATTGGAATGTCGAGATCTTCCATGGCTTCAGGCCTTAGTTGCTCAGTATTGTCCATAACCGGGGAAACGGCTAAGTACTTAGAATTTGATCTTCTGCAGAAGTTGTACACTTTACCCACATGACACAATCTCATCTTGATGCCACCAGTGGCTGCTGGATAAGTACTCACCAAGATGGAGTACTGGCAGATTGAGAATGTGACAAAGTCTTTCCATAGGAGTCCTCCCAATACAAAATGCTAGCTTGTCTACCAGGCACAAATGTAGGGTTGCTCCCTTACACAAATCTATTTAACCTGAAGATGCCAATGCATGGGACTTCCACTATGTAGTTGACTAAGCCAGAGCCCATTTAGCATGTGGCTGTACACGGAAGCCACTGTACGAGAAACATGTTCAATCTCTAAGTTTTCTGGGTGGTTTTCCTTTGGAGCACAACACAAAGAGATTGCCATAGACATGGTTCCTTTTGTTGCCACCTTCTCCAAAACTCAAAGTATCCTTGTCCACCTAGGTGGTTCATTGAGTCCTTGTTTTATTATATAAAACATAAGTATTTTCTCAATCTCATAAAATCTCAACATGTATCTCTTTTCAAAATATAGCATGGCTAAGCATGTATCAACTACATTGTTTTCACTAAGGAATGTATAGGGTATCCTATTAGGATTTAGCATAGCATAAGTATAGAAATTCTTTTCATGCATGTTTCAAAAATCCACTAAGTATAATGAAAATAGTAGGACTTTAGATGATAGTGTCACTTGCCTTTCTTTTGGTAGGGAATGGTGGTTCACTTCTTGATCTTGCTAGTCTCACACTTTTCTAACTTCACTACAATCAATCAAGCAAACACAATATCAACTAGCATTCCAAACCAATAATCAATCAAACAATTCACTCACATAAAACAATGGGATCTAAGTCATGCATGTAAGCATGCAAGAGATAGGTTTATTTGCAAAGGTGGTCTCCACTAGGCTTATAAACTTGGTAAGGTTCAAAATGGTCATTTTTCCAAAGTGGCAAAGTCATTTGCAAAAGGGTTTTATCCATAAACCATTTTTAAATCCATTCATTATTTTATGTGGTGGAAAATATTTTTATCAAAGCAACAACTTTATGTTGTTCACCAAATAAGTTGTTGTTTCTCAAAACTTGGTGTTTAGGGTCAGTAGGTGTGCTCCAAAACATTTTCCCAAAGTTTTTACTCCAAAAACATTTTCATAACTAAAACCATTATTTTTATTTGGCTAGAAATGGGCTAAACCAATTAATCTATCCTAAACTTCACCAAATCCATTTTCAAAACCATGGGTTGGTTCCTAGGGTCAGTAATTTCACCACAAACTAATTTGTCAAGATTTCAACCTCAAAAACATTTTTGACAAATTTTTCTAATCTAAACAAGCATACAAATGTTTCTGCAAAAACAAACAATCTAACAGATACTATTTACTAAACAAATTGCATGGTTGGCTAGGGTTTGTTCCACTGATTCCAACGATATAAAGTTTGTAATTTTTGGACGTGTGGATCAAAAGTTATAAGAGTTTCAATTTGCAATTCAAATCTGTTTTCAATCTGTTTTTAAATCGAAAACCTGGCCACGCTTCATGTTCCTATTGGGCGGTACCGCTTCGTGCGGATCAGCCTCTCTGGTGCGTTGGATCTTAAGCAGATTGCACGGCGCAGGCTCACTCGTACCCTTTCGCTCTGGTTCTTTTTCTAACCACATGATCGAAATCTAACGGTGTACAGCTAGTCGACCATACTCGGGCGGCGCTGACGTGGCGGCGACTGGCGGCGCGGTCAGGCGTGGACGGTGTCGGCGGTCTAGGAAGCGAGAGAAGAGGAGGAGAGGCTCACCGTGATCGCAAGGGCCTGGGGAAGCTCAAGGTATCGTTGGTTTGACGAGGGGCGCGCAAGGTTGCGGTGGATTGCTTGCCGGAGCTTGCAGCAGCGTCGGTGCTCTCGGGTTGTCGTCGCTGGCAACGTTTAGGACCGCGCTAGGACAAAATAGAGGCACGGTTAGATGCGGGCGAGTGTGTAGACGATAGGAGCATCCACGGGGAGGGTCGGGGCGGTCGGTGCTTACCAGGGGAGTTCGCCGGAGTGAGGCAGACGCGGCGGCGTCGCTCAGAGCTTGTCCAAGACGACATTCTGGGGCGCCCGCGGTTGAATGGGGGGTACAGGGAGAAGCGTCTAGGTCTGGGGAGTAAGCTCGTGTGGTTGGGGAGGTGAGGGGCGGCGTCTGCTGGCCGGAATTAGCTGGGGACGGTGGCCGGAGCAGTGGCGGTGTCAGAGAAATTCCGAGCAGCCTAGTGGCTCTGGTCGAATGAGTTCTGAGGGGAAAGGAGGAGGGAGCGTGGGCGATTAAATGTGTGAGGTTACTGGGAGAATTAAATCGGCCATTTACTCGAATTGATGCGAGCAATTAGAGGCAGCAACGACGACAAGGGGGAGGAACTGGTCGCGGGGTGAGGAAGACGATGACGCGGCAGTGGGGCCGTCTGGCAGCGAGAGAGAGAGGGGGAGGGTAGGGTCCACTGGTCAGTCACTCTGCGGGTGCGGGTTCTGGTGAAAAACGCTTCGCGTGTGGGGGAGAGAAGCTGGGCTAGTACTGGGCTATTGGGCTTGGCCTGCTGGGCTGAGTCTGACTCTATTTTTTTTCTTCCTGAAACCTTTTTCTTTTTCCAAATAAATTTCTGTTTTGAATTTCAATCAACTATTCAAACATTCAAACAATCAGTAAACTTTGTAATTGAATTTGGTTCTGTTTAACAACATAAACCAAATTCCAAAGAACAAAATAATATTTTTATTTTAGGGTCCATTATTAATTAAATAAATAGACCATTGTTATTAAATCAAAATAGATTTTGATTTACTCAAAACTCCATTTTGAAATCAAAAATATGATCAAAACCAAATCAGTAGGTTTTATTTGAGAATACAAAATACTTGGAAAACTTATTTGAAATAAATAAATAAGTTTTAGTGGTTATTTAAAATAGTAAAATCTTTATTTATAAAACTTGGATATTAAATCCTTATTAATTTATTTTAAATAAACCTTTACTATTTTTATCAAATAGAAATATTTTATTTCAAAGGCTTGGCCAAATTTTAATTTGTCTTACAAATAATCCTTATTTGTAAAACTTTTATTTCATTTGAAAACCAAATCTTTTTATTTAAAGATCCAAAATATAGTAATTTTAAATATTTTAACTTCATTGTTTATTTAACTTTTTTTAAACCCCTTTAGGATTATATTTGATCCAAATAGGTTTTGAAAGTTCCCAATTGGATTCAAAAAGTTTCTTCTCACTCTGAAAATCAACAAAGTTTTATTTTATTCAATAATTTTCACATAACAAGATTTGGAAAATCTTGGGATGTGACACTATGCCACCAATATACAAAGTACGAAAAAGAAGAAATAACATGATCATCATCGCCCACATACTCATATGTGTACTACCCGTGCAAAGCATCTACGCATAGATCCGGCTCTGATACCATTATAGGGTTCACAGCATAGAAAACAAAAAAATTCCTACGATGGGAACAACTATGTACCAAGATCTATCTACTAGATACAAAAAACGGGCGGATGTATATCCGTAGAGAACATACCCTTGAAGACCGACAAAGCTTAACGAGTTCAACTCGTGGTTGATGTAGACGATCTCTTGCCGATCTCAAGATCGAGAGGAAGTCCTAGCGCCGCAAAGCAGCAGCGCATCCATGCTCGCACACACGTACAAGACACCGGGCAACCTCCGCCTCCTCGCTCCAGCGATGCAGCGGAAGCACAACCCTTTCTTGCCGAATAGCTACCGGGAACATGTATCTCGCTAGTCCGAGACCATGGGGGATAAATTCTAGAGGGGGAGAGAGATCCTTCACGAGGAGGTGTGAGAGACAAGTGAGAGGAGGGGCTCCTTTTATAGGAGGAGGGGGGCACCCAAGGGGGTGGCCGCCGGCCATGGGGGCTGCCCCCTCCCCTCCTTCATTCATGTGGGTGGACACTCCACTCACAAAATGTCCTTTAAATTTTCTCCACTCAAAAGTCCACTCAAATTCCCATTAAATTTCCACCAAATTTAATGCAAACTCTCATTAAATAAAACTCTTTTATTTTTATTCAGAATTTTGTCAATTACTTTAATGACAAACATTCACAAATAACCCCTTGCTAGAATTCCATTTCACATGCATAACCACTTTATGCAATTTCACCTGAAAACCTGTTTCGGTATCTAGTGAAATAAATTCATGCGCTTGTTTATTCTTTCGACATGAAACATTTGCTCCAACTGGATGCCAGTGTCCCTTAAGTGTGTCACCCTACGGTTCGCGAATAATGCGGACATGATCGAGACCCTTCTCCGATCAATAATCAGTAGCAGGACCTGGAGATCCATACTGACTCCCACACATTCAACGATGAATTTTCCTGTGATCGTCGGAACCTTTTACGCTTGTATCTTAATCCCTTTGTTTCACGATATATTACATGTCCGAGATTCGATCATTGGTATCTCCATACCTAGTTTGATCTCGTTACTGACATGCACTCTTTTCTCGTTCCCGTGATATAACATTCTAGTGATCAAATCACTTGCTTGCAAGCTAACCAATGTGATATCACCGAGAGGGCCCAAAGCATATCTATCCATCATCGGGATGAACAAATTCCACTCTTGATCCATGATTCTCAACATAACACTTTAGTAGGTTTGAAGCCATCTTTATAATCACCCAGTTACGGAGTGACGTTTGATGTCAACAAGAAACTCTTCCGGTGTTAGTGATTGGCATGATCTCATGGTCTAAGGATTAGGATCACTTCGTAAGTTGTTATAGCAATATAAACTCAATGACTTTGATCGTAATGCTATACTTCGGATGAATGTTCATCACATCATTACACTAATGTTGTGACCTCGTTATTAACAACATCCAATGTCCATGATCAGGAAACCTTTGATCATCTTGTTAATCAACGAGCTAGTTTATAAGAGGGGCATAACTAGGAACTTCCTTTTTGTTTATTAAACACACATGTATTAACGTTTCCGTATTAATACAATTATAGCATGTAAAATAAACATTTATCATAAACAAGGAATACGATAATAACCACTTTATTATTGCGTCTCGGGCATATTCCCTTCAGTTCGCACGTCTTGGCGGCATCTGTGGGGGTTTGAGAGACAAGTTAAGAAATAGACAGAAAGACTAAGTAGTAAACTCCTACCCTTATGAAAACACACATGGCACACAAGGCACACCAGACACAAAAGCATAGACTTAACACAGAAATCATCCAAGTTTAACTAAACCAAATATGTCTTGGTATTTATTACAATTGCGAATAATGTTCTACTATAGAATTTAAGGGTGGTCCAACTACTACACATCTTCCACGCCTTCTTCTTCCTCATCCTCGAACGAGTAGCCTTCCTGCTCTAGGGTTGTCTTGTATAGCTCCATCTCCTTTGTGGTGGCTTCAAGCTTCTCTTGGAGGTTCTTTATCTCATCCTGCAGCTTCTTGGTAGTGGCTTCTAGCTGCTCCTGAAGTGCCTCCTTCTCGCTTTGTAGCTCCTCCACTAGACTTGACTTCTTTGCGGCTTCAAGTTGCTTTGCCAAGTCCCTCTTGGAAGCACGCACATCATTGATTATCTTGCAAAGGCCTTCGGTTTGCACTTCAGTTCCATCGATCTCCTGCTTGAGTTCCCTAATCCTCTTGTTTTTATTTATCACCCTATTCTCTTGGTTAGCGAACTTCTTCTCTTGGTCCCGGAACTTTATCTCTTGGAGCTTCATTGCCTCCTCCTCCTGCTTGATCATTTCCTCCTTCTCCTTGATGAGAGCGCATAGCTCATCGTTTCTTAACATCTCGAGGAAGCTACTTTTTTCGAGGTCATGGATGTGGCACTCCAAGTCTTGGTATTGGGTCCTTTGGCGCTTGGTATAAGTACTTTCCTCAAAGGTTAACTCCATGGGAATTCCTTCCTCATCTCGTCTTCCAAAGAGGCCGCCGTAGTGTCCTTGGAGAGCCTCATGATGGCGTCCGCACAGGCAACCAATGAGCTGCTGCAAGCTGATGCTAAGGGCCTTCTCCTTGGAGTCGCTAACAATGTGGATTGCTATGTCTTCCTCTGGGTTCTTGCCTCGCTCTTGTCCTGGCTGGATGACTTTGACTCCCCAACAGCCGTCCTTGTGGAGTTTCTTCATTGTGCTTCCCTGGATTGTTGGCAGGGGAAGGTCCAAACGCGTGAGAAGGTCCATGAGGCATCCACCAAAGCGAAGGGGCTCGATGTCCACGACGGTGTCATAGAGGAAGCTTGTCATCCTTAAGTTAGAAGAGTGAAGATTAGATACTTGAACAAGTAGAGGAAAGCAGGTACTAGAAGTGCGAAAATAACTTAGAAGGAAAAGCAAGTAAGGAACATATGTTAAAGGTGGTTCCAATCCTAGGGTCACGTCCTACAGGCAACGATGTGCTCTCATACCATCTATAGTGACCTTGGATCAATAAAGATCCTAAGTCCCTGTGATTTACATGCTAGTCCCTAGATCAATAGCTAGCACTCATAGTCGATGAATATCATGTAAAACACAAAGTCATTATTACACGGAGAATCCAGAGTATGAATTTATTACAAATTTGCTTAGCATTAAGCTAGCTCAAATAACAGCGGAAACATAAAAGCAGCTTGAGTCCATCAACGCCCCAGGCTTGTCGAGTGTAGACTCGCGATCCCTACGCACCTTTCAATCTTCGGATTCTGCACATAAGACGTGCAGCCAACAAGTTAGGTCAATACTTTGAATGTATTGGCAAATTACACCAAGGAAATAAAAGACTATCTCTACATGCAAGGCTAGTTTAGGCTGTAGAGTTCATTTGCTCAAAGCTAGTTTTCTTAAGTATAGAGAAGAAGAGAAGATTTTCCCTACTTTGTAAACTTTTGTTTAAGTAATATATGGTCAAATGGCACACGAGGATATTACTCACCAAGTGTCCAAACAACCAACAGCGATATGACTCACGCCTTGGGTTTTTAGAAAACTTTAAGTTTTGAAAGAGAGAGAGGAAGATCCTTTAGAGGCTCCATCCTTCAGATGCTCATTGTTGTTCTATTTCCATGAACACGGCTAATCGATCAGATTGCAATACTCTCGAGAATTTGTGCACTTTACCCACAATCCATGATCAAGTCCTTTTACAGTCAAGACCATGGCGAGGCTTTCCCTTAGTAGCCCCTCTACCTTCTGGATCCAACCGTGCCAAGAACCTCCAAATGTTGGTACCCAGGTGAGGTTTCCCACTAAGTACTAGGACAAGACAGAGCCCATATGTATTGTGGTTGCATTGGAAGCTTCTGAATTCTGAAACATGGCAGACTTCTTTGATTCCTGGGTGGCCGTCCTCCACCAAAATCTCACTCGTTGACCCGACAACCATTCCGCCCAGAAGAAAACTTAGTTTTATATTGAAGTGGATTTGAGAAGAAAAGTTTGCTCAAGAGAGCCTTTATACTTAGAAGAAATTCATTGTCTTTCGAACCCCCCAACGGTACTTTACATATATATATATATAGCATAGCAATCAATACTTAGCAAAAATAGGGGTCACCTATTAGGAGGGGAAATCCTAAGTATAGAGCTACTCATGGCATACTACAAAATCATTGCACTTACAGAATAATACCAAGGAAAAATTCTACTAGAACATCCTACACATGCGTACTACAGAATTTTGAAGATCACATGCATAGAATCAAATCTGGGACAAAATATATGAACAAGTGGTGTAACTTGCCTTGATCCGAGCAGCACTCTACACAATAGCACTCCTCAGTGCACTCCGAACAGTCTAACAAAACACAAACATAGATCCAATCACAATTTGCACAAAATATACCACAGAGATAACATGCATGCATGCAACATGGTACTTATGCAAGATTTGATTTCTAAATTGACCAAGGTAGTCTAATTGGATTTCAATTGTGTTAGGGATGTTATTAGTATTGATTTCCCACGGGTTTAAACAAATTTGGGTCTTCTAATTCTTGGGCTCACTAGAAGATCCAACCATCTAATTAGCCCCAAATCATATCTAATGCTCTTAAGAAAGGTTCTATAATTTTGTTTAGTAGGTGTTGTGAAAACAAAGTCATCACAACAAGAATCAACTAAAACAGAGTTTTAATTATTTTTCTATAGATTAAACACTCTAATCTAGAAATTAAATTCTACACAGAAAAACCTTCTACAAACTTGTAATATTATTATAGATATTTGTTCTATACAATTTTGTGAATCCAACGGTATATTATACGCAAAATTTGGCCAAGTATTTGATTTTCTATGAATTTCGCAAGTTTTAACCTCAATCTGCCAAATAAATTTAACCCTAGCGAGAACGCGACATGTGGCAGCAACTGATTGGGCCAGCTAAGCAAGGCGGTGCTGACGCGGCGCGCTGTTGCGAATTTGCCACGCGGTGCTACACTATAGGCGCATACCCCTTCGCCCCTTCCTTCTAATCTGGCCTGCATACTTTCAATCGGACGGCCGTGAGCGGCTTGACTGACCTGTGGCGGTGGCAGCGATGAAGGCGACGGTGGCGATGGTGGAACGGCGTCGGTGGTCGGTGTCCCGGCGGCTCCAGTGGTCTTGTAAGATGGCGAATATGGCCCCTCAATATGTATGGGGATGTCGAACCTCTCAACGGCCTCAACGCGGTCCATCTCCTCCTCTATCTCCCACGGTCGGCAGTTCCTCTTCTCGGTTCTGATGGGCTCCGGCGAGCAATTGGCGGCGACCCTCTGCCATTCGGAAGAGGCGAGTTAGATGGGAGGACCTGGTAGATCGAGGCGAGTAGTATGTAAGGTAGATCAGGGCTCGAGGTGCTCTGGAAGGTCACCAACCTCGAGCTCCGACGACGGACGGCTCCGGCGAGATCGGAATATGACGAAACAGGAGCTAGGGTTCGAGAAACACGAAAACAACGGTGGGGGCCAAAGCAGCGGTATAAGAGGGGGATATTTCTTGGAGTAGGGGGCACGGATTCGTACGAGGGACGGAGAATCACAAGGATTCGAGTTCGGGTTCGTGTTCATCAGGGACTCCTGCTGGAGGTGGGGGATGACAGTGCGGGCCCACCTGTCGGTGGCAGCGGCAGGCGCAGGCTGGGCCGACTGCAGGCTTGCTGCGCTGCACGGTAGATAGGTAGTGGGCCTGGTTCGCTGGCCCGGTTAGTTAGTTTTTTTATACTTTTAACTTTTCTATTTATGTTTCACTAATTCTTTAATAACTTTTGCATATCAAGTACAAAAACAATGAAACCAATTCCTAATTTTTTGTAAAAAGAAGGTGGTCATCATAGAACCAGAGGATATTATTTTTACCTGGTTTTTTTAGAAGGTTCAAAACAAGATTCCCTCATTAATGCTCATAGGGAGGAATTAATATTAGGGTTTTTGTCTGGGGTTTGGTGGTAGGGTTTTGATGCAACTTAATTTGTAGGATGCAATGATGCAAGGATGATACAAGTCTATGAAGGATCTCAACCTTGGCCCATGAGTCAAGTATGGAAACCAAGGACACCAGTCAAATGCTGCTTAGAGAAATTTTCCTCAGGATCCCAAGAAGGCCAATATGTAATTTTTGTTTGAAAATTTTTAAGGGTGGTAGTACCCTAGTTGCTTTGAACCTGCTTGTAACCCTAGCCTCCCCAAATCTCGGGACGAGATTTATTTTAAGGGTGGTAGCCTGTCACATCCCAAGATTTTCCAAATCTTGTAATGTGAAAATAAATGAATAAAATAAAATTTTGTTTGATTTTCAGGGCCAGAAGAAACTTTTTGAATTCAATTGAAACCTCAAACCAATTTGAATCAAATAATCCTAAAAGGATTTAAAAAGATAAACATTTGATAAAGGAAAATAAAATATTTAAAATTACTATTTTGGATCCTTTAATAAAAGATTCTGTTTTCAAATGAAAAGGTGGATTTATAAATAAAGATTATTTTACAGAGCCAAATTAAACCTTGGCCAAGTATTTAAAATAAAATGTTTTGTTTTGATTAAAAATAGTAAAGGTTTATTTAAATAAAATAATAAGGATTTAATATCCAATTTTTATTTAAATAAAAGGTTTTACCATTTTAATTGAAACCTCAAAACTTATTAAATTATTTTAAATAAGTTTTCCAAGTATTTTATAAATAAAACCTACTGAAGTGTTTTGGTTTTATTTTAGATTTCAAAATAAAGATTTTAAACAAATCCTTATTGAAATAAATGAATAAGGCCCATTTTATTTAATTATTAATCGACCAAAAATAAAGATGTTATTTTATTTTAAACAAGTTTTCCAAATATTCTTATATTTCAAATAAAACCTACTGATTTGGTTTTGAAAATGTTTGGATTTCAAATGAGGATTTTATTAAATAAATCAAACCCTATTTTAAATAACTAAAGGGCTATTTTATTTAATTATTAAATAGATCTTAAAAATGAATAAAAATATTAATTTATTTTGAGATTTTGTTTATGTTGATAAACAGAACCAAAAACTCATTATAATTGTTTGAATTGTTTGAATTATTTGAATGCTTGAATAGTTGGATGAAATTCAAATCAGAAAATAGAAAATAGAAAAAGATAAATCAAAGAAGACAAAAAAAATAAGAGTAAAACGATCAGCCCAGCTAAATCCCACCCCAGCCCAGTCCAGCCCACCTAGCCCACTTGCCCCTCTCCCCCGAACCGTTTTTCCTCACCGCTGAAACAGCCCGCAAAGCCACTGACTGGTGGACCTCCTCCTCACCCTTTTTCCCACTGACGCATCGGTCCCACTTCACTAGCCATCGTCCTCACCGCGCGACCTCCCTCCCCCAAACCTCGTTATCGTTGCTGCCTTCAATCCGCGCGATCAATTCGCAATAATGCCGGGCCTTTACCTCGCCTTGACCATGCTCGATAAAACGCCAGCGTCCCTTCTTCATTCTCCCTCTGACCCCTCCCCCAAGCATGCCCCCAGGCCGCCCCAATTCCTCCCCGAGCTCCTCTGTTCCGACGACCTTCCTCGTCGAATTCCGGCCAAGTATCACCGCCCCTTGCCTCCCTGTGCAACCTAGCAGCTTTCCCACTCCCAGACACTCCTCCCCGTACCACCCGTTCGACCGCGGACGCCCCTGAGCCTCGGCAACAACAACCCCCAGCACCGCCACCGTCTGGCTCTACTCCGGCGGAACCTCTCTGGTAAACCAGACTACCCCGACCCCTCTCGTTCACGCACACACCTTCGCCGTGACCTTGCGCTCATGACTGTGTGTTTCGTTTGTCTCCGGGTGATCCCTAGCGTCGTCCTCGACCTCGACCGCGTGCGTCCGTCGCCAGAACCAACTCCGGCGAGGAATCCTGCCCGTCCCCGTGTGCTCCTCCACCAACCAAGAGCACGTTGAGCATCAGGAAGCTTCGGCGGACTCGGTGAGCTTCCCCTCCCTCTCTCTCGCTTCCTGCTTCGCTAGCGCCGCCGCCATCTGACCGCTCCGCCGCTCGCCGTTGACCTTGCGCCGCCAGAGTTTGGTCAATACGATATTAGCCGTTGGATGAAGATCTAAGCGACACGAAAGAATCACTTAAAGTCGAAGGGGTATGCGCTCAGTACCGCACGATCTGACTTGATCTAACGCGCCAGAACAGTCGATCCGCGCCGAACCGGTACCCGCGAATAGCGAAGCGCCGCGTGTCACTGTTCTGTTTAAAAACAGATTTGAAAACATAATATTTTGTGAATTTCAAACCCTTATAACTTTGGATCCACACGTCCAAAAATTGCAAACTTTATGTTGTTGGATTCAGGAGAGCAAGCCCTAGCCAACCATGCCCTTGGTTTAGTAAATAGTATCTGTTAATTTACTTGTTTTTGCAGATTCATTTGTGTTCTTGTTTAGATTAGAAAAATTGTTTAAAAATGATTTTTGGATTAAAACTTTTGCAAGATGGTTTGTTGTGACCTTACTGACCCTAGGAATCAACCCATAGTTTGGAAAATGGATTTGGTAAAGTTTAGGATAGAAAACTTGATTTAGTTATTTCTAGCCAAATGAAAATAATGGTTTTTGTTATGAAAATGGTTTTTGAGTAAAAACTTTGGGAAAATGGTTTGGACCAAACCTACTGAACCAAAACACCAAGTTTTGCAATAGCAACTCATTTGGTGAAAACATAAAGTTTTGCTTTGATAAAAAAAAAATTTCACCACATAAAATAATGATTAGATTTAAAAATGGTTTATGGACCAAAACCCTTTTGCAAATGACATTTCCACTTTGGAAAATGACCACTTTTGACTTTACAAAGTTTAGAAGCCTAGTGGAGACCACTTTTGCAATTAGAACCATCTTTTGCATGCTTGCATGCATTACTTTGACTTTGTCATTCTATGTGTTGTTTTGCTTGATTGGTAGATTGAGTTTGTGCCTTGTTTGATTGATTTGTAGTGACTTGAAGAGTGTGATTGTTGCAAGGACAAAGGGGTGAACCCATACTCTACCAAAAAGGCAAGTGATGCTTCATACTTTTGTCCCATTACTTTCACTATGCATTAGTGATTTTTCTCTAAGTAAAACTTGCATGGATTTTGCTAAGTATAGACCTTGCTATAAGAAAACCTAGTAGATGAATCCTTAGTAGGATTTTCCTAAGTTAAAGATTCCTACTACTATCAAGCTTAGCCTAGCTAATAGAAAACATGGGTGGAAAATATATTCACACTATGGAAAAATCTCTAAGTCTGAGGACTTATGTTTTTGTGTAATAAAACAACTAAGTTAATGAATCACCTGGGTGGAATGGGCTTTCTTGGTGGTTTTTGGTTGAGTGGTTCACAAGGCCCATGTTTATGGTTTACCTTGTGTATCTCACTTGTGGATGGCCACCCAGGAACAAAGAGATTTGAGATGTCAAATGTTGAGAAGCTTCAAGTGCAACCACTTGGCAATATGGGCTCTGCCATGATCATATAGGTTGCAAGAACTTAGCCATATGGACAGAGGGTGGTAGTGTTTGATAGGTTGGAACGCGTCCATTTTGGTCTAAGGGAAGGCTTCTGAAAGATCTTGTCTTGGGAAACCAAGTCTTGTGGGGAAAGTGCACCACCTCTGCAGAGTGTAAAACCTAAGTACTTAGCCATGTCCCTGGTAAAGGACAATTTTGAGCATCAAGACATGGAAGCAATCAAGAATCTCATCATTCAAATTTCTAAGTTAAAACTTGTGGATTGAACAAGGGTTGTCTGAAATCTTCAATCTTTGATTGAGAGATGCCTTGCGAAGGATCTTCAATCTTTGATTGAGAAAAATGATTTTGTCAAAGCAAAAACTTGGTATTTTCAAATGTTAAGGAAAAATCTATTTTGAGCAATGCAAGCCTCAACTCCACTTAGCCAAATGCATATAGATGATAGACTCCACTATACTACCATAGTATCACTTGCCAATACAATTCAAATGTATTGACCCTTTGTGGCTGTAACTTGTATGTTGCAGGTTTGATTGTTTTTAGTGAAGATTGATTGATTAGGATTACAAAGTCTACAACCAGCATCTGCCTGTGGAACTTTGAAGATGAAGGACCCATACTTATAGTTATTCCGCTGCAATGTAATGTAATAGCCAAATGAGCTATGTAAGATGTAATAAAATTATGTTATTCCTGGTTATAAAGTTATATTATGACCTTTCTTTCTTGATATTACATCTTAACTGTGGATGCTAGCTATTGATCCAGGGACTAGCATTGTAAACACATGGGGCTCTATCTTATTAAAGATTGGGACCTCTACAGTACAACCCAAAGGTTTTGTCAATCCTAAGGATGCTAACAAGGTGTGCAAACTTCAGCGATCCATTTATGGATTGAAGCAAGCATCCCGAAGTTGGAATCAATGTTTTGATAAGGTGATCAAAAGTTTTGGTTTTATACAAACTTATGGAGAAGCTTGTATTTACAAGAAAGTGAGTAGGAGCTATGTAGCATTTCTAGTACTATATGTGGATGACATATTGTTGATTGGGAATGATATAGATCTTCTTAAAAGTGTCAAGGATTATTTGAATAATAGTTTTCAATGAAAGATCTTGGCGAAGCTGCTTACATATTAGGCATCAAGATTTATAGAGATAGATCAAGACACTTAATATCGCTTTCATAGAGTACATATTTGGACAAAGTTCTAAAGAGGTTTGGATTGGAAGATAGCAAGAAAGGGTTCTTGCCCATGTTGCCCAATACGACCTTGAGTAAAACTCAAAGTCTAGCTACGGTAGAAGATAGAGAAAGGATGAGTAAGACTCCCTATGCCTCAGCCATAGGATCTATCATGTATGTCATGCTATGTACTAGACCCAACATTGCATATGCTGTTTGTTTAACTAGCAGATATCAAAGTGATCTAGGGGTGGATCATTGGACAGCGGTCAAAAACATCCTTAAGTACTTGATAAGAACTAAGGATATGGTTCTTTCTTATGGAGGTGATGAACATCTCCTTGTTAATGGTTACACTGATGCTAGTTGGAACACCGATCCGGATTATTCTAAATCTCAATTTGGATACGTATTTACTTTGAATGGTATAGCATTGAGCTGGAGGAGTACAAAGCAAAGCGTTGTGGCGAGATATTTAACTGAATCAGAATACATAGCTGCTTCAGAGGTTTCACAAGAGATTATATGGATGAAGGAGTTCATTACAGATCTCGGTGTGGTTCCTAGTGCGCTGGATCCAATGTCTATCTACTGTGATAACATGGGCGCCATAGCCAATGCGCAAGAACCAAGGTCACACAAGAAGCTGAAGCATATCAAGCTACATTTTCATGCTATTCGAGAGCATGTCCAAGATGTTGACATAAAGATTTGCAAAGTACACACAAATATGAATGTGGCAGATCCGTCGACTAAACCTCTCCCGAGGGAAAAAATGACCAGCACCAAACCGCCATGGGTGTTCGGTATATTACCATGTAATCTAGATTATTGTCTCTACTGCAAGTGGGAGACCATTGGAGATATGCCTAAGAGGAAATAATAAAATTAGTTATTATTATATCTTCATTTTTATGATGAAAGTTTATATCTCATGCTATAATTGTATTAACCAGAAACATTAATACTTGTATGATTTGTAAACATAAGAGTCCCTAGTAAAGCCTCTTGTTTAACTAGCTTGTTGGTTGAAAGGATGATCATGGTTTCCTGATCATGAACATTGAGATGTTAGTAAACAACAAGGTCACATCATTAGGAGAATGATGCGATGGACATACTCCTGATAATTAAGCGTAGCATAAAGATCAAATCATTTATACTTGGCAATGTTGCTCGATGCATCAGCCATTTATACTGGCTGGTGGGTCCCACATGTCAGCCTCACATTAGAATAATAGTGTGTATATGATGGCATTTTTTCTTCTCTAGCGCTACCCTGTTCCTAACTAGATAGCGTTGCTCGATGAATCTGCCGTTTGGTCATGTTGCTGGGTCCCACATGTCAGCATCTCATTAGAAGAACGTGTGCATGTTGGACTTTTTTCTCGCTCACGCCTACCTTATTCGAACTTGGCAACGTTGCTCGATATAGCACCTATATAAGGTCTCTCTGGTGGGTCCCACATGTCATCCTCTCCGTAAATGAAACGTGTTATGATGGAAATTTTTCGGCCGCCTCCGTTGTTCTGACTTTGGTCCATAGCTGGCTCCTAGATGTTAGCAACCTCTGTGAAGGAAATATGTCTACGCTAGGTCCCAGATGTCAACATCTATTTGAAAGATATCTGTGTATGTTGGACTGTTTTTTTGGGTTGAGTCCGCCGTTATGACCTTGAAAACATTGGTGGATTTTTTAGGGGAAACATGTCTATGATTTAGTAGCAGTTTACCTGGGCTCAAGATGTCAGCCTTCTAGAGTATAAAAAATATTAATCTATACTCCGATGTTGGGTCCCACATGTCAGCCTTTTATGTACATGAAACATGTCTATGTTGGGTCCCACATGTCAGCCTTTTATGTACATGAAACATGTCTATGTTGGGTCCCACATGTCAGCCTTCTTTGTGCAGGAAACGTGTCTATGTTGGGTCCCACATGTCAGCCATTATTTGAATTAAACGTGTTTATGTTGGGTCCCACATATCAACCTCTATTTGAATTAAACGTGTGTATATATGTTGGACTGTTTTTTCGGGTCGAGTCCGTTGTCCTGACCTTGGAAACATTGCTAGATGCAGCAGCAGTTTACCTGGGTCCTAGATGTCAGCCTGAGAGTACAAAAAGATAACTCTATATTAACACAAAATGCCCAGGATTCGAACTCGAGACCTCACCAGCGGTGAACTGGGTGCCTTGCCACTACGAAAGAAACATCTAATACAGTAAAAATGTTAATCTTTGCTATTATAACTTACTGATTTGTCTCCATAAAAATAATTTTTTGACCATTTTTATCTCTCATGAAATAATATGGCGGCGCTCCTGGCAGCTAAACTAAAAACTGCACGTGATCTCAAAAACAACTACAGGCAGAGTTTTTTTAAAAAATTGAGAGGTGGCAGCAATGACTAAAAGGCCGAATTAAAAAGAGTTAGGATATTCTAGATGGGTTGATCTACATGGGTTATGCTCCATAGGTTATTCTCCATGGGCTCCTTTCTCAAATTTCCCTGGGCTATGGTCAGCAGTCCCCTTATTACCCCTAAAAGGCAGAATTAAAATGTCCTGGGCTAAAGAGGGGCCGAATGAGCTATATTTCTTCTCCCGATATATACAAATTGCAGGATTCTAAAAAAAATGCATTTTATGTGACTTGGCCAAATTCGAAACAAAGACCTTAGAGAGGAAGGGAAACAAATCGATAATTCTTTTCGGCAGATATTTATATAAACCCTGCAGTACAGAATAATATAGAAAAATTATTGATAGATTCGTAGTTCACATTCAGCAGCACTTGACCAATTCAGCAACATTTCAAAGTAAGTGATTCAGTAATATAGAAACTGAAACACAATAGCAGTACAGAGAGAACCAAATCTTGTTTCAGATCTTAAAACCTTGTCACCCGATTAGTTTGCCCTTTTCTCCTAACACACTCGACCATTGGAGCATGCAAAATTGACGATCAAATCTGCTCTGAGTACCTTCTTCTCACATTAATGCCTGTGTGACCCACGATGCAACCCAAAATGCCCAAGTCTCATCAAGATTGTGACAAGGCCATGTTTCAAAAGAAAATCTAGACTTTTGACTGCCCTTGATTTAAAAAAGTACCAGTACATCAGTATTAGTTCTAGAAAATGCTTTAGTAATAGAAACGACAAAACATTTGAGAGATTCTGTAGCTTTCCTTCTTGAATTTCAATAGCAGTACAGAGAGAATAAGTTCTTGTTCCATCTCAAAAAGCTTGGCGCACGATTAGTTTGCCATATTCTCTTAGCAGACTCGATCAATTGATCAAGAAAAACTGAGGATCAAGTCTGCTTCTATGCGAATACCACCTCATTTCGTCAATGCATGTGTGAATCCCCATATGAGACCCAAAATGCCCAAGACACATCTAGATAATTGTGACAATGCTAGGTTTCTAAAGAAAAGAAAGACAATTTGCTGCACTTGATCTAAACAGGTAATAATACATCACTATTAGTTCAACAAAATACTTTGGTAATAGAAAACGATAGAACAAAGGCAAAGCAAGACCATCTCCTGCCCTTGACCTAAACAAGTACTAGCAGTATATAGTACAAAATACTCCAAAGTACAAGAACTAGTACTATACTAGTACTACTTCATGGCTAGCCTCACTTTCTTACAATTCTTTGTCAATTGGGAATTCTACCCCTCGATTTATGCATATTGAGTAATGCACGCCCTGGGTAATATAAGACGTTTCATGGTACAACATCAGGGAAAGATATTTCTTCTGCATGATGGCCGGCATCACCCTGATCCCAGGAGTGGAGGAACTGCAGATTATATCCCAAAACCCTAGCTCTATTGACGGGGTATAGGCAGTGAGGCTCACATTGTACAAGGGCGACGAGCACACGTCCTGCCTGACGCACATGACGGATAGGGCGATGTCGCCCGACTCGCCCACGTCAAATAGCATAGCAAACACTGGACCATCATCCCCTGATCCGATCTTATCTACTCTTTGGGTTCTTTTTGGGAAATTGAGATTTTTGAGGGAATTGATACATTAGCTTGTGTCTTTAGTGAAAGTTTTTATATTTTTAAACTAAACCCAAAGGTCTATTATCTTTTGAATGCACTAATGTTGCTAATGAAGATTGTGTGAAGTTTTGTATGAAGGAAAATTTTCAGGTGTAAGGAAAGAATGATGTAATGAGATGAAGAATGAACAAAAGCTCAACCTTGGGGATGCCACCTGATACGTCCAAAACGTATCTACTTTCCCAAACACTTTTGCTATTGTTTCTCCTCTAAACTTGTGTGATTTGGATACAACTAACACGGACTGACGCTGTTTCAGCAGAATTGCCTTGGTGTCTAGTTTTTGTGCAGAAAATCAACTATCAGGAAAAATCCCAGAAAATATGCCCAAAATTATATTTCACCAGAAGATCCACGGAGCTAGAGTACGAGACGGAGAAGGGGCCTGGAGTCCCACACCCCTGCCAGGCACGAGCCCAACTCTGGCTGCGCCTAGGGGGGTGCAGCTGCCCCAGGCACCCTCTCGGGCTCCCTCTGCGCATATAAGTTGCCCTTTGACCTAAAAATAGAGGGGGGTTCGATATTTTTCTAGAAAGAGTTCCGCTGCACCGCAGCCACCAGAAACCAAGATTCGGATCCAGAAACTCCGTTCTGGCACCCTGCCGGGACGGGGAATTTGGGGAGGATCATCGCCATCGTCATCACCAATGCCTCTCCATCAACCATCCATGTTTCCCTCATCCATGAGTGAGTAATCCCCGCAGTAGGCTATGGGGAAGGTAGGGATTGGATGAGTTCTATCATGTAATCGAATAAGATTGTTAGGGCATAGTGCCTAGTATCTCTATTAGTGCTATTTGACTTAGTTGCAACTTGTTGTGCTTAATGCTTGTCACTAGGGCCCGAGTGCCATGATCTCATATCTGAACTTATTATTGAATCATTATGATAGTATTGTTTGTAATCTTATCTGCAAGTTGTGTACACATATCATTGTCCGGATCCAAAGGCTCCGAAGTGACAATAATTGGGACAACCGGAGGGGATGGCTATGGTGTGAGGATCACATGTGTTCATGGAGTGTTAATGCTTTCCTCCGGTGCTCTATTAAAAGGAGAACCTTAATTGCCAGTAGTTCCCTAGAGGCCCGCTGCCACGGGCTGGCTGGACAGAAGATGTTGTGCAAGTTCTCATTGCGAGCATGTATGACTATATATGGAGCACATGCGTAGGATTGTTTAGTACTGGGATGCTTGTTATTATTTATCTGCAATGCCCTAGATCTTGAAGTTACATATTTAGACTCGTGCATGCAACACCCGTCCATCCATCCCTATGCCTACCACACTCGAATCCCACTGTTTACTGTTACTGTTACAATTGTTCTTGTTCCACTGTTGTTGTTGCTTTGCTGTTGCTACTACAAACTGTTGCCACTGATAAACTTCTGTGAGACAGAACTATTTCCAGGTGCAGCTGAATTGACAACTCAGTTGTTAAGGCTTGCAAGTATTCTTTGGCTCCCCTTGTGTCGAATCAATAAATTGGGTAATACTACCCGCGAAGACTGTTGTGATCCCCTACACTTGTGGATCATCAAGACTATTCTATGGCGCCGTTGCCCGTGAAGATTATTGTTCACTACTACTCCTTTCATCATGGGGAAGTCTCGTGATGGAAAGTTCCCTATTTTACCATCCACTACAAGAAGAGGTACAATCCTAAACACCTCTGCTGCTCTTGATTCACTGTCTGTTATAAGTAAGCTTGTTACACCACCACCACATACTCATGCTACACACACTACTACTGCTGCTGAATCTGAAACTGCTTTTAATACTCATGATGTTACTTCTACTGTGCTTGATGCGAGTGGTTCATTAGTTCCTTTCCTAAATGCTACTATGGCTAGTCCAGGAAATATTGAAACTCCTAGTGAAGACACTGTTACACCTGTTAGCTCACGTGAGTCTAGAGAGAGTTATGATATTAATGATGGTTACATTGAGTTCACTGATGAATTTGTTGAAGAGTGCCGAAACACACATGGTACTAGTGCTATTAAGAGTCTCCTTGGTAGATGCACCATTATTCCTAAGTTGTCCTCTAATCCTAAGTTTGCCAATTCTCCCATAGATATTAAAGATAAAGATTATGATTTCTATCTTGATTTATCCTATCTAGATATTGTTGAGAAAGAACCTTTTTGTGGGACTTAAAATGAGAGTGTTGTGGCTCATATGAATGAGCTTTCTACTATGAGTTCTTTATTCTCTGATGATTTTAAGATGCGCAAGTACTTTGTTACTAAGATCTTCCCTTTTTCACTAAAAGGAGAAGCTAGGGCTTGGTTTAATAGATTACCTCCTGGTTCCATTGATAGCCCTGATTGTTTGATTGCTTCTTTCTTCCAGAAATATTTTCCTCCCAATGCTAGACATGCTGCTTTGCATAGACTTTTTGATTTTAAACAGGGAAAAGAAGAGAAATTGCTTGAGTCATGGACAAGGTTCTGTGCCTTGATTCATGCACATCCTGGATGTCCATTACCTAAGAATGAGCTTCTTGATATTTATTATAATGGACTAACTGAAGATTCTAGGACATACCTAGATAGCTTTGCTGATTATGTTTTCAGGAAAAGAACTCCTATAGATGCTGAATAATCAATGGCTAAAATAAGCAAGAATTATGATGATTGGACTTCAACTGAGTTAAATACACCTGAGCCTATTACTCCTGAACCAGATGTTCCTGAACAATTTCCAATACCAACACCAAAGAAAAGAGGAGTTATTGCATTAAATTATGAAGTGATGAAGGAACCTAAGAAGTGTCTAAAGGAGAAAGGTATTAGAGCTGAAGATGTGAATAATCTACCTCCTATAGAAGAATTATGTAAGCCAATTCCCCACTCATCTACTATTGAGGTACACTCTCTCCACTTTGATGAAGGTGATATTCCCCATACTAAGCCTCCTGATCAATGCTTAGAGGAACTTGACACATTTATTATTAAGCAAGGTAATTTTAATAAACAAATTCAGAATCATTTATTAGAACACTCTAGAGCTATTAAAGAGTTGAAAGATATTGTGGAAAGAAATTCAAATGATATTAAAATGCTTTGTAAGCACTTTCAAATGGTTCAAACCCAACTTGATTAACTTGCTAAGGTACAAAAGGATATGCTAGTTAATGCTTCAGGAGATAAACATGCTTATGGAATTAGAACTAGGAGTGGTATGGCCACTCAAGATCATTTATATCCTGAAGGACAACGTAAAATAATTGAGCAGGACTCTCAGCCCCCGTAACAGAAAGAAAAAGAAACATAGAATAGTTGAGGGACCACTTGAACCTGCTTCTAGATCCTAATAGTATATTTGTCTCTGATGCTGAAACTGAGAGTGGTATTGATAAAAATGATGCTCCTGATAAGGAGGAAGTTGAGGAAGAACCTGAGAAGCACACTAAGAACACTAGGTACACTATGGAAGATTTTATTGCTAATAAACATGGTAAAGAGAGAGAACCTTGGGTGCAGAAACATATGCCTTTTCCAGGTAAGAAACACAAGTCAAAGGAGGAAGAACACTACAACAAGTTTTTTGAATGGATGAAACCTTTATTTTTGCAAATTCCTTTAACTTATGCTATTAAGTTGCCTCCTTATTCAAAGTATATGAAGGATATTGTCTCTAATAAAAGGAAGATTCCTAATTAGGAGATTTCTACTTTGCTTGCTAATTATTCCTTCAATGGTAAGGTTCCAAAGAAACTTGGTGATCCAGGTATACTAACTATTCCTTTCTCTATTACGAACAATTATGTTAGAACTGATTTATGTGATTTGGGAGCTGGAGTTAGTGTTATGCCTTTTTCTCTCTACAAGAGACTCCAGTTAGAAAAGTTGATACCAACTAATATATCTTTGCAAATGGCTGATAAGTCAACTACTATTCATGTTGGTATATGTGAGGATGTTCCTGTGCAAGTGGCTCATAATTTCTTGGTTCTAACTGATTTTGTTGTGCTTGAAATGCCTGAAGATGATAATATGTCCATTATTCCTGGGAGACCTTTTCTTAATACTGTAGGTGTTGTCATCAATTGTAATCAAGGAAAAGTAACATTCAATATTAATGACAAAGAGCACACTGTCTATTTCCCCAAGAAGGTTGATAAGAGCTATTGCTTGAATTCCATTGAAAATATTGAGAGCATCAAGGTTGGAGAAATATATTGTCCCATTCCTCAAGAAAATTTTGAAACTATTATGATTGAGACCATTTCTATCAAGATGTAACATAATCACTTGGTGGAATACAAAGTTTTGTTTCATATAAGATTGTTTTGGTAACAAGACTTGATCAACCTTGTTAACAAGAGGATTTTAATGAACAAAATAATGTTTTCACTGTGGTTATACTTGCTTTCTTTTACTTTTCTCCTTCCTAGTCTTTGCTTTTGCTCTTGTTAGCTACTTGCTTGCCTTTTAGAGTGTCTTAGAACTTCTGTAGTTTGGTTTTTGTTTGCTTTTGCTTCTTCTGAAAAAAAAATTTGCAAGAAAATAATTTTCATACCCTGGAAATTGGCCAAAAATAAAGTTTCCCGAAAAATTCCAGAAAATTGAAAATAATTTTTTCCTCGAAAAAATGGGCAGAGGGACACCTGGAGCCAGGGGGCCACCCCAGGCACCCACACCCTAGGTAGGCGTGGCTTACCTAGAGGTGGCGCCTGGGTGGGGTGTGGCCCACCTAGGCCCCTCCTAGGTGCCTCCTCAAAGCCATCTTCTTTATCTCTCCCGAAAAACACCGGAAAACTTTCTCAATCTCGAGTTCTTGCTGTTCTTGCTCGTGATTTTCGATCTCCTTGCTCAGCCCATCTTTGCTGCTGATTTTTGGAGGGTTTGATCCTTGTTATGTGCCTCCTCCACTTGTCCAATTAGATTTGTGTTTGGTAGAATGTATCTTGAGTATTTTGTTGCTATAGGTGTCAGGTTGTGTGAGCTTGCATGCTTGTTCTATGTTAGGGATTTCATTTTGATGCATGTCTAGCCCTCTAGCAAGTTCCTATAGTAGTTGCTCATCATTTGTCAACTTGTAAATCACTTGGTTTGATGTTTGTCTAAAAATTTCAGAAATAAAGAGAGGTCATGGACAATCACACCTTTGGTGAATTATTTGAGAGTGATGCACCTAGAAGTGCAAGGCCTTCAAGATCATCCTCCTGTGCTAGGCCCTCATACAATGAGGATCTCATTACTCCGCGATTTAGTGACGAGGGAGATGAGGGGAATGCGCACCTGTCCACCTTTCCTTGTCAAACCTTCTTGCAGGATGCTGGGATTCTTGATGATTTTATGACCTTGGTTCGGAGGGCTGGACTAACAAGCCTTATGAAGGATGAGAGCGTGCAATATGCTACGCTCACTAAAACATTTGTGGAGAGCTTCTCCTTTACTAACAGCATGCTCAATCCAGATGCTTCTTTCAAAATTTATGGCAGGTCTTACCATATGACATTGAAGAATTTTTTTGAGGCTTTGGGACTTGGTACAGCTGGGTCTACAAAGAAGATTCCAGCTCAACCCACTGATTTGTTGGAGCTTTACCGCGGGATAACCAATGATGATAACCGTAGAGCTCAACAGGGAAAGATAAGAAATATTTAGCTTCCAGCCATCAGGTACTTTCCTTACTATCTTGCCACTAGTGTTCTTGGTAGGGAGAACACTAGTAATATTTACAGCTATCATTTGGATTTCTTAGCTGCTATGCTCAGCAATGAAACTAAGTACAATCTTGGTTCTCTCATTGCTCGTCGCTTAACTTCTACGGGACCCATTTATGGGGGAATTATTGCTATGCGTGTTGCTACTTCCTTGGACATTGCTGTTAATTCAAATGATATAGTTTTGGCTCCTCAAAGGCTTGATCTTGCTACCATGAAGTCACACCACTTTGTCACTAATGGCTCTACCCTTGAGAACTTGGTCTATAAAATGTTGTTTATTGATGGGAAAGAGACAGATATCCCTCTACCCCAAACTACTTTGTTCAGTATTTATCAGGGACCTTTGTCACGCTCCAAGGAGGAGATGGATGAGAAGCTGCGCTCTCTTAGCTTCCATGGACACTATCAGGAGGAAGCACCCTCATATGACCCTGTTGTGTACTATACAGGGGAGGCCTCGAGCTCATACCAGGACGAGGGAGCCTCCTCGACGTACTACGGAGGTGCATCTTCTTGGGCACCATGGGATTGAGCCCAACTTAGGCCAAAAGCCTAAGCTTAGGGGGAGGTATACCGACATCACACTCATCTATATATCATGTTTTGTCGGTTCTTTGTATATCCATTGTTTCGCTTTCTTTTTGGTTCTTATTTGTCACATCCCAAAAATTTCCAAATTTTGAAATGTGAAAAAATAATAAACAAAATAAAATTTTGTTGAAATTTTGGGTGAGAAGAAACTTTTTGATTTCAATTGGAAACATAAAAACCTATTTTGATCAAATAAAATCCTAAAGGGATTTAAAAAGATAAGCAAATAATAAATAAAGTTAAAATAGTTGGAATCACTATTTTTAGATCTTTTAATAAAAAGATTTGATTTTCAAAAGCAAAGGTAGAATTATAAATAAGGATTATTTTATAGAGCCAAATTAAATCTTGGCCAAGATTTTGAAATAAAATATTTCTATTTGATAAAAAGAGTAAAGGTTTATTTAAATAAAATAATGAGGATTTATTAATATCCAATTTTATTAAAGTAAAGGCTTTTCCATTTTAAATAAACACTAAAACTTGTTAATTTATTTTAAATAAGATTTCCATGTGTTTTTGTTTTCAAATAAAACCTACTGAAATGGTTTTGATATTATTTAGATTTCAAATAGAGTTTTTAAATAAATTAAATCCTATTTGAATTAATGACTAAGGTCTATTTATTTAATTATTAATGGATCCTAAAAAGAATAAAAAATATTTTGTTTTGGACTTTGGTTTATGTTGTTAAACCGAATTAAAATCAATACAAGGTTTGGTGGTGGTTTGATTTGAATTGGAGTTTGAATTATTTGTTTGAAAATCAAAACAGAAATTCATATTGGAAAAAGAAAAAGCTTTCAGAATAAAAAAAAAGTGAAACAGCAACCCGTCAGGCAGGCCCAGCAAGCCCAACACCAGCCCACTCCTTCTCCCCCGCGAAAAACGCTTCGCACCAAAGTTTTTACCCGCTGAATCAATGACTGCTGGCCCCATCTTACCCTCCCTCACTCTCGCTGACGAACGGACCCCACATGACTGTTCATCGTTTCCACCCGCGACGACCTCGCCCTCACCTTGCGACCGTTTTCTGCCATTTGATTCGAGGCGTAAATTCGTTTGAATGAGCGATCAATCCTTCCCCTCGACCATGCTATCTTAAACGCCCACGCCTCCTCTCTCTTTCCCCTAAAACGCCAGCTCCACTCTCCCCCCAGGCTGAGCGAATCGTGAGCTCGAACCCCACTGCTCCGGCGAGCTTCTCTAGAAAATTCCGGTGCCGACCAACCGCCCCTCGCCTCCTCAACCACACTAGCTTGCTCCCATCCCCTGACGTTTCTCTCTGCACGCTCAGCTTGCCCGTGCTTGACCCATAGCGTCGGCAACAACGACAACCAGCAGCGCCGCCGTGTGCAAGCAACTCCGGCGACCCTTTCCCGGTAACTCCGACCTCGCCACTCCCTCTCGATGATGCTCACGTGAATGCCACACTCGCCCGCATCTAACAAGCCCTCTGCCTCACCTTTCTGTGCCCTGTAGTGTCGACAGCATCGACACCTGAGCAAGCCCGACGCCGACGCCGTCTCCGACGAGCAATCACCGCCGTTCCCATGCGCCCCTTGGACAACTGCAACCACCTTGAGCTTCACCACATCCCTGCGAGCACGGTGAGCCATTTTTCTTGTCCCCTTGCTTCCTGCTTCACCGAATCCGCCGTAGCCGAGTGAGCTCTGCCGCTCGCCGTCACGCTAGCACCGCCCATCAGGTCACAAGCTCTGAACCGTTAAATTTCAATCGTGTGTACACGATAGATTATTTAATCGAAGAGGTACGAGCTAATCTGCACCGCACCATCTCACTTAGATCTAACGGCTGTAACTGCGCAATCCACATGAACCGGTACCAGCGAATAAGAAACAGACGCGTGGCACTGACTCAGTTTTAAAAACAGAAAATGTTCTATTGGATATGAGATTTTGCAAAATTCATAACTTTAGTTCTACACGTCCAAATTTTGCAAATTTTATATCAATGGATTCAGCAGAGCAAGTAATTTGCAACCATACACTTTTTTTTAATGATTTTCTTCTGGAAAATTGGTTGAAATTGCAGAAACTTGTGTAGGCTTATTTTGAATATAAAAATTGTTCTAGATATATTTTTAATATGAAATCTTTGAAAAATGGTTTGTTGTGAACCTACTGACCCTAGGAACCAACTTATGGATTTAAAAATGTGTTATGTGAAGTTAAGGAATAAATATTAGAGTGAGAGCATTTCTAGTCAAATAAAAATATTGTTTTTGATTTAGAAATGATTTTTGAGTGAAACCTTTGGGAAATGATTTGATTAAAACCTTCTGACCCTAAACACCAAGTTTTGAGAATTAAAAATATATTTGGTGAACCCTTTAAAAGAATATTGCTTTGCTAAAAGCATTTTCAACCACATAAAATATTGATTTGATTTAAAAATGGTTTATAGATGAAACCTTTTACAAATGGTTTTACCACTTTAGTAAATGACCACTTTGAACTTTATAATGTTTAGAGCCTAGTATGAACCATTTTTGCAAATAAAACTATCTTTTGCATGCTTGCATGCATGACCTTGTTTCTATTATTTTATGTGTGAGAAATGGTTTGAATGCTAGTTGAATTTGTGTTTGCTTGATTGATTTGTAGTGAAGTTAGAAGAGTGTGATATTTGCATGATCAAGAAGTGAACCAACATTCTCTACTAAAAAGGCAAGTGACACTATCATCCAATTCCTACTATTTTCATTACACTTAGTGGATTTTTGTAACATGCATGGAAAGGACTACTATATTTTATGCTATGCTAAATCCTAATAGGATACCCTTATATCTCCCTTAGTGGAAACATTGTAGTTGTAGTATGCTTAGCCCTGCTATATATTTGGGATGGGATACATGTTATGATTATATGAAGAGTTGAAAAGATATAAGTTTTATATAATAAAACAAGTACTCAATGAACCACCTGGGTGGACAAGGATACTCAAGATTGGACAAGGTGGCAACAAAAGGAACCATGTTTATATGGCTATCTCTTTTTGTATGTGCACTAGAAGAAAACCACCCAGGGACTTAGAGATTGAACATGTTTCTCGTACAGTGGCTTTCGTGTACAACCACATGCTAAATGGGCTCTGGCTTAGTCAACTACATAGTGGAAGACCCATGCATTGGCATCTTCAGGTTAAATAGAATTGTGTAAGGGAAATTTATCCCTACATTGGTGCCTGGTTGACAAGCTAGCATTGTGTATTGGGAGGACTCCTATGGAAAGACTTTGTCACATTCTTGATCTGCCAGTACTCCATTTTGGTGAGTACTTATCCAGCGGCCACTGGTGGCGTCAAGACGAGATTGTGTCATGTGGGTAAAGTGTACAACTTCTGCAGAAGATCAAAATTCTAAGTACTTAGCCGTGTCCCCGGTTATGGACAATACTGAGCAACTAAGGCCTGAAGCTATGGAAGATCTCGACATTCCAATTTCTCAAAGTAAAACTTGATGGTGACAACAAGGGATTTGAAGCACTTGGAGTTTTCCAAGAAGTTCAGAAAGACTTGAAAAAAGATCAAAAACTATTTTGAAAAGATAGGATAAAACTATATTGCTTTCTGCAAAAGAGCCTAAACCCTACTTAGCCAAATATGCATGTAAATGATAGGATCCACTTATTTCTACATAGTAGTGAAACTTGCCAATACAATTCAAATGTATTGACCCTTGTGGCTGCAACTTATTATGTTGCAGGTTTGTTTGATGTTAGTGAAGTGTGTTGATTAGGATTACAAGTCTACAACCAACATGACTGCCTGTGACACTTTGAAGATGAAGGACCCCATGCTATTGTTATATTCTGCTGCATTGTAATGTGATAGCCAAATGATCTATGTAAGATGTAATGAATTATTTTATTCCTGGTTATAAAGTTGTATTATGACCTTTGTTTCCTAATATTACATCTTAACTGTGGATGCTAGCTATTGATCCAGGGACTAGCATTGTAAACACAGGGATCTCTACCTTATTAAAGTTTGGGAACCTTACATTATTGCTGCTTTCTCAAAAACACAAAAATACCAAAAATATTTTCGTTGTTTCTCTTGGTTTGTTTCTTTGCCTTTTGGTTTTGGTTTGCCTTAAAAGAAAAATCCAAAAAGATTTCGCTTTGTTTGGTTTGATTTTGCTTTGTTTGTTTTTGGTTTTTTTTCTTTCTTTAAAAAATCGAAAACACCAAAAATATTTGTTGTTCTTATTTGGTTTTTGAGTTCTTTGCAGGGTTCAGCTGTCCTTAGTGGATTTTGGTTTCATGTTATTATTCAAGTCACACAAGTGAAGGGCAATAATGAAGATTAAGACAACCCGAGGTGTTATAAGAGGCTGGTAACAAACTCTATTTGTTTTCATTTTTGTACATATACTCATCATTGTGAGCATGCTTAGCCTGTTTGTGTAAGGTGTATGTCATTATGGATACTTAGTAGTTCTTGCTTGCTTGTGATTAGCTCCATCTTGCTAATAGTTTGTAGCATGTCATATAAATGTTTGCTTGCATTGTTTTATTCATAATTTCCTATGATATTATGGTATCCTCATCTGAAAGTTTCATGTGAATCGACTTGACACATGCTCATGTGTGAGGTTCCCAACCTTTAATAAGGTAGAGATCCCTGTGTTTACAATGCTAGTCCCTGGATCAATAGCTAGCATCCACAGTTAAGATGTAATATCAAGAAACAAAGGTCATAATACAACTTTATAACCAGGAATAACATAATTTATTACATCTTACATAGCTCATTTGGCTTTCACATTACATTGCAGTAGAATATCTATAAGCATGGGGTCCTTCATCTTCAAAGTGCCACAGGCAGACATGTTGGTTGTAGACTTGTAATCCTAATCAATAAACTTCACTAACATCAAACAAAACCTGCAACATAACAAGTTACAGCCACAAGGGTCAATACATTTGAATTGTATTGGCAAGGTATACTATGGTAGTATAGTGGAGTCTATCATCTATATGCATTTGGCTAAGTGGAGCTTAGGCTTGCTTTGCTCAAAATAGATTTTCCTTACCATTCTAAAACACTAAGTCTTTGTTTGACAAAATCTTTCCCAAGGCATCTCCCAATAGAAATTGGTGATCCTTCAATCCCTTGTTCACCCACAAGTTTTTAACTTAGAAATTTGGATGATGAGATTCTTGATAGCTTCCATGTCTTGATGCTCAAATTGTCCTTTGCCAGGGACATGGCTAAGTACTTAGATTTTACACTCTGCAGAGGTGGTGCACTTTCCCCACAAGACTTGGTTTCACCAAGACAAGATCTTTCAGAAGCCTTCCCTTAGACCAAAATGGACGCGTTCCAACCTATCATTCCTCTACCACCAACTGTCCATTTGGCTAAGTTCTTGCAACCTATATGATCCAGGCAGAGCCCATAATGCCAAGTGGCTGCACTTGAAGCTTCTCAACATTTGACATCTCAAATCTCTTTGTTCCTGGGTGGCTTTCCACAAGTGAGATACACAAGATTCACCAGTCCCCTGGCCTTGTGTAACCACTCAACACAAACCATTCCTTCCATTCCACCCAGGTGTTTCATTTACTTAGTTGTTTTATTAAACAAAACACAAGTCCTCAGACTTAGAAATTTTCCATAGCATGAATATATATTCCACCCTTGTTTTCTATTAGCTAAGCTAAGCATGATAGTAGTAGGAATCTTAACTTAGGAAAATTCTACTAAGGTTTCATCTACTAGGTTTTCCCATAGCATGGTTTATACTTAGCAAAATTCCATGCAAGTCTTACTTAGAAATATCACTAATGCATAGTGAAAATAATGGGACAAAAGTATGAAGCATCACTTTCCTTTTTGGTAGAGTATAAGTTCACTCCTTGTCCTTGCTACAATCACACTCTTCAAGTCACTACAATTTAATCAAGCAAGGCACAATTTCAATCTACCAATCAAGCAAAACATCACATGAAATGATAGAAATAAAACAATGCATGACAGCATACCAAAGATTGTTTTATTTGGAAAAGTGGTTTCTAATGGTTCACAAACATTTGAAAACACCTAATGGTCATTTTATAAGGTGGCAAAGTCATTTGTAAAAGGTTTTACTTTATAAACCATTTTTAAGACAAGGTATCATTTTATGTGGTGTAGAAATGTTTTTAATAAGGCATTAATCTATAGGGTTCACAAAATATGTTTTCAAACCACAATACTTTGTGTTTAGGGTCAGGGAGTTTATTCCAAAACATTTCTCAAAGGTTTTCTTCCAAAACTATTTTTAACAATTAAACCATATTTTTATTTGACTAGAAATGGTTTAAATCCAAAGTTTGTTCTTTTGATTCACCAAATACATTTTTGAAACCATAATTTGTTTCCTATGGTCAGTAGGTTCAAAACACACCATTTGCAAAAGATTTTATCCTCAAAATCTTTTTAGAACAATTTTTTTATAATCTAAACAAGCATACATAAGTTTCTGCAAAAACAAACATTTTACCAGAAGCTTTTTACTAAACAAAGTGCATGGTTGGCTAGGGCTTGCTTTTCTGAATCCATTGATATAAAGTTTGCAAAATTTGGACGTGTAGATCAAAAGTTATGCAATTTACAAAATCACATATCTAATAGATCAAATATGTTCTAATTCAAATAGACAGAGACACGTGGCGTGTTCTTACTCGCTGATACTGTTTCGTCTGGATCACGCGCTGTAGGCCATTGGATTTAAGTTGGATCATGCGGCACAGGGACAAACATACCGCTTCAGTTAAGTTTCTATCGTGGCCATGCGATTAAGATCTGACGGTGCTAAGGACACTAGCCAAAGATGGGCGGCGCTGCGGTGGCTACTGGCGGCGGAGCTGTCAGACGACGACGGTGGCGACGCTACAGGAGGTGACGAAGGAAGGGGAGATGCTCACCGGGTTCAGGAGGTCACGACGATGCTCAACGTGTTGAGATTTCGTCGAGGGGCGCACGGTGGTGACGGCAATCGCTCGCCGGAGTTCAAGACGGCGTCGGTTGCGGTCAGTCGTTGTCGAGGGCGACGCTACGGAACACCAGAGAGCAAGCAAACCATGTAGTTAGATGCACTAGAGAGTGGGGAGTATGTGCGTGTGAAAGAGAGGGAGAGGGGAAGTCAGGAGATACCAGGAAGGGTCGTCGGAGTGAATGGCAGACGGTGGCGCGTTCAGTCGAGGTAGTTGTCGACGATATGGGGCACGCGCGAGTGAACTGAGGAGGCAAGGAGATGCGCCAGGGCCTGGAGATCACGTCTGAGTGCTCGAGGAGGCAAGGGTTGGCGTGGGGTCGCCGGAATCGGCAGGGAAAGCCATCGGTGACAGTGAGGTTCGGAGAGGAATTAGGGCGGCCTAGGGGCGTGCTAAGGTGGGGCGACAGAGGGGAAGGAGAGAGGAGGGGGAGACGCTTTAACGTGCGTGGTCGCAGGGCTGATTAATCGCGGCGTTACTGCGTATTACGCTGGCTTTGATTTGGTAGCAACGGCCAGCGAGAGGGGGCGCGGTCAGCGGCGGGTGAGGACGATGACGACGTGGCCGTGGGCCTGGTTAGTCAGCGAGTGAGGGAGTGTGGGGTGGGGTCCGGTTGTCATTCGTTGTGAGGGTTAATTCGTGAGTGGAAGAAAACGCTTCGGGGAGAGAGGGAAATGGGCTGCTGGGCTTAGTTGGGCTGGCCGGCTGGGCTGGCTTGTTCTCTTCTTTTTTGTTCTGTTTGTTTTTCTCTTTTTCCTTTTCTTTTATTCTGATTTGGTTTTGTTTGGCCAATTCAAACATTCATTTGAATTCAAACCTTTGTCAACTTTTGGGTAGGTTTAAATACTGGTTAGTAGCACAACCAAATGTCAAATTTTGAATAAAAACATTATTCTTTTTGGGTTTTTTATTTATTCAAAATAGGCTTAGTTTTAAATCATATAAGATTTATTAATATTTCTAAACACCATTTGATTTTCTAAAACCACCCAAATCTTTTCAGTAGGTTTTTATTTGATTATCTGGGTGTCAAATAATTTAGATTGAATTATTTGGAAAGGTTTTTAATATGATTCATTAATCATTTAAGATTGGGTATTTATTTTAATTCCAATAGGATTTGGTTTATGCCATTTATTTTATTTTGGAAATTTCTTTATCCAATATTTTATTTGGATTTGGGTTATAATTCATTCCACTTGTTTAAAGATTTGGCCAAGATTTGGTTTGATCTTTGAATATTCTTTAATTAATATTTCTTTCTTCTTCTTATAAAATCCATATCTTTTTATTTAGAGATCCAAACTTGGGAATTCCAATTTTTGACATCTTGTTTTAATTTGTTTATCCTTTTCAAACTCTCTTTGGATTATTTGCTCACCAATTGGTATGGGTTTCTTGATATATTCTTTATTAACTTTGGGAATTCAATTTCTTATCTTATTAAATTCATAAGATTTTATTTATGGTTCCAAATTGGGTGAGACCAATTTCTATGGTCTTATATTATTTCTATTTGTCTTTCTTGATCCTTTGTGAATGTTTGTTGATCAATTTTTATATGGATCAAATCCATGGATTTGGAGATAACTTGGAAATGATTTTAGTCCATTAGGGTTTAGGGTTTGGATTTATTTTCCAAGTGTTTAAATTTCCAGATACATTCATTGAGGAATGCATTTCCCTTGATTTGGATTTTTGTTGGATTCAAACTTTTACCAAAGTTTGTTCAAGTTGGGATTTTAAGTTTCCTTTTAGAAACAGAAGTTTCTTTTCACCCTGATTTTCAACAAAAATTTATTTTTTCTTATTTTATTTTTCACATAACAAGATTTGGAAAATCTTGGGATGTGACAGGCTACCACCCTTAAAATAAATCTCGTCCCGAGATTTGGGAAGGCTAGAGGTTACAAGTTGGCTCAAAAGCATCTAGGGTACTACCACCCTTAAAAAAATTCCAACCAAATTACATTTTGGTTTCTTGGGATCTTGTTGAAATCTCTTTGGACACTTGTATGCATAGTGGCCTAGCTCTTTGCATTTGAAACACATCACTTGGTTGATATCTTTCTTTTCCTTTGGTATCATTGCCTCTTGTTTGTTTCCTTGGTTCTTCTTCTTTTCTGGGCAATCACTGGCATAGTGTCCCATTTCTTTGCAATTGTAACATTACAACTGGCTTATGTCCCTCTTCTTCTTTTTGGGTCTCTCCAAAGCTAGGAGTTCTTCTAGTTCATGCTCTTCATATCTCACCTCAAAGGTGGGAAATCTTTCTCTCTTCTTGGGGGAGTTACTAGAGATATGACCTTCTTCTTCACAAGAGTAGCAACACTTTATGGTCACTTTGGATTTGGCCTTATGTGGCATGGTTCTGACTTTGCCTTCATCCATCTTGGTAGAAGTTGTTCCCTTATGGAGGTTTCCAAACATTTGATGCATTCCATCTTGCTTCATTTGTTGAACTATAGGATAGATGGGGCGTTGAATAGGGGCATGATCATTTCCTTCACATAGGAAACAAGTCACTTGAGATGTGGGGCATTGATTAGTTGGATGTCTCTCTTCACAATTAGGGCATTGATCTTCATGCTCCTTGGATGTATGAGCCTTGTCTCCACAAATATTATATGCTTGGGTTCCTTCTAGAATAACATCTTTGTCATCCTTGTTTTCATTAACTCCTTGGGATTTTTCTCCCATGTTGATCATTTGAGTAGCCAATCCTTGCAACAATTGGGATTGAAGTTTCAAAATCCTTTGTATGGCTGGGTCTAGTCCATTGTTGTTGGCTAAAAGCTGAGTTGTCACTTGGCTCAACTGGTTTTGGGTTGCTATAAGTTCTCTCATGTTGTCCTCTTGGTTGTTGTTGGTGTCATCAACCCTGATGTTGGAGTCTCTTGGAGTAGTCATCTGTTTGGGTTGGATTGGGATTAGAATAGGCAAAATATTTCTAAGGGATCAATTCTAATCACACATATCACAATTCACACAAGCAATGTGCAAGCAATCACAAACAAACATTCCACTCAAACAACAAGTTTCAAGCATATTTTTAGGCAACCAAAAATATTTTTGTTACACCACATAAGTTGGTGGGTTTGACTTAAACTAAATATGGTGGTCAATCTATATGGTTCACTTGAAATCTTTCCATCCTTCTTAGTTGATTCTTCATGAACAGATCTTTGTATCCTTAGAGAATTTCTTGCATCTTGGTCTCAAAACTTCAAAGGTGACCATGATTCCTTCTAAGTTGTGTTTCCTTAGTCTTCAAGTCTTGAGCAACATTTCTTGTCACCCTTGTATTCCTTAGTAATATCTATGGTTGAAGTCCTTGGTGAAAATGTTGAAGATGTTGAAGTCATTAGAGTTGAAGATGTTGAAGTCATTAGAGTTGATGAAGTCCTTTGCACATGGTGAAGTCTTTGGCCATGGGAAAGGCTTTGTCCATCAAGTTTGAAAATAGAAGAGATGTAGAATCAAAACCAAAATGGTGGAGGAAAGAGTTTACAAGATTGTTCGTAAATAAGTTTTGGAACAAATACAACTCCTATTTTTCTAAGGGATTTTGTCCAATCCTAGGTTTACAAATCCTACAGGCAACACAATGCTCTGATACCATCTGTGAGGTTCCCAACCTTTAATAAGGTAGAGATCCCTGTGTTTACAATGCTAGTCCCTGGATCAATAGCTAGCATCCACAGTTAAGATGTAATATCAAGAAACAAAGGTCATAATACAACTTTATAACCAGGAATAACATAATTTATTACATCTTACATAGCTCATTTGGCTTTCACATTACATTGCAGCAGAATATCTATAAGCATGGGATCCTTCATATTCAAAGTGCCACAGGCAGACATGTTGGTTGTAGACTTGTAATCCTAATCAATAAACTTCACTAACATCAAACAAAACCTGCAACATAACAAGTTACAGCCACAAGGGTCAATACATTTGAATTGTATTGGCAAGTGATACTATGGTAGTATAGTGGAGTCTATCATCTATATGCATTTGGCTAAGTGGAGCTTAGGCTTGCTTTGCTCAAATTAGATTTTCCTTATCATTTGAAAACACTAAGTATTTGTTTGAAAAAATCTTTCCCAAGGCATCTCCCAATAGAAATTGGTGATCCTTCAATCCCTTGTTCACCCACAAGTTTTTAACTTAGAAATTTGGATGATGAGATTCTTGATAGCTTCCATGTCTTGATGCTCAAATTGTCCTTTGCCAGGGACATGGCTAAGTACTTAGATTTTACACTCTGCAGAGGTGGTGCACTTTCCCCACAAGACTTGGTTTCACCAAGACAAGATCTTTCAGAAGCCTTCCCTTAGACCAAAATGGACGCGTTCCAACCTATCATTCCTCTACCACCAACTGTCCATTTGGCTAAGTTCTTGCAACCTATATGATCCAGGCAGAGCCCATAATGCCAAGTGGCTGCACTTGAAGCTTCTCAACATTTGACATCTCAAATCTCTTTGTTCCTGGGTGGCTTTCCACAAGTGAGATACACAAGATTCACCAGTCCCCTGGCCTTGTGTAACCACTCAACACAAACCATTCCTTCCATTCCACCCAGGTGTTTCATTTACTTAGTTGTTTTATTAAACAAAACACAAGTCCTCAGACTTAGAAATTTTCCATAGCATGAATATATATTCCACCCTTGTTTTCTATTAGCTAAGCTAAGCATGATAGTAGTAGGAATCTTAACTTAGGAAAATTCTACTAAGGTTTCATCTACTAGGTTTTCCCATAGCATGGTTTATACTTAGCAAAATTCCATGCAAGTCTTACTTAGAAATATCACTAATGCATAGTGAAAATAATGGGACAAAAGTATGAAGCATCACTTTCCTTTTTGGTAGAGTATAAGTTCACTCCTTGTCCTTGCTACAATCACACTCTTCAAGTCACTACAATTTAATCAAGCAAGGCACAATTTCAATCTACCAATCAAGCAAAACATCACATGAAATGATAGAAATAAAACAATGCATGCCAGCATACCAAAGATTGTTTTATTTGGAAAAGTGGTTTCTAATGGTTCACAAACATTTGAAAACACCTAATGGTCATTTTATAAGGTGGAAAAGTCATTTGTAAAAGGTTTTACTTTATAAACCATTTTTAAGACAAGGTATCATTTTATGTGGTGTAGAAATGTTTTTAATAAGGCATTAATCTATAGGGTTCACAAAATATGTTTTCAAACCACAAAACTTTGTGTTTAGGGTCAGGGAGTTTATTCCAAAACATTTCTCAAAGGTTTTCTTCCAAAACTATTTTTAACAATTAAACCATATTTTTATTTGACTAGAAATGGTTTAAATCCAAAGTTTGTTCTTTTGTTTCAGCAAATACATTTTTGAAACCATCATTTGTTTCCTATGGTCAGTAGGTTCAAAACACACCATTTGCAAAACATTTTATCCTCAAAATCTTTTTAGAACAATTTTTTTATAATCTAAACACGCATACATAAGTTTCTGCAAAAACAAACATTTTACCATAAGCTTTTTACTAAACAAAGTGCATGGTTGGCTAGGCCTTGCTTTTCTGAATCCATTGATATAAAGTTTGCAAAATTTGGACGTGTTGATCAAAAGTTATGCAATTTACAAAATCACATATCTAATAGATCAAATCTGTTCTAATTCAAATAGACAGAGACACGTGGCGTGTTCTTACTCGCTGATACCGTTTCGTCTGAATCACACGCTGTAGGCCGTTGGATTTAAGTTGGATCGTGCGGCATAGGGACAAACATACCGCTTCAGTTAAGTTTCTATTGTGGCCATGCGATTAAGATCTGACGGTGCTAAGCACACTAGCCAAAGATGGGCGGTGCTGCGGTGGCTACTGGCGGCGGAGCTGTCAGACGACGACGGTGGCGACGCTACAGGAGGTGAGGAAGGAAGGGGAGATGCTCACCGGGTTCAGGAGGTCACGGCGATGCTCAACGTGTTGAGATTTCGTCGAGGGGCGCACGGTGGTGACGGCAATCGCTCGCCGGAGTTCAAGATGGCGTCGGTTGCGGTCAGTCGTTGTCGAGGGCGACGCTACGGAACACAAGAGAGAAAGCAAACCATGTAGTTAGATGCACTGGAGAGTGGGGAGTATGTGCGTGTGAAAGAGAGGGAGAGGGGAAGTCAGGAGATACCAGGAAGGGTCGTCAGAGTGAATGGCAGACGGTGGCGCGTTCAGTCGAGGTAGTTGCCGACGATATGGGGCACGCGCGAGTGAACTGAGGAGGCAGGGAGATGTGCCAGGGCCTGGAGGTCACGTCCGAGTGCTCGAGGAGGCAAGGGTTGGCATGGGGTCGCCGGAATCGGCAGGGAAAGCCGTCGGTGACAGTGAGGTTCGAAGAGGAATTAGGGCGGTCTGGGGGCGTGCTAAGGTGGGGCGACAGAGGGGAAGGAGAGAGGAGGGGGAGACGCTTTAACGTGCATGGTCGCAGGGCTGATTAATCGCGGCGTTACTACGTATTACGCTGGCTTTGATTTGGCAGCAACGGCCGGCGAGAGGGGGCGCGGTCAGCGGCGGGTGAGGACGATGACGACGTGGTCGTGGGCCTGGTTAGTCAGCGAGTGAGAGAGTGTGGGGTGGGGTCCGGTTGTCATTCGCTGTGCGGGTTAATTCGTGAGTGAAAGAAAACTCTTCGGGGGAGAGAGGGAAATGGGCTGCTGGGCTTAGTTGGGCTGGCCGGCTGGGCTGGCTTGTTCTCTTTTTTTTGTTCTGTTTGTTTTTCTCTTTTTCCTTTTCTTTTATTCTGATTTGGTTTTGTTTGGCCAATTCAAACATTCATTTGAATTCAAACCTTTGTCAACTTTTGGGTAGGTTTAAATACTGGTTAGCAGCACAACCAAATGTCAAATTTTGAATAAAAACTTTATTCTTTTTGGGTCTTTTATTTATTCAAAATAGGTTTAGTTTTAAATCATATAAGATTTATTAATATTTCTAAACACCATTTGATTTTCCAAAACCACCCAAATCTTTTCAGTAGGTTTTTATTTGATTATTTGGGTGTCAAATAATTCATCTTGAATTATTTGGAAAGGTTTTAATATGATTCATTAATCATTTAAGATTGGGTATTTATTTTAATTCCAATAGGATTTGGTTTATGCCATTTATTTTATTTTGGAAATTTCTTTATCCAATATTTTATTTGGATTTGGGTTATAATTCATTCCACTTGTTTAAAGATTTGGCCAAGATTTGGTTTGATCTTTGAATATTCTTTAATTAATATTTCTTTCTTCTTCTTATAAAATCCATATCTTTTTATTTAGAGATCCAAACTTGGGAATTCCAATTTGTGAAATCTTGTTTTAATTTGTTTATCCTTTTAAAACTATCTTTGGATTATTTGGTCACCAATTGGTATGGGTTTCTTGATAGATGCTTTATTAACTTTGGGAATTCAATTTCTTATCTTATTAAATTCATAAGATTTTATTTATGGTTCCAAATTGGGTGAGACCAATTTCTATGGTCTTATATTATTTCTATTTGTCTTTCTTGATCCTTTGTGAATGTTTGTTGATCAATTTTTATATGGATCAAATCCATGGATTTGGAGATAACTTGGAAATGATTTTAGTCCATTAGGGTTTAGGGTTTGGATTTATTTTCCAAGTGTTTAAATTTCCAGATACATTCATTGAGGAATGCATTTCCCTTGATTTGGATTTTTGTTGGATTCAAACTTTTACCAAAGTTTGTTCAAGATGGGATTTTAAGTGTCCTTTTAGAAACAAAAGTTTCTTTTCACCCTGATTTTCAACAAAAAATTATTTTGTTTATTTTATTTTTCACATAACAAGATTGGGAAAATCTTGGGATGTGACATCATGCATGCATATGACTAAGCAATAGTCAGTAAGCCTAGACGATTTATTTTTCCTCAGAGTTCTTGCATCACTTTCATGCCATAATTAGTCATGTTTTGTTGCAAGCATGATTATGACATTTATTGCTCTTTCGTTTGTCGCTCCCTCTCTATTGCTAGCCTTCACTTGCACTGAGTATGAGCTCTACCTGTGCTTCCAACTCCCCAAAACCATTATTGCTACTTGTGTCCACCATACCTACCTAATAGCATTCATTTTCTATTTCAGTGCATATTCATTATCCCTTGTTTTCTTCCAAAATAAATGTTTGTCTGTTTTGAGAAAGTTAGTTAGTAAAGATCTCATGAACTTGATGGCACACTTTATTCCTTGCACTCAATAATCCTGAACCATTGTGACCTGTCCATGAAATTTATATGCTTGCAAATTATATGCTTGGAGTTAGCAGAGCCATGCTGTCACGGGGAACACTTTCAACACTTTTTGGATACATATCCAGTTGATACGTTGCTCTTTTGTTTGCGGATGTCGCCGGTGTGAAATAAAAGGGGAGCTTGTGAGTTCATGGAGTCTATACATTGTGTTAGATAAACACCCGGGTCGCTAGCCTAAGCCATGCCTAATCATGGTGGAAAATTGCAACATCACCATAATGAGCATTTATGAAGCATCCTCAATAAAAAGCTATGCACATAGTAAATAAAAAGATCAATGAGATGCTCATTGTCTGCTTGCCTTGTCATTTTGATCACGGGATAGCTCCTATATCATGTGCAAGGGGTACCCCGTTGGCGGTTCTCTATGATATGCATGTATTTACAATGACAAGAACTTACAGGTAACCAAAGTTGAGTAGCATGCGGAGCGGCCCTTGTACTCAAGGGACTTGGGATTTCCAGTTTATGGTCTGTCAAGCATATAACTCAGATTGGACCTCACTTTCACCTTAACCACATAAAGATGCCTATGATAGGGGCAATGAGAGCTCAAAGCTAATGAGTACCTTTCTTCCAGCATTTGGAAGCCTTTCAAACTTTGCAAAACCTTTTCACTTCCTTGTTGAGTCACCACTCATTCTATGAGCACCTTCCTGAGAGCATAGTTGTCATTCTTGTGTTTGTTTCAAAACTTGGTTAATTATGTCATGACTTTGATGCTTGTATCTCTGATATCTTTACTTCTAGTCTTCACTTGACCTTCAGAGGTGCCTTGCCATTTATATTGTTCTCTACAAACAACGGCAAGCGAGATACCACTCTATCATACCTTATTATGAGCATTACAATGTTGCTTATGTTTATGTTTCATGCTACTTATTATTATTGAGTTGGTTTCTCTTCATAGCTTGCAATGACTATTGAGTAGACTTAGTTGCATACTCTTTATTATGAATGGTTTAAGCATCTACTCCTGTGCTGTAAAATCCCTAAAATCATGTTTCAAAATCATGCATATCATCCATGCATCCATGATCATGTAGAGTTCATTTCAAAAATCAATTCAAAAACAGGAGCATATGAGCTCATTATTTTATGTGATCAGCATTAAATCAAATGCTACTATCCATTGAGAGATTATTGTTCATGAATCAAACCTTGTTACTCTCAGATTGTTTTGCTTGATTGCTAGATCATAAACCAAATTTTTCAAAACAAATATGGATTTTTAAACCAAATTCAAAACTTGATCAAACCAAGTGCAATGGCACTGTTTATTTTATTTGATCAAAAGAACCAAGCTTGTACAGAGAGACCACATGTTTTTATGCCCAGAATTAGGAATGTTGCACTCTACAAAAATCCTGAAAAGGTTTGAATTCAAATAGCTTTTGAAATCATTTGAAAATGATTTATGAAAATGCAAACAGAAAAAGAAAAGGAGAAAAGAAATAGAAAAGGGCCGGCGCCACCTTTCCAGCCCAACAACAGAAGCGGCCCAAAAGCCAGCCCACCCGGGGTTTCCCTCTCCTCCTGTTTTTCTCACCGCACCCGCGCTACCCAATAAGTCACTGACCGATGGACCCTCGCCAGCTCACCACCGTCTTCCCCAAATCACGCCCACGACCACGTCGCCCGGCTGTTTCCTCCGCCATCACTACCGCGTTTTAAAACCCGATTTATTGCCGGCGTTTCCTCGTGTGATTCTTGCCCCCGCTCTGGCTATAAGACCCCCTCCCCTCGCCGCTCATTTCCCCTCACACCACTTGCTCGCTCCGCCACGAGGCTGCCCATATTTCACCGAACTCTGCCGCGGTACCGACGAACTCCGGCAGCAAATTCTGGTGAGATCCCCGCGCCCCTTGACTTCTAACCTAGCCAGTACAGTCACTGCAACCTTGCGCATCTCCTAACCCCTCTGGTGCATGCTAGGATCATTCAGAGCCTCGTCAACATCGATGGCAGCACGAGTCCGACGAAACCATCAACTCCGGCAAGCTTTCCTGGTTAGTTCTGACCGCGCCTTGCCCTCTCCTTGACACTCGCATGACCAGCACCACTTTGCGCATCTGACGCACTGTTTATTTTTCCCTGGCATGATCTGTACCTTAGCCAACGTCAACGAGCAGCCGTACCCGACGCCTTCGCGAACTCCGGCGAGGAATACCTGACGACTCCGAGCACCCCTTCGCCAACCAAGGACACGTCAAGCTTCTCCTCGTCATTGCGGTTCTGGTGAGCATCCTCCCACCTCCCCGCGCGACCTAGTTCGCCGGCTCCTACACTGTCAGAGCGCGCCGCCGCCTGTCGCCGCCGCCAGCGCCGCCACTTGATGGTCAAGTGCTGAGCGCCGTTAGATTTAGATCTAGTGGTCACGATAGATCTTAGACGAAGCGGTATGTTTCAATCAGAGCTGCGCAATTAAGTTAGATCCAATGGCTCAGAAGCGTGATCCGGCGCGAAGCGGTACCAGCCAGTAAGATAGCGCCGCGTGGCATGTTCCTCGATTTATATTTCTGATTTGAATCTATAGATGTTTAAACTTGTTTTAATCATAACTTTTGATTCCCACGTCCAAATTTGATGAATTTTATATCAATGGAATCAGGAGAGAAAGCCCTTTCCATATATGTAATGTGTTTAATGTTTTGTTTCTGTAAAATGGTTATTTTTACAGAAACATGTGTAGGCCTATTTTGAGTATATTAATTATTTGAGAAATGTTTTAATATTCAAATAAAGGTTGTTTGGAAAGTTTTGAATTTGTTTATGAACCAGTACTATGCACTTGTCTTGTTGAGTATAGGAAATCATCACATATCATATTGCAAGCATCCATATATTTTTGCTTGTATATATTTTGTTTGTGATTTGGTGTTATCATTTTATGTGTAGATTTTGGTGCAAATAGTGATTGTGATTGTGAGGATTGTAGCTACTCTCCAAACTACCAAGGCAAGTGGTGATTCATGATTTTATCCCTATGTTTTTCAACTATGCATTAGAAATATTTTGCTAGTCTTGCATGGTTATATTTTGCTTATATGCTATGCTTGGGAAATCCTAGTAGTTGTAGAAGTGCTAGAAATTTTAAGTTAAGATTCTTATCTATGCCATGCTTAGCCTAGCTAGTAGCAACCAAGGGTGGTTATATGTTCATGCTATGAATAAATATTTCTAAGTCTTTGGACTATGTTTTTGCTTAATAAAACAACTAAGTGAATGAATCACCTGGGTGGAATGGTTGTGAATGGGTTATGTTGAGTGGTTACACAAGGCCCATTTCTATGGTTTACCTTGTGTATCTCACTTGTGGAAAGCCACCCAGGAACAAAGGTATTTGAGAGGCCAAATGTTAAGAAGCTTCTAGTGCAGCCACTTGGCAATATGGGCTCTGCCTGGATCACATAGGTTGCAATAACTTAGCCATTTGGAAAGTTGGTGGTAGTGGGATAATAGGTTGGAACGCGTCCATTTGGTCTAAGGGAAGGCTTCTGAAAGGTCCTGTCTTGGTGAAAATCAAGTCTTGTGGGGAAAGTGCACAACCTCTGAAGATGAAAGAATCTAAGTACTTAGCCATGTCCCTGGAAAAGGACAACTTGAGCACCAAGACATGGAAGCTATCAAGAATCTCCTCATCCCAATTTCTAAGTAAAACTTGTGGTTGAACAAGGGTGAAGGACCCCAATGTCTATTGGTGGTTCCTTGGGAAAAGTTTTGACAAAGAAAAACTTAGTGTTTTCAACTGATAGGCAAAACCTATTTTGAGCAAAGCAAGCCTAAGCTACACTTAGCCAAATTGCATATAGTATTTAGTCCACCAATATTCTACTAAGTTATCACTTGCCAATACTATTCCAATGTATTGACCCACTGTGGCTGTAACTTGTGATGTTGCAGGATATTCTGATGATGATTAGGAGTCATGAGTCTACACTCAACATGCTTGCCTGTGGCACATGAAGAGGAAGACTTATTTAACTTACTACTTTTTTTAACTCTTGTACTAGGCCTGTGGCCATGGAGTTGTAAAATACTATGTTTGTCTCTAGAATGACTGTAATAATGACCTTTGTTTCTGTGTACTTCATCTTAAACTATGGATGCTAGCATTGATCCAGGGACTAGCATTGCAATCACAGGGATCTTTTCCTTTATAAAGGAGGGATCTTACAGATGGTATCAGAGCACTGTGTTGCCTATAGGATTATGACCCTAGGATTGGAAACCACTAAGGAAAATTTTTCAACAACTTCCACACTTGTCTTTTCTTCTCGTAAACTTTTCTAATCTTCTTTCTCATCTCTATTTGTAGATGAACTCCATCAACGAAGCCGTAAGGAAGGGACCACTCATGACAATGACTTTGGAATCTAAGATAGAATTCCCCAAGGCTCTCAAGGACCTCATGGTTGCCATGGGAATACATGGTGCAACTGTGTACAAAGGCTTTCCTGTGATGTATGAAGGAGTTGAGTACTGGTGGGTGCAACTTCACTTGTATAAAAACAAGGAAGACAACCACAAGGACTCAGTATTCTGCATGGTCACCAACTCAATGATGCACACCACATTCTTTGATTCAGCAAGGGATGCAGCTTGGAGGGCCATCAAAGAACTTGGTGATAGAATCAAGTGCAGAATGCTTAACACCCAGAATGATCTTAGGGAAGAAAAGAAGCATACCCAAGAGCTAGAGGCTACCAATCAAAGTTTAAGGAAAGACATCATAGACTTAGCAATGGAGTCATGTGATCAAGATAAACAGATTGCCTCTAGAGATGCCTTATTAGCCAACTTGGCAAGTGAGATGGGATTGTAAGCATACTTCGTTAGTTGGACCACCACACTTATCATTTTATTTTCCAAAATGTTGTCTAAATAAGTTAAACCTTGGATGCTTGTAATGGATTTTATGTATGCTATGACTTGTGTGTTTTGATTTCCAAAATTATGCATGTGATGCCTTGTCTTGTGATTTGTCTTAAAATTTTGTTGATTCTAACTTTTTATATCTTAATTAAATAGATGCCTAATGTTACCATCAGCACTGTTGAAGAGTTCCAGGGAACTCGTTTTGGCCCTCGTATTATTGAGCTCACTAGTTTGCTCAATCTCCCTCTTTCTACCATCATGGTGCTTCCCCTCACCAAGTTTGAGAGGAAAGACCTTTGGGGCTTCAAGGTCAATCAGCCCGGACACCAGACTGAGCCTACCACAGAGGCTATCATCTTCAAGCTCATGCACGATGACAAGGAGAGAGGCCTAGAGGTAGTCATGCAGGACTTGATTGGACGTCTGTTAGGGAGACACTCTCGACAGGTTAGAGGTACTCACTTCCACACCTTCGGTATACGTGATGAGGATGGTGAGGCCATTGACTTCGAGGACACTTCGAGGGAGACAGCAGAGCCGATTCGTCTATACCTCCAGGACTTAGAGGTTCTTCTTAGGCACGTGGACACTGATAGGACCAACGTCATGCTCATCAATGACGAACTCCAGGTGCAGCTTCGTGAGAAGGACAAGCTCTTCGCGGAGCAAGATGAGATAGTCAAGGAGATGGAGGCCAAGTTCGAGAGTCAGGACAGAAAGTTCAAGAGTCAAGAGAAGAGAGTCCAAGATAGGAACAAGAGGATTCGAGACATGACTGCAGAACTGGAGGCCAAGGACTTCGAGCTCGAGCATCAGCAGACTGTGATTGAGAGGCTTCGTTCTCAGAAGAGAGCTCTCAAAGCCAAAGTAGAGACCTTGACCACCAATGTCGAGGAATACAAGACCGCTATGGAGAATGCAGGTCTTACATTTGTTGAGGAGGAGGTTGATGCCGAGGAGTAGTGATGACTACTCATTTATCATTTATTTATCATGTTTTTTATTGAGTCGCAATGACCATCCAACATGTGGATGGCTTGCTATTGGTGTGTTTACTTTGCAAACTTGTTATCTTTTTGTTGAACTTTTGTTATTGTGATGCATGTTTGGTGATTGTTTATGCGATGTATTGTGCATGTTAGCATCTATGGGTATCTCATTATTATCTCTATTGAACAAACCATAGATGCCTCCCCGTCGTGCCAATCCCAATCCCAATAACAACAACATCACCCCTGAGATGCAGTAGATGATGACATCTCAAACTCAGCTGATGCAGATGATGACCACGTTCATCCAGAATCAGAACAACAACAACAACAACAACAACAACAACAACAATAACAACAATAACAACAACAACAATCAGAACAACCCACCGGGTTTTGACATGCTTACCAGGTTCTTGAGATTGAGGCCAGCAAAGTTCTCAGGAACAACTGATCCTATGGTGGCCAATGATTGGCTACGCTCTGTGAACAAGGACTTGGTAACAATTGGCTGTACTGATGAGGAGAAAGTCAGATTTGCAGCTCATTTGTTGGAAGGACCAGCAGCTACTTGGTGGGATAACTTCCAGATCACCACTCCCATTGCAGATGTGACATGGGCTATCTTTGAAGATGGTTTCCGTACTGCTCACATCTCATCCGGAGTAATGAGTTTGAAGAAGAAAGAGTTCCATAACCTAAAGCAGCGCCACCGCAGCGTGGCTGAATATATTGAAGAGTTCAACAATCTGGCGCGTTATGCACCGGATGAAGTTGAAACTGATGCTAAAAGGAAGGAAAAGTTCCTTGAAGGGTTGAATGATGAACTGAACCTGCAGTTAGCTGTGGCATATCTTCCCACATACCAGTCTCTTTGTGACAAGGCTGCTATTTTGGAGAACAAGATGAAGCAAGTTGAAAGTAGGAAGAGAAAGCACTCTGACAAGCACAACTCGGGATTGTCTCACAAGCGTTCCCATTATGATGATAGTGGAAGTTCAGGATCCCACAAGCATGAGAAATTCAACAAGCACCACAACCACAACCGTCATCATGACAACAAGCATCACCGTAGTCATGACAATGACAAGTACAAGAATCACAAGGGTGGATATAAGAGCCACCAAAGTGGTAGTGGAAGTGGCAGTGGAAGCCAGCCTGTCAAGAAGGATCTTAGTCAGGTTGAGTGTTTCAAGTGCAAGAAGATGGGGCATTATGCAAATGAATGCCCAGAAAAGAAAGTTGAAGGACCCAACAAGCCCAACCCTTTTCAAAAGGGACAAGTGAACCACATCAATGTGGAGGAAATTTATGAGGAACCTGATGCTGTTGCTGGTAAGTTCAAACTCAATTATGTTCCAGCATTTGTTCTCTTTGATACTGGTGCATCTCATTCATTCATATCAAGAGCATTTTTTGAAAGAAATGAACTACCGGTAGAAACTATTGGGTGTCCTATAAAAGTAAGTTCTCCTGGCGGAGAAATGATAGTGAATTCAGGATGTCATGATCTAGTCATAGAGTTTGGGAAGTATAAGTTTCCCGTTAACTTGATAATCCTAAACTCCCAAGGATTAGATGTCATTTTGGGAATGGACTGGATGACTAAGCACAAGGGAGTGATAGATTGTGCCAATCATACTGTCTCACTCACAACTCCAGAAAATAAGAGGATAAGATTCAAGACCAACTTTGAAGCAAAAAGGAGTAAGCTAAATTCTCTTAAGGGGGTTAGCATGGATAGTGTGCCAATTGTGAGTGAATATCCGGATGTGTTTCCGGAAGAATTGCCAGGAATGCCACCAGATAGAGATGTGGAATTACTTATTGATTTGCTACCAGGATCTGGACCAATAGCAAAGAGACCGTACAAGATGTCATTTGATGAGTTGAAAGAACTCAAGAAGCAGCTTGGAGAATAGTTATAGAAAGGTTTTATCCAACCAAGTTCCTCATCTTGGGGAGCACCAGTTTTGTTTGTGGAAAAGAAAGATAGAAGTCAAAGGTTATGCATAGATTACCGCTCACTCAATGAGGTGACTATCAAGAACAAATACCCTTTGCCTAGAATCAATGACTTGTTTGATCAGCTAGAAGGAGCTTGTGTGTTCTCAAAGATTGATCTCCGGTCAGGTTATTTCCAGCTTAATATAAGGGAACAAGACATACCCAAGACAGCTTTCACCACAAGGTATGGATTGTATGAGTATACCGTGATGCCATTTGGTTTGACCAATGCACCAGCATATTTCATGAATATGATGAACAAGGTGTTCATGGAGTTCCTTGATAAATTTGTTGTCGTTTTCATCGATGACATTTTGATCTACTCTAAGAGCAAAGAAGAGCATGAAGGACATCTACGTTTGATACTTGAAAAACTTAGAGAGCATAAGTTATATGCCAAATTCAGCAAGTGTGAATTTTGGTTGAATGAAGTTGGATTTCTTGGACACGTTGTGTCAGGAGATGGTGTAGCAGTTGATCCTGCTAAAGTTTCAGATGTAACTGAATCGGAATCTCCCACGTCAGTGAAAGATGTTCGTAGTTTCCTTGGCTTAGCAGGTTACTACAGAAGGTTCATTGAGAATTTCTCTAAGGTAGCTAATCCTATGACAAAATTGCTAAAGAAAGACAAGAAATTTGCTTGGTCGGAAGGTTGTGAACTCAGCTTTCAAGAATTGAAGAAGAGACTAGTGACAGCACCAGTCTTATGTCTGCCAGATTTGGAGAAAGATTTCCAAGTGTATTGTGATGCTTATCACCATGGATTAGGTGCAGTACTTATGCAAGAAGGGAAAGTTGTGTCTTATGCCTCGAGACAACTCAAAACTCATGAAGTGAACTACCCTACTCATGATTTTGAGTTAGCCTCTGTTGTCCATGCACTCAAAAATGGAGACATTATCTTTTGGGAAAGTGATGTGAAGTGTTCACAGATCACAAGAGTTTGAAGTATATCTTCACCCAGAAGGAAATTAACATGAGACAAAGAAGATGGCTAGAACTCATCAAGGACTATGACTTGAGTTTGCAATACCACCCCGGTAAAGCAAATGTGGTAGCAGATGCCCTAAGCCGTAAGGTTTTTGTGAATGGCCTTACTAAGGGAGAATTGCCAGATGATCTGTGTGCCCAATTTAGAGATCTCAGATTGGAGATTGTGCCTGAAGGACATCTCATGTCTTTGGATGTTCAACCTACCTTGTTGGACAAGATTAAAGAAGCCCAGAAGACTGATAAGGAAATTGAAGAGATTAAGGAAAAGATTGGCAAAGGAAAAGCCAAAGGATTCCATGAAGACGAACAGGGTACTTTATGGCATGGAAAACGTATCTGTGTTCCACAAGATCCGGAGCTTCGGAAACTGATTTTACAAGAAGCACACAACTCACCATATTCTATTCATCCGGGTAACACCAAAATGTACATGGATATGAAGGAAAGATTTTGGTGGAATAATCTCAAGAAGGACATCGCCGAACATATTGCTTTGTGTGATGTATGTAGTAGAGTGAAGGCGGAACACCAGAAACCAGCAGGATTGCTTCAACCACTACCTATTCCTGATTGGAAGTGGGACAAGATTGGTATGGATTTCATTACCGGATTACCAAGGACCCGGTCAGGATATGATTCTATTTGGGTAGTAGTGGATCGCCTAACTAAAGTGGCTCATTTCATACCCGTGAAGACAACCTATACAAGTGCTAAGTTAGCCAAGATTTATATGAGTAGAATTGTGTGTCTACATGGAGTACCCAAGAGTATTGTGTCTGATAGAGGAACATAATTCACTTCTCATTTTTGGAGACAATTACATGAGTCATTGGGAACGAGTTTGGAATTCAGCACCGCTTTTCATCCTCAGACTGATGGACAGACAGAAAGGACTAATCAGATTCTTGAAGATATGTTGAGAGCATGTGCTCTAGACTATGGAGCCAGTTGGGATGAAAGTCTGCCTTATGCAGAATTTTCTTACAACAACAGCTATCAAGCCAGTATTGAGATGGCACCATTTGAGTTTCTCTATGTGAGAAAGTGTACCACCCCATTTCTATGGAATGGTGTGGGAGAAATAAGTTTGTTCGGACTAGAACTAATCAAAGAAGCTAAAGAAAAAGTCAAGTTGGTTAAAGACAGATTGAAAATAGCACAATCCCGACAGAAAAGCTACACAGAACCTAAGCGTAGAGAAGTCACCTATGAAGTTCGTGATAGAGCTTCTCTTAGAGTGTCACCACTCCATGGAGTGAAGAGATTTGGAGTCAAAGGAAAATTGGCACCAAGATATGTTGGACCATTCAAGATTCTGAGTCTTAAAGGAGAAGTTGCTTATGAGATTGAATTGCCAGAGTCTTTGTCAGCAGTTCATAATGTGTTTCATGTGAGTCAGCTTAAGAAATGTCATCCAGAAATGGAAGAGACTTCTTTGAAGGATACTATACCTTTGGAAGAAGTTCAATTGGAGAGTTATCTCACCTATGAGGAGAAACCAATCAAGATTCTTGAGACTGCAGAAAGAGTTACACGGACTAAGACTATCAAATTCTGCAAAGTTCAATGGAACCACCATTCCGAAGAAGAAGCAACATGGGAAAGAGAAGATGATCTTCGGAAAGACCACCCTCACCTACTTGCTAGCCAATCTGAATCTCGAGGGCGAGATTCACCTTAAGGGGGTTAGATTTGTAACATCCCTAAAATCATGTTTCAAACTCATGCATATCATCCATGCATCCATGATCAAGTAGATTTCATTTCAAAAATCAATTCAAAAACAGGAGCATATGAGCTCATTATTTTATGTGATCAGCATTAAATCAAATGTTACTCTCCATTGAGAGATTATTGTTCATGAATCAAACCTTGTTACTCTCAGATTGTTTTGCTTGATTGCTAGAGCATAAACCAAAATTTGCAAAACAAATATGGATTTTTAAACCAAATTCAAAACTTGATCAAACCAAGTGCAATGGCACTGTTTATTTTATTTGATCAAAAGAACCAAGCTTGTACAGAGAGACCACATGTTTTTATGACCAGAATTAGGAATGTTGCACTCTACAAAAATCCTGAAAAGGTTTGAATTCAAATAGCTTTTGAAATCATTTGAAAATGATTTCTAAAAATGTAAACAGATAAAGAAAAGGAGAAAAGAAATAGAAAAGGGCCGGCGCCACCTTTCCAGCCCAACAACTGAAGCGGCCCAAAAGCAAGCCCACCCGGGGTTTCCCTCTCCTCATAATTTTCTCACCGCACCCGCGCTACCCAATAAGTCACTGACCGGTGGACCCTCGCCAGCTCACCACCGTCTTCCCCAAATCACGCCCATAACCACGTCGCCGGCTGTTTCCTCCGCCATCACTGCCGCGTTTTAAAACCCGAGTTATTGCCGGCGTTTCCTCGCGTGATTCTTGCCCCCGCTCTGGCTATAAGACCCCCTCCCCTCGCTGCTCATTTCCCCTCACACCACTTGCTCGCTCCGCCACCAGGCTGCCCATATTTCACCGAACTCTGCCGCGGTACCGACGAACTCCGGTAGCAAATTCCGGTGAGCTCCCCTCGCCCCTTGACTTCTAACCTTGCCAGTACAATCACTGCAACCTTGCACATCTCCTAACCCCTCTGGTGCATGCTAGGATCATTCAGAGCCTCGTCAACATCGACGGCAGCACGAGTCCGACGAAACCATCAACTCCGGCAAGCTTTCCTGGTTAGTTCTGACCGCGCCTTGCCCTCTCCTTGACACTCGCATGACCAGCACCACTTTGCGCATCTGACGCACTGTTTATTTTTCCCTGGCATGATCTGTACCTTCGCCAACGTCAACGAGCAGTCGTACCCGACGCCTTCGCGAACTCCGGCGAGGAATCCCTGACGACTCCGAGCGCCCCTTCGCCAACCAAGGACATGTCGAGCTTCTCCTCGTCATTGCAGTTCTGGTGAGCATCCTCCCACCTCCCCGCGCGACCTAGTTCGCCGGCTCCGCCACTGTCAGAGCGTGTCGCTGCCGCCAGCGCCGCCACTTGATGGTCAAGTGCTGAGCGCCGTTAGATTTAGATCTAGTGGTCACGACAGATCTTAGACGAAGCGGTATGTTTCAATCAGAGCTGCATGATTAAGTTAGATCCAATGGCTTAGAAGCGTGATCCGGCGCGAAGCGGTACCAGCTAGTAAGATAGCGCCGCGTGGCATGTTCCTCGATTTATATTTCTGATTTGAATCTATTAGATGTTTAAACTTGTTTTAATCATAACTTTTGATTCCCACGTCCAAATTTGATGAATTTTATATCAATGGAATCAGGAGCGAAAGCCCTTTCCATATATGCAATGTGTTTAATGTTTTGTTTCTGTTAAAATGGTTATTTTTATAGAAACATGTGTAGGCCTATTTTGAGTATATTAATTATTTGAGAAATGTTTTAATATTCAAATAAAGGTTGTTTGGCAAGTTTTGAACTTGTTTATGAACCATTACTATGCACTTGTCTTGTTGAGTATAGGAAATCATCACATATCATATTTCATGCATCCATATATTTTTGCTTGTATATATTTTGTTTGTGATTTGGTGTTATCATTTTATGTGTAGATTTTGGTGCAAATAGTGATTGTGAGGATTGTAGCTACTCTCCAAACTACCAAGGCAAGTGGTGCTTCATGATTTTATCCCTATGTTTTTCAACTATGCATTAGAAATATTTTGCTAGTCTTGCATGGTTATATTTTGCTTATATGCTATGCTTGGGAAATCCTAGTAGATGTAGAACTACTAGAAATTTCTAAGTTAAGATGCTTATCTATGCCATGCTTAGCCTAGCTAGTAGCAACCAAGGGTGGTTATATGTTCATGCTAAGAATAAATATTTCTAAGTCTTTGGACTATGTTTTTCTTAATAAAACAACTAAGTGAATGAATCACCTGGGTGGAATGGTTGTGAATGGGTTATGTTGAGTGGTTACACAAGGCCCATTTATATGGTTTACCTTGTGTATCTCACTTATGGAAAGCCACCCAGGAACAAAGGGATTTGAGAGGCCAAATGTTAAGAAGCTTCTAGTGCAGCCACTTGGCAATATGGGCTCTGCCTGGATCACATAGGTTGCAATAACTTAGCCATTTGGACAGTTGGTGGTAGTGGGATGATAGGTTGGAACGCGTCCATTTGGTCTAAGGGAAGGCTTCTGAAAGGTCCTGTCTTGGTGAAAATCAAGTCTTGTGGGGAAAGTGCACAACCTCTGCAGATGGAAGAATCTAAGTACTTAGCCATGTCCCTGGAAAAGGACAACTTGAGCATCAAGACATGGAAGCTATCAAGAATCTCCTCATCCCAATTTCTAAGTAAAACTTGTGGTTGAACAAGGGTGAAGGACCCCAATGTCTATTGGTGGTTCCTTGGGAAAAGTTTTGACAAAGAAAAACTTAGTGTTTTCAACTGATAGGCAAAACCTATTTTGAGCAAAGCAAGCCTAAGCTACACTTAGCCAAATTACATATAGTATTTAGTCCACCAATATTCTACTAAGGTATCACTTGCCAATACTATTCCAATGTATTGACCCACTGTGGCTGTAACTTGTGATGTTGCAGGATATTCTGATGATGATTAGGAGTCATGAGTCTACACTCAACATGCTTGCTTGTGGCACATGAAGATGAAGACTTATTTATCTTATTACTTATTTAAACTCTTGTACTAGGCCTGAGGCCATGGAGTTGTAAAAGACTATGTTTGTCTCTGGAATGACTGTAATAATGACCTTTATTTCTGTGTACTTCATCTTAAACTGTGGATGCTAGCATTGATCCAGGGACTAGCATTGCAATCACAGGGATCTTTTCCTTTATAAAGGAGGGATCTTACATGTGCTGAGAAGATATACATCATATGAAGCAAATGTGTTTGTGAAACTTCTTTTATCGCACTCAGTTTTCAACTGAATTGCTTGAGGACAAGCAATAAGCTAAGCTTGGGGGGATTTGATACGTCCAAAACGTATCTACTTTCTCGAACACTTTTGCTATTGTTTCTCCTCTAAACTTGTGTGATTTGGATACAACTAACACAGACTGACGCTATTTTCAGCAGAATTACCTTGGTGTCTAGTTTTTGTGCAGAAAATCAACTATCAGGAAAAATCCCGGAAAATATGCCAAAAATTATATTTCACCAGAAGATCCACGGAGCCAGAGAACGAGACGGAGAAGGGGCCCGGCGGGCCCACACCCCTGCCAGGCACGGGCCCACCTTTGGCTGCGCCTTGGGGGGGGTGCAGCCACCCTAGGCACCCCCTTGGGCTCCCTCTGCGCCTATAAGTTGCCCTTTGACCTAAAAACAGAGGGGGTTCGACGTTTTTCCAGAAAGAGTTCCGCTGCGCCGCCGCCACTAGAAACCAAGATTCGAATCCAGAAACTCCGTTCTGGCACCCTGCCGGGACGGGGAATTTGGGGAGGATCAGCGCCATCATCATCACCAACGCCTCTCCATCAACCATCCATGTTTCCCTCATCCATGAGTGAGTAATCCCCCACAGTAGGCTATGGGGATGGTAGGGATTAGATGAGTTCTATCATGTAATCGAATAAAATAGTTAGGGCATAGTGCCTAGTATCTCTATTAGTGCTATTTGACTTTGTTGCAACTTGTTGTGCTTAATGCTTGTCAGTAGGGCCCGAGTGCCATGATCTCAGATCTGAACTTATTATTGAATCATTATGATAGTATTGTTTGTGATCTTATCTGCAAGTTGTGTACATATCATTGTCCGGATCCAAAGGCCCCGAAGTGACAATAATTGGGACAACCGGAGGGGATGGCTGTGGTGTGAGGATCACATGTGTTCACAGAGTGTTAATGCTTTGCTTTGATGCTCTATTAAAAGGAGCACCTTAATTGCCAGTAGTTCCCTAGAGGCCCCGCTACCATGGGCTGGCTGGACAGAAGATGTTGTGCAAGTTCTCATTGTGATCACGTATGACTATATATGGAGCACATGCCTAGGATTGTTTGGTACTTGGATGCTTGTTATTATTTATCTGCAATGCCCTAGATCTTGAAGTTACATGTTTATACTCGTCCATGCAACGCCCGAACATCCATCCCTATGTGTACCGCACTCGAATCCCACTGTTTACTATTACTGTTACTATTGCTCTTGTTCCACTGCTGTTGTTGTTTTGTTATTGCTACTACAAACTGTTGCAACTAATAAACTTTTGTGAGCAAGAACTATTTCTAGGTGCAGCTGAATTAATAACTCAGTTGTGAAGGCTTGCAAGTATTCTTTGGCCCCCTTGTGTCGAATTAATAAATTGGATAATACTACCCGCGAAGACTGTTGCGATCCCCTACACTTGTGGGTCATCACCACCCCGTGTCACCCCAAGAAATATTCAAGAGGTACAAGTGTCAAAGCTTGGGGATGCCCAAGGCATCCCCTTCTTCATCAATAAAAATCTCAGGTCTTTCTAGAAACTTCGTTTTTATTGTTCCATGCACTGTTGTGTTGTTCTTGGAGCGTCTTAGTTTTGGTTTTTGGTTTTTGTTTGCTTAGTTTGCTTGAATAAAGTGGTTGGACCCCCATTTTCGCTGCGTTGTTTCAAATAAGTTGATTGGTGTTGAAGAAGGAGTAGGAAGCTTCATGTTTATAAGTGGTACATGAGGAGTTTGTTTTGACTATGGCCTAGACCTTATCATGTCATGTTCGATGTTGTTTTGACCCTATGCTTAGTGCTTATTGTTGTATCATGACTTGTTCCAAACAATTGGGATTGCTTAATGTGCCTTGAAAGAATCATGTGTTGTTTTAGCATACAAAAGCATAATATTGTGGTATTCTTCTTTATTGTTGTATCATGCTTGGTTTTTTTGCTTACTCTTTGGTTTTTTTGCTTACTCTTTGGTTCTCGGACGACAAGTGTGAGTTATTTTTGTCTTTTTCGAGAATATGCCGATGATTGAAATGTCGTGGCACAATATATATGTGAATGTGCTATGACGGGATTGTTAGCCTTGTGATATGCACAAGTCCAGGAATTGTGCATCCTACTTGGCTAACAGTCCCGTCATAAGCATATTCCTGTGTCCAACGACCTAGCTAGTTATATATGAGGCATTCTTTTCGAGTTATTTTTGTCTTTTTCGAGAATATGCCGATGATTGAAATGTCGTGGCACAATATATATGTGAATGTGCTATGACGGGATTGTTAGCCTTGTGATATGCACAAGTCCAGGAATTGTGCATCCTACTTGGCTAACAGTCCCGTCATAAGCATATTCCTGTGTCCAACAACCTAGTTTTATATGAGGCATGCTTTTCGAGTTATTTTTGTCTTTTTTGAGAATATGCCGATGATTGAAATGTCGTGGCACAATATATATGTGAATGTGCTATGACGGGATTGTTAGCCTTGTGATATGCACAAGTCCAGGAATTGTGCATCCTACTTGGCTAACAGTCCCGTCATAAGCATATTCCTGTGTCCAACGACCTAGCTAGTTATATATGAGGCATTCTTTTCGAGTTATTTTTGTCTTTTTCGAGAATATGCCGATGATTGTAATGTCGTGGCACAATATATATGTGAATGTGCTATGACGGGATTGTTAGCCTTGTGATATGCACAAGTCCAGGAATTGTGCATCCTACTTGGCTAACAGTCCCGTCATAAGCATATTCCTGTGTCCAACGACCTAGCTAGTTATATATGAGGCATGCTTTTTGAGTTTGCTCTTTTTGATTTAAGAGTACTTTCTATAAGTGTATCTTCATATGCGACTTTAATTATACATGTTTTTTCAATCACCGGTTAGTTATTATTGTCAACTTGTAGATGACGTGGTACGTCGTGTACAAGGGACGGGTTCCCGGAGTCTACGATGATTGGGAAGACTGCCGGAGACAGGTGCACCGTTTCAGCGGCAATAGCTACAAAGGGTACAACACTATGGCGGAGGCGTAAGATAGATACACGCGCTATCTAGCGGGAGTTAGGACAAGGAACCGGATGAAGACCTACACCTTCGTCGCGGCGGTGATCATGCTTATCTTCTTTGGTTATTTATCCCGCGTTTGTGTCTAGCTAGCTAGTTTAGATGTCTAGGCGAGCTTCCGAGCTCTAACTTGTTCGATCGACACATGTATTCGCATGTCACCAACTACTACTTTGTAACATGATCAAAACAATGTAACTTGGACTATGTATTCATGTATGAGACTTATCTATATGTATTTGTTTCAATCTTGTTTTTCATATTGAGTATTTATATATATAATTGTATATCTTGTATCTGTGTGTGTATATCTGCTGTAATATTGTATATAATCTGTATTGCATATAATCTGGCTTGGAAATTAAAAAAAACAAAAAATACATCTGTGGCGCACATGGTCTACCTTCTGTGGTGCACTACACCTAAAGCGCACCATGGATGTTTAGTGGCGCACTAGGTAGTGCGCCACAGAAGATCCAAGGGGTAGCGCACCACGCCAAACTTCTGTGGCGCACTAGTAGGTGCGCTACACCTATCTCTACACAACCGTGGCGCACTAGGCAGTGTGCCACGGCTGAGAGATAGCCGTAGCGCAAGGCCCGTGGCGCACTACAGGTGCGCCACGGATGGTCCTTTTAGGTGCGCCACAGACGACCATTTTCCTAGTAGTGGCACATGCTCACACCATGTTATGACTATGAACCAGTCACCATAGCCTCTATGATCATTTAGTTTTTGACTTGTGGTACCACTTTATGCTTTGATTAGTAATGTTTTGTCGCTCTGCATGATTATGGCCATTATTGCTCTCTTAGTTGGTCGCTTCCAGTCTTTTGCTAGCATCCACTTGTATTGAGTAAGCTCTATTCATGCATCCAACTCCCAAGAAACCAAGTTATTCTAAAGTGTCCACTATAAATTCCTATGCATGTTGTGTTACATCATTCCAAGTATATTCTTGTTTTATCTACCTTCCAATTAAAAAGTCATTTTTATGTGAAAATTAGTGATTAAACCTCTCACAAACTTGATGGCACACTTTATTTTTCTTGCCCCTAATAAACTTGAACCATTGTGTCATCTATGTTGTATATGCTTGCACTTATAAGTTGGGATTAGCAAAACCGTGTTGTCATAGGGAACGCTTTCAACACCTGTAAATATCTACCCAGTTGATATCATGCTCTTTTATTTATGTATGTCATCAGTGTGAAATAAAAGGGGAGCTTGTAAGTCCATGGAGTTATGTATGTGTGTTAGAGAAACCTCTGGGCCGCTAGCCTAAGCCATTCCTAATCATGGTGGAAACTTGCAGCATCACCATAGTGAGCAATCTATGAAGCATTCTTTTTATAAAAAAATAGATAGAGATTGAGAAAAAGAAAAAAAGATGAGAAAAGAGGAAAGAGAGAAAAAAACACCATTTCCCATGGTAAATAAGAAGATTGCTGAGATGCTTATTATCTGCTTGCCTTGTCATTTTGTTATGGGATAGCTCCTGTATCATTGGGCAAGGGGTACCCCGTTGGTGGTTCTCTATGATACACATGTACTTACTATGACAAGAACTTACCGGTGACTAAAGTTGAGTAGCATGAGCAGCGGCCCTCGTACTCAAGGGACATGAGATTGCCAACTTATACTTTGTCAAGCATATACTCCATCTTTGTTCATTTAAACCTTAATCACTTCAAGATGCTTATGCTAGGGGCAATGAGAGCTGAAAGCTAACAAGTACCATAATTTTTAGAAGCTCCTTTTGAAACTTGAAAGCCTTGGTTCCCTTTGAAGGGCCTTTCTTCCACTATTATATTAAGTCTCCACCTTCTATCCTTAGGCACCAATTAAGAGAGCATAGTTTCCATTCTTAGTTCTATGTGCATTGTCCCAAAACTTGTTGATTGATTCATAAGGTTGATATTGCTTGTTGTTGAACTATTAGTATCTAGTCACCCTTATGAACTTTGAAGGTGTCCTATGCATTTATGATTTGCTATACCATGAGGGACAAGCTCAATACCACTCTTATTATGTTTTCTTTATGTGAAACAATCAAACGTTTTTCAATGCATTGTTATTCATGATCTTTGTCTGTAACCTTTTCATGTTGCAACTTGGTTGATATGTCTTATTGTTAGAACTACATCTTTCATGCTCATGTTTAGAGTACTTTGTTCCCAGCTATACATGCTTTGCAAACGGTTTGATCAAGATTATGATGGTTCATGTCACCTAAAAAATTATATTGTTTTTATCGTTTACCTACTTGAGGACGAGTAGGAACTAAGCTTGGGGATGTTGATACGTCCGTAACGTATCTATAATTTTTTATGGTTTTATGCTAGTATTATGCTTTTGAAACTTCTTTTTATATAAAGTTCATGAGTTATTTGGACTAACCTACTAATAGTTGCAAAATTGCACAATGTTCTTGTTTTACACTTTGATGTGTAGGAATTATCAAGAATACAAGTGGAACCCTTGGTGGAGTCAAATTGGGATTTTCCAGAAATCTGTCTCAGAACTCTTTTTGAAGATGGTGACGTTTCAGGTCGAAGACGGTGTCAAACGGAAAACTCTTAAACTATAAAGTTGTAGGAAATTTCGCGGCAAACGTCCTGGACATAAAATTTAGCTGATTCCGAGTCCAGGCGGACCTGCTAGGCCTGATTTACCACAGTATAAGATGGGGTGACGGGAATCCGAGAAGCTATATATAGGGAGGAAACCTAATTCGTGGAAGACACCTCCACCCACAAATTTGCAGCCACCAAAGCCACGTTTTTGCCTCCCCCATGGATCCCATATCCATGAGAGAGGGCTCCCAAGAAGCCATGAAGGAAGGGGGCTAAGGTGCGGTGCTCCCCCACGATACCGGCGGCGGGGAAGGAGTCCCCCGCGCCTCCGCCGGCGCCGCCACCGCCCTCTGCACCATCTTCACCGCCATGTCCATCACCTAATACTCCTAGTATACAGTGGTTCATCCTCCCACACACCTCTACCATCCTATGTAAACATGGTGTTTGATGCTATAAGTTATAATTCTATGATCTATGTCATGTTTGTGTAGTTTCTATGTTCTTAGATTGAATGGTTGAATGTCTTTGGTTCATTAGAGTTGTATGTTGATATGGTACAGTCCTTTGGTGTCCATTATATTTGTGCGCGCATGGATTAAACATCATAGGGTTTGTAGTATGTGTAAGAGGAAGGGGGAAGTTCTGCCGGAGTGACAGAAACCTAAGGATGCGAACCGGAACGTTGCACGTATGAGAGTAAGAGGACCATTAAATTAAGGCTATGGTTGGGGAAACCTTATTGCATTGTTAGTAGTTACGGATGTTTGCTAACAATCCAATCATATAGTACATGTAATTCCATGTAGTGAAGCGCATGTATATTTAGCCTCTCCCATATAGAAAACTACATCGAAGACAATGAACCCGATTTATTCGCTAATTAAACTTGGACAAAGCCACCACAATTACTATCACTATTCCACACTCATGGTTTTGTTAGTTTAGTGTATATTATTGCTGCAGCAACTAGCTTTACTTTCTTGTTATTTATTATCTTGCAAAGCTTTCTCTAGTACTCGTTTTGTTGCTCTAGTTTTATTTCCTAGATAATGCAAATGTTTAGTGTGCGTAGAGTTGTATCAGTGGTTGATATAACTTGAGAGAATATTTATCCTACCTTTAGCTCCTCGTTGGGTTCGACACTCTTACTTATCGAAAAGGCTACACACGATCCCCTATACTTGCGGGATATCAAAAGCGTGAACGTTCAAGTTGCGGCCGCAAGTGGTCATGTCCTCGGCATGCTTCACGAGGCAGTTGAAGTCGGTGGCGTGAGTCTCCGCTCGCAGAAGGTGCACCTGTAGACGTCGTCAGCGAAGTAGTGGCCATACTGGCCGGACTTTAGCCTCCTTAGCACCTGACGAGTCTTGGTGTGCTTGGACTCATTGTCGCTGCAGATGTCGCTGTTATCCACCTATTGGAAAAATAGTAGCATGCAATAAGGACATGATTTAGATACCTTGGTTATTGGGATTGATTATTTGCAAAAATTAACTGATTGAGATCCCATGATTATTTGCATAAATGAAGCGGGTGGGTTAAATTCCCCAATCCCAAAATCTCAAACAAAATCAAATACTGATCCCAACTACAGATTGATGCTAGTACCAATTAGGGAATTCCTTAACTACAACTCGGAGGACAAATAAAATAGGATTGAAATACGAACATGGGGATTTATCGAAACACAAGAGCATTAGCTTCTGTAAAAAGATCTAGCATCCAACGTTTGAAAATGCGAACAACCGAACCCTAATAACAAATGATCTAGCATCCAACGAGGGGAATGGGGGAAGAACAAGGGAAGGGGAGAAAACCCTAGTTACCTCCAACCATGGGTCGATGATGCTGGCATCGCAGGGGTTCTCTTGGCGTACGTACTCCAGCTCCGCGTAGGGGTCCCAATCGAGCGGGACCTTCCCACGACCGGCGGGGGTCTCCTCGCCGGCGGCTACGCCGTTAGCGGGTACGGGGGCCAAGACGGGGAGGACGGCTGACTATGATGTCTCGACGGGGGCCTGGACGAGTACGAGGGCCTCCTCACTAGCGGCCTTGGAGGCGACGATGGCCAACGTACCTTTCTTCTCCATCGTCGATGCGGTTGGGGTTTTCCTGGGGGTTTGCAGAAGGTGATGGGAAAGTGGAGACGGTTGCTGAGTGAGTGAGAGTGGGGAGGCGCAGAGGGAGAGGGCGTCTATAATAAATGTGAAGGGAAGGGAAGTTTCGTTGCACCACCGTGCACCGCGTAACCTGCGAACGCTACTGCACTGTGCATGGCCACGCCCGTCCGCTAATAACGCCCTGTGCACCACGGCACGCATACTGTGGTCATGTTTTTTCCTCGTTTCTAAAACTATGGCGAGGTAGGTGTACTCGGTTATACAATCGAGAGTAACACTAGAAATTTGGTTATACTCAGTTTTGCTCTCTAGTACTAACACTGCTGCGTGCAATATACTCAGTTTTACAATCCGGTGGCTGAGACATGTTCTTCCTTGTACTACCAGTAAGTTGCATGTGCTTTGCACGTGAGACATGCATAATATACAGAAATATGACATATCATCACCATATTTAATTATAATAGGTAAATCTCAAAACATTTATAAAACTGAGCCACATCTATAAAGTATGGGTGTATATTTGGTTCTTTGCACATCTATAAACCTTGGCCGTTCAGTTTGAAACTCAATAATGTCTATATACATGGTAGGACAATACTGCAAAGCTATTTTTTCCAAAACTAGTCAAATCCCATGGTTAATGTTTTCATGGCACGTAGCGCATATGACATGATAGGGCATGTCATGCGTAAATCTTTTAATTTATTTTTATTTTTTATTTCATGTGGTCGTTTTCAAAAGGGGTTCAAAACTGTCAAGATGCAAAACCTTAGCTAGAAGTCAAACCAGTCGTCAAAACTCTCGGTGGTTTCTGATATATTAATTGATCGCCCGATGTGGGTACATACAAATGCTTTTTCAAAAAACTCACACAGCAACCCACGATTTACTAGAACTAGTCAAATGTGACCTAATTTCGATAAATCGGCACAAATTCATTCAAGTGAGCGGAGTTAGCTAGGAAGTTTGAGAACTCATAAAACATGGAAAATCATAAGTACAACATTTTGGTCCACTGCATATGTCTGAAAACTTGGCTTGTAGTATTCAGATCCATGTTCTTCGGACTTTCTTGACGAGAAAGAACAATCTCGTCATCACTCGAAAAATTGAGAATGTTCTTTCCTCATAGTTGGAAACTCACATTGATGGAATTGTTTAATACAATAATATGCACCATCAACCTCTGAGAAGACATTTAATTCAAGAGAAATCTATTGCACTTACTGGTAGCTCAAGTTTGACCTTACTAGTCAACTTGTGATCCTTCTATACGCACTTTATTGTATTTTTGTATTTTTATTTGTATAAGGCAAAGCTGAACACGGTTAGTTTTCAATCATAAATACACATAGAGTTTTCCAATGCTGCCCACTCATACCATCTATTAAAGTCTCTCAAGTGCAAACTTCGATTATTGAGCTCATAGCAAATCTATTTCTTAGTAACGAGACCATGCCAAAAGAGTGGTATATGTTCAATCGAGACTGTGTAGGTTAGGAAGGACACTCGTAACCATTACCAAGGTTTCCCTTTTCGGTATAATGATTTCTCATAATGGTCAGAGGAGTATTCCGACTTTTTCTTTTCACGCAAGTCCATGAGAATACCAATACATACCCAAATATAGAATTTTTGCTACATATGTTGGGCAACTTATAGCCAAACTCCAAAATTTTCCTCTTTGTAGATTGTCCATAGGCCAGCGGAGTTGTTAGCATCCCATGTTGTGCGATAGTGGCGCAAGACACGCATAAAGCAATATCTAACTTTGATTTCCAAGACAAAATTTTGGCATATGTAATCTCGAAACTTTGAAACATCATTTCTTATTTGACAACTCACTTAGTAAGTATCTATTAAGACCTTCATTTCCAACACTATGGGGTTGTGCTACTCCATAACCATTCACTTAAGACAATTCTAAACAGTGACAACTAGCAAGTTTCAAAGAACTTCTTTATTATATATTTTTTTCTTTTCAAAATGTAGAGAACATGGCAATGTATATTTAGAGGATCACAATATGTTTTTCACAAGCTAGATAAAAGTTGAACAAGGTGCATCAAAGCTATGGCTTGTCTCCTATGGGTCCTAACATGAGCAAGTATATCCCTTATATAAATATGAACAAAAACTCACTTAAGCAATCTTTCAAAAATAGAGGGATACACAATAGCATGAATTTTTTTAAGATAAAGAACATTGCACAAGAATCTACGCATGAAAAATAACCCCCCCCCCCCCCAAGCTAAGAACTTTTCAAATACCGACTTGAGAAGATCATGAAAACAAAAGAGAAAATACAGTTATCAAAAGAGAGTATAAGAAGTGGTTACCTCCCCAAGTTTAAGTTAAAGAAAGGGTGACACACTTTACCTTAAGGTGCTTTTAACCTCTACTTTGATGGACAAAGAACCTTTTCTTCAATGAATTCTTCATGATCCGGTGTATGCCTTCCTTGAGAACCTGGTAGGAACAAGACTAAAAAGAAAACAAAATATTTTTGTGTTTTTGAAGACACGGGTTTAGCTCACAAGTGATAAAAATACAAGTCCCACTTAGTCGGTTCATCAACCTAAACACCATGCTTAAGTCAACAAACTAATTCTAGAAGTGCGCTTCTCCTAGATTGTGATGAAGTGTAAGTGAGACAAAATATGAAACACGAGTGTCCAGACCCTATGTGCTTATTTAAAACAAGTTTGAGTTGGAAGGTTTTACCAGACATGAATAGGTAGCCATGTTGAATTGAAGCAACCAAGTGGCTCATGTGAGTGTTTACACGGTTGTCACTAACGTACACGTTATCACACAAGGTTCAAGTCCCTATGAAAATAACAGACAAAATAAAATGCATCGGTTTGGTATACGAACATAGTTCGTTTACCCCACCGATAAAAGGAAAGTAAAAAAGAAAACATGACCTTCTATAGAGAATTATAGTCTAGGAAGTTTCTGAGGTAGAATTTTTATTGCTTACAGATATTTGGTTTCCCCTCGATCAAGGGAGAAGATCCCATGTGGAGTTTCAAAGTTTTAGAGGAAGTAGGGAGAAAGTATATCGAAATTTTGATACCGAGGTTACCTTCCTATAGAGATTTTGTGGTCGTACCAACTATACGACCGGAACTATATGACCGGAAAATATTTCTCGCCACATAGTTGGTCATCAAACATGCAGCGGCCTGAAATAAGAATTCGAAGAAGGTATCGATATATATACGATGGAAACTATACGGCCAGACCAAAAAGGTCTCGCCGTATAGTTGGTCGTTAAACCTTCTGTACCCTAGAAAATAAATGTGACTAAGGCATTGATAACTATATGATCGCAACTATACGACCAGAATATTTATTCCTAACGTATAGTTGGTCGTTAAACCTTCTGGAGTCCCTAAAATTTACCTGTTTCTTCGAGAATTCTTTCTTAACCTGAAACTTAGTGAAACACCATGTTTTTACAGAAAAATTACAACTTTAATTTTCGACCAACATTAGCATGTATAAAACGGGATTTAAGTACAACCGAGTTACGCAACACATAATATAGTGATAATAAATTCTATCTTTTGAAAACTACCACAAGATTACTCTAATAGCAAGACATGTGAAGAATAAAAGTGCCAATACAACATTAATGCAACTAGACTCAAGACACAAAACTAAGGAAGACGCCTAATGACTTCCGGGTTGCCTTCCGGGAAGCGCTCTCTTTAAAGCCATAAAGTCAGGCTAGGATGCTTCATACATTACCCACCTGTATCCCAAGGTATATCGACTCGAGGTGAGGTTATACACACCAGTTTGGATCATCTTGGAGTAGAGTTCAGTCAGATTCGTACCCTCTTACGGTGCATCGACATCATGTAAATGAACAAGTTTTTTGCTTTCAAGCGAGTGTTGATGCACCAAGCTTGGTGAACATGCCTCTGTGTATAGCTGCAATGAGAGGATTTGAGATTCATATAAAATTCTTAAATCTTTACCTTGGTTACCTGTATAGGGGAACACTTCATAGTAGTCTTCCTTCATAGCAGGGAGTTTAGGACACTGCATGTTAGTATAGAAAGGTTCTAACTCTAGTTCATTAATGCTCTCCATATAAGTGTCTAGGCACAAGGCCTCCGCAGAACAATTATCAACAATTTTAGCATCATAAAAATCACTACTAGAGTGAAAGGCATCACAAACAAAAGTTGTAGTGTGACTCTCTTTGTTAACCTCACCTTTTTGTTCCTCCATTTCATCGACTAGTGTTTTAATAGCAATGATAGAATAAAAAGTAGGAGTTGAAGGTGTGAGCGGGTGAACAATCCGTTCTTCCTCCTTTTCCCTGTGCTCCTTTTCCTATCCGCTCTTTAGTGAGTCCTGCAGAAGGTTATCTTTCTCCATGGCGGTTTTAGACCGCTTCAAATAATATAATACCAATGCATTATTACTTAAATTATTTTCGCAAAAGAGGAATATGAGGTATACTAAATTAAAAACTCCATCAAGTGCTTCAAATTCAACATCAATATTTCCTAGTCTAAATACCATTTCAGATGCACCTTTGAAAAGAACATATTCTAATACGTCCAAACTAGCATAGGATTTATCTCTATTATAATTTGCTAGAGTAGGATTGTTGGAACACTTACATTGAAAATTAAGGTGGTCATCTATTATACAAATTGTTCAATAAGATCCATCATTAACACACAACCATAATGAATGCTTTTCCAATTGGTCCAACAATTTCTTTATCAGCTCATGTGTAGCAACCAGGCTGGATGAACTTGAATCCTTCATCTCCTCCAATGCTAGTATTATCTGTCGAACAAAATTGATCTCGGAAGACATGATTAGTAGCAACAGTTTTTATAATTTTTTTGTTTTATAATTTGTTTTATTATTTTTAGTATAAAAGAAAGCAGTAAGATAATAGCAACAAACCGGAATAAAATATGTGAGAGTAGATAACCGAACGCTTTGCTCTCCGGCAACGAAGCCAATTTGATGACTGGATTCCTGCACCAATAACAGGGTTATTGCAGTACTTGTAGCAGCCACATTGTCAATGCGGCCACGACCTGGGAGCTCGGCGAACACGACCCCGCAGCCACGTTGTCAATGCGGCCATGTTCGCACCCAAATCGTGGTTTGGAAATAGCCTATTCTATAAGTTGCTAGGATAAATGAATTTAAGATGATTTGTAACAACTACTACTATGACTGGAAGAAAACTAGAACAAAAGTAAAACTGGAAAGAGGTAAATGCAATGAGATGAAATATTAATGCTATGATTCCTCAAGTAATGTTGTGTATACCGGTGTGCATGATAAGTTCTTATGGAGTAGCTATAAACTATACTTGTGGCGGTCCCTCAAATACTGTTGTCTCCCACCGTTGGTAAGTGTAAGGTTCCCAACCTTTAATAAGGTAGAGATCCCTGTGTTTACAATGCTAGCCCCTGGATCAATAGCTAGCATCCACAGTTAAGATGTAATATCAAGAAACAAAGGTCATAATACAACTTTATAACCAGGAATAAAATAAACCATTACATCTTACATAGCTCATTTGGCTATCACATTACATTGCAGCAGAATATCTATAAGCATGGGGTCCTTCATCTTCAAAGTGCCACATGCAGTCATGTTGGTTGTAGACTTGTAATCCTAATTCAACACACTTCACTAACATCAAACAAACCTGCAACATAATAAGTTGAAGCCACAAGGGTCAATACATTTGAATTGTATTGGCAAGTTTCACTACTAAGTAGAAATATGTGGATCCTATTATTACATGCATATTTGGCTAAGTGGGGTTTAAGCTCCTTGCAGAAAGCAATATAGTTTTGTCCTATCTTTTCAAAATAGTTTTGATCTTTTGTCAAATCTTTCTGAACTTCTTGGAAAACTCCAAGTGCTTCAAATCCCTTGTTGTCACCCTCAAATTTTTAACTTTGAGAAATTGGAATGTCGAGATATTCCATAGCTTCAGGCCTTAGTTGCTCAGTATTGTCCATAACCGAGGACACGGCTAAGTACTTAGAATTTTGATCTTCTGCAGAAGTTGTACACTTTACCCACATGACACAATCTCGTCTTGATGCCACCAGTGGCCACTGGATAAGTACTCACCAAGATGGAGTACTGGCAGATTGAGATTGTGACAAAGTCTTTCCATAGGAGTCCTCCCAATACACAATGCTAGCTTGTCTTCCAGGCACCAATGTAGGGTTCCAAGTTCCCTAACACAAATCTAGTTAACCTGAAGATGCCAATGCATGGGTCTTCCACTATGTAGTTGACTAAGCCAGAGCCCATTTAGCATGTGGCTGTACATGGAAGCCACTGTACGAGAAACATGTTCAATCTCTAAGTCCCTGGGTGGTTTCCTTCTAGTGCACAACAAAAGAGATTGCCATATAAACATGGTTCCTTTTGTTGCCACTTTGTCCAAAAGCTTGACTATCCTTGTCCACCCAGGTGATTCATTGAGTACTTGTTTTATTATATAAAACATAAGTCTTTTCAATACTTCATATAATCATAACATGTATCCCATCCCAAATATATAGCTGGGCTAAGCATACTACAACTACAATGTTTCCACTAAGGAATATATAGGGGTATCCTATTAGGATTTAGCATAGCATAAAATATAGTAAACCTTATCATGCATGTTTCAAAAATCCACTAAGTGTAATGAAAATAGTACGACTTGGATGATAGTGTCACTTGCCTTTTGGTAGAGAAAGTTGGTTCACTTCTTGATCTTGCTAATTTCACACTCTTCTAACTTCACTACAAATCAATCAAGCAAACACATATTCAACTAGCATTTCAACCAATGATCAAACATTTTATCACACATAAAATAACAAAAACAAGGTCATGCATGCAAGTATGCAAAAGATAGTTTTTTTTGCAAAGGTGGTTTCTACTAAGCTCTAAACATTATAAAGTTCAAAGTGGTCATTTTCTAAAGTGGTAAAACCATTTGCAAAAGGTTTTATCTATAAACCATTTTTAAATCAAATCATTATTTTATGTGGTTGAAAATGCTTTTATCAAAGCAAAATTTTATAATGTTCATCAAATAAGTTGTTAATTCACAAAACTTGGTGTTTAGGGTCAGAAGGTTTGAATCAAAACATTTCCCAAAGGTTTTACTCAAAAATCATTTCCATAACAAAATCAATATTTTTATTTGACTAGAAATGAGCTAATTCAAGTATTTATTCCTAAACTTCACAAAATTCATTTTTAAATCCATAAGTTGGTTCCTAGTGTCAGTAGGTTCACAACAAACCATTTTGCAAAGATTTCACATTAAAATTTTATCTAGAACAATTTTTATATTCAAAATAAGCCTACACATGTTTCTGCAAATTCAACCAATTTACCAGAAGGAAATAATTAAACAAATGGCATGGTTGCAAAGTACTTGTTCTACTGATTCCATTGATATAAAATTTGCAAAATTTGGACGTGTAGATTTTAAGTTATGAATTTTACAAGTTTGCATACAAATCAGATTCAAAATTCTGTTTTAAACAAAACTAGTGCCACGCGGCGTGTTTCTACTGGCCGGTACCGTTTCGTGCGGATCGGCCTCTGCGAACTGTAGGATTTAAGTTAGATCGCTCGGCTCTGATGCGCTCATACCTCTTCGTTTAAGTTCTAATCTTAGCCGCAAGATTTATATCTAACGGTCACAGACACTGGGCCAAAGATTGGCGGCGCTGCGCGGCGGCGAGCGGCGGAGAACGCTCTGGCGGTGGTGTCGCGGTGGTTCCAGGAAGCAAATAAGACAGGGAAGTGGCTCACCGAGTTCATGTGATCGAGGTGAAGCTCAAGGTGGTCTCGTGGAGGCAAGGGGCGCACGGGAACGGAAGTAATCGCTCGTCGGAGTTGTTGCGGGCGGCGGTGCTCTCGGGTTGTCGTCGCTGGCGTTGTTTGGGACCATGCTAAGGCAAAGGAGAGGCACGGTTAGATCGCACGAGGGTCGCGAGTAAGGGAGCATCACTGAGAAGTGTTGGGGCGGTTTGAGCTTACCAGGGGGAGGTCGCCGGAGAAGGGACAGACGCGGCGGCGCGTTGAGCTTGTCCTTGCCGACGCTCTGGGGCAAGCGCGGGCAAACGGGAGGCACTGGCAGGTGCGCCTGGAGGTGGAGAACAGGCTAGTGTGCAGTGGGGGTCGAGGCGAGGCTGGAAGGCGCCGAAATTGGTCGGGGAAGCTGTCGGAGACAGAAGGTTTCGAGCTCTCAATTGGGGCAGCCCTGGGGCAGAGGGGAGGAGCTGTTTGGGGGGAAAGGGAGAGGAGTGAGGGGCGCTTAAGGGGGCGTGATTACTGGAAGAATTAAGGCCGCCATCAATCGCGAATTCAACGCCGGAGTTACTCGGCTGCAACGGCAGGGCTTGGTCGCGGGTGAAGACGATGACACGCTGGCGTGGGGCCGTGCTGTCAGTGAGGGAGAGAGAGAGGGGGTGGGGTCCTGCTGTCTATGACTCTGCGGGTTGGTTTTTCAGTGGAAAACGATTCGCAGAGAGGGGGGAAAAGCTGGGCTGCGACTGGGCCTTGCTAGGCTTGTTGGGCTGGCCAGTTGGGTTTGGTCTGATTCATTTTTTTACTGATTGCCTTTTTCTTTTTCTATTTGATTTTCTGTTTTGATTTTCAAACAAACAATTCAAACTCCAAATAAATTCAAACCTTTTCCAAAGTTTGTATAATTTTTAGTTCTGTTTAACAACACAAACCAAAGTCCAAAAATAAAATAATACTTTTATTCTTTTAGGATCTATTTAATAATTAAATAAAATAGTCCTTAGTTATTAATTCAAATAGGATTTGATTTATTAAAATCTCCATTTGAAATCGAAATAATACCAAAATCAATTCAGTAGGTTTTATTCGAAAATATAAAACACTTGGGAATCTCATTTAAAATAAATTAATAAGTTTTACTGTTTATTTAAAATGGAAAATCCTTTACTTAAATAAAATAGGATATTAATGAATTCTCATTATTTCATTTAAATAAACCTTTACTCTTTTTATCAAATAGAAATATTTTATTTTAAAAGCTTGGCCAAGATTTAATTTGGCTCTATAAAATAATCCTTATTTATAATTCTATTTTTGCTTTTGAAAATTAAATCTTTTTATTAAAAGATCCAAAAATAGTGATTCCAATTATTAAAACTTTCTTTATTAATTGTTTATTTTTTAAATCCCTTTAGGATTTTATTTGATCCAAATAGGTTTGAAAGTTTCCAATTGGATTCAAAAAGTTTCTTTTCACCCTGAATTTCAACAAAGTTTTATTTTGTTTATTTATTTTTCACATTTCAAAATTTGGAAAATTTTGGGATGTGACAGGCTACCACCCTTAAAATAAATATCGTCCCGAGATTTGGGAAGGCTAAAGGTTACAAGTTGGCTTCAAGGAAACTAGGGTACTACCACCCTTAAAAATAACGTCTCATAGGGTTACACTGATGGTTCACTTGACTATAGGTTCAACACTTAATATTGTCAAGGAATCCTTATTTGATTCTTCTGAGTTAACTAGTTTCTGACATCCACTTCTTCTATCTCTTCAAAGTTTCCATCCATGTCAATGTGGTTCACATGTCCTTTTCTGGGTCACATTGGAGTCATTTCCATTGGCTTTTCTAGCATCCTTTTTCTTGTTCTTCTCAGGACAGTCTGATGCATAGTGTCCAAGTTCCTTACAATTATAGCATTGCAACTGGCTAATGTCTTTCTTCTTGAGAGTGTCATGTTGGTTCTGATCAAAGTCATCTCCATTGTCATTATCATTTCCATTATTCTCATTTCCATTGTTGTAGTGGTGATACTGATGTGGTTCAGAATCTTCATTACTCCTTTTGAATGAATGCTTCTTCTTTGATGATCCTGAGTGATTCTTGAGTTTATGATTCTTCTTTCTGTTCTCAACTTGATTCATCTTGTTTTCCAAGATAGTGGCTTTGTCACAGAGTGATTGATAAGTTGGGACATAGGCAACAACTAGCTGCAGGTTCAACTCATCATTAAGTCCTTCCAGAAATTTTTCTTTTCTCTTAGCATCTGTGTCAACTTCATCCGGTGCATAGCGTGCCAGATTGTTGAATTCTTCAATATACTCAGCCACACTGAGGTGACGCTGTTTCAGATTGTGGAACTCCTTTTTCTTCAAGTACATCACTCCAGGTGAGATGTGAGTTGTTCTAAATCCATCTTCAAAAATAGCCCATGTTACATCTTCAAGGGGAGTGGTGATTTGAAAGTTGTCCCACCATGTTGCTGCTGGTCCTTCAAGCAAAAATGCTGCAAACCTAACGTTTTCTTCATCGGTGCAGCCAACAGTCACTAGGTCTTTGTTCACTGAACGTAACCAATCATCAGCTTCCATTGGATCAGTTGTTCCAGAGAACCTTGCAGGCCTAAGTTTCAGAAACTTGGTGAGCATGTCAAGTGCTGGAGGGTTATTCTGATTGTTGTTGTTGTTGTTGTTGTTGTTGTTGTTGTTCTGATTCTGTATATATGTGGTCATCTGTTGCATCAACTGTGTCTAAGCTGCCATCATCTGCTGCATCTCAGGGGTGATGTTGTTTTGGTTGGGTTTGGCACGACGGGGAGGCATCTGTTGGTTTGATAGGGATAAGTATTGGTGGATAGGTTTTTAAGAAGTTTTAACACACAACTCAAAAACAACCAAGTTCAATCAAACAATCAAACCATCAAACAATCAACAAGCAACTATCCACTTAACAACTTATGAGCTTAACTCACGAATTGAAGGAAACAACAAGTTTTCTTGAAAATAATAACTTAGTATAGTCATACCTCATGGGTCAATATGATCCATACTCTAACTTGATATCAATGTCTTTGGTGGGCAATCTAATGTCTCTTGGTTCTCACTTGTAGTCCTTAGTGATATCCAAGGTTGAAGTCCTTGGTGAAAATGTTGAAGATGTTGAAGTCATTAGAGTTGAAGATGTTGAAGTCATTAGAGTTGATGAAGTCCTTTGCACATGATGGAGTCTTTGGCCATGGGGTAGGTTTTGTCCATCAAGTTTGAAATAGAAGAGATGTAGAATCAAAACCAAAATGGTTGAGGAAAGAGTTTACAAGATTGTTGGTAAATAAGTTTTGGAACAAATACAACTCCTATTTTTCTAAGGGGTTTTGTCCAATCCTAGGGTTATAATCCTATAGGCAACACAATGCTCTGATACCATCTGTAAGGTTCCCAACCTTTAATAAGGTAGAGATCCCTGTGTTTACAATGCTAGTACCCGGATCAATAGCTAGCATCCACAGTTAAGATGTAATATCAAGAAACAAAGGTCATAATACAACTTTATAACCAAGAATAAAATAAACCATTACATCTTACATAGCTCATTTGGCTATCACATTACATTGCAGCAGAATATCTATAAGCATGGGGTCCTTCATCTTCAAAGTGCCACAGGCAGTCATGTTGGTTGTAGACTTGTAATCCTAATTCAACACACTTCACTAACATCAAACAAACCTGCAACATAATAAGTTGCAGCCACAAGGGTCAATACATTTGAATTGTATTGGCAAGTTTCACTACTAAGTAGAAATATGTGGATCCTATCATTACATGCATATTTGGCTAAGTGGGGTTTAAGCTCTTTGCAGAAAGTAATATAGTTTTGTCCTATCTTTTCAAAATAGTTTTGATCTTTTGTCAAATCTTTCTGAACTTCTTGGAAAACTCCAAGTGCTTCAAATCCCTTGTTGTCACCCTCAAGTTTTTAACTTTGAGAAATTGGAATGTCGAGATATTCCATAGCTTCAGGCCTTAGTTGCTTAGTATTGTCCATAACCGGGGACACGGCTAAGTACTTAGAATTTTGATCTTCTGCAGAAGTTGTACACTTTACCCACATGACACAATCTCATCTTGATGCCACCAGTGGCCGCTGGATAAGTACTCACCAAGATGGAGTACTGGCAGATTGAGATTGTGACAAAGTCTTTCCATAGGAGTCCTCCCAATACACAATGCTAGCTTGTCTTCCAGGCACCAATGTAGGGTTCCAAGTTCCCTAGCACAAATCTAGTTAACCTGAAGATGCCAATGCATGGGTCTTCCACTATGTAGTTGACTAAGCCAGAGCCCATTTAGCATGTGGCTGTACATGGAAGCCACTGTACGAGAAACATGTTCAATCTCTAAGTCCCTGGGTGGTTTCCTTCTAGTGCACAACAAAAGAGATTGCCATATAAACATGGTTCCTTTTGTTGCCACTTTGTCCAAAAGCTTGAGTATCCTTGTCCACCCAGGTGGTTCATTGAGTACTTGTTTTATTATATAAAACATAAGTCTTTTCAATACTTCATATAATCATAACATGTATCCCATCCCAAATATATAGCTGGGCTAAGCATTCTACAACTACAATGTTTCCACTAAGGAATATATAGGGGTATCCTATTAGGATTTAGCATAGCATAAAATATAGTAAACCTTATCATGCATGTTTCAAAAATCCACTAAGTGTAATGAAAATAGTAGGACTTGGATGATAGTGTCACTTGCCTTTTGGTAGAGAATGTTGGTTCACTTCTTGATCTTGCTAATTTCACACTCTTCTAACTTCACTACAAATCAATCAAGCAAACACATATTCAACTAGCATTTCAACTAATGATCAAACATTTTATCACACATAAAATAACAAAAACAAGGTGATGCATGCAAGCATGCAAAAGATAGTTTTATTTTCAAAGGTGGTTTCTACTAAGCTCTAAACATTATAAGGTTCAAATTGGTCATTTTCTAAAGTGGTAAAACCATTTGCAAAAGGTTTTATCTATAAACCATTTTTAAATCAAATCATTATTTTATGTGGTTGAAAATGCTTTTATCAAAGCAAAATTTTATAATGTTCATCAAATAAGTTGTTAATTCACAAAACTTGGTGTTTAGGGTCAGAAGGTTTGAATCAAAACATTTCCCAAAGGTTTTACTCAAAAATCATTTCCATAACAAAATCAATATTTGTATTTGACTAGAAATGAGCTAATTCAAGTATTTATTCCTAAACTTCACAAAATTCATTTTTAAATCCATAAGTTGGTTCCTAGTGTCAGTAGGTTCACAACAAACCATTTTGCAAAGATTTCACATTAATATTTTATCTAGAACAAATTTTATATTCAAAATAAGCCTACACATGTTTCTGCAAATTCAACCAATTTACCAGAATAAAATCATTAAACAAATTGCATGGTTGCAAAGTACTTGTTCTACTGATTCCATTGATATAAAATTTGCAAAATTTGGACGTGTAGATTTTAAGTTATGAATTTTACAAGTTTGCATACAAATCAGATTCAAAATTCTGTTTTAAACAAAACTAGTGCCACGCGGCGTGTTTCTACTGGCCGGTACCGTTTCGTGCGGATCGGCCTCTGCGAACCGTAGGATTTAAGTTAGATCGCTCGGCTCTGATGCGCTCATACCTCTTCGTTTAAGTTCTAATCTTAGCCGCAAGATTTACATCTAACGGTCACAAACACTGGGCCAAAGATTGGCGGCGCTGCGCGACGGCGAGCGGCGGAGCACGCTCTGGCGGTGGCGTGAAGAGGTTCCAATCTTTAATAAGATAGAGCCCCCTGTGTTTACAATGCTAGTCCCTGGATCAATAGCTAGCATCCACAGTTAAGATGTAATATCAAGATACAAAGGTCATAACATAACTTTATAACCAGGAGTAACATAATTTTATTACATCATAGATAGCTCATTTGGCTATTACATTACATTTCAGCGGAATAACTATAAGCATGGGTCCTTCATCTTCAAAGTGCCACAGGCAGATGTTGGTTGTAGACTTTGTAATCCTAATCAATCAATCCTCATTAAAACAATCAAACCTGCAACATACAAGTTACAGCCACAAGGGTCAATACATTTGAATTGTATTGGCAAGTGATACTATGGTAGTATAGTGGAGTCTATCATCTATATGCATTTGGCTAAGTGGAGTTGAGGCTTGCATTGCTCAAAATAGATTTTTCCTTAACATTTGAAAATACTAAGTTTTGCTTGGCAAAATCATTTTTCTCAATCAAAGATTTGAAGATCCTTTAACCAAGGCATCTCTCCATCAAAGATTGAAGATTTCAAACAACCCTTGTTCAAACCACAAGATTTTAACTTAGAAATTGGAATGATGAGATTCTTGATTTCTTCCATGTCTTGATGCTCAATTTGTCCTTTACCAGGGACATGGCTAAGTACTTAGATATTACACTCTGCAGAGGTGGTGCACTTTCCCCACAAGACTTGGTTTCCCAAGACAAGATCTTTCAGAAGCCTTCCCTTAGACCAAAATGGACGCGTTCCAACCTATCAAACACTACCACTCTCTGTCCATATGGCTAAGTTCTTGCAACCTATATGATCATGGCAGAGCCCATATTGCCAAGTGGTTGCACTTGAAGCTTCTCAACATTTGACATCTCAAATCTCTTTGTTCCTGGGTGGCATACCACAAGTGAGATACACAATCCAAGTCCATGGCCTTGTGTAACCACTCAACATAAACCAATCCTTCCATTCCACCTAGGGGATTCATTGACTTAGTGGTTTTATTAAACAAAAACATAAGTCCTCAGACTTAGAGATTTTTCCATAGTGTGAATATATTTTCCTCCCATGTTTTCTATTAGCTAGGCTAAGCTTGATAGTAGTAGGAATCTTAACTTAGGAAAATCCTACTAAGGATTCATCTACTAGGTTTTCTTATAGCAAGCTTTATACTTAGCAAAATCCATGCAAGTTTTACTTAGCAAAATCACTAATGCATAGTGAAAGTAATGGGACAAAAGTATGAAGCATCACTTGCCTTTTTGGTAGAGTATGGGTTCACTCCTTGTCCTTGCAACAATCACACTCTTCAAGTCACTACAAATCAATCAAGCAAGGCACAAACTTAATCTACCAATCAAGCAAAAACAACACATAAAATGACAAAGTCAAAGTAATGCATGCAAGCATGCAAAAGATGGTTCTAATTGCAAAGGTGGTCTCCACTAGGCTTCTAAACTTTGTAAAGTCAAAAGTGGTCATTTTCCAAAGTGACAAAGTCATTTGCAAAAGGGTTTTGGTCCTTAAACCATTTTTAAATCTAATCATTATTTTATGTGGTGAAAATTATTTTTATCAAAGCAAAACTTTATGTTTTTCACCAAATGAGTTGCTATTGCAAAACTTGGTGTTTTGGGTCAGTAGGTTTGGTCTAAACCATTTTCCCAAAGTTTTTACTCAAAATCATTTTCATAACAAAACCATTATTTTCATTTGGCTAGAAATGACTAAATCAAGTTTTCCATCCTAAACTTTACCAAATCCATTTTCCAAACTATGGGTTGGTTCCTAGGGTCAGTAGGTTCAAATCAATCCAATTGCCAAAGATTTTAATCCCAAATTCATTTTTAAACAATTTTTACATCCTTAACAAGCATACAAATGTTTCTGCAAATACAAACACTCTAACAGATACTATTTGCTAAACCAAGGGCATGGTTGGCTAGGGCTTGTTCCACTGAATCCATTGATATAAAATTTGCAAAATTTGGACGTGTGGTTTGAAAGTTATAGATTTTACAAAATTGCACTTCTAATAGAAAAGTTTTTGTTTTTAAAACGAGGTCTGAGCCACGTGTCATGTTTTAATTCGCCGATACTGGTTCGGTGTGGATCACGCTGCAGACCGTTGGATCTAAGCAGATCGCATGGCCTAGAACACGTACCCCTTCGTGGTTAAGTCATTCTATCCTATCCATCAGATCGGGATCGGACGGCTGTGGGGTGCTCGACCTTAAACGAGCGGCGCTGCGGCGGCTGCTGGCGGCGGAGCGACCAGACGGTGGCGGCGCCGGTGAAATAGGAAGCGAGGGAGGAGGGAAAGGTGCTCACCACGTTCGCAAAGACTTGAGGAAGCTCGATGTGTGGTCGTCGGGGCAAGGGGCGCACAGACGGGTCGGCAATCTCTCGCCGGAGTTGAGAACGGCGTCAGGTGGTACGGGTTGTGGTCGGAGGCGACGCTACAGATCACGCGGAGGCAAGCAGAAGGCAAGGTTAGTTGCGCAAGGTCGAGGCGGTGACGCGTGCATGAAAGAGAAGGGGAGGGGCGGTCGGATACAACCTATGGGCGTCGTCGGAGAAGAGCCAGACGGCGGCGGTGCTGGAGGTTGTCGTTGCCAATGCTCAGGGGCGCGCGCGAGTGAGCTGCGACTGCAGAGAGGTCCGCTGGGGGATGCTGATCACAGCTGCGTGCTCGAGGAGGCAGGAGGGGGCGTGTGCTGGCCGGAATCAGCGAGGAGGGTCGTCGGAGATAGAGCTGCTCGGGGAGAAATTGGGGCGGCCTGGGGGCGTGCTTGGGGGAGGAGACAGAGGGGAAACGGAGAGGATGTCAGGGCGATTAAATGGGCTTGATCACCGCGAGGAATAAACGCGGCGTTATGACGAATTAAGCCGGAGAAATCAACAGCATAACAAGGAAGAACTGGTCGATGCGGTGAGGACGATGGCTAGCGAAGTGGGGCCGTTGCGTCAGTGGGAAAATGAGTGAGGGGGAGGTCCACTGGTCAGTGACTTAGCGGGTTGCTTCTGCGGTGAAGAAAAACGGTTCGGGGAATAAGAGGAGGTGGGCTGCGAGTGGGCTTATTGGGCTGTCTCAGTTGGGTCAGGTCCATTTCATATTTTTTTCTGTCTGTTTGATTTATCTTTTTCCATTTCTATTTACTGATTTGAATTTCAAACAAACAATCCAATCAACCAAATCAATTTAAACAAACACCACACTTCACAACTTTTGAACTTGGTTCTGTTCAGTAGCATAATCCAAAATTCCATAATAAAATAATATTTTTATTCATTTTAGGATCCATTCATTATTTAATAAAATGGACCTTTTGTTTATTTAATTAAAATAGGGTTTGATTTATTTAATAGAATCCTAATTTGAAATCCAAATATTTTCAAAACCAAACCAGTAGGTTTCATTTGGAAATAAAGATATTTGGAAAACATGTTTAAAACAAAATAACATTTTTATTTATGGTCCATTAACAATTAAATAAATGGGCCTTAGTTATTAAATCAAATAGGATTTGTTTTATTTAAATATTTATTTTGAAATCTAAAATAAAACCAAAACACTTCAGTAGGTTTTATTTGAGAATATAAAATACTTGGAAAACTTATTTTAAATAATTTAATAAGTTTTGATGTTTTTAATTAAAATGGTAAAACCTTTTATTTGAATAAAATTTGGATATTAATTCCTTATTATTTTATTTAAATAAACCTTTACTATTTTTAAACAAAACAAAACATTTTATTTCGAAATCTTGGCCAAGGTTTAATTTGGCTTTATAAAATAACCTTTATTTATAAATCCACCTTTTCCTTTAAAAACAAAATCTTTTATTTAAAAGATCAATAATGGTATTTCCAAAACATTTTATTTTCCTCTATTTAAAATGTTTATCTTTTTAAATCCCTTTAGGATTTTATTTAATCCAAATTGGTTTGAGGTTCCAATTGAATTCAAAATGTTTCTTCTAGCCCTGAAAATCAAACAAAGTTTTATTTTATTCATTTATTTTTGACATTACAAGATTTGGAAAATCTTGGGATGTGACAGGCTACCACCCTTAAAATAAATCTCGTCCCGAGATTTGGGGAGGCTAGGGTTACAAGCAGGTTCAAAACAACTAGGGTACTACCACCCTTAAAAATTTTCAAACTAAATTACATCTTGGCTTGCTTGGGATCCTGGGGAAACTTCTCTGGGCAACCTTCTGCATAGTGTCCTTTGTTTCCACACTTGACTCATGGGCCAAGGTTGAGATCCTTCATAGACTTGTTTAACTTGTTCTTCATCTTTTCTGGACAATTGTTTGCATAGTGGCCTAGTTCCTTGCATTTGAAACACATCACTTGGCTGATATCTTTCTTTTCCTTTGGTATCATTGCCTCTTGTTTGTTTCTTTGGTTCTTCTTCTTTTCTGGGCATTCATTGGCATAGTGTCCCATCTCTTTGCAATTGTAACATTGCAACTGGCTTATGTCCTTCTTCTTCTTTTTGGGTCTCTCCAAAGCTAGGAGTTCTTCTAGTTCATGTTCTTCATAGGTGGGAGATCTTTCTCTCTTCTTGGGGCATTGATCTTCATGTTCCTTGTATGCATGATCCTTGTCCCTACAAATATTGCTAGCCTTGGTTCCTTCTAAAATAACATCCTTGTCATCCTTGTTGTCATTAGCTCTTTGGGAAAAGTTTTCTCCCATGTTGATCATTTGAGTAACCAATCCTTGCAACAATTGGGATTGAAGTTTCAAAATCCTTTGTATGGCTGGGTCTAGTTCATTGTTGTTGGCTAATAGCTGAGTTGTCTCTTGGCTCAACTGGTTTTGGGTTGCTATAAGTTCTCTCATGTTGTCTTCTTGGTTGTTGTTGTTGTCATCATCCTTGATGTTGGAGTTTCTTGGAGTAGTCATCTGTTTGGGTTGGGTAGAGATTAGAATAGGCAAAATATTTCTAAGGGAAAATTTCTAATCACACACATCACAATTCACACAAACAATGTGCATGCAATCACAAGTCAAACATTTCACTCAAACAACAAAGTTCTAGCACATACTTAGGCAACAAAATATTTTTGTTACACCACATAAGTTGGTGTGTTTTGACTTATCTAAAATATGGTGGTCCATCTATATGGTTCACTTGTGATCCTTCCATCCTTCTTGGTTGCTTCTTCTTACTTGAGATCATGGTTTCCTTGAGAAAAACTCTTGGTCACAAAACCCCAAATGATGTAAGCTCCTTCTAACTTTTGCATTCCCTCAGTCCCTAAATCTTGAGCAAGATTTCCTTGTCTCACTTGTAGTCCTTAGTGTCATCCAAGTTGGAAGTCCTTGGTGAATATGCTGAAGATGTTGAAGTCATGAGAGTTGAAGAAGTTGAAGTCATTAGAGTTGAAGATGTTGAAGAAGTCCTTTGCACATGGTGTAGTCTTTGGCCATGGGTAGGTTTTTCCATCAAGTTGAAATAGAAGAGATGTAGTGTTGAAACCAAAATGGTTGAGGAAAGAGTTTACAAGTGTTTTTGTAAATAAGTTTTTGGAACAAATGTAACTCCTATTTTTCTAAGGGTTTTTGTCCAATCCTAGGTTTACAAATCCTACAGGCAACACAATGCTCTGATACCATCTGAAGAGGTTCCAATCTTTAATAAGATAGAGCCCCCTGTGTTTACAATGCTAGTCCCTGGATCAATAGCTAGCATCCACAGTTAAGATGTAATATCAAGATACAAAGGTCATAACATAACTTTATAACCAGGAATAACATAATTTTATTACATCATACATAGCTCATTTGGCTATTACATTACATTGCAGTGGAATAACTATAAGCATGGGTCCTTCATCTTCAAAGTGCCACAGGCAGATGTTGGTTGTAGACTTTGTAATCCTAATCAATCAATCCTCATTAAAACAATCAAACCTGCAACATACAAGTTATAGCCACAAGGGTCAATACATTTGAATTGTATTGGCAAGTGATACTATGGTAGTATAGTGGAGTCTATCATCTATATGCATTTGGCTAAGTGGAGTTGAGGCTTGCATTGCTCAAAATAGATTTTTCCTTAACATTTGAAAATACTAAGTTTTGCTTGGCAAAATCATTTTTCTCAATCAAAGATTTGAAGATCCTTTAACCAAGGCATCTCTCCATCAAAGATTGAAGATTTCAAACAACCCTTGTTCAAACCACAAGATTTTAACTTAGAAATTGGAATGATGAGATTCTTGATTGCTTCCATGTCTTGATGCTCAATTTGTCCTTTACCAGGGACATGGCTAAGTACTTAGAGTTTACACTCTGCAGAGGTGGTGCACTTTCCCCACAAGACTTGGTTTCCCAAGACAAGATCTTTCAGAAGCCTTCCCTTAGACCAAAATGGACGCGTTCCAACCTATCAAACACTACCACCCTCTGTCCATATGGCTAAGTTCTTGCAACCTATATGATCATGGCAGAGCCCATATTGCCAAGTGGTTGCACTTGAAGCTTCTCAACATTTGACATCTCAAATCTCTTTGTTCCTGGGTGGCATACCACAAGTGAGATACACAAGCCAAGTCCATGGCCTTGTGTAACCACTCAACATAAACCAATCCTTCCATTCCACCCAGGGGATTCATTGACTTAGTGGTTTTATTAAACAAAAACATAAGTCCTCAGACTTAGAGATTTTTCCATAGTGTGAATATATTTTCCTCCCATGTTTTCTATTAGCTAGGCTAAGCTTGATAGTAGTAGGAATCTTAACTTAGGGAAATCCTACTAAGGATTCATCTACTAGGTTTTCTTATAGCAAGGTTTATACTTAGCAAAATCCATGCAAGTTTTACTTAGCAAAATCACTAATGCATAGTGAAAGTAATGGGACAAAAGTATGAAGCATCACTTGACTTTTTGGTAGAGTATGGGTTCACTCCTTGTCCTTGCAACAATCACACTCTTCAAGTCACTACAAATCAATCAAGCAAGGCACAAACTTAATCTACCAATCAAGCAAAAACAACACATAAAATGACAAAGTCAAAGTAATGCATGCAAGCATGCAAAAGATGGTTCTAATTGCAAAGGTGGTCTCCACTAGGCTTCTAAACTTTGTAAAGTCAAAAGTGGTCATTTTCCAAAGTGACAAAGTCATTTGCAAAAGGGTTTTGGTCCTTAAACCATTTTTAAATCTAATCATTATTTTATGTGGTGAAAATTATTTTTATCAAAGCAAAACTTTATGTTTTTCACCAAATGAGTTGCTATTGCAAAACTTGGTGTTTTGGGTTAGTAGGTTTGGTCTAAACCATTTTCCCAAAGTTTTTACTCAAAATCATTTTCATAACAAAACCATTATTTTCATTTGGCTGGAAATGACTAAATCAAGTTTTCCATCCTAAACTTTACCAAATCCATTTTCCAAACTATGGGTTGGTTTCTAGGGTCAGTAGGTTCAAATCAATCCAATTGCCAAAGATTTTAATCCCAAATTCATTTTTAAACAATTTTTACATCCTTAACAAGCATACAAATGTTTCTGCAAAAACAAACACTCTAACAGATACTATTTGCTAAACCAAGGGCATGGTTGGCTAGGGCTTGTTCCACTGAATCCACTGATATAAAATTTGCAAAATTTGGACGTGTGGTTTGAAAGTTATAGATTTTACAAAATTGCACTTCTAATAGAAAAGTTTCTGTTTTTAAAACGAGGTCTGAGCCACGTGTCATGTTTTAATTCGCGGGTACCGGTTCGGTGTGGATCACGCTGCAGACCGTTGGATCTAATCAGATCGCATGGCCCAGAACACGTACCCCTTCACGGTTAAGTCATTCTATCCTATCCATCAGATCGGGATCGAACGGCTGTGGGGTGCTCGACCTTAAACGAGCGGCGCTGCGACGGCTGCTGGCGGCGGAGCGACCAAACGGTGGCGGCGCCGGTGAAATAGGAAGCGAGGGAGGAGGGAAAGTATTGGAGATATGCCCTAGAGGCAATAATAAATGTAGTTATTATTATATCTTTGTGTTTATGATAAATGTTTACATTCATGCTATAATAGTATTAACAAGGAAACCATTAATACTTGTGTGATTTGTAAACTTAATTTGAAGTCCCTAGTATAGCCTCTATACTTCACTAGCTTGTTGGTTGATTAATGATTGTGGTTTCCCTATCATGAACATTGAGATGTTATCAACAACAAGATCATATCGTTAGGAGAATGATATGGTGGACATACTCCTATAGACAAGCGTAGCATAAAGATCAAGTCATTTCAATAGTTCAATTGCTATATGCTTTCTGATACATAGTAACCTAATTCCTTCGACCATGAGATCATGCATATCACCTTTACCGGATGGATGCTTTGATGACATCAAACACCACACCGTAACTGGGTGGTTATAAAGGTGGCATTGAGTGTTCGGAAAGTATTGGTTGAGACACATGGATCAAGAGTGGGATTTGTCCATCCACACGACGGATAGATATACTCTGGGCCCTCTCGGTGGAATGTCATCCAATTAGCTTGCAAGCTTGTGACTTGGTCACAAGGGATCACATATCACGGGAACGAGAAAAGAGTACTTATCAGTAACGAGGTTGAACTAGGTATGCAGAGATACCGACGATCATAACCTCGGATAAGTAACATATCGTGAGACAAAGGGAAATTGGTATCGTATGTAAGTGGTTCATTCGATCGCAAAGTAATCGTAGAAATATGTGGGAGCCATATGAATTTCCAGATTCCTCTATTGGTTATTGTTCGGAGAAGTGTCTCGATCATGTCCGCATAATTCACGAACCGTAGGGAGACACACTTAAGGATTCGACGTTGTTTGAGTAGTTATGGTATTATGAGAAAGAGACCGAATGTTGTTCGGAGTCTCGGATGGGATCCGGGATATCACGAGGTGATCCGGAATGGTCCGGAGAATAAGATTCATATAAGGAAAGTCCCGTTTCGGAGTTCGGGAATGATTCCGGTGTTTTCATCGGGAATGTTCTAGAAGGTTCTGGATTGTCCGGCACTCCGGGGGGGGAGGGTACATGAGTGTGTCATTGAATGATTGCATCATGTACTAAGTGTTCTTTCTGTTCCAAAAACATGAAAGTCAAATTGCCAGTTTGAAAGTCAAACGGCTAAAACAGGAAACTGTGGGAAACAGGAAACTGTGGGAAACAAGCAAGAGGAGTTGGAACCAACTTGGAGGAGGAGTCCCACTCCTCCAAGCCGGCGCCCAGCCCAAGGCCGACTTGGGGAGGGACTCCCCTCCCCTGGCCGCGCCTCCCCACCCATAAAAGGAGGGGCAGGGCTCCCCTCCTAGAACACACAAGTTCCTATCTTCTACCTCCGGTTTAGAGCCGTTTTGGTTTAGAGCTTCTAATTGCTTTAGCCAGCGGTTTAGAGCCTTCTAGTTGGTTTAGAGCCTTCTAATTGGTGTGTCTAATTACTAGACCACTAATAGCCTCTCTCATAAGCTCCACCATACTCGCACCGGCTTAAGGCGAAGCCCTGCGGGATTTCCCCTCTACTTCCGGTACCACGCCGTTGTGCTGCCGGAATCGCGAGGAGAGTGCTACAACCTCCGCTGTCTGCTGGAACAAGGGAGAGGAAGGTCTTCGTCGAGTACCGAACGTGTGACCGACTGCGGGAGCGCTGCCGGAACATGGCGCCGGAAGGATCGTCTACACGATCTTGAGATCGGAAAGAGTACGACTACATCACCCACGAGAATCCGCTCTCGTTAAACGCTTTGGAATCTTCGAGGGTAAGTTATACCATCGACTCGTTGCTACAATCTAGTAGATAGATCTTGGCTTGTTTGTTTGTATGCGATAGAAAATTTTTGTTTTCCATGCTACGAACCCCTACAGTGGTATCAGATCCGTGTCTATATGTAGATCTGTTGCACGAGTAGAACACAATGGTCATTGTGGGCGTTGATGCTTTTATTGTCGATTACTTCTTATGTACTTTGCATCTTGCGGTATGTTGGGATGAAGCGGCCCGGGCTAACTTTACATGACATCGTTCATGAGACTTGCTCCACGCTTGACATGCAACTTGTATTGCATAAGTGGCTTTGCGGGTGCCTGTTTCTCCTAGCATAGTTAAGATCCAATTTACAACGGGTGATCAACAATGCTAGTATCAATGTTGTGGTTCTTGTTCGTAAGTTAGAACGACACTTATTGAAAGCCCCAAACCACGTAAAATATGCAAAGAAAGTAGAGGCGTCTAACTTTGTTTTGCAGGGGTGTGCAGTGATGTGATATGGCCATGATTGTGATTATATTTGATGTATGCAATGTTCCTTATTGTAAGTTGGCAACCGGCAGGAGCCATATGGTTGTCTTTAATTTATGTTAAGACCCGCGTGTCTATTCAAAGTAGTTGTAATAGTTGAAGCCGGTGGACGACAACCATGGAGAAGCGTCATTGACCTTGATGCAATGCCGGTGATGATGGAGATCATGTTCGTGCTTGAAGATGGAGATCGGAAGCACAAAGAAGAAAGGCCATATCATATCACATATATATTGAATTGCATGTGATGTTAATCCTTTATGCATCTTGTATTGCTTAGTAGACGACGGTAGCATTATAAGATGATCCCTCATGCACATCAATATCAAATCATAAAGTGTTCACCCTTAGTTAGCACCGTTGCTAAAGCTTGTTGTTTCGAAGCACCACGTGATGATCGGGTGTGTTAGATTCTGCAAGTGTATACAACGTGAGCAAGCCAGATTTGCTCATGCAGAAACTAAGGTTTGATCTTGACGAGCCTAGCATGTACAGACATGGTCTCGGAACACGGATCACCGAAAGGTAAAGCATGAATCATATAGTAGATGTGATGAACATGTCGATTGTTCGCCATTGAAACTATGTCAACTCTCGTGATGATCGGTGTTGATATGGTGGATTTGGTTCGTGTGATCACTAAAACAATGTGAGGGATATTGTTTTGAGTGGGAGTTCACCTAGTTTAATTTTATTATTAATTTGAACTCAATTTGTCATAAACTTAGTCTAAACTATTGCAAATATGTTGTAGATCAATGGCAGCCCCTACCATCAATTTTAATGCGTTCCTAGAGAAAGAAAAGTTGAAAAACAATGGAAGCAACTTCGCGGATTGGTTCCGCAATTTGAGGATTGTCCTCACAGCTGGTAATTTGACCTATGTGCTGGATGCACCGCTGGGTGACCCACCTGCAGCTGATGCTCCCGATGAAGTAAAGAATGTTTACCTCGCTCGGAAGAATCAGTACTCCATAGTTCAGTGTGCTATCTTGTATGGTTTGGAATCGGAGCTTCAGAAAAGGTTTGAGGATTCAGACCCATATGATATTGTCGAGGATCTCAAATTGATTTTTGAGACTCATGCGGCAATTGAAAGCTATGAGGCTTCTGAAAAGTTCTTTAACTACAAGATGGAAGAGGGCAGCTCCGTCAGTGAGCATGTGCTTAAGATGTCTGGGCACGCAAATAAACTTCAAAGCTTGGGTATAGTGATTCCTAATGCTTTGGGGATTTACCGTGTCCTCCAATCACTACCACCAAGTTACAAGAACTTTGTGATGAACTACAACATGCAGAACATGAACAAGACGTTGCCAGAACTCTTTGCCATGTTGAAATCTGCAGAAGTGGAGATCAAGAAAGAGCACCAAGTATTGTTGGTCAATAAGACCACCAAATTCAAGAAAGGCAAGTCTAAGGAAAAGGGACACTTCAAGAAGGGTGGTAAGAAAGCTACCACGCCGACGAAGAAGACCAGGGCTGGACCTAAGCCTGATACTGAGTGCTTTTACTGCAAGGGAGAAGGTCACTGGAAGCGGAATTGCCCAAAGTACTTGGCGGATTTGAAGAACGGCAACATCAAGAAGAAAGGTATATCTGATATACATGTTATTGATGTGTATCTCACTAGTACTCGTAGTAGTGCCTGGGTATTTGATACTGGTTCGGTTGCTCATATTTGTAACTCGAAACAGGTGCTGCAGAATAAACGGAAGCTAGCGAAGAAGGAGGTGACGATGCGCGTGGGAAACGGATCAAAGGTTGATGTGATCGCGGTCGGCACGCTACCCCTTCATCTACCATCGGGATTAGTTTTATACTTAAATAATTGTTATTTGGTGCCTGCGTTGAGCATGAACATTATATCAGGATCTTGTTTATTGCGAGACGGTTACTTGTTTAAATCTGAGAATAATGGTTGTTCTATTTATATGAGTAATATGTTTTACGCACATGCACCTTTGATAGATGGTCTATTCTTATTGAATCTCAATAGTGGAAATACACATATCAACAACATTGAGGCTAAACGTTTGAAATCAAGCGATAATTCGACCTATATGTGGCACTGTCGTCTTGGTCACATCGGAGTGAAACGTATGAAGAAACTCCATTCCGATGGACTTCTTGAATCACTTGATTTTGAATCACTTGAAAGATGCGAAGCATGTCTGATGGGTAAAATGACTAAGACTCCATTTTCTGGTATGATGGAGCGAGCTACGGACTTATTGGAAATCATACATACCGATGTGTGTGGTCCAATGAGTGTAGCATCGCGCGGTGGTTATCGTTATGTTCTTACCTTCACGGATGACTTGAGTAGATATGGGTATATCTATTTCATGAAACATAAGTCCGAAACTTTCGAGAAGTTTAAGGAGTTTCAAAGTGAGGTAGAGAATCAACGTAACAAGAAGATTAAATTTCTACGTTCTGATCGTGGAGGTGAATATCTAAGTTACGAGTTTGGCGAGCATTTGAAGAAATGCGGAATACTTTCACAATTGACACCGCCGGGAACACCACAGCGTAATGGTGTGTCCGAACGTCGTAATCGAACTCTCTTAGATATGGTTCGTTCTATGATGTCACTTACAGATTTACCGCTATCATTTTGGGGTTATGCATTAGAAACAGCCGCATTCACTTTAAATAGGGCACCGTCTAAATCCGTTGAAACGACACCGTATGAATTATGGTTTGGGTAGAAACCCAAATTGTCGTTCCTTAAAGTTTGGGGATGCGAAGCCTATGTAAAGAAGTTACAGCCGGACAAGCTTGAACCCAAAGCGGAAAAATGCGTCTTCATAGGATACCTGAAGGAAACTATTGGGTATACCTTCTATCATAGATCCGAAGGCAAAACATTCGTTGCCAAGAATGGATCCTTTCTAGAGAAGGAATTTCTCTCGAAAGAATTGACTGGAAGGAAACTAGAACTCGACGAGGTTGTCGAACCTTCTCTCAAAATTGCGAGTAGCGCAGCACCGGAAGAAGTTCCTGTGGTGCCTGCACCAATAAGAGAGGAAGCTAATGATGGTGATCATGAAACTTCGGTTGAAGTTGCTACAGAGCCTCGGAGGTCAACGAGAACTCGTACCACTCCAGATTGGTATGATTCCGTTATGAATGTCATGGTGGTGGACAACAGCGATGACCCCGAGACATATGAGGAAGCGATGATGAGCCCAGATTCCAATAAATGGCAAGAAGCCATGAAATCCGAGATTGGATCCATGTACGAAAACCAAGTATGGACTTTGGTGGACTTACCGGATGGCCGGAAGGCTGTCGAGAACAAATGGATTTTCAAGAAGAAAACAGATGCTGATGGTAATGTTACTGTCTATAAAGCTCGACTTGTCGCAAAAGGGTTTCGACAAATTCAAGGAGTTGACTACGATGAGACTTTCTCACCGGTAGCGAAGCTAAAGTCTGTGAGGATTATGTTAGCAATCGCTGCATATTATGATTATGAGATATGGCAGATGGATGTCAAAACAGCATTCCTCAATGGAGACATTGATGAAGAGTTGTATATGATGCAACCCAAAGGTTTTGTCGATCCTAAAGATGCTAACAAGGTATGCAAACTTCAACGGTCCATATATGGATTGAAGCAAGCATCCCGAAGTTGGAATCAACGTTTTGATAAGGTAATCAAAAGGTTTGGTTTTATACAAACTTATGGAGAAGCTTGTATTTACAAGAAAGTGAGTGGGAGCTCTGTAGCATTCTTAATACTGTATGTGGATGACATATTGTTGATTGGGAATGATGTAGACCTTCTTAATAGTGTCAAGGAATATTTGAATAATAGTTTTTCAATGAAGGATCTTGGCGAAGCAGCTTACATATTAGGCATAAAGATTTATAGAGATAGATCGAAACGCCAAATATCATTGTCACAAAGTACATATTTGGACAAAGTTCTAAAGAGGTTTGGAATGGAAGAAAGCAAGAAAGGGTTCTTGCCCATGTTGCCCAATACGACCTTGAGTAAAACTCAAAGTCCGACATCGGCAGAAGATAGAGAAAGGATGAGTAAAACTCCCTATGCCTCAGCCATAGGATCTCTAATGTATGCCATGCTATGTACTAGACCCGACATCGCATATGCTGTTAGTCTAACTAGCAGATATCAAAGTGATCCAGGAGTGGATCATTGGACAGCGGTCAAAAACATCCTTAAGTACTTGAGAAGAACTAAGGATATGGTTCTTTCTTATGGAGGTGATGAACAGCTCGTTGTTAATGGTTACACCGATGCTAGTTGGAACACCGATCCGGATGATTCTAAATCACAATCTGGATACGTATTTATTTTCAATGGTGCAGCAGTTAGCTGGAGGAGTGCAAAGCAAAGCGTTGTGGCGAGATCTTCAACTGAATCGGAATATATGGCTGCTTCGGAGGCTTCACAAGAAGCGATATGGATGAAAGAGTTCATTACAGAGCTGGGTGTGGTTCCTAGTGCACTGGACCCAATGTCTATCTACTGTGATAAGATGGGCGCCATAGCCAATGCGCAAGAACCAAGGTCACACAAGAAGCTGAAGCATATCAAGCTACGTTTTCATGCTATTCGAGAACATATCCAGGATGGGGATATAAAGATTTGCAAAGTACACACAGATCTGAATGTGGAGGATCCGTTGACTAAACCTCTCCCGAGGGCAAAACATGACCAACACCAAACTGCCATGGGTGTTCGGTATATTACCATGTAATCTAGATTAGATGACTCTAGTGCAAGTGGGAGACTATTGGAGATATGCCCTAGAGGCAATAATAAATGTAGTTATTATTATATCTTTGTGTTTATGATAAATGTTTACATTCATGCTATAATAGTATTAACAAGGAAACCATTAATACTTGTGTGATTTGTAAACTTAATTTGAAGTCCCTAGTATAGCCTCTATACTTCACTAGCTTGTTGGTTGATTAATGATTGTGGTTTCCCTATCATGAACATTGAGATGTTATCAACAACAAGATCATATCGTTAGGAGAATGATATGGTGGACATACTCCTATAGACAAGCGTAGCATAAAGATCAAGTCATTTCAATAGTTCAATTGCTATATGCTTTCTGATACATAGTAACCTAATTCCTTCGACCATGAGATCATGCATATCACCTTTACCGGATGGATGCTTTGATGACATCAAACACCACACCGTAACTGGGTGGTTATAAAGGTGGCATTGAGTGTTCGGAAAGTATTGGTTGAGACACATGGATCAAGAGTGGGATTTGTCCATCCACATGACGGATAGATATACTCTGGGCCCTCTCGGTGGAATGTCATCCAATTAGCTTGCAAGCATGTGACTTGGTCACAAGGGATCACATATCACGGGAACGAGAAAAGAGTACTTATCAGTAACGAGGTTGAACTAGGTATGCAGAGATACCGACGATCATAACCTCGGATAAGTAACATATCGTGAGACAAAGGGAAATTGGTATCGTATGTAAGTGGTTCATTCGATCGCAAAGTAATCGTAGAAATATGTGGGAGCCATATGAATTTCCAGATTCCTCTATTGGTTATTGTTCGGAGAAGTGTCTCGATCATGTCCGCATAATTCACGAACCGTAGGGAGACACACTTAAGGATTCGACGTTGTTTGAGTAGTTATGGTATTATGAGAAAGAGACCGAATGTTGTTCGGAGTCTCGGATGGGATCCGGGATATCACGAGGTGATCCGGAATGGTCCGGAGAATAAGATTCATATAAGGAAAGTCCCGTTTCGGAGTTCGGGAATGATTCCGGTGTTTTCATCGGGAATGTTCTAGAAGGTTCCGGATTGTCCGGCACTCCGGGGGGGGAGGGTACATGAGTGTGTCATTGAATGATTGCATCATGTACTAAGCGTTCTTGCTGTTCCAAAAACATGAAAGTCAAATTGCCAGTTTGAAAGTCAAACGGCTAAAACAGGAAACTGTGGGAAACAAGCAAGAGGAGTTGGAACCAACTTGGAGGAGGAGTCCCACTCCTCCAAGCCGGCGCCCAGCCCAAGGCCGACTTGGGGAGGGACTCCCCTCCCCTGGCCGCGCCTCCCCACCCATAAAAGGAGGGGCAGGGCTCCCCTCCTAGAACACACAAGTTCCTATCTTCTACCTCCGGTTTAGAGCCGTTTTGGTTTAGAGCTTCTAATTGCTTTAGCCAGCGGTTTAGAGCCTTCTAGTTGGTTTAGAGCCTTCTAATTGGTGTGTCTAATTACTAGACCACTAATAGCCTCTCTCATAAGCTCCACCATACTCGCACCGGCTTAAGGCGAAGCCCTGCGGGATTTCCCCTCTACTTCCGGTACCACGCCGTTGTGCTGCCGGAATCGCGAGGAGAGTGCTACAACCTCCGCTGCCTGCTGGAACAAGGGAGAGGAAGGTCTTCGTCGAGTACCGAACGTGTGACCGACTGCGGGAGCGCTGCCGGAACGTGGCGCCGGAAGGATCGTCTACACGATCTTGAGATCGGAAAGAGTACGACTACATCACCCACGAGAATCCGCTCTCGTTAAACGCTTTGGAATCTTCGAGGGTAAGTTATACCATCGACTCGTTGCTACAATCTAGTAGATAGATCTTGGCTTGTTTGTTTGTATGCGATAGAAAATTTTTGTTTTCCATGCTACGAACCCCTACAGAAAGGTGCTTACCACGTTCGCAAAGACTTGAGGAAGCTCGACGTGTGGTCGTCGGGGCAAGGGGCGCACAGACGGGTCGGCACTCTCTCGCCGGAGTTGAGAACGACGTCAGGTGGTCCGGGTTGTGGTCGGAGGCGACGCTACAGATCACGCGGAGGCAAGCAGAAGGCAAGGTTAGCTGCGCAAGGTCGAGGCGGTGACGCGTGCATGAAAGAGAAGGGGAGGGGCGGTCGGATACAACCTGTGGGCGTCGTCGGAGAAGAGCCAAACGGCGGCGGTGCTGGAGGTTGTCGTTGCCGATGCTCAGGGGCGCGCGCGAGTGAGCTGCGACTGCAGAGAGGTCCGCTGGGGGATGCTGATCACAGCTGCGTGCTCGAGGAGGCAGGAGGGGGCGTGTGCTGGCCGGAATCAGCGAGGAGGGTCGTCGGAGATAGAGCTGCTCGGGGAGAAATTGGGGCGGCCTGGGGGCGTGCTTGGGGGAGGAGACAGAGGGGAAACGGAGAGGATGTCAGGGCGATTAAATGGGCTTGATCACCGCGAGGAATAAATGCGGCGTTATGATGAATTAAGCCGGAGAAATCAACGGCAGAACGAGGAAGAACTGGTCGATGCGGTGAGGACGATGGCTAGCGAAGTGGGGCCGTTGCGTCAGTGGGAAAATGAGTGAGGGGGAGGTCCACTGGTCAGTGACTTAGCGGGTTGCTTCTGCGGTGAAGAAAAACGGTTCGGGGAATAAGAGGAGGTGGGCTGCGAGTGGGCTTATTGGGCTGTCTCACTTGGGTCAGGTCCATTTCATATTTTTTTCTGTCTGTTTGATTTATCTTTTTCCATTTCTATTTACTGATTTGAATTTCAAACAAACAATCCAATCAACCAAATCAATTTAAACAAACACCACACTTCACAACTTTTGAACTTGGTTCTGTTCAGTAGCATAATCCAAAATTCCATAATAAAATAATATTTTTATTCATTTTAGGATCCATTCATTATTTAATAAAATGGACCTTTTGTTTATTTAATTAAAATAGGGTTTGATTTATTTAATAGAATCCTAATTTGAAATCCAAATATTTTCAAAACCAAACCAGTAGGTTTCATTTGGAAATAAAGATATTTGGAAAACATGTTTAAAACAAAATAACATTTTTATTTATGGTCCATTAACAATTAAATAAATGGGCCTTAGTTATTAAATCAAATAGGATTTGTTTTATTTAAATATTTATTTTGAAATCTAAAATAAAACCAAAACACTTCAGTAGGTTTTATTTGAGAATATAAAATACTTGGAAAACTTATTTTAAATAATTTAATAAGTTTTGATGTTTTTAATTAAAATGGTAAAACCTTTTATTTGAATAAAATTTGGATATTAATTCCTTATTATTTTATTTAAATAAACCTTTACTATTTTTAAACAAAACAAAACATTTTATTTCAAAATCTTTTCCAAGGTTTAATTTGGCTTTATAAAATAACCTTTATTTATAAATCCACCTTTTCCTTTAAAAACAAAATCTTTTATTTAAAAGATCAATAATGGTATTTCCAAAACATTTTATTTTCCTCTATTTAAAATGTTTATATTTTTAAATCCCTTTAGGATTTTATTTAATCCAAATTGGTTTGAGGTTCCAATTGAATTCAAAATGTTTCTTCTGGCCCTGAATTTTATTCATTTATTTTTCACATTACAAGATTTGGAAAATCTTGGGATGTGACATGGCGTCGCGGTGGTTCCAGGATGCAAAGAAGACAGGGAAGTGGCTCACCGAGTTCATGTGATCGAGGTGAAGCTCAAGGTGGTCTCGAGGAGGCAAGGGGCGCACGGGAACGGAAGTAATCGCTCGTCGGAGTTGCTGCGGGCGGCGGTGCTCTCGGGTTGTCGCTGCTGGCGTCGTTTGGGACCGCGCTAAGGCAAAGGAGAGGCACGGTTAGATGCGCACGAGGGTCACGAGTAAGGGAGCATCACTGAGAAGTGCTGGGGCGGTCTGAGCTTACCAGGGGGAGGTCGCCGAAGAAGGGACATACGCGGCGGCGCGTTGAGCTTGTCCTTGCCGATGCTCTGGGGCAAGCGCGGGCGAACTGGAGGCACTGGCAGGTGCGCTTAGAGGTGGAGAACAGGCTAGTGTGCAGTGGGGGTCGAGGCGAGGCTGGACGGCGCCGGAATTGGTCGGGGAAGCTGTCGGAGACAGAATGTTTCGAGCTCTCAATTGGGGCAGCCCTGGGGCAGAGGGGAGGAGCTGTTTGGGGGGAAAGAGAGAGGAGTGAGGGGCGCTTAAGGGGGCGTGATTACTGGAAGAATTAAGGCCGCCATCAATCGCGAATTCAACGCCGGAGTTACTCGGCTGCAACGGCAGGGCTTGGTCGCGGGTGAAGACGATGACACGCTGGCGTGGGGCCGTGCTGTCAGTGAGGGAGAGAGAGGGGGTGGGGTCCTGCTGTCTGTGACTCTGCGGGTTGGTTTTTCAGTGGAAAATGATTCGCAGAGAGGGGGGAAAAGCTGGGCAGCGACTGGGCCTTGCTGGGCTTGTTGGGTTTGGTCTGATTCATTTTTTTACTGATTGCCTTTTTCTTTTTCTATTTGATTTTCTGTTTTGATTTTCAAACAAACAATTCAAACTCCAAATAAATTCAAACCTTTGCCAAAGTTTGTATAATTTTTAGTTCTGTTTAACAACACAAACCAAAGTCCAAAAATAAAATAATACTTTTATTCTTTTAGGATCTATTTAATAATTAAATAAAATAGTCCTTAGTTATTAATTCAAATAGGATTTGATTTATTAAAATCTCCATTTGAAATCTAAATAATACCAAAATCAATTCAGTAGGTTTTATTTGAAAATATAAAACACTTGGGAATCTCATTTAAAATAAATTAATAATTTTTAGTGTTTATTTAAAATGGAAAAGCCTTTACTTAAATAAAATAGGATATTAATGAATTCTCATTATTTCATTTAAATAAACCTTTACTCTTTTTATCAAATAGAAATATTTTATTTTAAAAGATTGGCCAAGATTTAATTTGGCTCTATAAAATAATCCTTATTTATAATTCTATTTTTGCTTTTGAAAATTAAATCTTTTTATTAAAAGATCCAAAAATAGTGATTCCAATTATTAAAACTTTCTTTATTAATTGTTTATTTTTTTAAATCCCTTTAGGATTTTATTGATCCAAAGAGGTTTGAAAGTTTCCAATTGGATTCAAAAAGTTTCTTTTCACCCTGAATTTCAACAAAGTTTTATTTTGTTTATTTATTTTTCACATTTCAAAATTTGGAAAATTTTGGGATGTGACAGTAAGTGGCAACTAGACAACTCAATTGTCCACACACTCTTCGGATATGGGTCATCTTGTAAGAGAATAGTATATTAAGGTAACAAGACCAATCAAGGTAAACCAGAGCAAAGGCATTAAGTTCTATGGACAATTGTACTCCTAAGCAAGTAGTGTGCTAGTCACAAGATATCACGTCTGACACTTTGGGGTTAACAAGCAATTCGCAATACTATACCTATCTATATCATGAGTGATCTTGGGGAACTCTGGGAGATGCATCCTAAGCTGCTATTGCCTCCACAATTCACTTATAGCAAATAGCCTATTAGTTCTACCCATGGAAGAGCAGAGACTAATGATAAGTTTTGTGACACACTGTGGATCCCTAGTAAAATTCTTCAATAATGGATTAGACGTCTCCAATCACTAGAATAATATCATGAATAGAACAATGTAAAGAGAAAGCACAAACATATCAATTAACAAGAACACACCACACTTCAATTACTCAAATCATCATAACATTAATAAAAGGGGGTTAAAGCCATATTACAACCCATCACATAGATCATGATGGGGAAGGATGAAGGAGTAGCGGTGATGGATATGGCGATGACAGCGTGGTGATGGTGGCATCGGCGTGGTGATGGCGGCGCCTCCTTATCCTCCCCTTCTTGCTTGGATGGCTTGATGGTGTTGATGAAGATCTTGATCTTGGTGGAGCTGTAGAGGCTATGGAAGCGACACGGCGGCAGGGCGCCTGCATGGAGGCAGTAGATGGGATCTAGATCTTGTATATGGTTGGTGGTGGCTTCCTCCTCTCTCCTTTGACTCCTCCCTCCTTTATGTAGGACTTGGGGTGCCCTCTGGTTCCCCTAATACCGTCATATGATTTAGGGAAGGTTCTGGAGCTTCCGGGGGGCGAAATCCCATCGTTTGCGACCTTTTTGGCAACTATATGGCAGGAACTATACGGCCAGAATTTTGGCTCCCGTCGTATAGTTGGTCATTAAACCTTCCGTATCTTCGGTATTTTGGTCACCATCATACGAACTCCGTTTTGGTGTTCCTGGGCTCGTTGGATTCGTCTTGACGAGGGATAGAACCCCATGGTCTTGGATCCTTATTTTGAGAAGTTGGGCAAAAATCACTTTTTCCAACACCTCAAACAGCTAAGTATGGTCCTGCAGCTCCTCCATACTATGCTCTCTTTGTTCCTTTTTCCTTTTTTTTATCCATAATCATCATCAACACCTACACACATGTCAAAGATAAGGAAGAGAGATACAGTTCTACCTAAACTACTAAATGTGCATAGCTCATATTGAATTTAATGAAAACAAGTAATCATGCATATACAAGCATAGCAATAGTTAGATGGAGCATGATATGATAGGCAAATGACACAATTTATATAGGTAAAAAGTGTTGTATTATCATAGCCATCAACATGCTCCCTCTTCATCTACCACCGGGATTAGTTTTAAACTTAAATAATTGTTATTTGGTGCTTGTGTTAAGCATGAACATTTTATCTGGATCTTATTTATTGCGAGACAATTATTCATTCAAGTCTAAGAATAATGGTTGTTCGATTTTTAGGAGTAATATATTTTATGGTCATGCACCTGAGATGAATGGTTTATTATTATTGAATCTCGATAGTAGTGATACACATGTTCACAACATAGATGCTAAACAAATGGGATTGAATGATAATTCTACATATATGTGGCACTGTCGTCTTGGTCACATTGGAGTGAAGCACATGAAGGAACTCCATTCCGATGGAATTTTTGAATCACTTGATTTTGAATCACTTGAAAGATGTGAAGCATGTCTGATGGGAAAAATGACTAAGACTCCATTCTCTGGGATAATGGAGCGAGCTATGGTCTTATTAGAAATAATACATATCAATGTGTGTGGTCCAATGACTGTAGCATCGCGCGGTGGATATCGTTATATTCTTACTTTCACGGATGAATCGAGTAGATATGGGTATATCTATTTCATGAAACATAAGTCCGAAACTTTTGAGAAGTTTAAGAAATTTCAAAGTGAAGTGGAAAATCAACGTAACAGGAATATTAAGTTTCTGCGTTCTGACCGCGGGGGTGAATATCTGAGTTACGAGTTTGGCATGCATTTAAGGAAATGCAGAATACTTTCACAATTGACACCACCGGAACACCACAGCACAATGGTGTGTCCAAACATCATAATCGAACTCACTTAGATATGGTTCGGTCTATGATGTCTCTTATAGATTTATCGTTATCGTCTTGGGGTTATGCATTAGAGACAACCACGTTCACTTTAAAAAGGGAACCATATAAATCCGTTGAAACAACACCATATGAATTGTGGTTTGGTAAGGAACCTAAGTTGTCGTTCCTTAATGTTTGGGGATGCGAAGCATATGTAAAGAAGTTACAACCTGACAAGCTTGAACCCAAAGCAGAAAATGTGTCTTCATAGGATACCCTAAAGAAACAATTGGGTATACCTTCTATCATACATCCAAAGAAAAATATTTTGTTGCCAAGAATGGATCATTTCTTGAAAAGGAGTTTCTCTCAAAAGAAGTGACTAGAAGGAAAGTAGAACTCGACAAGGTTATTGAACCTTCTCTCGGATTCGAGAGTAGCGGAGCAACGGAAGATGTTTCTGTGCCGCCTGCACCAATAAGAGAGGAAGCTAATGATGATGATCATGAAACTTCGAACAGAGTTGTTGCTGAACCTCACAGGTCGACAAGGGCTTGTACCACTCCTGATTGGTATGACCCTGTCTTGAATGTCATGTTAGTGGACAATGCTGACGACCCTGCGACATATGAGGAAGAAATGATGAGCCCATATTCCAAAAATTGGCAAGAAGCCATAAAATCCAAAATTGGATACATGTACGAAAACCAAGTGTAGACTTTGGTGGACCTACCAGATGGCCGCAAGGCTGTCAAGAACAAATGAATTTTCAAAAGGAAAATAGATGTTGATGGTAATGTTACCGTCTATAAAGCTCGACTTGTCGTGAAAGGGTTCCAAAAAATTCAAGGAGTTTACTACAATGAGACTTTCTCATTGATAGCGAAGCTAAAGTCTATGAGGATTTTGTTAGCAATCGCTGCATTTTTTGATTATGAGATTTGGCAGATGGTTGTCAAAACGGTGTTCCTTAATGGTGATATTGAGGAAGAGTTGTATATGGTACAACCCAAAGGTTTTTTCGTTCCTAAAGATGTTGACAAGGTATGGAAACTTCAGCACTCCATTAATGGACTGAAGCAAGCATCTCGGAGCTGGAATCAACATTTTGATAAGGTGATCAAAAACTTTGGATTTTTTACAAACTTTTGGAGAAGCTTGCATTTACAAGAAAGTGAGTGAGAGCTCTTCAGTATTCCTAGTACTATATGTGGATGACATATTGTTGATTGGGAACGATATAGAACTTCTTGAAAGTGTCAAAGCCTATTTGAATAATAGTTTTTCAATGTAGAATCTTGGCGAAGAAGCATACATTTTAGGCATCAAGTTTTGTAGAGATAGATCAAGACGCTTAATAGGGATTTCACAGAGTACATACTTTGACAAGCTTCTAAAGAGGTTTAGAATGGAATAAAGAAAGGTTTCTTGCCCATGTTTCCAGGTAAGACCTCGAGTAAGAATTAAAGTCTAGCTACGGCAGAATATAGAGAGAGGATGAGTAAAATCCCCTATGCCTAGGCCATAGCTTCTATCATGTATGCCATGCTATGTACAATACTGGATAACGCACATGCTCTTAGTTTGACCAACAGATATCAAAGTAATCCAGGAGTGGAACACTGGACAGCGGTCAAAAATATCCTGAAGTACTTGAAAAGGACTAAGGATATGGTTCTTTATTATGGAGGTGAAAAAGAGCTCGTTGTAAACGGTTACACCGATGGTAGTTGGAACACCGATCCGGATGACTCTAAGTCACAGTCTGGATGCGTATTTATTTTGAATGGTGCAGCAGTGAGCTGGAGGAGTGCCAAACAAAGCATTATGGTGAAATCTTCAACTGAACCAGAATACATAGCTGCTTCGAAGGCTTCACAAGAAGAGATATGGATGAAGGAGTTCATTACTAAGCTTGGTGTGTTTCCTAGTGCGTTGGACCTGTTGGCCATCTATTGTGACCACTTGGGTGCCATAGCTAATGCGTAGGATCCAAGGTCACACAAGAAGCTAGAGTATATCAAGCTACGTTTTCATGCTATTCGCGAGTATGTACAAGATGGTGACATAAATATATGAAAAGTACACGCATATCTGAATGTGGCAGATCCGTTGACTAAACCTCTCCCTAGTGCAAAACATGACCAACAGCAGAACGCCATGGGTGTTTGGTATATTACCATGTAATCTAGATTATTGACTCTAGTGCAAGTGTAAGACTATTGGGATATGCCCAAGAGGCAATAATAAAGTGTTTATTATTATATCTTTGTGTTTATGATAAATGTTTGCATTCCATGCTATAGTTGTATTAACTAGAAACATTAATACTTGTGTGTTGTGTAAACATAAAAGAGTTCCTAGTAAGCCTCTTGTTAAACTAGCTTGTTTATTAATAGATGATCATGGTTTCCTAATCATGTACATTGGATGTTATTAATAACAACATCATATCATTAGGAGAATGATGTGATGGACACACACCCATAGTAAGCATGGCATAAGATCAACTTATTAAGTTCGTTTTGCTACAAGCTTTCAAATACATAGTAACCTAATCCTTCGACCATGAGATCATTTTCATAACCAACACCGGATGGATGCTTTGATGACATAAAACACCACTTCATTACTGGGTGGTTATAAAGGTGGCATTGGGTATTCTCAAAGTATGGCTTGAAGCGTATGGATAAAGAGTAGGATTTGTCCATCCAAATGATGGATAGATACACTCTGGGCCCTCTCGGTGGAGTGTCATCCAATTGGCTTGCAAGCATGTGACTAGGTGACAAGGGATGTCACATCACAGTACGATTAAAGAGCACTTATCGGTAACGGGGTTGAACTAGGTATGGAGATACCGACGATCGAACCTTGGATAAGTAAAGTATCGTGCGACAAAGGGATTCAATATCATATGATAATGGTTCATTCGATCACGAAGTCATCATTGAATATGTGGGATCCATTATGGATCTCTAGGTCTTGCTATTGGTTATTGATCGGAGAGGTGTCTCGATCATGTCTGCATAGTTCATGAACCGTAGGGTGACACACTTAAGGTTCGATGTTGTTTAAGTAGATATGGAATATGAGTTGGAGACTAAATGTTGTTCGGAGTCTTGGATTGGATCCAGGACATCACGAGGAGTTTTAGAATTGTCCGGAGAATAAGATTCATATAAAGGAAGTCATCTTCTAGGGTTCGGAAAAGTTTCGGTATTTTGACCAGAGCTTCTAGAATGTTCTAGAGGGGCCACTAGTGGGCCCACCACCCCGGTAGGGGCCACATGGGCTGAGGCAATTCCGTGAGGGTTCATGGTCTAGCCGCACCAAGCCCAAGGGGCCAAATCAGCTAGCCCTACAGTTTTTGCGGGGACCTGGGGGCAAGTTTCCTCCCCCTACTTCTTGTGTCAGCCTTAGAAGGAGGCGACCAAGGTGGGAACCCTAGCCGCACCCCCTTCTATCTAAATATCAGAGGGTAGGGAGCCACCCTTGCCCCTTGACCTCAACCCTAGCCGCCACCTTCCTCCTGCTATGGCTTAGGCGAAGCCCTGCAAGATTCTCTCCTCCACCACCACCACCACGCCGTCATGCCGTTAGGATTCCGAGGGGATCTACTACCTCTGCTGCCTGCTGGAACAGGGAGAGGAAGGTCTTCATAAACTCTGTACGTGTGACCGAGTGCGGAAGCGCTGCCGGAACGCAGTGCCGAAAGGATCGTCAACGCGATCTTGAGATCGGCAATTGATCGACTACATCAACCACGAGATCTGCGGTGACCCAGCATACCACTGCATGATGTAGTATACTATAGTCGTTGACATAACACCAATGAAACACCGTTCACTAGTATTACATACCTCAGAATGGCACAACAGAAACACAGCGGGCCAATACATGGCTAAAGGTTACAACTCACTCTTTACATAAGATCCAGAGAACAGTCTAGGTTTAAGAGAAAGAAAGAACTTCTTTACGAATAAGAATCAAAGATAAATAACGCAAAACTATTATACTATTCAAACTAGTACTTAATTAAGGAATTGGCATTGCTGCTATTGCAACATACTACAGAGATAGGTTCTTTGGCTAGAGATTTTATTTCTATCTAATCAGTAACTTTGTCTTCACTTGAGTTGAGGTATATGTTGACTTCCTTGTCTTCATTGAAGAGCTTTAGTTGGTCTTGATAAGTCCTAGAGCATATCTTGATGTAGACATCGTTTTAATGGCTTCAGAATCTAGCAAGGGTTAAGAAGATACTTTGAGTACGAGCGTACTCAGCAAATTCACTAGAAAATGAGTGTTTGATGCACTATATCTACAGCCACAGACCATAGGTCGTAGGCAAAGCAATTTTCATAAACATTTCTTCAAAGGTTGCTTTTATTTTGAAAATCTATGTCCATCAGCCTTCACGGGTTTACCAGAACCTTCATGGGGTTCCTTTCCCGCCCCGTTCGCAGCTCCTTCCCGGAACAGGGAGTAACAAGTTACAGTTTTTACACTCTGCAGAGGTGCGTTACTTTACCCATGAGAGATCAACTCTTTGTTGCACAACCGGGTAGCATATTCCCGTCCACAATTCCATGATGTAGGGCCCAGAAGATGATCCAAGCCAATCACTGCCCCCTTCGCGACCTCGCATGCCTCCTTGGTGTACACCATGTGAAGGGAATATGCCCTGAGAGGCAATAATAAAGTGTTTATTATGTGTATTCCAAGTATATGATAGATGTTTATTTTGCATGCTATAATTGTATTAATACGGAAACGTTAATACATGTGTGTTTAATAAACAAACAGAAAGTTCCTAGTTATGCCTCTCTCATAAACTAGCTCGTTGATTAACAAGATGATCAAGGTTTCCTGATCATGGACATTGGATGTTGTTAATAACGGGATCAAACATTAGTGTAATGGTGTGATGAACATTCATCCGAAGTATAGCATTACGATCAAATTCATTGATTTTATATTGCTATAACAACTTACGAAGTGATCCTAATCCTTAGACCATGAGATCATGTCAATCACTAACACCGGAAGAGTTTCTTGATAACATCAAACATCACACCGTAACAGGGTGATTATAAAGATGGATTCAGAACTAATAAAGTGTTATGTTGAGGCTCATGGATCGAGAGTGGAATTTGTTCATCCCGATGACGGATAGATATACTCTGGGCCCTCTCGGTGATATCACATTGATTAGCTTGCAAGCAAGTGATTTGATCACTAGAATGTTATATCACAGGAACGAGAAAAGAGTGCATGTCGGTAACGAGATCAAACTAGGTATGGAGATACCGATGATCGAATCTCGGACATGTAATATATCGTGAAACAAAGGGATTAAGATACTAGCGTAAAAGGTTCCGACGATCACAAGAAAGTCATCGTTGAATGTGTGGGAGTCAGTATGGGTCTCCAGATCCCGCTTCTGATTATTGATCCGAGAGGGGTCTCGATCATGTCCGCATTATTCACGAACCGTAGGGTGACACACTTAAGAGACACCGACATCCAATTGGAGCAAATGTTTCATGCCGAAAGAATGAACAAGCGCAGGAATTTATTTCACTAGATACCGAAACAGGTTTTCGGGTGAAATTGCATAAAGTGGTTATGCATGTGAAATAGAATTCTAGCAAGGGGTTATTTGTGAATGTTTGTCATTAAAGTAATTGACAAAATTCTGAATAAAATAAAAGAGTTTTATTTAATGAGAGTTTGCATTAAATTTGGTGGAAATTTAATGGGAATTTGAGTGGACTTTTGAGTGGAGGGAATTTAAAGGAGATTTGTGAGTGCAGTGTCCACCCACATGAAGAGGGGAGGGCAAGGGGGCAGCCCCCATGCGCCGGCCACCCCCTTGGGGTCCCCCCTCCTCCTATAAAAGGAGCCCCCTCCTCACTTGTCTCTCACACCTCGTGAAGGATCTCTCTCCCCCTCTAGAATTTATTACCATGGTCTCGGACTAGCGAGATACATGTTCCCGGTGGCTATTCGGCAAGAAAGAGTTGTGCTTCCGCTGCATCGCTGGAGCGAGGAGGCGGAGGTTGCTCGGTGCCTCGAACGTGTGTGCGAGCACGGATGCGCTGCTGATTTGCGGCGCTAGGACTTCCTCTCGATCTTGAGATCGGCAAGAGATCGTCTACATCAACCACGAGTTGAACTCGTTAAGCTTTGTCGGTCTTCAAGGGTATGTTCTCTACGGATATACATCCGCCCGTTGTTTGTATCTAGTAGATAGATCTTGGTATATAGTTCACATCGTAGGAAAATCTTTGTTTTCTATGCTGCGAACCCTACAGTGGTTTCAGAGACGGATCTATGCGTAGATACTTTACACGGGTAGTACACATATGAGTATGTGGGCGATGATGATCATGTTGTTGCTCCTTTGTTGTAATTTTGGATATTGGTGGCATAGTGGGATGAAGCGGCCTGGACAAACTTTACATGTCCTCGCACATGAGACCTGTTCCACGCTTGACATGTAACTAGTTTGCATAAGTGGCTAGCGGGTGTCTGTCTCTCCTACTATAGTCAATATCTATTTTGCAAGCGAGTTGTCAACAATTTGATTATCCTCGTTGTGGTTCATGTTCGTAGGTAAGAACGGTTCTATCTCGAAAGCCCTAAGCCACGTAAAACTTGCAATGGATAAATTAGAGGCGTCTAGTTTAGATTGTTGCTGGGCTAGTGTTATGATATGGTAGTGTTGTAAGTAGAAGTATGAGATGATACTCTTACAACACACATAGCGTGTAAAATCCATAGACCTTGGATTTACACATATAGGTATGATAGTGATCATACCACGATGCACATGATAGAGATCATCTGCGGGAACCATATAATTTCACTAATAAACATATGATGTTTGATTGCATCTTATATTGCTTGTTTAGCGCTTTGTTAGCATAATAAGATGATCCCTCATTTAAATATAAAGATAAGAATGTGTTCTTCCTTTAGTATGCCCCGATTATGTTTTCGTCGCTCCAAGACATCACGTGATGATCGGGTGTTCTTGGATCCACGACCATATTTCGGGTGTAAAACAGTTACACACGCGAATACTAAGGTTCTAACTTGGAGAGCCTAGCATGTACAGACATGGCCTCGGAACACGGACCGAAAGGTTAAGCATGAGTCATATAGTTGATATGATGCCCATTTGATGCTCTCCTTTGAAGCTATACCGACTCACGTGATGATCGGACTTGGTGTAGTGGATTTGGTTCATGTAATCACCAAAAAGGCACGAGGGATGTCGTTTTTGAGTGGGAGTTCATTCGATTAGTTGAACTCAATCTATCATACACTTAGTCTAAAACTTTACAAATTCTGTTGTAGATGGCACCACCTGCTTTTAATTTCAATGTGTTCATGGAGAAAGAGAAACTAGCAACGAACGGTAGCAACTTTACCGAATGGGCCATGAATTTGAGGATTCTCCTCTCTGCTGCACAAAAGCAATATGTGCTAGAAGCGCCGTTAGGCCCCCCACCTTTTGATGATGCCCCTGACGAGGAGAAGAATGTCTATCAGACTCGTCAGGAGGACCACAACTTAGTTCATTGCGGCATATTGTATGGGCTAGAGACGGAACTTAGAAAGCGTTTCGAAAACGGCAATGCATTTGATACAATGGGTGAGTTGAAAATGATTTTCGACACACATGCTGCTGTAGAGAGCTACAACGCTTCAGAAAAGTTCTTTAGCTGCATGATGGAAGAGCACAGCTCCGTTAGTGAGCATGTACTCAAGATGTCGGGTTACGCCGATAAGCTTGTGTCCTTGGGAATATCGATTCCCATTGACTTAGGCATCCATCGTGTTCTGCAGTCTCTGCCACCTAGCTATAAGAGCTTCGTGATGAACTATAATATGCAAGGCATGAAGAAGTCTCTCCCTGAGCTTCTGTCAATGCTTAAAACTGCAGAAGTGGAGATCAAAAAGGAACATCAAGTGTTGATGATCAATAGGAACACTGGTTTCAAGAAAGACAAGAAGGGAAAACGGAAGGGAAGTAAGGGCGGCAAGCCTGTTGCCGCGCCTGAAAAGAAACCCCGAGTTGGACCTAAGTCTGATTCCGAGTGCTACTATTGTAAGGGGACTGGCCACTGGCAACTGCCCCAAGTATCTGGCAGACAAGAAGGCCGGCAAGGAAAATAAAGGTATATATGATATACATGTTATTGATGTGTACTTGACTAGTGCTCGCAGTAGCACCTGGGTATTTGATACCGGTTCAGTTGCTAATATTTGTAACTCGAATCAGGGGCTGCGGAACAAGCGACCGCTAGCAAGGGGTGAGGTCAAGATGCGTGTCGGCAATGGATCAAGCGTTGATGTGATCGCCGTCGGAACGCTGCCTCTCCACTTGCCGTCGGGATTAGTTATAAACTTGAATAAATGTTATCTGGTGCCTGCACTGAGAATGAACATTGTATCTGGATCGTGTTTGATGCGAAGTGGTTATTCATTTAAATCCGAGAACAATGGTTGTTCCATTTATATGAATGAAATATTTTATGGTCATGCACCGATGATGAATGGTTTATTTCTATTAGATCTCGACGATAATGTTACACATATTCATAATGTTGATCCTAAAAGGATTAAACTTAATGATGATATATCCGCATATATGTGGCACTGCCGTCTAGGTCATATTGGCGTTAAACGCATGAAGAAGCTCCATTCGGATGGACTTTTGGAATCACTTGATTATGAATCATTTGATACATGTGAGCCATGCCGTATGGGCAAGATGACTAGAACGTCGTTTTCCGGTTCAATGGAACGGGCGACAGATTTATTGGAAATCATACATTCTGATGTATGTGGTCCAATGAGTGTGTCGGCGCGAGGTGGATATCGTTATTTTGTTACTTTCACGGATGATTTGAGTAGATACGGTTATATCTACTTGATGAAACACAAGTCTGAAACCTTTGAAAAGTTCAAGGAATTTCAGAATGAAGTGGAAAATCATCGTAATAGAAAGATCAAATTTCTACGGTCCGACCGTGGAGGTGAGTATCTAAGTTACAAGTTTAGCACTCACATGAAAGAGTGTGGAATTGTTTCACAACTCACACCTGCCGGAACACCACAGCGAAATGGTGTGTCGGAACGTCGTAATCGTACTTTATTAGATATGGTTCGATCTATGATGTCTCTGACGGACTTGTCGTTGTCATTTTGGGGTTATGCACTAGAAACTGCTGCATTCACTTTAAATCGGGCACCATCTAAATCCGTTGAAAAGACACCATATGAATTGTGGTTTGGAAACAAACCTAAGCTGTCATTTCTTAAAGTTTGGGGATGCGATGTTTATGTGAAGAAACTTCAACCGGATAAACTCGAACCCAAAGCGGAAAAATGCATCTTCATAGGATACCCTAAAGAAACTATTGGGTATTCCTTCTATCACAGATCCGAGGGCAAGGTTTTTGTTGCCAAGAATGGATCCTTTCTAGAGAAAGAGTTTCTCGCGAAAGGTGTGAGTAGTCGGAAGGTAGAACTCGAAGAGGTTGTGGAACCTTCTCTTCAAAGTATGGCGAGTAGCGCAGCGCCGGAAGTTGTTCCGGAGTTGGCTCCACCTGTTGAAGAGGGAACTAATGATAATGATCATGAAACTCCGAAAGAGAGTACTACCAAACCTCGCAGGTCAAACAGGATGCGTGCAGCTCCCGAGCTATACGGAAATCATGTCATGAATTTCATGGTTGATGTAAATGATGACCCTGCGACGTATGAAGAAGCGATGATGAGCCCGGATTCCAACAAATGGTTAGAAGCCATGAAATCCGAGATGGAATCCATGTATGAAAATCAAGTTTGGAACTTGGTGGAAATACCTCACGACCGAAAGGCCGTGGAGAACAAATGGATTTTTAAAAGGAAAACTGATGCTGATGATAATGTGACCGTCTATAAAGCTCGACTTGTCGCAAAGGGGTTTCGACAAATTCAAGGAGTTGACTACGATGAGACTTTCTCTCCCGTAGCGATGCTAAAGTCAGTTAGGATTATGTTAGCCATTGCTGCATATTTCGATTATGAGATATGGCAGATGGATGTCAAAACCGCGTTTCTCAATGGTAATATTGAAGAAGAGTTGTATATGATACAACTGTCACATCCCAAATTTTAGATTTGGTCTTGCATATCATTCATGTCATTGCATCATATCTTTCCATGCAAAACCATCGAATAGAAAGGTTCGGCGGAACGCCATCTTCAAAACCCTATTTTGTTTCGCTACGAGGTTCCTGCGGGAAGCTTTAGAAGGACTTGCGACAACCACCCCTGTAGGTTCGAGTTTTCGTGCAAACTTCGACTGAAGGTTGTGCCCCTCGACGATACGAACCCGTAGGCGCGAGAATCGCTCCAATCGGAGTTCATATGCAAAAGACTCGGACGTTTTAGTAAACCGCCGGAAAACGGTCCGAAAATCTGGACCAATTTCCGAATCGGAGTCTAGTTCCGCGCCGTTTCAGTTTAGGTTTCCGTGCCAGGGTACTATTTGAGGAGGCCCACCTGGCCTCGGTTTTCGCGCCCAACACCCTGCCCGCGACCCCGCCTCCCTGCCGCGATCGCCAGCCCCGCCGCCTCGGGACGCGAGCCCGCGCCCGCCGCCGCGCCTCCCGGCCACCGCCGCTGCCGGCCGATCGCCGCCGTGTGCGCCGCCATCCGCCTCGCTGCCGCCTCGCGCGCGCGTTATCGCATGCATGCATACACGCGCACACGTACACGCACGTGCGCGCCGTCTCGCGCGCGCGTTGTAATTTTCCCGGACCGTTCGTTGACCGTGTGTGTCCGTGTAGGAAGGACCTCGTCGCCGGATTTGATCGCCACCGCCGTCCGGAGCTCGCCGCGTCTTCCGGAGTCCGTTTCGCCATCCGTTTCCGGTAAGACAGCAGCCACCGTCAGATCTCAGATCAGCGGCTTAGATCGTTCGTTGACTGGTCAGCATCCCAGACGTTGACTAGTCAGACGCCCAGTCAGCAGACGCTTTGACCAGTCAACAGACACAATTGACTGGTCAATTTCGTTAATCCCTTTAGTTGGCAGATTTCGGTAGAATCTTGTAAATTGCGTAGAAATTCAACCGCTTGGCCAAAAATTGCAAATAAAATATGTACGAGTTCAGTGAGTCGTGTAGAATCTCGCTGTACCTTTGGTTAAGACTTTTACTGTCAGGTTTAGTACAGTTTATTCAAACTAGTTAGTGGCCTTTTCGGAGTAATAAATTCGTAGAAAAAGATCCGTAGCTCCAAAAATCGCGTGTGATATGTCCCTGAACTCGTATGAACAAGGGGAATCTCATCGTGAATTAAAAAGATAGGCTTACAGTAAAAACTTCTGCAGTATTTGTCTAATGGCTTTCTGTAGTGTTTTAATTACTCGGGAAGTTCTATAACTCCTTTTTGAGTAATTCCAATTGGTACTGTTTTCTTACAGTGATGCCTTTGCGGTAGAATATTCCCAGGATTTTACAAATAGTATACTACCGGTAGTGAATTATTTAAGTTCTAGCTCTAGTTGTGAGCACTACTTTTGGTTAGTAGTTTTCCTTGCGCCAAATCTACTTTCCATGCATGTATTCGGTAGTATTATGGATTAGTATTATGTGGTGCAGCTGTAGTACCAATTCGCTTGCCGTTCCTGCATTCATGCATCATATTTGTTGCATATGTTGTGGATTGTTTGTTTATGAATGCAATTGTGTCGTGTAGATTGTGCTGAGTGCAACGCTTGTTCGTGTGAGGATTGTGCTCCAGACCGCTACAACCAAGGCAAGTAGATGCTACTTTGTTCATGATATCGTCCTACTATTTTCTATGCATTGTCGTGTATTTTGTAGATGCATGTGTAGGATGATACTATTGCTATGCTATGTCCTATTATATGGTAGGACCCTCTTTGTAGATGAACCACCGTTGGTAGATATGCTTAGCCATGCTTGTTGAACGAGGGCTGGTTTACATCATGATACTTGTTTTCTCAAAGTATTGGTTTGTGAAAACTAAAACAACTTAATCAATGAATCCCCTGGGTGTGATGGTATTGATAAATTTTGGTGGTTTCATTGCGGAAAGGCACCCAGGTATCAAGAGAGAATGATTGGCTTCTTTATTGTGTAGCTTACGTGTACATCCATGTGCCAATAATGGAATGGGCGGTTGGTTGGACTTAGTAGGTTGTGGTAACTCGAACCCGCGTATCCAGTGATGTAGAATTTTGGTAGGTTGGACCGGTGCACGTCGGGATTGAGGAGCTACTTCCCGAACAGTCTCTTCTTGGTCTTCTCCCTATCATCACCCAAAATGAGAGTGATGGTACGAGCTGGGCTGGCCAAGTCACATGGGTAAAGTGTACTAACCTCTACAGAGTGTATAATCTAATCGATTAGCCGTGTCCCCGGTTATGGACATCTGAGTTGCTAGATATTGATTCCATGACATGTTTCTCACTCATTCTAATTTCATAATTGTTTTAATATTGTTGGGTTAACTTAATTGGGATCTTTCAAAGAAAATCAAAGCTGTTTATGAAAGTAGGACAAATGTATTTGCAAATGCAAGCCAGACACAGCTCCAATTGCCAAATATGCATGTAGATGTTAGTACTATTGTCTCCTTTACTAGCTCTACTTGCCATACATTCCATGTATTGACCCTTCGGGGCTGCTACGTTTCATGTTGCAGGTTATTCCGATTCTGATTGAACGTTATAGGCCACGGTACTCCACTCGGCACTTGTTCACTTGTGGGCAAATTGAAGATTGGAGGATTTATTTGTTTATGTTGCTACCTGAATAATTTGAGCTAGCTTTATGCTAAGCTTTTATTGTAATAATGGTACTCTGGATCTTTGTAGTACATGATACACGGTTATTTTGCTATGATTATCTATCTTACTCTATTGTGGGCCAATGAACCGATCCAGGGATTGGCATGTCACATAGAGGCCACGGTCTTTTCAGAACCGGGGTGTTACAGGATGGTATCAGAGCCCGTGTGTCGACTGTAGGATCGTGACCTAGGATTGGATTAGGAAGCCATAGAATTATTAAGCCTATATTAACTCTGTCTTTCCTCTTATGCCTTTCACCCTCGTAAATTCTTACCATATGCTATTCTCACACTTTCCTCTTTTACTTGATAGATGGGAGACGTCAGGACTAAGTATGTCACCATGGAGTCACCAAGGCCCTTTGCAAGGCAGTTAGCTCAGCTCTCGCAGTCATTGGAATTGCAACTGCCTATGTTCAAGGGAAGAAGGCTGTACGCCTATGGATATGGAGAGGATGCATGGGAGATCACTACCTTCATATTCAGAGATGCCGCCTTGCCAAACCCCGCACACTTGGTCTACACCAAGACATACTGCAATTGGGGACTTGGAATCAACTTGGCCATACATGAAGCCCTGTCTCGCCAGTGCCACTATGTCCGACACCTACTGCCTGCAGATTCACCTTACCGTGACTATGGAAGGCATGATGAAGAAGGGAACATTGTGATTACCCCGGGCGACAGGAACAACATGCCGCCCCGTCGAAGGCACATAGAGGACATGGAAAGAGAGAATGGAGCTCTAGTAGAGAAGGTGAGGATGTTGAAGGAGATTGCAGACTTTACTAGCAATGGAATGGTGGTCCAAGGACAGGAGATAGACACTTTGCATGAAGCTGTGGGAGTTATGGAGACTTCCCTGATAGCAAGAGATGAAACCATAGCACATCTTCATGGTACTGTGCAAGAGAACACCCAGAACATACAACAGTTGCAAGGGACCGTCCAGGAAAGGGACCAAACCATTGAAACTATGACAGCCCAGATTGCCGCTCTCCAAGCACAGGTGAATCCACCATCTGATGATGACAATGGAGATGATGGCAACAATGGGGATGATGATGACAGTGGAGAGGATGATGATGATGAGGACGAGGATGATGATGATGATGGAGACGATGATGGTTGAGGAGACGAAGCTGTTGCAGTAGCAGCTGAGGATGAAGAAGAAGAGGAGGATCCAGAAGAGGTGGAATTTGAAGTCTCAAGTGATGGTTCAGGAGAGGTTTACACTCCGCCGCCATGGTTGTACCGCGAGCCGAAGCGCCAATGCATGACCGCAAGGACCTACCTCAATCTCTTCAGGAAGTAGACAGAAGTCCACCAATTAGTCCATGTTAGGCGAATTCGTTAGGTTTAGTCTCGATCGTTGTGAAGCTTAGTTCGTGTTAGGTTAAGAGTGATTAGTTGCTTATTTGTGTACTCCAATATCCCAGGATTTATTTGTGCGAATTTTTAATGAAAGAGTTATGGCATTTTGGTTACTATCTGTGTTATTTTCGCTGCAGTTTTCTGCTGATACAGCAGTACTGCGCGATTTTTCATATTTTTCTGGTAACTCGGAAAAATCTGAAAACAATTGGGCTGATGCGAAACTCACTGTACTATATGTACAAAAATCAGCTAAATTTTCTGACGAGTTTAAGTCAGGCGAAAAAATTCGTGAACGCTGCTGGACTGTTCTGGCAGATTGCTGTTTTGGTTGTTTAGTTGATCAACTGTTTAGTTAACCATTGCCAACTCTTGTAAAACTATTTCAGTAGGTACATACTGCTAGGATAACCCCTGGGATGTTGCTGGACCGCTTGTTTGTTGATGTGTTGCTTGCTTGTGATTGTCTGCTATTGTTTGCTGTTGATTGATCATATGCATGGGTAGAATCCTATTATCGTAGTTGATTCTTTCTAAACTTACCTATGCTGAACCGTAGATGCCTCCTCGCCGCCAACCCACTGAGATGGAGCAGCTGATGGCAGCTCAGGCACAGCTGACCCAAGTGATGACCCAGTTCATGGCAAACCAGAACAACAACAATGGAAACAATCAGCCTCAGGGAGATGCTCTCACCAGATTTCTGAGGTTAAGGCCAGCTAAGTTCTCTACTGCAACGGAACCAATGGTTGCTCTCGACTGGTTGCGTTCAGTCAACAAGGATCTAGTAACTGTTGGATGCACTGATGCTAAGAAGGTGAGGTTTGCCGCTCACCTACTGGAGGGACCAGCCGCTTCTTGGTGGGACACATTTCAGATCACCCACCCGCTGGATACCGTGACTTGGGCTATGTTTGAGGAAGGTTTCAGGACCAACCACGTGTCTTCAGGAGTTCTGAGCCTGAAGAGGAAGGAGTTCCGCAACTTGCGCCAAACCAATCGCACCGTGGCCGAGTACATTGAGGAGTTCAACAACCTGTCCCGTTATGCACCTGAGGATGTTGACACTGATGCCAAAAGGAGGGAGAGATTCCTGGATGGACTCAGTGATGAGATTTCAGTACAGCTACTTGTGGTTTATTGCCCCACTTTCCAGGAGCTCATGGACAAGGCCAGAATCTTGGAGGGAAAGCACAAGCAAGTGGAGAACCGAAAGAGGAAGAACAACAATCACCACTCTGGCTCACACCACAAGACTCGCACTTCATATGATGGATACTCCAAGCATGGAGGAAGTGACCATGGGAGCCATGACCGCCGCGATGGACATCGTCATGACAACCATAGGAGCAGCCACCACAACCACAAGGGAGGACACTCTCACCACTCTAGAGGACACGGTGGACATGACCGCAACCGTGATCGCAACTTCATGAGGAAGGATCTGAGTGAGGTGACGTGCTTCAAGTGCAAGCAGAAGGGACACTATGCTGACAACTGTCCGGAGAGGAAAGGACTCAAGCCAACCAACGGCGAGAAGTCCACAGTGAACCACATGAATGTGGAGGAGATTCCAGATGAGCCTGACCTTGTGATTGGTAAGTTCCCAATCAACACTTACCCTGCACTTATACTTTTCGATACTGGTGCATCGCATTCATTCATATCAAGGGCATTTGTGGATAAGTATAAGTTACCTACTGAGTCTATGAAGAGGTCTATTAGAGTGAGTTCACCTGGAGGAGATATGATAGCTAGCGCGGGATGCCGCGATTTAACTATGAGGATTGGAACACACAACTTCATTGCACATCTGGTAGTGTTGGATTCACAGGGATTAGACGTTATTCTGGGTATGGATTGGATGTCTATGCATGGGGGACACATAGATTGTGCACATCGAGCTGTTTCACTCAAAACCCCGGATGGTAAGAGGATTAGATTCAAGTCAGCTGTACGACCAGGAAAGTGTAAGTTGAATTCTCTTAAGGGGGTTAGCATGGATACTGTGCCAGTGATTAGGGATTACCCCGACGTGTTTCCGGAAGAGCTGCCAGGGATGCCACCTGACAGGGATGTAGAGTTTCTTATCGACCTGATGCCGGGAACAGGACCTATAGCAAAGAAACCATATAAGATGGATGTCGATGAGCTGAAGGAGTTGAAGAAACAGTTGAAGGAACAGTTGGAAAAGGGATTCATTCAGCCTAGTGCGTCGTCATGGGGAGCACCTATTCTGTTTGTGGAGAAGAAAGACAGCACCAAGAGATTAGTGGTGGACTATCGTTCGCTGAATGAAGTAACCATCAAGAACAAGTACCCTCTGCCGAACATAAATGACTTGTTTGATCAACTGGAAGGAGCAAAGGTGTTCAGCAGATTGACCTGCGATCTGGCTACTTTCAATTGAAGATCCGGGAGGAGGATGTACCGAAAACCGCCTTCACCACTAGGTATGGTTTATATGAGTATACAGTTATGTCTTTTGGACTAACGAATGCCCCGGCATACTTCATGACCATGATGAACAAGGTATTTATGGAGTATTTGGACAAGTTCGTGGTGGTGTTTATTGATGACATACTGATATATTCCAAGGATGATGCCGAGCATGAGAAGCATCTGAGACTGATTATGGAGAAGCTGAGGGAACACAAGCTGTATGCCAAATTCAGCAAGTGTGAATTCTGGCTTAACACTGTTGGGTTTCTTGGACACGTAGTGTCAGGAGAAGGAATTGTTGTTGATCCAAACTAAGTGACTGCAGTAACAGAGTGGGAAGCGCCCAAGAATGCAGGAGAGATTCGAAGCTTTTTGGGACTTGCTGGATATTAACGGAGGTTCATAGAAAACTATTCCAAGATTGCAAAGCCGATGACTGAACTTCTGAAGAAGGAGAGGAAATTTGAATGGTCAGACGTATGTGAGGCCAGCTTTCAGGAACTGAAGCATCGACTAGTGACCGCGCCTGTTCTATGTTTACCAGATCTTCAGAAGGATTTCCAAGTGTACTGTGATGCTTCACGACAGGGACTTGGGAGTGTGCTGATGCAAGATGGGAGAGTAGTGTCATATGCCTCGCGACAACTCAAGCACCATGAGCGGAATTACCCCACACACGACTTGGAGTTAGCGTCAGTGGTTCATGCGCTCAAGGTATGGAGGCATTACTTAATGGGAAAACACTGTGATGTGTACACCGACCACAAGAGCCTGAAATACATATTTACACAGAAGGAATTGAACATGAGACAAAGGAGATGGTTGGATCTTATCAAGGATTATGATATGAATCTACAATACCACCCAGGAAAGGCCAATGTAGTAGCGGATGCTCTGAGCCGGAAGGTTTATGCCAATGGATTGACAATTGGTGAATTGCCTGAGGACTTGTGCAAGCAATTCAAGGACCTTAGACTGGAGGTAGTCTCTGAAGGATATTTGGCTACAATGGAAGTCCAACCGACGCTACAGGACAGGATCGTAAAGGCTCAAGTGGGAGACAAGGAAATAGAAGAAATAAAGGAAAAGATGAAGGAGAACCGGGAAAAAGATATTCGCGAGGATGAACATGGTACCTTGTGGTATGGAGATCGTTTGTGTGTGCCCAGCGACCCGGAGATAAGGGAGTTGATTTTGCAGGAGGCTCATAACTCGCCATACTCCATACATCCAGGCAACACAAAGATGTATATGGATTTGAAGAGCAGATTTTGGTGGAACAACATGAAGGGAGATATTGCCAAGCATATTGCCCTATGTGATGTATGTAGCCGAGTGAAGGCAGAACATCAGAAGCCAGCAGGATTGCTACAGCCGTTGCCCGTGCCAGATTGGAAGTGGGATAGAGTGGGAATGGATTTTGTCACAGGACTGCCCAAGACCAGGTCAGGATATGACTCTATTTGGGTAGTGGTCGACCATTTGACCAAGGTAGCCCACTTTATACCAGTAAAGACAACCTATACGAGTGCAAAGTTGGCCAAGATTTACATGGACAGGATTGTGTGCCTACATGGAGTTCCCAAGAGTATCGTATCTGACAGAGGCACCCAATTTACCTCACACTTCTGGCGCCAGCTGCACGAGTCACTTGGTACTAGATTGGAGTTTAGCACAGCGTTTCACCCACAGACTGATGGGCAGACCGAGAGGGTGAATCAGATTTTGGAAGACATGCTGAGAGCTTGCGCCTTGGCTCATGGATCTAGTTGGGATGAGAATTTGCCGTATGCGGAGTTTTCCTACAACAACAGCTATCAAACCAGCATCAAGACGTCACCGTTCGATGTGTTGTATGGGAAACGATGCCGTACACCATTGCTATGAGATGGAGTAGGAGAACGTCAGTTGTTTGGGCCTGATTTGATCAAGGACGCTGAGGAGAAGGTCGCCTTGATTAGGGACAGGCTGAAGGTAGCACAATCAAGGCAGAAGAGCTACGCTGACGCCAAGCGCAAGGAAGTGGTGTATGAGATAGGTGATAGAGCATACCTCAGAGTATCGCCGCTTCGTGGAATCAAGAGATTTGGAATTAAGGGTAAGCTGACACCTCGATTTATTGGACCATATCGGGTCTTAGCACGCAAAGGAGAAGTTGCCTATCAGTTGGAGTTGCCAGAGGCTCTGTCTGCTGTTCACAACGTGTTCCACGTGTCCCAGCTGAAGAGGTGCCATCCGGAGATGGTGGATACACCATTGAGAGACACCGTACCGGTAGAGGAGGTTCAGCTGGAGAATGATTTGACCTATGAGGAGAAACCGGTCAAGATTCTAGAGACAGCAGAAAGGACTACCCGTACCAAGACAATCAAGTTTTGCAAGGTACAGTGGAGTCACCACACCGAAGAGGAAGCCACTTGGGAGCGTGAGGATGACATCCGAGTGGACTACCCACACCTATTCGCTAGCCGCGCCGAATCTCGAGGACGAGATTCATCTTAAGGGGGTTAGTCTTGTCACATCCCAAATTTTAGATTTGGTCTTGCATATCATTCATGTCATTGCATCATATCTTTCCATGCAAAACCATCGAATAGAAAGGTTCGGCGGAACGCCATCTTCAAAACCCTATTTTGTTTCGCTACGAGGTTCCTACGGGAAGCTTTAGAAAGACTTGCGACAACCACCCCTGTAGGTTCGAGTTTTCGTGCAAACTTCAACTGAAGGTTGTGCCCCTCGACGATACGAACCCGTAGGCGCGAGAATCGCTCCAATCGGAGTTCGTATGCAAAAGACTCGGACGTTTTAGTAAACCGCCGGAAAACGGTCCGAAAATCTGGACCGATTTCCAAATCGGAGTCCAGTTCCGCGCCGTTTCAGTTTAGGTTTCCGCGCCAGGGTACTATTTGAGGAGGCCCACCTGGCCTCGGTTTTCGCGCCCAACACCCTGCCCGCGACCCCGCCTCCCTGCCGCGATCGCCAGCCCCGCCGCCTCGGGACGCGAGCCCGCGCCCGCCGCCGCGCCTCCCGGCCACCGCCGCCGCGTGCGCCGCCATCCGCCTCGCTGCCGCCTCGCGTGCGCGTTATCGCATGCATGCATACACGCGCACACGTACACGCACGTGCGCGCCGTCTCGCGCGCGTGTTGTAATTTTCCCGGACCGTTCGTTGACCGTGTGTGTCCGTGTAGGAAGGACCTCGTCGCCGGATTTGATCGCCACCGCCGTCCGGAGTCCGTTTCGCCATCCGTTTCCGGTAAGACAGCAGCCACCGTCAGATCTCAGATCAGCGGCTTAGATCGTTCGTTGACTGGTCAGCATCCCAGACGTTGACTAGTCAGACGCCCAGTCAGCAGACGCTTTGACCAGTCAACAGACACAATTGACTGGTCAATTTCGTTAATCCCTTTAGTTGGCAGATTTCGGTAAAATCTTGTAAATTGCGTAGAAATTCAACCGCTTGTCCAAAAATTGCAAATAAAATATGTACGAGTTCAGTGAGTCGTGTAGAATCTCCCTGTACGTTTGGTTCAGACTTTTACTGTCAGGTTTAGTACAGTTTAATAAAACTAGTTAGTGTCCTTTTCGGAGTAATAAATTCGTAGAAAAAGATCCGTATCTCCAAAAATCACGTGTGATATGTCCCTGAACTTGTATGAACGAGGGGAATCTCATCGTGAATTAAAAAGATAGGCTTACAGTAGAAACTTCTGCAGTATTTGTCTAATGGCTTTCTGTAGTGTTTTAATTACTCGGGAAGTTCTATAACTCCTTTTTGAGTAATTCCAATTGGTACTGTTTTCTTACAGCGATGCCTTTGCGGTAGAATATTCCTAGGATTTTACAAATAGTATACTACCGGTAGTGAATTATTTAAGTTCTAGCTCTAGTTGTGAGCACTACTTTTGGTTATTAGTTTTCCTTGCGCCAAATCTACTTTCCATGCATGTATTCGGTAGTATTATGGATTTGTATTATGTGGTGCAGCTGTAGCACCAATTCGCTTGCCGTTCCTGCATTCATGCATCATATTTGTTGCATATGTTGTGGATTGTTTGTTTATGAATGCAATTGTGTCGTGTAGATTGTGCTGAGTGCAACGCTTGTTCGTGTGAGGATTGTGCTCCAGACCGCTACAACCAAGGAAAGTAGATGCTACTTTGTTCATGATATCGTCCTACTATTTTCTATGCATTGTCGTGTATTTTGTAGATGCATGTGTAGGATGATACTATTGCTATGCTATGTCCTATTATATGGTAGGACCCTCTTTGTAGATGAACCACCGTTGGTAGATATGCTTAGCCATGCTTGTTGAACGAGGGCTGGGTTACATCATGATACTTGTTTTCTCAAATTATTGGTTTGTGAAAACTAAAACAACTTAATCAATGAATCCCCTGGGTGTGATGGTATTGATAAATTTTGGTGGTTTCATTGCGGAAAGGCACCCAGGTATCAAGAGAGAATGATTGGCTTCTTTATTGTGTAGCTTACGTGTACAGCCATGTGCCAATAATGGAATGGGCGGTTGGTTGGACTTAGTAGGTTGTGGTAACTCGAACCCGCGTATCCAGAGATGTAGAATTTTGGTAGGTTGGACCGGTGCGCGTCGGGATTGAGGAGCTACTTCCCGAACAGTCTCTTCTTGGTCTTCTCCCTATCATCACCCAAAATGAGAGTGATGGTACGAGCTGGGCTGGCCAAGTCACATGGGTAAAGTGTACTAACCTCTGCAGAGTGTATAATCTAATCGATTAGCCTTGTCCCCGGTTATGGACATCTGACTTGCTAGATATTGATTCCATGACATGTTTCTCGCTCATTCTAATTTCATAATTGTTTTAATATTGTTGGGTTAACTTAATTGGGATCTTTCAAAGAAAATCAAAGCTGTTTATGAAAGTAGGACAAATGTATTTGCAAATGCAAGCCAGACACAGCTCCAATTGCCAAATATGCATGTAGATGTTAGTACTATTGTCTCCTTTACTAGCTCTACTTGCCATACATTCCATGTATTGACCCTTCGGGGCTGCTACGTTTCATGTTGCAGGTTATTCCGATTCTGATTGAACGTTATAGGCCACGGTACTCCACTCGGCACTTGTTCACTTGTGGGCAAATTGAAGATTGGAGGATTTATTTGTTTATGTTGCTACCTGAATAATTTGAGCTAGCTTTATGCTAAGCTTTTATTGTAATAATGGTACTCTGGATCTTTGTAGTACATGATACACGGTTATTTTGCTATGATTATCTATCTTACTCTATTGTGGGCCAATGAACCGATCCAGGGATTGGTATGTCACATAGAGGCCACGGTCTTTTCAGAACCGGGGTGTTACAACAACCAAAGGGTTTTGTCGATCCTAAGGATGCTGACAAGGTGTGCAAGCTTCAGCGATCCATCTATGGATTGAAGCAAGCATCACGAAGTTGGAATCTCCGCTTTGATGAGGTGATCAAAGAGTTTGGATTTGTCCAAACTTATGGAGAAGCTTGTATTTACAAGAAAGTGAGTGGGAGCAATGTGGCATTTCTGATATTATATGTGGATGACATATTATTGATCGGAAATGATATAGATCTTTTAAACAGTGTTAAAAGTTATCTAAACAGCAAATTTTCAATGAAGGACCTAGGTGAAGCGTCATACATATTAGGCATAGAGATCTATAGAGATAGATCTAGGCGCCTAATAGGGCTATCGCAAAGTACATACCTTGATAAGATTTTAAAGAAGTTTAAAATGGACGGAAGTAAGAAGGGGTTCTTACCTATGTTGCAAGGCAAGACATTGAGTAAGACTCAAAGTCCGGCTTCGGCGGAAGAAAGAGAGATAATGGACAAAGTCCCCTATGCTTCAGCCATAGGCTCTATAATGTACGCCATGCTATGTACAAGACCGGATGTGGCACATGCTATTAGTTTGACTAGTAGGTACCAATCGGATCCAGGTTCGGAACACTGGATAGCGGTCAAGAATATCCTTAAGTACTTACGAAGAACTAAGGATATGTTTCTTATATACGGAGGTGAAGAAGAGCTCGTCGCTAAGTGTTATGTCGACGCTAGCTTTGACACCGATCCGGATGACTCTAAGTCTCAATCCGGATACGTATTTCTCATGAATGGCGGAGCGGTTAGTTGGAGGAGCTCCAAACAACCTGTGGTAGCGGGATCAACAACGGAGGCCGAATATGTTGCTGCTTTGGAAGCGGCTCAGGAAGCAGTTTGGATGAAGGAGTTCATATCCGAACTAGGAGTGGTGGCAAACGCGTTGGACCCAATGGTGATCTATTGTGACAACAATGGTGCCATTGCCAATGCCAAAGAGCCAAGGTCTCACAAGCATTCCAAGCATATTAAGCGCCGGTTTCACTCCATCCGCGAGCATGTCAAGGATGCAGATATAAAGATTTGTAAAGTACATACGGATCTCAATGTAGCAGATCTGTTGACTAAAACTCTCCCTAGAGCAAAACATGATCAACACCAGAACTCAATGGGTGTTAGATTTATCACTATGTAACTAGATTATTGTCTCTAGTGCAAGTGGGAGACTGAAGGGAATATGCCCTGAGAGGCAATAATAAAGTGTATATTATTTGTATTCCAAGTATATGATAGATGTTTATTTTGCATGCTATAATTGTATTAATACGGAAACGTTAATACATGTGTGTTTAATAAACAAACAGAAAGTTCTTAGTTATGCCTCTCTCATAAACTAGCTTGTTGATTAACAAGATGATCAAGGTTTCCTGATCATGGACATTGGATGTTGTTAATAACGGGATCACAACATTAGTGTAATGGTGTGATGAACATTCATCCGAAGTATAGCATTACGATCAAAGTCATTGAGTTTATATTGCTATAACAACTTATGAAGTGATCCTAATCCTTAGACCATGAGATCATGTCAATCACTAACACCGGAAGAGTTTCTTGATAACATCAAACGTCACACCGTAACAGGGTGATTATAAAGATGGATTCAGAACTAATAAAGTGTTATGTTGAGGCTCATGGATCGAGAGTGGAATTTGTTCATCCCGATGACGGATAGATATACTCTGGGCCCTCTCGGTGATATCACATTGATTAGCTTGCAAGCAAGTGATTTGATCACTAGAATGTTATATCACAGGAACGAGAAAAGAGTGCATGTCGGTAACGAGATCAAACTAGGTATGGAGATACCGATGATAGAATCTCGGACATGTAATATATTGTGAAACAAAGGGATTAAGATACTAGCGTAAAAGGTTCCGACGATCACAAGAAAGTCATCGTTGAATGTGTGGGAGTCAGTATGGGTCTCCAGATACCGCTTCTGATTATTGATCCGAGAGGGGTCTCGATCATGTCCGCATTATCACGAACCGTAGGGTGACACACTTAAGAGACACCGACATCCAATTGGAGCAAATATTTCATGCCGAAAGAATGAAAAAGCGCAGGAATTTATTTCACTAGATACCGAAACAGGTTTTCGGGTGAAATTGCATAAAGTGGTTATGCATGTGAAATAGAATTCTAGCAAGGGGTTATTTGTGAATGTTTGTCATTAAAATAATTGACAAAATTCTGAATAAAATAAAAGAGTTTTCTTTAATGAGAGTTTGCATTAAATTTGGTGGAAATTTAATGGGAATTTGAGTGGACTTTTGAGTGGAGGGAATTTAAAGGAGATTTGTGAGTGGAGTGTCCACCCACATGAAGAGGGGAGGGAAAGGGGCAGCCCCCATGCGCCGGCCACCCCCTTAGGGTTCCCCCCCTCCTCCTATAAAAGGAGCCCCCCTCCTCACTTGTCTCTCACACCTCCTCGTGAAGGATCTCTCTCCCCCTCTAGAATTTATCCCCCATGGTCTCGGACTAGCGAGATACATGTTCCCGGTGGCTATTCGGCAAGAAAGAGTTGTGCTTCCGCTGCATCGCTGGAGCGAGGAGGCGGAGGTTGCTTGGTGCCTCGAACGTGTGTGTGAGCATGAATGCGCTGCTGATTTGCGGCGCTAGGACTTCCTCTCGATCTTGAGATCGGCAAGAGATCGTCTACATCAACCACGAGTTGAACTCATTAAGCTTTGTCGGTCTTCAAGGGTATGTTCTCTACGGATATACATCCGCCCGTTGTTTGTATCTAGTAGATAGATCTTGGTATATAGTTCACATCGTAGGAAATTTTTTTGTTTTCTATGCTGCGAACCCTACAAATCAATCCAGATATTCTGCCAAGGTTACAGAAGGATGTGGTACAATGTCTTGTTAGTTTTGAATTGGTGTTCCCACCATCCTTCTTCAATATTATGACGCATCTCCTGGTTCATCTAGTGTAAGAGATTGCCATTCTCGGTCCGGTATTTCTGCACAATATGTTCCCCTTTGAGAGGTTCATGGGAGTCTTAAAGAAATATGTTCATAACCATGCTAGACCAGAAGGAAGCATCTCCAAGGGATATGGAACAGAGGAGGTCATTGAGTTTTGTGTTGACTTTATTCCTGACCTTAAGCCGATTGGTGTTTCTGACTCGTGGCATGAGGAAAGACTAAGTGGAAAAGGCACGCTGGGAAAGAAAGCAATGATATGTAGGGACGGGGATTCTTTCACTAAAGCACACTACACAGTTCTACATAATTCCACCTTGGCAGCTCCGTATATCGAGGAACACAAGAATATTGTACGCTCCAAAAACCCGGGGAAGCCTGAATCATGGATTACAGATGAACACATGAAGTCTTTCGGTGGTTGGATGCGGACACATCTCTTGAATGACACCACTGTTGGAGATCAGCTATACTTGTTGGCCGCGTCACCATCTTCTACTGTATTGAATTTCCAAGGGTACGAAATAAATGGGAATACATTCTACACGATCGCCCAAGATAAAAAGAGCACCAACCAAAATAGTGGTGTCCGCTTTGATGCAATAGACGAGAATGGACAAAGGACACATATTATGGTTACATAGAGGAGATATGGGAACTAGACTATGGAGTCTCTTTTAAGGTCCCTTTGTTTCGCTGCAAATGGGTCAACCTGAATGGGGAAGGGGTAAAGATAGACCAGTTGTACGGAATGACAACAGTGGATCTCAACAATCTTGGTTATAGAGATGAACCATTTGTCCTAGCCAATGATGTGTCTCAGGTTTTCTATGTGAAGGACATGTCCTCCAGACCGGAAAAAAGAAAAAATATGCAAACGAATACATCATATGATGAGCCAAAGCGTCACATAGTTCTTTCAGGGAAAAGAAACATCGTGGGAATCGAGGACAAGACAGACATGTCAGAAGATTATAATAAGTTTGATGAAATTCCGCCCTTCATAGTGAAAACTGACCCAAGCATTCCGTTAAGTAAAGAAGATGCTCCATGGTTACGTCTGAAGCGATCATAAGGAAGGACATATGCCAAGAAGTTCATGCTCATATTATGTAACTCTAGTTCATGTCTTTCGCGGTTTGTGGCTTGACCGAAGGATATCTTTCGCAGTTTTTGGCCTTTAGTCCCGGTTTTGTAGTCTCAGTTTTTAATATTAATAAATGTCTTGAGTGTTAGTCCTGTTTTGTGGCTGGACCGGGACTATGAAGAAGTTGTCCCGATTCGTATTTACCATTAAGATCTTATCTCCAAACGCGCGTAGTCACATATTAGGGAGTGCCTCTATGACCAGTTTCTTGGAGATGCCGGAGGACTAGGATCCGGCGGCATCTCCCTGAAACTGGTCGTAGTGGTGTCCCTGCTCTCGAAAACCATCTTGCAGCTTGTAACTTCTCTAACTATATCAATACGCCTCAGAGCTAACTAATTTCACATATTAGGGAGTGCCTCTATGACCAGTTTCTCGGAGATGCCGGAGGACTGGGCTCCGTCGGCATCTCCCTGAAACTGGCCGTAGTGGTGTCCCTGCTCTCGAAAACCATCTTGAAGATGCCTCAAACTGGCTGGAGGACTGGACTCGCAAGGATGCCTATTTATAGTACAAGCAGCTCGGCATAGTGTCGACACTTACGAAATAATGTCGACACTCACCCCTATCATTAGTGCTAACTCGTGTTTTGTCCCAGTTGGTGTCTCCAACCGGGACTACAGGTTGATCTTTAGTCCCGGTTGGTGACACCATCCGGGACAAGGTACAGGCCGCACGACATAATGTCAACATAATGTTGTGCCCATATTATGCATGTGTCCCACGACATAATGTCCCGGTTGGTGACACCAACCTTTTTGTCGCACGGAAAAGCCCTTTTCCATTTTCCGAGCGCAAAAAACGGGTCGTTTTGTGAAGTAACCACCAAAATGCCGTTTCAGAATGCTACCGTCCCATTTTCCTAAAATACTAGACCACCTTACATGGACTATCTCCCAACAGGGACATCTCAAACTTTTTCGTCCATCCCGGGTAAAAAGGACAAATGTCTGCCGAATCGGCAGGAAGTGGGTCCGGTTTGTACTACAGGTACATGATCTATCACCCGTGATTTTTTGTAAAAATCATTTTTAGACTCGCAATATGTGGTTTCTTTAGAGATCCAATGCAAGTTCTAACGATGCTCGTCCCCTATCTTCATGCACACCGGTTCGACCATAGTTAGAAATTCAGATAATTCAAAACGGGCATAATAAATTCAAAAAAAATCCGAACAATGAAAATCCTTCACGTGGTGTCATTTTATGTTACATAGTTGAAAGGAAAAATACCAGACTTGGTATATTGATCATGTTTCGAAAAAACCTTCACAAAATGACCTATCATGTTCAAGGTTTCATGGCTTTCGGTCCAAATGACCGATGTTATGTGCTAAATCATGGCATAGTTTGTGATGTTGTGCCCATATTATGCATGTGTGTGGACATTGGTATGGAGAACAATGTTGCAGGAGGAAGTTTTCCTTTTTGTCGCACGAAAAAGCCCTTTTCCATTTTCCGAGCGCAAAAAACGGGTTGTTTTGTGAAGTAACCACCAAAATGCCGTTTCAGAATGCTACCGTCCCATTTTCCTAAAATACTAGACCACCTTACATGGACTATCTCCCAACAGGGACATCTCAAACCTTTTCGTCCATCCCGGGTAAAAAGGACAAATGTCTGCCGAATCGGTAGGAAGTGGGTCCGGTTTGTACTACAGGAACATGATCTATCGCCCGTGATTTTTTGTAAAAATCATTTTTAGACTCGCAATATGTGGTTTCTTTAGAGATCCAATGCAAGTTCTAACGATGCTCATCCCCTATCTTCATGCACACCGGTTCGACCATAGTTAGAAATTCAGATAATTCAAAACGGGCATAATAAATTCAAAATAATCCGAACAATGAAAATCCTTCGCGTGGTGTCATATTATGTTACATAGTTGAAAGGAAAAATACCATACTTGGTATATTGATCATGTTTCGAAAAAACCTTCACAAAATGACCTATCATGTTCGAGGTTTCATGGCTTTCGGTCCAAATGACCGATGTTATGTGCTGAATCACGGCATAGTTTGTGATGTTGTGCCCATATTATGCATGTGTGTGGACATTGGTATGGAGAACAATGTTTCAGGAGGAAGTTTTCCTTTTTGTCGCACGGAAAAGCCCTTTTCCATTTTTCGAGCGCAAAAAACGGGTCGTTTTGTGAAGTAACCACCAAAATGCCGTTTCAGAATGCTACCGTCCCATTTTCCTAAAATACTAGACCACCTTACATGGACTATCTCCCAACAGGGACATCTCAAACCTTTTCGTCCATCCCGGGTAAAAAGGACAAATGTCTGCCGAATCGGCAGGAATTGGGTCCGGTTTGTACTACAGGTACATGATCTATCGCCCGTGATTTTTTGTAAAAATCATTTTTAGACTCGCAATATGTGGTTTCTTTAGAGATCCAATGCAATTTCTAACGATGCTCATCCCCTATCTTCATGCACACCGGTTCGACCATAGTTAGAAATTCAGATAATTCAAAACGGGCATAATAAATTCAAAAAAAATCCGAACAATGAAAATACTTCGCGTGGTGTCATATTACGTTACATAGTTGAAAGGAAAAATACCATACTTGGTATATTGATCATGTTTCGAAAAAACCTTCACAAAATGACCTATCATGTTCGAGGTTTCATGGCTTTCGGTCCAAATGACCGATGTTATGTGCTGAATCACGGCATAGTTTGTGATGTTGTGCCCATATTATGCATGTGTGTGGACATTGGTATGGAGAACAATGTTGCAGGAGGAAGTTTTCCTTTTTGTCGCACGGAAAAGCCCTTTTCCATTTTCCGAGCGCAAAAAACGGGTCGTTTTGTGAAGTAACCACCAAAATGCCGTTTCAGAATGCTACCGTCCCATTTTCCTAAAATACTATACCACCTTACATGGAATATCTCCCAACAGGGACATCTCAAACCTTTTCGTCCATCCCGGGTAAAAAGGACAAATGTCTGCCGAATCGGCAGGAAGTGGGTCCGGTTTGTACATACGAAATAATGTCGACACTCACCCCTATCATTAGTGCTGACTCGTGTTTTGTCCCGGTTGGTGTCTCCAACTGGGACTACAGGTTCATCTTTAGTCCCGGTTGGTGACACCATCCGGGACAAGGTACACGCCGCACGACATAATGTCGACACGCCATTTTTCCCGCCATTTTTCTTCCCGCCAGTTCTTCCCTCCAGTTCTTCCCGCCAGTTCTTCACTATATATATGTAGGGTTGGCCTCCATTGTCATTGCACATCTCTAGACTCATATCTGCAACCTCATCACTCTTTCCCATGGATTCCACCATAGCACTAACTCCCAGGGAGGCGGAGGCGCTTTGTGCCTCGAACTACCCCTGCCCGTCGGGCTACTGTGTCCCCGTCGGCTGGATGCTGAGCGCCGGAGGCGTGCCGATTCCTCCTGTCCCTCTAGGTGTGGTGCGTCGGATGGCCATCACGAACCACTACTACTTCAAGCTCACGACGGAGCAGCGGAGGAATCCCAGATGGCATCCCGACTATTTCCCGACTTGGGAAGCCTTCTTCGTGGATCGGCGTGAGAGGGCACTCGCCAGGCACGAGGAGGAGGGCCCACCTCCTCCGAACTTCAACGAGGTCGGCCGTCGGCTGTGGTGGCGCGGCCGGACTCTCCAGAGCGTCATGGCCTACGACACGGCCACTGACTCTAGACCCCGCCTGCGCTACCCTCAAGTCCAGCCCACTCGTACTCAACCTTCAAGGTTCAACTACGGCGACCCCGACGACGATAGCGATGACGGCCTTGGCGAGTACGATGACTACAGTGGCGTGTATTACACGTGTAGGCAGGATCATGACTGAATTATTCCAACATTGCAAAACAAGTTCGGCCGATTATGGCTTAATCTGGCCATGTATCTTAATTTTCAGTTCTTCTATGTAACTTTGTGTTAGTTGCGTTATGTACTTTAATTCCAGTTCTATCCTAATCAAATTTTCTTTCCGCCCATTATTTTCCGTCCTTTTTTTTCCGCCCATTAAAAACAAAAAATGGTTTTGAATTACTTATTCAAATCCAAACATTTTTTATGTTTAAAGTTTTTCTAAATTCCAAATTGATATTAAAAAAATATAAGTTAATTCATTTTAAATTGTAAATGGTTCATATGTTAAATGGTTACATCAATTATTTTTTAAAACAGAAAATGGTTTTGAATTATTTATTCAAATCCAAACACTTTTTATGTTTAAAGTTTTTCTAAATTCCAAATTAATATTCAAAAATATAAGTTAATTCATTTTAAATGGTTACATTAATTATTTTTTAAAAATAGAAAATGGTTTTGGATTATTTATTCAAATCCATACACTTTTTATGTTTAAAGTTTTTCTAAATTCCAAATTGATATTAAAAAAATATAAGTTAATTCATTTTTAATTGTAAATGGTTCATATTTTAAATGGTTACATTAATTATTTTTTAAAACAGAAAATGGTTTTGAATTATTTATTCAAATCCAAACACTTTTTATGTTTAAATTTTTTCTAAATTCCAAATTAATATTCAAAAATATAAGTTAATTCATTTTAAATGGTTACATTAATTATTTTTTAAAAATAGAAAATGGTTTTGGATTATTTATTCAAATCCATACACTTTTTATGTTTAAAGTTTTTCTAAATTCCAAATTGATATTAAAAAAAATATAAGTTAATTCATTTTTAATTGTAAATGGTTCATATTTTAAATGGTTACATTAATTATTTTTTAAAACATAAAATGGTTTTGAATTACTTATTCAAATCCAAACACTTTTTATGTTTAAAGTTTTTCTAAATTCCAAATTAATTATCATTTAAAAAACAATACAAATTTAAACCCCAAAATAAAAAATAAGGCGGGAACAAAGAGAAAATAGCTGAAAAATTTGAAAACAGGGGAATATGTCCCGGTTGGAGCCACCAACCGGGACTAAAGACCCCCTGCGCGCCAACCCTTGGTCTGCTGAAAATATTGGAGTATACGTCCCGGTTGGTGGCTCCAACCGGGACGTATGCCCCTTTAGTCCCGGTTGGAGCCACCAACCGGGACTAAAGGCCCTTCGTTTATAACTGACGCGCCTCCTTTCTTCTTCCCCATCTCACTTCTCTGCTTCTCACCGACGCGTGCACAGGAACCGCCCTCGACGCCGGCAGGCTGCCCGAGCTCGCCGCCACCAGCGCGTTCCGTCCGCCACCACGGCTGCCTCTGTCCACGCGCGCCCCGGCTACTTTTCCCCCTCGTGCGTGACCTCAATCGCCTGGATTGGAAGCTCCGTCCGCCGTCTGTCTCCGTCGATTCCGGCGTCTCCCGAGCTCGCCCGGCCTCGCCAACACCTCTGTCGTGTTCCTGGTGAGCTGCTGATCCTCACGGTGTTCTTCTTTCTCTCCCTCTCCTCCTATACTACTCTCCCCGCGTGTGCCCGACGACGCCGCCGCTCGAGCTCGACGGAGGCGATGCTCCGGTGACCAACAAGGAGCGGCGCCGCAACTCTCTTTCTCCCTGCATCGCACTCTCTCTAACGCGCCCATCCGCGCGTCCAGGCGTGCCCACTATCGCCGTCGCTGCCGCTGCCTGGGAGCTCACCGCCAGCGTGACGTCGTGCTGACGTCACTCGTGCTCGCGTGGCAGCTGATGTGGCCTAGGGCCCATCAGTCAGCCTCAGTGGGTGTATCCTCTGTGGTATAAAAATGATCTGTACGCGTGGAGTGTAGGGTTCGCAGCATAGAAAACAAAAAAATTCTACGATGTGAACTATATACCAAGATCTATCTACTAGATACAAACAACGGGCGGATGTATATCCGTAGAGAACATACCCTTGAAGACCGACAAAGCTTAACGAGTTCAACTCGTGGTTGATGTAGACGATCTCTTGCCGATCTCAAGATCGAGAGGAAGTCCTAGCGCCGGAAATCAGCAGCGCATCCGTGCTCGCACACACGTTCGAGGCAACGAGCAACCTCCGCCTCCTCGCTCCAGCGATGCAGCGGAAGCACAACTCTTTCTTGCCGAATAGCCACCGGGAACATGTATCTCGCTAGTCCGAGACCATGGGGGATAAATTCTAGAGGGGGAGAGAGATCCTTCACGAGGAGGTGTGAGAGACAAGTGAGGAGGGGGGCTCCTTTTATAGGAGGAGGGGGGGAACCCCAAGGGGGTGGCCGGCGCATGGGGCTTCCCCCTTTCCCTCCCCTCTTCATGTGGGTGGACACTCCACTCACAAATCTCCTTTAAATTCCCTCCACTCAAAAGTCCACTCAAATTCCCATTAAATTTCCACCAAATTTAATGCAAACTCTCATTAAATAAAACTCTTTTATTTTATTCAGAATTTTGTCAATTACTTTAATGACAAACATTCACAAATAACCCCTTGCTAGAATTCTATTTCACATGCATAACCACTTTATGCAATTTCACCCGAAAACCTGTTTTGGTATCTAGTGAAATAAATTCCTGCGCTTGTTCATTCTTTCGGCATGAAACATTTTCTCCAATTGGATGTCGGTGTCTCTTAAGTGTGTCACCCTACGGTTCGTGAATAATGCGGACATGATCGAGACCCCTCTCGGATCAATAATCAGAAGCGGGATCTGGAGACCCATACTGACTCCCACACATTCAACGATGACTTTCTTGTGATCGTCGGAACCTTTTACGCTAGTATCTTAATCCCTTTGTTTCACGATATATTACATGTCCGAGATTTGATCATCGGTATCTCCATACCTAGTTTGATCTCGTTACTGACATGCACTCTTTTCTCGTTCCTGTGATATAACATTCTAGTGATCAAATCACTTGCTTGCAAGCTAATCAATGTGATATCACCGAGAGGGCCCAGAGTATATCTATCCGTCATCGGGATGAACAAATTACACTCTCGATCCATGAGCCTCAACATAACACTTTATTAGTTCTGAATCCATCTTTATAATCACCCTGTTACGGTGTGACGTTTGATGTTATCAAGAAACTCTTCCGGTGTTAGTGATTGACATGATCTCATGGTCTAAGGATTAGGATCACTTCGTAAGTTGTTATAGCAATATAAACTCAATGACTTTGATCGTAATGCTATACTTTGGATGAATGTTCATCACACCATTACACTAATGTTGTGATCCCGTTATTAACAACATCCAATGTCCATGATCAGGAAACCTTGATCATCTTGTTAATCAACGAGCTAGTTTATGAGAGAGGCATAACTAGGAACTTTCTGTTTGTTTATTAAACACACATGTATTAACGTTTCCGTATTAATACAATTATAGCATGCAAAATAAACATCTATCATATACTTGGAATACACATAATAAACACTTTATTATTGCCTCTCGGGGCATATTCCCTTCAGTCTCCCACTTGCACTAGAGACAATAATCTAGTTACATAGTGATAAATCTAACACCCATTGAGTTCTGGTGTTGATCATGTTTTGCTCTAGGGAGAGTTTTAGTCAACGGATCTGCTACATTGAGATCCGTATGTACTTTACAAATCTTTATATCTCCATCCTTGACATGCTCGCGGATGGAGTGAAACCGGCGCTTAATATGCTTGGAATGCTTGTGAGACCTTGGCTCTTTGGCATTGGCAATGGCATCATTGTTGTCACAATAGATCACCATTGGGTCCAACGCGTTTGCCACCACTCCTAGTTCAGATATGAACTCCTTCATCCAAACTGCTTCCTGAGCCGCTTCTGAAGCAGCAACATATTCGGCCTCCGTTGTTGATCCCGCTACCACAGGTTGTTTGGAGCTCCTCCAACTAACCGCTCCGCCATTCATGAGAAATACATATCCGGATTGAGACTTAGAGTCATCCGGATCGGTGTCAAAGCTAGCGTCGACATAACACTTAGCGACGAGCTCTTCTTCACCTCCGTATACAAGAAACATATCCTTAGTTCTTCGTAAGTACTTAAGGATATTCTTGACCGCTATCCAGTGTTCCGAACCTGGATCCGATTGGTACCTACTAGTCAAACCAATAGCATGTGCCACATCCGGTCTTGTACATAGCATGGCGTACATTATAGAGCCTATGGCTGAAGCATAGGGGACTTTGTCCATTATCTCTCTTTCTTCCGCCGAAGCCGGACTTTGAGTCTTACTCAATGTCTTGCCTTGCAACATAGGTAAGAACCCCTTCTTACTTCCGTCCATTTTAAACTTCTTTAAAATCTTATCAAGGTATGTACTTTGCGATAGCCCTATTAGGCGCCTTGATCTATCTCTATAGATCTTTATGCCTAATATGTATGACGCTTCACCTAGGTCCTTCATTGAAAATTTGCTGTTTAGATAACTTTTAACACTGTTTAAAAGATCTATATCATTTCCGATCAATAATATGTCATCCACATATAATATCAGAAATGCCATGCTCCCACTCACTTTCTTGTAAATACAAGCTTCTCCATAAGTTTGGGCAAATCCAAACTCTTTGATCACCTCATCAAAGCGGAGATTCCAACTTCGTGATGCTTGCTTCAATCCATAGATGGATCGCTGAAGCTTGCACACCTTGTTAGCATCCTTAGGATCAACAAAACCCTTTGGTTGTATCATATACAACTCTTCTTCAATATTACCATTGAGAAACGCGGTTGTGACATCCATCTGCCATATCTCATAATCGAAATATGCAGCAATTGCTAACATAATCCTAACTGACTTTAGCATCGCTACGGGAGAGAAAGTCTCATCGTAGTCAACTCCTTGAATTTGTCAAAACCCCTTTGCGACAAGTCGAGCTATATAGACGGTCACATTACCATCAGCATCAGTTTTCCTTTTGAAAATCCATTTGTTCTCCACGGCCTTTCGGTCGTGAGGTATTTCCACCAAGTTCCAAACTTGATTTTCATACATGGATTCCATCTCGGATTTCATGGCTTCTAACCATTTGTTGGAATCCGGGCTCATCATCGCATCTTCATACGTCGCAGGGTCATCATTTTCATCAACCATGAAATTCATGACAGGATTTCCGTACAGCTCAGGAGCTGCACGCGTCCTATTTGCCCTGCGAGGTTCGGTAGTACTCTCTTTCGGAGTTTCATGATCATTATCATTAGTTCCCTCTTCAACAGGTGGAGCCAACTCCGGAACAACTTCCGGCGCTGCGCTACTCGCCATACTTTGAAGAGAAGGTTCCACAACCTCTTCGAGTTCTACCTTCCGACTACTCACACCTTTCGCGAGAAACTCTTTCTCTAGAAAGGATCCATTCTTGGCAACAAAAACCTTGCCCTTGGATCTGTGATAGAAGGAATACCCAATAGTTTCTTTAGGGTATCCTATGAAGACGCATTTTTCCGCTTTGGGTTCGAGTTTATCCGGTTGAAGTTTCTTCACATAAACATCGCATCCCCAAACTTTAAGAAATGACAGCTTAGGTTTGTTTCCAAACCACAATTCATACGGTGTCTTTTCAACGGATTTAGATGGTGCCCGATTTAAAGTGAATGCAGCAGTTTCTAGTGCATAACCCCAAAATGACAACGGCAAGTCCGTCAGAGACATCATAGATCGAACCATATCTAATAAAGTACGATTACGACGTTTCGACACACCATTTCGTTGTGGTGTTCCGGCAGGTGTGAGTTGTGAAACAATTCCACACTCTTTCATGTGAGTGCTAAACTCGTAACTTAGATACTCACCTCCACGGTCGGACCGTAGAAATTTGATCTTTCTATTACGATGATTTTCCACTTCATTCTGAAATTCCTTGAACTTTTCAAAGGTTTCAGACTTTTGTTTCATCAAGTAGATATAACCGTATCTACTCAAATCATCCGTGAAAGTAACAAAATAACGATATCCACCTCGCGCCAACACACTCATTGGACCACATACATTAGAATGTATGATTTCCAATAAATCTGTCGCCCGTTCCATTGAACCGGAAAACGGCGTTCTAGTCATCTTGCCCATAAGGCATGGCTCACATGTATCAAATGATTCATAATCAAGTGATTCCAAAAGTCCATCCGAATGGAGCTTCTTCATGCGTTTAACGCCAATATGACCTAGACGGCAGTGCCACATATATGCGGATATATCATCATTAAGTTTAATCCTTTTAGCATCAACATTATGAATATGTGTAACATTATCATCGAGATCTAATAGAAATAAACCATTCGTCATCGGTGCATGACCATAAAAGATTTCATTCATATAAATGGAACAACCATTGTTCTCGGATTTAAATGAATAACCACTTCGCATCAAACACGATCCAGATACAATGTTCATGCTCAGTGCAGGCACCAGATAACATTTATTCAAGTTTATAACTAATCCCGACGGTAAGTGGAGAGGCAGCGTTCCGACGGCGATCACATCAACGCTTGATCCATTGCCGACACGCATCTTGACCTCACCCCTTGCTAGCGGTCGCTTGTTCCGCAGCCCCTGATTCGAGTTACAAATATTAGCAACTGAACCGGTATCAAATACCCAGGTGCTACTGCGAGCACTAGTCAAGTACACATCAATAACATGTATATCATATATACCTTTGTTTGCCTTGCCGGCCTTCTTGTCTTCCAGATACTTGGGGCAGATGCGCTTCAAGTGGCCAGTCCCCTTACAATAGTAGCACTCGGAATCAGACTTAGTCCAACTCGGGGTTTCTTTTCAGGCGCGGCAACAGGCTTGCCGCCCTTACTTCCCTTCCGTTTTCCCTTCTTGTCTTTCTTGAAACCATTGTTCCTATTGATCATCAACACTTGATGTTCCTTTTTTATCTCCACTTCTGCAGTTTTAAGCATTGACAGAAGCTCGGGGAGAGACTTCTTCATGCCTTGCATATTATAGTTCATCACGAAGCTCTTATAGCTAGGTGGCAGAGACTGCAAAACACGATGGATGCCTAAGTCAATGGGAATCGATATTCCCAAGGACACAAGCTTATCGGCATAACCCGACATCTTGAGTACATGCTCACTAACGGAGCTGTGCTCTTCCATCATGCAGCTAAAGAACTTTTTTGAAGCATTGTAGCTCTCTACAGCAGCATGTGTGTCGAAAATCAATTTCAACTCACCCATTGTATCAAATGCATTGCCGTTTTCGAAACGCTTTCGAAGTTCCGGCTCTAGCCCATACAATATGCCGCAATGAACTAAGTTGTGGTCCTCCTGACGAGTCTGATAGACATTCTTCTCCTTGTCAGGGGCATCATCAAAAGGTGGGGGGCCTAACGGCGCTTCTAGCACATATTGCTTTTGTGCAGCAGAGAGGAGAATCCTCAAATTCATGGCCCATTCGGTAAAGTTGCTACCGTTCGTTGCTAGTTTCTCTTTCTCCATGAACACATTGAAATTAAAAGCAGGTGGTGCCATCTACAACAGAATTTGTAAAGTTTAGACTAAGTGTATGATAGATTGAGTTCAACTAATCGAATGAACTCCCACTCAAAAACGACATCCCTCGTGCCTTTTTGGTGATTACATGAACCAAATCCACTACACCAAGTCCGAGCATCACGTGAGTCGGTATAGCTTCAAAGGCGAGCATCAAATGGGCATCATATCAACTATATGACTCATGCTTAACCTTTTGGTCCGTGTTCCGAGGCCATGTCTGTACATGCTAGGCTCGCTAAGTTAGAACCTTAGTATTCGCGTGTGTAACTGTTTTACACCCGAAATATGGTCGTGGATCCAAGAACACCCGATCATCACGTGATGTCTTGGAGCGACGAAAACATAATCGGTGCATACTAAAGGAAGAACACATTCTTATCTTGATATTTAAATGAGGGATCATCTTATTATGCTAACAAAGCGCTAAACAAGCAATATAAGATGCTATCAAACATCATATGTTTATTAGTGAAATTATATGGTTCCCGCAGATGATATCTATCATGTGCATCGTGGTATGATCACTATCATACCTATATGTGTAAATCCAAGGTCTATGGATTTTACACGCTATGTGTGCTGTAAGAGTATCATCTCATACTTCTACTTACAACACTACCATATCAAAACACTAGCCCAGCAACAATCTAAACTAGACGCCTCTAATTTATCCATTGCAAGTTTTACGTGGCTTAGGGCTTTCGAGATAGAACCGTTCTTACCTACGAACATGAACCACAACGAGGATAATCAAATTGTTGACAACTCGCTTGCAAAATAGATATTGACTATAGTAGGAGAGACAGAGACCCGCTAGCCACTTATGCAAACTAGTTGCATGTCAAGCGTGGAACAGATCTCATGTGCGAGGACATGTAAAGTTTGTCCGGGCCGCTTCATCCCACTATGCCACCAATATCCAAAATTACAACAAAGGAGCAACAACATGATCATCATCGCCCACATACTCATATGTGTACTACCCGTGTAAAGTATCTACGCATAGATCCGGCTCTGATACCACTGTAGGGTTCGCAGCATAGAAAACAAAAAAAATTCTACGATGTGAACTATATACCAAGATCTATCTACTAGATACAAACAACGGGCGGATGTATATCCGTAGAGAACATACCCTTGAAGACCGACAAAGCTTAACGAGTTCAACTCGTGGTTGATGTAGACGATCTCTTGCCGATCTCAAGATCGAGAGGAAGTCCTAGCGCCGCAAATCAGCAGCGCATCCGTGCTCGCACACACGTTCGAGGCACCGAGAAACCTCCGCCTCCTCGCTCCAGCGATGCAGCGGAAGCACAACTCTTTCTTGCCGAATAGCCACCGGGAACATGTATCTCGCTAGTCCGAGACCATGGGGGATAAATTCTAGAGGGGGAGAGAGATCCTTCACGAGGAGGTGTGAGAGACAAGTGAGGAGGGGGGGTCCTTTTATAGGAGGAGGGGGGAACCCCAAGGGGGTGGCCGGCGCATGGGGCTTCCCCCTTGCCCTCCCCTCTTCATGTGGGTGGACACTCCACTCACAAATCTCCTTTAAATTCCCTCCACTCAAAAGTCCACTCAAATTCCCACTAAATTTCCACCAAATTTAATGCAAACTCTCATTAAATAAAACTCTTTTATTTTATTCAGAATTTTGTCAATTACTTTAATGACAAACATTCACAAATAACCCCTTGATAGAATTCTATTTCACATGCATAACCACTTTATGCAATTTCACCCGAAAACCTGTTTCTGTATCTAGTGAAATAAATTCCTACGCTTGTTCATTCTTTCGGCATGAAACATTTGCTCCAATTGGATGTCGGTGTCTCTTAAGTCTGTCACCCTACGGTTCGTGAATAATGCGTACATGATCGAGACCCCTCTCGGATCAATAATCAGAAGCGGGATCTGGAGACCCATACTGACTCCCACACATTCAACGATGACTTTCTTGTGATCGTCGGAACCTTTTACGCTAGTATCTTAATCCCTTTGTTTCGCGATATATTACATGTCCGAGATTCGATCATCGGTATCTCCATACCTAGTTTGATCTTGTTACCGACATGCACTCTTTTCTCGTTCCTGTGATATAACATTCTAGTGATCAAATCACTTGCTTGCAAGCTAATCAATGTGATATCACCGAGAGGGCCCAGAGTATATCTATCCGTCATCGGGATGAACAAATTCCACTCTCGATCCATGAGCCTCAACATAACACTTTATTAGTTCTGAATCCATCTTTATAATCACCCTGTTACGGTGTGACGTTTGATGTTATCAAGAAAGTCTTCCGGTGTTAGTGATTGACATGATCTCATGGTCTAAGGATTAGGATCACTTCGTAAGTTGTTATAGCAATATAAACTCAATGACCTTGATCGTAATGCTATACTTCGGATGAATGTTCATCACACCATTACACTAATGTTGTGATCCCGTTATTAACAACATCCAATGTCCATGATCAGGAAACCTTGATCATCTTGTTAATCAACGAGCTAGTTTATGAGAGAGGCATAACTAGGAACTTTCTGTTTGTTTATTAAACACACATGTATTAACGTTTCCGTATTAATACAATTATAGCATGCAAAATAAACATCTATCATATACTTGGAATACACATAATAAACACTTTATTATTGCCTCTCAGGGCATATTCCCTTCACCGGTGAGGGTGATCCTCTTTTTACCGGAATAGACGACTTGTTTGAGGTTGAAGGTGTTGCCTTCCGCGAGGGAGAAGGCGATGCCTTGTGTAATCGAGAAGACGACCGCTCCGGCGAGGTGCAAGTAATATAATCAATTCATTAATTAATCATCTGCTATCTATATAGAAATAGTAACGACGATCTTTCTTCTTTTAGCCCTCCGGATCGAAGGAATCTACTGAAAAGAGCAGACGAGGCCCAACCAAAAAGTTGCAAGACCATGAGAGGTTCAGGATCAAAGATGTCACTAAAGACGGCAAGCCGACGGCTCCCGAAGTTGTCGCAAACAAATTTGTGGCACAATGCGGAGTAATTGTTAGGGACTTAATCCCGATCACCATTAGAAATTGGAATAGGCCTGCTAATGCGGATAAAGAGGGAACATGTTTATTTGTCCCTAACCACGCCAAATATTTACTATGGAAGAGGCTCATGGTTAATTTCAAACTACCGAAGATAGAGCTGGATCCAAATGCGGAGGATCCAGTTGAGGACGCCTTACAACATGGGAGAGCCATGGAGGCTAAGGTCAGGGAGTGGGATTTGAAGAAGATGGCCCAGTGTTTCACCAACTGGAAGAAAAGATTGCACCTTGACTATGTCGTGAAAGAGAAGACTCCCGATTTCAAGAATATTCAGTTTGAGAAGATAAAACCATTCTGGGCTGAGTTTGTGGAATACAAGACATCAGAAAAAGCTAAGAAAATGTCTGCAACGAATAAGCTGAATGCTGCTAACAAGAAGTATCACCATACTATGGGGCAAGGTGGCTACAGGGCTGGCATTCCTAAGTGGGAGAAACTTGAGAATGAACTGCGTGATAAAAAGATCACCCCAGAGACAGACGATTGTGGGTAGAACGTGCAAGGAATTGGTTTTACGGGCATGGGGGCACGTTGTACTCGGAAGGGAGGTGTATATATAACATACGACATAAAGAAGACCCCTTGCCAATCGAGAGGATCAGAAAAGCAGTAAAGGCTGTTAAAGATGGGGACTTCATTCCCGATAGAGAGAATGATGAGCTCACACTCGCCCTTGGAAATAAGGAACATGATGGACGAACACGAGGCACAAGAGGCTCCCAACCATGGAGGACCGGGTTTCCAAAAGAGAGGAAGAAATATCCTGATAGAAGCCGTCAGAGGAGAAAGGACAGGGAGGAAGTTGAAGCAGATAGTCAGAAAGAGCGAATGCGTTTAATTGAAGAACGATTAAAGCAACAACAAGATGAAATTAACGCACTTAAAGAGCAAAGTACTACTGGCCCATCTCAGCAGCACACTGCATTCGATGCTACCGTCCTATCGAATAATCGAAAAAGCAGTGTGGCTTCCACCGAGGTCCCGGGTGATGACAATGGCGATGACGATGATGCACCGACGATGGCTCATGTTGGCTTCCCAGTGGATGATATCACAGAGATGACACACTGCGAGCTACATGTCAAAGTTGTGAACATATCAATGAAGGTGGCAGTCGGCTATGCCTTATCAATTGGACCCACACTAACTTACCACTGTCGTCCGGTTCCAGAGGGATACGCTGTTGTCGGCGTGGATGAAATCATGCCCACCTTTGAGGTTTTGGATCTTCACTACCCTACAGGTGAAGGGGATGTGACTATACTGGGAGACGCAAAAAACGTCACCATTCTATGGCCGAAGGAATGTATCGTGCTTCGAAATCACACGCCAAGGCCATCTTTGCCGCCGCCTCACCCGTCTCCAGCGAGGTCGTCGCCGCCGCGGCAGCCGTCTTCGTCGCCTCACCCGGCTCTGTCGCCTCACCAATCTCCGGTGCAGCCATCGCCGCGGGAGCCATCGCCGGCGCCTCAAGATAAAAAGCGTAAGCGTACCGCTACTATGCGTCGTAAGCGATCGCCGAAACATAAACAAGAGCCTCTTCCAAAAGTACCAAAGGTTCCTCCCAAGAGAGCTTATGACTGTACTAAAGAGGAGACTGCGGCGATCGTTGATGCGGAAACGACAGCGTTTTTCGCTCAGCTGAGGCGGCCGAAAGAGCCAGAGTTCCCTAGCACCAAAGAAGAAAAAGCCAAAGTGTTGAAAATGCTAAAGACTCTTCATCAACCCGAGCCAAAGCTGTCATCAGACTATGAGCGTTCTATTCTCAAGTCACATGCGGCACAAAAAGCCTCGAAGAGCAGTACTGATGCAAGCGAGAAATCTGTTGCCCAGCTCGGAGAACAAGCAAAACAGACTTGCGCCCCTCTCAAGGTGATTTCTCAAACCAATGTGGGGTCGAGCAAATATGGGGCCGAAGAGCAGTATGATCCAGAGGTAGTTACACAATACGGAGAAGCTGCCGCTGCTCAAGGTATGAGTATTGCCCAGTACTTATTCCAGTTAGAGTTCTTCCCCGTGAGTGAAGTAGCATACAAATACCAGTACGGCAAACCTCTCGTCAAACCTGAGGAGGTAAACAATCTTCCAACAAAACTGCGAAGATTGCATAACTGGTACATGCATGCCACAAGGGCCGGGGCTAACTGGATAGTGCTGAGGGTTACAAAAAAGCATCATGGGAAAGAAAAGGATGACATGATATCCATTGAATTTGATGAACTATTTCAATTATTCAATCAAGACGCCTTGGACAAATCGATCATCAGTGCCTATTGTCTGTAAGTACTAATTCTGTAATTAATTTAGTCTCCAGCTATATTATTTTGTTTATTGCATGTATATAATCATACTGTAATATGCAGAATGAAGATTCTCGAATGCAGCAGAGGACAAATCTATGACATTGGCTTCATTGACCTATATTGGGTTCATGAAGCTAATCTCAAAATAAGCCCCCAGGATACGGAGGATAATATAGTACACGCGTTAAGGTTTCAATAAACCAAAAGGGAAATACTATTTCCTTACAACTCGATGTTAAGTATATAATTGATTAGTTATGCATTTACAGCTTCCACTATATTATGTTAATCATTCAACTTGACAAAGGGCGTGTACTAGTCATGGACTCGAAACATAAACCCCTTGAGACGTGGAAGGACATGCAGATACTTCTCCAGCGGTAATTCTAATCATTACGACACTATATCGGCAACGTTCGTGAATTTTATGATATCAAGTACTTAATAACTTATTTTATTCATTTTCTACGCCGGGCAGCGCTTGGAAACGGTTCACCAACAAGGATAGGGGTGTTTGGAAAGAGGAGCTTACATTTCAACCACTAAATGTAAGCACCACTAGCTATATCCGCGCATCTCTTTGATTCTAGTTTTGATACAGTTATTATCATGCTTGATTATTATTTTGATTGAACTCTGTTCTCGTAAAGTGCCTGACGCGGGGACCAGGTAACAATCTATGTGGATACTATGTTTGCGAGTTCATCCGGCAGACGTGCGATGAGAAGGGTAGAAATTTAGAGCAACTCCACGTACGTAAACAATTTCTATAGTTTTTAATTACAATCAAATTGTGTTTAGTTTCATTCATATAGGCTGACTCCTTTTTTAAATCAGATCGAACGTCTACGGGACGGTCTTCTGCCAAAGGATCGCGTACGAGCAATTCAGGAGGAATTGGCGGGATTCTTGGATGCAGAAGTCCTAGACCCAAAAGGGGAATACTATTCGGCTGTGTATAGACAATAGGGATTGTAAAAATAGCAACTTTGAAGGAATTGGACGGTAGCATCGAATAGCAACTTTTGTATGTAGTGCATGAACTCGATCCTTGTATTCGATGTAATATTGTCATGATATTCATGATGTAATATAAGGTTCCTTCATTGATAAGTGCAAATCACTAAATAAACAACAAAACAACCTAAATGAATTCTCTGCCGCGGCAGAGAAATGGGCCAAATCTCTGCCGCGGCAGAGAAATGGGCCAAATCTCTGCCGCGGCAGAAGGTTATTAGTCCCGGTTCGTGTTACGAACCGGGACTAATGCTCCACCCCCCTCGCCCTCTGCCGCTGCCACGTGTGCCCCCTTTTGTCCCGGTTGGTGGGGCAACCGGGACTAAAGGTTAGGGCTTTAGTCCCGATTGCCCCGTCCCGGTTGGGCAAACGGGACTAAAGCCCCGTACCAACCGGGACCTATAGCCTCGTTTCCACCAGTGAACTACCAAAATCTACTAATGACCTAAGAGGGTACCACCCAATCTAGACCATCAGTAGAAATTTTGATATGTGAGTTATACACTTGATTTTGAGAGGCAAAGTTAAGGTCCAAAGAAACCAGCACATATTTGATCATTTGTATCATCAGTCAACAACTAGCATGCTATGGCACCCTCTTAAGCCTAGCTAAAATCAATTAAAAAGAAAGGGGCAACAATAACAAAAAAAAGAGTAACCATGTTTAGCACTAAATCAACTAAAGAGATTATGCTTAAGCCAATAAGGTCCTCAGCCCAAGATGAGCTAGATGGCATTACCAACTCTAGTAATCCACTTGGCAACATCAAATTATTAAACCAATTCAAGATAATACCAAACTTCCAGCCAAAGTGATCCATAGAAAATGTCTTCCAACCAAGCTCATCCATAGGCACATGTCCCACAGATGGAAACCTGCACCATATGGGGCCCAGCTGTATGCAGCTTACACACCACATGCAGTTGATGTGTTGTCAACACCTCAGGGAGAGCACCAGATATAGAAAAGGAAGAAGCCAACCGTAGTAGCAAAGCTAGCTACTCCATTTCCACCACACTTAGCCAAGAACACCACCCAAGCACCTCACCAGTTTCATCACATCCACATCCTCACTCAAGAACACCACAAGTAGTCCTAGCTTGTACCAGATCAAAACAGCAGAAAATATATACCACACCATTTCTAGCTCTGGTTGCCCTCTAGAGCCATCCAAGAGCTAGGACAAGGAGGAAATCAAGGCCATGCCACAGTTGTATATGGAGCAAAGCTAAGGAGAAATCTGAACAAGTCTGGGAGCAAGATCAACCACACAAATACCAAGAAATCATCATTTACAGCAGCAACAACAGCTACCTTTCTAGAGTAGGTTACAACATTAAGATTCAAGCATCCTATATATTTTCATTTGTTATAAACAACAAACAGAAGTAGTAATGAAGAATAGTTCTCTCTGTCTTGCATAGAGATGCTATGTAAGATCATCATAGAGAAGTTCCCAATCTATCTTAGCATATGTTTTTAATGAATATACACCTGAGACTGAGCATCATAGGTTAGGGACAAATCCACCTTAAACTTTAAAGTCATAAAGATGGATGAATCTATACTCAAAGCATCTCACGGTATCAAGCCATACTACTTTGGGATCTGCCACTGTGCACACTCCCAGAGGGAGGCACCCCAGTAGTAACCCAACAAGTAGTAGAAGCCACTATATTGTTGACAATAGAAAGAAACTTGCTAAGCAAGATCCCAGTAGATTAGTGGAGCAGCAAAACAAGTAACCATCTGCTAGCAAGTAGAACATGTGTCCATATCATTTTCCTAGTAAATAATTTAGGAATCATATTTGACCACTTTTATCTTATCAGGATTTACTGAAACCAGTCTAGGTATGTCACTGAATCAAAGATTTAGTAAACTAAGCTATGGAGCACTACCAGTTATAGCCCAGCCATAAGTTATTAATCCAAGATCATGCCTTGCATGATATAGCATCATCATTCCATTCTCTAGTTTTTACTAGACAAGTATTACCAACAAAAGCTTGCATAGTATAGGAAACACATTTAGAAGCTAGATATCTCAGGCCTAGTAACTAGCATCACAACTTTAGTTCAGTTTTCCCACAGCATTGGCAATGCAATAATCCACCTTACTTTTCATCATGGAAACATACAGTATATGACCTTATGAAATAAAGCCACAATCTCACTTATAAATTCATATCATCTTCCTAGAGTATACTAGGAATCAACTCAAAAGTTATTCTATATCATATTGACAACACATAAATGTTTCATAGCAATTGGATTCCAATCTAGGGGTTTTTGTCCCAAAGAAATTATATCCAAGCATGTCAATGGAGCATCAAACCAGAGCTAAGATATCTCAACAAGTCACAGATATTCACCAGATGTGAACCAACAAATCAATTACCACAAACCTATCCACAAATCAAACAGTGTACCAACTGGACATTTATTCATCCAAATAAAGGAACCTTAACTAGCAATGGATCAACATCACACAACCATATCATAGTTGTCAACCAAAATCATCAGCACAAAGGCTGGTCACAGAGAAGAGAGGGGGTAGCAGGAACACCTACCTGGGGCGAGTCCTAGCTCGCCGAAGAGGAACCAGAGGCCACGGGTGCAGCAACACGGCGGCACGGTGGGCACCGAAGCACCTACAACACGCCAAGCCATCCCGGCAACCTCTGCAAGACGGCGAGTGTCGTAGCCGAACAGCAGCACCACCAGGGCGGAATTAGGGTTTCAACCAGATGCGCGCGAGGCCGCGATTGAATCGAAACGGCCAGGAGAAAGGAAGAGGGGCAGTAGCTAGCCAGCGCCAGCACACGGCAGCAACTGATGGTGTCGTACTTGGCTGGCGATTGGCCGGTGAGAGCAGTGGCGGCGGCATGAGTGTCAACACCCGGATTTTTAATCCCAGATGCATGTCATGCCATACATCTCAATCTCAGGATTACCATTTTTGCGAGACATAACAGATTTGGATATCACAGTACATCATCCATTACAAACCATACATAAGTTATTACACAAATAAGGATCTCAAGATCCAGTTCTTAATACAACTCAAGCAGCGGAATGACGTAATAATAAAGGTAGCGTAGGCGAAGCTCCATCTTCGGTGTCACAGGCAATGGTGACGATGGGAGATGATCCTAGTTGTCGTAACCTTCCTGCGGTCCATTATCCTGGTACACCTCTTCATAGTCTGGCCACGGGAATAGCCAGGGACAAAGCCATGAGTACTCTTTAAGTACTCGCAAACTAATACTAACAAGTTAAGGGGTTTTTTGTAGTAGGACACTAAGCTCTAGGGTTGTTTTGCAAAAAGACAGATTTACCTCTACTAAGTTCAGAAGCAAAGAAAGCTAGTTGAAATTTTATAACACCTAAGTGGGAACTTGAATTTCATATCACAACTCTGTTGTGGTCAAGTCAAAGTCTCAATTCATTTCACAAGTCATTTTGAAAACATCTGACGGGGGAACAGTATGGCCACTCCAACTGTCCATAACCGCGGACACGGCTATTCGAATAGTTTGACACTCTGCAGAGATTGTACACTTTCACCACAACATTCAATACATCTGTGAGGAACAAATCCTGAATTCACCATACTCAGAATGCGTATAATCAATCCTAACCTTTCCATTACAAGCCCTAGTATAGGCACCTCTCATGTGAGTTTGGCCTCCCAACCATGACCAACTGTCATCTTGGGTACTGCACAGGTGGACAATCTTCACAAGGTAGCCTCAGCTCAGACCTTGGCCGTGAGGGAACCCATACTAAGGTATATAAGTTTCCAGTCAAGCCGTACCCAATTTTCGGGTATTGTGGTTGTACGGTAAAATTGGAATGGTATCGCATCCAGACAATCATCAGTTTTATAAAGGACTAAGGCTCATGACTCAACATTTTCATCATCAAAATCATCTGGTGTTTCGAAACACATGTCAAAACATTTCAGTAGAATGACTCATCATTCCAAGGTTTTCATAACCATTTTCACCAAGTATTCCCATCTAAAATTGATCAAGTTTTATGCTTAGCTCTAGCATCTACAAGTGGGGTTAAGTACTAAGGAGGGGTGGTAAATAAGTGGAGATTAATGAAGTTCAGTCTCATGCCTTAGGATGACATCAAGATTATCTACTTAGGCCAAATTTTATGCTCTTTATGCAACCTTCAATTATCTTTCTATAATCTACAAGTCACTTAAATAAACTCTAAGAAAATCTTTGATAAAGAAATAAAGTAGAAAGCTTGTAAGTAAAACTAGGATGGTTTATCAAGTGGTATAAGCTTGCGAGGTTGCAAGTGTTAGCTTGCTCAGTTAATAGCTTGCTCATTCAACTAGTAGTATTAGGCTTGCCTTGTGCAGAGCAGTGGTTGAAGTTCTCCTCGGCTTCTTCCTCACAGTATCCTCCTTCCTCCTTGTATCCTTGGTCGGTACTAGCGTCTATAAATAAATACAAGGTACACAATCACCAAACAATACTTAACTATTTTCAATCACCACACAAAGGTGCACTATAGATGATCTAGCATCATCACCTACATTACAAGCTTAAATTTTTTGTCTTATTTATTTTAATTTGAGAAAAGTAATTTCTACTCATTAAAAAACTACTTAAGATTTAATATTCTCAAAAGCTATTATGGTTGAATTTTGAAAAATGTTTGAATGCAGAAAAGCTTCTGACTTGTTATTTTTACCAAGGTTGATCTACAAATCCAAATGATTTGATTCTAACAGGCTTGGATTAAGCATTTCAGTACCTTTCTAATAAAATTGGTTTCATGCAATTTGGTTCATTAGATCGACCTGGGTTGAATTTTGAATCTAGGTACAGAACTATGTTTGAATTAAAATAGAAAAATCTAAATTCAAACGGCTGGGCTGCGCGGGAGAGGTTAATGGGCCAGCCCAGTGTCACTCCACAGCGCGGGGCTCAGCTGACAGGGGGGTTCCACCAGTGAGTGGCTCATAATGCGCGAAGCGGTACAGGGCTGTGTGGTTTGTTGGATTAGAAGTGATGTCGACGGCTGGGGATCGTCGTCAACGATGAACATGTCACCGGCGAGCTCGAACCCTAGCGGCTCAGTGGGGGTTCATAGGGGGCATACCAGTGCTCCAGCGACGATGGAGAGGCGGGAAAACGAACGAGTGATCGACGGCGAGCTCAAGGATGGTCGAGGCAGCTCCGGGGGTGGTCGAAATCAACGGCTCCCTTCTTCTCCAGAGGCGGCCTGCTTCGGCGCAATTCCGGCGAGCTGCTACTCCTTGTGCTTCGGCTAGAGGGTGGAACGATCAGTGAGGTGAGGGGAGTGGAATGGTGTGCTTCAAACGGCTGGGGGTGGCCTCCTTTTATAGGCTCGACGGTGAGACCGAGAGGGATGGGCAGGCGACGGTGGCGACATGGCTACGGGAGGCTAGAGGCATGGCTGAGGTTGGCGATCGGCGGGCGGTCTCCTGGCGATGCTATAGGACTTTAATGCGCGCTTAGGGGCGGTGGCAATTGGTCGGGAACGTGTGGTGCTCTACGCGGCAAAGGCGGCGTCTTCGACGGCGAGCGGTGGCTGTGAGGCACGGGGCGGCAAAAGGGGATGTCTGGCGTGTTCCTTGGGTCATGGAGAAGCGGTGGGCACGGGCTGCGGTCGAGGGGCGGCGTGTGCACGCGTGCCGGGTGCGGCGCTCTGGGGCGGGCTTGGCACGTCGCAGTGGCACTAGGCGCGCGGCGTTCCTGGTGGTCCACGGCTTGCACTGGCTTAGAGAGGGGACAGTGGGCGGCGGTGAGGTGCTGGCTACCTCCCAGACAAGGTGGGCAAGGCTAGGGTGGCTGCTAGCTGGCCGGCGATAATGGGGTGGCATGGTGAGGCTCGGCCTGCTCACCATTGATGGCAAGGCAAGCTCACAGTGGTGCTAGATGTTTACAATTGAGCTAGATGATCTACTAAAGACTAGTTGCAACCAGAGAGGGAACAAGTTAGGCCAAATTTACTGCACACTATAGTGTTTGTGATTTGTTTGATTTGAATCTGCAAGGTGTTTGATGAAATGGCCGCAAGAAACTTACTTTTGAATTTTGAGAAGATTTTTGGTGGGTGTGTTAGGCATGTGCTAAGGATTCTGTGGGTGCTTGGGTTTTAAAAATTGAGCTTGCTTGAGTGGTTTTTGAAATAGTGGGATCTTCCCATATGAGATAGATTCAATTTTAAACTGTCATTTAAACATAGTATTTGAATGTTTTTGGATGATCACAAAGTGGGCCTTGGTACCTTATTATGAGTACTAACAAGGGGTGCCAAGATCCACAAATGTTTCTGTTAAGTTTTGAAAACTAGGGATAGCCAAAGTAGGCATGAGAGTTAATTTGGCAAAAATGACCATTCACTTCATTTGTTTATTTTGACTTGTTTGTCTTTGGGAAAAGTTTAGGGATTGTTTAGATGATGTTTATTTCACTTAAGAATAATTTTACAAGCAAAGAAACACAGAACCATGGCAATTCAAAAGAATCCAAATTTGGAAAACACACACATATGAATGCTTTCATATTTTTAGTTGGGAAAGTTTTTGTTAACCCTAATTTTGATGATTAGAGTTTGATGATCCAAGTTTAATATTTTTGGGATGTTACAAGCTTTCCCCCCTTAAACAAAATATCGTCCCGAGATTTGAAAAAGGACGAAAAAGATTACCTAGGATTTGAAGACATCGGGAAACTCCGTCCTGATGTGATCTTCGCGCTCCCAGGTAGCTTCCTCTTCGGTGTGGTTGATCCACTGAATCTTGAGAAACTTGATGCTTCAGGTCCTGGTAGTTCTGAAAGCTTCTTCCAAAAGACGGATGGGTACTTCGGGATAGGTCAGGTCATCGTTGATCTCTATGGTCTGATGATCAATGTTCTCGAACACTTCAGTCTTCTCCGGAACTTCAAGGCATTTACGAAGTAATGAGATATGGAACACATTGTTGTAATATCCCTCCTTTGTAAAGGAAAAGGATCCCTGTGATTGCAATGCTAGTCCCTGGATCATTGCTAGCATCCACAGTTTAAGATGAAGTACACAGATACAAAGGTCATTTATTACATTCATTCCAGAGATAAAACATCGTCTTTTACAACTCATGGCCACAGGCCTAATACAAGAGTTTATGGAATAAGTAAATAAACACAAGTCTTCATCTTCATGTGCCACAGGCAAGCATGTTGAGTGTAGACTCATGACTCCTAATCATCATCGGAGTAACCTGCAACATCACAAGTTACAGCCACAGTGGGTCAATACTTTGGAATAGTATTGGCAAGTGATACCTTAGTAAATTTTAAGTGGACTATTTTACTATATGCATTTTGGCTAAGTGTCGCTTGGATTGCTTTGCTCAAAATAGGTTTTTCCTATTAGTTGAAATCACTAAGTTTTTCTTTGTCAAAACTTTCCCAAGAAACCACCAATAGACAGTGGGGTCCTTCACCCTTGTTCACCCACAAGTTTTACTTTAGAAGTTGGAGTGATGAGATTCTTGTAGCTTCCATGTCTTGATGCTCAATTTGTCCATTGCCATGGACTTGGCTAAGTACTTAGATTTTCCATCTGCAGAGGTTGTGCACTTTCCCCACCAGACTTGGTTTCCCAAGACAGGACCTTTCAGAAGCCTTTCCTTAGCCAAATGGACGCGCTCCAACCTATCAATCCCACTACCACCAGCTGTCCAAAAGGCTAAGTTCTAGCAACCTATATGATCAAGGCAGAGCCCATATTGCCAAGTGGTTGCACTGTAAGCTTTCTCAACACTTGGCCTCCAAATCCCTTTGTGCCTGGGTGGCATACCACAAGTGAGATACACAAGCCAAATCCATGGCCTTGTGTAACCACTCAACCAAAAACCACCATTCAAGTCCCATTCCACCCAGGGGGTTCATTGACTTAGTTGTTTTATTAAGAAAAGCTTAAGTCCAAAAGACTTAGAATTATTTTCATCATAGCATGTGCATACTTTACCAACCCTTGGTTTGCTACTAGCTAGGCTAAGCATGGCATAGTAACTTAACTTAGGAAATTCCCTAGCATTTCTACAATACTACAACTACTTAGGATTTCCCAACATAGCATTTGGCAAAAAGTAGCATGCAAGACTTAGCAAAAGAATTCTAATGCTTATTCAAAATAAAGGGGTGGAAATATCATGAAGTATCACTTGCCTTGGTAATGGGGAGAGTAGCACTCTTCACAATCACAGTCACTAGCAAAATCTACACAAAAATTTGTAGTACACAATTACATGCAATTCATATACAAGCAGAAATATGAATGCATGCATGCAAGAAAATTCTAAGTGATGATTTTGAACACTCCACCAAGCAAGTGCATGATACAGAAACATAATCAAGTCAAAAAGTTTGCTAACTAAACTTAATTAGCCCTAAAACAATTTGCTAAACAAAAACTATACTCAAAATGGACCTAAAAATGTTTCTGCATACAAAGTCATTTTAACAGAGACTTTTTGTTAAACACATTGCAGATTCAGAAAGGGCTTGACTCACTGATTCCAACGGTATAAAATTTGCAAAAATCTAACGTGGGAATCAAAAGTTATAGCTATTTGAAAATGGGATCTAAATCTGATTTGAAATTTTGTTTTAGTTCAAACACTAGCCACGCGTCCTATTTCTATTGGACGATACCGATTCGCTCCGGATCACGCTCGTGAGCCATAGGATCTGTTTAAAACACACGGCCTAGATCTACCGAAAACGTTTCGTTAAGTAATCTAAATCTACGCGTTGGATCTAGATCTGACGGTCCTGGATCAAACGACCCAAACCGAGCGGCACTAGCGGCGGTGGCTGGCGGCGGCGCGTCAGTCAGCGGCGGTGCCGGCGTTCTAGGTCGCCCGGGGAAGGAAGGAGATGCTTACCAGAACCACAGGAGGTTGCTGATGCTCAAGGTGGCAATGGTTCGTCGAGGGGCACGCGGACACGGCGAGGATTTCTCGTCGGAGTTGAGACAGACGTCGGGCACGGTCATTCGTCGATGTTGGCGAGGTTCCTCGTCACGCTAACCCAAAATAGGGGTACTGTTAGATGCACACAACGATGTAGTTTCTAGGGGTACCAGTCAGAGGGCAAGGGGCGGTGGCTACTTACGGAGGGAGGTCGCCGGAGTTCGTGCAGAGAACGGTGGCGGCCGGTCGTCGACATTGCTGGAGCTACGGATCATGCGAGGGCAAATGGGGAGTGTCAATAGGTGCGCAAGGACTCGCTGAACTTGATAGCATGAACTAGAGACAGAGGGGAACACGGGGCTCACCGGAATTCGTCGGCGCAGTCGTCGGAACAGCGGCGGCGTCGTGCGAGTTGTGGGCAGCCTGGTGGCGTGAAGGCGAAATTGTTTGGGGGGAAATGGTCGCGAGGATGTGGGGATCTTATAGCCAGAGGCTCGACAAGAAACGCTTGCTGCATCAATGCCAATTAAGCTCGCGAAATCAGTGCAGCAACGGGCAGCGGCGGAGGTCGTGCGCAGAATCAGGGGAAGACGAAGCTGACGTGGAGAGGGCCCGCTCGTCAGCGAAATAAGCAGAGGGGGTGTGGGGTCTAGCTGTAAGCGGCTGAGTGGGTGTGCTCGCGCGTGCGGGAGGAAAAGAAATAGCCCGGGTGGGCTAGTTGGTCTTGTTCAGATGCTGGGCTAGATTCCTGGCGCCTGGCCCTTTTCTTTTGTTTACTCCTTTTCTTTTTCTAATTCCATTTTCAGGAATGGTTTTTGAAATGAATTTAAACTCTTTTTGAATTCAAATCTTTCTGGGGTTTTTGCAGTGAGCAGTGGTCTCAAATATAGGCATAAGATCAAGTGGTTGCTTTGCAAAGTCTTGGTCAAGCTTGGAGATCAAAATAACAGAGACTAGGCACTTGGTTTGCAAAATTTGAAAAATGGTTTTTGAAACCATTTCCAATTTGTAAAATTTTGGTTCAAAACCACAATCAATCCCTTCAATGAGGAAGACAAACAAGTTAGGTTTAAAATCAATCAAACTTTCAAATGGTGATGGCCATTTGATTTAAATTTGCTCACATAAAATCATAGCACTAAGTGCTTCTGTTTTTCTGAAATGAGTTTGAAATTTGATCTCAAATCTATATGCATGAATGAATGATATGCAAACTTTGAAATCATGATTTTAGGGATGTTACAATTGTGCACTGCTGACATCTCTTCTGGTTGTTCCAATTGATATGACACTTCTCCTTGACGGTTCAGAATCTTGAAGGGACCGATATATCTGGGGGCTAACTTTCCGTTCAGTTGTAAACGTTGCATTCCTTTCAATGGCGACACTTTCAGATACACAAACTCTCCGATGTTGAAGGCGAGGTCTTGACATCTCTTGTCGGCGTAACTCTTCTGTCTTGACTGGGCTGTCTTGAGGTGCTCACGAATTTTGTGAATTTTCTCTTCTGCTTCTCGTAGGATGTCGGGTCCGAAAATCTAACTCTCTCCTACTTCCGACCAATTCAAAGGGGTGCGGCACTTCCGTCCATACATGAATTCAAATGGGGCCATTTGCAAACTAGCTTGATCACTGTTGTTGTAAGAAAATTCTGCGAAAGGAAGACAGTCTTCCCATTTAGATCCATACTCTAACACACATGCTCTCAACATATCTTCGAGTATTTCATTTACTCGCTCCGTTTGTCCGTCGGTCTGAGGGTGATAAGCTGTGCTGAAATCTAGTCGGGTTCCTAGACCTTCTTGGACTTTCTTCCAGAATATCGAGGTGAACTGCATTCCTCGATCAGATACAATGTTCTTGGGGACTCCGTGCAAACTGACGATTCTAGAGATGTATAACTCCGCTAGCTTCGAACTCTGATAGGTGGTCTTGACTGGTAAGAAATGGGCAACTTTGGACAATCTGTCCACTATGACCCAGATAGAGTCATTTCCCCTACTATAAGTAGGCAATCCGGTGATAAAGTCTATTCCAACGGAATCCCATTTCCATTACGGAATCTGCAAGGGTTGCAACAATACGGCGGGTCTTTGATATCCCGCCTTGACTCGCTGACATATATCACACTTGGCGATATAGCTTCCGATTTCTCTCTTCATCTTATGCCACCAAAATTGCTCTTTCAAATCTTGATACATCTTTGTTCCTCTGGGGTGGATAGAATAAAGAGTATCATGAGCTTCCTTCAGAATAACTTCTTTTAACTCAGAATTTGCTGGTACACAAAGGCGTCCTTTGTACCACAGAACTCCTTCTTCGTCTTCGGTGAATCCGGGTACCTTGCCTGTACCGATACGACGCTTGATTCCTTCGATACTAGCGTTTCCTTTCTGCGCCTCCTTGATCTGGCTGATCAAAGTGGGTTGAAGTTCTATGCTATCCAAAAATCCTTCACTCACTAATTCCATTCGGAAATCTTCCATCTCTTTGTGCAGACTCGGTTGATCCTTCAAAATCATGGAGTTCAAGCAGCACGGCAATATGCTAAGGGCATCTGCTACCACATTGGCTTTGCCGGGGTGATAGTGAATGTCCAGATCGTAATTCTTGATTAGCTCAATCCATCTTCTCTATCTAATATTCAGCTCCTTCCAAGTGAATATATACTTCAGGCTCTTGTGATCCGAATAAATCTCACAGCGATTTCCCATCAGGTAATGCCTCCATGTCTTCAGGGCTAGAACTACGGCTGCGAGCTCGAGGTCATGGGTTGGATAGTTTTGCTCATGTTGTTTCAGTTGTCGGGATAGATATGATATAACTTTGCCTTCTTGCATTAGCACACATCCGAGACCGATCTTGGATGCGTCACAATACACATCAAAGGGCTTCGTGATATCCGGCATGATTAAGATTGGGGCTGAAATCAATCTTCTCTTGAGTTCTTGAAAACTCTCTTCACATTTGTCCATCCATTCAAACTTCTTGTCCTTCTTCAGCAATTGGGTCATGGGTTTGGCAATGCTCGAGAATCCTTCTACGAACTTGCGGTAGAATCTCGCCAATCCGAGAAATGCACGAACTTGGGTTTGAGTGGTTGGGGTTTGCCAATCTTCGACATCTTTCACCTTTGCAAGGTCAACGGCAATTCCTCCGGCTGATACAATGTGGCCGAGGAATCCTACCTCCTATAACCAGAATTCACATTTGCTAAACTTGGCATACAACTGACACTCTCTAAGGGTTCCAAGAATGGTCCTTAGGTGTAGCTCATGTTCTTCTTCTGATTTGGAATAAATCAGAATGTCATCGATGAAAACAACGACAAACTTATCTAGGAAGTCCATAAAAATCTTATTCATGAGATTCATGAAATAAGCGGGGGAATTGGTTAATCCAAAAGACATGATAGTATACTCGTATAATCCATATCTGGTGGTGAAGGCAGTCTTTGGAATATCCTCTGCGCCAATCTTGAGTTGATGATAGCCAGTTCTAAGATCAATCTTAGAAAACACTTTGGCACCGGTCAACTGATCAAACAAATCTTCTATCTTGGGCAATGGGTATTTGTTCTTGATAGTGAAATCATTCAACTTCTGATAATCCGTACACAAACGGTTACCTCCATCCTTCTTGTCCACAAACAATACAGGTCATCTCCATGGTGACGCACTTGGTTGAATCAATCCAATTTCCAATATGGCATCCAGTTGCTTCTTCAGTTCTGCTAGTTTAGACGGGTTCATACTATATGGTCTCTAGGCTATGGGTCCGGTTCCGGGGATTAGTTCAATGATAAACTAGATATCCCGATCTACGGGCATACCGGGCAAAACATCTGGAAATACATCGGGGTATTCGCAGACTATCCGGACTTGGTCAATGGTAGGTTGGGCTATACTCTTGTTGCACTTGAATTGACGAGGTAAGGTTTCAGATACATGCTTGACCGATACTCCAGCTGTACTGGTCATGGTTATGGCTTTCTTGGCACAGTCTATTAATCCTTTATATTTGGACATCCAATCCATTCCTAGTACTACTTCCAAACCTTTAGTTCCGAGTACTATCAGATTTGCATAAAAATCTATGCCATGGATTCGGATAGGGACGGCTTTGCAAATTTGCCTAGCTTTGGTGGTTGAACCGAGGATTTGAACAATCATAACATGCTTCAGTTTGGTTGGTTGAATCTTACTAGTGCATGCAAATTCTTCGGTGACAAATGAGTGCGATGCACCAGAATTAAACAACACTCTAGCAAGTACTGAATTAACAGAAAACATACCCAGCACGTCATCTGGTGCTTTCTGGGCTTCTTCAGCATGCATGAGAAAAAGACGGCCATTGCGGTTGAACGAGTTCCCTGGGGCAAACCTTCTTCCAGGCTGAACACGACGCTACTGCTGAGCTGGGGCATTTTCATTGGGGGCTGCGGCATTCTTCTTGGGGCACTCATTGGAGTAGTGACCCTTATTTCCACAGTCATAACAAGTCACTTGCGACTTGTCCTTTGCTGCAACGGGCACAACATTGCTTCCAGTCCTCGGGGAAGTGTTGGTGTTGGTGGAGGCATTGTTGTTGTGGAACTTGGGTGGAGCACGGTTGAAATTTCCAGAGTTGCCGGGGTTGTTGTGGTTTCCTCCGGGCCTTGGGTTTCCACGGTTGGGATAGGTCGAACGGTTCATCGGGGGTCTGTTGGTTCTCGGGGCAAATCCTGAAGGTGGGGTGGGGGCGATACTTTGCGGTATGATGGGTTCCTGGCTGATGCATCATGCGGCTCTTGCGGTTCTCATTGGCTTGGTTGATCTTTCCTTCCATCTGGATGGACGAGTCGACTAGGGCTTCAATATCAGCAAAGGGGATATTGACCAACACCGTCTGCATCTCATCGTGCAGACCATTTAAGAATCTTTCTTTCTTCTTGGCTTAAGTGTCGATCTCATGCGGGGCATACCTAGATAATGACAAGAATTTGTCATGGTATTCCACTACTGTCATCCTTCCTTGCTTCAGTTCTCTGAATTCATCTCTCATCCTCTTGATCAAACCCGGTGGCACATGGGTTCTACTGAACTTGACCTTGAATTCCTCCCATGTCCACTACAAGAAATGTGTCAACTTATGACGTTCTCATTTTTACGATGGCAAAAATTGTCATAAATTTTATGACGATTTGTACCAGATCGTCACTAGCCACTCCAGGAGGGCCAAACCCCTTCAAAATTATGATGATTGGCTAAGAATCGTCGTAATTTTGTTACTTAAAATCGTCATAATGTGGTAGATCGAACCAACAATGTTATTTTAACTCGATTGCGACGATCTAAAATCGTCATGACAAACTATAATATTTTTGTTTTAATAAGGCATGCTGACCGGACGGACCCATCAGAACTTTCACCTACGTGTCATGTCCATATGTCAAGTTCTATTTAGCTGGCACGCGACCTGTCAAGCGGGACCCAGCCAAAATCCGACGTGAACAAATAACAAAAATAAGATCCCTCACGGGGTTCGAACTAGAGACCTCGCTCAAGCACACGCAAGCGCTAACCACCAGGCCACAGCTTGTCTGTTGACAAAATGCTACGCTATTTTTTAAAACACATATTGATTACTAGGTGCGCACGTAGAAAAAATAGGAAAAAGGGGGCGCATGGCAGGTTTCGAACCTGCGACCAATGTCAATCATTGAGAACCAGCACGTCAAACGGGAGGCACTAACCATCCCACCACAAGTTCTTTCTTGTTATAGTATCGCGCTAAAGGTTTATAAATATGGCCAAATTATTGGGTGGGTCTGGGCCTTGGCGAAGGGATTCCCCTGCCTTCTCTCCTTTCTTTTTTTTATCTTGGCGGCCTGGGTCTTGGCACCCGGTATATAAGATCCGGTCCAGCTCAATGGTCCATTCAGGAAAGTTTTTTTCTTTTTCTTTTCTATTTTCTTAATTCTTTTGTATCTTTTTCATAAGAAGTCCAAATGAATTGATTTTTGGCTCTAAATTTTTATAAAATTCAGTTATATCCTCCTAGGTTGTTAATTATCAATACTTTTATTATTTCAAAATAGTGGATTTACTAATCTCATAGTAGTCCATGGTAGGGATAATATCATAATTCAAAATATGATTTTCAAACTAGGGTTTTAAATTCAAATTTTTTGGCCTTAAGTAATACTAAACTTGCATTGGATCTCTGAAGAAATAGCATATTGTGAGTCTAAAAATGATTTTTTCAAAAAATCATGGGCATCAGATCATGTACCTGTAGTTCAAACCGGACCCACTTCCTACTGATTCGGCAAGAATTTGTCTTTTTTGCTAGGAGTGAACGGAAAGGTTTGAGATACCCCGGGTGGGACATTGTCTATGTAAGGTGGTATAGTATTTTATAAAAATATGTTGATACCATTTTGAAACTTTTATTTGGTGGTTGTTTCACAAAACGCCCCGTTTTTTGCACTCTGAAAATGGAAAATGGATTTTCCGTGGGTCGAAAAGGAAAACTTTCTCCTGCAACATTGTTCACCATCCCATGGTACATAAGTTTGCATAATATGGGCACATTATCACAAACTATGCCATGATTCTAGCCATAACATTGATTGTTTGGCCTGAAAGCCATGAAACCTCGAACATGATAGGTCATTTCTGAGAAGTTTTTTTTTGAGACACTTGCAATATACCAAGGTTGGTATTTTTCCTTGCAACTATGTCATATAATAAGAAACCACGTGAAGGATTTGCATTGATCAGACCGTTTTTGAATATTTTATGCCCGTTTCAAACTATGGTCAAAACGGCGGGTACGGAGGTTCTTAGCTAGGGGTTGAGCCTCGCTAGACTTTCATTGGATATCTAAAGAAATAGCATATTGTGAGTCTAAAAATGATTTTTTCAAAAAATCATGGGCATCATATCATGTACATGTAATTCAAACCGGACCCACTTCCTACTGATTCGGTAGGAATTTGTCTTTTTTCCAGGAGTGAACGGAAAGGTTTGAGATACCCCGGGTGGGACATTGTATATGTAAGGTGGTCTAGTATTTTATAAAAATATGTTGATACCATTTTGAAACTTTTATTTGGTGGTTGTTTCACAAAACTGCCCGTTTTTTACGCTCGAAAAATGGAAAATGGATTTTCCGTGGGTCGAAAAGGAAAACTTTCTCCTGCAACATCACCATCCCATGATACATATTTGTGCACAATATAGACACATTATCACAAACTATGCCCTGATTCTAGCCATAACATTGGTCGTTTGGACCGAAAGCCATGAAACCTCGAACATGATAGGTCATTTTTGAGAAGGTTTTTTTGAGACACTTGCAATATACCAAGGTTGGTATTTTGCCTTGCAACTATGTCATATAAGAAGACACCACGCGAAGGATTTTCATTGATCGAACCGTTTTTGAATTTTTTATGCCCGTTTCAAACTATGGTCAAAACGGCGGGCATGGAGGTTCTTAGCTAGGGGCTGAGCCTCACTAAACTTGCATTGGATCTCTAAATAAATAGCATATTGTGAGTATAAAAATGATTTTTGCAAAAAATCATGGGCATCAGATCATGTACCTATAGTTCAAACCGGACCCACTTCCTACCGATTCGGCAGGAATTTTTCTTTTTTGCCAGGAGTGAACGGAAAGGTTTGAGATACCCCGGGTGGGACATTGTCTATGTAAGGTGGTCTAGTATTTTATAAAAATATGTTGATACCATTTTGAAACTTTTATTTGGTGGTTGTTTCACAAAACTCCCCATTTTTTGCGCTCGGAAAATGGAAAATGGATTTTCCGTGGGTCGAAAGGGAAAACTTTCTCCTGCAACATTGTTCGCCATCCCATGATACATATGTGTGCATAATATGGGCACATTATCACAAACTATGCCCTTATTCTGGACATAACATTGGTCGTTTGGCCCGAAAGCCATTAAACCTCGAACATGATAGGTCATTTCTGAGAAGGTTTTTTTGAGACACTTGCAATACCAAGGTAGGTATTTTTTTCTTGCAACTATGTCATTTAAGAAGACACCACGCGAAGGAATTGCATTGATTGGACAGTTTTTGAATTTTTTATGCTCGTTTCAAACTATGGTCAAAATGGCGGGCACGAAGGTTCTTAGCTAGGGGCTGAGCCTCGCTAAACTTGCATTGGATCTCTGAAGAACTATCATATTATGAGTCTAAAAATGATTTTTGCAAAAAATCATGGGCATCAGATCATGTACCTGTAGTTCAAACCGGACCCACTTCCTACCGATTCAGCAGGTATTTGTCTTTTTTGCCAGGGGTGAACGGAACGGTTTGATATACCCCGGGTGGGACATTGTCTATGTAAGGTGGTCTAGTATTTTATAAAAATATGTTGATACCATTTTGAAACTTTTATTTGGTAGTTTTTTCACAAAATACCCTTTTTGGCACTCGGAAAATAGAAAAATAGTGCTAGCCAATCAGAGTAGAGAACCACAGGACCCACGGATTACCATCCGAAGCTGATCTTAGCCGTTTACATGCTCTCCATCTAACGCCCCAAATTTCATCTGACGCCTCCTTGTCCCCCTGTCTGTGTACGCGAAATGACATAAATGCCCTAGGGTTTCATGTACTTCACCACAAAATTGAACAGGGCTAATTTCGTGATATCAGGCACATACAGAACACGGTCGAGAGGAACTGACCCCCAAACCCTAATCCCCTCGCTCCTCCCTGCAGACCCCGCTGCCACTTCTTCCTCTCTCCCTCTCTCGCTCGATAGGTGCTCCTGACCGCAAGCCACGATCGTCCCCCCTCGCGCCACCCCTTCCCCCCTGTCCCCGTCCGTGCGTTGCCGATCTCCCCCTGCTGTAATATCCTCTAAGCGAGCACACACGCACAGGCGGCAAGAAACTAGCCATGAGGGTGCTACAGAGTATGGAGGTGGAAGTCGATGTGGAGGAGATGCGGGGCATGCTGCTACTAGGCCTCGGGACAGGAGCGTGGCGCAGCTCAGGTGGGGGCATGGAGGTGGCCAAGAGCATGGCCGACACGAAGGAGGTCGTGGCCGAGCCCCGCCGTCTGCTTCATAGGAGGGATCTCCTTCCTGGGCCTCTCCATCGTCGACCGCCTCCCCGCCATGGCTACACCGTCCACCTCGCCCTCGACCACATCTTCAAGACCCGTTTCGCCGTAATGGCGCCCCCAGATGCCGACGACGCCACAAAGGAGCGGATCCCCAGGATCTGACCCCGCCTCTTTGACCGTGAGAGAGATGAGGACCCGGACGACGCTCCGGGTGGCCCGTAGCAAGGACCTGGACCAGGCGCTCACCTACCTCCACCGCGCGTGCTCCCTCGCGTCACCAAAATCTATGAGGTACATACACTCTGTAGTCTGTACTGGCATTGCTACGAACTTTTCATGAATGTCAATCTGAATACCCAAATTGAATTGCATGTTATCTGTACTATCCTGTGCGCTGCACCTCGTCTGCAAGAACGGCTCTATGCAGGAGCTCAGGATTTGCTTCCACAAGGTCTAGCAGGTACTTGCCACAATCTCGACATCTTCTGAAGACTATAGTTCTGCAACTGCAGAACTTTTGTTGTGTTTCTCGCTAGTGGTTCTTTGAGCATGAATATCTCATATTTTGCAGCCGCGGGATTGCAGGTCAAAGGTTACGAGGCATGTTCTAGCAGCAGGATGATCCATTGCCCTCTCTACGTCACCCTCCCGTCCTATAAACAATCCGATAAGATCCACTACAGATGCCACCATCGTTAACTGAAAACGGCAGAGTGGTTTTCAGGTCGAGTAACAGGTTTATTGCCTCCCGTCACTACAAGGAATCTGCTAATACATGACCCTCTATTTTCGTCACTGAATCATCATTGTCTACAATATGTGACGATCTTATGACGAAAAACATATCGTAAAAACTGAGCGTCAGTAATTGCATACAACGACGTTTTCTATGAAATCGTCATAACCGTCTATGACGATATTGGATCGTCATAACTGTTATGACGATCCAATATCGTCACGGGGCATCTGGCCAGGCCAGGTCAGATCCTACGTGGCCAATCCGACGTGGCAAAATTGTGACGAAATGAGATCGTCGTAGTGAAATTCAGCCCGATCCAATGCGGTCGCTTATTTGGGCTGAGCCCAATAACTATGGCATTTTTTCTTGGTTCAGGCATTTTATAGTACATTTAGTTTTGGGCCTTGGCCTATTTACGATCCAGTTCTTCTGGCCTTGGCGTTCGAAGTGCAATTATTTTAGGCCTGCCATCAACCTTTTACCATTTACAATCAGATGCTTTGTTCCAAAATTAGTCATTGGGCTGGCCTTTTTAAAGCCCAACAGAATTCAGATTATATTCATTTAGGCTGTATGCAAGCAATGTTTGAAGCCTAGAAATATCTGGATAAATAATGAACCAATTTTCATTGCAAAATGATACAGACTGAATTTCAAAATGAACTAACAAAATTTTCAAATAAACATACCAGAAATTCAAATGACCAAACAATCACTCCTCCTACATTACATCAAAACAAAAAAATTGATGCATACAATCAACAAGCCCACTGCTCAACACCTCCAGGTGGCCAATGATCCCTCACAGCGCCCAACACCTCCACGCGAGCTATACGACACCTCACTAGCTTCCTCCACTCCACCTGGGGTGTCACTCCTAGCCTAGCAACTCACCCAGGTGCCCACGGGTGATCTACAATAGCAGCAGGAACTGACAAATGATCAGTGATATGAGAAATCGCAGGAGGGCAAGAAATCACAGGAAAGCAGCAGCAGGTTGGCTTCAGCGTCCGACCATCACAGGAAAGCAGCAGCAGCAGGTTGGCTTAAAAAGAGTATACTGAAGACTTATCTAATCCCTCATAGGAGAGCGGCAGCAGCAGGTTGGCTTCAACGTCGCGGTGGTAGCGCATCTGGATGAACATGTTGTCCTTATGATGCACCACTGACCATCATCGGACACGGGCTTTCATGTGGCATGCTTCAATAACCTGTATAATGACATGAGCAACTTTTTTTACTAATTTTTTTGTCACACAACCAATATATCTGAGCATAACAAGGAGCTAAAAAGTTGCACAAATAAGCAATTGATAAAATCTAATAAGTTAAGATGTTATTATTCAAGTTCTCCGTCAACTAGACAAAATCATAAACTATACTACTATGCTACTTTATTAAATCACAAGGAGATAATGTGTGCATTTCAAGATAACCAAATGCCATGAGACACAAATGGCACATGTAATATACAACATAATTCCAGAAATTAACCAAATTCTAGACTTTCAGGTGCGCTTCATCTACGACACAACCCTATTTTGCATACAGAGTCATATAGATGAACCACACACATAATATAACCTACACAAAAATTATTGAGGCACCTGGACCTAGTGTTAATACAATCAGATCATGGCATTGTTTACTTGGAGATTGCAACATAATGGCATGCGCGATACATTGAGGCATCTAGTGTTAATATAAACTAAGCTGCAGAATACATTTATCAAGCTGCAGAGTAGCAGGAGATGGATATTCAGATAAATCTGTTGCAAAATCTACTGACTAGCAAGTTGTTGCAACCAAGATTAAAAACAACTACAAGAAATATCCATGCAAAGAACTTAAGAACATCTATTGTCATCTAGTTATATCAAGAACAGGGTTACACCCTACTTCCTACAATTATAAGACAAGTATGAAATGACTCGATTATGTGACAATTCCCCAAACAATTGTCACAGGTTATAAATATGTTCAGTTATCAAATTTTAAAATAATATGAATGATTACTTGATAGATCTTTGCCCGTTGAATATGATAATGTCCTACGCTAAATTCTTGACACAACCAGGCAACCAAATCAAACACGGGCTCCAAAACCAGTAACCTTGCTAGGAGACATCATTCTACTCTTCCTTGCATAGCCATAGAAAACTTTCATAGCTCAAAGAGAACAACTATTGCATCACCAGATATATGAGTTGACAAAAAACTACATCAGCACTATGTTTTCCATATAGTCAACAATTCTTTAGATCAACAAGATATAATAAGTGCACCCATTTAAACAATACTAAATTACTAATATGTCAGGTCACATTGCAAAATTCTTATGGTAAAGCAGTTCTGATGTTCTACAAGATACAAAATATTCTGAACCCAACAATATCCATCTGATTAGATTGAACAAGACAGGGGAGGGCTTAATTGTGGTGGTTGTGGGTATTGAGGAGGAGCGGAGGCAGAGGCTGGCCCGCTCGAAATCGAGGGCCTAGAGCATGGCGTCCTCCTTGCGGGCGTACCTGCTGGTGGCGCAGACCCTCTTGTCGCGTCCGGGCGTGGCCTGCTTCTCCTCGGCCCTGCGGATGCAGTCCTCTAGGTCCACCTCCCCGCGTCGGAACGGCTTCACCCGCTTGTAGCGCTCCAAGTTGCACCAGTCATTGCTCACGCGCGCAGGCAGGGCAGAGGCAGAGTCAGACCACCAGAGAACTGGGTAGAGGAGGGAGGGAGGGAGGAGGGCATACGTACACGAAGGCGGTGCCGTCGCGGCGGCTGAGGATCGGTATGGGGGTCGCGGGCGACCTGACCGATGGAGGGCAGCTGTCGGGGACCTCGTGCGGCGACACCACCCAGCCCGGCCACCACGACCCGTTCGGGCTGCGCACCCACACCAGTGTCCCCACCGCCGAGGAGCAGGATGGGGCTCGCCGGCGGGAGCCATCGTGCTCCAAACAACCAATAACCTCTGGCTCTCGTCCGGCGTGGTGGCTCGCCGTGGCATCACGGTTCCTAGGGCGGCGGCCGCATCTGTCGAGCGAGTGGCTAGGGTTTTCGGGGAGGTGGAGTTTGGCGAAAGAGGAGAAGTGGCGGCGGGGTATGAGAAGGGGATTATGGTTTGGGGGTCTGTTTGATCTGGATGGGTGGAGTGGGGTTTAAGGAAATACCCTGACCTCTTTTTGTAAGTGCATTGTAGTTGCAGGATGTTTTAGTCATTTCAAGTGCAAAGTGTGGAGGGGATCTTATTAAGTGGGTTGATCCGTGGGGAGTCTATTTCTCTATTCTGATTGGGTGGCTATATTATGCAAATAAAAACGTTTTGACCATAGTTTGAAACGGGCATAAAAAATTCAAAAATAGTCCAAACTATGTGAAACCTTCGCGTGGAGTCATGTTATGTGACATAGTTGCAAGGAAAAATACTAAAATTGGTATATTGCAAGTGTCTCAAAAAAACCTTCTCAGAAATGACCTATCATGTCCGAGGTTTCATGGCTTTCGAGCCAAACCACCAGTGTTATGGCTAGAATCACGGCATAGTTTGTGATAATGTGCCCATATTGTGCACCCATATGTATCATGGGATGGCGAACAATGTTGCAGGAGGAACTTTTCCTTTTCGTCGCATAAAAAACCATTTTCCATTTTCCGAGCGCAAAAAATGGGCCGTTTTGTGAAGCAGCCACCAAATGAAAGTTTCAAAATGCTACCATCACATTTTTCAAAAATAAAAGGCGACCTTACATGGACAATGTCCCAACTGGGGTATCTCAAACCTTTTCGTCCACCCCAGGAGAAAAAGACAAATTCCTGCCGAATCGGTAGGAAGTGGGTCCGATTTGAACTACAGGTACATGATCTGATGCCCATGATTTTTTGAAAAAATTATTTTTAGACTCACAATATCATGTTTCTTTAGAGATCCAATGCAAGTTTAGCGAGGCTCATCCCCTAGCTAAGAACCTTCATGCCCGCCGTTTTGACCATACTTTGAAACGGGCATAAAAAATTCAAAAACGGCCCGATCAATGCAAATCCTTCGTGTGGCATCTTATTATGTGACATAGTTGCAAGGAAAAATACCAAAATTGGTATATTGCAAGTGTCTCGAAAAAACCTTCTCAGAAATGACCTATCATGTCCGAGGTTTCATGGCTTTCGGGCTGAAAGACTAATGTTATGGCTAGAATCGAGGCATAGTTTGTGATAATGTGCCCATATTGTGCACCCATATGTATCATGGGATGGAGAACAATGTTGCAGGAGGAAGTTTTCCTTTTCGTCGCATAAAAAACCATTTTCCATTTTCCGAGCGCAAAAACGGGTTGTTTTGTGAAGCAGCCACCAAATGAAAGTTTCAAAATGCTACCATCACATTTTTCAAAAATAATAGGCAGACTTACATGTACAATGTCCCAACTGGGGTATCTCAAACCTTTCCGTCCACCCCAGGAGAAAAAGACAAATTCCTGCCGAATCGGTAGGAAGTGGGTCCGATTTGAACTACAGGTACATGATCTGATGCCCATAATTTTTTGAAAAAATTATTTTTAGACTCACAATATCATGTTTCTTTAGAGATCCAATGCAAGTTTAGCGAGGCTCATCCCCTAGCTAAGAACCTTCATGCCCGCCGTTTTGACCATACTTTGAAACGGGCATAAAAAATTCAAAAACGGCCCGATCAATGCAAATCCTTCGTGTGGCATCTTATTATGTGACATAGTTGCAAGGAAAAATACCAAAATTGGTATATTGCAAGTGTCTCGAAAAAACCTTCTCAGGAATGACCTATCATGTCCGAGGTTTCATGGCTTTCGGGCCGAAAGACCAATGTTATGGCTAGAATCGAGGCATAGTTTGTGATGATGTGCCCATATTGTGCACCCATATGTATCATAGGATGGCGAACAATGTTGCAGGAGGAAGTTTTCCTTTTTGTCGCATAAAAAAACCATTTTCCATTTTCCGAGGGCAAAAACGAGCCGTTTTGTGAAGCAGCCACCAAATGATAGTTTTAGAATGGTACCACCACATTTTGTAAATATATTATACCACCTTACATGGACAATGTGCCAATCGGGGTATCTCAAACCTTTCCGTTCACCCCTGGCAAAAAAGACAAATTCCTGCCAAATCGGTAGGAAGTGGGTCCAGTTTGAACTACAGGTACATGATCCGATGCTCATGATTTTTGGAAAAAAACATTTTTAGACTCACCATATCATGTTTCTTCAGAGATCCAATGCAAGTCTAACGAGGCTTAGCCCCTGGCTAAGAACCTTCGTGTCCGCCGTTTTGACCATAGTTTGAAATGGACATAAAAAAATTCAAAAACGGTCCGATCAATGCAAATCCTTCGCGTGGTGTATTCTTATGTGACATAGTTGAAAGGAAAAATACCAACCTTGGTATATTGCAAGTGTCTCAAAAAAACCTTCTCAGAAATGACCTATCATGTCCGAGGTTTCATGGCTTTCGGACCAAACGACCAATGTTATGGCCAGAATCGCGTCATAGTTTGTGATAATGTGCCCATATTGTGCACACATATGCATCATGTGATGGTGAACAATGTTGCAGGAGAAAGTTTTCCTTTTCAACGCACGAAAATCCATTTTCCATTTTCCGAGCGCAAAAAACGGGGCGTTTTATGAAGCAACCACCAAATGACAGTTTTAGAATGGTACCACCATATTTTGTAAAAATATTATACCACCTTACAAGGATAATGTCCCAACCGAGGTATCTCAAACCTTTCCGTTTACTCCTGGCGAAAAAGAGAAATTCCTGCCAAATCGGCAGGAAGTCGGTCCGATTTGAACTACAGGTACATGATCTGATGCTCATTATTTTTGGCAAAAAACTTTTTTAGACTCACAATATGCTATTTCTTTAGAGATCCAATGAAAGTTTAGCGAGGCTCATCCACTGAAGTTTTTCTTTTCATCGAACAAGAAAAGCATTTTCCATTTTCCGAGTACACAAAACGGGGCATACTGTGAAGCAACCACCAAATGAAATCCACTATTTGAAAATAAAAAAATATTAATAATTAACACCCTAAGAGGATCTAATGAATTTTATAAAAATTTAGAGTCAAAAATCAATTAATTTGGATTTTCAATGAAAAAGATACAAATGGATTAACAAAATAGAAAAAAAACTTTCTAAATGGACCAACACCAGCCTAGGACTAGAACCAGACCACCAACTAAAAGGAAACGCGAGCCCAACAAACCATGAGCCCATCAGCCGTATATGGAAAAGATAAAAAAATAGGTGGAGGAAATCAGGAGGCCTCGTGTCTTCTTGGCCCAGGCCCAATAAAGAAAATATTGTTCAATTAGGACGAGCTCCATTATTTGACACAAACTGATGAGTGGCCTGGTGGTTGACCACCATCGCATCTAGCAGGAGGTTGCGGGTTCGAGCCCCCGCTCCATCCCTTTTTTGCCATATTAATTGATAACGCTGCTGAAGTTTAGTGGGGCCTCAATGTCAGGTCATGGACTTGTCACATAGTCAAAAATCGACATATAAAAATGACACGTAGGCATAAATGATGAGTTGGCCAATCTAGTCATCTAAACCTATTCTATTTTAGACACTATGACGATTTAATTTGGTCAGAATCCGATATACATAAAGTCCTAGTCTGTATCAAGCATGTTATGACGATTTTGTCTATTAAAATTACGACGTTTTTAACCAAAATCATCATAATTTAATAAGGTTTTGCCCCTCTCAAATAGCTTACGACCATCTTGTGAAAAATCGTCATAGATCTATGACGATTTCATTCCTCGTCACTGTGAGAAGGTCACAAATCAACATATTTCTTGTAGTGCGTTATCCTGCCAGACCAACCACTAGGTATTTACCAATTGGGAATTTCAGGTGGAATGATGATTGCTAGTAGAATGTTGATTGCTGAACCCTTCTCTGAATGTCTAGTAGAATTTGCATGTTGAAACCTTGTATGCACATATCAAGTAATTCCTGTAGTTACTAATCTTAGTTTCCCCTAAAAGTAAATGACACCAAAAGAGTCACTGTTATTCTTCTTTTTTATCTACTAATCCTTTTTAGTGCAAAGTAGATGTAACAAATGATGGTGTTTTCTCCCTTTTTAGCAAATATAAAGTACCATGAACATACTACAGAAAAATGGAGTGTCTTGTCCTGTAGGATCACCTACGTTGGAGTGTCCTGTAGGTTATATGTTTTACTTGGTGTTTTCTCCTTTTTTTAGCAAATATATAGTACCATTACTATTGTAGAAAGATGTTTCTTGCATCTTGTAGAAATCTATGAAAGTAATTAGAAAATAGTTGCTATTAGTACACAATTTTTTTGCATCCGCCTTGTTATTTATTTGTGCAACTTGCGCCTACACTTTTAAAGTTCTGTAGCTTTATATCATGATGTGTAGTAATTATATGTACACATGTAGCTTTATATCCTGATGTGCTTCATTCCATGAATATGAGTATTAGTTGTTGAAGTAGATTCACATGGTGTGTTTTGACATGACAAAAGAATGTTTGGCGTGGATTCTCGTGTTCTGTAGTGAAATATGTAGCTTCTGCTGAATTTTGGTTCGCCGATTTGGGTGAAATTTTCTGATTTTCTGGACGACTTTCTGTTCAACAGGGGCTTGGGTCATACTCGAACACCATCAAGAAGGTCGAGAAGGAGATAAAAGAGAAGGCAAGGATTATCAATGACCTTTGTGGTACGTGCACATTGATGTGTTTTGACTGTCCCTAAATCTGGATTAGTTGTTCTCTTTATCTAATCCTCGGAGATAAAATCTGCATTCCTGTAATTTCAGCAGTTCTGGTTATTTTGTACTGCTAGTTTATAGTTCTAGTTGTCACTGCAATTCCACCTCCTTGCATTTAGCTCAGCGGAACTGTGCTTTTACTGAATTATAGGGATAAAGGAGTTTGACACTGGATTAGCTCCACCAAGCCAGTGGGATCTTGTATCAGATAAGCAGATGATGCCGGCGGAGCAACAATTGCAGGTGAATTTTCTTGATTCCCATCATTAGAATTAGACATTGGGATGCTTATGGCTGCTAGTTGTTTTACACCATTATGCTTTCATGTCGCCCCTAATAATAAGTTTCATCCTTTTGTGAAGGTTGCTAGATGCACCAAGATCATAAGTACTAACACCGATGATGCCAAATACGTCATCAACGTCAAACAAATCGCAAAGGTGCTTCAGCATAGTACTATCTTATGTCAATTACATATCCCTGGAGGTTCAAAATTCAATTATTTTCATGTTCATATTGGGGTGTGATTGCAGTTTGTCGTAGGTTTAGGAGACAAAGTTTTGCCCACTGATATTGAGGAAGGAATGCGAGTTGGGTAAGTTTCCTGTTCTCTCCATGAATATTCTCTTGTATCCCCCTCTCATTTGGTTGTTTCCAGAATGCTTCTTGCATGTGATTATGCTTTCTATCGACACTATCAGTAAAAGCATAGGTCTAAGAGCAAACTATTTTTTCATAAAAGACTAGAATAAATAAACATGATAGTTACAGTAACGTGTAGATCTAAGCTACTTCACTGATATGCAACAAACAACAGGATTTGCTAAGAAGCATCTTAAGATTAAGGAAATCATTTTGGTATCATAGTATACTTAGTAAGATGACATGACAGTATTCGGACTCGTTGGAGAATTTATCAACAAATCTCATGCCGCGTTGTTACTCTACTATTGTTGCCTATTTTATGATTCTACTGTTTCATAATAGTTGCCAATTATTTGCTATATCCTGACTCTAAAAACATGGCTTTTCCTCTCTTTTCCAGGAGTTCCAGCCAAAGAAATTTGATAAAAGCTTGAAGACCCTATAATTTTAGAGCTAGTTGTATTCTAACAGTCAAAACATCTGGTTGTTTGGAATGAACCATCTAATAACTGTAATATACTAATAGATCATTCTTTCTTGTTGTTTGAAATTTTCCATATCTTTCATGTTTCAGTATAAATGTTATGTGATGATGAATAGAAATTTGATGAGCGGAATCATCTTATGAAATTATGTACAGTGATTTTCGCATAGAAGAAATATGAAAAAGGGCTAAAAATTGTTCTGGACCAAATATTAATTGGGCTCTAAATAGGACCTGGTCCAAATTATATTGACACAAATGTTTCAAAAAACATAAATATCTAAGAACTAATTGGACAGTAAAAAGGCCAAGGCCCAAAACTGAAATATGAAACACAATGGCCAGAGGCCATAACAGTAACGAATAGTGGCAGAGGAAGTAAAAGGCCAGAATTATTGGGCTCAGCCCAAGTAAGAAACTGAAATGGACTAGGCTGATTTTGATTTAAGACAATTTAGTTTCGTCACAATTTTGCCACGTAGGATCTGACTTGGCCAGGCTAGATGGCTCATGACGATATTGGATCGTCATAATGACAATCCAATATCGTCATAGACGGTTATGATGATTTTACCAAAATTGTCGTTATGGTTCATTTCCGACGCTCAGCTTTCGACGATCTCAAAATCGTCATAGAATCGTCATAAACAGAGTACTATGACGATTTTGTGACGAAAATGGAGGGTCATATATAGAAAAATTCCTTGTAGTGGTCGTCATCTGTTCTCCGGTCATTGCACGAACGCTGTTCCACCATGCTCTTGCATCTCTGGCTAGATAATGGGTGGCGAACAGAACTTTCTCGTTAGCTTCCACTCCGGCGATTTCCAGATTGTTCTCCATGGTCTGTAGCCAATCATCTGCATCTAGGGGCTCCTCTGACTTAGTAAAAACAGGTGGGTTGGTATTCTGGAAATTCTTGAGCTTAGATCCATGGTTGTCCTGATTTCCTTGGCCTTGATTGTTCTTGGCCATTTGAGCTATTTGTTGAAGGGTGGCTAAGTTGGCTTGATGTTCGGCCCTTTCAGCTTCGCGGTAAGAAACCAACATTTGCAGGATCTGCAACATCGGGTCCGGGGATGAACCACTTCCACCGCGAGGCATCTGAAGATTGAGATAGATCATGAGAAAGGAGGGAAATTTCGAAGGTTCGGGGACTTTGAAAAAGTTTTTAAAGTTTGACTCATATTTTCTAGCAACTTTCTTTTCATTCAGTCATTCATAGCACACGATACAACACACACCACAACAAAGGGAAACAGATGGTTTTAAGAACCATTCTGGAAACTACGATACAGTGGGACCGAATACAACTCACTACGCTAGTGCTCAAGTGCTACTACTCCTCGGAGTCAGTGTAATCATCATTCTCATCATCCTCATCGTCATCTATGAAGGCGAAATCCTCCTCATCGATGAAGAAGTCCATGGCCTGATCCTCCAGAAAGTCATCATCATCGCTGAGATAAGAGTAGGGATCTCCACGAAGATCTTCTCCAGCATTCTCCCTTTCCTCCAACTGCATGTCTCTCTTGTGGATGGTCTCCTCCAAATCCGAGATACGGTGACAAAGACGGGCAATGATGCGCTCCTTCTTGTTGAGCTGACGGCGAAGAGACTTGCGGTCCTTCGCTAGCATGGCGATGGTCTGATCCTTCGTCTTGATGATGGCGGACTTATGGTTGGAGTAGTCACGGGCATTGTCCAGTTCCTGCTGACGATCATACATCATGAAGCTAAGATGGTCCAACTGAGTCTTCAGCTCGTGGTGGTATGGGGCTTCCAGCGGCTGTCCCATAGCATCACGCCTTGGGCAAAACTCAAAGCGGGTACCCTTGATCTGATTGATACTCTGCCCACATAGACGGGCAAGAGCTTCCTGCATGGACCTGGCAAGTCCATCGAGCCAGTTGTTCTCTCTTAAGGTGAACTGAATTGCTTCTATAGTGGGAGGTTCAATCTTCCCTCTAAGACTTGCAACAACTAGCCACTGCATATCTTCTCCTTCCTGATCATTAGGCTGAGCTCCGAAGAACTCGGGGTGCGGACGCTCTAGAAGTTCCGAAAGCTGGTCCAAGTCACGCTCAAAGATGAGGTCTCCTCCATTCCCCAACTGATAAAACTTTCTATACTTCATGTCCATCTATAATAATATAGGATGAGTAAGTTAGTAGAGTGTTCAAGTATGTCAAATTTTATGTATTTTGAAAGAGTTTTTGAGGAACATGAATTTTCATGAAAGAATCAAAGTGATAAGAATGGGAATATATTTTTTGTAAATACTTGCTTCCTTTGGTTTTGAAACTAAGTTTTTGATTTAAACGTCCGTTCTAACTAGGGTCTCCTATGGTCAACCTGGCTCTGATACCAACTTGTCAACACCCGGATTTTTAATCCCAGATTCCTGTCATGCCATACATCGCAATCCCAGGATTACCATTTTGCGAGACATAACAGATTTGGATATCTCAGTACATCATCCATTACAAACCATACATAAGGTCTTACACAAATAAGTATCTCAGGATCCAGTTCTTAATACAACTCAAGCAGCGGAATAACGTAATAATAAAGGTAGCGTAAGCGAAGCTCCATCTTCGGTGTCACAGGCAATGCTGACGATGGGAGATGATCCTAGTTGTCGTAACCTTCCTGCGGTCCATCATCCTGGTACTCCTCTTCATAGTCTAGCCACGGGAATAGCCAGAGACAAAGCCATGAGTACTCTTTAAGTACTCGCAAACTAATACTAACAAGTTAAGGGGGTTTTTGTAGTAGGACACTAAGCTCTAGGGTTGTTTTGCAAAAAGCCAGATTTACCTCTACTAAGTTCAAAAGCAAAGAAAGCTAGTTGAAATTTTATAACACCTAAGTGGGAACTTGAATTTCATATCACAACTCTGTTGTGGTCAAGTCAAAGTCTCAATTCATTTCACAAGTCATTTTAAAACATCTGACAGGGGAACAGTATGGACACTCCAACTGTCCATAACCGCGGATGCGGCTATTCGAATAGTTTGACACTCTGTAGAGATTGTACACTTTCACCACAACATTCGATACATCCGTCAGGAACAAATCCTGAATTCACCATATTCAGTATGCGGATAATCAATCCTAACCTTTCCATTACACGCCCTAGTATAGGCACATCTCCTGTGAGTTTGGCCTCCCAACCATGACCAACTGTCATCTTGGGTACTACATAGGTGGACAATCTTCACAAGGTAGCCTCAGCTCAGACCTTGGCCGTGAGGGAACCCATACTAAGGTATATAAGTTTCCAGTCAAGCCCTACCCAATTTTCGGGTATTGTGGTTGTACGGTAAAATTGGAATGGTATCGCATCCAGACAACCATCGGTTTTATAAAGGACTAAGGCTCATGCCTCAACATTTTCATCATCAAAATCATCTGGTGTTCGAAACACATGTCAAAACATTTCAGTAGAATGACTCACCATTCCAAGGTTTTCATAACCATTTTAACCAAGTATTCCCATCTAAAGTTGATCTAGTTTTATGCTTAGCACTAGCATCTACAAGTGGGGTTAAGTACTAAGGAGGGGTGGTAAATAAGTGGAGATTAATGAAGTTCAATCTCATGCCTTAGGATGACATCAAGATTATCTACTTAGGCCAAATTTTATGCTCTTTATGCAACCTTCAATTATCTTTCTATAATCTACAAGTCACTTAAATAAACTCTAAGAAAAGCTTTGATAAAGAAATAAAGTAGAAAGCTTGTAAGTAAAACTAGGATGGTTTATCAAGTGGTATAAGCTTGCTAGGTTGCAAGTGCTAGCTTGCTCAGTTAATAACTTGATCATTCAACTAGTAGTATTAGGCTTGCCTTGTGCAGAGCAGTGGTTGAAGTTCTCCACGGCTTCTTCCTCGTAGTATCCTCCTTCCTCCTCGTATCCTTGGTCGGTACTAGCGTCTATAAATAAATACGAGGTACACAATCACCAAACAATACTTAACTATTTTCAATCACCACACAAAGGTGCACTATAGATGATCTAGCATCATCACCTACATTACAAGCTTAAAACATTTGTCTTATTTATTTAATTTGAGAAAAGTAATTTCTACTCATTGAAAAACTACTTAAGATTTAATATTCTCCAACTCAAACATGGGATCATGTTGACACATGTCATCACCACATATTTCAGTACATGGGAATGTGATTTAAAGTGGTGTCACAATTTAATAAGGTTTAACGTTTTTATTTTAATTAAATAAAGTGATTAGAAATGCCTATGTGGCATTCTTTTGTTACTTGAACATTATTTCTTTAAGTAAACCCATATGTTTTTAGATATTCTGAAAGGTATGATCAAATATGATTTTTGAGAGTTGGAATCAACTCAAAAGCTATTATGGTTGAATTTTTAAAAATGTTTGAATACAGAAAATCTTATGACTTGTTATTTTTACCAAGGTTGATCTACAGATCCAAATAATTTGATTCCAATGGTCTTGGATTAAGAATTTCAGTACCTTTCTAACAAAATTGGTTTCATGCAATTTGGTTCATTGGATCGAGCTGGGTTGAATTTTGAATCTAGGTACAGAACTGTGTTTGAATTAAAATAGAAAACTAAATTCAAACGGCTGGGCTGCACGGGAGAGGTTAATGGGTCGGCCCAGTGTCACTCGGCAGCATGGGGCTCAGCTGGTAGGGGTTCCACCAATCAGTGGCTCATAATGCGCGAAGCGGTACGGGGCTGTGTGCTTTGTTGGATTAGAAGTGAGATCGACGGCTGGGGATCGTCGTCGATGATGAACATGTCACCGGCGAGCTCGAACCCTAGCGGCTCAATGGGGGTGCATAGGGGGCATACCAGTGCTCCAGCAATGACGGCAAGGTGGGCAAACGAACGAGTGGTCGACGGCGAGCTCAGAGACGGTCGAGGCAGCTCCGGGGGTGGTCAAAATCAACGGCTCCCTTCTTCTCTAGAGGCGGCCTGCTCCGGCGCAATTCTGGCGAGTTGCTGCTCCTTGTGCTCCAGCTAGAGGGTGGAACAGTCAGTGAGGTGAGGGGAGTGGAATGGTGTGCTTCAAACGGCTGGGTGTGGCCTCATTTTATAGGCTCGACGGTGAGACCGAGAGGGATGGGAAGGCGATGGTGGCAACATGGCTACGGGCGGCTAGAGGCATGGCTGAGGTTGGCGATCGACGGGCGGTCTCCTGGCGATGCTCTAGGACTTGAATGCGCGCTTAGGGGTGGTGGCAATTGGTCGGGAATGTGCGGTGCTCTGCGCGGCAGAGGTGGCGTCTTCAACGGCGAGCGGTGGCTGTGAGGCATGGGGCGGTGAACGAGGATGTCTGGCGTGTTCCTTGGGTCATGGCGAAGCGGTGGGCACGAGCTACGGTCGAGGGGCGGCGTGTGCACGCGTGCCGGGTGTGGCTCTCTGGGGCGAGCTCGGCACGTCGCAGTGGCACTAGGCGCGTGGCGTTCCTGGTGGTCCACGGCTTGCATTGGCTTGGGGAGGGGATAGTGGGCGGCGGTGAGGTGCTGGCTACCTCCCAGAAAAGGTGGGCAAGGCTAGGGTGGCTGCTAGTTAGTCTGCAACAATGGGGTGGCATGGTGAGGCTCGGACTACTCACCATTGATGGCAAGGCAAGCTCACAGTGGTGCTAGATGTTTACAATTGAGCTAGATGATCTACTAAAGACTAGTTGCAACCAAATAGGGAACAAGTTAGGCCAAATTTACTGCACACTATAGTGTTTGTGATTTGTTTGATTTGAATCTGCAAGCTGTTTGATGAAATGGCCGCAAGAAACTTACTTATGAATTTTGAAAAGATTTTTGGTGGGTGTGCTAGGCATGTGCTGAGGATTCTGTGGGTGCTTGGGTTTTAAAAATTGAGCTTGTTTGAGTGGTTTTTTGAAATAGTGGCATCTTCCCATATGAGATAGATTCAATTTTAAACTGTCATATAAACATAGTATTTGAATGTTTTTGGATGATCACAAAGTGGGCCTTGGTACCTTATTATGAGTACTAACAAGGGGTGCAAAGATCCATAAATGTTTCTGTTAAGCTTTGAAAACTAGGGATAGCCAAAGTAGGCATGAGAGTTAATTTGGCAAAAATGACCATTCACTTCATTTGTTTATTTTGAGTTGTTTGTCTTTGGGAAAAGTTTAGGGATTGTTTAGATGATGTTTATTTCACCTAAGAATCATTTTACAAGCAAAGAAACACAGAACCATGGCAATTCAAAAGAATCCAAATTTGGAAAACACACACATATGAATGCTTTCATATTTTTAGTTGGGAAAGTTTTTGTTAACCCTAATTTTGATGATTAGAGTTTGATGATCCAAGTTTAATATTTTTGGGATGTACAATGAGCGGGTGAGGCAGACGAACCAGAGAGGGGAGTCAAGGTCAGGGGCGTGCGTGGTGTGTCTGTGTGAGAAAAAGAAGAGAGAAGGGCCATGGGTGAGGTGGTTGGGCCAGATCCCAAACTAGGCCAACCTATATGGGCCAGGCCAGCCCATGTACCCAACCCAAACAGCCCAAGTTAAATAGAATAAGAAATGAAATAGAAGTAAAACAAATAAATTACCAAAATAACCTTTAAACATTTTTAGCTATAGAAAATTATAGAAAAATCATAAAAATACATTTAATATGTTAAAATTATCATAAAATTAAGATCTATCTAATAAAAATATAACCTTGTTGATTTAAAATAAATACAGAACACATAAATATTAACATCATTAAATCCTGAATAAAATTTCATAAAATAAGAACAACTCCTAAAAATAAATAAAAATCATTTTTATGTAGAAAAATAACTTTATTATTTTATAAAAAATACTAATTTAGAGTTTTACAAATAAAATATAAAGCAAATATTTAAAGACACTTAATTCTTTAAAGAATTTTATAAAAATAAAGGTAATACTTAAAAATAAATAAAATTCATTTTAAGATCTTTAATAAGTATATTTCACCAGAAAAATACTATGTATATTATTCAAAAACATTTTAAGGTAAATAAAATTTATTACTTATTTTACTCAAATAAAATAACCACTTTGTTAATTCTTAAAATTATTTCTTAAGTAAGAAATAATCACATTTTCTTATAAAACACCAAAACCTTTAAAGTTTAATTACTAAGTCTAAATCCATAATCAAAATAAAACTTAAATATAACTATTAGCCTTTAAATGTATTTAAATCTTAAATTCAAATTAAACTCCTTTTAAATAAATATTACATATCACTCATGTATAAGATGGTGAATAATCTCCATCTCTTAACCACTCTTAAAAATAACTCTAAACTCTAATAAATTTATAAGGTCATCTAATTATTCTCCCATTAATAAATTGCATGTTATTAAACCCATCTTTCACTTACATTAAAAAAGGATCATTCATAATCATATTTGTCAAAACCCTAAAGCTAGGTGATATTCTAAAACTCATTATATCTTAAAATTCACTTATATTTTTATGGTTAAATTTGGTCTAAACAATTATAAACATTTCATTTGAAGTTCATTCATGTTTTAAAGTTAACTTTAGTCACTTGTATCATTAATTGAAATAAGATAACTCAACATCATTTGTAACCCTCACAAACCCTAATGTAAAACTTAATAACCCTTAAGACAAATTAACCTTAACTAAATACTAATTTCTTCAAATGTTATTCTTTTTGCCACTTCACACAAACAAGTCTATAATAGTTCCTTCAGCTCTTAAGAACTCAACCCAAGGACTTTTTATCCTAGTCACCAGATAACAACTAATCATAATCACATTACTATATCTGTACTATAATATTTTGGATTGCTAACACTTAAGTTCCTTATCAATGCCATCGCTTATGAAATAAACTTAAAGATAAATCCAATCTTAAAGAAGATACCTAAGATCAACTTATTTAAAATGCTAGGGGTTTCACTTTGGGAATTATAAAATTGCATAGTATTATTTATCAAAGTATAAAATTGCATAGTATTATTTATAAAATTGCATACCTTTGATTATTTTGTGTAAAGTATTTTGCAAATCCAGTATTGTCATCACCTGCATTTGAAAAAGGTTAGAAAACACTATTTTCATAATAATATGATTATAGGTTATTTACCATGAGGTAATAATCTACTATGAAAGTTCCAGTGGTAAAGGAACATATTATCTAGGACTTAACAACCAATGTCGCCAGTGATTCTTGCGCCGTATATTATGCGTTAACCATGAGATTTGGAATGGGACGGAGAAGTCAGCTGGATCGGCTCCCTTTCGCATGCATTGGACACTGTTCTAGGCATTTGTAAGTTGCAGATCGTGGGTATAGCCGTTTTATACGGGGGAAAGTCTACCTTGAGTTTGGACATCCAACAATTGTGGTGTATGCGGGGTCGCGGAGAAGGACAGTGATTGGCTTGGATCTTAGTCTGGGCCTCACACCAAGGAAGTGTGAACGAGCCTATAACTCGGATGTGCAACAAAGCTAAGATCTCTCATGGGTAAAGTGACGCACCTCTGCAGAGTGTAAGAACTGTAACTTGTTACTCCCTGTTCCGGGAAGGAGCTGCGAACGCTGCGGGAAAGGAACTCCATGAAAGTTTTGGTAAACCCATGAAGGCTGATGGACATAGCTTTTCTGAATAAAAGCAACCTTTGAAGAAATGTTTTCGAAAACTTGCATTTCCTACGACCTATGGTCTGTGGCTGTAGATAGTGCATCAAACACTTCTCTTTAGTGAACTTGCTGAGTACGCTCGTACTCAACGTATCTTCTTAACCCTTGCTAGATCTCGGAGAAACTAATGGCGTTCCCAGGAAATAAGTTACTTAAAGAGTTGAAGATATCTGAGGGAGATCAATGGAGTCGAAGACCTTACCGGAAGCTATCAAAAACAAGCTGAAGTGTAGAATATCAATAAAACTCCTAGTAGTACTTTCAAGCCTTATACATATCTTAATAGTAGTACTTCGAAAGTAACTCCGAGTGGATCTTTCTGGTTCTTTTTGTATAATATTCCTCACTGTTCGAGGAAGTTCTCTGGATCTTTTGTAATGTGTTATATGTAATCTAAAGTAATGTCTTGGACCCGCTGTGTTTCTGTTGTACCACTCTGAGGGATGTAATACTAGTGAATAGTGTTTCGTTGGTGTTATGTCCACGACTATAGTGTACTACATCATGGAGTGGTATGCTGGGTCACCGCAGTTGGTATCAGAGCATATGCTTTGACCTTAGGTTGGAAACCTAGTAAATGGGTTGAACCTGTAGGTTGGATAGTGACAATAGGAAGTCATCTTATCTGCGCTATAACTCCTTGTATGATTGATGGATATTCACTTGAGAATAACCTTGTCACACTTTAGTGTAATTTTTAGGTTACTTCTTTTCTTATTAATGATACTTATCTACTATTTAATTCAGGAAGTACCTATCCAGTATTTCTTAAGTAGGCAATATATCTTCTAGTAGACTATTCTATATTATCATTAAATTAAAGTAGCATATCACCAAGTCAGAATAGCTCGTAAGGGAGTAGTTAATCATGGTGCTATCTTACTAAGAGAAGCCATGAAATGAAGTAAAACTTTGTTATTATATTTATACTAGTGGTAAATACCAGGGGAGTATGTCCCAAAACCTTAAACAACATGTTATTGTAGGGGAAGTAACTAATGTTTTGTTTAACTAAAAGCTATTATATGAAGAATAGAATCTTATCAAGAGTAACAAATAGGGTTATGCTTATCTAAACCCATGTAATATGCCAAAGCCATAGTGGCATGAATAAAAAGGCAGTATTCTTGTAGTACAAGTAGATATATATAGGTTATGAAACTGGTTAAAACTTGAGAATTATTCATTGTTATAATAAATATGCTTAGAAAAGTTAAGATTAGAAACAAAGGGTAGAAATGTGAGGATGATGTTTAGTATAACTCCAAGGATAATTAGGTTATGACCAATCATAGAGTGAATTAACCCAACCATCTCTAGAGTCAGATCAAATTTTACCAAAAGTTATCCCTTTGCAAATGGGCAAATGGTGTAATTTCAGAGATAAAGAACATTATGAGCCGCACAAATAGGTGTATAACGGTAGAAGTACATACACTAAGATGTATCAAAAATCATAGTGTATAACATCAAAGCCTAAGTACAAGAGATGTTTTACTCGAAGTACTGTTTCTACAGACTTTTGATGTATGATTGCTAGAGGTAATATTTGAATGTGTTGGATTTTATTGGATGTTATTGTGTCACTAGGTCTGTGCATGAAGTTTGAACTTTATGGACATATGCATGATGTTTCATGGAGTCCTTACTTGATGTACATGTCTAGAAGGGAAAATGGGTTCACGTGAGGGAGAGGCGAATTATCACCTTAATGTTGGAAAGATGAAGGCTCGTGAGATGTTGGTGATACAACAAAAGGAGGCTAACCAGGCAATTCTGAAGGAAGGATCAAATCAAAAGCCGTATCTAACCACCAATGAAGAAGTTCTTCAGTATATAAGGAGTATGGAAGAAGGAAGAAAGGTTAAAACAGAGAGGCAGAACCAGTTCTATCGGGAGACATTAAAGGTTAGTCAAGAGAAGCAATTTAAGGAACTACATCCAAGGGTTAAACTGGTGGAATTCTTAGAAACCAAACCCTGGAGTTTTTCCATGGTTGAAGAACCTATCGAGGCGGAGAATTGGTTAATGGATACATCCCGTAAGCTTAAAAGTGTGGGATGCAAGGATGAAGAAAAGGTGCGCTATGCAACTTATCTGTTGACCGGAACCGCAGCCACGTATTGGGAGAAGTCCAAGTTCGTGATTCCAAAAGGAGGTGTCAGTACCTGGGCTGAGTTCAAAAATAAGTTTCAAGAAGAATTTGTTCATCAGAACAATGGAAAAAGGAAGGAGAATGAATATTTAGAGAAAAAGAATCTTCCGGTCCTAAAACATGTACGAGAGTTTGATCGTTTATCCAAGTACATTAGTGAGAAAGTAAACAAGGAGGCGAAACAAAAAAATAAGTTCATGAAAGGACTACAAGCAGTTATGAAGATTCAGCTCAGGATTGTGCGTGGAAAGGAGTTCCAGGAATTGGTGGATAATGCACATCTATCAGGAGGTGGTGAGATTGATGCACCTGAAGGAAAGAAAACGAGAATTCAAAAACATACCACAACAGGTCAAGCCCAAGGACATATGACAAAGAATTTTCCGGATCCACTTATGACATACAAAACAGAGAAGATATGTCATAATTATGGAATTAGGGGCCACGTTTTGAAGGAGTGTCCAAAACCTAAGATAGTATTTTACCAATGTGGAGAACCAGGACACATGAAAAGGAACTGCTTAAAATCGCAGTTAAATCATGGATCAACAACAGGAGTAATAGAACCAATAATTGGGTTATCATCTACTCAAAGTATTCCACCCAATCCAAATGGAGAAAGGAATGTAGGAGCATTTCAACGGAAATGTAATATGTGTGGAGTTCTAGGACACAAGAAATCATGTTGTCCGGAACATCAGGAGGTTTATGGAACATCAGTGGGATGAGACACAACATCCACCAAATCACCATCAAAGGAGGTTTTAGGTGAAGAAGGTACATCTTTAGGAAAACGGAAGTATGAAACCATAAATGAAGTCAATAACAGCAACAACCACAACAAAGCAAGTGGTAAGTCAAAGAATTATTAATGATATAAGTTACCTTATACATGCATTTAAGGAGTTAGAGATTTTGCACCACTATTTTCCAAGTATGTGGGTGTACCATCTGTTCCTCATAAGACCATTAGAAAATCTCAAGGGGGAGAGTGAATAATGAAGCATCAAGAGTTGAGATCCGGAGTAAGGTTTAGGGAAAGCCAAAACATTCTTAAAAAGTAAGCCATCGGGACTAAGTATACCATAAATAGATGAATAATAGAGTCAGGCTATATTTAGCCAAAGTATAAACCAGAATCTTACCTTAAGGAGACTTTCTAAAAACTTAGACACTTCTTGAATAGATGTCCTAATCTGAAAACACTCAAAAGGATCTGATCAGGGAAGAAGTGCTAGATTCAAAAGAAGTTTATACATCAAATGGATTTATTTGGCTCATTTCAAATCAGAAGAGGATCCAAGGAAAAGCTTGAATGAAGATACAACAATTATCTTCATCCTGGATTTTAAAAAAGTCACCGGGATTTGAAGAAGTCAATTTTATCTTCAGAAACGTAAGAGGGTGCGAACTTCGAGGACGAAGTTTATTTTAAGGGGGAGAGTCTGTAACATCCCAGGATTAGCACCTAGAAATAGAGAGGACATAGTTTTGTGCATTGCATTCATGCATAAGAAAATCCGGGGAATTTTCGCGCAAAACTAAAAGAGCTATAGAGGGATCAGGATCTCTCTTGTACTGAAGGAAACTTCGGAGCAAGTGCGATAGATTTCGACATGACCTTTGTAGAATTCTTTGTTTCGGGGAAAATTTGTTCAAACATGTATTTGAATTTCAAATATGAAATTCAAATGAATTTATAAAAATTCACAAATAGGAATTGGAAATATTTAATAACTTGAACGAAAATGATTACATAAATAATATAAAAAGGATTCTTTATTAATATAAATATATATGCATATAGTATTATTTTACAATAGATAAATAAAAGAATTCTTTATATATGACAATATCTTTACAATTAGGATTTACAATGGAAGAATTAATAAATAAATAGTTTATTATTTACAAACACAATAATAATACAAAATCTTTACACATGTGAATAAAAGGGAAATTACAACAAGATTAAATATAAAATCTAACTAAGCTTATCTTCTTCTTCTTGATCTTCATTCCTGTAAAATAAACAATAAATAAAGAAACATTGTTTTAATGTTAAAATGTTTGCCCCACCATAGGTGAGGCAATTTAATATATGAAAATAGCTTAGGGATTTTGGTAAGAACTACCAAAATCCACTAATGACCTAAGAGGGTACCACCCAATCTAGACCATAAGTAGAAATTTTGATCTGTGAGATATACACTTGATTTTGAGAGGCAAAGTTAAGGTCCAAAGAAACCAGCACATATTTGATCATTTGTATCATCAGGCAACAACTAGCATGCTATGGAACCCTCTTAAGCCTAGCTAAAATCAATTAAAAAGAAAGGGTAAACAATAACAAACAAAATAATAACCATGTTTAGCACTAAATCAACTAAACAGATTATGCTTAAGCCAATAAGGTCCTCAGCCCAAGATGAGCTAGATGGCATTACCAACTCTAGTAATCCACTTGGCAACATCAAATTATTAAACCAATTCAAGATAATACCAAACTTCCTGCCAAAGTGATCCATAGAAAATATCTTCCAACCAAGCTCATCCATAGGCACATGTCCCACAGATGGAAACCTGCACCATATGGGGCCCAGCTGTAAGCAGCTTACACAACACATGCAGTTGATGTGTTGTCAACACCTCAGGGAGAGCACCAGATATAGAAAAGGAAGAAGCCAACCATAGTAGCAAAGCTAGCTACTCCATTTCCACCGCACTTAGCCAAGAACACCACCCAAGAACCTCACCAGTTTCATCACATCCACATCCTCACTCAAGAACACCACAAGTAGTCCTAGCTTGTACCAGATCAAAACAGCAGAAAATATATACCACACCATTTCCAGCTCTAGTTGCCCTCTAGAGCCATCCAAGAGCTAGGACAAGTAGGAAATCAAGGCCATGCCACAGTTGTATATGGAGCAAAGCTAAGGAGAAGTCTGAACAAGTCTGGGAGCAAGATCAACCACACAAATACCAAGAAATCATCATTTACAGCAGCAACAACAGCTACCTTTCCAGAGTAGGTTACAACATTAAGATTGAAGCATCCTATATATTTTCATTTGTTATAAACAACAAACAGAAGTAGTAATGAAGAATAGTTCTCCTTGTCTTGCATAGAGATGCTATGGAAGATCATAATCGAGAAGTTCCCAATCTATCTTAGCATCTGTTCTTAATGAATATACACCTCAGACTGAGCATCATAGGTTAGGGACAAATCCACCTTAAACTTTAAAGTCAAAAAGATGGATGAATCTATACTCAGAGCATCTCACAGTAGCAAGTCATACTACTTTGGGATCTCCCACTGTGCACACTCCCAGAGGGAGGCACCACAGTAGTAACCCAACAAGTAGTAGAAGCCACTATACTGTTGACAATAGAAAGAAACTTGCTAAGCAAGATCCCAGTAGATTAGGGATCAGCAAAACAAGTAACCATCTTCTAGCAAGCAGAACATGTGTCCATATCATTTTCCTAGTAAATAATTTAGGAATCATATTTGACCACTTTTATCTTATCAAGATTTACTGAAACCAGTCTAGCTATGTCACCGAATCAAAGATTCAGTAAACTAAGCTATGGAGTACTACCAGTTATAGCCCATCCATAAGTTATTAATCCAAGATCATGCCTTGCATGATATAGCATCATCATTCCATTCTCTAGTTTTCACTAGACAAGTATTACCAACAAGAGCTTGCATAGTACAGGAAGCACATTTAGAAGCTAGATATCTTAGGCCCAGTAACTAGCATCACAACTTTAGTTCAGTTTTCCCACATCATTGGCAATGCAATAATCCACCTTACTTTTCATCATGGAAACATACAGTATATGACCTTATCAAATAAAGCCACAATCTCACTTATAAATTCATATCATCTTCCTAGAGTATACTAGGAATCAACTCAAAAGTTGTTCTATATCATATTCACAACACATAAATGTTTCACAGCAATTGGATTCCAATCTGGGGGGTTTTTATCCGAAAGAAATTATATCCAAGCATGTCAATGGAGCATCAAACACTACTAGGAAAACGGCTATAGGTAATCAGCACATCCGTGGCTCACATGGTTGAAGTGCCCCACGGCTAAAACAGGCGTGGCTCACCTGTGGGCAGTGCCCTACTAATAACTATAACAACCGTGGCGCACATGACTATAGTGCGCCACAGATGTGTGTGGGCCAGGGCCATGTTGGCCACACGCCAAACATCTGTGGCGCACTATAGTCATGTGCGCCACGGTTGTTAGGGTCATCTGTGGCGCACGTGTGCCTGGTGCGCTACGCCTGAGCGCATGCCCACCTCTGCTCTGAAACGGCCACAAACTTCTGTGGCGCACTCGGCCTAGTGCGCCATAGGGAGTAGGAGCATCTATGGCGCACATGGTGTAGTGCGCCACAGATGTTTGTACTCCCTGTGGCGCACTAGGGCCGTGTGCGCCATGGATGTGTCGATTCTTTTAGGACAGCACTTTATGTGCACATGTGTGCCCACACATCCACCACCCACACTTCACTTTCCCCTTCTTCTTCCTCCTTAGATCTAGTCGGGATCTTCTCCTTCCCACCTCAATTTCTCCATACATTCACCATTTTTAGCATGTAAAACTTGCTTTGGATGTTACATAAGTAATAGAGGAGGTCTCCGGTCTCTCATCTATCCGTCTCCGGTCGACGCGCGCACCTCTCCTTTCCATCTTTCTCGCGATCGGTCTCTCATCTCGGTAAGTTGTCCATGTAAGGATGTGTTCATGTGTATATGGATGATGCATGTGCTCATATGTATGTAGATGATCGATGCTCATGATGTGTTTATGTGTGGAGAGGATCGATGGTCATATGTGTGTGTATATGGAGAGTATCGATGATGCTCATGCATGTGTGTATGGAGAGGATAATGATATGTTCATGTGTGTATGGATCGGTCTCTCTCTCTCTTGTGTTTGTATGTGAACAAGTTGCCATTTGTTTTGCCAAAATGTTGATTCATTTCCATTTTGGCAAGACTTTGGCATTTTGCAAAGGTCCTAATTTTAGGATAGGTCATGCCGAAATTTTCTATCGACCATTGCATGCATGCATTCATTATGTGGTTCTAATAGACTTCAAAATTGTGCCGTGTACATCGTGCAGGCAAAAATGGTCCGCATAATGAGCGAAGGCATTGTGGCTAGATTTTTGAAATGTGCGACGGCCGACATGATACGAAATAACAAGACAGATATAAGATGTCCGTGCAGAAGATGCAAACTCAACTGGGTGATCGACCCAGATTCCGGGAATCTGCAGGCGCATCTGCTCCGCCATGGTTTCATGGATGGATACACTCGTTGGATAAGCGATGGCGTAGATGATGGAGACGGTGAAGAAGGTGGCCAACATGACGATGATCATCATCACGGCGAGAACGGGCGAGATGATGAAGAGGCTCCTGGAGATGGTGAAGGTGCGGAAGCAGACCGGGATGATGATGATCTAGATGTCGGAGGAGCAGACGACGATGGAACAACGTCAGGCTGGGTGCAGGACCCTTATGTGCAAGAGCTGCTTCTCAAGCAGACGAGTAACGCCAGGGCTGCCGCTAGAGAGAAAGCCAAGCTTGCGCAACTTGAGAAAGACGCGGTTACTCCATTGTATGAAGGATGCAGGCCCGATGATACCCGGTTGAATGTAACGCTCAAGGCTATGGAGATGAAGTCAAAGCACAAATTGAGCGACGCAAGCTTCGACGATATGATGGCATTCTGGCACGATCGTCTCCCGGAGGGGAACACATGTCCAACTAGTATCGAGGATGCCAAGAAAATCGTCTGTCCTCTCGATCTACCGCACGTTAGATATCACGTATGCATCAACGATTGCATCATTTATCGAGGCGAGGACGCGGAGAAAACCACATGTCCGGTGTGCGGCGTGAGTCGATACAAGAAAGGGAAGAAAGCACCTCGAAAAGTGGTATGGTACTTTCCTATCACCCCTCGTCTGCAGCGCTATTTCGCGGACCCTAAGGAAGCGAAGCACTACCTTATATGCTTGGGTATCCGGAAGGAGCTTCACGGAGGACGCACTACTCCTGATGATCAGGAAGATGACGATGATCATGAGTCGGAGACGACACAAGGTCGTCGGAAGGGTAAAAAGTTCAAGAAGAACGAATATTACTGCCCTCCTTCTTGCTTCACTCTAAGCCAGGATGAGATCAAACAGTTTTTCAAGTGCCTTCTAGGAGTCAAATTTCCTTACGGCTACGCGGGCAAGATAAGCAGATACCTAGACGAGGCTAAGCAGAGGTTCAGTGGCATGAAGTCTCACGACTGTGCCGTGCTAATGACGCAGGTACTTCCGGTTGCACTAAGAGGGATAATGGACGAGCACGTCCGTGAAACGTTATTTGGCCTATGCAAGTTTTTCGACGTCATCTCTAGGAAGTCGATTGGCTTGAATCAGCTCGGAAGGCTACAGGAGGAGATCGTGGTGATACTATGTGAGCTTGAGGTCTACTTCCCACCCGCATTCTTCGACATTATGGTGCATCTGCTGGTCCATGTCGTGGAGGACATCGTACAACTCGGGCCGATGTTTCTCCGCAGCATGATGGCGTTCGAAAGGATGAACGGACACATCAAAGGATACGTTCGCAACAGGTCCCGTCTAGATGGAAGCATAGCCAAAGGCTTTCTGGCCGAAGAGTGCATCTCTTTCTGCACGAATTATCTAGACATCGAGAACCCTGTTGGTCTTCCCGTCAACAGACACCTTGGCAAGCTCGACGGATCTGGTCACCGAGAGGGTCGTCGCATACTGCATGCAGACTTCGATTTTCGACGCACAGATTTTGATCGAGCAAACCTCGTCGCGCTACAGCATTTAGAACTGGTCGATCCTTGGGTACAGAAGCACAAAAGGTTAATCGAGAAGAAGTACAGTGACCGGGGCATACAGAGGACGCAGGGAGAAATAATCAAAGAGCACAACTCAGATTTCACGCGTTGGTTTAGGCAGACGCTCCTTGATAATCCCCCGCGCTCGCATTCTTCTGACACGGAAAAGATCATATTCACCTTGTCGCAGGGACCGATGCAAAACCTGGTGACCTATCAGGCGTATGATATCAACGGCTACACATTCTACACGGAGGAAAAGGACAACAAGTGTGATTATCAGAACTCAGGCGTAACGTCGGAATTCTACACCGATGACAACGTGAAGGAAAGATTCTACGGAAGAATCGAGGAGATCTGGGAGCTCGACTACTGTGGAGAAAAGGTGCCGATGTTCCGTGTCAGATGGGCAAAGAGCGTCGAAAGAGAAGACCGGTATTTCACAACCATGGTTATACCCGAAGCAGCCAAATCCAAGGCCGCCGGTGCAAACGTGGCCGCGAAAAATGAACCGTGGGTACTGGCTACCAAAGTGGACCAATGTTTTTTCATTACCGACCCGACAAAGCCTAGCCGTGTTGTCGTGAGGAGAGGAAAAAGAAACATCATCGGAATGGATGGAGTCGCCAACGAGCAAGACTTCGACCAGTACGGCGATCCAAAGATTGAAGATGACGACGACTACGATGCAGCAACATACATCACAAGAAGAAAAAGGACAACCCTACCCAAAAAAGGTAGCCCGTTCGAAAGAAGAAACATTAAAGTGCCGGGGCTAAATTATTCAACCGCGACAAAGAAGGGAAAAAAGATTGTAAAACGCTAGCTCAAAAAATATTGTAAACGCGTGGTCAAAAAAGATTGTAATATTCATGAACAAAGTATTATGAAATTTAGGTATACTTTAAATCATATTTTTGGGCATTTTTGGAATATTATTACTTTTGGGCATTTTTGGAATATTTAAAAGTATTTTAAAATCAAAATAAAACTTCTATGGCATATATCACCACTTTTGGGCATTTTTTGGAATATTTAAAAGTGTTTTTAAAATCAAAACAAAAAATTGGGGCACCAGGATTCGAACCTGGGTGCTCTCATGTTTAGAATAGAGTAGTGGGCAGAACCAGTGGGATAGGCTAGTATAGTTGTTAGCTAGTGGGTCTGTAGTTCTCTTATCCAGTAGTTAGAAGCCGATAGGCGTAGCGCACTAGCCCGTAGTGCGCTACAGATATCCGTAGCGCACTATGCCCAAGTGCGCTATGCCTAACTGGCTTTATCCACTCGATCGAGCCGCCTCTCTCATCCCCATCGCTCCATCTCAGCCCGAGCCCCCTCTCTCATCCCCATCGACGCGCCGCCGCTGCATCCCATCTGCATCAACGCGCGCCCGCCAGGAGGAGGTGGAGGAGGAGCGTCGCCCGCGCGCCAGCCAGCTGCAGGACGAGGAGCGCCGCCCACGTGCCAGCCAGGAGGAGCGTCGCCCGCGCACCAGCCAGGAGGAGGTGGAGGTGGAGCGTCGCCAGCCAGGAGGAGGTGGAGGAGGAGCGTCGCCCGCTCGCTCGCCTCGCCAGTGGACTCGACCGTCTACAGCCCTGCCTCGCCAGCCACCTCACCCGCAGGCTCGTCCTCGTCCTCGTCTCAGAGAGGTGAGTCTTCTCCCCTCTCTCCATCTCCCCCCTCTTTCCATCTCACCCGAGGGCATTGATTTAGAATTAGATTTAGGTTTAGGTTGACAGTGAGGTTTAGGTTGATTTAGGATTAGGTTGACAGTGAGGTTTAGGTTGATTTAGGATTAGATTTAGGTTTAGGTTTAGGTTTAGGTAGTAGCAGTAGCTTGATTTAGGTTGATTTAGCAGTAGATTTAGTGCTGAAATGATGAAAGCTGTTAATCTGAAATGGTTTACCATTTCGATCTGAATTCAATATTTTTTTCTCATAGTGATCTGAATTCGACTTTAATGTTTGTAGTATAAACAGTTTTTGCTTGAAATGGGCTAGTTAAACCAGTGCAGTAGTTTTTTAAGCAATAAATGGATACTTTTCTAACCTCTCCATGTTCTGTTAATAAATCAGTCAATCATGTCACTAGATGGTTTTCCTGTAGCTTCTATTTTTGTCCCTTCCCTCTTACTGTTCCCATCAATTCTAGTGCTCACCTCAGTTACCAGTACAACCTATGCCAGTGCAACCTATGCCAGTGCTCACCTCAGTTACCTGCATCACTTCTCACTCTTCTCATGCAATGCAGCAGTAGATTAATATAGGACTAGATATGTGCAGTAGATGGCCAATGTCCTTATCATGGTGATAACAGTCATGAATTTTTTTAACCCAAGCACTAGATTAATATAGCACTAGATATGTGCAGTAGATTAATATAGCACTAGATTAATATGGCATTGATGTCCTTATCATGGTGATAACAGATATGTGCAGTAGATTAATATAGCACTAGATGGTCATATATTCTTTAACCCAAGCATGAAATAAAACATCACTCATGCATCAAGTCCAGTAACTTCTTGCAAGTCCAGTAGATGAATATAGCAGTAAGATGGTCATATTTTATCAAGTCCAGTAATAATAGACAGAGAGCCTGAGCCATTGGTTGATCAGATTAGGAAAAACTTGTGGACTATGTAAGTGTTGAATGCATCTGCCGGTGGACTGTGTAAGTGTTGATCAGATCAGACAGAGAGCCTTTGTAACCTGTGGACTGTGTTGCTGTCAAGTTAGATGTAGTTGCTGTCAAGTTAGATGTCTGCATTGCACCTGTAGTTGCTGTCAAGTTAGATGTCTGCATTGCACCTGTAGTTGCTGTCAAGTTAGATATAGTTGATGTCAAGTTAGATGCCTGCATTGCACCTGTAGTTGCTGTCAAATTAAAACAAGTCTGCATTGCACCTGTAGTTGCTGTCAAGTTAGATGTCGAGCTTGTGCTTGCCAAGGTGAACTGAATTGAACTGTGTATACTTGTCATTTGCTATTATTTGCTGTCATTTGTTCACAGAACTAAAAATTATGTTGCCGTCATTTTCTTGCTAAACTTGTGCTTGTTATGGTGTATGGTGTATTCTCATTTTCTTATTGCAAGCAAATGACAGCAAGGATTGTTGTTATTGTTGTAGCACTTGAAATTATTCTTGTGCTTGTATGAAGCACTTTATTATGTCCCGTATGCAGGTTCTTGTATGAAATGAGTCCTGATTTTTGCCGAAATGTTGATTAACTTCCGTTTCGGCAGAAATCGGGCACTCCTAGTTTAAGAAAATTAGCAAAGGTCATGCCGGATTTTTCCGTGCATTTAACCAATTATTTGTTTTTTATTAGTGCAAAGATGCGTGAGAACGACGAGGCTGGATGTTCTAGGCGCATCAGCGCTGAAGGAGAACTCAGACCTCTGAATAAACAATTGACATTCTGGGAGGCGGCCCAGCGTCTAGAAGACGATGAAGAATACCATCCTTCGGAGAGCGAGGATGATGAGATGGAAGACGCGGAGGAAGAAGCCGAAGGAATGGCGGACGATGAAACCACTGATGGCGGCGAGGGCACAGGGAGTGGTAGCAACCCTCCTAAGAAGAAGAAGCCGAAGGACCGGCGCCCGAACACGGTCGGCACGGTCAGGGAGGAAATTACCGAAGTGAGCCCATCAGGGGTTCCTTTGGAGCCCGCCCTTGTCGTCAAAGGGTACGGTGGGCAAGTGGCGGCGATCACCCGGACAACCATCTCGATCAACACCGAGAATCTCCGGCATAAAGATAATGGCCACTTGCGCACACTCCTCTTTGAGAAGCTGCACGCAAGATACAAGTTCCCCGCTAAGTATAAGAACACAAATTATCATGGGAACGAAGTAAACAAATCCGCCCTCACAAAGATGAGCACCGCCCTGGCCAGCTGGAGAACCCGGATAAAGAAGAAGATCTATAAAGAAGGCAAAAGTCTCGAGGAGATCCAGAAGATTGACCCGCAGATCACCGAAGATCAGTTCCGGGAGTTCAAGGAGAGGTGTGAATCCGAAAAAGCCCTGGCCAATAGTAATCGGGGAAAGGTGCTGCAGGCGATGAATATAGGTCATCACCATCTCGGATCTGGTGGATACAGAACCGCGGAGGCCAAATGGAATAAGGAGGACGAAGAGTATAGATCCAAGGGGATAGAAAACCCCTTCGCTAAATTCGAACCCGGGCAGGTTCGAAACTTCATCAGGGCCCGTTACCATGTGGACCCAAAAACCAAACAACTCACCGCGGATCCTGCGGTGAAGGAATTCGAGGAAATTGTGGTAAGTATAATCTAATTACCGCGGATCAACACGATTGCAATCTAATCGATGATCTAAATGATTCACTGTTACTTCTTCTGCAGGAGGAGGAAATTGTTGCTAGTCATGGATCCCAGGGTTCCTCATCCCAGGGGTCGACGGCGGCCACCCGGTGGGATAACCCTTTTAACAGGGCGATGAACCGGGCCAAGAAAATAGAGCCGGTTACGAAGAAGCCGTCGTCGGCTGGCCGTCTGGTCGGCCTCGGGGGTAAGAATTGGGTGGATCATTTTGGTCCACCGCCGAGGACGCATGTGGCGCCGTCGGGAAGGAGCGAGGAGGAAAACAGAGAGGTTGAAGAACTTAAGGCACAAGTGGCGTGGATCCCGCAGATCGTCCAAGACAACCTGGCAATCACCCTTACGTCCTTCCTGCCTACCTTGGTGGAGTCAATAGAGAACTGGAGTGCGGGTGGTCGAGTAGGGCCGTGCCCGATTCCAAGCATGGTCAGCAGCCACTCGAACAACGCGGCGCCGACGAATCAGGCGAACTACGTGTTCGTGACTCCGCCCGCTAGCACCGCGGCGCCGCAAGTGTTGGTGACTCCCCCTGCCATCACCGCGGCGCCGGAGTACATGTTGGTGCCCCCCCCTGCCATCGTCGCGGCGGCACCGGAGCTCCAAGCACCCGTCGGTAGGGAGAATACACCGGCGGCCAGCACCGCGCCATCAAGCAGCCCTTCCGTCTCTTGCACGCCCGTCGCCGTATGCGGTGCGTCGACATTAGCCGATCTCGACGCCATCACGGTAAACAAATTGCTTTAATTACCGCCTTTCATGCCATCTATATATTACTCTTGTGGCATCTCGCTCTGACGACGCCGTACATGTTTTCTGCAGACGGATGTTCCTTGCACTCTCTTATGCTACGTGAACAACGAGCTGAGGGATGTTGCCAAGGGTACCATCGTTCAACCCTTGCAGCGCACGTTCCACTCAAAACCGATGCCAGATAGCGTGCACAGGGTTAAAATTAGTCGGGTGCTAAGGGGCTGCGACGACCTGGAACCTCCCATTCAACCCCCAGGAGCGGATGAAGAAGAGTCGTCTGTCCTCAGAAGTTGCTTCGGCTTGTTCTTGCTATGGCCAAAGAGCATGATCCGTTTGGGGATGGCGGGGGCCATCACGCCACAGACAACAGCACTGCCTGTCGTGCCAGCGACAAGCGGTGGCAAGGCCCCCTTACCGCCCTCGCCGTCACCTCCACGCGGTGGGTCGGATGATCATGTTGATGATATGCACATGGCGCAGGATCCGGCCGAGGACTTCGAAGACTGGAATGATCACTTCTTCAGAACTCAGTTTGGCAACGAAGAAGACCTAGCTGGTGGCCCCACAGAGAAAGCCACTATCACCAAGCGTCTGTTTGGTTCTCAGGAGACGCCTCCAGCTTGCGCCTTTACAGAGCTAGCTGATACAACCAACCGGCCCTTTATTCTAAGCCCTGACACACTACATAGGGCGGCCGGTGCTCAGATTGCGGTGCCTGCCCGCTCTCCAAAAGGAAAAAAGGGCAGGAAAAGAAAATCTAGCAGCTCGAGCCAGCCGGTGGCGTCAACAACTGCGAATCCGATCAGGTTTCGGGACGGGCCACCAAGACCCGAGGGTATTATGTGGAGGATTCATGTGGCGGGTGAGCCCATGCTACCTAAGAATTTGCGGAAGCTCGCCAGTTCGGAACTGCAGAGTGTGCATGACGGCGTGCTGACGATAGAGAGACGCCTTCTATCGGAGAAAGATCCCTCGCACCCGGTATTCGTGGTTAAGGTGCCACCAGGCTTGGGCTTCATCGACACTGCCCCCGCGGATCTGTTCTTCCTGCGGTTCGAGGACATCTTCAATATGTTCCACCTATACCCGCTGCACTATACCATGGTCCGTCTCTTTTCTCTCAGCCTGGCCACGCAGATCATTAGAGAGAACACACCGGGCATCGCTATAGTGGACCCCTACTACATGCGTGACGGCTGCTTGGGTTCCCCCGCCGAACGACGTATCGTGGCCTCGTACCTAAAAAGAATCCTCGTGGCGAACAAGACAAAGGAATACATTCTCGTGCCTTACTTTCCTGAGTAAGTCGTTATTCAGTCGCCACCGTCGATTGGCTTTATTAGATCATCATCATTCTTTTTTCAACACATTCCATTTGAATTTTTTGCGCAGAGATGAACACTGCACGCTCATATCCTTATCGCCGAAGCATTCCTACGCCACGTATTTCGACTCGGGGAGTCTAGAAAAGAAGAAAAACTACGACAAGATCAAGGAAGTTCTGGATGATGCTCTCACTGGCTTTGCCTCGACGGAAGGCACCAGCTTCGTGCGTAAGAAGGTCAAGTTCGGCAGGCACGTCTTCAACCATGTAACAGAGTTCCCCTGCGTGAAGCAGCCGGAAAACAGTAAGAAGGAAGCCTACTACGCACTCCATCACATGAGGGCGTTCCTACTTGACCAGCAGAATTCTACGCTGCCAGATCATCTCAAACAGTGGGCCGAAGCAAAGGCCAAGATCAATGATTCGGATATTAGACAAGAGATGTATCGCATCCAGCAGCAGTTTGGGGCAATCATCTTTCGTGATGTCATGACTTCGGGGGGGATCTTCTACGGAGGAAATATCCCGAATAACCGTGACATAGAAGATCGCCTAGAGATGCAGGGTGACTATAGGAAGTTCATGACGAGGCAGGGCGTCCTCCCATTCCCTAAGCCGAGCCAGAAGGCTTGATGTTGGCCTAGTTGTAGTTGCAAACTATAGATGACCTTTGTGTGTGTGTGGACGACAAGTGTACTTATCTTATTAGGTTTATGAATCACCGCTTACTTATTTTGCTTATTATTATTATATATCAATCAATGCTTGGTTTTTTTTCTTACTCTTTGGTTCTCGGACGACAAGTGTGAGTTATTTTTGTCTTTTTCGAGAATATGCCGATGATTGAAATGTCGTGGCACAATATATATGTGAATGTGCTATGACGGGATTGTTAGCCTTGTGATATGCACAAGTCCAGGAATTGTGCATCCTACTTGGCTAACAGTCCCGTCATAAGCATATTCCTGTGTCCAACGACCTAGCTAGTTATATATGAGGCATTCTTTTCGAGTTATTTTTGTCTTTTTTGAGAATATGCCGATGATTGAAATGTCGTGGCACAATATATATGTGAATGTGCTATGACGGGATTGTTAGCCTTGTGATATGCACAAGTCCAGGAATTGTGCATCCTACTTGGCTAACAGTCCCTTCATAAGCATATTCCTGTGTCCAACAACCTAGTTATATATGAGGCATGCTTTTCGAGTTATTTTTGTCTTTTTCGAGAATATGCCGATGATTGAAATGTCGTGGCACAATATATATGTGAATGTGCTATGACGGGATTGTTAGCCTTGTGATATGCACAAGTCCAGGAATTGTGCATCCTACTTGGCTAACAGTCCCGTCATAAGCATATTCCTGTGTCCAACGACCTAGCTAGTTATATATGAGGCATGCTTTTTGAGTTTGCTCTTTTTGATTTAAGAGTACTTTCTATAAGTGTATCTTCATATGCGACTTTAATTATACATGTTTTTTCAATCACCGGTTAGTTATTATTGTCAACTTGTAGATGACGTGGTACGTCGTGTACAAGGGACGGGTTCCCGGAGTCTACGATGATTGGGAAGACTGCCGGAGACAGGTGCACCGTTTCAGCGGTAATAGCTACAAAGGGTACAACACTATGGCGGAGGCGGAAGATAGATACACGCGCTATCTAGCGGGAGTTAGGACAAGGAACCGGATGAAGACCTACACCTTCGTCGCGGCGGTGATCATGCTTATCTTCTTTGGTTATTTATCCCGCGTTTGTGTCTAGCTAGCTAGTTTAGATGTCTAGGCGAGCTTCCGAGCTCTAACTTGTTTAATCGACACATGTATTCGCATGTCACCAACTACTACTTTGTAACATGATCAAAACAATGTAACTTGGACTATGTATTCATGTATGAGACTTATCTATATGTATTTGTTTCAATCTTGTTTTTCATATTGAGTATTTATATATATAATTGTATATCTTGTATCTGTGTGTGTATATCTGCTGTAATATTGTATATAATCTGTATTGCATATAATCTGGCTTGGAAATTAAAAAAAAAACAAAAAATACATCTGTGGCGCACATGGTCTACCTTCTGTGGCGCACTACACCTAAAGCGCACCATGGATGTTTAGTGGCGCACTAGGTAGTGCGCCACAGAAGATCCAAGGGGTAGCGCACCACGCCAAACTTCTGTGGCGCACTAGTAGGTGCGCTACGCCTATCTCTACACAACCGTGGCGCACTAGGCAGTGCGCCACGGCTGAGAGATAGCTGTAGCGCAAGGCCCGTGGCGCACTACAGGTGCGCCACGGATGGTCCTTTTAGGTGCGCCACAGACGACCATTTTCCTAGTAGTGAAACTAGAGCTAAGATATCTCAACAAGTCACAGATATTCACCAGATGTGAACCAACAAATCAATTACCACAAACCTATCCACAGATCAAACAGTGTACCAACTGGATATTTATTCATCCAAATAAAGGAACCTTAACTAGCAATGGATCAACAGCACACAACCATAGCATAGTTGTCAACCAAAATCATCAGCAGAAAGGCTGGTCACATAGAAGAGAGGGGGTAGCAGGAACACCTACCTGTGGCGAGTCCTAGCTCGCCGAAGAGGAAGCAGAGGCCACTGGTGCAGCAGCACGGCGACACGATGGGCACCGAAGCACCTGCACCGCGCCAAGCCGTCCCGGCAACCTCTACAGCATGGCAAGTGTCGTAGCCAAACAGCAGCACCACCAGGGCAGAATTAGGGTTTCAGCCAGATGCGTGCGAGGCCGCGATTGAATCAAAACGGCCAGGAGAAAGGAAGTGGGGGCAGTAGCAAGCCAGCGCCATCACATGGCGGCAACTGATGGCGTCGGACTTGGCCGGCGATTAGCCGGTGAGAGCGGCGGCGGCATGAGCGGGTGAGGCAGATGAACCAGAGAGGGGAATCAAGGTCAGGGGCGTGCATGGTGTGTCTGTGTGTGAGACAAGGAAGAGAGAAGGGCCAGGGGTGAGGTGGTTGGGCCAAATCCCAAACTAGGCCAACCTAGATCGGCCAGGCCAGACCATGTACCCAACCCAAACAGCCCAAGTTAAATAGAATAAGAAATGAAATAGAAGTAAAACAAATAAATTACCAAAATAACCTTTAAACATTTTTAGCTATAGAAAATTATAGACAAATCATAAAAATACATTTAATATGTTAAAATTATCATAAAATTAAGATCTATCTAATAAAAATATAATCTTGTTGATTTAAAATAAATACAGAACACATAAATATTAACATCATTAAATCCTGAATAAAATTTCATAAAATAAGAACAACTCCTAAAAATAAATAAAAATCATTTTTATGTAGAAAAATAACTTTAATATTTTATAAAAAATACTAATTTAGAGTTTTACAAATAAAATATAAAGCAAATATTTAAAGACACTTAATTCTTTAAAGAATTTTAGAAAAATAAAGGTAATACTTAAAAATAAATAAAATTCATTTTAAGATCTTTAATAAGTATATTTCACCAGAAAAATACTATGTATATTATTCAAAAACATTTTTAGATAAATAAAATTCATTACTTATTTTACTCAAATAAAACAACCACTTTGTTAATTCTTAAAATTATTTCTTAAGTAAGAAATAATCAAATTTTCTTATAAAACACCAAAACCTTTAAAGTTTAATTACTAAGTCTAAATCCATAATCAAAATAAAACTTAAATATAACTATTAGCCTTTAAATGTTTCTAAATCTTAAATTCAAATTAAACTCCTTTTAAATAAATATTACATATCACTCATGTATAAGATGGTGAATAATCTCCATCTCTTAACCACTCTTAAAAATAACTCTAATAAATTTATAAGGTTATCTAATTATGCTCCCATTAATAAATTGCATGTTATTAGACCCATCTTTCACTTACATTAAAAAGGATCATTCATAATCATATTTGTCAAAACCCTAAAGCTAGGTGATATTCTAAAACTCATTATATCTTAAAATTCACTTACATTTTTATGGTTAACTTCGGTCTAAACAATTATAAACATTTCATTTGAAGTTTATTCATGTTTTAAAGTTAACTTTAGTCACTTGTATCATTAACTGAAATAAGATAACTCAACATCATTTGTAACCCTCACAAACCCTAATGTAAAACTTAATAACCCTTAAGAAAAATTAACCTTTACTAAATACTAATTTCTTCAAATGTTATTCTTTTTGCCACTTCACACAAACAAGTCTATAATAGTTCCTTCAGCTCTTAAGAACTCAACCCAAGGACTTTTTATCCTAGTCACCAGATAGCAACTAATCATAATCACATTACTATATCCGTACTTGAATATTTTGGATTGCTAACACTTAAGTTCCTTATCAATGTCGTCGCTTATGCAATAAACTTAAAGATAAACCCAATCTTAAAGAAGATACCTAAGATCAACTTATTTAAAATGTTAGGGGTTTCACTTTGGGAATTATAAAATTGCATAGCATTATTTATGCATAATGGCATCTTGCTTCTTTAAACATTATTCCTTACCGGACCAATGATGATGATTTCAGATATTGGATCTTATATCGTCTCGAAGACCGTGAGTGCATAATCTTGCAGTCACAAAAGGCAAGTTCACACTTGCTCATGTCCTTTGATTATTTTGTGTAAAGTATTTTGCAAATCCAGTATTGTCATCACCTGCATTTGAAAAAGGTCAGAAAACACTATTTTCATAATAATATGATTATAGGTTATTTACCATGAGGTAATAATCTACTATGAAAGTTCTAGTGGTAAAGGAACATATTATCTAGGACTTAACAACCAATGTCGCCAGTGATTCTTGTGTCGTATATTACACGTTAACCATGAGATTGGAATGGGACGGAGAAGTCAGCTGGATCGGCTCCCTTTCGCATGCATTGGACATTGTTCTGGGCATTTGTAAGTTGCAGATCGTGGGTATAGGCGTTTTATATGGGGGAAGTCTACCGTGAATATGGGCTTACAAAATACAGATATCTAGTGTTAATGGTTGTTGTGTGTATCCAACTAAGGTATAGCCGTTTTATACGGGGAAAAGTCTACCTTGAGTTTGGACATCCAACAATTGTGGTGTATGCGGGGTCGTGGAGAAGGACAGTGATTGGCTTGGATCTTAGTCTGGGCCTCATACCAAGGAAGTGTCAACGAGCCTATAACTCGGATGTGCAACAAAGCTAAGATCTCTCATGGGTAAAGTGATGCACCTCTGCAGAGTGTAAGAACTGTAACTTGTTACTCCCTGTTCCGGGAAGGAGCTGCGAACGCTGCAGGAAAGGAACTCCATGAAAGTTCTGGTAAAACCATGAAGGCTGATGGACATAGCTTTTTCGAATAAAAGCAACCTTTGAAGAAATGTTTTCAAAAACTTGCATTGCCTATGACCTATGGTCTGTGGCTGTAGATAGTGTATCAAACACTTCTCTTTAGTGAACTTGCTGAGTACGCTCGTACTCAACGTATCTTCTTAACCCTTTCTAGATCTCGGAGAAACCAATGGCGTTCTCAGGAAATAAGTTACTTGAAGAGTTTAAGATATCTAAGGGAGATCAACGGATTCGAAGACCTTATCGGAAGTTATCAAAGACAAGCTGAAGCGTAGAATATCAATAAAACTCCTAGAATCTAGAACCTACTTTTGTAGAACAATACTATAGTAGTACTTTCAAGCCTTATACATATCTTAATAGTAGTACTTCTAAAGTAACTCCAAGTGGATCTTTCTGGTTCTTTCTGTATAATATTCCTCACTGTTCGAGGAAGTTCTCTGGATCTTTTGTAATGTGTTATATGTAATCTAAAGTAATGTCTTGGACCCGCTGTGTTTCTGGTATACCACTCCGAGGGATGTAATACTATTGAACGGTGTTTCATTGGTGTTATGTCCACGATTATAGTGTACTACATCATGCAGTGGTATGCTGGGTCACCGCAAGTACGGAGGAGAGCTCGGGAACGAGCGCCGACTCTCAAGGGTTAGATGAGAAGGAGGACCGGGGGCGGGGGGAGTCGGCGACCGGTGGTTTTTTAATTATACCATAAGCAATCAGTGGCAACAGACATAGATTATTCCTTCCATGTACAATTGGAGGGGAGATGGGAGCCTAAATGGCATGATATGTACTAGTGATAGGCAAAGCAACTATACACATCGTGCACGATGGGGAATTCCATGGCAGGAGATGTGAAATGGGCGCAATCAAACATTAATGAGAATATGATGAATTTTATCCTGAAAAACTAGTATGGTAGTACTCGTGATGAAATGTGCACGGCGAACAATGCTTTAAAAAACTCGTGAAATGTGACAATATAGAAGAATATTCATTTTATTTATTCAATTAGTAGCACCTGATTTTTTTATTATCAGCCACTACAACCTTCGGGGCCCCCATAATAGAATATATAACCATCCTTTGTTCCAAGAGGGATGACGCTAATCCTGTAGCAATCCCGCCTACTCATCCAAGGGACCATGATACTTGGAGTGGGATCATGAGGATTAGCATTTGAGTCAAACAATGTCATGTTCTTAATGTATGCTACTTTTCCTTCACCTTCTTCGGGAAAATGCCCGCTGCCCATTGCTGGTGTTGTTCTTAGGGTAACTCACAAATCCAATAAATGATGCTTGTCGTGCAGCATCATTCAACTTCGGGCAAAGCTCGTTTGGGTAATACACTAGGAATGAAGGTTTTCCAAGGTCTTCCAGGTATAATAACCAATTCCCGGTATTAGGATCCTACATTATTTATGCAAAAAAATAATCATCACTAAATACAATATTAGAGCGCGAACCATGCATATTTGTAATAGAGAGTGATGTCTGTACTAATGGCAACATCATTGATCCATCATCAGAAATTCTTTGTAACTAAACTAATCTTTAAAAATATGTTCATACGCAGGCAAAAAATGAATTATCACATAGGTGAAAGTTTGCAATACAGAGCCACATATTTGTTGCATGCATACAGTAGTGATAACATAGATAAAATCATCAAAAGTTCTTTGTAAACTAGGCTTTAAAATGTTTCACTATGAATCCAACTTACAATCCTTCTTCAGTGTCAATTTTATTTTGACAAGAGTTTCAAACTAGACCTCATGTAAGTATGAATTGATGAATTGTTTCAGTTTTATAGTTTCCACCTACTGATTTAAGTAGTTTCCAATGTATTTATACAAATATTACCGAGTGGTGAATTGTTACAGACTAGGTTGGCAACTATTGACATGACTAGCAAAAGATTCAAAGACTGCATTATAGTAATATTCAAACTATTGAAAAATAAATTAAGGCACACCCTGTGTAGGCCAATTGTGATGAAGTGATCTTCCCCACCATATGTTGAGGGAGGACCAACAGCTTGGCCCGGCACAAGTGAAGCGCCATCTGCAGGCACAAATCCACTGCATCGTAGGTTGTAACAGCCCGTTGATCCATATCCGTCCCTCTAAAGTAATCATAAAATGAAAAGTGATACTGTTAGAAGTTGCAAGTCTAATTATTTTCAGTACGGCTTGTAGAAAATATAATGGTTTTGCACTTACAGTCCAGAACGTAAAGAAGCGAACGTCACTGTTATTATATAGATCCGGAAAAACCTGAGTGAGAAAACAAAAGTTGAAAATGGTCATTTCTGTCGAGCACGGTTCACGAGGGAGTTAGTTTTGGTTGTTACATGAAACCCAGCATCGAATTCGCTAAACAGCGAGGTTCTATGTTTTCCGTTGTGGACAATTATGGCTGCTCCGGACTCTTGGGGATGTTCTTGATTGGGGTGAGCCCAGATACCTATTTTAGCTTGGAGACCATTGTATTTTCCTGCCGTTGTTGCCCAAATACCATACTGGTGACAAAGAAGAGTTCAAATATACATGTTAACTCAGATGAAAGTTGTGGTAGAGACTCTGCCACTGCGGAATACTAGCATGTTAAATCAAAGAAGGTGCTCAGATATAAATATTGAGAGTAGGAACTTACTTGACCAGTGATGTTCTCATCGAATTCTCCAGACGGTCTTTCATCCCTTCTAGCGAACTGAAACGCGGTGGTCCCACATGAGATGCTAAACACAATGTTACTACTATTGTTCTACCAATTACTATTTATTTACAATAGGTAATAGCTAGGATATTGTTATAACAAGTTGTAAGTATCACATATGAAGGACCTGGTCAAGGACGGAGGGAGGCACGACATCACGAGAAGATCGGGCCAACAACAGCAGGGAGCACGGGGACACGCCGCGTGGGGGCATGGTGGCAGCCGGTAGGGGCAGAAGAAATCGAAGCCGCACGGACACCGGCCGGCGGCGAGGAAACTCAGAGATCGTGGGCACATGCGGTGGGTGGGGGAAGCAGGATACGCGCGGGCACCTGCTAGAGACCGGCAGCAGGTCCCGTCCAGCGGCGGGAATCGGGACGGCGGGGAGCACGGAGGATTGAGCAGGAAGTGCAGGGTTTACTGGGCGTCTTTTCCTCCGGTTCATCCGCTCCGTCAATAGGATGAACAAAGAAATATCAGCGGACGAAAAAAACAGAATAATCGTTCTTATGAGCTAGTCCCTCTGTTCCAATATGCAAGACGTTTTGAAAAAAATGTTCGACCAGGTGAAAACGAGGGAATTCCTAATCCTGAAGTGCACGGCCTAGTGCTGTGCTGTAGCTCTTATACAAGGGAAAGAAGATAAGGAAATTCAGAAATCAATCGAGAGAAAGGAAGCTCTTTGGCAAAAGCACAACTGCTCTTACCAGACATTAGCACAAACACGTTACTGGCAACAGTGGCAGAAACTACAGGCGGCTGCTGTTTCCTGCAAGGTGTCAAGTGGAATCTCATCAAAATTTTACTTTCAGTTTATTTAGAGATTTCTAATCTAAATTTTAGGCGCTGTAAGTTTAAAACTAGAAATAGAAGTGGGACTATCCCAGCTGGATCGCACCTAAAAATCTCTAGTTCTCTTGGAAGGACTGGTCGATCATGGCTTAGAGCGTCGCCTGGGATTTTGGCACGAAGACAAAACCATCGAAGAGTTGGTCTCTCTGATTTGTGAAGGTGTTGATGAAGCCGATGGGCTTGTGCATCGAGACGTATGGATTGCTGGACCATGGGTTTGGCCAGCGTTCGATCTTCAAATTAAACTTGGATTGGTTTATCCTTTTTTATTGTGGAATTAAAAAAGGAAGCAATGGCTCTTTTGATAAAAAAAAGCGCTCGGTGTGCTGGCCGCTGGGACTAGGGTTGCAAAGGAGTTGAGCTGTAGCGACTTAGACTAGGCTCAATAACTTAGCTTATACTAAAATTCGAGGTATAAATTTTGTTCATACACAGATTGTAACGATCTTGAGTTGACCTCAATCTAGTCTCGAGTCATGCAAAACAATAAAAAATTAAAATTTTATTCCATATAAAAAGGAGAAAATTTCCATCCACAACATATATAAGAAATAAATTAAACTTTAATATTTGCTTAGTTAAATTTCATCGAAATTAGAAGAATGAAATCAATTCCACAGCATATAAGGTAGTGACTCATCATATTTTCTTTCAGTATATAACATAGTTATTATGTGTCATTATTTTTTTTTTTTTTGAGTTGTTGAGCGAGCTAGTGTTGGCTCAAGATTAGCTAATTTTTCAATCGAGTTATATATAACACTCAAACTCTGACCCATTTCTTTTCAAGCTGACCTCAAGTTGAGCTAACAAACAATTTGATCTTGAGCCGCTCACAAGTCTCGAACTTTTCTTGCAGGCCTAGCTGAATCGTCATTGTAAGGGATAATGGTAACACAGAAATCGTGTTGGAATCGACACAGATTGTCGGAATTCCTTTGTTGTTTGGCCTCCTTGACTTCCTCTAGGGCTCTCCATCATGTGCAAATTCCTTAAATCTCGGTGGTGGTTATGGCTCCCAAGACATACACGCGCATGAGCTCTTTGTCCGAATCATACCTGGTCTGATATGGCCACAGGTTCATCGTGCAATTCCCTGGTTAGTTGATGTATCCCTTGCCTCTGCGAGATTGAACACCCTTCCATCTAAGGATGGAAATTTTACTCATGGATACGGGTATCCGCGGTTATCGTACCTATATTGGTAGGGTATGGGCCAATTTTTATATCCACAGATAATACCCATATTCTATCCGTTAAATTACGGGTATATGTACGGATATATATAGACTTGTACCTATGGGTATATCCATATCCTTCCCGTTTAAACTGATATGTTAAACTTACCTGTCGAGTGTACCTATGCGGCCAAAAAGTCTAGGGACAAGTATGCGATTTCGAATTATAAATTTTGATACTTTCATGTACTCGTGTACCTCCCATGGTCTATGGGTGTACGCGTCTTGTGGCGGTTACATCGGACTTTTTCAGCCAGGCTTCGTGGTGGTATTCTAGTAGATTGACTGAAGCCTAGTATCTTTCTACTTGTTCTCCTGTGAGACTCTTTTGCTTGTTAGATGCTTGGTCACCGCACGCACCATAGTATTCTGTCATTTGGTTTGTAGTACTTTGCAGATATTTTTTTTGGACTTCTTTTAATAAAGGGATGTGTGCATTCTTGGATGCAGAGGCCGGGTAATCCCCTTTTCGAAAAGAAAAGTACTTGTCTACCTATTATTTAGAGATAATTGTCTTTTTTTCAAATATATGTTATTGATGAATAAAGTTGTGAATAACGTGTGTACTATTGGATCTATCCACCGAGTACTCAATGGGTATGGGTACCTAGCAGGTATGGGGGTATGGGTAAGTTTTATACCCGCGGGATACGGGTACGGGTAAACTTTTATATCCGTTGACTATATAGGTATGGATATGGTATTGTTCTACCCTGCCTATACCCTGCTCATTGCCATCCGATATAGAAGGGGATCTGTTCAGGAGTGAATATGGGAGAATTGTGCAAGGAGAATTGTGGGCCCACATTGTAAGCGTGAGTAGCAGGCCATCTCGGTCGGCATCACTCTTTCCCGAGTATACCATATATTGACCGAAAGCAGTAAGTTTGGTATGTAAATTTATGCGATTAAGATCTATGATTCGGTCTCGACAAAACGTATGAGTTTAAGATTTTAAATGTATTTTACTCTTTTTTTATCGTTAATGTATTTTACTCTAAAGCACTACCCTTTCTAATAAATGGTTGTCTTCGAATTTCCATCGAGTGATTTGCATAAAAATGTATAAAGCAAACCTCTAAAAATTTGTAGGAGTGCAACGCCTCTGATATTAGCAGCTTGAGCAAGAAAATACTCTAAGAATGCTATTCTTTAGGTAAATAGCAGCTACGAGTGACTTAGTTATGCAGAGAATCTAGCAAAGAATATAGGTAGCAGAGTTTCAACAATAATAGTCTAAACTATTGTTACGTACCTTTTGCAGGATTGATAGATTGTCATGCGCATATGTCGATTCCTCTAAAGTGGCACAGTGGGGTAAATGAAATAGGCACAATAAGTCAATGATAGCCACAAAACCCATCATGTTTATAAAACAATCCTTTCTTTCGTAAGGGTTCTTTTTTTTTGGTGCCATACATACGTACGGCCCTTAGGAGTTAGGAGTATTTCTAGAGGCAAGCAGGCTACAACTTTTGGTGGAATATCATATAATAGTTATATTCATATCTTTATCACTAAATGCATTTTCAGGGGCTTCTATTAAATAAAATATCTTCATCATAAATACGCTATGATTTACTTAGGTTGCAATATAGATATTGACTACACATTTATTCTCAAAATATTTGGTAACAAATTACTATTCATTACACATTTATTCTCAAAATATTCGGCAGTACAATTTAGGACAATGATTACACATTATTCTCAAAATATTGGGTAGGAGTAGTACAATTTGGACCCGCTAGTGGTTTGGGAATGAGAGGGGACCCTCCCCACATTTCAACTCATTTCCCAACCCCCACTGGTTGCTTTGATTTTTTGGGGATGGGAGAGGATTGGGATCATGTAATAAAAAGAGAAACCATGTACCCAGAACATGATAATGGACATAGTCACTCTAGTAAAAATTCAATATTTGCACAAATATATGATTCTCTATGGAAGAACCAGTTCATAACCAAATAATAGGTATAATATTGCACGGCGGCACAAGTAAACATGGAAACATCAGCTCAATGTCATACAAATTTCATGTTCAGTGGCTTTCACACGTTTAAATATATGCTCATCGTCGGAGCTCAAACACATGCCTCATCATTGCTTCATCCAGCTCTAGCAAAATGCTTTTATCAACAACAACCTATTTTACAAGCAACTGATACAACCTAGGACAGGTTTTACAAGCAACGGATACATGTTTTCCAAATAATGGAAGAGCGCAGAGGGCATGCAATTGAATCACTTAGGACAAGTCTGTGCATAGTTTAAATTAAGAAGGGGATACATATCTACTTGTTGGCATGCATGATTGGATTTCTAAGCTCCTTAGAGCATCTCCACTCCCCACCCCCCAATACGGGGTCGGGCGTTTGGCCTTATGGCAAGCGTCGGCGCAGGTACCTCCTATCGAGGGTCACCGCCTCCTAGCCGTCACCCCTAAACAGCTCCCCCAAATGGCAATTGCAAATTCAAAGTTTCAAAAGGTTGCCGGAAATTAAAACATAGTTTGCCGCCACCGGACACTGCATAGTTCAGGCGATACAATTGTCACCACATTGCCGCAAATCTCTGGAATACAAGTCTGTCGATGATCAAAATAAACATACGGGGGAACACGATAATCAAACGGGGATGCTCTCATCCGCCGCGGTAGGAGGCACCTCCGGGGTCGCCGGCGGCGAAACAGTGGTGCTGGCCTGGGTGAGGATCGGGGTCGGGGTCGCAAACGCCGGTGTCGGGGTGTTGTTCTGGTTGGCAGAGGCTCGGTTCTCGAAGAGGATCAAGACGCTCTAATCAAAACACTACGCCTTCGTCTCGGCGTCCATGTCCTTCGTGTCGACCATCAAGATCGGCAAGTCCTCCCTCCTCTTCTTTGCCACCACGTTGGCCTTGATGAGGCCGAGCTTGATGTTCTGCCGCTCGATGACTGATTCCCACCTTGCCGCAGTGATCTCCTCCAACCTGGTGGCCTGCTCCGTCCTCATGGCGGCGTGCATGGCGGTGTTGGACATGCAAGCTCGGATGGACAAGTGTAGTTTCTCGATGGCCGGAGTCGCGTCCCTCATGGCCTTCGCCTTCCTTTGGCCGATGGGATGGCCCTCCGATGCCGCAGATGGCGCCTCCCATGGGTCGTACGTGCTAGCCTTGGCCTTGGTGAGAGAGATCCGTGTCTCTGTCCACTTGTTGCACCCCTCTATCCGAGCAAAGACGTGGATGAACTTGAACTCGTTATCGTCGATCCGAGCAAAGACGTGGAGGCACTCATCCTCCCTCGAGCTCCACTTGGGACCGCGTCGCCGCCTCCTTTCTTCTTCTTCTTCTTCTTCTTCTTCTTCTTCTTCTCCCTCTCTGCTTCCACGGGCTTCTTCTTACCTTTCAGGTTGACCGCCATGGTCACCGGTACCTCCTCCACCACTTCCTCCTCTGGTACGTCCAATTTGCATCACCATTCTATATCATAATTTGCCTCTATTCATTGATATGTGTCTTATTATGAGGTATTACTTATGTATTTTCCTCTGTTTTTGCATGTTGGATGATTCTTGGAAGATGAACTGCCGGAGTCATGATTCTGATGGGAAAAGAGGTGTTTTGATGCAATTTCGCGAAGATCAGAAAAATATCAGAAAAATATTGGAAAATTATATTTTCCCAGAAGACGAAGGAAGCCAGAAGGGGAGGCGTAGCTGGGCCATAGGAGGCCCACACCCCTGTAACATCCAAAAATATTGAACAATGATTATCAAATTCCAATCACCAAAATGAGGGTTAACAAAAAAAATGTTAATTCAAATCATATGAATGCATGTGTGTATGTGATGATTGCATGAATGAATGAATGGACTTGTGTGATTAACCTAAATAGCAAGGAATGGATTAAAGATGAATATAACATAATCTAGAACATTTCCAAACAGAAACAAAACAAGAGAAAACCAAAAACAAAACAAATAAGCAAATGGTCATCTTTCCAATCTTGCTCACTAGGCCACTTTGAGTGTTTCTAGTCCAAGATTTCAAACAGAAACATTTCCATTTCTTTTCACCCCTTGCTAGACCAAGTAAAAGTGAATCAAAGCCCACCTTTCAAACTTGCAGAAACATTTGGCAACCCCATTCAAATGACAATTTAAAATTGAATCTTTATCATATGTGAAGATCACACATTTTCAAAACCTAACCAAACCAGTGACCCTTGACCAATCCCACTAACCAGAGACTCCCTAGTATGTAACTAGCAAACCCACCAAGTTTGTGTCCAAAATTCAAATTTGAATTTCTTTCGGTCATTTCATCAAACACCTTGTAATCAGCAAACAAACAAACATCAAACACTATTAGGAGCAGTAATTTTGGCCAACCTTGTCCCCTTTCTAGCTCACTCTACACTCTCAGTAGATGATCAAACTAATCTAACTATTCTTAGCACCACTGTGAGCATGCATAGCCATCAATCGTGACCATGCCGAGAGCACCCTTGCCACCCCCATGTCACCAGCGAGCTAGGACAAGCTCTAGTCTCGCCAACCTTGTCTAGAACACGCAGCACCGTCCACTGCCACCTCCTGTCCAAGCCTCAAGCCTTGCCAGCCACTGGACCACACGACAAGCTCACGCCCAGTTTCTCTGCGTGCGAGCCGAGAGCACGCTAGTGCGCCGCACGCAACACCAGCCCCTATACAGTGCACCGCCCTCGCTGCTTGCATGCGTGATCGCCAGCACCCCAGCAACCTGCAGACAACCCCGTTCGCCGCCGCGCGAACCATGGACGCTCCGTGCCATTAAAATTACCGTCGTACCCGCCAAGAGCGCCGCGACATTCCGACCATTCCTCACCGCCCCACGCCTTGCCATCAAGCCGTTGAGCTTCGCCATGAGGCAACGCACCGCCCCCTATCGTCGCCCATGCCATTAGCATGTTGTGCCGACGACAACGAGGAGCCCAGCCCGCGCCCGTCGGTCCCCTTCAGGCACTATAAAAGAAGGCCACCCCCGTTCGATTTGAGCACACCATCTCACTCCCCACCTCTCACTGATCACACCCACTCACCCCTGGAGCAAGGCGAGCACCAGGTGGCCGGAATTTCATCGGAGTTCGCCGCTGCAGAGGAGGAGAGGCGTCATCGATTGGAGCCGCCCAGGAGAAGCTGCCGGTACCAGGAGGATCGCCATCGTCGACTTCGTCGTTCACCCCCGTCGCCGACCATCGCCTGAGCCCCGGTGAGCCCCCATCGACCCCCACTAGCTGCGCTAGGGTTCTGCCTCGCTGCGTCCTGTTCAGGCATGGACGATGAACCACAACCGTATGATTAGAGCTAGATCACACGGCCTAGATTCCCCGTACTGCTTCGCCACTCCCTGTCTCACTGACGAGTGGGTACAGCTACTTAACCAGCCCCCCCCCCTCCCGCGCGCTGTGCATAGTGGGCCGGCCCAGTTAAACATCCCGCGCGGCCCAATAATTCAAATTTAGGTTTTTACATTTAGTTATAAACTTAGTTGTGTACCTAGATTCAAAAATCAACCCAGCTTGATTCACTAAACCAAAATGCATGAAACCAATTTTGTTAGAAAGGTACTGGAGTGCTTAATCCAAGCCCGTTGGATTCAAACCATTTGGATTTGTAGATCACCCATGGTAAAAATAACAAGGCAGAAGATTTTCTGCATTCAAACATTTTTCAAAATTCAACCATAAAAGCTTTTTAGTTGATTCCGACTCTCAAAAATTAAATTTAACCATACCTTTCTGAATATATAAAAATATCTAGGTTTACTTACAAAAATAATGATCAAGTAATAAAAGAATGCCCCATAGGCCATTCTAGTCACTTCATTTAATTAAAATAAAAAGGTTAAACCTTATTAAATTGTGACACCACTTTAAATCACATTCCCAAGTACTGAAATATGTGGTGATGACATGTGTCAACATGATCCCATGTTTTAGTTGGAGAATATTAAATCTTAAGTAGTTTTTAGTGAGTAGAAATTACTTTTCTGAAATAAAATAAAATAAAATAAAGAAGACAAGTGCTTTAATCCTTGTGATAATAGTGATGATGCTAGATCATCTAGTGTGAACCTTTGTGTGCTAAATAGAGTAGTTAAGAATTGTGTGGTGATTGTGTACCTCGTATTTATTTATAGACGCTAGTACCGACCAAGGATACGAGGAGGAAGGAGAATACTATGAAGAGGAAGCCGAGGAGAACTTCAACCACTGCTCTGCACAAGGCAAGCCTATACTTGCAATCTTGCAAGCCTTAGCAAGCTAATCCTTCCAAGCTTACTTCACTTGATACCCCATCCTAGTTTTACTTGCAAGCTTAAGTATTTTATTTCTTTATCAAAGCTTTCTCTTAGAGTTTACTTAGTGATTTGTAGATATTAGAAGGATAATGGAAGGTATCATAAAGAGCATAAAACTTGAACGAAGTTAGATAATCTTAATGTCATCCTGAGGCATGAGATTGAACTTAGATAAGATACACTTGCTTTTCACCCCTCATTAGTATTTACCCCCACTTGTAGATGCTAGTGCTAAGCATAAAACTTGATCAACTTTAGATGGGAATACTTGGTGAAAATGGTTATGAAAACCTTAGAATGATGAGTCATTCTACTGAAATGTTTTGAAATGTGTTCTTGAACACCAGATGATTTGGATGATAAAAATGTTAAGGCATGAGCCTTAGCCCTTTATAAAACTGATGGTTGTCCGGATGCGATACCATTCCAATCTTACCGTACAACCACAATACCCGAAATTTGGGTAGGGCTTGACTGGAAACTTATATACCTTAGTATGGGTTCCCTTGCGGCCAAGGTTTGAGCTGAGGCTACCTTGTGAAGATTGTCCACCTGTGCAGTACCCAAGATAACAGTTGGTCATGGTTGGGAGGCCAAACTCACAGGAGAGGTGCCTATACTAGGGCGTGTAATTGAAAGGTTAGGATTGATTATCCGCATACTGAGTATGGTGAATTCAGGATTGTTCCTGACGGATTTATCGAATGTTGTGTTGAAAGTGTACAATATCTGCAGAGTGTCAAACTATTCGAATAGCCGTGTCCGCGGTTATGGACAGTTGGAGTGGCCATACTGTTCTGTGATCACATGTTTTCAAAATGACTTGAGAAATGATTTATGACTTTCACTTGACCACAATAGAGTTGTGATATGAAATTCAAGTTCCCACTTAGGTGTTATAAAACTTTCAACTAGATTTCTTTGCTTCTGAACTCTGTAGAGGTAAATCAGGCTTTTTGCAAAACAACCCTAGATCTTAGTATATCCTACTCAAAACAATTCACTTGTTAGTATTAGTGAGAGTACTTAAAGAGTACTCATGGCTTTGTCCCTGTCTATTCCCGTGGCCAGACTATGAAGAGGAGTATCAGGAAGACGGACAGCAAGAAGGTTACGACAACTAGGATCATCTCACATCGTCAGCATTGCCTGTGACCATGAAGATGGAGCCTCTCCCACACTATCGTTATTGTTACGTTATTTCTGCTGCTTGAATGTATTAAGACTGGATCATGAGATCCTTATTTGTGGTAAGACCTTATGTATGATTTGTAATGGATGATGTATTGTGATATCCAATCTGTTATGTCTCGCAAAAATGGTAATCCTGGGATTGCGATGTATGGCATAACAGGCATCTGGGATTAAAAATCCGGGTGTTGACACCCCCCCCAGGCGCGGGTCCCCCTGCCCCGTGCCTAGGGGAGGTGTGGCCCACTTGGCCGGCTCCCGACTCCGCCCTCTCGCCTATATCTTCCTCTCGGAACCCTAATACCAGGGGAGCGACCATAAAAAGATTTTCGCCGCCTCTATGGGGCGGAAAACACCGAGATAGAAAGAGCTCTTCGACAGACAGATTTTTGTCAGGGAAATTCCTTCTCAGAGAGGGGAGATCGTCGCCATCAACACCGTCATAAAGCTAGACTTCATCGGGATCATCATCATCCACACCATCATTTCCACCAGCACCATCATCACCGCTCCGTCCCGCTATAACAATCGTGTTGGATCTTGCATTAGTTCTTAGGGGAAACTTTCTCGGTGTTAATTACTATTGTAGTTGATGCTTGTGAGTGGAACCATTGGATTATTGTTTATGTTCAGATTGTTATCCATCATCATATCATCTTTGATCTTGATCCATATGATGTCTTGTGATTAGTTCGTTTAGTTCTTGAGGACATGGGAGAAGTCATGTTGTTAGTTGTGGATTTGCGTTGAGATATTATTCAATGGTTTAGTATTTAAGTTGTGGTGATATTCTTCTAGTGGTGTCATGTGAACTTCGACTACATGATACTTCACCATTTATAGGCCTAGGGGAATGCATTGTGTATTTGGCTACTAATTGTGGGGTTGCCGGAGTGACAGAAACCTGAACCCCCGTTAGGACACCATTGCATAAGGGAGCGTAGGATCTCAGAGTTTAAGGTTGTGGTTAGGTTTATATCTTTATTGCTTTCCTGTAGTTGCGGATGCTTGCAGGGGGTTTAATCACAAGTATGTATTAGTCCAAGTAAGGTCGGTACATTAGCACAGGTTCACCCACACAACACTTACAAAGCCAAAGAAGGGTACTCAGCTATTTGAAGCGAAAGCACTTGACAGAATTCCCATGTGTCCTTGATAACGTTTGGTCCTTATAAGTATTTCCACCGGCTTGTCCTTTGCTAAGAAAGGATTGGGTCACTTGCTGCAGTTGTTCGTTGTCTTTATTACTTGCACTTTGTTTCTTTGCTTTATCAGAAAACCCCTAAAAATCCATTTGCTAAGTATTTATAGAGATTTCCTGCTCCAAACCACTAGTCAACACCTTCTACTCCTCGTTGGGATCGACACTCCTATTTATCGAAAGTACTACGATACACCCCCTATACTTGTGGGTTATCATCCTCCTCCTCGGCTACCTCCACCTCCGCGTTCGCATAGATCTTGTCCTCCCATGCGCCACCATCATCCTCCTCGTATGCAGCGGCTTCCTCTTGCGTGAAAGCTGGGACAGAGCTATTGTTGATCATGTCGGCCATGATGGACTCGCCATAGTGTGATCCGCCGAACAGGTTGGTTGCACCCTTGCTGCTATGTGTGCCGAACAGATTGGGCGCTCTGGATGCTTCCCGCGGCAAACTAAGCGAAGGCAGGCCTCTGCGTGAAAGCAGGGAGGCGGCTATAGGACAGTGAGGTGTCGTTGGCGAGGGAGTTGTGGTCGAAGCCTCCGAGCGGGTATACCTTGTCATTGCCCGGCGAGAAATGAGGAAGGTGTGGTGCCATGTTTGGGTGGTCGGACAGCGATGCGCTGGACGAAGACAGGGAGGAGACGCAGCTCTGGCTCCCGAGGACAGCGTTTAGGCCGGTGCCACCATTCCCACCATGGCAGCCGCGCGTAGCACCGCAAGAGCGGCCGCACGGGTCTACTCCGCATGCGCCTCCGCCACCCTACGCAGCCTCGAGTTCTTCTCCCTCAGTTGGCGATTGGTGTTCTCCACCTGTTGGTGCTGGATCTTGAACGCCCACTCCGTGTTGGGCATCCCCTCCGGCCGCTGCTTGTCGGCCCTACCTTTCTTAGCTTGCGCTGACGCTTGTGGAGCTTGGTACCTCTTAGGTGGCATGGTGGTGGCGGCGGTGGTGCACGGGAGGGAGGAGAGAGGTGAGTCGGGGAAATGGCAGTAATGGGCGGTGACGGAGGGGAAAATGGCGGGACTAGGAGACCTAGAGGGGAAAAGGGAGAAAATTTTGGTGTCCCGCAGAGAAGGCTGGCCCGCCAACTTTTTCAAGTTGCATCGGTGCCCCCGATCGACCCTCCTTGCATTGGGTTCGGCCTGGTGGCGTAAGTTGTTTGGTTGGGCCACGCTGACGCCATTTCGGTTTTAGGAGGGGGGGGTTGGGCAGGTTTTTCCGCACCGGCGCCCCCATTCCGTCCTTAGGGGGCCTTTAGGGGGGCGAGTGGAGATGCTCTTATATTCTAGAAATTCATGTTACTCTAGTCAAGCAGTATGAATAGGACTGTTTGAAAGGACATTTATGCCTTTCATATTGTTTTTATGTTTGTTGACAACACTTGGATAGGTTTAATATGATGCTAAATATTTTAGGATATGTCAACTACATTTGTGTAAATTGTACCCAAGGAAAAAGAGCCTCCAAGGATCAACAATGTGCAAGGTCAAAGTCTGCCGGACTGTCCGGCTGATGTGCGCTGGACTATCCGGCATGTTTCTGCCGGAGTGTCCAGCCCTGGCGAGTCCCCAGATTCTCCTCGTGAGGTGTGGACATTCTGTATGCCACTTCGGACACTACCCGAACACCTGCCGAACACTTGCCAGAATCTCTGCCAGGCCGGAGTGTCCGGCTGAGCCGGACTGTCCGGTACATATACATCGGACTGTCCGGTGTAAGTGACTCCCAACGGCTCTAATTTCTGGGGCCCTATATAAAGGTCCCTTCTTACACCTTGGGATCTGCTCGACCAGGTCAAGAATAGCATCACTTTTTGAGCCACCAAATCCACAAGATCTCTTCACTCAACCATCCAAAGTCATTGATCTTTGGAGAATCGAAGGAGGTGAATTTGAAGTAGCACCTATTCACCCCCCCCTCTAGGTGCCCATATGATCCTTTCAATTGGTATCAGAGCCTTGGATCTTTATTCAGGCAAGCCAGCACAAGAAAAATACAAGGCCATTATGGGTAATAAGACCACAGGTGGCAAAACTATGTCTCATGATGACTTCGCGGGAAGTGCTAACCCTCACTATGTTTTAACGTGTCATTATTATGGTGATGTGTATGCACAATATGTTGGCCCATTTGATGGTTACATTGCTTGGTCTATTTGGGTTCATTGAAAAATGGGTACCTAAAAGAGGGTCAAAGTGGGTACCTAAAACCTAGTTTGATCTTTTGTAGACCTATGCTTCCATAGGGCCAAAGTGGGTGCTCTATAGTGGATGCACAAGTCATATGACCAGAAGCACATCTATTGTCAAGGAGTTGAGACCAAATGATGATCAAATATCCATGACATATGCCGACAAGTCTAAGTCTAAGGTAATGGGTTTCGGCAAGGTTGTGGTTGCTCACGACATTACACTCGTGGACATCATGCTTGTTGAGACTCTTGGCTATAATTTACTTTTAGTCTATGCTCTTGGAAAGATGGGATTTGTCGTCTTTATTGATAATGATATTGTGGTGTTCATGTGGAACAAGTCTCTAAAGGTCGCTTTCGTTGGGTATGTCGAAAATGACTTGTATGTGGTGGACTTTTCCGGGAAAACCACCACAAGTGCGATGTGATTATTCGGAAAGGCCGATGTGGGTTGGCTATGGCATCGCCGTCTAGCCCATGTCAACATAAGAACTTTGCAAAGTCTCCACAAGGATGGACATATTGTTGGACTAAAAGAAAATGTTTGCTTTGCCAAAGATCGTGTTTGCAGGGCTTATGTTGAAGGAAAGATGCATGATTCTCCCCACAAGCCAAAGAACTACATCAAGTCCAAGAGGATCTTGGATCTCCTTCATGTGGATCTCTTTGGTCCTCCATCTCATGCAAGTCTTGGTGGGAAGAAATATTGTTTGGTGATTGTTGATGACTATTCAAGATACACATGGGTATATTTCTTCAAGTTGAAAAGTGTGACCCAAGAGAAATTCATCGACTTCATCAACATGGTTCGACGACAATACAATGTCCCTGTGTTGATAATAAGAAGTGACAACAGCACCGAGTTCAAGAACTACACCTTGAATGGATTTCTTAGTGATGAGGGGATAAAACACCAATATTCCGCTGCATATACCCCTCAACAAAATGGTTTAGCTAAGAGGAAGACCCGGACTCTTATTGATATGAAAAGGACCATGTTGGAGGAGTTTAAATCTCCATATAATTTTTGGGCCGAAGCAATCTCCACTGCTTGCCATGCATCAAACCGGCTCTACCTCCGCAAAGAATTGATCAAGACTCCATATGAAATACTTACTGATAACAAGCCCAACGTGTCTTACTCCCGGGTGTTCGATTGTAAGTGTTTCTATCGCATAAAGGGTGTTCATTTGTCCAAATTTGATTGCAAAGCATTAGAGGGTATTTTTGTTGGCTATGGTCTCGAATCTCACACTTATAGAATCTATGATAAGCTCTCTAGAACTGTCATAGAATCTTGTAGTGTGGTTTTCGAAGAATATGATGGTCTCCAAGGGGGTGTGTTGATGTTTGTGATGTAGATGATGAAATGCCTCGGGATGCCATAGGAAGAATGGTGTGGGATTTATCCGCCCCGTTAAGGAACCCCTTATGGCGGATCGAGAAGACCTATGCTCTACTCAAGTGGAGCCCTCATCTTCTCAGCATCTACAAGCTCCTTCTATCGAGGAGGACAATGACCCAAGCCAAAGACAAGCTGTGGACCCTCAACATGTTGATCAGGGAGATACCTCTAGTCAGGAGGAGCTTGAGTCACCATTTTCCAGAATGTCCAGTGCTGCTCAGACTATAACATAAGGAAGATCTGTACAATCCGCCGTAAGAGCAGCTCAACTCCAGTATAGTAGTGTGCCTGATCAAGACCAAGGTTAATCTTTGCCTCTTGATGAAGAGAACGATTTCGATGATGATCAAGGTCAAGTTAATGGTCAAGACGAGGACCAAAATGATGAAGATATCCTCCTAGAAACAACGAGGAGATCTAAACTCGTCGCAAAGCCAGAATGTATAGAATGTTGGAATTAAGAGACCACTCTCTAGAGAATGTGGTTGGGGATCTAAGAAGATGGATGTCCACGAGAGCTCAATTGAGGAGGTTTAGTGAACACCAAGCACACATGAAATGATCGTATGGACACCTAGAGGGGGGTGAATAGGTGCTACTCAATTTTTAGTTCTTTTTCAATTTTAGGCTTGGCATAAAGTAAATTCTCTAGATATGCAACTACGAGAATTTCCCTATATGCTACTAAGCACGTAAAGAGAGGATCGAGGGAACCGTAGTGGAGCACATGGAGACACAAGGATTTGTTTTACCGAAGTTCCTTCCTTGTAAAGAGAAGTACATCTGTGTTGGAGGGGTGGGCGGTTCTAAGACCACCACGCCACAATAGGCCTCACCCAATTCTCCGATGGATCTCGCCACAAAAGGCCTAATCCACCTTCTCCACTATTGGTACCCTTCGAGGCGGGAACCGGTGCCTTTACAACTCTACCGGGGCACACACCCACAACTGAATTGGGGGCTCCCGTAATGACAACAAGCTGTCACAAGAACAAGGATTATCAATATAATCAAAAGCAAGGATCTAGATATTCGTAAGAAATACTACATCGGAGATTATCCAAACGAATGGAGAGGAGATGAAGTGCTTGATTGCAGTTGTTGAAGATCGAGTCCTCCTCCTTCGATTCCCCAAGGGACAGGGCCTTTGGGTGGATCTTGTTGGAGCTATCTTGGATGAAGGTTGCAGATCAGATCTTGACTTTTTCGAATGAACCACGCGATCTGGCAGGAGGGGGAAGGCAGGCTTAACTATCCCCTGCCCAGATCTGGCCGTTGAAGAAGTTTGGGGGCGGATTATCAGCCCCCCACTAGGGGCGGATTATCCTCACTGGGAAAAACTCCGCCCCTGGGACGGAAACTCCGGGGGAAAATCCGCCCCCATACAGAGAGCGACGCAGGTCCAGACTTGCCGAAATTCCTCGAGGGGCGGATTATCCGCCACCCTCAAGGGGCGGACTATCCGGCCTAGGGGAAAACTCCGCCACCGAGCCGGAAAGTCCGGGGGAAAATCCGCCCCCTATATAGAGAGCGACGCAGGTCCAGACTTGGTGAAATTCCACGAGGGGCGGATTATCCGCCCCCTCCCCTAAGGGGCGGACTATCCGCCCATCTCGGAAAATCCGGCTGATTCTCCGCCCCTCTCTGGGGGTTGCGCCCTTCTGGGTATGGAGTGGGGCGGATTATCCCCCCCTGGTAGGGGCGGATTATCCACCCCCCCAAAAGCAGATTTCCTTTTCTTTTTTTAATGTAAAGATCTACAGCACTTCAACGCACATTAAATAATCCTTGATATTGTTATCTAACACACAAAACACTAGGGATAATGAAATGTTCTTTCAATCTCCCCCTTTTTGGTGTTAGATGACAATACTAGGATTTGCAAAGAAACCTACTAACAACACCTTAAACCAAATGAAAGCGGCTCCCCCTAGATGTGTGCATATTATAATTTGCATTTGAATACAAATGCACACACTAGAGAGTCCGCAACTTTCATAGCAAAGACAATTAAAACAAGGTGAGTTAGGAAACAAGGTCATACCACCGGGATGTGAATATATCCAAATAAAATAATGAGATTGTCAGGCTCCAAGCACACCCCACAATATTTATGCATACACTAGATAATCCCATGATTCCATATGCCATCAAATAGAATACCAGACTCCATAGATAAATCTAGAATTCCATAAGAGTAGATCCACAATATAAATCCAGAATTCCAGAGGACCATACAGAGTAAGGCACGACAGAGTCTTACATAAACCAAGCACACATAACAAATAAGTTCACGCTAAAAGGGCACAAGCAATCAAATAAACGACTGAAAAAGTGCTTGCACACGACCCATGCAAATCCGTGAGATACCTAATAGAACTACTTCTCCCCCTTTGGCATCAAAACGCCAAAAAGGAAGAAGAGCGATGCTAACGCCCCAGAAGATCACGCCTCCTCATCCTCGTCGATGGTGTATAGAGGACTTGTGCAAGAATAGATGGTTCAAGGAGATAAAAAGGCTTGGGTTGAGAGCAACAAACTGTGATGGTACTACACACCCAAAGTTGTAAGAACAAATCAAACAAAAGCCAAAGTTGGGTGTGTTTTCCATAAGAACAAAAGATATGCAAGAAAATCCAAAGAGAGCCATTAGAAACCAACTCTTCTCAAGGAAGAGAGCGGTGGCCGAAGACACCATGTTAGAGCACATGGCATGACACCGCGAAGATGTATCTTGAGTTCAAAACTAATGCTCATCAATAACCCACATATCACAAAATGATATTAAGGGAAATGATTTTGTCTTGCTTTCAGCATTATGGGGGGAGGGTTATCCCAATAAATTAGGACCACACTCCCCCTATGTCTATGCCTCCATCTAAACCAAATACATGAATAAGAGCAAGTGAATGTGCAAGGGTAGTCAAGCCAAGCTCCTTGAATCTATGATATTTAGCTCATTCCTCAAATAACAAAATCTTGCTTCATCAAGAGGCTTCGTGAAAATATCAACAAGTTGGTTCTTTGTGCTCACAAAGGATAGTGCAATATCGCCACGAGCAACATGATCCCTAATGAAATGATTGTGAATCTCAATATGTTTTGTTCTTGTATGATGCACCGGATTGTAAGCAATTTTGATAGCACTTTCATTGTCACATAAAAGAGGCACTTTGTCATAATTGACACCATATTCCTTTAAAGTTTGCCTCATCCATAATAATTGTGTACAAGCACTTGCAGCAGCAACATATTCACCTTCGGCGGTTGAGAGTGATATGCAATTTTGTTTCTTTGAAGACCAACACACTAGAGACCTGCCCAAGAATTAACATGCACCAGAAGTTGATTTTCGATCATCTTTGTCACCAGCCCAGTCTGAATCAGTGTAACCACATAGTGAGAAACTTGAACCTTTGGGATACCATAACCCAAAATTTGGGGAATGAACCAAATATCTAAATATTCGTTTGACTGCCACTAATTGGCTTTCTTTAGGAGCGGCTTGGTACCTTGCACACATTCCTACACTTAACGCGATATCGGGCCTAGATGCGCAAAGGTAAAGGAGAGCGCCGATCATGGATCGGTATACCTCTTTGTCCATGTCTTTACCCTTGGGATTAAGCTCAAGATGACACTTTGTTTGCATTGGAGTAGCAATGCCATCATATTCGTCATCTTGAACCTTTTGAGCATCTCTTGGATGTACTTAGCTTGATTAATAAAAGTTCCCTCTCTAAGTTTTTTGATCTCGAATCCAAGAAAGAACCTCAATTCACCCATCATAGACATCTCAAACCTGTCAGTCATAAGCTTTGAAAAATCATCGTTAAAAGATTGGTTAGTAGAGCCCAAAATAATGTCGTCTACAAATAGTTGGCATACAAAAATCTCCCCATTAACCTTCTTAGTAAAAAGAGTGGGATCGATTTTCCCAACTTCGAATCCACGGTCTAACAAAAGCTCTTTAAGGTGCTCATACCACACACGTGGGGCTTGTTTAAGGCCATAGAGTGCCTTATCGAGTTTGTAGACATGGTTCAGAAATTTGGGGTCCTCAAAACCCGGGGGTTGCTTGACATAGACCAACTCATGTAGTGGACCATTAAGAAATGCACTCTTAACATCCATTTGATGTAATTTAAACTTATGATGAGCGGCATATGCAAGAAGGATACGGATGAACTCAAGACGTGCTAGAGGAGCATAAGTCTCGCCAAAATCAATTCCTTCCACTTGAGAGAATCCTTGAGCCACGAGTCTTGCTTTGTTCCTCACAACAATGCCATTTTCATCTTGTTTGTTCTTGAAAATCCACTTGGTGCCGATAACATTGCGGCAATCTTTTGGTTTCTCAACAAGCTTCCAAACTTTGTTGCGCTCGAAGTTATTTAATTCTTCATGCATTGCAACAACCCAATCGGGATCTTCAAGAGCATCAAAGACCTTCTTTGGTTCAACCATAGAAATGTGGGCTTGATGATCACAGAAGCTTGCAAGTTCTCTTCTAGTAGACACCCTTCTTCGTAGATCACCGACAACCTTGTCAAGAGTGTGACCCCTTAGCTCAAGGTTATGATCAGCACGAGACTTGCGACGAGCCTCAATATCCTTATTGTTTCTCGAAGGATTTGATTCAACATTTGTATCCTTGTCTTGTCCACTACCTTGCCCTTGATCTTGATCTGAGTTGACAACAGGAGCTTGCTGCTGAACATTTTCTTCAGGGCCGAATAATCCGCCCCTTGGTGGGGCTGGACTATCCAGCCTGGGAGATGTGGCTACAACTTCCTCTTCCTGAGAATGCCTGACAGAGCTGGGAGATCCAGGGCCAGATAATCCGCCCACGGGGGCCGGAGAATCCGGCCTGGAGTCTTCTTGGTTGTTCGCTTCTTATCCTGATCCCTGGGACGAGTTGGAGTGCCAGGGGCGGACTGTCCGCCCCTTGGAGGGGGTGGATGGTCCGGCCTAGGACTACCATTTTTTCCAGGAGAATGATGAGCTTCAGAAAGTTGTGGTGTTGGTGCAGAGTTTTCTCTAGCAGTAGGAGCTTATTGATCTTGTGTAGATGAGGGCTCCACTTGAGTGGAGCATTGTTCTTCCCGATCTACCACAAGGGGTTCCTCAATGGGGCGGAAAAATCCCACGCCCATTCTTCTTATGGCATCTTGGGGTATTTCAACATCTGCATCACAAACATCAACTTGCCCCAGATAGGAGCCGTTATTTTCATCGAACTCCGCACTACAAGATTCTACAACAGTCCCGGTGAGCTTGTTGTAGACTCTATAAGTGTGGGATTCGGCACCGTAACCAACAACAATACCTTCTAAAGCCTTGGACTCAAATTTAGACAAGCGGACACCTTTGGTAAGAAAGAAACACTTACACCCAAATACCCTGAAGTATGAGATGTTGGGCTTGTTACCGGTAAGTATTTCATACGGAGTCTTGTCCAAGATTTTTTGGAGGTAGAGCCGGTTAGATGAGTGACAAGCGGTGGATATGTCTTCAGCCCAAAAATTGTAAGGAGACTTAAATTCAGCCAACATTGATCTTTTCATATCCATCAAAGTGCGGTTCTTCCTCTCGTCTACACCATTTTGTTGAGGGGTGTACGTAGCGGAATATTGATGTCTAATCCCCTCTTCACTTAGAAACTCATTCAAAGTGTAGTTCTTGAATTCGGAGCCGTTGTCACTTCTTATTGCCAAGATAGGAACATTGTGTTGACGTTGAACTTCATTGGCAAAGTCAATGATCGTTTGTTGAGTCTCACTCTTTAGCTTGAAGAAATAGACCCATGTATATCTTGAGTAATCATCGACAATGACCAAGCAATATTTCTTCCCACCGAGACTGGCATGAGATGGAGGACCAAATAAATCCACATGAAGAAGTTCCAAGTTCCTCTTTGAAGACACAATAGTCTTCCCCTTGTGGGGAGAGTCATGCATTTTGCCTTCAACACAAGCCCTGCAAACACGATCTTTGGCAAAGGAGACATTGTCTTTTAGTCCAAGGATGTGGCCACCCTTGTGGAGACTTTGCAAAGTTCTCATGTTGACATGGGCTAAAAGGCGATGCTATAACAAGCCCACGTTGGCCTTTCCGAATAGGCACATCGGACCCGAAGTGGTTTTCCCCGAAAAGTCCACCACATACAGGTCATTTTTGACGTACCCAATGAAGGCGACCTTTAGAGACTTGCTCCACAAGAGTACCACCAAATCATCATCAATGAAAACAGCAAAACCCATCTGCCAAGGGCACGAACAGAAAGAAGGTTGTAACCGAGGGTCACAACAAGCATGACGTCCATGAGAGAGATATCGTGGGCAACCACAACCTTGCCAAGACCCAATACCTGAGATTTAGACTTATCACCAAAGGAGACTGTAATATTATCATGATTGGGACGCGTCTCCGTGATGATCTCCTTGCTTCCGGTCATATGACTAGTGCATCCACTATCTAGCACCCATTTCGACCCACCGGAAGCATAGCCCTGCAAGAGAATTACTTCTTGGTTTTAGGTACCCATTTTTCAATGGGTCCTCTTATGTTAGTAACAAGGGTCTTTAGAACCCAAATAGACCAAGCAACATATTCATCAAAAGGACCGACATAATAAGCATAAACATCGCCATAATAATCACAAAAGAGTTCATAATTTGGATTGTGAGACCCTGCAAAACCAATATTGTTAGTTTTGTCTTTTGTGACATTCTTCTCAGCGATGCTTGTCTTTGATTGAACATTCTTGGTCTTGTTCTTCTAGTTTTTCTTCTTCTTGGACTTGGTGACATACCCAAGTACCTCTTTACCAAGATTTGACTTTTGCTTGCCAACAACCTCATCAAGAACACCCTTATCTTTGGGAGAGATGTCCTTGACAAATCCTTCTTCCACACTAGGATTTTCCTTGTGAATATATGTTGACTTAGATGTGCTAGGAACATCATACTTGGCCAATCGAATGTGGAGCTGATCATGTGACTCATTGAGAATGGAGAAATCACTTTTCAACGCCTTGTGAGCGATGTCAAGTTTCTCCAATTCCTCGGAGAGTCTATCATGAGTAGCCCCAAAGTCAATCTTTTCCTTCTTTAACTTATTTTCTTTGGCGACTGCATTGTCATGTTCCTTAACAAGCTTAGCCACTATTTCTTCATGTGACTCCTCAATGGACTCAAGCCTCTCTTCAAGAGAAACCCGAGCCTCTTCTTCTTCTAGAGCATTTTTTAAGGATGCAATTTCCATTGCATCCTCCCTTTCAATTATGCCCTTTCCTTCGAGGAGAACTTCATTTTGAGCCAGTTGGTCCATAAGAGCCTCAAAACATATTTTGTGCTCACCTTGCAAGTTAGTGAAGAAATAGTCGAAAGCAATAATCTCTTCTTTAACCTTAAGACTAGTAGGATCATCCATGTCAACCATAGCCTTAGGAAAAGAAGAGTTAGAAGTAGTTACCTCGGAACTTCTTGCCATGAGACAAGTAGCATTCTTGTTGATGACGTTTTTGTTCGGGGAGTCGAAGAGTGATGTTGATGTAGATGTGGTGACTATATCATCCACCTCTTGATAGCTATCATCCTCGTCCTCATCTTCACTTCCCGAAGAATATTCTTCTTGAGCCACTAGAACAATCTTTGGTTGCTTCTTGAAAGGAGCATTCTTCTTTACAAACTGTTTCTTTCGTGGAGCCTTTGACTTGTCCTTCAAAATAAGTCTTCCTCCATTATCTTCCCTACTTTGATATGGACACTCAGCTACAAAGTGCATCCGGTCTCCACAGTTGAAACATGTTCTTAGCTTGGGACCATTTTCCTTTCTTCCATAAGCTCCACTCTTGCGTTCTAGTTTAGCTTTAGCCTTAGCCGGGTCTTTCCAAAAGTTTCTAGCATAAAGGGCCAGGTATTGTTCATGGATCATTTTTATATCCTCGGGACAATCCATACCTTCTATGACATATTCATCATGATCAATCACACTAGTCTTCAAGGCCATGTTGACCCCCTTTTGCATCCCCATAGCTCGTGCACGAGCATCTTCGGCATTCTTGGCAGCCACTTTGAAAGCGGCCATTTCTTGCATTACCTCATTAGATGTCATAAGGTGGTAGTTATGCCTGCCTTGGATACTTTTCAAATCTGTGGGCTCAAATGGCATAAGAGCATTGACATACTTGCGCTTGATCCATGCATCATCAACATGAGAGGCACCATGATTCCTAAAAGTGGTGGATATTGCCTTAAGCCTCCTATACATGTCCTCGTGGTTTTCACCATCCAACATATAAAATCCTTCAGCTTCATTGCTCAAAGCATCATATCTATTCCTTCTCATACTTTCATTTCTGATGAAGAGCTCAGTGAGAGCGTCCCAAGCTTCCTTAGCTGTACTAAGATGTTGAATGTGTGGCATGTCTTTGTCACCCACACCAAGCTGTATCATGTGTAGAGCTGTAGCGTTGAGTTGACTATCAACAACCTCTCTTCTTGTTAGATTGTTGGGATCTCCAACATGAAGACCATTCTCGATGATTTTCCACAACTCAATCGAGGAACTGCACACATGAGACTTCATCAAAAATTTCCATTGAATGAAAGTAGATGCTGAAAGTTTGGGTGGATCACCCCTATTATGTATATGTGGGTGAGGGACAGGTGGATCAGGAGAATACACATGGGAAACCTCATTGTATCCTTCCTTACCACTATCCTTCTTCGAGGAGGAGCTATTGCTAGTGCCATCACCAACCACTTCATTATCTTTGGAATCGGTTTTACCCGTTTCCTTGGATTGCGGAGTGGTAGCCTCAGAGTTAGATGGAGGTGATGCTGCGGATGTGGAGAGACGCATTATGAATTGACGCATCTCTTCCATCTTATCCTCCATTGAACTCACCAAGGTTGTTTCCAACGTCTTGAGATCGTTCATGCTGACTACCTCTGGAGCATCACTCCCATCTCCCTTGGAACCCATACTTCTCTTAGGCGGTTAAGCCCGAATTAAGAGTCGGGGCTCTGATACCAATTGAAATGGATCGTATGGGCACCTAGAGGGGGGTGAATAGGTGCTACTCAATTTTTAGTTCTTTTTCAATTTTAGGCTTTGGCATAAAGTAAATTCTCTAGATATGCAACTACGAGAATTTCCCTATATGCAACCCTAGCTACTAAGCACGTAAAGAGAGGATCGGGGGAACCGTAGTGGAGCATGCGGAGACATAGGGATTTGTTTTACCGCAGTTCCTTCCTTCTTAAGGGAAGTACATATGCGTTGGAGGGGTGGGCGGTTCTAAGACCACCATGCCACAATAGGCCTCACCCTATTCTCCGATGGATCTCGCCACGAAAGGCCTGGTCCACCTTCTCCACTATTGGTACCCTTCGATGCGGGAACTGGTGCCTTCACAAATCTATCGGGGCACACACCCACAACTGAATTGGGGGCTCCCGTAATGACAACAAGCTGTCACAAGAACAAGGATTATCAATATAATCAAAAGCAAGGATCTAGATATTTGTAAGAAATACTAGATCAGAGATTCTCCAAACGAATGGAAAGGATATGAAGCGCTTGATTGCAGTTGTTGAAGATCGATTCCTCCTCCTTCGATTCCCCAAGGGACGGGGCCTTTGGGTGGATCTAGGTGGAGATCTCTTGGATGAAGGTTGCAGATCAGATCTTGACTTTTTTGAATGAACCAAGCGATCTGGCAGGAGGGGGAAGGCAGGCTTAAATACCCCCTCCCCAGATCTGGCCGTTGAAGAAGTTTGGGGGCGGATTATCCGCCCACTAGGGTCGGATTATCTGCCCTGGGGAAAAACTCCGCCCCCAGGACGGAAACTCCGGGGGAAAATCTGCCCCCCATCCGGCCTAGGGGAAAACTCCGCCCTCGAGCCGGAAAGTCCGGGGAAAAATCCACCCACCCATACAAAGAGCGACGCAGGTCCAAACTTGGTGAAATTCTATCCGCCCATGCCGGAAAATCCGGCTGATTCTCCGCCCCCTCTCTGGGGGTTGTGCCCTTCTGGGTATGGGGTGGGGCGGATTATCCACCCCTGGTAGGGGCGGATTATCCGCCCCCCAAAAGCAGATTTCCTTTTCCTTTTTCAATGTAAAGATCTGCAGCATTTCAACACACATTAAATAATCCTTGATATTGTTATCTAACACACAAAACACTAGGGATTATGAAATGTTCTTTCAACACATTTCCATGATAGAACCCAAGAAAGTATGGGAATCTCTTGAAGATTCGGATTGGTTGAAAACAATGCACAAAGATCTCAACAATTTTGAGAGAAACAAAGTATGGAAGTTAGTTGAAAAGCCAAAATATTGCCGCAACGTTATAGGCACCAAGAGGATATTCAAGAACAAGCAAGATGAGCATGGAATTGTTGTAAGGAACAAGGCAGGATTGGTTGCACAAGGGTTCTCTCAAATTGAAGGCATTGATTATGGAGAGACATATGCACTCGTGGCTCGCCTTGAGTCCATCTGTATCCTTCTTGCTTATGCGGCACATCATAACTTTAAATTACAACAAATGGATGTAGAAAATGCATTTCTTAATGGTCCATTGCATGAGTTGGTATATGTAAAGGAACCCCCGGGGTTCGAGGATCCCAACTTCCCAAACCATGTCCACAAACTTGATAAGGCACTCAAACAAGACCCACACACGTGGTATGAGCACCTTAGAGGGTTGTTGTTAGACCATGGGTTTGAGGTTGGTAAAATCGATCCCACTCTTTTTACTAAGAAGTTCAATGGGGAGGATTTTGTATGCCAAATATATGTTGATGATATTATCTTTGACTCACCTAACAAAGCTTTTAATGATGAATTCTCAAAGCTTATGACTAATAGGTTTCGGATGTCTATGATGGGGAGTTGAGAGTATTTATTGGTTTTGAGATCAAGCAAGTCAGAGGAGTAACATTCTTCAACCAAGCCAAGTATACTCAAGATATGCTCAAAAGATTCAACATGAAAGATTTAAATGGAGCTCCTACTCACATGGCAACAAAGACTCATCTTGAACTAAATCCAAATGGTAAAGATCTGGATCAAAAGGTATATTAGTCTATGATTGGTTCTTTGCTTTACCTTTGTGCATATAGACCCAATATTGTGTTGAGTGTATAAGTGTGTGCAAGATATCAAGCGGCTCCTAAAGAAAGCCATTTGATGGCGGTTAAGAGAATCTTTCGATGTTTGGTTCATACCCCAAACTATGGTATTTGGTATCCTCGTGGCTCAACATTCACTCTTTGTGGATACACGGACTCGGATTGGGCTGGTGATAAGGATGGTAGAAAATTAACCTCCAGGGCTTGCCAATTCCTTGGTAGGTCGTTGGTGTGTTGGTCTTCAAAGAAGCAAAATTGTATATCTCTCTCCACCGCTGAATCCGAGTATGTGGCAACTGCTAGTGCTTGTACTCAATTGCTATGGATGAGGCAAACTTTAAAGGAATACGGTATCCATTGTGACAAAGTGCCTCTTCTATGTGACAATGAAAGTGCTATCAAGATTGCCTACAAACCGGTGGATCTCACAGGGACAAAGAATATTTAGATTCATTGTCACTTCATTAGAGATCATGTTGCTCGAGGTGATATCGAGCTATCTTATGTGTCAACCAAATACCAATTTGCCGACATCTTCATAAAGCCACTTGATGAAGCAAGGCTTTGTTATTTGAGGTATGAACTAAATATCATAGATTCAAGGATCTTGACTTGATCACCTTGCATACTCACCTATGTCTTCACTCTTATTTGGTTTAGGTGTAGGCATGGAGATAGGGGGAGTGCGGTCCTAATACATTGGACTATCCCTCCCTCATAATGCCGACATTAAAGAAATTCAATTCTCTTAATATCATTTTGTGTTATGTGAGCTTTATTGATGAGTAGTGGCTATGAACCCAAGGATAATTATTCGTGGTGTCATGCCACAAACTCTTACATGGTGGCCTTGGCCATCGCTCTCTTCTTAGTGAATAGCTGGTTCTTGGTTCGTTTTGTTTGGAACTTAATTTTGCCATCTTCTTAGATATCTTCGATTTCTTGGTTCTTCATGGTACATCCTCTAAATCCCAGGCCTACTCTCACCTTTAAAACATTCTCCTCGTGCCACACATTTTTCCAACATTTGAATAATGGGCTTTATGGTCGAAGGGGGCCGGAGTGTCCGTCCTGTACCAACCGGATTGTCCGGCCAGACCGGACTCTCTACTTGATACAGACCGGACATTCCGGTCGGGCCGGACACTCTAGAGAATTTCACATGGACAGTCCGGCCCCAGCGGTTTCGATCTGATAATAGAGGTCGGTGTCGTGGTATTGTCGACACGTACGCCATAGGGGTATCCCAATGGTGAGTTCAGAGACATGGGGGAAGACGGAGAGCGTATGGGTAGGCTTGACACAGTTTACCCAGGTTCAGATCTCACGACGGTGGCGAGATCCTACTCCTGCTATAAATCACTATAATGGCAATACGCCGAGTTACAGGATTGGGGGTTTGCTGTGTGCGAGTTGTGCTATGCACTTGGTGTTCTTGTTGAGGTTATGCCCTAAAGGCTCCCGTAGGCCAGCTTATAAGGACGCCAGGACCTAGGGTTACAAGGAGAGTCCCAGCCGGATACAGTTACAAAGTCCTAGACTAACACTAACTACTATTCGTGTCCTCCAAGGCTCCGGCTTCCATCTAAGGCGGTGGAACGTCGCCTTCCTTTATCCCTGCTGGACCTCAGTCTTGTCTATGAGCAACTGGGCCGCCCGGTTATGCCATAGGCCTAACCACCAACTATGGGCCACCCGGGGGTATGAGACTATGCCGTAGGTATACCTATTTGGTATATCCACAACAGTCGGGGAGAAGTGGACGGTTCAGTCCTCCTTCTTCTCCCTGACTCCCTCTTGCACTCAGGCTACTTCCCCCGACCAAGAGCACTATTGGGAGGCCTTCTCCACCCCGGATCCTGTCGTTACCGCTGGACATCGCGCTTCCTTTGCCGCTGAGATCCTTTCTGTAACATCCTAGCATCAGAGCTTAGAAATAAGCTGAACCCAGATAAGTGCATTGCATTCATGCATAGAAAATCCAAATAATTTTCGCGCTTTTCAACAAAACCTGTCAAAGTGATTGAAGCTTCTCTCAACTTGATGGAATCAAAGTAGTTCATCAAGTTGACTGCGATAAGTTTCAATATGACCTTTCCTAAAACCTTGTTCTGGGTAAAGGAGATTTGATCTAAGGGTAGATCAAATGTAATAAAAATTAAACCCTAATACATTGCTTAATGATTAATACTTGATCCTTAAGTGATTATCACATAGTATTCATTACAATAACTCATGAATACCAAGTTATGAATATAATTCAAGTAACAAGAATGTAATAACTAGTCATGACCTATCTTATTCTTATCTACTTATACCATGAGTATCATGGTAGATACCTAACCCTTTAGTTAGATTGAGTAGGAAAGAAACTAAGTCAAGATCATTCACCATATATCTTTCTTTTTATATCAATCATTGTCATTCCTATTGAATTCTATTATAATAATATACCTTTAAATAAGATATGGTTTATTAGTTAAATCAAATTTATAACCAAAGGTTCCTCAAATATATTAAAGAGAAAAGGATCTATTAAGAGAAGATAAAGAAATTATAGCATTGTATAATAAAAGATCACTATATGATTCTAAATATAGCTCATTACTGCTGCAAACACTTAGAAAATAATTTCTATAAAGAAATCTTTAACCAATTGTGCAAAATTCAAATCTGAAAATGAAACAAAAAATAGAAAAGGAAAATAGAAAATAAAAAAGAACCAGGCCCGAGAAGCAGGCTGGCCCAGAACTTTTTCTCTACCAAACCACCGCCTGGCGCAACTAGCTACAGCCCATGTTGTCCCACACGCGGGCCACTTCCGGCATGTACCTCTTTGACTTTGTCCTTATTCGTCTTCCTCGCCGGCAGAAGCAACTGCGTGGCGATGCGGCCGTCGTCGATCCTCCGCCGCGCCGCGATGCGTGCTGCCGCTGTTGGGGGGTAGGATAAGAACGCCCGCGATCTCCTCTATCCACTCGTACCCGAATCACTCTCTCTCGTGCCCTCTCCAAAAATTCCCCAATCATGCCGAAACCCTAACTCGCCGGAGTTGCTCGTTTTCACCGTTTGAGACCACCCCAAGGCCAACTGAAGGTGCCACAAGCTCCGCCATGGTGGACTTCGTCTGCTAGGAGGAGGAATCGAGCCGGGAAGCCCGAAATCATGCGCATCGATCTCGTCTGTCCGCCGCTCGCTGTCGACCATGGCGACGTCGTCTGAGCTCGCCTCTCCTTGTCGTCGCCACTACAAGCTTCCTAGTGAGCTTCTTCTTCTGATAGTTCTCTCTGATTTGCTCCTAGATGTTTGTAGCGCCTAGTACGCATGAACCCGAGCGGACCACCGTCGGAGCTCGTCGGAGCTAGTGCTCCGGTGACCATTCCGGGGTGGCGCGACCATTGTTTGACTCGCCGTTGCATCCTTTCTTCAATGCACCAAACCACGCTCTCTGAAACGTCGTAGATCGCCGTCGATGACCTTGATCTGGTGGTGGAGGCCACGCTGACATCAGCATGACGTCGTGCTAGAGTCACCCTACCACCTCAGCGTTGTTTGACCAGTTCCTTGTTCCACGTGGCACACCAACGTGGCCACGGCCTACCAGTCAGTGACTAGGGCAACATGGGTAGTTTATTTTAATTAACATAAAAAATGTGTCGGTGCGGTGTAAAAAGCTTAGTGTCTATTTAGGAAATAAATCAAATATTATAAATCCAAATCTAAATATTCTAGAAATTAAATGAAATCATTAAATCTTGTGAAATTAATAACTTCTGTTTTATAATGCAGAAAAATATGTTTTATATATGAAAATTTTCAGAAAAATAAAATCTATAACATTAAACTATTATCAAACATTATTATGTTAATTATTTAAATAAACATTATTTAATAAAGGTTTTATAAGTAATAACACTTTGATAATTCATAATTAAATAATGGTAAATGATAAAGATATAAATAAAATACCAAAAATCTTAGAAAAATAAGAACTATAATTCAAAACTATAATCATGCATTATTATTTCACTTAACTAAATATTTATTAATTATTAAGTATTTATAAAGTAATAAACCTTATAAAAATCATATTTTATTATTTAAAAAATCATAAAAATACATATAATACACCAAAATGATCACAAAAATAATATCTACATGTTAAAAATATAATATTACACTTTTGAGTTAAATAAAAAGTTAAACACTTTAATAACTTGAATTTAAACCTATTTCTTTAGTTAATAATTCATATAAGGGTAAATAAAATTTGCTAATATTCTAAAATTAACCAAATAAAGTCTAATAAATAGTATTAGCCTTAAATATTGATAATATAAAATCAAATTGGTCCAACACATTTTAAATACAATTTTATTGAATTATCCTTCAACCATATGGGTAGTTTATTTTCTAAGCAGATCTTTAAAAAATATCAATTCTTTAAGAATAATTTAGACTAAATCAAATCTTTTCCAATACTTCAACCACAAGTTTACAAACATATCCAAACACTATAGTGAATCCATAAGTAGTTAAGTAATATTACTTCCTTATTTACAAACTATAACCACTCATCTATAAAAAGGTAAATGATTCTATTCAATTATAATGTTAGGAAACCACTATTCAAATAGAGGTGTTACCATTCTTAAAGTATCCTTAGAGAAATATTATGAAGTACACAAGGTACAAATAACATAGAAATATACCTTAAATCTGTCTGTGTCTTTAAAGTTAACTTTAGTCTACAATACTTTAACTATTATACTAAAGACTTTGTTATGTGTTTTATAGATAACTTTGGTCTGTTATAATTAAGCCATAAAGCATCTCAAGTCCAAACTATTCAAGCAAGCACAAACAACAACGACCACATTTGATTAACCACAAAGATTGTTTAGACCTTAGAAAAGGAATCTTTTCTTCAAAAATTATTCGTTTTGCCACTTCAATCAACAAACCTTATAATAATATTTCCAACTCTTAACAAATTAAATTCAAGGACTCTCATCATAATCAACAGATGACAATTAATCACAATCACATTGCTTTAAACTTTACTTGTATATTTAGAATTGATAACACCTAAGTTCCTTATTATTGACATTACTTGTAAAGTAAAATTTGAAGATAAACAATTCTTATATAAGTAGTCTTTGAGTAACATACCTCAATAGTATATATTGTTGTATACCATTATGTTTACATGTTGTTTTACACACGCTCACAAGCCTTAATAAGAAACACATGTGTGAAACTTATCTAAAAGGACAACACATTCTGAAGTAACCATTCCAGAATCCAAACCCTAGATCAACGTTATCCCCGGGATTCAAGTTTACGAAATTGCATTACATTACTTATGCATAACAACATCTTTTTATTCTTTAAACATTAGTCCTTACCGGACCAATGATGCTGATTTTAGATATTGGATCTTATATTGTCTTGAAGACCGTGAGTGCATAATCTTGCAATCACAAAAGGCAAGTTCACACTTGCTCATGTCCTTTGATTATTTTCTATAAAGTATTTTGCAAATCCAGTGTTGTCATCACCTGCATTTCAAAAGGGACGGAAAACACTATTTTTATAATAATGTGAATTACTGGTTACTGATTCAGGGTGATCAGCTAATCTATTAAGTCTGGCAGTTGGAATACCACTGCACAGGACTATATCACCTAGGACTTAACAACCAATGTCGCCAGTGATTCTTGCGCCATATATTACACGTTGACCATGAGATTTGGAATGGGATGGAGAAGTCAGCTGTATATTTTCCCTCTCGCATGGAGCCGGATGTGCGGGTCGTGGCTGTTATCACTCGTCGCGTGCATATATTGGTAATTCGTAGAGGATATGCAACATATGGGTGGGAACCCTCAACGTCCCACGATAGTTCCGGCATCTGAACGGTCTGTATTGCCTATTGCAGTAATTCAATAGGTGGGCATGGCATACACCAAGGAGACATGCGGGGTCGCGGAGAAGGCAGTGATTGGCTTGGATCTTAGGTTGGGCCTCAAACCAAGGAAGTTTGAACGGGAACATACTCCTGGTCATGCAACAAAGCCTAGGGTCTCTCATGGGTAAAGTGATGCACCTCTACAGAGTGTAAGAACTGTAACTTGTTACTCCCTGTTCCAGGAAGGAGCTGCGAACGCGGCGGGAAAGGAACTCCATGAAAGTTCTGGTAAACCCGTGAAGGCTGACGGACATAGCTTTTTAGAATAAAAGCAACCTTTGAAGAAATATTTACGAAAACTTGCATTGCCTACGACCTATGGTCTGTGGCTATAGATATAGTGCATCAAACACTCCTTTTCTAGTGAACTTGCTGAGTATGCTCGTACTCAACGTATCTTCTTAACCCTTTCTAGATTCTGAAGCCATTCAGACGACGTCTACTGTAGGGTTCGCAGCATAGAAAACAAAAAATTTCCTAGGATGGGAACAACTATGTACCAAGATCTATCTACTAGATACAAACAATGGGCGGATGTACATCTGTAGAGAACATATCCTTGAAGACCGACAAAGCTTAACGAGTCCAAACTCGTGGTTGATGTAGACGATCTCTTGCCGATCTAAAGATCGAGAGGAATTCCTAGCGCCGCAAAACAGCAGCGCATCCGTGCTCGCTCACACGTTCGAGGCACCGAGCAACCTCCGCCTCCTCGCTCCAGCGATGCAGCGGAAGCACAACTCTTTCTTGCCGAAAATCCACCGGGAACATGTATCTCGCTAGTCCGAGACCATGGGGAATAAATTCTAGAGGGGGAGAGAGATCCTTCATGAGGAGGTGTGAGTGAGAGAGAGAGAGGAAGGGGGCTCCTTTTATAGGGAGAGGGGGCACCCAAGGGGCCATGCGCCCAGCCATGGGGCTGCCCCCACCTCTTCCACATTCATGTGGGTGGACACTCCACTCACTCAAATGCCTTTCAATTCCCTCCACTCAAAAACCCACTCAAATTCCCATTAAATTTCCACCAAATTTAATGCAAACTCTCATTAAATAAAACTCCTTTTATTTATTCAGAATTTTTTCAATTACTTTAATGAAAAACATTCACATATAACCCCTTGCTAGTATTTCATTTCACATGCAGAAACACTTTCTGCAATTTCACCCGAAAACCCGTTTCGGTATCTAGTGAAATAAATTCCTGCGCTTGTTATTCTTTTCGGCATGAAACTTTTGCTCCAAATGGATGTCGGTGTCTCTTAAGTGTGTCACCCTAAAGTTCGTGAATAATGCAGACATGATCGAGACCCCTCTCGGATCAATAATCAGAAGCAGGATCTGGAGACCCATACTGACTCCCACACATTCAACGATGACTTTCTTGTGATCATCGGAACCTTTTACGCTAGTATCTTAATCCCTTTGTTTCATGATATACTACATGTCCGAGATTCAATCATCGGTATCTCCATACCTAGTTTGATCTCGTTACTGACATGCACTCTTTTCTCGTTCCCGTGATATAACATTCTAGTGATCAAATCACTTGCTTGCAAGCTAACCAATGTGATATCACCGAGAGGGCCCAGAGTATATCTATCCGTCATCGGGATGAACAAATTCCACTCTCGATCCATGGGCCTCAACATAACACTTTATTAGTTATGAATCCATCTTTATAATCACCCTGTTACGGTGTGACGTTTGATGTTATCAAGAAACTCTTCCGGTGTTAGTGATTGACATGATCTCATGGTCTAAGGATTAGGATCACTTCGTAAGTTGTTATAGCAATATAAACTCAATGACTTTGATCGTAATGCTATACTTCAGATGAATGTGCATCACACCATTACACTAATGTTGTGACCTCGTTATTAACAACATCCAATGTCCATGATCAGGAAACCTATGATCATCTTGTTAATCAACGAGCTAGTTTATAAGAGAGGCATAACTAGGAACTTCCTTTTTGTTTATTAAACACACATGTATTAACGTTTCCGTATTAATACAATTATAGCATGTAAAATAAACATTTATCATAAATAAGGAATACGATAAGAACCACTTTATTATTGCCTCTCGGGCATATTCCCTTTTGTCTCCCACTTGCACTAGAGACAATAATCTAGTTTGAAAACTTTGCGTATTGAACACTTATGGCTTTCCGGTGTTCCATATACACGATTGTAAGTGGTTAACATAATCTACGGATCTGACACTTTTAGGTCCGTGTGTATTTGCATATCTTTGCGTCTCCACGCATCACTCATTCTCCAATGAGATGGCATTGTATAAATTTGGTCTTTCGGTGATACCTTTAGTTCCTTGGGGTTAAACCATGTCGATACTATTGTCATACAATATATATTTAGTGTTAGCCCGTTGTGAACCACACCTTAGTTTGATTTCAAACTACTTGACACAAATTCCCTCCTTTGCTGCTACTATAGCAGTCATATACTTAGCCCTTTTTGTTGTAGTATTCGTCACAATGTCTTAACTATGGAATATATCCAAATCCATCATGAAAACTCCTTTCCATTTCATTGTGCCACTCATAGTTTAAATTGAGATAAACTTAATTTGTATCTTGTGACAAAACTAGTATCAATGTAACGCTTTACAATGAACTATTTGTAATTGTTTGTCACCTCTACACAAATATATTCTTAGTTCTTCCAAAAGATCATAAGAATTTCCTTACTATTGTCCAATGATCATTTTATGATTCATTCTGGTATATGCTCATAACACTTAGAGCATAGGACATATCTGGATGTGTACATATCATGGTATGATTGATCAAATCATTCTTGTGATTTTACTCATCAAGTGTCAAAGCACTTGAATCTTGTTTCACTTATCAAGTGTCGATACACTTGAATCTTGATTCAATTCCTTTCCATGCGACAAGAACCGTTCTTGTTGTTTCTATATTGAACTCCTTCAATATCTCATATATGTACGTTTGGCACAACCATATTAGCGTCATAGTCTATCCTCTATAGACATTTATGCTAAATATTCGGGGTTTGCCTAAGTTTTTCATCGAAATGAAATTCTTAACCTTCGTCAATAAAAGATACATCATTTCTAATCAACAATATGTCATCCACATAATGTATTAGAAATATGTCTCAGCGCTCCCACTTAATTTCTTGCAAATGCAAGCATCTTCATCGTCTTCTGATGAAAACTCCTTTTCATTAAGGTGAAGATTCCAACTCTGCGATGCTTACTTCAACCATTCAAGTTTGCATGCCCTTTTAGCATCCTTTGAATTAACAAAACCCTTTGGACCGTGTCATGTACATGTCCTAGGTAACCATTCTATTAGAAGAATTTTGTTTTGTTTATTCATCTACCATATACCAAATTATATGTAGTGGTTGCTACTTTAATCCGTCCAGACTAAATATCGTTATGAAAGATCAAATCTTGTCATAGTCAAATCCTTGAACATTGTTGTAAAATACTTTACGACATGTCGACTATTTCATAGATGTGAAACATCCATGTCTGTTTCTTTATAGATCCAAATACGACCGATAGGTTTTTACACCTTTCCGGAGGGTCTTCCAAGTTCAAAACTTGATTTCTCGTGTATGGAACTATCACGGATTTTATGGCTTCAAGCCATTTGACGGATTCAGGGCCCATCATCGCTTCTTTGTATGTGGTCGGTTCATCATTGTCAAACAATAATGATTTACTCTCAAATCTCAGCATTTGATTTGTTTATCCGACCGACTTGGTTCAATAAGAACTTAGGTCTCCGTGACCACAACCTTTGAGGCACATAAGCTATGAGCATTATGGCAGCCTCCGGAACCATTTCCGGCGCTGCGCAACTCAGCACACTTAGCTAAGGTTCGTTAACCTTATCAAAGTTCTATTGTCCTCCCACTTAACATTTATGAAAAATTCCTTCTTCAAGAAACTTCACGTTTCAAGCGACAAACCCTTTTGTCCTTGTTGTTATGGAGGAATAACCAATTGTTATTCGAAATAACCTACAAAGACATGCTCATCCGACTTTGGTTGTAAACATCTTACTTATGTTTAGCATACCAAAATTTAAGAAAGGACAACTTGGGTTTTACCCCAAACCATAACTCATATGGTGTCATTTCAAAAGATCAAGATGTTGCTCTTTTCAGTGTAAAAGCGGTAGTCTCTAAAGCTTTAATCTTTTAAAACATAATGGCAGTTTTATAAATAACACCTTTGATCCAACCATGTCAAACAAGGTTTCATTACAAATCTCAAACACTCCATACTCCTATGGCGTTTCGGGAGATGTAAATCTAGGTGTTTTGCTAAACTTGCAACTCAAATAAATCCCTTTATGATAAAATCATAATTCATTTATTTTCTTATTACACTTGTAACTCAAATAAATCCCTTTATGATAAAATCATAAACCATTTATTTTTTTCTTGTTACAATGATTTTTCAATTCATCTTGAAAGTCTTTGAAACATTTTCAAATATTTCATACTTCTTTCTCATTAAGTGAACATTCACTCAAATTTCAGGAGAAAGCATATGAAGTTGAAATCCATCGCTTACGACCATACATAATGGACTACATACATTGGTATGTATAAATTCCAATATTTTAGTCGTTCGTTCTTCTTTGGCCTTTGAACGGAGTTTCAATTATCCCGAGGAAAGTCTCACAAGCGTCACTTGATCAAATCAAAGACTCCAAAAATCCATGAAAATGGAGATCCTTCATGTTTTCTTTCCAATACAATTTAAACAGCGATGTCACTTCGTAAGTGATGTTTCAATCATTTGTCTTGCGACATTTTAGCATTAGGTTTTATGTATGTGATTTCTCCAACTAGATTTGTAAATCATCCATCTTATATGGAATACGATAATTATTTGAACAACCTTTGTTCTCATAATACCTGATTTAAATAACAATTATTAAAACAAATCTTGAAGTCAAGCTTTGATGTCAACGAGAAATACAAACAACGGTTTGTTTGTTTTCGATGAACATCATCACATATTCTCTTGCTAGTTACTTAGGCCATTGTGGTTCATGAATTGCGTCGTTCCGTATGAAATTTCATACCAACCAATTCGGTATCCAATTCCCAAGAACCACATTGTTTAACAAGCAAAGAATACAACCATAACATGTATATCATCCATATACCTAAATTGGATATTTCCAATCTTTTCTTTTCTGCCAAATATATTTTATAGATTCTCTTTTAGCATTTCCTTTTCCTTTTTAAAAGAATCTATCAACATCAAAAGTGGCGCCATATACATGACACATAGTCCAAAGCATGTATATTCAAATAATAATACCTTTCGACTTGCACTTTGAAGTAGATCACCATCATCAAAATGATCGGTATTCTTTCAAAATCCATTCTTTAGTAATCTTTTAGTGTAGTAAACACTTTACATACATCTTCTATTCATCCTTATCATGACGACTTTCATGATCAAGCTACTATAGCTTATAAAGGCGAATCGTGAGTATAACATTACTTTCCAAAACCCTTTTGGATGATTAGGATGTCTAGCATCTCCAACCTTCGTAAATTCTCATCCAATATGAGAACATATATTATACTCTATCATTTTGCAAACAAAACATTGTTTCAGATATCGTTATATCTGCCACACATGATGGTTTTTAAAACAATTCTTCCAGCTCCTAGATAAACTTGATATTAAAACAATCAAGAATCATGGAGGCAAACATGATACTTAAGATACTAACACTGGAATTGTTACTCTCGATTTAATACTAACTATTAAATTTCACGGAGTAAATAGAGTTTGCTGAAAGTTTGCAATAGGACTTTAAACTTTAGATTGACACTCAACACAATACGATACCAGTTCGTAAAGTATATATCCAGAATTATATAGTTCTGTTATCTCAATTACAACTATGCATAAGGTGGTGAACGAATGCCAATGACTACAACAAATTATGCAAATTCACTTTGATTTAATTTATGATAAATTGAGTTCTACTAATCCAAATTAGAAATGAACTCCCACTCAAAAACGACATCCCTCGTGTCTTTTTGGTGATTACATGAACCAAATCCACTACACCAAGTCCGATCATCACGTGAGTCGGTGTAGCTTCAAAGGCGAGCATCCATATGGTCATCATATCAAAACATATGACTCATGCTTAACCTTTCGGTCCGTGTTCCGAGGCCATGTCTGTACATGCTAGGCTCGCCAAGTAAGAACCTTACTATTCGCGTGTGTAACTGTCTTACACCCGAGATAATGCTCGTGGATTCAAGTACACCCGATCATCACGTGATGTCTTGAAGCGACGAAACATTGTCGGTGCATACTAAAGGAAGAACACATTTTTATCTTGATATCTAAATGAGGTATCATCTTATTATGCTAATAAAACGCCAAACAAGCAATATAAGATGCAATCAAAACATCACATGTTTGTAAGTGAAATGATATGGTTCCCGCATATGATCTCCATCATGTGCACCGTGGTATGATCACTATCATACCTTTATGTGTAAGGCCAAGGTCTATGGAACTTACACGTTATGTGTTGTAAGAGTATCATCTCATACTTCTACTTACAACATTACCATATCATAACACTAACCCACCAACAATCTAAACTATACGCCTCTAATTTATCTATTGCAAGTTTTACGTGGCTTAGGGCTTTCGAAGATAGAACCGTTCTTACCTACGAACATGAACCACAACGAGGATAACAAAATTGTTGACAACTCGTTGCAAATTAGATATTGACTATAGTAGGAGAGATAGACACCCGCTAGCCACTTATGCAAAACTAGTTGCATGTCAAACGTGGAACAAGTCTCATGTGCGAGGACATGTAAAGTTTGTCCGGGCTGCTTCATCCCACTATGCCACCAATATCCAAAGTACAACTAAGAAGCAATCAAATGATCATCATCGCCCACATACTCATATGTGTACTACCCATGCAAAGTATCTACGCATAGATCCGGCTCTGATACCACTGTAGGGTTCGCAGCATAGAGAACAAAAAATTTCCTACGATGTGAACTATGTACCAAGATCTATCTATTATATACAAACAATGGGTGGATGTATATCCGTAGAGAACATATCCTTGAAGACCGACAAAGCTTAACGAGTCCAAACTCGTGGTTGATGTAGACGATCTCTTGTCGATCTCAAGATCAAGAGGAAGTCCTAGCGCCGCAAAACAGTAGCGCATCCGTGCTCGCACACACGTTCGAGGCACCGAGCAACCTCCGCCTCCTCGCTCCAGCGATGCAGCGGAAGCACAACTATTTCTTGCCGAAAATCCACCAGGAACATGTATCTCGCTAGTCCGAGACCATGGGGAATAAATTCTAGAGGGGGAGAGAGATCCTTCACGAGGAGGTGTGAGTGAGAGAGAGGAAGGGGGCTCCTTTTATAGGGAGAGGGGGCACCCAAGGGGCCATGCGCCCAACCATGGGGCTGCCCCCACCTCTTCCACATTCATGTGGGTGGACACTCCACTCACTCAAATGCCTTTTAATTCCCTCCACTCAAAAACCCACTCAAATTCCCATTAAATTTCCACCAAATTTAATGCAAACTCTCATTAAATAAAACTCCTTTTATTTATTCAGAATTTTGTCAATTACTTTAATGAAAAACATTCACATATAACCCCTTGCTAGTATTTCATTTCACATGCAGAAACACTTTATGCAATTTCACCCGAAAACCCGTTTCGGTATCTAGTGAAAAAATTCCTGCGCTTGTTATTCTTTTCGGCAAGAAACTTTTGCTCCAAATGGATGTCGGTGTCTCTTAAGTGTGTCACCCTACGGTTCGTGAATAATGCAGACATGATCGAGACCCCTCTCGGATCAATAATCAGAAGCGGGATCTGGAGACCCATACTGACTCCCACACATTCAACGATGACTTTCTTGTGATCGTCGGAACCTTTTACGCTAGTATCTTAATCCCTTTGTTTCACGATATACTACATGTCCGATATTCGATCATCGGTATCTCCATACCTAGTTTGATCTCGTTACTGACATGCACTCTTTTCTCGTTCCCGTGATATAACATTCTAGTGATCAAATCACTTGCTTGCAAGCTAACCAATGTGATATCACCGAGAGGGCCCAGAGTATATCTATCCGTCATCGGGATGAACAAATTCTACTCTCGATCCATGGGCCTCAACATAACACTTTATTAGTTATGAATCCATCTTTATAATCACCCTGTTACGGTGTGACGTTTGATGTTATCAAGAAACTCTTCCGGTGTTAGTGATTGACATGATCTCATGGTCTAAGGATTAGGATCACTTCGTAAGTTGTTATAGCAATATAAACTCAATGACTTTGATCGTAATGCTATACTTCGGATGAATGTTCATCACACCATTACACTAATGTTGTGACCTCGTTATTAACAACATCCAATGTCCATGATCAGGAAACCTATGATCATCTTGTTAATCAACGAGCTAGTTTATAAGAGAGGCATAACTAGGAACTTCCTTTTTGTTTATTAAACACACATGTATTAATGTTTCCGTATTAATACAATTATAGCATGTAAAATAAACATTTATCATAAATAAGGAATACGATAATAACCACTTTATTATTGCCTCTCGGGCATATTCCCTTCATCTACATCAAGTTATGCTCCAGGAATCATCACTAGAAGCTAAGGTTCTTCAATGAAGTCCAGGAAGTCAACATATACATCAACTCAAGTGAAGACGAAGTTACTGATTAGATAGGAATATAATCTCTAGTCATAGAACCTTTTTCTGTAGCATATTGCAATAGCAGCAATGCCAGACCATTAGTTAAAATGCTAGTCATAATAATATGATAGTTTTTGAGTTGTTTATTTCTGATTCTTCTTTGAAAGAAGTTTGTTTCTCTCTCTTTAACCTAGAATGTTCTCTGGATTTTGTGTAAAGAGTTGAGTTGTAACCTATAGCCATGTCTTGGACCCGCTGTGTTTATGTTGTACCACTCTGAGGGATGTAATACTAGTGAACGGTGTTTCACCGGTGTTATGTCTATGACTATAGTATACTACATCATGCAGTGGTATGCTGGGTCACCGCACTTTACCCTCCGGTGAAGGTATCCATGGATGATGGTATAGTGCCCCTCCCCTTCTCCATCTCTAGGGTTGGCCTAGATGAACTTTTTTGGGCAATGTCTTACCAAGATCCATGGTTACATCACATATGCGTGCAGCACTCTCCCTTGTAGTACTTTTAGCAATCCCGATCTGCCCCGATTGAACACTCCCGCACTACCCAGAAAATCACGAAGGTTCCAGCCGGAATGTCCAGCGTGTACACACCGGACTGTCTGGGTCAGGCGGAATCTCTGGGGCAGATTTTCCGGATTGTCCGGGGTGTTCATTCAATGCAGTTCCAGAATTACTCTGACTACTACTTGTTACTTAAATCTCCAGGACAAATGTGCTTATTCCATATGCTATCCTTCTACTATGATCTCACAGGTGGTTCTCGTCCTCGCCATCCTCAGGCTGCTAAGAATACTTGCTCTCGTAGGTTCCGCTATGATGAAGAACGAGACATTCATGTTGATACTTATGTGGTCAGACAGGCTGCTCGAGACCATGTTGTAGCAAAGCATGAGAAGGTTAGACAGCTGAAAAGAGATGAAGCCAAGTGTTGGCTGCGCTAAGTTGATGTAGGAGCGCTTCTTTGGGAACCCCAAGAGCAAGGTGTGAAGCAGCACAGCAGCAAGTTTTCCCTCAGTAAGAAATCGAGGTTATCGAACCAGTAGGAGGAAGGAAACGTCACACAGGTGTTGCAAGCAACGCGAAGACCTGCACAACACAAACTCAAGACCTTGCCCCAACGAATCAGTGAGGTTGTCAAGCTCACCGGTTTGCTGTAACAAAGGATTAAATGTATGGTGTGGAAGGTAATGGTGGTTTGTAGCAAAAAAACAGTAACAGTGGAAGATGTATCAATGGTAAAGATTGGACCGAGGTCCATAGTTCACTAGAGGTGCTCTCCTTAGATAAACAACATGGCATGAAGGGTAAACAAATTACAGCGGGGCAATTGACAGGAACTGAGCAAGGCATAATAATGAAATTACTAGTCAGAAAGATCCTATGAGGTTGATTGGGCAATACAACAATATACATAGACCGCCATCCAACTGCATCTATGACTAGAAGTCCAACTTTAGGTTATCATCCGAACCCCCTCCAGTATTAAGTTGCAAGCAACAGACAACTGCTTTAAGCAAAGTGTGTAAGGTAAATAGTCCACATGTTCCATGAACAAGAGACCGTTGTTTTCTCCCTAGTAGCAATAGCACATCTACAACCAAAGAGATTATTGTCACTTACCTTTGAAACTAGAGGCATGAACCCACTATCGAGCATAAATACCCCCTCTTGGAGTCACTAGCAACTATTTGGCCAAGATAGCTACTAACAACAGAGAGCATGCAAGATCACAAACAACACAGACATGATAGAATCATAAAGAAAAAACCATTAATCAAACCAACATAATAATCTCAATATCCATCGGATCCCCGCAAACACAACATGCATGATTACAAATACATTAGATCTTGATCATGAAGGGCGCTCACAAGATCTATACATGAAAGCACAAAGGAGGAGATACAACCATCTAGCTACTACATGGACCCATAGTCCAAGGTGGAACTACTCACGCATCATACCGGAGAGAAGGCCTCCAGGATGATCTCCCCTCCGGCAGGGTGCCGGGAAGAACTTTAGATCCCCTCCAATCTAGGGACGATGGTGGCGGCGGCTACAGACGGTTTCGTGGATTTCTGATCGGGTACTCAGGGTTTCTGCATCGGGGGCTTCTTATAGGCGAAGGGGGAGACCGAGGCGGCCGCCAGGGCGACCAAACCCTAGCCAGGCGTGGGGTGGGGCCCACCCGCGCCTGGGGTGGGTCTGGCCCCTCTGGCCGGCCTCTCGGGCTCTCCTCTGGACTTCTTGTTCCCCACGAAAAGTAATTGACTTTGTCCTTTGTCCCGTCCAATTCCGAGAATATTTCTTTACTAACTTTTCTGAAACCAAAAACAGCAGAAAACGGGCATTTGGCACTGTTGCAACTTGTTAGTAGGTTAATACCAGAAAACATGTAAAAATCACCTCAAAGTGTGGACAAGTAAAGCAACGTAGATACTAAACAAGAATGGAGCATCAAAAATTATAGATACGTTACCAACATATCAACATCCCCAATCTTAACTCCTGCTCGTCCTCGAGTAGGTAAGTGATAAACAAAATAATTTTTGAGGTGACATGCACTCTCACAATAAAGATCCGACCATTTGCAAGCATTGAAAGCTGCGATCAAAGAACTCTAAACATGTGCATGAAAGATGGAGTTCTAACAATAGGACATAGTAACTATGCATGCAACATGGCAAGCTATAAACAAAGATCATGAATAACATGCATTGAAAAACGTTTGTTTGTTTCACATACAGAAAACGTAGCATAGTGGTAATCAGCTTGTCCCTCATAGAGTAGCAATATAATGCATAGGACACCTGCAAAGTTCACAAGGGTGACTAGAAACAAGTAGCACAAGAGCAAGTAATAACACAATATGCATCAATTAATAAGCTTTGGAACACTGCACACAGAATGACAACTATGCTCTCTTAATGGTGCCTAAAGGTAGAAGGTGGAGACTCAAATAATGGTGGAATAAAGACATTTTTGTAAAGGAAGCAGGGATTACAAGTTTCAAAAAGAGCTTCCAAAAATTATGGTACTTGTTAGCTTTCAGCCCTCATTGCCCCTATCATAAGCATCTTGAAGTGGTTAAGATTAACGTGGCAAAGCTGGAGTATATGCTTGACGAAGTATAAGTTGGCAATCTCATGCCCTTGAATACAAGGGCCACACCTCATGCATACTCAACTTTGGGTCCAGGTAAGTTCTTGTCACTGTAAGTATCTGCATATCATTGAGAACCGCCAACGGGGTACCCCTTGCACATGGTACAGGAGCTTTCCCATAACCAAAATGACAAGGCAAGTAGACAATGAGCATCTCAGCAATATTTTTATTTACCATATGCATAGCTTTTTATTGAGGATGCTTCATATATAGCTCATTATGGTGATGCTGCAAGTTTCCACCATGATTAGGCATGGCTTAGGCTAGCGGCCCAGGCGTTTCTCTAACATAGGATACAAACTCCATGGACTTACAAGTTCTCTCTTTATTTCACACCGGTGACATCCATAGACAAAAGAACATGATATCAACTGAGTACAAAAAGGTACAAGTGCAATGTTGAAAACGTTCCCCGTGACAGCACGGTTCTACTAATTCCAACTTATAAGTGCAAGCATATACAACAAAGTTTTCACAATGGTTCAAGTTTATTAGGGGCAAAGAATAAAGTGTGCCATCAAGTTCGTGAGGGCTTTAATCACTAAGTTTTCACATAACAAAATAGTTTTTAATTGGAAGATAGTTGAAAACAAGAATATACTTGGAATGGTGTAACACACCATGCATAGGAATTTATAGTGGACACTTTGGAATAACTTGGTTTCTTGGGAGTTGGAGGCATGAGTAGAACTTACTCATACAAGTGGAGGCTCGCAAAAGACTGGGAGCAACCAACTAAGAGAGCAATAATGGCCATAATCATGCAGTGAAAAGTGGTACTACAAGTCAAGGACTAAATGATCATAGAGGCTAATGGTGACTTTTCATAGTCATAACATGGTATGAGCATGTGCCAAGTCAACCCAAGCAAAACATCAAAGGAGAATACCACAATACTATGCTTTTGCATGCTAAAACAACGCATAATTTCTTCAAGGCACACTAAGCAATTCCAATTGTTTGGATCAAGACATGCTACAACAATAATCACTAAGCATAAGGTCAAAACAACACCTAGCATGTCATGCTAAAGTCTAAGTCACAGTCAATGCAAGCTCCTCTTGCACTTCAAGCAAGAACTTACTACTACTTTCCAAACACCAAGCAACCTTACTTGCAAAACAACACAGCGAGAAAGGGGTCCAAACTACTTTATTCAAGCAAACTAAACAAAATAAGAAAAGCAAACGAAAACTAAGACGCTCCAAGAACAACACAACTATGCATGAAACAATAAAAACAAAGTGTGTAGACAGACCTGAGCTTTTTATTGATGAAGAAGGGGATGCCTTGGGCATCCCCAAGCTTTGACGCTTGTACCTCTTGAATAAATACCTCCTCTTGGAGTCACTAGCAACTACTTGGCCAAGATATCTACTAACAACGGAGAGCATGCAAGATCACAAACAACACAGACATGATAGAATCATAAAGACAAAACCATTAATCAAACCAACATAATAATCTCAATATCCATTGGATCCCCGCAAACACAACATGCATGATTACAAATACATTAGATCTTGATCATGAACGGAGCTCACAAGATCTATACATGAAAGCACAAAGGAGGAGATACAACCGTCTAGCTACTACATGGACCCATAGTCCAAGGTGGAACTACTCACGCATCATACCGGAGATAAGGCCTCCGGGATGATCTCCCCTCCGGCAGGGTGCCGGAAAGAACTTCAGATCCCCCCGATCTAGGGACGATGGTGGCGGCGGCTACAGACGGTTTCGTGGATTTCTGATCAAGTACTCAGGGTTTTTACATCAGGGTCTTCTTATAGGCGAAGGGGGAGACCGAGGCGGCCCCCAGGGCGACCAAACCCTAGCCAGGCGTGGGGTGGGGCCCACCCGTGCCTGGGGTGGGTCTGGCTCTTCTGGCCGGCCTCCCGGGCTCTCCTCTGGACTTCTTGTTCCCCACGGAAAGTAATTGACTTTGTCCTTTGTCCCGTCCAATTCCGAGAATATTTCTTTACTAACTTTTCTAAAACCAAAAACAGCAGAAAACAGGCATCTGGCACTGTTGCAACTTGTTAGTAGGTTAGTACCAGAAAACATGTAAAAAGCACCTGAAAGTATGGACAAGTAAAGCAAAGTAGATACTAAACAAGGATGGAGCATAAAAATTTATATATACGTTTCCAACGTATCACCAAGCGTATGAAGTTTGAAGCATTGACTACTCTGGCAGATTTGGGTACCGAGGAGTTTGTGGAGATGAGACTCCAGGAGTTCTACTCCCTGACACGCACCTCATCTAATGAGCGCTTCTAGAGGATTGAACAAGCTCTCCTATTCACTGAGTTGTTCCGTGGTTTCAAAACTCCTGTTTGTCCCATGCAGTGGTTGGACATCGAGAAGCTTCGTTCTCACAGCTACTTTGAGGATGCTCTTTGGGTGACAGAGAACATGGGCTACACACCATCTTTCAGGTAAAAGAACACTACAATGTTGAGTTGGTCCAGTAGTTCTATGCCACTGTGGTCTTTGGGGACACTACTGATATTCCCCTTGAGTGGATGTCTCGTAGTATCAGGTGTCGCTCTAACATGGCTCGGTTTGCACACATTCTTGGATTGCCTTTCAATCCCAATGCTCCCAGTGGTCTCAGAATGCATGTGCATGGATAGGCATATGACAAGAAGAGGCTGGCCCTAATTTACTCTCAGAATGGTGTGGTTTTCCAAACCACCAATATTAAGCTCGTCTACAATATTTTGCTTCGCATGTTCCGCCACACCCTCACTCCCAAGGCTGGCAACAAGGATGAGATGAGAGGCGCTGAGATCAATCTTATGGTCCATGCTCACACGGTATATACTCATGGTCCAGATCATCCAAGTGGTGCTATTGATGTCATGGATTTCATCTATCAGGATCTGTACAAGTGCATCATTGACAAGAAGTGCCCTCTGTTTGCTCCTTATGTGATGAAGCTCATTGCTTCTCACACTCCAGCAACTCCCCTACTCTACAATAATCTAGTTCCTCACCTCGCTGCCAAGCTACAGAGGAAGGGTTACCCTACCACCAAGGCCCCTCGAGTCTACCCTCCTCCTCAGGACATCTTTGAGGATGATGAGATAGATGCTGATGCCACTGACAGTGATCGTTCTGAGGAGACACATGAGGTTATGACTCGTGGCCCTCGCATGAAGCATGCTAGCAACGCAAATCGCTTCAACATCTCTAAGGAGGAAGTGCACAAGAAGGTGAAGAAGGCCTCGTGGTGTAAGAACCTCCTCTTATGCCAGAACATTGACATTCCCCATGGACAATATGATGCATACAAGGCTAACAGGACTGTCATGAAGGAACTCAAGCGGATCAACCAGCCCATGGATGTTGATCCTTCTCAGCAGCTGACATCGCATGGAACTCTTTCCTATGGACACTGGAGTCAGGGACGTGTGGACTGGTCCATGTTTGAGGATGTGACTTCTTCTTCTCGCCCTCACGGCCAGAGCTCGACTCAGGATGACTATGATGATGAGGATCGTGATGTGGATGAGGATGCTGACGACGACTTGCGTGGCTATAGTTGCCTTAGGGGTGCTTTAGTAGTGCTCTTTTCCCTTTTTGGCGTCTCGATGCCAAAGGGGGATAAGTAGCCCCTTATTAGGTTGCTACCGGAGATTTGCATGGGTACACGAGCTTCACGCTATTTCAATTTGCCTCTTTGAAGCTTCGTGTCTTTATCTTGTTGGTTTGTGAACTATGTTGTGTTGAACTTCGTTCTATGTGTTTTGTGTGTCATGACATGCGTACCTGGTTATGTTAAAGACTACGTTGTGCCTAGCTTATCTACCTAGTCTTTATTATATCATGTCATAACTTGTTATATACAAATCTAGTGAGGATGTGATCCTAGGGTGTGTGGCCTTGTATTCAAATGCAAAGATAATTTGGTCACACATCTAGGGGGAGCCTTACTATGTGCTATAAAATCTCCTATTTTGAATTTTATTTCCTATCCTATATGCAAATCCTTGGGTTGTCATCAAACACCAAAAAGGGGAGATTGAAAGGGCATTTATGCCTTTCATATAGTTTTGATGTTTGTTGACAACACTTGTATAGGTTTAATATGCAGCTAAATGTTTCAGGATATATCAACTACATTTGTGTAAATTGTACCCAAGGAAAAAGAGCCTCAAAGGATCCACAATGTGCAAGGTCAAAGTATGCCGGAGTGTCCGGCCTGTTTCTGCCGGAGTGTCCGGCCCTGGTGAGTCGCCAGATTTTCCTCGCGAGGTGTGGGTGTAGGGTTTCGTAGCATGGAAAACAAAAAATTTCTACCGCATACAAACAAACAAGCCAAGATCTATCTACTAGATTGTAGCAACGAGTCGATAGAATAACTCACCCTTGAAGATTCCAAAGTGTTTAACGAGAGCGGATTCTCGTGGGTGATGTAGTCGTACTCTTCCCGATCTCAAGATCGCGTAGACGATCCTTCCGGCGCTGCGTTCCGGCAGCGCTCCCGCAGTCGGTCACACGTTCGGTACTCGACGAAGACCTTCCTCTCCCTTGTTCTAGTAGGCAGCGGAGGTTGTAGCACTCTCCTCGCGGTTCCGGCAGCACAACGGCGTGGTACCGGAAGTAGAGGGGAGATCTCGCAGGGCTTCGCCTTAAGCCGGAGCGAGTATGGTGGAGTATGAGAGAGTCCCTCGACAATCTAGGGTTTAGACATGCCGAGGAGGGGGCTAGGCCGGCGGCTAGGGTTGCTAGGCGGCGGCGGCGGTTTGCCCTAGGTCGGCGGCGGCGGCAGGAGGCGGCGCCGGCGGCTTAGGGTTTGGAGGAGAGGATCTTGTGTGTGTCTAGGAGGGAGCCCTGCCCCTCCTTATATAGATGGAGGGGCCGGCCGGCCAAGGGGAGGGAGAGGAGTACCTCCCCAACTCGGCTTGGGTGGTGCGCCGGCGGTGGGGAGGAGGGACTCCTCCCCAACTCGGTTTCCTCCTCCTTTTCCTCTTTCCAAAATTAGCCGTTTGACTTTCAAACTAGCCGTTTGACTTTTCAAACTAGGATTTGATTTAATCCTCTATTTTGTTCAGCGATGACACTTAGTACATGATGCAATCATACCAACTTGATATAACACATTCATGTACCCTTCCCCTCCGGAGTGCCGGACATTCCGGAACCTTCTAGAACATTCCCGATGAAAACACCGGAACCATTCTCCAACTCCGAAACGGGACTTTCCTTATATGAATCTTATTCTCCGGACCATTCCGTATATCCTCGTGATATCCCGAATCCCATTTGAGACTCCGAACAACATTCGGACTCTTTCTCATCATTCCATAACTACTCAAACAACGTCGAATCCTTAAGTGTGTCTCCCTACGGTTCGTGAATTATGCGAACATGATCGAGACACTTCTCCGATCAATAACCAATAGAGGAATCTGGAAATTCATATGGCTCCCACATATTTCTACGATTACTTTGCGATTGAATGAACCACTTACATATGATACCAATTTCCCTTTGTCTCACAATAGTTTACTTATCTGAGGTTATGATCGTCGGTATCTCTACATACCTAGTTCAACCTCGTTACCGATAAGTACTCTTTTCTCGTTCCCGTGATATGTGATCCCTTGTGAGCCAGTCACATGCTTGCAAGCTAAATGGATGACATTTCACCAAGAGGGCCCAGAGTATATCTATCCGTCATATGGATGGACAAATCCCACTCTTAATCCATGTGTTTCAACCAATACTTTCCGAACACTCAATGCCACCTTTATAGCCACCCAGTTACGGTGTGGTGTTTGATGTCATCAAAGCATCCATCCGGTAAAGGTGATATGCATGATCTCATGGTCGAAGGAATTAGGTTACTATGTATTAGAAAGCATATAGCAATTGAACTATTAAAATGACTTGATCTTTATGCTACGCTTATCTATAGGAGTATGTCCACCATATCATTCTCCTAACGATATGATCTTGTTGTTAATAACATCTCAATGTTCATGATAGGGAAACCACAATCATCTATTAACCAACAAGCCAGTATTATATAGAGGCTTTACTAGGGACTCTTATTTTAGTCTACAAATCACACAAGCATTAATGTTTCCTTGTTAATACTATTATAGCATGAATGTAAACATTTATCATAAACACAAAGATATAATAATAACTACATTTATTATTGCCTCTAGGGCATATCTCCAACAGTCTCCCACTTGCACTAGAGTCATCTAATCTAGATTACATGGTAATATACCGAACACCCATGGCAGTTTGGTGCTGGTCATGTTTTGCCCTCGGGAGAGGTTTAGTCAACGGATCCGCCACATTCAGATCTGTGTGTACTTTGCAAATCTTTATATCCCCATCTTGGATATGTTCTCGAATAGCGTGAAAACGTAGCTTGATGTGCTTCAGCTTCTTGTGTGACCTTGGTTCTTGCGCATTGGCTATGGCGCCCATGTTATCACAGTAGATAGACATTGGGTCCAGCGCACTAGGAACCACACCCAGCTCTGTAATGAACTCTTTCATCCATATCGCTTCTTGTGAAGCCTCCCAAGCAGCCATGTATTCCGATTCAGTTGAAGATCTCGCCACAACACTTTGCTTTGCACTCCTCCAGCTAACTCCTGCACCATTCAAAATAAATACGTATCCAGATTGTGATTTAGAATCATCCGGATCGGTGTTCCAACTAGCATCGGTGTAACCATTAACAACGAGCTGTTCATCACCTCCATAAGAAAGAACCATATCCTTAGTTCTTCTCAAGTACTTAAGGATGTTTTTGATCGATGTCCAATGATCCACTCCTGGATCACTTTGATATCTGCTAGTTAAACTAACAGCATATGCAATGTCGGGTCTAGTACATAGCATGGCATACATTAGAGATCCTATGGCTGAGGCATAGGGAGTCTTACTCATCCTTTCTCTATCTTCTGCCGATGTCGGACTTTGAGTTTTACTCAAGGTCGTATTGGGCAACATGGGCAAGAACCCTTTCTTGCTATCTTCCATTCCAAACCTTTTTAGAACTTTGTCCAAATATGTACTTTGTGACAATGATATTAGACGTCTCGATCTATCTCTATAAATCTTTATGCCCAATATGTAAGCTGCTTCGCCAAGCTCTTTCATTGAAAAACTATTATTCAAATATTCCTTGACACTATTAAGAAGGTCTACATCATTCCCAATCAACAATATGTCATCTAAATATAGTATTAAGAATGCTACAGAGCTCCCACTCACTTTCTTGTAAATACAAGTTTCTCCATAAGTTTGTATAAAACCAAAACTTTTGATCACCTTATCGAAACGTTGATTCTAACTTCGGGATGCTTGCTTCAATCCATAAATGGACCGTTGAAGTTTGCATACCTTGTTAGCATCTTTAGGATCGACAAAACCTTTGGGTTGCATCATATACAACTCTTCATCAATGTCTCCATTGAGAAACCCTGTTTTGACATCCATCTGCCATATCTCATAATCATAATATGCAGCGATTGTTAACATAATCCTCACAGACTTTAGCTTCGCTACAGGTGAGAAAGTATCATCGTAGTCAACTCCTTGAATTTGTCGAAACCCTTTTGCGACAAGTCGAGCTTTATAGACAGTAACATTACCATCATCATATGTTTTCTTCTTGAAAATCCATTTGTTCTCGACGGCCTTCCGGCCATCTGGTAAGTCCACCAAAGTCCACACTTGGTTTTCGTACATGGATCCAATCTCGGATTTCATGGCTTCTTGCCATTTATTGGAATCTGGGCTCATCATCGCTTCCTCATATGTCTCAGGGTCATCGGTGTTGTCCACCAACATGACACTCATAACGGGATCATACCAATCTGGAGTGGTACGAGTTCTCGTTGACCTGCGAGGCTCTGTAGCAACTTCAACCGAAGTTTCATGATCATCATCATTAGCTTCCTCTCTAACTGGTGCAGGCACCACAGGAACTTCTTCCGGTGCTGCGCTACTCGCAATTTCGAGAGAAGGTTCGACAACCTCGTCGAGTTCTACTTTCCTTCCAGTCACTTCTTTCGAGAGAAATTCCTTCTCTAGAAAGGATCCATTCTTGGCAACAAAGATTTTGCCTTCGGATCTATGATAGAAGGTATACCCAATAGTTTCCTTCGGGTATCCTATGAAGACGCATTTTTCCGCTTTGGGTTCAAGCTTGTCCGGCTGTAACTTCTTTACATAGGCTTCGCAACCCCAAACTTTAAGGAACGACAATCTAGGTTCCGTCCCAAACCATAATTCATAAGGTGTCGTTTCAACGGATTTAGATGGTGCCCTATTTAAAGTGAATGCGGCTGTTTCTAATGCATAACCCCAAAATGATAGCGGTAAATCTGTAAGTGACATCATAGAACGAACCATATCTAAGAGAGTTCGATTATGATGTTCGGACACACCATTACACTGTGATGTTCCCGGCGGTGTCAATTGTGAAAGTATTCCGCATTTCTTCAAATGCTCGCCAAACTCGTAACTTAGATATTCACCTCCACGATCAGAACGCAGAAATTTAATCTTCTTGTTACGTTGATTCTCTACCTCACTTTGAAATTCCTTAAACTTCTCGAAAGTTTTGGACTTATGTTTCATGAAATAGATATACCCATATCTACTCAAGTCATCCGTGAAGGTAAGAACATAACGATAACCACCGCGCGATGCTACACTCATTGGACCACACACATCGGTATGTATGATTTCCAATAAGTCCGTAGCTCGCTCCATCATACCAGAGAATGGAGTCTTAGTCATTTTACCCATCAGACATGCTTCGCATCTTTCAAGTGATTCGAAATCAAGTGATTCAAGAAGTCCATCGGAATGGAGTTTCTTCATACGCTTCACTCCAATGTGACCAAGACGACAGTGCCACATATAGGTCAAGTTATCGCTCGATTTCAAACGTTTAGCCTCAATGTTATTAATATGTGTATTTCCACTATCGAGATTCAACGAGAATAGACCATCTATCAAAGCTGCATGTGCATAAAACATATTACTCATATAAATCAAACAACCATTATTCTCGGACTTAAACAAGTAACCGTATCGCAATAAACAAGATCCCGATATAATGTTCATGCTTAACGCAGGCACCAAATAACAATTATTCAAGTATAAAACTAATCCCGATGGTAGATGAAGGGGTAGCGTGCCGACCGCGATCACATCAACCTTTGATCCGTTTCCCACGCGCATCGTCACCTCGTTCTTCGCTAGCTTCCGTTTATTCTGCAGCACCTGTTTCGAGTTACAAATATGAGCAACCGAGCCAGTATCAAATACCCAGGCACTACTACGAGTACTAGTGGGATACACATCAATAACATGTATATCAGATATACCTTTCTTCTTGATGTTGCCGTTCTTCAAATCCGCCAAGTACTTTGGGCAATTCCGCTTCCAGTGACCTTCTCCCTTGCAGTAAAAGCACTCAGTATCAGGCTTAGGTCCAGCCTTGGTCTTCTTCGTTGGCGTGGTAACTTTCTTACCACCCTTCTTGAAGTGTCCCTTCTGCTTAGACTTGCCTTTCTTGAATTTGGTGGTCTTATTGACCAACAACACTTGGTGCTCTTTCTTGATCTCCACTTCTGCAGACTTCAACATGGCAAAGAGTTCTGGCAATGTCTTGTTCATGTTCTGCATGTTGTAGTTCATCACAAAGTTCTTGTAACTTGGTGGTAGTGATTGGAGGACACGGTAAATCCCCAAAGCATTAGGAATCACTATACCCAAGCTTTGAAGTTTGTTTGCGTGCCCAGACATCTTAAGCACATGCTCACTGACGGAGCTGCCCTCTTCCATCTTGCAGTTAAAGAACTTTTCAAAAGCCTCATAGCTTTCAATTGCTGCATGAGTCTCAAAGATCAATTTGAGATCCTCGACAATATCATATGGGTCTGAATTCTCAAACCTTTTCTGAAGCTCCGATTCTAAACCATACAAGATATCACACTAAACTGTGGAGTACTGAGTCTTCCGAGTGAGGTAAACATTCTTTACTTCATCAGCAGCATCAGCTGCAGGTGGGTCACCCAGCGGTGCATCCAGCACATAGGTCAAATTACCAGCTGTGAGGACAATCCTCAAATTGCGGAACCAATCCGCGAAGTTGCTTCCATTGTTTTTCAACTTTTCTTTCTCTAGGAACGCATTAAAATTGATGGTAGGGGCTGCCATTGATCTATAACATATTTGCAATAGTTTAGACTAAGTTTATGACAAATTGAGTTCAAATTAATAATAAAATTAATCTAGGTGAACTCCCACTCAAAACAATATCCCTCACATTGTTTTAGTGATCACACAAACCAAATCCACCACATCAACACCGATCATCACGAGAGCTGATATAGTTTCAATGGCGAACAATCGACATGTTCATCATATCTACTATATGATTCATGCTTTACCTTTCGGTGATCCGTGTTCCGAGACCATGTCTGTACATGCTAGGCTCGTCAAGATCAAACCTTAGTTTCCACATGAGCAAATCTGGCTTGCTCACGTTGTATACACTTGCGGAATCTAACACACCCGATCATCACGTGGTGCTTCGAAACAACAAGCTTTAGCAACGGTGCTAACTAAGGGTGAACACTTTATGATTTGAAATTCATGTGCATGAGGGATCATCTTATAATTCTACGGTCGTCTACTAAGCAATACAAGATGCATAAAGGATTAACATCACATGCAATTCATAATATGTGATATGATATGGCCTTTCTTCTTTGTGCTTCCGATCTCCATCTTCTAGCACGAACATGATCTCCATCATCACCGGCATTGCATCAAGGTCAATGACGCTTCTCCATGGTTGTCGTCCACCGGCTTCAACTATTACAACTACTTTGAATAGACACGCGGGTCGTAACAGAAATTAAAGACAACCATATGGCTCCTGCCGGTTGCCAACTTACAATAAGGAACATTGCATACATCAAATATAATCACAATCATGGCCATATCACATCACAGCACACCCCTGCAAAACAAAGTTAGACGCCTCTACTTTCTTTGCATATTTTACGTGGTTTGGGGCTTTCAATAATTATCGTTCTAACTTATGAACAAGAACCACAACGTTGATACTAGCATTGTTAATCACCCGTTGTAAATTGAATCTTAACTATGCTAGGAGAAACAGGCACTTGCAAAGCCACTTATGCAATACAAGTTGCATGTCAAGCGTGGAGCAAGTCTCATGAACGATGTCATGTAAGGTTAGCCCGGGCCGCTTCATCCCAACATACCGCAAGATGCAAAGAACACAAGAAGCAATCGACAATAAAAGTATCAACGCCCACAATGACCATTGTGTTCTACTCGTGCAATAGATCTACATATAGACACGGCTCTGATACCACTGTAGGGTTTCGTAGCATAGAAAACAAAAAAATTCTACCGCATACAAACAAACAAGCCAAGATCTATCTACTAGATTGTAGCAACGAGTCGATAGAATAACTCACCCTCGAAGATTCCAAAGTGTTTAACGAGAGCGGATTCTCGTGGGTGATGTAGTCGTACTCTTCTCGATCTCAAGATCGCGTAGACGATCCTTCCGGCGCTGCGTTCCGGCAGCGCTCCCGCAGTCGGTCACACGTTTGGTACTTGACGAAGACCTTCCTCTCCCTTGTTCCAGCAGGCAGCGGAGGTTGTAGCACTCTCCTCGCGGTTCCGGCAGTAAAACGGCGTGGTACCAGAAGTAGAGGGGAGATCTCGCAGGGCTTCGCCTTAAGCCGGAGCGAGTATGGTGGAGTATGAGAGAGTCCCTCGACAATCTAGGGTTTAGACACGCCGAGGAGGGGGCTAGGCCGGCGGCTAGGGTTGCTAGGCGGCAGCGGCGGTTTGCCCTAGGGCGGCGACGGCGGAAGGAGGCGGCGCCGGCGGCTTAGGGTTTGGAGGAGAGGATCTTGTGTGTGTCTAGGAGGGAGCCCTGCCCCTCCTTATATAGGTGGAGGGGCCGGCCGGCCAAGGGGAGGGAGAGTAGTCCCTCCCCAACTCGGCTTGGGTGGTGCGCCGGCGGTGGGGAGGAGGGACTCCTCCCCAACTCGGTTTCCTCCTCCTTTTCCTCTTTCCAAAATTAGCTGTTTGACTTTCAAACTAGCCGTTTGACTTTTCAAACTAGGATTTGATTTAATCCTCTATTTTGTTCAGCGATGACACTTAGTACATGATGCAATCATACCAACTTGATATAACACATTCATGTACCCTTCCCCTCCGGAGTGCCGGACATTCCGGAACCTTCTAGAACATTCCCGGTGAAAACACCGGAACCATTCTCCAACTCCGAAACAGGACTTTCCTTATATGGATCTTATTCTCCGGACCATTCCGGATCTCCTCGTGATATCCCGAATCCCATTCGAGACTCCGAACAACATTCATACTCTTTCTCATCATTCCATAACTACTCAAACAACGTCGAATCCTTAAGTGTGTCTCCCTACGGTTCGTGAATTATGCGGACATGATCGAGACACTTCTCCGATCAATAACCAATAGAGGAATCTGGAAATTCATATGGCTCCCACATATTTCTACGATTACTTTGCGATCAAATGAACCACTTACATACGATACCAATTTCCCTTTGTCTCACGATAGTTTACTTATCCGAGGTTATGATCGTCGGTATCTCTGCATACCTAGTTCAACCTCGTTACCGATAAGTACTCTTTTCTTGTTCCCATGATATGTGATCCCTTGTGAGCCAGTCACATGCTTGCAAGCTAATTGGATGACATTTCACCGAGAGGGCCCAGAGTATATATATCCGTCATATGGATGGACAAATCCCACTCTTGATCCATGTGTTTCAACCAATACTTTCCGAACACTCAATGCCACCTTTATAGCCACCCAGTTACGGTGTGGTGTTTGATGTCATCAAAGCATCCATCCGGTAAAGGTGATATGCATGATCTCATGGTCGAAGGAATTAGGTTACTATGTATTAGAAAGCTTATAGCAATTGAACTATTAAAATGACTTGATCTTTATGATACGCTTATCTATAGGAGTATGTCCACCATATCATTCTCCTAACGATATGATCTTGTTGTTAATAACATCTCAATGTTCATGATAGGGAAACCACAATCATCTATTAACCAACAAGCCAGTATTATATAGAGGCTTTACTAGGGACTCTTATTTTGGTCTACAAATCACACAAGCATTAATGTTTCCTTGTTAATACTATTATAGCATGAATGTAAACATTTATCATAAACACAAAGATATAATAATAACTACATTTATTATTGCCTCTAGGGCATATCTCCAACAGTGGTCATTCTGTATGCCACTTCGGACACTACCCGGACACCTGCCGGACACTTTTCGGAAACTCTGCCAAGCCGGAGTGCCCGGCTGGTTCACATCGGAGTGTCCGGTTGGGCCAGACTGTCTGGTCCATATACGCCAGACTGTCCGGTGTAAGTGACTCCCAACGGCTCTAATTTCTAGGGCGCTATATAAAGGCCCCTTCTTCCACCTTGGGAGCTGCTCGACCAGGTCAAGAACATCATCACTTTTTGAGCCACAAGATCCACAAGATCTCTTCACTCAACCATATAAAGTCATTGATCTTTGGAGAATCGAAGGAGGAGGCCTTGATCTATAGCTTCACCAAGAGAGATCTTCATTTCCCCCTCATTCACTTGAGGGCCCCTTTCTCTAGTGTTTCTTTGGAAACTCTAGCTTTTGATTTGGTTCTTACAAGATTGTCTTTGATTGTTTGATAACTTGCTTGTATTCGGTAGCCTCCAATTAGGTTGTGGATGTGTGCCTCAAACTTGTTGTAAAGGTGCTGGCTTCCACCTCGAAGGTTGCCGTTATAGTGGAAGAGGTGAATCGAACCCTTTGGGGTGAGGTTCATCGGAGAACAAGGGAGGCCTCTTGTGGCGTTGGTGGTTTGAAACCACCCCCTATCCAAACGTAGACGTACTTCCCCTCAAAAGGAAGGAACTACGGGAAACAAACCCCTGTGTCTCCACGTGCTCCACTTTGGTTACTTCTATCTTTTACCGCACTTTACTCTACTTGTTCTTGCTTAGTGTATGTGCTAGTTTGCATGTAGGTAAATTCTCCTTAGTTGCATAATCTAGAGAATTTACCTTTCGTGTCAAACCCTAATTTGAAAAGGAGTAAAATTTGAAGTAGCACCTATTCACCCCCCCCCCCCTCTAGGTGCCCATACGATCCTTCCACTATTTGAGACTAACTATTGATGAAGGATTAAAGAGTAGGACAACTGTAAATGGTGCATTTCACCTACTAATGCAAGTAACATGCCATAGGAAATGCTCCAGCCATCAAACAAATGATGATAGAACCTAACATGCTGGAGAAAACTGTCTCATGAAAAGATACGGAAATTAGCTCAATGCCATCGCATATCGTTTGATAAGTGAGCCAACAATCTAGTGCTGATAGAAAAAATAACTTAACTGGTTTTAGCACATTGTATGTAACACATAAGGGTATATTTAACACACCACATTAGGACAGCTACACAAAAGGATATAGAAAGCACTACAAGGCGTCAACTGCATTAGTCCAGCAAGATAAGGCATCAGTATCAGTGCAACACAAAAGCTCTAGAAGGTAACTCAGATTCAGTACTTCGGTACTAAGATATTCAAGCAAGCAGGGCAATCAAGCACTAACCATTAGGATCCATCCATCTATGATCCATCTATTTGCTGAAATAATCAAGAAAAGTCAACATTTCTGCTCTAATTATAGAGTGTGATCTCTAATCAGACTGGCATTTCTCCCTACTGGACACTGCCAAGATGACATACTACCCAAACAGGAATAAACAGAGATTAAGAATATGAAGAAACATATATCATGGCATTGCAAGTACTGTACAGGAAACTACCATATATCTTGCAAGTAGTACTCCAGTAGATAGTGTCATCTAGCAGTCAGTCTAGCAACCATACTTTGCTATGCCGACAAATCTTGCCATCAAACTGAAAACACCGTCAAAACATTGCATTTCTACCAGCTTTTATGCACTGCCAAAGTGGAAATACACAACGTCGACCCAACACTATTTCTTTGATTCCTTTGCAACAGGCTAGGTATTCAGAAACAACATCATAGTTCAAGTTGGACAAGTAGACAAAATCTACAAGGTATACAAGTAAAACCTGTCAATAATCTGCAAGAACAAGAAGTAAACAACCATGTCCAGCCCATAGGGTGGGGTAGAGGGCCGCTTGCCCCGGGGCCCTATGGTCTAGGGTCTCGGCCCACGACTTATTTGTTATTAGTTTACTAATTTTGGCATCCAATAGTGTATAATAATTTTAGAGAATATAAACGGTTGCCTAAAAAAATCTAGACGGTTCAAGCTATACCTAACATGACTCTACTCTTCTAAAAAAATATGCTCTAACATTTTGAAATATTTTTTCTCGATGCCACAATTTCGCTGGCCTCTCCAAATGTCCGGAATAACACCAAACCTCATGTGATTTATAAGGTTATGAGTATTTATTAGTGGAGACTAAGGATGCAATCACATAAATATACCATTCTATAAGCAACTCTCCTCATTCCCAACGATTCTATTTGTCCCCATCATACATGTTTCAAAGACTATTCCATCCTTTTATTAATTTAGTGTCTAATATGTTTACTCATCTTCTCATTTTTTGCACAGGTCTATGTACACAAGTAGCAATTGATAAAATAAGCAGCATGGTATATAGTTCTCTTGATCAATAGAAACAAGTGGTTTCGAATGTCTTTACCGTGATTTCAGAGATCATTGATCTATTAAATATATGGATTATTCAATTTTCTATTGCATTACATTAATTTTTTTACAGAATACTAATATTTTTTGGCCTTTTCTATGTAAACAAGTGGCGGAGCTTGACATGCATAGTTGAGATGCCTAACAACGCTAATCATATATAAATTTTGAGTGATATTTAAAATTTTAGCATAAATACTAAATATATCTCTAATATTTTTCTGGAGTAAGGGGGCCATTGCCCCCTTGACCCTAGAGAAGCTCTAACATTTTAAACAAGGGGCCCTTAATTTTATGTTGCCCTAGGTATCCCAAAATCTTTGGACCGGCCCTATAAACAACTCAATTTTTCTTTTAAATATTTCAGCTATTCGTTGCAACCAATAGCTACTCACTTATTCGACAGCCTATATACGTGATTTTTCGTTTTTCTGTTCTGGTTTTCGTTTTTCTGTTTTAAATAATTTTCTATTTTTAAGGAAAAAAACTTATAAGTGGAAAAAATTGGATTGGTCTATGCAAGGAAAATAAACTTCAAGCTTACCTACACTTCGCGTCTGCACATCGGGCAGTTCCTCTTCAAAAGTAGCACCTTCCTAGCGCACTGCTGGTGGAAGAAATGGTTGCACGGGAGGACCATCATCGGATCCCCCTCTGCATACTCCTCGAGACATCTCGTATTCTTTTGTGTCTTCCTCCTCTGGTGGCTATGTGACCATGTTGGTCTTCAAGGCACTTATTGTTGCTTCATCTGCATCCGGTGGTGGTGGATTTGCAGGTGACGCTCTCGCTACCGCCCTCCGGTGTAGAATGTAGAAGAGTACTAGAACAACTAAGATAGCTGCGCCGAATCCTACACCGACGTAGACCAACTCACTCTTCCACGCCCCTCCACCCGTCGATTGGGGCAACAGCCCGTCGGCGATAGGAAACTGTCTCTTGGCTTTAGAAAAATGAAATACTAGTTAGCTTTAAAATGTACCTCCCTATACAATCCGTTCGGTGATTCGGTAAATCTGGTAACCCACAAACCTATCCAATTTTTCTTCGGGAATTTTGGTTCTCATTTTCAAAAGGAAAAAACGATTTCAAATCCCTGAATAAACAGAACATTAATACCAAAATTAGTGTTTACTAAATTTTCTAAACAACAAGGAAATCATTAGAAACTATTTATGCTTCAAGAAAGTTTAGATTGTCGTAAGGTTCGTTTCCTTAAGTTTCTAACCTTATCAGGAATTTAAAAAATTATTTTTTGTGTCATACTGCTATGCAGCCTGCCATGCCGTAATTAAGCAGAATAAGGTAGCAACGTAAACTTGTTAAGGTTAACGTACTCCAGCTGTGAAGGAGAGGGGGGACTACTAACCTGCAACCTTTGTCGCCGCTGCAGTGAATTGTTTGATTATCATCACAACCAAGATCTGCCTTTCGTGGAAGTAGAGGCACCGGAGGAGGTCAGGGCCAGTCGAAAGATTTTGGGAACCTTAAGACAATATAAAATTAAGGGCCTTTTGTTTAAAATGTCAGAGCTTTTCTAGGGTCAAGGGGGCAATGGCCCCCCTTACTCCAGAAAACATATTAGAGATATATTTACTACTTATGCTAAAATTTTAAATATCACTCAAAATTTATATATGATTAGCGTTGTTAGGAATCTCAACTATGCTTGTTAAGCTCCGCCACTTGTTTACACAGAAAAGGCAGAAAAATATTAGTATTCCATAAAAAAATATTAATGTAATGCAATAGAAAATTGAATAATCCGTATATTTAATAGATCCATGATCTCTGAAATCACGGTAAATACATCTGAAACCACTTGTTTCTATTGATTAAAAGAATACTTATTTTACCAATTGTTGTCTGTGTACATGGTCATGTGCAAAAAATGAGGAGATGAGTAGATGGAATAGTCTTTGAAACATGTATGATGGGGACAAGTAGAATCATTGGGAATGAGGAGAGTTGCTTATAAAATATTATAGTTATGTTTTTGTGTTCTTAGTCTTCACTAATAAATACTCATAACCTTATAAATCACATGAGGACCGGTGTTATTCTGGACATTTGGAGAGACCATCGAAATTGTGGCATCGAGAAAAAATATTTGAAAATGTTAGAGCATATTTTTGAGAAGAGTAGAGTCAAGTTAGGTATAGCTTGAACCATATAATTTTTTTAGTCAACCATTTATATTCTCTAAAATTATTTTATACTGTTGGACGCCAAAATTAGTAAATTAATAACAAACAAGTCATGGGCTGAGGCCCCTAGACCATGGGGCCACAGGGCGAGCGCCCGTCTACCCCGCCCTACGGGCCGGCCCTGAAGGAGGTGCAGAAGGTGGTACTGATACCCACCACGATGTTGCCGGACACCACCGCTAGGACCCTGCAGCATCCGCCCCCGCATACACGATCTATAGTCCGCTGAGACATTGTTAGAGCATATACAGCGTTCTGATGGGTCTAGCAAAAAATTCTGACAAGTCTAACGAAATGAAACCTCCCTAGTGTTTAGACATAGTCTAGCACGGCCTATGGGACCGATAATACCCCACCTTCCCCACCAAACTGCTCTCCTCCCGCGACATGTGTTCAGTACTAGAATGGAAATAAATATTTATTCAGCTGGATCTTGTGTCTAGTACTAGACACAGTCTAAAAAATCTTTTTCTTAGCCACCCTTTAGACCCACTATTTTTACAACCTGCGCTTGCTATTAGTACTCCCTCCAATTGGCTCTGAACCGGCTTACCAGAGTGCGTGGACGTCAGCCTTGTTCCCTATGAGCAGAACCATCTCCGTCCTCTGCGTGTCCAGCCCCACCAGCAGCGCCGCCGCCAGCACGGCGCACGCGCCCTGCATTATCAGCCCCTCCGACGTCCTCCTCCTTCTTCTCCCCTCTGTTGCCGCTGCCTCCATCGCTCTAGGCAAGCGTGGTTTCTCTGCACGCGCACACACGTCGGGAGGGGGGTCGCGTGCGCCATGCTGATTCCTACACTCCACGCGTCGTGCTCGCTCGATCGGCGAAATTCGCGAGATAGAGGCAGAGGCGTAAGGGCTTCATCGAAATCCTTCCTGGCTCTAGAAAAAAAGCTGGCTCTAGAAAAAATGTGAAAAAATAGTACGTACGGTGATCCCTCTCGGTGATCTTTCTAGAAAAATGTGAAAAAAATAGTAAGGTGCAAAGTAAAGTCTACTTGATATATACTTGTGACACTGTGTGTACCTCACTTGCAGATTTTTATTTCAGGGATAAACATCAAGGAAGATTTGTGCAAGACATTTACCAACAACTCCCGCAAAAAAAAACTCTGGGTGTCTTTTGGATATGTAAACTTAACAACATTAATGAAGTTTCATGTGAAATGGGAAGTCTAGAATTCTATCGGCCCTTTATGGCTGAGAAACTTTAAATGGCAGAAACTTAGGATTTATAGTTTAGGAAACAAATGATGCAAAGCATTAGCTTAAAACATTAGTATAATATTTCGCAGTACAGTATAAATCGTAACAAACTACCAAAATAATTCAGTACCAAAGTTAGACCATCCAAAACGTTTCCACAGTGTTATATGTTTAACATATACTCTGGTTGCGCGACACGTCTCGAAAGAGAACATAAGTGTTTGATGCCCGGCATTCCATGTTAGTATATACTCCCTCCGTTTAGAAGTATAAGATGACAGATCTTATACTTCTAAACGGAGGGAGTAGTGCATTATAAAGCTTCAGTCTAAACAAAATGCAAAACGCAGCTGAGTAGCTGTGATTGTTTCAGCTCTTCGGCACCAAATGCAACCATGGGAAGACATACATTAGAGGAAAGGTTCCTACCATCTTAACTTGGATGGATACCCCGGCCACTTCTGGGTTTCACTATAAATTCCTAGTGGAGGCTAAGAAATGAAGAAACATCCTTGTAAGCTTTTGTGTGTTAGACCTTTCTTGCCATTTAAGATGAATATCAAGCTATATTCTTGCAAAACCATGGTTATGAACTAATCAAGGCACACTATTATCTCATCAAGCAAGAGGCATGTCATCATCAACACCACAACGATGACCAGACGGACTTCATGGCCCCACATTTCGACTGAGGGCATAGCCTGACAATCGACTAGCCTTAGCCAGGCCCATGCCCAGGGCTACTATCGGGACCGGGCTAACCAGGGTACCCACAATCCTAGCAAATGCAGGCCACTCCTTTGGCGGCAGCGGGATTGAGGTCCCCCGAGGACTCCATCATCAACAACGTCTTCGCGGGATCCCGAAGGCATGCGCCGGTTAGCGTATGGTTGTATGCGAACAAAGCCCATGGCAGAGAATATTCACCGCCCCACTGGCTACTAACCCCGGGGGATCGGAAGCAATGTTCGTTCCTAGGGGAGGATGTCATAGCCCTGGCCCCATTTATCGCTAGGGCCGGCTCTATGTTTTGAGGGGGCCTAGTGCGAAGTTCACAACATGGGTCCCTAAGGTTAATGTATACATAGACATATCTAGAAATAGAGACATATATATATCTACTTGCACTTGTGAAATATTAAAAATTAACATCCAACCACACAGGATGCATTCTTAGTCTCAAAATATAAAGAACTAGTATTTTCTGCTAGTTTTATTACCTCAAAGCTCAAATAAGATATACTCTCAATGAGTCTATTGACAATAATGCTTCACTGCTTCACAAAAAGCTTCCTCATGGCTCACAATTGGCGTCATTTGTCCTTCATGGCACGCATAAGGGGTGCAGTCCAATATAATAGAGAAATACTTGGCATCCTTGATGGTTTTTAAGATAATCTTTCTATAGCATTAGCAAGAAGTGAGATCAACTCGTTCTAAATACCATGGCCAAGATAATGATAATGTATTTTATTATTTTGAATAAAATACATGAAACAAGAATACATTACATGAAGAATTAAAGATAGAACCCTAATATACTTTTCTACAAGTATGGCTAAAAGACATGAAACAAGAATTAAAAATTCGGGGAAGGATGAATATACTAGAGAGCAAGGGCGCAAAGCCAAAGTGCCAAATCTTCCATCGAGAATTGGGACGACCAGAGATCGATCGAGAATTGGGTTGGAACGGGCGGGCGGCAGGAGATCGATCGACGGTCGAGAGAATCAGGAAGAATCATGCTATACACATGATAGTTTGTAGTTCTTGTCCGATACAACAATATCAACCATACGTGAGTGGCACCAGATTACAACACACGGTTAGATATTGCACTGTACAAGAGTCGGACAAGAAAATGTTGTCCATGTAGGAGTTCCAAATCGGTACGGGAAGCCAGGCCCTAGATGCCGTAGAGGATGAGGCGTTTGCAGAAGCCGAGGCGTCGCGTTCGCCTGATCGCGTAGAGCCAAGAGGTCGAGATGTCGCGTTTTCTCTCAAGGATTTGTTGCGTTTCCAAATTTCAACTTCACGTTTTCTATTCCCATATGGGCTCCGGGCTTTCTTTTTCTAGAGATGTATTCCCTTGGTCTTAAAATAGATGTCAAAAGTTTGTTTAAATTTGGATGACTTTTGATACTAGTGTCAAGATACATTCAAAATTTTAAAAATTACAATATCATTTTGAAACGTAGGGATTATAAAATATGAAATATAGAGAAATATATAATCATGGCCCCGTTGATAGGCAGGGGCGGAGCTGGAATGAACCCATGACAGGTGCTAAATAATTTTAATGATGCTAATTATCTTTATTTTTCATATTTTTAGCCTTAAAAATTAGCATCGTTTTTTGCAGTGCAGCCGTCCCTCCGGTGCTACGACACCGGTAACACCATGCACGATCCGCCCCTGTCGATAGTGCCCCTTGGCCTTTGCACAAGGTGGCCATGCCCTAAGAGCATGTACAATAAAGCCTAGTCAGCTGACTATAAGACAGTCCACGTCATCAAAATCATAGCTGGAGGTGAGAGAAGAGGGGAGAGAGAAGCGAGCGGGCGCTCCGCATATCGCCCGGCTACATCGCAAAATACGAGGAACTGCCGCCCGTTTGCAGCCGGATGCGAGCGCTAGCGCCGGCGCTCCCGATCCCGTGCGTCTCTTTCACCTCCCGGGCTTCTCCCTTCTCCATCGTGCGCCAAATCCGCCCCAAATCTTCTCTTGCGCGCCAAATCGAAGAAGCCTCCTACTCCAAATCACCCCCAAATCGCCACCTCCCAATCCTAGAACTGCCGCCGGCGCCGCATCAAGGAGATGGGCAAGCAGTCCAAAAGGACGCTCGCGGCGGAGCCTCGGGAGGTCCCTCCGTCGGCGCCTCATCTCGTCCTGCCGGCAACGCCTCACCTTGGGATGCCGCCAGCGCCCTAGCTCGTCCCGCCATGACCCCATCATGTCCCACCGCCGACCTTCCCTTCCACATACGGTTCAGGCACTTTGATTCCCCCACACCACCGCAATCCGTGGCGGCCTCCTCTGCACCACGTTGGGCACTGGCTGGAGCCATCGGTGGCTCTGCATCTCCTTGGTACACGCTCTTTGTATGATCCGCAAGCATGGTATGCGTTCTTAATAGCTTATGCATCTTTGTTTCAGTCAACTCTGAACAATCAAATGGCCCTTCGTGGTGTCTAAATGCAGCAGCAAGTTTGTAGATGCCCAAAATCTAGTATCATTGCTTCAGAATTATACTCGTACTTGATCTGCCAACATGCTTATTTAATCAATCATCCCTGTGACTAGCTAGCTAGCTCTGTAGCAAGTTGTAAGTTTCATTTGTCTAAATATTTACCATCTGGTCTTTTGTTTCCTTTTCACATACCAGCGTCCGAAGGTTAATGATGCAAATGGGTGGCCGCCCCTTCCTACTGAAGTTCCAGCTACGCTTTGTGGCTCTTGTTGTCTAAATGAAAAGCAACGCCTCGTGTGTTAGAGATTTTATTTAGAATTTTGTTTTAATGATTTTTTATGAAGACTGTAAAGTCTAAATGTCAATGCCATGGTGCTATGTGCCTCCAGTTTTTTGCTCATCGTCTTCTAAATCAGAACTATCGGCTTGTTTGGTAGAAACCTTATTTGTTATGTTTGGTTAATGATTTTTTATTACGACTAATGAAGAATTATGTAATGTTATTGTGCAATGTTAGGTAATGGGTACATAGATACATCTCGTAGAGAATCACAATAGATCATCTACACATGCAGTTATTAAATACTTACAGCCAATATAGCAATCAACCTAAAAGCCAGCCCATTGTAGTGTTCTGGCTATAATCTAACTCTAGGTGATGTGGCATGAATATAGAGCCAGCAGCCGGCTCTCTTATTGAACTTGCTTTAAGCCGGCTCTCTGCACGAAAAAATACAGTGCAAGCCATTCCATCCATGCGGGCTGGTGGCCAGCCATCCGGTGCCACGTCTTTGGTACGTGCCGAGCCTTGGGATACGCGCCGTTCATGGCTATGTGCGTGTAAAGAGTTTTCGGTGGAGTCTTCTAGCAACCCCTTCTTGGTATAAAAGGAGGACCAAGGCTACGGGAGTGTAAGAACCCAGATGGGGTTCGCTCAGACTAGAAACCAAAAGCCTAAGGCCTTTTACAATAAGGTATATTTTAGCAAGTTTTTATAGAAGCAACTAAAACTTAAGAAACAACCACTATAATATATTGTTTTTTAGATGGTGTTTCTTAGTGGTGTTATATTTAATGATTTTAGTCTCATGCATTTATATGATTGGTCTAGCTAAGTTTTTTGTCTATAATATCGTGTAGCTGGTGTATATTGATGATTATTAATAGATCAATGAAATTTCACACAAAAAAGATACAAGAACACTCTCTTTCTTCATTAAGTGACATACCATATAGGCAAAACGCCTAGGAAATCACGCTAAGAAACACCCATTATGAAAGGCCTAAGAGAGAGTTCATTCCCTAACTAGAGAAGAGAAAAGTAGGACTAAAGCCCCCCCTCCCCCCCTAGGAGCTGACTCGAACTTGTGTAATCTGTGCAATTCCCTTATCAATACCACACAAGCAGCAGGTAGGGTATTACGCCTTGCGGCTGCCTAAACCTGGCTAAAAAATATTGTTGCTTGTGGGTGTGGAGGTCTTCTGGAATATATCGACGCCCTTAGCAAACATAAAAGGAGGTGATCTCACCCTCGGTGCTCATGAACGCACCCACGACGACAGTATTATCGGCTAATGGGCCGACGACACAAGGTGACTTTGTTCTGCGTGGTGCTCCTTGAGCTCCGCGTATTAATTTAAAGTCTTAGGTCTGAAATTCATTGGTTCTATCTCGTAATGAAGGCTCTCTAGTATTTTTTTTGTTGAAGATATTCTTGACTCTCCGGGGGTGAAAACCCATTATCTGACTATTGTGGTTAGACTCGGCAACAACAATGCTTGTGCACTAGTTGTTATATTTCTAGAAGCGTCACTTTCGAGAACCTTACTAAGACTATAGACATTGTTAGTGGTGGTGGTTTGTTCCTTCTATGGCGATCATGTCATCATTCCGCCAAGGTCCTTTTTTTCTTTTTTTCCTCTTGGTTGTATACATCCTTAATATCTAAACTATTTTTGGATATTACGTCGTGGCAGAGCCTAAATATATTTAGAATCATCTTGGTTTTAATATATATATATATATATATATATATATAATCAAAAAAAGGAGAGAGAAGATAAATTATGATGGAAATGAAATAGAGCTGATACACCAATGTACAAATAGCTGCGAACACGTGGCAGCGTATATTCTGGGAGAACGCCCCTCTATTTTTTTGGTCCCACGCATACCACAATGTAAAATCACATACATTTAGTAGCAGGGACGAATAGTTATGCAACTTTGGTGGATGAGAGATGGGCTTAACAGAACGATAAATAGTGTTTACCATTAGAAATTTAGCATGATAGATAGTGTGTACAAGAAAAAAATGTTTCACGACCTCGTTGAAATCAAGTACGTACTAGAAGAGTCGTGACTACATTCCTTTGTGTCGTAATGCTACTCGTATGCAACTGTGGTAGTAAATATTAAGTACCTACTCCCTCCGTTACAAAATATAAGATGTTTTAGGTTTATAAATAAATATATTTAGACTTTTTTAGTGTATAAATTTACTTCAAACATGAATAAACCTACATACTCCCTCCGTCTCAAAATAGATGTTTTAGATTTGTCAAAATTTAGATAAATCTAGACACTATTTAGTATATAAGTTCATTCAAATTTTGAAAAATCTGAGACATCTATTTTTGGACCGAGTGAGTACTAAATAATGTCTGAATACATTTGCTTCACAAAGTTAAAACATCTTATATTCTAAAACGGAGAAAGTAATTCTTTGTTTCCTTTGTTTTTTTCATCATACGATCTCAACTGGATATGGCCGGTAACCTCACCACCTGTAAGAAAGGGTTACCATAGCCGCTGTTCCACGGAGGATATGAGAAAACACAACATAGTTCCACTGTATTTACCCTAGAAGATGTAACACATCGAACCAAACAGCCGTGTCAAGTTTTTCCAATACAAAAAGGATATTGCGCAGGCGACTAACTACTACTGTCTCTATTTTTAAAATTTAAGTTTTTCTAGCTGTTCGAATTATACCTGGCCGATACCAGATTTCAATGAAAACTTCGGCCTCTCTTTCCCGGGAGCCGTAAAATGTAGCCAGCCAGCCAGCCAGGGAAAGGCGTACTCCCTCCGTTTAGAAATATAAGATGTTTTAGATTTATAAAAAAGATGTATCTAGACACTTTTTAATATATAAGTTTAAATAAATCTAGACACTAAAAGATATCTAAATACTCCCTCTGTTCGGAATTATAGGTCCTACGCGCATACCTAGGTTGTTAATTTAACCAATAAAATAGAACTTATATATTACAAAAGTTATATCATTAGAAAATATAACCTCTAAAGTTTCTAATGGTATAATTTTTATGCTATAATATTTATATTTTATTATTCAAAATAGCAACCTAGTTATCCACGCGAGACTTATAATCCCAAACGGAGGGAGTACATCTTATTTTCAAAACTAAAACATCTCGTATTTCCAACCGGAGAGAGTACGTGCTTGTACGGCCAACAAGGCGGTGGAAACGCGCGCTGAGCAGAGAGCACGGCGAGAAAATTGTCCCATCCGCTGTCGCCTTCGCCGGGGTTTTCGATCGCGCCCGCCGCTAGCCTGAATCGATCGATCGCTCTCTCCTATATTTTTCTCCCTCCTGTCGCTTCACGCGATTCAGCTACAGTACTAGCTGTTCGTGGAATTGTATTGCGCCCCTGTTCTCAATTGTGGGTAGATACAAGGGCATTTTCACCCGGCCTACACCGACGGATTCAGGATTAGAGCAAGTCTAGGGCCAAAAATTAAAAGGAAAGAAATTATACTAAAAATACTCTTGTAATATCATAAAATTTTTGGTACAATGGCAAAGATAATTTTTTTTTGAAAAAGAGCATATGTTAATATCACGAGATACCAATTACACCCAGCCTCTGCAACAACACATTGCCCTATCGACCATACGAACGCACACAACCAAAAAAATAAAAAAAATACAATAAAGAAAAGTCCCGCTACAGTGACCTATTCGTTGAAACAGCGGTACAACCACCACCAAGACGACACCAGAAGTCCAGCTTTTCCAAAAGCAACGCCTCCGAGAAGAAAACAATGCACAAACACTGTCATCGCCCGATCATAGATCTTAGGTTTTCACCTGAAAAAAGTCCACGCTCTCAAAACAATACCTTCAACAAGGTCATTGCCAGACACAACCAATTAAGGCCAGACCCTGGATTTTCACCCCGAAAGGTAGGACTGTGAACCTCTCCTGTGCAGGCGCCCCCACTTGCAAGTCACTGCTCCAAGTCACGACTCACCAAGTAAATTCCTCATCACCACCCAGACTCGAACCACCATTGTCAGTCCTCAGATCTCGGTCTCCATGACATTCTCCGTCAGCATCATGGAACGAGAAACATGCCCCATGATATTAACAACCAACAGAGTTTCGAAGCGCTTTCTCTAAACCCAATGCAAACGGTCAGAGTAAAATATGGGTGCACCGAATCCCTCCAATCCGGCAATATCCAGGCATTATTTGTCCATGGGAGTTTGTCGGCGAAGCCTTCCGAAACTCTCCACTCCGACCAGATTAGAGAGGACAAGCAACAAGTAGATCCTCGTCTTGGGGTGGGAGGAATCCTAGGACTGCCGCCTTTATTCAGCAGACGAGCAGGCCCCACGCCGCTCGTCGTCTCCGTGCAGCACCAACAGAGGAGGAGAGGGCAACAACCACAGGAGATCGGCGTGGCTAGGCCACTGCCTCACCCCCGGCGGCGGTCGCAAGCCTCCATCCCCTCGTTGGTTGCCGGAGAACCTTAGGCCCTGACCAATACGGCCGCGCCGCACGAAGACCACAGCCAGTGCTGCACCTCCCCTATGTGAATGCCGCCACAAACCCCTCTTCTGCCCCCATCTTAGATGGACGAGGCGCCGCCACCGCTACTGAAGCCGGTAGCGGTGGCCGATGCGGAGAGGGTTGGGGAGGGTTCTTAGGGGAGGATGGAGAGGGGGGCCCCGGAGCCGCCAGAGTCGCCTGGGGGCGGCTCAGGAGGGTTAGGGTTAGGGAACCCCTTGTTGAACCCGCAAAGACGAACATATGTATTCAAATCAATTGTTAACCATCGACTTTTGAAGGTCCACTTTGTGGAGTTGATTCCATCTATGTAGTTTCTTCGGCTTGAGAAGCTTTTCCGTTTTCAGGATACTTATTTGTTCAGTTTGGGATCAATGGATAAAGTCTCTTCATCTGATTCTTCCTAAAACATGATAAACCAACAAATCAATCCAATTTAATTATTGAAGAAAACAGAAATCAATCCAACAAGGCAAAGAGCAATTAGCAGTTCTGCAGTTGGACACCTAGATTGAGGAAGTGAGGAGCATAGGAGGCAGAGCCGTAGACAGGGAGAGAGCTTAGCAAAGCACCGATCAGAGGACGTGCAGCCGCCGGCCAACGATCGCGGGGCTCGGAAGACTGGAGGGGGCAGGAGCCAAGGAGCTCAGGAGGCGGCGACAAGGCGGCTAGCCCGTCGGTGTGGCAGCGCTCGTAGCTATCAATCGAGTGAGACAAGGCCGCCAAAGCGGAGTTCCTCTCGTTCGCTCTACTGGATTCTGTCAAGAGAGTAGGGATGTAAATGGTATGGATAATTTCCGCTCCGAATCCGCATCCGCGACCGTTTTTGAGGATATGGTATGCATTTTTCCATATCCAGAGGATATGGATGCGGATGCGGATATTTATCGAGCGGATATCCGACGGATATGGTAGAGGATATGGTATTGATGATATCCGACGGATAAGGATAATCCGACATTTTATGCGGATTATCCGAGGTACTTAAATAGGATAATCCGACATTTTATGCGGATTATCCGAGGTACTTAAATAGGATAATCCGATAAAATTAGCACAACCCCAATATCAGGATAATCTAGTTAGTGTATCAGCTAGTTATGCATGCCATATATGCATGTTATACTATGTTATTACCAATCTTGCACTTTTATACTACTGCTATCTAGTGTTGCACGCTTTCTTGTCATTTCTTTTATATAAACTAAATAAATTTTTAATTTTTTACATGTATTTATTCGATTATCCTCTTCTGATCCGAGTCCGCTCTGAATCCGCTCCATATCCGTAATCCGATATAGTCTGCATTTGAATCCGCATCCGGCTATTATCCACTCTGATCCGAATCCGCCAAAAATATGTTAAAGGATATGGTAATAGCAATATCCGATCCGATCCGTTTACATCACTACAAGCGAGTCAACGATGGGAGGGGAGCAACAAGTTGGGCCAGCCGGCCAGACCAGGCTAGTGCCCTGGGCCAAACATTTTTGTCTCTAGACAATAGGCTTGAATTTTTCCTATGCCTCGGGCCATGGCCCTTGTTTCCTAGGCCTAGATCCGTCCCTGTCGGCCGACCCAACCCGTCCGAGCGTGTCCGCACGGAAATGTGCAGGGCGCGATCCATATGGACCGACGCGTTTGGATCAATCTATCAGTATATCAAATTTGGCCAACGGTTGCATCGGCCCGGACAGCGCTTGTGTCCCCCATGTCCTCCCGCGAGAGCCGAGGGCCCGCTTGCCAGTGACCCAACAACTTTTCTTCACTAGCCATCAATGGAAGGCTACTCTAAAGACTGACCGCGTCACTGTTGGCGTTGCCCGACGCCTGTCGTCCTGCCGCGACACTTCAATGTCGATGCTTCGACCTCCGCACCGGCATCCAATGCCGTGCCTTTTTAACAAGCCTCCCGCAACTATATTTTTTCACACCACACCGCTACCAGTAGCTAGCCATGGCCAGCGGCATTGGATCGAGGGGAGGGCGTCTAGGACGACCACCGAGTCCTGGTCGTGGTCGCCGAGGCAGGCGCGGAGGACGCGGCGAAAGCAGCACGACGCCACGCTCTTCCTCACCACTGTCGTCGCCCGAGCTCGAGCCAATCTGTTGGAGATATGCCCAAGAGGCAATAATAAAGTGGTTATTATCATATTCTTCATACTTATGATAAATGTTTACATACCATGCTATAATTGTATTAACCGGAAACATTAATACTTGTGTGATTTGTAAACATAAAAGAGTCCCTAGTAAAGCCTCTTGTTAAACTAGCTTGTTGATTAATATATGATCATGGTTTCCTGATCATGAACATAGAGATGTTATTAATAACAGGGTCATATCATTAGGAGAATGATGTGATGGACATACTCCTATAGTTAAGCGTAGCATAAAGATCAAGTCATTTTATATAGTTTATTTGCTATAAGCTTTCTGATACATAGTAACCTAATTCCTTCGACCATGAGATCATGTTAATCACCATCACCGGAAGGATGCTTTGATGACATCAAACACCACACCGTAACTAGGTGGCTATAAAGGTGGCATTGAGTGTTTGGAAAGTATGGGTTGAGGCACATGGATCAAGAGTGGGATTTGTCCATCCATATGACGGATAGATATACTCTGGGCCCTCTCGGTGGAATGTCATCCAATTAGCTTGCAAGCATATGACTGGCTCACAAGGGATCACATATCACGGAAACAAGAAAAGAGTACTTATTGGTAACGAGGTTGAACTAGGTATACAGAGATACCGACGATCAAAACCTCGGATAAGTAAACTATCGTGAGACAAAGGGAAATTGGTATCGTATGTAAGTGGTTCATTCGATCGCAAAGTAATCATAGAAATATGTGGGAGCCATATGAATTTCCAGATTCCTCTATTGGTTATTGATCGGAGAAGTGTCTCGGTCATGTCCGCATAATTCACAAACCGTAGGGCGACACACTTAAGGATTCGATGTTGTTGAGTAGTTATGGAATGATGAGTAAGAGATCGAATGTTGTTCGGAGTCTCGGATGGGATCCGGGATATCACGAGGAGATCCGGAATGGTCCGGAGAATAAGATTCATATAAGGAAAGTCCTATTTCGGAGTTCGGAAAAGTTTCCGATGATTTCATCAGAGAGGTTCTAGAAGGGTCTAGAAGGTTCACCGGTCCGAAAGGAGAATGGTCCATGAATGTGTCATGGGTAAGTGGAATGATTGGATCATGTCCAAGGTCACTTGGTGTTGGCATATGCAAGAGAGAAATAAAGCTCTAAATTGAAAGTCAAACGGGAAGTTTGAAAAGTCAAACTGGAACAATGGTTTCCTAGTGGGAGAAGAAACAAGTCCTTCTCTCAATCCAACTTGGGTTTGGGTTTGGATTCAAACCCACCCCTCCCAAGGCTGCCCCTCCCTCTCATAAATAGAGGGGGAGGGCTGCCCCAAACAACACAAGTTCCAAGCCCTTTCCACGAGCCGCCGCCGCCCCGCGCCTTCGCTCGCCGCCGCCGCCGCCGGTCCGTCGCCGCCGCCGACACCTCCTCCTCCTCCCGGATCTCTAAACCCTAGTTTTCCGGGAAACCCTAATCCTCCATACTCGCTTCGGCTTAAGGCGAAGCCCTGCGAGATCTTCCCTCTACTTCCGGTACCACGCCGTCGTGCTGCCGGAATCGCGAGGAGAGTGCTACAACCTCCGCTGCCTGCTGGAACAAGGGAGAGGAAGGTCTTCATCGAGTACCGAACGTGTGACCGACTGCGGAAGCGCTGCCGGAATGCAGCGCCGGAAGGATCGTCTACGCGATCTTGAGATCGGCAAGTGTACGACTACATCACCCACGAGAATCTGCTCTCGTTAACCGCTTTGGAATCTTCGAGGGTGAGTTCCTCTATCGACTCGTTGCTACAATCTAGTAGATAGATCTTGGCTTGTTTGTGTGCATGCGGTAGAAATTTTTTGTTTTCCATGCTTCGAAACCCTACAGTGGTATCAGAGCCATGTCTATATGTAGATCTGTTGCACGAGTAGAACACAATGGTCATTGTGGGCGTTGATGCTTTTATTATCGATTACTTCTTGTGTACTTTGCATCTTGCGGGATGGTGGGATGAAGCGGCCCGGGCTAACCTTACATGACATCATTCATGAGACTTGTTCCACGCTTGACATGCAACTTGTATTGCATAAGTGGCTTTGCTGGTGTCTGTTTCTCCCAACATAGTTAAGATTCAATTTACAACGAGCGATTGACAATACTAGTATCAATGTTGTAGTTCTTGTGGACGCGATTAGCTGGACAGGCCGGACCACGAAGATCTAAAAGTGACCACGAGCCGACTTAAACAGACAGACGTTTTAGGTCCATTCGGTGGAGATGTGCTAAGTAGAGGCAGCGCCCCGCTCATTGTGAGGAGGAATCTGCCCGTGCGTGCGTGCGTGCGTGCTTGCCGACCGCCGACCCCCTCCTTCTCCAGGATTCGCCTAGCAGAATGTAGACGAAGATCCCCCTTGTTTTATTCGTGGCGCGATTCGTGTGCGGTGTACCCGTGTGCGTACCATTGTCCTCTTCGGCCAACGTCGGCTACAGACCTACAGTACAGTTAGCGCACGCACACTTCGCACATGCGCGCTTGCTTCTGCTGCTACTAGCTAGGGGTTGTGGACGGATCGATGAATCTGAAGCAAACTGATCTGCACTCCAAGTGTCATGCGCGTTATACAGAAGAAAATGAGGCGATTCGAGGGTTGTCAATTTTTCTGGTGCAGATTTTACTGACCAGGAGTGCATTTTAGCGAAACCACTTTTATCATTCACCTCCGTCTCGAACAAGCAGTAATTAAGCTCAGTGCTGGCATGGCATCCTTGAGCATATCTCGAAAGAAAGCAACAGAAGAACAAACCCAACACAAAACCCTTTGCATTACATCATCATCATACCCTGCAGCAGGAGCAGTTCAGTTCAGCCACACTGCCGCCGCCTCGTGCGCCGTACATAAATGCCCCCAGGCCGGACAGAACTCCGCCACAGAATTCCAGCTCATCGTGCCCCTCCACCTCCACCCCGTGGGGGCTCAAACTCAACTCAAATCCGTTTCCATTCCCGGTCCCTGAACGAACACGGCCTGTCGATTTACACACAGTACAGCCACGCGCGCGCGCAGCTGGAGGCTCGCAGTTAAGGCCGGCTTCAGCTGCACTGCCTGCGAGCAGGAGCTTCAGTGGAATGGTCATGTGCCCCGTGCATGCCCGCCTGCCTGCCTGCTGCCCGTCAGACAGACAGACAGCCATGATCCATCCAGCTAGCTAGCGAGACGAACTCGATCGGCTCCCACGCGCGGGGCGGAGCTGGCGCTGGCGCTGGCGCTGGGAGTCACATCTGGTAGGCGTCCTGGGACTGGGAGGGCCTGATGCTCAGGTCCTGCGACGACGGGTACGCCATCTGCTGGGCAGCGACGTGATGGTCGCTGAACGATCCGTTCAATGCGTGGGGCATCTGCTGCTGCTGCATCAACAACAAAACGGTAAAAAACCCTTATCAGCATGCTCCTGTTCCTCAAACCTTGTCAGTGGTTCAACAGATGCTAACCTGCGATCCGTCCTTCGCGCCTAGCTGCGCCTGCATGATTCTCCTGAACACGTCCGGGTTGCCCATGGCACCGCCGGCGCCGCCCTGCATCAGGCCCGGCTGCGACAGCTGCAGCTGCGGGTGCATCATCTCCGGGGAGAACCCGATCGAGGACGAAGAAACCCCGGGGAAGCGAAGGAGCTGTTGCGTTGGCAAGGAAATGCCATGTTGGACAGACATGGTTAGTGAGCTTACATCCTCCTTCGAAAGGCAATCGAGGATACTACTACATGGTAGCACTAGCTTACGTCTTTCGAGAGAAGCCCTTCTATGTTCACGTCCAGCCTCGGGTTTACCGTCGCGAGCTTCATCGATAAGAACTGTAAGAATACAAAGCGAGTGTCAAAACTCTGAAGTCTACAATCACTGACATAGTTACAGGAAACAACGCCCAGTTATCTGTATCTATAGTGTTTAGCTGATTATACTACCATCGTTCCACACGACACCTATGCTCAAAGCTAAAATCCTAGTTGGTGCGAAGTTGCCTTAGATGTTCAGAAACCTTGGGGAAATTACCTCAACTTGTCTTTGCAGGGACTGAACATAGTTAATGATCTCGTCAAGCATCACTGCCTTACCAGTAACCTGAATTAGGTTCAAAAAACACACAAGCTTCATTACATTCGTTACGAAATGGACTGATCAGAAGTACACGACCTTTTTTTTTCTGCAGAACAAGAAAGAGAGACCCACACACGTACCTTGCTGCAGCCAGGAACGAGGTCCTGCAGAAGCTTCATCCTCTCGCTGATCTTCTCCCTTCTCAGCTGCACAAACATCCATCCAGAGTTTCAGCACCACTACTCAGGTATTCAAATGTCCCATCCATCCATAGTTCCATACTAATCAAACGATGGCACAAGCTCAACAAGTGAGCAAAGCCTACGTACCCTTTCAGCGAAGCTATGGCTGTTGGTCGCCTGCCCGCGCCGGGCTCGGACATGGATGTAGTCCTCCTTCTCAGACTCCTCCTTGGAGCCCTTCCCTTTCGACCTGCCGCCGCCGCCGTTCGTCGTCGCCGTCGCCGGGCTGCTCTCCTCGCCTTTGTCTTTGCTGTGGGCGCTCTCGTTCGCGGAGTCGGCGGCCACGTTGGAAGACTGGACCTGATCGCCTCCGCCCATCACCTGAACCAACGGAAACGTACACGAGCTCGTTTCTGTTAACACCTGACGGCGCAAGTACTGAACCGAAGCTCGACAGAGTTTCATCAGTGATAAAAAGCAGTAATGAGCAGAAGAGAGCAGTACAGTACGTACCTCGATGGGCCTTCTCCTCTTCTTGGAGTCCGACCCCTTGGACGAGCAGTCACCGCCGGCCGCCTCCGAGCTCGGCACCCCGCCGCTCCCGGCGAGCTCCGGCTCTGCCTTGTCGTCCTTCCTCCGATGATGATCCAAGTACCCGTCCGAGACGCCGCCGCCGCCGAAAGCTCCGCCCATGCTGTGCTGATCAGCCATGCCGCCGAAGACGCCTGCGCCGGCGCCTGGGCCGACGAAGCAGGACGAGCGAGCGGCGCGCTCGATGAACCCCGAGTCCACCGGGAAATGGGCCCCGAGGCCAGGCGGCGGGAGGAACCCGGGCACAGGCGCCAAGAACCGGGCCGGCATGGCGTTGACGTCAGAGAGCCCCGACATGTTCTGCGAGGAGGCGGCCGACGGCGCCGCCGCCCACATGCCGGACGCCGCCGCGAAGGAGTCCATCATGTGGGCGTGATGCTGCTGCTGCTGCTGCTGCGTCGAGAAGCCGCCGCCGCCGCTGAATTGGGTGTGCCACTCCACGGGGACGCCATTGCCGTTGCCGTGGCCGCCGGATGACCCGTTGCCCTCCATCCCTTTCTCACTGCTCTCGTTCATGTCCATCGATGATGAAACAAACTGCTCTGCTAGCTGAAAGAATCAGAGGGAGCGAAGATGAAGACGAGGCGCTCTGCTCGGGCTGGAGCTGGATGGTCGATGCGATGCGAGGCGAAGACCGAGGTCGGGCAGGCAAGAGCTCTTATTGCAGCCTACGGACAGAAACGGCAAGAAAAGCAGAGGCGCCAACCGCAGATTCTGAGACTAGTCACAATGGAAAGTATCATATAGTAGTATCATGCATATGATACTAGTATATGATACCACCTCCACAATGCATAGTATCATGTAGTAGTACCATAGTCTTAGTATATTTATTGTTTTGTAGAATCTCAATGCAAAATTGTGTACAAGATTCATTTGAGATTAGTTTTTCTAGTACTACGTGCTATGATATGGTATCTACCTATGATACCAACACAACCTCTTTCATCATTAATTAGGATGCCACGTCAGAATTTTGCCAACATGGCATGCATGATACTACCTATGATATCCCCATTGGGGCTAGTCTGATGCTACGCGAGAGACGCAGGAAGATGATTAGACGAGCTACGAAAGGGGGAGGAGCATAGACCACGGATAGGGAGAGGAGCGAGAGTGCGTAGGCAGCAAAGGCTTGTGGCATTTGTAGGACTACACTACTAGTACTACTACTTGTTCTTCTTGACCACCGCTGCTGCTCCTCCTAACTGTATCCGAGAGGCAAACAGCTTTACCCCTCCCCTCCTAGTCACACACTCGCCCAATTTTCTAAAACAAGAAAGCCACACACACTCACCACCACGGGCTGTTTTTGTTTAACATTAACAAATGTTAGGGCTTAATCTGCGCCGCTTTATCTTTGTTAACAGCCCTTTAATCATGCTGTTTACCTTTGCTTTTCCTTCAGTTACTCACTCCTCTTGCTGCTCCTTGGGGTATACATACATACATACACTTACTTGGTTGGAATCGCACATAGAGCAGAGCAGGCGTAAAGAGGCGAGGCATCCCTGACATTGCCAACCCCCGCAGGCATTTGTTTATGCCCGCTAGCTTTCCTCAAGGCCTGCCTGCCTGCCTGGCTGTAAATTCGTGCACCCACCCCGCTCATCATTATTTGACTGTTTAATTGCTCGACACGGGCAATTATTTACACGCGCTTCATGGTCGGCATGATTAGTTTTGATGAAGAAAAAAAGAATGGCGGTCAACATGGTGCGATCGAGGCATCGGTTGCCCATTTGCCCCCGCGGCAAAGCAATGGCGCTTTCGAGTTTCGTCTCATCATGGATGGATATGGATAGTAGAGGAGGAGGCGAATTACCCAGTACGTAGTAGAGAGCAGAGACTAACTGTCTTATACAGGAGATTGGCAATTCCTGTAGCTGCTTCATGCGAAATGCATGCGTCCCAGACATATCAACCTTTGATTACAGAGGCCCTGCTCTGCTCTGCTCTGCACAGCTGAGCTGAGCTGAAGCCGAGATGCTTTTCCTCCCAGAGTTGAGATTCTCCTAATCTCAATCTTTTCTCTGCGGGTAAGATGAAAACTATTCGTTAGCCTCGGGGTTAGCGAACGAGCTCGAATCTAGCTTTAGATTAGTTAAAGCCTACCACCCATGCAATACTTTTATTCACTCCAAACACGCTTTTGCCCCCCTCCCCTCACCGTCCCCTTGCTTAAGCTTTTTAATCCAGGCTTAAGAAGAAAAAAAGAGAGCATCAGGAAGCAGCTGTGTGCGTCCGTCATAAACCTCCATCCATTGCTAACGCTGCAAGAAGTGGCCTGCAAGCTACAGGTTATTCCCCTGGCAGCAGCTAATCTTACCTCCTCCTCTTTATCTTTCTACTACTACTACTCAGCATCCATGCCTTTTCCTTCCTCGGCTGCCTGCCTACCATCAGTGGCGCCATTAGTAAACTGTTCACTCCAAAGCGGCAAGGGAGAAGAAAAAAAAAAGCAAAGGGACTACGTACCGAATCTTGCGAGAAATGCAGAGCGAGGGCCAAAGATCGGAAAGGATACGACTTCAAACTGCTCAGCCCAGGACATGGACCACGAGAGCTACGTAGATAACAAGTCTTGGTAGATTCCTAGACCAGTCCCCAGCTCCAGCTTAGCTCTGCTTTTCTATCCTCGAGAAGAAGACCGTAGCCAGCATTAGGGGGTTAGCCCTACAAACACATCGCCTTCGCCATCCACGACCCGGTGTCACGGCAGACGGCACGCACGCACTCTCCAGGCCATCCCTTTTGCCAGTCCTGTGCGCGGCAGCGTTGGCCGGCCTCGGCACAAGGCATTCACCCGTGCTACGCGAGCTCGTACGTGCAGTCATTGAGGAATGGACAATGGACCCGACCGCCCGCCAGATTATCTTCTTCTGCATCATTATGCTCGCCAGAAAGGTTGCTGCAGATCTATGTCTCCTTCTCCAATCATTGCCACACAAGTTCGTGTGTACCATCCGTCCGTCCATGCATCCATCCACATTCTTGCTCGGCCCAGCGAGCGCACCGAATGCGCCTGCATCGCGGCTTCAGGGATGGGTAACACGAGGGCACCGAATGAGCACAGAGGATGGGCTGCAAACAGGAACAGCATTTTTTGTCAAGAGAATAATAATTAGAGCAAATATTCCAGTAGTACTGATAGTATGGATGAGAGTGAGTTCATGACCCTACATGTCGGCAGCAGCGGGCCGCCGTCCGGTGTAAGCGAGAGCAGGCAGAGGATTTGATTCCTGCAAACAAAACAGCTCCAAGATATAGCAGCCAAACAGCTGTAATAAGTAAACGAAATGGAATAATGTCTGCATGAGATTAGCTGGCAATCGTCTCTTTAGGGGGGCAAGTCTAAAGCTAAAATACACACCCGTGTTATAATGCGATAAGAGTTTCCACATTGGATTCGCTCATCTCTCAGAATCTCTGCTCCCCTGTATTGACTGTCCTGCTTAACAAGTTCTGACCGAATTTCGGTTTCTCCCATCAAATAAAAATCACAGATTCTCCCCCTTCAAAATATATATGGACATCATCGGAGCAGCATACAGCAAATGGTGCAGGGTTTTTTATTTAGTACTCCCTCCGTTTCAAATTATAAGATGTTTTGGCCTTTTTCTGAAACGCATGTATCTAGACGTCTTTTAGTGTGTAGGTTCGGAGCAAAATGAGTGAACCTACACACTAAAAGACACCTAGATACATGTGTTTCAGAAAAAGGCTAAAACATCTTATATTTTGAAACGGAGGAGGTTGAAGATAAATGGTCTAAGATCCAGAGCAGTTATAAAGAGTTTCGATCTGAACATGCTAAGCTTCCTCAAAGCAAAAGAAGGATCGAAACAAATCCACCACGCCTATCATAATTTGCACTACATGCTACAAAAGTTTGCACAAACAGTTATTACCAAGATGTATCGAGAAGCAAAGAGCACAAAAGCAAGTCTTAACAGGATCATTACCAAGGATGAATGATTAGAGTTGAACATGGATGATTCGAGTTGAACAGGGATGATTCGAGTACAGGGCAAGTTGGTGCATAGTATCTCCTCAATGCTGGTACAACTGTGGGTTAATTCAGCATTCGTTTCCATGTGCCAGGGTACAGGATCTCTAATTGTGCTTAGGAAAGCGTATGTTACACCTTTCTGTAAACAATAAACAAAGCACAGTCCGTAGCAAAGCCAGCTGCACGCGAGATGCAAGTGAGTATGGTTTTGGTAAAGGTCTATGTTAGGTGAAACCTCCTTGCGAGCCATGATCATACAAAAAAAAAGCATCAGAAAATACCAAGTATTCTAAGCCCTAATTGTGCATTAGGTCATACGCTAATGGTCTTACTATACTCTTAGCGTAGTGATTAGAGCTGCAACCTAGGGCTTAGGATGCAAAATAATAAATGCATATCTGGGGAACACTAAAGAACTTGCCCCAAGAGGGAACAATAAACTAATGATGTTGATAAGGGCAGCAGGCTGTTTATTAAGGCCAACCTGTTAATGATTGGCGTGGAGCTAGGGCGTTCTACTCTATATCATATAACATTATGTGCGTGTGCATATGTGTATGCATGCGTGTGTATGTTGCCTTGTGTGTGAAGAGAAAAAAAATCAATTTGTAATCATGCTGTAGCAGATCTGGTCACTTGCAAGTGCCGTGTATAACTTTCTGGTGCCCAACGGCACTATAATAGTAGAAAATATAGCTATTTCTAACACTGTCTTCACATAATCTTGGATCAATGATAAAAAAAACCACTCAATTGTAGAGAAATGTTCACTATAACTACTAAATACTGGCCCACAGACTCCATAGTGTAACGGTTCTTATGTGGTTATGCCAAAGCGGTTTTTCACATGAGGGAGGAGAGCGTCAATTTGTCTTCTGGGTTCGCTCTTCTTTACCTCGCCCAAAATATGACGAGGCAAAGATTAGAGACAGCCGGTGTCACACTATTGGAGATTCCTAATTCAACTATCAAGCAACGATATAATGTAAACTATCCAATAGAATGAATTATAATGTTGATAGAACTATTCAGCTTTGTTTCCTCCTAATAAAACAGGTACTTGCAAAGGTTATAACGCCAAGTTTTACATGGGACAAGGTTGATTAGATTAAATTCCGTCCAGTCTCCATGAATCTGGTGCTATCTGTATAGAAAAGCAAACATCATACTATGTGAAGAGTGAAGATGTATGATGTTTTACAGTGTTCATCTTTATCATGATGATGTCCTTGGTAATGTCACGTAAAGATGCAAATAATAATATAATTACAGAGATAGGAGCAAACGTTTACTTTTGTCCTGTATGATTTGAACTTCTTCAGTTACTGGTTTTGATGCAATCATGCAGGGGTTCACTACCAAAGACAACTACATCTTCAAGAATGTGATTACTTACACCAAGAAGCTTTCCCATCAGACAGCACCCATGCTATAATTCCCAATACGCATGCACTTGCATCATCCACTGTCTTTTTGTTCAAAATCCAAGCCCATGCATCCAGCAGACCACTAGGCAGTAATAACAACAGCACGGTGGAAGTGATTAGTTATCTCCAATAGTGTTGATCTTTGTCCTTGTTACCAATCCCACTCTTTACTTCATGAATTTACTAATTACTATCATTCTTGTGCAGAACGCTTCATGTCTCTTCCGAAGTCAACAACATGTGGCAAGGGAGATAACAATACTAGCAAAATAGTGGATAATTGCACTCCCAGGAGAGTAACAATTCCAATACATGAGTTTCTGATGCGCTGAAGGGCACTTACAGAAGAATAAAATAGCAAGTTAAAGTTATCAACATGGGCCTTTGCCAAAGAATGAAAGGGATTAGTGGGTAGCCAATCTCACTGTACTTTACAGTGCTCTAGTGCTTGAAGTCTAGACTACAATGTTGTAACTTACAAGACATTTTTCGGGTTCAAGTTAACAAGTTCGGGTCTCTACTGTCACATATGTGGGAATCATGGTAGAATATATAATGTGCAAATAAAAGATACAACGGCTTGTGGAAAATCTGCAAATATAGATGTACGAATAACATAGATGTACCTATCATGTGCAGAAAAATATAGCATAAAGGCCAATGGATGGTGTGAAATGATAATATAAATGCACAGACAAGGCCACAGTTGACAGGCCAAAACTAAAAGTAAGCCCAGTCATTCACATGGAAAGCAGAAGCCTAGTTGGTCCTATTACCTATTTTTTCCTCATTCAAATGCGAGTTCATGTGAAGCTGTCGTCCTCAACTGTATGATTGATAGTAGGGACAGTAGGAAAAACAGCATTAAGTGTGTATCAGGTTGTTGATGATTCCTAGTCCCTACCATCAGAAGGATCTAAACTTATCTGAATTTAATGGCACTTTTACGTAGGACATACATCTCAGATTCATGTTCAGTGAATCATGAAGACTGAAAAGGACAATAATTAGGTTTCAAGTTGCTGAGACACAAGAGGGTGGTAATCATGGTGTTGGTTTATGGGTAGCTTAGCATTTAAGAGACATCAAATCGAGTCAAGAGATTCATGGCACATTTACATCTTTTCTCAAATACAAGTATAATCATTGCAAAAACATTTCTAGCGTGCTATACATTTCTTTGTAGCAAGTTAAAATAAACATAACTGAACAAAAGCTCATCCGAAAGGTTACCAGTAATCTCCACAAGAACAAGACCCTTCTCTGAAATGATGAAATCGATTTGCATCCCTGACAATTATGCACCTCCCATAAATCTTGCTTAGAAGTTTTATCGCGTTATGACAGTCTCCACAGACCCGGAGATTCTTTACAACCCTAATAGGCGTCCCAGGCACAGTGCTAATCAGCCCAAAAGCAATTGCAAGCCTCTCGCTGTGAAGAGCAAGTGAACTCTCTTTCACATCCTCATCATCAATATCTAGCAGCACCTGTGAAGTGTCTGGAGTATATCCCACAATTTTCAACAGCTTGCACATCTCGCTTAGCATTTCGTATACATCCCTCTTCCTCGAGTGACATTTATCTCCAGATATAAACTCGTGAATAACACCATCAAGTTCTATTGAGCTGCTTCCAGGAACCTTCTGCACACGACAGTCCAACATCAGCTTCCTCACCTTATGCACTCCTTTCCAGTTGCCATCTAGCGCATAAATGTTGGACAGCAATACATATCCTGCATGATCATTTGGTGAAGCCTCAATAAGCCTGTTGCCTGCTTTCTTTCCCAACTCAAAGTTCTTGTAAGTTCTACAAGCACCAACTAGGGCCTTCCACACGGCAGCATCTGGCTCCATTGGCATCGTCTGGATCATGTCCTCCGCCTTCTCAAACAGACCGGCACGGCAGAATAGATCCACCATGCAACCATAATGGGCAATGTCAGGCTCAATACCATATGAACTGGTCATTCTCTCAAAACAACCAATACCTTCCTTAACAAACCCCCCGTGGCTGCAAGCATTCAGTACACTGTTAAATGTAATTCTGTTAGGCACGAACCCAGTTGACTCCATTCTAGTAAAAAGATCCAGAGCTCTTTCACTGTATCCATTTGCCGTGAAAGCAGCTAACATCGCATTCCAAGTGTCCACGCTCCTCATTACACACGAATTTTCAAAGACATAAACTGCACCCTCGATGAAACCACACTTTGAGTACATGCTTATGAGAGCTGAGCTCAACTTCTCGTCAACCTCAATCCCTTTCCTGCAAACATATGTGTATGCCCAGAGCCCCTGCGCGAGAGCTCCCAAGTACGCAATTGCCGAAATAATGCTCACCAATGTCACCCTATCAGGCTGGCACTCTTGGCACGCAAGCATCTCCCTGAACACCGCAACTGCCTCCACATACTCCCCATTCGCAACGAACCATGCAATAACCGTGTTCCAAGAGACTGAGTCCCGGGCTGGCATGTCCGTGAAGAACTCCCAGAGTGCTCCCGCGTCCCCTCCCTGTGAGTACCCGCGAAGCAGGCAGTTCCAGGCGACCATGTCGACCTCGGTACCATAGTCGAACACCTTGCGCGCGTCGTGGAGCGTCCCGCATACCGAGTAGGCATGGATGAGCCCGTTGCGCACGCGGCGGTGCGACGTAGCCCTGTGTTTGGTGGCGTGACCGTGGAGCTGCGCGACGGCAGGGTAGGCCCGCTCTCGCGCGCAGCGTGCCAGGGCGAGCGCGTACGCTATGGGGTCCGGGTCGGCGCCGGAGCGGAGGAGGTGGTCGAACAAGCGGAGCGCGAGATTGGGGTTGAGCCGCATGCGCGCGGTGTAGGACGCGGCGAGGGAAGCGTCCGGGCTCTGGGCGTCGCATGGCGGCGGCTGCGCCGGTAGCTGCTGCCGTTGCGGTTTCGCGGCCGTGGCGAGCGTGGTGGAGGTGAGGAAGAAGGGGACGGTGGGAGGAGGCATTACTTGCGGCGTAGAGTGGTGTGGGAAAGCACACTTCGTCCTGCCACTCTGTGGCGGCCGGCTGGCGAGCGGCGAGCGCACGGTTGCGCGGGAAGGCCGTCGTGCCGTGCTCACGCCGGTGCCGCCGCGGTGGGTGACTGGGTGCGTCGCGCCGTGGATGAGGTTGAAGTGGGATTCCGGCCCATGTATTCACTTCTAGGCCTTGGAATCGTATTAGGCCCTACAGTAGCTTGAGTTAACTCATACTGTTAGTCCTACTGGGCTTGAGCCTCTAGTTGATTCGCGCAGAAAATAGGCCCAAAGATAGAAGATCTAAGTATATAAGTTCAGAAGTAGGGCCTTAATGGACTCTATCACATGGGAATTTCACTAGGCCTTAATGGACTATGTCACCTGAGAAATGGAGATCTAGCTGAGTAGCAAATTCCCAACCAAAAAAAACTGACTACCCTCTCCTCTCACAAGCCTATTTTCGAACATAGGTGTGAGTTCTCTACTTCAAAGCCTGTTTCAAAATGGTCTCCACCGCTAGAAGGAGCATCGCTGCTTAACGCCGATGCGGGACTCTTTGCCTCTTGTAGACAAATGGGTGTGGGAATTGTAATCCGATACCACACATGCTCATGCCTTAGGGCCTGTAGGGAGCTCTATGAGGATGTTATAACCCCTGAACTTGTTGATGCTCGAGCTTTACGTCGAGAAATCTCTTTTGCTCGAGAAGAGGGCTTCTCCAACATCATCTTTTGTTTTGACTACCGGTCGATGATCTACCGCATGACGTCTACTATACCGACAGACCGTTGTGTGGGCCACTCGTTGAAGACATCAAGCTGATGGCATTGGCATTCTCCTCTTGTGATTTCCTCATGTTTATCATGTCCAATCGTGGCTCATCCCTTAGCTAGATTATGTGCTTCTTTTCCTAGTAATGTGTGGTGTGGTGTGTCTCTAGATGTTATCGTGAGGCTATTTGTAATAAAATTACGATTATTTAACCATATAAAGCGCATGTTCTATTAAAAAAAATCGAAATGTTACATAGTTTTGTTCTAACTAGAATGATGGGGTCAATTCCTTTCTGTCAAAAAATGACGGGGTCAATTCCACATGCTTCTTCCTCTTCTCAATGTTATCCACCAGATCATACTAGAGGCCGAGGCGCCTCATTGTCCAGTCAGATGCATAGCATCTTAACTATTCACGGTCCAATTATCTCCACTAATAATAAAAAGGAAAATTAAAACTTTTCTAAGTCCATCCAGAAAATTGCACACAGATCATCCAACACACTTAGATCATCCCAACCTAATCAAATCTAACGGTACAACTTAGCTCAATCATCTCATAAACCGGCCGACGGACCGAATACATCTTGTCAACACTCTACGCCGTTAGTTTGCTAATCATGGCGCTAATTCTAGATTCATCATATTTGATCGCTTACTCTTTGTTGGCGACCCCTACTTGTTCACCCTTTTTAATATTTGTTTTCTCTCTTTCACAAGCACTTTCGATGCACTCTTGCTTGAAATAAAAGACAACTTGTAGGTACTTTGATAAATTCATAAAGACCATTACCAATAGCTTTCCGTGGTTTGATACTCTTATTCAAAAATATCTACATACAACATGTGCACTTGTAGGCATCGCTCATCCTTTTGTAAGGGTGAGTATTTGTATAAGCAATAATTGGTTGTTTGTGTTCATGGCATCAAGTGAATTCCAGGGTCAAACTCCTTGTGTGGTGGTATACCTTGTGGTTCCTAGAAAACTGTAGAAAATTGATGTAGTAATGCCTGAATTTCTGTAGGAACTTCAACAATCAGTTTTGTAGTATTGTCCACCACACATAATTTTTCCATTGCCCATAAGTCACTGTCCTTAATTTTTTTAGCTAATTCTTACATTAACAGTGTTTGAATTTACTATGTTTGTACAAAAGGAAGGTCACTCAGCCTGATTTGTTGTTGCTTATAAGTAAAGTCCACCCATTTGTGATCCCAATTGAGCCCCCACTTTTCTAGCCAGTCCATGCCCAAAATACCATCATATCCACCTAAAGGCAAAAATCTCATATCATGTTCAAAACTATGGCCATGCTGCCACCGTTGCATCTTTGGAATAATTTTATCACACAACATAAAACCCTCACTAGCTAATTTCACTTTGGGAGTGGAAATCGATGTAACATTTCACTATAATTTATCCACTTATAATTTTTGGTCCACAAAGCTATGTGAACTTCCTACATCAAGAAACGATAACATCACTTGATCTCCTACCAAGGATTTGAACTAAATTGTACATGGTTTATAGAAGCTTGACAGGGCATTAAGATACATGTGGAAATATTCCAAATAATCTTCCTCATGTGTTGTTAGAGTATCTAACATTTCGTCTGAGTATCTACCCGCAAAAAAGAGTTGATGCGGCTCAGTAGTAGAGCTTCATTGGGAGACCCCAAGAGGAAGGTATGATAAACACAACAGCAAGTTTTCCCTCAGTTATGAAACCAAGGTTATCGAACCAGTAAGAGCAATGAAACAACTCCAAGGTGCTGCTAGCAACTTGGTATCCTGCACAACACAGACCCAAGACTTTGCCCCAACTTACAGTGAGGTTATCAATCTCATTGATTTGCTGAAAATAAAGGATTAAACGTATGGTGTGGAAGGTAATGGTTGCTTGCAAAAAGTAAACGATAACGATAGATGATGTAACAATGGTAAAGATTGGACCGGAGTCCACAATTCACTAGATGTGTTCTCCTTAAGATAAATAACATGACATGCTTGGTAGAAAAATTACAGCGGAGCAATTAACAGGAACTGAGCAAGGCATAACAATGCAAATACTAGACATTCATGATCCTATGGGATTTGATTGGGCATTACAACAATATACATAGACCGCCATCCAACTGCATCTATGACTAGTAATCCACCTTCAGGTTATCATCCGAACCCCCTCTAGTATTAAGTTGCAAGCAACGGATAACTGCATTAAGCAATGTGTGTAAAGTAAAAAATACAATTGTTCCATGAACAAAAGAATATTGTTTTCTCCCTAGTAGCAACAACACATCAACAACCTTAGAGATTTCTGTCACTTCCTCAGATTCAGTAGAGGCATGAACCCACTATCGAGCATAAATACTCCCTCTTGGAGTCACTAGCATCTACTTGGCCAAGATAGCTACTAAAAACGGAGAGCATGCAAGATCTCAAACAACACATACATGATAGAATCAATAATCAATAAGACATGATAGAATCAATAATCAATCTAACATAGTAATCTTAATATCCATCGGATCCCTGCAAACACAACATGTATGATTACAAATAGATGATCTTGATCATGAATGGATCTCACAAGATCTAAACATGATAGCACAAAAGAGGAGAAACAACCATCTAGCTACTGTATGGACTCATAGTCCAAGGGTGAACTTGAAGGGTTTCGCGGCATAGTAAATCAAAATTTTCTACGGATGCGAACAGAGGGAAAGCCAAGATCTAATCTAGGAGATGCAAACAACGAGAGAGATTCGATTAGATCTTCATACCCTAGAAGATTCGCACAGCGGAACGTTCGTCGGAACTTGGGTGATGTAGTCGTACTCGTTTCTCCTCCTCGCGATCCGATCCGATCTAGCACCACAAGTGGCGGTGCCTCCGTGAGATGCACACGTGCAGCACCTCGACGTCTCATCCTTCCTTGGACCAGAAAGTATGGTGGAGAGACGGATTGAATCTATAACACGACGGCGTGGTGTATATGGTGGAGAATTTCTGCAGCAGGGCTTCGCCTACAAACAGTCGGGAGGGAGAGAGGAAGGCAGCAGGGCGGCTAGGGTTGGAGGGGAAGGTGTGGGGGGTTGGTGCGCCCCCAGCCCTCTTTATATAGAGGGGTGGGTGCAGCCCTAGCCCCTCCCCCAAGCCCAAACCGGTGGCCCCAAGGAGAAGGAATGGGGGGCAAGGAAACCCCCCCTTCTAGAAGGTCTATCTCGAGTTTAAAACCCCCTTGGCCGGCTGGGCCCTATGGGGCCTTGTGCCCCTGGCCCAATGCGGCCAGGGCACTCCCTCATAGGCCCATGCCCCTCCCGGAAGGTGGGGCCATGTTGGTCCCCTTCCGGAAGGTTCTAGAAGCTTCCGGTACAATACCGATTAACCCGGAACAATTCCGAACTCCAAAAACTGCACTGCCTTATATGAATCTTATTCTCCGGACCACTCCGGAACCTCTCGTGATGTCCCGGATCCCATCCGAGACTCCGAACAAAAACTCATAAACCAATTATCCAATCTATCCTAGCGTCGAGACACGTTAAGTGTGTGACCCTGCGGGTTCGAGAATATGCAGACATGATCTTCTATCAATAATCAACAGCGGGGTCTGGAAACCCATATTGACTCCCACACATTCATCGATGATCATATCGGATGAACCACGATGCCAGGATTCAATCAATCCCATATATATATTCCCTTCGTCTCGCGATATTTTACTTGCCCGAGATTTGATCGTCGGTACCGTCATACCTAGTTCAATCTCGTTCACAGCAAGTAATTTACCCGTTCCGTAATCCGATATCACTTTGTGATTAACTCCTTAACCACATGCTTGCAAGCGGTGTTGATATCGATTACCGAGTGGGCCCGAAGTATATCTCTCCGACTTGGGAGGGACAAATCCCATCTCGATACATACAACCCAACAGATACTTTCCGATCACCTCAGAGACACCTTTATGATCACCCTCTCATAGGATGACGTTTGATGACCTCAAAGCTTTCTTACGATACCAGGGAGTTGTATTATCTCATGGTCTAAGGAATACAATATTTGACATAAGAAAAGCTTTGCAAAGACGAACACGATGACACGATCTAATTGTGTCGCTTAGTTTGGGTCTGTCCACCATATCATTCCCCAACGATATGATCTCATTATTAATTGACAACTCATGTCCATGGTTAGGAAACCTTAACCATCATTAATCAATGAGCTAGTCCATAGAGGCGTACTAGGGACACGGTGTTGTTCACAAACCACACAAGTATTAAAGTTTCCGCTTAATACAATTCTAGCATGGAATATAAACATTATCATGAACAAGAACTATAATAATAACATCTTTATTATTGCCTCTAGGGCATAATTCCAACAGTCTCCCACTTGCACTAGAGTCAATAATCTAGTTTACATCTGGCAACAATCTCACACCCATGGCACTGAGGTGCTGATCATGTTTTACATGTGGAAGAGGTTTAGTCAATGGATCTGCGACATTCAGATCTGTATGTACTTTGTTAATCTTCAGATCTCCATCTGCTATATAGTCTCGGATTATATGAAACTTGCGGTTGATATGCTTGGTCTTTGGATGATATCTTGGTTCCTTAGCGAGTGTTATGGCGCCAGTGTTGTCACACAATATCTCCAGTGGGTCCAATGCACTTGGAACCACACCAAGCTCAGTGATGAAGTTCCTGATCCAAACTCCTTCACTTGACGCTTCTGCAGCCGCCATGTATTCCGCTTCTACTGTAGATCCAGCGATCACGCTTTGCTTGTAGCTTCTCCAGCTCACAACTCCTCCATTCAAAATATACACGTATCCTGTCTGAGATTTAGAATCATCCTTGTCGGTGTCGAAACTAGCGTCGATGTAACCTTTTACGACGAGCTGTTCATCACCCCCATAGACTAAGAACATTTCTTTAGTTCTATTTAGGTACTTTAGGATGTTCTTCACGGCTGTCCAGTGTTCCACTCCTGGATCACTTTGATATCTGCTCGTCAAACTAAGAGCATTGGACACATCCGGTCTAGTACACAACATGACATACATGATAGAACCTATGGCCGAGGCATAAGGCACTTTGCTCATAGCTTCCCTATCATTTACCATAGCTGGACACTGAGCCTTGCTCAATGTCTTACCTGACAACATAGGCACTAAACCTTTCTTTGCCTTATCCATTCTGAACCTTTTCAGAACTTTGTCTAGGTATGTACTCTGGCTGAAAGCTATCAGGAGTCTTTGTCTATCTCTATAGATTTTGATGCCCAATATATAAGCAGCTTCACCTAGGTCTTTCATTGAAAAACACTTGTTCAAATAACTCTTCACATCGTTAAGCATGTTTATGTCATTTCCGATAATCAATATGTCATCCACATATAGTACCAGAAACGTCACCGAGCTCCCACTCACTTTCTTTTAGATACAAGCTTCGTAGCAATTTGGAACAAATCCAAAGCTCTTGATCACTTGATCAAAATGAAGGTTCCAACTCCGAGATGCTTGCTTCAGTCCATAAATGGAATGCTGATGTTTGCATACTTTACTAGCATCCTTAGGATCGACAAAACCTTCGGGTTGCATCATATACAACTCTTCATCAATGTTTACATTGAGGAACGCAGTCTTGACATCCATCTGCCATATTTCATAATCATGAAATGCAGCAATTGCTAATAAAATCCGAATGGACTTAAACATCGCTACGGGAGAGAAAGTCTCATCGTAGTCAACACCTTGAACTTGTCGAAAACCTTTCGCAACAAGTCGTGCTTTATAGACGGTAACATTACCATCCGCGTTCGTTTTCTTCTTGAAGATCCATTTGCACTCAACGGCCTTTCGGTCGCTAGGAGGGTCCACCAAAGTCCATACTTGGTTTTCGCTCATGGATCCCAATTCGGATTTCATGGCTTCTAGCCATTTCTCAGAGTCTGGGCTCATCATCGCTTCCTCATAGCTCGTAGGTTCACTGTCTTCTACTAGCAAGACAGTCAAGACAGGGTTGCCGTACCACTCAGTAGGGGCACGCGACCTTGTCGACCTGCGACGTTCAGTAGTAGCATCGTCCGAAGCTTCATGATCCTTGTCATTAGCTTCCTCCATTGTTGGTGCAGGTGGCACTGGAACAATTTCAGGTGCTGCGCTACTCTCCAATTCAAGAGAAGGTTTAATAACCTCGTCTAGCTCTACTTTCCTCCCACTCACTTCTTTCGAGAGAAACTCCTTCTCAAGAAAGGAACCGTTCTTTGCGACAAACACTTTGCCTTTGGTTCTGTGATAGAAGGTATACCCAATAGTTTTCTTAGGGTATCCTATGAAGACGCATTTCTCCGCTTTGGGTTCGAGCTTGTCCGGCATCAACTTCTTGACGTAAGCTTCGCATCGCCAAACATTAAGAAACGACAACTTAGGTTTAGCACCAAACCACAGTTCATACGGTGTCGTCTCAACGGATTTACATGGAGCCCTATTTAAAGTGAATGCAGCGGTTTCTAATGCATAACCCCAAAATGATAACGGCAAATCAGTAAGAGACATCATCGATCGGACCATATCTAATAGGGTTCGGTTCCGGCGTTCAGACACACCATTGCGCTGTGGTGTTCCGGGTGGCGTGAGTTGTGAAACGATTCCACTTGCTTTAATATGCGTGAGAAAATCATAACTCAAATATTCACCTCCACGATCGGATCGTAGAAACTTAATCTTTCTGTTACGATGGTTCTCCACTTCACTCTGAAATTCTTTGAACTTTTCAAATGTTTCAGATTTATGTTTCATTAAATAGATATACCCATATCTACTTAAGTCATCGGTAAAAGTGAGAAAATAGCGATATCCACCGCGCGTCGAAACACTCATCGGTCCGCATACATCGGTATGTATGATTTCCAACAAGTCCGTTGCTCGCTCCATCATGCCGAAGAACGGGGTTTTGATCATCTTGCCCATGAGGCATGGTTCGCATGTGTCAAATGATTCAAAATCAAGAGACTCCAAAAGTCCATCAGAATGGAGTTTCTTCATGCGTTTTACACCAATATGACCTAGACGACAGTGCCACAAATAAGTAGTATTATCACTATCTACTTTGCATCTCTTAGCCTCAATGTTATGGATGTGTGTTTCATCCCTTTCGAGATTTAGAAGAAATAAACCATTCACAATAGGTGCATGACCATAAAAGATGTTACTCATATAAATAGAACAACCATTATTCTCCGATTTAAATGAATAACCGTCTTGCAATAAACAAGATCCAGAAATAATGTTCATGCTCAACGCAGGCACATAATAACACTTATTAAGGTTTAAAACTAATCCCGAAGGTAAAACTAAGGAGAGCGTGCCGACGGCCATCACATCAACTCTTGATCCGTTGCCAACGCGCATCGTCACCTCATCCCTTGCAAGCCGCCGTCTATTCCGTAGCTCCTGTTTCGAGTTACAAATATTAGCAACTGAACCGGTATCAAATACCCAGGCACTACAACGAGGGCTAGTAAGGAAAACATCAATAACATGTATATCAAATATACCTTTGATGGTGCCAGCCTTCTTGTCCGCTAAGTACTTCGGACAGTTGCGCTTCCAGTGACCCTTGTCCTTGCAATAGAAGCACTCAGTGTCCGGCTTAGGACCAGACTTGAGCTTCTTCTCAGCAGGGGCAGTGCGCTTGCCGCCGCCCTTCTTGAAAGGCTTCTTTGCACTCTTACCTTTATTCAAGGTGGGCTTGTTGACCATCAACACATAATTATCCTTTTTGATGTCCACTTCCGCGGCCTTCAGCTTTGCGAAGAGCTCGGTGATCGTATCAGTGGAACCAATCTGATTATGAGTCACTACAAAACTTTTGTAGCTGGGAGGGAGTGATTGCAGAACCCTGTCAATCTTGAGCTCATCTGGAATCGTGCATTCCAGTTGCTCAAGGCGTTGAGTGTAGCCCGTCATCTTAATGGCGTGCTCACTAACGGAACTCCCTTCCTCCATCTTGCAGTTAAAGAACTTCTCAGAGATCTCATATCTCTCAGAACGGGCCTGAGTCTGAAACATGGTTTTCAGCTCTTCGAGAATCTCAAAGGGCCCGGGATAGTCTTCAAAACGATTTTGAAGTTCCGGTTCCATTGCAAACAACATGGTGCTCTTAATCACACCATAATCATCTTTGCGCGACTGATAGACAGTTTTCTCATCAGCCGGCGCAGTTGCAGCAGGGGGTTCACCTAACGCTTTCCCAAGGACATAGTCCTTTTGACCGCCAGAGAGAATGATTCTTAGATTGCGGAACCAATTGGTGAAGTTAGACCCATTGTTTCTAAGCTTTTCCTTCTCAGCGAAAACGTTGAAGTTGAAGTTGGACTTAGCCATTTGATCTACAGTATTGCAAATACAAATTAGACTATGTTCATGATAACTAGTTCAACTTTTAATCAAATTACTAGATGAACTCACACTAAATTCAACATCCCTCAAGTTGTTTAGTGAACACGATCCAAATTCACCACACCTAATCCGATCTTCACGAGAAGAGATGTCGTTTCAATGGTGGACAACGAAGTGTCGATCATATCATTCATATGACTCATGCTTAACCTTTCGGTTCATGTGTTCCGAGGCCATGTCTGTACATGCTAGGCTCGTCAAGTTAGACCCAAGTATTTCCGCGTGTGCAAAACTGGCTTGCACCCGTTGTATGTGACCGTAGAGTTTATAGCACCCGATCATCACGTGATGCTTGGACACGACGAACTTTCGCAACGGTGCATACTTGGGGAGAACACAGTTTTTATCTTGATCTTTAAGTGAGGAATCATCTTATAATGCTACCGTCGCGATCTAAGCATTATAAGATACATAAAAGGATAAACATCACATGCATATAACTTTATGTGACATGGTATAGCCAATCTTCGCGCAATGATCTCCATCTTGTGCGTTTCGGCATGATCTCCATCACTCCACCATGATTGCCTCCACCACGAATAGCAACTACAACTATTGCTAACTACTTAGCGATAAAGTGAAACTATTACATGGCGTATAAGAAGTTGACACACATGTCATACACAATTATAAAGACAACATATGGCTCCTGCCGGTTGTGTACTCATCGACATGCAAGTCGTGAAACATTACAAAACATGATCATCGCATACATTATACACATCACATCTTGGGCCATACCATATCACAGAAAACACTCCCTGCAAAAACAAGTTAGACGCCTTTGTTGCATGTTTTACGTGGCTTATGGGAGTAGATGCTAAGAACGATTCTTACCTACGGAAAGCCACAACGGTGATATTATGGTTTCCAAACTCCATTGTTAATCCCATGACAACTATAGTGAGAGAAACTGACATCCACCAGCCGCATGTGTGGAACAAGCCACACGTCAAGTGCGGAGCCGGTCTCGCGAACGATGTCGCGTAAGGTTGGCCTGGACCGCTTCAATCTCACTATCCCGTGTCATAAGAAGAACACAAACAAGAGGCTTGCAACAGAAAACATCAACGCCCGCAACAACCATGTTGCGTTCTACTCGTGAAACACATCTACGCATAGATCTAGCTCTGATACCACTGAAGGGTTTCGCGGCATAGTAAATCAAAATTTTCTACGGATGCGAACAGAGGGAAAGACAAGATCTAATCTAGGAGATGCAAACAACGAGAGAGATTGGATTAGATCTTCATACCCTAGAAGATTCGCACAGCGGAACGTTCGTCGGAACGTGGATGATGTAGTCGTACTCGCTTCTCCTCCTCGCGATCTGATCCGATCTAGCACCACAAGTGGCGGTGCCTCCATGAGATGCACACGTGCAGCACCTCGACGTCTCCTCCTTCCTTGGACCAGCAAGTATGGTGGAGAGACGGATTGGATCTACAACACGACGGCGTGGTGTATATGGTGGAGAGTTTCTGCAGCAGGGCTTCGCCTACAAACAGTCGGGAGGGAGAGAGGAAGGCAGCAGGGTGGCTAGGGTTGGAGGGGAAGGTGTGGGGGGTTGGTGCGCCCCCAGCCCTAGCCCCTCCCCCAATCCCAAACCGGCGGCCCCAAGGAGAAGGAGTGGGGGGCAAGGAAACCCCCCCTTCTAGAAGGTCTATCTCGAGTTTAAAACCCCCTTGGCCGGCTGGGCCCTATGGGGCCTTGTGCCCCTGGCCCAATGCGGCCAGGGCACTCCCTCATAGGCCCATGCCCCCTCCCGGAAGGTGGGGCCACGTTGGTCCCCTTCCGGAAGGTTCTAGAAGCTTCCGGTACAATACCGATTAACCCGGAACAATTCCGAACTGCAAAAACTGCACTGCCTTATATGAATCTTATTCTCCGGACCACTCCGGAACCTCTCGTGATGTCCCGGATCCCATCCGAGACTCCGAACAAAAACTCATAAACCAATTATCCAATCTATCCTAGCGTCGAGACACGTTAAGTGTGTGACCCTGCGGGTTCGAGAATATGCAGACATGATCTTCTATCAATAATCAACAGCGGGGTCTGGAAACCCATATTGACTCCCACACATTCATCGATGATCATATCGGATGAACCACGATGCCAGGATTCAATCAATCCCATATATATATTCCCTTCGTCTCGCGATATTTTACTTGCCCGAGATTTGATCGTCGGTACCGTCATACCTAGTTCAATCTCGTTCACAGCAAGTACTTTACCCGTTCCGTAATCCGATATCACTTTGTGATTAACTCCTTAACCACATGCTTGCAAGCGGTGTTGATATCGATTACCGAGTGGGCCCGAAGTATATCTCTCCGACTTGGGAGGAACAAATCCCATCTCGATAGATACAACCCAACAGATACTTTCCGATCACCTGAGAGACACCTTTATGATCACCCTCTCATAGGATGACGTTTGATGACCTCAAAGCTTTCTTCCGATACCAGGGAGTTGTATTATCTCATGGTCTAAGGAATACAATATTTGACATAAGAAAAGCTTCGCAAAGACGAACACGATGACACGATCTAATTGCTTCGCTTAGTTTGGGTCTGTCCACCATATCATTCCCCAACGATATGATCTCATTATTAATTGACAACTCTTGTCCATGTTTAGGAAACCTTAACCATCATTAATCAATGAGCTAGTCCATAGAGGCGTACTAGGGACACGGTGTTGTTCACAAACCACACAAGTATTAAAGTTTCCGCTTAATACAATTCTAGCATGGAATATAAACATTATCATGAACAAGAACTATAATAATAACATCTTTATTATTGCCTCTAGGGCATAATTCCAACAGAACTACTCACGCATCATATCGGAGGCTGGCATGGTGATGAAGAAGGCCTTCAGGATGATCTCTCCCCTCCAGTAGGGTGTCGGGAAGAGCTTCAGATCCCCTAATCTAGGGACGATGGTGGCAGCTACAGACTATTTCATGGAGATCTGATCGAGTACTTACGGTTTTGGCATCGGGGGCTTATATAGGCAAAGAGGTGAGGCAGGAGGGCGGCCAGGGGCCCACACCCTGCCCAAGCGCGACCTAGGGTGGGCCCGCGCGCGTGGGGGGGTGCGGCCACCCCGTGGCTCCCCTCCGGTCGCCCTTTGGTCTCTGTGTTCTCCTTGGTGAAATATTGACTTTGGATTTTGTCCCGTCCAATTCCAAGAATATTTTCTTACTAGCTTTTCTGAAACCAAAAACAGTGGACAATAGGCAACTGGAACCGCGACATCTTGTTAATAGGTTAGTCTCAGAAAATATATAAAAATATCTCAAAGTGTATACAAAGCATAGAAAAGTGGATACTAAACAAGCATGGAACATCAAAAATTATAGATACGTTTACGACGTATCAAGAGTATCTAACATTTCATCAGATAAAATCTCATTTGCCTCCATTGACTTTACTTGACCAACTGCTGGTACATTGCATTGGTGACCTGGAGCATATTTCTCCGCAAACTTGTAACATAACTCATTTGCCCTTCTCTAGTCATTTAACTTCTTGCCTTCTAGAATTATCCTTTCTCAAACTTCGTTGATATGTCCTAGGACCAAAATTGTCATCCTTGTGCGAAGTGCAACCAACTATCTTAGCATAGGGTTTTGATGCTTCATGCTTACTCCTTCCAGTAATGCTTCCTGAACAACAACAAATGAGGCTGCTCCTGCTACTATATTAGGTAACTATACTTCAACTACAACTCTGAATTCTTCCTCGAGGCCCGAAATGAATCTCTGTTCCAGCATCATGCCATCCACATTGGGATCAGATCTTATACACTAATTTGTCAAAATGCTTCTTGCACTCGTTGACAGTACCAGTTTGTTTTAGAGTCAACAATTCCCTTATTTTATCACGTTGTGCATTTACCTCAAATTCATGCACTATATCAACTAAAAATGTAGACCAAATATATTTGGGATTCACCAGTTTGTAAGCCTGGTACCAATGTGCTGCACTATCTCTCATATACATAGTAGAAGCTAAAACTCTAAACCCTTCTGCAATATTGTATGACAGAAAAAAATGTTGCAGGTATCAAACCAAATTCGCACATCTGTGCCATCAAACTTGGGGAAATCCATCTGTGACATCCAATAGCGCCTGCTCTCTTCTCCATGCACTCCACCATACTCTCCATGACTAGAAATTCCCCCACCAATATCCTCGTGCACGGGGGTTAGAGTGGGAGGAGCATCGTTACCTTTAGGACATTACTATTGTTGGTGATTACGAGGAGTGGGCACTGATCCGCTCACCCATCTGGAGCCATCCCGAGGATGTTCATCACATATCTCTCAAGTATCGTCAATGGTGGCATCACTGGACCCTTAAGCGAGCTAGTGACGTGATTTTGCTCGTTGTGAACCTTTCCCAATGTCCCCATGGACAATTTTACCTTCACTTGCATCTGCTCCAACCTCCCCGCATGCTTGTTCAACTTGACATCAATCTCCTCCCGAAAGTTCTACACTTTCTCCGGCGCCCCGAACTTGATGTACATTACGTGAAATAGTGAGAGCAACATGGACTTGGTCTCTTCCATGGCGTCGAGCACAAATCGGGTCTGCGCGGCCGGCGTTGAGACTCTAGAAGAAGTCATCACAACTTCCTCTATAGCACCAAATGCCAATTTAGGATTTACAGCAGACTTGCAAGAGGAAATACGATTGGTCTATGTTACTAGGACAACGTCGAGCAGCGAAGCGTAGATGGATCGTATTGACCTGTGATACCAAAGTTTCACGTCCCGTCACCGGCGGTATGATGGCCGCGGCTAGGGTTCCGATGGAGAGAAAGAGGATCATGAAGAAGATATACTTTGGGAGGAAGAACAAGGATGGGAAATTAGTTCATTCATTTCATTCATACCTCTCATGTTACAGCTGACGACTGTTATATCGAAAGTCCACCATCAAGACCACAACCCAACAACTCCACACCGCACAGCCCACAACCCACTTACCAACACAAGCCCACTACAGTTAACTGAACCTTTTTTTTTTTGACAATACAGTTAACTGAACCTAGTACTACTGCATCGCCTCATGTATGGTTTTTGTGATAGTTGATACCGTTCCGGACCTGCTTCAGATGGCGATGGGGTGGCTAGTATCCTCAACTTAATCGTGATGCAACATACTGTACTCGCTTGTCACTTCGTACTTATTTAGTTCAGGTTTTAAGTTTAGTCAAAGTCCCTTTTTAAGTTTGACAAAAATATCAACATTTATGTTATCAAATGCATATAACATAGAATATATTTTATGACAATTCTTATATTATAGATTTTACATCATAGATATTGATATTTTTTCTAAATATTTGATCAAACATTAAAAGTTTGATTTTTTTTACTATATCCAAAACGTGAAGTATTCGTGAACGAAGGTAGTACTCCCTCCGTATAGAAATAAGTGACCTGGATTTGCTTAATTTGTATGTATTTATAAATTAAAACATGTCTAAATACATGTAATCTAGATAAATGCAAGTCACTTGTCGGCGAAAGTATCATATACTCCCTCTGTCCCAAATTACTCTGTGTTTTAGGTTTGGTCAAAGTCAAACATGTTAAAACTTGACTAAACATCTTTGATAGAATAATAATATTATCAATTGTATACAATATAAAAGTATGTTTTATGACGAGTCTAGCTATATTTATTATATATTTTAGATATTGATATTTTTTATATATTCATAGTCAAAGTTTATGAAGTTTGACTTTAATTAATAAACCTAAAACGCCAGGTAATTTGGGACAGAGGGAGTATTAGTAGTATTTGCTGACTTTCCCTTCAGATTAGTTCCATAATTAATGGCCTTCGGTATCCTCATCATATATCCACAGTGAGTTAGTGCGGTGACGAATATAGTTTGGTTCCTCTAGTAAAAATAGTTAAAAGTGGGTACGTAGGCGCAGACTAGCATAGTACTCTCTCCGTTTCAAAATATAAGATGTTTTAGGTTTGTAAAGAGAATGCATCTAGACTTATTTTAGTGTGTAGATTCATTTCAAATATGGGTGAACCTACATACTAAAAATAGTCTATATACATTTGCTTCACAAACCTAAAACATCTTATATTTTGAAATAGAGGGAGTACGTGCTTAAAGTTCGTCTGGGTCACCTGCTGGGGTGACCACTGACCAACTTGACTACATACTAAAAGTAGTCTATATACATTTGCTTCACAAACTTAAAACATCTTATATTTTGAAATAGAGGGAGTACGTGCCTAAAGTTCGTCTGGGTCAGGTGACCACTGCTGGGGTGACCATTGACCAACTTGCATGCCTTTATTTTTACATCTATATATTTACTTACGGTGTCTAATCTGTGGCGATTTGCAAGTGCGTCAAAGTTAACCGTCACATTTAGACGAACATTCTCGAAGATTTGTGAGGAGAACCAGTGCAGCCCCCCACCTTAGAGATGCGTATAATTAAGAGCTTATCCATATCAATCCAATGGGAGGAGCGTTCATTGGAGGCAAATATGCATGCATCCCAATCACACTCAGGCGCATCTAAGCTGGTAGTACTAATAAATCAATTAAGCAAACATGAGGAGCTATGCTTTATGCCAAGAAAAAGGAGATCGTTGTGCGTCCACAATGGTGAAACGTATCTGTGAAAGGTAATTTGTTCTGACAGTGAGTTTAGTCGGGCTTGTTTAACCCTCTTCTAGAATGTAAGAAAACTGGGCTTCCATATCTTTTCCTTTCTATATTAATAAGGTGGTTCGCTTGGACGATCGCCTTCTTCGGCAAGATTAGTAAGCTAGGAGTATTTGTGAAGACAACCCGCTGAGAGCATCTCTAGCAAATTCTGAAAAAAATGTGTATTAAAAACGGGGATAGGTACCCGGAAACTGATCGGGCGGAACAGATCCTGATATCCTTATTGTAAACGTTTTACGGTATGAGCTTCCAGATCTGTTTCATCCGAGCGCGGGTACGCAAAATAGTTTCAAGCATTTACCCATATTTATAATTGTGTACGACAAAATTTCGATATAACAAAAATATAAATAGAACTTATTAATATTTTAGCATCACACATTACTACAATTGTCAAAATTACGATAATAGGTTAAATCCAAATAATAGAATAAATAACAAATGGTTTGGTTCAAATCACATATGAATACAAAGAAATCGAACGAAGACTAAATTCGACGCCCCTGCCCCCATTGAAGCCAAGAGCAACGGTGTCGCCGTAGCTGCTCAAGAACGACCGGTAGTTCTGTTCAGAGCACTACGGTCTACGGGGCCTCCGGTGGAGCTCCGTGACAGATCCATGGCGTCGGCAAGGATGAGCCGGCGGCGGAACAAAACGACTTGCCATGATCTCCTGAAGGAGTGAGAATGGAGGGGCGAACAATGGGGAACCTTTTCAGCGGCGGAGTCCGCATGAACGGCTCGAATCTATGTCAGCAGCGACAGGGTGTGTGTATGTGTGTGTGTGTGTGTGGGGGGGGTGTGCTGAAATTTTAGCATCATCAATATTTGACACTGAAAATGATCGCGGCCGGAAAGTTGGTGTATGGCGCGTCATGGGTCTACTTTCGGGGAAGGGACAAAAATGTTTCTGGTTCGGCCTATGTGCACATGGCAGTTTATTCGTCAAAACCTGAAAAGAGACAGTTATTATAAGGGTGGACGGGCGAGTAGAGGCGCATCAGCACACGGAGAGCGCGCACGCCCTTGTGGACTTGTGGTTGGCCGGGGTGGGGGCTGCGCGGGTCACTGTTGCAGGGTCCTTTAACACCGGTTCGTGGCACGAACCGGTGTTAAAGGGGGACTTCTTTTTTGCTGCACGGGCCACGCTGGTACGGCCCCCTTTAACACCGGTTCTTAAGCCCGTTTTTAGGATCAACAGGAAGCCTCGTTTTCATTAGTGGGTGCTTCCCCGCTCGATCCTTGGCCGGCCGGACGCGGCGTACGTCCTCTCAAATTTCAGGCGCGTCGTCGCACCACTTGTTGCGGCCAGGCAGGCGTGTGCCCTTGGTGACCACCGGACGGGACAAGTTGGATGGGACCTGCGCGCCATATATGTATGCGTGGATATACTTTCTTCGATCCATCGGTGTGTGCGGCCGCCACAAACCAACCCGACGATCGGCGACTTGGTTCACGAATCCGACTCGACTGACCTGGTTGCTCAATGTCGTCTCTGAATTATTGTCCTCTCTGAATTAGTGTTAAGAAGTCCTATGGTCCACGCTTCAGGCTTTACTCGTCAGATGGACAGCAACGTGCGATCAGTTTCGTGAACAGGAAACTTTTTTTTAAGCGATCAATTTCGTGAACAGGATACTTTTATTTTGGAAACAAAAGCAGACTTTTTATAGAGAGAGAATGAAATAAAGCACAAACATAAGAGACCGGCCTTATGATACACCATTTTCAACAGTGGCAGGCAAAGTAGCTATAAATGGAAGTGGAACCGTAAATGTGGCGACACGGGTGCATATATATTGCGAAGCGACCGGAATATATCTCACCCTGCATATCATCTCAAGCTGATGGCGAGACCTCTTTTCCTTCCCTTCACTCATGGTCTTTGCAGCTTTGCCTTCAAGTAGACGGTGTCCGGGTGTCGTGCCTCCTCCAAGAAAAGATGCATCATGCATGTGCGCGAAAAAACGCACATGAGCTAGAAAAGATGGTACTCCCTTCGTCCAAAATAGATGTCTTAGATTTTTTAAAATTTAGATGATATACTAAATAGATGTCTTAGAAAAGATGCATCATGCATGTGCGCGAAAAAACGCACATGAGCTAGAAAAGATGATACTCCCTCCGTCCAAAATAGATGTCTTAGATTTTTTAAATTTGGATGATATACTAAATAGATGTCTAGATTCATTTAAATTGTAATAAATTTGAGCCATTTATTTGGAGACGGAGGGAGTACTACTCATGTCTTTAGATTTTGCCTGTTAGAATTCAGTCAGGTCTTAATTCACCAGATTTGCATCGCGATTCGTCTTTGAAATATAACTCTAGACAAGGTTTCATTATTGGCCTTACCGGCAAAAACATCACTTTGCTCTTGCTGCTAACACGTTCTCATGCCACGTTTCTTCCTCAACGTCCACCTTCCCGTTTTAATTCTCCTCCCTAGTCATCTTGTCGCCCTTTATGTCCTCTGACATAGCTTCGTTAGGGATGGCACCCGCCGGGTTCAGGGCCGGATCCTGTCCCTCCATGACTGTCCTGTTTAAGTTTTTAGTCCCATTTTTTATCAGACCCGTGACCCGGCTGGGTTCGGGCCCTCAACGGGTACCCGCGAGCGCGTGAGACAGGAGAAACGCCGGCTCATGCGGGAAAAAAACAATGAGATATTGGAATGGCGTTGGTGAAAATGGATGTGTTCGTGCGTGTGTTGTCTCTAGGACTCCATATTCCTTCGCGTGCAAGTGATGTGTGTTGTGTGTGTGTGTGTGGCTGCGTCAGACGTGTGGTTAGGCATAGGATTATAGGGATAAGATTAAGACTTAGAGCGGGTCTGCAGGTACGGGTTTGCAACCCCAAGACCCACCCAGTTAAACTTGGCGGGTCTAACTTTTTATCAAACTCTCCCCGTTTAAGATAGGTACCCATCGGGTTTACGGGTTTGGGGCCCCATTGTCATCCCTAAGCTTCGTACCCTTCCCCTATATCCACCATGGCTCGGGGTAGCCACACCATCTGAAACGTCCTTCCGCCAGGGGTAAGTGGTGTTGGCCACCACGTCCTTAACCCACTGTACCCATCACCCATACTCTTTACCCGGGGATAACAGGGGTGGACTTAGAAACAAAATTGAGTGAGGACAGAAAGTTTGAGTGGGGACACTTGTTTCGTAAATTCAAAACAATTGGACATTTTAAGTTGAATTTGAAAGGAACTATAAATTTTGAGAGTGGATTATCCTCATGGCGAGCGGAGGAGAAACATAGCTGGTTTTCTTTGTTGGTGAGATGTTTAGGGCCTGTTTGGCACCTGCTGTTTTTTCTAAGTATTGGGAACATACCGTAGTATCCAAAAATATTATTAGTTTCCAATACTTTGAGCCGTTTGGCCACAATAAAATACTAAAGTTTTAAAACTATGGTATTGCAAAAAATGAGGTTTTTATGCACGATTTAAGAAAGAGGTCTGAAGCTCTTTTTTTACAAATACCGTGGTTTTGTGCAAACGGTAGTATTACTTGCCCAGGCGTTGATATACTATGGTTTTAGAATACTTTGGTTTGACAAAAACCAAGCATCCAAACGGAGCCTTAGAGTTGACTCCAAAAATCCAAACCCAAAAATGTGGCAACAACTAATGGATGTCCCACAAAGTGTTACATTATTGTACCTACCACATTCTTTTTCACTAACTTTTGCAAGTGCAGACACAGTTTATCTGCATTTCAGGTTTGTGTCTTAGAGGTTCCATCACATGACATGAGCTTTTATCCACCCCCAAACTGGGCATCCAATTCTTGGACTACTCAATTAGGATCCCGTTTCCATAGGGGCTTCCCCAGATATGCTAGGCCACGGGCGACCTATATCTGACCAAACAAAAACATAACGACCCAGGTCAAGCATTTCTGTCCCACACTAACCCTTGACCCTCGGCACATATTCTTTCGGTGCCGCATGTGTCTCGAAACTGCCTTGTTGCCTTGTTGTGTGAATGGAGATGCACAACTCTGTCGAGTTCTTAGAATTAATATATGTATCCTGGTAATTAGAGAGAATATGAGGATAACCAAAGGAGACAAGGCTGCAACCAGGAAAAAGCCAAAATACCAGAAACATATAGAAAGCTTTTTTGACAACAAATGACCAACTTACATCTCTGTTTTATTTTAATTTTCCATATGTCTTTCTAGATGAAATTCTCAAAAAGTTTGGGTATCATCGCATCAAGTTGCGTTACATGCATTGTTACAAAAGTTTGTCTCTATCTCTTTATTTGAAACGAACTCATATTTAATTGCTTTGTGATCCACCTTTTCAACTATATGGTGGTTGTTGGCTTCAAATCCTATCTCATTTTGGGGCGTCGATGCTCAGTTATAAACAGCACCACAAACAAACTCGGCGACTGTTCAGGGATACAAAAGCTAGTAGAACTTTATTTTTATTGTTTTGAGCAATGGATCTCTCTTTTATTGAAAATACAAAAGCTAGATCTTTGAGCCAGATAAAGTACAATAGAAAATAATCAGAAAGAAAGAAAGAAAGAAAGAAAGAAAGAAGAAGCGAAAACGACGCACGCATTCGGGCAAGCACGTCCCAAGATGCAAGTGCTTTGTTATTCTAAAAAAGATGCAAGTGCTTTAGTATATTGATGATTCGTGGTGATCGTGCATGGTTAAGTGTCGTGTTAGTGGCGCTCCCTCTCGGTGCAGCGCCTGTCCAACGACTGTCCGCTTCAGCGTCACCTCAATCATCCAAAAATCTTCTGCTTTTCGAGAGCGGGAAGCAGTTGGTTCATTAGCCGATGAAGATGATGATGCCACAAATAGAGCAACAGTGTGTCCGGGTTTGTGGACAACGTAGAAGGATGGCAAAGCAGGCATTATTTCTACTAGTAGCAATCCAGACAGAAGCAGTCGAAACTGATAGATTTTCTTGGTCCGTATGAATGTAGATCCAGCAGGAGTGTGTCTAAGTGTCAGTGGACTGAAAATAACCAAGCATCGGTTGATATTACAAATTTGGTCATACATTCTAAGTGTCAGTGGACTGAAAATAACTCGCCGTTAATGTAGTACTCCCTCCGACCTATATTAGTTGATTTAGATTTATCTAGATTCGGATGTATCTAGATCTAGACAAATCCAAGTCAACTAATATGGGTCGGAGCGACTAATTTTTTTAGAGTTTAAAAAATATAAATTCTTCCACAGATCTCGATGATTCTTGGTGTTGAGAGACCAGGGAAATTCTCACTTCACCAAGGATTAGCAAAACCGTTTTAAAATTATGAGCCCACTTTCTTGATTTGGTCGACATGTCGTTGTTCTAAATTTTATTTCGTTGTTTTTTTCTCTGAATTCTTTTTAGTTGTCAAATAAAGATTTGATGGAGGCAGCTTCTCCTGTTCAACTTGATTTTCTATGAGTTTTAGTTGTCAACTAAAGGTTATTGTGGGATCCACATGTACTGATTCAATCTTTTCTATTTTTCAAAAGAACTAAAGCCAAGCAGAGCTGAAAGGCGTGTATGATATGCATCTTATCCACTAATGTGGATAGTTTATGTTAATTAAGGATTGAGGAAAAATCCTTTTAGATGGCTAATTTGCTATGGATTTTTCTACCTAACAAACTACTGAGATGAACTACATATACACCAGTGTACTAATAAGAAAGTACAAGTAAATTGTGGTCATACTCATTCAGTACCTAACCCATTCCCTTGAATTAAAGAAAGGGAATTTGAGCTAACATCACGCCTTATGGTCAACAATAATTGCCTCCATAACCCTTCTTATTTGTCGAACCTAGCTCTAAAGTGCTATGGGGTTCCTAAACTTTTTTTTTGACATTGGGGTTCCTAAACTATGTCGAAGGTATAGTACAGCACGCCATTCTATACTTTTATAAAGCAAAACCCCACAAACTAGTTATGATAGTCCATCTTAACATGCAAGCTATCCACATCATCCAATATTTTAGCCAATTAATTAGCATGTCGTCTCATTGGCATTCATTTATGGCTATCCAGGCCATCTACTTCTTGGCAGATAATTGTCCATACCACCAATTTTTATTCATCAAATATACAATAATTTATGTCAACTAAATTTAGCCTCTCAACTATTGTGACCAATCTAGCATATTTTTATGGAGAACTTCATATTTTAGGAATTTTATCATTTATACAATCAATTTATTAAAAAGATGCCTGCTGCAACGTGCAAGATATTCTTCTAGTTCTTCAGAAAATCAGGACATGCATCCTTGTAGCTGCGACACCACGCATGCTATGCTAATGGTGGACTAGGCAGCCTGGGTTTGATATCAGCTCTCCCTTAATGGAACTACTCAAAAGTTAGGTTCGATCTCAGCTCTCCCTTTACGCGTTTTATTTTTTGAGGGAAAGCTCTCCCTTTACGTTTTATTTTTTGAGGGAAAGCTCTCCCTTAATTGAACTACTCATTCATTTATTTTTTACAGCATGGATGCTAGTGATCCAAAGTTGGGTTTACTAATCAAAGGAGTTCGGATCTGTGCTCTCTCATGTGTCGAACTTGCACGGTCTATGCTGGAACATGTAAATTATATAATCCTAACTGATCCCCTTCACTGGCTCTCTACTGGCCTAACGATTTATGTTCATTATTACCACAGTGGCTACATGCCCATCCATCGAGCGGCTATATCTGGTGGATCTCATGCCACTCTAATTAGGCACAAGAATTTTAGTGTGTAAACTAATATAATAAGCGATGAAAAAGCTAAAGGCCGAGAGCGTCAAATTGGGTTACGATGGAAGAAAAAAAAGGTTCAGACCGGGAATAAAATTTAATTACCTTAGACAAGACTATCACTATTCACGCAAGTCAAGTCATGGAATAAGAAAGCAAGATGGACGAAAGAAAACAAGCATGTTCTCTTAGAAAAGCAAAGGTAAATTGATGGAAGATTAATCTATACTCCCTTCGTCCACAAATAAATTTACTTCTAGCTTTTGTCTAAGTCAAATTTTATCAAATTTGACCAACTTTATAAATAGATATAGCAATATATATTATATCAAATTGACATATTATAAATCTAAATTTGAAAATATATATAGTGGTACCACTGTAGTGTCATAAATATTGCTGCATTTTCCTATAAAGTTAGTCAAACTTTAATAACTTTGACTCAGGAGAAGGCTAGAAGTACACTTATTTGCGGACGGAGGGAGTACAAGGCATATGAACCTTCCCTCCAGTCCTTCTCGTGCCCCACGTCCCTCTAGAATCCCGCCACTGACCTCTCTCTCTCTCTCTCTCTCTCTCTCTCTCTCTCTCTCTGCTTCGTCGGAGGGCACGGCTAGGCGAAGCCCATGCTGCCAACGACAGAGGCGAGACGTCTCATGAAACGGTCCTCTCGACGGATAGGAATATGTTGCGGCGGTGCGGTCAGGGCGTCAATGGAATGATTGTGGACAAAGGTGGCATGGCAAAGCCAGTGGTGGACATTGGCTTAGGACACTGATGTCACAGTGGTATCCTTTGGTGGCTGCATGTCTAGCTGCTTCTAAGCGAGCATCGGCGGTCCGTTTCAAGTTTTCAACATGAACTAGTGATTGGCTCATCCACGACATGGCATGGTGGACCTTTGGCGGCAAGTTGCTGGCGGACCAGATTCAGGCTAGAAGGGCCTAGATCTAGGCCCAACGGCAATGCCCGAGAGCTGTCATAACTTGCTATGCGGCCATGTATACCGACGGCAATTCCCTCGGCATACACACATACACCATCAAGAAGATGCTACTGTACCTTTTTTGGCAAGGGGATTCTAGTCGCCGAAGGCTTTTAGGTCGACGGCCATGCGCATAGCTGTCGGCGCCTATATGCCGAGAGATACCGTCGGCATATACCAATGCTGAGAGCTTTTTGAAGGAAATATGCCCGAGAGGCAATAATAAAGTGGTTATTATCGTATTCCTTATTTATGATAAATGTTTATTTTACATGCTATAATTGTATTAATACGGAAACGTTAATACATGTGTGTTTAATAAACAAAAAGGAAGTTCCTAGTTATGCCTCTCTTATAAACTAGCTCGTTGATTAACAAGATGATCAAAGGTTTTCTGATCATGGACATTGGATGTTGTTAATAACGAGGTCACAACATTAGTGTAATGGTGTGATGAACATTCATCCGAAGTATAGCATTACGATCAAAGTCATTGAGTTTATATTGCTATAACAACTTACGAAGTGATCCTAATCCTTAGACCATGAGATCATGTCAATCACTAACACCGGAAGAGTTTCTTGATAACATCAAACGTCACACCGTAACAGGGTGATTATAAAGATGGATTCAGAACTAATAAAGTGTTATGTTGAGGCCCATGGATCGAGAGTGGAATTTGTTCATCCTGATGATGGATAGATATGCTCTGGGCCCTCTCGGTGATATCACATTGATTAGCTTGCAAGCAAGTGATTTGATCACTAGAATGTTATATCACGGGAACGAGAAAAGAGTGCATGTCGGTAACGAGATCAAACTAGGTATGGAGATACCGATGATCGAATCTCGGACATGTAATATATCGCGAAACAAAAGGATTAAGATACTAGCGTAAAAAGGTTCCGACGATCACAAGAAAGTCATCGTTGAATGTGTGGGAGTCAGTATGGGTCTCCAGATCCCGCTTCTGATTATTGATCTGAGAGGGGTCTCGATCATGTCCGCATTATTCACGAACGGTAGGGTGACACACTTAAGAGACACCGACATCTAATTGGAGCAAAAGTTTCATGCCGAAATAATGAACAAGCACAGGAATTTATTTCACTAGATACCGAAACAGGTTTTCGGGTGAAATTGCATAAAGTGGTTATGCATGTGAAATAGAATTCTAGCAAGGGGTTATTTGTGAATGTTTGTCATTAAAGTAATTGACAAAATTCTGAATAAATAAAAGAGTTTTATTTAAATGAGAGCTTGCATTAAATTTGGTGGAAATTTAATGCATGTGAGTGGATTTTTGAGTGGAGGCTTTTTAATGGGAGTGGAGGCTTTTCATTTTGAGTGGGAGCTCCACCCACATGAATGTGGAAGAGGTGGGGGCAGCCCTCATGGCTGGGCGCCATGCCCCTTGGGTGCCCCCCCCCCTCTCCCCTATAAAAGGCCCCCCTCTCCTCCTCTCAAAACACACCTCCTCGTGAAGGATCTCTCTCCCCCTCTAGAATTTATCCCCCATGGTCTTGGACTAGCGAGATACATGTTCCCGGTGGATTTTCGGCAAGAAAGAGTTGTGCTTCCGCTACATCGCTGGACCGAGGAGGCGGAGGTTGCTCGGTGCCTCGAACGTGTGTGCGAGCACGGATACGCTGCTGTTTTGCGGCGCTAGGACTTCCTCTCGATCTTGAGATCGGCAAGAGATCGTCTACATCAACCACGAGTTTGGACTCGTTAAGCTTTGTCGGTCTTCAAGGGTATGTTCTCTACGGATATACATCCGCCCGTTGTTTGTATCTAGTAGATAGATCATGGTACATAGTTGTTCCCATCGTAGGAAATTTTTTGTTTTCTATGTTGCGAACCCTACAGTGGTATCAGAGCCGGATCTATGCGTAGATACTTTGCACGGGTAGTACACATATGAGTATGTGGGCGATGATGATCATTTTATTGCTTCTTAGTTGTACTTTGGATATTGGTGGCATAGTGGTATGAAGCGGCCCGGACAAACTTTACATGTCCTCGCACATGAGACCTGTTCCACGCTTGACATGCAACTAGTTTTGCATAAGTGGCTAGCGGGTGTCTGTCTCTCCTACTATAGTCAATATCTAATTTGCAACGAGTTGTCAACAATTTGGTTATCCTCGTTGTGGTTCATGTTCGTAGGTAAGAACGGTTCTATCTCGAAAGCCCTAAGCCACGTAAAATTTGCAATGGATAAATTAGAGGCGTCTAGTTTAGATTGTTGCTGGGCTAGTGTTATAATATGGTGATGTTGTAAGTAGAAGTATGAGATGATACTCTTACAACACACATAACGTGTAATCTCCATAGACCTTGGACTTACACATATATGTATGATAGTGATCATACCACGGTGCACATGATAGAGATCATATGCGGGAACCATATCATTTCACTAATAAACATGTGATGTTTGATAGCATCTTATATTGCTTATTTGGCATTTTATTAGCATAATAAGATGATCCCTCATTTAAATATCAAGATAAGAATGTGTTCTTCCTTAAGTATGCACCGACAATGTTTCGTCGCTTCAAGACATCACGTGATGATCGGGTGTACTTGAATCCACGAGCACATCTCGGGTGTAAGACAGTTACACACGCGAATACTAAGGTTCTTACTTGGCGAGCCTAGCATGTACAGACATGGCCTCGGAACACGGACCGAAAGGTTAAGCATGAGTCATATAGTAGATATGATGCCCATTTGATGCTCGCCTTTGAAGCTACACCGACTCACGTGATGATCGGACTTGGTGTAGTGGATTTGGTTCATGTAATCACCAAAAAGACACGAGGGATGTCGTTTTTTGAGTGGGAGTTCATTTCTAATTTGGATTAGTAGAACTCAATTTATCATAAATTAAATCAAAGTGAATTTGCATAATTTGTTGTAGTCATTGGCATTCGTTCACCACCTTATGCATAGTTGTAATTGAGATAATAGAACTATAGAATTTTGGATATATACTTTACGAACTGGTATCGTATTGTGTTGAGTGTCAATCTAAAGTTTAAAGTCCTATTGCAAACTTTCAGCAAAATTCTATTTACTCCGTGAAATTTAATAATTGGTATTAAATCGAGAGTAACAATTCTAGTGTTAGTATCTTAAGTATCATGTTTGCCTCCATGATTCTTGATTTAAACATCAAGTTTATCTAGGAGCTGAAAGAATTATTTCAGAAACCATCATGTGTGGCAGATATAACGATATCTGAAACAATGTTTTGGTTGCAATATGATAGAGTATACTATATGTTCTCATATTGGATGAGAATTTACGAAGGTTGGAGATGCTAGACATCCTAATCATCCAAAAAGGTTTTGGAAAGTAATGTTATACTCATGATTCGTCTTTATAAGCTACAGTAGCTTGATCATGAATGTCGTCATGATAAGGGTGAATAGAATATGTATGTAAAATGTTTACTACACTAAAAGATTACTAAAGAATAGATTTTGAAAGAATACCGATCATTTTGATGATGGTGATCTACTTCAAAGTGCAAGTCCAAAGGTATTATTATTTGAATATACACGCTTTGGACTATGTGTCATGTATATGGCGCCACTGTTGATATTGATAGATTCTTTTAAAAGGAAAAGGAAATGCTGAAAGAGAATCTATAAAATATATTTGGCAGAAAAGAAAAGATTGGAAATATCCAATTTAGGTATATGGATGATATACATGTTATGGTTGTATTCTTTGCTTGTTAAACAATGTGGTTCTTGGGTATTGGATACCGAATTGGTTGGTATGAAATTTCATACGGAACGACACAATTCATGAACCACAATGGCCTAAGTAACTAGCAAGAGAATATGTGATGATGTTCATCGAAAACAAACAAACCGTTGTTTGTATTTCTCGTTGACATCAAAGCTTGACTTCAAGATTTGTTTTAATAATTGTTATTTAAATCAGGTATTATGAGAACAAAGGTTGTTCAAATAATTACCGTATTCCATATAAGATGGATGATTTACAAATCTAGTTGGAGAAATCACATCCATAAAACCTGATGCTAAAATGTCGCAAGACAAATGATTGAAAGATCACTTACGAAGTGACATCGCTGTTTAAATTATATTGGAAAGAGAACATGAAGAATCTCCATATTCATGGATTTTTGGAGTCTTTGATTTGATCAAGTGACGCTTGTGAGACTTTCCACGTGATAATTAAAACTTCGTTCAAAGGCCAAAGAAGAACGAACAACTAAATTATTGGAATTTATACATATCGATGTATGTAGTCCATTATGTATAGTCGTAAGCGATGGATTTCAATTTCATATGCTTTCTCCGAAAATTTGAGTGAATGTTCACTTAATGCGAGAGAAGTATGAAATATTTGAAAATGTTTTAAAGACTTTCAAGATGAAGTGCAAAATGATTTTAAACAAGAAAATAAATGGTTTATGATTTTATCATAAGGGATTTGTTTGAGTTACAAGTGTAACAAGAAAATAAATGAATTATGATTTTATCATAAAGGGATTTATTTGAGTTGCAAGTTTAGCAAAACACCTAGATTTACATCTTCCGAAACACCATAGGAGTATGGAGTGTTTGAGATTTGTAATGAAACCTTGTTTGACATGGTTGGATCAAAGGTGTTATTTATAAAACTGCCATTATGTTTTAAAAGATTAAAGCTTTAGAGACTTCCGCTTTTACACTGAAAAGAGCTCCATCTTGATCCGTTGAAATGACACCATCGAAGTTATGGTTTGGGGTAAAACCCAAGTTGTCATTTTTTAAATTTTGGTATGCTAAACATAAGTAAGATGTTTACAACCGAAGTCGGATGAGCATGTCTTTGTAGGTTATTTTGAATAACAATTGGTTATTCCTCCATAACAACAAGGACAAAAGGGTTTGTCGCTTGAAACGTGAAGTTTCTTGAAGAAGGAATTTTTCATAAATGTTAAGTGGGAGGACAATAGAACTTTGATAAGGTTAACGAACCTTAGTTATATGTGATGAGTTGCGCAGCGCCGGAAAATGTTCCGGAGGCTGCCATAATGCTCATAGCTTATGTGCCTCAAAGGTTGTGGTCACGGAGATCTAAGTTCTTATTGAACCAAGTCGGTCGGATAAACAATCAAATACTAAGATTTGAGAGTAAATCATTATTGTTTGACAATGATTAACCGACTATATGCAAAGAAGCGATGATGGGCCCTGGCTCCGTCAAATGGCTTGAAGCCATAAAATCCGTGATAGTTCCATACACGAGAAATCAAGTTTTGAACTTGGAAGACCCTCCGGAAAGGTGTAAAAACCTATCGGTCGTATTTGGATCTATAAAGAAACAGACATGGATGTTTCACATCTATGAAATAGTCGACATGTCGTAAAGTATTTTATGACAATGTTCAAGGAGTTGACTATGACAAGATTTGATCTTTCATAGCGATATTTAGTCTGGACGGATTAAAGTAGCAACCACTACATATAATCTGTTATATGGTAGATGAATAAACAAAACAAAGTTCTTCTAATAGAATGGTTACCTAGGACGTGTACATGACACGATCCAAAGGGTTTTGTTAATTCAAAAGATGCTAAAAAGGGCATGCAAACTTCAATGGTTGAAGTAAGCATCGCGGAGTTGGAATCTTCACCGTGATGAAAAGGAGTTTTCATCAAGAGACGATGAAGATGCTTGCATTTGCAAGAAATTAAGTGGGAGCGCTGAGACATATTTCTAATACATTATGTGGAAGACATCTTGTTGATTAGAAATAATGTATTATTTATTGACAAAGGTTAAAGAATTTCATTTCGATGAAATACTTAGGCAAAACCCGAATATTTAGCGTGAATGTCTATAGTGGATAGACTGTGACGCCAATATGGTTGTGCCAAACGTACATATATGAGATATTGAAGGAGTTCAATATAGAAAGACAAGAAACAGTTCTTGTTGCATGGAAAGGAATTGAATCAAGATTCAAGTGTATCGACACTTGATAAGTGAAACAAGATTCAAGTGCTTTGACACTTGATGAGTAAAATCACAAGAATGATTTGATCAATCATACCATGATATGTACACATCCAAATATGTCCTATGCTCTAAGTGTTATGAGCATATACCAGAATGAATCATAAAATGATCATTGGACGATAGTAAGGATATTCTTATGTTCTTTTGGAAGAACTAAGAATATATTTGTGTAGAGGTGACAAACAATTACACATAGTTCATTGTAAAGCGTTACATTGATACTAGGTTTGTCACAAGATACAAATTAAGTTTATCTCAATTTAAACTATGGGTGGCACAATGTAATGGAAAGAAGATTCCATGATGGATTTGGATGAAATCCATAGTTAATACATTGTGACGAATACTACAACAAAAAGGCTAAGTATATGCCTACTATAGTAGCAGCAAAGGAGGGCATTTGTGTCAAGTAGTTTGTTATCAAACTAAGGTGTGGTTCGCAACGGGCTAACACTAAAGATATATTGTACGACAATAGTATCGACATGTTTTAACCCCAAGGAACTAAAGGTCTCACCAAAAGACCAAATTTATACAACGCCATCTCATTAGAGAATGAGTGATGCGTGGAGACGCAAAGACATGCAAATACACACGGACCTAAAAGCATCAGATCCGTAGATTATGTTAACCACTTGCAGTTGCGTATATGGAACACCAGAAAGCCATAAGTGTTCAATACGCAAAGTTCTCAAACTAGATTATTGTCTCTAGTGCAAGTGGGAGACTGAAGGAAATATGCCCGAGAGGCAATAATAAAGTGGTTATTATCGTATTCCTTATTTATGATAAATGTTTATTTTACATGCTATAATTGTATTAATACGGAAACGTTAATACATGTGTGTTTAATAAACAAAAAGGAAGTTCCTAGTTATGCCTCTCTTATAAACTAGCTCGTTGATTAACAAGATGATCAAAGATTTCCTGATCATGGACATTGGATGTTGTTAATAACGAGGTCACAACATTAGTGTAATGGTGTGATGAACATTCATCCGAAGTATAGCATTACGATCAAAGTCATTGAGTTTATATTGCTATAACAACTTACGAAGTGATCCTAATCCTTAGACCATGAGATCATGTCAATCACTAACACCGGAAGAGTTTCTTGATAACATCAAACGTCACACCGTAACAGGGTGATTATAAAGATGGATTCAGAACTAATAAAGTGTTATGTTGAGGCCCATGGATCGAGAGTGGAATTTGTTCATCCCGATGACGGATAGATATGCTCTGGGCCCTCTCGGTGATATCACATTGATTAGCTTGCAAGCAAGTGATTTGATCACTAGAATGTTATATCACGGGAACGAGAAAAGAGTGCATGTCGGTAACGAGATCAAACTAGGTATGGAGATACCGATGATCGAATCTCGGACATGTAATATATCGCGAAACAAAAGGATTAAGATACTAGCGTAAAAAGGTTCCGACGATCACAAAAAAGTCATCGTTGAATGTGTGGGAGTCAGTATGGGTCTCCAGATCCCGCTTCTGATTATTGATCCGAGAGGGGTCTCGATCATGTCCGCATTATTCACGAACCGTAGGGTGACACACTTAAGAGACACCGACATCCAATTGGAGCAAAAGTTTCATGCCGAAAGAATGAACAAGCGCAGGAATTTATTTCACTAGATACCGAAACAGGTTTTCGGGTGAAATTGCATAAAGTGGTTATGCATGTGAAATAGAATTCTAGCAAGGGGTTATTTGTGAATATTTGTCATTAAAGTAATTGACAAAATTCTAAATAAATAAAAGAGTTTTATTTAAATGAGAGCTTGCATTAAATTTGGTGGAAATTTAATGCATGTGAGTGGATTTTTGAGTGGAGGCTTTTTAATGGGAGTGGAGGCTTTTCATTTTGAGTGGGAGCTCCACCCACATGAATGTGGAAGAGGTGGGGGCAGCCCTCATGGCTGGGCGCCATGCCCCTTGGGTGCCCCCCTCTCCCCTATAAAAGGCCCCCCTCTCCTCGTCTCAAAACACACCTCCTCGTGAAGGATCTCTCTCCCCCTCTAGAATTTATCCCCCATGGTCTCGGACTAGCGAGATACATGTTCCCGGTGGCTTTTCGGCAAGAAAGAGTTGTGCTTCCGCTGCATCGCTGGAGCGAGGAGGCGGAGGTTGCTCGGTGCCTCGAACGTGTGTGCGAGCACGGATGCGCTGCTGTTTTGCGGCGCTAGGACTTCCTCTCGATCTTGAGATCGGCAAGAGATCGTCTACATCAACCACGAGTTTGGACTCGTTAAGCTTTGTCGGTCTTCAAGGGTATGTTCTCTACGGATATACATCCGCCCGTTGTTTGTATCTAGTAGATAGATCATGGTACATAGTTGTTCCCATCGTAGGAAATTTTTTGTTTTCTATGCTGCGAACCCTACACTTTTAGCTATATGCCTGTGGTTTGGGGCCTTTGGCATATACCCTGATTCCAGTAGTGGTTACCCATAAGACGTAGCTGGTTTCAAACCTATATATACTAGCAATACTTCAGAGTTGATGCAATTTGATGTCACCTAACGATAGACCTACACTATCGTATTTTACATTCGAAAAAGGTAGCTTTGATTGATTGCACCTAGGGTTGCAAGCGGGACCCCGCGAAAGTCTAGTGTAACTTTTTAAGGGATCCTGCTTGCAACCCTAGTTGCACCACACAACTTTTTTTTTTGAAGTTAGTTGCACCACACAACTAGCACTCGTACTTGTAGTTTAATTCTCTGGTACTCATTTGTGGTTGTAGTGTTATGCACTTTGTTTACTTTCTTGTCATACCATCGTGTCACTCTCCACGCCTAGAGTTTGTCTCTAAACAAACAAACAGATTAAACAACCCGGTGTAAACCGTGTAGCCCACAAAGCTCACCCACGCAAGTAACATTTAAACAAAATATGCCACGCAAAATGGGAAACAATAATGTTAATCTGAAACCCGCTGAGTGAAAAAGGTGATGAAAGAAGTGGAAAGTCTCGGGTGCTCGAAACTGGTTGCGTGACACCTGAAAGCACGACGCACATTGTCACGCGTGTGACGAAATATGTCGGGGGCTCCAATACTGATCACCGTACGTCATCCCAATAGCGAGGGCGAGCTCTCCACATATTGATTACTGAACGGCTATTCACCGCTGGCTCGTGTCGCCGGCATATTGGCTGCAGCGGCCATGGGTCCCACCTGCCAGCGACGCTACATGTATGGTCGTTTCTCGATAACTCACACCGTTCCCGTCGCGCGACCTGCGTCGAAACGAACGAGTTAGGATGATGTCGACGGGGCATCAGTCTCCTTAATTTAATCGAGGTACAACGTATTAGAGTAGCAAACTGGCAGTAGTTGCTTCCTTTTCGTCCTGATTAGTGCCCTAATGGCCTTCGTTATCCTCATGTCATGATGCATCATATATCCACATCGAGCGAATGAGCGATGACATCCTCCTAGCTAGTGCGGTGACGAACTTAGTTTGGTTCATCGCGAGTTGATTAATTAATTGCAAAGTGGGTTGCGTAGGCAGACTTTAGCATACGTGCCAAAGTTTGTTTGCGTCACCTTGAGTGACCAACTTGCATCCCTTGATTCTTACTTTTTTTTTTGTGTAAAGCCTTTTACTTTTACTTTTGCTTAATAATCTCTATAAGTATATACATCAATGGCTTTCTTAATGGTGTCTAGTCTGTGGCAATTTTACAAGTGCGCCGAAGTTGATTTAGCCAAACATTCTTGAAGATTTACGAGGAGACTCAGTGTTGCACCAATTTTATTGTGTTGTGTTAGCTTAAAGCATCTCCCGCCGTGTCTCCCAAACATCGTCCAGCCATAGCGTCAGATCATATGTATGAGGGACCCCAAATAGTTCATAGAAATTTAGTCTAACTAGCTGTTGTGCCAATGACAGGTATGGCCCTCATATGTCGATAGCCACATGGTGTTGGCAACATCATGTGTCCGACGTGCCCACAACACGTCTGGGGTCGGAGCTCCTTGTAGGACGAGGTAGGATGACCGTCGTACCTTGATTTGAGTGGTCATACGTCAAACGACTTTGTATGATAAAGCTATGCTTGTTCTAATGGACACTGCGCAAAATTGATTCCGGACGTCTAGTCGAAAACCATCTACCCCTCTAACTACACTAGCTAATTCTTAATTTGACAAAACTCAACTCTAAACAATGTTCTGGGTAGTAGGGTATTAAAGGAGTAATTGAGGGTACTTTGGCTAGCTTATGAACGTGGCCAAAACTAACTTTAGGTATATGATGGATTATGTATTATGGTTCTATTTAGCTATGTATATTTTATAAAATTCTAACTGTGTTAGGTCTATCTTTGGTTAAGGATGTGAGTCCATGGTTTCTCAATTAAAGAAATGAAGGTTGAGAGCCTCTGGGAAGATGTCAATTTGCGTAGAAATGATATCACAATCTTCAGCGTGAATTTGAATGAAGAAAATGAAGAAAGGGAAAAGACACTTTGAGATGGCATTGCTTTTATCGGCAACGACGATAATAGGTAAAAGGGCTTTCTCGGGGACAAAGATCATCAAGACCGAGTTTGCGCACCAGGATGCCCACTGCTCTTCTTGATGACTTGACGGTGTGCTACATTGAGTCAGGGATATTTCAAAGTTCTTGACCAAATTGCGGTAGATTTTCGAAATGACTGAAGAGCTTTGCTATTGCCTAGCTAGGACTTCCGTACATCGTAAGAGCTTTATTATTGGTATGTTTTAAGGCTATACTTATATTTGTAATTACATTTGTATTTCTATTGTACTAAGTGATGGTGTTAGAACCATGTAAAGTAGTATGTCTTGAGACTATTTTAGTCTTTGTGTCGGTCTTTTAGGGTATGTTCGGTTCGTGAACGAAGTGGAATGGAATGTCATGGTTTCATTCCATTGGAATGGGTTGGTTCCGTTCTTGTGTTTGGTTAGAACAAAAAATGTGTAATGGAATGGTTCCATCCTATGTTCGGTTGGGCAAAAAAGTGGAATGGAATGATTCCGTTTTATGTTTGGGCATTTAGCAAAAAGGATGGTAAAAAAATAGAGAGAGTGAGAACATTTGGGTGGCTTTAGCATAGAGAAACGGGGAGATTTTACCAATTAGGTGGAATGAGTGTATTCTGGATCTAAAGGGAATATTCTCTTTTAAGGAACCATCTCGTTCCATTCTATTTCTCAACTGAACACTAGAACGCCTCTCAATTGTGGAATCATTCCATTCCATTCCACTTCGTGACACCGACCGAACACACTCTTAAAAGTTCGCTCTACTTTGGTTTCTTTCGCCACGGAGGGCTTATCTATATCAGTGCAGCGAGAGGAGAGTTCTTTGGAGGCAAATATGCATGCATTCCAATCAGAGCAAATATGTGAGGTGCTATGCTTTATGCCAAAAAAAAAGGACATTGCTCTGCGCACACAAGGTGAAACGTATCTGTAAAAGGTATAAAACGTTCAGACAGTTCCAAATTTTCCATCAGTATCCCACCACCACGCACTCGCGCGTGTGATAAACAAACAAAGGAAACCGAGGCAGGTTACCCGATCATATCGATCGAGCTGGTTGTGTGTGCGACCGGTGGAAAGGCTGGAGGCATGCATGTAAGACAAGGGAAGTGACCGGTCGGCCGCGTCGCCACTGACCTGGCAGGGTGGGTGGGCGACTTGGATCATGAATGGTGTTTTCAAGCACGATACGGGGTGGAGTCCAGTTTGCCCAAGTCCTATCTGAATTATTATTTGTGTTCAAGCATGCACTACACCTTTTTTTCTCTTTCCTCGGAACTTATTTTGTATTCTTCATAACTGAAATCTGCACTATCTAGACATGATTAAAAGAAAATGAAACAGTGACAGGAGGAACTAGACATTTTTTGATAATATAGTAGAAGTCGGATGGCGTGATAATTTAAAAAATTCGTCCTTAACAGGAATCAAACTCCGGTCGCTGGGATGATGCGCCATCGGTGACCCAACCAAAAGCCTACTACCACGTTCTCCTAGACATGATTAGGAGTAGTGCTATTATAGAGCTTGCTAGTTCTTTTCCTGTGACTGCCCCCAATTGTCCCCTTCAATTCGCTTTCCGTCATATACATTTGTAGCACATTTTAGGTCACGGATCCTGCCTGTGCCGTTGTTTTATTCATACTGAAAAGCTGTATAGCTGTTTTTTTCCTGGTCATAAGCCGTCAGCCAGCCGCCGATGCATGCATCTCCCCATGTAATGGACTGTTATCTGGTCTTGCATTCGTGCACGAAGCACTGTAAACCTGGACGCCTACGTCGTTCTGCCGACGACAACGACACATGCGTAGCATGTGGACTCAACACATGATTTAGCAAAAAAATACTGTAGTAACAAATACACCGGCACGAGCTGATTCGATCTAGTATATTACCTTAATTAGTGATGTGAGCCGCCTCCACACACTCGTGTTGCGTTTGGACGTTTTCTGGCCCACGGCCGCGCACACGGCCTAACATTCAGCGGAGAGCCCACTCCATTCCAAAAGCCTGAACTGAAAGGAGGAGGGAAACTCTCCCTTATAAGCTAGTCGTGGCCTCCTCCCGCTAGCGAGGTGGGACTAAAGTCACCGGCAACGCTTGATACCTAACATATTTCTTGCCACCAATATTATATACCCGCATTGCTGCACGCATGCATGTCATGTGCATCCAATTCGGATAAATATATATATATGGGGAGTACGGAGAACATTGTTTAGGAACGACGTTGGAGACTAGAGACATATCGTGCCTAGCCTGTGTGTGCTGCCGCTTTTTCCATGGGCGTCGTCTCGATCGAGAGCTGTACCACCCAGTACTGAATGATTCAAACTTCAGACTTTTCGACGTCCGCTGAACAGCAACAGGCGATCAATTTGGTGAACAGAAAACTTTCTCCGAGCCATCGATTTCGTGAATAGATTTTTTCCTTTTATTTTCAACAAAGGGACTAATAAGATAGGAGGAAACGAAAGCATGGAAAATGAAAGCACGGACCGAAAATGTAACAACACGTACGGGTGCATATATATATTGCGACGCGATCAGAATATCATCTCAAGCTGATGGCGAGCTCTCTTTCCCTTCCGTTCACTCATGGCCATGGACTTTGCAACTTTGTCTTGAAGTTGAAGGAGATGGTACCGTGTCGTTCCCTCGTGTAGCAAGATGTGAGTACCCACCAATTCTTTTCGTTTTTGACTGTGGATGCTAGGCGAGTTGAATATGAGCTGGGAAAAGAAACGGTGAAATGTTTCTTGTCCTGCTATGATGATATGGTCAATTGTTTAAAATACTGAATTTAGGTGATCAATTACCGAACTGGCCTGGCCTACGAAAAATATTTTTTTTCCAACCGGGCTTTCACCCCTTTCCATTTTCATTAAATGGAAATAATCAAGTATATTGTCTGCCATTACAAGCAAAATAAGAAAGGGGGAAAGGAGAAACGAAAGCGAGTTGGTGCAGTACCAGGAAACCTACTGTAAACGCTCGCCATCGAGACGTCACTGTAGGACAAAAACCTGGTACCACAAATATTCAGTTCACAGAAGCATGACCATTCATCAGCAAAAGCATGAGAGCACAGACTACATAAGCCCTCAGGAAGCGACAACAACTTAAGATAAGAAGAACCATAAGCATCATGGACCGCCTGTGATCATCAGAACAGGAGAAACCCTGGAGGCAGATCTGGAGTACACCCGAGCCGCCACATGCATCAACTGGGACGCCCCTTGATTAAGAACCACCTTGTCATCCTCTTTGAGTAAACCTGCCCAGTACAAGAGTAAGGAACCAGCAAAAAACGAAATCTCATTAGGGGAATGCATTTTATGATTTTCAAAAGTAACTTTGTTACGAGTGAGCCAGATAGCCCAGCACAAAGAAGCAATCAGAATCACATAAAATTTTCATGATGAGGGAGGAAGGAATGAAACCAAGCCATGGCCTGCCAAAAATTATCAGGAACCAGATTAGTTCCCATGGCAGTTCCCAACACCCTCCAAACCACTCTAGCAACAGAGCAGGAGAAGAATAAATGATCATTTGTTTCCACTTGATTGCAAAAGGAGCAAATAGGAGATCTAGGCCAGTTCCTTTTTTTCATATTCTGTCTAGTGAGAAGCGCATCTCTACACAACTGCCACATGAAGATTTGAATTTTAAGAGGCAGTTTAGCTTTCCAAACTACGAAAAATATACAACTTGGAGTTCGTATAATTTAGATAAATCTTGGTTTTATTTTGAAAAGTTCTGTCAAATCAAGTATTTTTTCCATTACTAGTCCCGCGGGCTTTTTTATTTCCAAGGGTGTCTGTATGGTTTAATCGATGATCTAACATCTTGTTTGCAAAAAAAATGGCGGGAAATGGGATCGAACCCCAATCGTATATTCAGTGATGAGAGGGTGAATCCATGAGAGAAGAGGGGGAGCAGCAAAAGAAGACCAGCTATCCTGATGGCGGGGTCAGGAAAAACATAGTAGTCGATTTTCTTTGTTGCCAAGATGTTTCTGAGTTGACTTCAAAATTTCCTGGTGACAACTAACTAATGGATGCCCCATAACTAGAAAGTGGTACATAATTGTACCTACCACATTCTTTTTCACTACTTTTGCAAGTGCGGACACAGTTTATCTGCATTTCACGGCTCGCGTGTTTCTGATTCTTGGACTACTCATCTAGAATCCTGTTTCTATCAGAGGGCTTCCACAGATATGCTAGGCCACAGGCGACCCATATCTGGCTAAACAAAAACATAAACGACCCATGTCAGACATTTCTGTCTCACACTAACCCTCGGCACATATCCTTTCAGCGCCGCATGAGTCATGACATGACATTGTTGCGTGAATGGAAAATCTAGACAAGTGACCAAGAGGCATCTCTATTTATTTAAATTTGCCGAATACAAATTGTCTGTACTGGAAAAGCTCAAAAAGCTTTAGTGTGTTACATCACATTCAGTCATGTTTCATTAATACAGTAGAAAAGTTGACTGCTTCTTTATTCAAAACAAACTCGCAATCCACCTTTTGCACTGTATGGTGGTTGTTGCCTTCAAATCCTATCTCATTTTGAGGACCAGCACCACAGACAAAACTCGGAGACTGTTCCAGTTCACAAAAGCTAGCTAAGATCTTTCTTTTTATTCCTTTTATGGAAAATACAAAAGCTAGATCTACGAGCCACATAAACTTATACAATACAAAAAGGAGAATGATACAACTCTCCCGGGGGATCACGCGATTCGTATCCTCCGCCTCCTCGTGGCGACGCGTGTCCCGCGTGGACTCCACCTTCAAAACGTCTCTCCCTTATCCACCCGCACCCAAATAGATCGATGGAAACTGAGAGTTCCCCACCTCCCGTTCTCCTGCCGCGCCGTGAGCCCCCCAGCTCCGGCGGCCACCAAATTCCTCCTCCCTCAACTCTGGTGGCGGCAGCCACCTCCTTCCTTCTTTCTCCTTTTCCTCACTCCCTCCATTTCTTGGGTCAGCGGCTCTCGATTTGAAATCATGGGGCACACCTCAATGTCCAAGTGGCTAGGCAGTGGTTCTGGCTCCGGTGGGGCGGCGTTGCTGCACCTCCTTCCTTTACTCTCGCCAGCGGGCCGACGCTACCTTTGCCCGGGCGCGCCGCTTTGTTTCCCTACCCGAGCGGACCGTCTCCGGTGGCGACCGGAGATCTTCTCCCTCATGTAGCTCGGCGGCCTCGAGGAGGAGGGCGAGGCGAGCGCGATCACCAGCAAGCACGAGGTCATCGCAGCTCAACCTCCGTCCCCATATAGTCGTTCCCACATCTGGATGCCCTTGTGCTACTGTAGCACTGCGGCACGGCTACCATGCCATTTGCCCAGCTTCCGCGCGCGTGCTGCAAGATGGTGGCCACGAAGATTGCTACACACGACGGCGAATGCTGCTATACGACGGGGCATCGGCTGCTACACATGGCGGCGGTGGAGGCAGAAGCTTCTACATGTGGGAGCGGAGCCGGCTACACGCTGCTATGGTAGCTGCTACACGCTGCTATTGGAGCGCCATGTTTTTCTATAATATAGTCCAATGTTTTTGCTACCCTGGGCGAACCAAAGACTTTTTTTTGCTACATACTTGTTTTTATTTTGCTATGTATTCGTTTCGTCTTTGCTACATTCGTGTTCTCTATATGTTATACGATTTCTTGTACAATTTTTGCTACATTAGTTTTATCGTTTTGCTATAATAGTATATAGTTCTTGCTACGTGTGGCTGGCGGTGGTGCTATAAGTGTGTCTTTGGTTTTGCTACAAGGTGATGCTACAATAGTAGCAAGTTTTTGCTATTTCTCTTCTATGTTTTTGCTATAATAACACAAAATATTTGCTACGACATTTTCAACGACTTTGCTACGGCAGGCACCGGTGATGTCTCCGGCGAGGTCGTTCTTTTTGCTACATTATTACTTTTTTTTTTGCTACAACCGTTTTGTGGTTTTGCTACAATAACGCAAAGTTTTTGCTACAAGGTCTCCGGCGAGATCTCTGGCGAAATTCTCCGGTGAGGTCTCCGGGGAGTCTCCGGTGAGGTCGGGTTTGCTACATTAACATAACTTTTTTGCTACACGGTCACCGGCGAGATCTCCGGCGAGGTACAGTCTAATTTTCTATTTTTTAGACCGAACTGTTTTTTGCTACAATATAGCAAAAGCGAGGCAAATATAGCAAAAGCGGGATTTTGAATAAAAAACGAACGCTCGGACACAGACGGGCACAGACCAAGTATGTACGTCAGCCAGATAGCGAGAGCAAAGCATATTGGCTATATTCACCGCCGCCTCGTGTCGCCAGCATATTGGCCGTAGAGGCCGCGGGTCCCACCTGCCGGCGACGCCTACACGTAAGGTCATTTCTCGATAACTCATGTCGTTCCCGTTGCGCGACCTGCATCGAGACGAATGAGTTAGGCTGATGGTGACGAACGGGGTGATCGGTCTCCTTAACTTAATCGAGGTAGCAGTAGTTGCTTCCTGATTAGTGCCCTAATAATGGCCTTCGTTATCCTCATGGTGTATCTACATATCCACATCGAGCGAATGAGCCATGACATGCTGGCTAGTGCGGTGACGAACATAGTTTGGTTCATCGGGAGGTTGATTAATTAATTGAAAAGTGGGTGCGTAGCGATACGTGCCAAAGTTCGTTTGCGTCACGCCGTCACCTGCTGCTGAGTGCTGAGAGACCAACTTGCATGCCTTGATTCGCATAAAAAAAACTTGCATGCCTTTATTTTTAATTTTTCTATGTGTGAAGCTTTTAGTTTTGCTTAATAATCTCTATAGGTATACATCAAAGGCTTTCTTAATGGTGTCTAATTCGTGGCAATTTTACAAGGGCGTCGAAGTTGATTTAGCCGAACATTATCAAAGATTTGCGAGGAGACTCAGTGCTGCCCCTCGTCTCATTGTGTTGCTTAGAGCATCTCTAGCTGCATCCCCAAACGCTGTCTGGCAACAACGCCGGGTCGGATTTATGGGGGGCGGTCCCAAATAGTTTATTTTGAAAACCTAAGTTTAAACATAAACTATAACTTATGTATAGGGGATGTGTGAATCATGCTACTCCCCGCTTGGGAAGACACACCTCTCTTCGCCTGCCTAGGGCACCCCGCGCCTCATTAATGCTTGTTGTTGTTGGGCGTGACACGCCACGGACTAGGGACATGCCGAACATGCTATTGAGCCGTGTCAGACAGAAAGCCGCTTTGGGGCACGTGACTAGGCATGATTTTCTGTTTGACACGGACTAATGGAATCGGCAGTACGGCTGGAGGTGAAGAAGAATCGAACGATTCGATCGATTTTGTCCTTGCTGGCTCGAATTCTTGGATGACGACGAGGAGTTAAACGAGTTGGAGCTCGGGGGAACGACGACCTCGACTAGGAAGGTCTGAATCGACGGTGTAGCATGGCATCGACGATGGTGGCCTCATGTGCACGCAACATGCTGCGTGGAGAGGGGCGTGCTGGAGTGGTGTATTGATGGAGGACAGAGGGGTGGTGGCTCTCGCGTGGTCACCGTGGCAAGGCATCCACGATGGCGACCAGGAATCACTATAGCAGACGACGGAATCAGCCAGGCAGACGACATCGTCCATGGAGAGGCCGTGTTCGAGAACCACCGCAGGGCTGCGGTCGACGAGCTCGTGCTCGGTGCTCTTCGCCGTCCTCGTGGTCCCGCACATCGAGTTGCTGCTGCTGCTTGAGGTGGTCGCGCTGCTCGCCGAAGACGCGACCTACCGATTGCAACAGATAATAATTATACAGGTTTTTTTTTAAAAAAATCTTTACATGGCACTGGTCAAATTGGTCAAACGGGTCCGAGGTTTATTTTAGACCGGGATTCAGTAGCTCAGGGTACAAACGACAGGGATTCCAAAGTTAGGTTTCAAAAATCGCCAGACCTCTACAGATTCAGGTTTTGTTCTGGACGTTTTCCACAAATATGCATACATCCCGAGCAGAGGCAAATATGTGATGTGCGCTATGCTTTATGCCAAAGAAAAGAAATCAGTGTGCACCCACAAGGGTGAAACATATCTGTAGTAATAAAAGGGGAGTAGTAGTACGTTCAGACAGATCCAATGTTCCCATCAGTATCACACCTCCACGCGCGCGCGCGTGATCAACGAAACCGACGCAGGTTGCTGTACACCCGAACGCGATCGATCGAGCTGGTTGTGTGTGCGACTCCTGGAAAGGCTGAGGCAGGCAAGACAAGGGAAGTGACCGGCCGGCCCCATGGCCACTGGCCGGGTGGGTGGCCTGATCGATCGCCGGATGGGACGGGAAGGGCTCGATGGGACTTGCGCGCCACATATATATGTGTGTCTGGATATAAACTTACTTTTTTCGCGGGTGCCACGGGCACAGCACAAACCAAGCCACCCATCAACGACTTGGCCGGATCACGAATGGGTGTTTTCAAGCATGATGATACCGGGCGGACTCTAGTTTGCCCAAGTCCTATCTGAATATGTTTATGCACGCGCCAACTTTTTTTTTCTCATTCCTCGGAACTCTTTTTTCGAAACGGATTTTCCTCAGAACTGAAATCCGCACTATCTAGGAATGATTAGGAGAAGTGTTAGTATAGACCAGCTAGGTTGCTACGCTTGCTAGGTTTTTTTAATTCCTGGTCATAATTAAGCAGTCAACCGCCGATGCATGCATTCTCGGAGAATGATTCTCCTATGTAATGGACTGTTATCTGGTCTTGCATTCGTGCTCGATGCACTGTAAACCTGGACGCATCGTTCTGCGGACGACAATCAGCTGGTGATCCTAGCCGGCCAGTGTATCTATCGGGTGGAGAGTTATTAACGATACTTCCTGCCAGCCAATATTATACTAGTACACTCGGCCGCACGCATGTCATGCACATCCAATTCTTCGGATAAATATGGAGAGTACGGAGAACATTGTTTAGGAACACTTGTACGCGTGCTGCCGCTTTTTCCATGGGTGTCTCCTATCCCGATCGGAAGTTGTACCCATTCAGCCATTCTGATCCCACTACTGCTAACAAGTCCTCTGGTTACCCACAAAAAAAAAAAAGTCCTCTGGTTCATGCTTCAGACTTCAGACTTTACGAGACGTCCGCTGAACGGCGATCAATTCCGTGAACAGAAAACTTTCTCAGAGCGATCGGTTTCGTGATCAGAATTTCCTTTTATTATTATCATCAATCATCAAAGAGAGGAGAAAACGAAAGCAAACTTGTTGGATAGATCTCAACGTGACAGAGCCCAACGGCCTGTCACGCCCCTAACTGCGCCCTGATCGGGGGCGCCCAACCCTATCTGGTTGGTGGGCCCCTGTCGCCAGCGCTATACAAAGGAGGTGGGGGCCGGCAGCACGCCTCACGAGGTTAGCCGTGTCCTAGCCGCTCCACCTACAAGTCCTACCCGATCTAGGCTAGCGCTGCGTCGACGGAAAGCTCCACCGCCGCCACGCTCATCTCTCGCTCGCCCCATACCTTTTCCCCATGGCCACCGACACTGGAGCTAGCTCCGGTATCCCCTCCGGTTCGTGCTCGTCGAACACAGGCGCATGTAGTACCTCTCTCTTGACGGTCCATATATTTTCGTCCCAAAAAAGGAGGAAAATATCCACCGGCCGCCGCCGTGCGCCGGCAAGGTGGCACCGCCGCTGCGCCTCTTGACGGTCGTGCGCCCACCCTGGGTGGACACACCGCCGGCAAGGGGGGCAAGGAGGCGCCGAGGCTCGCTGGGAGAGGGAGGGGGCCGCCGGCTGCGCCGCCTCGCCTCAAACCTCGCGGGGGGGGGGGGGGGGTCGCTGCCAGACAGAGAGAAGAGAGTGGGGCGAGGGCTTGTGGGAGAGAAAACGCGTGGGAGGGAGGGGCTCGCCACCGGCGATGCTGCTGGGCAGCGTAGCCGCCTCACCGAAGCCCACGGCGCCGCCAGAGAGAGGTGCAAAGGAGGCGCGGGGTAGACAGAGGGGGGCAAATGGCTAGGTTTTCGGGGGGTCGCCGCGGGAGGGGCCGTTTTATTCGGCCGAAAGGCGCGGACAGCCGCACGATCAAAACCCTAGGCGTGGGCGGCTAGGATCGTGCGGCGCGGGCGGCTGCGGGCGAGAGCGGGCCAAATGGGCTGCTGGCGGGCGAGCACAGCTGGGCCGCCTGCGGGCCGCTGTGGACCGCAGCGAGCGGGCGCTGCAGAGCTTAGGCGCGTGCACGGGCGGTAGCTAGCGGGGCGCGGGCTGGTAGGCCAAGCGGGCTATGCTGGCGGCGGCAGATAGCGGCAGCGCGTGAGCAGGCCACTGGGCCGCTGCTAGCCGCTCAGGGAAAAGGCCCACGAGGCCGTACAATCCAGTTTTTCTGTTTATTATTTTACAGAAGCTGTTTTAATTGTTTTTTGCATAGTTTTTTTTAAGCAAATTTTGCAAAGTTTCTCTATTCATTTTATTTCTGTGAATATCTTGATTAGAGAATATGAAAGTGACAAAGTTTTTTCCATAAAGTTCAAAGTTCTATGAAAGTTATTATAAATGTTTCCGCTGTAAATAGTTGTTTTAAATTGCTAGAATGCAATAAAAGTGTGTTAATTTTTTTTTATAAAATATGTGACAAAGTAATTAAAGATGATTATGTCTTATGTTATTAATTGACCAACGTTATTAATAAGCATGATCATGATCTTTTTCATTGGGTATTAAAGGTGCATTTTATTTTATTTTTACCCAACGGTGATGTAGTTTTAAATGACACAAACAATTGCATGCTTAATTTATACCAACGTTTGTTTTTTATTATCTCACATCTTTTGTGACTTTCAGGAGGTCTCAACCTCATGAGCTGCTTAAAGGACATCCCACTTAGGGGTGGGCATATAAACCGAGAACCGAATTACCAAAACGAAATAACTCAGACCAAACCCGATTAGACTGAAACCGAAAATTACCGTATCTAATTCGGTCATCAATTTCGGAAAACCGAATTTACTTTGGGTAATTCGGTCTTGGCCATAGGATGACTGAAGTAACCTAACAAACCGAATAAAAAACAAAAGGTAGCCCAAGTATAGGATTAATTCTAGCTCAGCCCAGCAGCCCACGCAAAAAAGAGTCCCTCAACCTCTAGTCTCCCGAGCAAACGTAGTCAACGCACGATGCCCATCTCCAATCTTCCGCCGCCGCCTGCCTCGTCTGCCACCATGCGCCGCCAAGCCGCCCCTCTAACAGCCGACGACCGGCGTAATCCTCCTCTCCGGCTCTTCTTCCTGGACATAGCCACGAAGTCCCCCTTCTTCTCTCTCACATCGAGCTCTCTAACTAAAACTGCCTCTATGCAATACACCGGCGGCCAGCACACCACCCAGCTCGCCGCGGTATTATTCTCCCTGCTTTTCTAGCTCGATCCCGACCTTCTTCGACTGTCGTCGGTCATCGATGTTGACCAGGGTCCTACGGTAGACGGGGACTGCTGAAGATCCAATATTTGTCACTACTTGTTCTGTTTTTGATGGTTACGATTCAAGAAATATTCTTAATAATCTTCAGAAAAAATGCGGTGCTCGCTGTTGTTATCACACATCGGCTCCGTTTGGTCATAACCGAGAACCGAACCGATTTTCTAGGTACCGAAATCCTCGGTTAGTGATTCTCCTGAGTACCGATCGGTTAGTAAAATTTGGAAACCGAAAATTTAGATAAACCGTAGAACCGAACCGATCGGTTCGGACTAACTGAACGCCCACCCCTAATCCCACTGCTAAGGGGGGATAACTACTCCGAATGGAGGAAAAAGGTTGATCTGGCGTTTGTATGCGCCGAGGTGGACTGGGTGGTTGACACCAAACAACCAGTCAAGCCTGCTGACCCTGTGAGGGGTGATGCTGAGGAAAGTGCTGCATTTGAAAAGAGAAAGAGGGACCATGCTCCTTTGGAGCTGGCCTACTCGATAGACAATCAAAAGTGGGTGAATGCCAATAAGAAATGTTTGGCTTTTGTCAAGAACACAATTGAGAACGCTATAGTGGGCTCAATTGGAGAGTGTGCCTCTGTGGGCGAGTACCTTGCAAAGATAAAGAGCCAGTTTACTGGCTCTTCAAAGATGTATGCAACCCAGCTGCTAAAACAGCTGGTGACAGAAAAGTACACAGGAGGGCCACATGGCATTAGAGAGCACATCTTGAGGATGTCCAACATGGCGGTCAAGTTGAAGCCCATGGATGAGGACCTCGAGCTCAAGCCTGCTCTTCTGGTGCACCTTGTCATGGCCTCTCTTCCCCAACCATTCGAGAACTTCGTAATAAACTATAACATGTCCCCTGAAAAGTGGGACACTGAAAAGACCATAGGGATGTGTTCCCAAGAGGAAGAAAGGCTAAAGTCTCTTAACGGTGGTTCCTTGAACTACGTGAAGGACAATAGGAAGAGGAACTTCACAAACAGTAACCATGGTGGCTCACCTTCCAAGCCACATGGCAAGGGCCCACAACAGCACCAGCATCTGTACCAGCAGTCCCACCCTGGGAAAAAAGACCAGTGCCACCATTGCAAAAAGGTTGGCCACTACAAGAAGGATTGTCCAGTATGGCTGAAGTCCATAATGGCCAAAAATGGTAAAGATATAGTCTCTTTTGTTAATGAATCTCTATATGAAAAGTTTTCTATATCTACTTGGTGGATTGACTCTGGTGCAACTGTTCATGTTGCCAACTCTTTACAAGGGTTCCATTCGACAAGGATTTTGCCAAAAAGAGAAAGATTCATTGAAGTGGCGAATGGGATTGAAGCAGAAGTGGAGGCTGTTGGCGACATTCCTCTGGAGCTGGCTGATGGCTCTTCTCTTTTGCTTAAGGATGTTATTTTTGTTCCTTCCATTCATAGAAATTTAATAAGTGTGTCGTGCTTGGACAAAGATTCGTATGAGTGCTATTTTGGACATGGCAAATGTGCCATTTGGTTGAACGATACTTGTGTGGGTGTTGCTACCCTACATGCCAAGCTATATTTATTATCTTTGCATGAGAAAGTATTTTATGTGTGTGATGTGAATGAACAAGTTCCCTTGTCGAACAAAGATCAAAAGAAAAGAAAGCAAACTCTTGACTCATCGAAGTTATGGCACTGCAGATTAGGCCATATTTCGAGGGGAAGAATAGAAAGCCTCGTTAAAAATGACATTCTTCCTCCGTTAGAGTTCTCAGACATAGAACAATGCATAGATTGCATTAAAGGAAAGTATGTAAAACAAATTAAAAAGGGTGCAAACCGAAGTATAGCTACACTAGAAATAATCCACACGGATATTTGTGGACCGTTTCCGGTGAAAAGTGTGGATGGCTATGATTCATTCATAACATTCACAGATGATCACTCCCGGTATGGTTATATTTATCTAATTAAAAAAAGATCTGAAGCATTGGATAAATTTAAAATTTTCAAAGCTGAAGTAGAAAATCAGCATGATAAAAGAATTAAGATAGTCCGGTCCGATCGTGGGGGGGAGTACTACGGTCGGCATACTCCATATGGTCAAGTACCAGGACCTTTTGCAAGGTTCCTGCAGGAAAATGGAATAGTCGCCCAGTATTCTATGCCGGGCGAACCTCAGCAAAACGAAGTAGCTGAAAGGCGTAACCGTACCCTTATGGATATGGTGCGCAGCATGATGAGCTACTCCACCCTCCCATTGGGATTGTGGATGGAGGCGCTTAAAACCGTCATTCACATTCTCAACAGAGTACCAAGTAAGTCGGTGCCCAAAACACCGTATGAATTGTGGACAGGCAGAGTCCCCTCTCTGCACCACTTGAGGGTCTAGGGGAGCCCAGCTGAGGCAAAAGTTTTCAATCCAAACATTGCAAAGTTAGACCCAAAAACAGTATCTTGCCACTTCATTGGCTATCCAGATAAGTCAAAAGGCTATCGTTTCTACTGTCCTGTCAGATACACAAAGTTTGTAGTAACGAGACATGCAGTCTTCTTGGAGGACGAATTGATGAGGGGGAGCACGGTAGCTAGGGAAATTGATCTTGAGGAGAAGAGGGTGCATGCACCTAATCCGATGACTCAGGAGCCATTTTTCTCGCTACCTGTTGTGCCACCATCTACAACCCTTGAGGTTGTGGTGCCAGCACCTGTTGTGACTCCACACATGACAACAATGGGCGAAAGTTCGGAACCTGTCCATCAGGAGCCACCTGAACTGTTGAGCACGAAAGGGAGCCAAAACAGCCACATACTGTAAATGTGCCTGAACCCGAGGCAAGAAATTAGCAAGAGTCTGATGAACTCAGAAGGTCTAAAAGAGAACGAAGACCAGCCATTTCCAAAGAAATCTACAAAGTCTACAACATAGTTCATATGGAGGGCGATCTTACCTCATATGAAGAAGCCATGAGTAGCCCTCACTCAGCCAAGTGGGTGGAGGCAATGGAAGATGAAATGAAATCAATGAGTTCCAACAATGTTTGGGACTTAGAGGAAATTACTAAAGGAGCCAAAACAGTAGGATGCAAATGGGTCTTTAAAACAAAGTATGACTCCAATGGGAATGTAGAAAATTACAAAGCTAGACTTGTGGCAAAAGGCTTTACGCAAACATAAGGCGTGGATTACAATGAGACTTTTTCTCCGGTCTCATGTAAGGACTCCTTCAGAATCATCATGGCACTAGTTGCACATTTTGATTTAGAGTTGCATCAAATGGATGTTAAGACGACATTTCTAAATGGAGATTTAGAAGAAAATGTTTACATGAAACAACCCAAGGGTTTTTTCATGGAGGGTGAAAGTACAAAGGAAGTCGCCTAGAGGGGGGGGGTGAATAGGCTTTTAAAAATATTACGGCTTAGGCTCAAGTAAATGCGGAATAAAACTAACGTTTAATTTATTGAGCACAAAACCTAGCCACTAAGTTCACCTAGGTGCACCAACAACCTATGCTAAGCAATACAAGCAACAAGGTGATAGCAAGGTATAAATACTTCAAGCACGATGGCTATCACAATGTAAAGTGCATAAGTAAGGGGTTCGGTTGAGAGATAACCGATGGACGCGGAGACGAAGATTTGTTTTCCGAAGTTCACTTCCAAAGAAGCTACGTCTCCGTTGGAGAGGTGCGATGGCGCAATGCTCTCCGAACGCCACAAATGGCTCACCTCGAGGTGTGGTGGCTCGATGCACACCCAACGCCACACAAGGCCTCACCCCGGATGCGGAAGCACGCAACTCACCGACGCCACAAAAGGCTCACCCTATTCTCCCAAGTGCGCACCACAAAAGGCGGGCACTTGCTCCACTATGGGACGCTTGAGGGCGGTCACCGAACCCGTACAAGATTGGGGCTAACTCCACAACTCAATTGGAGGCTCCCAACAACAAAGCCACAACAGGCCAACAAAGCCACAAAAGGCCAACAACGCCACAAAAGGCTACAAGACCACAAAAGGTCAATAAGACCACAAAAGGTCAACAATCCAACCACACAACCGTCTAGGGTTCCAAGGAACCCAAGAGAAACAAGCTCACAAGCTTGAACTCGCCGAATCTCTGAGGAGAACTCAAACCTATGCACCAAATGCAAGGGCAAGTCCTTCTCCCCCAAATTCCAACAAAGCTACAAAAGCTATTGGGGGAATAAGGGAGGAAGAACACAAGAGTAGAACTCAAACCTATGCACCAAATGCAAGGGCAAGTCCTTCTCTCCCAAATTCCAACAAAGCTACAAAAGCTATTGGGGGAATAAGGGAGGAAGAACACAAGAGGAGAACACAAAACTCTCCAAGATCTAGATCCCAATGATTCCTTCACAAAGAAGGGATTTGACTTGGGGGGATTGTAGATCTAGATCTCCTCTCTCAAATCCCTCAAAAAGATGCAAGAATCATAGGAGGGGGAAGGGAGAGGGAAAACTTCTTCAAGGTTGACAATGGAGGAGAGAGAGAAAGCCAAGAACCAAGAAGAAAGCGTGTGCCCACGAAGGGGAAGAGGAGCCCCTTTTAAAGGGCTCCCAGATCTGCCCGTTATGGGCATTCGCGACACCTGGCAGGAACTTCCGGTGGGAGGCCGGAAGTTCCAGTGGCACCCAGCCAACGGTCGAAAACTGCGGAGCGAGAAACTGAAAACACGAATCATGGCCGGAACTTCCGGCCCTGGGGCGGAAGTTCCGCTCAAGAACTTTTGCCAGGACAAGTTCCGATCAAGTTCCGGCCAAGTTCCGGCAAATAGACATATTCAATACAGAAGGTTTCTGAATGTGAGCGGAACAAGACCCGGAACTTTCAGCGGCAAAGATGCCCTAGCGGAACTTCCGGTGGGAAGCCGGAACTTCCGGTCAGGGAAATTCCAGAAACCAGAAAACCAGAAACGCAATAACTTTTGCATCCGAACTCCAAACGGGATGAAACCAATTTTGTTGGAAAGATAACAAAGAATAGAATCCAACAAGGTGTGGAGAAAATATCACCTTGGGAGAAAATATCATAAATATATATGTGAAGTATCCCCCAAGGTGTGGAGCCGAAAAACTCGCAAGATCAAAAACCGCAATAAGATATGCAAGTGAAATCCTTAGATGATGAACTAGAGCTTGTTATGATGATGACCACAAGCTCTAGATCCTCTCATGGACAAGAACCAAATAACAACCAAGAAAGATGATGCTATGAATGCAAAGGTTTGAGCTCTCTCCGAACGATGCAAACGAGACACCCGCTTGAGAGCCCCTCTTGATAGTACGGCTATCTATCCTAAACCCAGTCTCCCAACTAACAACACGAGACCGGCAAAAGAGAAGCCCTATCAACATACCTTTGCCTTGAGCGTCCCACTTGAACTTGATGTAGACCGTCTTGTTCTTCTATAGTGGGAACACCTTTCTTGTTTGCTCTTGCTCGCTCTTGCTTGATGAAGACTTGCAAAATGCTCCCCCATACTCCATGGGGAAACCTCTTCTTTGAACTTGTCTTCATCATTCCATGAGCACGAGATCTTCTAGAGATGGCGCATCTTGAGATCGTCCTTCTTCATCCTTACTTGAGGTTGATCCATCTTGATGCAACTCTTTGCACATTCCTTGATCGACCTTCAAGCTCCTTCTTTCTTCATGATTCCAATGGGCACAAAGCCCTTGGACATTTCTTCATCTTCCAACCTTGAGACCAACACATGGCCCAAGCGATGCCAATGGACAAACCTACAAGTGAAACTCAATTTACACATTAGTCCATAGAGATTGTCATTAATTACCAAAATCACACATGGGGGCATACATGCCCTTTCAAAGGGGAAGGAACATATGGGATGCCGCCTAAAGAAATCCATTTATGGGTTAAAGCAAGCCTCTAGGAAGTGGTATTTAAAGTTTAATGATACAATTAAAAGATTTGGATTCAAAGAGAATGTAGAGGACAACTGCATTTATACAAAGTTCAAAAATGGGAAATATATTTTCCTAATTCTGTATGTGGATGACATCCTACTTGCTAGCAGTGATGTCAGTCTACTACTAGAGACAAAGAAGTTCTTGTCATCGAATTTTGACATGAAAGACCTTGGTAAAGATTCTTATGTTTTGGGCATAGAAATTCACCGAGATAGAAAGAATGGAGTGTTAGGACTGTCGCAGAAAGCATATTGTGAAAAGATTCTAAAGAAATACAATATGCATGCGAGTAATGCAACACCTGCTCCCATAGTCAAGGGCGACAGTTTTGGGAAATCCCAATGTCCAAAAAATCAATATGAGATCGATCAAATGAAGTCAGTACCATATGCTTCGGCTATTGGAAGCTTACAGTATGCACAAGTGTGCACTCGTCCTGACTTAGCTTTTATCACCGTGGTACTCGGTAGATATCAAGAGAATTCAGACATAGAACACTGGAAGATGGTAAAGAAAGCTTTGCGTTATGTGCAAGGCACAAAGGCCTCATGTTAACATATAAACGATCTGATTCCCTAGAGATAAAAGGGTACTTACATGCGGATTTTGCGGGAGATAAAGACGACAGAAACTCCACGACAGGATATGTCTTTACTCTCGCAGGAGGTGCTATTTCGTGGAGAAGCGTCATACACTCGATAGTTGCATCATCTACGATGTATGCAGAATTTATAGCATGTTATGAGGCCATGGGACATGCGTTATGGTTAAAGAAATTTTTACCCGACTTGAAAGTGGTTGACTGCATCAGCAGGCCGCTAAACATGTACTGTGACAACGAGCCCGCAGTATTCTATGCTCATAACAACAAGTCGAGTAATGCTACAAAGTCTATAGATATAAAGTATTATGTTGTGAAGGACAAAGTCCAGGATCAAACTATAAGATTCGAGCATATAAGGACAAAGGATATACTTGCGGATCCGCTAACGAAAGGCTTACCACCCAATGTGTTCAAGGAACACATAGCCGGCATGAGTTTAATGGGAAGCCTATGATTCCTGGACTACAGAGGCCCAAAAGTAACAGGTTTTGTTTCAGATCCCACTACTGCTAACAAGTCCTCTGGTTACCCGCAAAAAAAAAAGTCCTCTGGTTCATGCTTCAGACTTCAGACTTTACGAGACGTCCGCTGAACGGCGATCAATTCCGTGAACAGAAAACTTTCTCAGAGCGATCGGTTTCGTGATCAGAATTTCCTTTTATTATTATCATCAATCATCAAAGAGAGGAGAAAACGAAAGCAGACTTTCTCTAGAGAGAAAGACAATGAAAGAGGCTGGCCGTGTGATACACCGTTTTCAACATAGCTTTAAAGCCCTAAACAGTGTCACGCAAAGAAGCTAGATGAAGCCGAAAATGTGCATGTTGCGACCCGATCGGAATCTCACCCAGCATATCATCTCAAGCTGATGGCCAGCTCTCTTTTCCTTCCCTTCACTCACGGTCATGGACTTTGCAACTTTGCCTTGAAGTCGAAGGAGATGCTACTGTCGTTCCCCGACCATGCAGCAAGATGCGTGTACCCACCATTTTTTTTTCTCTCCGTGGATGATGCTAGGCAAAATGAATATGAGCTGGGAAAAGAAGGGTGAAACTCTTCTGCATTACTAGTCCTATCGGAACTGATCGAGCTAAAACTATCGGAAGATTCCCACCTGGAGGAAGTTGATGAGGCGCTAGAGCGTAGAACATCTCTACAAGAGGCCTAGAGAATCAGTCTTGAGGAGAATTCACTCAAGCTGGTAGATGATGGGAAGATGCTGAGGGTACTAGTGGACAATGTCTGAAGCTCCAGTAGAATAACTAGCTTTATATTTCATCTTCCACCCAGCTATTTTGACCTGCTAGTCTTTCTGCCTGCCTTTTCTTTTGCTGTTGGGAGGATCATGTGTTTGATCTATTTTCCAGGTGCACTGCAGGAATGACACGCTATGCCGAGGGTAAAAAGTCGTCGGTGTAGTCTAAAATGACCTCGTCGTATGCTACGCCGACAGCTGTCCTTGGCGTAACCTCCTCGGCAAAGGTCTCCCTCGGCGAAGGCATTTTTGCCCGTCGGCGTAGCTCTAGCCGGATAGCCCCGTCGGCATAATAACGGCAGATTGTAAATAATCTAAAAAAATATGATTTTTTTTAGTTTTTTCACAACTTTTTAAAATCTTTGAAAAGTTTGAATCTTTAATCTCTCACCTAAAACATTTTTAACACTAATTACATTTAATCTTTGATGAAATTGTAGTCTTTAACAAACTTTCCGCTCGGTCACCCATCCTAGCACTACTTCAGCTCCAGCACGCTTAACTTCTCAGTTCCTTCCGAATCAGTTTCCGCGGACCAATTTATACATAGTTGTCAATACTATGATATCAATCCTATTAATTTTTATATCATTATGTCACATGTTCTTATTTTTTAAAACTACAAACACTTATTTAAGTAAACAACAATGAATAAGTAAAAATATTACTGATTCAAATAAAAATACTATTGAATTCAAATAAAAATATAATAATTTTACTTTTTTGTATTTTTCTATTTAATATGGAATAATTAATATCTTTATGTCCGTAAATCGGAATTTGATAAATAATATGTCTAAATTAATCAGAAAAATGAAAGGAATATAAATATGATATCCATATCTACTAATCAAACCCCCTTCCCTCGTTTTTAAATTAGCTATTTGGTGGTTGCTTTAGAAAAATCCCTTTTTTGCGCTCGAAAAATGAAAGATAGCTTTTTGGTGCGACGAAAAGGAAAACTTGCATTGGATCTTTGATAAAATAACATATTTCAAACCTAAAGATGATTTTTGTAAAAAAACATGAGCATCGGATCATGTACATGTAGTTCATATCTGACCCACTTCCTAACGATTCGGCAGGAATTTATCTTTTTCACCAGCGGTAGAAGGAAAGGTTTCGGATCCCCGTGTTGGGACATTGTCTATATAAGGTGCTCTATTATTTTTGTAAAATGTGCTGGTAGCATTTTGAATTAGCCAATTGGTGGTTGCTTCACAAAACCGTCCGTTTTTTGTGCTCGGAAAATGAAAAATAGCTTTTTGGTGCGACGAAAAGGAAAACTTTCTCCTGCAACATTGTTCGCCATCCCATAATGTACATGTATGAACGATATGGGCATATTATCACAAACTATGCCTTGATTCTGGCCATAACATTGGTCATTTGACCTGAAAGGCAAGAAACCTCGAATTAGATAGGTCATTTTGTGAAGGTTTTTTTCAGACATAATCAATATAACAGGTTTGATATTTTTCCTTGTAACTATGTCACATAATATGACACCACGTAAAGGTGTTGCATTGTTTCGATCGTTTTTGAATTTTTTATGCCCGTTTTAAACTATCATCAAACTTTGTCGATCGGCGGGCATGAAGATTCTTAGATCGGGGCCGAGCCTCGCTAAAATTGCATTGGATCTTTGATAAAATAGCATATTGTGAAACAAAAAATGATTAAAAAAAACATGAGCATCAGATCATCTACTTGTAGTTCATATCTGACCCACTTCCTACCGATTCGGCAGGAATTTATCTTTTTCACCAAGGGTGGACGTAAAGGTTTCGGATCCACCTGTTGGGACAATCTCCATATAAGGTGGTCTACTATTTTTTTAAATGCGGTGGTAGCATTTTGAATTAGCCATTTGGTGGTTGCTTCACAAAACCTTTTTTTATGCTCGGAAAATGAAAAATGGCTTTTTGGTGCGACAAAAATGAAAACTTCCTTATGCAACATTGTTCGCCATCCCATGATGCACATGTATGCACAATATGGGCACATTATCACAAACTATGACTTGATTATATCCATAACATTGGTCATTTGACCCAAAAGCCAAGAAACCTCGAATGAGATAGATCATTTTGTGTAGGTTTTTTCAAACATAATCAATATACCAGGTTTGATATTTTTCCTTGTAACTATGTCACATAATATGACACCACGCGAAGGTTTCGCATTGTTTCGATCTTTTTTGAATTTTTTATGCCCGTTTTAAACTATCATCAAACTTTGTCGAACAGCGGGTATGAAGATTCTTGGCTCGGGGCTGAGCCTCGCTAAAATTGCATTGGATATTTGATAAAATAGCATCGGATTATTTTAAAAAAACATGAGCATCGGATTATGTACATGTAGTTCATATCTGACCCACTTCCTACCGATTCGGCAGGAATTTATCTTTTTCACCAAAGGTGGACGGAAAGGTTTCGGAACCCTCTGTTGGGACATTATCCATATACGGTGGTCTAGTATTTTTGTAAAATATGGTGGTAGCATTTTGAATTAGCCATTTGGTGGTTGCTTTACAAAACCGTCCGTTTTTATGCTCGGAAAATGAAAAATGGTTTTTTTGTGCGATGAAAAAAAACTTCCTCTTGCAACATTGTTCGCCATCTTATGATGCACATGTATGCACAATATGGGCACATCATCACAAACTATGCCTTGATTCTAGCCATAACATTGGTCATTTGATTCGAAAGCCAAGAAACCTCGAATGAGATTCGTCATTTTGTGAAGGTTTTTTCAGACATAATCAATATATCAGGTTTGATATTTTTCCTTATAATTATGTCACATAATATGACACCACGCGAAGGTTTCGCATTGTTTTGAATTTTTTATGTCCGTTTTAAATATATGTATCCAGGTAATTGAAGAGAAGAAGAGTATAACGATATGGGATGAGGTTACAGTTCAGAAAAGCTAAGATCTTTATTTTTATTTTTTTCGAACAACAGATCTTCCTTTTATTGGAGATACAAAAGCTAGATCTACAAGCCACATAAACTTACAATACAAAAATTATATAAGGAAAACGACGTACGCGTTCAGCAAGCACATCCCGAGATGCAAGTGCTTTAGTATAGGACACTGCTAGGCGTCCCCGAACGATTGGGGAGCTTCCATCGTCCTGCTTCCCGTGTTGACACGTGTCCATTTGCTGTAAAACATCTCGCGTTTGCTGCATATGTCCCCGCTTTTGCTTCCAAAGCAAAAAAAAAAACGATTCGTTTTAAAAATAGAATGTCTCGCCAGAGACCTCGCCGGAAACCATGCAGCAAAAAAATGTGCTAATGCAGCAAAACAAACTTCGCCGGAGACATCGTCGGAAACAACTCGTTGATGACCCTCGGCGGAGACCATGCAGCAAAAAAAAGTTTCCGGCGAAGTCGCTTTTGCTGCATTAGCATAATTTTTTTGCTTCATGGTCTTCGACGAGGTCTCCGACGAGACGTTCTATTTCTGAAACGAACCGTTTTTTGCTTCGAAAGCAAAAGCGGGGACATATGTAGCAAATCCGGGCCGTTTTGCAGCAAAAACGAAATTTGGGACGATTTTAGAGACATGTGTCACGCAGGGAGAGGAGGACGATGGGAACCCCATCGTCCGGGGGATCCATCTCATTTTCCTTTAGTATATCATTCGTGGTGATCGTGCATGGTTAAGTGTAGAATTAGTGGCGCTCCCTCTCGGTGCTGCGGCTGCCACTTCTGACGGAACGGGAGCCCAACCACTGTCGGCTTCAGCGTCCCCTCAACTCATTTCGTATGGCGTCACCAAACTAATCGAGGAGATGCTGCCGCCACAAATAGATCAACTCTAGTACTCCAGGTTTGTGGACAACGCAGAAGGACGATGTTGGCAGGCGGATGGGCGCATGCATTATTCCTAGTAGCAATCCAGAGAGAACAGCAGCATCATCCAAACTGTTAGATTCTTCTTGTCCATGTGAATGTAGGTCAGCAAAACATTTCTCTACGCGTGCGGTGTCTCTAGGAGTGTCTAAGTCCAAGTAAAACTATGCCTCGGTCTATTTTACAAGTTTGTTCATACATGTTTGCAGTTATGTAACTACTTGTTCATAGTTCAAAAAAATGGAAGGTCTCAATGTTGGATTGACGATTCTCGGCACCGACTAAGACTTAAGAAATTCTTTTGGATAATTCTTTTTAGATAAAAGACATAAGAAATTCTTGGTCGGGGTTAGTAAAACCGTTTAAAAAAAAAACATGAGTCCATTCTCTCGACTTGGTTGCCATGTCGTTGTTTCCATTTTATTTTGTTGATTTTCTATCTCAAAATTCTTTTCGTTGTCAAATAAAGGGACGAATATTCTCATGTTTAACTTGATTTTCCGCATGTTTTAGTTGTCAACTAAAGATCTATGGGGCCCATGTCTACTGTTTTATTTTTAATTTTTTCCAAAAAGGGGAGTAAAACCCCATCCTCTGCATCGATTGATGCACACAACCAAAAGGTTTACAAATCAGGGATCGCATAAATTTGATACATACACCAACTAGCGGAACAAAAGAAGCATACGAAGACTAAACATCCTGCAGTCTACTAGTATGCCGCCAGAATGACTGGGTGAAGAAGTCTTGAGCGACCATCTATAGGACCTGGTCCATAGATTTATGTGCGTGGACCAACTCTAGCATTCAACACGTGTCCAGGAGAGAGAAAAATCATAGAATTTTGTTATCTATTTTTAAATCTAAACTTCCATGCATGCCACGTGTCAATTGCAGGAGTTGGTCCACCCACATGAATCCATGGACCAGGTCCCATAGATTTATTTTCCATAATATCCCGCTGGTCTTGTGGCTGGAGAAAAGCCCATTGTTGCGCCCAATGTGCCACCATGTGAATAACCTGCAAAATATTAAACAATTTTGAATTGTTAAAGACAATATCATTTCTGCATTTGCGCAATTTCACTAATGTGGCTACTGTATGGTAAGGACCGAGGAAAATCCTTTTGATGGTTGATGTGCTAGTATTACTTTTGCTACCTCACAGCTACTCTAATGGGCTGCTAGAATACCTTTTTTAGTATGCCAGATAGTTCTAATATAATACGATACAAGTAAACTCTATTGGTATTCAGTACCTCACTCAGCCCCTCTAGACAACGACATCGAATTTGAGCTTATGTTCCACAGGAACCTTCCCCTGCAAAGCAAGCCTTAAAGTGATATGGCGTCCCTAACTATGCCATTGCCAAAGGTTTATGTAGAACATCACCATGCCCTTGTCTCCATGCAACGTTGCACGAAGCGATGCAAAGTTGGGTTTAATAATCAAAGGAGTCACGATTTTGAACCTCTTAGGTGTCAAACTTGCACGGTTCATGCCGGCATGTAAAATTTTATTTGATGTTAGCTTATCTCCTTCACTGGCTCTCTAGTGGCCTAACAATTTCTGATCATTATTCCCATAGTGGCTACATTTCCATCCATCAAGCAGTTGTCTGTGTTATGCATCTCATGCCACTCTAATTAGGCACAAGAGTTTCTCTCTCTAAACAAATGTGAGTCATGAGAAAAGCTGAAGGGAAAGCATCAAGTTTGGCTACTGATCAAAAATGAAAGGCAAAGTTTGGCGATGGATTAACCGGAATAAAATTTAATGACCTCAGACAACACTACTCATGCAAGTCAAGTCATGGAATATGGAAGCAAGAGGGACAAAATAAAACATCAATGTTCTCTTCAAAAAGCAAAGGTAAACTGATGGAATATTAGGACATATTAATGTTTGGATATAGTTGGTCCCGAAGGGAGAAAGGCAGTGTGCCTCATGGCCATGTACCAAATCGACAAAGCTAAGTGGAGTTCATAACTATAACTTGCAAGATCATTTATCATATCCACATAGTAAATATATGGTATTGTCTTATAATTCATTGCACATATGATTGTTGTTGATATATCTATTTGTGTGCATTATGTCATTTAACCTTATATATGCCACTATTGATGCATGCCAACTATGAACACGTTCTTGTATCCAACATTAGTTGGTTGTTCATTGTGTGATACACAGTTCGCATTCAAGGTTTTCTATCCATATTTAGCATTGAATTGATTATATTATCACGTATCTACTATGATCTAAATATATATTAATTTTTTCTCGTTGTTTGTTAGCCACAGAATCCTTTGACTTAAAATGACATGTAGCATTCTTAGTTGTCTGCATTAAAGTTGTAGAGTGCAAGCTTGCTTTTCATTTGAGCAATGTTTATTGTTCTGATAAATTAGTGATACATTGAGTTCCATATTGTTCCACCATGTTTGTTGTAAGCTATTCATATGCCCTAAGTTTGCTGCTCTTTTTGTTTGATCTTGTGTTGCTTGAATTTGCTATCAAGAAAATCTGAGATAAATCTAGCCACTCCCATAGTACTACATGCATGACCTTTCTCATTCAACAATTGCATATAATTAAAAAGATTTAATCTCTTATGTGCGGTCAGTTATTTTCTTGTGGGTGATTCCTCCCATCATAAATAAAATTTATTTTCCTTCAGAAAAATAGCATGGTAAACTTCCTAGCCGTCTAGTTTGTTAGGTCACATCAATTGTATGATTTTTTTGCTTTCAAAACTAACTACATTTGATCTGCCCATCATAACATAGATACGACATTACTGCTCGGTTTCCCACATCTCGGGCTTGTGATCGTAGACCCATAGGCCTTTCCTATGTCCACCCTTGTTGCCATGTGCCAGCTGCAATCACGGCAACATTGGTGTCTCGACCTCGGCTGTAATTCTATCTTGTAACTATCGGTGATCTAGGCATCGAACTAATGATGTAATGGTTTAGATTTAGTGATAATTGTAGTGTAGCTGATTGCGATCTTGCTGGTTGTACGAATATTGTGATTTATATGAATGTTGTTCTGTCATTTCCTGAAAATATTTGTTTGTCCTAGACTTGCCAGCAAGGTGATTGATGAATTCAAAAGATGGTTAAGCAAAGGTCATAACTTGCCACGGCCCACGTGGCCATGTATGCTGACGACAATATACGCCGATGCCATCAAACAGATGGTACCATAACTTTTCGTCAAGGGTCTCTAGTAGCCGAAAGCTAGGTAAAGGCATATACATATGCCTACGGTTTTTCACACCGACAGTCATGCACCTAGCTATATGGCTACCGTCGGCTTTTAGCTATATGCCGACGTTTTGGACCCCTCGGCATATATATACCTGATTTCTATAGTGAATACTCGTAGCTAGTTCCAAATAGAGTTGATGTGAATTTGATGTACCCTAACTATAGACCTACACGAGCGGATTTACATTCAAAAATGGCTTTCATTGGTTGCACCTAGCGCTTGTCCTTGTAGTTTAGTTCTCTGGTACTCACCTGTGATTGTAGTGTTATGCACTTTGTTTACTTTTCTTGTCATACCATCGTGTCCCTGTCCACGCCCTAGAGTCCGTCCCTAAACACACAAACAGATTAAACAACCCGGTGTAAATCGTGTAGCCCACTATAATGCTCACCCACACAAGCAACATCAAACAAAAAACCCCACGCACACAATGGGAAACAATATGTTAACCAGAACCCACTAAGTGAAAAAGGCGATGAAAGAACTGGCGTCTTGGTTGCTCAAGCCTGGTTGCGCGACACCTGAAAAACGCGGCGCACGTCGTCGCGTCACGCGGCAATACGTCGTGAGAGGCTCCGACACAGACCAAGTATGTATGTCAGCCCGATAGCGAGGGCGAGCGGGTGCGAGCATATTGGCTATTCACCGCCGCCTCGTGTCGCTGGCATATTGGCCGGAGAGGACGAGGGTCCCACCTTCCAGTGAGCCTACACGTACGGTCGTTTCTCGAGAACCGATACCATTCCCGTGGCGCGACCTGCGTCGAGACGAATGAGTTAGGCCGATGGTGACGGCAGGATCAGTTTTCCTAATTTAATCAAGTTACAATGTATTAGAGTGGCAGTAGTTGCTTCCTTTTCGTCCTGATTAGTGCCCTAATAGCCTTCGTTATCCTCATGATGCATCATATATCCACATCGAGCGAATGAGCGATGACATCCTAGCTAGTGCGGTGACGAACTTAGTTTGGTTCATCGCGAGTTGATTAATTAATTGCAAAGTGGGTTGCGTAGGCAGACTTTAGCATACGTGCCAAAGTTCGTTTGCGTCACCTGCTAGTGACCACTACCAACTTTAGCATGCCTTGATTCGGAAAAAAAAAAACTTGCTAGCCATTTACTACTGTACTTTTTTTTTGTGTAAAGCCTTTAGTTTTGCTTAATAATCTCTAGCTATGTGTATACATCAATGGCTTTCTTGATGGTGTCTAATTTGTGGCAATTTTACAAGTGCGTCGAAGTTGATTTACCAGAACATTCTCGAAGATTTGCGAGGAGATTTGGTGTTGCCCTCATCTCAGTGTGTTAGCTGCCTAGAGCATCTCTAGTCGTGTTCTCCAACAGCCCCGGATCGGATGCATGAGGACACCGCGTCGGCACGTGTTGTCTTGAAGGATGCCTCTGCCTAGCCGTGACTCCAAAGTAGTTTATGTTGAAAACTTGAGTTCAAAAGGAAACAATGTACTTCCTCCGTCCCAAAATAGATGTCGCAAATTTGTTAAAATTTAGATAAATCTAGACACTATTTAGTATATAGATTCATTTAAATTTTAATAAATTTAAGACATCTATTTTGGGACGGAGGGAGTATTTTGTTCAAATTTCAAGATATTTTATCTAATTGAACAAACTTTAACTAAATATTAAAATTCAAGCTAAACTAATCGTTGCCGTTGTAGTAGAACCAATTGTATCCAGCGGCCTCGTCGTCCTTGATGTGGCTAGGGCCGGCGTTCGTACCTAATCCTCCATGTCCGGTGCCGCTAGGTCATGTGTCATCGCCGCCCTTGAGGTCGACGTATAGGTGGCTGGTGTCGCCAATCGACCACTTGATGTCGACGGAAAGCGGCGCCGCCATTATGTTGTGTCCGTTCATGCCTCGCCCGGCAGGCGCATATCCAACGGTGGCGGGTATCCTGCGTGGTAGAGAGCCCACGCCTTCTCTACAGTGAGGTTATGTGACATCGTCGAGACGAGGTGGGGAGTGCAAAGGGTTTGAGGAGGCAGGAGTGCGAGAGAGTGCCAGAGGGGATGTGAGGGAGAAGAGCGTGTGACGAGCTCTGTATTTAACGCCAGGAGGCAGGCGAGTAGACATAAGAAAACAAAGTCCCACTTTGATGCCAAACATATACTTAAAGGATATTATGTAATAATACAGAATAATGTCAAATTAGGCGACACTGACAATTTGCAAAGAATATACGAATCTGAAAAGATACAGACCATGGACAAAACATTTTCCATAAGCAAGTATGATCATAAGCACATATATGATATGATGTTATGATTAGTAACAAATGCGACTAGATTATTTGTACTCTAGTTGTCGTGGTATTGCCGACGAGTATGCCATGGAAGGGTCCTCACAGTGTGTGTTTAGAGACGTGGGAGAAGGTGGACGGTTGACGGGTACGAGGTAACACGGCTTTACCCAGGTTCAGATCCCACAACGGTGGCGGAATCCTACTCCTGTTATAAATCACTATAATGGCAATACGCCGAGTTACAGAGATAGGTTCGCTGTGCGAGGTTGCATGAATCGATCTAACTTATGCCCTAAAGGCTCCCATAGGCCCAACTTATATAGTCGCCAGGTCCTAGAGTTATAGGGAAAAGTCCTAGCCGGACAGGTTACAGAGTCCTACACCGTCTATTACTAGTCTTGTGTATCTTGTACTCCAAGGCTCCGGGTACGTCGGTGACTCCAACCGTAGTCTTCCTTTATCCGGCATGGGCCTCTCTTCTGGATCCATCTAACTGGGCCGCCCAGCAGGCCATGGGCCATGCTACCAACTGTGGGCCACCCGGGTTATCCGGATATGAGACATGCTACGAGGATACTCATATAGCATATCCCCAACAGTAGCCCTCGGAGAACTCCGAGATCTTGCATCGTCTTGCCTCTACAGGTTGAATGCTCCGTCTAGATGGATGTCGGCAAATCGTCAAGCAATATCTTGTAGTCCTCCCAAAGAACCCTGCAAGGTTTTCTCCGTCTTCGATATGTAAGTCGGAGAAATGCTGAATCTTCCATCGTACTCTTCCATAGCCGGACTAGATCCGTCCATGCCGGAATCTTCTGATGTGATGGCTCATCTGCCCATGTCATCTAGGGTGACACAGACGTAGGTCAGCGACGCCTCGTAACTCACATATGCAGAGAACGCAATCATGTCCACTTTTCCCGCGCGAGCGATACGAACCGTTGGTGGTGGCTGCTGGGACGGGGCGAAATTACTGCGCACGCTCGCGCACACGTCGTCTACGCGGCAACCGTCCAATCAAGTTGCACGAATCTTGATGCTAGAGATTATAAATAGTAACTGTGGTGGAACTTTTTACTTTTCACCTCATTCTCTCTTCGCATCGTCTTCTTCCTCCAGCGAGCGCCCCCTCGAGCTCTCCGCGCAACCTTCATGAAAAACCCTAGCTCCAATTCTTTGCCAGTCACCTCCAAACTCGCTCAATGGCCAGCATCAGCTCTACTCCATCCATGGCGGCATCGGGCGAAGCCGCGGCGAAGCCGGCGAGCTCCATCGTCGTGCCCCCAGAGGGTCTGGTCATCCCTGTCTCGGTGGTGGTTGAGTCCACCGGCGGCGACCATAATCCAGCGGCGCTGGAGCCGCTGGAGGAGGAGCTTGACTCCCACAAGGGCGATTGGCGCGGTTCGGACCTTACGGACCGCGATATCAAGGAACTAATCGCCGAGGGCTACCTCCCTGCGACGGAGGGGCTCGCCTGGCGAGCGGCGCCGACCGGCGAGGTGACACCTTCTCCCCAAGTCGGAGAAAAGGTGTACCTCAAAGCCCAATTGGTACGCGGCATCTCCCTTCCCATATCTAACTTCTTCCTTTCCGTCTTAAACCACTATCGAGTCCAGCCCCAAAACCTCTCTCCCAATAGCATCCTAGCGCTTAGCAATTACGCGGCGCTCTGCGAGGGTTACTTAGGGATCAAGCCTAGGCTAGACCTCTTCACGTACTTCTTCACCGTCAAGCGTGAAGCCGGAGCCGACAAGGATGAACTCAGAAATTGTGGCACCATAAGCTTCAAGATCCGTCCTGGCCGGCGCTTCCCCGACATCGTCGGCCACGAGTCCTGCAAGAACTGGCAGCGTACTTACTTCTACGGCCCAGATATCCCTCTGGCCGACCGAGAAGTAACGTACCCGGACTTCGTCGATGGAGCCACCGCCGAAGCCTCGACATGGAGATCCCAGACCTCCCTTCCCTCCGACATCGAAGCCTCTCGCGCCATAAGGCGGATAGAGTGGTTCGTTGTCAACACCAGGATTTTTAATCCCAGATGCCTGTTATGCCATACATCACAATCCCAGGATTACCATTTTTGCGAGACATAACAGATTTGGATATCACAGTACATCATCCATTACAAACCATACATAAGGTCTTACACAAATAAGGATCTCATGATCCAGTTCTTAATACAACTCAAGCAGTGGAATAACGTAATAATAAAGGTAGCGTAGGCGAAGCTCCATCTTCGGGGTCACAGGCAATGCTGACGATGGGAGATGATCCTAGTTGTCGTAACCTTCCTGGGGTCCATTATCCTGGTACTCCTCTTCATAGTCTGGCCACGGGAATAGCCAGGGACAAAGCCATGAGTATTCTTTAAGTACTCGCAAACTAATACTAACAAGTTAAGGGGTTTTTTGTAGTAGGATACTAAGTTCTAGGGTTGTTTTGCGAAAAGCCAGATTTACCTCTACTAAGTTCCGAAGCAAGAACTAGTTGAAATTTTATAACACCTAAGTGGGAACTTGAATTTCATATCACAACTCTGTTGTGGTCAAGTCAAAATCTCAATTCATTTCACAAGTCATTTTGAAAACATCTAACGGGGGAACAGTATGGCCACTCCAACTATCCATAACCGCCGACGCGGCTATTCGAATAGTTTGACACTCTGCAGAGATTGTACACTTTCACCACAACATTCGATACATCCGTCAGGAACAAATCCTAAATTCACCATACTCAGTATGCGGATAATCAATCCTAACCTTTCAATTACACGCCCTAGTATAGGCACCTCTCCTGTGAGTTTGGCCTCCCAACCATGACCAACTGTCATCTTGGGTACTACACAGGTGGACAATCTTCACAAGGTAGCCTCAGCTCAGACCTTGGCTGTGAGGGAACCCATACTAAGGTATATAAGTTTCCAGTCAAGCCCTACCCAATTTTCGGGTATTGTGGTTGTACGGTAAAATTGGAATGGTATCGCATCCAGACAACCATTAGTTTTATAAAGGGCTAAGGCTCATGACTCAACATTTTCATTATCAAAATCATCTGGTGTTCAGGAACACATGTCAAAACATTTCAGTAGAGTGACTCATCATTCCAAGGTTTTCATAACCATTTTCACCAAGTATTCCTATCTAAAGTTGATCAAGTTTTATGCTTAGCACTAGCATCTACAAGTGGGGTTAAGTACTAAGGAGGGGTGGTAAACATGTGGGGATTAATGAAGTTCAATCTCATGCCTTAGGATGACATAAAGATTATCTAACTTAGGCCAAATTTAATGCTCTTTATGCAACCTTCAATTATCTTTCTAAAATCTACAAGTCACTTAAGTAAACTCTAAGAGAAAGCTTTGATAAAGAAATAAAGTATAAAGCTTGTAAGTAAAAATAGGATTGGGTTATCAAGTGGGTATGATCACATATGCTTAAGGCATATAGTTGGCATGGTAACAAGCAAGTATTAGCTTGCACATTCAACTAGTAGTATTAGGCTTGCCTTGTGCAGAGCAGTGGTTGAAGTTCTCCTCGGCTTCTTCCTCGTAGTATCCTCCTTCCTCCTCGTATCCTTGGTCGGTACTAGCGTCTATAAATAAATACGAGGTACACAATCACCAAACAATACTTAACTATTCTCAATCATCACACAAAGGTGTACTATAGATGATCTAGCATCATCACCTATATTACAAGCTTAAAACATTTGTCTTATTTATTTTAATTTGAGAAAAGTAATTTCTACTCATTGAAAAACTACTTAAGATTTTATACTCTCCAACTCAAACATGGGATCATGTTCACACATGTCATCACCACATATTTCAGTACATGGGAATGTGATTTAAAGTGGTGTCACAATTTAATAAGGTTTAACCTTTTTATTTTAATTAAATAAAGTGACTAGAAATGTCTATGTGGCATTCTTTTATTACTTGAACATTATTTCTGTAAGTAAACACATATGTTTTTATATATTCTGAAAGGTATGATAAAATGTGATTTTTGAGAGTTGGAATCAACTCAAAAGCTCTTATGGTTGAAATTTGAAAAATGTTTGAATGCAGAAAAGCTTCTGACTTGTTATTTTTACCAAGGTTGATCTATAGATCCAAATGACTTGAATCCAACGGGATTGGATTAGGCATTAAATTAGTTTCATGCAATTTGGTTCATTAGTTGGGTTGATTTTTGAAACTAGGTACAGAACTGTGTTTGAATTATAATAGAAAAAACTAAATTCAAACGGCTGGGTTGCGCGGGAAAGGTTAATGGGTTGGCCTAGTGTCACTCCATAGCGCGGGGCTCAACTGACAGGGGGGTCTACCGGTCAGTAGCTCATAACGCGCGAAGCGGTACGGGGCAGTGTGGGTCTTGGATTAGAAGGGTGATCGACGGCTGAGGGTCGTCATCGACGATGAACATGTCACCGGCGAGATCGAACCCTAGCGGCTTAGTGGGGGTGCATAGGGGGCATATCAAGGCTCCAGCGACGACGAGGTGGGCAAACGAGCGAGTGGTCGACGGCGAGCTCAAGGATGGTCGAGGCAGCTCCGGGGGTGGTCGAAGTCAACGACTCCCTTCTTCTCCAGAGGCGGCCATCTCCGACGCAATTCCGGCAAACTGCTGCTCCTCGTGCTCCGGCTTGAGGGTGGAATGATCAGTGAGGTGAGGGGAGTGGGATGGTGTGCTTCAAATGGCTGGGGGTGGCCTCCTTTTATAGGCTCGATGGCGAGACCAAGAGGGATGGGCAGGCGACGGTGGCGACATGGCTACGGGCGGCTAGCGGCATGGCTAAGGTTGGCGATCGGCGGGCGGTCTCCTGGCGATGCTCTAGAGCTTAAATGCGTGTGTAGGGGCGGTGGCAATTGGTCAGGAACGTGTGGTGCTCTGCACGGTACCGATGGCGAACTCCGCGGCGTGCGGTGGCTACGGGGTACGGGCGAGGAAACAATCATGTCTAATGGTCTCCTGGGACGGTGGAGTTCATGCTGGCGGGCCACAAGGGCTCGAGGTGGTCGGGTTGAGTGGGAACGGCGCGTGCACTGAGGTGCGCGTCGGCATGGTCGACAGTGGCACGGGCGCGGCGTTCCTGGCGGTTCTGGTCTCTGTCTTCGAGCTAGGGATGGTCGAGAGGGGGCGATGAGGCATGGGCTGCATGCTAGACAAGGTGGGCACGGCTAGTTCCTCTCCTAGCTTGCTGTCCACACTAGGGTGACATGGTGAGGCTCGGCCTTCTCACCATTGATGGCAAGGCAAGATTATAGTGGTGCTAGAGGTTAGTTAAAGGAGCTAGATGATCTACTAAGGCTAGTTGCAACCAGAGGGAGAACAAGTTAGGCCAAATTTACTGCACACAATAGTGTTTGTGATTTGTTTGATTTGAATCTGCAAGGTGTTTGATGAAATGGCCACAAGAAACATAATTTTGAATTTTGAAAAGATTTTTGGTGGGTGTGCTAGGCATGTGTTGAGGATTCTGTGGGTGCTTGGGTTTTGAAAATTGAGCTTGTTTGACTGGTTTTTGAAATAGTGGGATCTTACCATATGAGATAGATTCAATTTTAAACTGTCATTTAAACTTAGCATTTGAATGTTTTTGGATGATCACGAAGTGGGCCTCGGTACCTTATTATAAGTACTAACAAGGGGTGCAAAGATCCACAAATTGTTATGTTGAGTTTTGAAAACTAGGGATAGCCAAAGTAGGCCTGGGAGTTAATTTGGCAAAAATGACCATTCACTTCATTTGTTTATTTTGAGTTGTTTGTCTTTGGGAAAAGTTTGGGGATTGTTTAGATGATGTTTATTTCACCTAAGAATCCTTTTACAAGCAAATAAACACAGAATCATGGCAATTCAAAACAATCCAAAATTTGAATACACACACATATGAATGCTTTCATATTTTTAGTTGGGAAAGTTTTTTGTTAACCCTAATTTTGATGATTAGAGTTTGATGATCCAAGTTTAATATTTTTGGGATGTTACAAACCTTCCTCCCTTAAACAAAATCTCGTCCCGAGATTTGAAAAAGGACGAAAAAGATTACCTAGGATTTGAAGAGATCGGGAAACTCCGTCCTGATGTGATCTTCGCGCTCCCAGGTAGCTTCCTCTTCCGTGTGGTTGCTCCACTGAATCTTGAGAAACTTGATGCTTCGGGTCCTGGTAGTTCTGAAAGCTTCTTCCAAAATACGGATGGGTACTTCGGGATAAGTCAGGTCATCGTTGATCTCTATGGTCCGGTGATGAATATTCTTGAACACTTCAGTCTACTCCGGAACTTCGAGGCATTTGCGAAGTAATGAGATATGGAACACATTATGCACAGCTGACATTTCTTATGGCAGTTCCAATTGATACAACACTTCTCCTCGACGGTTCAGAATCTTGAAGGGGCCTATATATCTGGGGGCTAACTTTCCCTTGAGTTGGAAACACTGCATTCCTTTCAATGGCGACACTTTCAGATACACAAAATCTCCGATGTTAAAGGTGAGGTCTCGACGTCTCTTGTCGGCGTAACTCTTCTGTCTTGACTGGGCTATCTTGAGGTGCTCACGAATCTTGTGAACTTTCTCTTCTGCTTCTCGTAGGATGTCGGGTCCGAAAATCTGACTCTCTCCTACTTCCGACCAATTCAAAGGGGTGCGACACTTCCTTCCATACATGAATTCAAATGGGGCCATTTGCAAACTAGCTTGATAACTGTTGTTGTAAGAAAAATCTGCGAAAGGCAGGCAGTCTTCCCATTTAGATCCATATTCTAACACACATGCTCTCAACATGTCTTTTAGTGTTTGATTTACTCGCTCCGTTTGTCCGTCGGTCTGAGGGTGATACGCTATGCTGAAATCTAGTCGGGTTCCTAAACCTTCTTGGACTTTCTTCCAGAATCTCAAGGTAAACTGAGTTCCTCGATCAGATACGATGTTCTTGGGGACTCCGTGCAAACTGACGATTCTAGCAATGTATAACTCTGCTAGCTTCGAACTCTGATATGTGGTCTTGACTGGTAAGAAATGGGCAACTTTGGACAATCTGTCCACTATGACCCATATAGAGTCATTTCCCCTACTAGAAGTAGGTAATCTGGTGATAAAGTCCATTCCAACGGAATCCCATTTCCATTCCGGAATCTGCAAGGGTTGCAACAATCCAGCGGGTCTTTGATGTCCCGCCTTGACTCTCTGACATATATCACACTTGGCGATATAGCTTCCGATTTCTCTCTTCATCTTATGCCACCAAAATTGCTCTTTCAAATCTTGATACATCTTCGTTCCTCCGGGATGGATAGAATAAAGAGTATCATGAGCTTCCTTCAGAATAACTTCTTTCAACTCAGAATCTGCTGGTACACAAAGGCGTCCGTTGTACCACAGAACTCCTTCTTTGTCTTTGGTGAATCCGGGTACTTTGCCTATACCAATACGATGTTTGATTCCGTTGATACTAGCATTTCCTTTCTGCGCCTCCTTGATCTGACTGATCAAAGTGGGTTGAAGTTCTATGCTAGCCAAAAATCCTCCACTCACTAATTCCATTCGGAAATCTTCCATCTCTTTGTGCAGACTTGGTTGCTCCATCAAAATCATGGAGTTCAAGCGGCACGGAAATCTGCTAAGGGCATCGGCTACCACATTGGCTTTACCGGGGTGATAGTGAATGTCCAGATCGTAATCCTTGATTAGCTCAATCCATCTTCTCTGTCTCATATTCAGCTCCTTCTGAGTGAATATACTTCAGGCTCTTGTGATCCAAATAAATCTCACAACGATTTCCCATCAGGTAATGCCTCCATGTCTTCAGGGCTAGAACTAGAGCTGTGAGTTTGAGGTCATGGGTTGGGTAGTTTTGTTCATGCTGTTTCAGTTGTCGAGATAGATAAGATATAACTTTGCCTTCTTGCATTAGCACACATCCGAGACTGATCTTGGATGCGTCACAATATACGTCAAAGGGCTTCGTGATATCCGGCATGATTAAGATTGGGGCTGATATCAATCTCCTCTTGAGTTCTTGAAAACTCGCTTCACATTTGTCCATCCATTCAAACTTCTTGTCCTTCTTTAGCAATTGGGTCATGGGTCTGGCGATACTCGAGAATCCTTCTACGAACTTGCGGTAGTATCCCGCCAATCCGAGAAATGCACGAACTTGGGTTTGGGTGGTTGGGGCTTACCAATCTTCGACATCTTTCGCCTTTGCAGGGTCAACGGCAATTCCTACGGCTGATACAATGTGGCCGAGGAATCCTACCTCCTGTAACCAGAATTCACATTTGCTAAACTTGGCATACAACTGATGCTCTCTAAGGGTTCCAAGAATGGTCCTTAGTTGTAGCTCATGTTCTTCTTCTGATTTGGAATAAATCAGAATGTCATCGATGAAAACAACGATAAACTTATCCAGGAAGTCCATAAAAATCTTATTCATGAGATTCATGAAATAAGCGGGGGGCATTGGTTAATCCAAAAGACATGACGGTATACTCGTATAATCCATATCTGGTGGTAAAGGCAGTCTTTGGAATATCCTCTGCGCGAATCTTGAGTTGATGATAGCCAGTTCTAAGATCAATCTTAGAAAACACTTTGGCACCGGTTAACCGATCAAACAAATATTCTATCTTGGGCAACGGGTATTTGTTCTTGATAGTGACATCATTCAACTTCCGATAATCTGTACACAAACGGTTACCTCCATCCTTCTTGTCCACAAACAAGACAGGTGATCTCCATGGTGACGCACTTGGTTGAACCAATCCAATTTCCAGCATGGCATCCAGTTGCTTCTTCAGTTCCGCTAGTTCAGACGGGTTCATACTATATGGTCACTGGGCTATGGGTCCTATTCCGGGGATTAGTTCAATGATAAACTCGATATCTCGATCTGGGAGCATACCGGGCAAACCATCTGGAAATACATTGGGGTATTCACAGACTATCCGGACTTGGTCAATTGTGGGTTGGGCTATACTCTTGTTGCACTTGAATTGACGAGGTAAGGTTTCAGATACATGCTCGACTGATATTCCGGCTGTACTGGTCATGGTTATGGCTTTCTTGGCACAGTCAATTAATCCTTTATGTTTGGACATCCAATCCATTCCTAGTACTACTTCCAAACCTTTAGTTCCGAGTACTATCAGATTAGCATAAAAATCTATGCCATGGATTCAGATAGGGACGGCTCTACAAATTTGCCTAGCTTTGGTGGTTGAACCGAGGATTTGAACAATCATAACATGCTTCAGTTTGGTTGGTTGAATCTTACTAGTGCATGCAAATTCTTCGGTGAAAAATGAGTGCGATGCACCAGAATCAAACAACACTCTAGCAAGTACTGAATTAACAGAAAACATACCCAGCACGACGTCTGGCGCTTCCTGGGCTTCTTCAGCATGCATGAGAAAAATACGGTCGTTGCGGTTGAGCGAATTCCCTGGGGCAAACCTTCTTCCAGGCTGAACACGACGTTGTTGCTGAGCTGGGGCATTTGCATTAGGGGCTGTGGCATTCTTCTTGGGTCACTCATTGGAGTAGTGACCCTTATTTCCACAGTCATAACAAGTCACTTGCGACTTGTCCTTTACGGCAACAGGCACAACATTGCTTCCAGTCCTCAAGGCAGTGTTGGTGTTGGCGGCAGCATTGTTGTTGTTGAACTTGGGTGGTGCATGGTTGAAATTGTTAGAGTTGCCAGGGTTGTTGTGATTTCCTCCGGGCCTTGGGTTTCCACGGTTGGGATAGGTCAGACGGTTCATCGGGGGTCTGTTGGTTCTCGGGGCAAATCCTGGAGATGGGTTGGGGCAATACTTTGGGGTATGATGGGTTCCTGGCTGATGCATCATGCGGCGCTTGCGGTTCTCATTGGCTTGGTTGATCTTTCCTTCCATCTGAATGCCAGAGTCGACGAGGGCTTCAATATCAGCAAAGGGGATATTGACTAACAGTGTCTACATCTCATCGTGCAGACCATTCAAGAATCTTTCTTTCTTCTTGGCTTCAGTGTCGATCTCATCCGGGGCATACCTAGCTAATGACAGGAATTTGTCACGGTATTCCACTACGGTCATCCTTCCCTGCTTCAGCTCTCTGAATTCATCTCTCATTCTCTTGATCAAACCCGGTGGCACATGGGTTCTGCTGAACTTGACCTTGAATTCCTCCCAGGTCATCATCTGTCCTCCGGTCATTGCACGAACACTGTTCCACCATGCTCTTGCATCTCCGGCTAGATAGTGGGTGGCAAACAGAACTTTCTCGTTAGCTTCCACTCCGGTGACTTTTAGGTTGTTTTCCATGGTTTGCAGCCAATCATTTGCATCTAGGGGCTCTTCTGACTTAGTGAAAACAGGTGGGTTGGTGTTCTAGAAATTCTTGAGCTTAGATCCATGGTTGTCCTGATTTCCTTGGCCTTGATTGTTGTTGGCCATTTGAGCTATGTGCTGAAGGGTGGCTAAGTTGGCTTGACGTTCGGCTCTTTTAGCTTCGCGGCCAGAAACCAACATTTGCAGAATCTGCAACATCGGGTTCGGGGATGAACCACTTCCTCCGTGAGGCATCTGAAGATTGGGATAGATCATGAGAAAAGAGGGAAATTTCTAAGGTTCATGGGACTTTGAAAAGTTTTTAAAAGTTTGACTCAGATTTTTTTAGCAACTTTCTTTTCATTCATTCATTCATAGCACACGATACAACACACACCACAACAAAGGAAAAACAGATGGTTTTAAGAACCATTATGGAAACTACGATACAGTGGGACCGAATACAACTCACTATGCTAGTGCTCAAGTGCTACTACTCCTCGGAGTCGATGTAATCGTCATCCTCATCATCATCGATGAAGGCGAAATTCTCCTCATCGGTGAAGAAATCCATGGCCTGATTCTCTAGAAAGTCATCATCATCATTGAGATAGGAGTAGGGGTCTCCGCGAAGATCTTCTCCGACATTCTCCCTTTCCTCCAACTGCATGTCTCTCTCATGGATGGTCTCCTCCAAATCCGAGATACGATGGCGAAGACGGGCAATGATGCGTTCCTTCTTGTCAAGCTGACGGCGACGAGACTTACGGTCCTTCGCTAGCATGGCGATGGTCTGATCCTTCGTCTTGATGATGGCGGACTTGTGGTTGGAGTAGTCACGGGCATTGTCCAGTTCCTGCTGATGATCATACATCATGAAGCTAAGGTGATCCAGCTGAGTCTTTAGCTTGGGGTGGTATGGGGCTTCCAGTGGCTGTCCCATAGCATCACGCCTTGGACAAAACTCAAAGCGGGTACCCTTGATCTGGTTGATACTCTGCCCACAAAGATGGGCAAGAGCTTCCTGCATGGCCCTGGCAAGTCCATTGAGCCAGTTGTTCTCTCTTAAGGTGAACTGAATTCCCTCTGCAGTGGGAGGTTCAATCTTTCCTCTGAGACTTCAACAACTAGCCACTGCCGATCTTCTCCTTCCTGATCATTGAGATGAGCTCCGAAGAACTCGGGGTGCGGACGCTCCAGAAGTTTCGAAAGCTGGTCCAAATCCCGCTCAAAGATGAGGTCTCCTCCATTCCCCAACTGATAAAACTTGTTGTACCTCACGTCCATCTATAAGAATATAGGATGAGTAAGTTAGTAGAGTGATCAAGTGTGTCAAGTTTTAGGTATTTTGCAAAAAGATTTTGAGGAACATGAATTTTCATGAAAGAATCAAAGTGATAAGAATGAGAATAAGTGTTTGTAAATACTTACTTCCTTCGGTTTAGAAACTAAGTTTTTGATTCAAACGTCCAGTCTAACTAGGGTATCCTATGGTCAGGATGGCTCTGATACCAACTTGTCAACACCCGGATTTTTAATCCCAGATGCCTGTTATGCCATACATCGCAATCCCAGGATTACCATTTTTGTGAGACATAACAGATTTGGATATCACAGTACATCATCCATTACAAACCATACATAAGGTCTTACACAAATAAGGATCTCATGATCCAGTTCTTAATACAACTCAAGCAGCGGAATAACGTAATAATAAAGGTAGCATAGGCGAAGCTCCATCTTCGGGTTCACAGGCAATGCTGACGATGGGAGATGATCCTAGTTGTCGTAACCTTCTTGGGGTCCATCATCCTGGTACTCCTCTTCATAGTCTAGCCACGGGAATAGCCAGGGACAAAGCCATGAGTACTCTTTAAGTACTCGCAAACTAATACTAACAAGTTAAGGGGGTTTTTGTAGTAGGATACTAAGTTCTAGGGTTGTTTTGCAAAAAGCCAGATTTACCTCTACTGAGTTTCGAAGCAAGAACTTGTTGAAATTTTATAACACCTAAGTGGGAACTTGAATTTCATATCACAACTCTGTTGTGGTCAAGTCAAAACCTCAATTCATTTCACAAGTCATTTTGAAAACATCTGATGGGGGAACAGTATGGCCACTCCAAATGTCCATAACCGCGGACGCGGCTATTCGAATAGTTTGACAGTCTGCAGAGATTGTACACTTTCACCACAACATTCGATACATCCGTCAGGAACAAATCCTAAATTCACCATACTCAGTATGCGGATAATCAATCCTAACCTTTCAATTACACGCCCTAGTATAGGCACCTCTCCTGTGAGTTTGGCCTCCCAACCATGACCAACTGTCATCTTGGGTACTACACAGGTGGACAATCTTCACAAGGTAGCCTCAGCTCAGACCTTGGATGTGAGGGAACCCATACTAAGGTATATAAGTTTCCAGTCAAGCCCTACCCAATTTTCGGGTATTGTGGTTGTACGGTAAAATTGGAATGGTATCGCATCCAGGCAACCATCAGTTTTATAAAGGGCTAAGGCTCATGCCTCAACATTTTCATTATCAAAATCATCTGGTGTTCAGAAACACATGTCAAAACATTTCAGTAGAATGACTCATCATTCCAAGGTTTTCATAACCATTTTCACCAAGTATTCCTATCTAAAGTTGATCAAGTTTTATGCTTAGCACTAGCATCTACAAGTGGGGTTAAGTACTAAGGAGGGGTGGTAAACAAGTGGGGATTAATGAAGTTCAATCTCATGCCTTAGGATGACATAAAGATTATCTAACTTAGGCCAAATTTAATGCTCTTTATGAAACCTTCAATTATCTTTCTAGAATCTACAAGTCACTTAAGTAAACTCTAAGGGAAAGCTTTGATAAAGAAATAAAGTATAAAGCTTGTAAGTAAAAATAGGATTGGGTTATCAAGTGGGTATGATCACATATGCTTAAGGCATATAGTTGGCATGGTAACAAGCAAGTATTAGATTGCACATTTAACTAGTAGTATTAGGCTTGCCTTGTGCAGAGTAGTGGTTGAAGTTCTCCTCGGCTTCTTCCTCATAGTATCCTCCTTCCTCCTCGTATCCTTGGTCGGTACTAGCGTCTATAAATAAATACGAGGTGCACAATCACCAAACAATACTTAACTATTCTCAATCATCACACAAAGGTGTACTATAGATGATCTAGCATCATCACCTATATTACAAGCTTAAAACATTTGTCTTATTTATTTTAATTTGAGAAAAGTAATTTCTACTCATTGAAAAACTACTTAAGATTTAATATTCTCCAACTCAAACATGGGATCATGTTAACACATGTCATCACCACATATTTCAGTACATGGGAATGTGATTTAAAGTGGTGTCACAATTTAATAAGGTTTAACCTTTTTATTTTACTTAAATAAAGTGACTAGAAATGCCTATGTTGCATTCTTTTATTACTTGAACATTATTTCTATAAGTAAACCCATATGTTTTTATATATTCTGAAAGGAATGATCAATTGTGATTTTTGAGAGTTGGAATCAACTCAAAAACTTTTATGGTTGAAATTTGAAAAATATTTGAATGCAGAAAAGCTTTTGACTTGTTATTTTTACCAAGGTTGATCTATAGATCCAAATGACTTGAATCTAACGGGCTTGGATTAAGAATTTCAGTACCTTTCTAACAAAATTAGTTTCATGCAATTTGTTTCATTAAATCGAGCTGGGTTGATTTTTGAAACTAGGTACATAACTGTGTTTGAATTAAAATAGAAAAATCTAAATTCAAACGGCTGGGCTGCACGGGAAAGGTTAATGGGCCGGCCAAGTGTCACTCCGTAGCGCGGGGCTCAGCTGACAGGGGGTCTACCGGTCAGCGGCTCATAACGCGCGAAGCGGTACAGGGCGGTGTGGGTCGTTGGATTAGAAGGGTGATCGATGGCTGAGGGTCGTCGTCGACGATGAACATGTCACTGGCGAGCTCGAACCCTAGCGGCTCAGTGGGGGTGCATAGGGGGCATACCAGGGCTCCAGCAACGACGGCGAGGCGGGCAAACGAGCGAGTGGTCGACGGCGAGCTCAGGGATGGTCGAGGTAGCTCCGAGGGTGGTCGAAATCAAGGGCTCCCTTCTTCTCCAGAGGCGGCCTGCTCCGGCGCAATTCTGGCAAACTACTGCTCCTCGTGCTCCGGCTCGAGGGTGGAATGATCAGTGAGGTGAGGGGAGTGGGATGGTGTGCTTCAAATGGCTGGGGGTGGCCTCCTTTTATAGGCTCGACGGCCAGACCGAGAGGGATGGGCAGGCGACGGTGGCGACATGGCTACGGGCGGCTAGCGGCATGGTTGAGGTTGGCGATCGACGGGCGGTCTCCTTGCGATGCTCTAGAGCTTAAATGCGCGTGTAGGGGCGGTGGCAATTGGTCGGGAACGTGCGGTGCTCTGCGCGGTACCGATGGCGAACTCCGCGGCGTGCGGTGGCTACGGGGTACGGGCGAGGCAACAATCATGTCTAGTGGTCTCCTGGGACGGTGGAGTTCATGCTGGCGGGCAGCAAGGGCTCGAGGTGGTCAGGTTGAGTGGGAACGGCGCGTGCACGGAGGTGCGCGTCGGCATGGTCGAAAGTGGTGCGGGCGTGGCGTTCTTGGCGGTTCTGGTCTCTGTCTTCGAGCTAGGGCTGGTCAAGAGGGGGCGGTGAGGCATGGGTTGCATGCTAGACAAGGTGGGCACGGCTAGTTCCTCTCCTAGCTTAGCATTTGAACTTAGCATTTGAATGTTTTTGGATGATCACAAAGTGGGCCTTGGTACCTTATTATGAGTACTAACAAGGGGTGCAAAGATCCACAAATGTTTCTGTTGAGTTTTGAAAACTAGGGATAGCCAAAGTAGGCCTGGGAGTTAATTTGGCAAAAATGACCATTCACTTCATTTGTTTATTTTGAGTTGTTTGTCTTTGGGAAAAGTTTGGGGATTGTTTAGATGATGTTTATTTCACCTAAGAATCCTTTTACAAGCAAATAAACACAGAACCATGGTAATTCAAAAGAATCCAAAATTTGAATACACACACATATGAATGCTTTCATATTTTTAGTTGGGAAAGTTTTTTATTAACCCTAATTTTGATGATTAGAGTTTGACGATCCAAGTTTAATATTTTTGGGATGCTACATTCGTAGAGACGGGTTTGACCGCCTTGGACCTAGCCATGTGCTGGTTCATCAGGCGAATCCAACCTCTGCAGCACCGCGTGAAGCTGATGCACGAGTATACCAGCGATAGAAGGGATAGCCTCCGCATCTCCGTGGACAATTTCTCGAGCGACTCCATCAAGATCGGTCTTAAGGACATCGTCAAGGTGAAGGACAAGAAGCTTGGCTTCGCCATCATCTACGACATGTTCGTAGACGGCAAGTCCCCAAAGGTAACTGTTTATATTCCGTTTATGACATATACTCCAGTTCTTCCGTCTAGCAATTTCCATCTCATCTAACACGGTGGTTCTTCACCTTACAGCTTAGCGACATAGATGAGTTCAGCATGGATCCTCAAATCTATGATCCAAAGATGAAGGAAGTCACCGTCGTGTCCGACGACGATGCTCCATTGGCGCGAAAGCGGAAGAGCTCCACCTCTGACGCTGCCGACGGAGGCAAGAAGAAGAAGAAGGGGGGTGGAGCCTCCAAAAAGACTACCGCCGCCCTGGAGGCAGAGAAAAGAAAGATTACTGGGGTCCCCTTTGCCAAAGCATCCCCACTTGTGTAAGCTTCTTTTCCTCCGACATTGTCTATTTATCTGTCTTGCTCCTGTACTTATGCATATTGCACGTTTCAGGAAGAAAGCCACGACCAGCCTGAAGAAGACCTCCAAAACATTGGGGGCTTCTAGAACCATCAAGGACATGTTGCATCGCGACGCATCTCCCGCCATTGCCCCTTCCACTCCCAGCGTCAAGCCCTCCTCCCCTCCGACAAGCTCACAAGCCAAGGAAGCACCTGGCCCTTCCGCCATGGAAGTGGACTCAGGTGCCTCTACCGAGATTGCTGTCATCGGCGAGCAGGCAACGCAGGAAAGTACCGCACACCCAATGGCTGAAGCTCCGGCTAAGGATGCCATCGGTAGCGGTAAGGCGGTGGTGGAAGCTGGTACTTCTGCCGAAGGCGGTGCTCCCGCGCCCCAGAAAACCATAGAGTATCCTAAGATAATCTATCTGGTACTTACTCCAGGTAGCACTGCTCTGGTTCCTGGCGCGGTGCCGACATCTCCGACGTGCGGTCTAGAGGAGCTCCTCCGACAAGCAGAGATCTTGCAAGGAAACAGTGTATCCTTTGGCAAGCTGCTGGGCGAGAGCACTACCAACCTCAAGATCATTGCACTTGTAAGTTTTATTTGCCTTTTGCATTTCATATGGGTATCCCATTGTAGCCCCTGAGGATTTAGACGGAAAACCATAGGTCTTTGCGTCTAGATGCGCTAAGAGTGACAAGCTAGAAAACCTCTCACTGTAGCCCCCAAGAATATAGGTGGAATGAATTATTCCGACTAGATACTTTAATAGTGTTTATTAATTTCAATACTGTAGCCCCCAAGCTTCTAGTTGCAACTGAATTAGTTCCGACTAGATGCTTAAATAAAAAGCTAAGCATACATCTAAGTTAAAAAACTTTATACTGTAGCCCCCAAGCTTCTAATAGAAAACTAAATTAGTTCCGACTAGATGCTTAAAGAAAAGCTAAGCATATTGCCAAGTTAAAAACTCTCGCTGTAGCCCCCGAGCGTCTAGGTGAAAATTTTCCGGCTAGATGCTCCAAGTAGACCAAACAACGTTTTAATTCTTCTTTTTTCCACAGAACGAGAATGCTCGGAGGGGCATGGCCAACGACAAGTATCAGAAGATGCGTGCAGACTTGGAAGCTGAAAAGGGTAAAACTGCCTTCTTGAAGGAACAGATCACCAAGAGCAAGCGTCTGTTTTCTTCTTCGCATTCCGACTTTGTTGTGTGCCCATATTCTCCGAGTACTCACTGTGTACTTTGCTTTCTCCGACTTGCAGAATATGTTGCCAAGCCCAAGGACATTGTCGAGCAATCCAAGCATATACAAGAGCTGGATAGCGAAAACAATATCCTTAAGCAGGAGAGGAAGGAAATGCTCAAAATGCATGAGGAATCCATGAAAGCCCTGCAGGACTCCGCCACCGAAGAGATCAACCGCTTTAAGGAGGAGATCTCGATCTTAAGAGATCAAAAGAAAGCTGCCAATGAGCAGAATCAACGCCATCATGAGGCGTACAAGCTCCTCCAACAAGAACGGGATTCCTTGGCGGACACCCTCCGGCAGGCTGAAGCCAGCATCTTCAGTATTTTTTCTCCGTCTTGGATTTTTGTAGTCTAGATACTCTGAATTTTTGAACTCATGTGCTCCTTGTCAGAATCTACAGCTCCTATGGGCTTAACCCGGTCGCCTCCTCCAGCCAAGGAATGCATGGTTCTTGCCGGCAACTTCATCAACACCGCCATCACGCAAGCAAAAGAGATTGCCAAGCCCCTGCAGGTAAACATCAAAGCATCGGACTCTGTGGCGAAGTACTCGGAGATCCTGCGCCGAGCCCCCGAGCGTATCACAAGCTGGAAAGCTTCATGTGCACGGGCTGGTGCAAGGATGGCGCTGTCAATGGTGAAGGCACACTATGAAGATGCCGACATCGACATAGTGACCTCTGGCATTCCCGAGGTAGATGGCGATGGCAAAGAGATTAATCATGAATCCATCTTGCCGTCACTCGTGGGTTATGACACCAGAGTTGCCGACTTAGTTGATGTCAACGTCTTCGTGTCGATGAACACCATCGATGGCGGCAACCAAAACTCCTCTGAATCCCTTCGTACTGCCGACTTCGAGGGTGATTCTCCTGTTGCTGATGATGCTTCTTCCAAGACGCACGCGCCAAAGGAATGAAAAACAACTTGTAATATTTGTTTCACCTTTGATGCGTATGCGGAAAAAACTATGTATTCAACTTAAGGCGGAAAACAATGTTGTATGTCCTGCTACTTAAGGACCAGTTTCCAGCATGTATATATTATTTAAGCAAGTGTTGGCTTATCCATTACTTTGGTTCTTATGCTTGACTATTCGTGAGTCGGAAGACTCGTTGTCGGAACCATGCGCTTAGGTGATGATGCCCAATGGCACCGTCAATAACCTAAGTACAAAATCGCCGACAATAAGTGCCAAAAGTCACTACTCCAGAATCCACATAAAAACGACAAAGAACGTGTAGACCAGAAAACTTAAGCTAACGCCCTTAGGCAGAATTTTCACAAGTGCAATCGCAAAACTTGTGCATAAAGGTTTTATATGATCCAAAAATGAACACTAAAGGAGGTAAAAGACTCAGAAATATGAGTGAACCATAGAGCTTTATTTCATTGATCATATAAGAGGTACACAATTAGAAAAAAAATGCTAAGTGTAGAAAGGACATAGTTGTGCTATGTTCCATGGCCGATCAAGCTCCGGGTAGTCATCATCCGGGTCACGTCGCTTACGCTTATGATCCTCGTTGGGTCTATCCTTCAATTCACGATTGTCAACAAGGTAGTAAGACCCATTGAGTAGCGCCTTGCTTATGATGAAAGGTCCTTCCCATGGCGGGGATAATTTGTGTGACTTCTTCTTCTTAAGTCGGAGCACCAAATCCCCCTCTTTAAACGAGCGATGCCAAATGCGGCGACTATGGTAGCTGCGTAGCTTCTGCTGGTAGATGGCGGATCTTTGGCATGCCAAAACACGCTCCTCCTCGAGAAGGTCCACATCTAGGCGTCTGGATTCTTCAGCGTCATCTTCGTCATAGGTGGCGACTCTTGGTGCATCATGAAGTATGTCGGAAGGTAGGATGGCTTCTGCTCCATATACCATGAAATAAGGGGTGTAGCCGGTGGAGCTGTTGGGTGTAGTTCGTAAACTCCATAGCACAAATGGAAATTCTTCCGCCCAGGCTCCAGCTGCTCTGTGTAGCGGTGCCTCAAGACGTGGCTTGATTCCCTGCAGAATTAATCCATTGGCCCGCTCAACTTGACCATCGGATTATGGATGTGCCACAGATGCAAGGTCAAGTCGGATGCCCTTCTCCCAACAATAAGCCTCCACTTCTCCGAGTGACAAGTTGCTGCCGTTGTCGGTGATGCTATGTGGGAGACCAAATCTCACCACTAGATCCCGGACAAACCTGAGGGCAGTTGCCCCATCAAGCTTTCTAATGGGTTTAGCTTCTATCCATTTAGTGAATTTATCAACTGCCACTAGCAGATGCGTAAACCCACATGGTGCCATCTGTAACGGTCCCACCATGTCTAGCCCCCAGACTGCAAACGGCCAAGTTATTGGTATTATTCGCAATTCTGCGGCAGGAACATGTGGTTGTCGGGCATAATACTGGCATCCCACACATGTCTCAACCAGCTTGTCGGCGTCCGCCTTCGCGGTCAGCCAGTAGAATCCTTGCCGGAAGGCTTTCGCGAACAATGATAGAGGAGCGGCGTGATGCCCGCAATCTCCAAGATGGATTTCACGTAGGATTTCCATACCTTCTAGCTGGGAAACACACTTTAGGTATACACCAGTAGTGCTCCTTTTGTAGAGTTGTCCATTGATTATGGTATAACCCTTCGCTCGCCATACTATTTGCCGTCTTTCGACTTCTTCGTCGGGCAAAATTCCGTGTTCGAGGTATTCCATGAACGGTTTTTTCCAAGCCGGAGGGACCTTTGTCACCATGTTGACGAAAGAGTTAGCTCTATCCGGGTTATTGATGTCGGCTCCCTTCATGGATGGGGTGCGTAGATGCTCTAGGAAAACTCCTGGCGGAATTCGCTTGCGCCCTGATCCAAGCTTAGATAGTAGATCAGCCGCCTCGTTTTGCTCCCTAGGCACATACTTGACTTCGTAGCCCAAGAAGCTTTTGGCTATCTCGTCCACTTCGTCTCGATATGCCGCCATCATAGGGTTCCACGCATTCCAGGTGCCAGCCACCTGCTGGGCAACCAAGTCGGAATCTCCACAGCAAACTATGCGCTTGATGCCAATATCCTTGGATACACGCAGTCTGTGAATGAGTGCTTCATACTCCGCATGTTGTTCGTAGTCTCGAAGTGGATCTGCAAAACATAGTGTAGCTTGTCTCCTGTTGGTGACTGCAGCAATACACCAGCCCCCGAGCCGTTGAGCAGCTTTGATCCGTCAAAGTGCATCACCCAGTACTCTGGTTCCGGCAACGGAGTAGCATCTGGCGTCTCCGTCCAATCTGCGATAAAATCCGCCAAGGCTTGTGACTTGATAGCGTCGCGTCTCTTGTAGGTGATCTCGAAGGCGGCAAGTTCAATGCCCCACTTCGCGACCCTTCCCGTAGTGTCGCTGTTGTTGATAATGTCGGACAGTGGAGTCTTGCTCACCACTATGATTGGTAGTGCGGGTAACGCCTCAGCTTCCGAGAAGCAAGGAATACGCCATAAGATATCTTCTGGTAGTGCGGGTAACGCTGCTTGGACTCCGTCAAGACCTCGCTCACATAGTAAACTGGTCATTGAACTCCGTGCTCATAGCCTAGTTCCTTCCGCTCTACCACGACGACGATGCTGATTACCCGGTTGGTTGCCGCCATGTAGATTAACAGGGTCTCTCCAGGCTCGGGTGCTGCAAGGATGGGCGCTGAGGAAAGAATCTCCTTGAGCTGCTTCAATGCTGCATCTGCTTCGTCCGTCCACGTAAATTTGTCCGCCTTCTTCAGCAACTTTTACAGCGGCAGGGCCTTCTCTCCAAGTCGACTGATGAACCGACTAACTGCTGCAACACAACCTGTTAGTCATTGAATATCCTTTAGGCATGTTGGACGGTTTATGCTTAAGATGGCCTTGATTTTCTCCGGGATGACCTCGATTCCATGCTGGGAAACAATGAAGCCCAACAATTTGCCGGCTGGAACCCCGAAGACGCACTTCTTAGGGTTAAGCATCATGTTGTATTTTTGGAGATTATCAAAGGTTTCTTCTAAGTCATAGATTAAGACATTTGACTTTTTAGACATCACCGCTATGTCGTCCACGTAGGCGTGAATGTTCCGACCAATTTGGTCGTGGAGGCAACGTTGCATTGTCCTCTGGTACGTAGCACCTGCGTTTTTTAACCCAAAGGGCATCGTAACATAGCAAAATGTGCCATATGGGGTAGTGAACAAAGTGGCCAATTGGTCCGACTTCCTCATCTTGATCTGGTGGTATCCTGAGTATGCATCGAGAAAACACAAAAGTTCCGAGCCAGCCGTCGAGTCAATGACTTGGTCAATGCGAGGCAAAGCAAACGGATCTTTGGGGCAAGCCTTGTTCAAGCCGGTGTAATCAACGCACATTCTTAACTCTTTGGTTCCCTTTTTGGGGACAAGTATAGGATTGGCCACCCATCGGGTGTGAAGGACTTCTCGGATAAATATAGCCTTAAGTAACCTAGCTATCTCTTTGCCAATGGCGCGTCTCTTCTCGTCTCCAAAGCGTCGTAGAGGTTGTTTCACTGTTTTACATTTTGTATCAATGTTTAAGCTGTGCTCGGCAAGTTACCTAGGTACACCTTTCATGTCGGCAGGTTGCCAGGAAAAGATGTCCCTATTCTCATGGAGGAACTCGACGCGGACGCTTTCCTATTTGGGATCCAGGTTCGTCCCAATGGCGGTGACCTTGGAGGCATCGCCTACCACAAGTTTCACTGGCTTGGTCTCGATGGCGGCCTTGAACACAGGAGCGGAGTCAGAGATCTGCTTCTTCGACGCGGGCATCTCTGAGTCATCGACCTTGCTCTGGATCTCTTTGAATTCTTTGCTGTAGAGGACAGCTTCCGTGAAGGCTGCTTCATTAATCTTGCAGTCCCTTGCCTTGGTAAAGCTTCCGGATATGGTGATGACACCGTTTGGTCCGGGTATCTTGAGTTTGTTGTAGACGAAGCATGGCTTGGCCATGAACGTGTGGAATATGTCGCGGCCGAATATGACGTGGTACACGCTCTTGAAGGGGACCACCTCAAAGGTCATGCGTTCTTGGCGGAAATTATTAACATCGCCAAAAGCGACTTGAAGTGTGATGCACCCAAGGGACCGAGCCTCCCGACCAGGAACTACGTCGTGGAAGATGGTGTTGGTCCGCCTTAGGTTTGCCTCCGTTAAGTTCATCTTCTGTAGTGTATCCAGGTACATGATGTTGATGCTGCTTCCACTATCCACCATACACTTGGTGAACTCCACGCCGTCAATCAAGGGGTTGATGACCATGGCGTATTGGTTCTTCATAGGGATAAGGTCTGGGTGGTATGTCCTGTCCCAAGTAATTGGAACCTCCGACCAGCGCAGGTACTGGGGAACTGGGGGTAGAGTATCCATCAGGATCCTCATAAAGGTCTTCTGTTGTCGGACAGTGGGGGTGCCAAGGAAAGTGTGGTAGACTGGTGCCTTCTTTCCGAAGGGGTTCTTGCCTTTGCCGTCGCTCTTGGCAGCGTGTTTGGGGTCAATGTTCTCGTCCATGTCACTTGAATCCTTGGATTCCTCCTCCTTCTTCTTCCCCTTGCCCTTGCCTCGCGGTCTGTTCTTACGACTTCGCTTGTAGCCGGACTGCGGGTCTTCCTTTAGGTCGTTGACGAACTTGCAGTGTCAATTGGTGTGGGTGGCCTTGCCGGTGGCATCGAGGTGTACGAGGCACGACATATCGCGGTACTCTTCGTAAGTTTGGGGAACGCGGAGCGATGCCGAGGTTGTTTCACTTCCTCGCTGTTGCCCACCACCAGCTCCCCGTCCTCGGCCACGTTGTCCGACATCGCCTCGTCCTGCAAAGGTCATGGCGACCATGTCGGTAGATTGCTTTTCTTCTGGAGCGGTTTTCTGCTTTGTGCTGCTGTTCCTTTGAGCTTGAGTTGGAACGGCCGTTGCCGGCAGGGAGCCGCGAGCATTGTCGGCGGCAGCTGCTAACTCACTAGCCAACTGAATCATTTGGTTCAAGTCAAGCTGGTGATTGTCCTGCAAGCGCTTCAACTTATGTCGGAGCAACATGCCCCTTTCCAACCCATCGATGAAGGCGGCCATGGCGGTCTCACTCCTGCGCAGGAATTCTTCATATCCAGCCAGCGGGAGAGGTAGGCGTGGGATGTCTCGTCTTTCTCTTGCACCCACCGCTGTAGATCGCCAATAGTGCAGGGACGCTTGTACGTGCCCTCGAAGTTCTTGGTGAACGCTTCTTGCATGTCCAACCAATTGCAGATGGATTTCTCCGGCAAGTCATCAATCCATTGTCGGGTCGTGCCCGCTAACATTAAAGGGAGGTACTTGAAAGCAACGTTGGGGTTACCTCCGGCAATCTCCACTGCGTTTCCATAGTCCTGCAACCATGTAGCTGGCTTGGCGGTGACATCATAGGGCTTGATGGTCTTGTCAATACGGAAACCTTTGGGGTAAGTTGCAGACCGTATTGCAGGTCCAAAGCAACGTGGTCCCAGGTATGGTCCTTCCCGGGCCTCGTGGATCTTATCGATCCATGAGCGTGCATCGTATGGCTCCGGGTTCTTCTTCTTCTTGTCAACAGGGGATGGGCTGCGTGAACGACGCGGGCCTCCTCCGCCATGGTGACTGCTATCTGGCGACGGAGGCGGAGGTGGCGATGGGTTAGTCTTCTTTCTATTGCCCTCCTGCGACGCCTCACGCTTGTCGCGATTGGTTGTAGGACACGGAGGGTCATGGCGTGACCTGCTCTTGTGTCCTTGGTTGCGCTCTCCTTCATGACAGATCTGCTCCGCGTTGTCGCGAATGACGACGCCGTACTGCCTTGGCGGGGGCATATCCGTACGATGGTGAGCCTTCGGATCTTCGCGATGTCGGGGTGATCGAGGCGGTGGCGATGGGCGACGAGGTGGAGACTTTTCTCCATGGTCGAAGGATATGGGGATAGTGTCCTTCCTGTTGCGCGCATCCCTTCGTCTTCGTTCTGATGAACCCGTCTGGGACCCGACATCAAGAGGAGATCTGTCCCTTGGCGGCTTATACTGGCTAGACTGTCAAAGCGCTGGATCAGACTCAAGCCTCTAGGAGGTGGCTTTTTCTTGCTGCTTCACCGCCTTGGCCACTAGGTCATAGACCTGTTCCATTGCCTCGGGCGATCTATCCTGCTCTAGAAGGGTCTTGGCGACGGCGAGGTTAAGGAGTGGGGTGGGCATCACCTGCTTGCCTTCACTGTCAATGTATGGCTTGGCCTGTGCCAGCTTCGAGGGAGCCCATCCTAGGTTTCGACGTACACCAGGATCGTTGATGACGCGAGCCGGAGCTTTCTTGGCCTTCTGCTGCTGCAGTAGAGTCTTGTACTTGGCCTCCATTGCTCTAACTTTCTCTATGGACTTCTGCGCGTTGACCAGATCTCGATCTAGCTTAGCGCCTTGCTCCGCGATGGCCTGCGCTTCCTCCAGCAGCTGCTGGCGCTTCTCATCGAGCTGAGTCACGTTCCGGATATGAGCGACGGTCAGTGGCTCAACAAGGAGATTGTCGTACATCACTCTATCAGCTGGAGTAACTTGGGCAGCAGCCAATGTAGATGCCGGAGGTGGCAAGTTTGCGGTGTTGTTGTTGCTCGGTCCGGTGCCGAGTTCCTGCGGCTTCTATGCTGGGTTAGGCGGAGGATGCATGACCTTTGCGCGATCATCGTCAACAGCAATAAGTGGCCCCTTCCCCTTTTCCAGCGATGTAGGCGGAGCTCGCTCGGGTTGATCTTCATCCATCGCCATCCCAATGATGACAAACACCTCTCGAGACGTGACAGCATTGTTGGCTTGCTCGTCGCGCGTGTATTCCTCCTCCATCTCCTGCATGGCGGAGTCTAGCTCTTCTGGACTGAAATCTATCTCCTCTGAATCTGCACTGAAGTCGGCATAGAGCGCGTCAATCACAGAGTCGGAGGGTGCCAATGTAGGGTTTCGTAGCATGGAAAACAAAAAATTTCTATCGCATACAAACAAACAAGCCAAGATCTATCTACTAGATTGTAGCAACAAGTCGATGGAATAACTCACCCTCGAAGATTCCAAAGTGTTTAATGAGAGCAGATTCTCGTGGGTGATGTAGTCGTACTCTTCCCGATCTCAAGATCGCGTAGACGATCCTTCCGGCGCTGCGTTCCGGTAGCGCTCCCGCAGTCGGTCACACGTTCGGTACTCGACGAAGACCTTCCTCTCCCTTGTTCCAGCAGGCAGCGGAGGTTGTAGCACTCTCCTCGTGATTCCGTCAGCACAACGACGTGGTACCGGAAGTAGAGGGGAGATCTCGCAGGGCTTCGCCTTAAGCCGGAGCGAGTATGGTGGAGTATGAGAGAGCTCCTCGGCGATCTAGGTTTTATACACACCAAGGAGGAGGTGCTAGAGCCGGCGGCTAGGGTTTGGGGCACCCCAAGTCGGCGGCTAGGGCAACCCTAGGAGGTGGCGGCAGCTGCAGGAGGTGGTGGCGCCAAGCTAGGGTTTGGAGGAGAGGTACTTGTGTGTCCTAGGAGGGAGCCCTGCCCCTCCTTATATAGGTGGAGGGGCCGGCCGGCCAAGGGGAGGGAGGGGAGTCCCTCCCCAACTCGGCTTGGGTGGTGCGCCGGCTTGGGGAGGAGGGACTCCCTCTCCAACTCGGTTTCACCTTCCTCCTCTTTTCCTCTTTCCAAATTTAGCTGTTTGACTTTTCAATTTAGCTATTTGACTTTTCAAACTAGGATTTGAATTAATCCTTTATTTGGAACAGCGATGACACTTAGTACATGATGCAATCATACCAACTTGATACAACACATCCATGTACCCTTCCCCTCCGGAGTGCCGGACATTCCGGAACATTCTAGAACATTCCCGATGAAAACACCGGAAACATTCCCCAACTCCGAAACGGGACTTTCCTTATATGAATCTTATTCTCCGGACCATTCCGGATCTCCTCGTGATATCCCGGATCCCATCCGAGACTCCGAACAACATTCGGTCTCTTTCTCATCATACCATAACTACTCAAACAACGTCGAATCCTTAAGTGTGTCTCCCTACGGTTCGTGAATTATGCGGACATGATCAAGACACTTCTCCGCAATAACCAATAGAGGAATCTGGAAATTCATATGGCTCCCACATATTTCTACGATTACTTTGCGATCGAATGAACCACTTACATACGATACCAATTTCCCTTTGTCTCACGATAGTTTACTTATCCGAGGTTATGATCGTCGGTATCTCTTCATACCTAGTTCAACCTCGTTACCGATAAGTACTCTTTTCTCGTTCCCGTGATATGTGATCCCTTGTGAGCCAGTCACATGCTTGCAAGCTAATTGGATGACATTCCATCGAGAGGGCCCAGAGTATATCTATCCGTCATATGGATGGACAAATCCCACTTTTGATCCATGTGTCTCAACCAATACTTTCCGAATACTCAATGCCACCTTTATAGCCACCCAGTTACGGTGTGGTGTTTGATGTCATCAAAGCATCCATCCGGTAAAGGTGATATGCGTGATCTCATGGTCGAAGGAATTAGGTTACTATGTATCAGAAAGCATATAGCAATTGAACTATTGAAATGACTTGATCTTTATGCTACGCTTATCTATAGGAGTATGTCCACCATATCATTCTCCTAATGATATGATCTTGTTGTTGATAACATCTCAATGTTCATGATAGGGAAACCACAATCATTTATCAACCAACAAGCTAGTGATGTATAGAGGCTTTACTAGGGACTTCTAATTTAAGTTTACAAATCACACAAGTATTAATGTTTCCTTGTTAATACTATTATAGCACGAATGTAAACATTTATCATAAACACAAAGATATAATAATAACTATATTTATTATTGCCTCTAGGGCATATCTCCAACAGTCTCCCACTTGCACTAGAGTCATCTAATCTAGATTACATGGTAATATACCGAACACCCATGGCAGTTTGGTGCTGGTCATGTTTTGCCCTCGGGAGAGGTTTAGTCAACGGATCCGCCACATTCAGATCTGTGTGTACTTTGCAAATCTTTATATCCCCATCTTGGATATGTTCTCGAATAGCGTGAAAACGTAGCTTGATGTGCTTCAGCTTCTTGTGTGACCTTGGTTCTTGCGCATTGGCTATGGCGCCCATGTTATCACAGTAGATAGACATTGGGTCCAGCGCACTAGGAACCACACCCAGCTCTGCAATGAACTCTTTCATCCATATCGCTTCTTGTGAAGCCTCCGAAGCAGCCATGTATTCCGATTCAGTTGAAGATCTCGCCACAACGCTTTGCTTTGCACTCCTCCAGCTAACTGCTGCACCATTCAAAATAAATACGTATCCAGATTGTGATTTAGAATCATCCGGATCGGTGTTCCAACTAGCATCGGCGTAACCATTAACAACAAGCTATTCATCACCTCCATAAGAAAGAACCATATCCTTAGTTCTTCTCAAGTACTTAAGGATGTTTTTGACCGCTGTCCAATGATCCACTCCTGGATCACTTTGATATCTGCTAGTTAGACTAACAGCATATGCAATGTCGGGTCTAGTACATAGCATGGCATACATTAGAGATCCTATGGCCGAGGCATAGGGAGTCTTACTCATCCTTTCTCTATCTTCTGCCGATGTCGGACTCTGAGTTTTACTCAAGATTGTATTGGGCAACATGGGCAAGAACCCTTTCTTGCTATCTTCCATTCCAAACCTCTTTAGAACTTTGTCCAAATATGTACTTTGTGACAATGATATTTGGCGTTTTGATCTATCTCTATTAATCTTTATGCCTAATATGTAAGCTGCTTCGCCAAGATCCTTCATTGAAAAACTATTGTTCAAATATTCCTTGACACTATTAAGAAGGTCTACATCATTCCCAATTAATAATATGTCATCCACATATAGTATTAAGAATGCTACAGAGCTCCCACTCACTTTCTTGTAAATACAAGCTTCTCCATAAGTTTGTATAAATCCAAAACTTTTGATCACCTTATCAAAACGTTGATTCCAACTTCGGGATGCTTGCTTCAATCCATAGATGGACCGTTGAAGTTTGCATACCTTGTTAGCATTTTTAGGATCGACAAAACCTTTGGGTTGCATCATATACAACTCTTCATCAATGTCTCCATTGAGGAATGCTGTTTTGACATCCATCTGCCATATCTCATAATCATAATATGCAGCGATTGCTAACATAATCCTCACAGACTTTAGCTTCGCTACTAGTGAGAAAGTCTCATCGTAGTCAACTCCTTGAATTTGTCGAAACCCCTTTGCGACAAGTCAAGCTTTATAGACAGTAACATTACCATCAGCATCTGTTTTCTTCTTGAAAATCCATTTGTTCTCGACAGCCTTCCGGCCATCCGGTAAGTCCACCAAAGTCCACACTTGGTTTTCGTACATGGATCCAATCTCGGATTTCATGGCTTCTTGCCATTTATTGGAATCTGGGCTCATCATCGCTTCCTCATATGTCTCAGGGTCATCGGTGTTGTCCACCAACATGACACTCATAACGGGATCGTACCAATCTGGAGTGGTACGACTTCTCGTTGACCTGCGAGGCTCTGTAGCAACTTCAACCGAAGTTTCATGATCATCATCATTAGCTTCCTCTCTAATTGGTGCAGGCACCACAGGAACTTCTTCCGGTGCTGCGCTACTCGCAATTTTGAGAGAAGGTTCGACAACCTCGTCGAGTTCTACTTTCCTTCCAGTCACTTCTTTCGAGAGAAATTCCTTCTCTAGAAAAGATCCATTCTTAGCAACGAAGATTTTGCCTTCGGATCTGTGATAGAAGGTATACCCAATAGTTTCCTTCGGGTATCCTATGAAGACGCATTTTTCCGCTTTGGGTTCAAGCTTGTCCGGCTGTAACTTCTTTACATAGGCTTCGCAACCCCAAACTTTAAGGAACGAAAATTTAGGTTTCTTCCCAAACCATAATTCATACGGTGTCGTCTCAACGGATTTAGATGGTGCCCTATTTAAAGTGAATGCGGATGTTTCTAATGCATAACCCCAAAATGTTAGCGGTAAATTTGTAAGTGACATCATAGAACGAACCATATCTAAGAGAGTTCGATTACGACGTTCGGATACACCATTACGCTGTGGTGTTCCCGGCGGTGTCAATTGTGAAAGTATTCCGCATTTCTTCAAATGCTCGCCAAACTCGTAACTTAGATATTCACCTCCACGATCAGAACGTAGAAATTTAATCTTCTTGTTACGTTGATTCTCTACCTCACTTTGAAACTCCTTAAACTTCTCGAAAGTTTCGGACTTATGTTTCATGAAATAGATATACCCATATCTACTCAAGTCATCCGTGAAGGTAAGAACATAACGATAACCACCGCGCGATGCTACACTCATTGGACCACACACATCGGTATGTATGATTTCCAATAAGTCCGTAGCTCGCTCCATCATACCAGAAAATGGAGTCTTAGTCATTTTACCCATCAGACATGCTTCACATCTTTCAAGTGATTCGAAATCAAGTGATTCAAGAAGTCCATCGGAATGGAGTTTCTTCATACGCTTCACTCCAATGTGACCAAGACGACAGTGCCACATATAGGTCGAGTTATCGCTCGATTTCAAACGTTTAGCCTCAATGTTGTTGATATGTGTATTTCCACTATCGAGATTCAATAAGAATAGACCATCTATCAAAGGTGCATGTGCATAAAACATATTACTCATATAAATCGAACAACCATTATTCTCGGACTTAAACAAGTAACCGTCTCGCAATAAACAAGATCCCGATATAATGTTCATGCTCAACGCCAGGCACCAAATAACAATTACTTAAGTATAAAACTAATCCCGATGGTAGATGAAGGGGTAGCCTGCCGACCGCGATCACATCAACCTTTGATCCGTTTCCCACGCGCATCGTCACCTCGTTCTTCGCTAGCTTCCGTTTATTCTGCAGCACCTGTTTCGAGTTACAAATGTGAGCAACCGAACCAGTATCAAATACCCAGGCACTACTACGAGTACTAGTGAGATACACATCAATAACATGTATATCAGATATACCTTTCTTCTTGATGTTGCCGTTCTTCAAATCCGCCAAGTACTTTGGGCAATTCCGCTTCCAGTGACCTTCTCCCTTGCAGTAAAAGCACTCAGTATCAGGCTTAGGTCCAGCCTTGGTCTTTTTCGTCGGTGCGGTAACTTTCTTACCACCCTTCTTGAAGTGTCCCTTCTGCTTAGACTTGCCTTTCTTGAATTTGGTGGTCTTATTGACCAACAACACTTGGTGCTCTTTCTTGATCTCCACTTCTGCAGACTTTAACATAGCAAACAGTTCTGGCAACTGCTTGTTCATGTTCTGCATGTTGTAGTTCATCACAAAGTTCTTGTAACTTGGTGGTAGTGATTGGAGGACACGGTAAATCCCCAAAGCATTAGGAATCACTATACCCAAGCTTTGAAGTTTGTTTGCGTGCCCAGACATCTTAAGCACATGCTCACTGACGGAGCTGCCCTCTTCCATCTTGCAGTTAAAGAACTTTTCAGAAGCCTCATAGCTTTCAATTGCCGCATGAGTCTCAAAAATCAATATGAGATCCTCGACAATATCATATGGGTCTGAATTCTCAAACCTTTTCTGAAGCTCCGATTCTAAACCATACAAGATAGCACACTGAACTATGGAGTACTGATTCTTCTGAGCGAGGTAAACATTCTTTACTTCATCGGCAGCATTAGCTGCAGGTGGGTCACCCAGCGGTGCATCCAGCACATAGGTCAAATTACCAGCTATGAGGACAATCCTCAAATTGCGGAACCAATCCGCGAAGTTGCTTCCATTGTTTTTCAACTTTTCTTTCTCTAGGAACGCATTAAAATTGATGGTAGGGGCTGCCATTGATCTACAACATATTTGCAATAGTTTAGACTAAGTTTATGACAAATTGAGTTCAAATTAATAATAAAGTTAATCTAGGTGAACTCCCACTCAAAACAATATCCCTCACATTGTTTTAGTGATCACACGAACCAAATCCACCACATCAACACCGATCATCACGAGAGTTGATATAGTTTCAATGGCGAACAATCGTCATGTTCATCATATCTACTATATGATTCATGCTTTACCTTTCGGTGATCCGTGTTCCGAGACCATGTCTGTACATGCTAGGCTCGTCAAGATCAAACCTTAGTTTCTGCATGAGCAAATATGGCTTGCTCACGTTGTATACACTTGCGGAATATAACACACCCGATCATCACGTGGTGCTTCAAACAACAAGCTTTAGCAACAGTGCTAACTAAGGGTGAACACTTTACGATTTGAAAATCATGTGCATGAGGGATCATCTTATAATGCTACCGTCGTCTACTAAGCAATACAAGATGCATAAAGGATTAACATCACATGCAATTCAAAATATGTGATATGATATGGCCTTTCTTCTTTGTGCTTCCGATCTCCATCTTCAAGCACGAACATGATCTCCATCATCACCGGCATTGCATCAAGGTCAATGATGCTTCTCCATGGTTGTCGTCCACCAGCTTCAACTATTACAACTACTTTGAATAGACACGCGGGTCTTAACATAAATTAAAGACAACCATATGGCTCCTGCCGGTTGCCAACTTACAATAAGGAACATTGCATACATCAAATATAATCACAATCATGGCCATATCACATCACTGCACACCCCTGCAAAACAAAGTTAGACGCCTCTACTTTCTTTGCATATTTTACGTGGTTTGGGGCTTTCAATAAGTGTCGTTCTAACTTACGAACAAGAACCACAACATTGATACTAGTATTGTTGATCACCCGTTGTAAATTGGATCTTAACTATGCTAGGAGAAACAGGCACCCGCAAAGCCACTTATGCAATACAAGTTGCATGTCAAGCGTGGAGCAAGTCTCATGAACGATGTCATGTAAGGTTAGCCCGGGCCACTTCATCCCAACATACCGCAAGATGCAAAGTACACAATAAGCAATCGACAATAAAAGCATCAACGCCCACAATGACCATTGTGTTCTACTCGTGCAACAGATCTACATATAGACACGGCTCTGATACCACTGTAGGGTTTCGTAGCATGGAAAACAAAAAAATTCTATCGCATACAAACAAACAAGCCAAGATCTATCTACTAGATTGTAGCAACAAGTCGATGGAATAACTCACCCTCGAAGATTCCAAAGTGTTTAACGAGAGCAGATTCTCGTGGGTGATGTAGTCGTACTCTTCCCGATCTCAAGATCACGTAGACGATCCTTCCGGCGCTGCGTTCCGGCAGCGCTCCCGCAGTCGGTCACACGTTCGGTACTCGACGAAGACCTTCCTCTCCCTTATTCCAGCAGGCAGTGGAGGTTGTAGCACTCTCCTCGTGATTCCGGCAGCACAACGACGTGGTACCGGAAGTAGAGGGGAGATCTCGCAGGGCTTCGCCTTAAGCCGGAGCGAGTATGGTGGAGTATGAGAGAGCTCCTCGGCGATCTAGGTTTTATACACACCAAGGAGGAGGTGCTAGAGCCGGCGGCTAGGGTTTGGGGCACCCCAAGTCGGCGGCTAGGGCAACCCTAGGAGGTGGCGGCAGCTGCAGGAGGTGGTGGCGCCAAGCTAGGGTTTGGAGGAGAGGTACTTGTGTGTCCTAGGAGGGAGCCCTGCCCCTCCTTATATAGGTGGAGGGGCCGGCCGGCCAAGGGGAGGGAGGAGAGTCCCTCCCCAACTCGGCTTGGGTGGTGCGCCGGCTTGGGGAGGAGGGACTCCCTCCCCAACTCGGTTTCACCTTCCTCCTCTTTTCCTCTTTCCAAATTTAGCTGTTTGACTTTTCAATTTAGCTATTTGACTTTTCAAACTAGGATTTGAATTAATCCTTTATTTGGAACAGCGATGACACTTAGTACATGATGCAATCATACCAACTTGATACAACACATCCATGTACCCTTCCCCTCCGGAGTGCCGGACATTCCGGAACATTCTAGAACATTCCCGATGAAAACACCGGAAACATTCCCCAACTCCGAAACGGGACTTTCCTTATATGAATCTTATTCTCCGGACCATTCCGGATCTCCTCGTGATATCCCGGATCCCATCCGAGACTCCGAACAACATTCGGTCTCTTTCTCATCATACCATAACTACTCAAACAACGTCGAATCCTTAAGTGTGTCTCCCTACGGTTCGTGAATTATGCGGACATGATCGAGACACTTCTCCGCAATAACCAATAGAGGAATCTGGAAATTCATATGGCTCCCACATATTTCTACGATTACTTTGCGATCGAATGAACCACTTACATACGATACTAATTTCCCTTTGTCTCACGATAGTTTACTTATCCGAGGTTATGATCGTCGGTATCTCTTCATACCTAGTTCAACCTTGTTACCGATAAGTACTCTTTTCTCGTTCCCGTGATATGTGATCCCTTGTGAGCCAGTCACATGCTTGCAAGCTAATTGGATGACATTCCACCGAGAGGGCCCAGAGTATATCTATCCGTCATATGGATGGACAAATCCCACTTTTGATCCATGTGTCTCAACCAATACTTTCCGAATACTCAATGCCACCTTTATAGCCACCCAGTTACGGTGTGGTGTTTGATGTCATCAAAGCATCCATCCGGTAAAGGTGATATGCGTGATCTCATGGTCGAAGGAATTAGGTTACTATGTATCAGAAAGCATATAGCAATTGAACTATTGAAATGACTTGATCTTTATGCTACGCTTATCTATAGGAGTATGTCCACCATATCATTCTCCTAATGATATGATCTTGTTGTTGATAACATCTCAATGTTCATGATAGGGAAACCACAATCATTTATCAACCAACAAGCTAGTGATGTATAGAGGCTTTACTAGGGACTTCTAATTTAAGTTTACAAATCACACAAGTATTAATGTTTCCTTGTTAATACTATTATAGCATGAATGTAAACATTTATCATAAACACAAAGATATAATAATAACTATATTTATTATTGCCTCTAGGGCATATCTCCAACAGCCAAGACTTCCTCGATGACAGGGGTGGAGGTGCAATAGCAGCAACGATGACTGGTGGTGGCGACGCAGCTTCGACGATGGCGGCTGGAGGCGGTGGTGGCGGTGGCTGAATCGGAGGGGCTCCGTCAATGAGCGCAAGCACTGTCTGAGCCGCTGCTTCAGCCTCCGTGTAGTTGTTGACGGTGTTCACCATGCCTTTGAAGGTAAGGTGTCCTGAGGCCTGTTGCCGTCTTAGAGAATGTCGGAGAAGCGTGCCATGGTCCAGTCCTTCCACAAAGTGATACATAGCATCATCATTGGGGTAGTGGGCCAGATCGTCTCGTATACGGAGCCACCTGGCCAAGTAATCGCGGGGGTTTTCGCCCTCTCTCTGAACGCAACGCGCCAGATCGAAGATGGTGACCACGCCGACGAACTTGGATCTCTGTTATACAGATGCACGGGCGAAGCCGGCGGACTTGCAGCGATCTTCCACCGTTATATCCTGCACAGGGGCGGTTTGGGTGGGCTTGAAATTTTCCGATCTTTGTCGGCAAACTCCGAAGAGAGATCCGACATCGATCCTTCCGCGAACGTATCCTGCCCGTAGACGGTCCGTGCGGGCCTTGATGCTCCTCCGACTCCCAGGGAACTAGTGCCCGAGTCGGTTTCGCCGATGAAGAGGTGGATGTCTTCGATGGGAACGATCGAACACCGCGTAGGGTTCGCCTTCGCCGGGATCCAGAACTCGCCGGGAGGGACGATCGGAACATTGCCAGAGAAGAGAACACGACCGATGGCTACAGTTGCCTGGAGCGCCTCTTGCCCCCACGATGGGCGCCAACTGTCGTGGTATTGCCGACGAGTACGCCATGAAGGGGTCCTCACAGTGCGTGTTTAGAGACATGGGGGAAGGCGGACGGTTGACGGGTACGAGGTAATACAACTTTACCCAGGTTCAGATCCCACAACGGTGACGGAATCCTACTCCTGCTATAAATCACTATAATGGAAATGCGCCGAGTTACAGAGATAGGTTCGCTGTGCGAGGTTGTATGAATCGATCTAACTTGTGCCCTAAAGGTTCCCATAGGCCCAACATATATAGTCGCCAGGTCCTAGAGTTACAGGGAAAAGTTCTAGCCGGACATGTTACAGAGTCCTACACCGTCTATTACTAGTCTTGTGTATCTTGTACTCTAAGGCTTCGGGTACGTCGGTGACTCCAACCGTAGCCTTCCTTTATCCGGCATGGGCCTCCCTTCTGGATCCATCTAACTGGGCCGCGCAGCAGGCCATGGGCCATGCTACCAATTGTGGGTCACCCGGGTTATCCGGATAGGAGACATGCTATGAGGATACTCATATAGCATATCGCCAACACTAGTGCAAGTTGGAGATTAAAGTAGATATGCCCTAAAGGCAAATAATAAATAGATTTATTATCATATTTTAATTATTTTATAATTATTTCATACCATGCTATAACTGCATCAATCAGAAACATTGATACACGTGTGGTATATAAACAAAAACAAAGGTCCCTAGCAGCCTATATTCAAACTAGTTTATTGGGCAACTTTTTTAAGAATACGTCCTCAGAAACGTATCGTTTTAATAGAAGGAGGGCTCAGAGATCGTAATTTTACAACGTACCGTGGCACAGAAGCCTCGAGTGCAACCCCATAGTGCCTCTGGAACAACACACACTACCTAACTACTCGTTTCACCTCCACCTGTCCACCTGGCTTAAGCAGTCACGGAAGCCGTGAAGCTCTCCACAGGTCTACCTCATTGGAGATCTTCTGAATGACCACTGCGGGAGATGAGGTGGCACCTTCAAAGACGATGACGCCAGAGCGTCCAGCATACCAAGGAAATTCTCGTCCAAATTGACAACTGATGATCAAAGGTTTCTTGATCATGGAGCATTTATGCCAATTGACAATAAAGTCATGTCATTAGTGAATAATGTGATGGACATTTATCCAACATAATAGATCTGTCGGCGCCGACTATTCTGCGTGGTAGAGCACCCACACCTCCTCCACTGTGGGGTTGCATGGACCGAAGCCGTTGGTAGCTGCTCCTCCGGTGCGACGACAGTTCTACGACATCGTCGAGAAGAGGTGAGGAGTGCTAGGGCTTGTGGATGTGGGAGTGCGAGAGAGCGGTGGACTTCTGAATCCCGCTACTTGTCGTGTGGGAAGGCGCAATGACGCCAAGACACCTCGCTGCGCCTGCCTGGTGTACTAATGCTCGGTAATTAAAGCTTGCCAGTTGTTGCTAGGCTTGACACGTCTTGTAGATCAGAAATGGCCTAGGGCGCGAGACACGCTATTGGGTCACGCAGGACAAAACGTTGTTTTAGATAGGTGGATGAGCGTGATTTGGGACGCCCTATGGCGCACCACGACTAGGATGCTCTTGGAAGAGGAGGGGGGTTAGAGCTTATCCATATCAGTCCAACGAGAGGAGAGTTATTTGGAGACAAATATGCATATTATATATCCCAATCAGAGCCAAATATGTGAGGACATATGCTTTATGCCAAAAAGAAAGAAGAGATGGTTGTGCGCCCACAAAGGGTGAACCGTATCTGCAAAAGGTAAAACCACGCGCTCGCGCGTGATCACCGATCAACAAAGAAAGGAATCACCGTACGTTAATGTATACCCGATCGATCGAGCGAGCTGGTTGTGTGTGCGACTGGTGGAAATTAAAGGCTGGAGGCACAAAACGGCGATTCTGGCGTGCACGCTATATAGCGTGCATGGCCCCACTCTTTCTCTCCTCTGTTGCATGTAACCTTTAAGTAGATTATTCCATTTTCTTTCATATTGTGGTATAATTTAAAACGCTTATAGATTTTTAATTATAAGTTCACTTTAAAAACCGTTTGCACATCTGGATTTTTAACAGAGAGCTTCAAAATAAGACTAATATTAACTATATTTTAACAATATTTAAAAATCAATTTTTGAAATTGATAAAACAAAAAAATATATATGAAACTTGGTGGGTTTTTATTGCTAAAACTGTCTCTTTCTTTATGTTTCAAACTTTTTCCATCATAATTAGAAAATAGTTGACAAAATCCTTCGAGTTAAAAAAATAAAATATATTAAAGAAAAACAAGAAACCAATAATACAATATGTTTCATTGTGAATCATGACATTTCATTATGTTTCGAAATTTAAATTTTCAATTTTATTAATTTTGGGCTTGTTTAAAAGATTTAATAAAAATAAATACGTTGGTTCAAAAATATTTTTAATCAGATAATTATTTTAAATTATATGACTCTTAAATCTAGTATTGAGAGTTAAAAGAAGTGAGAGAGAGTGTGTCATAGATTTGTTAAATATTGTACTATATGCATGCAAAAGATTATTTTTTGTGCAAATCTCAAAGCAAAAAAACATATGGACGTCTTTAGCATGCATGGGACCTAACGTGCATGGTAGAGTTGCATTTCTGGCTGGAGGCAGGCAAGACAAGGGAAGTGACCGCGTCCGTCGCCACTGGCTGGTGGGTTGGCGCGCCGGCGCCGCGACGTTACGCGCTGTGGATGTTGACTCGCGCGCCACATATGTATGTCCAGACTAGATATTTTCGCCGGTGCCACACCCGCACAACACGAGATCACAAATGGGTGTTTTCGAGCATGATACCCTGCGGACCCTGGTTGCCAATGTCCTGTCTGAATTAGTGTTCATGTTTATGTAAGCACCATCTTTTTTTTCTCTTTCCTCGGAACTTTTTTGTTTTCGAATGTATTTTCCTTAGAACTGAAATCCTCACTATCTAGACATGATTAGGACTAATGTTTATTACAGACCAGCTAGCTTGCTACGCTTGCTACTACTAGTTCTTTTCCTGTGATTAATCTGACTGCCCCCAATTGTCCCCTCAATTCGCTTTCCGTCATATATAGATGTAGCGCATTTCAGGTCACGGGTCCTGCCTGTGCCGTTGTTTTATTCACACTGAAAGTAGTATAGCTGTTTTTCTCCTGGTCATAAGCAGTGAGCCGCCGATGCATGCATTTTTCCTATGTATATGTAATGGACTGTTATCTGGTCTTGCATTCGTGCTCGATACACTTCAAACTTACCTGGACGCCTCGTTCTGCCGACGACAGTGACACACATGCGTAGCATGTGGACTCGACGACTGCTAAGAAGTCCTCTGGTTCATGGTTCAGACTTCAAACTTCACTACGTCCGCTGAACAGCAACAGGCGATCAACTTCGTGAAGAGAAAACTTTCTCCAAGCGATCGATTTCGTGATCAGAATTTTCCTTTTATTATCATCAAAGAATGGAGGAAACGAAAGCAGACTTTTTCTTAGATGAGCAGACTTTTTCTAGAAAGAGGGACAATGAAAGCATGAGAGAGGCCGGGCGTGTGATACACCGTTTTCAACATAGCCTTAAAGCCCTTAACGGTGTCAGGCAAAGTAGCTAGATGAAGCCGAAAATGTGCATACTGCGACCCGATCGGAATCTCACCCAGCATATCATCTCAAGCTGATGGCGAGCTCTCTTTCCCTTGCGTTCACTCATGGTCATGGTCTTTGCAACTTTGCCTTGACGGAAACGGTCCTTCTCCCGAGCAGCAAAATGTGTGTACCCACCAATTTACTTTCTTTCACTTTGTGTGGATGCTATGCGAAATGAATATGAGCTGGGAAAAGAAACCGTGAAATGTTTTTTTGTCTTGCTATGATATGGTCAATTGTTAGTAGGGAGTTATAATTACTGAAGTGGCTTTACGACAAAGAATGTACAACTGGAATTTGATAAATTTGGTTTATTTTGACAAGTTCTGTCAAAACGAATTGAACTTATATAGCTGTCGGCGGTAAACAAAATCGAGTATTTTCCATTACTAGTACTACAAGCTTTCTTTGTTTCCAAGGGTCTCTATGGTTTGGTCAATGGTCTAACATCTTTTTTTGCAAACAAAAAAAATTGTCATAGTAGCGGTCAAAACCTTGCAGAGCTAGGGCGATTTTTACTATGCTCATACCTTTCTCGACACCGATCTCTCCCTCCCGATCCTCCTCATTTGCCGTCACCCCTACCGTATATTCTGTGATAAGAGGGTGAATCCATGAGAGAAGAGGAGCAGAGCAGCAAAAGAAGACCCGTTATCCTAATGGCTGGGTCTGGAAAAACATAGTCGGTTTTCTTTGTTGTTGAGATGTTTCGAGTTGACTTCACAAAATTTGAACCAAAAATTGTGGTACCAACTAACTAATGGATGTCCCATAACCAGAAAGTGGTACGGAGTACATAATTGTACCTACCACATTCTTTTTCACTACTTTTGCAAGTGCGGACACAGTTTATCTGCATTTCACGGCTCGTGTGTTTCCTAGGTCCAATCACATGACATATCCACCCCCCAAACACGGCATCCAATTCTTGAACTACTCAACTAGAATCCCGTTTCTATTAAGGGCTTCCCAGATATGCTAAGGCCACAGGCGACCCACCATATCTGGCTAAACAAAAACATAACGACCCAAGCCAGACATTTCTGTCTCACACTAACCCTTGGCACATATCCTTTCAGCGCCTCATGAGTCATGACATGACATTGTTTCGTGAATGGAAAAAAGCATATATCGATCGAGTCCTTGGAATTATATATGTATCCAGGATTCCAGGTAATTGAAGAGAGGGAAGAGTATTACCATATGGGACGAGGCACAACCAGGCAAAAGGAGGAAATTTAGACAAATGACCAAGAGGCAATCTCTATTAATTTAAATTTTCCAAATACAAATTGTCTGTCTTTTACTGGAAAAGCTCAAAAAGCTTGTGTAGGACGCATCACATTCAGTCATGTTTCATTAATACAGTAGAAAAGTTGACTGCTTCTTTATTCAAAGGCAGGTTTTAAGGTACCTTTTACTACTGTTAGGATTGGGACTAGTTTAATTAGACCCAACGGTTAACATATGTGGGTATTTTAGACATTTAGTGTGACCGTTATTTTTCCCGGGCGGATCCGAGGTGCCCGTAAGGTGTTCGAAGAAAAGGTGGATGCCTGTTTTGATCATCTCGAGTGATTCTTTGGAATCATATCTCGCGCCGTCGTCATCCATGGTGCAATATAATCCGGCTCGGAGGACCAGGCAGCGCACGAGTCTGTGACCTGCGAGCTAGTCCTGGCAAGACTGCTTCGTGATCCAAAGGCTCAGGCCGACGGCGCTGTCTTGTACGTGGAGTTTGACCTGTCCAGCGGATCACAACAGTGTATTTGGATCACGAAACCGGCACGCCGACATGCGGGCGATTGTCCACAGAGAAACGGAGTCCATGACCGGGCACGCGTGTGCTGTTCCGTACATGGGCCAGGCGACGGCGCTGCGAGTGGTGACTCGACTGCCGGCGGGATTCATCGGCACTGGAGCTCGCCTACGTGCCGGGTCCTGCGCGGGAGGTGAAGTCGTACAGCCGTTTCCGGGTGGCACAGGAGCTCGCGGCCAACGGGCGATGGCCAATGGTGTTGCAAGGGCGCTCGTCGCAGGCAGGTTGAGACGGCATGCTCACATCCGAACACCCGATTAAACTTGTTTTCTTATTTCACCGTGAAACACGTTTTTTGGGCATGCTGTGCCGATTTTACCCTCCGTTTGTTACTAGTAGTAATTATACTAGTCACCTTTTTAGCACTAGTATAATCTCATTTGGTCCTTTGGATCTATATAAATGGATGGTTCTTATTTATTTGAGGGTACTATAAAAGAACTCTATTCAAAACAAACTCACAATCCACCTTCTGAACTGTATGGTGGTCGTTGGCTTGAAATCCTCTCATTTTGAGGCGTTGATGCTCAGTTCAAACCAAGCACCACAAACGAAATCGGAGACTGTTCCAGTTCACAAAAGCTAGATCTTTCTTTTTATTTTTCGAGCAACAGATCTTCCTTTTATTGAATATATACAAAAGCTAGATCTACGAGCCACATAAACTTACGGTACAAAAGTTATGAGGAAAACGACGTACGCATTCGGCAAACACATCCCAAGATGCAAGTGCTTTAGTATATTATTCGTGGTGATCGTTCATGGTTAAGTGTCGTATTAGTGGCGCTCCCTCTCTCGCTCTCGCCTCTCGGTGCTGCAGCTGCCACTTCTGACGGAACGGGAGCCCAACGACTGTCGGCTTCAGCGTCGCCTCAATCATCTGAAATCTTCTGCTTTCCCAGAGTTCATTCGTATGGCGTCACCTTCCCGACCCAACTAACTAACCGATGAGATGCTGCTGCTACAAATAGACCAACAGTACTCCAGGTTTATGGACAACGCACAAGGATGTTGGCAGGCGGATGAGCGTTGTTAGATGTATATTTGTATATGTGTATTTTCCCCACCTGTTAGGGGTTCCTACATATATTCTCACCTGTACATGTAACTATATGTTGTGGCCTTTGGTCCCCAGGGAATACAATTTGTCTATTCCTAACATGGTATCAGAGCTTTAAGTTTAGCTTTTTTTTTTCGTTACCGCAGCCGCCGTTCGTCCCGGCTCTCTGCCGCCGCGTCCGGCCGCCGCCGCAGCCTCCTCTCGCCGCCGGCGAGCTCTGGTCTTCTCTTGTTCGTCACCTGGATTGATTTCTTGGATCGATTCTCTGCCTGCCTGCGCGGGATCGACCACAGCTCGCCCCGGCCTCCGTCGGTTCCCGCTTGCCGGCCGTGGTCCTCTTCCCACATCCGGTTGTCCTTCTCCTCCTCCACATCTACACACATACACTTGCCCCTAAAAAGCCATCTTCACCCAATCCACCTTACCCTCTTTCATACACCCTCACTTCCGCTTGGGCCCCGCCATTTGCCTGCTGCACCGCCCTTCCATCTGCCCATACACTTGTCCTTCTCCTCCTCCACATCTACACACATACACTTGCCCCTAAAAAACCATCTTCACCCAATCCACCTTACCCTCTTTCATACACCCCCACTTCCGCTTGGGCCCCGCCATATGCCTGCTGCACCGTCCTTCCATCTGCCTGTTGCACCGTCCTTCCTGCTGCCAGAGCGTGCGCGTGCGCTCCTTCCAGCTGCTGCCTCCCGCCTGACCCTGTACCGATTTGTTCAAAAAAAAAAACGATGTTGTCTCCGTCTCTTGCTGCTGTTTCTTCCGATACTCCCGTCGTGCGCTCGGGTCTTCCTTCGTTACTTGGCCCTTGCCCGTCGACTTCATCTTTGTCGGCGCGCCACTCTACGTCGGTCCTCACGGATTCTTCCTGTGGTTATCCGACCTCGTCTCCGCTGCCTTGTTGCTCTTCACCGACTCTATCTATGTCGGCTCGCCGCTCTACATCGACTCTCGCGGCTTCTTCACGCGGTTCTGTCCGCGTTTCGCCGACTTAGTCTTCGTCGGACTGCCGCTCTACATCGACTCTTGCGGCCTCTTTACGTGGTTATGGCCGCGCTTCACCGACCTCGTCTACGTCGGCTCGCCGCTCGACATCGACTTTTGCGGCTTCCTTAGGCGGCTATGGCCGCCCTTCGCCGACTTCGTCTACGTCGTCCTGCCGCTCTACATTGCTTTTCGCGGCCTCTTCACGTGGTTATGGCCGCGCTTCGCCGTCCCCGTCTATGCCGGCCCGCCGCTCGACATCGACTCTTGCGGTTTCTTCAAGCGGCTGTGACCGTCCTTCGTCGACTCCGTCTTCATTGGCGTATTGCTCTCCGTCGTTACCTTTGGCGGCCTCTGTGTGTGTTGGTGACATCTCCTCGTCGGCACCTAATTGTACCTCGACCTCTCCAGTCGTGCCCCTTTCTGCGCATGAGATAGTGCAGCTTTGATGCCTGCTTGATGCTTGGGATTCTTCACCGACAGGTTCTGCTGGTTCTGCGACTGAGTTTTCTGGCATTGAGCGATCACCTCCTCCTTCTCCAGGTACATCCCCATGGCTTCTTGATACTGGAGCTTCTTTTCATATGACTCCTGATTCTTCCTCGTTGCATTCTGTTCGACCTGTCGACCCTCCTGTTCGTGTTCTTACTGCCGATGGTACCCCTCACCCAGTCATTAGTCGAGGCATTCTTAGTACTTCCTCGTTTTATGTTCCTTCTGTTGCGCATGTTCCTCAACTTAACATGCAACACTTTTCTGGTAGTCAGATCGTTGACTCTCGTTGTAGCATCACTCTCGACTTTGATTCCTGTTCTGTTCAGGATCGTCGCACCGGCACTATGCTTGGTGCTGGACCCCGCCGCCATCATGGCCTCTAGGAGCTTCACTGGCTTCGTCTTCCTTTTGATGCCACCGTCGCCAGTTCCTCGGCATCTGTAGCTGTCGCTACTAGCTCTTTTCAGCAGTGGCATCATCGTCTTGGACATTTATGTGGTTCTCGCCTCTCGTCTTTAGTTCATCGTGGTGTTCTGGGGTCTGTCTCCGGAAACGCTTCTTTGGATTGTCAGGGCTGTCACCTTGGTAAGCAGATTCAGCTACCGTATCCTCACAGTGAGTCTGTGTCCAAGCGTCCTTTTGATCTTGTTCACTCTGATGTTTGGGGTCCAGCTCCTTTCCCCTTGAAAGGAGGTCATCGCTACTATGTTCTCTTTATCGATGATTTTTCTCGTCACACTTGGATATATTTCATGCGCTCTCGCAGTGAGGTGTTGTCCATTTATCGGCGCTTTGCGGCTATGGTACGCACTCAGTATTCCTCGCCCATTCGTGTGTTCCGTGCTGATTCTGCTGGTGAGTATATCTCTCAGCACATGTGTGGTGTTCTTGCTGAGCATGGCACCCTTGCTCAGTTTTCTTGTCCCGGTGCACATGCTCAAAATGGTGTCGCCGAGCGTAAGCATCGTCATATTCTTGAGACCACTCGTGCTATGATGATTGCTTCTTCTCTTCCGCCGCATTTCTGGGCTGAGGCTGTCGCTACGTCGACTTATCTCATTAACATCCAGCCTTCTGCTGCCCTCCAAGGTGGCATCCCTCTCGAGCGTCTCTCTGGTGGTTCTCCAGACTACTCGGCTCTTCGTTCGTTTGGTTGCGTTTGCTATGTTCTTCTCCCTCCTCGTGAACGCACCAAACTGACCGCTCAGTCTGTTGAGTGTATTTCTTGGCTACAGTGATGAGCATAAGGGCTATCGCTGTTGCGACCCTGTTGGTCGTCGGATGCGCATCTCTCGTGACGTCACGTTTGATGAGACGCGTCCCTTCTACCCTCGCCCCACCTCTGGTACCTACCCGGTGGATGATATCTCCTTTCTTCTGTTTCCTGATGCACCTCCTTCTGTTCCTATTGTCCCTCCTCCTGGACCTCGTTCTGATGCGCCCTCTTCGTCCCTGGCGCCATCCTCTTCGACTCCGTTGTCCTCCTCCCCACCTAGTTCTCCTCTTTCTTCTTCTGATCCTCCGCCCACCTCACCGTTGTCTCCTTTTCCCTTTCATTATTCTCGTCGCACTCATGTTCTAGATCCTCCTCCTGATGTCCCTTCTTCTTCTTCTTCTTCTTCTTCTTCTTCTTCTTCTGACGAGCTTCCCTCTCCTCTTCCGGCGACTCGTCCACGTCGTGCTCCAGACCGTTACTCTCCTAGTAAGTACGGTCTTTCTGTTGCCTCCGAGCCGACTTCTTATCGGGATGCTGAGCGTCATCCTGAATGGCAGCTTGCTATGGCTGAGGAGATTGCTGCGCTTGAGCGCACTGGCACCTGGGATCTTGTCTCTTCCCCTCCCGGTGTTTGTCATATCACATGTAAGTGGGTCTATAAAATTAAGACCCGCTCTGATGGATCTCTTGAGCGCTACAAAGCGCGTCTTGTAGCTCGTGGCTTTCAGCAGGAGCACGGCCGTGACTATGATGAGACTTTTGCCCCTGTGGCTCATATGACCACTGTGCGTACTCTTCTTGTTGTCGCTTCTGTTCGACACTGGTCTGTGTCTCAGCTTGATGTTCAGAACGCTTTTCTTAATGGCGAGTTGAGTGAGGAGGTTTACATGCAGCCTCCTCCCGGGTATTCTGTCCCTCATGGGATGGTCTGTCGCCTTTGGCGTTCTCTTTATGGCCTGAAACAGGCCCCTCGTGCCTGGTTTGAGCGTTTTGCCTCTGTGGTGACTGCTGCTGGTTTCTCTCCCGGCGCTCACGATCCAGCGATGTTCGTCCACACTTCTTCTCGTGGACGCACTCTTCTCCTTCTCTATGTTGATGATATGATCATTACTGGTGATGATCCTGAGTATATTGCCTTTGTTAAGGCTCGTCTTCGTGAGCAGTTTCTTATGACCGATCTTGGTCCTCTCCGCTATTTCCTTGGGATCGAGGTTTCTTCCACTTCTGATGGCTTTTCTATCTCTCAGGAAAAGTATATTCAGGATCTTCTTCCTCGTGCTGCTCTTGGGGATGAGCGCACTGTTGAGACTCCTATGGAGCTTAATGTTAAGCTTCGTCCTACTGATGGTGTTCGTCTTCCTGATCCGACGCGTTATCGCCATCTTGTTGGGAGTCTTGTTTATCTTGCTGTCACTCGTCCTGATATATCTTATCCTGTTCATATTCTGAGTCAGTTTGTCTCAGCTCCTACCACTGTCCACTATAGTCATCTCCTCCATGTTCTTCGTTATCTTCGTGGCACGATTACTCGTCGTCTTTTCTTTCCTCGTTCCAGCTCTCTCCAGCTCCAGTGCTACTCGGATGCTACTTGGGCGAGTGATCCTTCGGATCGTCGTTCACTTTCTGCTTACTGTGTGTTTCTTGGTGGTTCGCTTGTTGCTTGGAAGACGAAGAAACAGGTTGCAGTTTCCCGTTCGAGTGTAGAGGCTGAGTTGCGAGCTATGGCCTTGTTGATTGCTGAGGTGACATGGTTACGGTGGTTGCTTGCAGATTTTGGGGTCTTTGTTACGACACCCACTCCACTTTTGTCTGACAGTACAGGTGCTATCAGTATTGCACGTGATCCGGTCAAGCATGAGCTTACCAAGCATATTGGTGTTGATGCTTTTTATACACGTGCCCAGGTGCAGGCTCAGGTTGTTGCGCTTCAATATGTGCCTTCAGATTTGCAGTTGGCGGATTTCTTTACAAAGGCACAAACTAGAGCGCAACATGACTTCTTACTCTCCAAACTCAGTGTTGTGGATCCACCATGAGTTTGAGGGGGGGGTGTTAGATGTATATTTGTATATGTGTATTTTCCCCACCTGTTAGGGGGTTTCCTGCATATTCTCACCTGTACATGTAACTATATGTTGTGGCCTTTGGCCTCCAGGGAATACAACTTTTCTATTCCTAACAAGCGCATGCATTATTCCTAGTAGCAATCCAGAGAAGAACAACAGCAGAATCCAAACTGTTAGATTCTTTTTGTCCATGTGAATGCAGATCAGCGAAACATTGCTCTACATGTGTAGTGTCTCTAGTAGTGTCTAAGTCCAAGTAAAACTAAGCCTCAGTCGATTTTACAAGTTGTATCATACATACTCCCTCCGTTTCAAAATATAAGATGTTTTAGATTTGTGAAGAAAATGAATCTAGACTTTTTTTAGTGTATAGATTCATCCCAAAGTTGACTGAACCTACATACTAAAACAAGTCTAGATTCATCTTCTTCACAAACCTAAAACGTCTTATATTTTGAAACGGAGGGAGTACATGTCTAAAAAAACATGTTTGCAGTTATGTAACTACTTGTTCAGAGTTCAAAGACTTAAGAAATCCTTGGTCAGGATTATTAAAACCGTTACAAAAACAAAACGAGTCTGTTTTCTTGATTTGGTTGCCATGTCGCTGTTCATTTTATTTCATTGCTTTTCCATCTCAAAATTTCTTTTCGGTGTCAAATAAAGGGAGGAATCTTCTACTGTTTAACTTGATTTTCTGTGTGTTTTAGTTGTCAACTAAAGGTCTGCGGGGGCTATATCAACTGTTTTGATCTTTTCTTTTTATTTTCCCAAAAAACTAAAAGACAAGCAGGGCTGAAAGGCGTGCTTGATTTGCATCAAATCCACTAGTGTCTACTGTAGGGTAAGGACTGGGGAAAATCCTTTAGATGGTTGATTTGCTATTACTTTTGCTACCTCAAAGCTACTAAAATGGGGTACTAGAATACCCTTTTTTAGTATGCCAGATAGTGGCTAGATGTCCATCCATCAAGCAGCTGTCTGTGTGGTGGATCTCATGCCACTCTAATTAGGCACAAGAGTTTCTCTCTCTAAACTAATGTGAGTGATGAGAAAAGCTACCGATAAAAAAATGAAAGGCAAAGTTCGGTGATAGATTAACTGGAACAAAATTTTAATTACTACAAGACTACTCATGCAAGTCAAGTCATGGAATATGGAAGCAAGAGGGACAAAATAAAAACATCAATGTCCTCTTCGAAAAGCAAAGGTAAACTGGTGGAAGATTAAGGCATATTATTGTTTGGATATAGTTGGCCCCAAAGGAGAAAGGTAGTGTGCCTCATGGCCATGTACCAAATTGACAAAACTAAAGCCACAAAACTCTACGAAAAAACAAGACGAGGATGGTGGAGAGAGAAGATGGCCTCTCTCTCTCTCTAGCTTGAGGGAAGCAAAGCCGTCTTTCCTCTGCCACGCTATAAAAGGCCCTACAGTTGATCTTACTATGAGTGGAGTCGTAACTAGAACTTGCAAGATGATTTATTATATATCTATGCAATAAATATACGACATTTTCTTATGTTTACGCTGCATATACGATTGTTGTTGATATACCTATCGGTGTTCATTATGCCATTTAACCTTATAGATCGGTGCCACTATTGATGCACGCTGACTATGAACATGTTCTTGTATCCAACATTAGTTGGTTGTTCATTGTGTGGTACTAGAATATTATGCAGTTTGCATTCAAGGTCTTCTATCCATATTTAGCATTGAATTGATTATATTATCATGTCTCTACTATGATCTTAACATATATAATTGTTGCTCGTTAGCTACGGAACCCTATGGCTTGAAATAGCATGTAACATTCTTAGGTGTTTGCCTTAATGTTATAGAGTATATGCTTGCTTTTCATTTTATAAATGTTTATTGTTTTGATAAATTATTGATAGACCAAGTTCCATATTGTTCCACCATGTTTGTTGTAAGCTATTCATATGCCCTAAGTTTGCTGCTCTTTTTGTTTGACCTTGTGCTATTTGAATTTGCTAGCAAGAAAAACTAAGTAGTGAGTAAATCTAGTCGCTATTCATCATGCATGACCTTTCTCATTCAACAACAATATATAGTTAAAAAGATCTAATCTCTTATGTAATGTCAGTTATGTGCTTGTGGGCGTTCCCTCCCATCGTGAATAATTTTTCTCTCTTTGAAAAATAATATGGTAATCTTCTTAGATGTCTGGTTTGTTAGGTCACATCAGTTGTATGCTTTCTTTTGCTTTGGAAACTAGCTAAGTTTCATATGCCTAGCACAACATCAAACATGACATTACTGCTGGGTCTCTCACACCTCGGTTCATAGACACGTAGGCCTTGCTTGCGTCTACATCCTCTACCTCCACCCTTGATGACATGTGACAGCCGCAACTGCGACAGCATTGCTGGTTCGTCCTCGGTGCATCGAGCTAACACATAATGGTTAAGGTTTAGTGATAGCTGCAGCGTAGCTGATTGCTTGATCTTGCTGGTTGCATGACTATTGTGATTTATATGAATGATGTTAATGTAATTTCCTAGAAAAAAATGTCCTAGACTTGCCAGCAAGGTGATTGATGAATTCGAAAGCTAGTTCAATTCAGAGCAAGAGTAGGTACAAGTGTGGAGTTAGATGTCGTGAGAGGTTAGCTAGCTAGGCGGAGTGGAGGGAGTGTGTTCATGTTCTTGTAAACTATCTTCTACCATCTATAAAAGTACGGCAGCTATTTTGCGTGCTCTCGGAAAAAAGAAATGTGTGTCCTATTAAATATTTATATGCCAAGGGCAAAAGCCTTAACATATAGAATGTCTGAGAGATGCCAGAACATGACACGTGGGCTTGTATGCCGATGGCCATGCCATCTGTATACAAACCCAGCTATGTCTATAGCCTAGCCCTCGGTATACGACCCCGCTCGGGAGCTCTCATAACTTGCCACGTGTATGCTGACAGCAGTGCCCTCTGTATAGACGTAGAAGCCATCAGACAGACAGTGCCATAATTTTTTTTTGCCAAGGGTTTATAGTAGCCACAGGCTAGGTACAACGCTAGGCATATATTCATACACCAACGATTTTTTATGCCGACGGCCATGCACCTACCTGCTGGTCTGTATGCCGAGGGCTTGCGCCGGCTTTTAGCTATATGTCAGCGGTTTAGGGCCCTCGGCATATACCCTAATTCTGTAATGAATACCCACTAGCCAGTTCCAAACATATATATACTAGCAATACTTCAGAGTTGATGCGAATTTGGTGTAACCTATAATGGTAGGCTTACAAGCGAATTTACATTCCAAAAATAGCTCTCTCTTTTTTTGGTAACAAAAAAATAGCTTTAATTGGTTGCACCACACAGCGCTCATCCTCGCAGTTTAATTCTTTGGTACTCACATGTGGTTGTAGTGTTATGCACTTTGTTTACTTTCTTGGCATACCATCGTGCCACAGTTCATGCTTAGAGGTCATCCCTAAACACACAAACAGATTAAACAATAACCCGGCGTAAACCGTGTAGCCCCAAAAGATGACCCGTGCAAGTAACATCAAACAAAATTCCCCACGCAAAACGGGAAACAATATGTTAAACCAAACCCCACTAGTGAAAAAGGCGATGAAAGAAGTGGCGTCTCGGGTGATCAAGACTGGTTGCGCGATACCTGAAAAGCACAACGCACATCATCACGCACGCGGCGAAATACGTCGGAGGTAGCTCCGACACTGACCACCGGCGTCAGCCCAATAGCGAGGGCGAGTGGGTGCGTGCAATTGCTGCCGCTCTCACCCGCGGCAACGGGCCATTCACCGCCATCTCGTGTCGCCGGTGTATTGGCTGCAGCGGCCATGGGTCCCACCTGCCGGCGACGCCTACAGGTACGGTGGTTTCTCGATAACTGACACCAGGAAGACACAGCTCCAGTCGCGCGACCTGCGTCAAAACGAATGAGTTAGGCCGATGGCGACGGGGGATCGGTCTCCTTAATTTAATTGAAGTACAACGTATTAGGGTAGCAGTAGTTGCTTCCTTCCCATCCTGATTAGTGCCCTAATTAATGGCCTTCGTTATCCTCATGATGCATCTATATATCCACATCGAGCGAATGAGCGATGACATGCTAGCTAGTGCGGTGACGTCGTTCATCGCGAGTTCTGATTAATTAATTTCAAAGTGGGTTGCGTAGGCAGGCTTTAGCATACCTGCCAAAGTTTGTTTGCGTCACCCTGCTGCTAAGTGACCAACTTGCATGCCTTGATTTGCAGGAAGTGCCTTTATTTTTACTTTTTTGGTGTAAAGCTTTTAGTTTCGTTTAATCTCTATATATGTATACATCCACGGATTCGTTTAATGGTGTCTAATTCCGTAGCAATTTTACAAGTGTGGTACGAAGTTGATTTAGCCGAACATTCTGGAAGATTTGCGAGTAGATATAGTGCTGCCCCGATCTCATTGTGTTGTTTAAAGCATCTCTAGCCACGTCCCCTATACATCGTCGGGCAACAACGCCAGATCTGTGGTATGTATAAAACAATAATAACAAAGAATTTGTAACCATCCAATCCACCACCACTGCTCTCCTGAGGCTTCCCCCTCTCTTCCTCCTTCCCTCCCCCTTTGCTACAGTTCCATCCTTCCGCTCGTAAGGGCCCAGACCAAACCGAAGCCTTTCTCGCCGGCGCCGCCGGTGAGAGATGGCGGAGGGGAGGTGCTGGTGCCCGTAGTCTAGGTAGGTGTTGCGGCATGTTGCCGGAGTTGGGCGGTATGCCGTAGATGGTAGTAGAGCTCCAGATTGAGGCAGGAAGATTTGCAGTTGCCTAGGGATCTTTCTCTGTTTGTTGATGCTCGGGGTCGGGCAGATTTCAGCGGAGAAGGTCACCGCTACTTGGAATAAAACTGCATCTGGGGCGAGGTTAGGCTTGTAACTGCCAAATCCAATCCTTCTGTTGGCCGGCCGTGGCGGCAGCGGGCGGAGGATTGCTTCTGGGATGTTGCAGCGGAGCTTCGTGCCTTCGAGCTACTCGTTGGTGCGAACGAGCGGTGCCAGGAGGTTGCCATTGATTTAGTCTAACCAGCTATTGTCAATGATGCGTTTGGCCCTCCTGTCTATAGAGTTGACAACAGATTGATTGTGGCACGCCCGCAACACATTATTTGAGTTAAGGGTGTCAGATGCGCTATTGGACCGCCCCGGAAAGAAAGGCATTTTAGACATCCGGCTAGACGTTCTATCCAGCATCTCCAATACTAGCTCTTTGGGGCGTCCTTTGGTGCATGTCGGCCTGGGTGTTTCCTTCGCCATCCGTGCGTCTATGGCTAGACCCATGGCTTCAGTCGTCCCCTCTATGTGAGCAGTTCCCCGCCCTCTTCGCCATATCCGCGTCTCCGACGATCCTCGTTGTTGAGGCCTTTCCAGAAGGGAGATGGAACATCTTGTTCCGGCGAACTCTTAGCGAGGCCGAGGTGGAGGCCCTTCCCGGATATTTATCTAAAGGTCAGGATTTGGTTAGCTGGCGCTTGACGCCAGATGGGGAGTTCTCTGTGATCTCGGCTTACCGGGCCCTCTTCCAGGGTCCGGAGCTGCGTTGGACCTCGCCCCTTTGGAAGGCTCCTCTCCCCCTTAGTCTTCGCATCTTTCTTTGGCAGCTCTTATGGGATCGGCTGCCTTCGGGGGTGGAGGTGGCTAAGCGTAATGAGCCGAGCAATGGTCGGGTCCCCTATGCGGGACCCCGAAGACCTGTGTCCATATTATGTTCTCTTGTCCGGCGGCTCAGTTCCTGCGGAGCTGTGTTAGGGATGCGCTGGGGCCGTCCTGACAGGCGCAGGAGCTCGGGCAATTCTTGCAGTCCACGACGAACCGCGCCGGAAGTGGACGCCGCCTCTTCTGGATGGTCTTTGCTGCTCTTGCCTGGTCCCTTTGGAACGTGCGGAACAAGATGGTGATTGAGCATATTTTCCTCACCCGGACGTCTGACTCGTCTTTTTCTCTTATTGCATTTCTTCAACAGTGGTCCTCGTTGGTGTGCTAGCGTGACGGCGGCCCCTCTCTTGGCTCTAGCTCCGGCTTGACTCCTCCGTTTCAGGCGGGCTATAGGGTGTTGTTGTGGCTCAGTCGTTTTCTTTCATTTTTTGGGTCTTGTTGTGCTGTAGCCCCAACAGTCGTACTCCTTTTCTTCCTTTCTTCATTAGCCTCGGTCATTGGACATATTGTAGATGTTGTATGAATCTAGATTTAGCTTTATTTATAAAGCAGGACAAAAGGCTCGTTTAAGGAAGGAGCTGGTGCAGGCAAGACAAGCGAAGTGACCGGCCGGCCGCGTCGCCACTGGGCGCCGGCGCCGCGACGTTACGCGCTGTGGTTGGCCGGCGCTGCGACGCACGCCCAGCGCTCCGGCCTGTCAGATCGATTTCAGGCGTGATCGCTCGCCGGACGTGACGGGACGGGCTGGATGGGACTTGCGCGCCACATATGTATGTCCTCGATAGGAACTTTCTTCGCGGGTGCCACCGGCACAACACAAACCAACCAAGCGACCCATCGACGACTTGGATCAGGAATGGATGTTTTCAGACATCATACGGTGCGGACTCTGCTTGCACATGTCCTATCTGAATTATTGTCCATGTTTATGTACCCACCATCTTTTTTTTTCTCTTTCCTCACAACTCTTTTTTCGAAACGTAATCTAGACATGATTAGTAGTGTTATTATAGACCAGCTAGCTTGCTACTACAGTACTTCTTTTCCTATGATTAATTTGACTGCCCCCAATTGTCCCCTCAATTCGCTTTCCGTCATGCATATACTTATAGCTCATTTCAGGTCACGGATCCTGCCTGCTGTGCCGTTGTTTTGTTCGCACGGAAAGCAGTCCGCCGCCGATGTATGCATTTTTCTGGTCATAAGCAGTCAGCCGCCGATGTTATCTGGTCTTGCATTCGTGCATGAAGCGCTGTAAACCTGGAGAGTTCTGCACGTGACAATGACAGAAAATTGTAGCTAACACCAGCCTTTATGGTATTTGTTGCACAAAACACAGAAACAAAATTGTTTTTGCACCTAACACAATTTATGGATTAATTTTTTTCCGCCTAATCCAAGTGAACAACTTAACCTTGTTAACATGTGGTTGTGCCCACGGTTGCTTGCACCATGACATTCAAAACATAAATATTTTAAAATAACGGATTTGCTAGTTCTCAGGCGCCTGAGAACTTTTTAGTTCTCAATCACCTCTCTCGCTATTGGATTTACCTCGTGATTTTTTTCTCAGGCGCCTGAGATCTAGGCACTCCCTTAAAATAAATATATTACCAAAAAAACTTTTTTGACACGCGCACCAAAATATATATTAAAAAAATAAATATATTACTAAAATAAATATTTAACAATGTTTGTATGTCTCTTAAAAACATACAAATACATATACATGTGTAGTATGTACGGCCAAATTTGCATCAAAATATATTTTTAGAAGGGACATAAAGAAATGTTGAAATAAAACAAGGTCTTTTTTCCTTTTCAGGTACACGATTTTGCGATTTTTTATGTACATCCAATAGCGAGAGAGGTGATTATGTACCAAAACTCTATGGATATGTAGTTGACATGCTTTAAAATACCATTTTCTAATTTTTTAAAATGACAGTTGTAATCTCAATGATAAAAAAATATAGCAAACTCGGTATAGTTTTAGTAAAAAATGGCATCCCCTTCCTAAATTTATTTCATCAATATGTTAGTAAGTCAAGGCCGTTCATGTGGGCCAGGCGCAAATAATTAAATTACAAACTATGCTAGCTGCAGAAAAATGCCACGAGGACGGGTGTTAGCTGTAATTTTCTCTGTCATAATCTTAACAAGGCTAAGAAGTTAATTTGGTCTGGGTGACAAACTGTGCAAAAAAATATTTGTTTTTGTGTTTTGTGCAACAAATGACACGAATGGTGGTGGTAGCTACACTTTTCTGGACACACATGGTAGCATGTGGACTCTGACACATGATTTAGCAAAAGGTAACGAGCTGATGATCCATTGATCCTAGCCTTACTGCCTTAATTTGTGAAACCACTGCAAGCCGCCCGGGCACTATTTCTTGCAGCCAATATTACACACCCGGCCGCATGTTGCACGCACGCATGTCATGTGCATCATCCAATTCGAATAAATATGGAGATTACGGAGAACATTGTTTAAGAACATCGTGCCTTTGCTGCCGCTTTTTCCACCGGCGCCTCGATCGAAAATGTTATGCGTTCTGAATTTCTGATCGCAGTATTGCTAAGAAGACCTCTGGTTTATGCTCCAGACTTCAGACTTTACGACGTCCGCTGAACAGAAACAGGCGATCAATAACAGAAAACTTTCTCCAAGCGATCAATTTCGTGAACAGACTTTCCCTTTTATCATCAAGAAAGAGATTAAGAGAGGAGGAAACGAAAGCAGCCTTTTTCTAGAGAGAGAAAGAAAGCACGGACGACATACGATACACCGTTTTCAACATAGCCTTAAGCCAGGCAAAGTAGCTATTAGATGGAACCGAAAATGTGGCAACACGAGTGCATATTGCGACCCGACCGGAATCTTGCCTAACATATCATCTCAGGCTGATGGCGAGCTCCATTTCCCTGCCGTTCACTCACGGTCCTCACTCACTGCCATCGTCTTTGCAGCTTTGCCTTGAAGGAGATGGTGCCGTTCCCCGTGCAGCAAGATGAAAAATATACTACAACTTGAAGTTCATATAATTTTGATGAATCTTGGTTTATTTTGACAAGTTTTGTCAAATCGCATTGAACTTATATAGTTGTCGGCGGTAAACAAACTCGGGTATTCTTCCATTACTCTAGTCCTAAGGGCTTTCTTCATTTCCAAGGGTGTCTGTATGGTTTAATCGATGATCTAACATCTTTTTTGCGAAAAAAAAAATTGGGCTAGGGAAGAACCTTGCAGAGCTAGGGAAGTTATTACTATGCTTGTACTTTTCTTGACACCAATCTCTACCTCCCGATCCTCCTCAATCGCCGTCATTCACCGCCATCCTTGTCCTATGGATAGCTATGTACCCCTTCCCCACCAAGCATGTAGACGGCAGTTGCGACGCCATCCTAGCCCCCACCGTATATTCAGTGATGAGGGTGAATCCACGAGAGAAGAGGAGAGCAGCAAAAAAGACGGGTTATCCTTATGGCAGGGTCAGGGAAAACATAGTCGATTTTCTTTGTTGCTGAGATGTTTCGAGTTGACTTCAAAAATTCCGAACCAAAAATGGTGGTAGCAACTAACTAATGGATGTCCCATAACTAGAAAGTGGAACATAATTGTACCTACTGCCACATTCTATTTTCACTACTTTTTCAAGTGCGGACACAGTTTTCACGGCTCGTGTGTTTCCGAGGTCCAATCACATGACATATCCACCCCCAACCCAAATACGGCATCCAATTCTTGGGCTACTCAAATAGGATCCCGTTTCTATAAGGGCTTCCCAGATATGCTAGGCCACAGGCGACCCATATCTGGCTAAACAAAAATAATAACGACCCAAGCCAGACATTTCTGTCTCACACTAACCCAGGGCACATATCCTTTCAGCGCCTCATGAGCCATGGCATGACATTGTTGCGTGAATGGAAAATTCATATTATGTATCCAGGATTCCAGGTAATTGAAGAGAAGGTAGAGTATTACCATATTGGGACGAGGCGCAACCAGGCAAAAGGAGGAAATTTAGACAAATGACCAAGAGGCAATCTCTATTAATTTAAATTTTCCAAATACAAATTGTCTGTCTTTTACTGGAAAAGCTCAAAAAGCTTGTGTAGGACGCATCACATTCAGTCGTGTTTCATTAATACGGTAGAAAAGTTGACTGCTTCTTTATTCAAAACAAACTCACAATCGACCTTTTGAACTGTATGGTGGTTGTTGGCTTCAAATCCTATCTCATTTCGAGGCGTCTATTCTCAGTTCTAACCAGCACCACAAACAAACTCGGAGACTGTTCCAGTTCACAAAAGCTAGATCTTTCTTTTCTATTTCTCGAGCAGCAGATCTTTCTTTTATTGAAAATACAAAAGCTAGATCTACGAGCCACATAAACTTACAATACAAAGATTATAAGGAAAACGACGTACGGGTTCAGCAAGCACATCCCGAGATGCAAGTGCTTTAGTATATCATTCGTGGTGATCGTGCATGGTTAAGTGTCGAATTAGTGCCGCCCCCTCTCTCGCTCTCGGTGCTGTGGCTGCCACGTCTGACGGAACGGGAGCCCAACGACTGTCGGCTTCAGCGTCGCCTCAATCATCCTAAATCTTCTGCTTTCTCAGAACGGGCGGCAGCTCATTTCGTATGGCGTCACCTAACTAATCGAGGAGATGCTGCCGCCACAAATAGAGCAACAGTATTCCAGGTTTGTGGACAACGCAGAAGGACGATGTTGGCAGGCGGATGAGCGCATGCATTATTCCTAGTAGCAATCCAGAGAGAAGAACAGCAGCAGAATCCAAACTGTTAGATTCTTTTTGTCCATGTGAATGCAGATCAGCAAAACATTTTCTCTACGTGTGTGGTGTCTCTAGTAGTGTCTAAGTCCAAGTAAAACCAAGCCTCAGTCGATTTTACAAGTTTGTTCATACATGTCTAAAAAACATGTTTGCAGTTATGTAACTACTTGTTCAGAGTTCAAAAAAATGTAAGGTCAGACTAAGACTTAAGAAAAAATCAGGTAATTTTTTTAGATAAGATTTAAGAAATTCTTGGTCAGGATTATTAAAACCGTTACAAAAAGAAAACGAGTCTGTTTTCTTGATTTGGTTGCCATGTCGTTATTTTCATTTTATTTAGTTGCTTTTCAATCTCATAATTCTTTTCGTTGTCAAATAAAGGGAGGAATCTTCTACTGTTTAACTTGATTTTATGTGTGTTTTAGTTGTCAACTAAAGGTCTGTGGGGCAGTGGGGGCTATATCTACTGTTTTGATCTTCTTTTATTTTCCCAAAAAACTAAAAGACAAGCAGGGCTGAAAGGCGTGCATGATTTGCATCAAATCCACTAGTGGCTAGTGTAGGGTAAGGACTCAGGAAAATCCTTTAGATGGTTGATTTGCTATTACTTTTGCTACCTCACAGCTACTGAAATGGGGTGCTAGAATACCTTTTCAGTATGCCAGATAATACTAATAAAACGATACAAGTAAATTGTGTTCGTATTCAGTACCTCACTCAGCCCCCTCCAGACTACGACAGGGAATTTGAGCTTATGGTCCACAGGAGAACCTTCCCTGCCAAAGCAAGCCCTAAAGTGATATGGCGTCCCTGACTAAGCCATTGCCAAAGGTATATGTAGCACATCACCACGCCCTTGTCTCCATGCATCTACATCGTTGTAGATGCGACACCATGCTAAGTGATGCAAAGTTGGGTTTACTAATCAAAGGAGTCGCGATTTTCGAACCTCTTAGGTGTCGAACTTGCACGGTTCACGCTGACACATGTAAAAAAAAATTATAGTACAATATAATGTTAGCTGATCTCCTTCGCTGGCTCTCTAGTGGCCTAACAATTTCTGTTCATTATTCCCACAGTGGCTAGATGTCCATCCATCAAGCAGCTGTCTGTGTGGTGGATCTCATGCCACTCTAATTAGGCACAAGAGTTTCTCTCTCTAAACTAATGTGAGTGATGAGAAAAGCTAAAGGGCAAGCATCAAGTTGGGCTACTGATAGAAAAATGAAAGGCAGAGTTTGGCGATGGATTAACTGGAATAAAATTTTAATTACCTCAGACAAGACTACTCATACAAGTCAAGTCATGGAATATGGAAGCAAGAGGGACAAAATAAAAACATCAATGTTCTCTTCGAAAAGCAAAGGTAAACTGATGGAAGATTAAGGCATATTATTGTTTGGATATAGTTGGCCCCGAAAGGAGAAAAGGTAGTGTGCCTCATGGCCATGTACCAAATCGACAAAACTAAAGCCACAAAACTCTACGAAAAAACAAGGAGGGGATGGTGGAGAGAGGAGATGGCTTCTCTCTCTAGCTTGAGGCAAGCAAAGCCGTCTTTGCTCTGCCACGCTATAAAAGGCCCTCACACCAACCCATTGCCTCCTCCGCTCATCCAGAGCTGATTAAGAAGCAGGACCCATCGAGAAGCACAGCCAAACCAAACTGACCACATCTCTACTTCTGGACTCTAAGCTCAGCTCTCTCCACTCTCCATCTCCACTGTGATCAAGCAAGCAAGTGAAGCAACCATGCTGCACCATTACCACCATGGCGAGGTGGCCAGCCTGCACTGCCTCTCTCCTTCCAACCCGCCGTTCCACAACACTCACTATAATAGCAGCATGATCACCAGCATGATCCCACCTCCTCCCTTCCACTTCTCGGCGGCTACCTACGAGTACGACGGACCTATCCATGAAACACTGGCTGCCATCAGTAACAGCCCTTCCAGTTCCGACGGTGCAGATGGCATCCGCGGCGGGGTGGTGGTGGCAGCAGCAGAGGAGGAGCGGAAGCGGCGGAGGATGGTGTCCAACCGCGAGTCGGCGAGGCGGTCGCGCATGCGCAAGCAGCGGCAGCTCAGCGAGCTGTGGGCGCAGGTCGTCCACCTCCGTGGCGCCAACCGCCGCCTCCTCGACGAGCTCAACCGTGCAATGAGGAACTGCGGCGACATGCACGGTGACAACAACCGGCTTAGCGGCGAGAAGGCCGAGCTGGAGACCAAGCTAGAGGACCTTATGCAAGAACACAAGATCAACGCCGCCTTCCCCAGCTCGTCCTCAGAGCCATGCCAAAATACTACCACTGCTACTGAATAAATCATTCTAACCTTATCTTCTCATTTTAACTGCGAGTATTGTTATCATTAGTATACTCAAATAAGACATGTGTTGAGGTGGTTTCATCGGCTTAAACAGTTTCTTAATTTTAAAACTGTGGGGGTATATACTTACTGCCCATTATTGACATCCTTTTGTCTAGATAAATATGTATTGGGTGTAACTGACAAGTTGCCATCAATAGAAAATATATAGTGCAGTAGCAACAGCATGACACAGATGCTGAAACATGAAACCGCCAGTGTGGAATGAGAAACCATACCATTGGGCTCTTCAAAATTATGACTTTCCACTGAAAATGATGCAGTGGGTGGACAACTGGGCTGGATATGTCGCCGCTGCAAACTTTGCTTTGCTTGTTTCTCAGAACTTGCAAAAGAAGGTTGTACTTCCGTGAGAAACTGGGGGATAAATTGTTTGGATTAAATCATGTGATGAACTATAAAAAATAATGGAAAGTCCAGGGATGCTTATTGGACTGAATTTTATGCACAAAAAAGTACTGAACTCGTGTCTAAGAGTTGAGACAAACTAACAAATCCTAGTTTAAATTGAACAGACACAAAAGACATAAACTAAATCACGAAATTTATGTTGTCCGAGACAACACTGATTAAATGATCTCACATGCAAATATTGAACTGATAAGCATGCAGATAAACAGATTGTGGAAAACAAATGTGTGGGCAGTAAACTTACATTTCAAATCCCCTGAGCTCACCAAATATTCAGGTATCCAAATCAGGGTACAAAACAATTTTGAATCATTATGCAGCCTTTCAGTGGCAGGTCTAGTCTAGGAATACAAAATCCTAAACAAAAGTGTGCGGTCTCGGAACATAAACGAATGTCAAAGTTATATTAGTTGCAGAGATTGAACATGAATATTATCCAGTAACATGGCAATGGTAAGCCAGGCCTTCTACTTTTCCTGTTATCCAGATATGTAAGGTGTCAAAATTGTCAATGACAATTATCTAAACAAAACTAGCTTCAGGTACAAGTATCCATTCTAAATTTGCAGTTGAGAAGTTGTCATCAACTCAATTGTCCAACCTGTGTGAGCATATCAATATAAAATGAAAAAGCATAGACCAGTACTGCGAGGTGCTCACTGTCATAGGGACAATGCAAAAGTGATCACATTTGCTTTTAAAAGCAAGAGCTTTGATACATACTTACATGGGTGGACAGCAGGGGACAAGCACAATATACTGTCTTTGCAGTGGTGATGATGGAGCTTTCATGTAAAAGGACAAGAACTAGAAATAATTACACCACTTCAAAATGCTGTTTTAATAGCCAGCATTCAGACGTTGCTCATGTTCTCTAACTAATTGCAGAAGCATTCTGAGCATGGAGCTGCCAACAATATCGTGAAATCGCTAGCAAGTGAAGGGAACAAGACAACACATCCCTACAATTGCTAGCACAGTGCAACAAGGAAATCAGGGAAAAGAAAAGCAAGTGTTGAAATTTGAACATAAACAAGAGATGAAGAATATAAAACATTACCGTGAGGTGTGGATAGCAGCGCCTGAGCATGCTTTCCAGAGTATCTATGATCTATCATAATGTGAAAGAGTAGATTCTTTCGTCTATTTGGATATCACAGTATGTTACCACAAATGAAATTCAAGGTGCATAGTCAAACACTCAAACTCAGAGTAACAGCCAGTTAATGTTATACTCTATAATACATCTAATTAAATATCAAGAATACAACAATTCTTTGCAACAGATGCTGCTGAAACAGGTTCAGTGAAATAAATCTAGCATTGTCTATAAATATCTGCTGGACAGATTTTTGTTTCATGATAACTTGCATGTCTTCAGACTTAAGACGAACATACAACAACCTCACTAGCCTATTGTTATCCCATCAGGTCTCCTTGGATGGCTGTCTCTTGCCAGGTGTTAGATTGTTTTCTGCTACCAAAGCATTCGCATTATCCTTCGGTGAGGCCTCAGCTCCTACAGATGGAGAATCGTTCTTGACAGAGGAATCTGCTACCAAAGATGGAGAATCTCTCCTCTCATGGCTGTTCTTGTCTCGAAAAAAATTTACAGGGTTCGTGAACGAACTTGTACATGGCCACCTATGAACGACAAATGGAGATGGTTGTTATATTCAAATTTGAGATAGTTAATCAAAAGTACACAGGAAACATACCTGCTTGATTGGATAGTTTCGCCATCAATAATAGTTTCTGCTTCAAAGATTTTTCCTATAAACAGAATGAAGAAAATGAAGAAGGAAACATTGACACACAGTATAACAACAAAAGAAGGGCCAGATAATACAGGCCATTAATAATTATAATGATCGGGAAACATGAACATAATAATTATTTAAAGTAAGAAGTAACACATAAAAAGGGGGGAAACAAATGTACATGAAAGGGAGTCTAGGGTTTAGGTACTTGTGCATTTCAAAAATTATAAAAACTCATCATGCCAAAACTATTCTCAATACGGAAATTCAAATAGGCCTATGTGTGTAAAAGATCAAGAAGTGCAATAGCTAATTAGCTATTTCAAATAAACAATAGCAAAAACCAAAACTAACAATGAACTGAATATTTAACAATGGATCAGGTTCAAAAAAGTGATCACTTTTTAAGATGGATGCATACACCAGCTTCCGCTATTTCCTTGTTCATAAATAATAATTTTACTCTCAGGGCCTGCCCTACAGTTTTGGTTAAAAAATATGGAATAATAGATATATTGTCAGTCGTTCAAACAAGTTTGTAGACTAGCTGTACTAGTGTTCACTATTGACTTCTGAAAAGGCCAGCGTGCAAATTGACCTAAAAGACCACCCTAGTAATGCGCTGTCTCATTCCATAAAGTCACTTTTTTTATCCTCTTTTCCCCTGAGAGTCCATTTAGGTAGAGTTTGCCAGTGGACACTAGTAAAGTAAATGAAAATTCAAAAAGAAAATGGCAGCTTATCAGAAAATGCAAACATAAAGTACATGTTTATTGTAGATTATTTTCAATAGATATGCTCCCATAACCATATAGATTCATCGTCCTTTCAGTATGTTGATCAAATGACTAGTTAACATAAAAAGGTTAATTCACAAAGCACAGGCATATTAGATGTCTACTCAGTGCTGACTAGTAAGTCACATAGCCCCATATGAAGAGATCATGGATCATTGTCAATATGATGGAGTGCCAAACTAGGCATAAGCCTCAAATACAAAATGCACTTCAGAAGTAACAACAATAATTACGAGAGCAACTTGTGGATAAATAAATAAATTAAATTAAAAGGCAAACCATATGTGCGAGAAACCCAGTGACAGATATCGTTAGCAAAATATAGTTTTGGTTCTTGTTAAAGCTTAAGGTTACTGGTGTAATCTAGCTCATTTAACCTATAAATGTGTGATCTTCGGTGGAGATATTTAGAACTTCATGCACTAGATTTTCAGTTATTGATATCTGGCTGACTTGCGAATGATGATGAATTAGTACCTCCATCAAAAGCCTTATTAGAGAAGTATTTGGCCTTCAAACGGGCTGCAAGTATAGCTTGGTATTTGTTTACCTTCTGTTCATGCTCCTGGGTTTCCTCTTCCCTGCACATGATAATGCAAAACACTTATTATCGTGTTTGATGATTTCTCATAACAACAAGCAGAGGCTGAACTCCATAACAAATGAGTAACTGTGCCTTGTCAAAGATGGGCTGAGATGTTCTAAATTCGTGAGCAATTTGAACTTGAGGTAATGTAGAAGGATAATTTTTTTTCTCAAAGCCCATGTGTATTTCATTTATCTGGTAAAACAGCAAATGGTCTGACCGTCTGAGATTCTCAATGAAAAGAGTTCAAAGATTATAGAGGACAGACCCAGTGCTAGAAGCTCCCACACCGGGTGAGGTCTGGGGAAGGATTATAGAGGCAAGCCTTACCCCTGCAAAGTGCACTGCAGAGAGGCTGCGTCGAACCCAGGACCTCCTGGCACAAATGGGGAATACTTCACCACTGCGCCAGGCCTGTTCAAAGATTCCATGACAAAGAAAATATAGATGATATAGAGCTGGTATCCAGGTTGAGATTGTTGGTAACTAGGATATTAAGAAAGTAAATGGCAGTAGATTTATTTGTTAGTTGTTGTCTTTTCCTTCTGTTAGCTTCTTCATGAGCTGCTTGATTTCCTTTCAGACACTACCGAAAGTCTCCTAAACCAAAAGGCCTCCTTCATTTCTATCATTGGTTTATCTTATTGTTCTAGCTGCAGGTCTATTAAAGTGAATGCCACTTCTGCTTGCATAAATAAGTAATATGCCACTCCTGCTCACAAAAACAAGTGATATGCCACTTCTACTCACAATAAAAAAACTGATATGTCATTTCAAAAGATAATCAAATATTATATGCCAACTGAATCAAAACTAAGTCTAGCACAAAACTATAGAATGATATCCATGAGCGGATATGCAGGTTAGTAATTTTTAATACAAATTTAAATCCAATTTCAGAATTATATTGGTAATCTAGTTTCAAAGTACTAGATTTTGATTTGTTGAAAGCAATCCTAGATCTTGTGTTCGAAATAATCTGCACTAACATTTATTGACAGACCGACAAGTCCTGTGCTTTTACATAGTCAAAAACATACAAATCAACTTCTCAAGCATGGATGTTCAAATGATATTAGTGGCACCTAGACTCTATAAGATAGAATACATCACAATATGACATTACACATGTGAATGATCAAAACCAAACAAAACATGAAGCGTGTAGGGATGAAGTCTATCTTTCCCTGCCTTTCACTAGGGGGGCGAATTCTTCATATTTTCTGAACAACTCATATGCTGAAAACGGACAAAAGCAAATTTGGCTAGTGGCTCATCGCAAGATCCTCGCCACCAAAAACTTTGCAATCCACGGATGGCCAGAGGACCCGATCTGAAGCTCCGCCACATCCACCACGAAACAGTGCAGCTCCTGTGCCATGGCTACTCCTTCACGGCGGCGGTTCAAGAGAGATTGATATAGTGAGTGATTGACAGGGCCTGAACCCAATTCAGCCGCAGAAGACTTTGGGGCATAGTGGGAGTGTGGACCAATCAATTCCAGGTCTCCCGAAGTTTGGAAGGAGTGAAGGCAAGTAGAATCATCATCTACAACATCTAGGGAGTTTGGAAGGAGCGAAATCGACGGATTTTTGGCAACCCGGGCCCTGTCGACAGCAGAGGTGGCTGCTCTCATTTAGGAAGAGATGTCGCAGAGGGCCAACGCCTGCACCCACACCCAGGACACCTCGCCATAATTAGGGCACCGGCAGTTGCCACGCCATAATTTCACGGCCTCTTAGGAGGTCCCCAGTAAATACATTCTCTATTTCTATATAACCGAACAGCAGATCGACCACCTTTTCACTAAAAAACACATAAATAGATACTACTAGTACCATGTGCAGTGTGCAAAAGGAAAACTGGTACAAAAACTGATGAATGTGATCCTCACGTTGCGAGCAGTTAACATCATAGGTTTCCAAAATATCAACAGTTTAGGGGGAAAAATCTCCTCACCTCGTTCCAGGTTCAGACTTGATGTGCAGCATGGGTGCTAAATGCCCAGCTGAAACCCCCCGAGCCTTTTGGGAGGATAAGCTGCGAAACGAATCAGCAATAAACTGGATGCGCTGAAGAGAAAGTATATACTACTTGGATTAGCAGCAAACATAAAGCCAGAGCAGGGCTAAGAACAACGAATGCAAGTTAGGGTTCGTCACCAGCGAGACAATCCAATGGAGCCCGGATGGATCTCCGGCTCCACGGCAGTCCGGTACGACGGAGGGAGCACGACGGCCACGACGACGACAAAGGTGGAAATCAGTCGAGGTGGCGAGCTGCGGTGGAGGGAGCTCGGGTGGTAGGGGGAGGCGAGGAGCGTTGTCGTTGCCGAAGGGGAGGCGAAGTGGGGAGTGGAGCGGGGAAAGGCTGAGGGAAGTGTTGGGACTTCGGGAGTCAACTCAACCCGGAAAGGTGAGAAAGCTTTTATTTGACTCGTTTTTATTTTTACTTTTTTTTAAGAATGCCACATGACGCTTTATTTATTTCATAAGATTGTCATATGTTGAATCACAAATGTTAATAGGAACCCGGCGGGTCACCATCCAATACAACGTTTTTTTTCAACTCTTTCGACTCATAGATATGCTTAGCTAAATGGTGTGCAACCTGATTAGCATCCCTAGTACCATGCTTCAAAACAACCTCATTCAACAAACTAGTTTTTGCAAAGCACTCCGCCAAAATAGCAGATTGGGGGCTCCAAACTTCAATCACACCGTTGCAAGCCTGGATAAGTTCCAAAGGATCAAATTCAATTATAATCGATGAGCAACCCAATCGTTCTAGAAAATTCAGTCCTCGAAGAAGTGCAAGAGTTTCGGCTGCAGCGGCATTCAATACATTGTCAATAGCAGTTCTCGTTCCTGCCACCGCTTCACCTCTGTGATTGCATAACACAACTCCCACAGCACCTGAGCCGTCTATATGAAGTGATGCATCGATATTCAATTTTTTAGACCCATACTCAGGCTTTGTCCATAGGATTTCTTTTTGAAGGGAATTTGGTTTAGCCGCAATAAAGTTAGCCGTCAAGGAACTAATTGCAAAGGCCGAACTGGAAGGTGTAGGAACAGATTCTAACTTCACCAGCGCACGTCTTCTCCACCATATATACCAGCAGCCAACCGCGATCAGATCTTGCAAGTCCAACTGATCCAGGCTAGGAGCTTTAATTCGAGGGTTGCATAACATATACTCCAAAACCACAGAACCAGAACGATCAACAACTAGTGCAGGATCAATATATGGAATCAAACCCATCTCTCTCCAAACCTTCCTGGCTTCAACACAAGTAAATAGGAGATGACATATATCTTTTGGTCCCGTGTTGCAGACAGGGCAACCCGCTGGAACTTTTATATGCCTCGATGCAGGTATTGACATCCCCGACACTACACCATGTAAACATCTACATAAGAAAATTTTATAACTTTGCTTGGAGCATTCAATTTCCATAAAATATATCCCAAACAGGGTTAGTTAGTGACTATGCTTGACCTTCAGGTGTCCTTATTTTTTAACCAAATTGATTATCCCATTCAACATAATAAGAAGACCTAGTAGTGAAGGTAAACGTCTTAGTTTTATGCCAAGCAACGAAATCCTCTTCAAGATGACCACTTAACGATATTCGCAGGATACATTCAGCATTAACCTTCTAGAAATTTTCACGGATGAGACCCTCGTTCCATGTATTAGTGTGAGGATCAATTAGCTCCTCCACTCTTGTCAGAATACTTTGGCCTTGGATAGTCAAGATCTTTCTAGTAGGGCTGCTAGGAATCCAATGATCATGTCATATATTTACTTTATTACCCGAGCCAATACGCCATATGTGACCCCTTCTAAAATGTTGTAACCCGGCAACTACAAAACAAGAACCCTTCTTTGGTCCTGCTTTCAATAAATCACCGGTAGAATAATATTTGGCACGAAAAACACGAGCACACAACAAATCCGGGTTGTTGATCACGCACTAGCTTTGCTTGGCAAGCATAGCAAGGCTAAAAAAATGAATATCACGAAAACCCATATCCCCCAACTTTTACGGAATGCACATACGCCCCATGCAAACCAATGAATTTTATTCTTCTCTTCTTTATCCCCCCACCAAAACCTTGCCATAGCATCATTAATCTCTTTGCATTATTTTTACATTTTCTTTTACTTCCTCCATGCCGCTTTTTAGACTTTCATGTACTTTAAAATAAACTTTTGATCATTAATTTGGTGCAAAAAATACAAACTTTTCAACTATATAATTTTGTGCCATATATGAGCGAGGTGTTTTGCCTCCTGAACTCTAGTGCTCTTGGTATCTTAAAAAAGCAAAAATGGTATTTAAAGTTTCAAACAATTCTATAATAAAATGATATAGATACGTACACATGTAATCTACATATCCGTAGCGCTTAGATAGATAATACATTGTATTGTAGGCTACACAAAGATCATCTAAGTCGTGGATCAGTAAGGTAGAAACAAATCAATTTTTCTTTCAACATTTGTCTTTTTATGCAAAAAAAAATATGAAATATATTTCCATGAAAATTTGGCCATCCATATTCTATGTGTTTTTCAGAAATTTTAGACCTAAAAAAACTTTTCGATTTTTTGAAAAAACAAACAGGGGCACTTTTGCTCATGTTCCAAAAGGAGTTGGGTCATATGTTTCATAATATTTTGTTGATCAAATTAATGGTTAAATCTCTTTTAGAATACGTGAAACCTTAATAAATTGATACGGAGGGAGTAATTGACATCTCCAATTTGATGGGACAAATAGACCGGTACACCGCACCATCAACATGTTTTATGAAGCAAAGCTTCCACATGCTAACAGGAAGATGGAGGTGGAAGGATAGAATTCAAATCTACGATTATCGTGAAGAAGCATGTAGTAGTGTATGTATGTTGAGCAATGCCCTCACGAGAGAGTGTGCGAGATTAAAGACAAATCAAAATGACAAGTGGTTCCCACAACATTTTGTGTCTCAATTTGCTAGACTTGTTTGGTCACATTCACGCCGTGGGAGAAGATGATGGGAAAGTCTTGGCTAAGCTATCCACACAAATTTCTAGAGATGTATTTCTCGCAATATCATTGCAGCAGCTAGCCGCTGTACACAATATGGTCTAGGGAATAAACTAAACCGGCTAGGACGAGCGCGGATTTATCCCGATAGGCAGGCTAGAATCACCGGTGCAAGTCAGCGGATCAGCCTATGTACCGCGGATCAAATCAACCTACACACAAAGGCAAAATCGCTGACAACAAACCACACGCCGACAACCAGGGGCGTACCCATGTTATGCAAACGGGGTCACAGGACACCGGGAAAAAATTGATTTCTTCACTAAGTTTTGAGCATTTGTAGTGTGTAATGTCACTTTTTATGGTAATATCGTACCCATGTTATGGTAATATCACTTTTTATTTTTTTACGATTTGTTCGAGTGAGAGACCGTGAGCTTGTTACTCTTGGAGGGTGACCTCCTAGTTGGCTTGGCGGTTGGTACCACGGTGTTCTTTTTGTGGAAGATTGTGAAGAGACCCGGGATTCTCCTTCGTGGAGCTTGTGAAGTGGTTGTGGATCTTGCCATCTCCGGAGTGAAGAAAAAGCTAGCCATACGGAAAGGACCTATTCCTTCGTGGAATAGACTCGGAGAAGAAGGTGAGCCTTTGTGGCGCGTGAGGAATCCTTCATGGAACCTCACACCTCTCCAACGTGACGTAGCCCCCTTTCCAAAGGTGGTGAACACGGGAATACATCTTTGTCTCCGCGTGTCTCGGTTATCTCTATATCCGAGCTTACTTTCCTTGTGATAGCCATCGAGTTTAAAGTACTTATATTTGGCTTATCACTTGTGGTATATTTATCTTGTGCTATCTTGCTTAGCTTAATTTGTTGTTGGTGCACTTAGTTGAGCCTAGTGTATTTAGGTTTTGTGCTTGTAAAATAAACGTTAGTTTAATTCCGCATTCTATCAAGCCAAAACCGTAAAAGTTTTGAAATTGCCTATTTAAACCCCCCCCTCTAGGCGACATCTTTATTCTTTCAGGTATTTCTCGCAATATCATTGCAGCAGCTAGCCGTTGTACACAATATGGTCTAGGGAATAAACTAAACCGGCTAGGACGAGCGCCGATTTATCCCGATGGGCAGGCTAGAATCACCGGTGCAAGTCAGCGGATCAGCCTATGTACCGCGGATCAAATCAACCTACACACAAAGGCAAAATCGTTGTCAACAAACCACATGCCGACGACCAGGGGCGTACCGATGTTATGCAAACGGGGGTCACAGAACACCGGGACAAAATTGATTTCTTCACTAAGTTTTGAGCATCTGTAGTGTGTAATGTAATATCACTTTTTATGGTAATATCGTACCCATGTTATGGTAATATCACTTTTTATTTTTTTAGAATTATGATGCGGTATCACTGGATATGCTCTGGCAAAACATGACTCATTTTCTTGTGCTTTTCAGAAATTCCAATATATTCCAAATGTTTCCACTCGAGGAAAAAACACATTTCCATGTCAGGGTTCACAGATGGCACGAGCGCTCGTCCAGCTGGTCGGCTCGCCGCCTCCCCTCCCGCCCTCGCCGCGCCGCGTGTCCCGCCGCTTCTCCTCCCCCTCCTCCCCCTCTGCATCTGTCTCTCTCTCTCTCTCCCTCTGTTGCCGGTGTCGGTGATATAGGCTCGGTCTTTCCCCCACAAGCGCGCGCAGCAGGCCTGGCGAGGCGAGGCGAGGCGAGGGGTCGGAGGGATACGAGGATGTCGTTGGGGGCGGTGTTCCACGGCGCGCAGCTGATGCTGGATCTGGCGGTGGCCGGGCTGTCGCTGATGGTCGCGCTCGGCCTCTTCGCCGTCCTCACCACCGTGCTCTGCGCCGCCGCTTTCCTCTACCACTCCAAGCCCATCGCGTCGTATAGCCACCAGCTGCCTCCCCCTCCAAGTCCACGCCGCCCCTCGGTACATACCTAATCACTCGCGTCGATTTCATCATCGGTTTATCTCAATTCATTCCAACAAGGGTGTGCCGTCGACGATGAGGAATGCTGGAGTGTAGTGCGGCGGAATCGATTTGTTTTGCGCTGTAGTTGGGGAATTCTGGATGGAATCGAAGAAACAATGTGCTCGCTCATGCGTCCTGACTGGCTAATGTTGATAAATAGGTATGGAGATGCCACGATTGTTTGGAGTAGGAATACGGTCCTCGGACTTGGCAATCGTGAATTCGTCTTCGGAAACTGATCACTGTATTTTTGTCACATCACACACACTATAGTCCTATTCCAAACCTCTGCCACCCTAACATTCTAGTAGCAATCACTACCGCAAAATGTGCCATGTGGAGTAGGATTGCATAAGGATGCATTTCCTGACCAATCTCACAAAATTAGAGTAGAAGGTGAGCTCTCATCCTTGTCTTATAGCCTTGTTTTGATTGTTTGGTAGAAGGTTCCAAACTGGAACTCCCTGGATTAATATTATTCCCTAAAGTTCGTGCGTGATGTTTCCCTAGTTGGTTTTTGAGAATATCTGGTGTGAGATTAGGCATGATAGTAAGTAACCCAGGTTATTAAGGTTCTTTCTTTTCTGGACTTTGAACTGGTTAGATGCTTTTGAATGAAGCTGGCTTCATTTATGCGTTGGTCAACAACAACATCAACACATTTTGCCCCAATATGTGTTGGTCAGAAAAAAATGATAGAAGACTACAAATAGTGGTCCTAAATCTTGTTTTGCCATCAAATGGAGAAGCTGCTACTGAGTGAAACGACTTAAAGTTAGGAACATCACAGTTCGTGCCTACTCGTTAAACTGTAATCTTCACTATAGAACATCAACTGTACCAGTCACAAACATGATTTTGAACATGCATTGGCCATTGGCCAGTGCCCAACTTCATTTGAAATAACACACTTAGTCATGTTGTTCTATCATGTCTGTACTAGCTCAATCGAACTCTTATCATTTACTAAGTGATTAGTGATGAACTGATCACCATTCCTCTTTAATAAGTTTTTCATTTTCGTATCTCAGGAATGAGAATACTGTTGGAGGTAATGCCGTCTCACATCATTTTCCCAGCAGAAGGTGCTCCATCTGCAGCTGCTTTTAGGCAATTAATTTAGATGCAAAGAGTAGTGAATTGCACATATCAGGTGATAGCTGGAGGCTCCTGTACCTTGTACGAATTGTGATGTTTACTTACGCTGTTTTGTAACCTAGACTTGTTTGTATAGTGAATGGTTTATTGGTCTTCCTTAGCAATATTGAATCTTCTACATCTTATAATTATAAATGTTCTGCGCATTCTCTAAGCTTTAGTTCCTAATTTCCTATACAGAAGGGCCGGAAGGGCCAGTTATTCCTAAGCGTCACATGTGAAAATGTTGCAATTAGCTGTAGTAAGACTTATCTACCCAAGGGTAAGGAGAAAGGCATTAAACAAACTTGCCTGTAAATCCTAAATTTTTGCATTATGTTCAGATGATGTAACTTATCTGGTAGACAATACTAGTTCCAATTATACTTATTAAACATGAAAAGATTATTGACAAGCACACCATTAAGAAGATATCCATGTAACCAAATGCAGATATTAACCTATATGAAAGCCGGGAAAGCAGACAGCCATTGAAGTGAACTAGTACTATTATTTTGAGTTGGTGACATCAACAGTTCATTGGGGAAGTGTGTCTGGACCTTCAAAGTAGCCACTAATGTCTATAGAAACATAGGAGAACATGCAATGTTTGAATGTCGATACCATCACATCAAGAATAGGGCATTGAATAATAAAGGAAGGTTGACAGATTTGCGTGGTAGTAACAACTAACCTATGGGGGTGGTTAACAAATGGACAAAACCATGGAAGGCAATGGCAGGGACCATCTAGAGGCCTTCAATTCCCCATGCCTCTAACATGGATTAATTCTAGCTTGATAATAAGAAAGAAACGGACGGGCAAAGATTTTTACAGCAGTTACCAAAAGAAGCTTGTTCTTGACGAGCTGCGTCTTCTACCGTGGCCTCTCTTGCTGGCTTTCTCGTCCGCTTTCTTCGTCCTGCCCGCCTTTTTGCTGCCGCTGGTCGAGAACTTGGTAAGCATCTCATTATCCTTTTCATCATCCTTGCCATGCCTGTTGCCCCAGCCATCATTTGTCTGACGGCCTTTCTCGTCTTTGCTGCCTTCAAGCGCCTTCACTTGAGCTGGAGCTGGCCCCGTGGAAGCATCAGATGCCAGGGAATCATAATCTCCATCGTCATCCGGGTTGTTCGCTTCTTTCCCTTTCCTCCTCTCGTTGGTGTAGCCACTGCCATCTTCAACGTTACTTCCTTCACTGCCGTTTTCCTTCGCGTCGTCGCTGGTCGTGGGGGAGGCCAGGTACGTTGTCCACCCGGATTCGTTGCTGTTGCACTCTTCACCATTGTCCCCGGTGATCTGGGAGGAGTCCATAATGGGAGATGGGAGTCGGAGACAGAGAGAAAGAAATGACAAGAGAAGGAAAACAAGGCAGAAGGCGATGTTGAGATAGAATTTGAGGAACACCCACTCTGAAATCCGAATCTCCTTAACAATGCAGCACTGATGAAGCAGGCCTTGATCTTGTCTGTGCTTCCTGAACGTGAAGCCTCCCAACACCCGGCTATCTTCCACAGGACAGGGTGAAATCAGGAGGGAGGCTTGGATGGCACGAGGATGCCGACGAGAATTCTTCAGAGGGCAAGCCTGTTAGTTGTGTCTGTGCGTGGAGGTGTGTCTGTGAACAAGGGGCTGCAGAAAAGTATGGCAGCGCGTGTTTAAATGGGGAAGACGGCCTATCCTTCCTTCCAAGTTCCAACTGTCACCCATAACTTTCTCAACCATCTCTGTGTACTCTCTCTTGCCACCAAAGCCAAGGAGGGAGGAAACAGTTTTGCTTGCAACGCACGAAGTGTTACAGGGTATTTCCACCTGTAGTCCATGTGGCCATGGCTTCTGGCCTCATGGTGGGGGCCTGGCAGAGATTAGATGCACCTGCATGCCTGGGTTAGGCTACGGTTTGTTTGGCATGGCTAGCTCAAAAGGCCTCCTGTCGCTGCTGTGTCTGCCTGTCATGCCAAATTTTTGCTTAGCCTAATTTCCCTTGGTCCTGCAGGACCAGGAGAACATGTCTTTTGTTTGCTTTAGTGACTGCGTGTGTGTAGGCGGCGACGGGCAATTAAACTCAAAGCCACTGGATTCATGTGCCGGCAACTTTGTGCCGGTGAGTAATGAATCTGCCGTTGTTCAAGTGATAGTCTCTGCAGTTGCAATGGCACGGTGTCCTCCTGGCAAGTGATTTGGGGCATCCTTTTTTGTTTGCCCTATAGACTAGACTAGAGTAATAGCAGATATCTAAACGAATACTAAGATATAAGATGCTAAACTTGGTTACGTGACATATCCTTTCCTCCAAGCTGGAGGAAGGAACAACCGTGACTTGTCTCTGAAGCTTCCTCGTCATCAGGGAGGAAAAAAGGCCAGAGCTCGTGTTGTGTGGTCCTACAGGAAATGCTACGACCAAGCTGTTGTTTGCTGCCCTGCGTTGCCTGTTGCTCATGTGACCACTGAACCTTCTTCCGTTACATCTTACTCCTACGCCACAGCATGGTTCCTAATTGCCTAGTACTCGCTCCGTTTCGAAATATAAAATGTTTTAGGTTTGTGAAGAGAATGTATCTAGACTTTTTTTAGTACATAGGTTCACTTCAAATCTCAATGAACCTACACACGAAAAGAGAAGTCTAGATACATTTTCTTCGCAAACCTAAAACATCTTATATTTTGAAACAGAGGGAGTACATGCTCCGTATTATCTCCTTCGGCGTTGTTGCACGCACAGTGTGACGATTGTTTCTAGCTACCCCTTTGTTTCGCTCCGACACGAAATCGACCCAAGTGATCGGTAGGGATGTAGTGCACCTGTTTGCAATGCAACGTATGTATCTGAATTTTTGCTCGTTGGTGTGCTTGGACAAAAATTGGACAGCCCCGGCTGTATTGTTGTTCAAGTTCACCGCACGCACCGTCGATCGTCCCTCGTTCGTCCACGTGGGCTAGGCTTAATTTGGCGTATGTCTCCTCGATATATCGTTTTGGGTAGGACGTCGGCGTCATAGGGGCTCGGTGTTTCACGTGGCGACGGTGCAGTTCGCGGCAAGCGACGGAAAAGCTTTAATTGGAGTAACTCGACGACGACCACTCTGGTGTCCGAGCCAGATGCATGGTACGTAGTAGATACCTGTGGCTCGGCGCAAACAGCCAGATGGTGGATCGCGCGCCTTGAGCTAGCTAGCCCGTCGCCCTAGCTAGCTAGTCTGGGTTGGCGAACGGAGCAGACGTGCACGTACGCGATCTGATGGCCGCCGCTACCCTGCAAGTGGTACACGATGGGCCTTGCTCGGTCCGATGAGCCGCGGTTGCTCGCTGGTTCTCCCCCTGTTGGGGTTGCTTGTAGAGGCTACTCGATCGTGGATGAAATTTGGTGGTTGGCTACCCTGACCCTGAGAAACAACCATTGCTGCTGGTCGTCAGAGCAGAGGCCGGAATGCCATTGCGTTGCGTGGTGTCCACGGGGCGTCGTGTGAACGGCGCGCGCCTTAATTTCCACGTGCGGCGCCTCCCGTTGACATGTAGTGCATGCGCGAGCCGGTCTGGCTTGGCCAAAACGCAGGCTGCCGCAGCGAGGTGAGGCCCATCGGTTGCGTTTCGTCGTCGGGGATGAGGAAGGTCAGACGGGATCAAGCTGTTCCGTTTTGCTGCTAGATCGCGTATTCGCGTGCAAGCACCGCCCGCCAGCTCCGCGACGAGCATCAGCACCATGGTAGTAGGAAAAAAGAAGCCAAGCGCTCCATGGACCTCTCCCTTCCTCGGGCTGCAACCGGGGCCACGGCCCACAAGCCCACGACGCTCTATTCTGATTTTCTCAGGTGTAGTAAAAAGAAAAAGGTTCCAAAAACAATGCTGCTCCCTACTCCTACTCCGACGGGGAAACTACCAGGGGACCGGCGGCGACGTGCTCCCCTGACCCCTTATCTGGCTCCATCTTTTACTAAGATCCACAAATTAGGTATGGAATTCTTGCAATCAGAGTATTCACTCTCACTGATTCCTTTATCACTTTATTATAAGATGATAATGTATGATTGCTTTATTATCTTTGCTGAATAATAATCCTGGTGCATCTTAGGTTTAAATTCAGTCTGTGTAGTTTAGATCCAGTTGCAGACTGCAACTGTCGCCGGCTGTGTGTATTCAGTTAGCTTAAGTAGATGCCGTTGTAGCTGTTAGAGGATTGGTACTCGAGGGGTTTAGGCTGACAATCTTTGTTGTCGATTAAATAACTCTGACTGTTTATTTCATATTCTTCAAACACTGCATCCTGTGTCGAATATATGACATGACCGAGTTGCAGTTTGTTTCATTGCTTGAATGCACAGAAAATCAACCCTAATATAAGGGGTCAAAAGGGTCAAGTTCAAAAGAAAATGTGTGTATGGAAATTTTGCAATCAGTGTTCACTTCCACTGATTCCTTATCACTTTTTATAAGCTGATAATGTATGATTGCTTTATTATCTTTGCTGTCGATTAAATAACTCTGTTTATTTCACATTCCTGAAACACTTCATTCCATGTCAAAGATATATGACATGACAGAGTTGCAGCTTGTTTCATTGTTTGAAATGCACAGCAAAACAAACCTAATATATAAGAGGTCAAAAGGGTTAGGTTCAAAAGAAAATGCGTGTCGCATGTCAGTCTAGAATAAAAAAAGAATCCATTGTCCATGTTCGTTGCTACTTCTAGGATATCTCGTTCTATACTTGCTAGAGTAAGGTTTGTTTCATATACAGCAAATTTCAGTTCATACAATCAGGACCGACAATGAAGATGTGTTTATTGAACTTTTTGCATATACTCGTACAACTTAAAAGTAAATAATAATGTATAACTTGCGTAACTGTTGGATAGGTCTCTCCCACGTTCGGACCAACTGCCCGAACGGAGTCCCTCAACGCGCCCTAATCGGGGGCGCCCAACCTTATCATGGTTGGTGGGCCCCTGTCGCCAGCGCGCATATAAAAAGGTGGGGGGCCGGACGCACACGGTACGAGGTTCACCGTGCGCCGCAGCCCTTCACCTACACACCCACCGATTAGGGTTCGCGCTAGGCCGACGGGAAGCTCCGCCGCCACCACTCTCAACCACCCACGCTCACGCCGTCGCCCCCTTTCCCATGGCCAACGACGGCGGGTCTAGCTCCGGCACTAGCTCCGGAATCCCCTCTGGCTCATGCTTGTCAAGCCAGGGCGCAGGTAGTGCTTCTCTCTCTCCCTCTCCCTCTCAGATCTACGCGTTCGACCACTACAGTGCATCTACCAAGGTTAGGCTAGATCTAACAATGGTATCAGAGCGCTTAGATGCTAGTTTCTTTGGTAGAAAAGCAAAAATGAAAGAAAACCCTATATCCAAAAGTGCGCCTTGCCCCTCTGGCCGCGCCGTTCCTCTCGATCCCGACGCATCGGCAAGCCGAGGTCGGGAAGAAGAACAAACCCCTAACGGGGCAAAGGAAAAGGCAAAGAATGTTCTCCTAGATCTCAGATCTGAAGTCCCAAATTGAAAAACCCCTAGCTTCGACACCAAACCCCCCCCCCCCCCCTAGATTCAAAGAAAAACACCCCAAAACCCCAAAAGAAAATCCCCAAAACGAACGCCGGACGTCGGAGTGCGCCGGCAAAGAGATCTGCCCACCTCGTCCGCTTGACGGCGGCGCCCCCACCCTCGGGTGGAAGCGCGCGTCGGCAAGAAGACAAGGGAGGCAGCGTCGCCGTCCTCCTCTTTGCTCTGCTTCTCGCGGGGTGGGGGGTGTTGGACAGAGAGAACAGGGGAGGGGAAGAGGGAGTGGGAGAGAGGGAGGGGCTCCTCGCCTCGTCTCCACTCCAGGGGCTGCAGCGCGCTGGTAGAGGGAGGGGACCGCCGGCGGTGCCGGGCGGCGCCGCCTCGCCTCACGCCAGCCTGCACAACCGCCACAGAGAGAGTGGGAGGGAGGGACTCGCCGCCGGCGTCACTGCCGGGCGGCGCAGCCGCCTCGCCGAACCCTCACAACGTCGCCAGAGAGAAGCAGGGAAAGGGGGGCCGCCGCTGCTCACCGTCTCGTTGCGCGCGGGGCGAGGCGGCGCCGTTTGTTGCGAACGAGAGGGAGGAGCAAGGGGGTGTCGCGGGGTGGACGGGAGGAAATGGAGGCTAGGGTTAGTGGGGTGCTGCGCGCCGGGGGGTTTTGTTGCTGCGAAATGCGCGCACGGCCCTTGGATCTAGGGTAGAGGGAATGGACGGCCGCGATAGGGCGGCAGCTGGCGGCTGGGCGCTGGCAGGCCAAGGCAGGCGGCTGCGGGCTGGCTGGGCCGGTGTCGTGGGCCGCGGCGACGGGCTGCCAGACGAGCGACGGCGCGCGTGCGACGGATAGCAGCAACGCGCAGATGGGCCATGGGCCGCTGTGGCCTGCGGGGCCCGCGGGGCGCCAGGCAAGCGAGCAAGGGCGCGGGCGGCATATAGGCCCTTTTCTTCAGTGCGGTAGCGCTGGACCACGCGTGCGGTAAAGGCCCAGTAGGGCGTTCTGAACAGTTTTTTTCTGTTTTTTAGTTTTTTCTATTTACAGAAACTCCTTTTGATGTTTTTCATCAAGTTTTGGACAGTTTTTTGCATAGTTTTTTCTAGTCCTTTATTTCAGAGAATATTTGACTAGAGAATATAAAAAGGCAGAATTTTTTCTGTAAAGTTTAAAGTTAATGAAAGTTATTATTAAGTTTTCGCTGCAAATAGTTGTGTTAAATTGCAATAATGCAATAAAAGTTGTTTAAATTTTGTTATAAAGATGTGACAAAGTAATTAAAGATGATTATGTCTCATGTTATTAATTGACCAACGTTATTAATAAACATGACCATGATCGTTTCCATTGAGAGTTAAAGGTGCATTTAACTTTATTTTTACCCAACGGTGATGTAATTTTAAATAGCACAAACAATTGCATGCATAATTTATACCAACGTTGAATTAATGCATACAGTTGTTTTCTTTGGTGATCTCACATCTTTTGTGGTTTTCAGAAGGTCTCAACCTCATGGCCTGTTTGAAGGACATCCCGCTGCTGCGGGGGGACAACTACTCCGAATGGAGGAAAAATGTCGATTTGGCGTTCGTATGCGCCGAAGTGGATTGGGTGGTTGACACCACGCAACCAGTTAAGCCCGCTGACCCAGTCAGGGGAGATGCTGAGGAAAGTGCTGAGTTTGAGAAAAGGAAGAGGGACCATGCTCCATTGGAGCTGGCCTACTCGATTGATAACCAGAAATGGGTGAACGCCAACAAGAAGTGTTTGGCCTTCGTAAAGAACACAATTGAGAACGCTATAGTGGGCTCAATTGGAGAGTGTGCTACCGTGGGCGAATACCTCGCCAAGATAAAGAGCCAGTTTACTGGCTCTTCAAAGATGTATGCGACCCAGCTGTTAAAGCAGCTGGTGACTGAAAAGTACACGGAGGGACCCCACGGAATAAGAGAGCACATCTTGAGGATGTCAAACATGGCAGCGAAGCTCAAGCCCATGGATGAGGACCTCGAGCTAAAGCCAGCACTCTTGGTGCACCTTGTGATGGCCTCCCTTCCACAGCCTTTCGAAAATTTTGTAATAAACTATAATATGTCCCCTGAAAAGTGGGACATAGAAAAGACCATTGGGATGTGCTCCCAAGAGGAGGAAAGGCTGAAGGCCCTTCATGGCGGTTCCCTGAACTTCGTGAAGGACAATAGGAAGAGAAGCTTCACAAACGGTAACCATGGTGGCTCACCCTCCAAGCCACATGGCAAGGGTCCAATGCAGCACCAGTACCAGCATAACCAGTCCACCCTTGGGGAGAAAGACCAGTGCCATCACTGTAAAAAGTCTGGCCACTACAAGAAGGACTGCCCAGTTTGGCTGAAGTACATCATGGACAAAAATGGTAAAGATATAGTTTCTTTTGTTAATGAATCTCTGTATGAAAAGTTTACTAGATCTACTTGGTGGATTGATTCTGGTGCAACTGTTCATGTTGCCAACTCTTTACAGGGGTTCCATTCGACAAGGATCACGCCAAAAAGAGAAGGACTCATTGAAGTGGCGAATGGGATAGAAGCAGAAGTGGAGGCCATTGGTGACGTCCCTCTGGAGCTGGCTGATGGCTCTTTCCTTTTGCTCAAAGATGTTCTTTTTGTTCCCTCGATACATAGAAATTTAATAAGTGTTTCATGTTTGGACAAAGATTCTTATGAATGTTATTTCGGAAATGGCAAGTGTGCCATTTGGTTGAAAGATATTTGTGTAGGTGTTGCTACCTTATATGATAAGTTATATTTATTATCCTTGCATGAGAAAGTATTTTCTGTGTGTGATGTGAATGAAAAGGTTCCCTTGTCGAACAAAGAACAAAAGAAAAGAAAGCGAACTCTTGACTCATCAAAACTATGGCACTGCAGACTAGGCCATATTTCGAGGGGAAGAATAGAAAGCCTCGTTAAAAATGACATTCTTCCTCCGTTAGAGTTCTCCGACATAGAACAATGCATAGATTGCATAAAAAGAAAGTATGTCAAACAAATTAAAAAGGGTGCAAACCGAAGCATAGCTACACTAGAAATAATCCACACAGATATTTGTGGACCGTTTCCGGTGAAAAGTGTGGATGACTATGATTCATTCATAACATTCATGGATGATCACTCCCGGTATGGTTATATTTATCCAATTAAAGAAAGATCTGAAGCATTGGATAAATTTAAAATTTTCAAAGCTGAAGTAGAAAATCAGCATGATAAAAGAATTAAAATAGTTCGGTCCGATCGTGGGGGGGAGTACTACGGTCGGCATACTCCATATGGTCAAGTACCAGGACCCTTTGCAAGGTTCCTGCAAGAAAATGGAATAGTCGCCCAGTATTCTATGCCGGCGAACCTCAGCAAAACGGAGTAGCTGAAAGGCGCAACCGTACCCTTATGGATATGGTGCACAGCATGATGAGCTATTCCACCCTCCCATTGGGATTGTGGATGGAGGCGCTTAAAACCGCCATTCACATTCTCAACAGAGTACCAAGTAAGTCGGTGCCCAAAACACTGTATGAATTGTGGACAGGCAGAGTCCCCTCTCTGCACCACTTGAGGGTCTGGGGGAGCCCAGCTGAGGCAAAAGTTTTCAATCCAAATATTGCAAAGTTAGACCTCAAAACAGTATCTTGCCACTTCATTGGCTATCCAGATAAGTCAAAAGGCTATCGTTTCTACTGTCCTGACAGATACACAAAGTTTGTAGAAACGAGACATGCAGTCTTCTTGGAGGACGAATTAATGAGGGGGAGCACGGTAGCTAGGAAAATTGATCTTGAGGAGAAGAGGGTGCATGCACCTAATCCGATGACTCAGGAGCCATTTTTCTCGCTACCTGTTGTGCCACCATCTACAACCCCTGAGGTTGTGGTGCCGGCACCTGTTGTGACTCCACACGTGACAACAATGGGCGAAAGTTCAGAACCTGTCCACCAGGAGCCACCTGAACCCACTGTTGAGCACTAAAGGGAGCCAGAACAGCCACCTAGTGTAAATGTGCCTGAACCCGAGGCAAGAAATGAGCAAGAGTCTGATGAACTCAGACGGTCTAAAAGAGAACGAAGACCAGCCATTTCCAAAGAAATCTACAAAGTTTACAATGTAGTTCATATGGAGGGCGATCCTACCTCATATGACGAAGCCATGAGTAGCCCTCACTCAGCCAAGTGGGTAGAGGCAATGGAAGATGAAATGAAATCGATGAGTTCCAACAATGTTTGGGACTTAGAGTAAATTCCCAAAGGAGCCAAAACAGTAGGATGCAAATGGGTCTACAAAACAAAGTATGACTCCAATGGGAATGTAGAAAAGTACAAAGCCAAACTCATGGCAAAAGGCTTTACGCAAAGAGAAGGCGTAGATTACAATGAGACTTTTTCTCCGGTGTCATGTAAGGACTCCTTCAGAATCATCATGGCACTAGTTGCACATTTTGATTTAGAGTTACATCAAATGGATGTCAAGATGGCATTTCTAAATGGAGATTTAGAAGAAAATGTTTACATGAAACAACCCAAGGGTTTTTTCATGGAGGGGAAGGAACATATGGGATGCCGCCTAAAGAAATCCATTTATGGGTTAAAGCAAGCCTCTAGGCAGTGGTATTTAAAGTTTAATGATACCATTAAAAGATTTGGATTCAAAGAAAATGTTGAGGACAACTGCATTTATGCAAAGTTCAAAAGTGGGAAATATATTTTCCTAATTTTGTATGTGGATGACATTCTGCTTGCCAGCAGTGATGTTAGTCTACTACTAGAGACAAAGAAGTTCTTGTCATCTAACTTTGACATGAAAGACCTTGGTGAAGCCTCTTATGTTTTGGGCATAGAAATTCACCGAGACAGAAAGAATGGAGTGTTAGGACTGTCGCAGAAAGCGTATTGTGAAAAGATTTTAAAGAAATACAATATGCATGCGAGTAATTCAACACCTGCTCCCATAGTCAAGGGCGATAGTTTTGGGAAATCCCAATGTCCAAAGAATCAATATGAGATCGATCAAATGAAGTCAGTACCATATGCTTCGGCTGTTGGAAGCTTACAGTATGCACAAGTGTGCACTCGCCCTGACTTAGCATTTATCACCGGGGTACTCGGTAGATATCAAGAGAATCCAGGCATAGAGCACTGGAAGATGGTAAAGAAAGCTTTGCGTTATGTGCAAGGCACAAAAGGCCTCATGCTTACATATAGAAGATCTGATTCCCTAGAGATAAAAGGGTATTCAGATGCAGATTTTGCGGGAGATAAAGACGACCGAAAGTCCACAACAGGGTATGTCTTTACTCTCGCAGGAGGTGCTATTTCGTGGAGAAGCGCCAAACAGTCGATAGTTGCATCATCTACGATGTATACAGAATTTATAGCGTGTTATGAGGCCATGGGACAGGCGTTATGGTTAAAGAAATTCTTACCCGACTTGAAAGTGGTTGACTGCATCAGCAGACCACTAAAGATGTACTGTGACAACGAGCCCGCAGTATTTTATGCTCACAACAACAAGTCGAGTAATGCTGCAAAGTCTATAGATATAAAGTATTATGTTGTGAAGGACAAAGTCCAGGATCAAACTATAAGACTCGAGCATATAAGGACAAAGGATATGCTTGCGGATCCGCTAACGAAAGGCTTACCACCCAATGTGTTCAAGGAACACATAGCCGGCATGGGTTTAACGGGAAGCCTATGATTCCTGGACTATAGAGGCCCGAAAGTAACAGGATTTGTTTCAGAACATGAAGGTATATGGTGGCTGTCTGATTCTATCGGCAATTGAGCTGAGACGATGAAACATGCTCTATGTATGATTCTGTGATGGAATAAGTAAAGAACAAGGTTAAAAGTAAAGTCGAGATATAGGGGAAGAATGTTGGATAGATCTCTCCCACGTTCGGGCCCAACGGCCCGAACGGAGTCCCTCAACGCGCCTTAATCGGGGGCGCCCAACCTTATCATGGTTGGTTGGCCCCTGTCGCCAGCGCGCATATAAAGAGGTGGGGGGGACGCACACGGTACGAGGTTCACCGTGCGCCGTAGCCCCCCACCTACACACCCACCGATTAGGGTTCGCGCTAGGCCGACGGGAAGCTCCGCCGCCACCACTCTCAACCACCCACGCTCACGCCGTCGCCCCCTTTCCCATGGCCAACGACGGCGGGTCTAGCTCCGGAATCCCCTCTGGCTCATGCTTGTCAAGCCAGGGCGCAGGTAGTGCTTCTCTCTCTCCCTCTCCCTCTCAGATCTACGCGTTCGACCACTACAGTGCATCTACCAAGGTTAGGCTAGATCTAACAGTAACTACTTCCACTTGTAGATGGCTAGGGCTGGAGGATAGCTGTATGTAAAGTGCATAATTTCCATACACATGTACAAAGCCACATTGTTTTTTCCTTTGCATTGTGCGCAGTTTTCTGTTTGTTGACAACATGAAAGTTCATATATACTCCCTCCGTTTCAAAATATAAGATGTTTTAGGTTTGTGAAGAAAATGAATCTAGACTTCTTTTAGTGTGTAGATTCATCCCAAAATTGAGTGAACCTACATACTAAAACAAGTCTAGATTCATTTTCTTCACAAACCTAAAATATCTTATATTTTAAAACGGAGGGAGTACTCACTAATGACTGTTTCAATTTAATTGACAGGTTCTCAGCTATGATACATGGATGAGAATTAACTGGGTTGTCCACAATAATTTACCACAGAAGTATTCTGGTGTTGAAACTTCCTAGGCTGCATTTGAAGCTTTTTTCCCCTGTGCTTGAAGCTTGGTATGGGGAAAAAAGCACGAGGAGTACCAACAGCATAATGCAGCTTCCATTTCTGCCTGCAAAATGAACATGAGAGCTGCCAGATTTTTTGGTGCCAAATAATCATGAGTAATAATTATTCAATGCAGCAGCCAGTTTTGTGTAAAATAAATGGGAAGAGATTCAAATCTCATTTCGAGCCTGTTCCTTGAGTTTTTGAGACTTGAGTGGTGTACATGATATTTATTGGTGTTACGAAGATAACCATCTTTCAGTGTTAATGCTTGGCAAGTCTATGTTGCTTGCGAAATTAATCATGGTTTATGGTTCACTAGTGTTTTCGCCCATGTGCAAGGCCCGTTCTGCTGCACGATTTTGTTAAACGGGCCTCCTTGTTGATTCCCATTTGTTAAAGGATGATGATGATTTGTTCAATGACAATATAGATGATGTGGATGATGGTGAGAAGGAAGCTGAAGTTTGAAGTAGAAGAGGAAGATGCACTGGGTGATCATGAGCTAAAGCTGCCAGTAGAAACAAAAAAAAAACAATTTTTTTGGAAATGAAAACAAACAAACAAATAGACTACAATTTCAAAACTTTTTATTCTGAATTTGACACGAACAATCCAAAGACAGGGATGATGTGTAGGAGCTTAGCCAAGCCCTTGCTTCTTGTTATACTGTCAGGAACAGAGTTAACATACTAACTAAAACCAGGAACAGAGTTTATCCCTTTGGGGACGCTTCAGGTTATGTTCGACTGGAGATGCTCAAAGTTTGGGATCTGTCCTGTCCATTTGCAACATACTACTACAAGAGAGAAAGAGTACAATGGAACGAACCTAGGATACAGCCATACAGGCATGATCAAACCTAGGATACGACAAATACACACAGGTGTGACACACACAGCACAGGGCCATTATCAGTCAGCGATGCTCTGCGTGGGATCCATCCCGGTCATGCACGCGTAGCCCTGCAGCTTCTCGTTGAAGAGCACGAGGGGATCCTTGTCCCTGAGCACGCCGTCGTCGTCGTAGGCCTCCCGGAGGAACACGGCCCAGTTCATCTCCGTGCCGGCGAGGTAGAAGGCGCGGGTCTGCTTCCGCAGCGACTCGTACATGTGCCGCGTCAGCCCGAGCTCCTCCTTGAACTCGAACACGTGGTGGATCAGCGCCCGCTTCTCCAGCGTCAGGCTCAGGAACTCGTGCACCGCCCCCACGCGGTACTTCTCCGCCTCCGCCGTCCACGGCCTCAGCAGCGCGCCGTTCGTGTACGGCGACACCAGCGGGAACGTGGTCGCCGCGTCCAGCCGCTCGGCTTCCTCCGCGTCCAGCGGCATCGACCGCCGGTGCGGCACCGAGAAGCGGAACGTGCGCCGGACCCGCCCCTCGTCCACCACGAAGTCGCGCTCCAGGGCGCTCACGGCGAGGGACGGGTCCCAGCGCGCCAGCTCCAGGAAGTGCAGCCCGTCGGGCTCCACGGCCACGCGGAAGTCGTCGGGGAAGTCGCGGACGCGGTCCCGGAAGTCGTCGGGGAGGCCCAGCACCGACCGGCAGTGGTGGAGCTTCGCGAGGGGGATGCGGCGGTGGGCGGTCAGCATGAGGAGCTTCCGCACGGCCAGCACCCGCTCCGGGAGGAGCTCCTCGTGGATGCGGCGCTCCTCCTCGAGGAGCGAGCACATGAGCGGCGTCAGCGCGAGGTGCGGGACGGAGCCCACGGTGGTGCGGTGGAAGAGCAGCGGGTGGCGCGCGGCGGCGCGCGTCACGCTGCGGCCGCGGGGGAACCCGAGCTCGCGGTACAGCTTGCCGGCCTCGGCGAGGGGGATGCGGTGCGGCGGCGGGAGGGAGGCCATGAAGGAGCGCGCGCGGGAGAGGAAGCGGAAGGCGGCGTCGCGGTCGAGGACGGCGTCCAGGGCCGGCACGCGGCGCTCGGCCTCGGGTTCGATGGGGGCCACGCGCGGGCTCCTCAGCTTCTTCAGGAGCTTCTTCCGCCGCTTGCACGGGAGCAGCGGCAGGAGCGATGCCGCCGCTTCCGTGACCGCGGAAGAAGACGCGGGAACTGGAGCCGGCGTAGGAGCTGGCACGGGCGGGAGGAGGGCTCTCGCGGCGGAGAAGAGGCGGCGCGCCATTTGGTAGGCTCGGGCGGCGGCGGCGGCAGCTTCGTTGTGGAGCAGTGGGTTCAGTTTTATTTGATCAATGGAGCGCACGAACGTTAAAGTCACCCCAGCCGTTCGATCTGGAAGCCCACTTCCCACTTCTCCTAGGCTGTCTCCATCCTCTCATCATAGCTGCAGTTTTCCCATCCGTTTCCCTTTGCGTTTCCTAGGAGCGAAACCCCAAATTACTCGTCCGCCGCAAGCGCCGCCGCTGCCGCCGCCGCCCGCCATGGGGACGGAGGTGGCTCCCATGGTTGACCTTGGCGCACTGTCCCAGTCGGAGCTCGTGGCGCTCGCGGCTGCCTCGCCCTACGCCGTCGACCCCCGCCGCGGGCGCCGCGACGCCGACATCCTCCCGCCCCCTAAGATCGATCGCGCCGTCTTCAACGAGAGCGCCGGCTCTCGCAAGCAGACCTTCTCGCGCCACCGCGTCGCCACCAATCTCTCCCACAACCTGACCCCTAGCACCGCCACCTCCTCCTCCTCCACCGCCGCCCCCACCGAGGAGGACTCCGAGAACCGCCTCATCGTGTTCCACCTCCAGCGGCTCTTTGCGCGCGACGACCCCTCTTACCCGCAACCACCCCCGATTCCACCCCAACAACAAACCCTAGCCACACCACCGATAGCTGTGCCCGCAACCCCCGTGGCCTCCCTGCCACTCCCGTCTGTCCCGGACCCAGGCCCCGACCCTGACCGGGAGCTGATGAATCCCAAGGGCGTGGCGGTCGATTTGGCTAGGCTCGCGGAGTTGGTGGATCCGTACGGGGAAGAGATACAGAAACGGACTGCGGGATTGGGTCTGGAGTCTGAGCTGCTTGGGTTCATGAATGGGCTGGAGGGGCAGTGGGGGAGCCGGAGGCGGCGGAGGAAGTTTGTTGATGCCGCCATGTTTGGTGACCACCTGCCCCGTGGGTGGAAGCTAATCTTTGGAATCAAGCGGAAGGAGCGTGTCGCCTGGATCAATTGCCGCCGTTATGTTAGGTTTGTTCTGCTCACTATGTGTAGTTTCTTTTGATCCTAGTGATGATAGTGGATGACGTTTGATACTTGATAGGCGTTGTAGCCTTCTTGTGAATGGTTCAGGTTTTATGACCCAAATGTGATGTGAATGTATGCCATGCGTCTTACAAGGATAATGGTTACTTCACAGATTCACATTGCAGAGAAATGGGTTCTGTAGAAGAAAAATTGATGTCAATGATACTGATTTCAGTGACCAGGTTAAGTGTTAGACTAGATATTAGATACATAAGCATGACAGCAATGGGGTTTCTGGATGTCTAGTGTTGTTTTAGGATGTCTGGCATCTAGTTTTTCCAGTATATTAGATAAGTAATTGTTATTCTTGTTGGAGTAGCATTTGCGCGGGGTTGTTTCAAGGTATCTTGCATCCACTTTCTTAGTGTCTAATGGTAGTAGATGCATACGCTGTTCATCTTTTCATCCTAATCATCAGTTAGTCGGTCCTGTTTGTTTTCTTGTGAGTGCTTCTGATTGTATTACATGCATGCCAAGTACAATTTTGTTATTTAATCATCAATTCGTCTTATTTGTTCCATTATTTTTGTCTCCTTTCTGTGTATACAATGTTCAATCCAGGTATTCTCTCTCTGGCAACGAGTGTAAATTGAAAGTGCATGTCTAACCCGTAGGTTGGTCTGGGATGACAGACGCCTCTGTCAATTCCCTATCTAGCATTTATATGATTCTTCCAAAGTATAAATTGTTTGGATAAGGATCTTATAAGGTCTGTTTTTCCTCAGGAAAATGGAATTATCGTTCTTTTCTGTTGGTAGTTCAAGGGTTCACGAACTGCTTATCTTCATTTCTTTGATTCGTTCCTTCAATTTAAGGAAACCAAAGATGCATTTTGCCATTTTTTGTTTGGTATGTGTAGGTATATGGACTAATTTTGCAACCCTCAGATCCATGTCCAGTCAGGCATGCGTGTACAGACCCAACGGGTTGTTGGCAAGATTAGCCACATTAACTGATTATTAGTTGAAAATCAAAATTTTGAAGAATTATTAATTGCCATGGTTGAGTTTAATCCTATCTTTGGAGGGCTAAAGTACTTTGGCCAGGTTAACATTACCTATCCTAACCTCTAGCCTCTTATTGTTGGAATTGGTTATATGTTTCCAACCATCCTAGTACCATTGTCTTGTATATAAGGTTTAGCATCGTCACTTTTTTGAGCAAAATATCAATTAACGGAATTTTCAGTCTCTCTCTCTCTCAAGTCTCAACTAGCCCTCACAGCTTTGGTGACAGCATGGTAGGCTGATCAAGGTTCTACTCAAATTATGCACATATGACATACCATCTTGATGCAATTTATGAGTATTGCAATTGTCAAATGGTTCTACCTTTATCTGGATATGCTATTTCTTTATTGACACACACCCTCTTTCATTGGTATTTTCGTTAAACATGCACCAATTCACAGATAGCTGTTTATGTATTCACCGTGTCAGCGATTTTTCTCTTTTCCAAAGCTATATTTCCACTCTCACTGTGCTTTACATAAGCTATGTTGGTGGTGAAAAAAATATCCATGTTAATTTCTACTTGTTAAATGGAGAGCCTAATCAAGATGGTACCTTTTTGATCAAACGGTGTAGTACGGTAGCCTGTCTGCTGTGCTTGTGGTCTCCTCGGTGCTTGAATTATGTTATGTGTAAATGTTTATTTCATCTAATTCAGTAGTGAATTGTATTTTCATACCACGTTTCCATTACCATTATTTGCCTTGGCTAATGGTGCGTAACATACTTTTCCAGCCCCAGAGGACATCAGTTTGCTACTTGCAAAGAAGTTTCTTCCTATTTGATGTCACTTCTTGGATATGTTGAGGCAAAATTAACTACTGTTCAGAGCAACAATGTGGGAGTGAGTGACTTGAGTGCTGTTAATGTAAGTGTTTCTTGTATGCACCTTATCTATGCAGCCTTCACTTGAACTTCCGTTGTCTAACTTGATGAGGTTGTTCAATTAGTCTCCAGGTCTTCACCAGCAAGCTGATTCAACCGAGGATAAACAAAGTGCAGTGCCAGCCACTTCTGTTGCATTATCCATTCACAGTGGTGATTCTCAGGGACAGAGACAAAAACCTTACGAAGATGAAGCTCCAATACAAGCAGACAGGAAAGAGTGCAAAAAATGCAAATTGACTTTTCAGGACCAGAGTGCCTATGTGCAGCATCAACTGTCCTTTCACCAAAGGAAAACTAAAAGACGCAGGGTTGATAAATCTGTTGATTTGGGAGTTGGTAAAGATGAAAAGCTTGATACACGGGGGACCTCTGAAGATAAACCTGGATATTTTGGCGTTGGTTTTGCTGATGTCAAAAATCCAGATCAAAGTGCAGCAGAACTGTTTGGCGGAGCTTCTTCAGGAGAACTAGGTGCCCAACCATCCTTGGCTGCAGTGCCAGGTGGGTTGCAAGAGATGGCTGGCTTACCTGAACAGAATGAAGGGCTTTCTTCTGGAGAGCCTGTCTCTGGGCATCAGAAGGACCTTGTTAAGGAGATAACTGGCTTACCTCAACAGGAAAAAGAACCTTCTGCTAGAGAGCCTTTCACTGAACATCAAAAGGAACATATTAACAATTCTGGTGACCTTGGAATCCGTGGTGGAGCATGTCATATAGCTGAAGAGTCTCCTACTTTTGATGTTGCAAGCGAGCTTAGTACTTGTAAGTCTCCAGAAGTTCATGAGCATGACAGCTCAAAAGTTGTAGAATTTCAGAGTGCAGATTGCTCCAGAAGTTTCAACAGGCCTGATGATTTCTGTAGCGTACCTCAAGAGGTTGTGCCTACTATAGATGCTCCAGGTGAAAGCAAATGCACAGATGATCCAATGGGTTTTACTGATATTACAGTATCAGAACGAGCTTCTGAGCACTGTGATCTACTGGGTCAGAAATTCAGTGGTTTTCCTGGTGAAACTGATTTTAATGACCAGGTGAAAAATAACCCACTGTCCACCAACTTGGAGGAGCCCGATCTTAGTTCCATCGGCATGGAGGTAGATGAAGGTAAGTTCCAGGATGTGGTCAATCCTACTAGCTCTGAATATGACAAACCTGTTGAGGGTCAAATGGATTGTGGAGTTGCTGCCTCGAGAAATGATGAGATCAAAATTGATGTCAGAATAAGGGATGTGAACCTCAATTCATGTTTAGATACAGTATCTTCTCCTGTTTCTGGCACAGACTGTGAGACATCTAATGCCCTTCATGACACCAATCGATCATCCATTATTGCCCAATGCTTCGGTGCTAACTCTAGTGATGACAATGTTTGTCAGGATGAAGGTTTTGTCAATCAGAACAACGTTTCTAATGCTGAAAATTTTGTCAACCAGAACAATGACATGGTGTATCAATCCAAACTAACCATGAACCCTATCTCTCCTGCTCACATTAGTGTGGATTATTTCACTGCTTCATGTTCAATGACTCCTGAAATCAAGAACGAAGCCAACAGACGTGATGATAACACGAAGGAACAATTTGTGAACTCAGGGAACATATCAAGTAATGAACCAGGATATGATGCTGAAGCTTACAACAATGACATCTTCACTGGTGCTATCGGAGAAACAAGCTTTGCTCAGCTGACTAATGCCATGAATATGAAACCTGATTTCTCAAGCTGCTACTCAATTTCTGATCTAAACACACTGACTGGTGGTACTGCAACTGATGTAATTGATTTCAACAGTATGAGGAGTTCTTTTGTAAGTGGCTCTACCAGTCGCAGTGAACCAAATGAACTTGATTTTGATATCAAGGGTTCCTTGCTTGAGGCTCTGGAAAGATCTGACAGCGATCTGGAAAATCAGTACAATGGCGGTGATCCTGCTTGTGACTCACTCCCTGCAGCAGGCACAAGTGGAAGTATGGATGATTTTATGTCCATGCATGCCAATTTTGGAAGCCTGACCTCTTTGGTTCGTTCTGTCGAAGGTGGTCCAATGAGCAGACTTATTCAAGATCAGGTAAGTTTCACAGGATACCTTCACATACTGCTCCTGCACATTGAATGTTTGAAAATTTCACTAAGTGAATCTGGTAGAGCTATATAGTGCTTAAATCTTGGTATTTCTTCTTTTGACTTGCACACTTCAGCCTTCAGGTGATAGACAAATGATTTTCATTGAATTTTAATCTGTAAGCGCAAAAAATATATGGGTTCATATTAATATGGAAGGAAGAAAGATGGTTATTTGATTGGTAACTAATAAAATGGGAAATGTGAGGTCATCGAATGTAGCATGTCCACATAACTATTGTAGTAGCTGAACAGATGTAATCACTGCTATATAATCTGTCCCATAATCTTAGCGTATATTTATCATAAAGAGTCTTGAATCATAAATGTAGCAGTAGACATTTTTTTCATTCTGTTATAGCATGCCAGGATGGATGTGACAATTTGATTGTTTTCAACAGTGCGATTTGCAACTTGGATTTGGTGCCCAGAAGCAGCAAATGTATCCTAGTTTTGAGGAGCATCTCAGGATGGCCTCAGCTGGAGCTCCGCAGTTTGGGAGCATGGGCAGACATAATCCTGCACCTGTGCCCGAGCCCACACTGATGCTGGGCTATGAGCCAACGTTGATGCTAGGTTATGGACCACCGTTCGGGAGCTACCCTCCGGTCCAGTTAGGTTGGGACCCGTCGAAGATGGTCGGCGTGCTCCAGTCCGTGTGCGTATGGTGCAACACAAGGATCCAGCATTTTGGCACCGCTGAGCAGCACGCAGATTCTGTTGGCTTCATTTGCCCCTCGTGCAAGGACAAGACATCCGGTCATCTTAGCATACTCAACAATGGTTCATCGCTTTGACATTTAGTGTCCGTTGCTGTTTCCATCATGTTGGACTTTAACTAGGTTAGCTTCATGTGATGTAGTAGATCAAGTGAACTGTCATGTGAGACACTTAAATCTGGACCCTTTGAAGTGCCATGAGTCACTTAACTTATGATATATGTTATGTTATTATGTTGATGCTAACCTCTATGGTTTCTACCGTCGTTCTGCCCATTTTTAAAAAAGCTGTCATATAATTGTGGTACAGTTTCATTAGCTCAAATAAGTGAAGCTCTACCTGAATAATTGCGGATATACTATGAGCCCCTAACTGTGCCAGCTGTAACGAATTAACTCAAAAACTGGGTCAGCTGCAAAAAGAAGATTCGATTCTGTGTTACGTGCAACATTGTTGGTGTTGTGTGCAGTTTCCTCTTCAAGCGATAATAGCTAAATAGGTTTCCTCTTCTGGATAATACTTAACTAGGTTAGCTCCATGTAATGTAGTACTACACTGATCAAGTACAGCAGACTTCTTGTTCTCCAAAAGTTCGATGTTCATGATGACCTGCGGTGGAATAGCATCAGAAATTCAGAATAGTGAACTGAAGAAAGTTTCCACGCCGGCATATCGTTGTTCAGTTTCCTCTTTATTTAATCCACTCTCGAGGATAGGATCGAGATCCCTATTTTCAGTTTGAAACCAGTTTTGTGCAGTGTTATTAGTTAAAACGAGCATACTTTTTCACATATGATGATGTCTGACCACTCAAATTGTTCAGAAAAAATAGCTGCATATGAAATGTTTCAAAAAAAGTCAAAATTGGGCAGCTGCCCTTCCTTGCCTTACTAGGAGAGTTAATTGGATAAAACTACTACAATTAGGGCTGTCGGGACGAGTCAATACCACTTTTGGTAATTTTTGCGAGTTAGTATCAGTTCTGAGTCATAGCGTCGCAAAGTGTACTAAATTTTGTCTAACAACATTTCTACACGCTTTTTGACAGCTTAGGCCCATGTGTAAGTGCTGAGTTGGCGGCACGTGTTTAGGAGGAGCTGAGGTGAAAGTGAGGCCTACATGTCAGACATATCTTATTTTTTTATTTTTCTCTCCTATTTTACTATTTACCGCCCATGGGTCCCACCCGTCGGCCTCTCTATTTTCCCCCTCCACCTTCCTCCATCTGGTAGCGAGCAACCCCATGGCTGGGCAGGATACTGGCGGCGGCGAGAGTCGGGGCCCGTCGAACTACCTCGACCTCCTCGCGCAGCTCTCCCCCTGCGCGCACGTCAAGGCCAACAGCCCGCGTGCCGCCGAACTCGCGCGCGCGCTGGATCCGCGCGCCGCGTCCGCCTCGTCGCCGCCGCCACAACGCTCGCCGCGTGCTAGCTCGATGAGGCGCCCGTCGTCGCCGCCGCGCTCCAGGCCGCCTTCCCCGAGGACCCCTCCGAGCAGGACATCATCATCGTGCTCAACACGGCCGTCGGGAGCCCGGCCACCGCCGTGCTCGCGCTGCGCTGGTTCCTCGGGAACGCGGAGGTGCGCAGCAAGGTCATCCTCTACAACGTCGTGTTCAAGGCACTGCGCAAGAGGCGGCGCTGGAGCGAGACAGAGACGCTCTGGGACGAGATGCTGCGGGACGGCATGCGGCCGGACAACGCCACCTTCTCGACCGTCATCAGCTGCGCACGCGCCTGCGGCCCGCCAGGCAAGGCCGTGGAGTGGTTCGAGAAGATGCCCGAGGCAGGGTGCTCGCCGGACATGCTCACCTACTCCGTCATGATCGACGCGTACGGACGCGCCGGGAACGCCGACATGGTGCTCTGCCTGTACGACCGTGCGCGCGCAGAGAGGTGCCTGCTCGACCCTGTCATATGCGCCACGGTGATCAAGGTGCATTCCACCAGCAGCAACTTCGATGGCGCACTCAACGTGTTTGAGGAAATGAAGGCGGTCGGCGTCAAGCCAAACCTGGTGCTGTACAACACTGTGCTGGACGCCCATGGGCAGAGCCATGCGGCCATGGGTGGTGAAGACCATCCACAGGGAGCGGTGGCCGGAGCAGCAGTTCGTGGCTGGAGACGAATGAGTACTGGTGGAGACGTACAAGCCCAGGTCCCATTGATTTGGTCAACGGGTTCGGTGGGAAAAAAATTATTTTTAGGAAAAAAGAAAGGATAAAGAAAGAAAAAATAAAGAATAAAATCGAGCCCACGTCCATCCTTGTAGATGGGCTCTGCCAGTCAGGCTGTTGTCAAAATGCTTTTAGCCATGAATTAGTTCGATTCGCAAAGCTATAGCGTAAAAATTGATATTGACTAACCAAAATTACCAATATTGGTACTGACTCGTAGTCAGAGCCCTAATTTTGGTAGTTTTATCCAATTAACTCCTTATTAGGAGCTTTGCTCTTGAGTATAGTTGTGTATTTCACCGATGAGCCCTTGAGACTCCTCTTGTGACTTACATGCAAAGGTATGTATAGACATCAATTAGCAACATAGAAGAGGTCTAAGATGAACCAGGTTTAGATATACAAATGAGCTTCGTATACAAATGGAGCGAAGAAATGTTTCATTACATGAGTATAGCTAGTCAACTTGGAGTGTGGGTCTACTCCCCACCAGATGATCGCATAATTTTGGAGATGTTCAAAGTGTATGTATACTTTTAAATAGATAAAGAACACCTTTCAGCTACCAAAATTTATGAGTATTTTTAAATGCATAAAGAACCAAAATTACAAATTCATGCCTTAATTTTTTATGTAATTTCCCCGAACATCATATATGTCGTGGAATTGAACATCAAAACAACCTTACCAGTTCAATGCAGAGGCTACACCTCGTGTCTGCAGCACAAACAACTACTCTTCAAGATCAGTGTCTTTTGTGTGCCCTACGTGTGGAAGTGCTTGCATTGGAGGATCTTCAGCGGCTCCCCCTCTATATACTCCTCATAACAAACACAATCCGTTGTCCCTTCTTTCTATGGAGGCGTGTGTATGCGATTGTATTCAAGGCTCCGATTGTCGTTTCATCAGCACCTATGGGTGGTGGATTCATTAGTCTGTTCGCTAACATCCTATTTAAAATAACCAGCTTTTACCTTGTGTTATGCGACCATGTTTTGATTGAAATCCTTTAGTATTGGACAAAACCAAGTTTCTATGAAATACAAATATAGGGGAGGGGGGCATCTGACCCCCCCCCCTCACCTCCATGGTTCTAGTTAAAATAACATATGTCTATGTGTTGGGGTTCGTAGCATGGAAAACAAAAAATTTCTATCACATACAAACAAACAAGCCAAGATCTATCTACTAGATTGTAGCAACGAGTCGATAGAATAACTCACCCTCGAAGATTCCAAAGTGTTTAACGAGAGCGGATTCTCGTGGGTGATGTAGTCGTACTCTTCCCGATCTCAAGATCGCGTAGACGATCCTTCCGGCGCTGCTTTCCGGCAGCGCTTCCGCAGTCGGTCACACGTTCGGTACTCGACGAAGACCTTCCTCTCCCTTGTTCCAGCAGGCAGCGGAGGTTGTAGCACTCTCCTTGCGATTCCGGCAGCACGACGGCGTGGTACCGGAAGTAGAGGGGAGATCTCGCAGGGCTTCGCCTTAAGCCGGAGCGAGTATGGTGAACTATGAGAGAGGCCTCGGTGATCTAGGGTTTAGACGCACCAAGGAGAGAGGGCTAGGCCGGCGGATAGGGATTGGGGAAGCCCAAGTCGGCGGCTAGGGTTTGCCCTAGGCGGCAGCGGCAGCAGCAGGAGGTGGTGGCGCCGGCGGCTTGGGGCTAGGGTTTTGCGGAGGCAAGGTGTAGTCTTGGAGGGGCAGCCCTGCCCCTCCTTATATAGGTGGGAGGCGCCGACCAAGGGGAGGGGAGTCCCTCCCCAACTCGGCTTCCTTGGCCGGTGGTGGAGGGAGAGGGACTTCCTCCCCAAGTAGGTTTCCTACTCTCCCTCCACCAAACAAAATAGCCGTTTGACTTTTCAAATTGGCGTTTGACTTTTTAAACTAGGATTTGATTTATCCCTTTATTTTGTTCAGCGATGACACCTAGTACATGATGCAACCATTACAACTTGTTATGACACATTCATGTACCCTTCCCCTCCGGAGTGTCGGACATTCCGGAACCTTCTAGAACATTCCCGATGAAAACACCGGAACCATTCTCCAACCCCGAAACAGGACTTTCCTTATATGAGTCTTATTCTCCGGACCATTTCAGATCTCCTCGCGATATCCCGGATCCCATCCGAGACTCCGAACAACATTGGGTCTCTTACTCATCATTCCATAACTACTCAACAACGTCGAATCCTTAAGTGTGTCTCCCTACGGTTCATGAATTATGCGGACATGATCGAGACACTTCTCCGATCAATAACCAATAGAGGAATCTGGAAACTCATATGGCTCCCACATATTTCAACGATTACTTTGCGATCGAATGAACCACTTACATACGATACCAATTTCCCTTTTTCTCACGATAGTTTACTTATCCGAGGTTTTGATCGTCGCTATCTCTGCATACCTAGTTCAACCTCGTTACTGATAAGTACTCTTTTCCCGTTCCTGTGATATGTGATCCCTTGTGAGTCAGTCACATGCTTGCAAGCTAATTGGATGACATTCCACCGAGAGGTCCCAGAGTATATCTATCCGTCATATGGATGGACAAATCCCACTCTTGATCCATGTGTCTCAACTAATACTTTCCGAACACTCAATGTCACCTTTATAGCCACCCAGTTACGGTGTGGTGTTTGATGTCATCAAAGCATCCTTCCGGTGATGGTGATAAGCATGATCTCATGGACGAAGGAATCAGGTTACTATGTATCAGAAAGCATATAGCAATTGAACTATTAAAATGACTTGATCTTTATGCTACGCTTATCTATAGGAGTATGTCCATCATATCATTCTCCTAACGATATGATCTTGTTGTTAATAACATCTCAATGTTCATGATAGGGAAACCACAATCATTTATTAACCAACAAGCTAGTATTATGAAGAGGCTTTAATAGGGACTCTAATTTAGTTTACAAATCACACAAGTATTAATGTTTCCTTGTTAATACTATTATAGCATGAATGTAAACATTTATCATAAACACAAAGATATAATAATAACTACATTTATTATTGCCTCTAGGGCATATCTCCAACAGTCTCCCACTTGCACTAGAGTCATCTAATCTTGATTACATGGTAAAATACCGAACACCCATGGCAGTTTGGTGTTGGTCATGTTTTGCCCTCGGGAGAGGTTTAGTCAACGGATCCGCCACATTCAGATCTGTGTGTACTTTGCAAATCTTTATGTCACCATCTTGGACATGTTCTCGAATAGCGTGAAAACGTAGCTTGATGTGCTTCAGCTTCTTGTGTGACCTTGGTTCTTGCGCATTGGCTATGGCTCCCATGTTATCATAGTAGATAGACATTGGGTCCAGCGCACTTGGAACCACACCGAGCTCTGTAATGAACTCTTTCATCCATATCGCTTCTTGTGAAGCCTCCGAAGCAGCCATGTATTCCGATTCAGTTGAAGATCTCGCCACAACGCTTTGCTTTGCACTCCTCTAGCTAAATGCTGCACCATTCAAAGTAAATACGTATCCATATTGTGATTTAGAATCATCCGGATCGGTGTAACCATTAACAACGAGTTGTTCATCACCTCCATAAGAAAGAACCATATCCTTAGTTCTTCTCAAGTACTTAAGGATGTTTTTGACCGCTGTCCAATGATCCACTCCTGGATCACTTTGATATCTGCTAGTCAAACTAACAACATATGCAATGTCGGGTCTAGTACATAGCATGGCATACATTAGAGATCCTATGGCTGAGGCATAGGGAGTTTTACTCATCCTTTCTCTATCTTCTGCCATTGTTGGACTTTGAGGTTTACTCAACGTCGTATTGGGCAACATGGGCAAGAACCCTTTCTTGCTATCTTCCATTCCAAACCTCTTTAGAACTTTGTGCAAATATGTACTTTGTGACAATGATATTAGACGTCTCGATCTATCTCTATAAATCTTTATGCCCAATATGTAAGCTGCTTCGCCAAGATCTTTCATTGAAAAACTATTATTCAAATATTCCTTAACACTATTAAGAAGGTCTCATCATTCCCAATCAACAATATGTCATCTACATATAGTATTAAGAATGCTACAGAGCTCCCACTCACTTTCTTGTAAATACAAGCTTCTCCATAAGTTTGTATAAAACCAAAACTTTTGATCACCTTATCAAAACGTTGATTCCAACTTCGGGATGCTTGCTTCAATCCATATATGGACCGTTGAAGTTTGCATACCTTGTTAGCATCTTTAGGATCGACAAAACCTTTAGGTTGCATCATATACAACTCTTCATCAATGTCTCCATTAAGGAACGCTGTTTTGACATCCATCTGCCATATCTCATAATCATAATATGCAGCGATTGCTAACATAATCCTCACAGACTTTATCTTCGCTACTGGTGAGAAAGTCTCATCGTAGTCAACTCCTTGAATTTGTCGAAACCCTTTTGCGACAAGTCGAGCTTTATAGACAGTAACATTACCATCAACATTTGTTTTGTTCTTGAAGATCCATTTGTTCTCGACAGCCTTTCGGCCATCCGGTAAGTCCACCAAAGTCCATACTTGGTTTTCGTACATGGATCCAATCTCGGATTTCATGGCTTCTTGCCATTTATTGGAATCTGGGCTCATCATCGCTTCATCATATGTCGCAGGGTCATCGGTGTTGTCCACCAACATGACACTCATAACGGGATCATACCAATCAGGAGTGGTACGAGTTCTCGTTGACCTGCGAGGATCTATAGCAACTACAACCGAAGTTTCATGATCATCATCATTAGCTTCCTCTCTTATTGGTGCAGGCATCATAGGAACCTCTTCCGGTGCTGCGCTACTCGCAAGCTCGAGAGAAGGTTCGACAACCTCGTCGAGTTCTACTTTCCTTCCAGTCACTTCTTTCGAGAGAAATTCTTTATCTAGAAAGGATCCATTCTTGGCAACGAAGATTTTGCCTTCGGATCTATGATAGAAGTTATACCCAATAGTTTCCTTTGGGTATCCTATGAAGACGCATTTTTCCGCTTTGGGTTCAAGCTTGTCCGGTTGTAACTTCTTTACATAGGCTTCACAACCCCAAACTTTAAGGAACGACAATTTAGGTTTCTTCCCAAACCATAATTCATACGGTGTCGTTTCAACAGATTTAGATGGTGCCCTATTTAAAGTGAATGCGGCTGTTTCTAATGCATAACCCCAAAATGATAGCGGTAAATCTGTAAGTGACATAATAGAACGAACCATATCTAAGAGAGTTAGATTACGACGTTCAGACACACCATTACGTTGTGGTGTTCCCGGCGGTGTCAATTGTGAAAGTATTCCGCATTTCTTCAAATGCTCGCCAAACTCGTAACTTAGATATTCACCTCCACGATCAGAAGGTAGAAATTTAATCTTCTTGTTACGTTGATTCTGAGCCTCACTTTGAAATTCCTTAAACTTCTCGAAAGTTTCGGACTTATGTTTCATGAAATAGATATACCCATATCTACTCAAGTCATCCGTGAAGGTAAGAACATAACGATAACCACCGCGTGATGCTACACTCATTGGACCACACACATCGGTATGTATGATTTCCAATAAGTCCGTAGCTCGCTCCATCATACCAGAAAATGGAGTTTTAGTCATTTTACCCATCAGACATGCTTCGCATCTTTCAAGTGATTCGAAATCAAGTGATTCAAGAAGTCCATCGAAATGGAGTTTCTTCATACGCTTTACTCCAATGTGACCAAGACGACAGTGCCACATATAGGTCGAGTTATCGCTCAATTTCAAACGTTTAGCTTCAATGTTATTAATATGTGTATTTCCACTATCGAGATTCAATAAGAATAGACCATCTATCAAAGGTGCATGTGCATAAAACATATTACTCATATAAATCGAACAACCATTATTCTCGGACTTAAACAAGTAACCGTCTCGCAATAAACAAGATCCTGATATAATGTTCATGCTCAACGCAGGCACCAAATAACAATTATTTAAGTATAAAACTAATCCCGATGGTAGATGAAGAGGTAGCGTGCCGACCGCGATCACATCAACATTTGATCCATTTCCCACGCGCATCGTCACCTCGTTCTTCGCTAGCTTCCATTTATTCTGCAGCACCTGTTTCGAGTTACAAATGTGAGCAACCGAACCAGTATCAAATACCCAGGCACTACTACAAGTACTAGTGAGATACACATCAATAACATGTATATCGGATATACCTTTCTTCTTGATGTTGCCGTTCTTCAAATCCGCCAAGTACTTTGGGAAATTCCACTTCCAGTGACCTTCTCCCTTGTAGTAAAAGCACTCTGTATCAGGCTTAGGTCCAGCCTTGGTCTTCTTTGTCGGTGCGGTAACTTTCTTACCACCCTTCTTGAAGTGTCCCTTTTTCTTAGACTTGCCTTTCTTGAATTTGGTGGTCTTATTTACCATCAACACTTGGTGCTCTTTCTTGATCTCCACTTCTGCAGATTTTAACATGGAGAAGAGTTCTGGCAACTGCTTGTTCATGCTTTGCATATTGTAGTTCATCACAAAGTTCTTGTAACTTGGTGGTAGTGATTGGAGGACACATTAAATCCCCAAAGCATTAGGAATCAGTATACCCAAGCTTTGAAGTTTGTTTGCGTGCCCAGACATCTTAAGCACATGCTCACTGACGGAGCTTCCCTCTTCCATCTTGCAGTTAAAGAACTTTTTAGAAGCCTCATAGCTCTCAACTGCCGCGTGAGTCTCAAAAGTCAATTTGAGTTCACTAACAATATCATGTGGGTCTGAATTCTCAAACCTTTTCTGAAGCTCCGATTCCAAACCATACAAGATAGCACACTGAACTGTGGAATACTGATTCTTCCGAGCGAGGTAAACGTTCTTTACTTCATCGGTAGCATCAGCTGCAGGCGGGTCACCCAGCGGTGCATCCAGCACATAGGTCAAATTACCAGCATTGAGGACAATCCTCAAATTGCAAAACCAATCGGCGAAGTTGCTTCCATTGTTTTTCAACTTTTCTTTCTCTAGGAACGCATTAAAATTGATGGTCGGGGCCGCCATTGATCTACAACATATTTGCAATAGTTTAGACTAAGTTTATGACAAATTGAGTTCTAATTAATAGTTAAATTAATCTAGGTGAACTCCCACTCAAAACAATATCCCTCACATTGTTTTAGTGATCACAGCAACCAAATCCACCACATCAACACCGATCATCACGAGAGCTGATGTAGTTTCAATGGCGAACAATCGACATGTTCATCATATCTACTATATGATTCATGCTTTACCTTTCGGTGATCCGTGTTCCAAGACCATGTCTGTACATGCTAGGCTCATCAATATCAAACCTTAGCTTCCGCATGAGCAAATCTGGCTTGCTCACGTTGTATACACTTGTAGAATCTAACACAACCGATCATCACGTGGTGCTTCGAAACAACAAGCTTTAGCAACGGTGATCACTAAGGATGAACACTTTAGAACTTGAAATTTATGTGCTTGAGGGATCATCTTATAATGCTATCGTCGTTAACTAAGCAACACAAGATGTATAAAGGATTAACATCACATGCAATTCATAATATGTGATATGATATGGCCTTTCTTCTTTGTGCTTCCGATCTCCATCTTCAAGCACGAACATGATCTCCATCATCACCGGTATTGCATCAAGGTCAATAACGCTGCTCCATGATTGTCGTCCACCAGCTTCAACTATTACAACTACTTTGAATAGACACGCGGGTCTTAACAGAAATTAAAGACAACCATATGGCTCCTGCCGGTTGCCAACTTATAATAAGGAACATTGCATACATCAAATATAATCACAATCATGGCCATATCACATCACAGCACACCCCTACAAAACAAAGTTAGATGCCTCTAATTTCTTTGCATATTTTACGTGGTTTGGGGTTTTCAATAAGTGTCGATCTAACTTACGAACAAGAACCACAACGTTGATGTTTGAACTATCAAGTGCCCGTTGTAAATTGGATCTATACTATAATGGGAGAGACAGGCACCCGCAAAGCCACTTATGCAATACAAGTTGCATGTTGAGCGTGGAGCAAGTCTCATGAACGATGTCATGTAAGGTTAGCCCGGGCCGCTTCATCCCATCATACCGCAAGATGCAAAGTACACAAGAAGCAATTGATAATAAAAGCACCACCGCGCACAATGACCATTGTGTTCTACTCGTGCAATAGATCCACATATAGACACGGCTCTGATACCAATGTTGGGGTTCGTAGCATGGAAAACAAAAAATTTCTATCGCATACAAACAAACAAGCCAAGATCTATCTACTAGATTGTAGCAACGAGTCGATAGAATAACTCACCCTCGAAGATTCCAAAGTGTTTAACGAGAGAGGATTCTCGTGGGTAATGTAGTCGTACTCTTCCCGATCTCAAGATCGCGTAGACGATCCTTCCGGCGCTGCGTTCCGGCACCGCTTCCGCAGTCAGTCACACGTTCGGCACTCGACGAAGACCTTCCTCTCCCTTGTTCCAGCAGGCAGTGGAGGTTGTAGCACTCTCCTCGCGATTTCGGCAGCACGACGGCGTGGTACCGGAAGTAGAGGGGAGATCTCGCAGGGCTTCGCCTTAAGCCGGAGCGAGTATGGTGGACTATGAGAGAGGCCTCGGTGATCTAGGGTTTAGACGCACCAAGGAGAGAGGGCTAGGCCGGAGGCTAGGGCTTCGGGAAGCCCAAGTCATCGGCTAGGGTTTTCCCTAGGCGGCGGCGGCAGCAGCAGGAGATGGTGGCGCCGGCGGCTTGGGTCTAGGGTTTTGCGGAGGCAAGGTGTAGTCTTGGAGGGGCAGCACTGCCCCTCCTTATATAGGTGGGAGGCGCCGTCCAAGGGGAGGGGAGTCCCTCCCCAACTCGGATTCCTTGGCCGGCGGTGGCACCTAGTACATGATGAAACCATTCCAACTTGTTATGACACATTCATGTACCCTTCCCCTCCGGAGTGCCGGACATTTCGGAACCTTCTAGAACATTCCCGAAGAAAACACCGGAACCATTCTCCAACCCCAAAACAGGACTTTCCTTATATGAGTCTTATTCTCCGGACCATTTCGGATCTCCTCGTGATATCCCGGATCCCATCCGAGACTCCGAACAACATTCGGTCTCTTACTCATCATTCCATAACTACTCAACAACGTCGAATCCTTAAGTGTGTCTCCCTACGGTTCGTGAATTATGCGGACATGATCGAGACACTTCTCCGATCAATAACCAATAGAGGAATCTGGAAATTCATATGGCTCCCACATATTTCAACGATTACTTTGCGATCGAATGAACCACTTACATACAATACCAATTTCCCTTTGTCTCACGATAGTTTACTTATCCGAGGTTTTGATCGTCGGTATCTCTGCATACCTAGTTCAACCTCGTTACTGAAAAGTACTCTTTTATCGTTCCTGTGATATGTGATCCCTTGTGAGCTAGTCACATGATTGCAAGCTAATTGGATGACATTCCACTCGAGAGGGCCCAGAGTATATCTATCCGTCATATGGATGGACAAATCCCACTCTTGATCCATGTGTCTCAACCAATACTTTCCGAACACTCAATGTCACCTTTATAGCCACCCAGTTACGGTGTGGTGTTTGATGTCATCAAAGCATCCTTCTGGTGATGGTGATAAGCATGATCTCATGGTCGAAGGATTCAGGTTACTATGTATCAGAAAGCATATAGCAATTGAACTATTAAAATGACTTGATCTTTATGCTACGCTTATCTATAGGAGTATGTCCATCATATCATTCTCCTAACGATATGATCTTGTTGTTAATAGCATCTCAATGTTCATGATAGGGAAACCACAATCATTTATTAACCAACAAGCTAGTATTATGAAGAGGCTTTACTAGGGACTCTAATATAGTTTACAAATCACACAAGTATTAATGTTTCCTTGTTAATACTATTATAGCATGAATGTAAACATTTATCATAAACAGAAAGATATAGTAATAACTATATTTATTATTGCCTCTAGGGCATATCTCCAACACTATGAGTTCTATCAAACTTTTAGACCATCCTCCACCGCTCGCTATACTACTCGCACCGGTTTTATTATTCTCCCTGATGTTGCATGTCTTAGTTACTTTGTAAAACCTTATGTTCATACACCTTGGTTGCTTCTTCTTTCTTGAAGACCAGACTAATCTGTTTGGGAAAATTCTAATAGAAAAGCGCCACATGAGGTTCATCTGCGTGCAGCGGCAAGTTTCTCATGTTTTCTCTTACAGAGAGTACATGTTTAACGTAGGGAATCGAACACCTCACAATGACATCATCACATTAATTGCGAAATACAATTAGTGATCTTTTTTACCACCGAGATTGTCTTGACGAGAGCTTTAAAACTAGACCCATGTTGTCATGTTTGAACGGATTTTTTTTCTGTTGCATTAGTTGCCATGTTACGTTACCTCAGTTACCATATTAGTATCAAACAATTGTCATAATAAAATATAGGTGACGTTCAAAGTGTCCGTTATGGACCAACATTGATGCTAGGTTGACCACCGTTCAGGTGCTACCCTCCGGTCCAGCTAGGTTGGGATTCGTCGAGATGGTCGGCGTGCTCTAGTCTGTGTGTGCATGGTGCAACATAGACCCGTCCAAGACCGAGCGTGAGCTGGACGACGACACATGTGTAGGGGTTCGTAGCATGGAAAACAATTTTTTTATACCGCATACAAACGAACAAGCCAAGATCTATCTACTAGATTGTAGCAACGAGTCGATAGAGGAACTCACCCTCGAAGATTCCAAAGCGTTTAACGAGATCAGATTCTCGTGGGTGATGTAGTCGTACTCTTGCCGATCTCAAGATCGCGTATACGATCCTTCCGGCGTTGCGTTCCGGTAGTGCTTCCGCAGTCGATCACACGTTCGGTACTCGATGAAGACCTTCCTCTCCCTTGTTCCAGCAGGCAGCGGAGGTTGTAGAACTCTCCTCGCGATTCCGGCAGCACGACGGCGTGGTACCGGAAGTAGAGGGGAGATTTCGCAGGGCTTCGCCTTAAGCCGTAGAGAGTATGGTGGACTATGAGAGAGGCCTTGGCGATCTAGGGTTTAGAGGCACCAAGGAAGGAAGCTTGGACGGCGGCTAGGGCTTGGGGAGAGCCCCAACTCGGCGGCTAGGAGGAAACCCTAGGGCGGCGGCGACTTGTGGTGGCCGGCGGCTAGGGCTAGGGTTAGGGTTTTGGGTGGTGTTGGGTGTAGGGAAGAGGGGCAGCTGTGGCATCCCGCAAAACCACTACTAGAAAATCGCGTTGTTTTTGTGCATTGCATCATCATGACCGCATGCTCATGTCATCATGCCACATTGCATTTGAGCATTGTCATCATCTTGCATTTGCTTGCATAAAACTATTTGCGGAAAAACCTGTTCTTGTTTTCTAAACGCCCCGTCTTTGTTCAAACACAAAACCCGGGTCTCCGGATTATTTTGTTTTGTCTGCTATCGGTTTGCAAAAGCCCTGTTTGAAATCAATAAAATATTTAATTATTTTTAGTGGGGCAGTCGAACGGGCCGATTCGACCCAGTCGACCACCCCCGGAATAAAATCGGTCCACCTAAACCAGCCCACCCGATTCCTAAAACTACCCAAACCTATCCTACCCACCTATCCCAGCTCGCCACCTCACCCCTCCCCCAATTCCCTACCCACCTTGCCACCTCATCAATCCCCCTCTTTTCCCCCCCTCTCTCTCTTTCTCACACAGCCCCATCTACTCTCTCTCTCTTACACCCTGGCCCCACGCCACACAACACCACACAGCCAACCCCCACTCACCCCCTGCCACGCGACCCACTCCCCACTCCTCTCCCTGACCGGCCGGACCCGCCCCACCTGGCCGGCCCCCTACCACCTACCCGACCCACTCTGGCCCACCCCGGTCCCACGCCTCCCCACCGACGCGCCCTCTCTCTCCCCGACACGCTCCCCCCTCGCCTCGTCTCCTTCCTCCTCTCCCTCTGCTCCACCCCGAGCCCACGCGCCGCTCCCTCACCTCGCCGCCGTTCCCCTCCGCGCGCCGCCGCCAGGCTCGTCCGCCCGGCCCGGTCCTTCCGCCGCCGCTTTCCCCAAGCGCGGGCCGCCGGCCGCCTCGCCACCGCTACCTCGGCTGCCCTCCGCCGGCGCCCGCCGCGGCCCCCTCCGTCGACCGCGCCCCGCGTCCTCCCCTCCTGGCCGCGTCTGGCCCCGGCCTCAACCGGCGCCCGCCGCCAGTCATCTCCCTCGTCGTCGCCCGTCCTCCGCCCGCCGCCTAGCAGCCGCATCCGGCCGCGCCTCCTCCGGCCCTCTCCCGACGCCCTCCTTCCTCCCCGGAGCGCCGCCGCCCGCCTCCGGCCGGACCCCGCGGCGCTGCCCCCTCCGCATCGGCCGCCCGAGCCAGCCCGGCCGGCCGCGTCTCCTCACCCCGCCGGAGCCGCCTCGTCCCCGTCGCCTTCCCTCGAGCCCCGCCGCCTCTCCCTGACGCCCCATCGTCCGTCTCGCCGAGCCCTGCTGCCCGAGCCCCGCCGCGTCCTCTGCCCCCACCTCGCCGACGACCCTGTCGCCCTCCACCGGCAGCCGCAGCGCCTCCGGAGCCCGCCTCCGCTCGAGCGCCCTCCGACCGGTCTCGCCCTGCCATGGACGCCACCGCCTCTGCCCCATGTCCCGCACGCCTCCTCTGCAACGGTCGCCCCGCCGAGCCTGTCGGCCCTACAAGATCGTCACCGGCCGTGTCGCCCCTCTCCTGTGTCCTGCACCTCTTGGCCGTGAACGCCAAGCCCGTCGCTGATGTCAAGCTCGTCGTTCAAGTTTTTGCCTCGCGGTGCTCCTTGTGTCTGGTGAAGACCCGTCGAGGTGGTAGGGAACATGTTGAGTAGCTGGCACACGCAGCTACAGATCCCTGCTATGTGATGGATACTTTAAGTGCTTCCTCCGCATGATCCAAGACCATCATGGTAATGTGTCATCGACAAGAACTTCCGGATCCGATGTTCGAGGCCCCGATGGCCGATCAAGAACCCGAAGATCGACCCCGCCGAATGCCAAGGTCTTCAATCGGTCCGAGAACACCGAAACCCTGGTGCGGCAAGAACCCCTTTCCGGACGTCAAGTTCGCCGAGAACCCGGATGCCAAGATCACCGACACGGAACGACAAGACCTCCTTCCCGCTCCGATGCCGACGACGTCGCACGCCAAGTTCATCTTCCCAAATGCCAAGACCGACTCGATGGTACGAACCCGACAAGATCTTCGCAACGACAAGATCGACACCGACCAGGGCGAGTCCGTTGCGCCCCGACACCAACCAAGTCATGCTTCCCGGATGCGACAAGATCTACCTCAGTTATCCGAGAACGATCCCGCCGAGACCGAACCCCAGATCCGAACCCTGAGACCGACCCCGAACCCCGGAACCCAAGATCGTCGAACCCTAATGTGTGACCCTGATCCGAGCCCCTATTTTATAAATGCCATCTATATAATTGTTGCATATTAAATTGTCATTCTTGCATGCATACTTGTCTGTGGGTTGGGGGCCTTATGCCGATTCACCATATAATTAAATATGGGGCCCATATGCGGGCAAATCTAGTATTATATTGGCCCCATTTAAATTTGTGCATCGAACCGGTACTATCTTTTGCCATGTCAGACAACATTTAAATTGCGGGGGTTCTAAATAACTTGAACCGTCTAATTAATTGTCGGGACCCCGGTTCCGCTTAATATGACCTAATTGCATCGCATCTTTGCCATGTCATGCCTCATACATGCATCATGCCCGATCTTTTGCCGTAGTATTAAATATTGCATCCGGTGTTTCTTCTAGTGTTTTGGTTCTTCGCGGATAAGGCCGTTGAGTTGACGCGAGTGTCGACCCGATCTTCGGTTGAACCTTCAGCAATGTTTTCAGGCGAGCATCTCCCCCTTTTCTACCTATCTTACTTTTATAGTATTTATTCCCTCCTGTTGATCTATTGCTATCTGCGTTGCGATGCTCTAGTTTCGTACCCGTGATAACCCTTGCAGCCTTATATTGCCTTGGACACATCCTATTACCTGTTGTTTGGTAGATAGTTGGACCTGCGCGCCGTAGTCGCTTGCTCAAGTGCTGTTGCGCGTTGTCCAGTACCACAGTTGTTGGAGTATTGCCGCATGTTTAATGTTGGAGATAAGCATGGCTTTAAGTATTGTTCACTTTAATTACTGTTTAACAACTAAAATTGAAGTAGGTAAGCAGATGCACAGGTGGGCAATAGATGTTATTTGGTTGTTAACCGTCCACTTGTGTCCCGTAGGACCCCGAGTACTTGATACCTGTTCCTTGAATATTCGCGCTACCCACATACAGGGAATTATGGGACCCCCCCTGAGCCAGAGCTTGATTCATTCTTATTTCTTGGGGCCACAAACTAGTTTGAGGTTTTATTTATGATCCTGTACTTATGCCATGTTTTACTATTTTATTACGATTGTGCGAGGAGCACACTGTACTGTTTAGGTAAGCGGAATGTTTTCGCGGTATCGACAAGCCTAGTTTTGGGTTCCCAGTCGTTTACAGCCATTGTCGCAAACCTTGAGTCCGTCTCGGAGTCAGCTAGCTTCGTTGCGGGTCTACTCAATGGGGTGGCCCCCTGAAATAACTCTGAATCCTGTGATTGCTTTGTCGTGAAGGCCTCGTTGGGTTTTGATTTGGTTTTTCTGAGGTTGATCGAGTGTGTGTTGCTATTTGTGCACCCCGGCCGGGTAAAACTTTCTGAAAGCCGTGTCCGCGGTTATGGACGACTTGGAGCACAGTATCTCGATCATAGACAGCTATAACTAAAGTAGTGCTATAAATTTGACTTTATAATGACTAGTAATCAGCTTCACTATAATGGAATGGCTACATAGAACTGCCCACAATTGCTTGTTTGGGTTGTCGCTTGCGACCATTGTATCTGACTAGTAAGTATTACAACTACAACGGAATGGCTAAATAAAAGTACCAACAACTGCTGGGTTTTTGGGTTATCTCATGCTATTTGTATCTGATTAGTAAGTGTTGCAACTATAACGGAATGGTTAACTAAAATTGCCCACTGCTTATTTTATCAGGATGACTATCTATATTTGACTAGTAATTGCCGCAACGATAACTGAATAAATAAAACTGCCAACTGTGTGAGTTCCTCGGTTGACTTCCTCGTTTGGTCTCGAGGGGGAACACCAGGATGGGTTTGTATGATGGTAGCATCAGGTTGGTTCCGAATAGGTCTTTCTTATCCCTCTCTGATAGCCGCCAGTTGTTTCGAGTCTCTATAGGTTGTTTAGTGCATGCTGCCGCTGCCGCTTCAGTCCACCATACCTATGTAGGCGAGGACCGCCGAATTCTAGTCTCGCCGTGTACTAGCCTCAGTACTGACGCTCCTCTTTTTTCCTTTGCCCTTTGTCGGCACCCCTTTTGTTTAAGCAGGTTGAGATCGACGTCGTTAGCAGGGTTACCCTTCCGGCTTGGCCTGGGCAGGGTTATGGACGCCATTGGTTATTCTTCAGGGCTCTTAGCCCCATTTGCATCTTGTACGTAGTCGGACGCTATATCAATTACAAGGTGATTTATATCTTTGTACCGTATATCTGTATTCTTGACTCATGGAGTCGTGTTGTATATATATCTGTTCTGTGGGTCCCATCGAGGACTGTTGTGTAATGTTATTACTTCGTTTTCCACCCGCACGAAAGTGCCTGGTGGGCACCTTTGAATCGTTTCTATGCGGGTTTGGCGGGAATCGCTGAAACTTGCATAGGGTCGATTCTGAGGGTGTTACAGAGTGGTATCAGAGCTCAGCAGTTGCGATACCCCACAAGTCTAGCCTGTAGGATAACCTAGCTAACAGCCGAAGTAGAGTGTCAAAACTATTTTGCAAAATCGGTTGGATAGTTCTGATTAGGTCTGATTTTACTCCTTACCCCTCTGCTGCTCTCCTCTCACCTCTGCGTGTTTTGAATCCGCTCTCTTCTCTCTCTTCGAGTCCAGGATGTCTCGTGGTTGGGTTCCGTCGTACCTTCAGGGTTTCGCTTCCTCCTTTGGTAACGGTGTGACTACATCTGGTCTTCATGCTATCCGAGGAATCCTTCGTCTGATGGACTTCCCTTTTGTTCCTTCTCGTGCCTTCCGGTGTTTTCCAACGCGACGACATCATCTGCGCCAGATCCGATGCAGAGTCTGCATCACTCCTTTGTTTCTGAACCTCGCTTGTCGAGATCTTCAGTCTGAATTCCGAGAGTTGGTTGCATAATCCGCCTATTCATGTGCGAAGTAATGGTTTGGGTGCGCGATGGACTGATCACCATCCGACTACTCTTATCATTCGCTCTCGTACATCGAGTCATTGGATCCAGCAATTTTACTCCGTCCACGGAAGCTAGAGGTGGCTTTATTTGTGGATACCTCTACCTTCGACCTTTTGTCCCCGGAGTGTTCTCTCGACGATCACGTACAACGACCTCTTGTTAGTGGTGTCGCGAGGATCTACACGAAGCGAGAAGACGCAGATCGCCGACCTTCCTTCCGGTACCATGAGGCGGATCTCGAGGGCGAGATCCATTGTTAGTGGTGTCGAATTGTGGCATCCCGCAAAACCACTACTAGAAAATCGCGTTGTTTTTGTGCATTGCATCATCATGACCGCATGCTCATGTCATCATGCCACATTGCATTTGAGCATTGTCATCATCTTGCATTTGCTTGCATAAAACTATTTGCCGAAAAACCTGTTCTTGTTTTCTAAACGCCCCGTCTTTGTTCAAACACAAAACCCGGGTCTCCGGATTATTTTGTTTTGTCTGCTATCGGTTTGCAAAAGCCCTGTTTGAAATCAATAAAATATTTAATTATTTTTAGTGGGGCAGTCGAACGGGCCGATTCGACCCAGTCGACCACCCCCGGAATAAAATCGGTCCACCTAAACCAGCCCACCTGAATCCTAAAACTACCCAAACCTATCCTACCCACCTATCCCAGCTCGCCACCTCACCCCTCCCCCAATTCCCTACCCACCTTGCCACCTCATCAATCCCCCTCTTCCCCCCCTCTCTCTCTTTCTCACACAGCCCCATCTACTCTCTCTCTCTTACACCCTGGCCCCACGCCACACAACACCACACAGCCAACCCCCACTCACCCCGCCTGGCCCCACCCCCTGGACCCGGTCCACCCCCTGCCACGCGACCCACTCCCCACTCCTCTCCCTGACCGACCGGACCCGCCCCACCTGGCCGACCCCCCCCCACCTACCCGACCCACTCTGGCCCACCCCGGTCCCACGCCTCCCCACCGACGCGCCCTCTCTCTCTCCCCGACACGCTCCCCTCCCCCTCACCTCGTCTCCTTCCTCCTCTCCCTCTGCTCCACCCCGAGCCCACGCGCCGCTCCCTCACCTCGCCGCAGTTCCCCTCCGCGCGCCGCCGCCAGGCTCGTCCGCCCGGCCCGGTCCTTCCGCCGCCGCTTCCCCCAAGCGCGGGCCGCCGGCCGCCTCGCCACCGCTACCTCGGCTGCCCTCCGCCGGCGCCCGCCGCGGCCCCCTCCGTCGACCGCGCCCCGCGTCCTCCCCTCCTGGCCGCGTCCGGCCCCGGCCTCAACCGGCGCCCGCCGCCAGTCATCTCCCTCGCCGTCGCCCGTCCTCCGCCCGCCGCCCAGGAGCCGCATCCGGCCGCGCCTCCTCCGGCCCTCCCCCGACGCCCTCCTTCCTCCCCGGAGCGCCGCCGCCCGCCTCCGGCCGGCCCCGCGGCGCCGCCCCCTCCGCATCGGCCGCCCGAGCCAGCCCGGCCGGCCGCGTCTCCTCACCCCGCCGGAGCCGTCTCGTCCCCGTCGCCTTCCCTCGAGCCCCGCCGCCTCTCCCTGACGCCCCATCGTCCGCCTCGCCGAGCCCTGCTGCCCGAGCCCCGCCACGTCCTCTGCCCCCACCTCGCCGACGACCCCCTCGCCCTCCACCGGCAGCCGCAGCGCCTCCGGAGCCCGCCTCCGCTCGAGCGCCCTCCGGCCGGTCTCGCCCTGCCATGGACGCCACCACCTCTGCCCCATGTCCCGCGCGCCTCCTCTGCAACGGTCGCCCCGCCGAGCCTGTCGGCCCTACAAGATCGTCACCGGCCGTGTCGCCCCTCTCCTGTGTCCTGCACCTCTTGGCCGTGAACGCCAAGCCCGTCGCTGATGTCAAGCTCGTCGTTCAAGTTTTTGCCTCGCGGTGCTCCTTGTGTCTGGTGAAGACCCGTCGAGGTGGTAGGAAACATGTTGAGTAGCTGGCACACGCAGCTACAGATCCCTGCTATGTGATGGATACTTTAAGTGCTTCCTCCGCATGATCCAAGACCATCATGGTAATGTGTCATCGACAAGAACTTTCGGATCCGATGTCCGAGGCCCCGAAGGCCGATCAAGAACCCGAAGATCGACCCCGCCGAACGCCAAGGTCTTCAATCGGTCCGAGAACACCGAAACCCTGGTGCGGCAAGAACCCCTTTCCTGATGTCAAGTTCGCCGAGAACCCGGACGCCAAGATCACCGACACAGAACGACAAGACCTCCTTCCCGCTCTGATGCCGACGACGTCGCACGCCAAGTTCATCTTCCCGAATGCCAAGACCGACTCGATGGTACGAACCCACAAGATCTTCGCAACGACAAGATCGACACCGACTAGGGCGAGTCCGTTGCGCCCCGACACCAACCAAGTCCTGCTTCCCGGATGCGACAAGATCTACCTCAGTTATCCGAGAACGATCCCGCCGAGACCGAACCCCAGATCCGAACCCTGAGACCGACCCCGAACCCCGGAACCCAAGATCGTCGAACCCTAATGTGTGACCCTGATCCGAGCCCCTATTTTATAAATGCCATCTATATAATTGTTGCATATTAAATTGTCATTCTTGCATGCATACTTGTCTGTGGGTTGGGGGCCTTATGCCGATTCACCATATAATTAAATATGGGGCCCATATGCGGGCAAATCTAGTCTTATATTGGCCCCATTTAAATTTGTGCATCGAACCGGTACTATCTTTTGCCATGTCAGACAACATTTAAATTGCGGGGGTTCTAAATAACGTGAACCGTCTAATTAATTGTTGGGACCCCGGTTCCGCTTAATATGACCTAATTGCATCGCATCTTTGCCATGTCATGCCTCATACATGCATCATGCCCGATCTTTTGTCGTAGTATTAAATATTGCATCCGGTGTTTCTTCTAGTGTTTTGGTTCTTCGCGGATAAGGCCGTTGAGTTGACGCGAGTGTCGACCCGATCTTCGGTTGAACCTTCAGCAATGTTTTCAGGCGAGCATCTCCCCCTTTTCTACCTATCTTACTTTTATAGTATTTATTCCCTCCTGTTGATCTATTGCTATCTGTGTTGCGATGCTCTAGTTTGGTACCCGTGATAACCCTTGCAGCCTTATATTGCCTTGGACACATCCTATTACCTGTTGTTTGGTAGATAGTTGGACCTGCGCGCCGTAGTCGCTTGCTCAAGTGCTGTTGCGCGTCGTCCAGTACCACATTTGTTGGGGTATTGCCGCATGTTTAATGTTGGAGATAAGCATGGCTTTAAGTATTGTTCACTTTAATTACTATTTAACAACTAAAATTGAAGTAGGTAAGCAGAGGCACAGGTGGGCAATAGATGTTATTTGGTTGTTAACCGTCCACTTGTGTCCCGTAGGACCCCGAGTACTTGATACCTGTTCCTTGAATATTCGCGCTACCCACATACGGGGAATTATGGGATCCCCCTGAGCCAGAGCTTGATTCATTCTTATTTCTTGGGGCCACAAACTAGTTTGAGGTTTTATTTATGATCCTATACTTATGCCATGTTTTACTGTTTTATTACGATTGTGCGAGGAGCACACTGTACTGTTTAGGTAAGCGGAATGTTTTCGCGGTATCGACAAGCCCAGTTTTGGGTTCCCAGTCGTTTACAGCCATTGTCGCAAAAGTTTAGTCCGTCTCGGAGTCAGCTAGCTTCGTTGCGGGTCTACTCAATTGGGTGGCCCCCTGAAATAACTCTGAATCCTGTGATTGCTTTGTCGTGAAGGCCTCGTTGGGTTTTGATTTGGTTTTTTCGAGGTTGATCGAGTGTGTGTTGCTATTTGTGCACCCTGGCCGGGTAAAACTTTCTGAAAGCCGTGTCCGCGGTTATGGACGACTTGGAGCACAGTATCTCGATCATAGACAGCTATAACTAAAGTAGTGCTATAAATTTGACTTTATAATGACTAGTAATCAGCTTCACTATAATGGAATGGCTACATAGAACTGCCCACAATTGCTTGTTTGGGTTGTCGCTTGCCACCATTGTATCTGACTAGTAAGTATTACAACTACAACGGAATGGCTAAATAAAAGTACCAACAACTGCTGGGTTTTTGGGTTATCTCATGCTATTTGTATCTGATTAGTAAGTGTTGCAACTATAACGGAATGGTTAACTAAAATTGCCCACTGCTTATTTTATCAGGATGACTATCTATATTTGACTAGTAATTGCCGCAACGATAACTGAATAAATAAAACTGCCAACTGTGTGAGTTCCTCGGTTGACTTCCTCGTTTGGTCTCGAGGGGGAACACCAGGATGGGTTTGTATGATGGTAGCATCAGGTTGGTTCCGAATAGGTCTTTCTTATCCCTCTCTGATAGCCGCCAGTTGTTTCGAGTCTCTATAGGTTGTTTAGTGCATGCTGCCGCTGCCGCTTCAGTCCACCATACCTATGTAGGCGAGGACCGCCGAATTCTAGTCTCGCCGTGTACTAGCCTCAGTACTGACGCTCCTCTTTTTTCCTTTGCCCTTTGTCGGCACCCCTTTTGTTTAAGCAGGTTGAGATCGACGTCGTTAGCAGGGTTACCCTTCCGGCTTGGCCTGGGCAGGGTTATGGACGCCATTGGTTATTCTTCAGGGCTCTTAGCCCCATTTGCATCTTGTACGTAGTCGGACGCTATATCAATTACAAGGTGATTTAGATCTTTGTACCGTATATCTGTATTCTTGACTCATGGAGTCGTGTTGTATATATATCTGTTCTGTGGGTCCCATCGAGGACTGTTGTGTAATGTTATTACTTCGTTTTCCACCCGCACGAAAGTGCCTGGTGGGCACCTTTGAATCGTTTCTATGCGGGTTTGGCGGGAATCGCTGAAACTTGCATAGGGTCGATTCTGAGGGTGTTACAGCAGCCCTGCCCCTCCTTTTATAGGTGGGAGGGCGCGGCCAAGGGGGAGGGAGTCCTCCCCCAAGTCGGCCTCCTTGGCCGGCGGGTGGAGGGAGAGGAACTCCTTCCCAAGTAGGTTTCCTACTCTCCCTCCACCAAGCAAAACTGTCGTTTGACTTTTCAAATTGGCGTTTGACTTTTCAAACTAGGATTTGATTTCTCCCTTTATTTTGCCCAGCCATGATACCTAGTACATGATGCAACCATTCCACAATGTCATGACACATTCATGTACCCTTCCCCTCCGGAGTGCCGGACCTTTCAAAACCTTCTAGAACATTCCCGATGAAAACACCGGAATCATTCCCCAACTCCGAAACAGGACTTTCCTTATATGAATCTTATTATCCGGACCATTCCGGATCTCCTCGTGATATCCCGGATCCCATCCGAGACTCCGAACAACATTCGGTCTCTTACTCATCATTCCATAACTACTCAACAACATCGAATCCTTAACTGTGTCTCCCTACGATTCGTGAATTATGCGGACATGATCGAGACACTTCTCCGAACAATAACCAATAGAGGAATCTGGAAATTCATATGGCTCCCACATATTTCTACGATTACTTTGCGATCGAATGAACCACTTACATATGATACCAATTTCCCTTTGTCTCACGATAGTTTACTTATCCGAGGTTTTGATCGTCGGTATCTCTGCATACCTAGTTCAACCTCGTTACCGATAAGTACTCTTTTCTCGTTCCCATGATATGTGATCCCTTGTGAGAGAGTCACATGCTTGCAAGCTAATTGGATGACATTCCACCGAGAGGGCCCAGAGCATATCTATCCGTCATATGGATGGACAAATCCCACTCTTGATCCATGTGTCTCAACCCATACTTTCCGAATACTCAATGCCACCTTTATAGCCACCCAGTTACGGTGTGGTGTTTGATGTCATCAAAGCATCCTTCTGGTGATGGTGATACGCATGATCTCATGGTCGAGGGAATTAGGTTACTATGTATCAGAAAGCTTATAGCAATTGAACTATTAAAATGACTTGATCTTTATGCTACGCTTATCTATAGGAGTATGTTCACCATACCATTCTCATAATGATATGATATTGTTATTAACAACATCTCAAATATTCATCATCAAGAAACCATGATCATCTATTAATCAACAAGCTAGTATTAAGAAGAGGCTTTACTAGGGACTCTAATTTAGTTTACAAATCACACAAGTATTAATGTTTATTGTTAATACTATTATAACATGAATGTAAAAATTTATCATAAACACAAAGATATAATAATAACTACATTTATTATTGCCTCTAGGGCATATCTCCAATAGTCTCCCACTTGCACTAGAGTCAACTAATCTAGATTACATGGTAATATACCGAACACCCATGGCAGTTTGGTGTTGGTCATGTTTTGCCCTCGGGAGAGGTTTAGTCAACGGATCCGCCCCATTCAAATCTATGTGTACTTTGCAAATCTTTATGTCACCATCTTGGATATGTTCTCGAATAGCGTGAAAACGTAGCTTGATGTGCTTCAGCTTCTTGTGTGACCTTGGTTCTTGCGCATTGGCTATGGCGCCCATCTTATCACAGTAGATAGACATTGGGTCCAGCGCACTTGGAACCACACCGAGCTCTGTAATGAAATCCTTCATCCATATCTCTTCTTGTGAAGCCTCCGAAGCAGCTATGTATTCTGATTCAGTTGAAGATCTCGCCACAACGCTTTGCTTTGCACTCCTCCAGCTAACTGCTGCACCATTCAAAGTAAATACGTATCCATATTGAGATTTAGAATCATCTGAATCGGTGTTCCAACTAGCATCGGTGTAACCATTAACAACGAGTTGTTCATCACCTCCATAAGAAAGAACCATATCCTTAGTTCTTGTCAAGTACTTAAGGATGTTTTTGACCGCTGTCCAATGATCCACTCCTGGATCACTTTGATATCTGCTAGTTAAACTAACAACATATGCAATGTCCGGTCTTGTACATAGCATGGCATACATTAGAGATCCTATGGCTGAGGCATAGGGAGTCTTAGTCATCCTTTCTGTATCTTCTGCCATTGCAGGACTTTGAGTTTTACTCAACGTCGTATTGGGCAACATGGGAAAGAACCCTTTCTTGCTATCTTCCATTCCAAACTTCTTTAGAACTTTGTCCAAATATGTACTTTGTGACAATGATATTAGGCGTCTCGATCTATCTCTATAAATCTTTATGCCTAATATGTAAGCTGCTTCGCCAAGATCTTTCATTGAAAACCTATTATTCAAATATTCTTTGACACTATTAAGAAGGTCTACATCATTCCCAATCAACAATATGTCATCTACATATAGTATTAAGAATGCTACAGAGCTCCCACTCACTTTCTTGTAAATACAAGCTTCTCCATAAGTTTGTGTAAAACCAAAACTTTTGATTACCTTATCAAAACGTTGATTCCAACTTCGGGATGCTTGCTTCAACCCATATATGGACCGTTGAAGTTTGCATACCTTGTTAGCATCTTTAGGATCGACAAAACCTTTGGGTTGCATCATATACAACTCTTCATCAATGTCTCCATTGAGGAACGCTGTTTTGACATACATCTGACATATCTCATAATCATAATATGCAGCGATTGCTAACATAATCCCCACAGACTTTAGCTTCGCTACTGGTGAGAAAGTCTCATCATAGTCAACTCCTTGAATTTGTCGAAACCCTTTTGCGACAAGTCAAGCTTTACAGACAGTAACATTACCATCAGCATCTGTTTTCTTCTTGAAAATCCATTTGTTCTCGATAGCCTTCCGGCCATCCGGTAAGTCCACCAAAGTCCATACTTGGTTTTCGTACATGGATCCAATCTCGGATTTCATGGCATCTTGCCATTTATTGGAATCTGGGCTCATCATCGCTTCCTCATATGTCGCAGGGTCATCGGTGTTGTCCACCAACATGACACTCATAACAGGATCATACCAATCAGGAGTGGTACGAGTTCTCGTTGACCTGCGAGGCTCTGTAGCAACTTCAACCGAAGTTTCATGATCATCATCATTAGCTTCCTCTCTTATTGGTGTAGGCGCCACAGGAACTACTTCCGGTGCTGCGCTACTCGCAAGTTCGAGAGAAGGTTCAACAACCTCATCGAGTTCTACTTTCCTTCCAATCACTTATTTCGAGAGAAATTCCTTCTCTAGAAAAGATCCATTCTTGGCAACGAAGATTTTGCCCTCGGATCTATGATAGAAGGTATACCGAATAGTTTCCTTCGGGTATCCTATGAAGACACATTTTTCCGCTTTGGGTTCAAGCTTGTCCGGTTATAACTTCTTTACATAGCCTTCGCAACCCCACACTTTAAGGAACGACAATTTAGGTTTTCGTCCCAAACCATAATTCATACGGTGTCGTTTCAACGGATTTAGATGGTGCCCTATTTAAAGTGAATGCGGTTGTTTCTAATGCATAACCCCAAAATGATAGCGGTAAATCTGTAAGTGACATCATAGAACGAACCATATCTAAGAGAGTTCGATTATGACGTTCGGACACACCATTACGCTGTGGTGTTCCCGGCGGTGTCAATTGTGAAAGTATTCCGCATTTCTTCAAATGCTTGCCAAACTCGTAACTTAGATATTCACCTCCACGATCAGAACGTAGAAATTTAATCTTCTTGTTACGTTGATTCTCTACCTCACTTTGAAATTCCTTAAACTTCTCGAAATTTTCGGACTTATGTTTCATGAAATAGATATACCCATATCTACTCAAGTCATCCGTGAAGGTAAGAACATAACGATAACCACCGCGCGATGCTACACTCATTGGACCACACACATCGGTATGTATGATTTCTAATAAGTCCGTAGCTCGCTCCATCATACCAGAAAATGGAGTTTTAGTCATGTTACCCATCAGACATGCTTCGTATCTTTCAAGTGATTCGAAATCAAGTGATTCAAGAAGTCCATCGAAATGGAGTTTCTTCATACGCTTCACTCCAATGTGACCAAGACGACAGTGCCACATATAGGTCGAGTTATCGCTCAATTTCAAACGTTTAGCTTCAATGTTATTAATATGTGTATTTTCACTATCGAGATTCAATAAGAATAGACCATCTATCAAAGGTGCATGTGCATAAAACATATTACTCATATAAATCGCACAACCATTATTCTCGGACTTAAACAAGTAACCGTCTCGCAATAAACAAGATCCTGATATAATGTTCATGCTCAACGCAGGCACCAAATAACAATTATTTAAGTATAAAACTAATCCCGATGGTAGATGAAGAGGTAGCGTGCCGATCGCGATCACATCAACATTTGATCCATTTCCCACGCGCATCGTCACCTCGTTCTTCGCTAGCTTCCGTTTATTCTGCAGCACCTGTTTCGAGTTACAAATGTGAGCAACCGAACCAGTATCAAATACCCAGGCACTACTACGAGTACTAGTGAGATACACATCAATAACATGTATATCGGATATACCTTTCTTCTTGATGTTGTCGTTCTTCAAATCCGCCAAGTACTTTGGGCAATTCCACTTCCAGTGACCTTCTCCCTTGTAGTAAAAGCACTCTGTATCAATCTTAGGTCCAGCCTTGGTCTTCTTCGTCGGTGCGGTAACTTTCTTACCACCCTTCTTGAAGTGTCCCTTTTGCTTAGACTTGCCTTTCTTGAATTTGGTGGTCTTATTGACCATCAACACTTGGTGCTCTTTCTTGATCTCCACTTCTGTAGATTTTAACATGGAGAAGAGTTCTGGCAACTGCTTGTTCATGCTTTGCATATTGTAGTTCATCACAAAGTTCTTGTAACTTGGTGGTAGTGATTGGAGGACACGGTAAATCCCCAAAGCATTAGGAATCAGTATACCCAAGCTTTGAAGTTTCTTTGCGTGCTCAGACATCTTAAGCACATGCTCACTGACGGAGTTGCCCTCTTCCATCTTGCAGTTAAAGAACTTTTCAGAAGCCTCATAGCTCTCAACTGCCGCGTGAGTCTCAAAAATCAATTTGAGTTCACGGACAATATCATGTGGGTCTGAATTCTCAAAACTTTTCTGAAGCTCCGATTCCAAACCATACAAGATAGCACACTGAACTGTGGAGTACTGATTCTTCCGAGCGAGGTAAACGTTCTTTACTTCATCGGTAGCATCAGCTGCAGGAGGGTCACCCAGCGGTGCATCCAGCACATAGGTCAAATTACCAGCATTGAGGACAATCCTCAAATTGCAGAACCAATTGGCGAAGTTGCTTTCATTGTTTTTCAACTTTTCTTTCTCTAGGAATGCATTAAAATTGATGGTAGGGCCCGCCATTGATCTACAACATATTTGCAATAGTTTAGACTAAGTTTATGACAAATTGAGTTCTAATTAATAGTTAAATTAATCTAGGTGAACTCCCACTCAAAACAATATCCCTCACATTGTTTTAGTGATCACACGAACCAAATCCACCACATCAAAACCGATCATCTCGAGAGTTGATGTAGCTTCAATGGCGAACAATCGACATGTTCATCATATCTACTATATGATTCATGCTTTACCTTTCGGTGATCCGTGTTCTGAGACCATGTCTGTACATGCTAGGCTCGTCAAGATCAAACCTTAGCTTCCGCATGAGCAAATCTGGCTTGCTCACATTGTATACACTTGCAGAATCTAACACACCCGATCATCACGTGGTGCTTCGAAACAACAAGCTTTAGCAACGGTGCTTACTAAGGATGAACACTTTAAAACTTGAAATTAATGTGCATGAGGGATCATCTTATAATGCTACCGTCGTTAACTAAGCAATACAAGATGCATAAAGGATTAACATCACATGCAATTCATAATATGTGATATGATATGGCCTTTCTTCTTGTGCTTCCGATCTCCATCTTCAAGCATGAACATGATCTCCATCATCACCGGTATGGCGTCAAGGTCAATGGCGCCGCTTCATGGTTGTCGTCCACCAGCTTCAACTATTACAACTACTTTGAATAGACACGCGGGTCTTAACAGAAATTAAAGACAACCATATGGCTCCTGCCGGTTGCCAACTTACAATAAGGATCATTGCATACATCAAATATAATCACAATCATGGCCATATCACATCACAGCACACCCCTGCAAAACAAAGTTATACGCCTCTAATTTTATTTGCATATTTTACGTGGTTTGGGGCTTTCAGTAAGTGTCGATCTAACTTACGAACAAGAACCACAACGTTGATGTTTGAACTATCAAGTGCCCGTTGTAAATTGGATCTATACTATAATAGGAGATACAGACAACCGCAAAGCCACTTATGCAATACAAGTTGCATGTTGAGCGTGGAGCAAGTCTCATGAACGATGTCATGTAAGGTTAGCCCGGGCCGCTTCATCCCATCATACCGCAAGATGCAAAGTACACAAGAAGCAATTGATAATAAAAGCACCACTGCCCACAATGACCATTGTGTTCTACTCGTGCAACAGATCTACATATAGACACGACTCTGATACCACTTTAGGGGTTTGTAGCATGGAAAATAAAAAATTTCTACCGCATACAAACAAACAAGCCAAGATCTATCTACTAGATTGTAGCAACGAGTCGATAGAGGAACTCACCCTCGAAGATTCCAAAGCGTTTAACGAGAGCAGATTCTCGTGGGTGATGTAGTCGTACTCTTGCCGATCTCAAGATCGCGTGGACGATCCTTCCGGCGCTGCGTTCCGGCAGCGCTTCCGCAGTCGGTCACACGTTCGGTACTCGATGAAGACCTTCCTCTCCCTTGTTCCAGCAGGCAGCGGAGGTTGTAGCACTCTCCTCGCAATTCTGGCAGCATGACGGTGTGGTACCGGAAGTAGAGGGGAGATCTCGCAGGGCTTTGCCTTAAGCCGGAGTGAGTATGGTGGACTATGAGAGACGCCTTGGCGATCTAGGGTTTAGAGGCACCAAGGGAGGAAGCTTGGCCGATGGTTAGGGCTTAGGGAGATCCCCAACTCGGCGGCTAGGAGGAAACCCTAGGGCGTTGGCGACTTGTGGTGGCCGGCGGCTAGGGCTAGGGTTAGGGTTTTGGGTGGTGTTGGGTGTAGGGAAGAGGGGCAGCCCTGCCCCTCCTTTTATAGGTGGGAGGGCGCGGCCAAGGGGGAGGGAGTCCTCCCCCAAGTCGGCCTCCTTGGCCGGCGGGTGGAGGGAGAGGAACTCCTCCCCAAGTACGTTTCCTACTCTCCCTCCACCAAGCAAAACTGCCGTTTGACTTTTCAAATTGGCGTTTGACTTTTCAAACTAGGATTTGATTTCTCCCTTTATTTTGCCCAGCCATGATACCTAGTACATGATGCAACCATTCCACATTGTCATGAAACATTCATGTACCCTTCCCCTCCGGAGTGCCAGACCTTCCGGAACCTTCTAGAACATTCCCGATGAAAACACCGGAATCATTCCCCAACTCCGAAACAGAACTTTCCTTATATGAATCTTATTCTCCGGACCATTCCAGATCTCCTCGTGATATCCCGGATCCCATCCGAGACTTCGAACAACATTCGGTCTCTTACTCATCATTCCATAACTACTCAACAACATCGAATCCTTAAGTGTGTCTCCCTACGGTTCGTGAATTATGCGGACATGATCGAGACACTTCTCCGAACGATAACCAATAGAGGAATCTGGAGATTCATATGGCTCCCACATATTTCTACGATTACTTTGCGATCGAATGAACCACTTACATACGATACCAATTTCCCATTGTCTCACGATAGTTTACTTATCCGAGGTTTTGATCGTCGGTATCTCTGCATACCTAGTTCAACCCCATTACCGATAAGTACTCTTTTCTCGTTCCCGTGATATGTGATCCCTTGTGAGCCAGTCACATGCTTGCAAGCTAATTGGATGACATTCCACAGAGAGGGCCCAGAGTATATCTATCTGTCATATGGATGGACAAATCCCACTCTTGATCCATGTGTCTCAACCCATACTTTCTGAATACTCAATGCCACCTTTATAGCCACCCAGTTACGGTGTGGTGTTTGATGTCATCAAAGCATCCTTCTGGTGATGGTGATAAGCATGATCTCATGGTCGAAGGAATTAGGTTACTATGTATCAGAAAGCTTATAGCAATTGAACTATTAAAATGACTTGATCTTTATGCTACACTTATATATAGGAGTATGTCCACCATGCCATTCTCCTAATGATATGATCTTGTTATTAACAACATCTCAAATGTTCATGATCAAGAAACCCTGATCATCTATTAATCAACAAGCTAGTATTAAGAAGAGGCTTTACTAGGGACTCTAATTTATTTTACAAATCACACAAGTATTAATGTTTCTTGTTAATACTATTATAGCATGAATGTAAACATTTATCATAAACACAAAGATATAATAATAACTACATTTATTATTGCCTTTAGGGCATATCTCCAACAACATGGTCTCCAAATTAGGAGCCCCCAGTTGCCAACATGCCTATACCAGTGAATTCCAGTCCGCCAAGTGCATTTGACAAATTACAGCTGAGCAGGCAACCCTAGTCTTTATTCTTCAACAACTTCAGTGGTCCAATAAAAATCCCATAACGATTATAGTTATAGTTAGGCACCCAAAAACCCGATTTGCATGTAACAAGGTTTGTCCCTATCTTTCCGCGCTGAAAAAAGGGAACACCTCGTGAGTCCTGATCGAATTGATCTTCTTTTTGAACCGGAAATGGTTCCGAAGGACCCATGTGCTTCTCGCAGACATTACAGATGACACATTCGTGAAGGTTTAGATTTAGGTCAAGAGTTAAAGAGGGGAAATCACATTTCTGTGCTATTCCCTCCGTTTCGTTTAAATGGCACATATTGGAAACCGTGCAATCCCAAATCCCCTCACCTCCTAGTCACATAAGTATTTAATTCCAGAGAAAGAATCAATCAGAAAATTAGTAAGAGCCAAATTAGCCTCAATTTAAAAAGACTAGGACACAAAGCTTCAGAATAGTTGAGAAAGTTTCCACGCCGACATATCGTTGTTCAGTTTCCTCTTTAATCCACTCTCGAGGATACGGTCAAGATCCCTATTTTCGGTTTGAAACCAGTTTTAGGTAGTGTTAGTTAAAACAAGCATACTTTGAACATATGATGTTTGTTTTTAACATATGGTCACTCAAATTGTTCGGAAAAAATAGTTGCATATAAAATGTTTTACAAAAAATCAAAGTTGGACGGCTGTCCTTCCTTGCTTTACTGGGAGCTTTGCTATATGGTTGTACTTAGGTCGGGAGTTAATGTTTTGGGGACCACTTTCACGTAATGTGACATATACAGGCCAGGAGACAAAGTTTGGGATCACTTACCATATTGTGACCTTTTCGGGCCAGAAAATATAAGTTTGGGATTACTTTCCATGGCGTGACTTCTTTAGGTCGAAGATTTAACCGGTGTAACAGCACGTTTCGTTTATGGTCGTCTCTACATCGTATGGAGTTTAGCGACCTCTTTACGGAGGAATTTAGCGACTTCTTTAAGAATACGTTGAGAGACTTTTTCACCTGACATAGATGACAACATAATCTTATGATCGGCCCTCCTCCACCTTAGGTGTTTTGCAATTTCTCATTTTGACATATAATTTACCTGTTTTTATTTATTTTGCCATGTGACTTTGTACTTGTGTTGGCTGGGTACATCGTAGTTATACAGAGACCGGGTATAACACTTAATTTTTTTTAAGTAATAATAAAACACCCTTTATCGAAAAAAATGTAACATTGAAGCTGCAAGTAGGCCTATTATATTTATTGCTAGATAATATGTGTACCTAACGTGCCCCGTACATATTTTGCCCAGAGCAGGCATTCACAAAGGCCACTGGATGCATACGCTGAATCTCCCCGCAAGCTGCTGACACACTAGATGGCATCAAATGAGATGGGCAATTACTCATTACATGTTGTCATCTAGCAAAAACGTTGGTCCTCGTATTCGATGGCATCAAATGAGATGGGCCTAGCCGCAGCTACAAATACAGTGCCATATATCATGTCTACTAGTCATAGACAGCATGCGGACCATCAGCTAGTCATAGACACCATGTGGTCTTGCCGTCTCCTACTTACTGTGCATGGCTGCATGTTGTCACCTCAGCTGAGCCCAGCAATTAACTATACTCCAGTCGCCAAGGGTCCAGCATGTTGTCGGTTATATATAACTATGGTGCATTTTTGAGATGGCATCAGCTAAAATGAGCATAGTTGTAGCTCTAAATCTGTTACCAGAAATAACATAGTTATTAAAGTTTACAATAAACTTTAAAATAAATCCGGATGCAATGTTGTTGTTCTACAAACTAGCATGGGGGCCCTCACAAATGCGAGGGCATCACCTATAGTTGATTTCATTAGTGTGTCCAAATTCATCGAAAATATTAATACATTTGCAAATAATATAGAAAATAATAAATTGTATAGCCACGACCAATATATGCAAAATATATATCACATGCCTATAAGACATCTTAGATCATTTGCAATTTATGGGTCTAAAATTATTTGGGTTTTACCGGAACACTACATTAATAAACATGTGAAGTTTGTGCATAAGATCAAATTGGTATATAGAATAGAAGTTTATACTATGAGCTATTGTAACTTTTATGTGATGTTGAATGAGTATGCAAGGCTAATCTTAATATTGTTAAATAATTAGGATTTTTTGATAGATTATCGATCATAGTTTCTTTAGAAAATTCCAATTGAGTGGAATATTTCTTTATAGTATAAGTAAAAAAATCCTCATTAATATATAGGTCGACGAAATAGTAGAATTTTATTTCTAATTTATATGATCTTTCTAACTATTGCTTCCTTCCTTTGTGAAAATACGTGACGCTCCCATGTTGTGAAATACATAATGTGTTAGACAAGGACAATCTATAACGTACAACTTTTACCATTATTTATATTATTAAATAATTTTAGTAATACAATGGCATTCAATTTATTTCTCATGGATGCAATATTATTTTCATTTAACTTGTATTTAGATCCCTATATTAAATATAGTCGGACTCCTAGATCTTGGTACTAATTTTCATATAAATAGTGTCACTTTATCTATACAATTATTATTGAACCAAAATTCCAATTATCTTCCATTCTTGTTGAATATTACATGTAAAAAAGTCCACGCCTTATCTATTTGCTTGATAGAAGGTCAGCTACTGTGAAATTCTAAAGTTGAGCCCAATTTTTTCAACCAATAAAAACATTTCCAATTTGATAATCTTCACTGTTATAAGACATGTTGCTCGATCAAAGATGCAACTATTTGGCTTTATTCTTATTTTGAGTATTTTAAGTAGTTGTCACCTTATTTATTCTCTTAAAAGAATTTTATCTACTGTGATTTTTGCAAGTTCAGAGAAGAAAGATTAATAAACAGATGTTTTATTGTTGTTTGAAAACACGACTTTTTTGGCATGCTCCGTATAAATAACAGATCAGCATGCAACCACTACCAAAGTAATTTTCTTTGGTTTCCATGTTTGACCCAATTTTTTCCGTTTAATCTTATGATGATTTTCCACTCGTCACCTAATTTTTTTAGATTCAGTCCTCATAAGATTTTAAACTACAAAGTGCATTTGCAAGCAAACTATTTTCGTCCAATAAAAAAGATATTTCCGTCCGTTTGTGCATTCAATCTGATCTCTGTTTCAACCTATGCCTAGTGCACCTTAAATTTCCTATTCTTCCTTGGCTGAGTCCGTACAGGAAAAGAATCAACGTCTTGTTAACATGCCTTTATAATTATAGGACCTACGTATGGAAGCAAATCTCTTGGAACAAATCTTGTCGTGTTTTCTCTGCAAAAAATCAGCCGAAGTAGTCTATTGGCCAGATTTCCTTTTTTTTGTAACAACCACAACCGAGCCACAAAAGCTAGCTGATCGCTCAATTACCAAGTACAAGTCCCAGACTCGTGTCAAACCGATTACGTTACACATTTATTTTTGGTAAATCTGAGACGTTTATTTTAATTTAGATCTAACCATCAAGATAATTTAGATGATGTGGATTAACGTGGTGCCTCTAAACAACCCCTTATATTACTTTTAGTATATATAATAGATAGATGTGTAAAATTTCAACTCAGAATATATTACTAGCTAGGATACGCAAACATGACAGAAATAACAAAATTGAAGAAAATAGGTTTCGTATCGGTCTGCCTGCAGGCTGCTGCCACGACAGACAAGGCGTTTTATCGAGTAACAATTCATGCGTGTAACAAGCATCAAAATTTGGACCGACGGCAGTAAAACACATCCATAAAATAAGGTTCCCGACGAGTACAGGTACGTCTTTCGCGGTGTACTTTCATGAAAGAAAATATCAAAAGATCCCGTTAGCCATAAACAACCTTCTTGTAAACATTATCGTATAAATCTAAAAGAATGACATAAAATATTGCTCTCCACATACCTATCGGTTTGGTCTGTTTCCGCCATGTTCGTACAGCTCAAGTATACAACACGAAGGATTGGTGCAAAGCAGCGAGAAGGAAGACAGTGTAGAGACGGAAAAACTGGCGTGCTAGCAAACCAGCTATTAAGTGGAAGTGCAGCCGCATCGTTAACTGTAAGTGTTTGTAAATGCCATGCACTTTAGAGGTTTTTCCACGGTGGCGGTTATTAAATCCTCCATGACCCGTGCGTGTGATGCATGAGAGCCATGTTTATGAGTTTTCTAATGGCTATCGGATGATCCTCCATGAGGATCCAATCAAACCATAAACGTACGCGAGGCTAGCATTGTAGGTATATAAACGGTGAAGCTAACTCCATATCCATGTGTAAAATTCATCTACGAGTAGTACCATGTAACCATGAATACGGGCGTCTTTATTTAATGGGTATTTAATGATCCGTTCATAGTGTGTGACATGTAAAAAAACATGACATTGCATGTGGCAGCGGTAGACCGTTAGTGAGGCATGCTGATAAACGTGGTTGACGGATGAAACGTCCCCGTTAAACAACCATCACAACTGTTATCATCACCTGTGCACAAAAGGATCATGCTACCATTATCCGACGGTAGATAGAGGGTGCACCGCGGCCACCCCGGGCAACAAATCGACGTCGATTTTATAATATAAGATGTTTTGCTTTCTAAAGGTTATATATCTAGAGATCTTTTAGTGTATAGATTCACAGTGAATCTCTTCGAACCTACACACTAAAATACGTCTATATATATTATCTTTATAAAGCTAAAATATCTTATATTTTCTCCGTCCCAAAATAGATGTCTTTGATTTGTTAAAATTTAGCTCTAGACACTATTTAGTATATATGTTCATCTAAATTTTAACAAATTTAAGACATCTATTTTAGGACGAAAAAAATATTATAAAACAAAGAGAGTACTTCATAATGCATATTGTCATACTTATATTTACCGACTAATAAACCTACAAACATACGGATCCCACATCCGCAGCTAGACACAATATTGGACATACCTATTGCGAGCTCTTTTCTGCCAGCTAAGGGATTAATATAGAAAAACAGTTGAGATAAAATTACGAGAAAAACAAAGTTAATCCAACAAAAAGTTTGTGTGTTACTGATTGTTCTCCTCCTCTACTTGATCATGTAAAGAGGTGATGAACTTATGCCAATGTGATAAGTTTATTTGAAAATATTAGTTGTGCTTTTTTACTAGATCGAAATTACTCTTTATGTTAAACCGAGGGAAATAACTTACACTGACCATATGCCTCCTGTTTAGATGTTGATAATTGAGACTAGTCTTTGTGGGAGTAACTAAGGCGGTAACATGCATCTATATGTTGTGCCAACTAGGTAGTCTGATTATGTGGCATGCCATTAAATGATGAAAGAGAGGTTTGTGATAACTATAGCTATGTTACCATAATATCACACACTCCAAAGCAAAATGAGTCTACAAGCTAAAAATATAACATTGCATATTACTAGGCATAAGTTACTACTCCCTCCGTCCGTAAAAGACTGTACCTATAGGCTTCACCACTTTTCCGGAAAAGACTGTCATTTTGTGTTTAGACCCTGATGGACGCCTCCATTTCACCCCAGCACAACGACCAAAGGCCGGCTCGGCCGCTAGAATTGGCCACGCTACATGCGTACGAGAATCGAAGCGGCTGGCTGGTAGCTTAAATGAGGGAGCAGGGGGTCTTTTTGCACAATCGCTAATTTGTCTAGAAAAACACAAACGTCCACTCTTTTAAGGACGGAGGATAATAACTTAGACTAGTGTTATGCATGACACTAGTCCAAATTATCCTCCACTATGAGGGTGGGTCATAATGAGGTAATTAAGAGCCAAGTTATTATTTTTGCTTATGTGACAATAATTTAATAAATAAAGAGAGGGATAGATCGAGTACTAGCTACTCCCTCCGTCCTAGCGAATACGGAGAATTGCACGCTTATTAGGCCGGTCATAGTGGGAATAACTTTACTATTAACTAAAAGTCCAAGTCATCATTTTGCTTATGTGGCAATGATTTAATGAAGAAATGGAGATATTGAGTAACTAGCTATGTTACTATAACATCACACATACCAAGGCAAAGTGTGTCTATAATCTAATAAATATGGTATACCACACGTAAGTTGCTTTTCACTATGACTAGTAACATATGCATGTTAGTACTCTAAGTTATTTTTCACTATGACCGGCCGAGTCTAGGGGATCAAAACTTTCCACCGCATACCCCTCATTAATCGCTATCTCTCTCCGGGAATTCCTCTCTCTCTCTTCAACGGAGTAGTACTTTCCCTCTAGCACACCATGCCCTGAACCAGCAGTACCACCACGGGAACCATAGGCATCGAATGGGGCCGCCGGCGCCACCGTGAGCCGGATGTTGGACGGCAGCTGGTGGTACCGGGATGCCGGAGTTGTTGCTGCTGTCGGCGCGGTCTCGTCGGCCCATGGAGAAGTGGAAGGCTGAGGGACAAATCCTGCTACCCCGTCCCCACGGCATCCCTGGTCGCATACTTGGCCCGCTGCATCTCTAGCGTCGGGGCTGGCGAAGCAGCTCCAACCTCTCCCGGACCAAGAGCTTGCCGCTGAGTGTCATGGTTAATACCATGGAGCTTTCCCTTCCGTCCATGTCGGTCGACGACCTCCGCCGCTCCCTCCCCCAAACCGTTCGCACCTACGGTGAAGATGAGGATGTGGCCGCCTTAGAGCGGAGTATTGCGAAGGTCGGCGAGCGCTTGGCGATGGAGGCGAGAAATCAGGATTATTTTCTGGGGTTTCTCTGGAGGAAGAGGGGAATGCAGTTGAGGGGTAATTTCAGTAGTTTAACTGACTTCTCCATAGCTGGCGCCGTCGTCCGCGCCTTAAGGGCATGTTTAATGGTAGGCGTTTAAATGAACGCTTATGGGAGAAAAAATAAATATTGGAAACTAAAAAAATCACCTAAGCATCCTTCCCCACAACGCTAGATGCTAAACTCTCAGATTAAACCATCTTTTCTTCATGTGTCCGCAGTCACGCTTATATGGAAAAAAGGACCAAGCGGCCGCTGCTTGCTTTTGCGTCGACGCTATGTTTGGCACTAGGATTTAATGGTGTAACTGCTAATTGACCAGGAAATAAATCCTAGCGTCTCTCCCAAGCGGCTGCGTTAAACATGCCCTAAGTTGTGAGAAAAAATTGTACTCCCTCCAATCCAATCCTAAATAAGTGTCATAGTTTTGAACTAACTCCAGTTTAAAATAGCGATACTTATTTATGCTATTTTTTACTTCCTCCATTCCAAGGCTTAAGTCATATAATTTTTTTCAAAAGTCAAACTACCTAAAGTTTGACCAAGTTTTTAGAAAAAATTATTAATACTAGCAGAGTGCCCGTGCGTTGCCACGGTTATAAATTGAGACCTAAATATATTGATCAAAACATTGATAGTTAATATACATACATAACATAAAGTTTATGACTATATATCTCTATAATTATCATCTTATAATTATTTCCTCCTAATGCCTATGTATATCGTCTATATATATCATCCCACCTCCGTGGCAAGGCGGAGATGCCGCCACCCTGACTACTCCTTAGAACTATGCCCATATGTCAAGTAAAAATAAGACGAAAGTTCATTATGTCACTTCCTGAGTCCTAACCCATCGCCTCACAATTATTTGGCCAAGCTATGCAGCTGGACTCTCACTCTTCAAAGTTCTTTCCTCTCTCTATATTTAAAATAATGCACGCGAAAATTATATAATCATATTTATGTAACCAGTAGTGATGCTGATTTTACGTGTCTCTCTTAAAAATACAGTTAATCATACACAAGAGTTTTTCCAAAAAAAAAATCATACACAAGAGTACCACGCAACATGCACCGTCTTCTCTCACTCTACAAACTTCCGTGGCAGATGAATCATACAGGGAAATAGTCCTGCGGTAGGACTTGAAGGTCATCACCGATCTTCTGGGCAGTAGGACCCAACCAAGACAACTCGGGAGAGAGCGGCAGAGGGTCAAGGACACGGAGCTCATTGGACCGCCGACGTGACACTACAGGAAACGTTAGCAAGAGCTGGTCATACACGGATTGACATAAGAGAAAGGTCTTGCCATGCTCATCCTCATGTTTTAACATTTCAGTCAAATTCTAGTCATTTTGCACGTCAACATAGATAAACCATTTATATGATATATACCTTTTTATTTACTATATTATCTTTTCATTCTTTGAGAAACGAAATAATATTTGTATTCATGTATCAAAAGTATTAGTCATTCGGTTAGATAATATCCATTCGATGTGGCTCGATTAGGATACAGACTGTATAAAAGCATATGAGATATAACTACTATACAATCATGGTAAGACAAAGAGAAGTAACATTCTCTATTAGTCAAAATGGTGAAATAAATTTAGTTACAACATACAGCTATGCAATTCCCATGAGTGTAGCATCAGAATGTATTGGGTGTTGTTCCTTGTGATGCTCAGCTCGTGGATGGAGGCAGCTCATGGATGGAGGCAGCTCATGGATGGAGGCAGATTCAAGAGAGCTTGGTGCTGCAATTTTCATCTAACAGAAATTCCAGACAACTCCTCCCACGCGGAACTCTCTTGTGTATCATATAAAGTTAGAACCAGAAATCTGAGAAAAAGAACATCTGCACAAATTTTTAATTATTCCAAATGTCATGTTCAAATATGAAAGAGCATGAAAATTTGGCTAGGAAAACCAAAGATCAATTTTGAGTTGACATATCTAAATGAATACTAACAGCAAAATAAAGCGGTGCTACAATATGAGCAAGACATATCCAACCATCCTCCTATACTAACAAAAATGTAAGCCTTTTCGATCTCAACCAATAAAAAGTAATATGATCAATTCAACCAACCAGAATAGCCAACTTCATGACTTGGCTGATATGGTGTGCCCTTGCTATCATATAGATTCCCAATACTTTTTGTTAACAGAAACATCGGGCAAAAGAAGCGAGACACAAGAAAATCCATGCATGAGAAGAACAAATGAAGCTACTGAACTGGACCAATAAATTCCATTTTAAACCTTGGCGGTATATAAAATTCTTAACACATGTTCTTAGCAAAACAATCAAATTTTCGCTAGGACCAGCGAGATGAGCAGGTTGCGCACCACGCTGTTGATAGGAGCAAGTTGAGCAGTGGTGGTTCTGGACTCTTGGAATCTTTTCTAACAATAGTTGTTCTGATTCCTACACAATGTGCAGTTGTCGACAGTGTTTTCCTTCAAAAAAATCTAGCTGATATGCCAATTGAATATAAACTTGCACATGTATGAAACACTACAGATTACACAACTACAAGTATGGCGATTATATTCAACAAGTTATTTGGAATACGAAACCGTTTATATGCCTTTGTTCCGAACAGAAAAACAGTTCAGCAGCCATGCTTTGATGTAATTTGAAGTGGAAACTACTACTCGCCCAATTCAAGTCTTACAAGATCTGCCTCTCGTCACTAAGCTCTCTAGTTAAATGATTAGCACAAATTTAGACCTCTAAATCATTATCATCTGGCTTATAAACTGAACCTGGCACATGACTGCAGTTACAGATTACATAACTACAAGTATGGAGATTATATTTAGCAAGTTATTTGGAATACGAAACCGTTTCTCGGCCTATGTTCCGAATAAAAAAGGGTTCAGCAGCCATGCTTTGATGTAAACTGAAGTGGAAACTACTACTCGGCCAATTCAAGTCTTACAAGATATGCCTCTCATCACTAATCTCTCTAGTGAAATGATTAGCACAAATTTAGACATATAGGTCATTACCGCTTGGCTTATAAACTAAAACTAACAGATGATTGCAATGCATGGCAACATTCCGATTAATATAGCATTGCCAAAGAGGTGTGTCCTAACCTCCCCGGTCCAATTTATAAGGCAGGGATATAAAAATTGTATAATAAGCGTCAAAAAGAAGAAGGGAGTACCAATATCCATCTCTACGGGTTTCTGCCTTGTGATTTGGTGATTGCTAGGATTCAGTTTAGACACACACCAACATCAATCTACAAATTCAGCTATCTCTCTATCTCCATCTTATTAACACGTATACGAGCAGCCTAGTCCTATGTTGTCCACACAGACGAGCAGGATCAGCACCACAGCGATGGCCGCCTCCCTCTGCTCAGCTTCATCCCGATCTCCCTAGCCCAACCCTGATCCAAAAAATAGAGTATTAAGGGACACAAATTCCATCGAGCCTAAACTCCTTGCTAAAGCGTAATGAAGGTGTCTACTATCCAGTCGTGCTCTGAATTTCAGCAACTCACAGAGTAATTCAGAGAGATTTAGGAGCGCATACCAGTTTTCCTGCCCATTGCCATATCAATTCACGGCAAGAACGACCGTCATCCCACCGCGCTGTGCCCATAGAGATCACGAGCTGGGACGACGTCCGAGACCGCACGAGCTGCATTCGCCCTGGTCTCAAGCTGGGAGAATGCTACGACGCGCCCATGGAGTCAACCCATTGCGCCGTCGGGTGCCCCCCACATCCACCGCGCGCCGCCCCCAGTCACCCAGCCCACCACGCGCGCCCATGGAGCTCGCGAGATGGGACGACGACCGCGACCGCGTCGAGCTGCATCCTCCATGGCCTCGAGCTGGAAAAGGCTACTGCGTGCCCGTGGAGTCAACCAACTGCGTCTCCAGGTGCCCCCGGCATCCACCACGCGCTGACCTCCGTGCTGCCCCCGGTCGCCCCACCCACCGCGCCCACAGGTGCCCCCACCCACACATCAACCGCGCGCCGCTGGGAGGGTCCAAGTCCTACTCCGGCCTCCTGCTGGCCACCCCGCAATGCCAGTCATCTAGCGAGCGACTGCCAGCCTGGAGCGGTTGCTCCTTGCGCCCAAAAACGGATCTCCGCACTCCCTCTCAGCCGGCCCTAATCTCCCAACCTGGAACCCCGGCCGCCGGGCTTGTAGCCTGCCTCCTCGACCGCAGGCTATCCCCCTCACTGACATCCCGACCTAGAACCCCGGCCGCCGGGCTGGTAGCCTGCCTCCTCCGCCGCAGGCTATCCCCCTCGCTGACATCCCGACCTAGAACCCTGGCCGCCGGGCTGGTAGCCTGCCTCCTCCGTCACAGGCTATCCCCCTCGCTAACCTCCCGACCGGGATCCCCAGCCGTAGCACCGAGGTCGGGATCCCGCCTGGCGTCGCCGCCAGAGGCAGGGGCGCGTGGCCGCGTGGTGGGGGAGAGAACCAGGGGAGTATGGCAGGGTAGGTGAGGATCGGGACCGGAGGTAGAAGATAGGGGTCGAGCGGACTTTTTTTCTTTCGAACCGTTCACTTCGGGACGGGGGAATCGGTATGAAAGCGTATTTTAGGCTGACGGAAACGTATAGGACCAACCTGCCTCTAGAGAAATTAGTAGATAGATTTATAATACGTAATTCATACCCTTTCATCCATCATGAAACATATTTTCACATGGTATCTATATAATATAATAGTTTTTGATAATTTTTTTCTAAAACTTTGGTCAAAATTTACATGACTTGACTCTTCAAAAAAGTTATATGTCTTAAGCCTTGGGATAGGGGTACGCCTTAATCTCTGGAACGGATGGAGTATGTTGCTGTAACATCACACAGTGTGTTTATAATCTAAATAATATGGCATTGCATGTTACCACACCTAAGTTGTTTTCCATCATAAAAATAACAATTTAGACTAGTAAGGCTGGTCATAGTGGGGAGTAACTTAGAGTAACATGTATATGTTACTAGTCTAAGTTACTACTCCTTTCGTTAGAGATTATAAGGCCTAAAAGCTTTTTTTAAATATTAGGAATTACAAGTCCTTTCTCATTTATTACCATCTCTTATCCAATGCATGGTCTTCTTTTTCTTTCTCTTCTCTCATGCATGTATAACTATTGGTGCATGTAGTAATTAAGAGGGTGAGTTATTGATTTTCTTAATCCTATCAAAGTGGTCTATGCCTTATAATCCTAACAGAGGGAGTACCTTCATAATGCAAAATAACATAAGTGTGGTAACATGCAAAGCCTCATTTATTACTATATAGACTCATTTTGTCTAGAAATGTGTAATGTTATGGTAACATAGCTAGTTACCAAAAGCTTCTCTCTCATCATATAATTGCATGTCATGTCATCTACTCCCTCCGTTTAGAAATATAAGATGTTTTAGGTTTGTGAATGAGATGTATTTAAACACCTTTTAGTGTATAGGTTCAAATGAATCTAGACACTAAAATGTGTCTAGATACATCTCCTTCACAAACCTAAAACATTTTATATTTCCAAACGGAGAGAGTAAATGCTTAGTTGGCAATACATGTAGAACTATGTTAACTCCATTCCAAGGCTTAAGGCCTATATTTTTTTTGAAAAGTCAAAGTATGTCAAGTTTGACCAAGTTTTTACCAAAAAATTATTAATATGCAAAATACATAATCAATATCATTAGATAGATAATGAAATATATTTTCTTATGATGTCTACAAAACATCATGTTTCTATCTACTAATTTACACAGAGGTAGGTTCGTCTGCCAAAATTTTGGTTCCGATTTTTTCTTTCCGATTTTGCCCCCGATGGTTTGGATGTTTTACATGCCTGCCACCGCCAAGTTAAGAACCAGAATAGAAAGTTCGGTGTGGAATCCCCTCTGCCCCTTTCTCCTGCGGCGGCTCAACCCAATCCTCCCGTCCCGCAGAAGTCCGGCGCCCTCTTGTCCTCCTCCTCAGGCGAGGCAGCCCGCAGCCACCTTCTGCTGTTCTCATTCACTGCGTAAGGTCGTAGTTTTCTGGTCTGCGTGGCCTCAAGGAGTTGGTCGGGCGCCCTCAGAGGTGCGCGCGGGGCCAGCAGTCGATGGCCATAGGTGGAACGGAAGGGAACTGGCCAACTGGGAGCAGCTCGCTTTCCCATGGGGCTGCAGCATACAGGTCGCCTGGCGGTGGAGTTTGGCAAAGGCCGAAGGCCAGGTGGGGAGGGAGGAGTTTGGGGTGACTCAGATTGGGCGTTTCCCGGCTACCCGATCTCGATCGAGGGCGGCACGGTGAAGGGCTGCTCCGCCCAACCAAAATCGGCTCCCCGTATGCAGACCGTAAGGAGCATGATGGAGGGATCCGGAGGTCTAATTTGCGGCACAGCTCGTCAACGATTGTGGCGCTTGGCAGTGGGACTATGGGGAAGACCGTGGCACTGAACTGCTACTACCGCGAGCTAAAGGAGCAGACTAGATGGAGAGTGAGCTGATGGGCGGTGCGAAGAATATTGAGAAGTAGTGCACTGGCCTTTGCCTCATCGACGGCAAGAGAAGCGCCCATGAAAATCAAGAAGATTGGGGAACCTGAAGGCCTCAAACGGTTTTTCTCTTAGGAAAAGGCTTCCACGGTTGTAAATAGAACAAATAATCGCTTGCGGGCTCATGCCTCCCCTACCCAGCAAGAAACTTAAGAATTGAGAATATCCTGGCCTCTTGTCAGGAAAAAGGACAGCTAAAAATTAAAAGGAAATAAACACTATGGACACCCACACAAAATTAGGCGAAGTTGTACCAAACATTGTACTGTCAAAATTCAAGAGAGATAAGGGAAAAAGCGGCATATGCGACTAGAAAAAATCCATGAGATTAAATTAAAAGGAAATAAACACTAGGGACACCCACACGAAATTAGGCGAAGTTGTATCAAACATTATACTGTTAACATTCAAGAGAAATAAGGAGAAAAGCGGCACATGCGACTAAAAAAAATCCATGAGATCAAGACGATTGTTCCGCCTCCAAGCATGTCACGGACCAAAGGTGACACCAGATTGCCTCCCATTGTTTCCTCTATAGAACAGGGATGTCGAGATCACCCCAGTGCCGATGCAGCCAAGTCATTCAGCACTAAGGAAGATGCAATCATCGTGGCAACCGACCGAAACTGTTGGTTGGCCATCGTTGAGTTACTCTCCGACCAAACCGATGACTCCATCAAGAACCATTTGGAACTCTGTCCTCGGCAAGAAGCGAGGCACCCAGGTGACATTGGAGTGCCTTCCATTGTTTCCTCTAGAGGATGGGGATGTCAAGATGGACAAGAGAAGCACCCAGCTGCCACTTCACACGCTCGAGGATGACATGTTAGAGGATGAGCCGTTTGCGGACGTTTCGGTGTCGTCTCACATGTTTAAACAAATTACTGCTAATTTGTTTGAGATGATGACCTAGCGGTGTCGACCAGATTTCCTCTAATGAAGCTAGATGAGAGATGTGTACTTTGTTGATTACACTAATGAAGATTAGCCATTAAGTACATTGGTTAAATTTATTATTCACATATCTAGCTTTAAATTTATTTGGCAGTATAATGAAGCTAGATGGGAAATGTGCAATATGTTGATTCCGCTAATGAAGATTAGCCACTAGGTACATCGCTTAAATTTATTGTCCACATATCTAGCTTTAAATTTAATTGGCCGTAGCAACGCACGGGCATTCAGCTAGTATTGATAGTTTTTTCTAAAAGTTTGGTCAAAGTTTAGTTGGTTTGACTTTTCAAAAAAATATAGGCCTTAGACATTGAAATAGAGGGAGTATGATTTACCCCCGAGGAACGTCTTGACGATAGATCTCCTTTATCGCTATGGACCTTGGCTGCCGCATTGATTCCTACGACAGTGAGGTGGCATGGTTAAATGAGTTGTCCACACGCGTTCCACGAGGAGGCAAGATCCATCCATCTGCATGAAGTCTTCCCGTCACGCGCGATTGGGAGGTAGCATCAATTTTTGGGCCACTTTTGCTTTTGGGCTCGTCCTGCTTGGGAAACGTGTTCACGCGGAAACACCCTTCTGCCGCGTATTGTCACGTCCGTTGCGTTTCTAAGCCCAAAATCTACCCAGTGATTGATTATCTGGGTACAAAGCGGTAATTGTTGTTTCACACAGCGACTAAGAGCATTTTCACTCGGCTACGCGTTGACACCGAATTTCGGTTCAAACGCGGAAAATTGGTTCAGTCGTATACTCAGGAATCTGTTTTCGGCCGGATTTGTGGTCCGGACTACCCAGGATGTATCTGAAAACTAAACAAAAATGAAACGGCGCGTGGACCCGCCGAGTCAGCGACGGAAGCCGAGTCATCGTCATCCTCGGAACCACGCGGTGACCGCCGTACATTAACTGTCCGTCGTCGGTCACGCGTCGCCGAATTGCGACGCCACCGCCGCTAACTCGGCTCCCGTGACGGACCGGCGGACACTAACTTCCCACCGTTTCCTCTTTTCCCGCGCTCGTCGCTACACCCTTCCCGCCCTCGCCGTCCAGTTCGGCCTATATAAGCCGTACCCCTCGCCGGAGTTCCTCACACTCTCTCACAGCTCCCCCAGCCCACCAGCCCGAACTCCGGCGAACACTCCCTCACAGCTCACCTCTCCCAGCCATGGCCGAGCGGTACCCCGGCGATGGTGCGGCGGCGAACGGCTTCAGCCGGCGCACCCTCCAGGCGTGGGAGGCGTCTGCTCTACGAGGCCGGGTATTTGGCGCCGCCGGACACGCGGAACCCTTCGGGGTGGAAGCTCCCGTACGAGATCCAGGAGTTCATCAGCGCCATGGACGACCCCTCCGCCGCCGAGTCGCCCGACAACCACCTGTACTGGGAGGAGTTCTTCACGGAACGCTGCGTCCAGGAGCTCGCCCGCCACGAGGGGCCGCCCAACGAGTCGCCGCTGAAGCGCAAAAACTCGGCGGGTCGTCGGCGTTGGTGGAGCGCTCCAGGCCGGACGCTGAAGGCAGTGCTGGAGCACATCAACGCCGGGAACACATCGCGTCTAGGCTTCCCGCGCACTCCCACGCCGGTGTCCAGGTCAGGGCGGCGTCCTACGGCGAACTGGATGCCGAGGAGGATGGCCAGCATGAGCTCATCCTCTGCCTCGGCCTCCCACTCCTCGGGCTCCGCGCCGCTGGGCACGCCGACTGCGCCTTTGTCGGGCCTCCGCGCAGTCAAGCTTGAGGCGGGCTCGCCTGTGCGCTCGCCGCCGCGGACACGCTCGCGCGACATCATCATCGGCGAGCCACGCGCGACGGCGTCATCAACCGCCAACCTTTGACTTCGACGCCCGAAGATTGAAGTCTCGGCGCCGCCCGACGACAGCGCCTTGAGGATGGCGCTGGAGCAGTCGCTCCGCGACTCAGCGCTGCAGCCGCCGTTGGTGGAGCCATCGTCGCCGGACATCCTGGAGTGGTCCAGGAAGGACTGGAAGGAGCAGGAGCGGCAGCGCGTCCACCGTCTGCAGCAGCAGGCCGAGGATCAGGCGGCCCGGAGACGGGCGTTGTCCGGGCACGAGCTCGCCTACCAGGGCGCCCCGCTCTACGTCCTCGACGACGACGAGGATGACGGCCCATCCTACCAGTCGTGGAGGTGCGGCGACCCAGGCCACGGGAGCTCCCGCTAGCACCAGCCGCCGAGCAACGATGACGACGACAACGGCGAGGATGATGGTCAGGTCGATCCCGGCTACACGGCGTTCTATAGCAACTTCGGCATGTAGAACGGCGAAGGCACCAGCGAAGGCCACAACGACGGACTTTTTTTAGTTTATTATGTACTACTTTAGTTTAAATTCGATGTAATCCGCCTATATTCGCCCGTCTTAATGAAATTCGTCCATCTTTAATAAAATATAGCTGAACGTGGAAACTCGGTCTGGGTACACGAGTGAGAAACTGGGCGTACCCAGGCCAAAAACTTGTTTCGTCCGGCCAAAAAACGGTCCGGTTTTCGGTCTGGTTTGCCCAACGAATGGAAATGCTCTAATGAAGTCCAAGGTATTCTGGTTTGGTGTAGTGCTTTCTTGCTCCGTAGGCTGCTGATTGAGCTCTGGACCTCTAGCAGTCACGTAAGTACCATCGATAACACATATATAAACATATGAACACATAAACATGCATAGTGTCATGAGAAGGAACAATATAGTCGTTTCATGAAAACAAACAAGAAAATTATCAGTCACCTTGAAATATGGCATCCATCTTCGTCTTGCATCGTTTCTTGTTAGGTGTGCGACCACTTGGGTTTTGATTATCTCTCCCCTAAGCTTCTCAATTACATACAACACTTGCTTGAAATAGCGAGCAACTGTCTTTGTAAATCTTCTAAATAGCGAGCAACTTGCTTGCAAACCATGTGACTTTAATAAATTAATTGGAAAAGGTAAATAAGATGAAAAACATGAACAAAAGCGAACAAGAACCACTACTGAAAATCGTCACTTTGTTGTGTGTCCAAGTCATGAAATTAAAAGTTATGACAAGGGTTTGTCAAAGCCATCATCCTTAGCTTCACCTTTCATACGTCAAATTAGCTAATCGAATTCTGCATGAAGAGAATTGCCTACTCCACATTGTGAAATGCAGACTCCAACATATATTTGGATAACATTTGTGGTTTTAATTCCCAAAGTCATGTTTTTTCTTTTCGAACGGAGAAAAGAACCTCAGCTGCAGCCCGACAGTTGTGATGCTTTGATCTTTGGGGGCACGACCAAACATTTGGCAAGTCAAAGAGCCACGAGACATGCAGGGCCGGCCCTGATATGTGAGGGTCCCGGTGCGAGGCAAAAAAATGGGTCCTTCTGGAATTCTATGGGCTCATGTTTTCACAGATCAAACATATAGTTTCTACTCCCTCCGTTCCAAAATATAAGACATTTTAGGTTTGTGAAGAAAACGAATCTAGACTTTTTTTAGTGTGTAGATTCATTCCAAAGTTGAATGAATCTACACACTAAAAAAAGTCTAGATTCATTTTCTTCATAAACCTAAAACGTCTTATATTTTAGAACGGAGGGAGTAGATAACATCTTAGAACACAAGCGGAAACACAAATACTACATTAATTAGGACATGCAATTCTAAGTTGAAACCAATGCACCTGGGGCAAGGATGAAGTGTGGATCGTTGTTTGCTGAAGCTTGCTTTCCCTAGGACCGCCGTGCTGGCTCCTGGCTGTAAAGTACCACTGCGGGACATCACCTTGCTGCTGACAGCTTGGCGCAGTCACCGTTGCGCCTGCCCCGCTGCTTGCGGTCTCTTTCTTCAATCTTTTGTCTCTCTCAAGGCTATGGGGATTGGGGTGAGGAAGAAGGCTATTCGGATGACAAGAACAGTCTAACCTGGAAGAATACAGGAGGGAAATGTACTGACTCGTTGCAAATCAATGAATAATTCCTTGGAAATCAATGAACCATGATTTCATCCTCATTAATTTCATCAAAACGGCTGGAAATCTCGATTGGAGAGAGCTGCATCGGCGGCTGTGATTAGGGACAAGGTTGATGGAGAACGAGGAGGCGAAAGAGTGGTCGATTTGATGGAATCAATGTGGCCGATCTCTTTTCCTTTAGCAATCCAGTCAATGCGCGTATGCAATATCTCCAAAGACCTCTCGTGGGCTGGATTTTATTGGAGAAAAAATACCTAAATCCAAGATCCTACGAGATACTAGTAGCATATAGCAGTACAGGAGCGATCGGGGGCCTGTGCTCCCGCACTGGTTGCACCGGCACAGGGCCGGGCCTGGAGACATGTTAGCAACACACACACATAAATATCCTGATAGGCATTAGACTCTCGACTAACAAAAACCATATAAAATACCATTATCAATTTACATCTAGTGAGGCTCATAGCCAAGTGTGGCAATGACACAACGGATATATTACGCGTATGGCTTGTTGGAGTCGTTGTTGGATACACATGTTTTTTGTAGGTAACATCGTGAACTCGTGTATGGTACTCCCTCCATTTCAAAATATAAGATGTTTTAGGTTTGTAAAAAAAATGTATCTAAACTTGTTTTATTGTGTAGATTTACTATAAAATTGAGTGAACCTATATATTAAAAGAAGTCTACATACATTTGCTTTACAAATCTAAAACATCTTATATTTTGAAATAGAGGGAGTACTTGCTATTCTAGTAGCATAACGTCTATGTTTTGACATGCATGTTGTGTTAGGTGGGTGTCCAAGGATTGATGTGGTTCTTGTGGAGGTTGCTAGATCTACATAGTGTCGGTCCCGGGTGTTGTGGAACACATAGGTTAAACATAAGAAGCCATGCAAGGATGAAAAGTACATTAAGAGGAAACGGGAGAAAAAGATGAAGAAGAACAAAAAGTGAAGATGAATGAAAAATTGAAGAAGTGTTATGTGCATCAAATGATTTAACCATGCATGCACGTGTCGCGTGTCAAGACTTCAAATTTTAATCTTGCACGGGCTGAATGACCAAAGCGCTTTGGCGCCTAGAAGATACGAGTACTCGTTCCCTATCAAAATAAATGTCGCAGATTTATTAAATTTTAAATTAATTTAAATACTATTTAATATATATTATTTGAATTTTGATAAAACTTGGCATCTATGTTGAGACGGAGGAAGTACTAAACTTATATCTGAAACCAGATAAGAATCCTACTCCATCTGTTTGGAAATATAAGATATTTTAGATTAGCGAAACTAATGTATCTAGACAATTTTTAGTGTATAGATTCAAATGAATCTAGACATTAAAAGATATGTCTAGATATGTTTACTTTATAAACTAAAATATTTTATATTTCTGAATAGAGAAGTACACGTGTAAAGAACAACTTTCAGCTACAACATAATGGAGCCGCAACTCAACTGAACACGAAGAAATTTTGTCTCTTATTCTGCTAAGACGCAACATTAAGGGAGCCCCTCCTGCAATCGTGCCATGCCATCCCACGAACAAGCGATTTCATGCCGACACGGAGGAGCTCCCGTGACCAGAAGGAGACGAACTACAGCTAGCAGTGCCACATACTAAATGACTGCTTAATTATTTTCCAGGAAAATAAAGAGATACGTACTCCAAAATGCACCACTAGCCCGCCGCGACTTGGATCTCCTGTGGACTGTGGTTCCATTTCCATGGCTGATGTACTAGAGGTACTAGCTAGCTAGGAGCAGTACTGATGGTTCCGTTGCCTCCACTCTGCGCGAAGCTCTGCACTAGCTTGGTGAGGTTCTGATACGACGAACCTCCTTCCGCCATGGCGGCGTGGGCTCTCTCCCCGTACTCTTTGGCCTTCCGCCTCCTCTCCTGTGCGGCCTCCCCGTCGCCCAGAAGGTCCGACACCGCCCGGGCGACGTCTGCACGGAGCACACTCAGTTGGCCGACCACGGGCGGAGTCGCGGAAACAGGCGCGCCGATCCCGAGCACGTCGACGGCCAGCCGCTCGTTGAGGATCTGGTCGGCGAACTTGGGCCAGGTGACGACGGCCACGCCGTGCGTGATGGACTCCAGCAGCGAGTTCCACCCGCAGTGGGTGACGAAGCCCCCCACGGCGGGGTGCGACAGGATGGCGACCTGAGGCGCCCAGCCGCGCACGATGAGGCCCCGCCCCGCCGTGCGTGCCTCCAGGGCTTCCAGCCACTCCCGCGCCTCCGGCGTCGCCGTCTCCTCCTCCCTCACGACCCAGACGAAGGACGTCCCGGAGTCCTCGAGGCCGTGCCCGACCTCGTACAGCTGCCCCGCACACATCCCCACGACCGTGCCGAAGTTGACGTACGCGACCTTCGTCCCGCGCCGGGCCATGTCGTCGAGCCAAGCCGTCACCGCGTTCTCGTCCAAGCTGGCGCTGGGCTTGTACTGGTCCGTGCGCTCCGCCAGGGCCTCCTCGTCCCGGTTGTTCAGGAAGAAGGGCCCCAGCACCCACACCGGCATGCCCAGCGCCGCTCCCAGGCACTCGGCGAACTGCCCCTCGATGTCCAGGAACGAGTTCACCACGACGCCGTCGGCTGTTCTCAAGCTCTCGTTCCTCTCCTCCAGGAACGCCTCCCACGAAGGCGGGGAGAAGAAGGCCAGTGGCCATGTGCCCTTGGTCAGCTGCACGCGCATCGGCATGCCCGGCACCACGAACTCGCCCTCAGGCCTGTCCTTGTGCGTGGCCACGTTCAGGTCGCAGAGCGAGTAGAAGCAGGACGGCGTCGCGTAGACCAGCCTCGGCACCCCGACGTTCCTCGCCACGCCCACCGTCCACGGGTTCAGCAGGTCGGAGATGATGCAGCTGGGGCGCCGCGGCAGCGCGCGCACGTACTCCTCCAGTGGCCCGGCTAGCCTGTAGAGGGACTGGAACCACCGGAGGACGGTGTCGACGCCCTCGCTGCCTGGGGCCACCCCGTCGTCGGCCGGCTGGAACGGGAGCTCCACTATTTCTAGCGGCAGCTTGGCGCGCCGCGCCCTGTCGGCGACCCCCTGCAGACGCGCGGCGTCGCCGGGCGTGGTGACCAGGCTCACTCGCGCGCCGCGCTCCGCCAGGAGGCAAGCAAGGTCGGACGTGGGTATGATGTGACCTTGTGAGGACAGCGGGACGAGGACAAAGTGTGGAGGAATAGTAGTGGACGCCATTGTAGATGTACTAGTAGCTAGTGTGCGCAGTACCAAGATTGGATCGAGCGTGTGTATTATTTATAGGGTCCGGCTAACCGTCAGCTGAGAATTAGACCAATTCTTAATCAGAGAATTAGAGTAAATTAGTAGTTAGCTCACGTCGCCTGCATGTCAGAGTAGTGAATTGAATAAAAGGTCAGCTGCTCTGCTGCGCGCGCTGTCGGCCAACATGTGTGCCGCGCTGCTGCCTGCATGTCGAAAAATAAAACTTAGTCGAAAACTTACTTGCAAACGAAAAAAAAAGACAAGTTGCAAGGCCACATGCAATGACGTAATTTAGTAAAAAACTTAGTTACAACACCACCTACACTAAAAACAATTTAGTTGCAACCTTAACTGCAATTGAGAACATATTTTTAGTTGCAATTCTGTTTGCAACCATTGCAACTAAGACTTTTTGAGGGCATCTTCACCGAGCCTACCGAAACGATATATAGAAATGGGTTGTTTCCATCTGTTTGAGTCGTGTCGCGGTCACTTTGGGGTCGAGGGTCCGGCCAATCACTCCCAGCGGCACGATCTAGTTGTTTGCGCTTGGAAATAGGCCCTCACCGACGCCGGCGTCAGTGTATTTTTAGTGTGTTTCCGCTGTCTCATACCTTTCTTTAATGTCGCTTCCCATCTGTTCTTGGGGTTTTCCGTCACGTCCAGGCGCAACCATAAAAAGGAGAGGCTAGACAAGATAGCCACAACCAGACCCCCTACCACCGCCACCACAAACCACCATGCCTGGCCGTCCGCCTCGCCATGCTGGCCTCCGTGGCACCCCCGACGTCCGCAGAGAAGAGCAGCCCGAACGCCCGCTGCCGTCGTGGTGGCCAAACCCGCCGGAGTTACCGAATGTGCTGCCGCCTCCGATTCTGGGGCGCCCGCAGATTTACAGTATGCGCATCGGGCCGTGGCGCCCTATCAACAACCGCCATAGGACCACCGGCGAGCCTTTCACGTCGAAGGTGGCGGAACGCATCTTTTTGCCGGAGCATCGGCGGTGGAACACGCTCGCATTAGTGCGTGGCGACCTCATGGAAGCGGTGCGGGCCAATCCCGACGACACTTCCCTGCGTGTCCGCCTCGCCCGAGCTGAAGAGGAGGTGCAGACGCAGGACGCAATCATTCGGTCTCTCAATGAAGAATGGTGTTTGTAAACTCGTCGCCGCCGCCGCCCCCAGCGCCGTAGTCGGCGCATAGTTGTAGGTGTGGTTTGCTTCTAGAAAAATTTTCAAGACTTGAATAAAGACTTTCATTGCAAATGGCCGATGCCCATGTTCCAAACACGATACGTGGAGAGTACACAATAGTCTAGTTCTTAAGCCTTCTCGCCGGAGTCGGAGTGGTAGCAGTGATGACACATGGTGTCGTTGAAGATGCTGACGGCTTCGCCGTCGTACTTGAAGACGACGAAGTTTCCCACTTTGATTTGTGCCATCGGACGAACTCCTCCCAACCGTTGGCGGGGAATATCTGGCCGACGCGGTCGAACAACACCTCCACTGGCCACGCGCTGGTATTGACAACGGACGCTCGCAACATGACCTGCTGGGTTCTGCGCCGTCTACCCGCGAAGCAAATTTGCGGGGAGGAGCATCCTGTCCCGCGCCGTGCCCGAGTGGATGGTCGCGGCGAACTCGAAGCCAGTGTCAACATTGAAAGAACATGCGGGCCCCCATGTGTGGTTTTTGTAATTAATGACAATATCTACGGACTAATGTTTGCAGTGAGTTACACTTGTAGGAATAGTCCATTGACATCGCTTGGAACATGTGTTGACTTCAAGGTAGAAGAAATGTAGAAGAAGAAGAAAGAAAATAAGATCAATGGTGTCTTGAAGAAGAAGATAGATTTCCTCATGTGTATCTTCAATACATCATCCAAATGGAGTTAGAAAAAATATTGTGCAAGCTAAAGATGTGCAATATCTAGAAGATCTCATGCTTGAAGCTTGCCATCCTCGGTGATCATGGATCGATGAAGATAAGGTCAAAGTAAAGGTTTCTCCATGTTGTATGGGGGAGCAACTTGCAAGTCTTCATCAAGCGAGTACGTACCAGAGCAATCAAGAAAGGTGTTCCATCTTGATAAGGACACGGTCGTCTACATCAAGATCAAGTGGAATATGCGCAGGGAAAATGTATGATCTTGATAGGGTTTCCTTCTTACCGGTCTCGTGGTGTTAGTTGCGGAGACCGGTTTATAGGATAGTTAACCGTACTATCAAGAGGGGCTCTCAAGTGAGTAACTCGATCATATCTTTCCAAGAGAGCTCAAACCTTTGCATACTTAGCATCATCCTTTCTTGGTTGTTATTTGGATCTTATCCATGTGAGGTTCTAGAGCTTGTGGTAATATTCATAACAAGCTCTAGTTTATCAAAAACGGATTTCCCTTTTATATCTTATTGTGTTTTTGATATTTGAGGTTTTCCGGTTTCTCACCAAGGGAGGTATCTCACATTATAATACATGAAATGTTCTCACTTGCTGGTATCCAATATTTTACCCTCACTGGGTATCTCTTGTCGCCCCCTTTCCAACAAAATTGGTTTCAGGTCAATCGGAGTTTCCAAACTCTCGATATCGCCATTTGAATTTTGCCTCTTATTTGGTTCTATCCTCCCTGGCTGAAACAAAAGGTTGATGGAATATCCAGACCGGAATCTCCGGTGTGCAAATACCGGAGTCTCCAGTGTGGACCGAAGAAACACAAGATTCTCCAGTGAGTTCATGCAGACCGGAGTCTCCGGTGTGGACAGACCGGAGTCTCCGGTGTACAAGAGACCGGTGTCTTTGAAGAGTCTCCGGAGGAAGTTTTCCCAAGTGTGTTGGGACAGTCTGGATGGTGGTCCGGATACGGACCGGGGGTGGTCTGGAGTCTCCGGTGTAGACCGGAGTCTCCGGTCTGCACACCGGAGTCTCCAGTGTGGAAATTCTCCAACACGCAGAAAATGGTCAGAAATCTGTGGGCCTATATAAAGGACCCTTCTTCCCCAATAGACCTAGCTCGAGTTTTACAAGCTTTATCCTCCATTATTGACCGTCTTGAGCTTGCTACCTTTAATCCCGCCTTTGATTATTGCATATACTTTAGGGATTTGAAAGAGGAGATCTAGATCTATAATCCCACCAATCAATCTCTCCTCTAAGTGAGGGGAATGATGGCTCAGATATGTAGAGCTTGTTGGGAACCCCAAGAGGAAGGTATGATGAGCACAACATCAAGTTTCCCTCAGTTATGAAACCAAGGTTATCGAACCAGTAGGAGTAAGGAAACAACTCCAAGGTGTTGCTAGAAACTTGGAACCTGCACAACACAACCACGATACTTTGCCCCAACTTACAGTGAGGTTGTCAATCTCACCGGTTTGCTGAAAACAAAGGATTAAATGTATAGTGTGAAAGATAGTAATTGCTTACAGAAAGTAAACAGTAAACGGTAAACATTAGATGGAATATCAATGGTAAGGAATGGACCGTGGTCCACAGTTCACTAGAGGTGTTCTCCATAAGATAAATAGCATGCTAGGTGAACAAATTACAACAGGGCAATTGACAGATTGAGAATACATAACAATGCATATACTAGACATCTTGATCTCTACGAGATTTGATTGGGCATTACAACATAATACATAGACCGTAATCCAACTGCATCTATGACTAATAATCCACCTTCAGGTTATCATCCGAACCCCTTCCAGTATTAAGTTGCAAGCAACAGATAATTGCATTAAGCAAAGTGTGTAAAGTAAACAATACAATTGCCCTTGGACAAAGGATTGTTGTTTTCTCCCTAGTAGCAACAACACATGTACAACCTTAGAAGTTTCTGTCACTCTCCTAGATTACTAGAGGCATGAACCTACTATCGAGCATAAATACTCCCTCTTGGAGTTACAAGCATCTACTTGGCCAAAGTATCTACTAGCAACAGAGAACATGCAAGATCACAAATAACATAGACATGATAAAATCAATAATCAATCTGACATAGTATCTCAATATCCATCGAATCCCTGCAAACACAATATGCAGGATTACAAATAGATGATCTTGATCATGAACGGAGCTCACAATATCTAAACATGATATCATAAAGGAGGAGAAAAAACCATATAGCTATGATAAAATCAATAATCAATCTGACATAGTATCTCAATATCCATCGAATCCCCGCAAACACAACATGTAGTATTACAAATAGATGATCTTGATCATGAACGGAGCTCACAATATCTAAACATGATAGCACAAAGGAGGAGAAAAAACCATATAGCTATTATATGGACCCGTAGTCCAAGGGTGAACTACTCACGCATCACTCCGGAGGCTGGCATGGTAATGAAGAAGGCCTCCGAGATGATCTCTCCCCTCCGGCAGGGTGCCGGGAAGAGCTTCAAATCCCCCGATCTAGGGACGATGGTGGCGGCGGCTAGAGACTCTTTTGTGGATTTATGATCGGGTGCTTAGGGTTTCTGCCTCGGGGTGTTTATATAGGCGAAGGGGCGAGGTCGATGGACGCCTGAGGGGCCCACACCATAGGCTAGCCCGCCCTAGGGTGGTCCCGCGCCACCCTACGGTGTGGCCGCCTCGTGGCTCCTCTTCATCTCCCCTTCGGTCTCCGTGTCATGTCTGGTAAAATATTGACTTTGGCTTTGTTCCATCCAATTTTGAGAATATTTCTTTACTAACTTTTCTGAAACCAAAAACAACAGAAAACAGGCAACTAGCACTGCGGCATCTTGGCAATAGGTTAGTTCCATAAAATGTATAAAAATGCCTCAAAGTGTAGACAAAATATAATAAAGTTGATACAAAACAAGCATGTAGCATAAAAAATTATAGATACGTTTACGACGTATCAAGCATCGTCAAGGTTAACTCCTGCTCGTCCTCGAGTAGGTAATTGATAAAAAGAATAATTTTTTAGGTGACATGCACCATCACAATCTTGATGAAAATATTGTAAAGCATTGATAGATGGGATCAAAGTACTCTACACATGAGCATGAAAGATGTAGTTCTAACAATAAGACAAAGCAACTAAGTTGTAACATGAAAAGGTACAAACAAAAGATCATGAATAACAATGCATTGAAAGACATTTGTTTGTTTCACATATAGAAAACATAGCATGAGTGGTATTCAGCTTGTCCCTCATGGAATAGCAAAACATAAATGCATAGGACACCTTCAAAGTTCATAAGGGTGACTAGATACAAATAATTTAAGAACAAACAATACCAAAATTATGAATCAATCAATAAGTTTTGGGACAATGCACATTAAACTAAGAATGACAACTATGCTCTCTTAGTTGGTGCATAAAGATAGAAGATGGAGACTCAACATAAAAGTAAAAAAGAAAGTCCCTTCACAGAGGGAAGCAGGGATTTCAAGTATCATAAAGAGCTTCCAAAAATTATGGTACTTATTAGCTTTGAGCTCTCATTGCCCCTATCATAAGCATCTTGAGGTGATTAAGGTTAAAGTGACACAAATATGAGTATATGCTTGACAAGTTATAAGTTGAAAATCTCATGCCCCTTGCGTACGAGTACCGAACCTCATGCTACTCAACTTTGGTCACAAGCAAGTTCTTATCATTGTAAGTATATGTGTATCATAGAGAACCGCCAATGGGGTACCCCTTGCCCCATGACATAGGAGCTATCCCATATCAAAACGACAAGGAAACACACAATGCGCATCTCAACGATCTTTTTATTTGCTATTTTCATAGGTTTTTATTGAGGATGCTTCACAGAATGCTCATTATGGTTATGCTGCAAGTTTCCACCATGATTAGGCATGGATTCTAGCCGCCCAGGCATTTCTATAACACATATACAAACTCCATAAGCTTACAAGCTCCCATTTTATTTCACACCGCGGGATCCATAAACAAAAGAACATGACATCAACTGAATAGAATAAGTGCAATGTTAAAAGCGTTCCCCATGACAACATGGTTCTGCTAATTCACAACTTATAATTTACAAGCATATAAGCAACATAGATGGGCACAATGGTTCAAGTTTATTAAGTGCAAGAAAGTAAAGTATTCCATCAAGTTTGTGAGAGCTTTAATCACTAATTTTCACATAACAAGTTTAATTTGTAAGATAAATAAAAACATGAATATACTTGGAATGGTGTAACACACCATGCACAGGAATTTATAGTGGACTCTTTGGAATAACTTGGTTTCTTGGGAGTTGGATGCACGAGTAGAGATCATACTCAGTACAAGTGGAGGCTAGCAAAAGACTGGGAGCGACCAACTAAGAGAGCAATAATGGCCATAATCATGCAAAGCGATAAAACATTATTAATTAAAGCATAAAGTGATATCACGAGTCAAAAAATAAATGATAATTGAGGCTAAGGTGACTGGTTCATAGTCTTAACATGGTGTATGCATGTGCCAAGTCAACCCAAATAAAACATTAAAGGTGAATACCACAATATTATGCTTTTGTATTCTAAAATAACACATGATTCTTTCAAGGCACATTAAGCAATCTCAATTGTTTGGAACAAGTCATGCTACAGCAATAATCACTAAGCATATGGTCAAAGCAACATCCAACATGACATGATAAAGTCTAAGTCACAGTCAAAACAAGCTTCCTTTTGTACCACTATAAGCATGAAACTTTCTACTCTTTTCCAACACCAATCAACTTATTTGAAACAAATAAGAATGCGGGGGTCCAACTAATTTATTGCAGCAAACCAAACAAACTAAAAACAAAAACAAAGACACTCCAAGAACAACACAATAGTGCATGAAGCAATAAAAATTAAAGTGTCTAGAAAGAAGACATGAGATTTTTATTGATGAAGAAGGGGGTGCCTTGGGCATCCACAAGCTTTGATGCTTGTACCTCTTGAATATTTCTTGGGGTGACACGGGTGGCATGCTCAAGCTTGAGCTTTTGTCCATTCTTCAACTCATCACATTATTCTTCCTCTACACTTGAAAATTTCCTTCATACAAAACTTCACACAATTCTTCATTAGCAACATTAGTGTATTCAAGATAATAAGCCTTTGGGTTTAGTTTCAACATAAGTAAAACTTCCATTAAAACACAAGCTACTATAGCAATTCCTTTTAAAAGCTCAAGTGATCAAAGAGAACTCAAAAGAAACCGATTAAGAGGCAAATGCAAATATTAGCAGAAATCTGTCAAAACAGACCAGCGGGTAAAGACCGTTTTTTTTGAAGACCTTCTGTTGCTCAAATCGAAAATGCTAGACTAATGAAAGTTAGATAATAACATAGGACATATGCATAGAAAATTACATCTCAATACGACGTACTAAGATGTTTCACGATTTTTTACAGTGAAGCACAAAAATCTGTTTCGGGACAGCAACTTCCCCAAATCTTCTCTTTCATTAGAGGTTATTCTTGGGACAAAAACCACACAACAAGGATAAGGATAGGTTATTACAGAGGCAATAACTACAAGACTCAGCAAAATAAAAACTTACTGAAAATAAAAATAATTTGGGTTATCTCCCAATATTGCTTTTCTTTAACGCCTTTCAACTAGGCATAGAAAGTAAGAATCAAGTATTTTCAAATGAAGAAGCATCAAAATCAAGTTTCTTGCCCCTAAATTTCTTACTCTTACTCTTAGCTTTAGGGAATGTGTGATTGCTTGGTGGATAAGCGAAATGCATGATGCCTTTTCCCACATCTATTATTGCTCCAAGGAGTTTTAGCAGGGATCTTCCAAGTGTAATTTTTCCTTTTCCTACACATTCAATAACAAGATAATCAGTAGACACCACTTTCCGTAGGATCTTAGTAAACACTCCTTCAGCCATTCCAATGGGTAATATAGTGGCATTATTGGTAAGAGATATTTCTTCTCCACCATCAGAAAGTCCCCAAAGATTCAAAGATTCATAAATATCCTTAGGCATAAGACAAAATTCAGCCATAATATCACAACGAGCATAAAAAGTTTCATCATTTATAACAACTTTTACTGTAGGAAGCCATTTTGAAGACTCGGAATTTATTGGAACATATTCATGCTGCTCTCTAAGCATATTATAGCATTCTTTTAAACTAGATGTATTGGTCTCAAGAGTGTTTAATCTAGCATAAATGTTTGCAAATGATGAATCAGATTTGCTAGGCAAGTTATATGTTGCAATCAGATTTTTTATGGCATTAAAGGCTTCATCCTCACCACACTGGAGGAAATCTCCTACTACTATAGCATCCGAAGCATATCTATAACAAAGACCAAGACCAAAGTAGAAACTTCTAAGAAACAAGCCTAGAGTCATCTTAGGTTCAGTTTTTTCATGTGAAGCAGAAATTCTAGACCAAGCTTCTTTGAAACTCTCTTTACTTCCTTGTTTGAAAGTGAGGATCATTTCCTCAGGTGACATAGCGATTGGAGCAACACTAGACATAATAGCAACTTGAAGTAGGAACTTAATTTTTTTGTGTTTTTGATAAAAAAAATAAACAAACTAGTACACCTAATTTTTTTTGTATTTTTGATAAAAACAAACAAAATAAACTAAGCAAAACAAAAACAAAATAAAGAGATTGGTTGAGAGAGACTCCCCTTGCAAGAATCTTCTTTCTCCCAGAAAAGTGATTGACGGGGAGGAAGAGATTGAAGTTGTCCTTTACTCCGTGGCAACGGTGCCAAAAAAGTGCTTGATGGCTCAGATATGTAGAGCTCGTTGGGAACCCCAAGAGGAAGGTATGATGAGCACAACAACAAGTTTCCCTCAGTTATGAAACCAAGGTTATCGAACCAGTAGGAGTAAGGAAACAACTCCAAGGTGTTGCTAGCAACTTGGAACCTACACAACACAACCACAATACTTTGCCCCAACTTACAGTGAGGTTGTCAATCTCACAGGTTTGCTGAAAACAAAGGATTAAACGTATAGTGTGAAAGATAGTAATTGCTTGCAGAAAGTAAACAGTAAACGATAAACATTAGATGGAATATCAATGGTAAGAATGGACCGGGGTCCACAGTTCACTAGAGGTGTTCTCCATAAGATAAATAGCATGCTAGGTGAACAAATTACAGCAGGGCAATTGATAGATTGAGAATACATAAAAATGCATCTAGACATCTTGATCTCTACGAGATTTGATTGGGCATTACAACATAATACATAGACAGTAAACCAACTGCATCTATGACTAATAATCCACCTTCAGGTTATCATCCGAACCCCTTCCAGTATTAAGTTGCAAGCAACAGATAATTGCATTAAGCAAAGTGTGTAAAGTAAACAATACAATTCCCCTTGGACAAAGGATTGTTGTTTTCTCCATAGTAGCAACAACACATGTACAACCTTAGAAGTTTTTGTCACTCTCCCAGATTACTAGAGGTATGAACCTACTATCGAGCATAAATACTCCCTCTTGGAGTTACAAGCATCTACTTGACCAAAGTATCTACTAGCAACGGAGAGAATGCAAGATCACAAATAACATATACATGATATAATCAATAATCAATCTGACATAGTATCTCAATATCCATCAGATCCCCGCAAAAACAACATGTAGTATTACAAATAGATGATCTTGATCATGAACGGATCTCACAATATCTAAACATGATAGCACAAAGGAGGAGAAACAACCATATAGCTATTGTATGGACCCGTAGTCCAAGGGTGAACTACTCACGCATCACTCCGGAGGCTGGCATGGTGATGAAGAAGACCTCCGGGATGATCTCTCCCCTCCGGCAGGGTGCCGGGAAGAGCTTCAGATCCCCCAATCTAGGGACGATGGTGGTGGCGGCTACAAACTCTTTTGTGGATTTCTGATCGGGTGCTTAGGGTTTCTGCCTAGGGGTGTTTATATAGGCAAAGGGGCGAGGTCGGTGGACGCTCGAGGGGCCCACACCATAGGCTAGCGCGCCCTAGGGTGGGCCCGCGCCACCCTATGGTGTGGCCGCCTCGTGGCTCCTCTTCGTCTCCCCTTCGGTCTCCGTGTCGTGTCTGGTAAAATATTGACTTTGGCTTTTGTTCCGTCCAATTCCGAGAATATTTATTTACTAACATTTCTGAAACAAAAAACAGCAGAAAACAGGCAACTGGCACTGCGGCATCTTGTCAATAGTTTAGTTCCAGAAAATGTATAAAAATGCCTCAAAGTGTAGACAAAACATAAGAAAGTTGATACAAAACAAGCATGGAGCATCAAAAATTATACTCCCTCCGATCCATATTACTTGCCGTTGAAATGGATGTATCTAGTACTAAAACATGTCTAGATGCATCCATTTCAGTGACAAGTAATATGGATCGGAGGGAGTAGATACGTTTACGACATATCAGGGAACATCTTGGGATCTAGATCTTGGAGTCTTTTGTGGATTTCCTCCATTGTTCTTCCTCTCTTATTACCCCACAAGCTTTTGTAGCTTTGGTGGAATTTGGGAGAGAAGGATTTGAGCACTTCTTGTGTTCTTTCCATTGCATTTGGTGCATCGGTTTGAGTTCTCGGTGAGGATTCGTTTGAGTGAAAGGTGAGAAGCTTTTTACTCTTGGGTTCTTGAAACCCTAGACGGTTTGGTGGTTTTGCAGGTTCTTGGATTACTTGGGGCCTCCAATTAAGTTGTGGAGCTTTTCCCAAGCTTATTTGTTGGGAGCCTCCAATTGAGTTGTGGAGAAGTGACCCAACCTTGTGAGAGGTTCCGGATTGCCACCGACAAGTGCATCGATAGTGAAAATGTGGATCGATCCCGTTGGGGTGAGATTCACAGGAGAAAAAGGAGGCCTCTTGTGGCGTTGGTGGTTTGATACCACACCCTCTCCAAACGAGACGTACTCCATGTTGGGAGGAACTCGGTAAAATATCATCGTCTTCGCGTGCCTCGGTTATCTCTATATCTGAGCTCTTACTTATGCACTTTACTTTGTGATAGCCTTCATGCTTGAAGTATATATCTTGCTATCACGTAGTTGCTTATCCTGCTTAGCATAAGTTGTTGGTGCAAATAGGTGAACCCTAGTTGTTCTAGGTTTTGTGCTTAACAAAGTAAAGGCTAGTTTAATTCCGCCTTTATTGAGCCACTCTCAAAAAATTTTTAAACCACCTATTCACCCGCCCCCTCTAGGCGGCATCTGTATCCTTTCAGACATAATCGAGCTCGGGCGACGACGATGGTGAGGGAAAGTGTGGCGGCGTGCTGCTTTGGCCACGTCCCACTGATACGTCCAAAACATATCTATTTTCCCGAACACTTTTGCTATTGTTTCTCCTCTAAACTTGTGTGATTTGGATACAACTAACACAGACTGATGCTATTTTCAGCAGAATTACCTTGGTGTCTTGTTTTTGTGCAGAAAATCAACTTTCAGGAAAAATCCTGGAAAATATGCCAAAAATTATATTTCACTAGAAGACCCACGGAGCCAGAAGACGAGATGGTGAAGTGTCCTGGGGGGCCCACACCCCTGCCAGGCGCGGGTGGGCCCTGCCCCGCGCCTAGGGGGGTGCAAACACCCCAGGCACCCCCTCGGCCTCCCTCTGCGCCTATAAGTTGCCTTTCGACCTAAAAACCGAGGAGGGTTCGTTAGTTTTCTAGAAAGAGTTCTGCTCTTCCGCTGCCACCAGAAACCAAGATTCGGATTCAGAAACTCCGTTCTGGCACCCTGGTGGGACAGGGAATTCGGAGAGGATCATCGCCATCGTCATCACCAACGCATCTCCATTAACCACCGATGTTTCCCTCATCCATGAGTGAGTAATCCCCCGTTGTAGTCTTGGGGATGGTAGGGATTGGATGAGTTCTATCATGTAATCGAATAAGATCTGTTAGGGCATAGTGCCTAGTATCTCTATTAGTGTTATTTGACTTTGTTGCAACTTGTTGTGCTTAATGCTTGTCACTAGGGCCCGAGTGCCATGATCTCAGATCTAAAATTATTATTGAATCATTATGATAGTATTGTTTGTGATATTATCTGCAAGTTGTGTACACATATCATTGTCCGGATCCAAAGGCCCCAAAGTGACAATAATTGGGACAACCGGAGGGGATGGCTATGGTGTGAGGATCACATGTGTTCATGGAGTGTTAATGCTTTGCTCCGGTGCTCTATTAAAAGGAGCACCTTAATTGCCAGTCGTTCCCTAGAGGCCCCGCTGCCATGGGTTGTCTGGACAGAATATGTTGTGCAAGTTCTCATTGCGAGCACGTATGACTATATATGGAGCACATGCCTAGGATTGTTTAGTACTTGGATGATTATTATTATTTATCTGTAATGCCCTAGATCTTGAAGTTACATGTTTAGACTCGTCGATGCAACACCCGTCCATCCATCCCTATGCCTACCGCACTCGAATCCCACTGTTACCATTACTGTTACTATTGCTCCTGTTTCACAATTGCTGTTGCTATTGTTGTTGCTACTACAAACTGTTGCTACTGATAAACTTCTGTGAGCAAGAACTATTTCCAGGTGCAGCTGAATTGACAAGTCAGTTGTTAAGGCTTGCAAGTATTCTTTGGCTCCCCTTGTGTCAAATCAATAAATTGGGTAATACTACCCGCGAATACTGTTGCGATCCCCTACACTTGTGGGTCATCAAGACTATTTTCTGGCGCTGTTGCCGAGGAGCATAGCTTTATTTGTAAGTTCACTTGGATCTACTATTGTTCAGTGTTACTCCTTTCATCATGGGGAAGTCTCGTGATGGAAAGTTCCCTATTTTACCATCCACTACAAGAAGAGGTACAGTCCTAAACACCTCTGTTGCTCTTGATTCACCGTCTGTTATAAGTAAGCTTATCACACCACCACCACATACTCATGCTACACACACTGCTACTACTGCTGAATCTGAAACTGCTTTTGATGCTCATGATGTTACTTCTACTATGCTTGATGTGAGTGGTTCATTAGGTCCTTTTCTAGACGCTACTATGGCTAGTCTAGGAAATACCGAAACTCCTAGTGAAGACACTGTTATACCTGTTAGCTCACCTGAGTCTCGTGAGAGTTATGATATTAATGATGGTTACATTGAGTTTACTGATGAATTTGTTGAAGAGTGCCGAAACAAACATGGTACTAGTGCTATTAAGAGTCTCCTTGCTAGACGTACTATTATGCCTAAACTGTCCTCTCATCCTAAGTTTGCCACCACTCCCATAGATATTAAAGATGAAGACTATGATTTCTCTCTTGATTTGTCCTATTTAGATATTGTTGAGAAAGAACCTTTTTGTGGGACTAAAAATGAGAGTGCTGTGGCTCATATGAATGAGATTTCTACTATGAGTGCTTTGTTCTCTGATGATTTTAAGATGCGCAAATACTTTGTTTCTAAGATCTTCCCTTTTTCACTAAAAGGAGAAGCTAGGGCTTGGTTTAATAGATTACCTCCTGGTTCCATTGATAGCCCTGATTGCTTGATTGCTTCTTTCTTCCAGAAATATTTTCCTCCCAGTGCTAGACATGCTGCTTTGTAGAGACTTTTTGATTTTAAACAGGGAGAAGAAGAGAAATTGCCTGAGTCATGGACAAGGTTCTGTGCCTTGATTCATGCACATCCTGGATGTCCATTACCTAAGAATGAGCTTCTTGATATTTATTATAATGGACTAACTGATGATTCTAGGACTTACCTAGATAGCTTTGCTGATTGTGTTTTCAGGAAAAGAACTCCTACAGATGCTGAAGAATTAATGGCTAATATAAGCAAGAATTATGATGATTGGACTTCAACTGAGCTAAATACACCTGAGCCTATTACTCTCGAACCAGTTGGGCCTGAACCAGTTCCAACACCAACATCAAAGAAGAGGGGAGTTATTGCATTAAATGATGAAGTGATGAAGGAAGCTAAGAAGTGTCTAAAGGAGAAAGGTATTAGTGATGAATATGTGAAGAACCTACCTCCTATAGAAGAATTATGTAAGCCAATTCCCCACTCATCTACTATTGAGGTACACTCTCTCCAACACTTTGATGAAGGCGGTATTCCCTATGGTAAGCCTCCTGATCAATGCTTAGAGGAACTTGACACATTTATTGTTAAACAAGGTAATTTTAATAAACAAGTTCATAATCATTTATTAGAAAACTCTAGAGCTATCCATGAGTTGAAAGATATTGTGGAAAGAACTTCTAATGATATTAAAATGCTTTGTAAACACTTTCAAATGGTTCAAACCCAACTTGATCAACTTGCTAAGGTATAAAAGGATATGCTAGTTAATGCCTCAGGAGATAAACATGCTTATGGAATTAGAACTAGGAGTGGTATAGCTACTCAAGATCCTTTATATCCTGAAGGACACCGTAAGAGAATTGAGCAGGATTCCCAAGGTGAGAATAGTGGTAGTCCTCATAAGAGAAAGAAAAAGAAACATAAGGTAGTTGAAGAACCACTTGAACCTGCGGTAGATCCCAATAGTATATCTGTCTCTGATGCTGAAACTGAGAGTGATATTGATAAAAATGAGTCTCCTGATAAGGAGGAAGGTGAGGAAGAACCTGAGAAGCACACTAAGAACACTAGGTACACTAAGGAAGATTTTATTTCTAATAAACATGGTAAAGAGAGAACCTTGGGTGCAGAAGTCTATGCCTTTTCCAGGTAAGAAACACAAGTCAAAGGAGGAAGAACACTACAACAAGTTTTATGAGTGTATAAAACCTTTATTTTTGCAAGTTCCTTTGACTGATGCTATTAAATTGCCTCCTTATTCAAAGTATATGAAGGATATTGTCTCTAATAAAAGGAAGATTCCTAATGAGGAGATTTCTACTGTGCTTGCTAATTACTCCTTTAATGGTAAGGTTCCAAAGAAACTTGGTGACCCAGGTATACCAACTATTCCTTACTCTATTAAGAATAATTATGTTAGAACTGCTTTATGTGATTTGGGAGCTGGAGTTAGTGTTATGCCTTTTTATCTCTACAATAGACTCCAGCTAGAAAAGTTGATACCAACTGATATATCTTTGCAAATAGCTGATAAGTCAACTACTATTCCTATTGGTATATGTGAGGATGTTCCTGTTCAAGTGGCTCATAATTTCTTGGTTTTAACTGATTTTGTTGTGCTTAAAATGCCTAAAGATGATAATATGTCTATTATTCTTGGGAGACCTTTTCTTAATACTGCAGGTGCTATCATTAATTGTAATCAAGGAAAAGTAACATTCAATATTGATGACAAAGAGCATACTGTTTATTTCCCCAAGAAGGTTGTTAAGAGCTATTGCCTGAATTCCATTGAAAATATTGAGAGCATCAAGGTTGGAGAAATATATTGTCCCATTCCACAAGAAAATTTTGAAACTATTATGATTGGGACCATTGCTATCAAGTATGAGGTAACATAATAACCTTGTGGAATGCAAAGTTTTGTTTCATATAAGATTGTTTTGGTAACAAGACTTGATCAACCTTGTTAACAAAAGGATTTTAATGAACAAAATAATGTTTTTACTGTGGTTATACTTGTTTTCTTTTACTTTTCTCCTTCCTAGTCTTTGCCTTTCTTTTGCTAGCTTTGGTTTTGTTAGTTGTTTGCTTGTTAGTTTGTCTTAGCGATCCTGTAGTTTGGCTTTTGGTTTGCTTTTGCTTCTTCTGAAAAAAATGTTTCTGCGAGAAAATCAATTTTCATACCCTAAAAATTGGCCAAAAATAAAGTTTCCCGAAAATCCCAGAAAATTCAAAATAAATTTTTCCTCGAAAAAAGGGCCAGAGGGGAACCTGAAGTGACGCAGGGGCCACCACACCCATGGTAGGCGTGGCCTACCAGTGGGCGCCGCCTAGGGGGGTCTGGCCTACATGGACCCCTCTAGGCTGCCTCCTCAAAGCCATCTTCTTTCTCTCTCCCGAAAAACACCGGAAAACTTGCTCAAGCTCGAGTTCTCGCTGCTCTTGCTCGCGATTTTCGATCTCCTTGCTCAGCCCATCTTTGCTGCTGATTTTTGGAGAGATTGTTCCTTGGTATGTGCCTCCTCCACTTGTCCAATTAGATTTTTGACTGGTAGATTGTATCTTGAGTATTTTGCTGCTATAGGTGGCAGGTTGTTTGAGCTTGCATGCTTGTTCTATGCTTAGAAATTTCATTTTGTTGCATGTGTAGCCCTATAGCAAGTTCCTATAGTAGTTACTCATCATTTATCAACTTAGAAATCACTTGGTTTGATGTTTGTTTAAAAAATTCAGCAAGGAAGATGAGTACCTATCCACTGAATCAATATGACTTGATGGTGTCTGAGCCAATGAGGGTTCATGGTGAGGAGGCAGTTTTTCCTTCCGTATACCCATGCCATGAATTTATGAGAACCGCGAGAATCTCCCAGGATTTCCAAACCTTGATTACCAATGCAGGATTGGAACACTTTGTTGAAGGTGAACCATTTCAATTTGTTAAGCTAACCATGGCTTTTGTGCAGGGCTTCCAGTTCACTTGGTATACATCTAATACCATGGTCCATTACAAAATATATAATATATCTGTCGACCTGCCTTTTGCTGATTTCTGTGCAGCAATTAGAGTACCTCAGTGGGGATCTAGTGAGAAGATCAAGGAGAGGCCCAAGTCACTTATGGATTTATATTCTGAGATTTTCCAAGGTTTCGACTTCTCAAAGGAAAGTGGTAAAATTCGGAATATTCAGTTCCCAGCCTTTAGATAGTTTGCCTATTTCATTACCAAGTGTGTTCTTGCTAGAAATATTGCTAGAAAGTTATCTTCTTTTAATCTAGCTTTTATTGCAGCTGCTCTGAATAGGAATAGATCTTATAGCCTGGGTGCTTTGATAGCTCACCGTCTCACCACCAACCGCGAGAAGGGTGGAATTTGTGGAGGTCTCATTGCTTCTAGGTTGCTAGCTTTCCATGGTTTAGAGCCTCACCATTCCGATTATCGGTTCCCCATAGAGAGGCTTGATCTTGAATCCATGGTTCGGCATGGTTTTGTGTCCCTAGGGGCTAATGTGAGAAGTTTAATGTATGAATTATATTTTGCCTAGCAAGGTCGGAGAAAGGGTAGGACTGAGAAAATAGTTTATTTGCCTGCACCTGCTTTGTTTAACTTTGATAACAGGCAAGGATGGTCGCTTACGGAGGAGGAGGTTGACACATATGTGGCGGAGCTCTCCCAGCAATAGGATAATGTTGAAGAGGATGCTGAAGAAAATTTGGTTCAGCCCTCCAACTTGGGAGAGTCTCCATACCATCAGCCCTCATTTGATTGGGGCGCACCTTCTTCTTCACCGCAGGCGCCTGACTATGATCATTCCTTTGATGATCCACCAGCTTGGGGTTACTACCCGCGCTATTGAGCCCCACTTAGGCCAAAAACCTAAGCTTGGGGGGAGGTATACCGACATCACACTCATATATATATATCAAGTTCGGTCAGTTCTTTGTATATCCATTATTTCGCTTTCTTTTTGGTTTTTGTTGCTGCTTTCTCAAAAACACAAAAATACCAAAAATATTTTCGTTGTTTCTCTTTCTTTGTTTATTTGCTTTGGTTTGCCTTAAAAGAAGAATCCAAAAAGATTTTGCTTTGTTTGGTTTGCCTTTTCTTTGATTGTTTTTGCTTTGTTTGCTTTCTTTAAAAATTCGAAAACACCAAAAATATTTATTGTTCTTCTTTGGTTTTGTGAGTTCTTTGCAGGGTTCAGCCATCCTTAGTGGATTTTTGTTTCATGTTATTATTCAAGTCACAGAAGTGAAGGGCAATAATGAAGATTAATACAACTCGAGGTGTGGTAAGAGGCTGATAACGAACTCTATTTTTTTCATTTTTGTACATATACTCATCATTGTGAGCATGCTTAGCCTGTTTGTGTAAGGTGTATGTCATTATGGATGCTTAGTAGTTCTTGCTTGTCCGTGATTAGCTCCAGCTTGCTAATAGTTTGTAGCCTGTCATATGAATGTTTGCTTGCATTGTTTTACTCATATTTTGGTATGATATTGTGGTATCCTCCTCCGACTGTTCATATGAATCGACTTGGCACATGCTCACGCATGCATATGACTAATCAATAGTCAGTAAGCCGTGATGATTTATTTTGCCTCAGAGTTCTTGTATCACTTTCATGCCATAATTAGTCCTGTTTTGTTGCAAGCATGATTATGACAATTATTGCTCTCTCGTTTGTCGCTCCCTATCTTTTGCTAGCCTTCACTTGCATTGAGTATGAGCTCTACCTGTGCTTCCAACTCCCCAAAACCAATATTTCCAGCTGTGTCCACCACATATACCTATTAGCATTGTTTGCTATTTCAGTGCATATTCAATATGTCGTGTTTTCTTCCAAATAAAATGTTTATCTGTTTTGAGAAACTTAGTTAGTAAAGCTCTCACGAACTTGATAGCACACTTTATTCCTTGCACTTAATAATCCTGAACCATTGTGACTAGTCCATGAAAGTTATATGCTTGCAAATTATATGCTGGGAGTCAGCAGAACCGTGCTGTCACGGGGAACGTTTCAACACTTTTTGGATATCCTATCCAGTTGATACTTTGCTCTTTTGTTTACGGATGTCGACGATGTGAAATAAAAGGGGAGCTTGTGAGTTCATGGAGTTTATACATTGTGTTAGATAAACGCCTGGGCCGCTAGCCTAAGCCATGCCTAATCATGGTGGAAACTTGTAGCATCACCATAATGAGCATCTATGAAGCATCCTCAATAAAAGTCTATGCATATGGTAAATAAAAAGATTGCTGAGATGATAATTGTCTGCTTGCCTTGTCATTTTGGTTATGGGAAAGCTCCTGTACCATGTGCAAGGGGTACCCCGTTGGCGGTTCTCTATGATATGCATGTATTTACAATGACAAGAAATTTCAGGTGACCAAAGTTGAGTAGCATGCGGAGCGGCCCTCGTACTCAAGGGACATGGGATTTCCATTTTATGGTCTGTCAAGCATATAATTCAGAGTGGACCTCACTTTTACTTTAACCACATGAAGATGGCTATGATAGGGGCAATGAGAGCTCAAAGCTAACGAGTACCTTCCTTTAAGCATTAGGAAGCCTTTCAAACTTTTCAAAACCGTTTTCACAACCTTGTTGAGTCACCACTTATTCTATGAGCACCTTCTCAAGAGCACAGTTGTCATTCTTGTGTTTGTTCCAAAACTTGGTTAATTATGTCATGACTTTGATGCTTGTATCTCTGATATTTTTACCTCTAGTCTTCACTTGAACTTCAGAGGTGCCTCGGCATTTATATTGTGCTCTACAAACAAAGTCAAGCGAGATACCACTCTATCATACCTTACTATGAGCATTGCAATGTTGCTTATGTTTATGTTTCATGCTACTTATTATTATTGAGTTGGTTTCTCTTCATAGCTTGCAGTGACTATTGAGTAGACTTAGTTGCATAATTCTTATTATGAATGGTTTAAGTATCTACTCCTGTGCTGAGAATATATACATCATATGAAGCAAATGTGTTCGTGAAAGTTCTTTTATCGCACTCAGTTTTCAACTGAGTTGCTTGAGGACAAGCAATAAGCTAAGCTTGGGGGGAGTTGATATGTCCAAAATGTATCTACTTTCCCGAACACTTTTGCTATTGTTTCTCCTCTAAACTTGTGTGATTTGGATACAACTAACACGGACTGATGTTGTTTTAAGCAGAATTACCTTGGTGTCTTGTTTTTGTGCAGAAATCAACTTTCAGGAAAAATCCCGGAAAATATGCCAAAAATTATATTTCACCAGAAGACCCACGGAGCCAGAAGACGAGACGGAGAAGGGGCCTGGGGGCCCACACCCCTGCCAGGCGTGGGTGGGCCCTGGCCCGCGCCTAGGGGGTGCAGCCACCCTAGGCACCCCCTCGGCCTCCCTCTACACCTATAAGTTGCCTTTCGACCTAAAAACCAAGGGGGGTTTGATAGTTTTCCAGAAAGAGTTCCGCTCCTCCGCCGCCACCAGAAACCAAGATTCGGATCCAGAAACTTCGTTCTGGCACCCTGCCGGGACGAGGAATTTGGAGAGGATCATCGCCATCGTCATCACCAACGCATCTCCATCAACCATCGATGTTTCCCTCATCCATGAGTGAGTAATCCCCCACTGTAGGCTTGGGGATGGTAGGGATTGGATGAGTTCTATCATGTAATAGAATAAGATCTGTTAGGGCATAGTCCCTAGTATCTCTATTAGTGCTATTTGACTTTGTTGTAACTTGTTGTGCTTAATGCTTATCACTAGGGCCCGAGTGCCATGATCTCAGATCTAAACTTATTATTGAATCATTTGATAGTATTGTTTGTGATATTATCTACAAGTTGTGTACACATATCATTGTCCGGATCCAAAGGCCCCAAAGTGACAATAATTGGGACAACCGGAGGGGATGGCTGTGGTGTGAGGATCACATGTGTTCATGGAGTTTTAATGCTTTGCTCCGGTGCTCTATTAGAAGGAGCACCTTAATTGCCAGTAGTTCCCTAGAGGCTCCGTTGCCACGGGCTGGCTGAACAGAAGATGTTGTGCAAGTTTTCATTGCGATCACGTATGACTATATATGGAGCACATGCCTAGGATTGTTTAGTACTTGGATGCTTGTTATTATTTATCTGCAATGCCTTAGATCTTGAAGTTACATGTTTAGACTCGTCCATGCAACGCCCGTCCATCCATCCCTATGCCTACCGCACTTGAATCCCACTGTTACCGTTACTGTTACTATTGCTCATGTTTCACTGTTGCTTTGCTGTTGCTACTGATAAACTTATGTGAGCAAAACTATTTCCAGGTGCAACTGAATTGAAAACTCAGTTCTTAAGGGTTGCAAGTATTCTTTGGCTCCCCTTGTGTCGAATCAATAAATTGGGTAATACTACCCGCAAAGCCTGTTGCGATCCCTACACTTGTGGGTCATCACCCACACACGTTCCTTGACTGCCTCGATGGCTATAGCCATGGCCCGATGGTCGTCGTAGATGCCCTCCCCTAGATACAATGTCATCAGCCATGTGGCTAGCTACATGGGAGGGAAGGAGAGCTTGGTGTGCTGTGAAAGATGGCCGCATGTTCTAGTTAAAAAGGCCTGGCATTAGATGCCGACACGGAGGCCGAAGCGATTACACTAAAGTGTCGCAGCAGGAGGGTAGGAGTCGGGCGGCGCCCGCAGCGGTGCGGCCAGCCGTTGGAGCAGCCTTCCATTGATGGCTAGTGGAACAAAGCCGTTGGGTCGTTGGAAAGCGGGGCCTCGCCTCCCGCGGGAGGACACGGGAGGACGTGTGTGTTGTCCGGGTGGACGCAACCGTTGCCTAAATTAGGTGCACAGATGGATCGAGTCGGGCGCATCGGTCCGGATGGGTCGGGTCGCTGAGAGGCCGCGCACGTCCCTCGCGTCTGTGCGGACGCGTTCGGACGCACTAGGACGGGTTGCATCGACCCGATGGAGATGCCCTAAGTTATAGAAAAAATGTATAAAATTGAGTTGTAGCATCCACGATTAGTCCATAGGACGGGGCATATGGGTGCTCGCCCCAAGGCCCCACAAGATAAGGGTCCTCGGTCGAATAATGTTAATTTTCTTGGTAAATATAGACGATCCAAGTTGTAGTCCACTATGTTTCTACTCTTACTTTTTTCTCTAAAAACATTAATTGTACCATTTCTGAATATTTTCTCGATGCCGCATTGCTCTAGCATTTCCAAATGTGCAAACCAAAAAAACTCTCATGTCCCTTCACAAGGTTGAGAGTATTCATTAGTGAAGATTAAAGACACAATCACATAATAGTACCATTCCACAAGATGCTCACCTCCGACTACAACGATTCTACTTGTCTGATCATACTTATCTGCGAGACTATTCCATCCTGATATTAATCATGTGCATAATAATATGTCTACTCCATTTCCAAAAAAAATATGTCTACTCTTTTACTCATTGTTTCATAGGTATATGGATTTGTTACTCCCATAATATTATTATATGATTATTTCTAAAGATACATATGTATATACACGTGTAAAAAAGCAATTGGTAGAAATAAATATCATGCTTCATAGTTTGCTCGATAAATATAAATAAGTAGTTCCAAATTTTTTCACCATGATTATGTCTATCAAATGCACATATTATTTAATGTAATATTGTATTGCATTAATATTTCTCTTACAGAATACTCATATTTTTTAAATCTTTTGTGTGTGAACAAGTATCGGAGCTTGACACACATTGTTTAAAGGCACAAAAATTCCAATCATGCTTAAACATATAGTAATCCTCAAAATTTTAGTACAAATAAAATCTTTTAAAAAATTCTGAAGTAGGGGAACCATTGCCCCTTTAACCCTATGGAAGATCTTCAACTTTAAACAAAGGGCCCTTATAGTCGTGTTGTCCTAGGGCCTCCAAACTCTACGAATCGGCCCTATTAGCATCCACTCTCCGTCAATCTAGTCTCCTTGAAATGCCACTCCCAATTGTAGATGAAAGGATCGTATGGGCACCTAGAGGGAGGTGAATAGGTGCTACTTCAATTTTTACTCCTTTTCAAATTAGGGTTTGACACAAAAGGTAAATTCTCTAGATTATGCAACTATGGTGAATTTACCTATATGTCAACCTAGCATAACACTAAGCACGAACAAGATAAGTAAGTGCGGTAAAGGATAGAAGTCACCAAAGTGGAGCACGCGGAGACACAAGGATTTGTTTACCGCAGTTTCTTCCTTTTGAGGGGAAGTACGTATGCGTTTGGAGAGGGGGTGGTTTCAAACCACCAACGCCAAGAGAGGCCTCCCTTGTTCTCCGATGAACCTCACACCAACGGGTTCGATTCACCTCTTCCACTATATCGGCAACCTTCGAGGTGGAATACGACACCTTTACAACAAGTTTGAGGCACACATCCACAATTGAATTGGAGGCTTCCGAATACAAGCAAGCTGTCAAACAATCAAAGACAAGCTTGTAAGACCAAATCAAAGGCTAGGGTTTTCCAAAGAAACACATGAGCAAGGGGCCCTCAAATGAATGAGGGGGAAATGAAGATCTCTCTTGGTGAAGCTATAGATCAAGGCCTCCTCCTTCGATTCTCCAAAGATCAATGACTTTGGATGGTTGGATGAAGAGATCTTGAGGATTTGGTGGCTAAAATGGTGGTGGTGTTCTTGACTGGGTCGATCAGCAGCCCAAGGTAGAAGAAGGGATAGTTATATAGCCCCCTGGAATTAGAGCCGTTGGGAGCCACTTCCCCCAGACAGTCCGGCAAAATGCAACCAGATAGTCCGGCCCATCCGGACACTCCGGGTGTCCACCACCGGACACTCTGGTCTGGCAGAGTTTCCGGCCAATGTCCCCGTAGAGTCCGAGACACACAGAATGTCAACACCATGCTAAGAAAACTTGGCGAAGCCCCATGGCCGGATATTCCGGCAGAAATCGACCAGACAGTTCGATATGGTTGGTGATGGTGCTGACGTGGAGCACTTCATTGGAAACCCCAAGAGCAAGGTGTGAAGCAGCAAGCAGCAAGTATTCCCTCAGTAGAGACCAAGCTTATCAAACCAGAAGGAGGAAGGAAACATCACACAGGTGTTGCAAGCAACACGGAGACCTGCACAACACAAACTCGAGACTTTTCCCGAACGAATCAGTGAGGTTGTGAAGCTCACCGGTTTGCTGTAAGAAAGGATTAAACGTATGGTGTGGAAGGTAATGGTTTGTAGCAATTAAACAAGTAACAGTGGAAGATGTATCAATGGTAAATATTGGACCGGGGTCCATAGTTCACTAGAGGTGCTCTCCTTAGATAAACAACATGGCATGAAGGGTAATCAAATTACAGCAGGGCAATTGACAGGAACTGAGCATGGCATAACAATGCAATTACTAGTCAAAAAGATCCTATGAGATTCAATTGGGGAATACAACAAGATACATAGACCGCCATCCAACTGCATCTATGACTAGAAGTCCACCTTCAGGTCATCATCCGAACCCCCTCCAGTATTAAGTTGCAAGCAACAGACAACTTCTTTAAGCAAAGTGTGTAAGGTAAACAGTCCACGTGTTCCATGTGTTGGAGATATGACCTAGAGGCAATAATAAAAGTGGTTATTATTATATCTTTGTGTTTATGATAAATGTTTACATTCATGCTTTAATAGTATTAACTAGAAACATTAATACTTGTGTGATTTGTAAACTAAATTAGAGTCCCTGGTAAAGCCTCTTTATAATACTAGCTTGTTGGTTAATAGATGATCGTGGTTTCTCGATCATGAACATTGAGATGTTATTAACAACAAGATCATATCATTAGGAGAATGGTATGATGGACATACTCCTATAAATAAGCGTAGCATAAAGATCAAGTAATTTCAATAGTTCGTTTGCTATAAGCTTTCTGATACATAGTAACCTAATTCCTTCGACCATGAGATCATGCTAATCACCATCACCGGAAGGATGCTTTGATGACATCAAACACCACACCGTAACTGGGTGGATATAAAGGTGGCATTGAGTGTTCGGAAAGTATGTGTTGAGGCACATGGATCAAGAATGGGATTTGTCCGTCCATATGACAGATAGATATACTCTGGGCCCTCTCGGTGGAATGTCATCCAATTAGCTTGCAAGCATGTGACTGGCTCATAAGGGATCACATATCACGGGAACGAGAAAAGAGTACTTATCGGTAACAAGGTTGAACTAGGTATGCAGAGATACCGACGATCAAACCTCGGATAAGTAAACTATCGCGAGACAAAGGGAAATTGGTATCGTATGTAAGTGGTTCATTCGATCGCAAAGTAATCGTAGAAATATGTGGGAGCCATATGAATTTCCAGATTCCTCTATTGGTTATTGATCGGAGAAATGCTTGGTCATGTCCGCATAATTCACGAACCGTAGGGAGACACACTTAAGGATTCGTTGTTGTTTAGTAGATATGGAATGTAAGTAGGGAAACCGAATGTTGTTCGGAGTCTAGGATGGGACCGGTATATCACTAGGAGATCCGGAATGGTTAGGAGAATAAGATTCATATAAGGAAAGTCCGATTCCAGAGTTCAGAAATGATTTCGATGTTTTCATCAGAGAGGTTATAGAAGGTTCACCGGACCGGAAGGGGAATGGTTCATGAATGTGTCATGGGTAAGTGGAATGATTGGATCATGTCCTAAGTCACTTTGGTTGGGCATTTGCGAGAGAGAAATAAAGCTCTAAATTGAAAGTCAAAAGGGAGGTTTGAAAAGTCAAACTGGAACAATGGTTTCCTAGTGGAAGAAGGAAAGAATCCTTCCTTCTATCCAACTTGGGTTTGGGTATGGATTCAAACTCCCCTCTCCCAAGCCTCCCTTCCTCTCATAAATAGAGGGGGAGGGCTGCCCCAAAGAACACACAACCAGCCCTCCCCACTCGTGCCGCGCCATCTCTGCCGTTGTCGGCCTAGCCACGCCGACACCTCCTCCTCCTCTCCGGCCTTCTAAACCTAGATCGTCGGAAACCCTAGATCCACCATAACTCACACCGGCTTAGGCGTAGCCCTGCGGGATCTTCCTTCTACTTCCGACACCACGTCGTTGTGCTGCCGGAATCGCGAGGGGAGACCTACAACCTCAGCTGCCTGCTGGAACAAGGGAGAGGAAGGTCTTCATCGAGTGCCGAATGTGTGACCGATTGCAGAAACGCTGCTGGAACGCGGCGCTGAAAGGATCGTCTATGTGATCTTGAGATCGGCAAGTGTACGACTACATCACCCACGAGAATCTGCTCTCGTTAACCGCTTTGGAATCTTCGAGGGTGAGTGCTCCTATCGACTCATTGCTACAATCTAGTAGATAGATATTGGCTTGTTTGTGTGCATGCGGTAGAATTTTTTGTTTTGCATGCTACGAACCCCTACAGTGGTATCAAAGCCATGTCTATATGTAGATCTGTTGCACGAGTAGAACACAATGGTCATTGTGGGCATTGATGCTTTTGTTGTCGATTGCTTCTTATGTACTTTGCATCTTGCGGGATGGTGGGATGAAGCGGCCCAGGCTAACCTTACATGACATCATTCATGAGACTTTCTCCACGCTTAACATGCAACTTGTATTGCATAAGTGGCTTTGCGGGTGCCTGTTTCTCCCAACATAGTGAAGATTCAATTTACAACGGGTAATTGACAATACTAGTATCAACGTTGTGGTTCTTTTCGTAAGCTAGAACGACACTTATTGAAAGCCCCAAACCACGTAAAACATGCAAAGAAAATTAGAGGCATCTAACTTTGTTTTGCAGGGGTGTGCTGTGATGTGATATGGCCATGATTGTGATTATATATGATGTATGCAATGTTCCTTATTGTAAGTTGGCAACCGGCAGGAGCCATATGGTTGTCTTTTAAATTCCGTTAAGACCTGTGTGTCTATTATTCAAAGTAGTTGTAATAGTTGATGCTAGTGGACGACAACCATGAAGCGGCGCCATTAACCTTGACGCCATGCCGGTGATGATGGAGATCATGTTCGTGCTTGAAGATGGAGATCAGAAGCACAAGAAGAAAGGCCATATCATATCACATATTTTGAATTGCATGTGATGGTAATCCTTTTATGCATCTTGTATTGCTTAGTTCGCGACGGTAGCATTATAAGATGATCCCTCTAGCACAAAATTTCAAGTTATAAAGTGTTCATCCTTAGTAAGCACCATTGCTAAAGCTCGTTGTTTTGAAGCACCACATGATGATCGGGTGTGATAGATTCTGCGAGTGTATACAACGGGAGCAAGCCATATTTTCTCATGCGGAATCTAAGGTTTGATCTTGTCGAGCCTAGCATGTATAGACATGATCTCGAAACACGGATCACCGAAAGGTAAAGCATGAGTCATATAGTAGATATGATGAACAAGTTGATTGTTCGCCATTGAAGCTACATCAACTCTCGTGATGATCGGTTTTGATGTGGTGGATTTGGTTCGTGTGATCACTAAAACAATGTGAGGGATATTGTTTTGAGTGGGAGTTCACCTAGATTAATTTAACTATTAATTAGAACTCAATTTGTCATAAACTTAGTCTAAACTATTGCAAATATGTTGTAGATCAATGGCGGCCCCTACCATCAATTTCAATGCATTCCTAGAGAAAGAAAAGTTAAAAAACAATGGAAGAAACTTCGCGGATTGGTTCTGCAATTTGAGGATTGTCCTCAATGCTGGTAATTTGACCTATGTGCTGGATGCACCGCTGGGTGACCCACCTGCAGCTGATGCTACCGATGAAGTAAAGAATGTTTTCCTCACTCGGAAGAATTAGTACTCCACAGTTTAGTGTGCTATCTTGTATGGTATGGAATCAGAGCTTCAGAAAAGGTTTGAGAACCATGACCCACATGATATTGTCCGTGAACTCAAAAATGATATTTGAGGCTCACGCGGCAGTTGAGGGTTATGAGGCTTCTGAAAAGTTCTTTAACTGGAAGATGGAAGAGGGCAGCTCCGTCAGTGAGCACGTGCTTAAGATGTCTAGGCACACAAGCAAGATTCAAAGCTTGGGTATAGTGATTCCTAATGCTTTGGGGATTAATCGTGTCCTCCAATCACTACCACCAAGTTACAAGAACTTTGTGATGAACTACAATATGCAAAACATGGACAAATCGTTGCCCGAACTCTTCTCCATGTTAAAGTCTGCAGAAGTGGAGATCAAGAAAGAGCACCAAGTGTTGATGGTCAATAATACCACCAAATTCAAGAAGAAAGGCAAGTCTAAGAAAAAGGGAAACTTCAAGAAGGGCGGTAAGAAAGTTACCGCGCCGGCGAAGAAGATCAAGGCTGGGCCTAAGCCTGGTACTGAGTGTTTTTACTGCAAGGGAAAGGGTCACTGGAAGCGGAATTACCCTAAGTACTTGGCGGATTTGAAGAACGGCAACATCAAGAAGAAAGGTATATCCAATATACATGTTATTGATGTGTATCTCACTAGTACTCGTAGTAGTGCCTGGGTATTTGATACTGGTTCGGTTGCTCATATTTGTAACTCGAAATAGGTGCTGCAGAATAGATGGAAACTAGCGAAGAACAAGGTGACGATGCGCGTTGGAAATGGATCAAAGGTTGATGTGATCGCGGTCGGCAAGCTACCTCTTCATCTACCATCGGGATTAGTTTTATACTTAAATAATTGTTATTTGGTGCCTGCGTTGAGCATGAACATTATATCCGGATCATGTTTATTGCGAGACGGTTACTTGTTTAAGTCCGATAATAATGGTTGTTAGAGTTATATGAGTAATATGTTTTATGCACATGCACCTTTGATAGATGGTCTATTCTTATTGAATCTCGATTGTAGAAATACACACATTAATAACATTGAAGATAAACGTTTGAAATTGAGCGATAACTCGACCTATATGTGGCACTGTCGTCTTGGTCATATTGGAGTGAAGCATATGAAGAAACTCCATTCCGATGGACTTCTTGAATCACTTGAAAGATGTGAATCATGTCTGATGGGTAAAATGACTAAGACTCCATTTTCTGGTATGATGGAGCGAGCTACAGACTTATTGGAAATCATACATACCGATGTGTGTGGCCCAATGAGTGTAGCATCGCACAGTGGTTATCGTTATGTTCTTACCTTCACAGATGACTTGAGTAGATATGGGTATATCTATTTCATGAAACATAAGTCCGAAACTTTTGAGAAGTTTAAGGAATTTCAAAGTGAGGTAGAGAATCAACGTAACAAGAAGATTAAATTTCTACGATTTGATCATGGAGGTGAATATCTAAGTTACGAGTTTGGCGAGCATTTGAAGAAATGCGGAATAATTCCACAATTGACACCGCCGGGAACACCACAACGTAATGGTGAGTCCGAACGTCGTAATCGAACTCTTTTAGATATGGTTCGTTCTATGATGTCACTTACAAATTTACCGCTATCATTTTGGGGTTATGCATTAGAAACAGCCGCATTCACTTTAAATAGGGCACTATCTAAATCCGTTGAAACGACACCGTATGAATTATGGTTTGGGAAGAAACCTAAATTGTCGTTCCTTAAAGTTTGGGGTTGCGAAGCTTATGTAAAGAAGTTACGGCCAGACAAGCTTGAACCCAAAGAGGAAAAATGCGTCTTCATAGGATACCCGAAGGAAACTATTGGGTATACCTTCTATCATAGATCTGAGGGAAAAATCTTCGTTGCCAAGAATGGATCCTTTCTAGAGAAGGAGTTTCTCTCGAAAGAAGTGACTGGAAGGAAAGTAGAACTCGAAGAGGTTGTTGAACCTTCTCTTGAACTTGAGAGTAGCACAGCACTGGAAGTAGTTCCTGTGGCGCCTATGCCAATAAGAGAGGAAGCTAATGATGATGATCATGAAACTTCAGTTGAAGTAACTACGGAACCTCGCGCGCAGGTCAACGAGATCTCGTACCACTCCTGATTGGTATGATCCCGTTATGAGTGTCATGTTGGTGGACAACATCGATGACCCTGCGACATATGAGGAAGCGATGATGAGCCCAGATTCCAATAAATGGAAAGAATCCATGAAATCCGAGATTGGATCCATGTACGAAAACCAAGTATGGAATTTGGTGGACTTACCAGATGGTCGGAAGGCTGTCGAGAACAAATGGATTTTCAAGAAGAAAACATATGTTGATGGTAATGTTACTGTCTATAAAGGCCAACTTGTCGCAAAAAGGGTTTCGAAAAATTCAAGGAGTTGACTATGATGAGACTTTCTCACTGATAGCGAAGCTAAAGTCTGTGAGGAATTTGTTAGCAATCCCTGCATATTATGATTATGAGATATGGCAGATGGAAGTCAAAACGGCATTCCTCAATGGAGACATTGATGAAGAGTTGTATATGGTATAACCCAAAGGTTTTGTTGATCCTAAAGATGCTAATAAGGTATGCAAACTTCAACGGTCCATTTATGGATTGAAGCAAGCATCCCGGAGTTGGAATCAACATTTTGATAAGGTGATCAAAAGTTTTGGTTTTATACAAACTTATGGAGAAGCTTGTATTTACAAGAAAGTGAGTGGGAGCCTTTTAGCATTCTTAATACTATATGTAGATGACATATTGTTGATTGGGAATGATGTAGACCTTCTTAATAGTGTCAAGGATTATTTGAATAATAGTTTTTCAATGAAAGATCTTGGCAAAGCAGCTTACATATTAGGCATAAAGATTTATAGAGATAGATTGAGATGTCTAATATCATTGTCACAAAGTACATATTTGGACAAAGTTCTAAAGAGGTTTGGAATGGAAGATAGCAAGAAAGGGTTCTTGCCCATGTTGCCCAATACAACCTTGAGTAAAACTCAAAGTCCTGCAACAGTAGAAGATAGAGAAAGGATGAGTAAGACCCCCTATGCCTCAGCCATAGGATCTCTTATGTATGCCATGCTATGTACTAGACCCGACATTGCATATGCTGTTAGTTAACTAGAAGATATCAAAGTGATCCAGGAGTGGATCATTGGACAGCGGTCAAAAACATCCTTAAGTACTTGAGAAGAACTAAGGATATGGTTCTTTCTTATGGAGGTGATGAACAACTCGTTGTTAATGGTTACACCGATGCTAGTTGGAACAACGATCCGGATGATTCTAAATCTCAATCTGGATACGTATTTACTTTGAATGGTGCAGCAGTTAGCTGGAGGAGTGCAAAACAAAGCGTTGTGGCGAGATCTTCAACTGAATCGGAATACATAGCTGCTTCGGAGGCTTCACAAGAGGCGATATGGATGAAGGAGTTCATTACAGAGCTCGGTGTGGTTACAAGTGCGCCGGACCCAATGTCTATCTATTGTGATAACATGGGCGCCATAGCCAATGCACAAGAACCAAGGTCACACAAGAAGCTGAAGCACATCAAGCTACGTTTTCACGCTATTCGAGAGCATGTCCAAGATGGTGACATAAAAATTTGCAAAGTACACACAAATCTGAATGTGGCGGATCTGTTGACTAAACCTCTCCCGAGGGCAAAACATGACCAGCACCAAACCGCCATGGGTGTTCGGTATATTACCATGTAATCTAGATTAGTTGACTCTAGTGCAAGTGGGAGACTATTGGAGATATGCCCTAGAGGCAATAATAAAAGTGGTTATTATTATATCTTTGTGTTTATGATAAATGTTTACATTCATGCTATAATAGTATTAATCAGAAACATTAATACTTGTGTGATTTGTAAACTAAATTAGAGTCCCTAGTAAAGCCTCTTTATAATACTAGCTTGTTGGTTAATAGATGATCGTGGTTTCTCGATCATGAACATTGAGATGTTATTAACAACAAGATCATATCATTAGGAGAATGGTATGATGGACATACTCCTATAAATAAGCATAGCATAAAGATCAAGTCATTTCAATAGTTCGTTTGCTATAAGCTTTCTGATACATAGTAACCTAATTCCTTCGACCATGAGATCATGCTAATCACCATCACCGGAAGGATGCTTTGATGACATCAAACACCACACCGTAACTGGGTGGATATAAAGGTGGCATTGAGTGTTCGGAAAGTATGTGTTGAGGCACATGGATCAAGAATGGGATTTGTCCGTACATATGACGGATAGATATACTCTGGGCCCTCTCGGTGGAATGTCATCCAATTAGCTTGCAAGCATGTGACTGGCTCACAAGGGATCACATATCACGGGAACAAGAAAAGAGTACTTATCAGTAACAAGGTTGAACTAGGTATGCAGAGATACTGTGGCATCCCGCAAAAACCACTACTAGAAAACCGCGTTGTTTTTGTGCATTGCATCATCATGACCGCATGCTCATGTCATCATGCCACATTGCAGTTGTGCATCAACATGTCATCATGCATGTGTTTGTCTGAAACTATTTTCGTAAAGCCTGATTTTGTTTTCTAAACGCCCCATCTTTATTTCAAATTAAAACCGGGTCTCCGGAATATTTCGTTTTGTCTACCCACGGTTTGCAAAAGCCCTGTTTTAAATAAATAAAATATTTAATTATTTTTAGGGGGCAGCCGAACCGGGCCGATCCGACCCAGTTGGCCACCCCCAGTACAAAATCAGCCTACCCAAACTCCTTTTCTACCCCAACCTAATCTACCCACCCTGCCTCCACCTCACCCCGGCCAATCGGAGCCTGCAACCTCATCCTCTCCCTTCCTCCACCCAATCCCCTCCCTCCACCTCACCAACCCCAACCCCACTCCCTCCTCACCTGCCTCTCTCCCTGGCCCACCCACACCACTCCCTCACCCACACCACACACAGCACGCACACCACGCGGCCACCCCTGGACCCGACCCCACCCCGTCCCCACCACCCCTTCTCCTCTCTTCCCCCCGACCCCGCGATCTTCTCCCCGCTGCCTCCTCTCCTCTGTTCCTCTCCTCTCTCTGCTCGTCGGCCTCCCCAGCGAGCGCCGCCGGCCCGCTTCACCCCGCCGCCATGACCATCCGCAGCGCCTCCCAGGGCCCCGCCATCGCGGCCGACCTCCCTCTGCCTGTCCTCGTCGCGCCGCCTGCGGCAGCACGTCGTCGATGTCGCCACGACCCCGCCCGTCGCCAGATCCCGCCGGGGCCGCCCCTGGACCTCCCCTCTCCGGCCGCCCGCCGGGCTCCCCTGACCCCACGTCCCATCTCCCTCGCGACGCCCTCCTACTTGCACCGACCCCTCCACCCGAGCTGCTCCCCGCCACCTTCTTCCTCTGCACCGGCCAGCAGCGTCGCCTTCCCTGGCCGCCGCCCACCTGCGCCTCCCCTCTCGCAAGCCCCCGCCGGCGGCCTCCGTCTCCGTCGGCCCTGCACCATCCTGCCAGCGAGCTCGCGCCCGGCGAGCCCGTCGCCGCCAGGTCCCGCGTGAGCGTGGCCGCACCCCGCCTCCCCGCCGCCTGTCTCCCCCGCTCCCCGGCCCTTCGCTCGCCTTCGCGCACCGAGCCCGGCCTCCTCGTCCCTGGGGCCCACCTCTTTGCAAGCGTCTGTTCTTTTGTTCTCTGGCCGCACAACAACATTAGAAGCGCTGTCTTTTGTTGTTGTTTTTGTATTCAGTATAGCAGTCTTCAGTTGCAGGAGAGAGTAGCAGCAGTCCAAGCCTGCAAGCAAGTCCGCCACAAGCTGCCCGAGAAGCTCCATCGAGAGTGTTGCCGGCGCTCGTGAATAAGGAAAAATGGAACACGAAGGATCCATATAGCAAAAAGAGCGACTGCATCGAGAACCCGCGGATCGTGAACCTCTCAGAACGCAAGTCTTTCGACATGGTATCTGAAGACCCCAGACTGTGGATCCGAAGACCGATCCTGCCGAAGGCCTAACCTGAACACCTCGTAACCTCAAGATCGCCATCTGTAAGCAAGCTGAAAACCTCAAGGGATCCTTCCAGGAACCACCAAGATCTTCATCACGGATCTGACACTCTTCTTCATGGACGCCGAGATCTTCCTCCTGGAAATCGAAGATTGAACCCTGGCGCGCCAAGTTCTTCGCCCCCGAGGACCGACCCATAGATGCGTGAAGTGCTTCCTCGAGGACGCCAAGTACTTCACCCCGGACACCGAGACCCTGAACGACAAGTTCTTCTTCCCGGAAGCATTGACGCCCGTGCGACAAGATCTACTTCCCAGATCCGAAGACCCTAAATCCCGGAGTCCGAACCTCGTTCCCCGTCGAACCCTGTCGAACCCCGAACCCCCCGGAACCCAAGATCTGCCGAACCCAGATGTGTGAACCTTTTCCCGGGCCCCTATTTTATAAATGCTAAATATAAAACCTGTTGCATATTAAATTGATCATGCATGCATACTTGTCTGTGGTTTGGGGGCATTATGCCGATTCACCTCAAAATTAAATATGGGGCCCATATGCGGGCAAATCTAGTCTTATATTGGCCCCATTTAAATTGACATAGCGAACCGAAGCCATGTTTTGTCTTGCTAATCCAACATTTAATTTGCAGGGTATCTAAACAACATGAACCGTTTAATTAATGTCGGGACCCCGGTTCCGCTTAATATTGCCTAATCGCATCGCACCTTTGCCATGTCATACATCATACATGCATCATGCCCGATCTTCTGCCGTAACTTTAAATATTGCATCCGGTGTTTATTCTAGTGTTTTGGTTCTTCGCGGATAAGGCCGTTGAGTTGATGCGAGTGTCGACCCGATCTTCGGATGAACCTTCAGCAATGTTTTCAGGCGAGCATCTCCCCCTTTCTACCTATCTTACTTTTATAGTATTTATTCCCTCCTGTTGATCTATTGCTATCTGTGTTGCGATGCTCTAGTTTTCGTACCCGTGATATCCCTTGCAGCCTTATACTGCCTCGGACACAACCTATTACCTGTTGTTTGGTAGATAGTTGGCCTCGCGCGTCGTAGTCGCTTGCTCAAGTGCTGTTGCGTGTCGTCGAGTACCACAGTTGTTGGAGTATTGCCGCATGTTTAATGTTGGAGATGATCATGGCTTTAATTATCGTTTAATTCAATTATTGCTTAATAACTAAAATTGAAGTAGGTAAGCAGAGGCACAGGTGGGCAATAGATGTTATTTGGTTGTTAACCGTCCACTTGTGTCCCGTAGGACCCCGAGTTCTTGACACCTGTTCCGAGATCGAGCGCGCTAACCACATGTGGGATGTATGGGCACCCCATCGATTTAGTACCTGTTTTCAAAGTACTGTACTGGGGGCCACAAGTAGTTTGGGGCTTTATTACTATTCTGTACTTATGCCATGCTTTACTGCTTTATTTAAATTGTGTGATGGATAGCACCTGTACTGTTTAGGAAAGCGGAGTGTTTTCGCGGTATCGACAATCCCAGTTTTGGGTTCCCAGTCATTTACAGCCACTGACGCAAACCCTGAGTCCGTCTTGGAGACCGGCCGACTTCGTTGTGGGTAGACTTAGTGGGGTGGCCCCCCGTGCTTGCTTTGGGTCTGGGAAACGTCATGACTTAGGCCCCGCCGACATACCGATGGGTGTATGTTAATTGATCTGGCAAAAAGGGTCGAAGTGCGTGTGGATACTTTGGTGCACCCCTGCAGGGTTAAATCTTTTCGAGAAGCCGTGTCCGCGGTTATGGACGACTTGGAGCACAGTGCTTGATCATAGACAACTATAACTAAAGTTTACTGTTATAACTTGACTTGTATCCGATATGACTAGTAATCAGCTTCACTACAACGGAATGGCTAAATAAAAGTACCAACAACTGCTGGGTTTTGGGGTTATCTCATGCTAATTGTATCTGACTAGTAAGTGTTGCAACTATAACGGAATGGTTAACTAAAACGGCCCACTGCTTATTCTATCAGGATGACTATCTATACCTGACTAGTAATTACTGCAACGATAACTGAATAAATAAAACTGCCAACAGTGTGAGTTCTCGGTTGACTTCCTTGTTTGGTCTCGAGGGGGAAACACCAGGATGGGTTTGTTTGGAGGTAGTATCAGGTGGTTCCGAATAGGTCTTTCTTATCCCTCTCTGATAGCCGCCAGTTGTATCGAGTCTCTATAGGTTGTTTAGTGCATGCTGCGCTGCCGCTTCAGCCCACCATACCTATGTAGGCGAGGACCGCCGAATTCTAGCCTCGCCGTGTACTGGCCTCAGTACTGACCGCTCTCTCTTTTTCCCTTGCCCTTTGTCGGCACCCCTTTTGTTTAAGCAGGTTTTGAGATCGACGTCGTTAGCAGGGTTACCCTTCCGGCTTGGCCTGGGCAGGGTTATGGACACCATTGGTTATTCTTCAGGGCTCTTAGCCCCATTTGCATCTTGTCCGTAGTTGGACGCTCTACCGTTTTCAAGGTGATTTGGATCTTTGTTCTGTATATCTGTATTCTTGACTCCTGGAGTCGTGTTGTATATATATCTGTTCTGTGGGTCCCATCGAGGACTGTTGTGTAATGTTATTACTTCGTTTTCCACCCGCACGAAAGTGCCTGGTGGGCACCTTTGAATCGTTTCTATGCGGGTTTGGCGGGAATCGCTGAAACTTGCATAGGGTCGATTCTGAGGGTGTTACAGATACCGACGATCAAACCTCAGATAAGTAAACTATCGCGAGACAAAGAGAAATTGGTATTGTATGTAATTGGTTCTTTCGATCGCAAAGTAATCGTAGATATATGTGAGAGCCATATGAATTTCCAGATTCCTCGATTGGTTATTGATCGGAGAAGTGTCTCGGTCATGTCCGCATAATTCACGAACTGTAGGGAGACACACTTAAGGATTCGATGTTGTTTAGTAGATATGGAATGTAAGTAGGGAGAATGTTGTTCGGAGTCTCAGATGGGATCCGGGATATCACGAGGAGATCTGAAATGGTCCGGAGAATAAGATTCATATAAGGAAAGTCCGATTCCGGAGTTCGGAAATGATTTCGATGTTTTCATCGGAGAGGTTCTAGAAGGTTCACCGGACCGGAAGGGGAATGGTCCATGAATGTGTCATGGGTAAGTGGAATGATTGGATCATGTCCTAAGTCACTTTGGTTGGGCATTTGCGAGAGAGAAATAAAGCTCTAAATTGAAAGTCAAAAGGAGGTTTGAAAAGTCAAACTGGAACAATGGTTTCCTAGTGGAAGAAGGAAAGAGTCCTTCCTTCTATCCAACTTGGGTTTGGGTATGGATTCAAACTCCCCTATCCCAAGCCTCCCTCCCTCTCATAAATAGAGGGGCGGGCTGCCGCAAAGAACACACAACCAGTCCTCCCCACCCGTGCCACGCCGCCGCCACCGCTAAGCCGCCGCTGCCAGCCGCCGCCTCGTGCCGCTGCCGGCGCGTCGCCATCACCCTAGCCGCCTCCGACACCTCCTCCTCCTCTCCAGCCTTCTAAACCTAGATCGCCGGAAACCCTAGATCCACCATAACTCGCACCGGCTTAGGCGTAGCCCTGCGGGATCTTCCCTCTACTTCTGACACCACTCCGCCATGCTGCTCGAACCGCGAGGGGAGAACTACAACCTCCACTGCCTACTGGAACAAGGGAGAGGAAGGTCTTCATCGTGTACCGAACGTGTGACCGAGACCGACTGCGAAAGCGCTAACGGAACGCATCGCCGAAAGGATCGTCTACGCGATCTTGAGATCGGCAAGTGTACGACTACATCACCCACGATAATCTGCTCTCATTAACCGCTTTGGAATCTTCGAGGGTGAGTGCTCCTATCGACTCGTTGCTACAATCTAGTAGATAGATGTTGGCTTGTTTGTGTGCATGCGGTAGAAATTTTTTATTTTCCATGCTACGAACCCCTACACCATGAACAAGAGACCGTTGTTTTCTCCCTAGTGGCAACAACACATCCACAACCGAAGATATTTCTATCACTTCCCTTGGAAAATAGAGGCATGAACCCACTATCGAGCATAAATACCCCCTCTTGGAGTCACTAGCAACTACTTGGCCAAGATAGGTAATAACAACGAAGAGCATGCAAGATCACAAACAATACAGACATGATAGAATCATAAAGACGAAACCATTAATCAAACCAACATAATAATCTCAATATCCATCGGATCCCTGCAAACACAACATGCATGATTACAAAACGATTAGATCTTGATCATGAACGGAGCTCACAAGATCTATACATGAAAGCACAAAGGAGGAGATACAACCATCTAGCTACTACATGGACCCATAGTCCAAGGTGGAACTACTCACGCATCATACCGGAGAGAAGGCCTCCGGGATGATCTCCCCTCTAGCAGGGTGCCGGGAAGAACTTCAGATCCCCCCGATCTAGGGACGATGGTGGCGGCGGCTACAGATGGTTTCGTGGAATTTTGATCGGGTGCTTAGGGTTTCTGCATCGGGGGCTTCTTATAGGCGAAGGGGGATATCGAGGAGGCGGCCAGGGTAGCCAAACCTAGCCAGGCATGGGGCTGGGACCAGCTGCGCTTGGGGTGGGACTGGCCCTCCTGGATGGCCCCTCCGCCTCTCCTATGGACTTCTTGTTCCCCACGGAAAGTAATTGACTTTGACGTTTGTCCCGTCCAATTCCGAGAATATTTCTTCACTAACTTTTCTAAACCAAAAACAGCAGAAAACATGCATCTGGCACTGTTGCAACTTGTTAATAGGTTAGTACCAGAAAACATGTAAAAAGCACCTCAAAGTGTTGACAAGTAAAGCAAAGTAGATACTAAACAAACATGGAGCATCAAAAATTATAGATACGTTTCCAACGTATCAGCATCCCCAAGCTTAACTCCTACTCGTCCTCGAGTAGGTAAGTGATAAACAGAATAATTTTTGAGGTGACATGCACCCTCACAATAGATCCAACCATTTGCAAGCATTGAAAGCTAGGATCAAAGAACTCTAAACATGTGCATGAAAAATGGAGTTCTAACAATAGGACATAGTAACTATGCATGCAACATGACAAGCTACAAACAAAGATCATGAATAACATGCATTGAAAAATGTTTGTTTGTTTCACATGCAGAAAACATAGCATAGTGGCAATAAGCTTGTCCCTCATAGAGTAGCAAATAGATGCATAGGACACCTGCAAAGTTCCCAAGGGTGACTAGAAACAAGTAGCACAAGAACAAGTAATATCACAATATGAATCAATTAATAAGCTTTGGAACACTGCACATAGAATGACAACTATCCTCTCTTAATGGTGCCTAAAGGTAGAAGGTGGAGACTCAATAGTGGTGGAAGAAAGGCCTTTTTTTAAAGGAAGCAGGGATTACAAGTTTCAAAAAGAGCTTCCAAAAATTATGGTACTTGTTAGCTTTCAGCCCTCATTGCCCCTATCATAAGCATCTTGAAGTGGTTAAGGTTAAAGTGGTAAAGCTGGAGTATATGCTTGACGAAGTATAAGTTGGCAATTTCAAGTCCCTTGAATACGAGGGCCACACCTCATGCATACTCAACTTTGGGTCCAGGTAAGTTCTTGTCACTGTAATTATTTGCATATCATTGAGAATCGCCACCCCTTGCACATGGTACAAGAGCTTTCCCATAACCAAAATGACAAGGCAAGTAGACAATGAGCATCTCAACAATATTTTTATTTACCATATGCATAGCTTTTTATTGAGGATGCTTCATAGATAGCTCATTATGGTGATGCTGCAAGTTTCCACCATGATTAGGCATGGCCTAGGCTAGCGGCCCAGGCATTTCTCTAACATAGAATACAAACTCCATGGACTTACAAGTTCCCTATTTATTTCACACCAGTGACATCCATAGACAAAAGAACATGATATCAACTGAGTACAGAGTACAAGTGCAATGTTAAAAACGTTCCCCGTGACAGCATGATTCTGCTAATTCCAACTTATAAGTGCAAGCATATACAAAAAAGTTGTCACAATGTTTCAAGTTTATTAGGGGCAAAGAATAAAGTGTGCCATCAAGTTCGTGAGGGCTTTAATCACTAAGTTTTCACATAACAAAATAGTTTTTAATTGGAAGATAGATGACAACAAGAATATACTTGGAATGGTGTAACACACCATGCATAGGAGTTTATAGTGGACACTTTGGAATAACTTGGTTTCTTGGGAGTTGGAGGCATGATTAGAACTTACTCACACAAGTGGAGGCTAGCAAAAGACTGGGAGCAACCAACTAAGAGAGCATAATGGTCAAAATCATGCAGTGCAACAAAGCATACTAATCAAAGCAAAAAGTGGTACTAAAAGTCAAGGACTAAATGATCATAGAGGCTAATGGTGACTTGCTAGAGTCATAACATGGTGCTAGCATGTGCCAAGTCAACCCAAGCAAAGCATCAAAGGAGAATACCACAATACTATGCTTTTGCATGCTAAAACAACACATAATTTCTTCAAGGCACACTAAGCAATCCCAATTGTTTGGAACAAGACATGATACATCAATAATCACTAAGAATAATGCCAAAACAACACCTAGCATGTCATGCTAAAGTCTAAGTCACAGTCAATGCAAGCTCCTCTTGCACTTCAAGCAAGAACTTACTACTCCTTTCCAAACACCAAGCAAACTTATTTGCAAAACAACACATCGAGAACAGGGGTCCAAACTACTTTATTCAAGCAAACTAAAAAACCTAAGCAAAGCAAACGAAAACTAAGACGCTCAAAGAACAACACAGCTGTGCATGAAACAATAAAAACAAAGTGTCTAGACAGACCTGAGCTTTTTATTGATGAAGAAAGGGATGCCTTGGGCATCCCCAAGCTTTGACGCTTGTACCTCTTGGATATTTCTTGGGGTGACACCATGGTGGCATCCCCAAGCTTGAGATTTTGCCATTCTTCATCTCATTGCATCATTCTCTCTCTACACCTGAAATTTTTTCCTTCATACAAAAACTTCACACAATCTTCATTAGCAACATTAGTTTATTCAAAAGATATTAGACCTCTGGCAAAGCTTTGGAACAGAAAGTCTCTTCACTAAAAACACAAGCTACTGTATTAACTCCTTTAAAAAGTTCAATTCACCTAAAGAGAACTCAAAAAGGAATCAATAAGAAGCAAATGCAAATAATGGCAGAAATCTGTCAAAACAGACCAGCAGGTAGAAACCGATTTTTTCGAACATCTTCTATTGCTCAAATAAAAAAGTGTTGAACTAACTAAAGTTATCTAACATACCGGGGGATTTATTAGTAAATTATGAGCTCAATCCGAGTTACATATCCTCCTCACGAATGTTTTTGGTAGAGGTCAGAAATCTGTTTCGGGACAGCAACTCCCCAAATCTTACTTCCCTCTCATTAGAGGTCATTTTTGGCACAAAAAGCAAACAAAAAGGATAAGGAGAGGTCATTACTAAAGTAATAACTTCCAAGACTCAAGGAAACTCTTGGGTTATCTCCCAACAAGTACTTTTATTTAACACCTTTAAGTTAGGCACAAGAAGCAAGAAGAATCAAGTATTTTCAAATGAGGAAGCATTAACATCAAACCTTGCTTTCAAAAGGGGAGCAAAGAGCAACTTATCTTTTCTCATTGGGAAGTTTTCAATACCTTTCTTTAATGGAAAATGATATTTAATGGTGCCTTCTTTCATATCAATAATGGCACCAATTGTTCTAAGAAAAGGTCTTCCCAAAGTAATAGGACAAGAAGCATTGTATTCAACATCCAAACCATAGAAATCAACAGGGACATAAGCATTGTTAACCATGATGAGAACATCATTAATACTCCCCATTAGTTTCTTCTTAGCATTATCATTGAGTGGGAGATCTAAATAACAATCTTCCAAAGGTGGCAAATCAAGCATTTCATAAATCTTCCTAGGCATAATAGGGACACTAGAACCAAGATCACATGAAGCTTTGAGGTCAAAGTCATTCACTTGCATATTAATAATGGGTTCCAAACTATCTTCTACTTTCCTAGGAATAGAAGCTTTGTGTTTTAGCTTCTCTTCCTTAATCTTAACTAGAGAATCTGTAATGTGTTTGGTAAAGGCAACATGCATGTCACTAGCATTAGGACTTCTAGCAAGCTTTTGCAAGAACATAATCACTTCAGAAATATTGCAAACATCAATATCAAAATCAAACTTGGCATCAATAGTAGTAGGCTCAATAGGCCTAGGCATAGTAGGAGTAGGAATAGGGACTACTTGTGGTTTAGTGGTGATAGTGCACACACTATTGTTTTTATCAATTTCAGCTTCCCTTTCCCACTTAGCATGAAGTTGAGCTAATAGCCTAACATTTTCATCAATAGTAACTTGTATGGCATGAGAAGTAGCAAAGGTATTTTCCATAGCTTCAGGTTTAGCAGCCATTTTATTAATCAAAGAGGACCGAGCTTCAGACAAAGAGGATATATTTTTATCAGCACTCAAAATTTTTGACTGTAAACTAGAAATTTCTCTATTCAAATTCTCAAGCTGATGACTAATGTTTTTCAAGATAATAGATTGCTCATCCATAGTTTTAGTGAAAATCTTATTTTGCTCATATTGCATTTGCATAAAATTCTTAGTGGATCTCTCTACTTCTAGAATCCTTTCTTCACTAGGCATTCCAGATCTACCATGATAAGCATTTCCACTAGGAGGATAAGGCCTATAGTTACCATAAGTATTGTTGCCAAAATTGTTGTTTCTAATGAAGTTCACATCAACTTGATCTTCTTGAGCAACCAAAGAGGCTAAGGGAATACTATTAGGATCTAGAGGAGCTTTCCCATTAACAAGCATAGCCATAATAACATCAATCTTTCCACTCAAAGAGGAAGTTTCCTCAACATAATTTACCTTCTTACCATGTGGAGCTCTCTCAACATGCCATTCAGAGTAGTTAACCATCATATTATGAAGGAGCCTTGTTGCAGCACCCAAAGTGAGGCCCATAAAGGTACCTCCAGCAGCTGAATCCAATAGATTTCTTGAGGAGAAGTTCAAACCTGCATAAAAAGTCTGGATAATGTTCACTATCAAGCTGTTTAAATTTCATAATGTCACTTCTCATAGATATAATCTTAGCAGGAGGATAGTACTTTCCAATAAAAGCATCTTTGCACTTAGTCCAAGAATCAATACTAGTTTTAGGCAAAGAAAGCAACCATTATTTAGCTTTTACCCTCAAGGAGAAAGGAAAAAGCTTGAGCTTAATAATATCTCCATCTACATCCTTATACTTTTGCATCTCACAAAGTTCAACAAATCTATTGAGGTGGGCAACAAGATCATCAGAACCAGCACCAGAAAATTGCTCTCTTATCACAAGATTCAACAAAGCAGGCTTAATTTCATAAAAGGTAGCATCAGGAGCAGGTGGAGCAATAGGTGTGCTAAGGAAATCATTGTTGTTGGTGCTAGTGAAGTCACACAACTTGGTGTTCTCAACAGAGTTCATTTTGGCAAAGGTGGGCAAGCCAAAAACAGCAGTAGCAGCTAGAGCAGGAATTATTATTTTTTGTATTTTTGAATAAAGCAAGCAAACCAAACTAGACTTTTTTTGGGGTTTTTTGAAAAGAGGCAAACAAAACCAAGCAAAATAAACAAGGCAAACTAAAAACAAAGTAAAAAAGAAAGGAAGTGAAGGACTCCCCTAGTGAAGACATCCTTAGCCTCCCCGGCAACGGCGCCAGAAAACTTGTTGATGGTGCTGACGTGAAGCACTTTGTTCGAAACCATAAGAGCAAGGTGTGAAGCAGCAAGTCTTCCCTTAGTAGAGACCGAGGTTATCGAACCAGAAGGGGGAAGGAAACGTCATATAGGTGTTCCAAGCAACGGGAGACCTGCACAACACAAACTCAAGACTTTGCCCCAATGAATCAGTGAGGTTATCAAGCTCACCGGTTTGCTGTAACAAAGGATTAAACGTATGGTGTGGAAGGTAATGGTTTGCAGCAAGTAAACATGTAAAAGTGGGAGATGTATCAATGGTAAAGATTGGACCGGGGTCCATAGTTCACTAGAGGTGCTCTCCTTAGATAAACAACATGGCATGAAGGGTAAACAAATTATAGCAGGGCAATTGACAGGAACTGAGCAAGGCATCAAAATGCAATTACTAGTCAGAAAGATCCAATTCGATTGGGCAATACAACAAGATACATAGACCGCCATCCAACTGCATCTATGACTAGAAGTCCACCTTCAGGTTATCATCACAACCCCCTCCAGTATTAAGTTGCAAACAACAAACAACTGCTTTAAGCAAAGTGTGTAAGGTAAACAGTCCACATGTTCCATGAACAAGAGACCATTGTTTTGTCCCTAGTGGCAACAACACATCTACAACCGAAGAGAATTTTGTCACTTCCCTTGGAAACTAGAGTATGAACCCACTATCGAGCATAAATACCCCCTCTTGGAGTCACTAGCAACTACTTGGCCAAGATAGCTACTAACAACGGAGAGCATGCAAGATCACAAACAACACAGACATGATAGAATCATAAAGACAAAACCATTAATCAAACCAACATAATAATCTCAATATCCATTGGATCCCCGCAAACACAACATGCATGATTATAAATAGATTAGATCTTGATCATGAAAGGAGCTCACAAGATCTATACATGAAAGCACAAAGGAGGATATACAACCATCTAGCTACTACATGGACCCATAGTCCAAGATGGAACTACTCACACATCATACCGGAGAGAAGTCCTCCGGGACGATCTCCCCTCCGGCAGGCTGTAGGGACGATGGTGGCGGCGGCTACAGTCGGTTTCGTGGAGATTTGATCGGGTGCTTAGGGTTTCTGCATCGGGGGCTTATTATAGGCGAAGGGGGAGACCGAGGAGGCGGCCAGGGTAGCCAAACCCTAGCCAGGCGCGGGGCTGGGCCCACCCGCGCCTAGGGTGGGTTTGACCCTCCTGGCTGGCCCCTCCGGCTCTCCTCTAGACTTCTTGTTCCCCACGGAAAGTAATTGACTTTGACGTTTGTCCCGTCCAATTCCGAGAATATTTCATTACTAACTTTTCTGAAACCAAAAACAGCAGAAAACAGGCATCTGACACTGTTGGAACTTGTTAATAGGTTAGTACCACAAAACATGTAAACAATACCTCAAAGTGTAGACAAGTAAAGCAAAGTAGATACTAAACAAGCATGGAGCATAAAAAATTATAGATACGTTCCAACGTATCAGCTGGACACTCCGGCGCACATCTGTAGGACAGTCCGGCGGGACTTGATATTTTGCACAGATTTCATCCTGGGGAGCTCTTTTTCCTTAGGTACAATTTACAATAATGTAGCTGATATATCATGAAACATTTAATAGTAGATTAAACCTATCCAAGTGTTATTAGCAAACATCAAAACAATATGAAGGACATAAATGCCCTTTCAGTAGACGTAGTAGCTAGTGTGCGCAATACCAATCTTGGATCGAGCACGTGTATTATTTATAGGGTACCTCTAACCCTCAGTTATATCGAGAATTCTTATTTAGCTGATTGAGAATTAGAGTAGTGAGCAGCTCTCGCGACCCACCTCGCCTCCCGTGGGCGACCGGGCCATGCTGTCACCGCCTCTCCTTAGCTCCCCTCCTTCTCTGCATGTCCCCTGTTCTAGCCTGCATACGGCTTCGGGCAAGGCTCGAACGATGCAACCGGCAGTGGATCTTTGCTTTTACCCTCTTGGTGGAGCTCTGCGTGGGTCGGGCATCTCTGGATGGTGTTCTCAGGCGGCGATGGTTCTTCTTGGCGGCAGGCTTCTCGACGTGGGTCTAGGCAGTGTGTCGACACGGTGGTGCGGTCGTTGGCAGCGGAGCTCTACAGCGGTGCGGGTAGGTGGTGACAACACCTATTCGTCCCATATTTGGGCCCCATCTGGGCTGAGGCGGACCGACAGATTTCCTGGCAACAGCTTGGCTTCCTAGAGGTGGAGGTGGAGCGTCGGTAGTCACAGGGGATGGCGGTGTTGCGGTCAGCTTGCTGCAATGGGGCAGCGGGGGCTTTATGGGCTTGACCCGGACCCGTTAGGGCCTGGTGTGCCCATGCTGCCTCATTCGTTCAGCTACCGTGATAGGGATAGAGGCAGTTCCCCCTCGCTCAATTGCGGCGCTGATGTCCTCGACTAGTGTCGCACCCTCCTATTCCGCCTCTAGGACTCACGACCGTGTACATAGGGAGACGATGAGGGTGATGTTAAGATCGTGGTGGCGCAAGACGGTGGGCGGTGAAGTTGGTTGGAGTGCTCCGGACGGCCGGGGTTTTGGTGTTTGGGGGTCAGAAGAAATCCCTGTCGGCTCGCCCGGCATCGACGGGGTGACGCCTGTAGGTGTCGGGTGCCCCATCCCCACTCCCCTCCGAGTACCAGGGGAAAACCTAGGATCAGTTCGGGCAATAGTATCGTTGTCACATCCCCTTTTAAGGTGTTGCTTGGTACGAGGCAATTTGGAGTACTAGGAGCGTGGTAGGACAAAATCAGAGGGTGTAGCGGTTACGAATCATCTTCACTTAGTCTATTTGGGATGATTTGTGCGGCTGTCGAGCGCTTGCATCGTGGTTTGCTATATTTATATATAACTGTTTTGAAAAAAAATTAGAGACGTCAGCTCACCAGGGGCTATTTGGTTTAGGGAATATCCTCAAGTGAATAGGGATAGCCACTAAAAATGGTTACCAAGCTTTAGTTTGGAGGGTAAGAGGGGTTAGGGATAGCCAGATTCTGAGAACATTCTTCCAAAACGGTGGCTGAGCTCATCCGACAAAATGTGGCGGACATAGGCCACCCACTTTTTTTGAACGGAGAAAGGACCCGAAGGACCTAGATAGTGTTGCATTCATTCAAGGCGGTGGAACAAATTACATGAGGGACCAAACATGAATCTAAATTTACAACAAGGTCTTGAACAAATACACAAAGGGCCTTAGAAAATTCTGCAAAGACGCAATCGAGCCCCTATGTCTCACCGCTGAAGCAAATGGATGGTCGCTGCCGACGGCCGCCGAGGTCCTCACCGGGGACGAAACCACTTGGGAGGAAGAAGGCGCACAGTGCCATCGTCGAACCATCAAGGATGGGCCTCCACAGATGGAGGTTGAATGGACGCGTCGATGGTGTCACCAGATGCCTCCAGATGGCATCAAAGATCGGTGCCTTGATATGGGTCATCGTAGGACAGCTCCAGGTCGCAGCACCGATATCCCTCCTCAGCACATCCTGCTCAACGAGAGTGGCACCCGCTCTTCTTCTCTCCTCACCTCCATGGTCGACCAGAGAAAATCGAAGAGGCCGCTTTGGAGAATAGGGTGTACTGAGGCCACTGACCTTATGAGAGGATCCACCAATGGAGGTCGTCACCGCTGCATCTGGCTTCCTCCATGGAAGCACCACAACGGAGATCTCCTCCAGAAGACACTGGATCTGGTCAGAAAGATCTAGTGGATTACTCCCTTCCTCTTCCACAGCTCTGGCCCACACCTCGTCAACCCTCTCCCTCCCCTCGCCACCATGGCCGGCCAGGGGGAGAAGCTTCACGCTTGGCCTCCAGATCTCGAAGAAGCAACCGTCGCAATTATTGAAGAGGCTCTCTCCCTTAGATGCACCACCTGCATTCCCCAACCTCAGGGATTCGCCAGAGCATGAGGAGGACATCCGTCCCTCGCCATGCAAAAACGACGGAGGGGACGAGCACCACGGAATCTCGCCAAATGCCACGAAGGCACAGACAACTAACCCTAACCCGGCGAGAGGTCCTACAACTACTCTACACAAGGAAGCCCGATGATCTCCCCCATCTCCTCTCCGACCGGCAAGGCCGGCGGAAGAGGAGGGAGGTGCAGGGAGAGCACAAGGGACTCTAAAGGGAGAAGACTATTGTAGTAGCGCGAGAGAAGAGAGAGCGTAGGTCAACCACTTATGGCGCGCTAACCTCACCCAAAAAGCTTTTTGGCGTTGTTTCGCTTGCTCACCGTCCCGAGAAAGAAAGAGAAAACCCCAACCTTATCTATTCTCTCTGACTCTCCCTCTCGTGAACCACATGCGGCAGCGGCAAATCGAGGTGCGGTGCCGGGAGAATAGAGACGACGGCGGAAGTTAATTACTCTCCCCTCTATTCCATGGTCGCAACAGGGCTGATCCCTCCTGGCTCGCCTCAATTTACCGGTTGGCGTCGGGGTAATGAGTAGTATGACATGGTCGGGGAGGGTTGGGAGTCGAGGCAGCAGAGGTTGCAGAGGCAAAGGAGGTTGGGAAGGGGCAAGGAGGCCGAGAGATTTGGGTGGGCGACAAGGCAGCGGGGGTCCGGGGAGGAAGACAAGGCCATGGAGGTTTCTCTTTTTCTAATCCTCTAGATCGAGGTAGCGGCGGTAGCAGGGGCTAATCTCTCGAGGAACTGTGAGATGGTCGGGAGGAGCGAGCTCCGAAGGCACCAGATCTTAGGGCATCTCCACCGGGCCGACGCATCCCATCCGAGCGTGTCCGAACTCATCCGCGCGGATGCTGGGACGTGCACGTCACCCCAGCGGCCCGACCCATCCAGACAAACGCGTCTGGCTCAACCGATCCATGCACCAAATCTGGGACTCGGTTGGGTCAGCGCGCTTGTATTCGCACGTCCTCCCACTAGTTCGTCCGGGCCCTCTCGTCAGTGGCACAACGGACACTCTCCTCTCCCAAACCCTCGCCCTCCATATCTCACGACCAGAGCAGGCACAACCTTTGTCGCCGCCCCCGCGATTTCAAGTAGCACCACAGGCCACGCGCATTGTCGGAGTTGTTTGGAGGCGACGCAGGCAATCCCGCTGCCCTAGCCTCCGCCTGTGGACTAGACGCGCGACACCCTCTGCGTGGGGCACAACCTGCTCAATCATTTGCCTGAGGTATGTTCGCCAGTCCTTTCTAGGTTATTCGGCCCGCTATTGGAGTTGGCATCGCCATGGACGGCCATATACTTTGCAGAGGGGCAGCAGTCGAAGGGCAATGGAGTTCTTCTACAAGAATTTCCTGGAGTCATCGTCCGAGGAGGAGTCCGATGGTGAGACTGAGAATCTGCTGGCAACTACACAGATGGTGCACGACCACTACCTCCTGCCGCCGCCCAGAGGTGGCTCGTCCAAGCGGCGCGAAGCCAACTAGGAGCGCGACCAAGAAGAAGGCCGCATACGCCTTTACAAGGACTACTTCCATCAACTGATATAGTCTTTAAAGAGAAGGCATTCCGTCGCTTCTATCAGATGTCGAGGGGCCTGTTCTTGCATATTCTCAATGGGGTGACAGAGTATGATAACTACTTCGAGACCAAGTACGATTGTATCGATAAGATTGGATTCTCCTCTGACCAAAAATGCTCTACTGCCATTCAGCAGCTTGCATATGGAGTGTCTGGTGACCTTCTCGACAACTACATGTGCATGAGCGAGTCCACATGCCATGAGGCCATGTACCAGTTTTGCAGCACAATTATTGTGGTGTTTGGCAAAGTTTACCTGAGAGATCCAAATACCAAAGACACTGCCTGTCTTTTGTCCATCAACGAGAGAATGGGGTTTCCTATAATGCTTGGCAGCATCGACTGCATGCATTGGCAGTGGAAGAACTATCCCTTTGGTTGGCAAGGGCAGTTCAAAGGGCATGTATAGGGGTGCACCGTCATACTAGAGGCCGTTGCATCACGAGATCTCTGGATTTGACACTTTTTTTTGGCATGGCTGGATCAAACAATGACATCAATGTGCTGCAGCGGTCTCCGGTGTTTGCTAGGCTGGCAGAAGGCAATTCCCCGCTGGTTTCTTATCAGATCAATGACAATCCATATGATATGGGTTACTATCTAGTTGACGGTATCTATCCCTCCTGGGCCACCTTTGCAAAGACAATCCGTAACCCTGCAGATGAGAAGTGCAAGAGGTTTGCAAAAGAGCAAGAGGCCGCTAGGAAGGATGTGGAGCGAGCATTCAGTGTGCTGCAGTCAAGGTGGTCTATTGTTCGATACCCTGCTAGAACTTGGAGCACAAAGAGGATGTGTGATATGATGGCTACTTGTGTGATCATGCACAACATGATCGTCGAGGACGTGCGAGATGATGACATCTTGGACCAAGACTGGAACTTTCAGTGTCAGTTGATTGAGCCAGAGCCAGGTCTAGCGTCATGAGAAGGTTTCATGTGAGTGCATGAAAATTTGCGTCACATGCAGACACATGAGCGGCTTCAACTAGATTTGGTTGAGCACATATGGGCTCGTGTGGAAAACCTCATGTTTAATTCCTTATTTATTTCTTGTAATTTAAACAACGGTTTAGTTATTTTCTATCGAACCATATGAGCCTAAACGTTACTATTTTAATTAGATTATCTAATCTAGTTTATTTGTTTGTCAAATTTTATTTTGTGACAAATCTACAAACACATGAAATTTCTAGCCAGCGCTGGCCATCACGGACAAATGTATCGTGCCGCTGGGCGCGGTTGGCCGGACAGGCCGGGCCCCGACCAAGCATGAATCGATCTAAACATATAGAAACGGACTATTTAGATTTTCTTATTTGTCATGAGAACCATCTTTCTTCTCGCGGCCGTGCGGTACAATACGAATGATAGCGTGCCAGCTAGTGAAATAGCTTATGTGCAAGCTTATTTGTAACTATAAAATCTCTTAATTCTACTTGCAATTCACTAAGTTGCAACCCATCTACAACGGAGAACGACCCCGTTACATGCTTGCAACTAAAAATATATTCTATACCCGTTTGCAACCGTGAAACAATTCAATTATAACCCCATTTGCAACTAAAAGAACAATTTAGTTGTAATCTTGTTTGCAACTAAAATAACCAAGGGGTTGCTCCAGTATAACCCCTACAACCCCCTCCCTCCTAAATTTGTAGAAGCCTGTCTACATACATATTCAAACCCATATCTAAACGGAGTATATCCATGTATACGCATACGGATGGCGACATATAGGCATCCGGCCCACGCACCACTGTCGCACAGGACCCTGACCCGCCTACACCCCCACCCCCACCCCCCGCGATGTGATCACCGTCGCCCCGACCATCATCGCAATCGCGCGCCGTCGCACAATCTGTCGGACAGTCTTGGACAATCTGAAACATGTCCGGGCAACATGTCTGGCGACACCCAGTTGCTCCTGTTAAAATTTTGTCGTTCGAAACTACTCGCGGAAAATACACCAGACAGTCTGTCTTGACGCCGGACATGTCTCTGGACCGTCCGGCCGGTCAACGCGCCGCCACCATGCTTGCACGACGCTTCCACGCAGCTGCCAAGTCTACACACCGCCATCGCAACGCCGGCCATGCCACCGCGTCACCTCCACAAAGCCAGGACGAGTCACCGCCACCACCTCGACGGACCTAACCGCCACAACTACCAGCTTGCCGGCCATAGCCGTCGCCGGCGATGATCCGGCGTGCAGCTGTATTAGTACATATACGTTGCTAGAAAGACGTATAATTATGTTAAGTTATGGATTTTGTACTGTATATACCTGTTTATAAAGAAAACAAAGGGATATCAAGCGATCTGGACCATCCCTTATGTTTGTGAGATTATACAAGTTTAATATGAGTTTAGGGGGAGGGGGTTTCTACTGGATCAGACGCTAGTAACCAATTGCAAACTCACGTGCAACTTGGTCTTTCAGTTCCGAGCGCCAGCCACTTAGTTTTTCTCAAAGAGAGTAACCGATGAAGTAAAAAATCTACTCTCCCTCCGTCTCAAATAGCACTTGCATTTTATAAACTGATTGCTCATATTATTGTCCAAAGTGGAGTAGCACCATGGTGAATTGTCGCTTGAGAACGTGTATATGTCGACAAGGTTTCCACAGAGGTAGTGGGCAGCTCGAGCTAGCTTATCCTCCATATACTCCTATTTCTTCGCTTGCTTTCTTTTTTGTCTGCAATATTTATCTGATGTGTTATTTCTTCCTTTCCGGAGTTGTTTGGTACTATACAAGCATAACCTGAAACTAATTTGGCATATGGTGAGTGTTTTGATATAGATGGGTTTGCTTCACTTACTGGAATCACACGCCTTCCAATGGTCTCTTATTTCATTGTGGCCAATAAACCATGTCAATGCACTTGAGCAATTAGGAGTTAAGGAAATGTTCATTTATTTGGCGTAAAAGGTTTTACTTTGGGCACTGTTCTTGGGGTTAATTACCATCTTTCTACATGTGGATTTGATATACTCCCTTCGTCCTGAAAAAGATGTCTCGGATTTGTCTAAATTCGAATGTATCTAGACACTATTTAGTATATAGATTTATTCAAATTTGAATAAACTTGAGACATCCTTTTTAGGGTGGAGGGAGTAGAATTTTAACTACATTTTATAGAATTTGAGCAAAAGATTGAGATGCAAGTTGTCTTGCTACCTACTCTGATTTCTGAAAGGTTAGCTTCTATTCTGATTTCTGTTGCATTATTCTTGGTGTTCTGTTATTACTAGCTCTAGAGAGGATTTTTCAATAAGTCGGTCATTTCTTCGAGGTATGTTAAAAGAATTCAAGTAAGTTGGAGCAGAAAAGATGGGCTTTGTGTCATTGCCTTATCCAAACAAAAAGGGAAGAAACCTTTATGTATTTTGTGAAGATGTTTTCCCCTCTGAAATTTAACCAGTTTTCCAATGTCAAAGTGTAAGTTCGGTTAGACAATGTCTTGCTACCTACTACTCCCTCCGTTCGGAAATATAAGACATTCTAGCTTTGTGAAACGAATGTATCTGGACATATTTTAGAGTATAGGTTCACTCTGAACCTCTACGAACTTATACACTAAAAGACGTCTAGACGCATTCGATTCACAAAGCTAAAACGTCTTATATTTCCGAACAGAGGGAGTACCTTCCATTGCCTTTCTTGCTAGAGGTTGCAGACTGGAAGCTTCTCGGTAAAAAGTTAACATGTGCAACTGCACGTGCATCACTGTGCCAAGACGTATTAACATTTTTTTTCCCTCCAGAGCCAACAAGGCCGCATGCACATCAGAACGGGAGATGCCTGGAGGGTACTGTCCTAATCAGGAGAGCCAAGGAGTATGTATGCCACGTAGTCCTCCCACAACTTCTCGCGTCATAAGGTCAAACCAGTAGTACTCTCCAGCTTAGAGTATATCCAGCTCAGTGTAATATGTACCTTAGAGTATATCCAGCTTTGTTTTTTGGTATTATCTCCGGTCCATATTAGTGTTCTTAACTTTTTAGATATAAATACATTTAGTCTAAATGCTTAACTAGATATATACAAATTTAGAAAAAGTTGAGTACATATTAATATGTACCGTAGTATAGATTAGAGTCCATCCTCTCTGTAATGTGACATAATCCATGCACCAATGCCTTCTGGCTAAGCCCAGTGAAAATATGGACCGGCGCTGTGATCATAATCCACCATGTAATCCAGTGTAAATATACATCTACTAGCTAACTTATATCGCCAGTACTATCTCACATCTACTCCCTCTATTTCAAAACATAAGATGTTTTAGGTTTGTGAAAAAAATGTATCTAGACTTGTTTTAGTGTGGATTCACTCTAAACTTGAGTGAACCTATATACTAAAAGTAGTCTAGATATATTTGTTTTACAAAACTAAACATCTTATATTTTAAAACAGAGGGAGTAGCAAATACTCAAGTCCATACCAGCATCGAAATTAACTATGTACATCAAAACATGACCACCGCGCCAAGATTCCTAGTTGGACATAAGATTCTTACAGTTTTGAGAAAGTATGTGTTCCTTGGAATAGAGGAATAAAAGAATCATGAGTTCACTCTCAGGGTGTGAACTTGTGTGAAGATCACAGAGCTTGCACTTTTTGCATGAGAGCAGTTTTGACAGCAAAGAGCCTTTTTTTAAGACAGAAATGAGTTCACCCCCAGTCTGAAATCTCAACGCCGGAAGGAAATAAGCCTACTGGACCCTTCAGCTTTCACACTTTGCGTAGCATCGTTCTGAACATTGGAGCTCCGCGAGCCAGAACATGGCGTTCCCAGTCGGACATGACGCCAAACGGATTCTCCATCCGGTCATTGTCATCGTCATCGTCATCACCATCCACCACGAGCCGGCCCTTGCCGTGGGAGATGAACTGCTCTTTCATTCCGATCAGGACAGACTCCACATCAGACTGTAAGTAAATCTGCATCAGCAAGTGCACATATATGGTTTAGTAACAGCTGCTCTTTTTCTTGACGGAGCTGCAGCAAAATGTTCACCATCGGACTGAGCTCGATGTGTAATTACACAAACATATGGGCATACAAGATGTAGTTGAGGGGTCTAGCCTATAGGCTGGTCATCGTACCATGTTCTAAACCTGATGAACTTGATTGGTCACTATCATGCTTTCATGCTTCAGCGGGATGTGTAAAGTGTAAGCATGCTCAACAATTGAGATGGACAAGTGGGGACCACAGTATACCTTCCCATTGATCTGAAGAAGATCGGCAACAGCTTCGACAAGCATTCTTCGTACCATTCTCCACCTATTTTGCTCTTTGTTGAAGTCAGGATTTGGACACTACAAAGAAGAGACACCATCACTGTACTAGGCAGGTTATCCACCAGGTAGTGTAGCATCCATTGAGCATACACGCACACAAAAATAAGCTAGCAGTACTAAAGAGTTAATATACCTGTACTGTGACGAGAGTCACCTGTCCAGGATAACTTAGTACTGAAGAGTTAAGTGTACCTGTATTGTGACGAGAGTCAACTGTCCAGGATAACTTGAAATAATGGAGCGGAATGTGGAAGTTGCATTTGTTGATAGAAAATATCTGCCGAAAAGAAACGATTGCATCACTGACAATGATATAGGAGACAAAAAAAAAAAGCAAAACGAGCTATACAAATAACAAAAAAAATCCCACAATTGTTAGAATAAGTTAAAACGGTATTAGAAGAATTTTACATGTAAGGACTATGAAATGACAAGCAAAAGCATACCCTTGTTGATTAGTAAGTATGTCATTTAAATATGAATGGTTAATACATCAACATCCTACATAGTTGACACTTTTAAGTTCAATCTACATGCACTGGCAAGTTTAGTCAAACTAGTAATCCAGTGACCACATTTGAAAGAGGATGCTTCAAGTCAAGGTGGACAGGGTCACCGAAACTAGGTTAGTTTGTTCTCTGTCTGAATAATTATCTGAGAAGACTAGTTGTTAGAACTGAGACCACTGTCATGAACAGATAAAGGGTTAGGCAAAGAAAAGAAGAAGCAATAGTTCTGCTAATGAAAGTAGATGTATAAGATGCTTACAAGTTTCTTTTCCCAGCTGATGCTACTTCCTGAAGACACCTTATAACAAGCTACAGAAAAATGGGTTACAAAAGGTTGAAGCACTTAAGTAAATGCAGGCACATATAGTTATTACCTTTCCATTCATCTCAAGCCCAAGAAAATTTGAACCTTCCCAGTTTCTAGCCATTTGGAATAGAAACAAACCATTTCCTGCACTAAGAAATATACTTACTTGAAAAGGGTGCAAGAACCAGAGATGCAAGGCCTCAGATAGATAAATTATGAAGTTACAAAATGTTATATATTCTTGTAATTTACAGTAATATACATATGCAAACATGCACTTTGATGAAGGAAACACAAGCCAATCGCAGTTAAATGGAATGAACTAGTTTTTTCTGATCACCACAGAACAGGAACTGAGATTCAAGTCTTATGAGGAAACACAAGCCCTGTATGTACTAGAAAGAGCAACACCGATATGTTTTTCACTGATTTGTACTTCAACGCTAGACAATTTCACAGATGGAACCAGTATGAGCAGCCACATTCATGGTTTTCTATCACAAAGCTGTTTCGATGTTAGCAGCTAGCACCATTAACTGAAACTAGTGCAGCAAACCAAAATTATAAGAAAAGGGTCGTTCTTCTCTATCTGTGTTCATCATGCAACATACTATGATTTGAGAGTGACTGTTCTGGAAGGGAGGCCTACCACTTCCAATATCAACAAACAATGGTTGTTCAGGATCAGAGAAGACATCATCCCATGATATTTTATAGGGGTAACTCTGCAAAAGGAGAAGATTTTCCTTTTTTAATGAAAAAAAGAATTCGAGATAACTAGTAAAAAAGCAAACCTTACAGTTTTCCAATTTAGAAAATATTGTGTCAGTGGTAGTTAAAAAAAGTGGACCTTTATTTGACTGAAATATTCAGTCAGAAAGCAATAGAAAAATACATGCACATGTCAATATGCCATTAAATGCAACGGAACTATAATAAGACATCTGATCCATATAGGAACGGGATCCGTCACAGGGCAATGATTAGTTCTGCTACCAAATATAATTTATGAATACAGTTGCTAAAATTATTGCAAGAGTGAGCTAATTGGTGTTAAGAAGCGATAAGCAGGTAGCCACAAATCATCAGGCGGAAAAAATCAATTTAATTATTATTTTTTCTACTGAAAACTCTATTTAATTATTAATTTTGGTACGGAAAACTAGTTCAATAATTTTCCCATGGATCCCTATTTCATAATTGTTATGTGATCTATTCATCATGTCTTATACAACTGTATATGTATACGTTTTGTTAAAGGAGTCGAGAGGATTGTGGTGCTCAACTCCTTTCTGTTAATTTAGTATTACTTGTGAGCTGTGGCACTATATATTCTCGAATTTCAAATGAAAGTACCACATTAATGAGTAAAGTGATCTACTACCTCCGTTTCATATTAACTGTCAGCAGATTGTCTAGAATCGCATGTATCTACACACTAAAACACATCTAGATACATGCATATCTTGACAAATCTGCGACAGTTAATATGGAACGGTCAAATATTGGAATGTGATCTTGAATAATTTAGCGACAGAGAACTTCCTCGATTTTTACATGTAACTTCAAGAAACTTATACATTTACATTGTTAAATCCAATGTAGGATCACATGGAAATGAAACTTTAATTGTATAAGTATGCTCATATCTGTTGGTATGCTAGGAGAATCAGGATATCAGGCTACACCTTTTGTCTTGAAAATGTTGAAGATTTGAGGTATCATTTATGTCATGCATAATGCATTGATTGTATAGGTATGCACATAATTTCTCACGCTGAGAGCATCATCTTGATTTTTTAATCTTGATAACATTTTCAGTGCACTCACTGACTGAGTAAACAGAAATAGTAATTCTAGAGCATGACGTACTTTATCCAATGCTGCAATACCAGGCAATATTCTTCCTTTGAGAAATTCCCATACAATAGATCCATTTTCAAATGTTGTGTATTGTGATGAGGAGTCTGATATCCCTTTTACTGCCTTGCATGCTGAACTTCCTACTAAAATAACATCACAGCTATTATGACTTGCTTTGTCCAGTATCTGACCCAGCTGTGTTGCCCCAACACGAAATTCTTCTGTTGCGTCATAACTTGTAGGACCGATCCATAGGATCTTCTGTGGGAAATATATATAAAAAGAATTTTAGAACTTGATAGGGTAAAAGGATTCTCCTAAGAATTAGCATGCAAGTTGATAACAGCAACAAAAGAACTCCAATCGATGCCATATACTCATATTTGATACTACACCAAGTGAACTTGAGCACATGAATCATCACATATCGATCATAAGCTTTCAAGTTGCTCGGGGTGTATTGCTGTCAGTAATGCTTCATTCTTATGACGTGTCACATTTCCGAAGTAAATTATGGAGCTGTGGGGCATGTTTTGGGGCATATTTTGCAGTTCGATTATTGTCAAGATAGTACTAATGGCAACCCTAATCACCTGCTGTGCTTGCCATGCACAAAAGCGTTCTAGAAAAATGTCAGCAGGGCATGGCGGGAATTTCATAACAAGGCCAGTGGCAGGCACAGCCGTGTCAGCTGTCCCAAGGTCTGACAATCAATTCAACACAGAAAACTTGGAATTCACAACCTTCACTCGGCAAAGACCTGCACTGGGATGAAGTGGATGTGGCTACATAGAACAGATCTTTAATGCAGTTCAGCCCAGGGCATCCGATCCTTGGCAAAGTTTGTGTGCAAACCCCCGCAGGCCGAAGAACACGAGTAAGCCGCAAATCGTGAGCAACTCTGTCCTGTCCGGATGGCAGAAAATGACAACGTCATCCGCATGAAACGAGACGCTCGCCGCCAGATCCCGGCGTGTGAGGCGCTGGAGAAGGACAGCCTCCCAAGCCCTAGCCAGTTCAGGGTATATGCATCCGCTGATGGCCTTCAAGCAAATGCACCTTCAACTGGTTGTTCTTCCTACAATGCAACATGTCCAACACTTTTGCATATTCTCGGGATTGTGGCAGGGGGTGGGGGGGTGACAGGTGCGAATTTTTTTTGTTGCAATTTCTTCCCATCTAAAATAGTACGTAGTTAATAACAGAAACATGAAGAACTGTGAGATGTTTTAAACATTTCAGTTGATACTCCCTCCGTTTCTAGATGTAGGGCATATAGTTTTTGGCACGGGATAACGCATTGTGGAGGGAACATTACAGCAGTTTTGTGCACGATTACCCCTGGCCAATTGACGTGAGAAAACAGAGGAGTTTGCATGAGTGGTGCAACGCAATATACCCTACATTTTGGAATTTTCCTCAAAAAACTATATGCACTACATAAAGCCTCAACACATTGGTAGCAATAGCATTTCTTACCTTGTATGATGGCATTAATGAAGAAATTCTCTCCAGTGTTGATGGTCCTATATCAACTGGTGTCCAACCCAAAGCAATAAGTCCTGGAAGATACATGGACAAGAAAGCTTCATTATTGTATAAACTACCTACTGCCACTTAACTGACTAGAGTCATCCATTATTGTATAAGCTTCATTTTTTTAGGAATAGCCGGTCCCAAGCCCGGTAAAGGAGGAGGGTTGTGATAGGCTTGCCAAGCCAACGTAAAAACCAGCCATTCCTATGGATATGAAAACCAATATAATTTCGTTGCGGTGTAACCCTCTCAGCGACGCGCCATATCGGAACCCGGACGTGGCATGCTACATCTTCGCCCGGATGTAGTGATAAGTGAGAAAGGGTCTTTGCATCTCACTCAACGGATGCGAAGGGTAAGGAAGCTAGCTGAGGCAAGCAGGTTGTGAGTGGGTAGTTGGAATGTAGGATCCTTGACGGGGAAGCTGCGGGAGTTATGTGGACGCTGCGATTAGTAGGTGTGTAAATATTTTTTGTGTCCAGGAGACCAGATGCGCGGGTCAAAAGGCGAGGGAAGTAGAGAATACGTTTTCAAGCTTTGGTATTCTGGGTCAACTGGTAGTAGGAATGGCGTAGGCATCCTAATAGATAAGAACCTCAAGAACATGGGCGGGCAAGGGTCTTTACAATGGGTATTCATAGTCAATGGAAGAAGAAAAAATTCCAATCTTACAGGACCCTATCCGTCAATAGAGGATTTTAACTGAAAGAGGAGATTCTGATTTGCTAGTTTGAAAACTGGAAATATATCAGTTCAGATTCAGATTTTAACCCTACCTACCCATGAGAAAATTCCGTGACTCCCAAGGACTTTTCATGTGGCCTGCAGCGGTGCACAGCCCCACACCACGCCTGTCCAGGATCCCGTGCTGACGCGTCCCGCAGCCCCAAGGACTGAATCGAACACTAGAGCTAGGACTGGAGCGAGTTTGATTGCATGAAACTGAAGCATGCACGGTACCACAAGATAGCTACTACATGGTAGGCCGAATAGCACCCTGATTTTTTTGCTGAAAATATTGGGTATTCGGCTGAATACCCACAAATATGTTTGTGCCCGCCAATGCTCAAGAATGGAGTAGTGGATGTCCGGACACAGGGGGATAGGATCATCCTAGTGAAGCTAGTTGTTGGGGGTCTCATCCTGAACGCTATTAGTGTGTATGCCCCAGAAGTTGGGCTCGACATGAGTGCTAAGAGGCAGTTTTGCGAGGACTTGGAGGACATGGTTAGAGTGTACCAACAAACGAGAAGCTCTTCGTTGGAGATCTCAATGTCCATGTAGGTACAACTAACATAGGGTTTGAGGGGGTACAACTTGCTAGAACTTATAATGACATTTAAGTTAAAAAATGAATGAGAGTTGTGCCCCAAACATGATGTTAATTCAAAAGAATGAATAGTATAAGCGTTACCAAGAAAGAAGAGATGAGTATTTGAACCACATGAACAAATATAAATAACTAAATCCTGGTCACACTCACCAGACAATAGTTCAGTTGAGTCAAATATTTCCAGTGCTTCATTATTATTGCTGTTCAAACACCAGAGGTCTGTTGGATAATAAATAGGAATATTCCTATTATGAGCTATTTGGATAAGTTGTAGCACCTCCTTGGTTGCATTTCTTTCTATCAAACAAGAGGGCACCGGAATTCCAAGGCCATTCATTATTTGGAATGATAATCTGCCAACAAAAAACAACCCATCACATTGAGAGGCTAACAGATGCAGCGCGGTTGCCTTTCTCAAGAAGTTGCTGCCTCCAATCTGCAATAACCAACAATATCAACAATCGTTATGGCTAAACAAAATAAAGAACTGTCATAAAATAGGTCCTAATACAAAGTGTTTATCCTGCTTGCAGAGTTTACAGAAAACACATGCTAGGACCAAGGATCATTTCGTGCAGAATTGCCAGTTGTGATTAATCATTAAAAATCATGAGTGTAATATTCTCAAGCATTATTCTTCCTCATAAACTTGAGAAGTTAAAAAAAACTATCAGTGAAATACTACCATCCAGACCTTGAAATAGCACCACTCTGTTTGCTCCACTACTGAGTATAACACAAGACAAGTGCAGCTCTAATCATCTGCTGTTCTACAGAAAAACTAAACTATGTGCTTAGACATGGATGCTGGCAAAAAACCTAACTCAGTCTTAATCATAATGAATAATAAGAAAAAGAGTGTTTAACAAGTCATGCCATCAAAACAACAATAGCTTAGCTTTTCAACTTGGATGATCAGAGCAGGTAGAATCAACACATTTTCTTTTTCTTGAACAAAAATCCAATTTGTAGAATCAACATATTTTCATTATAAGGTGTCTCCTTTTTCTGATAGCGCCGAAAGCAAAGAACAAATTTGCTTGACAATAAAAACAATGGACATTGAAACTGAACACATTGAGGTGTTAAAGCCAAAGCTAGTAGATAGGAATTAAAGAAAATTGTCTTTTCAGTTTTATTGTCTTAACCTTGTAAACAGTTTATGACAGCTGTATAAACTATGAACTGAAAATAAAACAAGGACCAAATATTACTATTGCAATGGATGGGTGCCTTGTGGTGTCTGTGATCTTTAGCAGTTGCATAAGCTCTTCCTCAAACTGGAAACCAGCAAGAGATGCGTAGCAGAAGCGAGTGATGCCAACAGTTGATGCACGAATCTTATGAGACATTGAGAAAGAATCGTTCACATAAACTGCAGCACCTGAAGCTAGCTTTTGAGAAAAATCATTGCAGTTTGCATTTTCTCCCTTGAAGTTCAAAAGATTTTCAAACAAGATGATATCATTCTGCACCCACTCTTCCTTCTTAAATGATGTTAAACAAGGGACACCATTCACTGGGATGACCTTTACTTGAAGAAGCGATGACAGGTAGTCTGAGATTATTTCAATTATCAGGAATGAACAAAATCTGAAGAAGTTGGCATTATTTTTAACATGAGATTCAGAATACATGACAGAATTAAACCAGTATATTACCCTCAACAGTATGAAAAAGACACAAGCGAGAAATGCTGTTTTTTTTTCTGCGATCAAACAGAACTTCATTGATTAGAAAGTGGGATTACAATCCTTCGACAGGACATTCTCTAAGAAGGGTGGCTTATAATTTATCCACAAACACCTTCTCCTATTGCCAGTAGCATTCTTAGCACAAAGATGAGCTGCCTCATTTGCTAAATCTACCCACAAACTTAAACTTAATGCTAGCAACAAACTCACTTAGCTCCTTAATTTCTTGGCAAATAGTTCCTCCAGGAACATCCAACAGGTTCAGAACCACCTTGGCATCAGTTTCAATCTCCATTTAATGCATTGGAGCTCAATAGCATTCTTACCCGGTTTCTCCAAATACAGCTCTTTTTGGTTTGCAAATATAAAAAAATATTTACAGGGTTGTGTTTCACAAACATGTAATCCTTTTCAGAAGTGTGTAATTTCAGGCTCATTGGTGTTAGAATCATTCCAGGTTTCTCCAAATACAGGTCTTTTTGGTTTGCAAATATAAAAAAAAAACATTTACAGGGTAGTGTTTCACAAACATGTAATCCTTTTCGGAAGTATGTAATTTCAGGCTCATTGGTGTTAAAATCATTCTGTTGTAAACTGAAAAAAAAACGATCCTAAAACACAACAATATGTAACAACTTATCGGTGTAAAGATTGGGATAAGCATATCGGCACATGGATGTCAATTAACCTGCAAGAGATTCAGTTGACTTTAGCACTGGAGTGACAGATTGGAGCACTGGATCCCAACTGGTAACCAGAAGAACTTTCGCTCCTGCTTTGTACAAGTATTTGATAGTTGATAGTGTCCTTTTCAGTGGCAAATTGCATGGCCCTAGATCGTCCAATAGAATTAAAGAATCAAGTCGCACCAGTACCACCTCTCCACCAAATTTTTCAATTGGGAAATTCCTAAGAGTTTGCACATGCAGATAGGATGTTGACCTATCGACACAAGAATGTTTGTCCTGGAACAGAAGTGCAATAGAAAAATGTTAACAGTTCATGCTATAAGGAAGTGGGATAACATGTTATGCCTAATATTTATGAGAAAATTCAGAAAAGAAATACTGCTTGAGAGGACTGCATGACTACACCATAGAAAAGAAACACTGTTTGTTTTTCTCACTCATTTCTATAAGGTTCAGTCATCCTTAGCACGCAACAGGACATAAGACGGAAGAAATACAGATGGGATGGTACATTATTATTATTTGTCATGATATGAAACAAAAATCAAACACGACAATATTCAACATTATATATTTAGCATCCAGTGCATCCTGACGTACCTCCTTCTGAAGATGAGCTACAGCTCCTGTAGAATTAGAACGTGGCACCTGACAGTATTGTACTCTATTTAACAGTTTTTGACTCCCTACAATAAGAGGCTTAAGATTCAACACAATTGGCAGGAAACTGAAGCAGGGTATGCCCCCCAAAATCCACGAGGAGTTGAGGGCTAGTCAGACCCAAAAATAAGAGATAAGCAAAATATGACGGAACATCAGCCTCACCCGAGAAGCAACAGCTATGTCGTGTAGACTCGGAGGATCCACCGAATAGCGGCCATGGCTCTTGCCGACGAGATGTTGATGAGGTCAACTGAGCAACGCGAACCTGCATGGCGCCTTCCTTCCGAAATCTTAACCGCCTGGTGCGTCGATGATGAAATTCGAGCCATAAATCCACGAAGAACGAAATGTAAGTATGGAGGTGGAAGCGGGAGGACAACCACAGGGGCGGTACAGCTAGCGGAACCAAGGAAGGAGCGTATGGGCATCGTTGAGTTGCAGAGTTGCAAATTAGAGGGCTAGGAATGGGCGGTATATGCTGCATCACGGATTTGAGTAAGAGAGAGCGAGGAATCGAGGATTACCAAGCTTTCGTGCCGCTGGCGCCTGGCGCCGACGGCGACGCCGATGCCGGCGCTCCTCCGCCCGCTTTCGTCTCTCCACGACGACGACGAGGAGGGGCGTGGCTTCTCCCGGCGGATTGGCTCTCCGGGGAAGAGGAGGAGTGGCCGCTTCTCGCGTTGGGGTTGGAGTTGGAGTTGGGAGGGCAACAGCTGCGTGCCGTTGGGGCGCAACCGCGGAAGTGGAAAGCCGACGGGATAAGAACATCTACAGCCGTCCCCATGACGTCCGGCAGTAAAAAAAATTAGCCGTACGTATATGGGGTGCCGGCAATTGTTTTGCGAGGTATTTGCACTCGAGGTACAAAAGGATTGTCACGTGAGAGCAAACTCATTAAAACGTTTTAAAACTTTAATCCACTATACAAAACGTTGTCTACTAGGAACTATTTGTTTCAAAGCTGTTTTAAACCGGGGAGTTGGCAGTCACGTAAGATTTTTTATTTTGCTAAAACCCCTTAAAAAGAATATAACTATATTTTCGGTCTAGCAAAAAGCCACACGTCTGGGTTTCCCTCAAAATCCCTGTAAAATTTCTTATTTGCAAACAAGTCCTCATTAATACATGTCTTATCCACTCATACACAGAAGGTGAGAGCTCAGACCCTTCCGGCTCTGTCGGCCGTCGTTCCCCTCGACGGCGTCGCCGGGCTACCTCCACGATGTCGTCGTCCCCATCCCCACCTCTGCTTCCCCATCCCCCGCAGTCCCCACCCCCGTCGACTCCGCCACCACTTCCTCCCCATCCCCGCTGCACTGAATTAGGTGGCTCAAGATCCTGTCCATCCCCCCGTTGTCGCGTCCACAGAAATCATGGTCGCCCCTTCTCCCCGTCGCGTCCTCCTCTGATTCTGTTAGCCATGTCTTCGCATGATTCATATCCTTGCGTCCCCGTCCCCTCTCTGCTCCTCCCCAGCTCGAAAGAGGTTGGGAATATTTGGTACCTGCAGCTAGCGCCGGCGAATGTGCGGCGTACAGAGGAGGCGGCTGCGGCTTTGCTGGATATGGCTGACAACATCCATACGGAGGAGGAGACGGCGGTGCTGGATACGGAGGAGGAGGCGGCGGCGGCGGTGGCGGCTTTGCTAGATATGTGCGGCATATGGAGGCCGCGTACGACGTACGGCCGAGGCGGCGTACGGAGGATGGCATCAAAGGAGGACTTGAAGTATCCTAGCAGACTAGAAGAGCTCCTCTTGATGGGGACAGAGTTGAGGCGCCAGGGCAGTGAGTTTGTCATTCGAATGGATTCCGAGTTGAAGTGCAGGGTGATGTTAGAGGTCAAATCATGCACATTGGAGTATATGAAGCGTTGCGTGGCAGCGGTTGGATCCTCTTCGGAGCAGACGTCGGAGCTGATAAGGATTAGCAAGTTTGTTGGAGAGAAGAAGCTTTGTTTTGAGTTTAAGTCGAAGCAAGAGTGTGAGCTTCTGTTGGAGCCATATGGAGGAAAGCCACCTCCTAGATTTTGTCTGCAAAAGTCATGGATCCCAGGAGTGAATCCTATTCACATTCTTGGGTACTGCTGCACCTAAGTAGGAGAAGCACAAGATGGACCTGTGGATCTAGTAGAATGAATCAGATGGTGCCTTTTGGAGATGGGTAGATTGTTGCAAACAAGTAGAAGAATCAGAAGATGGAGTAGCAGCAGCAGCAGCAGAAGAAGAAGAAGAAGAAGAAGAAGAAGAAGAAGAAGAAGAAGAATGGAGCATATGGTTGCCTTTTGGAGATGTAGGTCAGTTCACTGAACAAGTAGTATGTACATTCTAGCTTGTAGTTACTGAACTGAATGTAGAATGCAGCAGTGGTAGTATGTAGGATTGGAGATGGTGTAGTTGTATTTTGGAGAATATGAAATCTTGCAACCTTTTGGTAAATATCAAGGAAAAAATGGTGGCTATAATGACAAAGTAACCTGGATTTTGTCATGCATGTACCTGAATTTTGTCAAAGTTTAATGCCCATGTAAACTGAATTTTGTCAGCACTTCTGACAGGTTATGATAGTAACAACTAATATACAATGAAAGCAACACAAGAATAATGACAACAACTAAAATATGTTGATATCCATGAAGATTTTAATTGTGACAGCAACAACAAATGAGTTTAGCCATGAACATGGGTGGCAATTACATTATTTTAATTTATTTGCTAAATTGTTCAGCACATAACTTTCTCACTAGGGAGCACTCTGACTCACAGGAACTTCTTCTTGTTCATCAGTAGCTTTATTTAGGTCTGGCAGCACTGATCTTTGTGAGTCATCACCAAAACACATATGGTAGAGTGAGCTTGGACCTGTGTTGTACCCTCTTCTTCCTCTTCCACCTCTACTTGTAGCAGCACTACTTTCTCCTTGACCTCTTCTTATAGCAGCACTACTTTCTACAACAACCTTGGCTTTCTTTCTTGCTGGTGTAGAACATTTTCCTATGCCTCTGCTAGTTTCTCCAGCAACCTTAGTTATCTTGGCCTTCTTTCTTGTTGGTGCAGAAATGTTCCCTCTACCTCTTCCCCTCAAGTTTCCTCTGGTTTGTGCTACAGTAACTCTTGGAGCAGGCATGGCATCCCTTGCATCAACAACAAAATCACTAATCTCAGGCAATGGATCATTGGATCTAGGGAGTGGCACATTTGCAGCTTCATGCATGCAATAGACTGTATGAGTTAAATATAGTTCAAGCAAAAGCATGTGAACAATATGTTGTACATTTTATTACATGATTCAGCAAAGTAAACCTCTTGGCCCATCATATAAACCATCATATGAGCTTGATGTCCTGGATCCATTGTAGGATTTGGAGGAACTTGATAAATATGCTGCAAGACACATTGAATTTTTAGCTAATTTAATGATGAAAAACAGAATATGATTTCAAAATAATTGTTAGCTACCTTCTCAATGTCAGGAATATTAATATCTCCATTCTCATCTAAAATTTGGTTATCTTGGAGAGGCAACATATTTTCCTGTTGTTCCATATATTTAGCATGGCCTCTTTTATTGTGGTTGTCATGCCCACATATTGAACAATGCATTTTCATGCCTGCCTTGGTAATCTTTGTAACAACCTTTTGTCTGGACCTCCTCTAGTGTTTTCCTCCTGTTTTTATTTGGCCTCCCCATAACTTTTGTGAATAGTGGTGGATGAATAACTGGGGTATCTTGCTTCTCCCAATGGCACCTAGCTCTCGGTGGATACAAGTTGTAGGCATATGCCTTATTGTGTGTCTCAATGGAGTAGCGAGAATGGAAAAGACTCTCTGGATCAATTCTATCTTCTCTACAACATGCAATGGCATGGTGATGGCGCTGCGTCAACGTGGGAGCGCTTCGTCGGGAAACCCCAAGAGCAAGGTGTGATGCAGCACAGCAGCGAGTCTTCCCTCAGTAAGAAACCAAGGTTATCAAACCAGTAGGAGAAAGGAAATATCTCAAAGGTGTTGCAAGCAACGTGGAAACCTGCACAACACAAACTCAAGACTTTGCCCCAACTAACAGTGAGGTTGTCAATCTCACCGGTTGCTGTAACAAAGGATTAACTGTATGGTGTGGAAGGTGATGATGGTTTGCATAAAGTAAACAGTAACAGTGGAAGATGTATCACTGGTAAAGATTGGACCGAGGTCCATAGTTAACTAGAGGTGCTCTCCTTAGATAAACAAACATGGCATGTAGGGTAAACAAATTACAACAGGGCAATTAACAGGACTGAGCAAGGCATAACAATGCAATACTAGACATAAAGATCCTATGAGATTCGATTGGGCAATACAACAAGATACATAGACCACCATCCAACTGCATCTATGACTAGAAGTCTACCTTTGGGTTATCATCCGAACCCCCTCCAGTACTAAGTTGCAAGCAATAGACAACTGCTTTAAGCAAAATGTGTAAGGTAAACAATCCACTTGTTCCATGAACAAGAGGCCGTTGTTTTCTCCCTAGTGGCAACAGCACATCTACAACCTTAGAGATTTCTGTCACTTCCCTTAGATTAAATAGAGGCATGAACCCACTATAGAGCATAAATATCCCCTCTTGGAGTCACTAGCAACTACTTGGCCAAGATAGCTATTAACAACGGAGAGTATGCAAGATCACAAACAACACATACATGATAGAATCATAAAGACAAAACCATTAATCAGTCTGACATAGTAATATCAATATCCATCGGATCCTCGCAAACACAACATGTATGATTACAAATAGATGAGATCTTGATCATGAACGAAGCTCACAAGATCTATACATGAAAGCACAAAGGAGGAGATACAACCATCTAGCTACTACATGGACCCGTAGTCCAAGGTGGAACTACTCACGCTTCATACCGGAGGCTGGTATGATGAAGAAGAAGGCCACCGGGATGATCTCCCCTCTGGCAGGGTGCCGGAAAGAGCTTCAGATCCCCCCAATCTAGGGACGATGGTGGCGGCGGCTACAAATGGTTTCGTGGAATATTGATCGGGTGCTTAGGGTTTAGGCATCGGGGGCTTCTTATAGGCGAGGCTGGGAGGCGGCCAGGGGGGCCACACCCTGCACAGGCATGACCCAGGGTGGGACCGCGCCTGGGGGGTGCACCCGCCCTGTGGCGCCCCTCCATCTCTCCTCTGGATTCCGTGTTCTACTCGGTGAAATATTGACTTTGGCTTTTTTCCCGTCCAATTCCGAGAATAATTCCTTACTAGCTTTTCTGGAACCAAAAACAGCAGAAAACAAGCAACTAGCACTGTGGTAACTTGTTAATAGGTTAGCACCAGAAAACATATAAAAAGCACCTCGAAGTGTGGGCAAAGCAACGCAAAGTAGATACTAAACAAGCATGGAACATAAAAAATTATAGATACGTTTCCGACATATCACATGGTGGCAAGGTATACCAGATAATTGCCATCTCCTGCAGTCACATGTCCTTGCTTTCAGATCCACACAATATCCTCCTTCAAATTCTGTAGATGTGAGTTTGAATCTTCCTCCACCAGCATTCATGACAGGTATGTTAGCACTCCATTCAGTGAACTTATCTAGTTTCTTCTTAATTTTTGGACAGATCCTACCAGGACATTTCTCTGCCTCCTTATTCTTGCCAACAATTCTATGCATAATTTTATAGAACATGTTCTCTATCATAGATAGCATAGGCATTTCCCTTTCATCCAGAATGTAGCTGCAAATGATTGAATGACAATGAAATAAATCATTTAGATTGATGTATTTTCATTTACATGGAATCAAACAAGCAAGTTAATTTTTTATGCATTGAATATTTCAGAATGATTATTGAGAAGCATGTCACATTTTGGAAAATCACTAAAGAATGCCTTTATCCATGTGTTTGGTTGCAGCTCCTCAACCCACTTATATGCCTTTTCACTGCCAGCTTCCAACTTCTTCATGTTTCTCAGCAAAGAAGGTATGCAGGTTGATCTAGCTATTGCCCATAAATCATTCTTGAGTATTTCCCCTTTATGTTTCTTATGGAAATTTTGATACAAGTGTCTAACACAAAATCTATGCTCAGCATCAGGAAACACAGTCTGGAGTCTAGACTGCCTTAATAAGTCCCTAATTAATGGAATAAATATAGAGTTAAGATTAGGAATAACAAAAACTTGAGGAAAATATAATAGAGATGAAGGAATAGAAATTACTTTCTGCTTGTCACTCATAACTGTAAAATGAGATGTGTTTTTAATGTTAAGATCATCTCTTAATGTGGTAAAAAAACACTTCCATGAACTTGTGCACTCCACCTCTACAATCCCCATTGCTATAGGGAAAATTCAGTCATTTGGATCAATTCCAACTGAAGTGAGCAATACTCCTTTGTACCTTGTTTTGATATGACACCCATAAATGCAAATTAATGGCATGCACCCTTCTAGAAAACCTCTCTTGCAAGCATCAAATGACCAGTACAATGTAGCTAAGTGCTCCTTTACTACTCCATCAACAGTAGTTTTATTAGTGGTTAAGAAGAACTTAGAACCAGGATTCCTTGTCCTCAACTCTTGTCCATAGTCACATAGCAAGCTGAATTGTAGTGCCTCATCACCATGAATATTGGTCAATGCTTCCTTTCTTGCTCTTCTTAATTTCCACATGTTAGGACACATGTTGAACTTTCTCTGTATTTTTGTTGCAAATGTCTGAATATCCATTTTCTGGTTGTCTCTAAACTCATCCATGAAGTAGTTTGTCAGAAATGAAGTTGTCAAAGCCCTCATCTCCCAAACTCTCTCACACCTATGTTTCTCATGATATTCCTGGACAACAATAGCTTCTGTCCTGTTATCTTCAGCAGCTTTCAAGAACCAAGTGCAGACACCAGTGGGGCATTTTCCTTTGCACACTGCATGAATTATTTTGGACTCATTCCTTATTTTTTCAACCTTCACCCTTTCCTTTATGTTGTAGGCTTTGATGGCATTTCTAATCTCTTTCATAGAATCAAACACCATGTCTGCTTTGAATTGAGGATGTTCCATATCAACTTCTGAATTGAACGCACTGAATTTGAACTTCAACTCTTGCTCTTGCTCTCTTGTCAACCTCAAATCTTCATAATCAAGCCCATCATCATCTTCTTCTTCATGTACCACATTTGGCTCATTGTGATCATTAACATCCATGTCAACATGTGCTTCATACATGTCATCATCACCATCCAAAGCATCATAATCACTGTCATAGAACTCTGAATCAGTCTCATCTTCTTCATACTGTTCTTCATCTTCTTCACTTGTCCAACCATCTTCTTCCCTTGTAGGGATGTTTGGCACTTCCATCTCTTCTTCTGATTTTTCTGCCACATCATTCAAAACATGTGGCTGCACTGGCCTTGGATTTAAAATAATATCTGGCCTCAGCCCCTTGACAAAATTACCATGTGTCACGCTCGCAGTTGTCAAAAAAATCAATAGTACCATAACAGTACTCCAGAGGCTCATCATGCAAACCAGTAAAAAATCCATTATGCTCTATTGCTACAGTAAACTTGTCTTCACAATTGGCTACACCAAATTAACATAATTCAATTGTCAAAATCAAGTGCTCAGTCAAATTCAAAACTGAAAAACTGCAGGAAAATGAACACATTCTCTGAATCTACAATGCTGAAAATTCAGTTACCACATTCAGTTAACTACTGTACCAATGATTAGTACTCCTACATCAAACAGCATATCAACCTAATCAATAGATCTTCTCCCCATTAGAACTACTCATCAAGCACTCCTTACAGAGCACTAACTATTCCACCTTTTATCCCTACCTGATCTTAAACAGATCTTGTCCACCATTATCATTAAACAGATCTTCATCTAGTCCACCATTATCCCTACCTGATCGAGCACTACCTAGATGGAGCACTAACTACATAGAGATCTTGTCCACCATGTTCTAACCGATTACGAGATTGTAACCCTAATCCATGTGATCAGCGATGATATAGGAGATAAGCAGGGACAACTAGATTAGATCATCCTCCATGGCCGCCGTAAGCAGGGAGAATAAGCAGGGACAAGCATACCGTAATCTGGCAGCTCCATGTTGTGCTGACGGAAGATCGGATCATCAGCCATTGCCGCCGCTGAGGGCGATCAGGAGCGCGTCGACGAGGTGCAACGTCGAGAAGGAAGGGGCGCCTTTTCTAGCAGGATCGACGCAACCGTCAAGATTATATTGACCTGGCCTCTACCTGGGTGGAAACTCTGTAAATATTTGCAAGTACTAAGCCTAGATCAGTATTTTGTGTTTGCTAGACCGAAAATATAGGTGTATTCTTTCTGAGGGGGTTTTAGCAAAATCAAAAATCCTACATGGCTACCAACTCCCCGGTTTAAAACAGCTTTGGACCAAATAGTTTCTGGTAGACAATGTTTTATATGATGGGTTAAAGTTTTGAAATGTTTTGTACGAGTTTGCTCTCCGTAACAACATTTTATACCTCCAGTGCAAATACCTCTTGTTTTGCCTATTGCCCATTTACCCTGACCGGTGACACCGTATAAAAAAAAGGGAAGGACTGAGCATCGTTACCGGTCCTTTCAACCTCCGGCTTGTTTTAGTGACACAAGTCCATTTAGGTCATTTAATCCCGATTTTGCTTTATTATAGCATAAAATTCTTCCGTATTTGTTATATGTAGTAAAACAAATGGTTCATTAAAAAATAAAGAAAAAGACAGTTCTTGCCGATAAACTCGCAGGAAGCTTCATAGCAAAACCGAAATAGTATCACAGCAAAACCAAATTCGTCGGAGACCTCGTAGCAAAAAAATTCTTCTAATGATGCAAATTCACATAACATATGTTGCAAAAAATCGTTGGATGGTAGTAGCCAAAAAAGTTTACCGGTTACCGATTTTGCTGGAGACCTCACCAGAGACATCTCTGGAATCCTCATAGCAAAAAAGATGTGCTAATATAGCAAAATCAACAGATGGTTGTAGCAAAAAAAGATCGCCGGATACCGACTTTGCCGGATATCTCGCAGGAATCCTTATAGCAAAAAAAATGCTAATATAGCAAAATCAACGGACGATTGTAGCAAAAAAATCGCTACAGACCTCGTCGGAGATCATGTAGCAAAAAATTTCTTTGAATGATACAAATAAGAGAACATATTGGGCAAAAATTCAGAGAAAATATTGATACAAATTGCATCATTGGCCTCCGCTTGCAGCATTGAAGGCGGCCGATCATAGCGTCGACCACTGTAGGTCAGTTGCCGCCGATGGAAGCACTGGTGGTAACCGCTTGCATCTTTGGGAGTAGGGTCTTGTATCTTCGATGAGGCGGGTTGTAGCATCCACGGCGGCAGGTCATAGCATCGATGGCGGATGGTCAGAGCATCGGTGGCGGCCGGTCGTAGCATCGACGTCGAGCTGGAGCAGCGTCCTGAGGACCTTGAGACCATGGGCGGTGTGGTGGCAGACAGAGGTGGAGGTAGGCCACAAAAAGGAAGGCGAGAGACAATGGTGGTGGAGCAGGAGCAACGTGACGGCGAGAAGTTGGCGCCACGTATGCAGTGGAGCAAGCAAGAACGGAATGAGTATGGGGATGAGATCCACCGCAGCCGGCGAGATCCCCGGCGACATGCGAGATCCAAGGAGGAGCGCGTGGAGTTAATCGGCGGCGGTGCTATGGGGACGAAGATTTAGATGAGCAGGCACCCTTTCAGCTGAGAACGAAGGAAACAGGGCAGGAGAACTATGCATTGATAGGATAAGGCTTGAAGTGGTGGAGCGTGGGGCCGATTTTGGGACGGGTGTCTCGCGTAGAAGCAGGAGGTCACGTTGCGTCGTAGCCTCCGATGGTATACACACATTTTTCTATAAAAAAACTTATACCCGTCGAGGAATATGGGTACAAATTGAAGGATAATATGGGAGGGGATGGGTAAGGATACGTGGTGACTCGTACTCATACCATGTGGGTGCCATCCCTACCTATAGGAGGATGTTACTCGGATCATCTTCACTGGTGATCAAAAGATGGCAGGCTAGTGCCTCTACAAGCTGTTTGTGGCATTTGTCCAACCCACTGACAGTTTTAGGTGAGCTTCCCACGTCGGCATCAAACGTCACCACAAGCAATTGTTATGAACTTGGGATTTCGTGTAAAAGAGAGCGTTGGGGATTTCATCGGCAGACAAACAAGGAAGTCGATATAGTCTGATTATTCGAAAAGATTGGTTACAAAGTCGCTGGTTCGCTATTTGCGATCTAACTCACGGCGGAGTGCTCGAAAAGTAAGGTGTCCTCTCCGGCGGCTCCTCCCAGCCTTTATGTGAGAGGTTGGGTCTAGATCCGTAGCAAGAGAGTTTATAGGTTTACGTTTACAATGCGAACTCTATGTCGGTTCATGATTACTCCTTAGCAGATAAGAAAAGTTTTTATTCGTCAGGTGCTTCTTGGACTTCGTTGGGCCTTCATGGGCCATAAGCTCTTATGCACATAGGATAACTAATCATAGGGACCCGATAAGTCATACTCATGTCAGTAGCCCCGAGACTCTATCTTAATCGTACATTCAGGTCGAGTATCAAAACTCTATTTACTGTTCAGCCGAAGTTTTTGATATAAGCAGATGCTTTCTTTTATTCAAATATCATACAGATTTAGTATAACGAGTCTGATGCATCCGAAGGGTTGGGAATCAGTTGATTGCACTTGGGAAAAAACAACGTGAACCTACATCAAATTCAAGTCCCCAGGCTTGAACTCGGTATTTACTGGCGTAATTCAGTTTGGGCCTCGGAGGTCTTATCAAATACTGAATTCCAGTGATTTTATTTCTGGTACACGACACATCCATCCGTACTTTTCATCGTATCATAGATACAGATAAATACTGGCAGAGCATACTCATATGCAATTACCAAGCCGCATAGGATGAATTTAGGGGTCTTATCTTCATGTAGTGAACACGACATTCAGACGTGTTATCGTAGCAGACGCGGTCTGAGAATATTTCATCGAATGCCTTGTTTGGCTGTTGGAATTGCTGAAGTTATCGACTTCCTTTGTATTTTTATCGGGTACTCCCGATGGGAGTAACCGTATGAGGATACAAACTTGTAATACTCATAGGTCGGGTGCACGACAGCGATTCCGATGGGAGTAGCCCCCGAGGCTACAAACGAAACTTAGATTCGAGTGTAGGCTCAAATTTTATGCTTCTTTAATGCCGAAATGTCGACTCCGTAGGAGGATCTGTTCTATTGGGTGTGCGACACCGCTTCCAATGGGAGTAGCCCCTGAGTCTATGTTGTGGTGCTTGCATCGGAGCATAGGCTCAAAATAGATCCTCCATTGAGGAAAGTATTATGCTGAATTTTATCGGGTGCGCGACAACACTCTCGATCGGAGTAGCCCTCAAGTCTATGTTCGGATGCATGCATCAAAGTATAGACTCCAAGCTTCTTTATTTGGATGAACTTTACCTTATCGCTTTTTGATCTCATGACATCATTGATGGCGAAGATGGCATGCTACAGTTTTATTGATGGGATATGACATTAGTGGGCCCCACTGTTCAGTGCATGCTGATGCGTGGGTGTTGTAGCGCTCCTACTATTACCGTGCGGCCCCACGCCCTGCGCGAGAATCAAGGCGTCATGCGGTCACCGTCGGATTTACCGCGATATTTGTTAACTGTGCGGGATTTTTTACTTTCCCCTTGTAGCCACGTGTCGGCATCTTCTTCATTTTGTCACTTCATTCCTCTTGATCAACGGTTTGTAATTACTCCAATTTTTTTGTATTGAGGGGGTGAGGGATTTTACTGCCCTTCTTCTCCTTTCCCATCGTCTTCCTCCTCTATTCTATAGCTCATAGTACTCCATTGTTCTTGCGCGTCCCGGCTCGTTTCTGTTTCTTGCGCCACTGCGGTGACCTAGCATACCACTGCATGTTGTAGTATACTATAGTCATGGACATAACACTCACGGAATACCATTTCGCAAATATCACATCCTCAGAGTAATACAACAGAAACAAAGCGGGTCCATATCATACATTATCATTATTACAACCAGAATTACATGAAAACTTTGAGATCCTCCTAGGTCCATAGAGGTATCCCGATGACTCAGGATAAACTATAATAACTCGAAGAATAGAATAAAGAAGCAACTAAGGTTTATACGAGATTTAGTTATAGATAGAGGATAGAAATCTATGCTACTGGACTAGATCTCTATATATGCTATGTCTACACTTCAGATACGTCGGTCTCCATTCCATAGATGTTTTCGTAATTGTTCCCTTCGACGCTTCCGGATACTTATGGTTCTTCATAGCGGAATTCTTCTTGGTCTTCAATTGGGTATAGTATTTCTTCTTCCTGGCCGTTATAGTCTTCAGAATCTAGCAAGGGTTAAGAAGATACGTTGAGTACGAGCATACTCAGGAAGTTCACTAAAAAGAGTGTTTGATGCACTATATCTACAGCCACAGACCATAAGTCATAGGAAATGCAGGTTTTCGTAAACATTTCTTCAAAGGTTGCTTTTATTCTAAAAAGCTATGTCCGTCAGCCTTCACAGGTTTACCAGAACTTTCATGGAGTTCCTTTCCTGTAGCGTTTACAGCTCCTTCCCAGAACAGGGAGTAACAAGTTACAGTTCTTACACTCTGTAGAGGTGCGTTACTTTACCCATCAGAGATCTTAGCTTTGTTGCACATCCGAGTTGTATTCTCGTCCATACTTCCTTGGTGTGGGGCCCAGACTAAGATCCAAGCCAATCACTGTTCTTCTCCGCGACCCCGCATACACCACAATTGTTGTATGCCAAAACTCAAGGTAGAAATTTTCCCGTATAAAACGGCTATACCTTAGTTGGATACACACAACAACCATTAACACTAGTAATCTGTCTTCTGTAAGACCAGATCCACGGTAGACCTTTCCCCGTATAAAACGGCTATACCCATGATCTGCAACTCACAAATGCCCAGAACAGTGTCCAATGCATGCGAAAGGGAGCCGATCCAGCTGACTTCTCCGTCCCATTCCAAATCTCATGGTTAACGCGTAATATACGGCGCAAGAATCACTGGCGACATTGGTTGTTAAGTCCTAGATGATATATTTGTGTGCAGTGGTATCCCAACTGCCAGTCTTAATAGATTAGCTGATCACTCTGGATCAGTAACAGATACTTCAAGTTAATTATGAAAATAGTGTTTTCGACCTTTTTGAAATGCAGGTGATGACACACAGTTTGCAATCACTTTTCAGAAAATAATCAAAGGACATGAGTAAGTGTGAACTTGCCTGAATATAGCGAAGTATTGCAATCGAATGTCTCGACTTGACCCTGGACCTCGGGTTCTACAAAAATATCATCATTGCCCGGTAAGGACAATGTTTAAAGAAGCAATATGCTTTATGCATAAGTAATGAGATGCATAATGCAAAATCCCAAGTAATTCTTCAATTATTACCAATGAGATATATTTAGATCATTTATTTAAGATTTGCTTTAGTTTAAGTTTACTTCATAAGAAGGATAAACACATAAATATGAAGAGTAAAGTATAATCATAATATAATTCTAAGGTTCCATGATATTATGTAATTATTACTGAGTTCATGTTTTAAGTTGTTATGGCTTTAAAGAAATGGTATAGTGTTTCTTTTGAAGTGGCAAAAAGAATAACATTTGAAGAAAATATTATTTATGTTAAGTTACTCAACTTTGAAGATAAATAGGTTTGAAGCTATGGTTTTGTAATAAGGTTTAATTGATTTGAGTTATTATATATCTAGCTTAAGATATCTTAGACCAAAGTAAACTATAAAAATGTAATTGGACTTGAGATATAGCATTTGTAGCATTATCAATTATTAGGGCTTTTCCTAAGCATAATAAAAATAAAATCGTATAATTATGGAACTTTGTTTTAAAGATGTAAATTTAGCATGTGTAATATTTATAAATTATACTATAAGATTTTCTTATATAAAGGAAATAGGTGAATTTCTTTTATGATATATTTAGTGAATACCAAGTTTGTTAAATATAATTATACATGAATTGAGATTACTTACTTCTAATTTAAGTTTATGATTTGCAAAACTAACTTTGTAAATCCTTGACTTATAGTTACTTAAGGATTTTAAAAGAATATTATAAAGTTAATTGTTTACACCTAGATTAAATTATAATTATGGTTTAGACTACTTAGAGATAAAGGATTATGTTTTAAATAAGATCATTTCTTACTTAGGAAAGAGTTTTAAATAATTAACAAAGTAGCTATATTGTTTTAATACTTTAGATAGTTGAAATTATATGATTTAGGAACTTTAAAATGTTTTTATAATAATATACTTAGTATTTTTCTAGTAAGTATACTTGTTTAAAATCTTAAAATGAATTTTATTTATTTTTAGGTATTATCTTTATTTTCATAAAATTTCTTAATTATTTAATGTCTTTAAATATTTGTTTTAAATTTTATTAGTAAAATTTTAAGTTAGTATTTTTATGAGATAAGAGATTTCTTTTTTTCATAAAAATGATTGTTATTTATTTTTAGGAATTTTCCTAAATTTATTAATTTTCATTTAGATATTTAAGGGTGTTAATATTTATTTGCATTTTATTATACTTAAATAAATATGATTATATTTTTATTAGGTGGATATTATTTTAATAAACATTTGTATGTATTAAATATATTTTTAGGATTTTTCTACATTTTTCTAGAGCTTAGAATGTGTAGAGGATATTTTAATAATTTCCACTTTTGTTTTTATTTATATTGGGCCAAGTTCCTGGGCCCATTTAGCCCAATCCACTTAGTCCTTCTAAACCATAGGGCCCAATCTCGGTCGGTCAACTCGATCCACTCGACCACCTTCTTCCTTACACGCGAGCTCGATCCTCTCCTTCCTCCCTCTCTGGCGACGCGATGCCGCCGTCGTCGCCGTGCAACCATGGCCGGCCCCGGCCTCCTTGGATGCCGCCATCGGTCGCCCTCGACGTTCTCCCCTCTGCTACCCCCTTCCATCCAATTCGATCTGTGATACGAACCCTCTTTCGCTCGTCCCCGTTACACTCCCGTGGCTAGGGTTTCGGCCTTCATCTCCGGTGTGCTCCGGTGACTCCTGGATGGTGACCGGTGGCGAAGTGGTGGCGTCCTGGTGATGCGGAGAGGGTCTGTTGGTGGGGTGCCCGTGGTCGCTGGCCACAGTTGCTTGCGGTGACGAGCTGGTGGTGCTGATTGCCGCAGGTTGCAGCTCGGCGCGGGGTTAGCACTTGGTGCTCTCCGTGCCGATGTGTCGCTGCTTGGTCCAGTCTGCCTCCTCTTCGGCGAGCAGTAGCTTGCCAAAGGTAGGCATTCTTTCCTTGCCTCTCCTCTCTTCTCATTGCTCTGTATGAAACCTAACTATAGTTCCCCCTCTGTAATCCTATTAAGGGCTCTCTAGAAGCTGTCCAACAATGTTGTTAAACATATTTCTCTTAGCAATATTTATGCTTAATACCTTCTGAAATTCCATTAGTCAGATGCTATGTTGTTAGTTTAACTGGAGCTCATACTATACTCATGCAATAGATGGCCTTCTTCTAAATTGGCTACAGAAGAAATGCTTGGATTACACCATGTGTCTAATTTCCATTCAGTGAGCTCCTTATGTATTTGAATGGATTGATATTTGAGTTTAAAGTATTGAAGCTTTGACTTAGGGAGTAGTTCCTAGAATATATTATATCTGCATGTTGGCTTAAATGACTATCCCCTAAATAGAATGAATGTCATGGGTGACTATGGATTTGTATCCAAAGATGATTCCTAGTATTATTCCTAGGAAAATGATTTGTTCTTTTATTTGAAATGATTCCTAGTGGCCAAAACTAAGGAAATGATTTGGCTTTCAGGTATAATTGCATGTGAACCAGTGGTTTATTTGGTTAATGTGAATGGTGGATTCTGCTAATATGGTCATGCTATTGTGATGCCTCCTTGGAGTGTACACAATAGCCTGATCATTCCTAGCATTATCAGTTGTCCTTTATTTGGCTAAGTTGGATGAGATTCATAATATAAGCCATGGAAAGAAAATTATTTCTGTTTCTTCCCATGATATTTAAATTGAGGCTTTAAGTTTGTAAGATTAAGCATGGAAGAAAGATGCTTTGTTTGGGATCTTAAGAAAGAAATGATCTTCCTATCATTTGTACAGTTAAGAAATTTATGGATCTGATTCCTAGAACATTTACTAGGAAAATGATTTGTGTTGTTTGAGTTGTCATTGTTGCTAGAGAGAAAACTTCTGTAATATGGCTATGCTGTTGTGCAACCTCCTTGAGAGTGAGCACGACAGCACAAATCATTTACATGATCTGTTATACCTTTATTTAACAAAATATTGGTGTAAGTCCTTTCCAATGATGCAAAAGACTGAGGCCTTGATTTTTGTAGGATAAGAACAAATGCTAATCTTTGATGGCTTATTATTGTTCTGTGATGATCTTGCAAAGCAATTCTTTGCAAGACTGAGAATAATCTCCTCACAATCCCAAGGCTTGGGATTACATATTGACTTATTGTCTGGAGTCTAGACATGGTTACTTTTCTGGTCTTGTCTTAGAGCTTAAGATCCGATGGTTGCTTAGTTTTACTTGTATTTGTGCCCATGTGCTTCTGCTAGACTTGATTTACACATGTGGTGCCTCACATGAGTGTGCATAGTGTAAATATTTGTTTTAGCATGAATTGGTGTTGTTGGTGCTTATGCTTGTAAAGAAACAGATCTTGTGATTTCAATATGATATTAGTGTGATGTCACACTACTACATATATAATGAAACATCTTCCCATACACTCCTGCTAGCTTGGTGATGAATAGCTACCTGGTGTGGAAGTTTGATGACGTTGTTCCTAAGATTTATGCTTGATCAGCTGGCTCTTCTTATTCCTGTGCTTAAGTTGATCCTCCTTGATCTTCTATTGGCTTGATTCTAATGATGGACTTGATCTTGATCTTGATCTTGTTCTTGACAACTTCTCCTCCTGACTTCAGATTCCTACTTATCCTACTCCTTCTAGCTTCTGCTACATATCTTGATGTAAATATCCATGTGATATTGGTGATCTTGTGGCAGTTTCCCTCAGTGGATTTGGTTTGTGTGGATGAATGAAGAACTAGGGAAGAAATGATAGTGTTGTTAACTTGTGAGAGTGTATGTAAAGGATATGGTAGCAGTTTTGCCATGGCTGGTGCCTTTTTGCTTATGTACTTCATGTGCTAGCTGTGGTGCTGACAACACAACAGCTGCATGTGGTGTGTGTGTGTTGCATGCTTGCTTACTCACTCTAGTGGATCAGATCAAGTAAAATATCTTGGTCCTACTTTCTTACTTCCACTCTCTATGGTGAAACTTGCCCCTTTTGTCCACTGCCAATGAGGTTTTTCTGAGGCAAAATTTGCAATAAGAACAGATACTATTTCATTTGGTGAAACTTGCCCCATTTTAATATGCTCAATGATGTGACAAAACAGTGCATCACACTGTTACTACTGAGAGCACAAATACTAACTACTAATCCTTTTTGTTTTTGTTTTATATTCAATTTAATTTGTTTTGCAGGAATCAAAAGATTATCCAGGAATATTAAGACTAGATAAAGGAATTATAGTTTAGATTTGAATTTATATATTTTCTTATTCTTTTGTAATAACCATGTAATACTTATATATTTGATTAAAGTATTTCTTTTCTAACAAGAAATTATGTAATGATATTGTACTGCAATAATTTATATTATTATAATTGTATCCATCTCTTATTATTTCTTTATTGTAAAAGAATAATGTAATATATATTCTTTTAATAAAGAATTCTTCTACTTGTTTTAATTATTTGTAATTCATTTTCCATTTTCTTTATTCACTTATTTGTTTCATTGTATTATTCCTTTATTCTTTTATTGTAAAATAACATTGTAATGTTGGATTGTAATAATCTTTATACTTTTATTTATAATACTTGTATTTGTATTATTGTGAATAATTATTCATAATTCAAATTTCTCCCCTCATAACTCATCAAAACAATAGAGGTCATGTAAAAATTCATCCCACTCTCCTTTTGATGACTCTAAACCTAATTCATCGGAGTAAGAATTTTGATCACTCTAGTCTTTTAATTTGGCGAAAAATTTACCCGAATTTTCAGATGCATGCATGCAGATGCACAAAATCTTAAATCTACCCTTCGTTTAGTAATAATGCTGGGATGTTACAGACTTCCCCCCTTAAATTAAACTTTGTCCCGAAGTTTGTGGTTTCTTGTTCAAGAGGGTTCCCGATAGTCTTGTCCTGAGTTTTCTTCTTTCCTCCCAGTTTCTTGTCTTTCCAAAGTAATGTTTTTAATAAACTCAGCACTCCTTGAGTTTACTCTCAACCTTGATTCGGTTATTGTTAATGCCTAATGCTAATTTATACTTCCTCCCGAAGCTTCATGAGATTACTTTTAACCCTGAACAACTTTATTGACGAAGGACTACTGATACTAAACATACCTTTCGTAGCCTCGTCAACGTGGTTCCATCCAACGTTTCCACCCTTTGATGGTGGTTTTACTCCTCGAGTAACCAACTTGTTGGGACATTCAGATCTCATATGCCCTTCCATACCACACCTATAGCACACCTTTCTGATCTTCCAACAATCCCTCCTTATATGACCTAATGCTCCACACTTACCGCATATGATTTGTTTCTTTCCTTTTGGTGCCTCATACTTTGATGTACCACTTGTGGATATGAATCTAGCTATAAAACTTATGTTTGATGTTGACTTAGTAAATTGAAACTTCTTCGGTTCCATTTAAGCTCTCTTCTTGGATGATTTCTTCCTCTCTTTCAATAACATCTTGTAATCATCCTCGAAAGTAATTGCTACATCAACCAGCTCTTGGAAACATCGTATTGCAGCCCATCGTATTTTCATCTTCATATAAGGGTTTAGTCCTTCCAAGAAACTTTTCTTGCGCTTCTCCTCCGTATTTACCTCATCAACTGCATAACGAGATAATTGACTAAACTTGCTAATATATTTCATCATGGTTTCATCGTTTTGCCGTAAGTCCATGAATTCTCTCCTCTTAAATTCCATAATGCTTTCTGGAACATGATACTCATGAAACTTCTGCTTGAATTCTTCCCAGGTGAATATCTCTTCTGGTGTGTGCATAGCTAATTCATTCTCCCACCAATTTGTGGCAGATCCAGATAGAAGAAATGTTGCATATCGTAACTTCTCCTCATCATTGCATCCTACTATTTTAAGTTTCCTTTCTGTATCCATCAGCCAATCCTCCGCATCCATCGGTTCTGATGCAGATGCAAAAGGAATTGGTTTGGCGTTTTGAAAATCAGAAAGACTTACATTGATATCTTTGTTTTCCTCTCCGGGTCCAATTCGTTTGAGTATTTCCTGCATGAACTTATTCTAGTACTCTTGCATCATCTGCATGTATTGCATGAAATTCTCCTCTGTCAACGGACGAGTTGATGGTCCAGTTGCAATTACATCCATATTTCTTTCCCTCTGCTTAGCTTCTTGTTCCACATGTTGTCCTTCAAACCCAGCTTCTACTCCTGTATCCATACCCCTCCTAATCCTGTTACATAAAGCGAATACTCATACTTACATCATGCATATGTTTTCTGAGCTCAACTCTATGCACAGTGCTAGTCACACAAGAAAATCAAGAACCAAATCCAAATAACAACCAAACCTATACCATGTATTATACATGTTTTTTATAAGCTATTACAAACAATCCTCACATCTACAGTTTGACTCTCACTTGGTACATTACTTGTATGTTACAAGGACTTGCTTGCTCGTATGAGCATGCTCTCACTTCTTAGGTCATGCCTCTCAAACACTACAATGCACATTATTGGTTATGTACATCATTTAAGCCATTTACTTCTATGGATTGTCTCTTCTTACTTTTCTCTCTCTTTCTAGTACTTCCTGGAATTCCGTCCATGATGACGTGAAGTCCGACAACTACCTTTTGGAGTATATAAACATCCAGAGGGTGTGCACTCTTGATTAGAAGTACTTAGATTGAGATTAGCCATTGAAAAATTACTAGAAAATGCGTGGTCTTCTGTGGAATTCTCATGTCCACCTTCAAATGCACTTTCAAAGTAAGATGTATTCTCTGCTTTTTCCTTGACTTAGTTATACATATAGATGTAATAACCGTCAGTGCCTTCTTCCAGGTCAATAGGATTGGTACTACCCCCATATGGATCATAGGTTCCATGCTAACCGAACTGGTTTCTACTCCTTTACTAGGATCACAGGGTATAGGATTCTCCCTGGTTCCAGTGTAAGATTCTACTCCCCATCCATCGTAATTCCTAACTGGAATACCTGGATTGGATGTTTCCTAAATTACCTGTTTTGGTTTATACCTGTCCATGGTTTACATGTCTTTAAGGCCCATTCTGATAATAGGCACAGGTTTCAGACTATGGTCCTTCAAACTCATTCTCTTCATACCACTCTTTAGAGAAGACTGTTCTACAATGCCTAGCTTCTCTATCTAACTCCTTTTTGCATTCTATTTCTTTAGTAGGATCAACATACTCCTCAAGGTTGTATCCAACTCTTGGACTAGAACCTTAATGTGTGTCATGGTAGGTTTTAAGTAATGTCCTATTATGATCTATGTATTCGGAAGTTAAGGTAGATTCAGTCTATGCAAATGCAGCATAATCCAACTTAAGTTCCGAATTTATGGAATCTTGAGGTATAGTAGTAATACTACCTACCAATTTCCTTGGATTCTTGTTTTCTAAGCCTGATTATTGCTTCTAGAACTACAATTTGGTATGCCGCCTCCATACCTCTCATCTTCCCAGATGACATTACTTCTCTTATCCCCAACTCTTTTGGTAAGATAAGCACTATACGGTACTTGACTAACACTTTCCTATAATGGAAACTGTAAACCTTGACGAAAAGTCGAGATTTGTAATTCCATATTCCATAGAAGTTGTCTCAAAAATTCTGTCTAATCCGCTACATAGTCCTATATATCACTTGAACATTCCGGTTTTAGTACCGAGATGTTATTCCTCACTATATATAATATATTATAATTAGTCCTACTAGGTTATAACTTATTATTACCCCAAATTGCATCATAATAAAGAATTATCACACTAGAAACATGACAATGTAATTCTCAAGTGAATACTTATCATATTTCTAGAGAACTCTTTACTGTTGCTAACATACTTCCTACAAGTTCTACCCATTTAATAGGTTTCCAACCTAAGGTCAAAGATTTTGCTCTGATACCAGCTGCGGCGACCCAGCATACCACTGCATGTTTTAGTATACTATAGTCGTGGACATAACACTCACGGAGTACCATTACGCAAATATTACATCCTCAGAGTGGTATAACAGAAACAAAGCGGGTCCATATCATACATTATCATTATTACAACCAAAATTACATGACGACTTTGAGATCCTCCTAGGTCCATAGAGGTATCCCGATGACTCAGGCTAAACTGTAATAACTCGAAGAACAGAATAAAGAAGCAACTAAGGTTTATACGAGATTTAGTTATAGATAGAGGATAGAAATCTATGCTACTGGACTAGATCTCTATATATGCTACGTCTACACTTCAGATACGTCGGTCTCCATTCCATAGATGTTTTCTTAATTGTTCCCTTCGATGCTTCCAGATACTTCTGGTTCTTCATAGCGGAATTCTTCTTGGTCTTCAATTGGGTATAGTATTTCTTCTTCCTGACCGTTATTGTCTTCAGAATCTAGCAAGGTTTAAGAAGATACGTTGAGTACGAGTGTACTCAGCAAGTTCACTAAAAAGGAGTGTTTGATGCACTATATCTACAGCCACGGACCATAAGTCATAGGCCATGCAGGTTTTCATAAACATTTCTTTAAAGGTTGCTTTTATTCTGAAAAGCTATGTCCGTCAGCCTTCACAGGTTTACCAGAACTTTCATGGAGTTCCTTTCCTGCAGCGTTCGCAGCTCCTTCCCGGAACAGGGAGTAACAAGTTACAGTTCTTACACTCTGCAGAGGTGCGTTACTTTACCCATGAGAGATCTTAGCTTTGTTGCACATCCGAGTTGCATTCTCGTCCACACTTCCTTGGTGTGGGGTCCAGACTAATATCCAAGCCAATCACTGTCCTTCTCCGCGAACCCGCATACACCATAATTGTTGTATGCCCAAACTCAAGGTAGACCTTTCCCCGTATAAAACGGCTATACCTTAGTTGGATACACACAACAACCATTAACACTAGTAATCTGTCTTTTGTAAGCCCAGATCCACGGTAGACCTTTCCCCGTATAAAATGACTATACCCACGATCTGCAACTCACAAATTCCCAGAACAGTGTCCAATGCATGCGAAAGGGAGCCGATCCAGCTGACTTCTCCGTCCCATTCCAAATCTTATGGTTAATGCGTAATATGCGGCGCAAGAATCACTGGCGACATTGGTTATTAAGTCCTAGATGATATATTTCTGTGCAGTGGTATCCCAACTGCCAGTCTTAATAGATTAGCTGATCACTCTGGATCAGTAACCGATACTTCAAGTTAATTATGAAAATAGTGTTTTCGGCCTTTTTGAAATGCAGGTGATGACACATAGTTTGCAATTACTTTTCAGAAAATAATCAAAGGACATGAGCAAGTGTGAACTTGCCTGAATATAGCGAAGTATTGCAATCGAATGTCCCGACTTGACCCTGGACCTCGGGTTCTACAAAAATATCATCATTGCCCGGTAAGGAGAATGTTTAAAGAAGCAATATGCTTCTATGCATAAGTAATGAGATGCATAATGCAAAATCCCAAGTAATTCTTCAATTATTACCAATGAGATATATTTAGATGATTTATTTAAGATTTACTTTAGTTTAAGTTTACTTCATAAGAAGGATAAACACATAAATGTGAAGAGTAAAGTACAATCATAATATAATTCTAAGGTTCCATGATATTATGTAATTATTACTAAGTTCATGTTTTAAGTTGTTATGGCTTTAAAGAAATGGTATAGTGTTTCTTTTGAAGTGGCAAAAATAATAACATTTGAAGAAAATATTATTTATGTTAAGTTACTCAACTTTGAAGGTAAATAGGTTTGAAGCTATGGTTTTGTAATAAGGTTTAATTGTTTGGAGTTATTATATATCTAGCTTAAGATATCTTAGACCAAAGTAAAATATAAAAATGTAATTGGACTTGAGATATAGCATTTGTAACATTATCAATTATTAGGTTTTTTCCTAATCATAATAAAAATAAAATCTTATAATTATGGAACTTTGTTTTAAATATGTAAATTTAGCATGTGTAATATTTATAGATTATACTATAAGATTTTCTTATATAAGTAATAGGTGAATTTCTTTTATGATATATTTAGTGAATACCAAGTTTGTTAAATATAATTATACATGAATTGAGATTACTTACTTCTAATTTAAGTTTATGATTTGCAAAACTAACTTTGTAAATCCTTGACTTATAATTAGTTAAGGATTTTAAAATAATATTATAAAGTTAATTGTTTACACCTAGATTAAATTATAATTATGGTTTAGACTACTTAGAGTCAAAGGATTATGTTTTAAATAAGATCATTTCTTACTTAGGAAAGAGTTTTAAATAATTTACAAAGTAGCTATATTGTTTTAATACCTTAGATAATTGAAGTTATATGATTTAGGAACTTTAAAATGTTTTTATAATAATATACTTAGTATTTTTCTAGTAAGTATACTTGTTTAAAATCTTAAAATGAATTTTATTTATTTTTAGGTATTATCTTTATTTTCATAAAATTTCTTAATTATTTAATGTCTTTAAATATTTGTTTTAAATTTTATTAGTAAAATTTTAAGTTAGTATTTTTATGAGATAAGAGATTTCTTTTTATTCATAAAAATGATTATTATTTATTTTTAGGAATTTTCCTAAATTAATTAATTTTCATTTAGATATTTAAGGGTGTTAATATTTATTTGCATTTTATTAAACTTAAATAAATATGATTATATTTTTCTTAGGTGGATATTATTGTAATAAACATTTGGATGTATTAAATATATTTTTAGGATTTTTCTACATTTTTCTAGAGCTTAGAATGTGTAGAGGGTATTTTAATAATTTCCACTTTTGTTTTTATTTATATTGGGCCAAGTTCCCGGGCCCATTTAGCCCAATCCACTTAGTGGTTCTAAACCACATGGCCCAATCGCGGCCGGTCAACTCGATCCACTCGACCCCCTTCTTTATTACACGCGAGCTCGATCCTCTCCTTCCTCCTTCTCTGGCGACGCGATGCCGCCGCCGTCGCCGTGCAACCATGGCCGGCCCCGGCCTCCTTGGCTGCCGCCATCAGTCGCCCTCGACGTTCTCCCCTATGCTACTCCCTTCCATCCAATTCGATCTGTGATACGAACCCTCTTTCGCTCGTCCGCGTTACACTCCCGTGGCTAGGGTTTCAGCCTTCATCTCCGGTGTGCTCCGGTGACTCATGGATGGTGACCGGTGGCGAAGTGGTGGCGTCCTGGTGATGCGGAGAGGGTCTGGTGGTGGGGTGCCCGTGGTCGCTGGCCACAGTTGCTTGCGGTGACGAGCTGGTGGTGCTGATTGCCGCAGGCTGCAGCTCGGCGCGGGGTTAGCACTTGGTGCTCTCCGTGCCGCTGTGCCGCTGCTTGGTCCAGTCTGCCTCCTCTTCGACGAGCAGTAGCTTGCCAAAGGTAGGCATTCTTTCCTTGCCTCTCCTCTCTTCTCATTGCTCTGTATAAATCCTAACTAGAGTTCCCCCTCTGCAATCCTATTAAGAGCTCTCTATAAGCTGTCCAACAATGTTGTTGAACATATTTCTCTTAGCAAGATTTATGCTTAATACCTTCTGAAATTCCATTAGTCAGATGCTATGTTGTTAGTTTATCTGGAGCTCATACTATACTCATGCAATAGATGGCCTTCTTCTAAATTGGCTACAGAAGAAATGCTTGGATTACACCATGTGTCTAATTTCCATTCAGTGAGATCCTTGTGTATTTGAATGGATTGATATTTGAGTTTAAAGTATTGAAGCTTTGCCTTAGGGAGTAGTTCCTCGAATATATTATATCTGCATGTTGGTTTAAATGACTATCCCCTAAATAGAATGAATGTCATGGGTGACTATGGATTTGTATCCAAAGATGATTCCTAGTATTATTCCTAGGAAAATGATTTGTTCTTTTATTTGAAATGATTCCTAGTGGCCAACACTAAGGAAATGATTTGGCTTTCAGGTATAATTGCATGTGAACCAGTGGTTGATTTGGTTAACGTGAATGGTGGATTCTGCTAATATGGTCCTGCTATTGTGATGCCTCCTTGGAGTGTACACAATAGCCTGATCATTCCTAGCATTATCAGTTGTCCTTTATTTGGCTAAGTTGGATGAGATTCATAATATAATCCATGGAAAGAAAATTAATTTTGTCTCTTCCCATGATATTTAAATTGAGGCTTTAAGTTTGTAAGATTAAGCATGGAAGAAAGATGCTTTGTTTGGGATCTTAATAAAGAAATGATCTTCCTGTTATTTGTACAATGAAGAAATTTATGGATCTTATTCCTAGAACTTTTACTAGGAAAATGATTTGTGTTGTTTGAGTTGCCATTGTTGCTAGAGAGAAAACTTTTGTAATATGGCTATGCTGTTGTGGAACCTCCTTGAGAGTGAGCACGACAGCACAAATCATTTACATGATCTGTTATACCTTTATTTAATAGAACTAGCACGGTGGCCCTCGCAGTTGCGAGGGTATCATCTTCATTTTTTTTGAATCATGTGATAGAAGATTATTATGGTCCTATAGTCATTTGGTGTATATGTGTATACTTGTCTACATGGGATAGCCGATTGATAGGTACATAATTAAATAAAATTTTCTTATTCTAAATAACATATGTGCCATCACGTAGTATATCCAGCAAATAATTATATAATCTAGCTCCCCTATTCTAGTACTACCGAACTAATAGTTAGACAATTCAATAGATAATTCTTATTATAAATGGCATATGACCATTGGCAAATATATCGTCTATATAGTTATGAACTATGACTCTCTTATTATATTATGTAGTTGTTCTAAAAATTAATCATGTCTCGATCTACTATACATAGATAAATGAATGATAAGAAAAGTATGTTGTTCCAAAGAATAATGGCTTGTGGAAAGTTCTAGGAAACAATTTGTTTAACATGTCTTAATGGTTCATAGCCTATGTATCAAGTCCACTTTGGTTAATTAATTATTCATCTAGAGGAGAAAATATTTTCTTTTGACTCAAAATCAACTTATGATTAGTCGGTTTTGCAAGTATTATCATACAAATATGAAAAAGTCTTTGTGTTGTATTAATTGGTAACATTGGGGAAAAAATGTAATATTTGTCCTAGAATGTTAAATGAATTTATGAGGTTTATTTGATAAATGTTCGTACAAATCTCAAAAATAATGTGTTGTAGTAATTTGCTAACCTAGCAAAAAACATGTAATATTTGTCCTAGAATGTTAAATGAATTTATGAGGTTGATTTTATAAATGTTCGTACAAATCTCAAAAATAATGTGTTGTAGTAATTGCTAACCTAACGAAAAAACATGCATTTGTTTAAGAAAATATCTTACTTGGAGCTTAGTGTCATGTCGACGGTTTTCTACATTTCCTAGACCGCGGAAAATTTGCAAAATCGATACTTTTTAGCTCATCATCTATATTTCCTGTTGTCCCAGTGTAAACTTATCTCGGACAATATGTCTTAAACCTCTAGGAAAAAATAGTTTTAGTGCTTGCTAACCATTCTAAGAAACTACTCTAAACCTCATGTAATTCTGATGGTAGTTTGGACGTTTAATATCTCCACGTGAGCATAATTATAGAATTGTTTTTATATGATTTTGCATGTACATGAATTAGTATTGCAGCGTGGTAGATAAAAAGTACGTGTTTTTTTGCGGGGAGTGAACAGTCCCATAGTCCCGTACGGCTACATAATGTTCAACTTAGATTTGCTTTTAACCACCGTCAGTCAGACGGAATCTACCTAGGTACATAAGTTTTGGCTCACAAGCAAATATATGTCAACATATATTGTGTCAAACAGGTTACCTAACCAATAATCTTATGTTAAATTCTAACCGTAGATTTTAGATCGAACCATCATGGTAATTTAGATGATGTGGATCAACGTAGCGCCTCGAAAAACACCCTTATATTGCTTTTAGCATATAATAGATATTGGTCTAAGTTCTGGCCAATGATGCAAAAGACTAAGGCCTAATTTGTGTAGGCTAAGAACATATGCTGATCTTTGATGGCTTATAATTATTCTGTGATGATCTTGCAAAGCAATTCTTTGCAAAACTGAGAATAATCTCCTCACAATCCCAAGGCTTGGGATTACATATTGACTTATTGTCTGGAGTCTAAACATGGTTACTTTTCTGGTCTTGTCTTAGAACTTAAAATCTGATGGTTGCTTAGTTTTACTTGTATTTGTGCCCATGTGCTTCTGCTAGACTTGATTTACACATGTGGTGCCTCACATGAGTGTGCATAGTGTAAATATTTGTTTTAGCATGAATTGGTGTTGTTGGTGCTTATGCTTGTAAAGAAACAGATCTTGTGATTTCAATCTGATATTAGTGTGATGTCGCACTACTACATATATAATGAAACCTCTTCCCATACACTCCTGCTAGCTTGGTGATGAATAGCTACCTGGTATGGAAGTTTGATGATGTTGTTCCTAAGATTTATGCTTGATCAGCTGGCTCTTCTTATTCCTGTGCTTAAGCCGATACTCCTTGATCTTCTATTGGCTTGATTCTAATGATGGACTTGATCTTGATCTTGTTCTTGACAACTCCTCCTGACTTAAGATTCCTACTTATCCTACTCCTTATAGCTTCTGCTACATATCTTGATGTAAATATCCATGTGATATTGGTGATCTTGTGGCAGTTTCCTTCAGTGGATTTGGTTTGTGTGGATGAATGAAGAACTAGGAAGAAATTATAGTGTTGTTAACTTGTGAGAGTGTATGTAAAGGATATGGTAGCAGTTTTGCCACGGCCGGTGCCTTTTTGCTTATGTACTTCATGTGCTAGCTGTGGTGCTGACAACACAACAGCTGGATGTGGTGTGTGTGCTGCCTGCTTGCTTACTCACTCTAGTGGATCAGATCAAGTAAAATATCTTGGTCCTACTTTCTTACTTCCATCTCTATGGTGAAACTTGCCCCTTTTGTCCACTGCCGATGAGGTTGTTCTGAGGCAAAATTTGCAATAAGAACAGATACTATTTTATTTGGTGAAACTTGCCCCATTTTAATATGCTCAATGATGTGACAAAACAGTGCATCACACTTTTACTACTGAGAGCACAAATACTAACCCCTAATCCTTTTTGTTTTTGTTTTTTCTTCAATTTAATTTGTTTTGCAGGAATCAAAATATTATCCAGGAATATCAAGACAAGATATAGGAATTGTAGTTTAGATTTGAATTTCTGTAATTTTCTTATTCTTTTGTAATAACCATGTAATACTTATATATTTGATTAAAGTATTTATTTTCTAACAATAAATTATGTAATGATATTGTAGTGCAATAATTTATATTATTATAATTGTATCCATCTCTTATTATTTCTTTATTGTAAAAGAATAATGTAATATATATTCTTTTAATAAAGAATTCTTCTACTTGTTTTAATTATTTGTAATTCATTTTCCATTTTCTTTATTCACTTATTTGTTTCATTGTAATATTCCTTTATTCTTTTATTGTAAAAGAACATTGTAGTGTTGGATTTTAATAATCTTTATACTTTTATTTATAATACTTGTATTTGTATTATTGTGAATAATTATTCATAAGTCAAATTTCTCCCCTCATAACTCAACAAAACAATAGAGGTCATGTCAAAATTCATCCCACTCTCCTTTTGATGACTCTAAACCTAATTCATCGGAGTAAGAATTCTGATCACTCTAGTCTTTTAATTTGGTGAAAAATTTACCTGGATTTTCAGATGCATGCATGCAAATGCACAAAATCTTAAATCTACCCTTCGTTTAGTACTAAATGCTGGGATGTTACAACCGCTCCCTGGGATAACCATCATGGGTAGATCCAAAGGAGCTTCCTCTGCCGCTGACGCCACCTCGAAGAAGACACGGGACGTTTGGCTGGGTGCCCTCGAAGTGCACATATCGCGATCTGCGTGAGGCTCGCAACTTCAATATGCTGGAGGAGGGCTCCTGCAAGCTGCCCGACGACGAGAGTATTCCTGCACCGGAGGCGGGATGGCTGGTAATGTTCATCCCCTTTCTTCTTCGTGGCTTGTCTCTGCCTGCCCACGAATTTCTTCAACGCTGTTATTTCATGCAATAGGATCACATGACCATTACCATCAATTTTATGGCTTGCAGGTTGCATATCTAATTATATTTCTCCGTTGCTAGGTAAGGAACTATAGGAAAAGCATAGCATACCGAATCAGGATTATGCAGATCTTACCATTCCTGCCAAAATACGCATAGAAATGATTCATAGATGCCCAACCAACACTTTCGTGCGGGGTGGAAAATCAAATAGTACCATTACAAAAATTCAAAAGTAAAGCCACAAGAAACATATATAGATAAAATAGGAGGAACACCATGGTGCCATGACACCCAGATCCTCAACCGTTGGATGGATCGACTAGGCATTCCATGAATGGGTATGCTCGTCGATGCAACCCGTCAGTGCAGTGATCAAATCCGTTTTTCCATGTGACCCGGTTGTAACTTCCACATCAATTCATGATTTCTTCCATCTATGCGATGATACACCTGAATGTACGTACTCTCACGTTTACTATACCGTATAAATGAATTTATTATATTTCTTTGTATTTTTTAATATACTTTGTTGCTATATATAAATAAATTATAAAAAATCATATAGCTTATCGTCGGCCTAGGAACTAATTACATTTGTGTAAAGAATAAACATGTCGTGTCTCAATGCAAATTTGACAAGATTTCACACTCACATACTGCGCCAAACACTAACGGTTTAAACATTTTCTAAAGTTGCCTCCTCTACATACAAAACCATCGTGTTCTCTCGGGTCTTAGCATCATAGGGTGCCCGAGCCATTTTGGGCGACGTGGACGGATGGCTGGGTGCTCCTGAACCTGAGCCCCTTTACCATAGGCTTGGCCTTCTCGGTAATCTTCATGATGGCCAAGAAAAGCACCCTGTAGAGTACAACCATCCCGAAGAGGATGGCAAGGTCCACCCACTTGCTGTACCCCATCTCAACCTGCCAGTAGTCCCTGAGGATCTCGCCACCGGTGATGGTCGCGGCGCCGCCGGCCTGGTTGTCGGGGAAGACGAGGCCCATGAACTCGTTCTTGTAGAAGCCTTGGTTGGCGTACTTGTGGAACGCGACGTAGTACATGGGGTACCGCCACACGGGCTTGGGCAGGTCGTGGGGAAGGCGGAAGAAGCCGCCGTTGAGCATCATGACGCCCTGGATGCCGGCGCCGGTGATGATGCCCATGAGGAAGTCTGGCACGGCGCTGGCCACGATCATCATCAAGCCCTCCACCAGCATCATGGTGGTGAAGAGCACCAGCGCGAAGTAGGCGAAGTGGTCGAAGCTCCTCTGCAGGCCCACCAGGTAGTAGGCCAGCGCGCCGGGCACCACGGAGATGAGCAGTAGGTACGGCGTCGACGACACCGTGTTGGCGATCACGAAGGACGACACGCCGTAGTGCCCGTTCAGCCTCTCCCTCCCGAATATCTTCATGTCCTCGACGAAAGACGGGAAGCCTCCGATGGCCATGAAGGTGAGGAAGGCGGCGACGAACATGAGCATGGATCCACGAGCCTGCATAGTTTTCACATGATCAACATTAGCACACACCCGTACAGGTCAAGCACAGTGATGGTGCAACAGGAGAGGCATCATCTAGTCATGGAAGAGGCATATCATCTACAAGTAGTCACCTGGATGGATCCGTAGTTGTGGCCGATGTCGTAGAAGATGGTGCCGCAGCAAAGGCAGAGCGCGATGTAGATGCCGAAACGGAGCCAGTAATAGCCGAGGTCCCTGTACATGTTGACGAAGGACCTCTTGGTCAGCACCACGGACTGCGTCAGGAAGCTCGGCTGCTGCCCTTCCATCTTCACCACCTCTCCTCCGCCCTGGAATCAAACAGATCATGCACACGCACCAACTGTTAAAATCGGCAAAAGTCAGTACTGCAATCAGAAGTTTCAGGATGCGGTGGGCTGCTTACGGTGCCGCGTATGTCGGCAATCTGCCGCGTCACCTTCTCCATGTGCACGGATGATTTGTACGCGGTCGCCAGCGCGTCGATGGCCTGGGCGGTGGTCGTCTTCTTCCCGCCGAGGCCTTCTTCGATATCCTGAGAGGAATCAATGGAGTGCATTGGTCAGAAAAAAGGTTCACCGACAAGAATTCAGAAAGACAGTTAGAAGTCCTTGTTGATGTGAATACTGGTGTCGTGCTCACATTGTCGAAGTCCTTGTTGATGGTCCTCAGGAAGTGGTCGGAAGGGTTCATCAGTGACGGGCATGGGAACCCGCTCAGAGCAAAGAACTGCACAAAAGAAAGAAAGAAAAAAAATACTCCAATTATAAGTTTCCTATGTACATGCAGTGATAGTAGTAATCCGACCAGGGACATTAGTAGCACCATTTTCTTCAGTTAGTTAATTACACTGACCGATCAGGGACATGTTTCCCCGTTCCGTACTCGACGTGTTCAAACGGGTTTGGTCAACTAAATTACCACAGAGAATCACTTGTTTCTCATTCAAAGTGATGACCTAATATATACCTAGTTCCCAATTTTCGTCTTCCCAGTTGAATTAACTTCATCTAATTTGTTGTATCAGGACTTGCTTCGCACAGTGGTTTACCTAATACGAGTACTATACGATCTCTCTCGAAACTGAGCTTTCAGCCTCAGCTGTCAGCGCTGAAAATCCTGTTACCCCGAACGTGATGCCGCAGGCCAGTGTGGCCGCACCGGCACCGGCGCCAGCGAACAAGTACGCACGCACGCGGCACCGGCAGAGCCAGCAGAGTCAAACGCAATTAAGCGACACACAGGCCCGTTCACGCAGCTAGCAAAATTTGCTATGCATGTGAAGGATATGGCTCCCTTGATCATGGGGACTAAGTCTTTTGCCTTCATTTGAAAATGAGAGATTCTGTTGGATTAATTAAGGTAATCTAGCTTAATTAGAGTGGAGCTAGCCATAAATTTGGTGCTGCCAAAAACGAATTTTCCACCCCAGCCGTGTGCGATCGATGCAGTTCGTATGTAATCCAGTCTTTGATTGATCCGATTGTGTGCAGTGATCTCGATTCCGCTATAACGTACAGTACGTGCCGGCAGTCCTTTCCAGTGACTCGAGCACAGTTCTTGTTAGGTCGCTACAGTACGTGCTCGTTTTTAGGATGTTGAGGTACAACTGTACCGACTAATGATCAATCGTGACATTTCCACACACACTGTAGGACACGTACGTGCATGCATGCGATTGCTTCTGCACGTTTGGGATTGCTCATTGGAGTAGGTCTCCCGAGTTCCATTTTTTTCTACTCGTTTTCAAGTGCATACTAAGACGAACCTTATAGGAGTACATGAATTGGTTTAATTGTACTGGTTGTACACACTAAGTATTGACGATGGTTTTTGCTAAAACGTGCTTGATATATACTAATCCGTCCGTTCCTCAGCAACCTCGTTTTACAAGGCCAAACAAAGTCCACCCTTAACCAATTCTTAACCGAAAAGTATGTAAAACCGGTTTCCCTAAAAATCAGCCCAAAACACATTTTACCAAAACTAATCGCATGATCTTCTACATCCTAGGTCTCCGTGTTACGTCATCTGGCTTATGTTCTTCATGTAGCATTTAGATCGAATGACTTTATGAAATTACGTCGATACTTCCACATATTATGGGTTAACTATTTGTAGAAGTGTGAAGTACTACTGTTTCATTTATGGAACCAAGTGCTTTCGCACCGGGGGAACAAGATGGTGGTTAGCAAGGAAGAGTTCTTAACCTCCACTATCCAAACAACCACATGTGAGATTTTTTCAAAAAAGGGAATGACCTCAGCCTCTGCATCGGTTGATGCACACAACCTTTAATTAAAAGTTCAACATTCTCAATCCTTTCTGGATCTTAAAATATAGTTCGATACCTCTCGGTTAATATTGACAGTCACCGCACCTCCTTCTATCATTTGTTTAACCCAACCTCTCCACTTGTCACTAGATAAAACCCTTTAAAAAACAAAGCTCATTGTAGGCATTTTATTTCAAAACCTAGCTTTAGTTTATATGACCTATGCTCACGAGACGCCTCAACGGATAAGGATAGTGACCACCCCATCTAGATTATTTTCGTTTTTTGCAGTTAATAAAAATCCTTTTTTCAGATAATAAAATTTCTTTTTAACAAAGCCTTTTGTACACAATATTTCTTCAACGTCTAGCTTCAGTTACGACCTCCTCTTTTTAGTTCTCCTAACCTCACCAGACACTGCTTCATGGATAGTGACCACCTCATCCAAATTATTACTCGTTTTTCAGAGATGCCATCTCTTGCTCTTAGTCATCAGCACCTAATCTGCAACTCTCTTAAACCTATTCAAAGGCCACATTTGAATCGTACTCCTTATCACGTATTAGGACTATGTGCGTACCTAGCTAGGGAGAAAGACAAAAACATGACCTAGAACATAACTCCAAAGTGCAAATTGGGCTTGAACAACTAGAAGCAGCATTAAGGAGTGAACAGGTATTTATGGACTTAAAAAGGACTATCGATGGTGATGTGATGCGACTTTGCCGACCCGTCTGTGCTGCATGCGTACCATCAATCGTGACATAAATACACCTACTAGGATGGCTACAAGTCCTAGCTAGCAGTCTAAGAAATCTAGTACTTGACGCCACTGACGCGACACGATAGCAACAACGAACCTCCCTAAATACTTTCTCCGGTTCATATTAATTAACTTATATTTGTCTAGATTTAAATAAATTTAGATATTATTTAGTATATATACGTTCATCCAAATGTTAACAAATTAAAGTCAATTACTACCTTCGTTTCAGGGCTTAAGGCGCACACGCTTTTTAAAACAAAGTTTGACCAAAAGAATTGAGTAACAAAATCTTAATTATATTGTACATAATTAGTACCGTTGAATTCATAATGAAAAATACTTTCCAGTGATACTAGTTTTATATCAAAACTCTTTACGTATTTAGAGTAATTTTTGATAAAAAAACACGCAAAACAAGAACGTCTTAAGCCCTGAAACGGAGGGAGTAATATGAGTCAGAGAAAGTAATAAAAAATACAAGATGTCAACAAGAAGAAGCAACGATCAACGACACTATACGCGTAATATTAGGTACTGCTACGCACGTGACACACGCATGAATATACGTATATACGTATAGACAGACTTATTAGTACCTGGTTGGTTTCTGATGCGGGGCCGAAGAAGACGGTCCTGCCGTAGGCGAGGAGGCATAGGCCGTGGAAGAGCGCGTAGACCTCGGTGCTGGGCTGGTGCACGGCGGCGACGACGGTCATCCCCTCCCGGCGCGCGAGCCTGGCGATGCGGCTGACGACGTGGTAGGAGGCGGCGCTGTCGAGGCCACTGGTGGGCTCGTCGAGGAAGAGCAGCGCCGGGCGGGTGAGGATCTCCATGCAGATGCTGACCCGGCGCCGCTGCCCGCCGCTGATCCCCTTGTGCATCCACCCGCCGATGCGCGTGTCCGCGGCGCCCTCCAGCCCCATCTCCCGCAGCGTCTCCTCGGCGCGGTCGCGCTTCGCCGCCGCCGACATGGAGCTCGGCAGCTGCAGCTGCGCCGAGTACCCCACCGCCTCCCGCACCGTCAGCGTCGTCAGCAGCACGTCGTCCTGCGTCACGTACGCCTGCAGCACAACACGCGTACACGTCTTCGTTTGTTAAATTAAATTTATTCATTCATCCCTCGCTGAAAAAACAATTATTTCGTTCACGATCAAGCAAGCATTAATCGAACGAAAATGAGATTCTCCGAACTAGCTAGTTGTACTCTCGGCTAGCGTCACATGCACACGATTGCATGGACTATCTAGACTTACCGATGTTCCGTAGGATAGCTTCTGCCTCCGGCCATTGATCAGGATGTCTCCCTTCTGGCTGACATTCGAGCCTAGCCTTCCTGTGTGTGCCACAGGAAACTCGTACGATTCAGTTAAAGAATTCTTGTTCTAGTCACCAGCAAAAAATTATGCAAGAATATCTGATCATCTCGCTACGTACGCTAGCCAACAAATCCACCATATTAGTTTATCATCATCACGAAAGCTGACCACCAGCTCGGACACGAGTATAATATGGTAGGGTTCACGTGCATGTATAGCGTACCTGCTAGAGAGTCTAAAAGGGTGGATTTGCCGCAGCCGGAGGGCCCCATGATGGCGAGGACCTCGCCGGGGCGCGCGTACCCGTTGACGCCGCAGAGGATGGGCACGCGGCCGGCCTTGCCGCCGTCCGCCGACACCCACAGGTCCTCCCACGACAGCACCACGCCCTGGTCCACCCGCCGCAGCGACGTCTCCCGGGCCACGGCGGCGCCGTTCTCCACGGTGATCTCCAGCGAGGAGGAGCTCGGCCGGTGCAACGGCATCGGCACGAACGCCGGCGGCGGGAACGAGTTCTCCCTGCCGAAGGGGAACACGGCGCCGTCCGTGCTGCGCAGGGAGCCGCCGAGGTCGGAGGCCGTGTCCCCGTCCTCTACGGCACCTCCGTCGTCCGGCCGGCTCGGTCGCCGCGGCGGGCTCGGCTTCCACCTCGGCACCGCGGGCAGCTGCTGCTGGTCGGACGCCATGCGGGAACGCGCTTAGCCGGCTAGATGAGAGAGCAAGCGATCGATGGCGTGGAAATGGGTTCTTTGGCTCGGTGATGATGGATCTGAGGGCGCTCGTGGATGATGAGTGTGAAGAAAGGGGGCGGGCTTAAATAGAGAGAAGCTGAGCTGGTCGAGTGCATGATTTACTTAATCATGATTGAAATAAGCGCAAGTGGGTTTTGATTTAGTTTCCTTGAACACCTTTTTGAACGCAGGAGGAGCGGGTCACACTACAGGAATGGGAAGCTACGACGGCCGGTCGCTACGCCGACGGCCAAATATCGGGGCCGTCGGCGTAGCCATCGTCTAGGCCAGCTCCGTCAAGCAGCCGTCGGCGTAGAATTGCCCTCGGCATATCCTATGCTACGCCGACGGCTGCCCTCGGCGTAGCATACGCCGACGGCTGCCCTCGGCGTAGCTATTTTTTATTTTATCTCATTAAACTTTGAAAAATCATAACTAAATCATTCTAATTCGGAAAAATACAAATAATATATTAAAATTTGCAGAAAAATAAGACCTATCTATCTACACTCAAATATTACACATTTGTAAATAAAAATTAATTAAAATATAAGACATTATATATAGTTTAAAACGAGCATAAAAAATTCAAAAATGATCGAAACAATGCGAAACCTTCGCGTGGTGTTATATTATGTGACATAGTTAGAAGGAAAAATATCAAACTTGGTATATTGATTATGTTTCAAAGAAACCTTCACAAAATGACCTATCTCATTCGAGGTTTCTTGGCTTTCGGGTCAAATGACCAATGTTATGGCTAGAATCAAGGCATAGTTTGTGATAATGTGCCTATATTGTGCATATACATGCATCATGGGATGACGAACAATGTTGCAGGAGGAAGTTTTCCTTTTCGTCGCACCAAAAAGCCATTTCCCATTTTCCGAGCACAAAAAACGGACGATTTTGTGAAGCAAGCACCAAATGGCTAATTCAAAATGGTACCACCATATTTTACAAAAATACTATACCAACCTATATAGACAATGTCCCAACAGGGGAATCCGAAACCTTTCCGTCCACCTCTGATGAAAAAGACAAATTCCTGCCGAATCGGCAGGAAGTGGGTCAGATACGAACTACAGGTACATGATCCGATGCTCATGTTTTTTAACAAAAACCATTTTGAGGTTCACAATATGCTATTTTATCAAAGATCCAATGCAAGTTTAGGGAGGCTCGGCCCCGAGCTAAGAATCTTCATGCCCGCCGTTCGACAAAGTTTGACGATAGTTTAAAACGGGCATAAAAAATTCAAAAATGATCGAAACAATGCGAAACCTTCGCGTGGTGTTATATTATGTGACATGGTTAGAAGGAAAAATATCAAACTTGGTATATTGATTATGTCTCAAAGAAACCTTCACAAAATGCCTATGTCATTCGAGGTTTCTTGGCTTTCGGGTCAAATGACCAATGTTATGGATAGAATCAAGGCATAGTTTGTGATAATGTGCCCATATTATGCATACACATGCATCATAGGATGGCGAACAATGTTGCAGGAGGAAGTTTTCCTTTTCGTCGCACCAAAAAGCCATTTCCCATTTTCCGAGCACAAAAAACGGACGATTTTGTGAAGCAACCACCAAATGGCTAATTCAAAATGGTACCACCACATTTTACTAAAATACTATACCAACCTATATAGACAATGTCCCAACAGGAGAATCCGAAACCTTTCCATCCACCTCTGATGAAAAAGACAAATTCCTGCCGAATCGGTAGGAAGTGGGTCAGATATGAACTACAGGTACATGATCCGATGCTCATGTTTTTTTACAAAACTATTTTTAGGTTCACAATATGCTATTTTATCAAAGATCCAATGCAAGTTTAGCGAGGCTCGGCCCCGAGCTAAGAATCTTCATGCCCGCCGTTCGACAAAGTTTGACGATAGTTTAAAACGGGCATAAAAAATTCAAAAACGATCGAAACAATGCGAAACCTTCGCGTGGTGTCATATTATGTGACATGGTTATAAGTAAAAATATTAAACTTGATATATTGATTATGTGTCAAAAAAAACCTTCACAAAATGACCTATCTCATTCGAGGTTTCTTGGCTTTCGGGTCAAATGACCAATGTTATGGCTAGAATCAAGGCATAGTTTGTGATAATGTGTCCATATTGTGCATACACATGCATCATGGGATGGCGAACAATGTTGCAGGAGGAAGTTTTCCTTTTCGTCGTACCAAAAAGCCATTTTCCATTTTCCGAGCATAAAAAACGGACGATTTTGTGAAGCAACCACCAAATGGCTAATTCAAAATGCTACCACCACATTTTACTAAAATACTATACCACCTTATATGGACAATGTCCCAATAGGGGGTTCCGAAACCTTTCCATCCACCTTTGGTGAAAAAGACAAATTCATGCCGAATCGGTAGGAAGTGGGTCAGATATGAACTACATGTACATGATACGATGCTCATGTTTTTTTACAAAAATCATTTTTAGGTTCACAATATGCTATTTATCAAAGATTCAATGCAAGTTTTCCTTTTCATCGCACCAAAAAGCCATTTTTCATTATCCGAGCGCAAAAAGGAAATTTTCTAAAGCAACCACCAAATAGATAATTCAAAAACGGAGGGTTTGTGATTAGTTGATATGGATATCATATTTGGATTCCTCTCATTTTTCTGATCAATTTAGACATATTATTTGGTAAATTCCGATTTATAGATTTAAAGATATTAATTATTCCATATTAAATAGAAAAATACAAAAAAGTAAAATTATTATATTTTTATTTGAATTCAATAATATTTTTACTTATTCATTAATGTTTATTTAAATAATTGTTTGTAATTTCAAAAAATACAAACATGTGACATGTTGATATAAGGGTTAATAGGATTGATATCATAGTACTGACAACAATGTATGAATTACTTTGCGGAAACAGATTCTGAAGGAACGAGGAAGTTAAGCGTGCTGGAGCTGGAGTAGTATTAGGATGGGTGACCTTTCGGGAAGTTTGACCAAGACTGCAATTTAATTAAATATTAAGTGTAATTAGTGTTAAAAATATTCAAAGTGAGAGATTAACGAATCAAATAATTCAAAGATTCAAAAATTGAGAAAAAAAAAGAAAAAAAATTATTTTTTTTTTAAAAATATTTTTGCAACATGTCGACAAGCTACGCCGACAGCCGCTACGCCGACGGCATTGCCCTCGGCGTAGCATACGCCGACGGCATTTTGATACGCCGACGGCCTCTATGTGCTCCGCCGAGGGAGCCCTTTGCCAAGGAGGCTACGCCGAGGGCAGCCGTCGGCGTAGCATACGCCGAGGGCATTTTAGCCTACGCCGACGGCTTTTTGCCCTCGGCGTAGCGCGCGCGTCCTGTAGTGTCAAGATGGGGGTGCTTTCCTTCCACCTTGTTATATCCTGTACGTGTGGCTTTGAACTTCCGTATTTTGTGAGATGGTGTCCAACTTTTTGAAGACAAATAATAGTATCGTGACAATTCACATTAGGCAATTATTATGCATGTGCTGGCGATTTAGATTTTATTTTTCTGGTAAGAGGTTGTAATTAGGAGAGCAAATCTTCTATCATATACTAACTAGAAACAATATACGTATCTTTTTCTAGACACCATGTTGATGCACTTCATCTGAATTATTTTGTATAGTTGATCTACTATGTTCGATCCTATCGCGATTTTGGATAACTTTGTGCTAAATCAACAACACTTATTATGGAACGAAGGAAGTATTGTCTATGAATGATATTCAATGAAAGATTAGTGCAAAACAAGGCCAACCGTATCGTGCAATTTTATTAAAAAACTGACCGTTCTCAACTTATTCAAGCCTCCGGCAGAAAAGAAAATCTTATTCAATCCTACCAAGACATTGCCAAGCACCATACTTTGATTCCCGTATATCATGGCAGGTGCAAAACAGCAGATCATATCGTACAGTTCTCTTAAAACAAACTAACGGTGCTCAACTTATTTTAGCGTAACAAGGCACTCTTTTTATTCCTAATCTTATACTACTTATTTAAATTGAAGAAGGATCTCCAAGTGGTCATAGCTAGCCACGACCAAAGCTAATAATTCCAAAGATGATCGGTGATGAAAAGGGAAATCAAAACTGATCCTTGTATACAGGAAGCTAACTCCAAAGTAGATGGTTGATGCAAAACTTTCCAAAGCCGATCGATTGATCTCTTTTTTTTGGTTATGCACATATGTATGTCAAACATAACAGTACTATGCAGGACATAGTTGCAACTTCGCATGAAAAATATGTAGAAATACAACCGCATATACAAAAGTAAAAAGAAAAAATAAATTAACCTCATATGTTAAAAAAAAGTATGAGACCTTGACTCAAAAGTGTAGGATCCTTATTAGTTGGTGGGACACACGCTGGTAGAGGAACACACTCCTTGCCAAAGATTGATCTTTTTTTTTTTGAGATAATTACATGCGCCGTCCTACAACTATCACGCTACGAGCAGACTAGTCCTACATCTTTCAACGCATGAGACCGTGATCCTACAACTAATCGATCCGAAACGCATTGGTCCAGTTTTGTCCGAAACGTGCCGCGCCGCGGTGTGCCGTGTAGGAGTGGACGTTTTGCATTTGAGCGTGTAATAGAAACAGAAATGACTTGTCTATGTCCTTCCGAGCGCGCGGCCATTATGTAAAAGACCTAGAATCACCTTAAATCATGTAGTACCAATGCAGTACTGTCGATCCCACTAATCGGTTAAATTTACTCCTCCAAGTGCGTCTTCACCGGATTATTTTGGACACAAAATGTGTCTAGATCAGTCTATTTAGATCGGTCCACGAACATAAAATAGATATTTTGACAAAATGTGTCTAGATAAGTCTAGATGTTTGGGTCGGGTGGCTCCAGCGTGTCGATCCATTTTTTTTCGAAATACAAACATTAAAAAAACTTAGATATATTACATAAATAGTCTTAGTTTACATACCTAAAAAATAAAAAGCATAATTAAAATAAACCCTAGCTACATCTAGGGCATCTGGCGACCGGCACGGCGGTGGTGGCGGAGGCGGCCGCGTCACCTAGTCATCGGGCTCGTTGGAGAGGTCAATGAACATCGACGTTGATCATGGCCCCGACAGATAGTAGCCCGGTGATGATGGCGGCTGCTGGTATGCCGGTGGTGGTGGTGGCTGGTGCGACGGCGCCATGGCCGCGGGTGAGGCGCGGACGCACGGTGTGGCGATTGATTCCCACATGGCGTGCCCCCATTTCTAAGGTAGCACCTGATTGAACTGGCGGGCCATGCCTCCAACAACGGCGATGGCGGGGGCAGCTGGTTGCCATACTCCACCAGGTGGGCAGAGAGCTCAACGGCGTCTTGCAGCACTACCCACTGCCACTTGGCATCCTCCTTCGCCTTGGATGCTTCCATGGTGGCGCGGATGGATTCTTCTTCGTCGTAGCCCGGTCGCAGGACCACGGCGGGTGGCATGGGATCCTCCTTGTTGACACCTACCAGTTCCTCCCTCCAGCCTTTGTCTTTGTCATCGATGGCGGAGAAGGCGATGTTGGGGGGGGGGGGGGGGGGGTTAACGTCGCCCTCGACTGGGAAGTCACCTATATAGGACGAGAGGCGCCTCGTGCTCCCAGTCGAGAAATTTTACCAAGAAATCGTGGCGCTCGTACATGGGGTAGTTGGGGGTGCGCCGGCAGCTGGCGAAGGTGACGCTTGATCTCCTAGTCGAGCAGTGACGCGTACGTTAGCATCGGTGGAACAAGGACCCGCACCTGGTTCACGTGGCACCCCGCTGGCAGAGACACATCATGGTGCTCGCAGGGGTGGCGCTCCTTCCAGTGGCGCTAGCACTCGCCGACATGCACGTATTGCATGTCCCTATCGGGAGGACGAGGGCAAATGATGTCAAGAACCTCGGGTTCCACGATAGTGCCTGCAGCGATCTCAACTGGGCGAATGACGTAGGCTTCGGCAGCGAGGTACCAGAGTTGTTCTCCCCGTCCAGCCGCGGCCGCGTGGCACGCCTTGTGTGAGAGGACCACGAGGCTCCAGAGCGCCTCGAGACCTACATGGCGGAGCTGCGACGGCTCAATCCATAGCTCGTGGCGGCGGAGGCACAGAAGTGCGCGGAGTACTTCTGTAACATTACCAAATATTGTTAATTTTAAATGCATACCAGGTGTTTGTTTGAACAAGCACATAAGTATATAAATTTTGGGGCTTAAGAATATAAAAAAGAGGCAATTTCTGTAACATTAAATAGATCTAGGAGGTATATAAAATTTAGGGCTTAAGAATATAAAAAAGAGGCATTTTCTGTATCATTAAATAGATCTAGGAGGGTTTGCAAATGATGCAACGACAAACCGTGTCTATTAGAGGCCCCTACCGTCCACAAATCCCCTCCACGTTAGCTAGGACCAAGCATCAACCCGCATGGATAGTTGTAGGACCACGGTCTCACGCATTGATAGATGTAGGACTAGTTTGCTCGCAACGTGATAGTTGTAGGACGGCGCATGTAATTAGCTCTTTTTTTTTTGCTTATGTACATCTGCGTGTCAGGACATAACCGTACTACACAGGATATGGTCACAACTCAGCAACAAAAATATGTATAAATATTACCGCATATACATAAGTAAAAAAATCAAATTAACCTCACGGGTTTAAAAATATTATATGAGATGTTGACTCAAAAGTGTAGGATCCTAAGTTGGTGGACGCATTCTGGTGCGGGTAATGTTATTTATAGTTGCATCAAAGAAAATTTTGAAAAACCCACTAAAGATGATGCCCTCGCATTTGCGAGGGTCACTCTACTAGTTACGCACAAAGCATGTCTAAGTGTCAACAACAGTCTCCATCATAAGAAAAACAATATCAACAATGAGATAACTAACTCGAACTTGGCATCATTCGGGTCATCGTTTTTTTCAAAAAAAAAATGCACATTTCCATCATTGAATGAGTTGTGGAAAGGAGAACTGCCTCTGACGTCATGTCAGCATGTATAACTATAGATACATTTTTGTAGGTTTTTAAATGTTCAAACCCTAGGTTCTTCCTACCTTGTCCTTTTCCCTCATCTTTGTTCATGTCGATGAGCTTTAAATGTCGAGCGGCTCCCTATATGCAAACTCTAGGCCCTTCCTCCCTCATCTTTTCCCTTCATGGTTGACGTGGGTGGTAGTGAAAGGGTTCTCATGTGCCTCCCCATCATCTCTCCATCTAGATTATGTGTATATATGGTTGAGGTACATTTATCTCTGCAAGGCTGCAACCACAGGGAGGAGCACATGTTCGAAGTGATATACAAGGTGCACCAACGACTGGAGGAAGGGCCATGCAGACCACAAGATAACTTCTTGAGTACGGTGGGCTTGTGCCATGAGGCGACATTAGTAGAGTCATGTGTTAGTATGTGGGAAATGAGGAGGGATGTTGTAGGGTGTGTGGTGTTGGTAGGAGGCTAGTGACATGTGAAAAATATATTGTCATTGATTTAGCTAGACTGAGGCTAGATAAGGAACAAGTGTTATGTTGCTCCCAAGTGGCTGTGACTTGAGGGATTTTGGCAGCACACATCTTGTCTATGGCCAGACGAAGCAGGTTAGTTCTTGGAACACTGACTACATGATACTACAGTCTGTATATCTTTGATTGGCATGCATTTGGTTAGCAGATGAGCTCATGGTGTAGTGTCCATACTAGTCTCTTAGTGAATCGATGATGCAGGGATGAAAATTGGTCTTTCCGCTAAGGGTTGTCTATGGGGTGGTGGGCATACAACGTTTAGCAGGTTCATTGTTCTTCATGAGATGAGGGATGTCTATGTTCTTGGGTGGTAGTCTTGCGGCATTTAGCAAGTTGGTTGTTTGTCATTCGATGATGGTTGTATGGGAAATGGTTGTTTGTCTGACATCTTTGTATCATTAGTGGAGTGTCTTTCGTGCCCTTCTCAGGCCTAACATGGCCATATTGTCGTGTTTGTTTAGATCACATTGGTTTCGACCTTACTCAACAAATGTGAAGTTTGAGGGTTCCATGACAGCGAGGACGTTTCGGTCAGTTTGGTGTAGATGTGTCTGTGGTCATCATAGTAAGTTCTCGTCTTCTCTATAATCATTACAGTATAATTTGTCTCTTGTTTGTGCAATTGGATTCTCTATCGTGTGAAGGAGTTGCAGGATTGCGGGTTCGAGGTTAAGGTCATATTGTTAAAATATGTAATAGGCCTTTATTTCATGTATCCATACCCAATATGTATGTGTGTTGGTGTATAAAACTTGTACAAGAGTTATACACCAACACACATACGTATTGGGTATGGCTATACCCAATATGTATGTGTGTTGGTGTATAAATCTTGTACAAATACCAGGAGGTGAAGGTGGTGGTGGAGAAGCATCATTTGAAGTATCGGAATTTTCAGAATTTTTGGAATCATCATTATTATTTTCTAAGCTGGTAGCACCTTCGCCCCCACCAGCGCTGGCCACAGAAGATCCACCAGGAGATCCGGTCGTGGCAGGGGACAGTGGGGGAGACAGCGCGCCAGGCTGCTGCTCGCCATGCGCGGCTCCGCCAAGTGTCGCCTAAGGAGCGGATGCATGCAGACGGGGCCCGGTGGGCGTATGGCCACCACGCACGGACGGTGAAAGCGACGCGCGCAGGGGGGAGTTGCTGCACGGGGAGGTGACTGGCGACGCGGCAGGGAAATTTGCTTGGGATCACGCAACCGCCTCGGGATCGATGTTGTCCAGAGAATAATCAGTAGAATCAGCCTCGTGTTCTGCATCAGGTTCCTCATTTTCTGCACTACTTTCATCTTCATTTTCTATGTTGTTTTCTTCACCAATTTCAATGGGATTTTCTTCAGGAGCTGCATCTGCATGTTGCACATTAGGAACAATAACAATAGGCACAATAGGGTCATTGCAATTTTGAGCACTCTAATGAGAAGTGTATGTGGAGGATCGGAGGAGTAGTATTTCTTTCTTGAGAAGAGCACCGGCATTTGGATGTAAAGATGCAAAAGGAAAAAAAATTCATTGAAGATTACATCATGAGAGATATAGACACGCTCTATGGATATATCTAGACACTTAACACCTTTATGCATGGGTCTATAACCAATGAACACACACCGTGTAGAGCGAAAGGCAAGTTTTATTTTGTTGTGGGGACGAAGGTTTGGCAAACAGGCACAACAAAAATTTCTTAGAGCATCATAGTTGGGTGTGACATTGATGGTGTTGGGAAGCACTTCGTCGGGAAACCCCAAGATCAAGGTGTGAAGCAGCACAACAGCAAGTTTTCCCTCAGTAAGAAACCAAGGTTATCGAACCAGTAGGAGGAAGGAAACGTCACACAGGTGTTTCAAGCCTCTCTGTCTCCCCTCTAGACTTCGTGTCCCGCACGGTAAAATATTGACTTTGGCTTTTGTACCGTCCAATTCCGAGAATATTGATTTTCTGCCTTCTGGAACCATAAACAGAAGAAAACAGGCAACTGGCATTGTGGCAACTTGTTAATAGGTTAGTTCTAGAAAATAAATAAAAACACCTCAAAGTATAGACAAAACAAAGCAAAGTAGATACTAAAAAAGCATGGAGCATCAAAAATTATAGATACGTTTCCGACGTATCAAGCATCCCCAAGCTTAACTCCTGCTCGTCCTCGAGTAGGTAAGTGATAAAAAGAATAATTTTTGAGGTGACATGCACCGTCAAAACCAAGATCAAACCATTTGCAAGCATTGAAAGCTAGGATCAAAGAAATTTAAACATGTGCATGAAAGATGGAGTTCTAACAATAGGACATAGTAATTATGCATGCAACATGAAACGCTACAAACAAAGATCATGAATAACATGTATTGAAAAACGTTTGTTTGTTTCACATACAGAAAACATGGCATAGTGGCATACAGTTTGTCCCTCATGGAGTAGCAATAATTGCATAGGACACCTTCAAAGTTCACAAGGGTGACTAGAAACAAGTAGCACAAGAACAAGTAATATCACAATATGCATCAATCAATAAGTTTTGGGACACTACACACAGAATGACAACTATGATCTCTTAATGGTGTCTAAAGGTAGAAGGTGGAGACTCAATAATAGTGGAAGAAAGGCCCTTTGTAAAGGGAAGCAGGGATTTCAAGTTTCAAAAAGAGCTTCCAAAAATTATGGTACTTGTTAGCTTTCAGCCCTCATTGCCCCTATCATAAGCATCTTGAAGTGGTTAAGGTTAAAGTGGCAAAGATGGAGTATATGTTTGACGAAGTATAAGTTGACAATCTCAAGTCCCTTGCATATGAGGGCTACACCTCATGGATACTCAACTTAGGGCCCAGGCAAGTTCTTGTCACTGTAAGTATTTGCATATCATTGAGAACCGCCAACGGGGTATCCCTTGCACATGGTACAGGAGCTATCCCATAACCAAAATGACAAGGCAAGCAGACAATGAGCATCTCAACGATCTTTTTATTTACTATATGCATAGCTTTTTATTAAGGATGCTTCATAGATAGCTCACTATGGTGATGCTGCAAGTTTCCACCATGATTAGGCATGGCTTAGGCTAGCGGCCTAAGCGTTTCTCTAACACAAAATACAAACTCCATGGACTTACAAGCTCCCTCTTTATTTCACACCGATGACATCCATAGACAAAAGAGCATGATATCAACTGAGTACAAAGTATAAGTGCAATGTTGAAAACGTTCCCCATGACAGCATGGTTCTGCTAATTCCAACGTATAAGTGCAAGCATATACAACATAGACGACACAATGGTTCAAGTTTATTAGGGGCAAAGAATATAAAGTGTGCCATCAAGTTTGTGAGGGCTTTAATCACTAAGTTTTCACATAACAAGATAGTTTTTACTTGGAAGATAGCTGAAAACAAGAATATACTTGGAATGGTGTAACACACCATGCATAGGAGTTTATAGTGTACACTTTGAAAAAACTTGGTTTCTTGGGAGTTGTAAGAATGAGTAGAGCTTACTCATACAAGTGGAGGCTAGCAAAAGACTGGGAGCAACCAACTAAGAGAGCATAATGGCCATAATCATGCAGAGCAACAAGACATTACTAATCAAAGCATAGAGTGGTACTACAAGTCAAAGGCTAAAGATCATAAAGGCTATGATGACTTGTCATAGTCATAAGATGGTGTGAGCATGTGCCAAGTTAACCCAAACAAAGCATCAAAGGAGAATACCACAATACTATGCTTTTGCATGCTAAACAACGCATAATTTCTTCAAGGCACACTAAGAAATCCCAATTGTTTGGAACAAGACATGCTACAACAATAATCACTAAGCATAAGGTCAAAACAACACCTATCATGTGATGCTAAAGTCTAAGTCACAGTCAATGCAAGCTCCTCTTGCACTTTCAAGAAGGAACTTCCTACTCCTTTCCAACACCAAGCAACTTATTTGAAACAACACAGTGAGAATGGGGGTCCAAACTACTTTATTCAATAAAACTAAACAAACTAAGCAAAGCAAACCAAAACTAAGACGCTCCAAGAACAACACAACAGTGCATGAAACAAATAAAAATGAAGTGTCTAGACAGAACTGAGCTTTTTATTGATGAAGAAGGGGATGCCTTGGGCATCCCCAACCTTTGACGCTTGTACCTCTTGGATATTTCTTGGGGTGATTTATACACCCAATTTGCATCACTATTCTATATCGTAATTTACCTCTATTCATTGATATTTGTCTTATTATGAGGTATTACTTATGGATTTTCACCTGTTTATGCATGTTGGATGATTCTTGGAGGATGGACTGCCGGAGTCTGGATTCTGATGGAAAAGAAGGCGTTTCGGTGCAATTTCGTGAAGATCATAAAAATACCAGAAAAATATGGAAACATGTTATTTTACCTAAGGACGAAAGAAGCCAGAAGGAGGAGCGAAGGGGGACCACACCCCCCTAGGCGCGGGCCCACCTAAGGCCGCGCCTAGGGCAGGTGTGGCCCACCTGACCGGCCTTCGAATCCCCCCTTCGCCTATATCTTCCCTTCGGAACCCTAAGCCTCAGGGTAGCGACCACAGATAGATTTCTGCCACCTCTGGGGGACGGAAAACACCGAGAGAGAAAGATCTCTCCGGCAGACAGATTTCTGCCGAGGGAATTCTTTCCCGGGGAGGGGAGACCGTCGCCATCAACACCATCATCAAGCTAGGCTTCATCGGGATCAGCATCATCATCATCCACACCATCATTTCCACCAGCACCATCATCACCACTCCGTCCCGTTGTAACAATTGTGTTGGATATTGCTTTAGTTCTTAGGGGAAACTTTCCCGGTGTTAATTACTATTGTAGTTGATGCTTGTGAGTGGAACCATTGGATTATTGTTTATGTTCAGATTGTTATCCATTACCATATCATCTTTGATCTTGATCCATATGATGTCTTGTTAGTAGTTCGTTGTGTTCTTGAGGACATGGGAGAAGTCATGTTGTTGGTAGTGAATCTGTGATGAGTTATTATTCAATGGTTTAGTATTTAAGTTGTGGTGCTATTCTTCTAGTGGTGTCATGTGAACGTCGCTACATGACACTTCACCATTTATGGGCCTAGGGGGATGCATTGTGTATTTGGATACTAATCGCGGGGTTGCTGGAGTGACAGAAACCTGAACCCTCGTTAGGACACCTTTGCACAAGAGAGTGTAGGATCTCAGAGTTTAAGGCTATGGTTAGATTTATATCTTAATTACTTTCCTATAGTTACGGATGTTTGCAGGGGGTTTAATCACAAGTATGTATTAGTCCTAGGAAGGGAGGTATGTTAGCACAGGTTCACCTACACAACACTTACAAACACCAAAGAAGAGTACTCAGCTATTTGCAGCGAAAGCACTTGACAGAATTCCCATGTGTCCTCGAGAACGTTTGGTTCTTATAAGTATTTCCAACGGTTTGTCCTTTGCTAAGAAAGGATTGGGCCACTTGCTCCGTTTATTCGTTACTTCTGTTACTTGCTCTTTTTTTGTTGCCTTATCAGAAAACCACTAAAAATCCGTTTGCTAAGTATTCACAGGGATTTCCTGCTCCATACCACTGTTCAGCACCTTCTGCTCCTCGTTGGGATCAACACTCCTATTTATCGGAAGTACTACGATAACCCCCCTATACTTGTGGGTTATCAGTGACACCGGGGTGGCATCCCCAAGCTTGAGCTTTTGTCCATTCTTCATCTCATTACATCATTCTCTCTCTACACCTGAATTTTTTTCTTCATACAAAACTTCACACAATCTTCATTAGCAACATTAGTGTATTCAAAAGATATTAGACCCTTAAGCAAAGCTTTGGAACAGAAAAACTTTTCACTAAAAACACAAGGTACTGTAGAAACTCCTTCAAAAAGCTCAATTCCCCCCAAAGAGAACTCAAAAAGGAATCAATAAGAAGCAAATGCAAATAATGGCAGAAATCTGTCAAAACAGACCAGCAGGTAGAAACCGATTTTTTCGAAAATATTCTGTTGTTCAAATCAAAAAGTGTTGAACTATAGAAATTTATCTAACATACTAGGGGATTTATTCGTAAATTTTCAGCTCAATCTGAATTACAGAGACTCCTCACGAATGTTTATGGTGGAGGACATAAATCTGTTTCGGGATAGCAACTCCCCAAATCTTACTTCCCTCTCATTAGAGGTCATTCTTGGCACAAAAATCAAACAAAAAGTATAAGGATATGTCATTACTGAAGTAATAACTTCCAAGACTCAAGGAACTCTTGGGTTATCTCCCAACAAGTATTTTTCTTTAACGCCTTTAAGTTAGGCACAAGAAGCAAGGAGAATCAACTATTTTCAAATGAAAAAGCATTAACATCCAACCTTGCTTTCAAAGGAGGAGCAAAAAGCAAATTTTCTCTCCTCATAGGGAAGTGTTCAATACCTTTCTTGAATGGAAAATGATATTTAATGGTGCCTTCTTTCATATCAATGATGTCACCAACCGTTCTAAGAAAAGGTCTTCCCAAAGTAATAGGACAAGAAGCATTGTATTCAACATCCAAAACATAGAAATCAACAGGGACATAAGCATTGTTAACCATAATGAGAACATCATTAATACTTCCCATAAGTTTCTTCTTAATATTATCATTAAGTGGGAAATCCTAACAATCTTCCAAAGGTGGCAAATCAAGCATTTCATAAATCTTCCTAGGCATAATAGAGACACTAGAACCAAGGTCACATGAAGCTTTGAGATCAAAGTCATTCACTTGCACATTAATAATGGGTTCCCAACTATCTTCTACTTTCTTAGGAGTAGAATCTTTGTGTTTTAGCTTCTCTTCCTTAATCTTAACAAGAGCATCTATAATGTGTTTGGTGAAAGCAACATGCATATCACTAGCATCAGGACTTCTAGCAAGATTTTGCAGGAACATAATCACTTCAGAAATATTGCAACCATCTATATCAAAATAAAACTTAGCATCACTAGTAGTAGACTCAATAGGCTTAGGCATAGTAGGGGAAGGAATAGGGACTTCTTGTGTTTTAGCGGTATCCATTCTAGTGATGGTGCACACACTATTGTTTGTATCAATTTCAGCTTCCCTTTCGCACTTAACATGAAGTTGGGCTAACAGTATAACATTTTCATCAATAACTTGTATGGCATGAGTGGCAGCAAAGGTACTTTCCATAGTTTCAGGTTTAGCAACCATTTTATTAATCAAAGAGGACTGGGCTTCAGACAAAGAGGATATGTTCTTTTCAACGGTTAAAAGTTTTTCCTCCACAGTTTTGTTGAAAGCAGTTTGTTTACCAATAAAGTATTTGAGCATGAATTCAAGTTTAGAGGGAGCACTTCTAACATTGTTGTAGGAATTTCCATAAGTATTGCCATTATTAGGAGGATAAGGCCTATAATTGTTGTTACCACCAAAATTATTCCTATAGGCATTGTTGTTGAAATTGTTGTTTCTAATGAAGTTCACATCAACTTGCTCTTATTGAGCAACCAAAGAGGCTAAGGGAACACTATTAGGATCTAGAGGAGCTTTCCCATTAACAAGCATAGCCATAATAACATCGATCTTATCACTCAAAGAGGAGGTTTCTTCAACAGAATTTACCTTCTTACCATGTGGAGCTCTCTCAGTGTGCCATTCAGAGTAGTTAACCATCATATTGTCAAGGAGATTTGTTGCAACACCCAAAGTGAGGCCCATGAAGGTACCTCCAGCAGCTGAATCCAACAGGTTTCTTGAGGAGAAGTTCAAACCTGCATAAAAAGTCTGGATAATCATCCAAGTAGTGAGTCCATGAGTGGGGCAATTCTTAACCAAAGACTTCATTCTTTCCCAAGCTTGAGCAACATGTTCATTATCAAGTTGTTTAAATTTCATAATGTCACTTCTCATAGATATGATCTTAGCAGGAGGATAGTACTTTCCAATAAAAGCATCTTTGCACTTAGTCCAGGAATCAATACTATTTCTAGGCAAGGATAGCAACCGTTCTTTAGCTTTTCCTCTCAAGGAGAAAGCAAAAAGATTAAGCTTAATAATATAGCCATCTACATCCTTATACTTTTTCATCTCACAAAGTTCATCAAAGTTATTGAGATGGGCAGCAGCATCATCAGAACTAGCACCAGAAAATTGCTCTCTCATCACAAGATTCAATAAAGCAGGCTTAATTTCATAAAAGGTAGCATCAGGAGCAGGTGAAGCAATAGGAGTGCTAAGGAAATCATTTTTGTTTGTGCTAGTGAAGTCACACAACTTGGTGTTCTCAGTAGAGTTCATTTTGTCGAAGGTGGGCAAGCCAAAAACAGCAACAACACCTAGAGGAGGAACTAATTTTTTTGTGTTTTTGAATAAAGAAAGCAAACCAAACTAGACTAATTTTTTGGATTTTTTTTTGAAAAGAGTCAAACAAAACCAAGCAAAAGAAACTAAGCAAACTGAAAACAAAGTAAAGAGAAAGGAAGTGAAGGACTCCCCTTGTGAAGACGTCCTTAGCCTCCCCGGCAACGGCGCCAGAAAAGCTTGATGGTGCTGGGAAGCACTTCGTCGGGAAACCCCAAGAGAAAGGTGTGAAGCAGCACATCAGCAAGTTTTCCCTCAGTAAGAGAACAAGGTTATCGAACCAGTAGGAGGAACGAAACGTCACACAGGTGTTGCAAGCAACGTGGAGACCTGCACAACACAAACTCAAGACTTTGCCCCAACGAATCAGTTAGGTTGTCAAGCTCACCGGTTTGCTGTAACAAAGGATTAAACATATGGTGTGGAAAGTGATGGTGGTTTGCAACAAGTAAACAAGTAACAATGGAAGATGTATCAATGGTAAAGATTGGACCGGGGTCCATAGTTCACTAGAGGTGCTCTCCTTAGATAAACAACATGGCATGAAGGGTAAACAAATTACAGAAGGACAATTGACAGGAACTGATCTAGGCATAAGAATGCAATACCAGACAAAAAGATCCTATGAGATTCGATTCGGCAATACAACAATATACATAGACCGCCATCCAACTGCATCTATGACTAGAATTCCACCTTCAGGTTATCATCCGAACCCCCTCCAATATTAAGTTGCAAGCAACAGACAACTGTTTTAAGCAAAGTGTGTAAGGTAAACAATCCACTTGTTCCATGAACAAGAGACCGTTGTTTTCTCTCTAGTAGCAACAATAAATCTACAACCGAAGAGATTTCTGTCACTTCCCTTGGAAACTAGAGACATGAACCCACTATCGAGCATAAGTACCCCCTCTTGGAGTCACTAGCAACTACTTCGCCAAGATAGCTACTAACAATGGAGAGCATGCAAGATCACAAACAACACAGATATGATAGAATCATAAGACAAAACCATTAATCATTCTGACATAGTAATCTCAATATCCATCGGATCCCCGCAAATACAACATGCATGATTATAAATAGATTAGATCTTGATCATGAACGGAGCTCACAAGATCTATACATGAAAGCATAAGGAGGAGATACAACCATCTAGCTACTACATGGACCCATAGTCCAAGGTGGAACTACTCATGCATCATACCGGAGAAGAAGGCCTCCGGGATGATCTCCCCTCCGACAGGGTGCCGGGAAGAACTTTAGATCCTCCCGATCTAGGGACGATGGTGGCGGTGGCTACAGAAAGTTTTGTGGAGTTTTGATCGGGTACTTAGGGTTTCTGCATTGGGGGCTTCTTATAGGCGAAGAGGCGAGGCTGGGAGGCGGCCAGGGGCCCTACACCCTGCCCAGACGCGGGGTAGGCCCACCCACGCCTAGGGGGGTGTGGCGGCCCTGGTTCGCCTCTCCGTCTCCCCTCTGGACTTCGTGTCCCGCACGGTAAAATATTGACTTTGGCTTTTGTCCCGTCCAATTCCGAGAATATTGATTTTCTGCCTTTCTGGAATCAAAAACAGAAGAAAACAGGCAACTGGCACTGTGGCAACTTGTTAATAGGTTAGTTCCAGAAAAGATATAAAAACACCTCAAAGTATAGACAAAGCAAAGCAAAGTAGATACTAAACAAGCATGGAGCATAAAAAATTATAGATACGTTTCTGACGTATCAGACATGAAGAAGACGTTCTATAGGAGACTCAAAATCAAGGACCTTACTGGGAAGCAAATTTATGAGATATGTGGTAGTGATAAAAGCTTCATCCCAAAATTTCAAAGGCATAGAAGCATTGACAAGCAAGACAAGACCAACTTCAACTATATGACGATGTTTTCTTTTAGCTAAACCATTTTGTTGGTGGGCATGGGGACAAGAGACATGGTGTGTGATGCCAACCTTTTGAAAGAATCCATTCAATTTTTTATATTCACCTCCCCAATCAGTTTGCATAGTAATTATTTTCCTAATTAAGAAAGGCTTGATAAACATCAGAACGCTTTTTAAGCAAATAGATCCATGTGAATTTACTAAAATCATCAATAAAGCTTACATAATATGCATGTTTTCCCACAGAGAGAGGGGCAGGACCCCATACATCAGAGAATACTTGCTCCAAGGGAGCAGCTGAGACACTAGAAGACACATGATATGGCAACTGATGACTCTTAGCTAACTGGCAAGAATCACAAACATATAGGGTACTTTCTGGGGTGTAAGCTATTTTATTTTTCTAAAAAAGTTATAGACCAGCACACATATGTAATGGGTATGGGTATGGATACATGAAATAAAGGCCTATTACATATTCTAACACATGCATATATCTTGGCGAGAGGTTTGTTTTGATAGTGTGCCTTGTGTATAATATATATTTTTGTGAATGGTTGTAATTGCTTGCTTGAAATTATTTTAATCAATTAACATGCGTGGACTTGTCAAGTTGGCGACAATCAGCATGCCATGTCACCTCACATCTTTTCTGAAAATCCGAATTAGCTGGCAAGGATCGATTCCTAGTGGCCCACTCAACGTGCTTCAATGATTTAAATGTGTTGTATACCATCACCTAACTAAAATAATCAAGTTCAACTCCCCTGGGTATAGTAGAATGCGTGTGCCGTGCTCGAAGCCAAAGCAACGCTATGGTATGATGATGATTCGTAGTTAGCCGGCCGGCCAGCGCTCTCGATCGAAACGGAAAGGAAGATTCGTGTGGCCACGGTGTCCTGCATGCCGAGGCCGGCGTGCTTCCCTTGACCTTCTTTTTGGCTTTCATAGGCTAGCTAGGGTGCCGCTGACTCGAGGGTCACCACCAACGAGCCGATAGTCGTTGACCGTTCATGCATTCACGTGACAACACGGGCTAGCTAAGCTAGCTGCCACGCCCGACGCTTTCTATCCATGTCTCTACTTTTTTTTGTTCTAGGATTTTGAGAATGATGATTCGTCAAAAAGTGAAATGTAAGACGGAATGTTTTTTTGAGAGAGACAATGTTCTCATCGACAGTGAGTAGTCCGTGTTAATTTCAAAACCCGTCGGCTTAGTCTTTTGGAAGTACTCATAGATATAGAATGTACGTGCATGGGTTCATTGGTAAATGTATGCATGTATTCATGAGTATATGTGTCTCGCGTGTACGAGTCCGTGAGGATCAATTCTGGTCCATCTTCTTATTAGTTACTCCATCCCTCTAAAAATATAAAACGTTTTATGTCAGCGCTCCAGGCCTTGCTCCACACACTCGTGTTGTATTTAGGCGTTTATGCGCATACAGCCAACTATAAGTGAAAATGCCACTTTATCTCAAAAGTCCGGACTGAAGGGAAGAGAGCAACTCTGCTTATAAGTTGGTTGTAGCCTACTCCCGTTAACGAGGTGGAATGCTTGGTATCTAACATTTTAGCTTTATGAAACGAATATATTTAGACAACTTCTATGTATAGATTAAGAATGAACCTATTCACTAAAAAACTAAAAAATATCTAGATACATTCGTTTTACAAAACTAAAATGTTTTATATTTCTAAACGGAGAGAGTACTACTCATTTTGGATATATGGGATCGGAACCGTATGTCTCCTTTGTATATTTCGAATGGAACATACTACTCTCTTCATCTCAAATTAGTTATCCTAAGATTGGTCATATCTAGACAAATCCTGGGACTGAGAGAATAGTTTTTTTTAAATTTTGTCAGTTCATGTACTCCTTTCGGATATATATGCACTAGTAGCTTCTTTGCAAGACAAGGAGAGGTCGATCAAGTTAAGGGTGGACAGCTCCATATATCCATCCGCGCCCCTGCCCGTACGGCCATTTTGACATGCAAATGCGTGCACCTCTCGCCATGTGCGCCACTCATCATTGCATTGCATTCGCCGCCGCCCAACTTGTCTCTGCTTGCTCGTACTAAGTACAGTACAATCTTTGATTTGCACGATCTAATTAGCACGATCTAGACAAATCTCTGCTTGCACGATCTAATTAGCTTCGTCTATCTTAAAAGTCAAGGTTATAGCGTTTTTTTCTGAACTTGTCTGTGGTGGTATGCGTATCTGTACATGGACATCGCAATAGGTGTTTTAAAACAAGCACATCTACGATTGGCTGGCTGGCTGGCAGGTAGTGAGTTCAGGGTAGTTTATCACGCGAGAACCAAGAATTGACCGGTCGCGTAAAACCTGCGCGACTGCGTGTGTAACTCCGTATCTGGTCCGGTCAGGTCCTGTGTCCACTATGTGAATTCAGAGTCTTCACAAAATTTATCAAAGTTTGCTACTCTCGAAACAGCCTTTCGTCCCGTTTTATAGATAAATAATCCATCTAATTTTTTTTAAACTCAAAGTTTGCTACTTCCTCCGTTCCAAATAATAAAGCGTTTTAGTAGCCTATTAAAACGTCTTATAATTTGGAACGAATAAAGTAGATGGGTTATTTCGGTAGAAGTTTCACCAAGTGGGATAATAGGTGCCACAAAATGCACAACTGTGAGGCTAAAAGTGTAATTGTGGCAGTGGAGGGAGAGGGCGAAACCTCTAATCCCCTTCCCCCAACCACGAAATCGACGGAGGGAGGGGGAGGGGGCGAGTAGGGTGATCCGCGAGGAGCGCAAATCATTGTGGCAATGGAGCGGTTATCAAAGATAGAAGTCGACGCGAAGAAAGCCCATGAGGACGCACAATTCAAGATGGAGATGGAGTTGGCGATTGCCCGTTCCTTGCAGCACCAGTAGAGGCGCGACGACACTGGGGGATGGCATGCAAGAAGAAAAGTGCCGCCGTCACTTTTAATATTTTGTAATTTTTAACATACCTTTTGTTACCAGTGTGTATAAAAGGGATGTTTATGTCCAATCATGTAATGTTTTTATATGAAAACAACTGCATTATATCTTGCACGGCGGTATAAGTGTAGTGTAAACATGCCCAGATTACACTTCGCTTAGTCGCAACACATGTTTCGATGAGTGGAGTGGCCCATCTTGGCTGGCGGTTCGAATAACAGTAGTCGTCCACTGTCTTCTCTATCTCTTCTTCCCAAACTCTGTTCATTCTAACATCGAGCATGAGCACGGAGCGGTTGATGGATGCGCGTAGGCCTCCTAGGCCTGGCTTGCCGTGGGGAACCAGCAGCAGCCTAGAAGGCCAGCCAGTCTGTTACAATTGCGACAAGTAAATAACGAAGAACAAAAACGAAATCACAGCAAGGCGACACAGATTTAACGTGAAAAAATCTCTCCAACAAAGAGAGGAAAAAACCACGGGCGCCAGCCAGCGAAACTTCACTATATTGAGGAGTGTTTACAAACGCCGGGGATTTCATATGAAGGGTTTCGCAGCATAGTAAATCAAAAAAATTCTACGAATGCGAACGGGAAAGCCAAGATCTAATCTAGGAGATGCAATCAACAAGAGGGATAGATGAGATCTTCATACCCTTGAAGAAATCGCACGGCGGAACGTTCAACAGAACGTGGTTGATGTAGTCGTACTAGCCTTCTCTTCCTCGCGATCCGATCCGATCCAACGCTGCAAGTGGCGACGCCTCCGAGAGATGCACACGTACGGCACCGCGACGTCTCCTCCTTCCTCGGTCCAGCAAGTGAGGTGGAGAGATAGATTGGATCTACAACACGACGGCGTGGTGCAAAGGTGGAGAGTTTCTGCGGCAGGGCTTCGCCTACGCGCAGTCGGGAGAGAGACAGAGATCTGGAGGGCAGCAGGTAGGCGGCTAGGGTTCAAGGAGAGGTGGGAGGAGGGTGCGCCCCTTCCCTCTTTATATAGAGGGCTGGCCGGCCCCCTTGCCCCCTCCTCCAAGCCCTAGGGAGGCGGCCCCAAGGGTGGAGTGGGGGGGCAAGTCTTCCCCCCTTCTAGAAGGTCCCCCTAGGGTTTCCCTAGGGTTTTGGCCGGCTGGGCCTATGGGGCCTTGTGCCCCTGGTCCAATGCGGCCAGGGCACTCCCTCGTAGGCCCACGCCCCCTTCCGACAAGTGGGGCCACGTTGGTTCCACTCCGGAAGCTTCTAGAACCTTCCGGTACAATACTGAACATTCCGAAACAATTCCGGAATCCAAAAACTGCTTTCCCTTATATGAATCTTATTCTCCGGACCATTCCGGAACCTCTCGTGATGTCCTGGGTCTCATCCGAGATTCCGAACAAAAACTCATAAACCAATTATCCATTCTATCCTAGCGTCGAGACACGTTAAGTGTGTGACCCTACGGGTTCGAGAATATGCAGACATGATCTTCTATCAATAATCAACAGCGGGGTCTGGAAACCCATATTGACTCACACATATTCATCGATGATCATATCGGATGAACCACGATGCCAGGATTCAGTTAATCCCATATATATATTCCCTTCGTCACGCGATATTTTACTTGCCCGAGATTTGATCGTTGGTATCGACATACCTAGTTCAATCTCGTTCACAGCAAGTACTTTACTCGTTCCGTAATCCGATATCACTTTGTGATTAACTCCTTAACCACGTGCTTGCAAGCGGTGTTGATATCGATTACCGAGTGGGCCTGAAGTATATCTCTCCGACTTGGGAGGGACAAATCCCATCTCGATACATACAACCCAATAAGTACTTTCCGATCACCTGAGAGACACCTTTATGATCACCCTCTCATAGGATGACATTTGATGACCTCAAAGCTTTCTTCTGATACCAAGGAGTTGCATTATCTCATGGTCTAAGGAATACAATATTTGACATAAGAAAAAGCTTCGCAAAGATGAACACGATGACACGATCTAATTGCTCTGCTTGATTTGGGTCTATCCATCGTATCATTCTCCCAATGACATGATCTCATTATTAATTGACAACTCATGTCTATGGTTAGGAAACCTTAACCATCATTAATCAATGAGCTAGTCCATAGAGGCATACTAGGGACACGGTGTTGTTCATAAACCACACAAGTATCAAAGTTTCCGCTTAATACAATTCTATCATGGAATATAAACTTTATCATGAACAAGAATTATAATAATAACATCTTTATTATTGCCTCTAGGGCATAATTCCAATAGTCTCCCACTTGCACTAGAGTCAATAATCTAGTTTGCATCTGGTAACAATCTAACACCCATGGCATTAAGGTGCTGATCATGTTTTGCTCGTGGAAGAGGTTTAGTCAACAGATCTGCGACATTCAGATCCGTATGTACTTTGCTAATCTTCAGATCTCCATCTGTTATATAATCTCGAATTATATGAAATCGGCGATTGATGTGCTTGCTCTTTGTATGATATCTTGGTTCCTTAGCCAGTGCTATGGCGCCAGTATTGTCACACAATATCTCTAGTGGGTCCAAGGCACTTGGAACCACACCAAGCTCAGTTATGAAGTTCCTGATCCAAACTCCTTCACTTGATGCTTCTGCAGCAGCCATGTATTCCGCTTCTACTGTAGATCCCGCGATCACGCTTTGCTTGCAGCTTCTCCAGCTCACAGCTCCTCCATTCAAAATATAAACGTATCCTGTCTGAGATTTAGAATCATCCTTTTCGGTGTCGAAACTAGCGTCGACGTAACCTTTTACGACGAGCTGTTCATCACCTCCATAGACTAAGAACATTTCTTTAGTCCTATTTAAATACTTTAGGATGTTCTTCACGGCTGTCCAGTGTTCCACTCCTGGATCACTTTGGTATCTGCTCGTCAAACTAAGAGCATTGGACACATCCGATCTAGTACACAGCATGGCATACATGATAGAACCTACGGTCGAGGCATAAGGCACTTTGCTCATAGCTTCTCTATCGTTTACCGTAGCTGGACACTGAGCCTTGCTCAATATCTTACCTGACAACATAGGTACTGGACCTTTCTTTGCCTTATCCATTCTGAACCTTTTCAGAACTTTGTCTAGGTATGTACTTTGGCTTAAAGCTATCAGGCATCTTTGTCTATCTCTATAGATTTTGATGCCCAATATATAAGCAGCTTCCCCTAGGTCTTTCATTGAAAAACATTTGTTCAAATAACTCTTCACATCGTTAAGCATACCAATGTCATTTCCAATAATCAATATGTCATCCACATATAGTACTAGAAATGTCACTGAGCTCCCACTAACTTTCTTGTAGATACAAGCTTTATAACAATTTGGAACAAATCCAAAGATCTTGATCACTTGATCAAAACGAAGGTTCCAACTCCGAGATGCTTGCTTTAGTCCATAAATGGAACGCTGAAGTTTGCACACCTTATCAGCATCCTTAGGATCGACAAAACCTTCGGGTTGCATCATATACAACTCTTCATCAATGTTGCCATTGAGGAACGCAGTCTTGACATCCATCTGCCATATTTCATAATCATGAAACGCAGCAATTGATAATAAAATCCGAATGGACTTAAACATCGCTACGGCAGATAAAGTCTCATCGTAGTCAACACCTTGAACTTGTCGAAAACCTTTCGCGACAAGTCGTGCTTTATAGACAGTAACATTACCATCTGCGTCCGTTTTCTTCTTGAAAATCCATTTGCACTCAATGGCCTTTCGGTTGCTAGGAAGGTCCACCAAAGTCCATACTTGGTTTTCGCTCATGGATCCCAATTCGGATTTCATGGCCTCTAGCCATTTCTCAGAGTCTGGGCTCATCATTGCTTCTTCATAGTTCGCAGGTTCACTGTTGTCTACTAACAAGACAGTTAAGACAGGGTTACCGTACCACTCAGGAGGGGCACGTGACCTTGTCGACCTGCGATGTTCAGTAGTAGCATCGTCCGAAGCTTCATAATCCTTGTCATTTGCTTCCTCTATTGTTGGTGCAGACGACACTGGAACAATTTTAGGTGCTGCGCTACTCTCCAACTCAAGAGAAGGTTCAATAACCTCGTCTAGCTCTACTTTCCTCCCACTCACTTCTTTCGAGAGAAACTCCTTCTCAAGAAAGGATTCGTTCTTTGCGACAAACACTTTGCCTTCGGATCTGTGGTAGAAGGAATAACCAATCGTTTCCTTAGGGTATCCTATGAAGACGCATTTCTCCTCTTTGGATTCGAGCTTGTCCGGCATCAACTTCTTGACGTAAGCTTCGCATCCCCAAACTTTAAGAAACGACAACTTAGGTTTAGCACCAAACCACAGTTCATACGGTGTCATCTCAACGGATTTAGATGGTGCCCTATTTAAAGTGAATGCAGCGGTTTCTAATGCATAACCCCAAAATGATAACAACAAATCTGTAAGAGACATCATTGATCGCACCATATCTAATAGAGTTCGATTCCGGCGTTAAGACACACCATTGCGCTGTGGTGTTCCGGGTGGCATGAGTTGCGAAACTATTCCGCTTGCTTTAAGATGCATGAGAAAATCATAACTCAAATATTCACCTCCACGATCGGATCGTAGAAATTTAATTTTCCTGTTACGATGGTTTTCCACTTCATTCTGAAATTCTTTGAACTTTTCAAATGTTTCAGATTTATGTTTCATTAAATAGATATACCCATATCTACTTAAGTCATCAGTAAAATTGAGAAAATAGCGATAACCACCACGCGTCGAAACACTCATTGGTCCGCATACATCGGTATGTATGATTTCCAGCAAGTCCGTTGCTCGCTTCATTATTCTGGAGAACGGGGTTTTGATCATCTTGCCCATGAGGCATGGCTCACACGTGTCAAATGATTCAAAATCAAGAGACTCCAAAAGTCCATCAGAATGGAGTTTCTTCATGCGTTTTACACCAATATGACCTAGACAGCAGTGCCACAAATAAGTTGAATTATCACTACCTACTTTGCATCTCTTAGCCTCAATGTTATGGATGTGTGTTTCATCCCTTTCGAGATTCAGAAGAAATAAACCATTCACAGCAGGTGCATGACCATAAAAGATGTTACTCATATAAATAGAATAACCATTATTCTCGGATTTAAATGAATAACCGTCTTGCAATAAACACGATCCAGATATGATGTTTATTCTCAACGCAGGCACATAATAACATTTATTGAGGTTTAAAACTAATCCCGAAGGTAAAACTAAGGAGAGCGTGCCGACGGCCATCACATCAACTCTTGATCCGTTGCCAACGTGCATCGTCACCTCATCCCTCGCTAGCCGCCGTCTTTTCCGTAGCTCCTGTTTCGAGTTACAAATATTAGCAACTGAACCAGTATCAAATACCCAGACACTACAACGAGCGCTAGTAAGGTAAACATCAATAACATGTATATCAAATATACCTTTGATGGTGTCAGCATTCTTGTCCGCTAAGTACTTCGGACAGTTGCGCTTCCAGTGACCCTTGTCCTTGCAATAGAAGCACTCAGTGTCCGGCTTAGGTTCAGACTTGAGCTTCTTCTCAGCAGGGGCAACGCGCTTAACGCTGCATTTCTTGAAGGACTTCTTTGCACCCTTACCTTTCTTAAAGCTGGGGGGCTTGTTGACCATCAACACATGATTATCTTTCTTGATGTCCACCTCCGCAGCTTTCAGCTTAGCGAAAATCTCAGTGATCGTGTCAGTGGAACCAATCTGATTATGAGTAACTACAAAATCTTTGTAGCTAGAAGGGAGTGATTACAGAACTTTGTCAATCTTGAGCTCTTCTGGAATCTTGCAGTCCAGTTGCTCAAGACGTTGAGTGTAGCCCGACATCTTAATGGCGTGCTCACTAACGGAACTCCCTTCCTCCATCTTGCAGTTAAAGAATTTCTCAGAGATCTCATATCTCTCAGAACGGGCCTGAGTCTGAAACATGGTTTTCAGTTCCTCAAGAATCTCAAAGGGCCCGGCGAACTCCTCAAAACGATTTTGAAGGTCCAATTCCATGGCAAACAACATGGTGCTCTTAATCACACCATAATCATCTTTGCGCGACTGATAAATAGCTTTTTCATCAGCCGGCGCATCTACAGCAGGGGCGTCACCTAGCGCTTTCTCAAGGACATAGTCCTTTTGTCCGCCAGTGAGAATGATTCTCAGATTGCGGAACCAGTTGGTGAAGTTAGACCCATTGTTCTTAAGCTTTTTTCTTTCTCAGCAAAAACGTTGAAGTTGAAGTTGGACTTAGCCATTTGATCTACAAAATTTGCAAGTACAATTTAGACTATGTTCATGACAACTAGTTCAACTTAATCAAATTACTAGATGAACTCCCACTAAATTCAACATCCCTCAAGTTGTTTAGTGAACATGATCCAAATTCACCACACCTAATCCGATCTTCACGAGAAGAGATGTGGTTTCAATGGTGGACAACAAAGTGTCGATCATATCATTCATATGACTCATGCTTAACCTTTCGGTTCGTGTGTTCCGAGGCCATGTCTGTACATGCTAGGCTCATCAAGTCAAACCCAAGTATTTCCGCGTGTGCAAAACTGGCTTGCACCAGTTGTATGTGAACGTAGAGTTTATAGCACCCGATCATCACGTGGTGCTTGAACATGACGAACTTTCGCAACGGTGCATACATGGGGAGAACATATTTTTATCTTGATCTTTAAGTGAGGAATCATCTTATAATGCTACCGTCGCGATCTAAGCATAATAAGATACATAAAAGGATAAACATCACATGCATATAATTTTATGTGACATGGTATAGCCAATCTTCGCGCAATGATCTCCATCTTGTGCATGCCAGCATGATCTCCATCACTCCACCATGATTGCCTCCACCACGAATAGCAACTACAACTATTGCTAACTACTTAGCGATAAAGTAAAGCTATTACATGGCGTATAAGAAGTTGACACACAGGTCATACACAATTATAAACACAACCATATGACTCCTGCCGGTTGTGTACTCATCGACATGCAAGTCGTGAAATATTACAAAACATGATCATTGCATACAACATACACATCATATCTTGGGCCATACCATATCACAGAAACACTCCCTGCAAAAACAAGTTAGACGCCTCTACTTTGTTGTTGCATGTTTTACATGGCTTATGGGAGTAACAAGCTAAGAACGATTCTTACCTACGGAAAGCCACAATGGTGATATTATGGTTGCCAACATCCGGTGTAAAACCCATGACAACTATAGTGAGAGAAACTGGCATCCACCAGCCGCATGTGTGGAACAAGCCACACGTCAAGTGCGGAGCTGGTCTCGTGAACGAGGTCGCGTAAAGTTGGCCTGGACCGCTTCGATCTCACTATACCGTGTCATAAGAAGTACACAACAAGAGGCTTGCAATAGAAAACATCAACGGCCGCAACAAGCATGTTGCGTTCTACTCGTGAAACACATCTACGCATAGATCTAGCTCTGATACCACTGAAGGGTTTCACAACATAGTAAATCAAAAAAATTCTACGGATGCAAACGGGAAAGCCAAGATCTAATCTAGGAGATACAATCAACAAGAGGGATAGATGAGATCTTCATACCCTTGAAGAAATCGCACAGCGGAACGTTCAACAGAACGTGGTTGATGTAGTCATACTAGCCTTCTCTTCCTCGTGATCCGATCCGATCCAACGCCGTAAGTGGCGACGCCTCCGAGAGATGCACATGTACGACACCGCGACGTCTCCTCCTTCCTCGGTCCAGCAAGTGGGGTGGAGATATAGATTGGATCTACAACACGATGGCGTGGTGCAAAGGTGGAGAGTTTCTGCGGCAGGGCTTCGCCTACGCGCAGTCGGGAGAGAGAGAGATCTGGAGGGCAGCAGGTAGGCGGCTAGGGTACAAGGAGAGGTGGGAGGAGGGTGCGCCCCTGCCCTCTTGATATATAGGGCTGGCCGGCCCCCTTGCCCCCTCCTCGAAGCCCTAGGGCGGCGGCCCCAAGGGTGGAGTGGGGGGCAAGTCTTTCCCCCCCTTCTAGAAGGCCCCCCTAGGGTTTCCCTAGGGTTTTGGCCGACTGGGCCTATGGGGCCTTGTGCCCCTGGCCCAATGCGGCCAGGGCACTCCCTCGTAGGCCCACGCCCCCTTCCGACAAGTGGGGCCACATTGGTCCCACTCCGGAAGCTTCTAGAACCTTCCGGTACAATACCGAACATTCCGAAACAATTCCGAAATCCAAAAACTGCTTTCCTATGAATTTTATTCTCTGGACCATTCCGGAACCTCTCGTGATGTCCTGGATCTCATCCGAGACTCCGAACAAAAACTCATAAACCAATTATCCATTCTATCCTAGCGTCGAGACACGTTAAGTGTGTGACCCTACGGGTTCGAGAATATGCAGACATGATCTTCTATCAATAATCAACAGCAGGGTCTGGAAACCCATATTGACTCCCACATATTCATCGATGATCATATCGGATGAACCACGATGCCAGGATTCAATTAATCCCATATATATATTCCCTTCGTCACGCGATATTTTACTTGCCTGAGATTTGATCGCTGGTATCGACATACCTAGTTCAATCTCGTTCATAGCAAGTACTTTACTCGTTCCGTAATCCGATATCACTTTGTGATTAACTCCTTAACCATGTGCTTGCAAGCGGTGTTGATATCGATTACCGAATGGGTCCGAAGTATATCTCTCCGACTTGGGAGGGACAAATTCCATCTCGATACATACAACCCAACAAGTATTTTTCGATCACCTGAGAGACACCTTTATGATCACCCTCTTATAGGATGACGTTTGATGACCTCAAAGCTTTTTTCCGATACCAGGGAGTTGCATTATCTCATGGTCTAAGAAATACAATATTTGACATAAGAAAAAGCTTTGAAAAGATGAACACGATGACACGATCTAATTGCTCTGCTTGATTTGGGTCTGTCCATCATATCATTCTCCCAATGACATGATCTCATTATTAATTGATAACTCATATCTATGGTTAGGAAACCTTAACCATCATTAATCAATGAGCTAGTCCATAGAGGCATACTAGGGACACGGTGTTGTTCATAAATCACACAAGTATCAAAGTTTCCGCTTAATACAATTCTAGCATAGAATATAAACTTTATCATAAACAAGAATTATAATAATAACATCTTTATTATTGCCTCTAGGGCATAATTCCAACATCACAGATGCAACTTATCCCAACCGGCGGCTTACAAGGGGTTTATATATCGGTGGAAACATAGGTCTTCGACGATCCGTACCGTACCGCGGGGGGCCGTCGACGGGCCTTGCTCCACTCGTCAGAAGTTGGCCTATACTTTGTAGAATTTGGATCAACATATAACACGGTCAAGGTACGACCAGCCCAGACTGGTTTTCTTCCTTGCATTTTTAGCCAAATTTATGTTTTTCCATTTTTTCGCTCTCCGATGATGATGTTTGCTTTCTATGTATCAGATTCTGGAATGGAGGTCAGATCCGATTTGGCGCGGCATCAACACACATACGAAGAAGCAGTTTTTGTGCGGCCTGATTTCGCACTGCCGCGTGGCATTCGAGGGAACGGACCTCGGCCGCAGGTTCTTAGGTTACAATTTGAACATTCAAAGTGCGCGTTCGTCCAGTGGTATGACCCGCTGCACTCACTCTTTCTGCACCGCTCTATAATGGAACTATGGTGGGAGCATGAGCTCCACAATGAGCTGCATGATCACGAATACTTCAGCAGCGTGGAGGAAACAAAGCATGAGGTTGAAGGGGGGAAAACATAAGCTTCAGCAGATGCACATCGAGGAGATGGATGCGATAAGGGTCAATTTAACTGATATCTCCAAAACCCACCGCTCCGTTACAGCCAGACTAGATGCCCTTTAATTACCATGATTGGGTAATTACTCTTATATTATGGTCTGTAATACTTATATACTAATTAATTGTCGAGTACTATGCAAATTAACCAGTTTGTAACTGTTGATAGTGTGGTTTGTTTTTCCCATGTGTTTATATATATGTAGTTAAGGATTACTTTCGAGCCAATTTCTAAATTTTCAGACCAAGCTCACCGCTTCTGCACTTAGCAAAAAATTCAGACTGCACTTGTCTCTTTGTCTCACTCGAAAATATCTCCACCAGTTTCAGCACTTAACTCGTTGTCCCAGCTTCGACCGGCGTCGTCAAGCTTGTCATTAGATCCGTGTCCCCCGCCTGCTTCCACCGTCGTCATATCCCTATTCCGCCGACTGCCAGGGCCGACTCTATATTTTGTGGGACCCTATACGAGGTCATGGACCCCTATGGATAATATATATGTACATATATTTAAATATTTAGACATATATGTGTCTCATTTCATTTGTAAAATATCAAAAGTTAACCTCCAACCGTACATTCTTAGTCTAAAATTTCTATAAATAATTGTTAGTTATTTAAACAATGGCCACTACGACAGAAAAATAAAAAGTAGCAAAATTAACTAGTAGTATTCTCTGACAACATTACCAAGAATTGGGTATGGGGAGGTAGAACTTGAAGCAAGAAAATTATCAGGCACTTACTGAAATTTCTTAAGACATGAAAATTATGCTCTGTGTAGTTTCTATCAGTCTACTTCCATAGATTTAAAGGCATAAATTCAAATTAGTAATGCGAGATATGCTAAGGGTGAACAAGAAGAAGACAGAGATATTCTAGAAGCAACAAGACACGAGAGTAAACTAACTTCTTCCTAGCTGGCCGCGCGCTGTTGACCAGCCACAGCCATGCAGTTGTGCATCGATCCGTTTAGTCTTCCACCGGAACCTGCAGAGGAGCAGAGTGAAATTGCCCTAGAAAACTAGACTACGGCGGCATGCGGAAGATGCAAGTGGTAGAAGGAAATGATCTACCGTTCGCGGTCGTCTCTTTGTCTTCCCACGGTGGACTGATTATTGTAGGGTTCGGCATGCTAAGATGGGTTTGGAATTAGAGTTAACTTCTTTTCTTACAGGAGACACAGAAGTTGGGCTGCATGTCAACGTTAACAGCTAGTATGATCAACGGAGAGATTGCTATGGAGGTATAGAAGATGGCCCCCCTAGGTGCAGGGGCCCTAAGACGTCGCCATGGCGTCCATGGGTGTAGATCCATGTCCCGTCGCCTGCTTCCACTATCATCGGGCAGATCCCTGACGTACAGAAATTCAAGAGTGCCATGCATGCTTGTACAAGCCTGATCCTAGAGAACATGACTCTGACCTTAAACCATACGATTATGAAAACAAGGATATCCCTTACAAGTGCGACAATGCTACTTTATTATGGAAAAATTTGGGATCTCTTCAGAGGATAAGATTTGTGAAGTCATGGCTAAACAAGGTGTTTTATTCTGTTAGGTTTATGCAGTACTGTGAAACTGATAGCTTCCTATATCATATTCGCACATGTTGTAAACTTGTGATGATATTTGAAACATCATGTTGATGCTTATTATGATTATCTATGATTTCTGGTAACTAAGCTAACCCTAAATATAGGAACTGCAGGCTAAATCGTTGCGCCAAAAAAATCATTGTCGGTACTAAAATTTGTACCATCCACGGGTATACAAGACGACACCGAATTGTGCCGGTCATGCATAGTTGCCACAACACCTAGATAGTGCCGATCTACAATTGGGCCACAACATTAAACACTTGTTGCCGTGGTAGCGCTAGGTTGCTAGATGACGTAGTGTCGTTACAAAATGGTCTCATATGCACTTTTCGTGACGCAGTTATCCTTGACGCATTTCTTTGTCGCGCTCGACGTCCGTGTTATGTATGTGCTTCGGCGTCTATAAGCATCAGACCCGACGTCCGTGTTACAGTGTTTACTTATTGTACACTCCTACTTGCAAACGACGGCACCTTACGACAATATAAAATCAAAAAAATATGAAAATAAAATTCTCATTTCCATCTCCTCAATTGATCATTTTATGTTTGCTATTCATGGGATGCATTTGACTTGAGTCCGTATAACATGTAGACTACTAAAATTTGCATCTAAAATTTATTAAAGGAAATGTTGTATCTTAATTTAGTGATTGCATTTGTCACCATAATGGCAACATCTAATAACACTAAGCTTAGTAAATAAGGCTCCAGGATTTTCACTAGTTTAAGGCTACTCTTTTTTGTCTCCCCATATGTAATTGTTTAGGGATTATTGAAAATCTTTTCCTCGCTTGATCCTTTTTAAATGTTGTTTCTAAAAATATATATCAACAAATTAAGACTTATTTTGCAATTATTGAATTGAGTTGCATTGTTTTACCTTTTGAAATTATAGTTGAATATTACATTTTTATCACTCTTAATTTTTACTGAGAGCATTTTAGTTATATTGTCGTCATTTCAAGTTTTGTCATTTTTATACTTGATCGATAATAAGTAAGCAATCGAACACCTAATGATTAAAAAGTCCGGACTAGATTGTGGTTATCCACCACATTAACAAATGGAGTTTAGTTGATAGAAAAAAAAAGTGATGCATTTGTCGTGTAAGATAATTAACATAGTTTATGCTTTATTGGATCACCAAAAAGTAAAAAAAAACAAATGTTCTTAACCAATACAACCACTTGGTCCACCATAATAGAAAATGTAGCCCTTATTAATTATAACTGTGAAGTCTGTTTCATTGTAGCAGTCTGGCTTGTCAACTAAAGGGATCATGTGAGTTGTAATTGGATCCCAAGCATGACCTTTAGAATCATAGATCTTAACATGCTTAAAGCATGCACATGTCTTATCATCTTCATCATCAGGGAAGTGACCGCTACCCATTGGAGGACCTTGCGTGTTCCTTAGGTAATTCACGAATCCAGACAATGCTTGTATTTGCAATGTTCCGGGGCAAAGCTCGCCTGGAAAATGCCCCAACAATGAAGGGGCATCTAAGTCGTGTCGATACAATACCCAGTCTTTGGAGTTTGGATCCTAAATACAATCAACAATGATGGATGATCATAAACAAAGATTTTCATGCAACATAAACCTAAAGATCCAGGTTTTTTATTTAATTATTGGATAATTAATTATCTACATTCATATAATTGTTTTTCACAAAAAGAAAAGATCTGCATAATTATTTGTTCGAATAGATACTATGGTAAAGAATATCTATACAATTCTCTAAATATATTTGTTGTATTCTGAAGAAAAGTTTAACATGGTTGTCTACTTAGTGAAGTGAGGTTCTTACATACATATATACATCTAAAGGGGTGGTTAATTGATTAATTAACATAATTATATATTTTTAACCTTACATTGAAAATTTAATAGAAGTAATATAATAGGATATGCATGCTTTCTACTACTCTTCCTGAAAAAAGTATTCCAACATGTTACTAGCCTTACATACATATATACAAATGCAAATTCACAGATAATCTATATTAGGACAAAGGGGACACCTTGTTTAGGCTAAGCCTAATGTAGCGGTCAGCTTCACCATACGATGATTGAGGGGCCACGGCTTGGCCAGGCAGTAGTGCAGCTCCACTTGCAGGAACAAATCCTGTGCATTGTAGGTTGTAGCAGCCTGGTGATTTGGTGTCCTTCTGAGCAATGAAAAAAATGAAAAATGTATTATTGTGGATGTAGAAAGATCTGTATTTAGTCGAGCAATGACTTTAAGGATTTAAAAAAGATGGTTGAATGGTACACCTTTGGAGTTTGTATTTTATTAGAAAGGAGTCATCTACACTTACTGTTGAGTACGTAAAGAAGCGAACATCTCTATTATGGTACAAAGAAGGAGAAACCTGCAATATAAACCCCAGGTTAAAAAATACATAACATCATATTGAAAAGTAGTTGAGATTAACAAAATGATTGATATGTTTTTACGTGAAATCCGGCTTCGATTAAGCTATATTTTCCTTCATATTGACAATAGATCTGTATGGCAGCTCCAGATTCTTGAGAGTATTCTTGATTTTGAGAACCCCATATACTCATTTCAGCTCGAAGACCATAAGCCTTTCCAAGCTCCGTGTGCAACATTGCATACTAGTGATATAAAGTTATAGATCAAAATAGTGAATAGTTAGAAAATAAACAATAGAAAAAATTAAATAACAATCATGGGAGGGTTTCTTGTCGTGAATACGACGTTCTCCTTTGTGGTGCTCCGGGTCAGGGTTTTATTATTATTTGGTACTTTCAAGCTGGTCAAGACTTTCGTACGTAATTGTTGGCTTGCTAGTCCACGAGGTGCAGGATCATGTCGTTGTAGAGGAGGCTTTAGTAGCATAGCATAATCTTGTTCTCAAGGTCACATGCTTTGTTGGTTGTGTAATATCATGGGCTCCATGTGGGGTTAAACTAGGCATTTTTCTCATGTCGGGATGTGGAACACATGCTTTATGAGTGTTGCCATATACTATATAAGGATTAGTCTTAGGAATATATGTATTGATTGTCTCTCCCAAGCCCATTGCATGTTGGTGTTTTGGTGGCTCCAGGGGTGGTAGTACTTCGCTTGGCTGCTTCTTTTGGTGGTGTCTCGTTTCTTCTATAGACTTGGTTAAAGTAGGGCCTTTCTCGCACATTAGGATGCATGACATGTGATGCTATCTAGGTGATTCATGTTTGGATTACTCTTCAGCGGAGCATGGTTGATATTTATGTGTTACAGGCTTTGCCATTTTATTTATAGGTCTTATATCGAAGTTCATCTAGGTTTATGTCTTTGCATCTAGTTTTCTCTTTTATTCTAACTAACTACAACCTATACTCTTCTTGCATACCTCCCTCTACTAGAGATACGTATTTCCATAGAAAATTAAGTGAATAGAAAAATCAGTTACTCCTTTCTACTTAAAAAATGGCTAAAATTTTGGCGCTTGGAAATACTCTCTCCAATCCAAATTAATGGACCAGATTTGTCTCAGATGTATCTAGACATGTTTTAGTGCTAGATACATCTGAATCTAAACAAATCCGAGTCCATTAATTTGGATCGGTGGGAGTATTAATTGTGCATAGGTAAGCCAAACTTTAAAAATCCAACTTTATAAATATTTGGATTTAATATATTTAAAACGATATGCATAAATCAATTAATATAAATAAATATAATATGTAAAATGGTTGAGTTATTTACGTTCTATTATAGAAATTATGCTCAAAGTTTTTGATTTGTAGAAGCTATAGATGACAACCTTATGGGAATTTAGTATGAGTTAGTACGGTCATTCATGCATGTGTACTTACACTATTGTTTCTATGCTATTTGACTATATGTGATGCTTTGGTTAGAAAATCCAGTGACTTCGCATTTGTGTTTATTGCATTTGCATGGTGTATGTGGTATATGACATGTGTGAGACATGAATACTGGCAAGGCATCCACAAGAATTACACAAATATAGAGAGAAGGAGAGGTAGAGGGAGAGATTACATGTGAAATAGTGTCACTCATATCATCCGGAAATTTGTTTCTTTGTGTGAACAGTAAAGGTGTGGATCTTGAAAGAGTAGTAATCTGCAAAAAAAAGATAGTTCTACATAATTAGCATAAATTTTGTGCCAATGAAAAAAAGATACACATTTCTTCTGACATGTTCTGTCAATAATATTAACTTGGACATACAATTCAGTAAGAATAGTTATGACTGAGTGCAAAAAATTGGTACCATCAGAATTACATGGTCAAGTAGATCCAATAACATGAAAAAAATACTTAGAATTTGGAAAAATGTTGCATGTGTTGAGAGCGCTAAATGTAAGTTTTTACCTTCCCATTCTTATGTAGATTGCCACCAACATCTATTGATGCGACAAAAGTGAGGTAGCATGGTGCCAATGAAAAACAAAGAAAGATTGATATAACAACATAGCAACAATCCATGGACACAACAGATTGTCTTCCTTGAAAGAAACTAAGAATTATGTGGTTCCTTACTTCCTTGGTTACTTGTATGTCTTTTGATAACCAATATATGGAGTAGAGCAACTCCTAATTTATAGAAATCTTTTGATTGCTTCCTGCAAATGGTTTAGTCGACATTTAATGAATACCGTTTTGATGACATATAATTTCTTTATAATATGGATGTATATCAATTGTTACATCAATGTGCAATAATGAACTTTATTTACATCCAAAGAATGGCCATGTGATGGATAGAAAAAATTGCTCCAAGAAAGTTCATAATTAATGGAATTGATGGCATCCAATTAATCTTCTTTACTAATTGCTTAATATGATGATGGTCTGGTACGTCGTTCCAAAACTACCCCTAGAGTTGAAATAATTTACAGCACTATGCCACCACAATAGTGGCATACCCTCCCTTAATATCGTGCATTGTTAAAGATAATTGTCGCCCCACAGGCATTCTCACGCCCAGAGTTATCCTCGTCCCCGACGCTGTCTGCTCTCCCCATGAACCAAGACGCCAAGATACTTTCACGGACGAAGGGGTCACCGGCGAGGGCGCCGAAGAAGGCCGCACGTTCCTGGCCTTTCCTATCACGTCCCCGACGGGCGCTCTACACGTCCACCCAGCCACATGGGGACAACACCAAGTGTGGCACTTACCCGGGTAGGCACAAGACCAAATCGAGTGGCTGTATGCAAATCAGGCGCCTCAAACCCTTGGGCTTATGCTCTGAATTTGGGTGTACGCACACTCCTAGCACAACCAGCCACACGACAGAGAGCTCACAATCCATGAGCTTCTTCTATAAATCTATCTCTCTTGTTCAAAAGATTTAGTTTTACTACTTTTTATTCATGGTTTGTTCAATATCCTTCCCTGTCACCTATAAAGGGCTTTTTTTTTCAGAAAGACACATGGGAATGTATGGTTAAGTGTGTAGTGTATTGGCTCACCCAGTTTTCAGTCACAGCGGTTTCAGTTCAGGTTGCAAGCCGTACTGAAAACATATGAACGTACTACTTCATACCCCCACAAACTTTGCAATGACGGCTAGGGGGTACTGGATACATACTAATCTTTAAGTGACAATACTTGCTTTTCTATAGATGCCCAATGGAAAAATATTTCTCCTAGACTAATGTGTTATCAAGTGTAAATGAAAATATCTTAACCACAGATAATGGAAAATAACAATGGCGCAATTAATTAGAATAAGTGTACTTCCTACAGACCGGAGCTATCGAGCAACACATGGCTGGGCACACACATGTTTTTGTTACAGAAAATGTACTGCAATTTTATAAGTTATTATTATAGCCATTCTTGACATGGCTAGCAAATTTTTATACATGTTTTTCTACACTTTTATTAAGATACCGACCGTCCGGGCTGCTATCCTCCTTTTGATTGAGTGCGATGACGAGGCGTTGCAGGCAAAATAAGGAGGTGCATGTGGGTTAATTTTACACTACCCTTCTTAGCTAGAATAAAATCTCACCATTATGGTAAAGTATTTTTTGGGAAGGGTATTTAAGGGGATTGGAGAATATTGGGTGAACACCAAATCCCCGTATATTTTTATATTTTTTAAGAATAAAGTACTGGAGAAGAAAACAAGCCCTAAGTGTTTGGGATATGCGGAGATTTTGTGTTCAACTAATACTCTTTTATCTTCAAAAATATTCTTTCCTAAAAATACTCTGTCTTAGAAGAGTGTACAAACATGAAGAAGTTGCGGGATATCCTGGGATTATCCCGGCCAAACCCAGTGTGGTAAACGAACTACGGGGATTTTACGGAAATTGGAATAATCTCCTGATCCCCGAGAGAAGTAAACAAGGCCTAAAAAGATTAAAATCCCATGAGTTAATTAATGAAGCTTTTTACCTCGAAAAAAAAGGATACGACGTGCTGTGCGGCTGCATACGGGGATTGTATCACATGGGTAAAACCCATTTTACCCTTCTAGAAATTGGGTATTTCCCGTACCCTCCCCGAAAAAGCAAAACCACATACGGCTTGGGGTCTCTGTCTTATCTAAGACCGTCCCATCATGCTATAACAATTGTGCACTGACTTCTGAATGTCACAAAAACACCCCTCACTTATTGTGATTTCTAATCTGTCAGGTCCTATTGTTTTGGACAATAGTATAACCCAAGTTTGTACTTTATCACATTCTGCGCTACCTACGTCCCTGAACTCGTTCTGTACGAACTTGTTGCATGATTACTTCATTAGCTCCAACCATTTGAGACTCCATTCAATCAAACTTATTTATTCTGACAAAGTTTTGAGCAATACACATAGTCCATGCTCATTCCAAAAAATCATTAACATATACAAGAACCTAAATGGGAAATGGGTCCGGATCCAAGTACTTTATCACAGTCTGTTATCACTGAACAAATCCATTATTTTTTTATTACTGCTAATTACAACCTGAATCTTAGAAACCATGAACAAATCATGACGATCAGATCTGCTATTCACAAAAGCAGAACTAAATCATACAGGTTCTTATGCACTACATATAAGTCACTGAACTAGAACTACGTCTTGATACAACAAGAGATTTCCTACTAGTTCTGTGCAATCCTCGAGAAAACAAACGTATCTGAGAAAGCAGTGGAGGTTCTCCAACATGGAAAATTCGTTGAGCTAAACCATCCACAACCAACCATCAAGAAATATTCAGGTTTTCCAAGATTCAGAATCAGAAGGGAATACTTATGAACAAATTACAGGCCCTAAAGCCAATGGGAACGAACACAACATCTAGGGGTGGCCACGAAATTAGTAATGAAACTAAATGATGGGGAGAATTTAGCCAAGAAGATAGGTAGCGCCGTAGCAGAATTTCAACAATAATATTCTTAGGGTGTCGTTACGTAGTACGTACCTTTTTCTGGATTAGTAGATTGCGATGCGCAGATGTCGACTCTGCTGAAGCGGCATGGTAGGGTAGACGCAAGAGGCACAGTATGCCTACTGTAGCCACAAAAACCGTCGGGTGTATGAAACAATGCTTCCTTCTGCAAGAGTTCATATCGTGTGGTACCATACATACGGTCCTTAGGAGAAATTTATAGAGGCGAATAGGCTACATATTCTTGACATCATTTAGTACTCCGGCATCAATATCCCAATCTCTACCAATAAAATCCATTTCCAGCGGTGTATACATAATAGCGTATCTTCTTCAGATTAAGGTCTATGATTTATGTTGCTATATATCTTTGATATTGATTACACATTTAATCCCAGGATATTACTACTCCCTCAGTACTAAAAAAAGGTGTCACCGATTTTTCTAGATTCATATAACACACTAAAACACGTCGAGATTCATACGAACCTAGATCTCTGACATCACATTTATACTCACATAGGTACTCCCTCCCTTTCAATGAATAAGGCATATTCGTTTTACATGTTTTTTCGTTGACTTTTTTTCTTTTGCGATTGAATAGCTGCATTTCATTAATTAACCACACCCAATGACCCAAGTCTGAATCCATTACAATACGTTGTTCAACAAAACTAGGAGGGATACTAAACCTTTACACAACTTATTCATGCAGCCTTCTTTTGACATAAGATGTGCAGCGTCATTAGCAGATCGCTGCATCGGTACCAAGAACTCGTCGAAGTCGTAGAGGAGGCTTTTTATCTCTGCCACCAAAGGACCATAGGCAGATCTATGCATGCCATCCGCCTTGAGCTTTGCCCGACCACACTAGTGTCAGTCTCCAAGATGATCCTCTTCACCTGAATTTCCTTAGCCACTTGTAACCCTCGCCGGCATGCCATTAGCTCGTTGACTAAGAATTACTTAAAACATATAAAGATTATTGGTATAAAATTAGCATCATTGGAAAGTGTTTTTAATACGAATCCGACGATAGTGATTATGTGCAATATGATCTAGACCTTGTTGCTTAATTTTTTTGATCAAAGTTGTCTTGCAATGCGCGTGTGCTTATTCACTGAAACGGAGGTAGTATCATACTACGCACTCGGACAACAGAACCCTCTTGATTTCTATCCTCGCTGACCCGGGATCTGGTGCTCAAAAGGTACATGGAAAATATGTGCCTAAATTCTAAACCCAAACTGATGGTTGTAAAACACAACCATTTCTCTCTATGTTTAAACCTCATATTATTCAGAATAATTGCTAAAATATCTCGGTAGCATTGCAACTAATGAATAATTATTGTATAGGTGCGCAAATCATTTGCTTGATCTTCCTATGGTAGAAATGGACATTCTTATGGTGAAATCTGGAGCATTTAATGAAGAATTACGAGTTGCCAACAATCCCAAGATAAAGAGGCCACAAAGAAGTCGTTCAGACGCTTTGACGAGCATCGGTACGGGCAAGTACCATCTGTATTGTGCGCTCATACGAGGTGCCGTCGCCTTTGCCTATTCAACAGAAGCAACTTTCGTGGAGGCGCATATATAAGAATCATATCAGAGCTGCAAGAAACCCTAACCTGAGTTTGCAGAAACACATCTGAGGAGAGGAGATCCAGTGCTTCCATCACCATCACTATAGTCATAATCCTCTACTTGTAATCTTGATCTCATCACGATTGGCGGCTGAAGGCTGTGAAAATACTGCCATTTCTCTCAGTTTTAAAACTTATATTTTTCAAATAGTTGATAAAATATCTCTCTAGCATGCCACTAATGACTAATTATTGCATAGATATGCAAATATTTTGCTTGATATTTCTCCTTGCAGAAATATACACTTTCATGGTGAAATCTGGAGCAATTAAGCAAGAATCATGAGTGCCAACAACCCGAAGTCAAAGAGGCTACATAGGAGTGACACATACGCTTTAACAAGCACGATGTGCCCGTACCGCATGCCCGTACGGTGCACCGCCGCCGCTGCCTCCGCCTAGTCAACACAAGCAACTTATATGAAGGCCCCTATATGAGAAACACAATAGAGCGGCCAGACACCCTAAGGCTACTCTGCAGAACACATCTGAAGCCATTTTGCATCCGGGAAAGGAGATCCAACCCTAACGTGTATCCGTAATGTCACAACAATCCAATTTCAAGTATAAAACACAGCTCCACGAGGAAGACAAATATATTATTGATACTAGCGATGGGCCAAACTCTAACACTGAGTCGGCATTAAAATAATTTGAATCTGTGTTTCCTGTGTTTCGAATTGGGTTTCAAAATTTTGTGACATGCATGTTCTTTTTAAGTTGTGTCTATGTCTTCTGTTTTAAACTTCTAAAATGATTGGAACATGTGATGTCAACCACTATATTTCTTCACAAAAGCATTTTCATACATATACATATTACATAGTATAAAACTATGACTAATCTGCATAGCCCGTGGTGTAGTGTCACCACATGCCCCGAGGCAGGAGATATTCTCCCCATTTGGGACAAGTAGGTACATGTCCACGTAGCGTAGGTGTGTTTTTCGCTCTCTTTTCTCTCAAGGGAATGGATTTAGCCCGTGGCAAAATGATTAGCATTTGACTTCCTACAAACGGTCTCTCTCGCTTTCTCGTCCACTTGGCATGTGAAACACGAGGGTCAAGTCGTGTAATCGTACACGCTCGATCAAAACGAGATAGGAACGCGCGCCTTCAATGTTCAATCCTATCTTTGATCTTTGATTTCAAGAATCGTTACCTGATCATAAAAATCTATACTCCAGGTGAAGAAGAATGGACAGCTAATGAGGGAGTACGTAGAACCTGTTGTCCATTCGGTTTGACATTTGCGCCTCGCGATGATCATCGATCGTGTCGATTCTCAAAGGTTACGTGAGAACCTGCGATTTGTAGCTAGCAAAGGGAACGATCGATACGACAAGTTTGACCTAGCATAAGTTTGTAGTTTGTACCGTTGCAGGGTTTAGCTGTTTCAGAGTTCACACATGTACATACGCAGGATATATAAGGGAAAAGTGTACGCGAAATTCACCGCAAAATCCAGGTTGCGGATCGTCACAAATTAAAATACAGACGGCGATCGAGAGTGCTATTTTGTTCTGCTCGCACCCTTGCTGGATGCATTCGGACAAAGCACCACCGGAGAAATTCTTGTCTGTGTTTGCCTATGTGTAAAAATTATAAGTAGCCGAGACTTGACTAGTAGGAATTCTTAGTTTGACACGGTACGTGTTAAGTTTAGTTTATATGACCCCGATGTTTAGTTTAGTTTATATGACACCGTGTTTTAGTTAGCATGACATGACACGCACACATATTAGATCTATCGATGGAAAGGGAGGCGAGTAGACTGATTAGCAGTCCGTTTTGTCCTTGCATGCATGCATAAATGCTGATGGTGACGACGATGCCGCAACTAAATGCAGTGCCGTACAATGATGAACCAGAAAGTGTGTGAAACATATGCCATGGAGTACTGTATACTCTATGTGCATCTCTAAGTTAATAAGTACTAGTAGTATTATTGGCCCGAAACGTATGTTGAACCACACACTAGAAAGTAGTAGTAGTAGAAAGAAGTATATACACATTTAGTCCCACATCTTGTATCATATAAAAAACGTTTTAGTCCTACATCTTGCAAAGTGAGTAAAACTAGTCTCACAACTTGCATTCTTAGAACATTTTAGTAAATTTTGATTAAATTTTAGCAAGTTTGACTAAATTCGTCCATCATTTTTTCAAAATAATCGCTATATATTTTTCTCTGATATTTATGTTGTTGACGTGGACAGATCCACCTGTCAGTACAGATACTAATAAAATAGTTAAAATTCTAGGTGTTACAGGGACTTGAAACTCAAAACCTTTGTCTAGCTAGACACCGACACAATCCACTATGGCAAGAGATGCTATTGGTTAAATGAAGGACGTAATTTTTTATATAACATGAAACGGTAAAAAGTGCAACTGAAAGTAACGAAAATAACTTTAAAAAATATATATACATCTGGGCAAAGATGATGTACGGATTTTCATTATGCAAAATTTCAATACAACTGATTTGTATTGGGATACACACAAAAAAAGACAATTCTAACATAATTTGAAGGTGCACAGTTTGCAAACCTATCTCTAATTTTTTCTTTTCTATGTAACCGAGAATACAAATCATTTCGGATTGAAAATTTGTATCTCTTTTTTTAGAATTTTTCACAAATTTAGAATAGTACTTTGAGAATTTCATTTTGCCATGCCGCTGGAGGACCTCGGTCGCGCCGCCGCAGCCGCACTCTCCTTAGCAGGTCGCCGGCCAAGGCCTAAGCGTCCCTGCCAGAAGCAGCCGCACCGCACTGGGAGCACGTGACTGTCGCGTTGCCGCTGCCGTACTCTCCCTAGCAGGTCGCCAGCCAAGGCCTGAGCATATCCCCGCCAGAAGCAGCCCCTCCGTCGCACCACCCTGGGACCACGTGCCTGTCACGACGCCGCCAGACGAATCCATCGTTAACTTCATGCCGCACCGCCACCAGCAGTGCCACCCCGCGATGGCTCTCCAGCACCGGGTAGAGGAAGTTCCGCCGCCTTCGGACCGCTCGAACTTTGTCAGGCGGCGGCAGGGTAGGAGGAGAGAAGGAGGGACGAGGCTGCGGGAGCTAGGGTTAGAGTCTCCGCCACCCTCGCGTGGGGCGACACGAGACACGATGGGGAATCCCTCCATCGTCAGGTAACACGCTAGCTAGCTCAACTGACATGAAACAAAAAAGTTATATATACTAAACGTGAGTGAAGTGAATCTTGATTGAGTGAGTATATACGCCCCGGGCTACATGTAATCCTTTATTTTGGATATTCAAAAATATTGTTCTAAAGTTATGATTTTTTTAAAAAAGTGCAAATTTTCAATCCAAAATAATTTGTATTCTAGGCTAGATAGAAAAAACAAAACTAGCGATCTAGGTTTGTCTTTTTTTGTGTGTAGCCCAATACAAATCAGTTGGGTTGAAATTTTGCACAATAAAAATTCTTACATCATTACTCCTATATATATACTTTTTAAGATGTCCTCGATACTTTCAATTGCATTTTTATCGTATGTGTGTGCTTTCATGTTATATAAAAAGAACTATGTCCTCCTATTTAAGGAATAGCACTTGTTGCCATAGTGGCTTGTGTTGGTGTTTAGCAATGTTTTGAGTTCGAGTCCCACAACATCTGGAGTTTTAAATATTTTATTTGTACCTGCTAGGCGCAAGGACACAAATGTCAAAAAAAAGGAAACATTTAAAAAAAATTATGGACGAATTTAGTTAAACTTGTTGAAATTTAATCAAATTGGACTAAAATGTTCTAAGGATACAAGTTATGGGACTAGTTTCGCTCACTTTGCAAGATGTGGAACTAAAATGCTCCTATGATATAAGATGTGGGACTAAAAATATATATACCTCTAGTAGAAACTACTGTTTGGTACGATAATACAGTTGGTTGATTGGAATTGGACTGACGCGTTCCAGCTACTTTGTACATAATAATATAGCAATAATTCTTGTATAACTATACGAATACGGTCCTAGCTACTGTACGCACGATGTGTGCACTGGAGGACCTCGCAGTAGTTAAGGAATTTACACTTTTAGAAGTGGATAAATTCAAATAACTTATTAGAACGCGCGCGTGGCAGGCTGCATGGCAGTCTAGTCCATAAATTATACCCGTCTGTCCCAAAATGTAAATACTAACTTTGATCTAATATTTTGAAAAAAAAAATCTGCTTCTATAATATTGGATGGACATATCGAGAAAATATAATTTATGATAAATCCATTGATACATACATTGAGTTAGTATTGTAGATTTCATATTATTTTTTATAAACTAGGTCAAACTTATAAAACATTGACATTTGACTATGTTTACACAACTTACATTTTGGAACTGTGGGTGTAATAAAAACATAAATTTCAGAGAGAAAGAGAGATACCGGTAAATTTAAAAATAAACTTGTCAAACATCAGCAAAATTCTTTCTTCCAATGATGAAATATAATTAAATGCCTTGAGGTAATCTAATCGATGCCAAGTTTGACCTGGATTGTTCATGAAGAATTCCATCAGCACATAGTACTATCGCGGACGGTACTGTACTTTCATTATTATTATTCATCCTGCATGCATTCGGCAAATTTCCTCGTTTATGTTGGATTCAAGAAGAAAAAAAACAGTGCATGCCTCAGCTGCTTACAATTTAGTACAGTACTACATTCCAGTAGTACTATATTGCGTACACTGCATGACTAAATAGAGGTGTGGCTGGTGCGGTCAAGCGAGGAATAGACCTGACATTTACGACAGCGGTCCTAGTAGTATTTCAGAGCACAATCGTCACGCAATTGCCTCCGTACGTACGTCCTCGAACCTCGACCGACGATTTCTAAGGCGAACACACGACGTCAATCGCGCCACATACACACCGTGTCCACGACGCTGAACGTCGGCACGTCTAGAAAAGAAAGGTTATCATCATCTACTACCCAACATTTTCAGAGCAGGCAGTGTCACCGGAACTTACACAATCCCGAAAAATAATCGTAATTACGTCTGCAACAAGCTACAGATCCAACGCAGGAGTCGTCGTGCCAGCAATATTTTTCTAGCCGATAGTATGTCATGGATGGACACTCGTGTACCGTTTCTCTGGCATATTGCGGATTCGGTCTAGGAGAGCGTACACTTTTGTCATCGATCGATGATGACCCTGCCATGTACTCCCTCTATTTCAAAATATAAGATGTTTTAGCTTTATAAAATAAATGTATCTAGATTTATTTTAGTATGTAGGTTCACTCAAGTTTGATGTGAATCTACACACTACAACTAGTCTAGATACATTTTTTTTACAAAACTAAAACATCTTATATTTTAAAACGGAAGGAGTACGTATTTATAGTTAACCAACTCGATCCACATCATGTTTTTTTTTGTGTGTGTGCTATATTAATCCGATGAGACATTCAGATCACTCCAAACAGATAACCACCTCGTTCGTGCGTGCATGTCTACGACCGTACGTGCATCGCCATGTGAGCACAAACCGGCTTAGTCAGGACTTTCAGCAAGAGGACCTACTGACCTATGGTCTTTTTTATTTTCGAAGCAAAACAGGAGAAACTTCTCTCTTTGGCGCCTTCTTTGCGGGGGAAACAAAAAGGAACTTATTAACAAAGAGGAAACCGGCAAAATTTCGGTGTACATGGACACCAATAATCTCGTTTTATTTAAAATATATTAAAAAAATCATATTTTTAAGTTTAAAAGAAAAATTAAAAACAAATCAGGATGTAGCCCGTGGTTTATATCACAAACGTGTGAAATCTCAATTCAAAATAATGTGTACTTCAAGCTATACAAAAATGACAAAAAACTATAACTCACACTTTGCCATTTTCGTATACTTCGAATTGAGATTTTTCACGTATGTGGGATGCATTATTAGCAACTTTTCAAGATTTTATTTCAAGATTTTTTAAATCTTATAAGTATTGTTTTTAATTTTTTTTAATACGCAGGGAGCACCGAAGCTCGGGAGAAGAGAAAAAAAAAGACTTCCGAGAGAAAACAGGGACCTGAATTCAAGTCTAGAAAAGTTACTTGTGAAGGGTTTTACGCGGAGCCAGCTAGGTAGGCACCCCTCACATCGATATGGATCGGAAGCAGCAAGCTTCCAGGCAACCGTGGAGGAGCCGTGGTACGGCTCGATCGATCAGGCCAAGTCTGCGAGTCAGCACTGGAATGGAAGTACTACTCCACTAGCGTCTAGCGAGTTTTAACTAGCTGACCGCACCGCGGGACTCGGCGGTCCACTGGCACGCACGCATGTACTACCTAATAGCATCTTCACTCCTTGGACAAACCCAGTTTGAAAATCGGACTTTTTTTGGCCGAACGAGCCTAGCTCCCCACTCGCGTACCCAATCCGAGTCCCAGATTCGACGAAATTCAGTTAAACTCGGCGAAATGTGAGCGAATATAGACGGATTTTATTAAGTAGGGCAAGAGCGTACATATTACATCGAATTAAAAACTAAGAAAAGGCCGCCGCCGCCGCCGTGGTCGACGCCGGACGCCGTAACTACATGCCGAGGCGGGGGTGGTTGCCGGCCTGGATGTGCTCCATGACGCCGGCGAGGGTTCGCCCTGGAACACTCCAGAAGCAGCGGCGGAAAGCCACATTGTGACTCGGTGGCGGCGGCGAGCCCGGCGGTCCGTCGTGTCGGGCGAGATCCTCGAGGCGCCTGTCGGCGAAGAACTGCCTCCAGAAGACCAGGTTGCCAGGATCCTCGGCGAGATTCGGGTCTTGCATGTCGGCGATAGCCGCCTGGATCTCTCCGGCGAGGTCCTCGTCGGCTGGCATCGGCGGAACAGAGATCCCGCCGGCGCTGAGTTGCCAGCCGAAGGGGAGACAAGTGTCCGGCGGCGCCGTATAGCGCGCCTCGCGGAGCAGCCGGGCTTTCCACGGCGGCATCGTGCGTCGGCCCTCGGCCATGGCTTCTCGGCGGAGTTGAGGAGGAAGAAAGGTGCGAACGTCCGAAGTTCGCCGAAGTCGTGGTGGTGTGAGAGACTGTGAAGAGAGACGGCGAGATGTACGCCTTTTATAGGCGGATTTTTGCCGGAAGAATGGCGGGAGGGGTGTAGCGGCGAGGGCGAGAAAAGGAAAACGACGGGGAGGATGGCGGCGACTCGGCTTTTGTCGCTGACAAGCTGGTCCACTCGGCCAATTCACTGCGTTCGGCGTCCCCAGGGCGTATCCGGGATCCTGGGTTCGGTCTAGGTAGTCCGGATCAAAATTTGTCAAAATCCTACTGAAAACAGGTTCCTGGATACACGACTGAGCTAATTTTTGGCGTTCGGACCGAATTTCGGGCGTTCGGATAAGCGAGTAGAGATGCTCTAACATCGCTCGCCGCGTCCACCTCCTCAACCGACCGGCCAAGTGTTTGTTTCGGGGACCGGCCAGCCGGGTCCGTCAGGGTACGTGCCCGTTCGTCTCTGGACACTACGAGATACAGCGAGACGGCTGAGGTGATTTCGTTAATCTTAATATCCGCCGCTAGATTACATGTACAGTAAAGATGTGAAATCTACTCGGATCTATGAACTGGATGCAGAGTGACCTGCATTCCAGTTTCTAAAAAATCTCGCTACCCTGGGCTCGTGCTAAAAACCATTATGATGCGAAAAATCTCGATATCCCGGGCTCGTGCTAAGAACCATTATGATGCGGAATCAGTACTGGGTTCGTTACAAGTAAAAAAGAAGTTAAAATTAGCCGGTTCGTGGAGGAGACTCGGCCTGAAAATAGCACTGCTCGGCCACGGCTTTGGCACACGGGCATCAGTGCTCTGGCATGCATGACTTCAGATAGGGCCAGCCAGTGTGTCAAATCCTTTGATCAGTAATTCCTTGGACCGTTCGTGTTTTCCACAAGAAACTCCGTATATTTCCTCCATTTGTCAATGTCTTCTCCTCCCATTTTTTCCAAGGACCTGTCAATATTTCTTATGCACGAGTTTCTCTTATTGACAAACCACCAAGATTCGACATCCGGCTCAATTGTCAACTAGTCCCTCCGTTTCAGATTTGTGAAAACAGTGTAGCTAGACTACTTTTAGTGTATAGATTCACTTCAAACATGAGCCTACATACTAAAAGAAGTCTAGATACATTTGCTTCACAAAGCTAAAACATCTTATATTTTGAAACGGAGGGAGTACAAGCAATCATGGGAGCATACCACATTCACAAGATCAAAATGTCTCCAAACAACTTCTAAAGAATCAGCTTTCATGTTCACAGTTTAATGCGACACTGTTGTGCCCCAAATCACATCCTCTCAAGGAAAAATCACACAGATATTCTTCCAAAAAAAAAACGAGTAAACTGATAGTACATTACAGGGGAGCTACTAGCAGTCAAGCACAACGTATGCGGTATGGTTTTCTTGGCATATAACAGCAGGATAGAATACCTGCAGGGAGAATGGTGCAAGAGCCAGAGCAAAGGGATGGCAACCCCCACTCACCAGAGTAACCTCAAATCGTATTGGTAGGCCAAGTAACAGGGCTCTGCTGCATCATCCAGAAATAGCATGCCGCCTTCTGTGGTGTCAACTGAGCTACTCGACATCCTTAACATCTGAAATCTCCATGTCTGATGCTTTGCTTTCAGGCACACCTTCTGGATCTACTGCCTCATCGCCGCCATCGGGCTGCTCGTCTGATCCGTCACTCTTCAGGTTGGGTTTCCCATCATCAACTTTTGGGATTTTGAGCCCAAAACGATATGATATCCTCTCAAGCAGCTCCTTCCCATCCAAGGGAGTAAGCATGACAGCCAGATTGGTCTTTCCTTTCCAACAAACAACGGCGATTGCAGAGGGATCCGCGGCTATGGACTCTATATCCTGATGCCCTGGAATATTAATAAAGATGTTCAGCTGTCATTTCAATCGTGATATTTCTCCTTTAAGGGTGAAGAGGAAAAGGAGTGTAATGTACCTTCACGTAATATTACAACACAGCAACCTCGTAGTAAAGCTGAAGCTTCCTCACCAAATTTTGCATCCACAAAATCAGGAAATTTAATGATCCTGTACTGCAAAAGGTGCTGAAAGTCTATTGCTGATGCGTATAGAATCTGTTTGGTGATGTAAGGTAGCAGCAGCGGCAGTCCCTCGGATGACAACCTAAATGTGCATGGTGAATCCTCCTTTGTCGACTGCCTTTCCTGAAAGATACGGTGGTGGATGAAAAAGTTAGTGTTAAATGCAAGGTTTGACTTCTGAGAAAAGCTTGAATAAGTAAACATGACAAATTAGTGGGACACTTACAAATATCTTTAGGCCAAGTGAGGTAATCTTCAGCCGCTCGCCAACTTTTACATTGAGCTCCAAAACTTCTTGAACTGATTTTGAGACATAGTATATTCTTTTAACATGACTAGTATCAGGGTTCCTAGTCACAAGATGCCCTTCAAGTTTAAACGAATCCTTGATGCCATAGTAAGATGCTATGCTTCTGATTGTCGCTTCATCTTTGAAAAATATCACAGGATCAACCCCTCTCCATCTGCTTTGGTTCTGGCTCTTCCTCTTATCTCTCCTTGATGCTTGATCATTTTGCACCTCATCAACAATCACCTTGGCTTCCTCAGAATTTCTATCTTTTGAAATTTCATTATCCATGTCTCTATTTTGTTGTTCATCCAGAACATGGCTGTCATCAACCCCTTGCTGGTGAATTGAAATTTCTTCAGACGGCACCTTATCAGATCCTTGACCATTAGAATGTTTTGAAGCCCCGTCTTTCGAGATACTGTGATCACCTTTAATCGCTTCGACCACCTGGCTCTCTGAAATTAAGTTCAATGTATAGAGTGCTTGAGTACAAAGAACCAGCATCTACTACGAGATTTGATACAAGAATGACTTAAAAATATGGAATAGATGGATGAAAAAAAATACCATTCAGCGGAGAGAGTTTCTGAAGGACTGCAATAAAAAATCCTCCACTGTTTTGATCATGAGGAACAATTCTCATGCAACGATGTAGTGGCAAACTTGAATGCTCGGTACGGATGGAGGTTGAATCTGATGTTCCATCAGAGCGCCTCGGAACTTTACCAGACTCAGTTTCATCTGGTTTTATCTCTTCAGCATTGGCATCGTCACCGTTATTGCTGTCATTAGTCACTATCTTTGTTTCTTGTTTTCCTTCTACCATATCCCTTGAATCGTTCATGTCTGCATCGACTACATCTATGTTGACCTCAACACTGCCATCCACTGTACAGCTGTCTGTGGTACCTTTACCTGAGGGGAACATACTTGGTGATATTACCTTCTTCCTGTAGTGAAGTACATCTTCATAAGTGCCCACCCAAGAGCCTTTATCCCGCACCTGCAATAGACAGAAAGAATCACTTAAGGGAGCAGAGTGCCAAGAATTATGAAATGTAGAGGCCAACAGGGGTAGAATTGTTGCGTCAGATAATACCAAACAAAGAGTAAAGTGCAACTAGTTTCCAAAAATAACAGCAACTAGCCAAATAAAAAAATCCCTTGCTACTCGAATGTCCATGCAATGATGTGGCACAAGAAGTGTTTGCACAAATGGAAGCATCTTTTCCTTTTACGAGCTTTTTCCTACATCTTTTTCCAAAATTTAATTCAATCAAAAAATAACAATTGATAAAACATTTAAACAGAAAATGTTTGAGATATAATTGTATAATGCGACATGCAAGTCCATGACTATTGTTAGTACATAAGGTGCCTATTAGACCATGAAATAGAAGATGTCAAACATTACGGGTGATGCTATTCGGAATTATAAGGAAGAGGTTCTCTCTCCTTGTCTTACATGATCTGTTTGCACTAACCTCCACAATGTACGGCAGTTGCAAGTTTACAAGAACCACAACTAATTAGGAAAACAAACACCTGGTGGGCAAAACAAGGTACTATAACAAGAAAATATGCATGATATAGACATGTACACTAACCTTCCAGGTGCTAAGTCCAGGACGGCGGACCAATTCAGGTAGCTCATTCGAAACATCCAGGAGTTCAACAGAATCCCCACATCTCCGCAGAATCTATATAGTTGAAAAATATGGTCAATGTTACAAAAGGCACAAGACATAAAATAAAGAACTATACAAAAATCTAAAAATAATAATGTGCTGAAAAATGAGGTGTGGTGTTGGTCAAATCACAATGCATTTCTCTGACAATTAATTAGCCGTGCACTGAACAGTGAAAACCATTTTATGATTTAACCAAATTAATAAAATATATTAAGAAATACCTTACCAAATCCCATATGAAACATTTAAAGTAAATACCAGAGAGAAGTCAAGCAATAAATACCTCACCAACAACAGCTTCATTTTCAACAGGATTCAACGAACATGTTGAGTAGACCATCCTTCCACCAACTTTAAGCAAACCGATGCCTGACACAAGAAAAATACAAGCCTAGCTTTGTTAAGTAGCAAATCATATATCTCATAAGTGATTGTGAAAAATCCAGACCAACATATAATAAAATTATATATCCCATAAGTTATATCTTTCATTCATCATGTGATAATAAAATTATATTTGACTAGCAAAAGTGCCCGTGCGTTGCACCAGGAGAAATAAGTACTCAAACACTCCAGCAAACCATCCATGTCGACATCTATGCACTGAACACAACTTTTCATAATAAATATGTACTATCTCCGTTTCAAATTAATATGTTTCGGCAGGCTAATTATCAATAAATCAAATCCACAATCACAACTCATGAAAGCAATTTACCACTTCCTGATTTCTTAGTAGATCATTTCTAATAAACTGTTAAAAAAATTGAGAGCACTACTACAAACTGCCAATATGACTGTAACCAGACCCATAAACAAACTTGATAGAAAATCGGGTAGCCCTTTGAAAAAAAAAACATAAATAACACAAACTGGCGCTTCTAGTTGTAATTGCTCTTTCTTCTGCGTCGTCCGGCCATCAGGCCGCTTCCGGAAAGTTGACTGAAGCCTACTTGCCTTTCCCCCCCTAACCGCTTGCTTAATCCCCTTCACTATCATCGTGTACAAGGCAATCCCCCAAATCCCGTCCAGTTTATTTAGGCAAACTCTCCTTTTAGTTGTGCACCATGCATGCAGCAGCAGTCCGTCCCACCTTTTAATTGTGCATCACGCACAGGGCACGGGAAAATCCCATCATCAAGCATAATTCTACTGATTAGATTGGAATTCGGTCTTCGGTCGAAACAACCGTGCTGCTGCTCTGTTGATCAGCTTGTTGACAGGATACTCCAAGAAAATTACGTACGTATATAAACTGGTAGGATTCGGATTAATAAAGCAAGGTGGGACTAAAAGTGACAAAGTACCAGATCTTATATGCACATGTGGCTGCCATTGAAACGTAACGTTTGAAGTTGCACAGTGTGCCTGGACGTACATGCGGTCCGGCCCATTCAACAATGACAGCGATCTGTCCGGGCCTGACCTCTCTCTAATGCGATGCTAGACAAAAGCATTTTTGATTTGGTCCGTCTCTTATCTTATTTTTTTAAAACTGCAGCACCCATCTTCCGACAATGAAGTTGCACCGTGTGCGTGGACGTACATGCTGTCCAGCCCAACATATACCAGAATCTGTCGAACCGGTAAATACAATGGCAAAGTACTAATATGAGATTTGGTGGGAGGGCAAAACGGTTCAAAAAAAAGTTGGACCACAAGAAACACTTCATACTTTATTATTAGGTATAGATAATGCATGACATGAGCTTATAAGATAACAAACTCCTACATCCTCAACAGTGTGATATCTTTCATTCATCATGTGATGATGTGATATTATTAGGTATAGATAATGCATTGACAATTCAATGGAATACATAATTTGATAATGGTGTGTGTATCATTTAATCCATACCACGCATAGCTATTTCCACTTGGAGACGATGAAGCCCATTGCCCATGCCAATGTTCCTGGGTAGCCAATTCAGTCGATAAGGAATTAAGAAGAAAATGGAAGCAGCAAACAGGCCAAACGATACAGTACTTACCATGTTCTCCACATATCAGGAGCCTTACGGACAGTTCCATCACCACTGCATGGCACATCACACAATATACGATCAAATTCCAACTTCTGCGGCTTTGACTCGTCTACACATGTTTCTGGACAGAACTTTGCAAGACTACAGCCAGGAAAATTTTGGGCTTCATGATTTGTCACTATCAGATTGGCTGTGCACATTCTCTTTGTCTGATGAATAAGAAGGTTGCATCTTTGCACATCGAGATCATTGGCTACTACCTAATTACAGAGTAAAAAGTTCAAAGTATTAATAGCAGACGATATAATCAATATTTTATAGAATTCATAGAAATTACAAATAATTAGCTGTATCTGCTATATGTAAAAGCTAGCGAAATCCACCATGGCACTTGGAAGCATCCCAGGCTTTGTTGACTGGTGGATCATCTCAAGTAACTGGAAAGTTTTAGACCCTGGAGCGGCACACACTGCATAAGGTCACAAAATTTATGAGATATATTACTGTATTAGAGGAGTCCTCCTCTCATGATGTAAAAGAACATTGTACTCAAATATGCTCTCTTTTTAAGCTAGAGTTCAGCATAAATAAGTTTAAGCCAAAATCAACCAAAAAAGACTTGGCTTAAATGAGAGATTCAACTACCTCATGGACAAATTGTGTAGCTACAATAGTTCGATGTTATTTTATTTTCTGCTATTTTTTGACTTGTTAGAGAATCTGCATCCCTAGAGGCTAAGGAGACATTGGAGGTGAGAGAAATTAACTAGCATTGGTGCTCAGGTATGTGAGGTAGGTGCGAAGATAAAAAAGCTTATCATCACCGCCAAGCATAGCACCCAACGGTAAGCAGAATAAAAAAAAGTTGTTATTATACTCCTATAAGAACCTATAGATGATGCTAAGGGGTGAAAGTAAGAGAGGTGAATGGACAGAGAACTCTGATTTGCCTACTTTAGCATCTAATACACGCGTGCTCGGATGTGGATGCTCTTACTGAACTTCAAAAATTCTTCATGCTAGTAATTTAAACCCTTTTTAAGCAACAACCTGTTCTAATGGGCTTTTAGGCTATGGACTTACAAACCAGATTGTGGGAGTAGCCAAAGTTAGATCAATGAGGCAGTTCGAGGGAAAGAAAGTTTGTTATGTAAGTTGCACACTATCAGCATGTGTAATGATGGATAAAACATACTGTCAAGAATATGATGGTCAGGTTGCACTTTCAGAAACAAAGGTGGAACCTGCAAAAGCAATATACATCATTTAGACAAGATCTGCCCCAGTATATGTAAGGAAGCACACATAAAAAATATAGGCATCTTCGGCATAAATATGAAACACCTACCATGCTGACAGCCTCTTGCCTAGTTATATTGCCAACTTCATTCTCTTGCTTCAAGAATTCATGAAAACTGTAGGGAAAACATAGAAGTCAAATTAATAATGATATGTCAATAGAATATAGTATGAGAACATCCAGCGTTACAACTTGTAATAGCAGCACGTTACTAAGCGTTCGAACATTACATTCATTCTCCAAAACAATTGGGTGTGGGGGGGGAGCAGTAGGTTGGTTGACAACCAATCCATGAGGAGTTTTACTGAATACAGTCAATCAGATTAAACACTTTGGATTTCATTAAGAAAGTTTAAGGGACAAGCGTGTTCTCGACAGAGCATGGACACATAACTTTATGCAAAAGAAAATCGCAAATTTAAATATAGTATTATTTTTTATCTAACACCAGTTTAACAAGTAGCCTAGTTCTTTGTACTTTCAGACAATTTTACTGCACAAATCCCAAAGCACATATTAGCACTTAATGTTAACTAAAATTAAGGGAGATTAGTAATCTTCATCATACAAAGCCAACACAGCCCTGAACAGGTATATTAGTACCACTAACCGCAGCCATTAGTTTGCTTCAACTTTCGTGCAACAAAACGTCAAGAAAGCATAGAAGCACTTGTTGACAGGGTTCATTCAAAATAAGCATCACGGTACAAGGTCAGTTTACCTCTCAAGTGCCTGGTTTCTCCTCAGTTGCATCCGAGAAAAGTTCAAATGCCATGCAAGATTGCCAGGGTACCAAGCCAAAGGCCGAATAGCCTCTTTTTCATGCTCATCACTGACCTGTGCATGACAAAAGTATTACAATATAGAAAATATCAAGGGCATAACTTAAATTTATGCACAAGTTTTTTAGATATAACCTCAGTCTCTAATGACTTCCTGAAGTCATTTTCTAACTGTGATTGTATGTCTTGATAAAACTGAGAGCTGGAAAGCAAATAAAAACTTAAGCTTAATAGGATAGAAGAATCAAACCATAAAAATAAGAATTATGTTATCAGCAATTATATCAGACATAAAAAAAGAAGTAAATTAAGTTCTAAGTACAAAATAACAAACCATTTATAAGAGTACACTTTGTACTAATTATCAGGTTGGTTGTTCATATTCTTTCAAAGAAAACACATATGAAAAGGTGACAGATGTACATAATAAAGTCCCGATAAACCAAAGCAGCCAGCAGGCAAACCAGAATAGAGATCATATCATTTTCTCCTATAGATTTGATTACTGAGTCCTGATCCAGTTATGTTGAGTCCATGCCATACAAAATACATAAGCATGCTTACGTTTCAGAGAAAGTAGCATTACCTCGCATTGATCCTAAAAGCGGCTGGCAACGGCTTCCGGAGCATGCTCATGAAGGCATCCCACTCTTCCTCAGGAACAATTTGCTGCCCCTGTAAGGCATACCCATGTTTACACATTCAATAGGATTCTAGCAGAAGCCACATCAAAAGTATGCAATTAATGATACATCCAGCTAAGAAATTGCAGCAGTTACAACCAAAGCAATGGCTGCTTAGCCCAGCTATGCTGCTATTAGCAGCATTATAGTCTAGAGATTAATAATCGATACCTAAATCCATCCATAAAGCTCTGCCTTTACAAATAATAGCTTATATTAACACACAAGCCACTGCATCAACAGATTATCACATTCCAAAATGAAATATTCATGAAGAGCCCAGGGCTAGCTCCTAGCTCTGCTCAATGTTAATATCACCAAGACAATAGAAACGGGAAAGTAGACGTGATCTGAACCAAGTGGCTGCACCTTGTAGTAATCCTCGAAAGCGGGGTTCTCGGTGGCGAACGGCTGCCAGCCGTTTCCATCGCCTCCTTCGCCGCCTCCGCCGGCGGGAGGGCGCTTGGGGTTGTCCTTCCAGACGTTCTCGCGCTCCTCCTTGAAGTGGCGGCGCTGCGAGCGCCCGCGCTTCCTGCCGCCTCCCATCTACCAGTCTTACGCAACGCGCCGCAGATTCTGCTTCTGCGGCCGCCTCTCGGTGGTGGCGGTGGCTCGAGCGAGGCTAGGAGTTTGAGCGGCTGCGGGCTGCGGCGGCGGTGGGGTTTAGGGAGTGGCGGCGATTGAGGTGGGAAGAAAGGTGAGGAGGTCGCGAGGAGTGGGGAATGTTAGGCGGGCTCTAGTTGGGCTTTTGGCGAATAGAAGGCGCGTGGGCTGAAATATAATACTCGAAGCCTAATGGGCTTCACAGTTTACCATTCATGAGTCAGCCATATTTTTTTTGTTCAACCATACATTGTTTTTCAGGATCCCCTAAAAAAATACATTGTTTTCAGAATAAGTTATCATACCGATTGTTTCTCAATTCCTTGAATTTTTTTTTCTCAAAATACGAAATACCACTAGGAGTAATTTTTAAGCTGAAAGTCCATTTATACTCTCTCCGTCTCAAAATAGATGTCGTAGATTTTCAAAATTCGGATGAATCTAGACTCCCTCCGATCCATATTAATTTAATTGTCACTGAATTGGATATATCTAGCACTAAAATATGTCTAAAAACCTCCGATTCAATGACAATTAATATGGACCGGAGTGATATATAGATTTATCTAAATTTTAAAAATCTAAGACATCTATTTTAAGACAGAGAGAATACTAAATATTGTACAAATTTACTAGGTCACCTTGGGGAGCCTATCGTGCTACTCGCATGATTGCAACAACCACTAGTGGAAAACTCTACATGTGTCACTTGTCGGGCACAAAGAATGTCACAATTTAGGAGGGCAAGAGGTTGGTATTTTGCTATGAACATAGATTAAAAATCATAATGCAATAAATTTGAACCAAGAATCAAACTACGAACTAGTTCCAACTAGTGTTTCTTGTGGCTAGATGTTCAAAACTATATCTCATATTTATAACATTATTATTTTGTCATGCTATAATTTGAAGTTGTCTTGTGTCTCACAAGTGTATTATTCTAGTTATTTATTTGTAGCATCTTGCATCTCATAGTGTACTACAATAATTACTAATGTTGGATAGTCTTAGTTATACTATTAGTTTGGCTCATATACTACTATAACTAGATGATACCCCGCGCGTTGCTGCGGAAATGTATGAGTATATGTGTAGACAATTACCAAAATGAAAGTGGTATTGCGTGCAGATAACCATCGAAGGAAATAATAATAAAGTACTGTTAATTTCCCTTGTTATTCCCATATATAAATTTGAGTGTTTGATGTACAAATGCATTTACATTGTACCACATCACCAAAATATATTAGAGGATCTATTCACTAGTTTACTCACATTACATATCAAACAAATACATTTCACTGAATGATACTACCATATATTCTCTTTAGAAGCAGTCGTTCATCTAGTTGTCAGCTTAGTTCATTTTGTAGGAAGAAACATACCGTAGAACAATTGCAACAACCGCGTGTGATTTGATATCAAAGTCACCTCGCAATGTAATCATTAGCCCGCTGAGCAATTGGAAGACACATACATTGAAACACAATACTCTCAAGTAGATATTTGAAGTTGGTAGCATTGCATTACCTTATTGAATTAGAATATTTCAAGATAAGCAAGAAAACAGTGAATTGATCGTTGTTGTGATCTGCTAAAAATGAGAGAAATAACATATGTATGAGCCTAGTTGAAAGATTAGAACACGTGGGCACATTAGCAACTTAATTAGAGATTACACTTAACCCTGTAGAAAAAGGAAAAAAACACTTTAAGGTTAGAATGTCTAAGACGTATAAAATATAAAAAGTGCAACGAAAAGATAGCAAGGGAAGACAAAGGACCATATGTGCTTACTACATCAATATTCACACTCCATTTACAATAGAAAATATAACGACCCATCTGCTTAGCTTTTTTGCTGCATGAACAACTTCACTTTTTCTACACCTATAGTAGTGGAAACATAGGGTAAAACTTCTAATCCAGTGCATGCCTGCAAAACTGAAATGCACACCAAGAGAGGGATATTGAGAGAGGTGGTTGATTACAGAAATCACAATCTTGCTCATAAATACTTGTATTGACCCAATAAAATGAAATCAATTATATACCCAATCTATACATACGATCATTTTGTGCACTGGCGGAGCTATGCACAAGTCAGAGGGGGCCACCGCCCCCCAGACTTGGAACATTTACTGAAGAAAAAATATTTAAGTAATTGGAATTTGTTTGAGTCTTTTGCCCCCCCCCCCCCCCCGCCTATCGTGCTACTCGCATGATTGCAACAACCACTAGTGGAAAACTCTACATGTGTCACTTGTCGGGCACAAAGAATGTCACAATTTAGGAGGGCAAGAGGTTGGTATTTTGCTATGAACATAGATTAAAAATCATAATGCAATAAATTTGAACCAAGAATCAAACTACGAACTAGTTCCAACTAGTGTTTCTTGTGGCTAGATGTTCAAAACTATATCTCATATTTATAACATTATTATTTTGTCATGCTATAATTTGAAGTTGTCTTGTGTCTCACAAGTGTATTATTCTAGTTATTTATTTGTAGCATCTTGCATCTCATAGTGTACTACAATAATTACTAATGTTGGATAGTCTTAGTTATACTATTAGTTTGGCTCATATACTACTATAACTAGATGATACCCCGCGCGTTGCTGCGGAAATGTATGAGTATATGTGTAGACAATTACCAAAATGAAAGTGGTATTGCGTGCAGATAACCATCGAAGGAAATAATAATAAAGTACTGTTAATTTCCCTTGTTATTCCCATATATAAATTTGAGTGTTTGATGTACAAATGCATTTACATTGTACCACATCACCAAAATATATTAGAGGATCTATTCACTAGTTTACTCACATTACATATCAAACAAATACATTTCACTGAATGATACTACCATATATTCTCTTTAGAAGCAGTCGTTCATCTAGTTGTCAGCTTAGTTCATTTTGTAGGAAGAAACATACCGTAGAACAATTGCAACAACCGCGTGTGATTTGATATCAAAGTCACCTCGCAATGTAATCATTAGCCCGCTGAGCAATTGGAAGACACATACATTGAAACACAATACTCTCAAGTAGATATTTGAAGTTGGTAGCATTGCATTACCTTATTGAATTAGAATATTTCAAGATAAGCAAGAAAACAGTGAATTGATCGTTGTTGTGATCTGCTAAAAATGAGAGAAATAACATATGTATGAGCCTAGTTGAAAGATTAGAACACGTGGGCACATTAGCAACTTAATTAGAGATTACACTTAACCCTGTAGAAAAAGGAAAAAAACACTTTAAGGTTAGAATGTCTAAGACGTATAAAATATAAAAAGTGCAACGAAAAGATAGCAAGGGAAGACAAAGGACCATATGTGCTTACTACATCAATATTCACACTCCATTTACAATAGAAAATATAACGACCCATCTGCTTAGCTTTTTTGCTGCATGAACAACTTCACTTTTTCTACACCTATAGTAGTGGAAACATAGGGTAAAACTTCTAATCCAGTGCATGCCTGCAAAACTGAAATGCACACCAAGAGAGGGATATTGAGAGAGGTGGTTGATTACAGAAATCACAATCTTGCTCATAAATACTTGTATTGACCCAATAAAATGAAATCAATTATATACCCAATCTATACATACGATCATTTTGTGCACTGGCGGAGCTATGCACAAGTCAGAGGGGGCCACCGCCCCCCAGACTTGGAACATTTACTGAAGAAAAAATATTTAAGTAATTGGAATTTGTTTGAGTCTTTTGCCCCCCCCCCCCCCCCCCCCGCCCAAATTTTGAAATATTACCTTTTGCCCCCCTAATCAACCTGCGCTAGCTCCGCCAGTGATTTTGTGGTACTCTACCTGCAAAACAAATACACCAGGTTAGGTCGGATGTGAGAAGGTACTTACAAAAGCTCAATTGTCCCAACCAAAAAGTAAGTACTCCATGTATGGTGTATGTGCGAACAAAATAGGATCATCGCCTTCAAACAATCAGAAATAAATGAGACGGCAAGAGAGCATGTACCTATGGAGAGATCAGTGACTAATAAATACATCGTCAGGTTAATGAGACCTCATAGGCAAGGACAATATACTTATCGGAGCTGCAAATTTGCCGAGCACCACGATGGAATCCTTGCATGTCGTTGAGTCTTGGCAGCCGACTACACTAGAGAAGTGATGTTAGTAGGCAAAAGTTATGAACGAAACAAATCCAACCGGGATTTGCACAGACCTGGACGGTGTGGAGCTGCATGGCTATACCATGTAGGGTGAATGGCTCCATCTTCCTTGAGGATAATTGCAGCGAGCTGCTGCTGCGAGATGAAGCAGATGTAATCGGCTCATGGAGACGAGAGACGCTTATAGGTACTGGTATGCTGAAGTACTATGCACCGAGTTGGGAGAGGTGAGGCAATGGTGATAGGCATTCAAAGGGAGAGATTGATCACGACAACAGGAGGTGTTGATATAATCAGCAAGGGCGTTTTTTTTGCGGGGGCGTTTCTATAGGGGCAGTTGGAAGGGAAAGCGATGGATATGAAAACATACATGGTTCCAATTCCTTGATTGTAGGAGAAAATTAAGGGTTTGGTGGCTGTTTAACTTCATACGATTTAAACATTGATGATGGCTTGATGCATGTATTGAGAAGTAGAATTAGTTGCATGGGATGATGTTGATGCGAGTTGGGTGTGTGGTGGGACCGCTGAGGTGGCATAGCTGCTTGTTGATAGAAATAGGTTAGTGTCTTAGTTATATAGGATTATCTTTTGGCACTACAATGGGTCTTGTAGTTGAACTACACTTAGAGGCGTTAAGGCGCTTCTTTGTCAAATCTTGTTATGGGAACCTTTGCTAGTGTATTTCAGTTCTTGGATGTGTGGAAACCTCCACCCCCTCAAGATAAAAGGGTTTCCCTAGTTGCCAATTGGTCAGCAATTGCTTCCTATGCGATGATCAAATCCACAAATGGGTCATTGATCAGAGATGTGCCCCATGTGATGACCCAGAAGACATAACCTGGTTTTATTCCCATCTACACCTTAGCCATTTCATATGGAATACATCATGTCTTGGCCATTAATATGCTAGTAACAATAGCTTTTGGGTCAAAACACGTTGCATTATTTGGACTATCTTCGCAGCTCAGAGTGGGATGCTCTGGATATGAATATCCTCACTCGTTGAATGGATTATTCAAAATCATCCAGCCAATTGCCTTTTGAAAATGCTAATTTTCTTAAAGTTGTCGATGGCATTGTCAAGAAAGACAAGGCGACGTATGAGGTGGTGATGGGAACACAAGTGACATATTTCTAAGCATCATTGGGATGCCATGTTCTCTTGTTTTCATTGCGTTTTTATTATGCATATATAATCGCGAGCCGGCATGTTTCTTTATGTGTGTGTAGGCGTGCACATGTGCGTGTACTTTCACTTGGTCAATATAACTTATTAATTTGGAACCGGACTCGGCTCAGGGTGTGGCCATTTCATGAGTCTGCCTTGGTGATGATAGTGTTATCCTCAGGGTGTTAGGATGAAGGAACTGCTTTATAATAGCCAGCATAGATTTAGATGTTTATGACACAAGGAGATGAAACATTGAGTGCTTAAAGGAGAACTGGTTGATGCCATATTTAGCTTAAAGAGATTTGGCAAGAAAAAAAAATGATGTACGTTGTGTTGTCTATGTTTGCAGCTTGTATTTTTTTCGCGCAATTGGCTGCCGAAGGCAAGCCAATCCACCAAATCATGCACAGTGAAGCTATAATTTTCTTTGCTTGCTTTAGATCCAACATTGACTTTATCTTTGTGAGCAATGTCGAAAGTCAGATGACCACAAGACATGAAGCTCATTTGAAGAGGTCCACGCTGTTCTACAGGTGTGTACCTAATAGGCGGTTTTGTGAAATACTTTCTCTCCACGAGCTTCTTCCGCTCTTTGTTCCTGTTGAACCTAGAGAGCTAGCGAGGAAACAACATGGTATCCCTGTATAAACCACGGGGGTGACGTACTTCTATTTACTCGATATAAGTAGTAGTAGCAGTACAACAATTTGTCCTGTGTCCATCATGGTGCATGAACCCATTCCCAACTTGTTCATCGTGACCGGCTTCCTGCAACTCGCAGAAAAGAAAATGCAGCGATGGACATATTCAGAATGCCGTGATTGGCTGGTAATTAAACACATTTGGTCCACGTCAATACAGAATACGCACATGTTACTTGTAGACTTGGCACACCGTATTTTCAAAACCAAGGAACGTCGTAATCTCGTTGCAACTGAGGGCAGCAGCTTTGAGTCGTTTGATTTGATTGGCCCTGCAAGTTGCCATAGTAATTTGTATTAATCTGTACGTTGATCTTGTCCGTCACAGAAAACAACCTGCGTTGGATTTCGCGAGACCGGAACAACGCATCGAATCAAGTGGCTGGCGTGTACGTCATTCAACATGGTGGTTGCCTCACCGACGGCGCATCTCGGTCTCTCTCGAATAGATCCATGGGATCAGCCATGGCTTCGAGGGCTAAAGGCTGTCCTACTTGTTCTTTTCATCGCAGGGACGGATCCAGGATTTCAGTTTTGGGTGTATAAATTTTAACTAACACAAAACATAAAGGTCAAATGGTAATATAGTTAAAAGTATGATTTACGTATTGTAGGACAAAATATTAGGAAATTTTTTAAAATATCTTAAAAGGTGACATGGATTACAGAAAATAAGAAGAAAAATAGAGTTCTACCGATTCCACAACTTCGCTGCCACCCCGTCCCATGTGGTTTTGTCACTTCAATGTTTGGATCATCTTTTCCTCAAATAAAAAAATGCGATGATTGAGCCTATAAGGATTTTTGTTTTGAACGAACAAGAAATAAAGATTACAAGATCATCACACAAATTTGTTAATCGTAAAAATGTTTCTTGGAAAAGATATACAAGGGCTGCTGCCTAATGGGCCGCTTGCAACTTAGGGTACACTTTTTCGTTCGGAAAAAAGCGTCGCAAATTTATTTAGATACACATGTAGTTGCACACTAAAACATGGCTAAATACATGTGTATCTAAACAAATCTATGACACTTATCTCCGAGCGGCAGGAGTAGTAAACTATGGGATTTTCACTTAGTTTGTGGTTGGGGGAAATACTATATATGTTAGAGAAAACATGCTATTAGTGTTGTATATATTCACTGTACAACTATATAAGAGTTTTTGGGTAAAAAAATCTATATAAGAGTTTTTTGCTGAAAAATTTGGGTGTACATTTGTACACCCTTGCCCCATGCAAGATCCGTCCATGGTTCACCGGAAGCCGGCCAGCGATGTGGGAACTGCTGGACCGGCCTGAATAATGGTGGCGGTTCTAGGGTTTCTTCCACGCGAAGACGAAGATCTGTCGGCTTCATGTCCTCGATGATCTGGTCTGGAGAGACGAGTTCCAGAAGAATCCGCCGGCGAACTCTTATAGGCGACTATGCCTAAGATTGCTGGATCGGATTGAATTCGGTCAGACGTACCCATATTTTTTCTGACCGTTTGGTTTCAGCGGAAGCGTTGTGAAGCTCTAATATATGTTACCATTATGTGTTATGTATTCGATGATCTATGGTGAAGTTAGATGTGGAGAATGTCAGAAAAGTTAGAACATCAGGAAGCAATGGTGATTTGAGACTTTGTGGCGACGACAAACTGGCTGCGTGATCTGTGACTCATAGCAGCGACTGTTTGTGGAGGCGACAACACAAGAGGAGTTCCCAGTCTTACCTTATAGGGTGAAAATCCAAGGTCTGGCCTTAATTGGTTATGCCTGACAATGAGCTTGTTGAAGGCATTGTTTTGCGAGTGAGGACTTTTTGCAGGATGAAAACTCATGATCTTTGATCGGGCGACGATGGCGCTTGTGCACTATTTTTAAAGGCATCCCTATTGGAGTGCTTGAACTACTGGTGATGTTAGTGTCGTTTCAAGGAATCATTCTCTGTAGGGGACTTTTCTTTTTTGTAATTCTTTTTTCTTGGCTGTGTGCATCTGTAAGACCACTAGGGCATGCGTTGTTGCAGAGGCTAGGTATAATTGGTATCTCTTAATATTAATATATACTCTTTTTCAAAAAACTAGATCTAAGATAAATAACGGCGTCGAATGATAGCTAGTACCTTGATTTAACACTAACTACTTTGTCAACTTACTTATTGACACTAATCTATCACATGTGTGTCTTGTGTGATGAACCTCGAACCATGATTTCGTCCCGCTTTATAAATAAAGCAAAATCCAAGTACAAGGTCTGACACACAACCACACTGGTTGAAGCCAAAGCGACAAGGGAAAAAATCGAGCATCCGCTGGGGCCACAACACAACAAAGCCCAAGACATAAACAAAAAGGAGCATGGGGAGGGACGGAGACACCCCTCAGGGCGCCGCAGGGGAAGTAGCCGGAGGCGAGAAGGGGAGCAACGTCGTCCTCAAGGTCCGCAAGGTGTCATCGAAGGAAGGCCGGTCACACTGACGCACCAAGGGGGACCACTGTTGAAGAAAGGCAAGCATAGCAAAAATAGAGTCACACGCCCGGGAAGGGAAGATCCTCTCAATCACCATCTTGTTTCTCACATTCCATAGAGTCCAGGAGATGGCCGCAAACACGATCCAGAAGAGTCGGCGCCCCCTCCGGCCCTGTTTGCCTGGGTCTCAGGAACTCCCTAAGTTCCTGCGCCTGCCATGCAGATCCTAGCGCTTCCCGAACAAAACTCCACAAAAACTGCATCGTCGTGCAAGAGAACATAATATGGGCGCAGGTCTCCGGTGTCCCGCATAGGGGACATCGGCCATTGTCGGGGCCATTGCACTTGGCCACCTCAACTCCTGAAGGTAAACGGTCGCGGAGCAGCTGCCAGACAAAATGCGAATACTGAGGGGGAGGGGGGCTTCCCAAAGGGGCGACGTCCACCGCAACTCCTGTAGGGTTCGCAGCATAGAAAACAAAAAATTCCTACGATGGGAACATCTATGTACCAAGATCTATCTACTAGATACAAGCAACGGGTGGATATACATCCATAGAGAACATACCCTTGAAGACCGACAAAGCTTAACGAGTCCAAACTCGTGGTTGATGTAGACGATCTCTTGCCGATCTCAAGATCGAGAGGAAGTCCTAGCGCCGCAAAACAGCAGCGCATCCGTGCTCGCACACACGTTCGAGGCACCGAGCAACCTCCGCCTCCTCGCTCCAGCGATGCAGCGGAAGCACAACTCTTTCTTGCCGAATAGCCACCGGAAACATGTATCTCGCTAGTCCGAGACCATGGGGGATAAATACTAGAGGGGGAGAGAGATCCTTCACGAGGAGGTGTGAGTGAGAGAGAGGGAGGGGGGCTCCTTTTATAAAGAGAGGGGGGCACCCAAGGGGCCATGCGCCCAGCCATGGGGCTGCCCCCACCTCTTCCACATTCATGTGGGTGGACACTCCACTCACTCAAATGCCTTTCAATTCCCTCTACTCAAAAACCCACTCAAATTCCCATTAAATTTCCACCAAATTTAATGCAAACTCTCATTAAATAAAACTCCTTTTATTTATTCAGAATTTTGTCAATTACTTTAATGACAAACATTCACATATAACCCCTTACTAGTATTTCATTTCACATGCAGAAACACTTTCTGCAATTTCACCCGAAAACCCGTTTCGGTATCTAGTGAAATAAATTCCTACGCTTGTTATTCTTTTCGGCATGAAACTTTTGCTCCAAATGGATGTCGGTGTCTCTTAAGTGTGTCACCCTACGGTTCGTGAATAATGCGGATATGATCGAGACCCCTCTCGGATCAATAATCAGAAGCGGGATCTGGAGACCCATACTGACTCCCACACATTCAACGATGACTTTCTTGTGATCGTCGGAACCTTTTACGCTAGTATCTTAATCCCTTTGTTTCACGATATATTACATGTCCGAGATTCGATCATCGGTATCTCCATACCTAGTTTGATCTCGTTACTGACATGCACTCTTTTCTCGTTCCCGTGATATAACATTCTAGTGATCAAATCACTTGCTTGCAAGCTAATCAATGTGATATCACCGAGAGGGCCCAGAGTATATCTATCCGTCATCGGGATGAACAAATTCCACTCTCGATCCATGAGCCTCAACATAACACTTTATTAGTTCTGAATCCATCTTTATAATCACCCTGTTATGGTGTGACGTTTGATGTTATCAAGAAACTCTTCTGGTGTTAGTGATTGACATGATCTCATGGTCTAAGGATTAGGATCACTTCGTAAGTTGTTATAGCAATATAAACTCAATGACTTTGATTGTAATGCTATACTTCGGATGAATGTTCATCACACCATTACACTAATGTTGTGAGCCCGTTATTAACAACATCCAATGTCCATGATCAGGAAACTTTGATCATCTTGTTAATCAACGAGCTAGTTTATAAGAGAGGCATAACTAGGAACTTTCTGTTTGTTTATTAAACACACATGTATTAACGTTTCCATATTAATACAATTATAGCATGCAAAATAAACATTTATCATAAACAAGGAATACGATAATAACCACTTTATTATTGCCTCTCGGGCATATTCCCTTAGTCTCCCACTTGCGCCGCAGGGGAAGTAGCCGGAGGCGAGAAGGGGAGCACCGTCGTCCTCAAGGTGTCATCGAAGGAAGGCCGGTCACACTGACGCACCAAGGGGGACCACTGTTGAAGAAAGGCAAGCATAACAAAAATAGAGTCAGACGCCCGGGAAGGGAAGATCCTCTCAATCACCATCTTGTTTCTCACATTCCATAGAGTCCAGGAGATGGCCGCAAACACGATCCAGAAGAGTCGGCGCCCCCTCCGGCCCTGTTTGCCTGGGTCTCAGGAACTCCCTAAGTTCCTGCGCCTGCCATGCAGATCCTAGCGCTTCCCGAACAAAACTCCACAAAAACTGCATCGTCGTGCAAGAGAACATAATATGAGCGCAGGTCTCCGGTGTCCCGCATAGGGGACATCGGCCATTGTCGGGGCCATTGCACTTGACCACCTCAACTCCTGAAGGTAAACGGTCGCAGAGCAGCTGCCAGACAAAATGCGAATACTGAGGGGGAGGGGGGCTTCCCAAAGGGGCGACGTCCACCGCAACTCCTGTAGGGTTCGCAGCATCGAAAACAAAAAAATTCCTACGATGGGAACATCTATGTACCAAGATCTATCTACTAGATACAAGCAACGGGTGGATATACATCCATAGAGAACATACCCTTGAAGACCGACAAAGCTTAACGAGTCCAAACTCGTGGTTGATGTAGACGATCTCTTGCCGATCTCAAGATCGAGAGGAAGTCCTAGCGCCGCAAAACAGCAGCGCATCCGTGCTCGCACACACGTTCGAGGCACCGAACAACCTCCGCCTCCTCGCTCCAGCGATGCAGCGGAAGCACAACTCTTTCTTGCCGAATAGCCACCGGGAACATGTATCTCGCTAGTCCGAGACCATGGGGGATAAATACTAGAGGGGGAGAGAGATCCTTCACGAGGAGGTGTGAGTGAGAGAGAGGGAGGGGGGCTCCTTTTATAAAGAGAGGGGGGCACCCAAGGGGCCATGCGCCCAGCCATGGGGCTGCCCCCACCTCTTCCACATTCATGTGGGTGGACACTCCACTCACTCAAATGCCTTTCAATTCCCTCTACTCAAAAACCCACTCAAATTCCCATTAAATTTCCACCAAATTTAATGCAAACTCTCATTAAATAAAACTCCTTTTATTTATTCAGAATTTTGTCAATTACTTTAATGACAAACATTCACATATAACCCCTTACTAGTATTTCATTTCACATGCAGAAACACTTTCTGCAATTTCACCCGAAAACCCGTTTCGGTATCTAGTGAAATAAATTCCTGCGCTTGTTATTCTTTTCGGCATGAAACTTTTGCTCCAAATGGATGTCGGTGTCTCTTAAGTGTGTCACCCTACGGTTCATGAATAATGCGGATATGATCGAGACCCCTCTCGGATCAATAATCAGAAGCGGGATCTGGAGACCCATACTGACTCCCACACATTCAACGATGACTTTCTTGTGATCGTCGGAACCTTTTACGCTAGTATCTTAATCCCTTTGTTTCACGATATATTACATGTCCGAGATTCGATCATCGGTATCTCCATACCTAGTTTGATCTCGTTACTGACATGCACTCTTTTCTCGTTCCCGTGATATAACATTCTAGTGATCAAATCACTTGCTTGCAAGCTAATCAAGTGATATCACCGAGAGGGCCCAGAGTATATCTATCCGTCATCGGGATGAACAAATTCCACTCTCGATCCATGAGCCTCAACATAACACTTTATTAGTTCTGAATCCATCTTTATAATCATCCTGTTACGGTGTGACGTTTGATGTTATCAAGAAACTCTTCTGGTGTTAGTGATTGACATGATCTCATGGTCTAAGGATTAGGATCACTTCGTAAGTTGTTATAGCAATATAAACTCAATGACTTTGATTGTAATGCTATACTTCGGATGAATGTTCATCACACCATTACACTAATGTTGTGAGCCCGTTATTAACAACATCCAATGTCCATGATCAGGAAACTTTGATCATCTTGTTAATCAACGAGCTAGTTTATAAGAGAGGCATAACTAGGAACTTTCTGTTTGTTTATTAAACACACATGTATTAACGTTTCCATATTAATACAATTATAGCATGCAAAATAAACATTTATCATAAACAAGGAATACGATAATAACCACTTTATTATTGCCTCTCGGGCATATTCCCTTAGTCTCCCACTTGCGCCGCAGGGGAAGTAGCCGGAGGCGAGAAGGGGAGCACCGTCGTCCTCAAGGTGTCATCGAAGGAAGGCCGGTCACACTGACGCACCAAGGGGGACCACTGTTGAAGAAAGGCAAGCATAACAAAAATAGAGTCAGACGCCCGGGAAGGGAAGATCCTCTCAATCACCATCTTGTTTCTCACATTCCATAGAGTCCAGGAGATGGCCGCAAACACGATCCAGAAGAGTCGGCGCCCCCTCCGGCCCTGTTTGCCTGGGTCTCAGGAACTCCCTAAGTTCCTGCGCCTGCCATGCAGATCCTAGCGCTTCCCGAACAAAACTCCACAAAAACTGCATCGTCGTGCAAGAGAACATAATATGGGCGCAGGTCTCCGGTGTCCCGCATAGGGGACATCGGCCATTGTCGGGGCCATTGCACTTGACCACCTCAACTCCTGAAGGTAAACGGTCGCAGAGCAGCTGCCAGACAAAATGCGAATACTGAGGGGGAGGGGGGCTTCCCAAAGGGGCGACGTCCACCGCAACTCCTGTAGGGTTCGCAGCATAGAAAACAAAAAAATTCCTACGATGGGAACATCTATGTACCAAGATCTATCTACTAGATACAAGCAACGGGTGGATATACATCCATAGAGAACATACCCTTGAAGACCGACAAAGCTTAACGAGTCCAAACTCGTGGTTGATGTAGACGATCTCTTGCCGATCTCAAGATCGAGAGAAAGTCCTAGCGCCGCAAAACAGCAGCGCATCCGTGCTCGCACACACGTTCGAGGCACCGAACAACCTCCGCCTCCTCGCTCCAGCGATGCAGCGGAAGCACAACTCTTTCTTGCCGAATAGCCACCGGGAACATGTATCTCGCTAGTCCGAGACCATGGGGGATAAATACTAGAGGGGGAGAGAGATCCTTCACGAGGAGGTGTGAGTGAGAGAGAGGGAGGGGGGCTCCTTTTATAAAGAGAGGGGGGCACCCAAGGGGCCATGCGCCCAGCCATGGGGCTGCCCCCACCTCTTCCACATTCATGTGGGTGGACACTCCACTCACTCAAATGCCTTTCAATTCCCTCTACTCAAAAACCCACTCAAATTCCCATTAAATTTCCACCAAATTTAATGCAAACTCTCATTAAATAAAACTCCTTTTATTTATTCAGAATTTTGTCAATTACTTTAATGACAAACATTCACATATAACCCCTTACTAGTATTTCATTTCACATGCAGAAACACTTTCTGCAATTTCACCCGAAAACCCGTTTCGGTATCTAGTGAAATAAATTCCTGCGCTTGTTATTCTTTTCGGCATGAAACTTTTGCTCCAAATGGATGTCGGTGTCTCTTAAGTGTGTCACCCTACGGTTCATGAATAATGCGGATATGATCGAGACCCCTCTCGGATCAATAATCAGAAGCGGGATCTGGAGACCCATACTGACTCCCACACATTCAACGATGACTTTCTTGTGATCGTCGGAACCTTTTACGCTAGTATCTTAATCCCTTTGTTTCACGATATATTACATGTCCGAGATTCGATCATCGGTATCTCCATACCTAGTTTGATCTCGTTACTGACATGCACTCTTTTCTCGTTCCCGTGATATAACATTCTAGTGATCAAATCACTTGCTTGCAAGCTAATCAAGTGATATCACCGAGAGGGCCCAGAGTATATCTATCCGTCATCGGGATGAACAAATTCCACTCTCGATCCATGAGCCTCAACATAACACTTTATTAGTTCTGAATCCATCTTTATAATCATCCTGTTACGGTGTGACGTTTGATGTTATCAAGAAACTCTTCTGGTGTTAGTGATTGACATGATCTCATGGTCTAAGGATTAGGATCACTTCGTAAGTTGTTATAGCAATATAAACTCAATGACTTTGATTGTAATGCTATACTTCGGATGAATGTTCATCACACCATTACACTAATGTTGTGAGCCCGTTATTAACAACATCCAATGTCCATGATCAGGAAACTTTGATCATCTTGTTAATCAACGAGCTAGTTTATAAGAGAGGCATAACTAGGAACTTTCTGTTTGTTTATTAAACACACATGTATTAACGTTTCCATATTAATACAATTATAGCATGCAAAATAAACATTTATCATAAACAAGGAATACGATAATAACCACTTTATTATTGCCTCTCGGGCATATTCCCTTAGTCTCCCACTTGCGCCGCAGGGGAAGTACCCGGAGGCGAGAAGGGGAGCACCGTCGTCCTCAAGGTGTCATCGAAGGAAGGCCGGTCACACTGACGCACCAAGGGGGACCACTGTTGAAGAAAGGCAAGCATAACAAAAATAGAGTCAGACGCCCGGGAAGGGAAGATCCTCTCAATCACCATCTTGTTTCTCACATTCCATAGAGTCCAGGAGATGGCCGCAAACACGATCCAGAAGAGTCGGCGCCCCCTCCGGCCCTGTTTGCCTGGGTCTCAGGAACTCCCTAAGTTCCTGCGCCTGCCATGCAGATCCTAGCGCTTCCCGAACAAAACTCCACAAAAACTGCATCGTCGTGCAAGAGAACATAATATGGGCGCAGGTCTCCGGTGTCCCGCATAGGGGACATCGGCCATTGTCGGGGCCATTGCACTTGGCCACCTCAACTCCTGAAGGTAAACGGTCGCGGATCAGCTGCCAGACAAAATGCGAATACTAAGGGGGAGGGGGGCTTCCCAAAGGGGCGACGTCCACCGCAACTCCTGTAGGGTTCGCAGCATAGAAAACAAAAAATTTCCTACGATGGGAACATCTATGTACCAAGATCTATCTACTAGATACAAGCAACGGGTGGATATACATCCATAGAGAACATACCCTTGAAGACCGACAAAGCTTAACGAGTCCAAACTCGTGGTTGATGTAGACGATCTCTTGCCGATCTCAAGATCGAGAGGAAGTCCTAGCGCCGCAAAACAGCAGCGCATCCGTGCTCGCACACACGTTCGAGGCACCAAGCAACCTCCGCCTCCTCGCTCCAGCGATGCAGCGGAAGCACAACTCTTTCTTGCCGAATAGCCACCGGGAACATGTATCTCGCTAGTCCGAGACCATGGGGGATAAATACTAGAGGGGGAGAGAGATCCTTCACGAGGAGGTGTGAGTGAGAGAGAGGGAGGGGGGCTCCTTTTATAGAGAGAGGGGGGCACCCAAGGGGCCATGCGCCCAGCCATGGGGTTGCCCCCACCTCTTCCACATTCATGTGGGTGGACACTCCACTCACTCAAATGCCTTTCAATTCCCTCTACTCAAAAACCCACTCAAATTCCCATTAAATTTCCACCAAATTTAATGCAAACTCTCATTAAATAAAACTCCTTTTATTTATTCAGAATTTTGTCAATTACTTTAATGACAAACATTCACATATAACCCCTTACTAGTATTTCATTTCACATGCAGAAACACTTTCTGCAATTTCACCCGAAAACCCGTTTCGGTATCTAGTGAAATAAATTCCTGCGCTTGTTATTCTTTTCGGCATGAAACTTTTGCTCCAACTGGATGTCGGTGTCTCTTAAGTGTGTCACCCTACGGTTCGTGAATAATGCGGATATGATCGAGACCCCTTTCGGATCAATAATCAGAAGCGGGATCTGGAGACCCATATTGACTCCCACACATTCAACGATGACTTTCTTGTGATCGTCGGAACCTTTTACGCTAGTATCTTAATCCCTTTGTTTCACGATATATTACATGTCCGAGATTCGATCATCGGTATCTCCATACCTAGTTTGATCTCGTTACTGACATGCACTCTTTTCTCGTTCCCGTGATATAACATTCTAGTGATCAAATCACTTGCTTGCAAGCTAATCAATGTGATATCACCGAGAGGGCCTAGAGTATATCTATCCGTCATCGGGATGAACAAATTCCACTCTCGATCCATGAGCCTCAACATAACACTTTATTAGTTCTGAATCCATCTTTATAATCACCCTGTTATGGTGTGACGTTTGATGTTATCAAGAAACTCTTCTGGTGTTAGTGATTGACATGATCTCATGGTCTAAGGATTAGGATCACTTCGTAAGTTGTTATAGCAATATAAACTCAATGACTTTGATTGTAATGCTATACTTCGGATGAATGTTCATCACACAATTACACTAATGTTGTGATCCCGTTATTAACAACATCCAATGTCCATGATCAGGAAACTTTGATCATCTTGTTAATCAACGAGCTAGTTTATAAGAGAGGCATAACTAGGAACTTTATGTTTGTTTATTAAACACACATGTATTAACGTTTCCATATTAATACAATTATAGCATGCAAAATAAACATTTATCATAAACAAGGAATACGATAATAACCACTTTATTATTGCCTCTCGGGCATATTCCCTTTAGTCTCCCACTTGCGCCGCAGGGGAAGTAGCCGGAGGCGAGAAGGGGAGCACCGTCGTCCTCAAGGTCCGCAAGGTGTCATCGAAGGAAGGCCGGTCACACTGACGCACCAAGGGGGACCACTGTTGAAGAAAGGCAAGCATAGCAAAAATAGAGTCAGACGCCCGGGAAGGGAAGATCCTCTCAATCACCATCTTGTTTCCCACATTCCATAGAGTCCAGGAGATGGCCGCAAACACGATCCAGAAGAGTCGGCGCCCCCTCCGGCCCTGTTTGCCTGGGTCTCAGGAACTCCCTAAGTTCCTGCGCCTGCCATGCAGATCCTAGCGCTTCCCGAACAAAACTCCACAAAAACTGCATCGTCGTGCAAGAGAACATAATATGGGCGCAGGTCTCCGGTGTCCCGCATAGGGGACATCGGCCATTGTCGGGGCCATTGCACTTGGCCACCTCAACTCCTGAAGGTAAACGGTCGCGGAGCAGCTGCCAGACAAAATGCGAATACTGAGGGGGGGGGGCTTCCCAAAGGGGCGACGTCCACCGCAACTCCTGTAGGGTTCGCAGCATAGAAAACAAAAAATTTCCTACGATGGGAACATCTATGTACTAAGATCTATCTACTAGATACAAGCAACGGGTGGATATACATCCATAGAGAACATACCCTTGAAGACTGACAAAGCTTAACGAGTCCAAACTCGTGGTTGATGTAGACGATCTCTTGCCGATCTCAAGATCGAGAGGAAGTCCTAGCGCCGCAAAACAGCAGCGCATCCGTGCTCGCACACACGTTCGAGGCACCGAGCAACCTCCGCCTCCTCGCTCCAGCGATGCAGCGGAAGCACAACTCTTTCTTGCCGAATAGCCACCGGGAACATGTATCTCGCTAGTCCGAGACCATGGGGGATAAATACTAGAGGGGGAGAGAGATCCATCACGAGGAGGTGTGAGTGAGAGAGAGGGAGGGGGGCTCCTTTTATAAAGAGAGGGGGGCACCCAAGGGGCCATGCGCCCAGCCATGGGGCTGCCCCCACCTCTTCCACATTCATGTGGGTGGACACTCCACTCACTCAAATGCCTTTCAATTCCCTCTACTCAAAAACCCACTCAAATTCCCATTAAATTTCCACCAAATTTAATGCAAACTCTCATTAAATAAAACTCCTTTTATTTATTCAGAATTTTGTCAATTACTTTAATGACAAACATTCACATATAACCCCTTACTAGTATTTCATTTCACATGCAGAAACACTTTCTGCAATTTCACCTGAAAACCCGTTTCGGTATCTAGTGAAATAAATTCCTGCGCTTGTTATTCTTTTCGGCATGAAACTTTTGCTCCAAATGGATGTCGGTGTCTCTTAAGTGTGTCACCCTACGGTTCGTGAATAATGCGGATATGATCGAGACCCCTCTCGGATCAATAATCAGAAGCGGGATCTGGAGACCCATACTGACTCCCACACATTCAACGATGACTTTCTTGTGATCGTCGGAACCTTTTACGCTAGTATCTTAATCCCTTTGTTTCACGATATATTACATGTCCGAGATTCGATCATCGGTATCTCCATACCTAGTTTGATCTCGTTACTGACATGCACTCTTTTCTCGTTCCCGTGATATAACATTCTAGTGATCAAATCACTTGCTTGCAAGCTAATCAATGTGATATCACCGAGAGGGCCCAGAGTATATCTATCCGTCATCGGGATGAACAAATTCCACTCTCGATCCATGAGCCTCAACATAACACTTTATTAGTTCTGAATCCATCTTTATAATCACCCTGTTACGGTGTGACGTTTGATGTTATCAAGAAACTCTTCTAGTGTTAGTGATTGACATGATCTCATGGTCTAAGGATTAGGATCACTTCGTAAGTTGTTATAGCAATATAAACTCAATGACTTTGATTGTAATGCTATACTTCGGATGAATGTTCATCACACCATTACACTAATGTTGTGATCCTGTTATTAACAACATCCAATGTCCATGATCAGGAAACTTTGATCATCTTGTTAATCAACGAGCTAGTTTATAAGAGAGGCATAACTAGGAACTTTCTGTTTGTTTATTAAACACACATGTATTAACGTTTCCATATTAATACAATTATAGCATGCAAAATAAACATTTATCATAAACAAGGAATACGATAATAACCACTTTATTATTGCCTCTCGGGCATATTCCCTTCAACTCCGTCCCTGGAACAGGGCCCTATATGTCGAGCTCACTGAGAACTCCTCCGACGGAAGCAGCTGCCAAGAGGCCGAGTCCGGCTCCTCGGATAGCGAAGCAGGTAGGGCCTCCATCAGGTGTTGGAACTCCTCTGTCTCAGCCGCATTAAAGTTCCGGCGAAACAAGAGGTTCCATTGTCCCTCACGGAAGGCCTCGGCTACGAGGGATGACGGGGAGTCGGAAATGGCGAAAAGGGCGGGGAACTGAACCCCTAGGGGGACAGGTAGAAGCCAAGGATCCAGCCAGAACCGCACCCCCTGCCCGCTCCTAGCGACAAAGGAGATGCCCAACCCAATGAAGTGTTTAATATCCTGGATGGCTCACCACAATTGAGAACCCTCCCGACGCTCGCATGCCAAAAGGGGCGGCCTCGGAGATATTTGGCCTTGATGAGCTAAAGCTAAAGATCCCCATCGTTCCTGAGGATGCGCCAAACCCATTTTAGCATCAAGGCCATGTTAAAGCGGCGTGAGTCCAAGATCCCTATGCCCCCAAGGCACTTGGGGGCGCACACGTCCGCCCACTTGGCCATATGGTACCTCTGATGGCCATCCCTTGCCGCCCAAAAGAACCTAAACAACTCCTGAGCAAAGTCGGCATGGGTCCCTTTCGGCAGCAGGTACAACCCCATATGGTACATGGGCAGACTCGAGAGACATGAGTTGATCAGGACCGTCTTGCTATCCTTAGTCGTGAGCCTCTCTCTCTAGGGTTCAGCTTTTGAGCGCACCCGCGTGACCAAGGGGGCAAGGTCCCTGATTAGGACCATAGTCTCCCGAATGGGCATCCCCAGGTAGGTAATGGGGAACTCCACCAACTTGCAGTTAAGATTGTCAGCAATCCTCGGCCTATCCTCCTCAGAGTACCCTAGAATCATGACTTCGCTCTTGTCGAAGTTGATATTTAGCCCTGACATGGACTCGAAGCAAAGCAGCAGGAACTTTAGGTTAATGATGTCGAGTTCTGATCCCTGCACCATGATCATGGTATCATCCGCATATTGGAGATGGGAGATACCCCCTCCCGGGATAAGGTGCCCTATCACACCAGTGATGTGGCGATACCAAGAAGGACAATTATGTGCGTATAGTGAAGCTATTGGATCTAAAGCGAAGAAACTACATATCTTCTCTTTAGTTCCAATCAACTAGAAATCTCCATAAGAGGTGAAGAATTTTATCCAAACTTTCTCAAATGTGTAATTATGACAAAAAACAACTTTCTTGGAGTCTCACAATTGAAGGTGCATAGTGAAGTGCTTACAAAAATAATTTTTCTTAAGCAACATTGGTTATTCGTATAGGAAGGTGACCTAGTTAGGCATCTTCCTAGTGCAAATAAGCACCGATGCTTAACAAAAACGGCTATGTTCTCCTAAGCACCTCTCTAAGCATCTCACATTGTATATATACTAACCTTGTTTTATTTACATTTCACAACTGGTTGCACTGTATTGGTGCAAAGCTAAGATTCCATATACTAATTTGGGAATGTGTTCTAAGTTTTCTTTTAAGGAAAGCCACCTCGATGGATTATATTAATACCGGAAAATGGGTATGGTTTCCAAGTACACCAAATAAAAACCCTAGAGGACCATCCTTCCAAACAATTGGACTATGATCCTCAGCCTTGCTAGCTAAAGTGTGAGGCGCCGTATTAGCCTCCTTAGGGCAATGCTCAAAAAACACATCTAAGAACTTCCTACACTAAATTGATAAAATTCTCGTAAAATAGCAGCTACAGGGCCATAAGTAGAACCTACACTCTCCATCGCATCGATAACTTCAGAGCAGGGTCGGAGTCGTTAATAATCAATCTATTGTATCCCATAGACTCGGCTAGTAGCATAATATCTCGGAGAGCAGCCGCCTCTGTCGTCTCAGTATTCTCGACAAAAGATAGTATGTTACAACTACCGACAATAATGACTCCATTATCATCCCTTAATATTGGTCCGGTTGCACCAACCTTTGTAAGCGTCAAATGCCGCATCTAGTTGAGCTTAGCGGAGTCCTTCTTTGGATTCATTCATCCATGTCGTAGGATCCCACGATTCTCCTTCATCTGAACTCGTCTATAATATGTTACCAGAGCTCCAATTGCTTGAGCCGTGCAAACCGGTTGACGGATCATCTCCCAATGTGATGCTTGTCTGTGTTCCTACCATACGTACTATATAGTAGTTGCTACCAGTTTTGCATTTAACCCCTGCAGCAAAGGGATCTTCCTGGTTTGTGTTAGCAATAGATCCGCAAGAACCGAAGTCCCCTCTCTATCCCTATCACAAGCATTCTGAATAATCGCCGTCAAACCTAGATGATCCCAAATTTCCTTTACCCATGGGCATTGGAAAAAACATGTCTAATACTCTCATAGTCAGACAGACACAAAGGACGTTGTGAGGAGTGTCATATGTGTCTATTTTCCAAATGTCGTTGCAGGGTATGGTTCCCCATAGTGCTCGCCAGTAGTGGATCTTAACCTTCTTTGGTGCTCTCATCGACCAAATTGTCTTCCAAACTAGTGAAGACGAATCCAATAAGTTTGTCCTTGTGATCTTTCGTCCATGTTGATGATCCCATTCCGTCCATGTTGACGAATCCAATAAGTATGGAGATTTAATCATAAAGATCCCATTTTTGTTGAAGTGCCAAGAGACAAAGTCATCTGGTCATAGTGCGTGACAAAGGAATATTTCTAATCCTTCGAGCATCAGTTGAATAGAAAATATTGTTCAGCAAATACTCATCCAGGATCCTACTCTCATCATCAGTGAGTTCAAAAACTCTAGTAATGACCACATTTCCGCTCCTTGTCATCACTTTCCTCGTCAGACTACTAGGTACCCAACAATCTTCCCATATATTTTTTCGTGAACCATCACCAACACTCCAAATAGCCCCCTTTTAAAATGTATGGACACCATCCCAAATAATTTTCCATGTAAGATAGCTCCTCTTTAGAGTACAATTTAGTAAATCCCCATATGAATAGTATTTTTTGCTCTCAGCACCGAAGCACACAATGAATTTGATTCTAAAAGTAGTCTCAAACATAGCTTAGTGAAGAGAGCCAGATTAAAGCACTTGAAAGGGCATGTGTTCCTCTATGTGTAGTTTTTGTAATTAATGATAATCTATATGGACTAATATTTGTATTAAGTTATACTTGTAAGGTTTGTTCATAGGCAATGCTTGAACCATATGTTGGCTTTAAGATTGAAGAAAGAAGAAACTGAAGAATAATAAGAAATGACCAAAGGATATTAAAGGTGTAATCCGAAGAATTTTCATAGAGAATAAGATACAAGGTTGATGAAGATAAAGTGCAAAGAGTGGATTCAGGTGGATCAACGCACAAAAAATGAAGTGCAAGTTCAAGATGATCCATCTCGAGAAGATTATATGTTTGAAGCTTGTCAGCCTTATGTTGATCATGTATATATGAAGATATGCCCAAAAAAGAGTCTCTCCCATAGGAGCCCGGGGCAAAATTTCACAAGTCTTCATCAAGCAAGTGTGAGTGAGCTTAATCAATAAAGATGTTCTAACTTGAGAAGGGCAAGATCTTCATCATCAAGCTCAAATGGAATGCACAAGAAAAATGTATGATCGTTCTATAGATTTTCTATTTTAACTGTCTCAGGTAGTTAGTTGGGAGACCGGTTATAGGATAGATAGTCATACTATTAAGGGAGGATCTAGAGCGAGTAACTTGATCGTATCTTTCATAGAGAGATCAGACCTTTGCATTTTTGGCATCATTTTTCTCGGTTTTTATTTGGATGTTATCATGTGAGGTTTTAGATTGATTGTGTGGTTATCTTCATAACAATCTCTAATTCATTAAAAGGGATTTTAGATGAATATCTTATTGTGTTATTGATGTTGGAGGTTTAACTGGTTCTTATCTTACAGATGTTTCACACCTCTCTCCTCTTGGTATTTCCTACCTTGATGATGCTCAATATTTTGGGTGCTCGAGTTATCAGGTATTTTTTGGATTCTACCAATTGTTATCTTTCCAAAAAAAAAAAAACGGTTTCAGCTCGATCAGACTTTGGGTGCTCGAGTTATCGCATTTTTGGTTTCTGCTTTTCTGCCCTGACCGCACGTAGTACCGCTGAAGCGCCAGTACTACCGCTTAGTATTTTTTGGTGCTAGTAGTACCAATTCAGTTGCGAAAAAATGGGCGCAACATTCAGCACCTTTTTGTCTTGAAGTTCTATTTTAACGATACTAGCCCAGTAGTACAGTCCACGAGTAGGCCCATCCTAGGTGGTACTACCAGCCGACACGACCCTCTCACTATAAGGCTGGTTTGACCGTTGGGTCTGCTTTGGCGATAGTACCGCCTTGCGGCTGGTACTACTGGTAGTGTGTGATTCTGCACCCAACTACTCGTTTTAGAGAGGCCTATTTAAGGCCTCCTTCTTCCTCAAGTGAGATTGGCTCTTCTACTCTCTCCTTCTCCATTGTTATCTTTTAAGATCTTGTCCTACCTCTCTATTCCTCGTATCTTTCTTGAATATTTTTAGGGAAATTAGAGGGGATATCTAGATCTACACACCTACCAAATCAAATCGCTTCTTTGTGAAGGAAATCTTGGGATCTAGATATTGGAGAGTTTTTTTTGATTCTCCTCTTGTGTTCTTCCTATTTTATTTCTCAAATAGCTTTTGTATATTTGGTGGAATTTGAGAGTGAATGACTTGACATTGCATTAGGTGCATTGATTTGAGTTCTCTATGGAGAATCTTTTATTGAAATCAAGTAAGCTTGTTACTTTTAGGTTCTTGGAACCGAAGCTTGTTCTTCTCGGGTTCTTGGAACCCTAGACGGTGTTATGGCCTTGGTGGTGATTCTTCGAAGCCTCCAGTTGAGTTGTGGAGATTTTCCCGAGCTTGTAAGGGTTCGGTGACCACCATCAAATGTCCCATAGTGGATTAGGTGTCTGCCTTGGTGGTGTGAATTCTGGAGAATAAGTTGAGCCTTTGTGGCGTATATTACTGGTGTGCCTCTACATATTAGGCTGATACCTTGTGTGGAGTTTGGTGTGCATCAAGCCATCAAATCTCAAGGTGAGCCTTTTATGGCATTCGGAGAGCATTATGACGCCGCACCTCTCTAACAGAGATTAGCTTTTTTGGAACTGAACTTCGGGGTAAATCTTTGTTTCCGTGTGTGTGGGTTATTTATATATTCGAGCTCTTTACTTAGATGCATTTTACACCGTGGTAGCCTTCGTGCTTGAAGTTTATATGTCTTGCTATCACCTTGTTGCTTTTTTTGCTTAGCATAAGTTGTTGGTGCACATAGGTGAAGCTAGCATATTTAGGTTATATGCTTGATAAATTAAATGTTAGTTGTATTCCACATTTATTAGAGAAAAAGTCACAATTGCTTTAAATCGCCTATTCACCCATGTAGGCAACATCCATGTTTTTTCAGCACTATAGGTCACGAAAACTCATACCTCCTTGATTCTTCGGAATGCACATCTTCCACCATGCAAACCAATGCATTTATTTCTTCTAGTCAGCATCTCCCCACCAGCATTGGGACATTGTAGAAATTATACCTTGAAATGCTTGTTTGGGTAGCTTGAATACAAACATGGCATATGTAGCAACAATTTTTTACCATTAAAGCTGAATGTCTCTACCCGAACAAATCCAACACCACCAAGCCGGCTCTGACAAGACAATAGTGTCGTCGGAATCAGGAACAAAAGAGAAGGATTTTGCAAGAGTTCCCAACTTCTCCTTTTCCAAGACCCAATCGCCTTTGAGGATTGAATGGCTCAAGATAACAATTGTTATGCCTAGGATACAAATTGAATGAGTAAGTAATGAACGAGAGGATTCAGACAATTATCTAGGCGATCACGTCACTTTGAGCTATTTGATTAATTAGGGAATAGAGATTTTACTAGTTCGAGAGCTACGCCACTAGAACATGGCGGCTAGGGTTCAGCCCAATACACAAAGGATAAGGATTACATGTTCAGATCTAAGGTAAATAGAGGGAGATCAGGTGAACACAAACTTTTGAGCAGGTGGAAAGCAAACCGAATAAAGGTAAGTTCTCGGGAACAACCGTTGAGTCATCCGGGGAAGATCAACGCTCCATCTTCATGTTCAGTGGCGCAAAGCAGTACAAAGAGACTAAGGCTGTTAGATCAAGGAAGAACGGTCAAAAGCGGTTGGTCGACAGAAACACATGCAACGATCTTCAGTTAACACTTTGCCAGGTTCAGTTAACCTCCCAACAGGGCCTAATCTGGATACATAACTAGTATGATGAGTGAAGGGCGTATATCACAATCCTCAACTCTGTTTTATCCACAAACCCGGTATACCACCTCGGCGTCCTTGATCTTCCCCCATGGATAAAGAAAAATATAGATAAATGATGGGTTTGATGGCTTTGGAAAGGCAAGCTGCAATGAGGCGGCACTGGTTGTTGGTGAATCACTATAACCAACAGTGTCTAAGGGGATGTTGACTTGGTGGTGTTTTTACTGCTGATACAAGAAATAGATCATATTGTAATGGGATTTTTCTTTTTGCAATTCTCATTCTTTTTTTTGCTGTGTGCATCCGTAATACCATTAGGGCACTGCGTTGTTGCAGAAAACTAAATGTAATTGATATCATCACAATATTAATATATTCCCTTTATAAAAAAACCGATACTTAAAAATAGTAAATTCTAGTTTTTACCTCCTAATTTTACAATTTTGACAGTAAATACCCTATTTAACATTTTTTCATCCTCATTACCCCATTTAGTGAAAGTTTTGCCAATTTTTACCCCTGCATATTTTTTAGAGTGTTTATCGGGTGGATCCATGCCGCCTGGTATCGTGGTATGACATTCCCGGTTAATATATCTTTCCTTACACAGGAACAAGCCTGATTGCACAAGCCGATTCATTTTTAATTTTTTTCCTTTGCATGCACCCATGGATAAGAAAAGATGCGTCTGGAGTCGTGACACCAGAAAAGAAATTAGTATCAGTTCATGCAGTACTAATATACACCTAAAGATCTAGGGTTAAAGGAAAGATCTAGCCATATTAATATAAAACAACGTCATAAAAAATCCCTTGCAGTAGAATAATGTACAAGAAGAGGTTACTATTTTCATATTGGTCACTCTCCCAAGATCGCGAACGACCACCTCCAAGTCCCATGTCACTCAACGACTGTTGTCCTGTGATCTCCTTATGTGAATCAGCGTCTTGATATTTCGATGAAATATTTACATGACCGTTCGATGTTTGTTGCAAACCAACATGCAAATATTCGTATTGAAAAATGTGTACGCCCAGCGAGCTAGCCGCTGGCTGGTTTGGTCGACATAAAACCGAGAGTGAATGAAAATTGGAGACATGCCACACCATTTGTACTAGATGGCATGGACTCTCCGGCCGAAACGCTCTAAAATCTGTAAAAATGGGTAAAAGTTGGCAAAACTCTCACTAAATTGGGTAATTTAGATGAAAAATTGTTAAATGGGATAATTAGTGTCAAAGTTGTCAAACTACAGGGTAGAAACTGAAATTTACTCTTAAAAAAATGCTGCAGGGTCGAGGAGTCATTCTTCTTTTTGAATAAAACTTGGCTAAAATGGACAAAAACTCGAAGGCTAGCATGAAGACGCCATTCAATGGCAATGACAGTGCGCTCTTCCCATCGTGTTGTCCTAATATTGGAGTTGGTCGCGCCGCCTCCTTCCCAGGACACATGGCTAACCACAAGTCAAAGGGGCAGCCAATTTCCTCAAAAAAATAAAAGTGGTAGCCAATTATAACCAGTTAAAAATTACTGGCTACCATTTTATTCATCTGTTTATATAACCCACCATCAGCAGCACACATCGACACCTACCCGGCCATGATGAAACTGGGGCGTTCTCGGCTTCTTGTTTCTGCCCATGTTCTTCTGTGCCTTTCGGCTATCTGGACGCTGGCCGCCTCCGCCGATGTACCGGCCGGCCAGCGTCCCGGCTGCCCGGACAAGTGCGGCGACGTCGACATCCCGTTCCCGTTCGGCATCGGCCAGCAGTGCGCGTTGCACGACGGCTTTGACCTGAACTGCACCACCGTGGACGGCGGCGCCATGAAACCTTTTAAGTGGAATCTCGAGGTGACCGATATCTCCCTGCCTGACGGCAAGGCTCGGATGAACGCCCCCACGATCGCCACGCAGTGCTATGTTCCATCCACAGGCGGTATGGAGTACTATCCTTCATGGCTGAACATCACCAATTCGCCTTTCTGGATATCGGAAGTGGATAACAGAATAATCGTCATCGGGTGCAATACTCTCGCTTATATGATAAGCTTCTCTGTAAGTATTTCGGCCTTTTCCTCTGCTATATATTGAACTGATCCTGGATAGTAAAACCACACCTTATAGATGGTTAACCCGCGTGCACTAGGCAAACAATAGGCCAACGTGTTTTTCTCTCAAAAATGGTTGCCATGGGCAAACCATGGGTAAACTATAAACCGTGGACGTTTTATCCATAGGTAGAGCTGTCTCTCTGTAACTTGTAAGGGGCCTTCTAGCTTCCTCTCCAAACACCTTCATTCCTTCTGGTCCACAACCCTCACGAAGCTGCAGCAGTTACAGTATTAGAAGTAGTATAACTCTTGCCTTGCAGCCAAATAAACTTTCTCAAATTTATTCAGCATTTTTGAGTATGACTTTGGAACTGGTGATACATCCTCCATCACAAGTTTGGTCAAACCAAAGTTCAAAGAGAAGATGTTTGAATTCGTCCATGCTCTCACCGCTGAATACCACAAGTTAATTTATTCATATTTTTTTTTCGAAATTACCATTGTCCATAAGGGACCAGCCAGACAAGACATGACTTTTAGGTTCTACATGAAGTTTCCTATAGCTTAGAGAAAGACTTGTTGAATATATGTCTAAAGTTATTAGTAAAATATGGAGAAAACCCTCTTAAATTTCTTTTCCTCCACCAGTTTTACGATTTTTTCATCATATTACGGGGAAGATTCTTTCTAGACTTGCAACACTTGATCTATACTAAAAGTAAAAATAAATTAAACATAATTCCTTTGTTAGCAGTTTTATTCTAGTTTATGACATGGGTGTGGACAAATTGAGACCTTGCTACAAATAGCCCTTCATTTTCAATAATTCAAAAACCATGTTTGCAAGTTTAAGGAAACTTTGAAAAAAGTTTAGTTGTAGTGGAACAATGTATCCTACAAGTGTGCAAAATCTTAGTGTGAAATTCTTTATAGAATGTAGACTATTCACTATACTCAGATTCACTCTTTTGTAAAAACATTTGTAGCCTACAATATGAAGTAGTTCTTATGGTGGTTTTGCATGTTTGTTGTAAATATATATCATTGGCTATATCTAGGATTATTCAAAAACAAATTGAAACATCAAAATATGATTTTGAATCTAAAAAAAATGAAGGGCTACATGTAGCGCTCGACCTCCGTTTGGAGTTTGTGTAAAGACATCTCATACATACTTTCGTTTGCCGCAGCATCTAATAGGTTGTCACTCGACATGCGCCGGCGTCACCCTTAAGAACGACACGGCATGCTCTGGTGCCGGTTGCTGCGAAGCCGATGTCCCGAAAGACCTACAGTATTATGATGGGTATTTCGACGAAGAGTATAACACCACAGAAATATGGAGAGACAGTCCTTGCAGCTACATGGTACTGATGGAAAAGGCAGCTTTCAGTTTCAAAACCAGCTATGTGAAATCCACAGCTGGGTTCTGGGATGCATACAATGGTACGGTTCCTATTGTCCTGAACTGGCAAATAGAACAGCTCAACGGTTGCGATGAAGCTAAGAAGAACACGAGCTCCTACGCATGTGTCAGCAGGGATAGCGAATGCGTTGATACCTCCAACGCCATGGTGCCAGGTTACCTCTGCAATTGCTCTGATGGATACAAAGGGAACCCTTACATCGCGGATGGATGCCAAGGTTCCTTCCCTTTTTCTGTCTTGTACATTTGACATAAACTCTCGTGAATAACCTGTATCACCTCTTAGCAACTTGAACTAAAAACAACTCTGTTGTTACAGATATTGACGAGTGCCTTGAAAATGCCAATCCTTGCGGCCCTGAGATCTGCCATAACACATTGGGGAATTACATCTGCTCATGCCGCCCAGGATATTATGAGACGGATGGCGTATGCGTGCCAATTCAAAAGCGTTCCCGTTTTCAGCCCATGCCTGTTATTGGTAAGTACCTTTCTTCGATGTGCACTAAAGTAACTTCACTTGTAGAAAATTCATAGGATGCATGCCATAGAAGAAAAAAAAAGAACGAAGTTTGTACCAGCATGATATAGTCGGTTATTTTCGTTAAAAGCAAGTCGTGTTTGGCCACATTTCTACCCCCTCCGATCACGAATAGGGTCGTTTTTTACCAGACAAACAATTTTAAGTTTGACCATCACTATTGAAATATTTATCAACTCTCTGATAACACAAAGTTGATATTATTAGATTTATTATTCAAATATACGTTTGTAATGCATGGCCTTTTTGGAAGAAAAATAGGTTCATACTATTTGGCGGTCAAAATTTTGCATCAGGAGATTATGATTTATTGTACATGTTCAAAACAATATACACGAGTCATCGGGGAGTAACTGACATTTTCTCTCTTTCCATCGGTCTAGTCTACTACAATGCTTTTCGAGAAAAAATAAACTCCAATACCGTACTTTTATGTGGTGGCTCCTGATAGTTCTTCGTCATTCGAATAAATACCTAATTGCAGGTGCAAGTATTGGATTTGTCATCCTTGTGATTCTTGTAGCATGTGCATGCTTGATCCAAGAGAGAAGAAAGCTACAGAAAATGAAACAGAACTACTTTCGCCAGCACGGTGGTCTAATATTATTCAACGAGATGAATTCAAAAGAGGGCAATGCATTCAAAATCTTCCGTGAGGAAGAACTGCAGCAAGCGACGGACAACTTTAGTGAAAAACAAGTCCTGGGTCACGGAGGCCATGGAACCGTGTACAAGGGACTTTTCAAGGGAGACATGGAAGTAGCGGTCAAGAAGTGCATGACCATCGACGAGCAACACAAGAAAGAGTTCGGTAAAGAAATGGTAATCCTATCCCAGATCAACCACAAAAACATCGTGAAGCTCCTCGGGTGTTGTCTCGAAGTGGAAGTTCCCATGCTGGTGTACGAGTTCGTTCCAAATGGTACGCTCTTCCATCTCATCCACGGCAACCATGACCGGTGTATCTCCTTGTCTACGCGCTTAAGGATCGCCGTAGAGTCTGCCGACGCCCTCACTTACCTTCACTCTTCGGCTTCTACACCGATTCTACATGGAGACGTCAAGTCCCCCAACATCCTCCTCGACGGCAACCATAGCGCTAAAGTGTCCGACTTCGGCGCCTCCATCTTGGCACCAACTGATGAGTCGCAGTTTGTCACACTTGTACAAGGGACTTGTGGGTACCTTGACCCGGAGTACATGCAAACATGCTATTTGACAGACAAGAGTGACGTGTACAGCTTTGGGGTTGTCCTTGTGGAGCTGCTCACGGGGAAAATACCGTTCAATCTTGATGCCCCTGAGAAAGAAAAGAGTCTAGCAATGATGTTCATGTCTGCAATGAAGGAGAATAGGTTGGCTGACATATTGGATGACCAGATCAAGGGTGAGGACAACATAGAAATTATTGAAGAGATTGCAGAGCTAGCAAAGGTTTGCTTGGATATGTGTGGTGATAACAGGCCCTCGATGAAGGAGGTCACAGAGAAGCTCGATGGACTGATGAAGGTGATGCGGCATCCGTGGGCGCAACAGAACCCTGAAGAGATGGAAGGTTTACTTTCAGAGCCCATGGCCAACTCGACAATTGGCAGTGCTGAATTTTTTAGTATTGAGAAAAAAGCTATCAATGCTATGCAGTCAGGTCGTTAAATAATCACACTATAAACTGTTTTATTTGTTTGTCCTTTAAGATATTATTAAGCGATCAATTGTGCTATCTGCTTTATCATTCCTCTAGTTATTATCTAAACGGTTTTTGTTAATGCATGGATGTGTATACTTTTGTAATATCCAAATATATCATTTGAACAATTGGGTTTTCGAAATTCATCTACCGTGGTAAACTGGTAAATGCTTTGCGCTGCTACAACCATTAGTCTCATGTAATCATATATTGGTCAATTGTTTTGAAAACTTACTATCTCTGTATTAATTATAATCAGAGTTACATCAGAAATCAACAAAGGTAGTAAAACTACTGGGGAATCACCAAGCCAAACAAATTTCCTTGCTCCCTTCATACTAGCCAATTCATGCGCAATAGCATTTGCTTCCCTTGTCTCATATTCAAATTGGATCTTCACAAATTCAGTTGCTAGATGGTAACAATCATCGAAAATTGGCGCGACATGCCCTGCGCTTGAAATTTTTTCCGCATTGTCTGTACCACCTCCATACTATTTGAACCCATGATAACTCTGTTATAGCCTATGACTGAGTTAGCAGGATTCAGTGCTTCAGGGAAAAAGCTTCAGCAGTTAAAGAATCTTGAACAAAATCAAGTTTGTCATTGCTAGCAGCAATTAAACTCCCAGATGGCGTCTCATATCACCTCCCACACTATACTACGAAGTGATTTTTTATCAAAACATGCGTCAACATTAACCTTAACTTGATCTAGTTTTTGTCCAAGTCACCTGCATCCTCTTCGGTTAGCCTTGTATGCTGCTCTATAGTTGGCCTACAGTACCAAGATCGATATCGATGTTCAGTTAGGTTGTTGCACCCATTCTTTCTTACAAACTAGGGGCACTCCCACCGTAAGTACCAACAAGTCACCGCAATTGTTTCAGGTGTCTTTCACCCAAGACTATCAAGGGGTGCAGGTCATTCGGTAATGAATCACTTATCTATTTTTAAGAGATTGTTTCATACTTCCAGTCTATGAAAGTAAAATATGATGATGAGGATTTAGGTCTTCTACTCTTATGCTCATTTCATAGTTCCTATATAAATTTTCGTGATATAATATTGTTGAGCCGTGATGAACTAACCCTTGCCGAAGTACATGACATCTTCAATGTTGGGTTCGCAATATAGAAAACGAAAATTTTCCTATGATGTGAACAACTAAGCATCAAGATCTATCTATCTAGATACAAGGAACGGGTGTATATACATCCATAGAGAACTTACCCTCGAAGACCGACAAAGCGTTACGAGATAATTCTCGTGGATGATATAGTCATTCACTTGTCGATCTCAAAATCGTGATGAAGTCGAGCAAGTACAGCAGGTCCAACACCATTAAGTGCAGCACCGAAAATAAGTTATGCATCCGTGATCGCACACACGTCCGGTACCCTGACAACCTCCGCGCCCTCGCTCCAGCAAAGTGGCGGAAGCAGAAGATCCTTCCAGAGAAACTACCGAGAATATGTACTTTGCTTATTCGAAGCCATGGGGATTTACTAGAGGGGGAAGAGAACCTTCGCGTTGAGGTGGTACAAGAGGAGAGGAGCCATGGGGCTCCTTTTATAGGGGAGGGGCGCAGCCCCAAGGCCATGGATGGTTGTCCATGGTGGGTGCCCCCACCTATCCCTCATTCATGTGGGTGGAGCTTTCACTAAACCCACTTACATCAATTTCAACTCCACTCACTTTGCATTTAATGTCCACTAAATTAAATGCATTTTCTTTTTAAATAAAACATTTTTATTTATTTTATTCAGAATTTTGTTAATTACTTTAATTAATAAACATTCACATAAAACACCTTGCACCATTTTGATATCACATGCATAACCAATTTCAGCAATTTCACCCAAAACAATTCTGGTGTCCATCGAAATAATTCCAGCGCTTTCAAAACCTTTCTCTGGTGTTATATCTACAATAATTGGTGTCGGTATACCTTAAGTGTGTCACCTGATGGTTCGTGAATAATGCACACATGATCGAGACCCCCTCTCCGATCAATAATCAGTAGCGGGACCTGGAGATCCGTACTGACTCCCACACATTCAACGATGACTTAGCGATCGTGAGAACCTTTGACATCATAACTAAATCTCTTTGTCTCGCGATATATTACATGTTCGAGATTCTATCATCGGTATCCCATTACCTAGTTTAATCTCGTTACCGACAAGTACTCTTTTGTTCCCATGATATAACATTCTAGTGATCCCTATCACTTGCTTGCAAGCATATCAATGTGATATCACCTAGAGGGCCCAGAGTATATCTCTCCGACATCGGGATGGACAAATCCTACTCTTGATCCATGATCATCTACATAACACTTTCATAGTATCTGAACCCACATTTATTGTCACCGTGTTACGGTGTGACATTTGATGTTACCACGTTACTCTTCTAGTGTTAATGATTGACATGATCTCATGGTTTAAGGATTAGGATTAATTTTGTAGGACTTATTATAGCAATGTAAACATAATGACTTTGATCGTATTACTATACTTCAGGTGAGTGCTCATCATATCATTCCACCAATGTTGTGACCTCGTTATTAACAACATCCAATGTCCATGATCAGGAGACCTTTGATCATCTTGTTAATCAACGAGCTAGTTTAACTGAGGGGCATAACTAGGAACTCTTATTTGTTTATTAATCACACATGTATTAACGTTTCCAATTAACACAATTATAGCATGAGAAATAAACATTATCATAAACAAGGAATAATATAATAACCACTTTATTGTTGCTTCTCGGGCATATTCCCTTCAGTCTCCCACTTGCACTAGAATCGATAATTCAGTTTAAAAAACTTGCGTATTCAACACCTACGGCTTTCTCGTGTTGTATATACGCGTTTGATAGTGATAAACATAATCTCCGGATCTGACACTTTAAGGTCCATGTGTATTTGCATGTCTTTGCGTCTCTATGCATCACTCATTCTCCATTGAGATGGCACTGTATAAATTTGATCCTTTGGTGAGACCTTTAGTTCCTTGGGGTTAAATCATGTCGATACTATTGTCGTACAATATATCTTCATAGTGTTAGCCCGCTGTAAACCACACCTAGTTTGATAACAAACAACTTGACACAAATGCCCTCTTTTGCTGCTACAATAGTAGTCATATACTTAGCTTTTTGTTGTAGTATCCGTCACAATGTCTTAACTTTGGAACTCATCCAAATCTATCATGGAATCTCCTTTCAATTGCATTGTGCCACCCATAGTTTAAATTGAGATAAACTTAATTTGTATCTTGTGACAAAACTAGTATCAATGTAACACTTTACAATAAATTATTTGTCACCTCTACATAAATATATTCTTAGTTCTTCCAAAAAACATAAGGATATCCTTACTATCATCTAATGATCATCTTATGAGTTATTCTAGTATATGCTCATAACATTTAGAGCATATAACATGTCTAGATGTGTACATATCACAGTATGATTGATCAAAATATTCTTGTAATTTTACTCACCAAGTGTCAAAACAGTTGAATCTTGTTTCACTTACCAAGTGTCAATACACTTGAATCTTGATTCAATCCTTTTTCGGGCGACAAGAACCTTTCTTGTCGTTTACATATTGAAATCTTTCAATATCTCATGTATGTACTTCCGGCACAACTATATTAGCGTCTCAATCTATCCATATAGACATTGATGCCTAATATTTGGGTTATGCCTAAGTCTTTCATCAATATCAATTTTTAATAAAATTCTTAACCTATATCAATAAAAGATAAATCATTTCCAATCAACAATATGTCTTTCACATAATGTATTAGAAATATGTCTCAGTGCTCCCACTTAATTTCTTGCATGCAAGCATCTTCATCGTCTCTGATGAAATTAAACTCTTTTAACAGTTTCATCACAGTGAAGATTCCAACTCCACTATGCTTACTTCAACCCTTGAAGTTTGCATTCACTTTTTAGCATCCTTTGAATTAAAAAAACCCTTTGGACTGTGTCATGTACACGTCCTAGGTAACCATTTTATTAGAAGAACTTTATTTTATTTGTTCAACTACCATACCAAAATTATATGTAGTGGTTGCTATAATAATCCGTCCAGACTAAATATCACTATGAAAGATCAAATCTTGTCATAGTCAACTCACTAAACATTGTCGTAAATTATTTTCCGACATGTCAACTATTTTATAGATGTAAAACACCCATGTATGTTTCTTTATAGATCCAAATACGACTGATAGGCTTCATGCCTTTGCAGAGGGTCTTCCAAGTTCAAAAACTTTATTTCTCGTTTATAGAAATTATCACGGATTCTTTATGACTTCTAGTCATTTGATGGAGTCAGGGCCCATCATCGCTTCTTTGCATGTAGTCGGTTCATCATTGTTAAAACAATAACGACTTGTTCTTCAAATCTTACTATTTGATTGTCACCCGACCTACTCGGTTCAACAGAAATTCAAATCTCTAAGATTACAACCTTTGTAACCAAGAGAACCATGAGCGTTGTGGTCGCCTTTGGGAAACTTTCCGGTGCTGCGTGATACGTCCAATTTGCATCACCATTCTATATTATAATTTGCCTCTATTCATTGATATATTTCATATTAAGAAGTGATACTTATGTCTTTTCATCTGTTTTTGCATGTTGGATGATTATTAGAGGACGAATTGCCGAAGTCAGGCTTCTGATGGAAAAGGAGGTGTTTTGATGCAATTTCGCGAAGATCAAAAAAATACTATAAAAACTGCGGAAAATCCTATTTTTCCAGAAGACGAAGAATGCCAGAAGGGGGAGGCGGAGATGGGCCACAGGGGTCCCACCCTCCTCCCAGGTCGCGCCTATAAGGGGTGTGGCCCACCTGGCCCACCTTTGGCTCCGCCCTCTCGCCTATATCTTCTCCTCGAAACCCTAATACACGGGGAGCGACCACAGAAAGATTTCGCCGCTTCTGCGGGGCGGAAAACACCGAGAGAGAAAGAGCTCTCTAGCAGACAGATTTCTGCCAGGGAAATTCCTTCCCGGAGAGGGGAGATCGTCGCCATCAACACCATTATTAAGCTAGACTTCATCGGGATCATCATCATCATCCACACTATCATGTCCACCAGCACCATCATCACCATTCCATCCCGCTGTAACAATTGTGTTGAATCTTGCATAGTTCTTAGGGGAAACTTTCCCGGTGTTGATTACTATTGTAGTTGATGCTTGTGAGTGGAATTATTGGATTATTGTTTATGTTTATATTGTTATTCATCACCATATCATCTCTGATCTTGATCCATATGATGTCTCGTGATTAGTTCGTTTAGTTCTTGAGGACATGGGAGAAGTCATGTTCTCGGTCTGACATGATCATGAACCACATTGAACATAATTCGGAGTTGATTCGTACTCTAACCTTCAAGATTGAGGATTTGAGGGAACTGATTGAAGAGCTTATCAAGAGAACACCACCACCACCAAAGTAGGAATTCGTCATCAGGTTTGGCATCCCCTCGGCTTGTTCCAAGCTTGGGGGAGTGCCGTGTTAGCACATCATTATCTTTTATCTTTTTACCTTTTTATTAGATTCATATCTTTGGTAGAGAAGTTATCTTATAGGTTGGTTTGCATTGTGTAAGTATCTCTCCTTTAGTTGTTTATCTATGTATCCCTTGGTGTGAGTGCCTTCATTGGAATATTAATGAGAAGTTTCATCTCTTACTTTCTGCACTTCATATTTTAGTTTGAAATCTCTATTATATGATTAATCTTGTTGATCAGTATTGGTATCACTTTGGGAGCATCAAATAGATCTAAATTGGTTTTGGCAAATCGAGCTCTGGTCAGTAGCAACACTTTTTGAGGTTTGAAAGGAAAAGAGAAAAAGCCGACAGGTATTTTGTATCATTTATTTTCTTTCTTGATTGGCTCATAAGCTTAGTATTCTTTATTTAAGATCTTTTGTGTCTTCAAGGAAGATTGCATGTTTAGCTTTATCACTTGTAGGTTTTCTTGTTTCCTTCAAGTCTTTTGCTTGCTACTTAGCCTTGCTAGCCAAAAACCTGTTTTGAGAGGGAATACTTCTCATGCGTCCAATCCCTTTAAACCAAAACATGTGCCATTTGTGTCCACCATATCTACCTATTAGCATTATTGCTACTCCAAGCAAATTCTCAAGCTTCATCTACCTTTCGAATTAAAAATTATTTTGCTATGTGAAAACTAGTTAGTAAAGCTCTCACGAACTTGATGGCACACCTTATTTTCATGTCCTTAATAAACTTGAACCATTGTGTCATCGAAGTTGTATATGCTTGCATCTATACATTGGGATTAGCAGAACCGTGCTGTCACGGGGAACGCTTTCAACACCTGTAAATACATACCCAGTTGATATCATGCTCTTTTGTTTGCGGATGTCATCGGTGTGAAATAAAAGGGGAGCTTGTAAGTCCATGGAGTTATGTATTTTGTGTTAGAGAAACGCCTGGGCCGCTAGCCTAAGCCATGCCTAATCATGGTGGAAACTTGCAGCATTACCATAATGACATCTATGAAGCATTCTTCTTATAAAAAAAGAGATACGAGATTCAGAAAAAAAGGAAAGAGAGAAAAAAGCACCATATTTCCATCGTAAATAAGAAGATTGCTGAGATGCTCATTGTCTGCTTGCCTTGTCATTTTGTTATGGGAAAGCTCCTGTAGCATGTGAAAGGGGTACCCCGTTGGCGGTTCTCTATGATACGCATGTACTTACTATGACAAGAACTTACCAGTAACTAAAGTCAAGTAGCATTAGGAGCGACCCTCGTACTCAAGGGACATGAGATTGCCAACTTATATTTCATCAAGCATATACTCCATCTTTGTTCACTTTAACCTTAACCACCTCAAGATGCTTATGATAGGGGCAAAATCTAGTAAGTACCATAATATTTTGGAAGCTCTTTATGAACTTGAAATCCCTGTTTCCCTCTATGAAGGCCTTTCTTCTATTTCTAAGTTGAGTCAGTAAACCTACTTCCTCTCTATCTCTAGCAATCATTTGAGTTGTTGTGTTTCAAGCATTCATATGATGATTTGTTCAATCATGTTCTTTATCTTCTTTGTTTGCACAAGACTCTTATCTAAATAAGTATTACTTTGAAAGTCATCATTGTGAAAAACCTTTTATGCTTGATCAAAGGGTACTCTAGTTGTAAAACTTCTACGAAAGCTTTATTTGTGAAACTGTTTGCCAGCTGTTCTCTGACCAAGAACAAAGTTTGCTAATCCCAATTATAATTCATCTTTATGCATCTCTATTGTGACTCCTATACTTGTTGCAAGCTATGTTATATAATGGTGAGTTGCTTTCTTCTATGAGTTGTGTAATGGTTAAGTGTGATGCTTCTTGTCCATATTTTTTTATCGACACTTCACTCCATAAACATGTGGACATGTTTACTAAGCTCATTTTTAGTTTGGGGACAAGCTAAGGTATAATCTTGGGGGGAGTTGATACGTCCAATTTGCATCACCATTCTATATCATAATTTGCCTCTATTCATTGATATATTTCATATTAAGAAATGATACTTTTGTCTTTTCATCTATTTTTGCATGTTGGATGATTCTTGGAGGGTGAACTGCCAAAGTTAGGATTCTGATGGAAAAGGAGGTGTTTTGATGCAATTTCACGAAGATCAGAAAAATACCAGAAAAACTACGGAAAATCCTATTTTTCCAAAAGATGAAGAATGCCAGAAGGGGAGGCGGAGATGGTCCACAGGGGGCCCACACCCCCTAGGCGTGGGCCACCCCTAGGCCGTGCCTATAGGGGGTGTGGACCACATGGCCCACCTTTGGCTCCGCCCTCTCGCCTATTTATTCTCCTTGAAACCCTAATACACAGGGAGTGACCACAGAAAGATTCCACCGCTTCCGCGGGGCGGAAAACACCGAGAGAGAAAGAGCTCTCTAGCAAACAGATTTCTGCTAGGGAAATTCCTTCCCGGAGAGGGGAGATCGTCACCATCAACACCATCATCAAGCTAGACTTCATCGGGATTATCATCATCATCCACACCATCATCTCCACCAGCACCATCATCACCATTCCATCCCGCTGCAACAATTGTGTTGAATCTTGCACAGTTCTTAAGGGAAACTTTCCTAGTGTTGATTACTATTGTAGTTGATGCTTGTGAGTGGAACCATTGGATTATTGTTTATGTTCATATTGTTATTCAACACCATATCATCTCTGATCTTGATCCATATGATGTCTTGTGAGTAGTTCGTTTAGTTCTTGAGGACATGGGAGAAGTCATGTTGTTAGTAGTGGACTTGTGTTGAGATATTATTCAATGGTTTGATATTTAAGTTGTGGTGCTATTCTTCTAGTGGTGTCATGTGAATGTCTACTACATGATACCTCACCATTTATGGGCCTAGGGGAATGCATTGTGTATTTGGCTACTAATTGTGGGGTTGCCAGAGTGCAAGAAACCTGAACCCCCATTAGGAAACCATTGCGAAGGGTAGGATCTCAGAGTTTAAGGTTGTGGTTAGGTTTATATCTAAATTGGAACATGGCCTGAGAACAGTCCATCTCTCGAAAAAAATGCTTCGCGTTGCTCCCCCATGGGCGACCGAAGCGACGACGGGGTTAGCCTCAGCGCCCCTCCCCACCCCACCCTCCCTCCCGCCGACGTCGACGTGAGCCGCCGGGCAAAGCCCGCGCGGTGCCGGCGGCGGCCATTCTCTACCCGGCGCTAGGGGCACCAGGACGGGGCGGCGTGTCCCTGGCACGCGGTGGTCTTCAGCGGGTGGCGGCGAGGCTTGACGCTGTGTAGGCCGGTGCGCGGCATTGGGGGTGCCTCTCGGTAGCTAGAGGCGGCGACGGGGGTTGGTGCTGGCGACTGCTGTGGCCAGAGGCGGAGGGGCCCTGCGCCGCTGCGGATCTCGGGCGACGACGGCGGTTGGGCGACCTGGGTGGCGGCGGCTGTGTCCCCAGCGACGAGGCACGACGGGGCCGAAGTGGTGGTCTGGGGATGCGGCGGGAGGCAGAGGTAGGCGACGGGGTGGTTGGTGGAGGCCAGGACCTGTCGGCCAGATCTGGGCCAGGCGGGCCCGATTTGGGCTTGATGGGCCGAGGTCGGCTGCTGTGCCCTGGCTCTCTACGGGAGGCCAGGCCCACCTTCCTGGCCCGTATGTGTCTGGGGGCCAGCCTGGGCCAGGTGGGCTCAACGCTGGTTGCCGTTGGTCAAACCCGCACGGGTCTGTAGACATGACTCGCCAGCGGCACGGAGGGCTGTGCTAGTTGTGGGGGTCCGTCTACCGCTCCTTTTTCGCTGTCGTGTACCGGCCCCCTTTTCTCTTGTTGTACTCGTCAATGGGATGACTAGGGGCGGTGGCCCGATGGTGTTCCTCGGACCGACGGCAGTCCGGTTGGCCCGGCTGAGCATGGTGTTGATGGTGCTGCTCCTTGGCAGCAGGGATCTGCGGTGACAGCAGATCCACTGGTGGACGGAGGGGTAGAGACTAGCGCTCGGGCTGGCGGCGTCAGTGACACCCTTGCTGTAGTGTGGCGGCGGGGCTTCACGAGTCTATTTGGGCTCCGCTAGGCCAGGGAGGGTCTGGTTTGCCCATGTTGCTGCATCCGGTCGGCTATCGCCATCCGGCGGTGGAGGTAGTTCCCTCCCGCGGGTCACTGTACCGCTAACCCCGCCGAAATTTCTCCTTTTTGGTCATACCAGCCTCGCAACGTGGGTCACGGTGAGACGGCAGGAGTGACTGCAATACCGCGGTGTCATGTGTAGGTGGGCGGACCGCGGGGTGGAGCCAGTCAAAGCGTTAGAGGGCGTGGTTTTTTGAGAGATCGTAAGAAATCCTTGTCGTCTGACACCGACGCGGTGACGCCTGCGGGTGTCGCCGGCCTTCTTGAAGGGCGTCGGGAGTATCTCTTTCCCACCCCTCGTAGCATACCGGGGGAAACCCTAGGATCAGTCCGGGCAGCAGTGTCGTTGCCGTCGCTTCCCTTCTTGGAGGTGTTGCTTGGTGCGCGACATTTCAGAGTGCTAGGAGCGTGGTGGATCTATCCGGAGGGCGCAGCGGTTGCGGGCCATCCTTGTTTTCGTCAAGCCACTGTTGTCGGCCTTGTTTTTTCTTTTCTTTTTCCTTTATTTGTTTTTTCTTTTGAGCATTGTGCTGTCTGGCCCAACAGCTGTCTCAAACGGTTTATATATTTATTTAGCTGGGCGAAAGCCTGTTTCGAGGATGTTTATATCTAAATTGCTTTCTTGTAGTTGCGGATGCTTGCAAGGGGTTTAATCACAAGTATGTATTAGTCCAATTAAGGTCGATACATTAGCACATGTTCACCCACACAACACTTACCCAACCAAAGAAGACTACTCAGCTATATGAAGCAAAAGCACTTGACAGAATTCCCATGTGTCCTCGAGAACGTTTGGTCCTCATTAGTATTTTCACCTGCTTATCCTTTGCTAAGAAAGGATTGGGCCACTTGCTGCATTTATTTGTTGTCTTTATTTACTTGCACTTTATTTCCTTGCTTTATTAGAAAACCCCTAAAAATATGTTTGCTAGTATTTACAGAGAACTCTTGAGCCAGTTTCATTAGTCAGCACCTTATGCTCCTCGTTTGGATCGACACTCCTATTTATCTGTCACATCCCAAGATTTCCCAAATCTTGTAATGTGAAAATAAATGAATAAAATAAAACTTTGTTTGATTTTCAGGGCCAGAAGAAACTTTTTGAATTAAAATGGAACTCCAAACCCTTTTGAATTAAATAAAAATCCTAAAAATATTTAAAAGGATAAACATTTCATAAAAGGAAACAATTGGAAATTATTTTAAAACAATCAAATGAAAAGATTTGTTTTCAAATGAAATGGAAGATTATAAATAAAGATTTTGTTATAAAGCCAAATTAATCCTTGGCCAAGCTTTGAGAATTAAAAACATTTATTTTAAATAAAGTAGCAAAGGTTATTTAAAAATAATAAAGATTTGCTTAAATAAAATAATAAGTAATTAATATCCAAACTCTTTTAAAATAAAAGGTTTCACCATTCTAATTAAAACATCAAAACTTAATAAATTATTTTAAATAGGTTTCCCAAGTAATTTATATTCTCTAATAAAACCTACTAAAGTGTTTTGACTTTATATTAGATTTCAAAATAAATATCTCAATAAAATAAATCCTATTTGATTTAATAATGAAAGTCTATTATTTTTAAATATTAATGGACTCTATATTAAAATGTTTTCCAAGAATTTAATACTTCCAAATAAAACCTACTGATTTGGTTTGGAAGATATTCTAGTTTCAAATAAAGATTTTATTAATAGAATCAAACTCTATTTTGATTTAATAACTAAGGCCCATTTTATTTAATTACTAATGGACCCTAAAATAAGAGGTTATTTTGTTTTAAAACAAATCTACCAAATATTCTTTATTTCCAAATAAACCTACTGATTTAGATTTGAAAAGTGTTTTCAAATGAGAATCTTTATTAAAAAAAAAATCAAACCATGTTAAATAAGTAAAGTTCCATTTTATTTAACTAAAGAATGGATTAATAAAGTTATTATTATTTTATCTTGGACTTTTGACCATATTACTAAACATAACTAATTTCAATATTACAAAGTTTGAGTGTTGTTTGAATTGATTTGGTTGCTGTTTGTTTGATTGGAAATTCAAAACAGAAATCAGAAATAGAAAAAGAAAAAGGATCCAGACTGGAAAAAAAAAATAGTGCAAAGGCCCAGCCCACTAAGCCAGTCCAGCCCACCTCCTCTCCCGAACCGTTTTCCTACACCACAAAAGAAACCCGCTGAACCACTGACATGTGGACCTTTCCCCTCTTCCTTTTTCCACTGACCCGCGGACCCCACACTGCCTCCTCCTTCTTCTTCCCCACCCGCAGACCACGCCTCCTCCCTCGCTGCCGTTGCTGCCATTCAACGCCGCGATCAATTCGCAGTGATGCCGCGCCTTAAACCTCGCCGTGAATGCACGCTATTAAGCGCCAGCGCCCCCTCCTTCTTTTCCCCCAGACCACTCCTCCTCTCTGCCCCTAGGCTGCCTCCAATTCTCTCTATACCGCCGCCGCTCCGACGAGCTTCCTCTGTCGATTCCGGCCAAGCCACACCTTCCCGAGCCTCCCCGACCAAACTCACAGCTTCCCCTCTCCCAGACACACCTCCCCGTACCGCCAGCTCGACCGCGGACGCCCCTGAGCCTCGCCAACGACAACTTCCAGTACCGCCGCCGTCTGCTTCTGCTCCGACGACGACTCCCCGGTAAACCAGACCGCCCCTCTCCTTCTCGTTCATGCTCACATCACCCCCATGAACTCCTGCGTCTAACCATAACCTCGATTGGCCTTCTCGTGATTTGTAGCGACGTCATCGACCACGACTGAGACCACCCGACGCCGTCCTCCACTCCGGCGAGCAATTACCGCAGTACCCAGGCGCCCCTTGTCAAGCCAACAGCACGTCGAGCATCACCACAGCCCTGCGATTCTGGTGAGAACTTTTTCACTCCTCTTTGCTTCCTATAGCCGCCGTAGCGCCACCGCCTGGCCGTGCGCCGCCGCTAGCCGCCGTCGGCGCCGCTCACTTTTGGTCCAACGAGCCAGTACCGTAGGATCTGGTTTGAACGAGCACGATTAGATCACTTACCGCGAAGAGGTACGCGTTCTGTGCCACACGATCCAACTTAAATCCAATGCTCCGCAGCACACGATCCACCCGAACCGGTATCGTCCAGTTAAAACACGCCGCGTGTCACCTATTGGATTTAAAACAGATTTGAAACAGAAACTTTTGCAAACCTCAAACCCTTATATCTTTAGATCCACACGTCCAAATTTTACAAATTTTATGTCGTTGGATTCAGGAGAACAAGCCCTAGCTAACCATGGCCTTAGTTTTGAAAATAGTATCTGTTAGCTTAATTAAATTTGCAGAAACTTTTGTGTACTTGTTTAGAGTATAAAAATTGTTTAAATTTGATTTTAGGATTAAATCTTTTGCAAAATGGTTTTTAGTGACCATACTGACCCTAGGAACCAACCCTTGGTGTTAAAAATGATTTTGGTAAAATATAAGTGAATTATCTAACTTAGCCATTTTCTAACCAAATAAACCCCTTGATTTTATCATGGAAATGTTTTTGCAAGGAAAACTTTGGGAAAATGTTTTGGACCAAAACTTACTGACCCAAAACACCAAACCTTACCAAGGGCAACTCACTTGGTGAAAAACATAAAGTTTTGCTTTGAAAAGAATAATTTTCACCACATAAAATGTTGAATGGATTTTAAAATAGATTTTGAGCAAAACTCTTTAACTAATGACTTTGCCATTTTGGTAAATGACCAATGTGGACCTTACAAAGTTTATAAACCTAGTAGAGACCAACCTTGCAAACAGAACCCACCTTTGCGTGACTTAGACTCCATTGCTTTGTGTGTGTGAAATTGTTTGTTTAACTTGGTTTGGAATGTTAGTTGATTTGGTGATTTGCTTGATTGACTTGTAGTGAAATTAGCAAAGTGTGAAACTAGCAATATCAAGGAAGTGAACCCCATTCCCTACCAAAAGGCAAGTTACACTATCATACAAAAGTCCTACTATTTTTATTATACTTAGTGGATTTTGAAAACATGCATGAAAAGATATTTTATACTTATGCTATGCTAAATCCTAATAGGATTCCCTAAACACCCCTTAATGAAAATATTGAAGTTGTACATGCTTAGCCATGCTATATGCTATAATTTGAAAAAGAGATACATGTTGAGATTTTACAAAGATTGAGAAAAGGACTTGTGTTTTAAATAATAAAACAAGGACTCAATGAACCACCTAGGTGGAGGATACTTTAAGTTTTGGAGAAGGTGGCAACAAAAGGGAACCATGTCTATGGCAATCACTTTGTGTTGTGCTCCAAAAGAAAACCACCTAGGAAACTTAGAGATCAAACATGCTTCTCCAATTGTGGCTTTCGTGTGCAACCACATGCTATTATGGCTCTGTCTTAGTCAACTACATTAGGAAGACCCATACATTGTCTTTAGTTACTGGACATGGGGATCTAGAATGCTTCATGGGGGCTGAAGACAAAGCTAGCAATGATGTATGGGAGGACCTTTTGGAAAGACTTCGTCTCATTCTCAATCTGCCAGTACTCCATCTTGGTGAGCACTAATCCAGTAGGCCACTGGTGGCAACAAGATGGGATTGTGTCATGTGGGTAAAGTATACTCCTTCTGCAGAAGTAAATAAAATCTAAGTACTTAGCCGTGTCCCCGGTTATGGACAATACTGAGCAACTAAAGTTTGAACTATGGGAGATCTCGACATTCCAACTTCTAATATAAAAACTTGATGCCCTTGTGTGTCTACCAAGGAATTCAAAGAAATTTTGTAAAGCTTGTTGCACTTGGGGTTACCAAGGTGCTCAAGAACATGATGTACTTGGGGATACCAAGGAACTCATGGGTTTTAATAAAACTTGTTGCACTTGGGGTTACCAAGGTGCTCAAGAGATTTTGACAAGGATTTGAACACTTGAGTTTCTACCAAGGAGTTCAAGGAACTTGGAAAAGAAATTTGACAAAAGACTTTAAAACCCTTTTGAAAAGATAGGATAAAATATTGCTTTATGCAAATAAGCCTTAAACTCTACTTAGCCAATTATGCATATAATGATAGGATCCACTCATATTATACATAAAAGTGAAGCTTGCCAATACAATTCAAAATGTATTGACCCTTGTGGCTGTAACTTGTAATGTTGCAGGTTGATTGTTTTAAAAATGAAGATTGTTTGATTGACTAGGACTACAAAATCTACAACCAACATCTGCCTGTGGCACTTTGAAGATGATGGACCCATATTTATAGTTATTCCGCTGCAAATGTAATGTAATAGCCAAATGAGCTATGTTTGATGTAATAAACTTATGTTATTCCTGGTTATAAATTTATATTATGACCTTTGTATCTTGATATTACATCTTAACTGTGGATGCTAGCTATTGATCCAGGGACTAGCATTGTAAACACAGGAGGGATCAATCTTATCTAAGGTTGGAACCCCTTACATTATCTAAAGTAATATGATACACCCCCTATACTTGTGGGTCATCACTGCGCTACTTAGCACATGTTGCTTATGTTCATCAACCTAATCAAAGTTCTATTGTCCTTCCACTTAACTTTTGCGAAAATTCCTTCTTAAGAAACTTGACGTTCTAAGCGACAAACTCTTGTCCTTGGTGTTATGGAGGAATACCCAACAAATTCTTTGGGATAAACTACAAAGACATGCTTATCCGACTTTGGTTGTAAACATTTTACTTATGCCTAGTGTTGGGGATATGCTACATGGGTATCCTCAGTTGTTAGCATGGCCCGTGGCCCACAGTTGTTAGCATGGACCGTGGCCTGCTGGGCGTCCCAGTAAGATGGATCCAGAAGGGAGGCCCATGCCGGATAAAGCAAGGCTATGGAGGAGTCACCGACGTACCCGGAGCCTTGGGGTGCAAGACACGCTAGACTAGTTGTAAGCAGTGTAGGACTCTGTAACCTGTCCGTCTAGGACTTTGCCTGTAACCCTAGGACCTGGCGACTATATAAGTAGGGCCTATGGGAGCCTTTAGGGAATCGATTAACATACACCTCGCATAGCAAGCCAATCCTTGTAACTCGGCATATTGCCCTTATAGTGATTTATAGTAGGAGTAGGATTCCGCCACCTTCGTGGGATCTGAACCTGGGTAAGCTGTGTTACCTCGTACCCGTCAATCGTCCGCCTTCCCCCACGTCTCTAAACACGCACTGTGAGGACCCCTCCATGGCATACTCGTCGGCAATACAACGACAGTTGGCGCCCACCGTGGGGCAAGAGGCGCTTCAGGCTCTTCAGCGGGCGAGGACCAAGATCTTCGCGGGAATCGGCGAAACCATAGCCATCGGCCGCGTTCTCTTCTCCGGCAAAGTTCCGATCGTCCCTCTCGACGAGTTCTGGATCCTGGCGAAGACGAACCCTACGCGATGCTCGATCGCCCCCATCGGAGATATCCACCTCTTCATCGGCAAAACTGACTCGGGCACTAGTTCCCTGGAAGTCGGAGGAGCATCAAGACCCGCACGGACCGCCTACAGGCAGGATACGTTCGTGGAAGGATCAATGTCGGATTAATCTTTGGAGTTTGCCGGCAAAGATCAAAAAAATTCAAGGCCCACCCAAACCGCCCCAGTGCTAGATATAACGGTGGAAGATCACTACAAGTCCGCCGGCTTCGCCCGTGCGTCTAGAAAGCAGCGATCCAAGTTCGTCGGCGTGGTTACCATCTTCGATCTAGCGTGCTGCGTTCAGAGAGAGGGGAAAAACCCTCACGACTACCTTGCCAGGTGGCTCCGTATACGGGCCGACCTGGCCCATTATCCCAATGATGATGCCATGTATCACTTTGTGGAAGGATTGGACCAAGGCACACTTCTCCGGCATACGCTAAGGCGGCAGCAGGCTTTGGGACGCCTCACCTTTGAGAGCATGGTGAACACCGTCAATAGCTATGCGGAGGCAGAGGTGGCACCCCATGCAGCGCCTGCTCTCATTGGCGACGCACCACCGCCTCAACCACCACCACCTCCTCTAGTTGACATCGCTGCTCCACCGCCACCGCCCCAGTCGTCATTGCTGCAGTAGCACCACCTCTAGTCATTATTGCCGCCGTCGCCCCGCCACCGCCCATCATCAAGGAAACCCTGACACCCTCCGATTCCATGCTTGACGTGCTCTACGCCGACATCAGCGCCTACTCGGAGGAGATAGATTTCAGCCCGGATGAGCTAGACTCTGCTATGCAGGAGATGGAGGAGGACTTCCAGCGCAACGAGCGGGCTAGCATGGCCGTCACGTCCTGAGAGGTGTTTGTCGCCATTGGGGCTGTGATGGAAGAAGACCAACCCGAGCAAGATCCGCCTAAAGCGCTGGACAAGGGGAAGGGACCACCTGTTGCTGCCGACAAGGATCGTGCAAAGGTCATTCCCCCTCTGCCTAACCTAGTGCAGCAGCCGCAGGAGCTCAACACCGGTCTGAGTAACAACAACACCGCAAACCCGTCGCCTCCAGCATCCACATCTGCTGCTGCCCAAGTTACTCTAGCTGATAGAGTGATGTACGACAATCTCCTCGTCGAGCCCTTAACTGTAGCTCATATTCGGAACGTAACCCAGCTTGATGAGAAGCGCCAGCAGCTGCTGGAGGAGGTGCAGGCCATAGCGGATCAAGGCGCAAAGCTAGATCGAGATCAGGCCAACGCGCAGAAGTCAATAGAGAAAGCTAGAGCCATGGAGGCCGAGTACAAGACCCTGCTCCAGCAGCAGAAGGCTAAGAAAGCTTCAGATCGTGTCATCAACGATCCTGGTGTACGGAGAAACCTAGGATGGGACCCCTCGAAGCCGCCAGAAGCAAAGCCATACATTGATAGCGAAGGCCGGCAGGTGATGCCCACTCCTCTTCTTAATCTCGCCGTCGCTAAGACCCTTCTGGAACATGATAGATCACCCGAGGCAGTGAAGTAGGTCTATGACCTCGTGGCCAAGGCGGTGAAACAGCAGAAAAATGCCACCTCTCAGAGGCTTGAGTCTGACCCAGCATTCTGCCAGTCTAGTCACCATAAGACGCCAAGGGATAGATCTCCCCAGGATGTCGAGTCCCAGACGGGTTCATCAAAACGAAGACGGAGGGGTGCGCGCAACAGGAAGGACGCTATCCCCATATCCTCCGACCATGAAGGCAAAGCTCACCCTCGTCGCCCATCTCCACCGCCCCGATCTCCCCGACATCGCGAAGACCCCAAGGCTCACCATCGCACGGACATGTATCCGCCAAAGCAACGCGGCATCATCAACCGCGATAACACGGAGCAGGCTCGTCATGATGGAGAGCGCAGCCAAGGACACAAGAGCAGGTCGCGTCATGACCCTCCGCGTCCGACAAGCAACCGTGCCAAGCGTGAGGCGTCACAGGAGGGCAATAGCAAGAAAGCTAACCCACCACCACCTCCGCCTCCGTCACCACCCAGCAGCCACCATGGTGGAGGAGGCCCGCGTCGTTCACGCATCCCATCCCCTGATGGCAAAAATAAGAAGAGAATCCCGGAGCTATATGACGCATGATCACATCTGGACAAGATCCATGAGGCCCGGGATGGAGCATACCTGGGACCATGCTGCTTTGGACCTGTGATACGGACCGCAGCTTACCCCAAGGGTTTCCGGATTGACAAGACCATCAAGCCCTATGACGGCACCACCAAGCCAGCTACATGGTTGCAGGACTACGACAACGTGGTGGAGATCGCCGGGGGAAACCCCAACTTCGCCGTCAAGTACCTCCCGTTGATGCTCGCGGGCATGGCCCGACAATGGATCAATGACTTGCCGGAGAAATCTGTCTACAATTGGTTGGACATGCAAGAAGCATTCACTAAGAACTTCGAGGGTACGTACAAACGTCCCTGTACTGTTGGCGACTTACAGCGGTGCGTGTAGGAGAAAGACGAGTCATCTCGCGCCTACCTCTCCCGCTGGCTGGATATGAAGAATTCCTGCGCAGGAGTGCACTCCCAGACCGCCATGTCCGCCTTCATCGATGGATTAGAAAGAGGTACATTGCTCCGACATACGTTGAAGCGCCTGCAGGACAACCACCAGCTCGACCTCAATCAGATGATCCAGCTGGGTAGTGAGTTCGCGGCTGCCGACGACGACACACGCGGATCATTGCCGGCAATAGCAATTCCAACCCAAGCTAAGAGGAACAGCAGCGCAAAGCGGAAGAACCCGCTAGAAGAAAAGCAAGCCTCCGACATGGTCGCCATGACTTTTGTAGGACGAGGTGATGGAGGACAGCGTGGCCGAGGACGGGGGGCTGGTCGTGGGCAGCAGCGAGGAAGTGAAACTACCTCGGCAGCGCTCCACGTTCCCCAGACCTACGAGGAGTACCACGATATGCCGTGCCTCGTACACCTCGACGCCAACGACAAATTCACACACACCAATCGCCATTGCAAGTTCTTCAACGACCTCAAGGAAGACCCGGAATCCGGCTATAAACAAAGTCGGAAAAATAGACCGCGAGGAAAGGGCAAGGGAAAGAAGAAGGAGGAGGAGTCCAAGGATTCAAGTGACATGGAAGAGGACGTTGACCCCAAGCACGCCACCAAGAGCGACGACAAGGGAAAAAAACCCTTCGAAAAGAAGGCGACAGTCTTCCACACTTTCCTTGGCACCCCCACCGTCCGACAACAGAAGACCACCATGAGGATACTGATGGCCACTCTACCCCCAGTCCCCCAATTCCTGTGCTGGTCGAAGATTCCAATTACTTGGGACAGGAAGGATCACCCAGACCTCATCCCTACGATGAACCAATATGCCATGATCATAACCCCCCTGATTGACGGCAATGAGTTCACCAAATGTATTGTGGATAGTGGAAGCAACATCAACATCATGTACCTGGATACATTGCAGAAGATGAACTTGACGGAGGCAAACCTAAGGCGGACCAACACCATCTTCCATGTCGTAGTTCCTGGTCGGGAGGATCGGTCCCTTGGGTGCATCACACTTTAGGTCGCTTTTGGTGATGTCAATAATTACAGCCAAGAACGCATGACCTTTGAGGTGGTCCCCTTCAAGAGCGTGTACCACGTCATATTCGGCCGCGACATCTTCCACACTATCGGGGGTGTACCCCCGGGTACCCCAAAGTTGATGAATTAAGTAATTCGATGAAATGTTGAATCAGATAAATAAAAGATGAAGAATATAAATAGAGTAAACAAAAAGGAGAAGAGAAAGTGACCTGGGCCGAATCAGTACAAGCCCGGCCAGGTCAGAATACGTCCTGCGCCTAGGTTGCACCACCCGGGCCGAATCAAGGCTGATTCGGCCTACACATCATATCAGCCATCTAGTTGGGCCGGGTTAACCTTCCTCGGCCCACTTACCTTGGAGTATCTCCCGCTCCCGCAAATTCGACTCTCCCGCCAGCATCGCTGCAACGCCGATGCTCCCATGCCTCGACAGATGGACGAGGTCGCCACCGCCCGTCCCAGCATCGCCCAGGTGGGCCGGCTGGGAGCTGATTCGGCCCACCCCGGAGCTCCCTCGTCGCCCGCAAGCTCTCCGCCCGGGTGGGCCGGCTGGGAGCCGATTCGGCCTACCCCGGCACTTCCCCATCGCCCAAGTCTCCTTCCCCCGGGTGGGCCGACATGAACAGCTCGGCCCATCGCGGGACAGTTTCCTACATGACCTCTTCTACCCGGGCCGGCTGAGAATGATCCGGCTAGGGCCCAACATTAGTCCGGCTGGGCCACTCATTCACCCAGGCCGAATCAGAAGCAAGATAGGCCGAATCAGACCACCCAATACGCCCTAGCATTTACTCCCAGACGCACTCCGACATCTACAACAACACACCCCGAGCCGAGACAACCTCAACCGGTATGGTGCTAGTCTTGGGACGCCCATGGCTCAGACTGGCACGTGGGCATATGGAATATGCCCTTGGCATCAAGAAGATGCTAGAGAATATGCCCTCGGCATCAAGAATATGCTAGGGAATATGCCGTGGCATCTCCAAAGATGCCAAGGCATATGCTGAGCATCTAGGAAGATGCCAGGAATATGCTACGCAGATGCCTAACGTATGGAACAAGCCTTGTCCCCTGGGCTCCCCTTTATAAGGAGCACCAGGGGGATCGTTCAGAAAGAGGCCCCGAAGGGCTCTTCCCCTCTCTGCTCAACAGGAGCTCTTCTTCTTCTCCTTCCTCCAATCTCACAGAGAAATCTAGATAGAGGCATAGGAGATACAGCTCAAGGAGCATGATTGTAGCCACAAGCATGGCAAGATTATAAGAGATTAGATGTAGAGAAAGAGGTCTTGTCTCCACATGAGAGCCTCAATCCTATATGCATTGTATTTCTCTTTGTTCATACAAGTGCGGTCTTCACTGCATCATCCCTCCACGGATTCCTCCACGTCCATCGGCCCAAACTTTAGCCTAGCCATGGCATATGCCGTGATACCACCACGACATTTGGTGCCCACCGTGGGGCCTCTTAGTGGCGTTGGTTGGGTTTCCATCCGGACGGGAGCATCTTCATCAACCTCTTCCTCATAGAGCTCTTTCAGTTCCTCCAAGCAAACAGAGAGCAGAGAGGTAAGCGCGGAGGCTCTCCAAGTCTGACTCAGCAAGGCAGGTAAGACTCAGCAAGAATGACTCAAGCGCTTTTCCAAGCAAGACTGTAAGTACCAACTAACTCAGCAGGGCAGGTATGACTTAGCAAGAATCACTCAAACACTTCTCCAAGTATACTGTAAGTGCCAGATAACTCAGCCACCAACACTCAATCCTTCACCCCGGGGAGAACATAACTTAACCCGGGGACTAGTCAAGTTATCCGTAAATTCACCTTTGGAGTAAGAGAGCATTATGTTGATTCGGATAGAAGTTGAGTCAGCTTATTTATGATTCAGATAGAATTTGAGTCAGTTTATTTATGCTTTGGATTATCCTTTAACTCAGCTCACCAGCCAGCTTATTGATGATTCGGATAGAAGTTGAGTCAGCTTATTTATGATTCAGATAGAATTTGAGTTAGTTTATTTATGCTTTGGATTATCCTTTAACTCAGCTCACCAGCCAGCTTATTGATGATTCGTATAGAAGTTGAGTCAGCTTATTTATGATTCAGATAGAATTTGAGTCAGTTTATTAATGCTTTAGATTATCCTTTAACTCAGCTCACCAGCCAGCTTATTGATGATTCGGATAGAAGTTGAGTCAGCTTATTTATGATTCAGATAGAATTTGAGTCAGTTTATTTATGCTTTGGATTATCCTTTAACTCAGCTCACCAGCCAGCTTATTGATGATTCGGATAGAAGTTGAGTCAGCTTATTTATGATTCAGATAGAATTTGAGTCAGTTTATTTATGCTTTGGATTAATCCTTTAACTCAGCTCACCAGCCAGCTTATTGATGATTCGGATATAATTTGAGTCAATTTATTTATGCTTTGAATTAACCTTAAACTCAGCTTAGTAGCCTGTCTCTGATTCGGACTAACATTTGATTCAGCTTGCCAGGGTATATTACAATTCAGATTTATATTCGGACTCGGCGTACTAAGCATATCTCTGATTCGGACCAAAGCTTGATTCAGCTCACCAGATTGCCAGTTTATGTTATGACTCGGATTGATAATTCACTATCTTGCCAGATTATCCCATATCTCGGATGATTATTTGCCAGCTTATCATATCTCAAATCTATATCTCATATCGACTTCTCGAATCAGATCTCTCAGCTATTAGCCCTATTATCATATCCCAAAACTTAATCTCGGATCTATATCTCGGACCCATACCAGAGGCAAATTGACATCATCTCATCGGATAAATTTGTATCTTGGCGAACAGATAACTCGGATTTGAGTCAGATGACTCGGATTTGAGATGTAAGTCAAAAATGAGTAAAGTAACTCGGATTTGAGTCATATACCTCGGATTTGAGTCAGATGACTCAGATTTGAGATGTAAGTCAAAAATGAGTAAAGTAACTCGGATTTGGAATCAGATAACTCGGATTTGAGTCATATACCTCGGATTTGAGTCAGATGACTCAGATTTGAGGCGTAAGTCAAAAATGAGTAAAGTAACTCGGATTTGAGTCATATACCTCGGATTTGAGTCAGATGACTCAGATTTGAGATGTAAGTCAAAAATGAGTAAAGTAACTCGGATTTGGAATCAGATGACTCGGATTTGAGTCATCTACCTCGGATTTGAGTCAGATGACGTAGATTTGAGATGTAAGTCAAAAATGAGTAAAGTAACTCGGATTTGAGTCATATACCTCGGATTTGAGTCAGATGACTCAGATTTGAGATGTAAGTCAAAAATGAGTAAAGTAACTCGGATTTGGAATTAGATAACTCGGATTTGAGTCACATACCTCGGATTTGAGTCACCTGACTCAGATTTGAGATGTAAGTCAAAAATGAGTAAAGTAACTCGGATTTGGAATCAGATAACTCGGATTTGAGTCATATACCTCGGATTTGAGTCAGATGACTCAGATTTGAGATGTAAGTCAAAAATGAGTAAAGTAACTCGGATTTGGAATCAGATGACTCGGATTCGAGTCATATACCTCGGATTTGAGTCAGATGACTCAGATTTGAGATGTAAGTCAAAAATGAGTAAAGTAACTCGGATTTGGAATCAGATGACTCGGATTTGAGTCATATACCTCGGATTTGAGTCAGATGACTCAGATTTGAGATGTAAGTCAAAAATGAGTAAAGTAATTCGGATTTGGAATCAGATGACTCGGATTTGAGTCATATACCTCGGATTTGAGTCAGATGACTCAGATTTGAGATGTAAGTCAAAAATGAGTAAAGTAACTCGGATTTGGAATCGGATAACTCGGATTTGAGTCATATACCTCGGATTTGAGTCATATGACTTGGACTTGAGATATAAGTCAAAAATGAGTAAAGTAACTCGGATTTGGAATCAGATAACTCGGATTAGAGTCAAATACCTCGGATTTGAATCAGATGACTCAGATTTGAGATATAAGTCAAAATTGAGTAAAGTAACTCGGATTTGGAATCAGATAACTCGGATTTGAGTCAAATACCTCGGATTTGAGTCAGGTGACTCAGATTTGAAACTTGAATCAATTTTAAGTAACATAACTCGGATTTGGAAACAGATAACCCCGATTATAACTTACCTTACCCAGTGGGGTTAAAAGAGTAATGCCAAAGAAGGCCAGAACTCATAACTTACCTAATGGGGTTAAAAGAGCAATGCCCTAGAAGGCCAGAAATTATAACTTACCCAATGGGGTTAAACGAGCAATGCCAAAAAAGGCCAGAACTCATAACTTACCCAATGGGGTTAAAAGAGCAGTGCCAAAGAAGGCCAGAACTCATAACTTACCCAATGGGGTTAAAAGGGCAATGCCCAAGAAGGCCATGACTCATAACTTACCCAAAGGGGTTATGACCAGTGCCCAAGAAGGCCAGAAGTCCAAAAACTTACCCAAAGGTGTTATGACCAGTGCCCAAGAAGGCCACAAGTCCAGAATCTTACCCAAAGAGGTTATGACCAGTGCCCAAGAAGGCCAGAGGTCCAAAAATTTACCCAAAGGGGTTATAACCAATGCCAAAGCAGGCCAGAAGTCAAAAAGCTTACCCAAAAGGGTTATGAACTAGAACCTTAGAGGGCCAGAAATCAATGATATATGAAAAGACTATAGGCCGGATAAACAACTCTGGAGATACTTAGTATAAAGCCTATGCACGACTCTACGAGTCCCACATAGCCTCGGGGACTAATGTTGGGGGTGTACCCCCGGGTACCCCAGAGTTGATGAATTAAGTAATTCAATGAAATGTTGAATCAGATAAATAAAAGATGAAGAATATAAATAGAGTAAACAAAAAGGAGAAGAGAAAGTGACCTGGGCCGAATCAGTACAAGCCCAGCCAGGTCAGAATATGTCATGGGCCTAGGTTGCACCACCCGGGCCGAATCAAGGCTGATTCGGCCTACACATCATAGCAGCCATCTAGTTGGGCTAGGTTAACCTTCCTCGGCCCACTTACCTTGGAGTATCTCCCGCTCCCGCAAATTCGACTCTCCCGCCAGCATCGCTGCAACACCGACGCTCCCATGCCTCGACAGATGGACGAGGTCGCCACCGCCCGTCCCAGCATCGCCCGGGTGGGCCGGCTGGGAGCTGATTCGGCCCACCCTAGAGCTCCCTCGTCGCCCGCAAGCTCTCTGCCCGGGTGGGTCGGCTGGGAGCCGATTAGGCCTACCCCGGCACTTCCCCATCGCCCAAGTCTCCTTTCCCCGGGTGGGCCGACATGAACAGCTCGGCCCACCGCGGGACAGTTTCCTATAGGACCTATTCAACCCGGGCCGGCTGAGAATGATCCGGCTAGGGCCCAACATTAGTCCGGCTGGGCCACTCATTCACCCAGGCCGAATCAGAAGCAGGATAGGCCGAACCAGACCACCCAATATGCCCTAGCATTTACTCCCAGACACACTCCAACATCTACAATAACACACCCCGAGCCGAGACAACCTCAACCGGTATGGTGCTAGTCTTGGGACGCCCATGGCTCAGACTGGCACGTGGGCATATGGAATATGCCCTTGGCATCAAGAAGATGCTAGAGAATATGCCCTCGGCATCAAGAATATGCTAGGTAATATGCCGTGGCATCTCCAAAGATGCCAAGGCATATGCTGAGCATCTAGGAAGATGCCAGGAATATGCTACGCAGATGCCTAACGTATGGAACAAGCCTTGTCACCTGGGCTCCCCTTTATAAGGAGCACCAGGGGGATCGTTCAGAAAGAGGCCCCGAAGGGCTCTTCCCCTCTCTGCTCAATAGGAGCTCTTCTTCTTCTCCTTCCTCCAATCGCACAGAGAGATCTAGATAGAGGCATAGGAGATACAGCTCAAGGAGCATGATTGTAGCCACAAGCATGGCAAGATTATAAGAGATTAGATGTAGAGAAAGAGGTCTTGTCTCCACATGAGAGCCTCAATCCTATATGCATTGTATTTCTCTTTGTTCATATGAGTGCGGTCTTCACTGCATCATCCCTCCCCGGATTCCTCCACGTCCATCGACCCAAACTTTAGCCTACCCATGGCATATGCCGTGATACCACCACGACACACACCTTCATGGCCAAGCCATGCTTCGTCTACAACAAGATGAAGATACTCGTACCAAACGGTGTCATCACCATATCTGGAAGCTTTACCAAGGCAAGGGACTGTGAGATTGGAGAAGCAGCCTTTGCAGAAGCTGTCCTCTATAGCAAAGAATTCAAGGAGATCCAGAGCAAGGTCGATGCCTCGGAGATGCCCGCGTTGAAGAAACAGATTTCTGACTCCGCCCCAGCATTCAAGGCCGCCATCGGGACCAAGCCGGTGGAACTTGTGGTAGGCGATGCCTCCAAGACCACCGCCATTGGGACAAACCTGGACCCTAAATAGGAAAGCGCGCTCGTCGAGTTCCTCCGTGAGAATAGGGACATCTTTGTCTGGCAACCTTCCGACATGAAAGGTGTACCTAGGGAACTTGCCGAGCACGGCTTGAATATTGATCCAAAATGTAAACCAGTGAAACAACCTCTACGACACTTCAGAGATGAGAAGAGACGCGCCATAGGCAAAGAGATAGCTAGGTTACTTAAGGCTAGATTTATCCGAGAAGTCCTTCACACCCAATGGGTGGCAAATCCTGTACTTGTCCCCAAAAAGGGAACCAAAGAATTAAGAATGTGCGTTGATTACATCGGCTTGAACAAAGCGTGTCCCAAAAAATCCGTTTGCCTTGCCTCGCATTGACCAAGTCATTGACTCGACGATTGGCTCGGAGCTTTTGTGTTTTCTAGGTGCATACTCAGGATACCACCAGATCAAGATGAGGAAGTCGGACCAATTGGCCACTTTGTTCACTACACCTTACGACATGTTTTGCTATGTCACGATGCCCTTTGGGCTGAAAAATGCAGGTGCTATGTACCAGCGGACAATGCAGCGTTGCCTACACGATCAAATTGGTCAGAATGTTCATGCCTATGTGGACGATATAGCGGTGATGTCTAAAAAATCAAACGACTTAATCTCCGACATAAAAGAAACCTTTGATAATCTCCGGAAATACAACATGATGCTTAACCCTAAGAAGTGCGTCTTCGGGGTTCCAGCCGGCAAATTGTTGGGCTTTATCGTTTCCCAGCGCGGAATCGAGGTCAAACCGGAAAAAAATCAAAGCCATCTTAAACATAAACCGTCCGACATGCCTGAAGGACATATAACGGCTAACAGGTTGCATTGCAGCAATTAGTCAGTTCATCAGCCGACTTGGAGAGAAGGCTCTGCTGTTGTACAAGTTGTTAAAGAAGGCGGACAAATTCACGTGGACGGACGAGGCAGATGCAACATTGAGGCAGGTCAAGGAGATGCTTTCCTCAGCGCCTATCCTTGCCACGCCCGAGCCTGGGGAGACAATGTTAATTTACATGGAGGCCGCCAACCGGGTAATCAGCATCGTCGTCGTGGTAGAGCGGAAAGAACCAGGGCATGAGTACGGAGTTCAACGACCAGTTTACTATGTAAGCGAGGTCTTGACGGAGTCCAAGTAGCGTTACCCGCACTACCAGAAGCTAGCTTATGGAGTGTTCCTTGCTTCTCGGAAGCTAAGGCACTAGTTCCAGGAGCACCCCATCACAGTTGTGAGTAAAGCTCCACTGTCCGACATCATCAACAACAGCGACACCACAGGAAGGGTCGCGAAATGTGGCATTGAACTTGCCGCCTTCGAGATCACCTACAAAAGACGCGACGCTATGAAGTCACAAGCCTTGGCAGATTTCATTGCAGACTGGATGGAGATGCCTGATGCTACCCCTACACCAGAACCAGAATACTGGGTGATGCACTTTGACGGATCAAAGCTACTCAATGGCTCGGGGGCTGGTGTACTGCTACAGTCACCAACCGGGAAAAAACTACACTATGTTCTGCAGATCCACTTCAAGGCTACAAACAACATGGCGGAGTATGAAGCACTCATTCACGGACTACACATAGCCAAGGATATTGGCATCAAGCGCATAGTTTGCTGTGGAGATTCCGACTTGGTTGCCCAGCAGGTGGCTGGCACCTGGAACACGAGGAATCCTATGATGGTGGCATATCGAGACGAAGTGGATGAGATAGCCAAGAGCTTCTTGGGCTACGAGGTCAAGTATGCACCTAGGGAGCAAAACGAGGCGGCCGATCTGCTGTCTAAGCTAGGATCAGGGCGCAAGCAAATTTCGCCGGGCGTTTTCCTGGAGCATCTACGGACACCATCCGTGAAGGGCGCAGATATAGACAACCTAGACAGAGTTGACTCCTTCGTTCACACAGTGACAAAGGTCCTTCCGGCTTGGACAAAACCATTCATGGAATATCTCGTACACGGAAATTTGCCCGACGACAAAGTTGAAAGACGGCAAATAGTATGTCGAGCAAATGGCTATACCATAATACATGGATAGCTCTACAAAATAAACACCACTGGTGTATACCTTAAGTGTGTTTTCCAGCAAGAAGGTATTGAAATCCTCCATGAAATCCATCTCGGATATTGCGGGCATCACGCCGCTCCTCGATCGTCGGTAGCTAAAGCTTTCCGGCAAGGATTATACTGGATGACCGCGAAGGCGGGCGCCGACAAGCTGGTTGAGACATGCATGGGATGCCAGTATTATGCCCGACAACCACATGTTCCAGCTGAAGAATTGCGAATAATCCCAATAACTTGGCCGTTTGCAGTCTGGGGGCTGGACATGGTCGGTCCGTTGCAGACGGCACCGTGTGGGTTTACGCATCTTCTAGTAGCAGTTGATAAATTCACCAAATGGATAGAAGCTAAACCCATTAGAAAGCTTGACGGGGCAACTGCCCTTAGGTTTGTCCGAGATCTAGTGGTGAGATTTGGTCTCCCACACAGCATTATCACCGACAACGGCAGCAACCTGTCACTTGGAGAAGTGGAAGCTTATTGTTGGGATAAGGGCATCCGACTTGATCTTGCTTCCGTGGCACACCCACAGTCTAATGGTAAGGTTGAGAGGGCCAATGGATTAATTCTACAAGGGATCAAGCCACGTCTTGAGGCACCATTGCATAGAGCCGCTGGAGCCTGGGCGTAGGAATTACCATCTGTGCTGTGGAGTTTATGGACTACACCCAACAGATCCACCGGCTACACCCCTTACTTCATGGTATATGGAGTAGAAGCCATCTTGCCTTCTGACATCCTTCACGATTCACCAAGAGTTGACGCCTACGACGAAGATGACGCTGAAGAATCCAGACGCCTAGATGTGGACCTTCTCAAGGAGGAGCACATATTGGCATGCCAAAGATCCGCCATCTACCAGCAGAAGCTACACAGCTACCATAGTCGCCGCGTTCGGCATCGCTCGTTTAAAGAGGGGGACCTGATGCTCTGACTTAAGAAGAATAGGCCACACAAATTATCCCCACCATGGGAAGGACCGTTCATCATAAGCAAGGCGCTACTCAATGGGTCCTACTACCTCGTTGACAATCGTGAACTAGAGGATAGACCCAACGATGATCATAAGCGTAAGCGACGTGACCCGGATGATGACTACCCGGAGCTTGATCGGCCATGGAACATAGCACATCTACGTCCTTTCTACACTTAGCATTTTTTTATCTATTGTGTATCTATTATATGATCAATGAAATAAAGCTCTCTGGTCCACTCATATTTCTGAGTCTTTTACCTCCTTTAGTGTTCATTTTTGGATCGTATGAAACCTTTATGCACAAGCTTTGCATTTGCACTTGTGAAAATTCTGCCTACGGGCGTTAGCTTAAGTTTTCTGGTCTACACGTTCTTTGTCGTTTTTATGTGGATTCTGGAGTAGTGACTTTTGACACTTGTTGTCGGCGATTTTGTGCTTAGGTTATTGACGGTGCCATTGGGCATCATCGCCTAAGAGCATAGTCTCGACAACGAGTCTTCCGACTCACGAAAAGTCAAGCATAAAAACCAAAGTAATGGATAAGCTAGCACTTGATTAAAAAATATATACATGCTAGAACCAGTTCTTGAGTAGCAGGACATAACAACCATTAGTTTCCGCCTTAAGTTAACAATCAGTTTTTTCCGCATACAAATTCGCGAGGAAACAAATATTACATATTGTATTTCATTCCTCTGGTGCAGGCGACTTGGACGTAGCATTATCAGCAGCAGGAGAGTCATCCTCCTCGAAGTCGGCGGTGTTGAGGGGCTTGGAGGAGCTTTGGCTACCACCGTCAATAGTTTTCATGGGCACAAAGACGTTCGGGTCGACCAACTCGGCGACTCTGGTGTCAAAACCCGCGAGTGACGCCAAGATAGCCTCATGATCTATTTTTTGGCCATCGTCATCCACGTCAGAGATACCGGAGGTCACCGCGTCGATGTCGGCGTTTTTGTAGTGCGCCTTGACCATTGACAACACCATTCTCGCGCCAGCCCGGGTACATGAAGCTTTCCAGCTTACAATACGCTCGGGGGCTCGGTGCAAGATCTTCGAGAACTTCGCCACAGAATCCACCGCCTTGATGTTGATCTGGAGGTGCTTGGCTATCTCCTTGGCCTGCGTGATGGCGGTCTTGATAAAGTTGCTGGCAAGGACCATGCATTCTTTTGACGGAGGAGGCGACTGGGTCAAACCAATAGGAGCTGCAAATTTCCGACAAGGGAACACATGAGTTCAATCAAACAAAAAGTTCTGAGTATCCAACTTACAGTAGTACAAGACGGAGAATCACTTACTGAAGATGGTAATCTCAGCCTGCTGAAGAGTTTCCGCCATAGAATCCCATTCTTGTCGGAGGATCTTGTATGCTTCAAGATTGCGTTCATTTTGCTCATCGGTAGCTTTATTCTGCTTTTTTAGCATTGCGATCTCCTCCTTCAAGCGGTTCATCTCTTTGTTTGCGGACTCCTGCAGGACTTTCATGGAATACTCATGCATCTTTAGCATATCCTTCCTCTCCTACTTAAGGATCTTATTTTCGCTATCCAGCTGCTCAATATGCTTGGATTGCTCAACAATATCCTTAGCCTTGGCAATGGTTTTTGCAAGTAGGAGAAATAACAGTACACAGTGGGTACTCGGAGAATGATTGACACAAGACCAAGTCGAAATACGAAAAAGAAAGGAAAAACAGACGCTTGCTCTTCATGATTTGTTGCTTCAAGAAGGCAGTTTTAGCCTTTTCGGCTTCCAAGTCCGCACGCATCTTCTGGTACTTCTCATTGGCCACGCCTCTTCGAGCATTCTCATTCTGTGGAAAGAAAATTTAACGCTATTTAGTCTACTTGGAGCGTCTAGCCGGATAAATATCCACCTAGAGGCTTGGGGGCTACAGAGAGTTTTTAACTTGGCAATATGCTTAGTCTTTCTTTAAGCATTTAGTCGAAACTGATTCAGTTTTCCACTAGAAGCTTGGGGGCTACAGTATAAAGTTTTCAACTCAGTCATATGCTTAGTCTTTATTTAAGCGTCTAGTCGGAACTAATTCAGTTTTCAACGAGAATCTTGGGGGCTACAGTATCGAAATTTACAAACACTTCGTATGATACTCTGAAAGCATCTAGTCGGAATAATTCATTCAAACTATATGCTTGGGGGCTACAGTGAGAAGTTTTCTAGCTTAGTCACTTTTAGAGCATTTAGATGCAAAGACCTATGGTTTTCCGTCTAAATCCTCGGGGGCTACAGTGGGATACTCATATGAAATGCAAAAGGCAGATAAAACTCACAAGTGCGATGATCTTGAGATTGGTAGCGCTCTCAGCAAGCAACTTGCCGAAGGGAAGGCTGTTTCCTTGCAAGATATCTTCTTGGCAGAGAAGCTCCTCAAGACTGCATGTTGGAGATGTCGGCGCTGCACTAGGAGCCAAAGCAGAGCTACTCGGCGTAAGTGCCGGGTAGACTATCTTCGGGAACTCTACAGTTGTCTTGGGCGCAGAGACGCCGCCTTCAGCAGACGTACCACTCTCCACCACCGCCTTACCGCTACCGATGGCATCCTTAGCCGGAGCTTCAGCCATATGGGTTGAGGCACTCTCCTGTGTTGCCTGTTCGCCGACAACGGCATGCTCCACGGAGGCACCTGAGTCCACTTCCATGGCGGAAGGGCTAGATGCGTCTTTGGCCTATGAGCTTGTCGAAGCCGGCATAGGCTGGACGCTGGGAGTGACAGGGGCGATGGCGGGAGATGCGTGGTGGGACACGTCACGATGCAACATATCTTTGATATTTCTACAAGCCCCCAAAGGTTTGGAGGTCTTCTTCAAACTACTACTGTCCTTCTTCCTGAAACGTGCAAAAAGTATAAGTACATGAATAAGACAAGCAATGGACAATGTCAGAGGGAAAGAAGCTTGCACAACAGGGGGTGCTTTGGCAAAGGGGATCCCGATAATCTTTCTTTTCTCCGCCTCTGAGGCGGCAGTGGACTTCTTGGAGGCTCTACCCTCCGTCTTCTTCTTCTTGCCTCTGTCGGCAGCGTCAGAGGTGGAGCTTTTCCGCTTTCGCACCAGCGGGACATCGTCGTCGGACACAATGGTGAATTCCTTCATATTTGGGTCATAGATTTGGACAACCATGCTATCCTCCTCTAGACTGCTAAGCTGTTAAGTGAAAACCCACAAGTGTTAGATGAAGATGGTAAGGGTTAGACGGAAGAACTGGAGTATATGTCATACATGGAAAATAAACAGGTACCTTTGGGCACTTGTCCTTCTCGAACATGTCATAGGTAATAGTGAAGCCACGCTTCCTATCCTTTACCTTGACGATGTCCTTGAGGCGGAGCTTGACGGAGTCGCTGGAGAAGTTGTCCTCGGAGATGCGGAGGTTATCCTTCCTTCCTTGGTATACTCATGCATCAACTTCGAGCGGTGCTGCAGAGGCTGGATCCGCCTGACGAACCAGCACATGGCCAGGTCCAATCCGGTCAGACCCGTCTCTACGAACCACTCTATCTGCCTTATAGCGCGGGAAGCATCAATGTAGGAGGGGAGGGAGGCTTGGGATCTCCATGTGGAGGCTTCGGCGGCAGCTCCATCGATAAAGTCCGGATACGTAGTTTCTCGGCCAGCCAGAGGGATAACTGGGCCGTAGAAGTACGTCCGTTGCTAGATTTTACATGATTCATGGCCGACTATGTCGGGGAACTGCCGGCCAGGCCGGATCTTAAAACTAATTGTGCCACAGTTCCTGAGCTCGTCCTTGCCAACTCCGGCTTCCCGCTTGACGGTGAAGAAGTAAATGAAGAGATCTAGCCTAGGCCTAATCCCTAAATAGCCCTCACAAAGCGCCGCGTAGTTGCTGAGCGCAAGGATGCTATTGGAGGAGAGGTTTTGAGGCTGTACTCGGTAATGGTTGAGGACAGCTAGGAAGAAATTGGAGATGGGCAGGGAGACGCCACGTACTAGTTGGGCTTTGAGGTACACCTTCTATCCGGCTTGGGGAGAAGGGGTGACCTCGCCGGCCGGCGCCGCCCGCCAGGCGAGCCCCTCCGTTGCAGGGAGGTAGCCCTCGATGACTAGCTCCTTGATGTCGTGGTCCGTGATGTCCGAACCACGCCAGTCCCCCTTGTGGGAGTCGTTCTCCTCTTCTAGCAGCTCCAGCGCCGCTGGATTGTGGTCGCCGCCAATGGATTCAACCACCACGGACTTGGGGGATCACCAGGCCTTCTGGGGGCACGACGATAGTGCTCGCTGGCTTCGCCGTAGTATCGCCAGACGCCGCCATGGAGGGAGCAGAGCTGCTGCTGGCCATTGGAGAGATTGAGGTGGTGACTAGGAGGATTGAGGGGGTAGGGTTTTTCGCAATCGCGCGGAGAGCTCGAGGAGGCGCTCGCTGGAGGAAGAAGACGACACAGGGGAGAATGAGGTGAAAAAACAAAGATTCACCGCAGTTATAATTTATAACCTCTAGCGTCAAGATTCGTGCTGGATGATCGAATGGTCGGCGCGTGGACGACGTGTGCGGGCGTGTGCACGGAAATTTCGCCATGTCCCCAGCCGCCGCCAATGGTTCATATCGCTCGCGCGGGAAGAATGGACATGATTGAGTTTTTCTGCATGTGTGAGTTACGAGGCATCGCTGACCTATGTCTACATTGCTATAGCTGACACGAGCAGGTGAACCATCACATCGGAATATTCCGGCATGGACGGATCTAGTCCGGCTACAGAAGAGTACGATAGAAGATTCAGTAATTTTCCGGCTTACAAGTTGAAGATGGAGAAAACCTTGCAGGGTTCTTTGGGAGGATTACAAGATATTGCTTGACGATTTGCCGACATCTATCTAGACGGAGCATTCAACCCGAAGAGGCAAGACGACGCAAGATCTCGGAGTTCTCCGAGGGCTACTGTTGGGGATCTGCTATATGGGTATCCTCATAGCATGTCTCCTATCCGGCTAACCCGGGTGGCCCACAGTTGGTAGCATGGCCCATGGCCTGCTGGATGGCCCAGTTAGATGGATCCAGAAGGGAGGCCCATGCCGGATAAAGGAAGGCTACGGAGGAGTCACCGACGTACCCGAAGCCTTGGGGTGCAAGACACGCTAGACTAGTTGTAAGCAGTGTGGGACTCTGTAACCTGTCCGGCTAGGACTTTGCCTGTAACCCTAGGACCTAGCGACTATATAAGTCGGGCCTATGGGAGCCTTTAGGGCATAGATTAACATACACCTCGCACAGCAAGCCAAAACCTGTAATTCGGCGTATTGCCCTTATAGTGATTTATAGCAGGAGTAGGATTCCGCCACCGTCGTGGGATCTGAACCTGGGTAAGCTGTGTTACCTCGTACCTGTCAACCTTCCGCCTTCCCCCACGTATCTAAACACGCACCGTGAGGATCCCTCCATGGCATACTCATCGGCAATACCACGACACCTAGCATACCAAAATTTAAGAAAGGACAACTCGGGTTTTATCCCAAACCATAACTCATATGCTCTCATTTCAGCGGATCGCGATGGTGCTCTTTTCAGTGTAAAAGCGGTAGCCTCTAAAGTTTTAATCTTTAAAATATAATGGCAGTTTTATAAATAATACTTTTGATATTACCATGTCAATTAAGGTTTTGTTACATATCTCGAACACTCCATACTCCTATGGTTTTCCGGTAAATGCAAATCCATGGAATGATTCCTCAAATCTTAGGTGTTTTGCTAAAATTGTAACTCAAATATCTTCCTTTATGATCAAATCATAAATTATTTATTTTCTTGTTACGATGGTTTTCCACTTCATCTTGAAAGTCTTTGAACATTTTCAAATATTAAAACTTATTTCTTATTAAGTAAATATACATATATATTCACTCAAATTTCCGAAGAAAGTATATGAAGTTGAAATCCATCGCTCATAACTACACATAATGGACTACATACATCAACATGTACAAATTCCAATAAGTTAGTCATTTGTTCTTCCTTGGCCTTTGAACGAAGTTTCAAATATCTTTAGGAAAGTCTCACAAGCGTCATTTGATCAAAATCAGAAGTCTCCAAAATTCCATCAACATGGAGTTTCTTCATGTTTTATTTCCAATATAATTTAAACAGCAATGTGATACGTTGGAAACGTATCTATAATTTTTGATGTTCCATGCTTGTTTAGTATCTAGTTTGCTTTGCTTTATCTACACTTTGAGGTGTTTTCCTATATTTTCTGGAACTAACCTATTAACGAGTTGCCACAGTGCGAGTTTCCTATTTTCTTATTTTTTTGGTTCCAGAAAGGCAGAAAATCAATATTCTTGGAATTGGACGGGCCAAAAGCTAAAGTCAATATTTTACCGTGGGCGACAAGAATCCAGAAGACGAGACGGAGGGGCGCCACGGGGTGGCCACACCCCCCCAGGCATGGCCAATCCTGGCCCGTGCCTGGGCAGGGTGTGGGCCCCCCGGGCACCTCACTGCCTTGCCTCCTCGCCTATAAGAACCCCCGATGCAGAAACCCTAGGCACCCAATCAAAACTCCACGAAACCATCCGTAGACGCTGCCACCATCGTCCCTAGATCGAGGGGATCTGAAGTTCTTCGCGGCACCCTGTCGGAGGGGAGATCATCTCGGAGGCCTTCTTCTCCGGTATGAAGCGTGAGTAGTTCCACCTTGGACTACGGGTCCATGTAGTAGCTAGATCGTTGTATATCCTTCTTGTGCTTTCATGTATAGATCTTTGTGAGCTCCGTTCATGATCAAGATCTAATCTATTTGTAATAATGCATGTTGTGTTTGCGGGGATCCGATGGATATTGAGATTACTATGTCAGATTGATTAATGGTTTTGTCTTTATGATTCTACCATGTCTATGTTGTTTGTGATCTTGCATGCTCTCCGTTGTTAGTAGATATCTTGGCCAAGTAGTTGCTAGTGACTCCAAGATATGCTCATTAGTGGGTTCATGCCTCTAGTTTTCAAGGGAAGTGACATAAATCTTTTCGGTTGTAGATGTGCTGTTGCCACTTGGGAGAAAACAACGGTCTCTTGTTCATGGAACAAGTGAATTGTTTACCTTACACACTTTGCTTAAAGAAGTTGTCTGTTGCTTGCAACTTAATACTGGAGGGGGTTCGGATGATAACCCAAAGGTGGACTACTAGTCATAGATGCAGTTGGGTGACGATCTATGTATCTTGTTGTATTGCCCAATCGAATCTCATAGGATCTTTTTATCTCGTATTGCATTGTTATGCCTTGCTCAGTTCCTGTCAATTGCCCTGCTGTAATTTGTTTACCCCTCATGCCATGTTGTTTATATAAGGAGAGCACCTCTAGTGAACTATGGACCCCAGTCCAATCTTTACCATTGATACATCTTCCACTATTACTGTTTACTTGCTGCAAACCACCATTATCTTCCACACCATATAGTTAATCCTTTGTTACAACAAACCGGTGAGCTTGACAACCTCACTGTTCGTTGGGACAAAGTTTAGAGTTTGTGTTGTGCAGGTTTCCACGTTGCTCGCAACACCTTTGAGACGTTTCCTTCCTCCTACTAGTTCAATAACCTCGGTCTCTACTGAGGGAAAACTTGCTGCTGTGCTTATCACACCTTGGTATTGGGGTTTCCAACGAAGTGCACCAAGCACAGCCAACAAGACTTTCTGGCGCCGTTGCCGGGGAGGCTAAGGACGTCTTCACAAGGGGAGTCCTCCACTTCCTTTCTCTTTACTTTGATTTTAGTTTGCTTAGTTTGTTTTGCTTGGTTTTGTTTGCCTATTTTCAAAAACTCCAAAACAAATTAGTTTAGTTTGGTTTGCTTTCCCTATTCAAAAACACACAAAAATTAGTTCCTTCTCTAGTTGCCACCTTGCTCTAGCTCACCATGTTGTTCCCCAAGTTTGCCCTGAAAGATCTTGCAATAGGTAGTGGCTCCGTAATTGGGAAAGATAATATTGAAGAATTCTTTAATAATGTTAGCAAGCATGAGGATATTGAGGATAAATATATAGCAGAGCTTGCTCCTAATTATGAGATTCCTGCAGCTTCTTTAGTTCATATGTTGGAGGCCAGGTTTGTTAGCCTTAACCCCATGATACAATTTTTGTTCCTAAAACTAAAAGAAGAAAAGAATGCTGAAAAGAGAGAATTCATTCTTGAAACTTTACTAAAAGAATTCAATGATGTTACTAGGGAAACCAAAAAGGTCTTTGAGCGTTTCGATATGCTAGGCTCATGTGTAGATGTTGTGGGTACTTCAGATAAAACCAAACCTAGAGAAGAATTCAAGATACCCATACCCTTTAAGCTTGTTGGAATGCATGAGGCCTTTGAAAAGAATTTTGATTGGATTGCTCCTGAAAATCTTTTTGATGAAAGTAGTAAAACAAAGAGAGATGAGAAGGGATCCTACAAAACTCATTTGCATGAGATACCTTTCGTAGTTGAAGACTTTGCAAGTATTGATCTAAATGCTTCATTTGAAAATACTTGATTTTTCTTGCTTCTTGTGCATAACTTAAATGCGTTAAAGAAAAGTACTTGTTGGGAGATAACCCAAGAGTTTCCTTGACTCTTAGAAGTTATTACTTCAGTAATGACCTCTCCTTATCCTTTTTGTTTGTTTTTTGTGCCAAGAATAACCTCTAATGAGAGGGAAGTAAGATTTGGGGAGTTGCTGTCCCGAAACAGATTTCTGTCCTCCACCATAAAAATTGTGAGGAGTCTCTGTAACTCGGATTGTGCTGATAATTTATGAATAAATCCCCCAGTATGTTAGCTAACTTTATTTAGTTCAACACCTTTTGATTTGAGCAATAGAAGATTTTCAAAAAAATTGGTTTCTACCTGCTGGTCTATTTTGACAGATTTCTGCCATTATTTGCATTTTCTTTTTATTGATTCCTTTTTGAGTTCTCTTTTGGGGAATTGAACTTTTTGAAGGAGTTGCTACAATACCTTCTGTTTTTAGTGAAAAGTTTTGCTGTTCCGAAGCTTTTCCTAAAGGTCTATTATCTTTTGAATACACTAATGTTGCTAATGAAAATTGTGTGAAGTTTTGTATGATGGAAAAATTTCAGGTGTAGAGAGAGAATGATGCAATGAGATGAAGAATGGACAAAAGCTCAAGCTTGGGGATGCCACCCCGGTGTCACCCAAATAAATATCCAAGAGGTACAAGCGTCAAAGCTTGGGGATGCCCAAGGCATCCCCTTCTTCATCAATAAAAAGCTTAGGTCTGTCTAGACACTTCATTTTTATTGTTTCATGCACTATTGTGTTGTTCATGGAGCGTCTTAGTTTTCGTTTTCTTCGCTTAGTTTGTTTAGTTTTCTTGAATAAAGCAGTTTGGACCCCCATTCTCGCTGTGTTGTTTCAGATAAGTCAATTGGTGTTGGAAAGGAGTAGTAAGTTCTTGCTTGAAAGTGCAAGAGGAGCTTGCATTGACTGTGACTTAGACTTTAGCATGACATGCTAGGTGTTTTTTTGACCTTATGCTTAGTGATTATTGCTGTAGCATGTCTTGTTCCAAACAATTGGGATTGCTTAGTGTGCCTTGACGAAATTATGCGTTGTTTTAGCATGCAAAAGCATAGTATTGTGGTATTTTCCTTTGATGCTTTGTTTGGGTTGACTTGGCACATGCTCACACCATGTTATGACAATGAACAAGTCACCATAGCCTATATGATCATTTATTCCTAGACTTGTAGTACCACTCTATGCTTTGATTAGTAATGGTTTGTCGCTCTGCATGATTATGGCCATTATTGCTCTTAGTTGGTTGCTCCTAGTCTTTTGCTAGCCTCCACTTGTATGAGTAAGCTCTACTCATGCTTACAACTTCCAAGAAACCAAGATATTCCAAAGTGTCCACTATAAACTCCTATGCATGGTGTGTTACACCATTCCAAGTATATTCTTGTTTTCAGCCATCTTCCAATTAAAAAGTATTTTGTTATGTGAAAACTTAGTGATTAAAGCCCTCACACACTTGATGGCACACTTTTTATTCTTTGCCCCTAATAAACTTGAACCATTGTGTCATCTATGTTGTATATGCTTGCACTTATACGTTGGAATTAGCAGAACCATGTTGTCATGGGGAACGTTTTCAACATTGCAATTGTACTTTGTACTCAGTTGATATCATGCTCTTTTATCTATGGATGTCACCGGTGTGAAATAAAGAGGGAGCTTGTAAGTCCATGGAGTTATGTATTTTGTGTTAGAGAAACGTCTGGGCCGCTAGCCTAAGCCATGCCTAATCATGGTGGAAACTTGTAGCATCACCATAGTGAGCTATCTATGAAGCATCCTCAATAAAAATCTATGGACATAGTAAATAAAAAGATCGCTGAGATTCTCATTATCTGCTTGCCTTGTCATTTTGGTTATGGGATAGGTCTTGTACCATGTTCAAGGGGTACCCCGTTGGAGGTTCTCTATGATATGCATGTACTTGCAATGACAAGAACTTACAGGTGACTGAAGTTGAGTAGCATGAGGTGTGGCCCTCATATTCAAGGGACATGAGATTGCCAGTTTATACATTGTCAATCATATACTCCATAGTTTGTTCACTTTAACCTTAATCACTTCAAGATGCTTATGATAGGGGCAATGAGGGATGAAAGCTAACAAGTACCATAATTTTTGGAAGCTCTTTTTGAGACTTGAAATCCCTGCTTCCCTTATTAAGGGCCTTTCTCCCACTATATTAAGTCTCCACCTTCTACCTTTAGGCACCATTAAGAGAGCATAGTTTCCATTCTATGTGCAGTGTCCCCAAACTTATTGATTGATGAATATTGTGATAGTACTTGTTCTTGTGCTATTTGTTTCTAGTCACTCTTATGAACTTTGAAGGTGTCCTATGCATCTATTTGCTACTCTATGAGGGACAAGCTGATTGCCACTATGCCATGTTTTCTGTATGTGAAACAAACAAACGTTTTTCAATGCATGTTATTCATGATCTTTGTTTGTATCCTTTCATGTTGCATGCGTAGTTACTTTGTCTTATTGTTAGAACTTCATCTTTCATGCACATGTTTAAAGTTTTTTGATCCCAGCTTTCAATGCTTGCAAATGGTTTGATCTTTATTGTGAAGGTGCATGTCACCTCAAAATTTATTCTTTTTTATCACTTACCTACTCGAGGACGAGCAGGAGTTAAGCTTGGGGATGCTTGATATGTTGGAAACGTATCTATAATTTTTTATGTTCCATGCTTGTTTAGTATCTACTTTTCTTTGCTTTATCTACACTTTGAGGTGTTTTTATATATTTTTTAGAACTAACCTATTAACGAGTTTCCCAAGTGCTAGTTTCCTATTTTCTTCTGTTTTTGGTTCCAGAAAGGCAGAAAATCAATATTCTCGGAATTGGACGGGACAAAAGCCAAAGTCAATATTTTACCGTGGGCGACAAGAATCCAGAAGATGAGACGGAGGGGCGCCACGGGGTGGCCACACCCCCCAGGTGCGGCCAAGCCTGGCCCGCACCTAGGCAGGGTGTGGGCCCCCTGGGCACACCCCTTCCTCGCCTCCTCGCCTATAAGAAGCCCTCTATGCAGAAACCCTAGGCACCCGATCAAAACTCCACGAAACCATCTGTAGCCGCCGCCACCATCGTCCCTAGATCGGGGGATCTGAAGTTCTTCCCGGCACCCTATCGGAGGGGAGATCATCCGGGAGGCCTTCTTGTCCGGTATGAAGCGTGAATAGTTCCACCTTGGACTACGGGTCCATGTAGTAGCTAGATGGTTGTATCTCCTTCTTTTGCTTTCATGTATAGATCTTGTGATATCCGTTCATGATCAAGATCTAATCTATTTCTAATCATACATGTTGTGTTTGCGGGGATCCGATGGATATTGAGATTACTATGTTAGATTGATTAATGGTTTTGTCTTTATGATTCTATCATGTCTGTGTTGTTTGTGATCTTGCATGCTCTCCGTTGTTAGTAGCTATCTTGGTCAAGTAGTTGCTAGTGACTCCAAGAGGGGGTATTTATGCTCGATAGTGGGTTCATGCCTCTGGTTTCCAAGGTAAGTGACATAAATTTCTTCGGTTGTAGATGTGATGTCACCACTTGGGAGAAAACAACGGTCTCTTGTTCATGGAACAAGTGGATTATTTACCTTACACACTTTGCTTAAAGCAGTTGTCTGTTGCTTGAAACTTAATACTGGAGGGGGTTCAGATGATAACCCAAAGGTGGACTACTAGTCATAGATGCAGTTGGATGGCGGTCTATGTATCTTGTTGTATTGCCCAATCGAATCTCATAGGATCTTTTTGTCTGGTATTACATTGTTATGCCTTGCTCAGTTCCTGTCAATTGCCTGCTGTAATTTGTTTACCCTTCATGCCATGTTGTTTATATAAGGAGAGCACCTCTAGTGAACTATGGACTCCGGTCCAGTATTTACCATTGATACATCTTCCACTATTACTGTTTACTTGCTGCAAACCACCATTACCTTCCACACCATACAGTTAATACTTTGTTACAGCAAATCGGTGAGCTTGACAACCTCATTGTTCGTTGGGACAAAGTCTTGAGTTTGTGTTGTGCAGGTTTCCACATTGCTTGCAACACCTTTGAGACGTTTCCTTCCTCCTACTGGTTCGATAACATCGGTCTCTACTGAGGGAAAACTTGCTGCTATGCTCATCACACCTTGCTCTTGTGGTTTCCAACGAAGTGCACCAAGCACAGCCAACACGATGTCACTTAGTAAGTGATATTTCAATCATTTATCTTGCGACATTTTTAGCATTAGTTTTTATGGATGTGAGTTCTCCAACTAGACTTGTAGATCATCCATCTTTTATGGAATATGGTAATTAATTGAACAACCTTTTTTCTCATAATACCTGATGAAAATAACAATTGTCTTGAAGGTAAGTTTTGATGTCAACGAGAAACACAACAACACTTTGTTTTTTTTATGAACATCATCACATATTATCTTGCTGGTTACTTAGGCCATTGTAGTTCATGAATTGTGTTGTCCTGTATGACACTTCACACCAACCAATTCGGTATCCAATACCCCAAAACCACATTGTTTAACAAGCAAAGAATACAACCATAATATGCATATTATCTATATATCTAAGATGGATATTTCTAGCCTTTCTTTTTCTGCCAAATATTTCTGAGATTCTCTTTCATCATGTCCTTTCCCATTTAAAAGAATCTATCAACATCAACAGTGGCGCCATACACATGACATATAGTCCAAAGCGTGTATACTCAAATACTAATCAGACCATACACATGGCAAGAAATTAAACAAAAACACGTCTAGCACAAATCCCATGCCATTTTATTGGAGGATAAGTTGGGATTGCCTTCATGTTTTATTTTGAAAATGATATATGCATCAACCGTTGCAGAGACCGGGGTAATCCCCATTTTGAAAAAAAAAATTATTTTGAAAGGATGCCATATAGCTTCTATTTAACTGATAATAGAGTTACATTATAAATGACAGAAGGAAGATTAAAATCGGGAGGATCACCATCCCAACTATAACACTTATGTGTATCGTATGCACATTTCGCCATATTATGCACCACCTTATTCGCATCCCGCGGACAATGTTTGAAAGAGATCTTCGTCATCTAACTTTCCATCAAGAATCGTTGAATATGGATTCCATATTTTGAGTACCATTGCAAGCATTAATCATACCAAGAGAGTCCAATTCAATTAACTCTCAATTGCAACCAACCTGCTCCAAGAGATCTAAACCTTTCAGAAGAGGATCCGCCTCTACTGTTGAAGAGGGTCGTATGAACCTGCACAAGCTTGTCCCTACTATTCCTCAGCACTGCACCCACTGCACCCGTTTCATTGACATGGAAAGAGGCATCAGTATTGAGTTTACATGTTCCATCTAGTGGTTTGGACCAATCCGTGTCACTTCTCATTGCCGAAGGCTTAACCGCCAAGAAGTTGGATGTTAATGCGTTAATAGTAAACCTTGCATGAGTAGCCACAGCTTCACCTTTAATAAATTATCTCTTGTGCCACTTAAATATACCAGCCTCCAACAGCGATCAACTCTTTAATTCCCAGAGAACTAAGGACCGAAGCCTTTCTTCCCCCGACACATACAAAATCTCCAAAACAATAGATCCAGATTGTTCATTTACCAAAGAAAATTATATAAACTACCAAAGCCCTAATCCCTTCCAAACTTTACTTGCAATATCGCAAGTGAACATAAGATGTCTCATGTTCTTCGCACCGTATTGATAGACTGGACACTGGGGAGGTACTCGAATGTGTCTAGATGCCAAAATTGCCATCCCCGGAATCATGCCATGTAATGCTTTTCACAAAAAGGTTTTAATTTTACTAGGAATATGCAATTTTCACACTATGTCCCAAACCGGGTTCACTTTTGATCTACCTTGGCCATCTGTTCGCAGAACTTTTGATCCAAACTGATGATTCCATTCCAGATGGTAAGCCGCGAACAAACAATGAAGTTGTAGTGCTTAGTATGGTGCAAGCAATGAAATCCTCATTGAAATGCTCACTTAATGGGATCTGTAAAATCTGTTCGGCATCCACCTGTAGTAAATTTTCACGAACAATTTCGGCTTCCCATGTTCCTGTATACGGATTAATTAGCTCATCGTACGCAGCAGGCAAGAATCCTTATGTGACACAAACTTTCTTGAAGGACTTATTGTCAAGCAATGATCTTCCAAGATATCCGCCTTTGTACCAGATCCAACTCTCCATATTTGCCCTCATTTGAAGGTATTTAGTCTAGCAATTATGCTTTGCCATACGAAAGATGAACCAATCCTTGGCCCCGACTTTAAGAGATTATAACGAGGATAGTATTTAGCTACCAAAACATGGGCACAAAGAGATTCAATATTTGATAATAATCTCCATGATTGCTTTGCTAACATTGCAAGGTTAAAGGTATGTAGATAACGGAAACCCATGTCTTCCAACCTCTTTGGGATACATATCCTCCATCATGCAAACCAATGCATTCTTCTCTTTTCATACGTATCACCCCACCAAAATTCAGCCATTGTATCGTTTATCTCCTTACATAGCTGCTTTGGAATTTTGAAAACCCCAATAGCATACACTGGAATAGATTGTATAGCGGATTGCGGATAATATTAACTGTAAGTTGGCGGACATTCCAATTACTTACCTTGGGATGCCTATCCGGGAGACTAGAGTTTTGATCAGAGACTTGGCCCCCTTGGTCACAAGTGTTCGCTCAAAAGCTGAGCCGTGGAGAGCGCGCCTTACGTCTAAGGGGAGCAAGATGGTTCTGATCAACTCTTGTCTCTTGAGCCTGCCCATGTACCAGATGGCGCTGTACCTACTGCCGGAAGGGACCCATGCCGACTTTGCTAAGGAGTTGTCTAGATTTTTTTGGGAAGCTCGGAATGGCCATCAGAAATACCATATGGTTAAATAGACGGACGTTTGCGCCCCCAAGATCCTTGGGGGCATAGGGATCCTCGACTCGTTCCGCTTTAACGTGGATTTGATGCTGAAATGGGTCTGGCGCATCTTTAGGGACGACGGAGGTCTTTGGCTTCAGCTCATCAAGGCCAAATATCTCTGGGGCCGTCCCTTATTGACATGCGTGCGTCGGGAGGGCTCTCAATTCTGGAGAGCCATCCAGGATATTAAGCACTTCATTGGTTTGGGCATCTCCTTTGTTGCTGGCTGCGGCCAGGGGGTGCGGTTTTGGCTGGACCCCTGGCTTCTGCCAGCCCCTTTGGGGGTGCAGTTCTCTGCCCCTTTTGTCATCTCCGCGTCCCCGTCGACTCTTGTTGCTTAAGCCTTCCGAGAGGGCCGCTGGAACATCTTGTTTCGCTGGTCCCTTAGTTCGGTTGAGGCTGCGGATTTCCAGCAGCTGCTCGTGGCTCTCCCGGTGGCCTTGTCCGAGGCTCCGGACTCGGCCGCTTGGCAGCTGCATCCCTCGGGGGAGTTCTCGGTGAGCTCGGCGTACCGGGCCCTTTTCCAGGGCCCGGGTCTGCATTGGACTTCACCCCTTTGGAAAGCCCACCTCCCCCTTAGTCTTCGCATTTTTGTTTGGCAGCTTCTTCGTGGCCGCTTACCTTCGGGTGTGGAGGTGGCCAAGCGTAATGGTCCGGGCAATGGCCTATATCCCCTATGTGGGACACCAGAGACTTGTGCCCATATTATGTTCTCCTGCTCGGCGGCTCAGTCTCTTTGGAGTTTTGTCGGTGGCCTTTTACCGCTTCTTCGTCCAACAGTTGTGTGCCTGTTTTGAAGGATGTGAGTTTCACCATGTACCTAGAGCCAACAACGAAGCTGCTGACACCTTGGCCAGGGTCAGGTCAACAAGACAAGCCATACCGCCTGGGGTCTCCCTCGAGTACTTGCACAAGCCCTCCATCACCCCCTCACCAGAGTCCGACTCCATCGTACTCAGCGCGGACCCAGGAACGGCTGCTGCCGTGCCACACCCGGGGATTGCTGCGCCACACCCAGGGACTGCTGCGCTCCACCCAGGGACTGCTTCGCTGCATCCGGGAGCTGCCGCGACGCTGTCCATGGTCGACATCAGCACGTTTCCACCTGGAAGGCCTCCCGACATTCCGGAGCCGGCCGTCCGCGAGGAGATCAAGCTCATCATACAGGCGGTGCACACCATACGGGAGGCACCCCATTGGGCAAAGCCGTACATGGATTTCCTGGCCAAGGGCGAACTCCCGATAGAAGAGGTGGCAGGACGACAAGTGCGATGAAGGGCCAGCTCCTATACCATCATCAACAACGAGTTGTACAAGCGCAGCGTCGGAGGCATCTATCAGCGATGCGTCAGTCAGGAGGAAGGAGCCAAGCTTCTAACGGACATACACCAGGGCGAGTGTGGCCACCACGCCTCGTCAAGGGAAATAGCAGCCAAGGCCCTTCGGCATGGTTTCTATTGGCCAACGGCGCTGAAGGACGCCGAAGAAATAGTCAATACATGCAACGACTGTCAGCAATTCAGCCAGCTGAAGCATACACCGTCTGCGGCACTCAAGACAATACCAATCACCTGGCCGTTCGCGGTCTGGGGTCTGGACATGGTTGGGCCATTCAAGACAGCTCGATCCGGTATGACACAGCTGCTCATAGCCGTGGACAAGTTCACCAAGTGGATCGAGGCGAAGCCAATCAAGAAGCTGGACGGAGCGACGGTGATCAAGTTCCTCACGGACATCATCATCCGGTTCGGCTACCCGCACAACATCATCACCGACAATGGAACCAACTTCGCGAAAGGAGTCTTCGGTCGCATCTGCGGGGAAAAAGGGATCCGCCTGGATCTGGCATCCGTCGCACACCCACAGTCCAAAAGATAGTGCAAGCGCGCTAGTGGTCTGGTTCTAGCCGGAATCAAGCCAAGGCTCATCGAACCGCTCGTCAGATCACCCGGATGCTGGATAGAGGAGTTGCCAGCAGTGCTTTGGAGCTTACTCACCACACCCAATCGCTCAACTGGCTTCACGCCGTTCTTCCTCGTCTATGGGACAAAGGCCATTCTCCCCACAGACATCCAGTTCGACACACCCCGCAAGCAGCTCTACACGGAGCAGGAAGCCAACGAGGCAAGGGAGGACAACATGGACCTGCTCGAGGAGGCACGCGAGTTGGCTCTGTCCAGATCAGCAATCTACCAGCAAGACTTGCGCCGATACCACGCCAGCCAGATCCGGCCCACCTCCTTCCGTGAGGGAGACCTGGTGCCGCGCCTGGTCCAGAGCACCAAAGGAATGCACAAGCTGTCCCCGCCATGGGAAGGACCATTCATAATCAGCCGAGCGCTACACAAAAATTCATACTATCTGATCAACGCACAACAGCCGATGAAGAACAAGGCAGATCGCTCAAACGAGGAGATGGAACGCCCATGGAATGCAAGCCTACTCCGGCCATTTTACACTTAGGCAAATAAAAGTTTATGTATCTTCCCTTTTCATGTAACAAGTGAACAAGATCGAAATCCTTGGCACAACGCTAAGGACTTTGTCCCAATTCTGCACACCATCTACATTTTCGTATCGGCTGGCCTAGGCCCCGCGATTTCTACAGGCAGCATAATATTGCACGTGGCGTCTAGAGTAACCTTTCGGTTCCGGCTTCAGTACGCATGTCGGCTGTCGACTCGGCATGAGCAAAAACTCAAAGCACGCGCGGAAAGAAAATGCCAACGTAGAAAGCAAGGGCGTCCAAGCGAACCGGCCACACCCTACGCGAGCTAAGCAAACAACAGCGAACCGAAGTATCGCGAGGCACGCCAATGTAGACAATCCTTCGGTTCCGGCTGCAGACCGCAACCCAGCTGTCAGCCGGCAAGGAAAAATGCTCGAAGGGCCAATACTCGCTGAGAAAAGGGGAGTTGCTAACGGCCTAACTCGAAGGGGCGCGTATCTATTTTCCTTCTGCGATAAGTATCAACTAACGAATGAGCATATGCACAAGAAAAGTAACCCAAAGAAACACTTTGTCTCGCATGACCCGAGCCACAAATTGGCAGGAAACAAGGTGGCAAAAGAGCTTCGACCCGGCTGGCTACCCTAGCCGGCCCGAACCTCGGGCACTACACCGAGTGGAAGCGCTCCCGCGCACCCAAAAACTCAAGTCAAGGTAGCCAAAAGAGCTTCGACCTGGCTGGCTACCCCATCCGACCCGAACCTCGGGGACTACACCCAGTGGACGTGCTCCCGCGCACCCACAAACTCAAGTCAAGGTAGCCAAAAGAGCTTCGACCTGGCTGGCTACCCCAGCCGGCCCGAACCTCGGGTACTACACCCAGTGGACGCGCTCCCGCGCACCCACAAACTCAAGTCAAGGTAGCCAAAAGAGTTTCGACCCGGCTGGCTACCCCAGTCGGCCCGAACCTCGGGGACTACACCCAGTGGACGCGCTCCCGTGCACCCACAAACTCAAGTTAAGGTAGCCAAAAGAGCTTCGACCGGCTGGCTACCCCAGCCGGCCCGAACCTCGGGGACTACACCCAATGGACGCGCTCTCGCGCACTCACAAACTAAAGTCAGGACGACAAAAGAGCTTCAACCCGGCTGGCTATCCCAACCGGCCCGACCATAAAAGACCGCAAATAGCAGAGATATAAGCAAAGAAGCACCAAAGATAAGCAAAAAATGCCCCAAGCCATAAAGCAGAGCACGAAGGCTCCACGCATATTCCGAGTTCGGCGACAAAAGTCAGCCAAAATATAGCACCAACAAAATAACAAGTTTCACAAGTACACCCGGCATTCCAGGGATCAAGAGCCTGGGGCTGAAGAAGTGGAAGGAGCGGGAGCTGGATCAGCAGGGGCGGCACCGGCATTAGTGGAAAGAGGCTAGTTGCTAGAGGCGACATCAATGGGATTCCAAGGCGCAGGGACCCAGTGGAACGACCGTGGCTCTCCGGGGGCACTGAAGTCACGCTCCAAGTCCATGTAGGTGCCAATCTTCACCCCACAGGCCTGGAGCGCAGGAGTGCTGGCGTGAAGGCCCTCGTAGCTCGTCCCAAGATGGAAGTCGTGGGTGAGCATGCTCAGGTCGGCACCCGGATACCACGACTTCACCAAATCTAGCGCCATCTCCACTCCACCCCGAGCAACCCACTCTTTGTGCACGTCCAGCACGTCGATGCCTCTGGACAGAGCCACAGCTAGGCTGGCAATGTCGTGCACCTCGCCCGCGTTCGACCATATGTAGTGGAAGAGATCGTTGCCAATGGCGCGCATGCCATTGCTCTCCTCCGCTAGCACCTTGACCAGGTCGAGGGCAGTCAGGTCGCGTCCAACCTCTTCCACGGGCAGCTTCTCCATGGCCATCTCAGTCGCTTCAGGATAATGAGCTGCAGCCAAGCACAAAGCAGAATAAACGGACAAGATCGAGCAAGTCATGACACAACGGGAGAAGGAAACTGAAGAACTTATTGATGACCATTTACGAGATGTTCTGGAGGTGCTGAGTAAGCTCCCCCTACCTGCCGCGAAGAATCTTTATTGTCTCCTCCTGCTGGGTGGAGATCGTCTCAAAATTCTTTAGCGCCTCCGCCCGGATGTCAGCTATCTTTTTGCTCCGCTCCACGCTAACCTCAAGTTGATGCTTGGCCGCGGCAAGTTGATCGAACTGCACCTGTCGCGCCTTATTCGATTCTTCCATCCGGGCGACCTCAGCTTTGAGGCGCTCCACCTCCCTCTCCTTGTTCTGGATCATGGCTGTAGGAGGATACCCAATGGTCAACAAAAAACGGGAAAAGGGAGCCAATCGCCAAGACAGATCTGAAGAAGCAATCTTACGACCAAGATCCAGGGTGTTCTTCAGACTCCGTAAAAGCTCTCTGCCGCAAGAAAACAAATGAGCAACAGAGAAGCAAACTGGATGGAAGAACGGAAAACATGTGAAGGGCAACAACTTACCTCCATCAAAACAGACAAATTTTTGGCGTCGCCAAGGCCCTTTTCCATTCCCTCAATCAGGTGGCGAACCTGGCTGAGTGCGACTGGTGCCGAGCCCGAGAGCTAGGCAAGGATCGCACCCGGCGTCAGCACAGCCGGAGCTGGCCTTGAGCCGGTGACGACAACCTCGTCATCGTCGGCAGCCACACCCGAAGGCGCAGCCACCGCCAACTCCCTCCCAGCCGACTAACCACCGTCCGGCTGGCTGCCATCCGCCGCAGCCGCCTGCGTAGCCCCAGCCTCCTCCGTCACCTCCGTAATCACGGGTCTGGTGGAGCTGCTTGGAGCATCGCTACAAGACAGGTTCACGCCAGCCCCAGGATGAAGGAGGAGGGCCTCCGGGTCCCGTGCAGCCGCAAATAGCTGCCCCAACCATGAAGATGCAGGCGCCTGGTGCAGCAGCCCCGTGGTCGGAGAGCCCTGGGCGGAGACGGCGCGACTGACGCAGCCGGACCGGCCGCTGCCGGCGCGGGCGCACCCGGCGACCTCGCCACCTCTTCAACTGGCGGGAGGTGGAGGAGAAACGACGGCGGCACCACCATCGCCAAGCAACATGGCCTCGCTGCGCAGTGTGAAGAGTCAAAGGAGGAACCAGCAGAACCACAGAGCGGCAAGCAAGGGCAAGGGAGATACTAACCCAGCGACGAACGGTGGAGCAACAACCTGACGCCCTCGGCGCGTATTTTTCGCTTCAACTGGAGCGGGAGCGGCAACAGGCGCCGCCCTCTTTCCCCGGGCTCTAGCCACGGGTTTCTTGTCGTGGTATTGCCGACGAGTACGCCATGGAGGGGTCCTCACAGTGCGTGTTTAGAGACGTGGGGTAAGGCGGACGGTTGACGGGTACGAGGTAACACAGCTTACCCATGTTCAGATCCCACAACGGTGGCAGAATCCTACTCCTGCTATAAATCACTATAATGGCAATACGCCGAGTTACAGAGATAGGTTTGCTGTGCGAGGTGTATGTAAAACAATACTAGGTTGTATGAGATTGTGCCCTAAAGGCTCCCATAGGCCCGACTTATATAGTCTCCAGGACCTAGGGTTACAGGGAAAAGTCCTAGCCGGACAGGTTACAGAGTCCTACACCGTCTATCACTAGTCTTGTGTATCTTGTACTCCAAGGCTCCGGGTACGATGGTGACTCCACCGTAGCCTTCCTTTATCCGGCATGGACCTCCCTTCTGGATCCACCTAACTGGGCCGCCCAGCAGGCCACAGGCCATGCTACCGACTATGGGCCACTCGGGTTAGTCGGATAAGAGACATGCTATGAGGATACCCATATAGCATATCCCCAACAGTAGCCCCCGGAGAACTCTGAGATCTTGCGCCGTCTTGCCTCTTCTCATGGAATGCTCCGTCTAGGTGGATGTCGGCAAGTCGTCAAGCAACATCTTGTAGTCCTCCCAAAGAACCCTGCAAAGTTTTTCTCCGTCCTCTATTAGTAAGTCGGAGAAATGCTAAATCTTCCATCGTACGCTCCCGTTGTCAGATTAAATCCTTCCATGTCGGAATCTTCGATGGGACGGCTCATCTACCATGTCAGTTATGGCGACGTAGGCTGTAGGTCAGCAACGCCTCGTAACTCACACATGTAGAGAACGCAATCATATCCGATTTTCCCGCGCGAGCGATACGAACCGTTGGCGGCGGCGGTTGGAGACGTGGCGAAATTACCGCGCATGCTCACGAACACGTCGTCTACGCGGCAACCGTCCGATTAGCTGCACGAATCTTGACGCAGAGTAAGATAAATAGTAACCGTGGGACACTTGCCACTTTTTCACCCCATTATCTCGTGTCGTCGTCTTCTTCCTCTAGCCACACGCCTCCTCGAGCTCTCCGCGGAAAACATCGAGAAACCCTAGCCTCTCTCTGCACCAGTCGCTTCCTTCCATTCCTTCCATGGCTAGCAGCAGCTCCTCCCCATCGATGGCGGCGTCGAGCGAAGCCACGACGAAGCCGGCGAGCTCCGTCGTCATGCCCCCAGAGGGCCTGGTCATCCCCGCGTTGGCGGTGATTGAAACCACCGGCGGTGACCACAATCTGGCGGCGCTAGAGCCTTTGGAAGAGGAGCCAGATTCGCACAAAGGTGACTGGCGCGGCTCGGACATCACCGGCCGTGACATCCAAGAGATGGTCGCTGAGGGTTACCTCCCCGCGACGGAGGGGCTCGCCTGGCGGGCGGCGCCGGCCGGCAAGGTGACCCCTTCTCCCCAAGCCGGAGAGAAAGTGTACCTCAAGGCGCAATTGGTACGTGGCGTTTCTTTGCCCATCTCTCACTTCTTTCTGTCCGTCTTGAATCACTTCAAGGTCCAACCCCATAACCTCTCCCCCAATAGTATCTTAGTGCTTAGCAACTTTGCGGCACTTTGTGAGGGTTACCTAGGGATTAGGCCTAGGTTAGACTTGTTTGTATACTTCTTCACCGTCAAACGTGAAGCTGGACACAGTAGGGAGGAGCTTAGGAACTGCGGCACCATAAGCTTCAAGATCCGTCCTGCCGGCGGTTCCCCGACATCGTCGGCCACGAGTCGTGTAAAAACTGGAAGCGGACGTACTTATACGGCCCCGAAATTCCTTTGGCGGGCCGAGAAGTAACGTACCCAGACTTCGTGGATGGAGCCGCCGCAGAAGTCTCCACATGGCGGTCCCATGCCTCCCTTCCCTCCGACCTCGACGCTTCTCGCGCAATAAGGCAGATCGAGTGGTTCGTAGAGACGGGTCTAACCGGCTTGGACCTAGCCATGTGCTGGTTCATCAAGCGGATCCAACCTCTGCAGCACCGCACGAAGTTTATGCACGAGTACACCGCTGACCGAAGGGATACCCTCCGGATCTCTGAGGACAACTTCTCGAGCGACTCCGTCAAGTTCCGCCTTAAGGACATCGTCAAGGTGAAGGATAAGAAGCGTGACTTCACCCTCACCTACGACATGTTCATAGACGGCAAGTGCCCAAAGGTAGATATTTATTTTCCGTGTATGACATTGCTCCAGTTTTTCCGTCTTGCCAATACCATCTTGTCTAACACGATGATTTCTCACTTAACAACTTAGCGATCTAGAGGAGGGCAACCTGGCTGCCCAAATCTACGATCCCAAGATGAAGGAAGTCATGGTCGTGTCCGACGACGATGCCCCGTTGGCGCGAAAGCGGAAGAGCTCCACCTCTGACGCTGCCGACGGAGGTAAGAAGAAGAAGACGGAGGGTGGAGCCTCCAAAAAGAGTACTGCCGCCCTGGAGGCGGAAAAGAAGAAACCCACCGGGATGTTTGCCAAAGCGCCCCCCTAGTGTAAGACTCTCATTCTCCGACATTGTCTATTTATCTGTCTTATTCCTGTACTTATGCATTTTGCACGTTTCAGGAAGAAAGCCACAACCAGCCTCAAGAAGTCCTCCACGACTCTTGGGGCTTCTAGAAATATCAAAGATATGCTGCATCGTGACTCCTCCCCCACCATCGCCCCTGCTACTCCTGCTGTCAACCCCTCCTCTGCTCCGACAAGCTCCCAAGTCTAGGAGGCACCATGCCCTTCCGCCATGGAAGTGGACTCTGGCGCCTCAACCGAGCTTGCTGTTGTCGGCGAGCAGGCGACGCAGGAGAGTGCTGCTCTTCAAATGGATGAAGCTCTGGCTAAGGATGCCATCGGTAGCGGCAAGGCGGCGGTGGGAGATGGTACTTATGTAGAAGGCGGCGCCGCTGCTCCCCAGAAACCCTTCAAGTTCCCGAAGATTGTTTACCCGGCGCTCATGCCGAGTAACACAACTATGGTTCCTGGAGGAGTGCCGTCATCTCCGACGTGCGGTCTTGAGGAGCTACTCCGGCAAGCAGATATCTTGCGAGGAAACAGCATTGCCTTTGGCAAGCTGCTGGCCGAGAGCGCTACAAGCCTCAAGATCATCGCACTTGTAAGTTTTACTTTACCTTTTGCATTTCGTATGAGTATCCCACTGTAGCCCCCGAGGATATAGACGGAAAACCATAGGTTTTGCATTTATATGCTCTAAGAGTGACTAAGTTAGAAAGAACTCTCACTGTAGCCCCCAAGCATTTAGATGGAAGAAATTATTCCGACTATATGCTTTAAGAGTAGCTTACATAGTGTTTATATTTTTCAGTGTCGTAGCCCCCCAAGCCTCTAGTTGTAACTGAATTAGTTCCGACTAGATGCTTAAAGAGAAGCTAAGCATTTTCCGAGCTAAAAACTTTATACTGTAGCCCCCAAGCTTCTAATCGAGAACTGAATGAGCTCCGACTAGATGCTTTAAAGAAAAGCTAAGCATATTGATAAGTTTAAAAACTCTCGCTGTAGCCCCCGAGCACCTAGATGGAGAATTTCCGACTAGGGGATCCAAGGAGACCAAACAACGATTTAACTTTGTATTTGTTTCCACAGAATGAGAATGCTCGGAGGGGCATGGCCAACGACAAGTACCAGAAGATGCACGCAGACCTTGAAGCTGAAAAGGGTAAAACTGCCATTTTCAAGGAACAGATCATCAAAAACAAGAGTCTGTTTTCTTTTTGCGCATTTTCATCTTACTTTTGTGTCCATAATCTTCGAGTACTAAAATGTGTACTTTTGTGCCCATTTCTCCGACTTGCAGAGCATGTTGCCAAGGCCAAGGATATTGTCGAGCAGTCCAAGCACATCCAGCAGCTGGACAGCGAGAACAAGATCCTTAAGAAGGAGAGGGAAGAAATGTTGAAGATGCACGAGGATTCCATGAAAGCCCTGCAGGACTCCGCCTCCGCGAAAATCAATTGCTCAAAGGAGGAGCTTGCAATCCTAAAGGATCAGAAGCAAGCTGCTGATGAGCAAAACCTTCGCCATAACGAAGCGTTTAAGCTCCTCCAACAAGAGAAGGAATCCTTGGCGGACGTCGTCTGGCAGGCTAAGGCTAGCATCTTCAGTAAGTGTCCTCCGCCTTGTAGTTCTGCAGTCTGGATACTTAGAATTTATTGAACTCATGCAATCCTTGTCGGAATTTTCAGCGCCCATGGGTTTAACCCGCTCGCCTCCTTCGGACAAGGAATGCATGATTCTTGCCGACAACTTCATCAACACCGCCATCGCCCAAGCCAAGGAGATTGCCAAGCCCCTCCAGATTTATATCAAGGCTTCAGACTCCGTGGTGAAGTACTCGGAGATTCTGCGCCGAGCCCCCGAGCGTGTCGCAAGCTGGAAAGCTTCATGCGCACGGGCTGGCGCAAGGATGGCGCTGTCTATGGTGAAGGCACACTATGAAGATGCCGACATCGACACGGTGACCTCTGGCATTCCCGACGTAGATGATGACGGCAAGGAGATCGATCACGAAGCCATCCTGTCATCACTCGTGGGTTATGGCACCAGGGTTGCCGAGTTGGTAGATGTTGACGTCTTCGTGCCCAGGAACTTTCTCGACAACGCCAACCCAGATTCCTCCGAGTCTCATCACAGCGCCGATGCCGAGGGTGATTCTCCGGCTGGTGATGATGCGGCCTCCAAGTCCCCTCCACCCAAAGAGTGAAAAAAACTTTGTAATTCTTGTTTCACCCTTGTCGTGTGCATTGAAAAACTTGGTGATGTAATCTTAAGGCGGAAAACAGTGGTTGTCGTATCCTGCTACTTAAGAATTAATTCCCAGTATGTATGTATTTTTTAAGCAAGTGCTGGCTTATCCATTACTTTGGTTTTTATGCTTGACTTTTCGTGAGTCGGAAGACTCGTTGTCGGAACCATGCGCTTAGGTGATGATGCCTAATGGCATCGTCAATAACCTTAGCACAAAATCGCCGAAAATAAGTGCCGAAAGTCACTACTCCAGAATCCACATAAAAACAACAAAGAACGTGTAGACCAGAAAACTTAAGCTAACGCCCGTAGGCGGAATTTTCACAAGTGCAATCGCAAGACTTGTGCATAAAAGTTTTATATGATCCAAAAATGAACACTAAAGGAGGTAAAATACTCAGAAAAATGAGTGAACCAAAAAGCTTTATTTCATTGATCATATAAGAGGTACACAATTAGATAAAAAATGCTAAGTGTAGAAAGGACGTAGTTGTGCTATGTTCCATGGACGATCAAGCTCCGGGTAGTCATCATCCGGGTCACGTCGCTTACGCTTATGATCCTCGTTGGGTCTATCCTTGAGTTCACGGTTGTCGACAAGGTAGTAAGACCCATTGAGCAGCGCCTTGCTTATGATGAACGGTCCTTCCCATGGCGGGGATAATTTGTGTGACTTCTTCTGCTTAAGTCAGAGTACTAAACCCCCATCTTTAAACGAGCGATGCCGAACGCGGCGACTATGGTAGCTGCGTAGCTTCTGCTGGTAGATGGCGGATCTTTGGCACGCCAAAACACGCTCCTCCTCGAGAAGGTCCACATCTAGGCGTCTGGATTCTTCAGCGTCATCTTCGTTGTAGGCGGCAACTCTTGGTGCATCGTGGAGGATGTCGGAAGGTAGGATGGCTTCTGCTCCATATACCATGAAGTAAGGGGTGTAGCCGGTGGATCTGTTGGGTGTAGTTCGTAAACTCCACAACACAGATGACAATTCTTCCGCCCAGGCTCTAGCTGCTCTATGTAGTGGTGCCTCAAGGCGTGGTTTGATTCCCTGCAGAATTAATCCATTGGCTCACTCAACTTGACCATTGGATTGTGGGTGTGCCACAGATGCAAGGTCAAGTCGGATGCCTTTATCCTAGAAATAGGCCTCCACTTCTCCGAGTGACAAGTTGCTTCCGTTGTTGGTGATGATGCTATGTGGGAGACCAAATCTCACCACTAGATCTCGGACAAACCTGAGGGCAGTTGCCCCATCAAGCTTTCTAATGGGCTTAGCTTCTATCCATTTGGTGAATTTGTCAACTGCTACAAGCAGATGCGTAAATCCACACGGTGCCATTTGTAACGGCCCCACCATGTCTAGCCCCCAGACTGCAAACAGCAAAGTTATTGGTATTGTTCGCAAATCTTCAGCAGGAACATGTGGTTGTCGGGCATAATACTGGCATCCTGTGCATGTCTCAACCAGCTTGTCGGCGTCTGCCTTCGCGGTCAGCCAGTAGAATCCTTGCCGGAAGGCTTAAGCGACCAACGATCGAGGAGCGGCGTGATGCCCGCAATCTTCGTGATGGATTTCGTGTAGGATTTCCATACCTTCTAGCTGGGAAACACACTTTAGGTATACACCAGTAGTGCTCCTCTTGTAGAGTTGCCCATTGATTATGGTATAACCCTTTGCTCGTCGTACTATTTTCCTTCGTTCGACTTCATCGTCGGGCAAAGTTCCGTGTTCGAGATATTTCATGAACGGTTTTGTCCAAGCCGGAGGGATCTTTGCCACCATGTTGACGAAAGAGTCATCTCTACCCGGGTTGTCGATGTCGGCGCCCTTCACGGATGGTGTGTGTAGATGCTCTAGGAAGACTCCTGGCGGAATTTGCTTGCGCCCTGATCCAAGTTTAGATAGTAGATCAGCCGCCTCATTTTGCTCCCTAGGCACATACTTGACTTCGTAGCCCAAGAAGCTCTTGGCTATCTCGTCCACTTCGTCGCGATATGCCGCCATCATAGGGTTCCGCGCATTCCAGGTGCCAGCCACCTGCTGGGCAACCAAGTCGGAATCTCCAGAGCAAACTATGCGCTTGATGCCAATATCCTTGGCTACACGCAGTCCGTGAATGAGTGCTTCATACTCCGCCATGTTGTTTGTAGCCTCGAAGTGGATCTGCAGAACATAGTGAAGCTTGTCTCCTTTTGGTGACTGTAGTAGTACACCAGCCCCCGAGCCGTTGAGCAACTTTGATCCGTCAAAGTGCATAACCCAGTACTCTGGTTCTGGCAGTGGAGTAGTATCTGGCATCTCCGTCCAATCTGTAATAAAATCCGCCAAAGCTTGTGACTTGATAGCGTCGCGTCTCTTGTAGGTGATCTCGAAGGCGGCAAGTTCAATGCCCCACTTCGCGACCCTTCCTATAGCGTCGCTGTTGTTGATAATGTCGGACAGTGGAGTCTTGCTCACTACTGTGATTGGGTGCTCCTGAAAGTAATGCCTCAGCTTCCGAGAAGCAAGGAATGCTCCATAAGCTATCTTTTGGTAGTGCGGGTAACGCTGCTTGGACTCCGTCAAGACCTCTCTTACATAGTAAACTGGTCGTTGAACTTCGTTCTCGTAGCCTGGTTCCTTCCGTTCTACCATGATGACGATGCTAAAAACCCGATTGGTTGCCGCCATGTAAATTAACAGGGGCTCCCCAGGCTCGGGTGCTGCAAGGATAAGCGTTGAGGAAAGAATCTCCTTGAGATGCTTCAATGCTGCGTCTGCTTCGTCTGTCCATGTGAATTTGTCCGCCTTCTTCAGCAACTTGTACAACGGTAGAGCCTTCTCTCCAAGTCGGCTGACAAACCGACTAACTGCGGCAATGCAACCTGTTAGTCGTTGGATGTCCTTTAGGCATGTCGGACGGTTTATGTTTAAGATGGCCTTGATTTTCTCCGGGTTGACCTCGATTCCCCGCTGGGAAACGATGAAGCCCAACAGTTTGCCGGCTGGAACCCCGAAGACGCACTTCTTAGGGTTGAGCATCATGTTGTATTTCCGGAGATTATCAAAGGTTTCTTTTAAGTCGGAGATTAAGTCATTTGACTTTTTAGACATCACCGCGATATCGTCCACATAGGCGTGAACGTTCCGGCCAATTTGGTCGTGAAGGCAACGTTGCATTGTCCGCTGGTAGGTAGCACCTGCGTTTTTCAGCCCAAAGGGCATCGTGACATAGCAAAACGTGCCGTATGGGGTAGTGAACGAAGTGGCCAATTGGTCCGACTTCCTCATCTTGATCTGGTGGTATCCTGAGTATGCATCGAGAAAACACAAAAGTTCCGAGCCAGCCGTCGAGTCAATGACTTGGTCAATGCGAGGCAAAGCAAACGGATCTTTGGGACATGCTTTGTTCAAGCCGGTGTAATCAACGCACATTCTTAATTCATTGGTTCCCTTTTTGGGGACAAGTACAGGATTGGCCACCCATAGGGTGTGAAGGACTTCTCGGATAAACCCAGCCTTAAGTAACCTAGCTATCTCTTTGCCAATGGCGCATCTCTTCTCATCTCCGAAGCGTCGTAGAGGTTGTTTCACTGGTTTACATTTTGGATCTATGTTTAAGCTGTGCTCGTCAAGTTCCCTAGGTACACCTTTCATCTCGGCAGGTTGCCAGGCAAAGATGTTCCTATTCTCACGAAGGAACTCGACGAGCGCGCTTTCCTATTTGGGATCCAGGTTCGTCCCAATGGCGACGGTCTTGGAGGCATCGCCTACCACAAGTTCCACCGACTTGGTCTCGATGGCGGCCTTGAACGCACGAGGGGAATCAGAGATCTGCTTCTTCGACACGGGCATCTCTGAGTCATTGACCTTGCTCTGGATCTCCTTGAATTCTTCGCTGTAGAGGACAGCTTCTGCAACGGCTGCTTCATTGATATCGCAGTCCCTTGCCTTGGTAAAGCTTCCGGATACGATGATGACACCGTTTGGTCCGGGTATCTTGAGTTTGTTGTAGACGAAGCATGGCTTGGCCATGAACGTGTGGAATATGTCGCGGCCGAATATGACGTGTTACACGCTCTTGAAGGGGACCAACTCAAAGGTCATGCGCTCTTGGCGGTAATTATTAACATCGCCAAAGGCTACCTGAAGTGTAATGCACCCAAGGGACCGAGCCTCCCGACCAGGAACTACGCCATGGAACACGGTGTTGGTCCGCCTTAGGTTTGCCTCCGTCAAGTTCATCTTCTGCAGTGTATCCAGGTACATGATGTTGATGCTGCTTCCACTATACACCATGCACTTGGTGAACTCCACGCCGTCAATCAATGGGTTGATGACCATGGCATACTGGTTCTCCGTGGGATGGTGATGGTCCGTCCTGTCCCAAGTGATTGGAATCTCCGACCAGCGCAGGTATTGGGGAACTGGGGGGAGAGTGTCCATCAGGATCCTTAGAGAGGTCTTCTGTTGTCGGACGGTGGGGGTGCCAAGGAAAGTGTGGTAGACTGGGGCCTTCTTTGCGAAGGGGTTCTTGCCCTTGTCGTCGCTCTTGGCGGCGTTCTTGGGGTCAATGTCCTCGTCCATGTCACTTGAATCCTTGGACTCCTCCTCCTTCTTCTTCCCCTTGCCCTTGCCTCGCGGTCTGTTCTTCCAACTTCGCTTGTAGCCAGACTCCGGGTCTTCCTTGAGGTCGTTGACGAACTTGCAGTGTCGATTGGTATGGGTGGCTTTGCTGTTGACATCAAGGTGTACGAGGCACGACATATCGCTGTACTCCTCGTACGTTTGGGAAACGCGGAGCGGCGCCGAGTTGGTTTCACTTCCTCGTTGCTGCCCGCGGCCTGCTCCCCTTCCTCGGCCACATTGTCCGCCTTCTCCTCGTCCTGCAAAAGTCATGGCGACCATGTCGGTAGATTGCTTTTCTTCTGAAGCGGATTTCCGCTTTGTACTGCTGTTCCTCCGAGCTTGAGTTGGAACGGCCGTTGCCGGCAAGGAGCCACGAGCATCGTCGTCGGCAGCTGCGAACTCACTAGCTAACTGAATCATCTGATTCAAGTCAAGATGATGATTGTCCTGCAAGCGCTTTAGCTTATGTCGGAGCAACGTGCCCCTTTCCAACCCATCGATGAAGGCGGCCATGGCGGTTTGAGCGTGCACTCCTGCGCAGGAATTCTTCATATCCCGCCAGCGGGAGAGGTAGGCGCGAGATGTCTCGTCTTTCTCCTGCACGCACCGCTGTAGATCGCCCACAGTGCAGGGACGCTTATATGTACCCTCAAAGTTCTTGGTGAATGCTTCCTGCATGTCAAGCCAGTTGTAGATAGATCTCTCCAGCAAGTCGTCGATCCATTGACAGGCCGTGCCCGCCAACATTAATGGGAGGTACTTGACGGCGACGTTGGGGTTGCCTCCGGCAATATCCACCGCGTTGTCGTAGTCCTGCAACCATGTGGCGGGCATGGCAGTGCCGTCATAGGGCTTGATGGTTTTGTCAATCCGGAAATCTTTGGGGTAAGTTGCGGACCGTATTGCAGGTCCAAAGCAACGTGGTCCTAGGTACGGTCCTTCCCGGACCTCGTGGATCTTATCGATCCGCGAACGTGCGTCGTACGGCGCCGGGTTCTTCTTCTTGTTGTCAACAGGGGACGGGCTGCGTGAATGAAGCGGGTCTCTTCCGCCATGGTGACTGCTTGGCGGCGACGGAGGCAGAGGTGGCGGTGGGTTAGCCTTCTTGTTGTTACCCTCCTGCGACACTCCACGCCTGTCACGATTGCTTGTCGGACGCGGAGAGTCGTGGTGTGACCTGCTCTTATGTCCTTGGTGGCGCTCTTCATCATGACGGGTCTGTGTCGCGTTGTCGCGGATGACGATGCCGCACTGCTTTGGTGGGGGCATATCCATGTGATGGTGAGACTTGTAGTCTTCTTGACATCGAGGGGATCGGGGCGGCGAGGTTGGGCTCTTTTTTCGTGGTCGGAGGATATGGGGATAGCATCCTTCCTGTTGCACGCATCCCTCCGTCTTTGTTCTGATGAACCCGTCTGCGATCCGACATCCTGAGGAGATCTGTCCCTTGGCGGTTTGTACTAGCTAGATCGGCAGAGCGCTGGGTCAGACTCAAGCCTCTGGGAGGTGGCCTTTTCCTGCTGCTTTACCGCCTTGGCCACTAGGTCATAGACCTATTCTACTGCCTCAGGCGATCTATCCTGTTCCAGAAGTGTCTTGGCGACGGCGAGGTTAAGGAATGGGGTGGGCATCACCTGCTTGCCTTCACTATCAATGTATGGCTTAGCCTGTGTCGGCTTCGAGGGAGCCCATCCTAGGTTGCGTCGTACACCAGGATCGTTGATGACGCGAGCTGGAGCCTTCTTAGCCTTCTGCTGCTGTAGCAGAGTCTTGTACTCGGCCTCCATTGCTCTAGCTTTCTCTATGGACTTCTGTGCATTGACCAGATCTCGATCTAGTTTGGTGCCTTGCTCCGTGATGGCTTGCGCCTCCTCCAGCAGTTGCTGGCGTTTCTCGTCAAGCTGAGTCACGTTCCGGATATGATCAACGGTTAGTGGCTCGACGAGGAGATTGCCGTACATCACTCTATCAGCTGTAGTAACATGGGCTGCCACCGACGTAGATGCTGGAGGCGGCAAGTTTGCGGTGTTGTTGTTACTCGGGCCGGTGCCAAGTTCCTGCGGCTGCTGTACTGGGTTAGGCGGAGGAGGCATGACCTTTCCGCGATCATCGTCGGCAGCAATAAGTGGCCCCTTCCCCTTTTCCAGTGCAGTAGGCGGAGCTTGCCCGGGTTGGTCTTCATCCATCGCCGTCCCAATGGTGACGAACACCCCTTGGGACATGACGGTATTATTAGCTTGCTCATCGCGCGAGTACTCCTCCTCCATCTCCTGCATAGAGGAGTCTAGCTCTTCTAGACTGAAGTCTATCTCCTCTGAATCTGCACTGAAGTCGGCATAAAGCGCGTCAATGACAGAGTCGGAGGGTGCCAGGACTTCCTCAATGACGGGCGGTGGAGGTGCAACAGCCTCGACGATGACTGGAGGTGGTGGTGCTGCTGCGACGATGGCGGCCGGAGGTGGTGGTGGTGGCTAAATCGGAGGGGCTCCGTCAATGAGCGCAAGCGCTGTCTGAGCTGCCGCTTCGGCCTCCGCGTAGTTGTTGACGGTGTTCACCATGCCTTTGAAGGTAAGGCGTCTTGACGCCTGCTGCCGCCTTAGAGAATGTCGGAGAAGCGTGCCATGGTCCAGTCCTTCCACAAAGTGATATATAGCATCATCATTGGGGTAGTTGGTCAGGTCGGCCCGTATACGGAGCCACCTGGCGAGGTAGTCGCGGGGGTTTTCGACCTCTCTCTGAACGCAGCGCGCCAGATCGAAGATGGTAACCACGCCGACGAACTTGGATCTCTACTGTCCAGACGCACGGACAAAGCCGACGGATTTGCAGTGGTCTTCCACCTTTATATCCTGCACAGGGGCGGTTTGGGTGGGTCTTGAATTTTTCCGATCTTTGTCGGCAAACTCCGAGGAGAGATCCGACATCGATCCTTCCACGAACGTGTCCTGCCCGTAGGCGGTCCGTGCGGGTCTCGATGCTCCTCCGACTCCCAGGGAACTAGTGCCCGAGTCGGTTTTGCCGATGAAGAGGTGGATGTCTGCGATAGGAACGGTCGAACACCGCGTAGGGTTCGTCTTCGCCGGGATCCAGAACTCATCGGGGGGACGATCGGAACGTTGCCGGAGAAAAGAACGCGACCGATGGCTACGGTTTCGCTGATTCCCGTGAAGATCTTGGTCCTTGCCCGCTAAAGAGCCTGAAGCGCCTCTTGCCCCACGGTGGGCGCCAATTGTCGTGGTATTGCCGACGAGTACGCCATGGAGGGGTCCTCACAGTGCGTGTTTAGAGACGTGGGGTAAGGCGAACGGTTGACGGGTACGAGGTAACACAGCTTACCCAGGTTCAGATCCCACAACGGTGGCGAAATCCTGCTCCTGCTATAAATCACTATAATGGCAATACGCCGAGTAATAGAGATAGGTTCGTTGTGCGAGGTGTATGTAAAACGATACTAGGTTGTATGAGATTGTGCCCTAAAGGCTCCCATAGGACCAACTTATATAGTCGCCAGTACCTAGGGTTACAAGGAAAAGTCCTAGTCGGACAGGTTACAGAGTCCTACACCGTCTATCACTAGTCTTGTGTATCTTGTACTCCAAGGCTCCGGGTACGATGGTGACTCCACCGTAGCCTTCCTTTATCCGACATGGGCCTCCCTTCTGGATCCACCTAATTGGGCCGCCCAGCAGGCCACAGGCCATGCTACCGACTATGGGCCACCTGGGTTAGTCGGATAAGAGACATGCTATGAGGATACCAATATAGCATATCCCCAACATTTCTCTTGGCCATCCTCCTCGTCGGTGACGACTATGACACAAGCAAGGAATCAAAACCATAACCTCAAGAACAAAGGTGAAGGAAAGAGCTATGGCCAGCAACTTACCATGAGAATCCGAGGGGCCGTCATCCGCCCGGACGGGAAACCCTTCGGGCTCCGTCTGGAGGTACTTCTTCGGCTTCCTGTCCTCCAAGAAGGACGGAAGCGGGAAGTCGCCCATGCCGTCCTCCGCTAGCTGCGCCATGAACAACTAATCAAAAAGGGGAGCATAAGGCACCCAAGGAAAGCTAGCAATGACAAGGAGCGAGACACAAGATAACTAGAGAAAAAACATACCCGAGGCAACAAGTGGCCGCGATGGTACGGAGGGCAGGAGTACGCCCAGGTAGCCTCCATGAGGAACTTGGAGATCATGGAGACCCAGTTCCGCAGGTCCTGGTAGGGCACATCCTTCCGTGACGTCCTCGTCGGATCGTTGGCGGTCGATATGTGGCACATCTTGTGCGACCGCTTCTGCAGCGGAATCACACGACACACCATCCACGACAAGGTGATGTCCCGGGCGGTTAGCCTCTTCGTCTCCACCATTGTCTCCAGACGGGTGTCCATCCGGTCGAGGTCCGCCGTCGCGCCCATGCCCTTCGTCGCCCAGCCTTTCTGCGTCGAGGGCACGTCGGCGAAGGGTGGAAGGCAGATCCAGTCAATCTCTGTCGCATTGCTCACATAAAAATATGAACACTGCCACAACTTGACGGTGTCGGGAAACTCGAACCGCGGCATCGGCGAGGAGGACCGCGGGTAGATGGCGCAGCAACCCGTCTGCTTCAATGAACCACCCTTGGAGGTGTTCTGGGCCTTGAAGTGGAAGAACTTGAGAAAGTTCGCCACCTCGAGCCACACCCCAAGATAGGATTCGCAGCAGGCCGCATGATGCGACAGCTGCGCAATGGCGTTGGCGCCCAAGTGATGAAGCTGGAGGTCAAAGAAGAGAAAGAGCTGGAGGAGGAAAGGGCTGACGGGAAGGCCGAAGCCATGGGCAAAATGCGCAAGGAAGACGACGCGCTCCCCCGTCCGAGGATTCGGCACCCGCTCCCCCTCCACGCGCGAGCCGGTGCTTCACGAGCATCGACGAGGGAAGAAACCTCCCCCGCCGGTACTTGTTGACGAGCTCGTCGGTCACAAAGGACCCGCACCAGCCGCCGCGTTGCTCCGGCAGCATCTCGACAGAGGAGGTGGCCGTGGTGTATGGGTAAGAAGTGGCAGGCGACGACAAGGAGAAGGCGCACAAGGGCAAAGGGCGCTGGAACACAAGGAGAAGATGATCCGGAGGATGTACAAGTGTGGGAACTGATCCCCCTCAGAGCTCTATTTATCCCCGCGGAGGGCACCGTCGCCTCTTCGGCTTCTGCGTGACGCGTGGCGTTGCGAAACCGCAGCCACACGACGCTTCGGCTCCAGATCCTCTGCGCCATCATAATCACCACAGAAGATCCGCGGGCGTTACCAGGAGACGAGGCGTGCGCGCTCGCCCCGAGAAACCGTGGTGGCAAGTTGCATGCACAGTCGCCAAAACTGACGCAACAACGCGGAAGTCAAACTGACGCGACGTGCGCGAGAGCCACAGTCGTGGGTGACGACATCAACGACGTCATCAAGCTAAACGTTTCATCTTCAGCTGCGCCAGCAGGTACCTGCCTTCGCTGTCTACACCCAGTGGATGGCCATCGATTCCGCATCCGGTTAATTCCAGCCGGAAAGCAAAAGCAAAAGCAGCAGCTGGAGGCAAATAAACAACTCTCTCAGAACAAGAAGGAGCACGGAAGATCTTTCCCACCGGCGAAGCCCATACGTGCTCGGGGACTAGTGTCGGGGGGATAACCCCCGGGTGGGGAAAGCCAGGCACAAGTGGGCCGGCTCCAGAAGATGCAGGCCGCCTGGCCTCCAGGAAAGACAACTCTAGCTAACTGGCGAACACGCCCGGCTGGACTTATAACCTTCCCGGCTGGCCCGTCTAGCCGGTGGCCAGAAGAACCAGCCGGGTGGCCGTTTCCACCCGGCTCACCTCGGATTCGATGGAGAGCACGGAAGGGCTGACGCTTCGTGCGGGGTACGCTTCTGGCTCCCCCTCGTCATCAGGCAAGCTGGCATGCCGTCATGACCAGCGCTACCCGACGAAGATAAAGCAAGATGGTCGGTTGGACTGGCCAAAGCAGTCCAGGTGACCGTTAAAGCAAGGATGACGCCCCAAAGGAAGCCCGATGACCACTAAAGAGAAGGATGACGCTAAAAGAAGGACGAACTGGCCCTGCAGCCGGCCCTATCCTGTAAACCCATATCCAAACAGTAAGGCCCCGTTCAAAAGCACTCTGGCTCCCAACTCCGCAAGCGGAGCCATCGGAGCTGCGGTATAACTCTGCGAATCTAAAACGAAGGAGCGAAGCAGCGTCTAGTGTAAATATGCGGAGCGAGTGTTTCTGGGATCCACGAAACAGAGAATCGCGAAGCGGCTAGAATTTACGTTCACTGCCACCGATAAGTGACTAAATTATCCGAATTCGTGCGTATCTTTTCTCCCTCCTCTAATCCTCTCGCTCTGTCTTTCCTGAACAGAAAAAATTGGCAGATGAACTCTAAGGTCCTCTCCGATTTGACCATCCGCCGCCATACGATTCACGCCCGCTGTCGCTGAAACAAGAAGGCCGTTGTCCGAATCGAATTTATGCTCGCTCGAATTGGAAACTCCATGCCGCCATCAGATAGCGAGACGCACGAGCTGGTGCTACCGGCCGCCGCCGGAGGTCAACGCCGCCGCGTTCCTGCTTTCACGATGAGGCTCCTAGTGGTGGCTCAGCGACAAACTAATACTGACTGGACCCGACATCTTACCAGCCTTGGTAGCACTAATTGGCCCAATGCCCATCGGCTTACAAGTCCAAACAGTAGGCTGGAATAGGCTCCATCTGGCCGCAATTTCACGGAGCAGAGCGGACCGAACGCCACCGGCTCCTCCTCTCAATCGCGAGAGCTGGAATCGATCGGAGTGGAGCGGAGCGAAGGTTTTCTACGGAGCAGTCCGTTGCCGAACGGGCTCTAAACCCTAGAGCCTGACCTGTAATCTGCCCCCTAGACCAGTATATAAGGGAGGGCAGAGCTAGGGTTCTAGGTAGGCAACAATAGAAGGATAGAAGTGTTAGCATGAAGTTCCCATCTTCCTCTAGCTTTCGATAGGGGCTAAGGAAACATCTCAAGGAGCATCTGTACTGAGCAACAACTCCCATACATAGTTTATCTTACAGGAGTAGGGGTGTTATCTCGCCGAGAGGGCCCCGAACCTGGGTACGTCCCTGTGTTTGCAGTGCACCGTGCCCAACCCGTTGCGTGAGCCACCGGATGCATCCCTGTGTCCCTTCTTCGCCATATCCAATGGCACTGCCGTGTTCCACACCACAACACGCTGGGACCTTCTTGGCAGGCACAGGAGCTCGGAGAGTTCCTGCAGACCCAGGAAACAGGGCTGGAGGAGGGTGCCACCTCTTTTGGCTCGTATTTGCGGCCATCACCTGTATCCTATGGAATGTGCAAAACAAGATGGTGATTGAGAAGATTTATCCTACCCGTGTGTCTGGCCCTGTTTTTGCCTTTCTTGCCTTCTTCCACCAGTGGTCCCCCCTTGTGAGACAGCATGACCGGACGGCCTTCGATGACACTCTTCGGGCCTTGAGGATGGTGTCGCTCCCCTTCTCGGCTCTGGCTACTTCTTGATCCCGACGGTGGCTTGAGTGTTGTCTCCGTCCCTCCGTATTTTTTTGTTTTCTTCTTGGTCTTTGTTGTGTTGTGGCCCCAGCGGATGATCGCACCTTTTCTCTTTCGTTTTGGCTGCGGCCGTCGTGGATGATGTCTGAACTATGTACCTGGTTGTTGCTTATCTATAAAGTGGGGCAAAAGCCTATTTCGAGAGAATAGATTGTATGACAGCTTTCAGGAGTACCTCTTTTTCTTTGATCGATAGAAACTTCTCCTTCCACCCTTTAATAGTTCAATTACTCTTTCTAGTAAGTAAATAAAACTCTCTGTGCGGTCCAAACCTACCATTGCATGAAGACCAATATATTTATGAGAAATCGTTTGTCATAATATTGATCTCCATGCATATATGGGCTTTTACTTCCACATCCACATTTGGACCGAAGAAAACACTGCATTTATTTTCACTCACCAATTGTGAACAATGTGGATGTAAACATCAAGCGACAAGTACTTGCGAACAAATACAATAAAAAGAAGATGAATGGAGGAAGGAGTACGGGACCAGTGACTCGGTCGTAGGATGCTTTACGCATCTCTATCGGTCTAGGAAAAATGAATGGACGGGAATGAATGAAGTTAGAAGGTTCCCTCAAAGACTAGCCAAGTCCAAGTCTACATGTCTCTCCAAATCATTAGTCTGCTACTGCTTGTGTGTCCAAATATTAGCGTGCTATACTACTACTAGTGATAACGAGAGGATTGGGGTCACATCCTTGAAACATTCAAAAATGGTATAAAATAATGATACTAATACTAAATCGGAGTATAATAATAATGTGGTTGAGTGATGCATGTGCCACATTAGTTGTGTTTGATGATATCTCGCTGTTATGCTATCTTGTAATCACGACTCTAGTTGCTTGCACAACTGGATTATGTGCATTGCCGATGCAGAGGCCTGGAGCTAGAACACCTTTCCCAGTGTGTTTATTTTTTCAAACCCTTTGCCAGCGTATCAATTTGATTGTTGCGCAAAAAAAACCCTAGCTCACCTATTTTTTTGAAATAGGTTGACCCCGGCCTCTGCATCCTCGGATGCATACAACCCTTTATTAATAATAGTAGTACCAAGTAACAAGGTTCATAATCTTAGTTAGGGGAGTGGATGTATGACCTAGCCGCAAACGTTCAAGTCATCACGGATACGAAATTGGGTTCTTATTTTTTCAAAAATCAAACTCGCTGTAAGGGTTTCACCCACCGTTTTCCTTTAAAAAAAATATCAGTGAGTAACTAACTAACTGGATTACTGGAACTAAAGTGTGGTGATGGCCATATTAGCTCTAACATTGTGACTAGCCACAAGTCAAAGTGTCGGTCAGCGCCGGTCATGCAGGAGAATTACTTGGTACCATTTTTATTCATTTATTATTTATAGCACAAAGACCACACAGTATAGCACCATCATCGGCAAGGACCAGGAGCTCCGGTGAACACATCCACACCATACCTCTACCCGTTCACCAACAATGATGAAAGCCGGGGTGTTCCCCACTTCTTCTCTCTGGCCACCTTCTTCTCTGCCTTACGGCCATTTCTGTGCTCGCCACCCCTGATGTACCAGCAGGCCAGCGTCCTGGCTGCCTGGCAAAGTGCGGCAACGTCGACATCCCGTTCCCGTTCGGCGTTGGCGATCACTGCGCGTTAAACCCCAACTTTACCTTCAACTGCAATAAGACCATGGATGGCTCCATGAAGCTCTTCAAGTGGAATCTCGAGGTGACTGAGATCTCCGTGCCTGACGGCAAGGCTTGGGTGATTGCCCCCACCATCTCCTGGCGGTGCTACTATTACGCATCCACCCGAAGCATGGTGAACTCTGATGGATGGTTGAACGTCACCAATTCACCTTTCTGGATATCGGAAGTGGATAACAAAATAATCGTCATCGGGTGCCACACTCTCGCTTATATGAGGAGCTTTTCTGTAAGTATCTTGGTGTTTTCCCTTTATATTGAACTGATCCTGGTGAGAACTAATGTGTGCAAAAAGCTTCGTAGACGTCAAGAGAGTAAAACCTCCGTTAGCTCCATATTCATTAGACACCGTTTGAGTAATACAGTTAAACACCGTTTCATTCCTTCTAGTCCACAATCCTCACAAAGCTGGAGCAGTTAATAGTGCACCCAAATAACCTTTGCCATGTTACAATCGCGACAAGAAGATAACGAAGAACGAAAACGAAAAACACAGCAAGGAGACACAGATTTAACGTGGAAAACCTCTCCAACAAAGAGAGGAAAAAACCACGGGCGCCAGCCAGCGAAACTTCACTATATCGAGGAGTGTTTACAAACGCCGGGGATTTCACAGATACAACTCTTCCAACCGGCGGCTTACAAGGGGTTTATATATCGGTGGAAACCTAGGTCTTCGACGATCCGTACCGTACCGCGGGGGGCTGTCGCCCCCCGCACCCCCCACAGGCGTCCCCGTTGGGCACGGTGTGGGCCAACTTCAGACTCGTTACACTCGGCCCAAGCCTCCCGGCGACGGGCCTCGCTCCACTCGTCAGAAGTTGGCCTATACTTTGTAGAATTTGGATCAACATATAACATGCCAAAGATATTCAACATTTTCCGATGACTTTGGAACTAGTGACACATCCTCCCATACAAGTTCAGTCACAACACAGTTCGAAGAGAAGATGTTGATATATTCACATTTTTTTTATTTTTTCAAAATTATCTTTTTTTTGCGGGTAATTTTCAAAATTATCTTTGGCCATAAGGGACCAGCCAGAGAAGTCATGAATTTTAGGTGGTATGTTTCCAGGGGCAAGACATGTTGAATACTTACCTGTCTAATAGTAACATGGAGAAAACACTTTTAATTTTCTTTTACTTTTTAGATTTTTTTTTGTTGATTGGACCTATTTGGGAGAAGATTCTTTTGATTAAATACTCTGAATAGACTTGCACGCAACACCTGCTCTATAACCTGCAAAACGAACACTTGCTCTATTAACACTAAAAACATTAATATTCATTCGCCTGCAGTATGTAGTAGGTTGTTATTCAACATGTTCCAATGGCAACCTCAAGAATGGCATATGCTCTGGTGCCGGTTGCTGCCAAGCCGATGTCCCGAAAGGCGTACGGTATTATTCTGGCAATTTCGACGAAGCTTACAACACCACCTCGAAAGACCGTCCTTGCAGCTACATGGTACTGATGCAAAAGGATGCTTTCAGATTCAACACCAGCTATGTCGATTCGACAGTGTTTTACGAAGCATACAATGGTTCAGTTCCGGTTGTCCTAAACTGGGAAATACAACAGCTGACTTGCGAAGTAGCCAGGCAGAACATGAGCTCCTACGCGTGTATCAGCAGCAACAGTGAATGTCTGAATTCAACCAACGAGCAAGGCTATCGCTGCATTTGCTCCCATGGATACCAAGGCAACCCTTACATCAAGGATGGATCCACAGGTTGTTCCCCTTTTGCTTCCCTGTACATTTTCCACGAGTTACCTGTATGTGCCGTTTAGCAACTCTGAAAGCAAGCTTGTTGTTATATTACAGATATTGACGAGTGCCATGAAAATGATAATCCTTGCGGCCTTGAGATCTGCCAGAACACACTGGGGAATTACAACTGCTCATGCCGCCTAGGATATTATAAGACGGATGGCGTTTGCGTGCCAAATCCTTCCCGTTTTCGGCCCATGCCTGTTATTGGTAAGTCCCTTTCTTCGGTGAGCACTGAAGTAACTTCACTTGTAGAAAATTAATTGTTGGATGCCATACAAAAAAAATACTTCCTTTATCTCGATTTACTTGTCAAATATTTATCTAGATACGCATGTATCTAAACGCACTTTATATAAGATAGATCCCAATCTAAACAAATTTGAACATCTAATTCGGGACAAAAGTAGTATGAACTTTGTACCGGCGTGATAGTCCGTATGTTTTCTTTAGAAGTAAATCGTATTTGGATAAATTTCTACTCCCTTGGATCAAATACCAGACAAACATTAACATTTTTAAGTCCACCACTATTGGAACTGATAACATTAAAATTGGTACCGTTAGATTTCTTATGAAATTAACGTTTGTAATGCATAATTTTTGAAATAAAAATATGTTTATCTAATTTGATGGTCAAAATTTTGAATTCTTCGGGGACTATGTACATGTTGAAAACGATATATACTTGGGTCATCAGCTGGAGTATTATATTTATTCAATCGACTGTAATGCTTTTCGATACAAATTCTGCCGTGCTACTTCTTAAGTGGTCGTTGCTAATGATTTCATTCGAACATGTGGATGGTTTCATTTGAACATGTGCATGGTTTCATTCGAACAGGTGCAAGTATTGGATTTGTCGTCCTTGTGATACTCGTAGCATGTGCAAGCTTGATCCGAGAGAGGAGAAAGCTAGAGAACATGAAACAGAAATACTTTCGGCAGCACGGTGGTGTGATACTATTCAACGAGATGAAGTCAAAAGAAGGCAATGCATTCAAAATCTTCCGTGAGGAAGAATTACAGCAGGCGACAGACAACTTTAGTGAGAAAAAAGTGGTGGGCCGCGGAGGCCATGGAACCGTGTACAAGGGACTTCTCAAGGGCGACGTCGAAGTAGCAGTCAAGAAATGCAAGACAATCGACGACCAACAAAAGAAAGAGTTCGGTAAAGAGATGGTAATCCTATCCCAGATCAACCACAAAAACATTGTAAAACTCCTCGGGTGTTGCCTCGAAGTGGAAGTCCCCATGCTGGTGTACGAGTTCGTCCCGAACGGTACGCTCTTCCATCTCATCCACGGCAACCATGGGCAGTGTGTCTCCTTGGCCACTCGCTTGGGGATCGCCATCGAGTCTGCCGACGCACTCGCCTACCTTCACTCTTCTGCTTCAACACCGATCTTACATGGTGATGTCAAGACCCTGAACATCCTCCTCGACGGCAACCATAGCGCTAAAGTGTCCGACTTCGGCGCCTCCATCTTGGCACCAACTGATGAGTCGCAGTTTGTCACACTTGTACAAGGGACTTGTGGGTACCTTGACCCGGAGTACATGCAAACATGCTATTTGACAGACAAGAGTGACGTGTACAGCTTTGGGGTTGTCCTTGTGGAGCTGCTCACGGGGAAAATACCGTTCAATCTTGATGCCCCTGAGAAAGAGAAGAGTCTAGCAATGATGTTCATGTCTGCAATGAAGGAGAATAGGCTGGCTGACATTTTGGATGACCAGATCAAGGGTGAGGACAACATAGAGATTATTGAAGAGATCGCAGAGCTAGCAAAGGTTTGCTTGGATATGTGTGGTGATAACAGGCCCTCGATGAAGGAGGTCACAGAGAAGCTCGATGGACTGATGAAGGTGACGCGGCATCCGTGGGCGCAACAGAACCCTGAAGAGATGGAAGGTTTACTTTCAGAGCCCATGGCCAACTCGACAATTGGCAGTGCTGAATTTTTTAGTATTGAGAAAAAAACTATCAATGCTATGCAGTCAGGTCGTTAAGTAATCACACTACATTTTTTCAAGAATTAAAGCGATCATTTGTTGTATCTAGCTGTGTATTGATTTTGTAAAGATTATCGGTAATATATGGTTGTGTATATTGGTGGAATAGGCAATTATATCGTTTGCAAATTCGGGCTTGCGAAATCTATCTACCATACTAAATTCAGGCTTTCGAACACTGAAGATATGGAAAGCTTGCTTTTTGAGTCCACGACTGACTTGACGATTGTGAGTGCTGAATATTTCAGCTTTGAGAAGAGAGCTATTAATGCTATGCAATCAGGTCATTAAATAATCACACTATAAACTGTTCTGCTTGTCTTTTATGATATTATTAAGTCACTACAGAAATGGAGCTAGATGCGGACGGTCAGAGGCTGCGTCGACGCAAAAAGTGGGGATCGTCGGTGTAGGCCACGAGCTGGGGGTGCCACGAAGCTAGTAGACAGCTGCCCTCGGCGTAATACATAGCTAGTTTTCCTTTTATCTCATTAATCTTTGAAAAATTAAAACTAAATCATTCTAATTCAGAAAAATACAAATAATATACCAAATTTGTAGAAAAATAAGATCTATCTATCTACACTCAAATATTACATATTTGTAAATACAAATTAAGTGAGACATAAAACATTACATATAGTTGGAAACAGGCATAAGAAATTCAAAAATGATCCAAACAATGTGAAACATTTGCGTGATATCATATTATGTGGTATAGTTGCAAAGAAAAATATAAAACTTGGTATATTGATTATGTCTCAAAAACTTCATAAAATGACATATCTCATTCGAGGTTTCCTGCCTTTCGGGTCAAATGACCAATGTTATGGCTAGAATCAAGACATAGTTTGTGATAATGTTCTCATATTGTGCTTTCATGTGCATCATGGGATGGGGAACAATGTTGCAGTAGGAAGTTTTCCTTTTCGTCGCACCAAAAAGCTATTTTCCATTTCTCGAGCGCAAAAAACGAGGGGGTATTGTGAAGCAACCACTAAATAGCTAATTCAAAAATGCTACCACCCCATTTTTCAAAAATATTAGACCATCTTACATGGACAATGTCCTAACAGGGGGATCTCAAAACTTTCCTTCCATCCTTGGTGAAAAAGACAAATTCCTGCCGAATCGATAAGAAGTGGGTCAGATATGAACTACATGTACATAATTTGATGCTCATAATTTTTTACAAAAATCATTTTAGGTTCACAATATGCTATTTCATCAGAGATCCAATGCATGTTTAGTGAGACTCATCCCCGAGCTAAGAATCTTCATGCCCGCCATTCGACAAAGTTTGACAATAGTTTAAAATTGGTATAAGAAATTCAAAAAGATCCAAACAATGCGAAACCTTCGCGTGGTGTCATATTATGTGACATAGTTAGAAGGAAAAATATCAAACTTGGTATATTGATTATGTCTCAAAAAAACCTTCACAAAATGTCCTATCCTATTCGAGGTTTCCTGGCTTTCGGGTCAAATGACTAATGTTATGGATAGAATCAAGGCATAGTTTTATGATAATGTACCTATAATGTGAATGCACGTGCATTATGATATGAAGAACAATGTTGTAGGAGGAAGTTTTCCTTTTCGTCGCACCACGCCATTTTCCATTTTTTTAGTGCAAAAAATGAGGTTTTGTGAAGCAACCATCAAATAGCTAATACAAAATGCGACCACCCCATTTGTAAAAATACTAGACCACCTTATATGGACAATGTCCCAATAGGAGGATCTCAAACCTTTGCATCCATTCCTGGTGAAAAAGATAAATTTCTGCTAAATCGTTAGGAAGTGGGTCAAATATGAAATACAAGTACATGATCTGATGCTCATAATTTTTACAAAAATCGTTTTAAGGTTAAAAATATACTATTTAATCATAGATCCAATGCAAGTTTAGCGAGTCTCAGCCCCGAGCTAAGAATCTTCATGCCCACCGTTCGATAAAATTTGACGATAGATTAAAACAAGCATAAGAAATTCAAAAACGATCAAAACAATGTGAAACCTTCGCGTGGTGTCATATTATGTGATATAGTTGCAAAGAAAAATATATAACTTGGTATGTTGATTATGTCTCAAAAAAACCTTCATAAAATGACCTATCTCATTCGAGGTTTCCTGCCTTTCGGGTCAAATGACCAATGTTATGACTAAAATCAAGGAATATCTTGTGATAATGTGCCTATTCTGTGCTTTAATGTGCATCGTGGGATGGCGAACAATGTTGCAGGAGGAAGTTTTCGTTTTCGTCGCACCAAAAAGCAATTTTCCATATTGTTAGCGCACAAAATGGGGAGTTTTGTGAAGAAACCACCAAATAGATTCAAAATGCTACCATTCTATTTTTCAAAAATATTAGACCACCTTACATGAACAATGTCTCACCAGAGGGATCTCAAACCTTTCCTTCCATCCCTGGTGAAAAAGACAAATTCCTGCCGAATCGATAGGAAGTGGGTCAGATATGAACATAGGTACTTGATCTGATGCTCATAATTTTTTACAAAAATCAGTTTTAGGTTCACAATATGCTATTTCAGCAGAGATCCAATGCAGGTTTAGCGAGGCTCAGTCCCGAGCCAAGAATCTTCATGCCCACCGTTCGACAAAGTTTGACGTTAGTTTAAAACGGGTATAAGAAATTCAAAAACGATCCAAATAATACGAAACCTTAGCGTGGTGTCATATTATGTGATATAGTTGGAAGCAAAAATATCAAACTTGGTATATTGATTGTCTCAAAAAACCCTTCACAAAATGACCTATCTCATTCGTGGTTTCCCGGCTTTCGGGTCAAATGACCAATGTAATGGTTAGAATCAAGGCATAGTTTGTGATAATATACCTATATTGTGCATGTATGTGCATCATGGGATGGCGAACAATATTGCAGGAGGAAGTTTTCCTTTTCGTCACACCAAAAAGCCATTTTCTATTTTCCGAGCGCAAAAACGAGGGGTTTTATGAAGCAACCACCAAATGGCTAATTCAAAATGCTACCACCCCATTTTTACAAAACACTAGATCACCTTACATGGACAATGTCCCAACAAGGGGATATCAAACCTTTCCGTCCATCCCTGGTGAAAAAGGCAAATTCCTGCCAAATCGGTAGGAAGTGGGTTAGATATGAACTACAGGTACATGTCTTGATGCTTATGATTTTTTTACAAAAATCATTTTTAGGTTTATAATATGCTATTTCATCAGAGATCCACTTCAAGTTTAGCGAGTCTCAACCACGACCTAAGAATCTTTATGTCTATCGTTTTAAACGGGCAAATGAAAATATTGCTAAAATCACGACATAGTTTGTGATAAGTTGATATGGATATCATATTTGGATTCCTCTCATTATTCTGATCAATTTAGACATATTATTTGTCGAGTCCCGATTTATGGATTTAAAGATATTAAGTATTCCATATTAAATAGAAAAATACAAAAATTAAAATCATTATATTTTTATTTGAATTCAATCATATTTTTACTTATTCATTGTTGTTTACTTGAATAATTGTTTGTAATTTCAAAAAATAAAAACATGTGACATAATGATATAAGAGTTAATAGGATTGATATCATAGTATTGAAAACACGATATAAATTGTTTCATGAGAACTAATTCGGAAGGAACAAAGAAGTTAAGCATGCTGAAGGTGGAGTAGTGTGAGAATGGGTGACCGACCGAGAAGTTTGACGAAGACTGTAATTTTATCAAACATTAAGTGTAATTAGTATAAAAATGTTTCAAGTAAGAGATTAACGATTCAAAAAAATTCAAAGATTAAAAAAAGTTGAGAAAAAATAAAAAAAAGGAAAACAAATATTTTTTTTGATTTTTTTACAACCGGACGTTAGGCTATGCCGAGGGCAAAGTCGTTGCCGTAGCCTATGCCGACGACTATACCTATACCGACGGCCAGAAGTGCCCGAGCCGTGAGAAGTCTTTCCGAAGGAGCCTACACCGACGGTGCCCTTGGCCTAGCCTACGCCGACGGAAAAAATCCATCGGTGTCTTGCTCCATTCCTGTAGTTAGCAATAATTCTGGTATCTAGCTTTATTATTCCTATGGTAATTATCTAAACGGCTTTTGTTAATGTATGGATGTGTATATTTTTGTAATATCCAAATATATCATTTGAACAATTGGGCTTTAGAAATTCATCTACCGTGGTAAACTGGTAAAAGACAAGAGAATAGTTCAAAATTTGAAAGGATACAGATGCCACCTAGAGGGGGCGTGAATAGACGGGTTAATACTTTTTCGAGAGTGGCTCAACAAAGAATAAATTAAACTAACGTTTACTTTGTTAAGCACAAAACCTAGAAAAACTAGGATTCACCTATTTGCACCAACAACTCATGCTAAGCAAGATAAGCAACTATGTGATAGCAAGATATATACTTTAAGCACGAAGGTTGTCTCAAAGTAAGGTGCATAAGTAAGAGCTTAGATATAGATATAACCGAGACACGCGGAGACGACGATATTTTACCGAGTTCCTCACAACATGGAGTACGTCTCGTTTGGAGAGGGGGTGGTCTCAAACCACCAACAATGAAGGAAATCCATAAAAGACTCCAAGATGTTGATCCCAATATGTTCCCCTCACTTAGAGGAGAGATTGATTGGTAGGATTGTAGATCTAGATCTCCTCTTTCAAATCCCCCAAAAAGATTCAAGAAATATGGGAGGGATTGAGAGTATTTGCAATCTCTTGAAGGTAGGAACAATGGAGGAGAGAGATAGAAAGCTTCCAGCCCCTTGGGGAAGAAGGGGGGGCTTTTATAGCACCCCCCCCCCACATCAACTAGCCATTACAGATTACTTACCCTGCAGTTTTCGGCCTTTAGGACCGGAGTCTCCGGCCCTAGGGACCGGAGTCTCTGGGGTCCAGAATACGGCCAGGACTCCGGGAAGCCTCCAGATGCTCTCTGTGTACCCTCGGAGTCTTGGCCAGAATTTGGGCTGGAGTCTCCGACCCTCATAAAACTGGCAGAAATATCAACACCAAAACGACCATAACGTTTGCATCCGGACTCCGATTTTGATGATCTTGTGCTCGTTTTAAAGAGGACAATAAGCTCTACGGGATTATACAGAAAAACATCATAGTACAGCAAGGTAGTATAGAATAAAATGGCGAAATGTTTGAACTCTTTCAAAAAGACGAATCGGTAAAACCTCCAACATCGAAAACGCAATACAAAATCTATATGAAATCCGTTTTTGATGAACTTGAACTTGTCATGGAGATTAAAAAAATCTCTAAATCCTCTCATGGATAAGAAAAAAATAAGAACCAATAAAGATGATGCCATGTATGCACTCTCACTAAGGGATACGATCAAGTTACTCACTCGAGAGCCCTTCTTGATAGTACGGTTACCTATCTTATAAACCGGTCTCCCCAACTAACACCATGAGACTGGGAAGAAATAAACCCTATCAATAACATACCTTTGCCTTTAGCATATTGATGCAGCGCTGAGTTGATGTAGGAGCGCTTCATTGGGAGGAAGGTAACGTTAATAAGAAAATGCTTCGCTGAATTGATGCAGCGCTGAGTTGATGTAGGAGCCCTTCGTTGGTAGCGCTGAGTAATGTGAAGCAGCACAACAGCAAGTTTTCCCTCAATAAGAAACCGAGGTTATCGAAACCAGTACGAGGAAGGTAACGTCACACAGGTGTTGCAAGCAACGCGAAGACCTGCACAACAAAAACTCAAGACTTTGCCCCAACGAATCAGTGAGGTTGTCAAGCTCACCGGTTTTCTGTAACAAAGGATTAAACGTATGGTGTAACATCCCAGCATTAGAGCCTAGAAGTAAGCTGAACCTAGATGTGTGCATTGCATTCATGCATTGAAAATCCGAATAATTTTCGCGCTTTTAAAATAGAACTTGTCAAAATGAATGAAGCTTCTCTTAACTTGATGGAATTGAAGTAGATCATCAAGTTAACTGCGATAAGCTTCAATATGACCTTTGTTAAAACCTTATTTGGTTAAACATGATTTGGTCTAAGGGTAGACCAGATATAATAAAATAGCACTCATAATACATTGCTTAAATAATTAATATCTGATCCTTAAGGAATTTTATCACCATACTCAACCCAACAATTTATAAGTGCTAAGTCAAGATTACAAACTAAAGTAATATAAATGCAATGACTAATCCTGACCTATCTTATTCTTATCTATTCTTACTATCGGTACCATAGTAGAACTTAACTAAAACTCTTTAATGAGTTGGAGTTGGAAAGAGACTAAGTCAAGACCATCTACTATATATCTTTCTTTCTATAGCAATATTTATGGAACTTATCTTAATATATGTTATTCATCAATGTTTGACAATTCCTCATTGATTCACAAATTCTTTAACTAACAATCATTGATCTACTATTTCTTGATCTCATCATGACATCTACTTAAATCTTTTAAAGGGAGCATAATTCATTAATAGCTTTAAATCCAATATGAGATCCTAAGAAGATAATTTCAAGACAATGAAAAGTAGGATTGATAAATCCTTGCTTAGCCAACTAAGAACTTAAGCAATAAAGTATTAAAGGATTATAATGGTAATGCTTTAGCCACCTATATCGAGTGCTTATATTTAGTATAAATGATAATGGTGGGTAGAACATAATTAGAACCTTAGTGGATATAAGTTATCCTAGAGTAGTCATTGCAAACCACATAAATATAATTTAGGGATTGAAGTGTGAGTTATTAGAGTTAAGTGAATATAGGATAATATTCTTCAATTAAAGCTAGTATAGCATAGAGTTATAGAAGTGGTGTTATTCATCTTAAAGGATAGTCAACTTTAGAGAAAGGTAGTTGGATGCATACAACTAATAGAGATACATTATTAATGAATGATTAAGGAAGATTATGAGTAGATTTTGAAGGAATTATTTGTTGGATGGAAAGTTATCAACAGTAGAGTAGTAAGTACAACCAAGCAAGGATATAAGGAAGTTATGAAATATTTTAGTATCAAACTCATTTGAATCATCCATGAGTTTAGAAGGTTAATCAGTGAAAAGAATATTCCTAAGGAGTAAACCTCATCATATCATTTATAATTATAGACAGGAAAAAGGTAGTATATCTAGGAAAGGAATTCCTTAACAAGAAGTCTAGAGTTATGAATTATGGAAGATAATAACTCTTGGTAAACAATCAATTCTAAATCCCAAACTAGTAGAATATTCATTTCATGTTATTGATCTATCATTTTATGTCCATATCACTCCCTAGGAATATTTTCCTATAGCAAATCCTATAAACATATCTTTAACAATTCCTTTCTATAAAACATTCTAATTATAACTTCCTATTATAAAAGGTGATGTCATCAAATATCACAAACAGAAGACAAAATGCTTAGTTATTAAATCTTTACTCTTATCCATAAAAGAATCTAAGTATATTAAAAAACCTAAATCCTAGGGTAAATATTGATAATTCAAAACCTTAAACTTCTTTATTTATCACAATAGAATACATACATTGCCATTTTCCAAATCAATGGAAGTAGTAATAACCATATCAATGTCTTTTATAGGATCATTATACATATAAAAGTTTCTATTCAAACTATGAGCCAACTAGAGTTAAGTTTATAAACAAATAAGAATATATCATTCAAGAAATCCCTAACTAAAATAGGAGAGAAAAATAATAAGAAAAGTCTCTACAAACTATTAAAAAGGGGTTCATATTGAGTAAATAAAAGAAATAAAAAAGGATGATACAATAAAAATTCACAAATGATACAAAATATATTTTAGTATTATTGCAAATATCCAGCAAAGAAATCCTACAAAGAAAAGTTCAAAATATAAATCAAATTCAAATCTGAATAGGAAAATAGAAAATAGAAAAAGGGTAAAACAAATAAAAACATTACCTGGCCGTGGCCCAACACCCCTATACTTATCTGACGCCATATGCAGCCCACAAAAGCCCAGCTCGTTTCCATCTGTGACTGACAAGTGGGGTCAGGAGAGGACCGCGGGTTGAGATGAAAGAATTGCCAGGGGGTTATATACAAAACAGTCGTCGTCGTCATCCTCATGCACACGTACAGCTCGCTGGCGGAGCTCGCCGCCGCCCGATGCCGTCATCGTCGTTGTTGCGCCAAGATCAAGGCCGCTGTCGCCAGGAGAGGATAAGAAGGCCACCGCGATAACCCTGCTTGTCCTCATCCTCAATCTTGCTCTCCAGACTCATTTCTTCTCCTCACTCGAAAACCTAACTCGTCGGAGTTCATCGTTCCGGCCAACTCCGACCACCCCTCGCCTCGTGATAGCCACCGTTAGATGCGCCATAGTGGACTGAACCATCCAGGACCAAACACGGAGGCCCGCTCGCCGAGAATCATGTGAAATCGAGCATTCCTTTTCCTCGGCCGCCGTGGCCATTACCGTCGATTCGCCGTCCTCACGCCTCCCCAAGCCTCCTCGACCGCTCTATCATCATCCGGGTGAGTTCCCGAACCTTCCAGCATCCTTGAATCGCTTTATCTCGATGTAAATCGCCGTCTCACCGTATGTCACCGTCGGAGCTCGTCGGAGCTGAAGCTCCAATGACCATTTCCGAGCGGCGCCGCCACTTTAGGACTCAGCACGATGCACTGATTCAAACTAGGCTGATTTCGCTTGCTAGGGCGCAGTAGATCATCGCCAGCGACCAACCTCTGGCGGCGGTAGTGGTGCTGACGCCATCGTTACGTCATGCTTACCTCATGATCGAACCACGTCAGCGCGTTTGACTAGTCTTGCCTCGCTTGGCTGATGACATGGCCTAGGGCCCATATGTCATTGACTAGGGTAGTTAACCAATCGGTAACGAATGCAATTTCTTTAACCTGAGAGCTGAGGTGGACAATGGCCCATGGGTCAGTGACTTAGGCTAAGTGTAGTTGCGGTGTAAAAAATATTTCCTCTTAAGAAGTACATAAAATGATTAAACTTAATTTTTAATATTCTAGAAATCAAATAAAAGATTAAATCTTATTTAATCAATAACTTTTGATTTATAAATCAGAAAAATGTGTATAATATATTAAAATTTTCAGAAAAATAAAATCTATAACTTAAAACTATTACCAAATATTGTTGTGATGATTATTTAAGCAAATATTATTTAATAAAGGTCTTATGAATAATTAAACTTTAAATAAATTATATTTAAATAATGGTAATTGTTAAAGATATAAATTAAATACCAAACATCTTTAAAAAAATAAGAATTATAATTTAAAACTATAATCATGTATTATTATTTCACTTAAGTAAATATTTATTAAGTAATTATAAAGTAATAAGAATTGTAAAAATCATATCTTATTATTTTTAAATCACAAAAATAAATATAATATACCAAAATGATCACAAAAATAATATTTACATATTAAAAATATAAAATTCCACTTTTGAGATGAATAAAAAATTCAAATACTTTAATAATCTCCTTTTGAGTTAAATAAAAACTTAAATATTTTAATAACTCAAATTTAAACTTATTTACTTCATTAATAATTCATATAAGGATAAATAAAATTTATTAATATTTCTAAAATGAGTCAAATAAGTCTAATAAATAGTATTAGTCTTAAATATTAATAATATAAGGCCATAAGGGTTTAAAACATTATAAATACCCTTTTATTTAAATTATCCTCAACCTTGAGGGAAGGTTATATTCTCAAAGGATTCCAAATCTTGATAAAAACCTTAAGGAATAACTTGTAAATAAGTCAGATCATTCCTATCTACTTTAACCACCAGATTACAAAAAACTACCACCACATTATAATAAATCCATAAGTAGTTAAGTAATATTATATTTTGGTTTATAAACTATAACCACTCATTGATAAAAGGTAAATGATACTACTCCATTAGAAAAATCAAGAAACCACTAGACTAAGTAAAAGGATAACCAATTTTAAGCAACCTAAAGGAAACATTCCAAATACACAAGATACAAATGTTATAAGTATTATACTTTCAAAATTATCTATATTTTAAAGTTAACTTTAGTCTCCAAGAATCTAAATATAATACAATAAACATTACTATATGTTTTATAGTTAACTTTGGTCTGAAGTAGTTAAGTTATAAAAAAAACATCTCAAACCCAAACCATTCGAGCAAACATAAATAACAGCTATCCAACTCAACTAACCACAAAACTTGTTTAAACCTTAGAAGAGAAACCTTTTCTTCGAAGGTTATTCTTTTGCCACTTCAAACAAGAACTCTTATATAAGCAATTTTTACTAGTATATCATAAGTATATATTTTACTACTACATATGTGTTGCTCACAACCACTCATAAGCTCTAATAGAAGCACAAATGTGAGACCTATCTAAAAGGACCACACATTCCAAAGTAACCAATTCCGGAATCCAAACCCTAGGACAATGTTATCCCCAGGACTTACGTTCAGAACGTGCATCACATTACTTATGCATAAAAGCATATTGCTTCTTTAAACATTAGTCCTTACCGGACCAATGATGCTGATTTCAGATGTTGGATCTTATACACTAACTCGAAGACCGTGAGTGCATAAGCTTGCAATCACAAAAGGCAAGTTCACACTTGCTCATGTACTTTGTTTATTTTTTGTAAAGTATTTTACAAATCCAGTGTTGTTATCACCTGCATTTGAAAAAGGTCTAAAAACACTATTTTCGATAATAATGTGAATTATTGGTTATTGATCTAGGGTGATCAGCTAATCTATTAAATCTGACAGTTGGAATACCACTGTTTAGAACTATATCATCTAGGACTTAACAACTAATGTCGCCAGTGATTCTTGCGCCGTATATTACGCGTTGACCATGAGATTTGGAATGGGACGGAGAAGTCAGCTGTATCTTCTTCCTCTCTCATGAAGCTGGATGTGCAGGTCGTGGCTGTTATCCTCGTAGTGTGCATATTAATTGGTAATTCATAGAGGATATGCGGCATATGGGTGGGAACCCTCAACGTCCCACAATAGTTCTGACATCTAACGGTTTGTACAAACCATTGCCGTAATTATTTATGTGGGCATGGTGTACACCAAGGAGGCATGCGAGGTCATGAAGGGGGAAGTGATTGGCTTGGATCATCTTCTGGGCCCCACATCATGGAATTGTGGACGGGAATAAGCTGCCTGGTTGTGCAACAAAGAGTTGATCTCTCATGGGTAAAGTAACGCACCTCTGCGGAGTGTAAGAACTGTAACTTGTTACTCCCTGTTCCGGGAAGGAGCTGCGAACGCGGCGGGAAAGGAACTCCATGAAAGTTCTGGTAAACCCATGAAGACTGACAGACATAGTTTTTCAGAATAAAAGCAACCTTTGGAAGAAATGTTTATGAATACCTGCATTGCCTACGACCTACGATCTATGGCTGTAGTTATAGTGCATCAAACACTCCTTTTCTAGTGAATTTGCTGAGTACGCTCGTACTCAAAGTATCTTCTTAAACCTTGCTAGATTCTGAAGTTGGAATAAACAACAACCACATCAAGTTATGCTCCAGGAATCATCAAAAGCTAAAGCTCTTCAATGAAGACAAGGAAGTCAACATATACCTCAACTCAAGTGAAGACAAAGTTACTGGTTAGATAGGAATATAATCTCTAACCAAAGAACCTAATTCTGTAGTGCATTGCAATAGCAGCAATGCCAACCCCTTAGTTAAAATACTAGTTTTAATAGTATAATAGTTCTTGCGTTATTTATTTTTGATTCTTCTCCTTAAGAAGTTCTTTATCTCTCTTTAACCTAGAGTGTTCTCTGGATCTTATGTAAAGAGTTAGTTGTAACCTTTAGCCATGTATTGGACCCGCTATGTTCCTGTTGTGCCATTCTGAGGGATGTAATACTAGTGAACGGTGTTTCATTGGTGTTATGTCAACGACTATAGTATACTACATCATGCAGTGGTATGATGGGTCACCGCATATGGTGTGGAAGGTAATGGTTTGCAGCAAGTAAACAAGTAACAGTGGAAGATGTATGAATGGTAAAGATTGGACCGGGGTCCATAGTTCACTAGAGGTGCTCTCCTTAGATAGACAACATGGCATGAGGGGTAAACAAATTACAGTAGGGCAATTGACAGGAACTAAGCAAGGCATAACAATGCAATTACTAGTCAGAAGGATCCTATGAGATTCGATTGGGCAATACAACAAGATACATATACCGCCATCCAACTGCATCTATGACTAGAAGTCCACCTTCAGGTTATCATCTGAACCCCCTCCAGAATTAAGTTGCAAGCAACAGACAAATGCTTTAAGCAAAGTGTGTAAGGTAAATATTCCACATGCTCGATGAACAAGAGACAATTGTTTTCTCCCTAGTGGCAACAACACATCTACAACCGAAGAGATTTCTGTCACTTCCCTTGGAAACTAGAGTCATGAACCCACTATTGAGTATAAATACCCTCTCTTGGAGTCACTAGCAACTACTTGGCCAAGATAGCTACTAACAACGGAGAGCATGCAAGATCACAAACAACACAGACATGATATAATCATAAAGACAAAACCATTAATCAAACCAACATAATAATCTCAATATCCATCGGATCCCCGCAAACAAAACATGCATGATTACAAATAGATTAGATCTTTATCATGAACGGAGCTCACAAGATCTATACATGAAAGCACAAAGGAGGAGATACAACCATCTAGCTACTACATGGACCCATAGTCCAAGGTGGAACTACTCACGCATCATACCGGAGAGAAGGCCTCCGGGATGATCTCCCCTCCGGCAGGGTGCCGGGAAGAACTTCAGATCCCCCGATCTAGGGACGATGGTGGCGGCGACTACAGACGGTTTCATGGAGATTTGATCGGGTGCTTAGGGTTTCTGCATCGGGGTCTTCTTATAGGTGATACGTTGGAAACGTATCTATAATTTTTGGTGCTCCATGCTTGTTTAGTATCTACTTTGCTTTACTTGTCCACAGTTTGAGGTGCTTTTTACATGTTTTCTGGTACTAACCTATTAACAAGTTGCAACAGTGCCAGATGCCTGTTTTCTGCTGTTTTTGGTTTCAGAAAAGTTAGTAAATAAATATTCTCGGAATTGGACGGGATGAAGGACAAAGTCAATAACTTTCCGTGGGGAACAAGAAGTCCAAAGGAGAGCCGGAGGGGCCGGCCAGAGGGGCCAACCCCCCAGGCGCGGCCACAGGTGGGCCCGTTCCTGGCTAGGGTTTGGTGGCCCGGGCCGCCTCCCGGTCTCGCCCCTTCGCCTATAAGAAGCCCCCGATGCAGAAACCCTGGGCACCCGATCAGAAATCCAGGAAACCGTCTATAGCCGCCACCACCATCGTCCCTAGATCGGGGGGATCTGAAGTTCTTCCCGGCACCCTGCCGGAGGGGAGATTATCCCGGAGGCCTTCTCTCCGGTATGATTCGTGAGTAGATCCACCTTGGAGTATGGGTCCATGTAGTAGTTAGATGGTTGTATCTCCTCCTTTGTGCTTTAATGTATAGATCTTGTGAGCTCCGTTCATGATCAAGATCTAATCTATTTGTAATCATGCATGTTGTGTTTGCGGGGATCCGATGGATATTGAGATTATTATGTTGGTTTGATTAATGGTTTTATCTTTATGATTCTATCATGTTTGTGTTGTTTGTGATCTTGCATCCTCTCCATTGCTAGTGGTTATCTTGGCCAAGTAGTTGCTAGTGACTCCAAGAGGGAGTATTTATGCTCGATAGTGGGTCCATGCCTCTAGTTTCCAAGGGAAGTGACAATAATCTCTTCGGTTGTAGATGTGTTGTTGCTACTAGGGAGAAAACAATGGTCTCTTGTTCATAGAACATGTGGACTATTTACCTTACACACTTTGCTTAAAGAAGTTGTCTGTTGCTTGCAACTTAATACTGGAGGGGGTTCGGATGATAACCTGAAGGTGGACTTCTAGTCATAGATGTAGTTGGATGACGGTCTATGTATATTGTTGTGTTGCCCAATCAACCTCATAGTATCTTTGTGGCTAGTAAATGCATTGTTGTGCCTTGCTCAGTTCCTGTCAATTGCCCCGCTGTAATTTGTTTACCCTTCATGCCATGTTGTTTATCTAAGGAGAGCACCTCTAGTGAACTATGGACCCCGGTCCAATCTTTACCATTGATACATCTTCCACTGTTACTTGTTTACTTGTTGCAAACCATTACCTTCCACACCATACGTTTAATCCTTTGTTACAGCAAACCAGTGAGATTGACAACCTCACTGATTCATTGGGGAAAAGTCTTGAGTTTGTGTTGTGCAGGTCTCCACATTGCCAGCAACACCTTTGAGACGTTTCCTTCCTCCTTCAGGTTCGATAACCTTGGTCTCTACTGAGGGAAATATGTTGTTGTGCTCATCACACCTTGCTCTTGGGTTCCAACGAAGTGTCCCATGTCAACACTGGGTGCACGCATCAAGATTTCTGGCGCCGTTGCCAGGGAGGCTAAGGACGTCTTCACTAGGGGAGTCCATCACTTCCTTTCTCCTTACTTTGTTTTTAGTTTGCTTTGTGTATTTTGCTTGGTTTTGTTTGCCTCTTTTCAAAAAACACAAAAAAATTAGTTCATGCTCTAGCTGCTGCTGCTGTTTTTGGCTTGCCCACCTTTGCCAAAATGAACTCTGCTGAGAACACCAAGTTGTGTGACTTCACTAGCACCAACAACAATGATTTCCTAAGCACACCTATTGCTCCACCTTCTCCTGATGTTATCTTTTATGAAATTAATCCTGCTTTGTTGAATCTTGTGATGAGAGAGCAATTTTCTGGTGCTGGTTCTGATAATCCTGCAGCCCATCTTAATAGCTTTGTTGAACTTTGTGAGATGCAAAAGTATAAGGATGTAGATGGAGATATTATTAAGCTCAGGCTTTTTCCTTTCTCCTTGAGGGGAAAACCTAAAGAATGGTTGCTATCTTTGCCTAAAAATAGTATTGATTCTTGGACTAAGTGCAAAGATGCTTTTATTAGAAAGTATTATCCTCCTGCTAAGATTATTGCTATGAGAAGTGACATAATGAAATTTAAACAGCTTGATAGTGAACATGTTGCTCCTGCTTAGGAAAGAATGAAATCTTTGGTTAAAAATTGCCTTTCTCATGGACCCACTGCTTGGATGATTATCCAAACTTTTTATGCAGGTTGGAACTTCTCCTCAAGAAACCTGTTGGATTCTGCTACTGGAGGTACTTTTATGGGACTCACCTTGGGTGCTGCAACAAGGCTCCTTGATAATATGATGGTTAACTACTCTGAATGGCATGTTTAGAGAGCTCCACATGGTAAGAAGGTAAATTCTGTTGAGGAAACTTCCTCTTTGAGTGAAAAGATTGATGTTATTATGGCTATGCTTTTTAATGGGAAAGCTCCTCTAGATCCTAATAGTGTTCCCTTAGTCTCTTTGGTTGCTCAAGAAGAGCAAGTTGATGTGAACTTCATTAGAAATAATAATTTCAACAACAATGCCTATAGGAATAATTTTGGTAGCAACAACAATTATAGGCCTTATCCTCCTAATAATGGCAATTCCTATGGAAGCTCTTACAATAATGCTAGAAGTGCCCCCTCTGAACTTGAAGTAATGCTCCAGGACTTTATTAGTAAACAAACCACTTTCAATAAGACTATAGAGGAAAAGCTTTTAACTGTTGAGAAAAATATATCCTCTTTGTCTGAACCTCAAACTTCCTTGGTTAATAAAATGGCTGCTAAACCTGAAACTATGGAAAATACCTTCGCTACTGCTCATTCCATACAGGTTACTATTGATGAAAATGTTAGGCTGTTAGCTCAACTTCATGCTAGGTGGGAAAAGGAAGTTGAAATTGATAGAAACAATAGTGTGTGCACTATCACCACTAAACCACAAGTAGCCCATATTCCTCCTCCTACTATGCCTAAGCCTAGTGAGCCTATTACTAGTGATGCTAAGTTTGACTTTGATATTGATGGTTGCAATATTTCTGAAGTGATTATGTTCTTGCAAAATCTTGCTAGAAGTCCTGATGCTAGTGATATGCATATTGCCTTTACCAAACACATTACAGATGCTCTCATTAAGATTAAGGGAGAAAAGCTAAAACACAAAGCTTCTATTCCTAGGAAAGTAGAAGACAGTTGGGAACCCATTATTAATATGCAAGTGAATGACTTTGATCTCAAGGCTTCATGTGATATTGGTTCTAGTGTCTCTATTATGCCTAGGAAGATTTATGAAATGCTTGATTTGCCACCATTGGAAGATTGTTATTTAAATGTTCCACTCAATGATAATGCTAAGAAGAAAATCATGGGGAGTATTAATGATGTTCTCATTATGGTTAACATTGCTTATGTCCCTGTTGATTTCTATGTTTTGGATGTTGAATACAACGCTTCTTGTCCTATTACTTTGGGAAGACCTTTTCTAAGAACAGTTGGTGACATCATTGATATGAAAGAAGGCACCATCAAATATCATTTTCCATTCAAGAAAGGTATTGAACACTTCCCTATGAGGAGAGAGAATTTGCTTTTTGCTCCTCCTTTGAAAACAAGGTTTGATGTTAATGCTTCCCTCATTTGAAAATACTTGATTCTTCTTGCTTCTTGTGCCTAACTTAAAGGCGTTAAAGAAAAGTACTTGTTGGGAGACAACCCAAGAGTTTCCTTGAGTCTTGGAAGTTATTACTTCTGTAATGACCTCTTCTTATCCTTTTTGTTTGCTTTTTGTGCCAAGAATGACCTCTAATGAGAGGGAAATAAGATTTGGGGAGTTGCTGTCCTGAAAAAGATTTCTATCCTCCAACAAAAAAAATCGTGAGGAGGCTATGTAACTCGGATTGATCTCACAATTTACGAATAAATCCCCCAGTATGTTGTATAACTTTCATTAGTTCAACACTTTTTTATTTGAGCAACATAAGATGTTCGAAAAAATTCGTTTCTACCTGCTAGTCTGTTTTGATAGATTTCTGTCATTATTTGCATTTGCTTCTTATTGATTCCTTTTTGAGCTCTCTTCAGGTAAATTGAGTTTCTTTCAAGGATTTACTACAGTATCTTATGTTTTTAGTGAAAAGCCTTGCTGTTCCCAAGCTTTGCCAGTGGTCTAATATCTTTTGAATAAGCTAATGTTGCTAATGAAGATTGTGTGAAGTTTTGTATGAAGGAAAAATTTCACGTGTAGAGAGAGAATGATGCAATGAGATGAAGAATGGACAAAAGCACAAGCTTGGGGATGCCACAATGGTGTCACCCCAATAAATATCCAAGAGGTACAAGCGTCAAAGCTTGGGGATGCCCAAGGCATCCCCTTCTTCATCAATAAAAAGCTCAGGTCTGTCTAGACACTTCGTTTTTATTGTTTTATGCACAGTTGTGTTGTTCTTGGAGCGTCTTAGTTTTCGTTTGCTTTGCTTAGTTTTCTTTAGTAGTTTGGACTCCCGCTCTCGCTGTGTTGTTTTGCAAATAAGTTTGCTTGGTGTTTGGAAAGGAGTAGTAAGTTCTTGCTTGAAGTGCAACAGGATCTTGCATTGACTGTGACTTAGACTTTAGCATGGCATGCTAGGTGTTGTTATAGCATTATGCTTAGTGATTATTGTTATATCATGTCTTGTTCCAAACAATTGGGATTGCTTAGTGTGCCTTGAAAAAAAATATGCATTGTTTTAGCATGCAAAAGCATAGTATTGTGGTATTCTCCTTTGATGTTTTGCTTGGGTTGACTTGGCACATGCTCACACCATGTTATGACTACGACAAGTCATCATTAGCCTCTATGATCATTTAGTCCTTGACTTGTAGCACGACTCTTTGCTTTGATTAGTTTGCTTTGTTACATTGCATATTTTGGCCATTATTGCTCTCTTAGTTGGTTGCTCCCAGTCTTTTGCTAGCCTCCACGTGTATGAGTAAGTTCTACTCATGCTTCCAACTCCCAAGAATCCAAGTTATTCCAAAGTGTCCACTATAAACTCCTATGCATGGTGTGTTACACCATTCCAAGTATATTCTTGTTTTCATCTATCTTCGAATTAAAAACTATTTTGTTATGTGAAAACTTAGTGATTATAGCCCTCACGAACTTGATGGCACACTTTATTCTTTGCCCTAATAAACTTTGAACCATTTTGACAACTTTGTTGTATATGCTTGCACTTATAAGTTGGAATTAGCAGAACTGTGCTGTCACGGGGAAAGTTTTCAACATTGCACTTGTACCTTGTTGTACTCAGTTGATATCATGTTCTTTTGTCTCTGGATGTCGTCGGTGTGAAATAAATAGGGAACTTGTAAGTCCATGGAGTTTGTATCCTGTGTTAGAGAAACGCCTAGGCTGCTAGCCTAAGCCATGCCTAATCATGGTGGAAACTTGCAGCATCACCATAGTGACATCTATGAAGTATTCTTCTTATAAAAAAAGAGACACATTGATAAAAGAGGAAAGAGAGAAAAAAGCACCATATTCCCATGGTACATAAGAAGAATTGCTGAGATGCTCATTGTCTTCTTGCCTTGTCATTTTGGTTATGGGAAAGCTCCTGTACCATGTGGAAGGGGTACCCCATTGGCGGTTCTCAATGATATGCAATTACTTACAGTAAAAAGAACTTACCTGGACCCAAAGTTGAGTATGCATGAGGTGTGGACCTCGTATTCAAAGGGAATGAGATTGCCAACTTATACTTCGTCAAGCATATACTCTAGCTTTTCCACTTTAACCTTAACCACTTAAGAATGCTTATGATAGGGGCAATGAGGACTAAAAACTAACTAGTATCATAATTTTTGGAAGCACTTTTTGAAACTTGTAATCCCTGCTTCCTTTGCAAAAAGGCCTTTCTTGCACCATTGTTGAGTCTCCACCTTCTACCTTTAGGCACCATTAAGAGAGCATAGTTGTCATTCTGTGTGCAGTGTTCCAAAGCTTATTAATTGATGCATATTGTGTTATTACTTGCTCTTGTGCTATTTGTTTCTAGTCACCCTTGTGAACTTTTCAGGTGTCCTATGCATTATATTGCTACTCTATGAGGGACAAGTTGATTGCCACTATGCTATGTTTTCTGCATGTGAAACAAACAAACGTTTTTCAATGCATATTATTCATGATCTTTGTTTGTAGCTTGCCATGTTGAATGCATAATTACTATGTCCTATTGTTAGAACTCCATCTTTCATGCACATGTTTAGAGTTCTTTGATCCCAGCTTTCAATGCTTGCAAATGGTTGGATCTTTATTGTGAGGGTGCATGTCACCTCAAAAATTATTCCTTTATCACTTACCTACTTGAGGACGAGCATGAGTTAAGCTTGGGGATGCTGATACATTGGAAATGTATATATAATTTTTGATGCTCCATGCTTGTTTAGTATCTACTTTGCTTTACTTGTCCATACTTTGAGGTGCTTTTTACATGTTTTCTGTTACTAACCTATTAACAAGTTGCAACAGTGCCAGATGCCTGTTTTCTGCTGTTTTTGGTTTCAGAAAAGTTAGTAAAGAAATATTCTCGGAATTGGACGTGACGAAGGACAAAGTCAATAACTTTCCGTGGGGAACAAGAAGTCCAGAGGAGAGTAGGAGGGGCTGGCCAGAGGGGCCAAACCCCCCAGGAGCGACCATAGCTGGCCCCGCGCCTGGCTAGGTTTTGGTGGCCCTGGCCGCCTCCTGGTCTCGCCCCTTCGCCTATAAGAAGCCCTTGATGCAGAAACCCTGGGCACCCGATCAGAAATCCACGAAACCGTCTGTAGCCCCCGCCACCATCGTCCCTAGATCGGGGGGATCTGAAGTTCTTCCCGGCACCCTGCAGGAGGGGAGATCATCATGGAGGCCTTCTCTCTGGTATGATTCGTGAGTAGTTCCACCTTGGACTATGGGTCCATGTAGTAGGTAGATGGTTGTATCTCCTCCTTTGTGCTTTCATGTATAGATCTTGTGAGCTCCGTTCATGATCAAGATCTAATCTATTTGTAATCATGCATGTTGTGTTTGCGGGGATCCGATGAATATTGAGATTATTATGTTGGTTTGATTAATGGGTTTATCTTTATGATTCTATCATGTTTGTGTTGTTTGTGATCTTGCATGGTCTCCGTTGCTAGTGGTTATCTTGGCCAAGTAGTTGCTAGTGACTCCAAGAGGGAGTATTTATGCTCGATAGTGGGTTCATGCCTCTAGTTTCCAAGGGAAGTTACAATAATCTATTCGGTTGTAGATGTGTTGTTGCTACTAGGGAGAAAACAATGGTCTCTTGTTCATAGAACATGTGGACTATTTACCTTACACACTTTGCTTAAAGTAGTTGTCTGTTGCTTGCAACTTAATACTGGAGGGGGTTTGGATGATAACCTGAAGGTGGACTTCTAGTCATAGATGCAGTTGGATGACGGTCTATGTATATTGTTGTATTGCCCAATAAACCTTATAGGATCTTTCTGGCTAGTAATTGCATTTTTATGCCTTGCTCAGTTCCTGTCAATTGCCCCGTTGTAATTTGTTTACCCTTCATGCCATGTTATTTATCTAAGGAGAGCACCTCTAGTGAACTATGGACCCTGGTCCAATCTTTACCATTGATACATCTTCCACTGTTACTTGTTTACTTGCGGCAAACCATTACCTTCCACACGATACGTTTAATCCTTTGTTACATCAAACCGGTGAGCTTGACAACCTCCCTGATTCGTTGGGTCAAAGTCTTGAGTTTTGTTGTGCAGGTCTCCACGTTGCCAGCAACACCTTTGAGATGTTTCCTTCCTCCTTTAGGTTCGATAACCTCGGTTTCTACTGAGGGAAACTTGCTGCTGTCCTCATCACACCTTGATCTTGGGGTTCCAATGAAGTGTCCCATGTCTACACTGGGTGCACGCATCAATAGGCGAAGGGGAGAACGAGGAGGTGGCCAGGGGTGCCAAACTCTAGCCAGGCGTGGGGCAGGTCCCACCCGCGCTTGGGGGAGGTTTGGCGGCCCTGGCCCGCTTCCTCGTCTCCCCTCTGGACTTCTTGTTCCCTCGAAAAGTAATTGACTTTGACATTTGTCCCGTCCAATTCCGAGAATATTTCTTTACTAACTTTTCTGGAACCAAAAATAGCCGAAAATAGGTATTTGGCACTATTGCAACTTGTTAGTAGGTTAGTACCAGAAAACATGTAAAAAGCACCTCAAAGTGTGGACAAGTAAAGCAAAGTAGATACTAAACAAGCATGGAGCATAAAAAATTATAGATACGTTTCCAACATATCAGCATCCCCAAGCTTAACTCCTGCTCGTCCTCGAGTAGGTAAGTGATAAATAGAATAATTTTTCAGGTGACATGCACCCTCACAATAAAGATCCAACTATTTGCAAACATTGAAAACTGGGATCAAAGAACTCTAAAAATGTGCATGAAAGATGGAGTTCCAACAATAGGACATAGTAACTGTGCATGCAACATGAGAATCTACAAACAAAGATCATGAATAACATGCATTGAAAAACGTTTGTTTGTTTCACATACAGAAAACATAGCATAGTGTCAATCAGCTTGTCCCTCATAGAGTAGCAATATAGATGCATAGGACACCTTCAAAGTTCACAAGGGTGACTAGAAACAAATAGCACAAGAACAAGTAATAACACAATATGCATAAATTAATAAGCTTTGGAACACTGCACACAGAATGAAAACTATGCTCTCTTAATGGTGCCTAAAGGTAGAAGGTGGAGACTCAATAATGGTGGAAGAAAGGCCTTTTTGTAAAGGAAGCAGGGATTACAAATTTCAAAAAGAGCTTCCGAAAATTATGGTACTTGTTAGCTTTCAGCCCTCATTACCCCTATCATAAGCATCTTGGAGTGGTTAAGGTTAAAGTGGCAAAGTTGGAGTATATGCCTGACGAAGTATAAGTTGGCAATCTCAAGTCCCTTGAATACGAGGGCCACACCTCATGCATACTCAACTTTGGGTCCAGGTAAGTTCTTGTCATTGTAAGTATTTGCATATCATTGAGAACCGCTGCCGTGTTGGTGTCACGGCAGATGCCATGGGTAGGCTTAGGTTGGGGGCCGAATGGGTGCTTGTGGTCACCGAGGAGGGAGTGCACGGTCTTGCCATGCACGAAGAACAGGATGAACTCTCCACACTTAGGAATTTTATTAATGCTCGAGATTTACAAGTGCTCCTTGAGCTATATGAACTAGTGTACTAGGAACTAGTTCCCTACTTGGTCCAACCTCCCTCTACTACTGCTATGCCCCTCCTTATATAGGTGGTGCTATCCAGGTTACACCCCCTTGGGTTCTAGGGTTACTATTTGGATCTTGGTCCCTACTATGTGGGCCGGTCATGGGCTTGCACTAAGCCCAATGGCCCAGTACACAAAGCTAAACAGCTAATGGTCTTGGTACGTCGCCTCCTGTTCCTTTTAGCGTCACACGATAACTTTGTACGTCAGCCCTTGCTTTGGGCGTCACCCGGCTACTTTCGTGTCACCCGGTGTCGCCCTTCTCTTTTGACCATGCTTTACCATGGTCCCTCCTGAGCCTCACTCGGAAAGGTGCCACGCGTCCTATCTGACTTGACCCTTCCTCGGGAGACTTGGCTCGTTGATTCCTGCACGGTTAACCTCTTTGTCTTATACGGGCCGACATAGTTTCTATGTCGGCCGCATACGATTCTCTCTCCCGGCCGTACTTACTCGGCCTGGTTCCTTCTTTACTCGGCGTAAGCCAAGATAGGCTGTGTTTCACCCCTTGTGACCCTACCGGGGGTTATCCCCTTGACATTAGTCCCCGAAGCTGGTGAGGTCTAGCAGTTCAAGCTGTTAGGCGTCTCCAGGTTCCTTTAATGTAATTAGAACATTTTCCTTTGTCCTTATTCTTTGCTTATGGCGCACTACTTGGTGCGATTTCGCATTCTGCCGAGTCTGTCTGACAGTTTCCGGGTCTACTCTTTGACTTTCTGGCTTGTTTTCGCCTCGTGCTGAGTCATTTTGGCCAATTCTGAGTCATTTTTGGCGTGCCTCAGTCACTGACAGCTGGTAATCATGGTAACTTGCCTCAAATTTTCTTCCAAGCTCTGGCATCACAGTGATGGCTGCGCAGTTATTCCCCATCACTGTGGCAGTCCCATCGGTCTGCGCCCCTTGTCCTTCCTTTCGTGACGTGGCGGGGGATTTTCCGTGTATTGTTGTCACGTGGTGCCCGCTGATTGGCTTACTCGGCCAGGTACATGGACATACGCTAGCCGCACGGCGTAGGGGGATACCACGATTAGGGTTTTTACTGCCTTTAAGTAGGGGTGAGGGGGTTACAACTCCCCTCGCCTGTTCAGTTTCCCCTGCCTCTTCTTCTTCCTTGCGCCTTCAAAATCAAACTTCCCCTTCTGCGGTTCTTCCTGCTTTCTGTTCTTGCCCTGTGATTGCTCCTTTTCTCTTCTCATTCCACCACCGGTCCCTGTTCTTCCAAACCTCTTCCAACGATGGAGGAGATTGAGTCCAGGAGGATCATGGACGCTCGCGATGACGCTGAAGGGGCTGAGGAGCAGGAGGTTCCTGCCGGCGAGCGCGGCGGCTAGGAGGGTTCGGAGGGTTCCATCGAGGAGCTCGAATGGCTCCCCTCCACTAGGCGCATCCCGCTCTAGGTCGACTGTTGTCTTCCTGCCGATGAGATCTCCCCCAAACCCGATGCCAATGAGCGGGTGGTTTTCCTCTCTCATTTCGAGCGAGGTTTTGCTCTGCTAGTGAGCAGTTTATTTTCTTTGTTTCTTTCCACTTTTCATCTCCAGACCCATCATCTTCCTGCCAACGCGATTGGCTCCCTTTCCTGCTTTATTTCTGCTTGTGAGGCCTACCTTGGCATTTGGCCTACAGTTCTTCTGTGGGCCAAGTATTTTAGATTTAGGGTCCAGGTAGTTCCTCAGCCCGGCGCCCCCCGAGCCGAGAAAAAACCGACTCGGTGCGGTGCCGCTAGCATCACACTCAGGAGAGACTCCATCTTTGCTCGGGTCACTGGCCTTGATTATTGCAAGAAATGGCATAGGACTTTCTTCTATGTCAAAAACAGTGGGGCCACTGATAACATCTGACTCCCCCTTTCTCGGACGAGGTTCCCAGCAAGAAATTCTGGCAGCTTGACCCGCGCGACCAAGACGCTGCGGTGAATGAGGCTAATGTGATCTTGGAAAGGTTGCTGTCACCGGATGAGAACTTTCATCTCGCCGTCACGGACCTCATGTGCACCTTCATCTCACGTCAGGTAAGCCCTATCCAAGCCAGGAGCCACAAGATGTGCTTCATGAGTGGATCCCATGATCCCACTCGACACTCCACGAAGGAGCTTACCCATGATTCTGTGGCTCGCCGAGTAAGCTCGATCTTCAAACTGAACTTAGTGGATGATTGGGCTTGGAGCTGCCCTCCGTTTAGCCGGGTCAAGCATGTCCCCTGGGTAAGTTTTCTAGTCATTTTTTTTGTTGAGTCAGCTTTAGCTTGTTTGCTACTCTCGGTATAGTTTTCAATACTTATTATGTTTGTCTCTCGTAGAACCTTGTTCACCAGGTTGATGACAGTACTGTCCCCCCTAGCGCTTACAACGAGGATCGCTCCAACTCCGACAAAGTCGATTATGATTTGGAGCGCTTCATGACCATTCCGCATGCGGCTGCTGCTTCAACTCTGAGTAAGAGTCAATCTCGAAACCCCTTACAAGATTGGTCTGATGATGATGAGGATGATGATTGTACGATTTTGGAGGTACTTGCCTTGTGACCTTAGCCCTCTAACTTATTCGAGTAAGCCTGTCATTTACTTATGCAGCTGGCCAGGTACATGACACTCCTCCTCTCGCCGTGGGTGGAGTCGGCAAGATCCCCGTCGCCAAGCCGAATAAGCGACGCGGGGCCTCCTCCAGTGCTCAGCCAGCCAAAAAGAGAAAGGCCACTCCCGCTGCCGCGACACTAGATGAGACTCGCAAAGCCGCTGGGCGCCGAGTCATGCGTCACCCACCGCGCGATCCGGTTGTCACCGGGTAAGCTTTTGTGTTCTGCTTACCTTACATTTTTCCTTTGTTGCTACCGTTTTCTTATGCGTGTCTTGTTGTTTTCAGCGCTGCACCTCTGTCGGCTAACCAGGCTGCTCCTAGCATCGCCTCGCCGCTAAGGCCTGTACCTGCTCCAACTGATTCTACGGTGCAGAACCCCGTCCGATTCGAGGCAACCACTGTTGAGGCTCATGCTTCTCAGTGTCAGTCAGACCCGGTGGCGCACCTGGCGAAGGAGACTCGGCCCAACACCCCTGGTGCTGGCCAGGAACAGCTTACTGATCTTGGTGCCAGCGATGCTGGCGTCGAGAAAACCTTTGCCACCAGTTCCTCTGGCACCAGCCCTCAAGCTGGTGCACATGAACAACTTTCTGATCTTGGTGCCAACAAAACTGCTGAGCCCAGTCAGTCGGCTACCCTTTCTTCTCCGAACAAATCTGCTCACTCTCCTCTTCTGTCAAAGAACCAGACCTAGCCTACGGCTCCTGGCCCGGCTCGCACTTCATCCGGCAAGACCACCTCCACCAAACAAACAACTTTGGTTTGTGCTCTGGGTACCGCTCCTCAGATTCGGCCCCCGACATTAGCAACAACGCTCGCGTCAACGGGTAAACCGAGCGGGTCTGCGGCTGTCGGGTCAGGTGATGGCTCTAAAGCTATTTCCCTTCACACCAGTGCCGCTGCCACTCACGCCAGTGTGGGAACTACCCTGAATATGGGGCAATTTTTCACTCGGACGCTCAGCGGGAATGGCCCTGGTTTGGCTTAGCCTTATGCTGTGGCATGGAATGAAGCTGGCGAGCAGGAGGTCAGGACCTGTGCTGGCAAAAAACTGAAGCTGGGCCCCAAGGCCGTCTCTGATATGACCCAGCAAGCCATCACCTTAATGGCTCGCGCGGATGAAGTGAACGAGGTAAATATTTTTTTTACTTTTTTGTGTCGATGAGTATTTCTGTTATACATATCACCTATTCCCCGAGGTTACTGCCGAATGAGGAACTTACTCGGCTATAAGCTCTTAAGCAATAACTTAGCTTTTATTTCCTTATGCCAAGTTCGCATGTTAGCACTACTGCAGAATAGTCTATCAGTGACAAGCTCAAAACACACATTAGTGACAGACAAAACGTCTGTCACTAATAACTAGTCACTGGTACAAGGTTACTAGTGACAGACACTTGCCCGTCACTAGTATGTGTACCAGTGACAGTCATTTGCACGTGCATGTCACCAGTATTTGTATACTAGTGACTAGCAAAATAGATGCATGCCACTAATTGGGATCAAAGGCGGCAACCCTGTGGGGTTTTGTAATGACAGCCCATTATATTGCCCGTCACTGGATTGAATTTAAGTAATAAAAAAATTAGATGTGTTTCCCACGAATATTCCAGATATAGCATAATAAGATGTTAAAAATATTAAATCCATTTGCCAATGATGACATAATATTTGCACAGGCGAGAACCCAACAAGATAGAGGAGACCCCCTCTGATCTACCGCAAATCACCCTTTTATACTGTAAATTATTTGGCAAGACTCATAGATTCATCACAGGATGTTGCAGCTTTTCACTTCAGAGAACATATACGGCAACCATATGGCAACACTGTTGTATCATGAAACCAATAACATAGGTTCATAAAGAACAGCGGGTAAAGTAGGGATGCCACACGACAGTGCCCAAAGTTTTTGCAGAAGTTGATAAACAAGATAGGTGAACACAAATATTGATCTTCCTTAAACACCAGCCAACCATTGAAGTAGTCCACCGTTGCCTGAAAGGAGCAGCCAGAACCAGAGTATGAGACTGTTAGTTAACCAAATCAATAAACTGAAACTTAACGTTAAATTTATATCATGGAATCTTAGATCAATGCAAAGGTAAGTATAAACCAAGGCATCAACTCCACAAGAGCAACTGAACAAAGGCTAACAGAAAATATTATAGCAGACATCATGTTTTATAAATCTTTGACTGAAAGGAGATGCACGCACACTTATCTTTGCTTTATCACTTTCCCAAACAGAAATTACTATCGTACGGTGAATCGAATACTTTGCATTCAACTTCATCCAATTAGTGAATTAGCAATGCCATTGGGTCTCCAAAGTCCAGCTTATCATGCCCTCACAGCTTAGTTGCACCAAACAGAAATGCTTGAAAAAGAAGTTAGTCCTGACAGAATGGCATTGCTAAGTAGTGTAGTCAGCTAAGAGAAGCACCAAATCTGAAAATTCTAAGAAACCACCAAGAGATCTGATCAGAATTTCTCCCAAATCTGAAAATTATAAGAACCACAAAGAGATCTGATCAGAATTTCTCCCATTGTGAAATTAGTCTGCTTCCCAACATGAAAAAAATACATAATGTTACACTACAGAATGTCTAGGCATGATATACCTACCAATGAAAAATTACATAGCCATGACATATACCATAACTAACATGAGTTTTGGCAATTTATAAAGAAGAACATAGAACACCTGAATTCAGTAGATTCTAAGCATCAATTATCCTTTGGCTAACATGGGTCGGCAAGAAAAATCATATGCGGTGCTTCGGTAGCACCCAGCTTGGTCTTCTCCGATGCCTACAAGGAAAGAATCTATAAAGAGCAGTGCTCAGGGAAACAGATGCACAAAACTGATTCAAATTTTTTTAACAATCCAGATAAGACAAATTTATTGGGTTTTTTGCTGAATATTCAACGATCTCGAGAATTTAGCAGGAAATTTAGTAATAATTGATTATTTACTGAAGTTTTAGCAGGAGTAACAGCCTACAATCATAAAAATTGTCAGGGCATGAACTGCTGCTACACCAATGCCCGCTATTGTTCCTCTACTTAAGGCCTCATTGCCCGATCTATTAGAAAATATTGTTGATAGACCTCATACTCTGGTGCAATAAACTCGTGAGATTGACTGGATCAGGGAAAGTGAGGGGAATCAAATCAAAGGTTGTAGTATTGGAGAGGGAGAGGATCAGGAAGAGGCTGGATTGTATCATGACATTTTTTTACCTTAATTTCAGAAGATACTATGACTGGAAACAAAAAAGAGGACAGGTCCTTTGACGATGCACCATCGGCCGGACAACGCTGAAAGAAAAAGTGAAGAAGAAACATGTGTGTTGGGATGATGCCGTCTGAATCTAGAAGGAGGTGACGATGGCGGTGGCCTTAGCTCCAGCAAGAGTGTTGGAGGTGCAAATAAATAACGAAACAAAAGCCTGTAATTAGGCGTGTATTTATACAGTCAATATCTGCAGACGCATGAAGATGATATTTTTACAGGAAATATCTAAATGATGCTCACCACCCAAATAGCTAAGCAGTCCTTGGAGAGCAGCGGGAGGGCGAGCTCCTGCTCCTCGTGGTGGAGCTCCTGGTCCAGCTACGGCGGCCGGTCGTCGCACTCGATCTCGCGCCTCCTCTTGCTAGAGCTCCTTCGGGGGCCGATCGTCCGCCTCAAGCTGCTGTGGACTGGGGCAGGGGCAGCCGGCTGGAATGGGTTGGGACGGGCGCGGCCGGAGGGAATGAACGGGAGCGGCCAGCGGGGATGGGGCGGAACGGGAGAGGCCGACGTGGGCAGTCCGCCGGGGAGCTCGCCCTCGACCAGTGAGGCGGTCAAGGAAAATCTCCGGCGGGGCGGCTCGATCTTCCGGTAGGGGTTGGAGGAAGGAGGCGGAGCAGAGGGGTGGGCGTAGATAGGTACGGCGGAGGACGAGCTCTGGCGGCGGAAACGAGTGGCGCCGGCGGAGCTGGGTGGGCCGGAAACCCTAACGCGCGGGGAAGAAAAGGATGTGATCCTGATGTGTTTTTTATTGAAAGATTGGTATGGGTTTGCCGAGTCCCGAGTGTCCGCCACATTATACTCAACAATGATTTTTTTTTCCCTTTTTCCTTGTTTTTTTCCACATTCATAAAGGGGAAAGGAAAATACGTGCAGGAAAAAAAGGCACGCAAAAACTCGAAAGTATTCTGAGTGTCCGTTATATTTTGTACTACTTCAAGCAGGGAAGGAGGAACAAACGGAATTAAATTTGGACACACCTAGCCATAAATACACGAGTTTGAATCAATGTTGGTTAAGAAACAAAACCTTGACGACGATTACTCAAACTCGGTTTATGATCTCGACTTAGCATCGATCTCTGGATCGACCAAGCGCTAGAGAGACCAAGTGAGTCAATCCAGCGAAGAAGATGTGCGAGGAATGTGTGACCGGATGGGTCAGCTCAGTGGAGAAGACGTGCGGGTGGTCCGTTCTAGAGGCGTGCGGGTGGCACTCGGTCTAGTTGGCATAGGCTTTTATATTTTTGGCTATTTTTAGCTTGACAAAATATGTTTCTATTATTGGTGACGGGCCTTTATTGATCCACGAAAAATATTAATGACAGGCATATTTTGAAGCTGTCACTAATCATAGTATTACCAGTGACGGACATTTACACATGCATGTCACTAAAGATTTTTTTCATTCAGCCGAACTCTAAAAAAATACTAGTGACGATCACTTTTATTTGTCTGTCACTAGTGTTTTGCACTAGTAACAGGCTGACCCTTGCCTGTCGCTAGTAATACTTACTAGTGGCAGGCGTAGTTTTGTCTGTCACTAATTAACTAGAGGCTATAAGCCTTTCTGCAGTTGTGTAGACTTTCGATTCCTAGTCCCCGAGGTTACTGCCGAATGAGAAACATATTCGGCTGTAAGCTCTAAGATAGAAGTCACTCTTTATCTGGCTGGGAGCTTGACTTTTCCATTTATTCACTGTCATTTTCCCTTGTGCAGCTCACGCATAATGAGCGCACCAAGGTGCATCAAGCTCTCCTCCTAGAGCATCGCAAGCTCGAATTTTCTTATGAGAAGCTGCAAATCGAGACCCAAGGCCAAGGTAATCTTCTTACTCGCCATATTTTTATTCGGTGTACCTTTCTTTGCTTCATTTTATTAGTATTTTCTTGCTCTTTTCCCACAGCTTCTGCCCAGTCCACCATCGACGCGCTTCACTCGCAGATCAGCGAGACAGAGAGTAAGTTCCTAGCCTTCCTCGTGCTGTTTTGTGTTCATGCCATTCTCTTGCCTTATTATCCTGATGGGTTAAGATAGTTCTATTCCTGCTGACGAGTAATTTGTTCCGAATAAGCAGAGAAGCACCAAGCCGAACTCTAGAAGGAGCGAGACGAGGTGACCCGGCTGAAAAAAATGATGGCCGACATGGAGCAGAAACATTTAGCCGAGGTGAAGGGGCTGAAGGAGGAGATTTCTGAGAAAGACGGCCAACATGCCGCCAGCGCCGAGAAAACCAGGGAGCTTCTCAAGGAGGCCGAGTCGGCAGTTGAGTCGGCGAACATGGATCTGGATGCACTCCAAGCCAAGGCCAAGGCTTGGCAAACCAAACTCGGCACCATCAACTCTTTTCTCGGTGGCTAGTTCTTACTCTTTTTTGCACTGTGCTTTCTTGTTCTTGACTTTGTTATCTTTGTTTGTTACTTTGCTAAGATTCTCTTTTGCTTGCAGAGAATTTTCCTGAGGCCAATTTGTTCACCATTCGGGCCATGAAGAAGGTAAGAGCCGAGTTTGGTGCTCCAGCTGATGGCGAGGTGACTAACGATGAGCATCTCGAAGCACTGTGGGAGCGCGTCAAGACCCTCAAATCCCGTGGCGTGGAATTGCTCAAATTAGCTATTCATGCGTTCCGCATACTCTGGCCGAATGAAGATGCACCTGCACTCATCGAGCCCCTTGCTGAAAAGCTGCTTCACACCAAGGACATGCTGGATCAGTGGCGTGAGTCGACCGGCCGAGCTGCAGCGGATAGGGCCCTTTCCTTCGTGCTCTCCTGGTATGAGTACATCAATATTGATGTGCTTGCACGCATAAGGGGGGACGGGAAGTGGCTGAATGATCCTGAGTTGATCAAGAGACGCCAGGAGCGAGCCTACGCGATGATCGAGTATACTATGGTGCATGCTTGGTGCGACGGGCCCATTTTCCTCGACCTTGGCGAACCACTTGTCGAAGTTGCTAATGAAGAGGGTGCCGACAGCAAGGCCATCGAGTCAGACGATCCTGAAGACTCGGATCCTGATGCCCCTGACTCGGTAGATGCTCCAAGCGATGCTCCTAGCTCCAAGACTGCTCCTCCGAGTCCTGCTGCTTCTTAGACTGAATAGGACAAATACTTGAACTTTGATGAGATCCCCGGTATGCCGGGTACAAATGTAGTATACATTGCACTTATATTTGGTTGTGCATTTTGATAAGGATTTAAATATCTTGTTATGTTCCGAGTGTGAATCATCCAAGGGCAAGTCCCCGAGTCTCATTTTGTCGTTTCACCTTTCCTTGACTTTGGCTCTTGTCTACCTTTTTTTGCGTTCGACATTAGAGTCTCAAAGTACTAAGGATATAGTTAGCAGGTATGAAACATAGATCACTTGGCAGAGGATCATTCAACATACAAGGCAATATAACCTGCAGTGGGTTAGGCAAAAGACATGGGGCAATATAACCTGCAGTGGGTTAGGCAAAATATAACCTGAGTGTAATGACTTCTAGACCCTTCTACCCCCACTGAACTCCCCCCCCTGAACTTTCCTCTACCCTTTGTTTCCACCTGTTTCTCCTGTTTTGGTTCTTGATTATATATAAAATTACACCGTAGGGGCTTCCCCTATGGTAAAGGTGTCAAAAAAAGACATGGGGCCAACTCACGTTTCTCCTTGTACTTATCCGGCGTTCATGTTTACTCGTCAGGCATCCTTTCCTCTTGCTTGCCATGAAGCCGTGTTTTCGTACAAGAGCATAGTCGAAGAGTTGATTTTTTCCGAGTACAAACTACTTGTTCCGAGATAAGCTTTGGGTGTCACGCTAGTCGACATAAAATAATTGAAAGTGAAAACATAAGGGGCAGTCCCCGAATCAGTTTTTTCGAGTCATACCATTTTATTATCAGCACATTTCCGGCACAAATGTCCGACATATGAGAGTCCGAGTGATACATGCACTGCTTCTCCTAAGTGTAGAAGGGGCAAAGCAGTGCCATATTCCATGGCCTTTTGGTCTCATCACCTGATCTGTCCGCCTTGTTCTTTTGCGCTTCATGAGCATCTATGATATAATATGAATCATTGTGCAATGCTTTGCTTACAATGAATGGACCTTCCCATGGGGGTGATAACTTATGCATTCCAGTTGTGCGCTGCACTAGCCTTAGCACCATATCCCCTTCTCGAAAAACACGAGGTTGAACTTTCCGGCTATGGTAACGTCGGAGATTTTGCTGATATATAGCGGATCTGGATAATGCCAGTTCCCTTGCTTCCTCGAGTAAGTCAACTCCATCTTCTCGGGCCTATTTTACCTCGACTTCCGAGTATTGCCTTACTCTTGGCGAGTCATACTCTATGTCGGCAGGAAAAACTGCTTCTGCCCCATACACAAGGAAAAATGGCGTATAGCCTGTTGGCCGATTCGGAGTTGTCCTTGGACTCCATAGAACTGAGGGTAGTTCCCCTATCCAACAACCAGGTGATCTCTGGAGTGGTTGCATCAAGTGGGGTTTTATTCAGGATAGAACTAAGCCATTAGCTCGTTCAACTTGTCCATTTGATTTTGGATGAGCGACTGATGCTACATCGAGTCTTATTCAGATTTTTCCATAGAATCGAGCAAAAGCTCCTTCAGCAAAGTTTGTGCCATTATCTGTGATTACACTGTGTGGGTAACCATATCTTAGGATTATGTCCCTTAAGAATGTGATAGCTGTTTTACCGTCCAATTTTTTGATGGGCTTCACTTCTATCCATTTGGTGAACTTATCAATCATCACCAATATTTGAGTCATGCCTCCCCTTGCTGGTTTGAATGGTCCTACCATATCAGGCACCATACTGTGAATGCCCAAGTGATTGGAATAGTCTTTAATTCAGACGCTGGTAAGTGTGACTTGGATGCATAATGTTGGCAACCATTGCATTTTCCGACTAGCTCTTGTGCCTCTACTAGTGCACTTGGCCAATAAAACCCATGTCGGAACGCCTTGGACACCAATGCTCTTGATGATGCGTGGTGCCCACATTCTCCTTGATGAATATCCAACAAAATTGCTTGGTCTTTCTCTGAACTGATACAACGCTGCAGTACACTCGTTACACTTCTCTTGTATAGCTCCTTATTGATTATGGTGTATGCTTTTGCTCTTCTTTCTGTTTGCCTCGCCAATGTCTCATCACTCGGCAAAGTTCCATAATTTAAGTAGTTGAATATTGGCTATGCCCATGTTGGTATTAGTGGTTCCGGATTTGTTTCCCCATCAATTTTCATTGGCTCAGCCGCCATATGTTCTGCCGACATGACCTGGGGAGTCCCCGAGTGTGATTCGGCTATCCCTGGGGTGAACGGATCAGTCCCCGAGTGAATCGAAACTACCCCTGAGTCAATATCCATTGGCACAACGTCTGACTCCTGATTCGCCGGGGTGACCCTGATTGACTCGGATTCTGGTGATGGCTTGATCGATGGTTTCCTAAGGTGTTCCAATGCTATTCCTGGTGGTATTGCTTCCCGAGATGAACCTAGTTTTGATAGTACATCTGCTGCTTCATTCTCTTCTCTTGGGACGTGGTAGAATTCACACCCGTCAAAGTATCCCGAAATTTTTTGCACATGGAAATGATATAACGCTATGTTTGCGTCCAATGCGTCCCAATGCCCAGACACTTGCTGAATCACCAAATCTGAATCGCCAAAGCACATGATTCTTTTGATACCAATCTCTTTGGCCACTTTGATGCCGTGGACAAGTGCTTCATACTCGGCAACATTGTTGGAAGCAGCAAAATGGATCTGTAACACATACTTGAGCTGATCCCTCTTTGGAGATATGAGCACTATCCCGGCGCCCAGACCCATTTTCGTCTTGGACCCGTCAAAATTCATTTTCCAGTAATTCGGGTCTGGCAGTGGTGGTTCGTACTGCATCTCCATCCAATCTACGAAGAAATCTTCAACAGCCTGAGATTTAATTGAAGGGAATATGCCCTGAGAGGCAATAATAAAGTGTTTATTATGTGTATTCCAAGTATATGATAGATGTTTATTTTGCATGCTATAATTGTATTAATACGGAAACGATAATACATGTGTGTTTAATAAACAAACAGAAAGTTCCTAGTTATGCCTCTCTCATAAACTAGCTCGTTGATTAACAAGATGATCAAGGTTTCCTGATCATGGACATTGGATGTTGTTAATAACGGGATCACAACATTAGTGTAATGGTGTGATGAACATTCATCCGAAGTATAGCATTACGATCAAAGTCATTGAGTTTATATTGCTATAACAACTTACGAAGTGATCCTAATCCTTAGACCATGAGATCATGTCAATCACTAACACCGGAAGAGTTTCTTGATAACATCAAACGTCACACCGTAACAGGGTGATTATAAAGATGGATTCAGAACTAATAAAGTGTTATGTTGAGGCTCATGGATCGAGAGTGGAATTTGTTCATCCCGATGACGGATAGATATACTCTGGGCCCTCTCGGTGATATCACATTGATTAGCTTGCAAGCAAGTGATTTGATCACTAGAATGTTATATCACAGGAACGAGAAAAGAGTGCATGTCGGTAACGAGATCAAACTAGGTATGGAGATACCGATGATCGAATCTCGGACATGTAATATATCGTGAAACAAAGGGATTAAGATATACTAGCGTAAAAGGTTCCGACGATCACAAGAAAGTCATCGTTGAATGTGTGGGAGCCAGTATGGGTCTCCAGATCCCGCTTCTGATTATTGATCCGAGAGGGGTCTCGATCATGTCCGCATTATTCACGAACCGTAGGGTGACACACTTAAGAGACACCGACATCCAATTGGAGCAAATGTTTCATGCCGAAAGAATGAACAAGCGCAGGAATTTATTTCACTAGATACCGAAACAGGTTTTCGGGTGAAATTGCATAAAGTGGTTATGCATGTGAAATAGAATTCTAGCAAGGGGTTATTTGTGAATGTTTGTCATTAAAGTAATTGACAAAATTCTGAATAAAATAAAAGAGTTTTATTTAATGAGAGTTTGCATTAAATTTGGTGGAAATTTAATGGGAATTTGAGTGGACTTTTGAGTGGAGGGAATTTAAAGGAGATTTGTGAGTGGAGTGTCCACCCACATGAAGAGGGGAGGGCAAGGGGGCAGCCCCCATGCGCCGGCCACCCCCTTGGGGTTCCCCCCCTCCTCCTATAAAAGGAGCCCCCCTCCTCACTTGTCTCTCACACCTCCTCGTGAAGGATCTCTCTCCCCCTCTAGAATTTATCCCCCATGGTCTCGGACTAGCGAGATACATGTTCCCGGTGGCTATTCGGCAAGAAAGAGTTGTGCTTCCGCTGCATCGCTGGAGCGAGGAGGCGGAGGTTGCTCGGTGCCTCGAACGTGTGTGCGAGCACGGATGCGCTGCTGATTTGCGGCGCTAGGACTTCCTCTCGATCTTGAGATCGGCAAGAGATCGTCTACATCAACCACGAGTTGAACTCGTTAAGCTTTGTCGATCTTCAAGGGTATGTTCTCTACGGATATACATCCGCCCGTTGTTTGTATCTAGTTGATAGATCTTGGTATATAGTTCACATCGTAGGAAATTTTTTGTTTTCTATGCTGCGAACCCTACAGTGGTATCAGAGCCGGATCTATGCGTAGATACTTTACACGGGTAGTACACATATGAGTATGTGGGCGATGATGATCATGTTGTTGCTCCTTTGTTGTAATTTTGGATATTGGTGGCATAGTGGGATGAAGCGGCCCGGACAAACTTTACATGTCCTCGCACATGAGACCTGTTCCACGCTTGACATGCAACTAGTTTGCATAAGTGGATAGCGGGTGTCTGTCTCTCCTACTATAGTCAATATCTATTTTGCAAGCGAGTTGTCAACAATTTGATTATCCTCGTTGTGGTTCATGTTCGTAGGTAAGAACGGTTCTATCTCGAAAGCCCTAAGCCACGTAAAACTTGCAATGGATAAATTAGAGGCGTCTAGTTTAGATTGTTGCTGGGCTAGTGTTATGATATGGTAGTGTTGTAAGTAGAAGTATGAGATGATACTCTTACAACACACATAGCGTGTAAAATCCATAGACCTTGGATTTACACATATAGGTATGATAGTGATCATACCACGATGCACATGATAGAGATCATCTGCGGGAACCATATAATTTCACTAATAAACATATGATGTTTAATAGCATCTTATATTGCTTGTTTAGCGCTTTGTTAGCATAATAAGATGATCCCTCATTTAAATATCAAGATAAGAATGTGTTCTTCCTTTAGTATGCACCTATTATGTTTTCGTCGCTCCAAGACATCACGTGATGATCGGGTGTTCTTGGATCCACGACCATATTTCGGGTGTAAAACAGTTACACATGCGAATACTAAGGTTCTAACTTGGCGAGCCTAGCATGTACAGACATGGCCTCGGAACACGGACCGAAAGGTTAAGCATGAGTCATATAGTTGATATGATGCCCATTTGATGCTCGCCTTTGAAGCTATACCGACTCACGTGATGATCGGACTTGGTGTAGTGGATTTGGTTCATGTAATCACCAAAAAGGCACGAGGGATGTCGTTTTTGAGTGGGAGTTCATTCGTAATAAAGATTATTTGAACTCAATCCATCATACACTTAGTCTAAACTTTACAAATTCTGTTGTAGATGGCACCACCTGCTTTTAATTTCAATGTGTTCATGGAGAAAGAGAAACTAGCAACGAACGGTAGCAACTTTACCGAATGGGCCATGAATTTGAGGATTCTCCTCTCTGCTGCACAAAAGCAATATGTGCTAGAAGCGCCGTTAGGCCCCCCACCTTTTGATGATGCCCCTGACAAGGAGAAGAATGTCTATCAGACTCGTCAGGAGGACCACAACTTAGTTCATTGCGGCATATTGTATGGGCTAGAGCCGGAACTTCGAAAGCGTTTCGAAAACGGCAATGCATTTGATACAATGGGTGAGTTGAAAATGATTTTCGACACACATGCTGCTGTAGAGAGCTACAACGCTTCAGAAAAGTTCTTTAGCTGCATGATGGAAGAGCACAGCTCCGTTAGTGAGCATGTACTCAAGATGTCGGGTTACGCCGATAAGCTTGTGTCCTTGGGAATATCGATTCCCATTGACTTAGGCATCCATCGTGTTCTGCAGTCTCTGCCACCTAGCTATAAGAGCTTCGTGATGAACTATAATATGCAAGGCATGAAGAAGTCTCTCCCCGAGCTTCTGTCAATGCTTAAAACTGCAGAAGTGGAGATCAAAAAGGAACATCAAGTGTTGATGATCAATAGGAACACTGGTTTCAAGAAAGACAAGAAGGGAAAACGGAAGGGAAGTAAGGGCGGCAAGCCGGTTGCCGCGCCTGAAAAGAAACCCTGAGTTGGACCTAAGTCTGATTCCGAGTGCTACTATTGTAAGGGGACTGGCCACTGGAAGCGCAACTGCCCCAAGTATCTGGCAGACAAGAAGGCCGGCAAGGCAAACTGTAGCATCCCAGTTGTCTAACACCTGTAATGCTACTTGTTCTAGTAATAAAAAGGGCCACTTCCTACATATAATTGTTGCATCATCATCATGTCATGCTCATGTCATCATGCCACCTTGCATTTGAGCATCATATAAAACCCCTTCTTGTTTGGTTCTTATCTCATGTGCATTATTAATTGTAGTTGCCTCTTGATATTGTATTTGGTTCTTGATATATTGTTAAATGCCCAAGTTGATTTGGGGGCATATCTCTTATTAACTCCACCACCTTTCTTTCACCACCTTATAATTCCACCATCCAATTAAATATGAGCTTGGCACTTATTGGTTTTACCTCTAGCTCATGTGGGTTGGGATGGGTCCAATTCTTTCCACCTGCTCTCATCTTGGCATCATGTTGTTTTCACATTATTGATATATGAGAGCCACATGGCCACCTTTGCATGCCTTGTGAGTGGGAGCCTTTTTCCTAGCCTCCATCTGGATTATTATGGAATTATGCTCATGTTGGGGTATTGTTGGGACTATTGAGCATCTAGTGGCACATACACACTAGTAAGTTCCATTGTATTTCAAATATGGTCATCTCCATCTACTCCACATGGGGCATCCTTTTTACTTCTTTTGCTTGGCTTTTATTCCAATTTTGGGAATGCATAATAATAATGCCATGGGATGATATTGTTTTCACAAGAATCCTCATGACATTAAATATTTTGCATGGGCCATGCAAGTGCCACCTTTTCTTTTTGGTATTTGGTTTTTATTTGAATCTTAAGTGGATCATCATCTCTCTCTCTACCCCTTAGTCTTGGTCTTGCTTGATGCATGCTAGCATCCAAACCTCATCCCCATCTCCATCCAGGCCATCACCACCTCCCTTTTCTTCTCTCTTTTGGCCATTTCTAGCTTGAGTTTGTTTTGTTCTTGCTTGATCTTGTCCAAGAGAACCACACCACATCTCTCTCTCTCTCTAAAACCCTAATCTACCATACCCCATCCTAGCTAAACCCTAAACCTACCCCACCCCCTCTTTTCCATCCATGCCGAGCCTCTTCCAGCTGGCCCCACCTTGGCCCCTCTCTCCCTGGCCCACCTAGCTGCTACCCCACCCCAAACCCTAGCTGTACCCGAGCCAAACCTAACCCTAACCCGACCCTAGCACTAGCCGAGCCACCCCCCTCTCTCTCAGCTCTCTCTCTCTCTCTGCATGGGGGCCCCTCCACCGAGCCTACCACCTCTCTGGCCTCACCCTACCCCACCTGGCAGCCTCCTCCCTCCCCATGTGCCTGCCCGACCCATGCACGTGAGGAGAGAAAGGTGGCACCGAAGCCACCTTCCCCTCCCACACGCAAGCCCCCACCTGCCCCCTCTCGTTCTTATCCTCTCCCTCGCCCCTCTAGCCTCCCTAGATCCGCCCAGAGGCCCTGCCTCGCCTTCCCTCTCCTCCCTTTTCTTCCACCGCCACCAGCTGCTGACGCCGGCCACCACCGTCAGTTCTCGCTCGAGCATAGCAAACCAGGAGGCGGGCGTGGTGCCGAGGTTGTCGGGGAAGCTCGTGGAGTTCCTCTGCTTCGACCTGTGCACGGAGCCGCGGAGAGGACGCCCCAGCACCGCCGGAACCGACGCCGCCCGACGCAAACCCTAGCTCCTCTGGACGTCTGCCCCGTCATCGATCTACTGCGCCTCGACCCGATCCGAGCCCACCATCGAGCTCGCGGTAAGCGTCTTACCCTCCCTGACAAGGTCCTCCTCGCCGTCGCTTCCTGGCGTCGCCGTACCTTTCGTCGAGCACCCTCGGTGCGCCCGCCGCCGCGTCTGCCCACTCGCCACCGCGGCGCGTAGCAGCCTATCTAGCCACGCCCCCCCTTTCCAACACCAGCACACAGCCACCGCAGCGGTTCCGCCCCACCGCGCGCACGCCTGCGTCGCGGGTTCGAAGCCCAGCGTCGCCACGCCGCGCGCCGCGCGTGTCAGAAACAGAGCCAGGAAGAAAAACAGTGACGCGGCGCTGTTTTGCACTTGACCCCCTCACGTTTTGATGCGTCAACCCGCGGTCCCTCGGAGCCCCACCTGTCTGTGTCCCTTCCGTTTTGCAAAAAGGCTCCCGAAGAACCTGTTACTCAACCCGCGGTCCTCCTCCCTCTCAACCACTGGCGTGTGGGTCCGTGTGTGCCTGGCCCCACATGTCTGTGACTAGGGCTAGGTTGGCCTGGGTGCTAAAATGTTTTCCAGATTCTGTTTAACTCAAACCTATTTAAAATTTAATTCAAATTCAAATATAATTCTGTTTTAAATAACTTTTCATTTATAAATCCAAATAATGCAAATGTTATATGTTTCCGAATCAGAAAAATGTAAGGATTTCAAATATGATATTCAAATTACCTTTGCACATTTAAAATTCCAAGTTGAATTAAATTACAACCAATGCCACTGGAACTTAAATAATTAATAACTTTTGATTTATAATTCCAAATTTAACAAATGATATGTCTAAAATGATCAGCTCGACGAGACCTTTCTGTTTATGCTTTCCATGACTTCAATTGCAGCATGCATCATATAAATATAAAGTGTACAGCAACTATTATGACAATAAAATGTGACCAAACCTTAATAAAATGACTTATTCTTGTATACCACACCTCACCCATGCCATGCTACTTTATTGCCATGCAACTTGTGCATCATTCATCATGGCATGATTGTTTGCTTGACGCATTTTACTCCTATGCTTGTGCACTTTATTTATGTTGGCCCTTGTTTGTTTGGTTCTTCTTCGGATAGACTCTGAGCAGGGGATATATCAAGAGAACCAGGAGCACTACCCAGATCCGTCTCTCGCTTCTACTGAGTTGCCAGGCAAGCACTACCACATGCTTGCATACATACAGTACCTATTGACTCTATCTTATTCTTGCATCATTGAGACGCGATTGCATTAAACTGAATCCCAAGTATTGCATAGCCTTTACTTTTAAACCCCACCAAGCCTGTACCTCCATCCCATGAGCCATTACTACAGGAGTTGTTTGAGCCATGCGAGTCGTAGAACAGCATGTGTAGGGTTTGTGAGTGTCTGATGGATAACGAGGTACCTAAACAACTTAACCTGAGTAGTAATGGGACAACTAATGAAAGTGGCACCGGTGAGCAATATCTGCTATTTGGTTTTTCCTGCTCACTTGTGTCCCGTAAGACCCCGAGTACTTGATTCCTGTTCCAAGATTATTCGCGCTATCCACATCCGGGAGGTATATGGGACCCCCCTGAGCCGGAGCTTGATTCCGTCTTATTTCTTGGGGCCACAAACTAGTTTGAGGTTTTATTTACTATCCTGTACTTATGCATGTTTACTGCTTTAATTAAATTGTGCGACAGATAGCACCTGTACTGTTTAGGATCGGGACACGTTTTCGCGGTGTCGACAAGCCCAGTTTTGGGTTCCCAGTCGCTCACAGCCATCCACCCAAACCTCGGGTCCGTCTCGAAGTCAGCTAGCTTCGTTGCGGGTGTACTCCAAGGGGTGGCCCCCTGAAATATTTCTGAATCCTGTGATTGCTTTGTCGTGAAGGCCTCGTTGGGTTTTGATTTGGTTTTTCCGAGGTTGATCGAGTGTGTGTTGCTATTTGTGCACCCCTGCAAGGTAAAACTTTCTGAAAGCCGTGTCCGCGGTTATGGACGACTTGGAGCACAGTTTCTCGATCATAGACAAGCACAACTAAAGTACCGTTTTAATCTGACTAAGCAACTGACTAGTAAATAGTGCAACACTCATGGAATGGTTAATAAAATTGCCAACGGATGGGGGGTTGTTCGTCCGCTTCCTCGTTGGTAAGCGAGGAGGAGGATGGATCTGATGAAATTACTGTTATAACTGTTGTCATTAATTCACGGACATCCGTCTATCATTGGTTAGGCGGATGGTTAGCGTTTATCTGTAGAACTGCTAGGGTTTATCTTTCGCTGCAATTGCGTCACCCAGGTTGTGTCCCCTTTAGAGGCATAAAGACTTGCTGAGTACCCTTAGGGTCTCACACGATAAATTATTGGTTCAGATGAACAGGTACCCTCGCAGGACGGATACTGGGTTGAAGAGGCTGATGACGTGGGCAACGATCGTTCGGTGTAGAGATTCCGGGAACGGGGATCCGTGAGATCTGTGGGCGGGATGTGCTTATTTCCATGGCATCTTATGCCGATTTGCTTCCTATCCGTACTCGGACTTTGTTTTGCCGCTTCCGCTTGATACTCTGATGTGTGATGTATGAGGAATTATCCTAAATATTATATCTATCTAGGTCATTTGAATCTTGTCGTATGGCGTTGCTATATTTCCTTTCTTTCTAGATGGAATGGCTCTGATGTACTTTTGTATGGTGGCTTGCATACATACTCACTTGTGTATGTAGTTGATCCCTTCGCCTGCCGATTACGCCGCCCGTACAGGTCCCGATGAGTTGGAAGTGGTGGGGACGGCCGAAAGGTCTACCCGTGAGTGGCTTTTGGGGCCCCACCGTACTATTTCAACCACTACCGCTCATCCAGGCTTGTATCTAGGAGCGTAGTTCACCGAGGTAGTTACAATTGGTATCAGAGCCATCCCGACCTTCAGGGTCTCAGCCAAACGGTCGTTGTCAGTCTAGCAAATATTTTTGGTAGTTATGTATACTAGGAAAAACAAAACGCGAGAGTAGGACTGCTTCCATTTTTCTTCTTACCCACCCTACCCCACCGTACTATTTCAACCACTACCGCTCATCCAGGCTTGTATCTAGGAGCGTAATTCATCTCTAAACTTGAGCTTCCGAAGTATGAGTCCTTCCACGTCGATGATCAAGGCACGCTTTTCTTCGACCACCGGATGTTTGTTCCAAACTACCCGGGTTTGAGAGAGCAAGTTCTCAAGGAGGCGCACGATTCTGTTCTATCTATCCACCCTGGCAGCACAAAGATGTACATGGACTTGAAAACACAAAATTGGTGGCCTGGGTTGAAACGGTATTGTGCCAAGTATGTCTCGGAGTGTGATGTCTGCCGCAGAGTGAAAGCTGTCCATCAGAAACCATTTGGTCTTCTACAGCCATTGAAACCTCCGGAATGGAAATGGGAGAAAGTAGAGATGGACTTCATCACTGGCTTTCCAAGGTCGCAGAAGGGCAACAATGCAATCTTTGTTGTCATCGACAGGCTTTCTAAAGTGGCTCATTTCTTCCCCGTCAAGGAAACAATTTCTGGAATTCAGTTGGATGAGCTCTATATCAACAGAATTGTTTCTCTGTATGGGGTTCCGCTTGAGATCAGTTCAGACCGTGGGAGCATCTTCACTTCCAAGTTCTGGGAAAGCTTTCAAAATGATCTGGGAACAAAGTTGAACTTCAGCACTGCTTACCACCCTCAGTCGCAAGGACAAGTGGAAAGGATCAATCAGATTCTGGAGGATATGCTTCGTGCTTGTGTCATCTCTTTTGGCATGAAGTGGGTGGAATGTCTTCCTTATGCTGAATTCTCCTACAATAACAGCTTCCAGAAGAGTCTGAAGATGGCACCATTTGAGGCTCTCTATGGTCGCAAGTGCAGAACTCCGATTGGTTGGTCAGATGCAGGAGAAAGAATCTGGTTTGGCCCTGACATTGTAACCCAAGCAGAGGAGAAGGTGCATATCATTCTTGAGAACCTAAAGATTGCTCAAAGTCGTCAGAAGAGCAACTATGACAGGAAGCACACGGATATGGTGTATGCCCCTGGTGATCTCGTGTACCTTCGTGTCACTCCCATGAAAGGCACACATCGCTTCGGTATCAAAGGAAAGATGGCTCCTAGGTACATCGGTCCTTTCAAGATTCGTGGTAGAAGAGGAGAAGTTGCTTATGCCCTGGAGCTCCCGGAAAAACTCAAGGTCCATGATGTTTTCCACATATCTCAGCTCAAGAAGTGCTTCAAAGATCCCGGCAGGACCATGGATCATGAGCTAATCGATCTCCAAGAAGACCTGTCTTATCAAGAACACCCCACCAAAATCCTTGAGACCGCAGAAAGAAGGACTCGCAACAAGTCCATCAAGTTCTGCAAGGTGCAGTGGTCACACCATTCTGTTGATGAAGCCACTTGGGAGCGTGAAGATGAGCTCCGTGCCAACTATCCTACCCTCTTTGTGTCTTCTTCTTCTTCCTAGAATCTCGGGGCGAGATTCCTGTTAGTGGGGGAGAGTTGTAGCATCCCAGTTGTCTAACACCTGTAATGCTACTTGTTCTAGTAATAAAAAGGGCCACTTCCTACATATAATTGTTGCATCATCATCATGTCATGCTCATGTCATCATGCCACCTTGCATTTGAGCATCATATAAAACCCCTTCTTGTTTGGTTCTTATCTCATGTGCATTATTAATTGTAGTTGCCTCTTGATATTGTATTTGGTTCTTGATATATTGTTAAATGCCCAAGTTGATTTGGGGGCATATCTCTTATTAACTCCACCACCTTTCTTTCACCACCTTATAATTCCACCATCCAATTAAATATGAGCTTGGCACTTATTGGTTTTACCTCTAGCTCATGTGGGTTGGGATGGGTCCAATTCTTTCCACCTGCTCTCATCTTGGCATCATGTTGTTTTCACATTATTGATATATGAGAGCCACATGGCCACCTTTGCATGCCTTGTGAGTGGGAGCCTTTTTCCTAGCCTCCATCTGGATTATTATGGAATTATGCTCATGTTGGGGTATTGTTGGGACTATTGAGCATCTAGTGGCACATACACACTAGTAAGTTCCATTGTATTTCAAATATGGTCATCTCCATCTACTCCACATGGGGCATCCTTTTTACTTCTTTTGCTTGGCTTTTATTCCAATTTTGGGAATGCATAATAATAATGCCATGGGATGATATTGTTTTCACAAGAATCCTCATGACATTAAATATTTTGCATGGGCCATGCAAGTGCCACCTTTTCTTTTTGGTATTTGGTTTTTATTTGAATCTTAAGTGGATCATCATCTCTCTCTCTACCCCTTAGTCTTGGTCTTGCTTGATGCATGCTAGCATCCAAACCTCATCCCCATCTCCATCCAGGCCATCACCACCTCCCTTTTCTTCTCTCTTTTGGCCATTTCTAGCTTGAGTTTGTTTTGTTCTTGCTTGATCTTGTCCAAGAGAACCACACCACATCTCTCTCTCTCTCTCTCTAAAACCCTAATCTACCATACCCCATCCTAGCTAAACCCTAAACCTACCCCACCCCCTCTTTTCCATCCATGCCGAGCCTCTTCCAGCTGGCCCCACCTTGGCCCCTCTCTCCCTGGCCCACCTAGCTGCTACCCCACCCCAAACCCTAGCTGTACCCGAGCCAAACCTAACCCTAACCCGACCCTAGCACTAGCCGAGCCACCCCCCTCTCTCTCAGCTCTCTCTCTCTGCATGGGGGCCCCTCCACCGAGCCTACCACCTCTCTGGCCTCACCCTACCCCACCTGGCAGCCTCCTCCCTCCCCATGTGCCTGCCCGACCCATGCACGTGAGGAGAGAAAGGTGGCACCGAAGCCACCTTCCCCTCCCCCACGCAAGCCCCCACCTGCCCCCTCTCGTTCTTATCCTCTCCCTCGCCCCTCTAGCCTCCCCAGATCCGCCCAGAGGCCCTGCCTTGCCTTCCCTCTCCTCCCTTTTCTTCCACCGCCACCAGCTGCTGACGCCGGCCACCACCGTCGGTTCTCGCTCGAGCATAGCAAACCAGGAGGCGGGCGTGGTGCCGAGGTTGTCGGGGAAGCTCGTGGAGTGCCTCTGCTTCGACCTGTGCACGGAGCCGCGGAGAGGACGCCCCAGCACCGCCGGAACCGACGCCGCCCGACGCAAACCCTAGCTCCTCTGGACGTCTGCCCCGTCGTCGATCTACTGCGCCAAGACCCGATCCGAGCCCACCACCGAGCTCGCGGTAAGCGTCTTACCCTCCCTGACAAGGTCCTCCTCGCCGTCGCTTCCTGGCGTTGCCGTACCTTTCGTCGAGCACCCTCGGTGCGCCCGCCGCCGCGTCTGCCCACTCGCCACCGCGGCGCGCAGCAGCCTATCTAGCCACGCCCTCCCTTTCCAACACCAGCACACAGCCACCGCAGCGGTTCCGCCCCACCGCGCGCACGCCCGCGTCGCGGGTTCGAAGCCCAGCGTCGCCACGCCACGCGCCGCGCGCGTCAGAAACAGAGCCAGGAAGAAAAACAGTGACACGGCGCTGTTTTGCACTTGACCCCCTCACGTTTTGATGCGTCAACCCGCGGTCCCTCGGAGCCCCACCTGTCTGTGTCCCTTCCGTTTTGCAAAAAGGCTCCCGAAGAACCTGTTACTCAACCTGCGGTCCTCCTCCCTCTCAACCACTGGCGTGTGGGTCCGTGTGTGCCTGGCCCCACATGTCTGTGACTAGGGCTAGGTTGGCCTGGGTGCTAAAATGTTTTCCAGATTCTGTTTAACTCAAACCTATTTAAAATTTAATTCAAATTCAAATATAATTCTGTTTTAAATAACTTTTCATTTATAAATCCAAATAATGCAAATGTTATATGTTTCCGAATCAGAAAAATGTAAGGATTTCAAATATGCTATTCAAATTACCTTTGCACATTTAAAATTCCAAGTTGAATTAAATTACAACCAATGCCACTGGAACTTAAATAATTAATAACTTTTGATTTATAATTCCAAATTTAACAAATGATATGTCTAAAATGATCACGACGAGACCTTTCTGTTTATGCTTTCCATGACTTCAATTGCAGCATGCATCATATAAATATAAAGTGTACAACAACTATTATGACAATAAAATGTGACCAAACCTTAATAAAATGACTTATTCTTGTATACCACACCTCACCCATGCCATGCTATTTTATTGCCATGCAACTTGTGCATCATTCATCATGGCATGATTGTTTGCTTGACGCATTTTATTCCTATGCTTGTGCACTTTATTTATGTTGGCCCTTGTTTGTTTGGTTCTTCTTCGGATAGACTCTGAGCAGGGGATATATCAAGAGAACCAGGAGCACTGCCCAGATCCGTCTCTCGCTTCTACTGAGTTGCCAGGCAAGCACTACCACATGCTTGCATACATACAGTACCTATTGCCTCTATCTTATTCTTGCATCATTGAGACGCGATTGCATTAAACTGAATCCCAAGTATTGCATAGCCTTTACTTTTAAACCCCACCAAGCCTGTACCTCCATCCCATGAGCCATTACTACAGGAGTTGTTTGAGCCATGCGAGTCGTAGAACAACATGTGTAGGGTTTGTGAGTGTCTGATGGATAGCGAGGTACCTAAACAACTTAACCTGAGTAGTAATGGGACAACTAATGAAAGTGGCACCGGTGAGCAATATCTGCTATTTGGTTTTTCCTGCTCACTTGTGTCCCGTAAGACCCCGAGTACTTGATTCCTGTTCCAAGATTATTCGCGCTATCCACATCCGGGAGGTATATGGGACCCCCCCTGAGCCGGAGCTTGATTCCGTCTTATTTCTTGGGGCCACAAACTAGTTTGAGGTTTTATTTACTATCCTGTACTTATGCATGTTTACTGCTTTAATTAAATTGTGCGACAGATAGCACCTGTACTGTTTAGGATCGGGACACGTTTTCGCGGTGTCGACAAGCCCAGTTTTGGGTTCCCAGTCGCTCACAGCCGTCCACCCAAACCTCGGGTCCGTCTCGAAGTCAGCTAGCTTCGTTGCGGGTGTACTCCAAGGGGTGGCCCCCTGAAATATTTCTGAATCCTGTGATTTCTTTGTCGTGAAGGCCTCGTTGGGTTTTGATTTGGTTTTTCCGAGGTTGATCGAGTGTGTGTTGCTATTTGTGCACCCCTGCAGGGTAAAACTTTCTAACAGCCATGTCCGCGGTTATGGACGACTTGGAGCACAGTTTCTCGATCATAGACAAGCACAACTAAAGTACCATTTTAATCTGACTAAGCAACTGACTAGTAAATAGTGCAACACTCATGGAATGGTTAATAAAATTGCCAACGGATGGGGGGTTGTTCGTCCGCTTCCTCGTTGGTAAGCGAGGAGGAGGATGGATCTGATGAAATTACTGTTATAACTGTTGTCATTAATTCACGGACATCCGTCTATCATTGGTTAGGCGGATGGTTAGCGTTTATCTGTAGAACTGCTAGGGTTTATCTTTCGCTGCAATTGCGTCACCCAGGTTGTGTCCCCTTTAGAGGCATAAAGACTTGCTGAGTACCCTTAGGGTCTCACACGATAAATTATTGGTTCAGATGAACAGGTACCCTCGCAGGACGGATACTGGGTTGAAGAGGCTGATGACGTGGGCAACGATCGTTCGGTGTAGAGATTCCGGGAACGGGGATCCGTGAGATCTGTGGGCGGGATGTGCTTATTTTTATGGCATCTTATGCCGATTTGCTTCCTATTCGTACTCGGACTTTGTTTTGCCGCTTCCGCTTGATACTCTGATGTGTGATGTATGAGGAATTATCCTAAATATTATATCTATCTAGGTCATTTGAATCTTGCCGTATGGCGTTGCTATATTTCCTTTCTTTCTAGATGGAATGGCTCTGATGTACTTTTGTATGGTGGCTTGCATACATACTCACTTGTGTATGTAGTTGATCCATTCGCCTGCCGATTACGCCGCCCGTACAGGTCCCGATGAGTTGGAAGTGGTTGGGACGGCCGAAAGGTCTACCCGTGAGTGGCTTTTGGGGCCCCACCGTACTATTTCAACCACTACCGCTCATCCAGGCTTGTATCTAGGAGCGTAATTCACCACCCACCCTTTTCTGGTAAGGAAGTGTAACGTTTTCAATCCTCTTCTTAAAATTCAAACTAAGATTCACGTGTTCTGGGTTTCCGTAGTACCATAGGTTTTGTGTGTGTGTGTGTAATCCCTTGTCTATCTGTTGCATCCAAGTTGTTATCTAATCAGCTTTTGGTTATCAACTGTTGGTACATTCCATACCGACAGGCTTTTGCAAACCGACGCGATCTGTCTTACTCTTTGTATCCGACGTTATCTTGTTTGGGGTGTTCGTTCCGTAGTTACCAATCTGTAGGTTTCGTCGTGAGAAGAAGGGGTTAGGATATGTGTTCCACTTATTCATGTGCGGAGTAATGCTTTGAGTGCGGGATGGAGTCGCGACCATACCACTACTCTTATCATTCGCTTTTGCATATTGAATTGGTAGAGTCGCTAATCTTGATTCGTTAAGTAATTTTGCGCATCTATTGGTATTTTAATGCTGAAAATTGTGGAAAATTTTTCTTTGATATATTTGTGTACCACACTCCTTTTCAGTCGTGTGCGATATGCTTAATATCTTCTAGGTGCTTTGAACTTTGTTGATATTTTAATATCATCTTAGTAATTTGTATCCTTTAATCTTGGTTAATTCCATCTTGGTACTATTTTGGATTATTATCATTCTCCATTATAGTACTGATTTGTGTTTTATATCAATCTCAGGATGGCTCCACCACGCCGTTCAGATGAGGACATACCACCGGAGTTGGGGGCCGCATTGTCAAACATAGCTAATGCCTTGGCAGCAATGCAGCAGAACCAGCAGCGCTTGGAAGAAAGCGTCAGAAGAAATGAGTTTGCTCCACTCCCTCCACCTCCCAAGCGAGGAGACATCAAGAGCTTTCTGAAATTCAACCCTCGCCAGTTTGATGTTTCCGATCGACCACTGGACGCGGATGATTGGCTGCGTGAGATGTCAAGGTTGCTCGAGACTGCTGATGTTCCTGAGCAGGAGTGGGTCAAGTGTGCTACTCACCTTCTGAAGGGAGATGCAGCTCTTTGGTGGGAAAATTACTTGAAGGCAAGCTGCACTGGTTTCTAGCCAACTTGGGAAAGGTTCACTGCAGCTTTCAAAGAGCAGTTTCTCTCAGAGATTGTAATGGAAAGGATGAAGGAAGCTTTTCTCAACCTTAAGCAGGGAAATGATAATGTCAACACCTACATCAGGAATTTCATGAATCTATCTCGTTATGGTGGCGATGAGGTATCTGATGACAAGAAGAAGCAGAAGAGGTTCAGGCAAGGGCTCAATGCATCGATCAAGTATGCAATCACACATGCAAGGCCGGCATCTTTCCTGGAACTACAACACACAGCTTTGTAAGAGGAAGCAAGCAGGCAAGTGTTTGAGGAGTCCAAGAAACACAACAGGGATGCATCAAGCTCTTCAGTTATGGCAGCTTCTTCTAAGCGGCGTGTCTGGGTTCCTAACACCCCACCGTCGCTCCCGGCTTCACCAAGACCTTCAAGCTACACGACAAGGCCACTAAACTCCATCACTGCTGCTCCCAGGGGCTACACCAACAACTACCCTGGAGCGCCTGGCGGAGTCCCTGGCTACGTTGCTCCACGTCCACCTGGTGCCTGCTTCACGTGTGGAGATCCTGGACATCTCAACTGGAACTGTCCGTTGAAGAACAAAGCTCTCCCTCCACCCCCGCCAAGATCTGCAGCAAGCTCTCCTACGGTTCGTGCACCACCACCTCGGGCTCTCAACATCAACACCAAGCCCGGGTCTGCGGTTGTTCGTGCCAATTGTGTCAACGCCGCCCAAGCTGAGCATGCACCTGGAGTTGTAATGGGTATGCTTCCCGTTAACTCAGTCCCTGCACGAGTTTTATTTGATTCTGGTGCATCGCATTCTTTTGTTTCTCACAAGTTTGCAAATGAGAATGAGTTAGTCTTGGTCCCTCTCCTCAAGCGGTTGGTGGTACAATCTCCTGGTTCAAACATGAGAGCTGTTCATATCAGTCATGGCAATCAAGTTGAGATTGGTGGCTCTTCGTTCTCGGCTTCTTTAATTGTTCTGGGCAATTCTGACATTGATGTCATCTTGGGCATGGATTGGTTGACGGCAAATGCAGTTGTGATTGATTGTGCTGAGCGCTCGGTTTCTCTGAAGATTCCTGAAGGCCATATAGTCTTTTCTCCAAGTCTGACTCCTGCTGTCCAGCTTTTCTCTTTGGCGGCTCTGAATGATGATGCTATGGAAGCTATTCAGAGAGTCCCAGTGGTCTGTGAGTTTCCGGATGTTTTTCCTGAATAGTTGCCGGGTATGCCTCCGGATCGTGAGGTTGAGTTCGTAATTGAGCTTGAACCTGGAACGGCTCCTATCTCCAAGCGGCCTTATAAAATGGGTCCTGCTGAGTTGGCTGAACTCAAACGACAGCTTGATGAACAAGAGAAGTTGGGTTTCATTCAACACAGTACTTCTTCTTGGGGTAGCCCAACAATCTTTGTGAAGAAGCGTGACAGGACTGATAGACTTTGTGTTGACTATCGGGCTCTCAATGCTAAAACCATCAAGAATAAATATCCCCTTCCGCGGATTAATGATCTCTTCGATCAGCTAGCTGGAGCTGTGGTGTTCTCTAAGCTTGACTTGAGAAGTGGTTATCACCAAATCAAGATTCGCAAGGAAGATGTGCCCAAAACAGCTTTCACCACCCGCTATGGCTTGTATGAGTACACAGTTATGTCTTTCGGTCTCACCAACGCACCTGCTACCTTCTCGAGGCTTATGAACTCGGTCTTCATGGAGTACCTGGATAAGTTCGTTGTGGTCTATCTGGATGACATTCTGGTCTATTCCAAGTCGAAGGAAGAGCATGAAGAACACCTTCGTTGTGTCCTAAACAAGCTTCGCGAGAACCGCTTGTATGCAAAGTTCTCAAAGTGTGAGTTTTGGCTGCCTGAAGTAACCTATCTTGGTCATGTCATCTCTGCCAAGGGCATTGCGGTCAACCCGGAAATGGTAAAGACAATTGTTGAATGGCTTCCTCCTGTTAATGTCAAAGAAGTGAGGAGTTTCCTTGGTTTGGCGAGTTATTGCCGTCGCTTCGTTCAGAACTTCTCGAAGATAGCGAAGCCTCTTACCGATCTCCTCAAGAAAGGCAAGAAATACCTGTGGACTCCTGCATGCCAAGAAAGTTTTGAGACACTCAAAGAGAAGCTCACTTCCACGCCAGTCTTGGTTCCTCCGGATACATCTAAGCCTTTCCAGATATTCTGCGACGCCTCTTTGCAAGGATTGGGTGCGGTCCTTATGCAAGAAAAACAAGTGGTTGCTTATGCCTCTCGACAGTTGAAGACACATGAGATCAACTATCCCACACATGACCTCGAGCTAGCAGCAGTTGTCTTTGCTTTGAAGCTATGGAGGCACTACTTGCTTGGCAACCGATGTGAGATCTTTTCTGACCACAAAAGTTTGAAGTATATCTTCACTCAGCCTGATCTCAACCTTCCGCAGAGGAGATGGATCGAAGCAATCAATGACTTTGATTTGACCATCAACTACACACCGGGCAAAGCTAATGTCATGGCAGATGCTCTCAGCCGCAAAGCTTATGTCAATAACCTCATGATGGAAGAGCAGCAGCCCCTCTTGTGCGAGGAATTCCGCCAGCTCAACCTGGAAGTTGTGGAACAAGGGCATCTCCTGAACCTTCTGGCTACTCCTCTCTTGGAAGAAAAGATTCGCTCTCGTCAGCTGGGTGATCCGCACACCAGAAACATCATCTCTAAACTTGAGCTTCCGAAGTATGAGTCCTTCCACGTCGATGATCAAGGCACGCTTTTCTTCGACCACCGGATGTTTGTTCCAAACTACCTGGGTTTGAGAGAGCAAGTTCTCAAGGAGGCGCACGATTCTGTTCTATCTATCCACCCTGGCAACACAAAGATGTACATGGACTTGAAAACACAATATTGGTGGCCTGGGTTGAAACGGTATTGTGCTAAGTATGTCTCGGAGTGTGATGTCTGCCGCAGAGTGAAAGCTGTCCATCAGAAACCATTCGGTCTTCTACAGCCATTGAAACCTCCGGAATGGAAATGGGAGAAAGTAGAGATGAACTTCATCACTGGCTTTCCAAGGTCGCAGAAGGGCAACAATGCAATCTTTGTTGTCATCGACAGGCTTTCTAAAGTGGCTCATTTCTTCCCCGTCAAGGAAACAATTTCTGGAATTCAGTTGGCTGAGCTCTATATCAACAGAATTGTTTCTCTGTATGGGGTTCCGCTTGAGATCAGTTCAGACCGTGGGAGCATCTTCACTTCCAAGTTCTGGGAAAGCTTTCAAAATGCTCTAGGAACAAAGTTGAACTTCAGCACTGCTTACCACCCTCAGTCGCAAGGACAAGTGGAAAGGATCAATCAGATTCTGGAGGATATGCTTCGTGCTTGTGTCATCTCTTTTGGCATGAAGTGGGAGGAATGTCTTCCTTATGCTGAATTCTCCTACAACAACAGCTTCCAGAAGAGTCTGAATATGGCACCATTTGAGGCTCTCTATGGTCGCAAGTGCAGAACTCCGATTGGTTGGTCAGGTGCAGGAGAAAGAATCTGGTTTGGCCCTGACATTGTAACCCAAGCAGAGGAGAAGGTGCATATCATTCTTGAGAACCTGAAGATTGCTCAAAGTCGTCAGAAGAGCAACTATGACAGGAAGCACACGGATATGGTGTATGCCCCTGGTGATCTCGTGTACCTTCGTGTCACTCCCATGAAAGGCACACATCGCTTCGGTATCAAAGGAAAGCTGGCTCCTAGGTACATCGGTCCTTTCAAGATTCGTGGTAGAAGAGGAGAAGTTGCTTATGCCCTGGAGCTCCCGGAAAAACTCAAGGTCCATGATGTTTTCCACATCTCTCAGCTCAAGAAGTGCTTCAAAGATCCCGGCAGGACCGTGGATCATGAGCTAATCGATCTCCAAGAAGACCTGTCTTATCAAGAACACCCCACCAAAATCCTTGAGACCGCAGAAAGAAGGACTCGCAACAAGTCCATCAAGTTCTGCAAGGTGCAGTGGTCACACCATTCTGTTGATGAAGCCACCTGGGAGCGTGAAGATGAACTCCGTGCCAACTATCCTACCCTCTTTGTGTCTTCTTCTTCTTCCTAGAATCTCGGGGCGAGATTCCTGTTAGTGGGGGAGAGTTGTAGCATCCCAGTTGTCTAACACCTGTAATGCTACTTGTTCTAGTAATAAAAAGGGCCACTTCCTACATATAATTGTTGCATCATCATCATGTCATGCTCATGTCATCATGCCACCTTGCATTTGAGCATCATATAAAACCCCTTCTTGTTTGGTTCTTATCTCATGTGCATTATTAATTGTAGTTGCCTCTTGATATTGTATTTGGTTCTTGATATATTGTTAAATGCCCAAGTTGATTTGGGGGCATATCTCTTATTAACTCCACCACCTTTCTTTCACCACCTTATAATTCCACCATCCAATTAAATATGAGCTTGGCACTTATTGGTTTTACCTCTAGCTCATGTGGGTTGGGATGGGTCCAATTCTTTCCACCTGCTCTCATCTTGGCATCATGTTGTTTTCACATTATTGATATATGAGAGCCACATGGCCACCTTTGCATGCCTTGTGAGTGGGAGCCTTTTTCCTAGCCTCCATCTGGATTATTATGGAATTATGCTCATGTTGGGGTATTGTTGGGACTATTGAGCATCTAGTGGCACATACACACTAGTAAGTTCCATTGTATTTCAAATATGGTCATCTCCATCTACTCCACATGGGGCATCCTTTTTACTTCTTTTGCTTGGCTTTTATTCCAATTTTGGGAATGCATAATAATAATGCCATGGGATGATATTGTTTTCACAAGAATCCTCATGACATTAAATATTTTGCATGGGCCATGCAAGTGCCACCTTTTCTTTTTGGTATTTGGTTTTTATTTGAATCTTAAGTGGATCATCATCTCTCTCTCTACCCCTTAGTCTTGGTCTTGCTTGATGCATGCTAGCATCCAAACCTCATCCCCATCTCCATCCAGGCCATCACCACCTCCCTTTTCTTCTCTCTTTTGGCCATTTCTAGCTTGAGTTTGTTTTGTTCTTGCTTGATCTTGTCCAAGAGAACCACACCACATCTCTCTCTCTCTCTCTAAAACCCTAATCTACCATACCCCATCCTAGCTAAACCCTAAACCTACCCCACCCCCTCTTTTCCATCCATGCCGAGCCTCTTCCAGCTGGCCCCACCTTGGCCCCTCTCTCCCTGGCCCACCTAGATGCTACCCCACCCCAAACCCTAGCTGTACCCGAGCCAAACCTAACCCTAACCCGACCCTAGCACTAGCCGAGCCACCCCCCCTCTCTCTCAGCTCTCTCTCTCTACATGGGGGCCCCTCCACCGAGCCTACCACCTCTCTGGCCTCACCCTACCCCACCTGGCAGCCTCCTCCCTCCCCATGTGCCTGCCCGACCCATGCACGTGAGGAGAGAAAGGTGGCACCGAAGCCACCTTCCCCTCCCCCACGCAAGCCCCCACCTGCCCCCTCTCGTTCTTATCCTCTCCCTCGCCCCTCTAGCCTCCCCAGATCCGCCCAGAGGCCCTGCCTCGCCTTCCCTCTCCTCCCTTTTCTTCCACCGCCACCAGCTGCTGACGCCGGCCACCACCGTCGGTTCTCGCTCGAGCATAGCAAACCAGGAGGCGGGCGTGGTGCCGAGGTTGTCGGGGAAGCTCGTGGAGTGCCTCTGCTTCGACCTGTGCACGGAGCCGCGGAGAGGACGCCCCAGCACCGCCGGAACCGACGCCGCCCGACGCAAACCCTAGCTCCTCTGGACGTCTGCCCCGTCGTCGATCTACTGCGCCTCGACCCGATCCGAGCCCACCATCGAGCTCGCGGTAAGCGTCTTACCCTCCCTGACAAGGTCCTCCTCGCCGTCGCTTCCTGGCGTCGCCGTACCTTTCGTCGAGCACCCTCGGTGCGCCCGCCGCCGCGTCTGCCCACTCGCCACCGCGGAGCGTAGCAGCCTATCTAGCCACGCCCCCCTTTCCAACACCAGCACACAGCCACCGCAGCGGTTCCGCCCCACCGCGCGCACGCCCGCGTCGCGGGTTCGAAGCCCAGCGTCGCCACGCCGCGCGCCGCGCGCGTCAGAAACAGAGCCAGGAAGAAAAACAGTGACGCGGCGCTGTTTTGCACTTGACCCCCTCACGTTTTGATGCGTCAACCCGCGGTCCCTCGGAGCCCCACCTGTCTGTGTCCCTTCCGTTTTGCAAAAAGGCTCCCGAAGAACCTGTTACTCAACCCGCGGTCCTCCTCCCTCTCAACCACTGGCGTGTGGGTCCGTGTGTGCCTGGCCCCACATGTCTGTGACTAGGGCTAGGTTGGCCTGGGTGCTAAAATGTTTTCCAGATTCTGTTTAACTCAAACCTATTTAAAATTTAATTCAAATTCAAATATAATTCTGTTTTAAATAACTTTTCATTTATAAATCCAAATAATGCAAATGTTATATGTTTCCGAATCAGAAAAATGTAAGGATTTCAAATATGCTATTCAAATTACCTTTGCACATTTAAAATTCCAAGTTGAATCAAAATTACAACCAATGCCACTGGAACTTAAATAATTAATAACTTTTGATTTATAATTCCAAATTTAACAAATGATATGTCTAAAATGATCAGCTCGACGAGACCTTTCTGTTTATTCATTCCATGACTTCAATTGCAGCATGCATCATATAAATATAAAGTGTACAGCAACTATTATGACAATAAAATGTGACCAAACCTTAATAAAATGACTTATTCTTGTATACCACACCTCACCCATGCCATGCTACTTTATTGCCATGCAACTTGTGCATCATTCATCATGGCATGATTGTTTGCTTGACGCATTTTATTCCTATGCTTGTGCACTTTATTTATGTTGGCCCTTGTTTGTTTGGTTCTTCTTCGGATAGACTCTGAGCAGGGGATATATCAAGAGAACCAGGAGCACTACCCAGATCCGTCTCTCGCTTCTACTGAGTTGCCAGGCAAGCACTACCACATGCTTGCATACATACAGTACCTATTGCCTCTATCTTATTCTTGCATCATTGAGACGCGATTGCATTAAACTGAATCCCAAGTATTGCATAGCCTTTACTTTTAAACCCCACCAAGCCTGTACCTCCATCCCATGAGCCATTACTACAGGAGTTGTTTGAGCCATGCGAGTCGTAGAACAGCATGTGTAGGGTTTGTGAGTGTCTGATGGATAACGAGGTACCTAAACAACTTAACCTGAGTAGTAATGGGACAACTAATGAAAGTGGCACCGGTGAGCAATATCTGCTATTTGGTTTTTCCTGCTCACTTGTGTCCCGTAAGACCCCGAGTACTTGATTCCTGTTCCAAGATTATTCGCGCTATCCACATCCGGGAGGTATATGGGACCCCCCTGAGCCGGAGCTTGATTTTGTCTTATTTCTTGGGGCCACAAACTAGTTTGAGGTTTTATTTACTATCCTGTACTTATGCATGTTTACTGCTTTAATTAAATTGTGCGACAGATAGCACCTGTACTGTTTAGGATCGGGACACGTTTTCGCGGTGTCGACAAGCCCAATTTTGGGTTCCCAGTCGCTCACAGCCGTCCACCCAAACCTCAGGTCCGTCTCGAAGTCAGCTAGCTTCGTTGCGGGTGTACTCCAAGGGGTGGCCCCCTGAAATATTTCTGAATCCTGTGATTGCTTTGTCGTGAAGGCCTCGTTGGGTTTTGATTTGGTTTTTCCGAGGTTGATCGAGTGTGTGTTGCTATTTGTGCACCCCTGCAGGGTAAAACTTTCTGAAAGCCGTGTCCGCGGTTATGGACGACTTGGAGCACAGTTTCTCGATCATAGAAGAGCACAACTAAAGTACCGTTTTAATCTGACTAAGCAACTGACTAGTAAATAGTGCAACACTCATGGAATGGTTAATAAAATTGCCAACGGATGGGGGGTTGTTCGTCCGCTTCCTCGTTGGTAAGCGAGGAGGAGGATGGATCTGATGAAATTACTGTTATAACTGTTGTCATTAATTCATGGACATCCGTCTATCATTGGTTAGGCGGATGGTTAGCGTTTATCTGTAGAACTGCTAGGGTTTATCTTTCGCTGCAATTGCGTCACCCAGGTTGTGTCCCCTTTAGAGGCATAAAGACTTGCTGAGTACCCTTAGGGTCTCACACGATAAATTATTGGTTCAGATGAACAGGTACCCTCGCAGGACGGATACTGGGTTGAAGAGGCTGATGACGTGGGCAACGATCGTTCGGTGTAGAGATTCCGGGAACGGGGATCCGTGAGATCTGTGGGCGGGATGTGCTTATTTCCATGGCATCTTATGCCGATTTGCTTCCTATCCGTACTCGGACTTTGTTTTTCCGCTTCCGCTTGATACTCTGATGTGTGATGTATGAGGAATTATCCTAAATATTATATCTATCTAGGTCATTTGAATCTTGCCGTATGGCGTTGCTATATTTCCTTTCTTTCTAGATGGAATGGCTCTGATGTACTTTTGTATGGTGGCTTGCATACATACTCACTTGTGTATGTAGTTGATCCCTTCGCCTGCCAATTACGCCGCCCGTACAGGTCCCGATGAGTTGGAAGTGGTTGGGACGGCCGAAAGGTCTACCCGTGAGTGGCTTTTGGGGCCCCACCGTACTATTTCAACCACTACCGCTCATCCAGGCTTGTATCTAGGAGCGTAATTCACCGAGGTAGTTACACAAACAAAGGTATATATGATATACATGTTATTGATGTGTACTTGACTAGTGCTCGCAGTAGCACCTGGGTATTTGATACCGGTTCAGTTGCTAATATTTGTAACTCGAATCAGGGGCTGCGGAACAAGCGACCGCTAGCAAGGGGTGAGGTCAAGATGCGTGTCGGCAATGGATCAAGCGTTGATGTGATCGCCGTCGGAACGCTGCCTCTCCACTTGCCGTCGGGATTAGTTATAAACTTAAATAAATGTTATCTGGTGCCTGCACTGAGCATGAACATTGTATCTCGATCGTGTTTGATGCGAAGTGGTTATTCATTTAAATCCGAGAACAATGGTTGTTCCATTTATATGAATGAAATCTTTTATGGTCATGCACCGATGATGAATGGTTTATTTCTATTAGATCTCGATGATAATGTTACACATATTCATAATGTTGATGCTAAAAGGATTAAACTTAATGATGATATATCCGCATATATGTGGCACTGCCGTCTAGGTCATATTGGCGTTAAACGCATGAAGAAGCTCCATTCGGATGGACTTTTGGAATCACTTGATTATGAATCATTTGATACATGTGAGCCATGTCTTATGGGCAAGATGACTAGAACGCCGTTTTCCGGTTCAATGGAACGGGCGACAGATTTATTGGAAATCATACATTCTGATGTATGTGGTCCAATGAGTGTGTCGGCGCGAGGTGGATATCGTTATTTTGTTACTTTCACAGATGATTTGAGTAGATACGGTTATATCTACTTGATGAAACACAAGTCTGAAACCTTTGAAAAGTTCAAGGAATTTCAGAATGAAGTGGAAAATCATCGTAATAGAAAGATCAAATTTCTACGGTCCGACCGTGGAGGTGAGTATCTAAGTTACGAGTTTAGCACTCACATGAAAGAGTGTGGAATTGTTTCACAACTCACACCTGCCGGAACACCACAGCGAAATGGTGTGTCGGAACGTCGTAATCGTACTTTATTAGATATGGTTCGATCTATGATGTCTCTGACGGACTTGCCATTGTCATTTTGGGGTTATGCACTAGAAACTGCTGCATTCACTTTAAATCGGGCACCATCTAAATCCGTTGAAAAGACACCGTATGAATTGTGGTTTGGAAACAAACCTAAGCTGTCATTTCTTAAAGTTTGGGGATGCGATGTTTATGTGAAGAAACTTCAACCGGATAAACTCGAACCCAAAGCGGAAAAATGCGTCTTCATAGGATACCCTAAAGAAACTATTGGGTATTCCTTCTATCACAGATCCGAGGGCAAGGTTTTTGTTGCCAAGAATGGATCCTTTCTAGAGAAAGAGTTTCTCGCGAAAGGTGTGAGTAGTCGGAAGGTAGAACTCGAAGAGGTTGTGGAACCTTCTCTTCAAAGTATGGCGAGTAGCGCAGCGCCGGAAGTTGTTCCGGAGTTGGCTCCACCTGTTGAAGAGGGAACTAATGATAATGATCATGAAACTCCGAAAGAGAGTACTACCGAACCTCGCAGGTCAAACAGGACGCGTGCAGCTCCCGAGCTATACGGAAATCCTGTCATGAATTTCATGGTTGATGAAAATGATGACCCTGTGACGTATGAAGAAGCGATGATGAGCCCAGATTCCAACAAATGGTTAGAAGCCATGAAATCCGAGATGGAATCCATGTATGAAAATCAAGTTTGGAACTTGGTGGAACTACCTCACGACCGAAAGGCCGTGGAGAACAAATGGATTTTCAAAAGGAAAACTGATGCTGATGGTAATGTGACCGTCTATAAAGCTCGACTTGTCGCAAAGGGGTTTCGACAAATTCAAGGAGTTGACTACGATGAGACTTTCTCTCCCGTAGCGATGCTAAAGTCAGTTAGGATTATGTTAGCAATTGCTGCATATTTCGATTATGAGATATGGCAGATGGATGTCAAAACCGCGTTTCTCAATGGGAATATTGAAGAAGAGTTGTATATGATACAACCAAAGGGTTTTGTCGATCCTAAGGATGCTAACAAGGTGTGCAAGCTTCAGCGATCCATCTATGGATTGAAGCAAGCATCACGAAGTTGGAATCTCCGCTTTGATGAGGTGATCAAAGAGTTTGGATTTGTCCAAACTTATGGAGAAGCTTGTATTTACAAGAAAGTGAGTGGGAGCAATGTGGCATTTCTGATATTATATGTGGATGACATATTATTGATCGGAAATGATATAGATCTTTTAAACAGTGTTAAAAGTTATCTAAACAGCAAATTTTCAATGAAGGACCTAGGTGAAGCGTCATACATATTAGGCATAAAGATCTATAGAGATAGATCTAGGCGCCTAATAGGGCTATCGCAAAGTACATACCTTGATAAGATTTTAAAGAAGTTTAAAATGGACGGAAGTAAGAAGGGGTTCTTACCTATGTTGCAAGGCAAGACATTGAGTAAGACTCAAAGTCCGGCTTCGGCGGAAGAAAGAGAGATAATGGACAAAGTCCCCTATGCTTCAGCCATAGGCTCTATAATGTACGCCATGCCATGTACAAGACCGGATGTGGCACATGCTATTAGTTTGACTAGTAGGTACCAATCGGATCCAGGTTCGGAACACTGGATAGCGGTCAAGAATATCCTTAAGTACTTACGAAGAACTAAGGATATGTTTCTTGTATACGGAGGTGAAGAAGAGCTCGTCGCTAAGTGTTATGTCGACGCTAGCTTTGACACCGATCCGGATGACTCTAAGTCTCAATCCGGATACGTATTTCTCATGAATGGCGGAGCGGTTAGTTGGAGGAGCTCCAAACAACCTGTGGTAGCGGGATCAACAACGGAGGCCGAATATGTTGCTGCTTCAGAAGCGGCTCAGGAAGCATTTTGGATGAAGGAGTTCATATCCGAACTAGGAGTGGTGGAAAACGCGTTGGACCCAATGGTGATCTATTCTGACAACAATGGTGCCATTGCCAATGCCAAAGAGCCAAGGTCTCACAAGCATTCCAAGCATATTAAGCGCCGGTTTCACTCCATCCGCGAGCATGTCAAGGATGGAGATATAAAGATTTGTAAAGTACATACGGATCTCAATGTAGCAGATCCGTTGACTAAAACTCTCCCTAGAGCAAAACATGATCAACACCAGAACTCAATGGGTGTTAGATTTATCACTATGTAACTAGATTATTGTCTCTAGTGCAAGTGGGAGACTGAAGGGAATATGCCCTGAGAGGCAATAATAAAGTGTTTATTATGTGTATTCCAAGTATATGATAGATGTTTATTTTGCATGCTATAATTGTATTAATACGGAAACGATAATACATGTGTGTTTAATAAACAAACAGAAAGTTCCTAGTTATGCCTCTCTCATAAACTAGCTCGTTGATTCACAAGATGATCAAGGTTTCCTGATCATGGACATTGGATGTTGTTAATAACGGGATCACAACATTAGTGTAATGGTGTGATGAACATTCATCCGAAGTATAGCATTACGATCAAAGCCATTGAGTTTATATTGCTATAACAACTTACGAAGTGATCCTAATCCTTAGACCATGAGATCATGTCAATCACTAACACCGGAAGAGTTTCTTGATAACATCAAACGTCACACCGTAACAGGGTGATTATAAAGATGGATTCAGAACTAATAAAGTGTTATGTTGAGGCTCATGGATCGAGAGTGGAATTTGTTCATCCCGATGACGGATAGATATACTCTGGGCCCTCTCGGTGATATCACATTGATTAGCTTGCAAGCAAGTGATTTGATCACTAGAATGTTATATCACAGGAACGAGAAAACAGTGCATGTCGGTAAAGAGATCAAACTAGGTATGGAGATACCGATGATCGAATCTCGGACATGTAATATATCGTGAAACAAAGGGATTAAGATATACTAGCGTAAAAGGTTCCGACGATCACAAGAAAGTCATCGTTGAATGTGTGGGAGTCAGTATGGGTCTCCAGATCCCGCTTCTGATTATTGATCCGAGAGGGGTCTCGATCATGTCCGCATTATTCACGAACCGTAGGGTGACACACTTAAGAGACACCGACATCCAATTGGAGCAAATGTTTCATGCCGAAAGAATGAACAAGCGCAGGAATTTATTTCACTAGATACCGATACAGGTTTTCGGGTGAAATTGCATAAAGTGGTTATGCATGTGAAATAGAATTCTAGCAAGGGGTTATTTGTGAATGTTTGTCATTAAAGTAATTTACAAACTTCTGAATAAAATAAAAGAGTTTTATTTAATGAGAGTTTGCATTAAATTTGGTGGAAATTTAATGGGAATTTGAGTGGACTTTTGAGTGGAGGGAATTTAAAGGAGATTTGTGAGTAGAGTGTCCACCCACATGAAGAGGGGAGGGCAAGGGGGCAGCCCCCATGCGCCGGCCACCCCCTTGGGGTTCCCCCCTCCTCCTATAAAAGGAGCCCCCCTCCTCACTTGTCTCTCACACCTCCTCGTGAAGGATCTCTCTCCCCCTCTAGAATTTATCCCCCATGGTCTCGGACTAGCGAGATACATGTTCCCGGTGGCTATTCGGCAAGAAAGAGTTGTGCTTCCGCTGCATCGCTGGAGCGAGGAGGCGGAGGTTGCTCGGTGCCTCGAACGTGTGTGCGAGCACGGATGCGCTGCTGATTTGCGGCGCTAGGACTTCCTCTCGATCTTGAGATCGGCAAGAGATCGTCTACATCAACCACGAGTTGAACTCGTTAAGCTTTGTCGATCTTCAAGGGTATGTTCTCTACGGATATACATCCGCCCGTTGTTTGTATCTAGTTGATAGATCTTGGTATATAGTTCACATCGTAGGAAATTTTTTGTTTTCTATGCTGCGAACCCTACAATGGTATCAGAGCCGGATCTATGCGTAGATACTTTACACGGGTAGTACACATATGAGTATGTGGGCGATGATGATCATGTTGTTGCTCCTTTGTTGTAATTTTGGATATTGGTGGAATAGTGGGATGAAGCGGCCCGGACAAACTTTACATGTCCTCGCACATGAGACCTGTTCCACGCTTGACATGCAACTAGTTTGCATAAGTGGCTAGCGGGTGTCTGTCTCTCCTACTATAGTCAATATCTATTTTGCAAGCGAGTTGTCAACAATTTGATTATCCTCGTTGTGGTTCATGTTCGTAGGTAAGAACGGTTCTATCTCGAAAGCCCTAAGCCACGTAAAACTTGCAATGGATAAATTAGAGGCGTCTAGTTTAGATTGTTGTTGGGCTAGTGTTATGATATGGTAGTGTTGTAAGTAGAAGTATGAGATGATACTCTTACAACACACATAGCGTGTAAAATCCATAGACCTTGGATTTACACATATAGGTATGATAGTGATCATACCACGATGCACATGATAGAGATCATCTGCGGGAACCATATAATTTCACTAATAAACATATGATGTTTAATAGCATCTTATATTGCTTGTTTAGCGCTTTGTTAGCATAATAAGATGATCCCTCATTTAAATATCAAGATAAGAATGTGTTCTTCCTTTAGTATGCACCGATTATGTTTTCGTCGCTCCAAGACATCACGTGATGATCGGGTGTTCTTGGATCCACGACCATATTTCGGGTGTAAAACAGTTACACATGCGAATACTAAGGTTCTAACTTGGCGAGCCTAGCATGTACAGACATGGCCGCGGAACACGGACCGAAAGGTTAAGCATGAGTCATATAGTTGATATGATGCCCATTTGATGCTTGCCTTTGAAGCTATACCGACTCACGTGATGATCGGACTTGGTGTAGTGGATTTGGTTCATGTAATCACCAAAAAGGCACGAGGGATGTCGTTTTTGAGTGGGAGTTCATTCGTAATAAAGATTAGTTGAACTCAATCTATCATACACTTAGTCTAAACTTTACAAATTCTGTTGTAGATGGCACCACCTGCTTTTAATTTCAATGTGTTCATGGAGAAAGAGAAACTAGCAACGAACGGTAGCAACTTTACCGAATGGGCCATGAATTTGAGGATTCTCCTCTCTGCTGCACAAAAGCAATATGTGCTAGAAGCGCCGTTAGGCCCCCCACCTTTTGATGATGCCCCTGACGAGGAGAAGAATGTCTATCAGACTCGTCAGGAGGACCACAACTTAGTTCATTGCGGCATATTGTATGGGCTAGAGCCGGAACTTCGAAAGCGTTTCGAAAACGGCAATGCATTTGATACAATGGGTGAGTTGAAAATGATTTTCGACACACATGCTGCTGTAGAGAGCTACAACGCTTCAGAAAAGTTCTTTAGCTGCATGATGGAAGAGCACAGCTCCGTTAGTGAGCATGTACTCAAGATGTCGGGTTACGCCGATAAGCTTGTGTCCTTGGGAATATCGATTCCCATTGACTTAGGCATCCATCGTGTTCTGCAGTCTCTGCCACCTAGCTATAAGAGCTTCATGATGAACTATAATATGCAAGGCATGAAGAAGTCTCTCCCCGAGCTTCTGTCAATGCTTAAAACTGCAGAAGTGGAGATCAAAAAGGAACATCAAGTGTTGATGATCAATAGGAACACTGGTTTCAAGAAAGACAAGAAGGGAAAACGGAAGGGAAGTAAGGGCGGCAAGCCGGTTGCCGCGCCTGAAAAAAAACCCCGAGTTGGACCTAAGTCTGATTCCGAGTGCTACTATTGTAAGGGGACTGGCCACTGGAAGCGCAACTGCCCCAAGTATCTGGCAGACAAGAAGGCCGGCAAGGCAAACTGTAGCATCCCAGTTGTCTAACACCTGTAATGCTACTTGTTCTAGTAATAAAAAGGGCCACTTTCTACATATAATTGTTGCATCATCATCATGTCATGCTCATGTCATCATGCCACCTTGCATTTGAGCATCATATAAAACCCCTTCTTGTTTGGTTCTTATCTCATGTGCATTATTAATTGTAGTTGCCTCTTGATATTGTATTTGGTTCTTGATATATTGTTAAATGACCAAGTTGATTTGGGGGCATATCTCTTATTAACTCCACCACCTTTCTTTCACCACCTTATAATTCCACCATCCAATTAAATATGAGCTTGGCACTTATTGGTTTTACCTCTAGCTCATGTGGGTTGGGATGGGTCCAATTCTTTCCACCTGCTCTCATCTTGGCATCATGTTGTTTTCACATTATTGATATATGAGAGCCACATGGCCACCTTTGCATGCCTTGTGAGTGGGAGCCTTTTTCCTAGCCTCCATCTGGATTATTATGGAATTATGCTCATGTTGGGGTATTGTTGGGACTATTGAGCATCTAGTGGCACATACACACTAGTAAGTTCCATTGTATTTCAAATATGGTCATCTCCATCTACTCCACATGGGGCATCCTTTTTACTTCTTTTTCTTGGCTTTTATTCCAATTTTGGGAATGCATAATAATAATGCCATGGGATGATATTGTTTTCACAAGAATCCTCATGACATTAAATATTTTGCATGGGCCATGCAAGTGCCACCTTTTCTTTTTGGTATTTGGTTTTTATTTGAATCTTAAGTGGATCATCATCTCTCTCTCTACCCCTTAGTCTTGGTCTTGCTTGATGCATGCTAGCATCCAAACCTCATCCCCATCTCCATCCAGGCCATCACCACCTCCCTTTTCTTCTCTCTTTTGGCCATTTCTAGCTTGAGTTTGTTTTGTTCTTGCTTGATCTTGTCCAAGAGAACCACACCACATCTCTCTCTCTCTCTCTAAAACCCTAATCTACCATACCCCATCCTAGCTAAACCCTAAACCTACCCCACCCCCTCTTTTCCATCCATGCCGAGCCTCTTCCAGCTGGCCCCACCTTGGCCCCTCTCTCCCTGGCCCACCTAGCTGCTACCCCACCCCAAACCCTAGCTGTACCCGAGCCAAACCTAACCCTAACCCGACCCTAGCACTAGCCGAGCCACCCCCCTCTCTCTCAGCTCTCTCTCTCTCTGCATGGGGGCCCCTCCACCGAGCCTACCACCTCTCTGGCCTCACCCTACCCCACCTGGCAGCCTCCTCCCTCCCCATGTGCCTGCCCGACCCATGCACGTGAGGAGAGAAAGGTGGCACCGAAGCCACCTTCCCCTCCCACACGCAAGCCCCCACCTGCCCCCTCTCGTTCTTATCCTCTCCCTCGCCCCTCTAGCCTCCCCAGATCCGCCCAGAGGCCCTGCCTCGCCTTCCCTCTCCTCCCTTTTCTTCCACCGCCACCAGCTGCTGACGCCGGCCACCACCGTCGGTTCTCGCTCGAGCATAGCAAACCAGGAGGCGGGCGTGGTGCCGAGGTTGTCGGGGAAGCTCGTGGAGTGCCTCTGCTTCGACCTGTGCACGGAGCCGCGGAGAGGACGCCCCAGCACCGCCGCCCGACGCAAACCCTAGCTCCTCTGGACGTCTGCCCCGTCGTCGATCTACTGCGCCTCGACCCGATCCGAGCCCACCATCGAGCTCGCGGTAAGCGTCTTACCCTCCCTGACAAGGTCCTCCTCGCCGTCGCTTCCTGGCGTCGCCGTACCTTTCGTCGAGCACCCTCGGTGCGCCCGCCGCCGCGTCTGCCCACTCGCCACCGCGGCGCGTAGCAGCCTATCTAGCCACGCCCCCCCTTTCCAACACCAGCACACAGCCACCGCAGCGGTTCCGCCCCACCGCGCGCACGCCCGCGTCGCGGGTTCGAAGCCCAGCGTCGCCACGCCGCGCGCCGCGCGTGTCAGAAACAGAGCCAGGAAGAAAAACAGTGACGCGGCGCTGTTTTGCACTTGACCCCCTCACGTTTTGATGCGTCAACCCGCGGTCCCTCGGAGCCCCACCTGTCTGTGTCCCTTCCGTTTTGCAAAAAGGCTCCCGAAGAACCTGTTACTCAACCCGCGGTCCTCCTCCCTCTCAACCACTGGCGTGTGGGTCCGTGTGTGCCTGGCCCCACATGTTTGTGACTAGGGCTAGGTTGGCCTGGGTGCTAAAATGTTTTCCAGATTCTGTTTAACTCAAACCTATTTAAAATTTAATTCAAATTCAAATATAATTCTGTTTTAAATAACTTTTCATTTATAAATCCAAATAATGCAAATGTTATATGTTTCCGAATCAGAAAAATGTAAGGATTTCAAATATGCTATTCAAATTACCTTTGCACATTTAAAATTCCAAGTTGAATTAAATTACAACCAATGCCACTGGAACTTAAATAATTAATAACTTTTGATTTATAATTCCAAATTTAACAAATGATATGTCTAAAATGATCAGCTCGACGAGACCTTTCTGTTTATGCTTTCCATGACTTCAATTGCAGCATGCATCATATAAATATAAAGTGTACAGCAACTATTATGACAATAAAATGTGACCAAACCTTAATAAAATGACTTATTCTTGTATACCACACCTCACCCATGCCATGCTACTTTATTGCCATGCAACTTGTGCATCATTCATCATGGCATGATTGTTTGCTTGACGCATTTTATTCCTATGCTTGTGCACTTTATTTATGTTGGCCCTTGTTTGTTTGGTTCTTCTTCGGATAGACTCTGAGCAGGGGATATATCAAGAGAACCAGGAGCACTACCCAGATCCGTCTCTCGCTTCTACTGAGTTGCCAGGCAAGCACTACCACATGCTTGCATACATACAGTACCTATTGCCTCTATCTTATTCTTGCATCATTGAGACGCGATTGCATTAAACTGAATCCCAAGTATTGCATAGCCTTTACTTTTAAACCCCACCAAGCCTGTACCTCCATCCCATGAGCCATTACTACAGGAGTTGTTTGAGCCATGCGAGTCGTAGAACAACATGTGTAGGGTTTGTGAGTGTCTGATGGATAGCGAGGTACCTAAACAACTTAACCTGAGTAGTAATGGGACAACTAATGAAAGTGGCACCGGTGAGCAATATCTGCTATTTGGTTTTTCCTGCTCACTTGTGTCCCGTAAGACCCCGAGTACTTGATTCCTGTTCCAAGATTATTCGCGCTATCCACATCCGGGAGGTATATGGGACCCCCCTGAGCCGGAGCTTGATTCCGTCTTATTTCTTGGGGCCACAAACTAGTTTGAGGTTTTATTTACTATCCTGTACTTATGCATGTTTACTGCTTTAATTAAATTGTGCGACAGATAGCACCTGTACTGTTTAGGATCGGGACACGTTTTCGCGGTGTCGACAAGCCCAGTTTTGGGTTCCCAGTCGCTCACAGCCGTCCACCCAAACCTCGGGTCCGTCTCGAAGTCAGCTAGCTTCGTTGCGGGTGTACTCCAAGGGGTGGCCCCCTGAAATATTTCTGAATCCTGTGATTTCTTTGTCGTGAAGGCCTCGTTGGGTTTTGATTTGGTTTTTCCGAGGTTGATCGAGTGTGTGTTGCTATTTGTGCACCCCTGCAGGGTAAAACTTTCTGACAGCCATGTCCGCGGTTATGGACGACTTGGAGCACAGTTTCTCGATCATAGACAAGCACAACTAAAGTACCGTTTTAATCTGACTAAGCAACTGACTAGTAAATAGTGCAACACTCATGGAATGGTTAATAAAATTGCCAACGGATGGGGGGTTGTTCGTCCGCTTCCTCGTTGGTAAGCGAGGAGGAGGATGGATCTGATGAAATTACTGTTATAACTGTTGTCATTAATTCACGGACATCCGTCTATCATTGGTTAGGCGGATGGTTAGCGTTTATCTGTAGAAATGCTAGGGTTTATCTTTCGCTGCAATTGCGTCACCCAGGTTGTGTCCCCTTTAGAGGCATAAAGACTTGCTGAGTACCCTTAGGGTCTCACACGATAAATTATTGGTTCAGATGAACAGGTACCCTCGCAGGACGGATACTGGGTTGAAGAGGCTGATGACGTGGGCAACGATCGTTCGGTGTAGAGATTCCGGGAACGGGGATCCGTGAGATCTGTGGGCGGGATGTGCTTATTTCCATCGCATCTTATGCCGATTTGCTTCCTATCCGTACTCGGACTTTGTTTTGCCGCTTCCGCTTGATACTCTGATGTGTGATGTATGAGGAATTATCCTAAATATTATATCTATCTAGGTCATTTGAATCTTGCCGTATGGCGTTGCTATATTTCCTTTCTTTCTAGATGGAATGGCTCTGATGTACTTTTGTATGGTGGCTTGCATACATACTCACTTGTGTATGTAGTTGATCCCTTCGCCTGCCGATTACGCCGCCCGTACAGGTCCCGATGAGTTGGAAGTGGTTGGGACGGCCGAAAGGTCTACCCGTGAGTGGCTTTTGGGGCCCCACCGTACTATTTCAACCACTACCGCTCATCCAGGCTTGTATCTAGGAGCGTAATTCACCGAGGTAGTTACAATTGGTATCAGAGCCATCCCGACCTTCAGGGTCTCAGCCAAACGGTCGTTGTCAGTCTAGCAAATATTTTTGGTAGTTATGTATACTAGGGAAAAACAAAACGCGAGAGTAGGACTGCTTCCATTTTTCTTCTTACCCACCCCACCCCACCGTACTATTTCAACCACTACCGCTCATCCAGGCTTGTATCTAGGAGCGTAATTCATCTCTAAACTTGAGCTTCCGAAGTATGAGTCCTTCCACGTCGATGATCAAGGCACGCTTTTCTTCGACCACCGGATGTTTGTTCCAAACTACCCGGGTTTGAGAGAGCAAGTTCTCAAGGAGGCGCACGATTCTGTTCTATCTATCCACCCTGGCAGCACAAAGATGTAAATGGACTTGAAAACACAATATTGGTGGCCTGGGTTGAAACGGTATTGTGCCAAGTATGTCTCGGAGTGTGATGTCTGCCGCAGAGTGAAAGCTGTCCATCAGAAACCATTCGGTCTTCTACAGCCATTGAAACCTTCGGAATGGAAATGGGAGAAAGTAGATATGGACTTCATCACTGGCTTTCCAAGGTCACAGAAGGGCAACAATGCAATCTTTGTTGTCATCGACAAGCTTTCTAAAGTGGCTCATTTCTTCCCCGTCAAGGAAACAATTTCTGGAATTCAGTTGGCTGAGCTCTATATCAACAGAATTGTTTCTCTGTATGGGGTTCCGCTTGAGATCAGTTCAGACCGTGGGAGCATCTTCACTTCCAAGTTCTGGGAAAGCTTTCAAAATGCTCTGGGAACAAAGTTGAACTTCAGCACTGCTTACCACCCTCAGTCGCAAGGACAAGTGGAAAGGATCAATCAGATTCTGGAGGATATGCTTCGTGCTTGCGTCATCTCTTTTGGCATGAAGTGGGAGGAATGTCTTCCTTATGCTGAATTCTCCTACAACAACAGCTTCCAGAAGAGTCTGAAGATGGCACCATTTGAGGCTCTCTATGGTCGCAAGTGCAGAACTCCGATTGGTTGGTCAGGTGCAGGAGAAAGAATCTGGTTTGGCCCTGACATTGTAACCCAAGCAGAGGAGAAGGTGCATATCATTCTTGAGAACCTGAAGATTGCTCAAAGTCGTCAGAAGAGCAACTATGACAGGAAGCACACGGATATGGTGTATGCCCCTGGTGATCTCGTGTACCTTCGTGTCACTCCCATGAAAGGCACACATCGCTTCGGTATCAAAGGAAAGCTGGCTCCTAGGTACATCGGTCCTTTCAAGATTCGTGGTAGAAGAGGAGAAGTTGCTTATGCCCTGGAGCTCCCGGAAAAACTCAAGGTCCATGATGTTTTCCACATCTCTCAGCTCAAGAAGTGCTTCAAAGATCCCGGCAGGACCGTGGATCATGAGCTAATCGATCTCCAAGAAGACCTGTCTTATCAAGAACACCCCACCAAAATCCTTGAGACCGCAGAAAGAAGGACTCGCAACAAGTCCATCAAGTTCTGCAAGGTGCAGTGGTCACACCATTCTGTTGATGAAGCCACCTGGGAGCGTGAAGATGAACTCCGTGCCAACTATCCTACCCTCTTTGTGTCTTCTTCTTCTTCCTAGAATCTCGGGGCGAGATTCCTGTTAGTGGGGGAGAGTTGTAGCATCCCAGTTGTCTAACACCTGTAATGCTACTTGTTCTAGTAATAAAAAGGGCCACTTCCTACATATAATTGTTGCATCATCATCATGTCATGCTCATGTCATCATGCCACCTTGCATTTGAGCATCATATAAAACCCCTTCTTGTTTGGTTCTTATCTCATGTGCATTATTAATTGTAGTTGCCTCTTGATATTGTATTTGGTTCTTGATATATTGTTAAATGCCCAAGTTGATTTGGGGGCATATCTCTTATTAACTCCACCACCTTTCTTTCACCACCTTATAATTCCACCATCCAATTAAATATGAGCTTGGCACTTATTGGTTTTACCTCTAGCTCATGTGGGTTGGGATGGGTCCAATTCTTTCCACCTGCTCTCATCTTGGCATCATGTTGTTTTCACATTATTGATATATGAGAGCCACATGGCCACCTTTGCATGCCTTGTGAGTGGGAGCCTTTTTCCTAGCCTCCATCTGGATTATTATGGAATTATGCTCATGTTGGGGTATTGTTGGGACTATTGAGCATCTAGTGGCACATACACACTAGTAAGTTCCATTGTATTTCAAATATGGTCATCTCCATCTACTCCACATGGGGCATCCTTTTTACTTCTTTTGCTTGGATTTTATTCCAATTTTGGGAATGCATAATAATAATGCCATGGGATGATATTGTTTTCACAAGAATCCTCATGACATTAAATATTTTGCATGGGCCATGCAAGTGCCACCTTTTCTTTTTGGTATTTGGTTTTTATTTGAATCTTAAGTGGATCATCATCTCTCTCTCTACCCCTTAGTCTTGGTCTTGCTTGATGCATGCTAGCATCCAAACCTCATCCCCATCTCCATCCAGGCCATCACCACCTCCCTTTTCTTCTCTCTTTTGGCCATTTCTAGCTTGAGTTTGTTTTGTTCTTGCTTGATCTTGTCCAAGAGAACCACACCACATCTCTCTCTCTCTCTCTCTAAAACCCTAATCTACCATACCCCATCCTAGCTAAACCCTAAACCTACCCCACCCCCTCTTTTCCATCCATGCCGAGCCTCTTCCAGCTGGCCCCACCTTGGCCCCTCTCTCCCTGGCCCACCTAGCTGCTACCCCACCCCAAACCCTAGCTGTACCCGAGCCAAACCTAACCCTAACCCGACCCTAGCACTAGCCGAGCCACCCCCCCACTCTCTCAGCTCTCTCTCTCTGCATGGGGGCCCCTCCACCGAGCCTACCACCTCTCTGGCCTCACCCTACCCCACCTGGCAGCCTCCTCCCTCCCCATGTGCCTGCCCGACCCATGCACGTGAGGAGAGAAAGGTGGCACCGAAGCCACCTTCCCCTCCCCCACGCAAGCCCCCACCTGCCCCCTTTCGTTCTTATCCTCTCCCTCGCCCCTCTAGCCTCCCCAGATCCGCCCAGAGGCCCTGCCTCGCCTTCCCTCTCCTCCCTTTTCTTCCACCGCCACCAGCTGCTGACGCCGGCCACCACCGTCGGTTCTCGCTCGAGCATAGCAAACCAGGAGGCGGGCGTGGTGCCGAGGTTGTCGGGGAAGCTCGTGGAGTGCCTCTGGTTCGACCTGTGCACGGAGCCGCGGAGAGGACGCCCCAGCACCGCCGGAACCGACGCCGCCCGACGCAAACCCTAGCTCCTCTGGACGTCTGCCCCGTCGTCGATCTACTGCGCCTCGACCCGATCCGAGCCCACCACCGAGCTCGCGGTAAGCGTCTTACCCTCCCTGACAAGGTCCTCCTCGCCGTCGCTTCCTGGCGTCGCCGTACCTTTTGTCGAGCACCCTCGGTGCGCCCGCCGCCGCGTCTGCCCACTCGCCACCGCGGCGCGCAGCAGCCTATCTAGCCACGCCCCCCCTTTCCAACACCAGCACACAGCCACCGCAGCGGTTCCGCCCCACCGCGCGCACGCCCGCGTCGCGGGTTCGAAGCCCAGCGTCGCCACGCCGCGCGCCGCGCGCGTCAGAAACAGAGCCAGGAAGAAAAACAGTGACGCGGCGCTGTTTTGCACTTGACCCCCTCACGTTTTGATGCGTCAACCCGCGGTCCCTCGGAGCCCCACCTGTCTGTGTCCCTTCCGTTTTGCAAAAAGGCTCCCGAAGAACCTGTTACTCAACCCGCGGTCCTCCTCCCTCTCAACCACTGGCGTGTGGGTCCGTGTGTGCCTGGCCCCACATGTCTGTGACTAGGGCTAGGTTGGCCTGGGTGCTAAAATGTTTTCCAGATTCTGTTTAACTCAAACCTATTTAAAATTTAATTCAAATTCAAATATAATTCTGTTTTAAATAACTTTTCATTTATAAATCCAAATAATGAAAATGTTATATGTTTCCGAATCAGAAAAATGTAAGGATTTCAAATATGCTATTCAAATTACCTTTGCACATTTAAAATTCCAAGTTGAATTAAATTACAACCAATGCCACTGGAACTTAAATAATTAATAACTTTTGATTTATAATTCCAAATTTAACAAATGATATGTCTAAAATGATCAGCTCGACGAGACCTTTCTGTTTATGCTTTCCATGACTTCAATTGCAGCATGCATCATATAAATATAAAGTGTACAGCAACTATTATGACAATAAAATGTGACCAAACCTTAATAAAATGACTTATTCTTGTATACCACACCTCACCCATGCCATGCTACTTTATTGCCATGCAACTTGTGCATCATTCATCATGGCATGATTGTTTGCTTGACGCATTTTATTCCTATGCTTGTGCACTTATGTTGGCCCTTGTTTGTTTGGTTCTTCTTCGGATAGACTCTGAGCAGGGGATATATCAAGAGAACCAGGAGCACTACCCAGATCCGTCTCTCGCTTCTACTGAGTTGCCAGGAAAGCACTACCACATGCTTGCATACATACAGTACGTATTGCCTCTATCTTATTCTTGCATCATTGAGACGCGATTGCATTAAACTGAATCCCAAGTATTGCATAGCCTTTACTTTTAAACCCCACCAAGCCTGTACCTCCATCCCATGAGCCATTACTACAGGAGTTGTTTGAGCCATGCGAGTCGTAGAACAGCATGTGTAGGGTTTGTGAGTGTCTGATGGATAACGAGGTACCTAAACAACTTAACCTGAGTAGTAATGGGACAACTAATGAAAGTGGCACCGGTGAGCAATATCTGCTATTTGGTTTTTCCTGCTCACTTGTGTCCTGTAAGACCCCGAGTACTTGATTCCTGTTCCAAGATTATTCGCGCTATCCACATCCGGGAGGTATATGGGACCCCCCTGAGCCGGAGCTTGATTCCGTCTTATTTCTTGGGGCCACAAACTAGTTTGAGGTTTTATTTACTATCCTGTACTTATGCATGTTTACTGCTTTAATTAAATTGTGCGACAGATAGCACCTGTACTGTTTAGGATCGGGACACGTTTTCGCGGTGTCGACAAGCCCAGTTTTGGGTTCCCAGTCGCTCACAGCCGTCCACCCAAACCTCGGGTCCGTCTCGAAGTCAGCTAGCTTCGTTGCGGGTGTACTCCAAGGGGTGGCCCCCTGAAATATTTCTGAATCCTGTGATTGCTTTGTCGTGAAGGCCTCGTTGGGTTTTGATTTGGTTTTTCCGAGGTTGATCGAGTGTGTGTTGCTATTTGTGCACCCCTGCAGGGTAAAACTTTCTGACAGCCGTGTCCGCGGTTATGGACGACTTGGAGCACAGTTTCTCGATCATAGACAAGCACAACTAAAGTACCGTTTTAATCTGACTAAGCAACTGACTAGTAAATAGTGCAACACTCATGGAATGGTTAATAAAATTGCCAACGGATGGGGGGTTGTTCGTCCGCTTCCTCGTTGGTAAGCGAGGAGGAGGATGGATCTGATGAAATTACTGTTATAACTGTTGTCATTAATTCACGGACATCCGTCTATCATTGGTTAGGCAGATGGTTAGCGTTTATCTGTAGAAATGCTAGGGTTTATCTTTCGCTGCAATTGCGTCACCCAGGTTGTGTCCCCTTTAGAGGCATAAAGACTTGCTGAGTACCCTTAGGGTCTCACACGATAAATTATTGGTTCAGATGAACAGGTACCCTCGCAGGACGGATACTGGGTTGAAGAGGCTGATGACGTGGGCAACGATCGTTCGGTGTAGAGATTCCGGGAACGGGGATCCGTGAGATCTGTGGGCGGGATGTGCTTATTTCCATGGCATCTTATGCCGATTTGCTTCCTATCCGTACTCGGACTTTGTTTTGCCGCTTCCGCTTGATACTCTGATGTGTGATGTATGAGGAATTGTCCTAAATATTATATCTATCTAGGTCATTTGAATCTTGCCGTATGGCGTTGCTATATTTCCTTTCTTTCTAGATGGAATGGCTCTGATGTACTTTTGTATGGTGGCTTGCATACATACTCACTTGTGTATGTAGTTTATCCCTTCGCCTGCCGATTACGCCGCCCGTACAGGTCCCGATGAGTTGGAAGTGGTTGGGACGGCCGAAAGGTCTACCCGTGAGTGGCTTTTGGGGCCCCACCGTACTATTTCAACCACTACCGCTCATCCAGGCTTGTATCTAGGAGCGTAATTCACCACCCACCCTTTTCTGGTAAGGAAGTGTAACGTTTTCAATCCTCTTCTTAAAATTCAAACTAAGATTCACGTGTTCTGGGTTTCCGTAGTACCATAGGTTTTGTGTGTGTGTGTGTGTAATCCCTTGTCTATCTGTTGCATCCAAGTTGTTATCTAATCAGCTTTTGGTTATCAACTGTTGGTACATTCCATACCGACAGGCTTTTGCAAACCGACGCAATCTGTCTTACTCTTTGTATCCGACGTTATCTTGTTTGGGGTGTTCGTTCCGTAGTTACCAATCTGTAGGTTTCGTCGTGAGAAGAAGGGGTTAGGATATGTGTTCCACTTATTCATGTGCGGGGTAATGCTTTGAGTGCGGGATGGAGTCGCGACCATACCACTACTCTTATCATTCGCTTTTGCATATTGAATTGGTAGAGTCGCTAATCTTGATTCGTTAAGTAATTTTGCGCATCTATTGGTATTTTAATGCCGAAATTTGTGGAAAATTTTTCTTTGATATATTTGTGTACCACACTCCTTTTCAGTCGTGTGCGATATGCTTAATATCTTCTAGGTGCTTTGAACTTTGTTGATATTTTAATATCATCTTAGTAATTTGTATCCTTTAATCTTGGTTAATTCCATCTTGGTACTATTTTGGATTATTATCATTCTCCATTATAGTACTGATTTGTGTTTTATATCAATCTCAGGATGGCTCCACCACGCCGTTCAGATGAGGACATACCACCGGAGTTGGGGGCCGCATTGTCAAACATAGCTAATGCCTTGGCAGCAATGCAGCAGAACCAGCAGCGCTTGGAAGAAAGCGTCAGAAGAAATGAGTTTGCTCCACTCCCTCCACCTCCCAAGCGAGGAGACATCAAGAGCTTTCTGAAATTCAACCCTCGCCAGTTTGATGTTTCCGATCGACCACTGGACGCGGATGATTGGCTGCGTGAGATGTCAAGGTTGCTCGAGACTGCTGATGTTCCTGAGCAGGAGTGGGTCAAGTGTGCTACTCACCTTCTGAAGGGAGATGCAGCTCTTTGGTGGGAAAATTACTTGAAGGCAAGCTGCACTGGTTTCCAGCCAACTTGGGAAAGGTTCACTGCAGCTTTCAAAGAGCAGTTTCTCTCAGAGATTGTAATGGAAAGGATGAAGGAAGCTTTTCTCAACCTTAAGCAGGGAAATGATAATGTCAACACCTACATCAGTAATTTCATGAATCTATCTCGTTATGGTGGCGATGAGGTATCTGATGACAAGAAGAAGCAGAAGAGGTTCAGGCAAGGGCTCAATGCATCGATCAAGTATGCAATCACACATGCAAGGCCGACATCTTTCCTGGAACTACAACACACAGCTTTGAAAGAGGAAGCAAGCAGGCAAGTGTTTGAGGAGTCCAAGAAACACAACAGGGATGCATCAAGCTCTTCAGTTATGGCAGCTCCTTCTAAGCGGCGTGTCTGGGTTCCTAACACCCCACCGTCGCTCCCGGCTTCACCAAGACCTTCAAGCTACACGACAAGGCCACTAAACTCCATCACTGCTGCTCCCAGGGGCTACACCAACAACTACCCTGGAGCGCCTGGCGGAGTCCCTGGCTACGTTGCTCCACGTCCACCTGGTGCCTGCTTCACGTGTGGAGATCCTGGACATCTCAACTGGAACTGTCCGTTGAAGAACAAAGCTCTCCCTCCACCCCCGCCAAGATCTGCAGCAAGCTCTCCTACGGTTCGTGCACCACCACCTCAGGCTCTCAACATCAACACCAAGCCCGGGTCTGCGGTTGTTCGTGCCAATTGTGTCAACGCCGCCCAAGCTGAGCATGCACCTGGAGTTGTAATGGGTATGCTTCCCGTTAACTCAGTCCCTGCACGAGTTTTATTTGATTCTGGTGCATCGCATTCTTTTGTTTCTCACAAGTTTGCAAATGAGAATGAGTTAGTCTTGGTCCCTCTGCTCAAGCGGTTGGTGGTACAATCTCCTGGTTCAAACATGAGAGCTGTTCATATCAGTCATGGCAATCAAGTTGAGATTGGTGGCTCTTCGTTCTTGGCTTCTTTAATTGTTCTGGGCAATTCTGACATTGATGTCATCTTGGGCATGGATTGGTTGACGGCAAATGCAGTTGTGATTGATTGTGCTGAGCGCTCGGTTTCTCTGAAGATTCCTGAAGGCCATATAGTCTTTTCTCCAAGTCTGACTCCTGCTGTCCAGCTTTTCTCTTTGGCGGCTCTGAATGATGATGCTATGGAAGCTATTCAGAGAGTCCCAGTGGTCTGTGAGTTTCCGGATGTTTTTCCTGAAGAGTTGCCGGGTATGCCTCCGGATCGTGAGGTTGAGTTCGTAATTGAGCTTGAACCTGGAACGGCTCCTATCTCCAAGCGGCCTTATAAAATGGGTCCTGCTGAGTTGGCTGAACTCAAACGACAGCTTGATGAACAAGAGAAGTTGGGTTTCATTCAACACAGTACTTCTTCTTGGGGTAGCCCAACAATCTTTGTGAAGAAGCGTGACAGGACTGATAGACTTTGTGTTGACTATCGGGCTCTCAATGCTAAAACCATCAAGAATAAATATCCCCTTCCGCGGATTAATGATCTCTTCGATCAGCTAGCTGGAGCTGTGGTGTTCTCTAAGCTTGACTTGAGAAGTGGTTATCACCAAATCAAGATTCGCAAGGAAGATGTGCCCAAAACAGCTTTCACCACCCGCTATGGCTTGTATGAGTACACAGTTATGTCTTTCGGTCTCACCAACGCACCTGCTACCTTCTCGAGGCTTATGAACTCGGTCTTCATGGAGTACCTGGATAAGTTCGTTGTGGTCTATCTGGATGACATTCTGGTCTATTCCAAGTCGAAGGAAGAGCATGAAGAACACCTTCGTTGTGTCCTAAACAAGCTTCGCGAGAACCGCTTGTATGCAAAGTTCTCAAAGTGTGAGTTTTGGCTGCCTGAAGTAACCTATCTTGGTCATGTCATCTCTGCCAAGGGCATTGCGGTCAACCCGGAAATGGTAAAGACAATTGTTGAATGGCTTCCTCCTGTTAATGTCAAAGAAGTGAGGAGTTTCCTTGGTTTGGCGAGTTATTGCCGTCGCTTCGTTCAGAACTTCTCGAAGATAGCGAAGCCTCTTACCGATCTCCTCAAGAAAGGCAAGAAATACCTGTGGACTCCTGCATGCCAAGAAAGTTTTGAGACACTCAAAGAGAAGCTCACTTCCACGCCAGTCTTGGTTCCTCCGGAGACATCTAAGCCTTTCCAGATATTCTGCGACGCCTCTTTGCAAGGATTGGGTGCGGTCCTTATGCAAGAAAAACAAGTGGTTGCTTATGCCTCTCGACAGTTGAAGACGCATGAGATCAACTATCCCACACATGACCTCGAGCTAGCAGCAGTTGTCTTTGCTTTGAAGCTATGGAGGCACTACTTGCTTGGCAACCGATGTGAGATCTTTTCTGACCACAAAAGTTTGAAGTATATCTTCACTCAGCCTGATCTCAACCTTCGGCAGAGGAGATGGATCGAAGCAATCAATGACTTTGATTTGACCATCAACTACACACCGGGCAAAGCTAATGTCATGGCAGATGCTCTCAGCCGCAAAGCTTATGTCAATAACCTCATGATGGAAGAGCAGCAGCCCCTCTTGTGCGAGGAATTCCGCCAGCTCAACCTGGAAGTTGTGGAACAAGGGCATCTCCTGAACCTTCTGGCTACTCCTCTCTTGGAAGAAAAGATTCGCTCTCGTCAGCTGGGTGATCCGCACACCAGAAACATCATCTCTAAACTTGAGCTTCCGAAGTATGAGTCCTTCCACGTCGATGATCAAGGCACGCTTTTCTTCGACCACCTGATGTTTGTTCCAAACTACCCGGGTTTGAGAGAGCAAGTTCTCAAGGAGGCGCACGATTCTGTTCTATCTATCCGCCCTGGCAGCACAAAGATGTACATGGACTTGAAAACACAATATTGGTGGCCTGGGTTGAAACGGTATTGTGCCAAGTATGTCTCGGAGTGTGATGTCTGCCGCAGAGTGAAAGCTGTACATCAGAAACCATTCGGTCTTCTACAGCCATTGAAACCTCCAAAATGGAAATGGGAGAAAGTAGAGATGGACTTCATCACTGGCTTTCCAAGGTCGCAGAAGGGCAACAATGCAATCTTTGTTGTCATCGACAGGCTTTCTAAAGTGGCTCATTTCTTCCCCGTCAAGGAAACAATTTCTGGAATTCAGTTGGCTGAGCTCTATATCAACAGAATTGTTTCTCTGTATGGGGTTCCGCTTGAGATCAGTTCAGACCGTGGGAGCATCTTCACTTCCAAGTTCTGGAAAAGCTTTCAAAATGCTCTGGGAACAAAGTTGAACTTCAGCACTGCTTACCACCCTCAGTCGCAAGGACAAGTGGAAAGGATCAATCAGATTCTGGAGGATATGCTTCGTGCTTGCGTCATCTCTTTGGCATGAAGTGGGAGGAATGTCTTCCTTATGCTGAATTCTCCTACAACAACAGCTTCCAGAAGAGTCTGAAGATGGCACCATTTGAGGCTCTCTATGGTCGCAAGTGCAGAACTCCGATTGGTTGGTCAGGTGCAGGAGAAAGAATCTGGTTTGGCCCTGACATTGTAACCCAAGTAGAGGAGAAGGTGCATATCATTCTTGAGAACCTGAAGATTGCTCAAAGTCGTCAGAAGAGCAACTATGACAGGAAGCACACGGATATGGTGTATGCCCCTGGTGATCTCGTGTACCTTCGTGTCACTCCCATGAAAGGCACACATTGATTCGGTATCAAAGGAAAGCTGGCTCCTAGGTACATCGGTCCTTTCAAGATTCGTGGTAGAAGAGGAGAAGTTGCTTATGCCCTGGAGCTCCCGAAAAAACTCAAGGTCCATGATGTTTTCCACATCTCTCAGCTCAAGAAGTGCTTCAAATATCCCGGCAGGACCGTGGATCATGAGCTAATCGATCTCCAAGAAGACCTGTCTTATCAAGAACACCCCACCAAAATCCTTGAGACCGCAGAAAGAAGGACTCGCAACAAGTCCATCAAGTTCTGCAAGGTGCAGTGGTCACACCATTCTGTTGATGAAGCCACTTGGGAGCGTGAAGATGAACTCCGTGCCAACTATCCTACCCTCTTTGTGTCTTCTTCTTCTTCCTAGAATCTCGGGGCGAGATTCCTGTTAGTGGGGGAGAGTTGTAGCATCCCAGTTGTCTAACACCTGTAATGCTACTTGTTCTAGTAATAAAAAGGGCCACTTCCTACATATAATTGTTGCATCATCATCATGTCATGCTCATGTCATCATGCCACCTTGCATTTGAGCATCATATAAAACCCCTTCTTGTTTGGTTCTTATCTCATGTGCATTATTAATTGTAGTTGCCTCTTGATATTGTATTTGGTTCTTGATATATTGTTAAATGCCCAAGTTGATTTGGGGGCATATCTCTTATTAACTCCACCACCTTTCTTTCACCACCTTATAATTCCACCATCCAATTAAATATGAGCTTGGCACTTATTGGTTTTACCTCTAGCTCATGTGGGTTGGGATGGGTCCAATTCTTTCCACCTGCTCTCATCTTGGCATCATGTTGTTTTCACATTATTGATATATGAGAGCCACATGGCCACCTTTGCATGCCTTGTGAGTGGGAGCCTTTTTCCTAGCCTCCATCTGGATTATTATGGAATTATGCTCATGTTGGGGTATTGTTGGGACTATTGAGCATCTAGTGGCACATACACACTAGTAAGTTCCATTGTATTTCAAATATGGTCATCTCCATCTACTCCACATGGGGCATCCTTTTTACTTCTTTTGCTTGGCTTTTATTCCAATTTTGGGAATGCATAATAATAATGCCATGTGATGATATTGTTTTCACAAGAATCCTCATGACATTAAATATTTTGCATGGGCCATGCAAGTGCCACCTTTTCTTTTTGGTATTTGGTTTTTATTTGAATCTTAAGTGGATCATCATCTCTCTCTCTACCCCTTAGTCTTGGTCTTGCTTGATGCATGCTAGCATCCAAACCTCATCCCCATCTCCATCCAGGCCATCACCACCTCCCTTTTCTTCTCTCTTTTGGCCATTTCTAGCTTGAGTTTGTTTTGTTCTTGCTTGATCTTGTCCAAGAGAACCACACCACATCTCTCTCTCTCTCTCTCTCTCTCTCTCTAAAACCCTAATCTACCATACCCCATCCTAGCTAAACCCTAAACCTACCCCACCCCCTCTTTTCCATCCATGCCGAGCCTCTTCCAGCTGGCCCCACCTTGGCCCCTCTCTCCCTGGCCCACCTAGATGCTACCCCACCCCAAACCCTAGCTGTACCCGAGCCAAACCTAACCCTAACCCGACCCTAGCACTAGCCGAGCCACCCCCCTCTCTCTCAGCTCTCTCTCTCTGCATGGGGGCCCCTCCACCGAGCCTACCACCTCTCTGGCCTCACCCTACCCCACCTGGCAGCCTCCTCCCTCCCCATGTGCCTGCCCGACCCATGCACGTGAGGAGAGAAAGGTGGCACCGAAGCCACCTTCCCCTCCCCCACGCAAGCCCCCACCTGCCCCCTCTCGTTCTTATCCTCTCCCTCGCCCCTCTAGCCTCCCCAGATCCGCCCAGAGGCCCTGCCTCGCCTTCCCTCTCCTCCCTTTTCTTCCACCGCCACCAGCTGCTGACGCCGGCCACCACCGTCGGTTCTCGCTCGAGCATAGCAAACCAGGAGGCGGGCGTGGTGCCGAGGTTGTCGGGGAAGCTCGTGGAGTGCCTCTGCTTCGACCTGTGCACGGAGCCGCGGAGAGGACGCCCCAGCACCGCCGGAACCGACACCGCCCGACGCAAACCCTAGCTCCTCTGGACGTCTGCCCCGTCGTCGATCTACTGCGCCTCGACCTGATCCGAGCCCACCATCGAGCTCGCGGTAAGCGTCTTACCCTCCCTGACAAGGTCCTCCTCGCCGTCGCTTCCTGGCGTCGCCGTACCTTTCGTCGAGCACCCTCGGTGCGCCCGCCGCCGCGTCTGCCCACTCGCCACCGCGGCGCGCAGCAGCCTATCTAGCCACGCCCCCCCTTTCCAACACCAGCACACAGCCACCGCAGCGGTTCCGCCCCACTGCGCGCACGCCCGCGTCGCGGGTTCGAAGCCCAGCGTCGCCACGCCGCGCGCCGCGCGCGTCAGAAACAGAGCCAGGAAGAAAAACAGTGACGCGGCGCTGTTTTGCACTTGACCCCCTCACGTTTTGATGCGTCAACCCGCGGTCCCTCGGAGCCCCACCTGTCTGTGTCCCTTCCGTTTTGCAAAAAGGCTCCCGAAGAACCTGTTACTCAACCCGCGGTCCTCCTCCCTCTCAACCACTGGCGTGTGGGTCCGTGTGTGCCTGGCCCCACATGTCTGTGACTAGGGCTAGGTTGGCCTGGGTGCTAAAATGTTTTCCAGATTCTGTTTAACTCAAACCTATTTAAAATTTAATTCAAATTCAAATATAATTCTGTTTTAAATAACTTTTCATTTATAAATCCAAATAATGCAAATGTTATATGTTTCCGAATCAGAAAAATGTAAGGATTTCAAATATGCTATTCAAATTACCTTTGCACATTTAAAATTCCAAGTTGAATTAAATTACAACCAATGCCACTGGAACTTAAATAATTAATAACTTTTGATTTATAATTCCAAATTTAACAAATGATATGTCTAAAATGATCAGCTCGACGAGACCTTTCTGTTTATGCTTTCCATGACTTCAATTGCAGCATGCATCATATAAATATAAAGTGTACAGCAACTATTATGACAATAAAATGTGACCAAACCTTAATAAAATGACTTATTCTTGTATACCACACCTCACCCATGCCATGCTACTTTATTGCCATGCAACTTGTGCATCATTCATCATGGCATGATTGTTTGCTTGATGCATTTTATTCCTATGCTTGTGCACTTTATTTATGTTGGCCCTTGTTTGTTTGGTTCTTCTTCGGATAGACTCTGAGCAGGGGATATATCAAGAGAACCAGGAGCACTACCCAGATCCGTCTCTCGCTTCTACTGAGTTGCCAGGCAAGCACTACCACATGCTTGCATACATACAGTACCTATTGCCTCTATCTTATTCTTGCATCATTGAGACGCGATTGCATTAAACTGAATCCCAAGTATTGCATAGCCTTTACTTTTAAACCCCACCAAGCCTGTACCTCCATCCCATGAGCCATTACTACAGGAGTTGTTTGAGCCATCCGAGTCGTAGAACAGCATGTGTAGGGTTTGTGAGTGTCTGATGGATAACGAGGTACCTAAACAACTTAACCTGAGTAGTAATGGGACAACTAATGAAAGTGGCACCGGTGAGCAATATCTGCTATTTGGTTTTTCCTGCTCACTTGTGTCCCGTAAGACCCCGAGTACTTGATTCCTGTTCCAAGATTATTCGCGCTATCCACATCCGGGAGGTATATGGGACCCCCCTGAGCCGGAGCTTGATTCCGTCTTATTTCTTGGGGCCACAAACTAGTTTGAGGTTTTATTTACTATCCTGTACTTATGCATGTTTACTGCTTTAATTAAATTGTGCGACAGATAGCACCTGTACTGTTTAGGATCGGGACACGTTTTCGCGGTGTCGACAAGCCCAGTTTTGGGTTCCCAGTCGCTCACAGCCGTCCACCCAAACCTCGGGTCCGTCTCGAAGTCAGCTAGCTTCGTTGCAGGTGTACTCCAAGGGGTGGCCCCCTGAAATATTTCTGAATCCTGTGATTGCTTTGTCGTGAAGGCCTCGTTGGGTTTTGATTTGGTTTTTCCGAGGTTGATCGAGTGTGTGTTGCTATTTGTGCACCCCTGCAGGGTAAAACTTTCTGAAAGCCGTGTCCGCGGTTATGGACGACTTGGAGCACAGTTTCTCGATCATAGAAGAGCACAACTAAAGTACCATTTTAATCTGACTAAGCAACTGACTAGTAAATAGTGCAACACTCATGGAATGGTTAATAAAATTGCCAACGGATGGGGGGTTGTTCGTCCGCTTCCTCGTTGGTAAGCGAGGAGGAGGATGTATCTGATGAAATTACTGTTATAACTGTTGTCATTAATTCACGGACATCCGTCTATCATTGGTTAGGCGGATGGTTAGCGTTTATCTGTAGAAATGCTAGGGTTTATCTTTCGCTGCAATTGCGTCACCCAGGTTGTGTCCCCTTTAGAGGCATAAAGACTTGCTGAGTACCCTTAGGGTCTCACACGATAAATTATTGGTTCAGATGAACAGGTACCCTCGCAGGACGGATACTGGGTTGAAGAGGCTGATGACGTGGGCAACGATCGTTCGGTGTAGAGATTCCGGGAACGGGGATCCGTGAGATCTGTGGGCGGGATGTGCTTATTTCCATGGCATCTTATGCCGATTTGCTTCCTATCCGTACTCGGACTTTGTTTTGCCGCTTCCGCTTGATACTCTGATGTGTGATGTATGAGGAATTATCCTAAATATTATATCTATCTAGGTCATTTGAATCTTGCCGTATGGCGTTGCTATATTTCCTTTCTTTCTAGATGGAATGGCTCTGATGTACTTTTGTATGGTGGCTTGCATACATACTCACTTGTGTATGTAGTTGATCCCTTCGCCTGCCGATTACGCCGCCCGTACAGGTCCCGATGAGTTGGAAGTGGTTGGGACGGCCGAAAGGTCTACCCGTGAGTGGCTTTTGGGGAACAACCGTACTATTTCAACCACTACCGCTCATCCAGGCTTGTATCTAGGAGCGTAATTCACCGAGGTAGTTACACAAACAAAGGTATATATGATATACATGTTATTGATGTGTACTTGACTAGTGCTCGTAGTAGCACCTGGGTATTTGATACCGGTTCAGTTGCTAATATTTGTAACTCGAATCAGGGGCTGCGGAACAAGCAACCGCTAGCAAGGGGTGAGGTCAAGATGCGTGTCGGCAATGGATCAAGCGTTGATGTGATCGCCGTCGGAACACTGCCTCTCCACTTGCCATCGGGATTAGTTATAAACTTAAATAAATGTTATCTGGTGCCTGCACTGAGCATGAACATTGTATCTCGATCGTGTTTGATGCGAAGTGGTTATTCATTTAAATCCGAGAACAATGGTTGTTCCATTTATATGAATGAAATCTTTTATGGTCATGCACCGATGATGAATGGTTTATTTCTATTAGATCTCGATGATAATGTTACACATATTCATAATGTTGATGCTAAAAGGATTAAACTTAATGATGATATATCCGCATATATGTGGCACTGCCGTCTAGGTCATATTGGCGTTAAACGCATGAAGAAGCTCCATTCGGATGGACTTTTGGAATCACTTGATTATGAATCATTTGATACATGTGAGCCATGTCTTATGGGCAAGATGACTAGAACGCCGTTTTCCGGTTCAATGGAACGGGCGACAGATTTATTGGAAATCATACATTCTGATGTATGTGGTCCAATGAGTGTGTCGGCGCGAGGTGGATATCGTTATTTTGTTACTTTCACAGATGATTTGAGTAGATACGGTTATATCTACTTGATGAAACACAAGTCTGAAACCTTTGAAAAGTTCAAGGAATTTCAGAATGAAGTGGAAAATCATCGTAATAGAAAGATCAAATTTCTACGGTCCGACCGTGGAGGTGAGTATCTAAGTTACGAGTTTAGCACTCACATGAAAGAGTGTGGAATTGTTTCACAACTCACACCTGCCGGAACACCACAGCGAAATGGTGTGTCGGAACGTCGTAATCGTACTTTATTAGATATGGTTCGATCTATGATGTCTCTGACGGACTTGCCGTTGTCATTTTGGAGTTATGCACTAGAAACTGCTGCATTCACTTTAAATAGGGCACCATCTAAATCCGTTGAAAAAGACACCGTATGAATTGTGGTTTGGAAACAAACCTAAGCTGTCATTTCTTAAAGTTTGGGGATGCGATGTTTATGTGAAGAAACTTCAACCGGATAAACTCGAACCCAAAGCGGAAAAATGCGTCTTCATAGGATACCCTAAAGAAACTATTGGGTATTCCTTCTATCACAGATCCGAGGGCAAGGTTTTTGTTGCCAAGAATGGATCCTTTCTAGAGAAAGAGTTTCTCGCGAAAGGTGTGAGTAGTCGGAAGGTAGAACTCGAAGAGGTTGTGGAACCTTCTCTTCAAAGTATGGCGAGTAGCGCAGCGCCGGAAGTTGTTCTGGAGTTGGCTCCACCTGTTGAAGAGGGAACTAATGATAATGATCATGAAACTCCGAAAGAGAGTACTACCAAACCTCGCAGGTCAAACAGGACGCGTGCAGCTCCCGAGCTGTACGGAAATCCTGTCATGAATTTCATGGTTGATGAAAATGATGACCCTGTGACGTATGAAGAAGCGATGATGAGCCCGGATTCCAACAAATGGTTAGAAGCCATGAAATCCGAGATGGAATCCATGTATGAAAATCAAGTTTGGAACTTGGTGGAACTACCTCACGACCGAAAGGCCGTGGAGAACAAATGGATTTTCAAAAGGAAAATTGATGCTGATGGTAATGTGACCGTCTATAAAGCTCGACTTGTCGCAAAGGGGTTTCGACAAATTCAAGGAGTTGACTACGATGAGACTTTCTCTCCCGTAGCGATGCTAAAGTCAGTTAGGATTATGTTAGCAATTGCTGCATATTTCGATTATGAGATATGGCAGATGGATGTCAAAACCGCGTTTCTCAATGGGAATATTGAAGAAGAGTTGTATATGATACAACCAAAGGGTTTTGTCGATCCTAAGGATGCTAACAAGGTGTGCAAGCTTCAGCGATCCATCTATGGATTGAAGCAAGCATCACGAAGTTGGAATCTCCGCTTTGATGAGGTGATCAAAGAGTTTGGATTTGTCCAAACTTATGGAGAAGCTTGTATTTACAAGAAAGTGAGTGGGAGCAATGTGGCATTTCTGATATTATATGTGGATGACATATTATTGATCGGAAATGATATAGATCTTTTAAACAGTGTTAAAAGTTATCTAAACAGCAAATTTTCAATGAAGGACCTAGGTGAAGCGTCATACATATTAGGCATAAAGATCTATAGAGATAGATCTAGGCGCCTAATAGGGCTATCGCAAAGTACATACCTTGATAAGATTTTAAAGAAGTTTAAAATGGACGGAAGTAAGAAGGGGTTCTTACCTATGTTGCAAGGCAAGACATTGAGTAAGACTCAAAGTCCGGCTTCGGCGGAAGAAAGAGAGATAATGGACAAAGTCCCCTATGCTTCAGCCATAGGCTCTATAATGTACGCCATGCCATGTACAAGACCGGATGTGGCACATGCTATTAGTTTGACTAGTAGGTACCAATCGGATCCAGGTTCGGAACACTGGATAGCGGTCAAGAATATCCTTAAGTACTTACGAAGAACTAAGGATATGTTTCTTGTATACGGAGGTGAAGAAGAGCTCGTCGCTAAGTGTTATGTCGACGCTAGCTTTGACACCGATCCGGATGACTCTAAGTCTCAATCCGGATACGTATTTCTCATGAATGGCGGAGCGGTTAGTTGGAGGAGCTCCAAACAACCTGTGGTAGCGGGATCAACAACGGAGGCCGAATATGTTGCTGCTTCAGAAGCGGCTCAGGAAGCATTTTGGATGAAGGAGTTCATATCCGAACTAGGAGTGGTGGAAAACGCGTTGGACCCAATGGTGATCTATTCTGACAACAATGGTGCCATTGCCAATGCCAAAGAGCCAAGGTCTCACAAGCATTCCAAGCATATTAAGCGCCGGTTTCACTCCATCCGCGAGCATGTCAAGGATGGAGATATAAAGATTTGTAAAGTACATACGGATCTCAATGTAGCAGATCCGTTGACTAAAACTCTCCCTAGAGCAAAACATGATCAACACCAGAACTCAATGGGTGTTAGATTTATCACTATGTAACTAGATTATTGTCTCTAGTGCAAGTGGGAGACTGAAGGGAATATGCCCTGAGAGGCAATAATAAAGTGTTTATTATGTGTATTCCAAGTATATGATAGATGTTTATTTTGCATGCTATAATTGTATTAATACGGAAACGATAATACATGTGTGTTTAATAAACAAACAGAAAGTTCCTAGTTATGCCTCTCTCATAAACTAGCTCGTTGATTCACAAGATGATCAAGGTTTCCTGATCATGGACATTGGATGTTGTTAATAACGGGATCACAACATTAGTGTAATGGTGTGATGAACATTCATCCGAAGTATAGCATTACGATCAAAGTCATTGAGTTTATATTGCTATAACAACTTACGAAGTGATCCTAATCCTTAGACCATGAGATCATGTCAATCACTAACACCGGAAGAGTTTCTTGATAACATCAAACGTCACACCGTAACAGGGTGATTATAAAGATGGATTCAGAACTAATAAAGTGTTATGTTGAGGCTCATGGATCGAGAGTGGAATTTGTTCATCCCGATGACGGATAGATATACTCTGGGCCCTCTCGGTGATATCACATTGATTAGCTTGCAAGCAAGTGATTTGATCACTAGAATGTTATATCACAGGAACGAGAAAAGAGTGCATGTCGGTAACGAGATCAAACTAGGTATGGAGATACCGATGATCGAATCTCGGACATGTAATATATCGTGAAACAAAGGGATTAAGATATACTAGCGTAAAAGGTTCCGACGATCACAAGAAAGTCATCGTTGAATGTGTGGGAGTCAGTATGGGTCTCCAGATCCCGCTTCTGATTATTGATCCGAGAGGGGTCTCGATCATGTCCGCATTATTCACGAACCGTAGGGTGACACACTTAAGAGACACCGACATCCAATTGGAGCAAATGTTTCATGCCGAAAGAATGAACAAGCGCAGGAATTTATTTCACTAGATACCGAAACAGGTTTTCGGGTGAAATTGCATAAAGTGGTTATGCATGTGAAATAGAATTCTAGCAAGGGGTTATTTGTGAATGTTTGTCATTAAAGTAATTGACAAAACTCTGAATAAAATAAAAGAGTTTTATTTAATGAGAGTTTGCATTAAATTTGGTGGAAATTTAATGGGAATTTGAGTGGACTTTTGAGTGGAGGGAATTTAAAGGAGATTTGTGAGTGGAGTGTCCACCCACATGAAGAGGGGAGGGCAAGGGGGCAGCCCCCATGCGCCGGCCACCCCCTTGGGGTTCCCCCCCTCCTCCTATAAAAGGAGCCCCCCTCCTCACTTGTCTCTCACACCTCCTCGTGAAGGATCTCTCTCCCCCTTTAGAATTTATCCACCATGGTCTCGGACTAGCGAGATACATGTTCCCGGTGGCTATTCGGAAAGAAAGAGTTGTGCTTCCGCTGCATCGCTGGAGCGAGGAGGCGGAGGTTGCTCGGTGCCTCGAACGTGTGTGCGAGCACGGATGCGCTGCTGATTTGCGGCGCTAGGACTTCCTCTCGATCTTGAGATCGGCAAGAGATCGTCTACATCAACCACGAGTTGAACTCGTTAAGCTTTGTCGATCTTCAAGGGTATGTTCTCTACGGATATACATCCGCCCGTTGTTTGTATCTAGTTGATAGATCTTGGTATATAGTTCACATCGTAGGAAAAATTTTGTTTTCTATGCTGCGAACCCTACATTAATTGCATCTCGCTTGTCATACTGTGGAGTATATGGTGCTAGCTCTATGGCCCATTTTGCGACTCGGCCACTGGCATCTTTGCTGCCTAATATATCCGAGATAGGCGCCTCACATATTACCCGGATTGGGTGTTCTTGAAAATAATGTTTTAGCTTCTTTGTTGTCATATATACCCCATATGTCATTTTCTGATAATGAGGGTAATTCTGCTTCGATACAGAGAGCACTTCGCTCAAGTAATAAACTGGCCTTTGGACTGATTTGCCCTCTTCTTCGCGTTCAACCACTATTACTACACTTACAACTCTGTTGGTTACAGCGACATAGATCAACATTGGCTCTTTAGACAGTGGTGATGCTAATATTGGTGTTGTTGCATGACAACATTTTCTTTAATTCATGGAAAGAGCTATCATCTTGCTGTGTCCATGTGAATTTGTATGATTTTTTCATCAGTTGATATAGTGGTAGGGCTTTTTCACCTAGCCGACTAATAAATCTGCTCAATGAGGCCAGGCATCATGTGAACTTCTGGACATCGTTGAGGGTTTTTGGCAATTCCATTCTTTCGATGGCCCTGATATTTGTCGGGTTAGCCTCAATTCCTCGGCTGGATATAAGAAATCCGAGTAATTTGCCAGTCGGGATGCCAAATGTGCATTTTTCTGGGTTAAGTTTCATCCGGAATCTTCTTAAGTTTGCGAATGTTTGACGCAGGTCCTCAATTAGGGTATGACTTTGCTTGGTTTTTATCACCACGTCATCGATGTATACTTGAACATTTTTGTCCAATTGATCTTGCAAGCATTTTTGCATGCATCTTTGATATGTTGCACCTGCATTTCTCAGTCCGAATGACATGGCACAATAGCAATAAGCCCCGTACGGGGTGATAAAAGCTTTCTTTATTTGATCATTCAGATTCAGTGGTATCCGATGGAATCCGGAATACGCATCCACAAATGACAACAACTCACACCCAACAAAAGAATCTATGACTTGGTCAATCCATGGCAGGGGAAATGGATCTTTTGGACACGCCTTATTGAGGTTCGTGTAATCAATACACATGCGCCATACCACTGCCACGTTTGGGTCATCCTTTTTCTTCTCGACCAAGACTGGATTTGATAACCAATCCGGGTGTAGTACTTCCATGATGAATCCAGAAGCTAAGAGCCTAGCAATCTCGACAGCTATTACTTTCCTCCCATCTTCGGTGAAGCGGCGGAGGGGTTGCTTCACCGGCTTGGCATCTGGCCTTACATGAAGAGAGTGATCAGCCAGCTCCATCGGAACTCCTTGCAAATCCTGTGTGGACCATGCAAAGATATCCCGATTCTCACAGAGGAAGCTGGTGAGCTCGCTTTCCTATTTGTTAGTGAGGCCAGCCCCAATGGTAACTGTATGCTCTAGGAAAGTCTCATCCACCTGTACCTTCTTGGTCTCTTTGGTAGGTTGAAATGACACATTGCCATGCGGATTAGTGAGTGCCGACATAGACATTTGTGCTGCTTTGGCCAATGCTGCCACCTCCAACATTTGATGCTTTTCCTGCGCTATGACCAGTGACTCGGCCAATGAAGATCCGGCTGAGGCACAAGCAATGGACCTTTTGTAATCTCCCTCAACTGTAATCACCTCACATGGGCCTAGAAGATTCATCTTTAAGTAAGCAATGTGAGGGGTAGCCATAAAATTTGCCATAGCCGGCCTGCCGAGTAAGGCATGATACGAGCTGACCAAATCAACCACCTCGAACTCTATTGCTTCAGTGCGACAATTCTCTCTGTTGTCGAATGAGACGTCGACCCAGATCTTGCCAATTGGCTCACAGTACAATCCCGGCACAATGCCATGGAAAGTTGTCTTAGTCGGCTCCAGCATGTTCATGGTAATGCCTAACTTGAGCATGGTATCCTTGTACATGATGTTAATGCTACTGCCATCATTGATCAGTACCTTGGAAAACTTCACATTGATATCAGGGCCCATGAACGTTGGATCTAAGACTAGAGCATATCCTCCTAGGGTTGGCATGATCTTGGGGTGATCCTTTATGCTCCAAGTTATTTCCTGCTCAGACCAATGCATGTACTTAGGAATTGCCGGCATTGTGGCATTCACCTCCATCATCCGTCGCTGCTGACTCTTTTTGTCATTCAGCTCTATGACAAAGACGACGTAGCTCTAGTGATGTTCTCTGTACTCGTTTCTAGTTCCGTGGCCAACATGAGTGTCGTAACCTCTTGGATTGTGCACCTGGTGTACACTTTCTCTTCTCTCTTGATTATGATACCTTGGCTGTCTGTTTTCATATCTATTATCCGTTCCCACAGCCTGAGCATTTCCTCTTGTGAGTGGTTGAGGGGGAGGTGGTGGTAGCTGCTTACTCGACGAATCCACTCTATCTCCTTTTTGAGACCAAGTGCATTGTCTTGTTGTGTGATTTGTTGGATTAGTCGAACTAGGCGTGTGTAATTTACACGGCTGGTCCAGCATCATCTCATAGGTATACTTCTGTCGGTCTTGATATTGCTTCCTTTGTTCATATGGCTTTTTGCCATCATTCTTTGGCACCTAGTGTTGTTGTCCATTTGTCGTTTGACGTTGTCTACTTCCAGCATCTGGATGATCCCGACTCACGGCCGCAACCTGAGTCGAACCATATCTGTAGTTTGGCCTTTCATCTCTTCTTTTGCTTCTCTATTCAGATCTTTCATGGCGCCTTTGTGACCCGGCTGCATCGTAGATCTGAGTCTCAGTCATACCATCTATCGACATGAGCAGAGGCTGAGTCGGATCTCCCAACGCATATGAGTCAGCAATCCTTATTGTTTCTGCCAAGCTTGTCGGCATATCTCTCTGTAACCTTTGCCACAACACACTTCCGTATCTGCAACCTTGAGCAAACCAAGCGATTGCCTGTGACTCGATTACCCCTTTGCAATAATTGCGTATCATGCACCATCTTGTGAGGAATTCTCTATCTATATCATTTGTCCTTTGCTTGCACATTGCTAGCTGTTGTGGGCGATTCAGCCTCTTGTAGGTGCTTGTGAAATTGCTCACAAAAGCATCCTGAAAATCGATCCAGCTGTTGATGCTTCTAGGTGGCAAATTGTTCATCCATACCCGTGCTGGTCCTTCTAGCATTTGTAGTACATACCGTACTACCCATCTCAAATTTCCCTGCGCGATTTTCACAGCAGCTCCATAATCTATGAGCCAATCTTCTGGCTTTGTGCTTCCATCATAAGTTTTTGTTCCTCTGGCCAGCTGGAAATTTGGTACAGAAGGTTCCTTCATGATCCTTGGGCCAAAGCATGGTGGACCCTGTGGACCTTGCGACTCGATCAGTTCTGCCATCTTTATTCGGTCAAGCTTCAGCCTTGCATCATCCGGCTGAAGGTTCCTGCCTCCGAGTCTGGCTCCCATCGCTTGATATGCGTGATCCGGCAACTCATACCAATCGTTTACCATCGCCGAGTAACCATCATTGTATCTGTTTGCATTCGGGTCAGCAGACTATTGTGCTGCTTTTCCCGTGCTTTGCTGCCTTCTTTCTTGTTGAGCTAGTGCGTTATTTGGTGCTAGATTTCCTCCTCCTGTCGAGTAAGCTCCACGCCTAGGTTGAGGCGCAAAATTTTGCCCCACATTGTCATTCCTTTGCCCTGCTTGCCTCTCTCGGCCTGCATTTTCCTGGTTCTCATTTCCTTGGGCATTACTCCTTGTTCCCTGTGAATGCGCTCGGTTTCCCTGAGCCATCGTCGAGTCATAAGTGATCATTTGCTTGTTCCTTCCCGAATCCACGCTCTTTTCTTTTCTTGGTCTTGGCGCCGCTCCGGGTGAGGATGCCGTGTGACCTGCTGATCTTGCCGGGACAGGAGTCGCCGAGTGAACCAGCTGTGACCTCCCTGCTATACCCGGATTCTCCCTGTAGTATGCTTCATTCAGCATGCTAGCCGCTCTTACCAGTTCATTGACTCGCTCTTGTTGTCTTTTCTTCGCTTCTCCCGTCGGATGGGGTAATTCTGCCATTGCTGCTTCTTTGGCTCGCAGGTTAGCTGCCGCTATATTGTATGTCGGCCGCATAGCTGTTTCGTTGTTGTTCTCTGGTGTTATTTTTTATGTTTCATCTGCCAGCTCCTCATTGAGGTTTCTTCCTCTTAACCTAGTTGCATCGAGCTGGGTCTTTGCGCCCTTGACTCGGTTTGCCGAGTTGAGCTCTTGGATTTTAATATCCACATCTTGCTGTAACTGTGCTAACTCCTTGGCTTTCTCCAGAACCTTTATCCTGGCCTCCTCTAACTCGGCTTGCACACGTGACGGATCAATTGCATACGCAACTGGCTCTGCCAACTTATCTATCGCATCTTGCAGCTCTTTAGCCCTCTTACTCCTAGCTATGTTTTCTGGCTTTTCTAGCGGTGCATTTGCTGTTCTCGCGGCCTTTGGTGTCTCTTCATGATTTCCTCCCTCAGCATTCTCATTCACTACCGGAGCTATTGGTAGAGCTACTAGGTTAGGAGTTGTCATCATTACCTCAACGGAGACGAGTTGGTGAAGCTTCCCAGTGATAGGAACCACTGGTGGATCCGGCGCCAGGACGACGCACTCCGGATATGCGCTCTCCACGCGCACGGCGACGTAGACCTGGTGCTCGCCGAACTTGATGAAGCGACCGCCCCTAGGGAACGGCTTCGTCCCGAAGCACCCCGCGTTGTCGCTGACAAAGTTGAGAGCTCCAAACCTATGGATGAGGCCGGAGTAGACGCGCTTGTCGGTCTTGGCGATGATGTTGCCCCGTCCGGATGAAAACTCCATCAAGCACCTGCTTAGGCCCCACGGTGGGCCCCAACTATCGTGGTGGTGTCACGGCAGATGCCATGGGTAGGCTTAGGTTGGGAGGCCGAATGGGTGCTTATGGTCACCGGGGAGGGAGTGCACGGTCTTGCCATGCACGAAGAACAGGATGAACTCCCCAAACTTAGGAATTTTATTGATGCTCGAGATTTATAACTGCTCCTTGAGCTGTATGAACTAGTGTACTAGGCACTAGTTCTCTACTTGGTCCAACCTCCCTCTACTACTGCTATGCCCCTCCTTATATAGGCGGTGCTATCTAGGTTACACCCCCTTGGGTTCTAGGGTTACTATTTGGATCTTGGTCCCTACTATGCGGGCCGGGTAATGGGCTTGCACTAAGCCCAATGGACCAGTCCACAAAGCTAAACAACTAATGGTCTTCTGGTACGTCGCCTCCTGTTCCTTTTGGCGTCACGCAGTAACTTTGTACGTCAGCCCTTGCTTTGGGTGTCACCCGGCTACTTTCGTGTCACCCGGTGTCGCCCTTCTCTTTTGACCACGCTTTACCATGGTCCCTCCTAAGCCTCACTCGGAAAGGTGTCACGCGTCCTATCTGACTTGGCCCTTCCTCGGGAGACTCGGCTCGTTGATTCCTGCACGGTTAACCTCTTTGTCTTATACGGGCCGACATAGTTTCTATGTCAGCCGCATACGATTCTCTCTCCCGGCCGTACTTACTCGGTCTGGTTCCTTCTTTACTCGGCGTAAGCCAAGCTGGTCTATGTTTCACCACTTGTGACCCTACCGGGGGTTATCCCCCCAACAACCGCCAACGGGGTACCCCTTGCACATGGTACAGGAGCTTTCCCATAACCAAAATGACAAGGAAAGCAGACAATGAGCATCTCAACAATATTTTTATTTACCATATGCATAGCTTTTTATTGAGGATGCTTCATAGTTAGCTCATTATGGTGATCCTACAAGTTTACACCATGATTAGGCATGGCTTAGGCTAGCGGCCCAGGCGTTTTTCTAACATAGGATACAAACTCCATGGACTTACAAGTTCCCTCTTTATTTCACACCGGTGACATCCATAGACAAAACAACATGATATCAACTGACTACAAAGTACAAGTGCAATGTTGAAAATGTTCCCCGTGACAGCACGGTTCTTCTAATTCCAAATTATAAGTGCAAGCATATACAACAAAGTTGTCACAATGGTTCAAGTTTATTAGGGGAAAAGAATATAAAGTGTGCCATCAAGTTCGTGAGGGCTTTAATCACTAAGTTTTCACATAACAAAATAGTTTTTAATTGGAAGATAGAGTTGAAAAAAAATACTTAGAATGGTGTAACACACCATGCATAGGAGTTTATAGTGGACACTTTGGAATAACTTTGTTTCTTGGGAGTTGGAAGCATGATTAGAACTTACTCATACAAGTGGAGGCTAGCAAAAAGGCTGGGAGCAACCAACTAAGAGAGCATAATGGCCATAATCATGCAGAGCAACAAAGCATAATAATCAAAGCAAAGAGTGGTACTACAAGTCAAGTACTAAATGATCATAGAGGCAAATGGTGACTTGTCATAGTCATAACATGGTGTGAGCATGTGCCAAGTCAACCCAAGCAAAGCATCAAAGGATAATACCACAATACTATGTTTCTGCATGCTAAAACAATGCATAATTTCTTCAAGGCACACTAAGCAATCCCAATTGTTTGGAACAAGTTATGCTACAACAATAATCACTAAGCATAATGCTAAAACAACACCTAGCATGTCATGCTAAAGTCTAAGTCATAGTCAATGCAATCTCCTCTTGCACTTCAAGCAAGAACTTACTACTCCTTTCCAACACCAAGCAACTTATTTGCAAAACAACACAGCGAGAACGGGGGTCCAAACTACTTTATTCAAGCACACTAAACAACCTAAGCAAAGCAAATGAAAACTAAGACGCTCCAAAAACAACACAACTATGCATGAAACAATAAAAATGAAGTGTCTAGACAGACCTGAGCTTTTTATTGATGAAGAAGGGGATGCCTTGGGCATCCCCAAGCTTTTACGCTTGTACCTCTTGGATATTTCTTGGGGTGACACCATGGTGGCATCCCCAAGCTTGAGCTTTTTGTCCATTCTTCATCTCATTGCATCATTCTCTCTTTACACCTGAAAATTTTCCTTCATACAAAACTTCACACAATCTTCAATAGCAACATTAGTGTATTCAAAAGATATTAGACCTCTGGCAAAGCTTTGGAACAGCAAGGCTTTTCACTAAAAAGACAAGCTACTATAGTAACTCCTTCAAAAATCTCAATTCACCAGCAGGTAATGCAAATAATGGCAGAAATCTGTCAAAACAGACCAGCAGGTAGAAACCGATTTTTTCGAACATCTTCTGTTGCTCAAATCAAAAGGTGTTGAACTAATGAAAGTTAGCTAACAAACTAGGGTTTTTATTTTGTAATTTTTCAGCTCAATCCGAGTTATAGAGACTCCTCATGATTTTTTTTGGTGGAGGACAGAAATCTGTTTCGGGACAGCAACTCCCCAAATCTTACTTCCCTCTCATTAGAGGTCATTGTTGGCACAAAAAGCAAACAAAAACGATAAGGAGAGGTCATTACTTAAGTAATAACTTACAAGACTCAAGGAAACTCTTGGGTTATCTCCCAACAAGTACTTTTCTTTAACGCCTTTAAGTTAGGCACAAGAAGCAAAAAGAATCAAGTATTTTCAAATGAAGAATTGCCCCTCTTGTTCCTTCCTTTCTTGCCTTTCTTCTTCTCTTTAGGGAAGATATGATGGCTTACCGGAGGAGCAAAGTGCATAATTCCCTTTCCCACATCTATTACCGCTCCAAGGTGCTTCAGTAGGGATCTTCCAAGTGTGATCTGTCCTTTGCCTACACATTCAATAACAAGATAGTCAGTAGACACCATTTTACCTGAGATTTTTGTAAACACACCTTCAGCTATTCCAATTAGCAATATAGTGGCATTGTTGGTAAGAGAGATTTCCTCTCCTCCTTCATTAAGCCCCCAAAGACTCATGGAATCATAAATATCTTTAGGCATGAGGCAAAATTCAGACATGATATCACAACGAGCATCAAAAAGTGTAGTATTTATAGAGACTTTGATTGTGGGAAACCACTTTTAAGGCTCAGAATTTATGGGAACATAATCATGGTAATCCCTAAGCATGTGATATCAACTATTCATAGAAGCAATACTAGTCTCAAGAGTGTTCAACCTGGCAAAAATATTTGTGAAAGAGGAATCAGACTTGCTAGGTGTACCATAAATCATGATTAATTTCTCTATGGCATCAAAAGCTTCATCCTTAGTAAAAAGCAAGAAATATTTCTCAGCCACAACATCCAAATCATATCTATAACAAAGAGCAATACCGCGGTAGAAACTATCAATAACCAACCTAAGGCTTACCTCAGGCTCAGTTTCCCTCTAGAAAGCAGAGATTCTAGACCAAGCTTCTTTAAAACTTTCTTCACTTTTTGCTTAAAAGTGGAGATTTCTACCATAGGGGAAATAAAGGTTGGTCCAAAACCAAACATGGTAGCAACTAGAGAAGGAACTATTTTTTTGTGTTTTTGAAAAGAGGCAAGCAAAACCAAGCAAAAGAAACAAATCAAACAAAAAAACAAAGTAAAGAGAAAAGAAGTGAAGGACTCCCCTAGTGAAGACGTCCTTAGCCTCCCCGGCAACGGCGCCAGAAAACTTGTTGATGGTGCTGACATGGAGCACTTCGTTGGAAACCCCAAGAGCAAGGTGTGAAACAGAAGCAGCAAGTCTTCCCTCAGTAGAGACCGAGGTTATCGAACCATTAGGAGGAAGGAAACATCACACATGTGTTGCAAGCAACACGGAGACCTGCACAACACAAACTCAAGACTTTGCCCCAACGAATCAGTGAGGTTGTCAAGCTCACCGGTTTGCTGTAACAAAGGATTAAACATATGGTGTGGAAGGTAACGGTGGTTTTCAGCAAGTAAACAAGTAACAGAGGAAGATGTATAAATGGTAAAGATTGGACCGGGGTCCATAGTTCACTAGAGGTGCTCTCCTTAGATAAACAACATGGCATGAAGGGTAAAAAAATTACAGCGAGGCAATTGACATGAACTGAGCAAGGCATAACAATGCAATTACTAGCCAGAAAGATCCTATGAGGTTGATTGGGCAATACAGCAATATACATAGACCGCCATCCAGCTGCATCTATGACTAGAAGTCCACCTTCAAGTTATCATCCGAACCCCCTCCAGCATTAAGTTGCAAGCAACAGACAACTTCTTTAAGCAAAGTGTGTAAGGTAAATAGTCCACATGTTCCATGAACAAGAGACCATTGTTTTCTCCATAGTAGCAACAACACATCTACAACCGAAGAGATTTCTGTCACTTCCCTTGGAAACTAGAGGCATGAACCCACTATCGAGCATAAATACCCCCTCTTGGAGTCACTAGCAACTACTTGGCCAAGATAAACACTAGCAACAGAGAGAATGCAAGATCACAAACAACACAGACATGATAGACTCATAAAGACCAAACCATTAATCAAACTAACATAATAATCTCAATATCCATCGGATCCCCGCAAACACAACATGCATGATTACAAATAGATTAGATCTTAATCATGAACGGAGCTCACAAGATCTATACAAGAAAGAACAAAGGAGGAGATACAACCATCTAGCTACTACATGGACCCATAGTCCAAGGTGGAACTACTCACGAATCATACCGGAGAGAAGGCCTCCGGGATGATCTCCCCTCCGATAGGGTGTCGGGAAGAACTTCAGATCCCCCCCGATCTAGGGACGATGGTGGCGGCGGCAATAGACAGTTTCGTGGATTTATGATCGGGTTCTCAGGGTTTCTGCATCGGGGGCTTCTTATAGGCATAGGGGCGAGATCGGGAGGCGGCCAGGGCCACCAAACCCTAGCCAGGCGCGGGCCCACCTGCCCCCGCACCTGGGGTGGGTTTGGCCCTCCTGGACGGCCCCTCCGGCTCTCCTCTAGACTTCTTGTTCCCCATGGAAAGTTATTGAATTTGACGTTTGTCCCGTCCAATTCCGATAATATTTCTTTACTAACTTTTTTGAAACCAAAAACAGCAGAAAACAGGCATCTGGCACTGTTGCAACTTGTTAATAGGTTAGTACCAGAAAACATGTAAAAAGCACCTGAAAGTGTGGACAAGTAAAGCAAAGTAGATACTAAACAAGCATGGAATCACTAGCAACTACTTGGCCAAGATCACAAAACCTACTAGGTTATCTTAGCCAAGTAGTTGCTAGTGACTCCAAGAGGGGGCATTTATGCTCGATAGTGGGTTCATGCCTCTAGTTTCCAAGGGAAGTGACAGAAATCTCTTCGGTTGTAGATGTGTTGTTGCCACTAGGGAGAAAACAACTGTCTCTTGTTCATGGAACATGTGGATTGTTTACCTTACACACTTTGCTTAAAGCAATTGTCTGTTGCTTGCAACTTAATGCTGGAGGGGGTTCGGATGATAACCTGAAGGTGGACTTCTAGTCATAGATGTAGTTGGATGGCGGTCTATGTATCTTGTTGTATTGCCCAATCAAATCTCATAGGATCTTTCTGACTAGTAATTGCATTGTTATGCCTTACTCAGTTCCTGTCAATTGCCCTGCTGTAATTTGTTTACCCTTCATGCCATGTTGTTTATCTAAGGAGATCACCTCTAGTGAACTATGGACCCCGGTCCAATCTTTACCATTGATAAATCTTCCACTATTACTTGTTTACTTGCTGAAAACCACCGTTACCTTCCACACCATACGTTTAATCCTTTGTTACAGCAAACCGGTGAGCTTGACAACCTCACTGATTCGCTGGGGCAAAGTCTTGAGTTTGTGTTGTGCAGGTCTCCGTGTTTCTTGCAACACTTGTGTGACGTTTCCTTCCTCCTTCTGGTTCGATAACCTCGGTCTCTACCGAGGGAAGACTTGCTGCTTCACACCTTGCTCTTGGGGTTTCCAATGAAGTGCTCCACGTCAGCACCATCAACAAGTTTTCTGGCGCCGTTGCCGGGGACGCTAAGGACGTCTTCACTAGGGGAGTCCTTCACTTCCTTTCTCTTTACTTTGTTTTTAGTTTGCTTTGTTTCTTTTGCTTGGTTTTGTTTGCCTCTTTCCGAAAAAACCCAAAAAATTAGTCTAGTTTGGTTTGCTTTCTTTATTCAAAAAACACAAAAACAATTATTTCCTACCCTAGTTGCCACCTTTCTCACCATGTTGCTCCCCCAGTTTGCCCTGAAATATCTTGCAATAGGTAGTGGATCCATAATTGTGAAAGATAATATTGAAGAATTCTTTAACTATGTTAGCAAGCATGAGGATATTGAGGATAAATCTATAGCAGAGCTTGCTCCTAATTATGATATTGCTGCAGCTTCTTTAGTTTATATGTTGGAGGCTAGGTTTGTTAGCCTTAACCCCTTCATGCAATTCTTGTTCCTAAAACTAAAAGAAGAAAAGAATGCTGAAAAAAGAGAATTCATCCTTGAAACTTTATCAAAAGAATTTCATGATGTTGCTAGGGAGTACAAGAAGGTTTTTGAACATTTCAATATGCTAGGTTCAAGTGTATATGTTGTGGGTATTTTTGATAAAACTAATCCTAGAGAGGAATTCAATATACCCATACCCTTTAAGCTTGTTGGAATGCATGAAGCCTTTGAAAAGAATTTTGATTGGATTGCCCTTGAAAATATTTTTGATGAAGGTAATAGACCGAAGAGAGATGAGAAAGGATCCTTCAAAACCCATTTGGATGAGATACCTTTCATAGTTGAAGATTTTGCAAGTATGAATGTTAATGCTTCTTCATTTGAAAATACTTGATTCTTCTTGCTTCTTATGTCTAACTTAAAGGCGTTAAAGAAAAGTACTTGTTGGGAGATAACCCAAGAGTTTCCTTGAGTTTTGGAAGTTATTACTTCTGTAATGACCTCTCCTTATCCTTTTTGTTTGCTTTTTGTGCCAATAATGACCTCTAATGAGAGGGAAGTAAGATTTGGGGAGTTGCTGTCCCGAAACAGATTTCTATCCTCCCCCAAAAAAAATTGCGAGGAGGCTCTGTAACTCGGATTGAGATAAAACTTTACGAGTAAATCCCCCAGTATGTTAGATAACTTTTGTTAGTTCAGCACTTTTTTATTTGAGCAACAAAAGATGTTCGAAAAAATTCGTTTCTACCTGCTGGTCTATTTTGACAGATTTCTGCCACTATTTGCATTTCTTCTTATTGATTCCTTTTTGAGTTCTCTTCAGGTAAATTGAGCTTTTTGAAGGGGTTAATATAGTAGCTTGTGTTTTTAGTGAAAATACTTGTTGTTCCAAAGCTTTGCCAAAGGTCTAATATCTTTTGAATAAGCTAATGTTGCTAATGAAGATTGTGTGAAGGAAAAATTTCAGGTGTAGAGAGAGAATGATGCAATGAGATGAAGAATGGACAAAAGCTCAAGCTTGGGGATCCCACCATGGTGTTACCCCAAGAAATATCCAAGAGGTACAAGCGTCAAAGCTTGGGGATGCCCAAGACATCCCCTTGTTCATCAATAAAAAGCTCGGGTCTGTCTAGACACTTCGTTTTTATTGTTTCATGCACAGTTGTGTTGTTCTTGGAGCGTCTTAGTTTTCATTTGCTTTGCTTAGTTTGTTTAGTTTTCTGAAGTATTTTGGACCCCCGTTATTGCTGTGTTGTTTTGCAAATAAGTTTGCTTGGTTTTTGGAAAGAAGTAGTAAGTTCTTGCTTGAAGTGCAAGAGGAGCTTGCATTGACTGTGACTTAGACTTTAGCATGACATGCTAGGTCTTGTTTTAGCATTATTATTAGTGATTATTGTTGTATCATGTCTTGTTCCAAACAATTGGGATTGCTTAGTGTGCCTTGAAGAAATTATGCGTTGTTTTAGCATGCAAAAGCATAGTATTGTGGTATTCTCCTTTGATGTTTTGCTTGGGTTGACTTGGCACATGCTCACACCATGTTATGACTATGACAAGTCACCATTAGCCTCTATGATCATTTAGTCCTTGACTTGTAGTACCACTCTTTTCTTTGATTAGTTTGCTTTGTTGAATTGCATGATTATGGCCATTAGTTCTCTCTTAGTTGGTTGCTCCCAGTCTTTTGCTAGCCTCCGCTTGTATGAGTAAGTTATACTCATGCTTCCAACTCCCAAGAAACTAAGTTATTCCAAAGTGTCCACTATAAACTCCTATGCATGGTGTGTTACACCATTCCAAAGTATCTTCTTGTTTTCATTTATCTTCCAATTAAAAACTATTTTGTTATGTGAAAACTTAGTGATTAAAGCCCTCACGAACTTGATGGCACACTTTATTCTTTGCCCCTAATAAACTTGAACCATTGTGACAACTTTGTTGTATATGCTTGCACTTATAAGTCGGAATTAGCAGAACCGTGCTGTCATGGGGAACGTTTTCAACATTGCACTTCCACCTTGTTGTACTCAGTTGATATCATGTTGTTTTGTCTATGGATGTCACCGGTGTGAAATAAAGAGGGAACTTGTAAGTCCATAGAGTTTGTATCATGTGTTAGAGAAACGCCTGGGCCGCTAGCCTAAGCCATGCCTAATCATGGTGGAAACTTGCAGCATCACCATAGTGACATCTATTAAGCATTCTTCTTATAAAAAAGAGACACATTGAGAAAAGAGGAAAGAGAGAAAAAAGCACCATACTCCCATGGTACATAAGAAGAATTGCTGAGATGCTCATTGTCTGCTTGCCTTGTCATTTTGGTTATGGGAAAGCTCCTGTACCATGTGGAAGGGGTACCCCGTTGGCGGTTCTCAATGATATGCAATTACTTACAGTGAAAAGAACTTACCTGGACCCAAAGTTGAGTATGCATGAGGTGTGGCCCTCGTATTCAAAGGGCATGAGATTGCCAACTTATACTTCGTCAAGCATATACTCCAGCTTTTCCACTTTAACCTTAACCACTTAAGAATGCTTATGATAGGGGCAATGAGGGCTGAAAACTAACTAGTATCATAATTTTTGGAAGATCTTTTTGAAACTTGTAATCCCTGCTTCCTTTGCAAAAAGGCCTTTCTTGCACCATTGTTGAGTCTCCACCTTCTACCTTTAGGCACCATTAAGAGAGCATAGTTGTCATTCTGTGTGCAGTGTTCCAAAGTTTATTAATTGATGCATATTGTGATATTACTTGTTCTTGTGCTACTTGTTTGGAGTCACCCTTGTGAACTTTGCAGGTGTCCTATGCATCTATTTGCTACTCTATGAAGGACAATCTGATTGCCACTATGCTATGTTTTCTGCATGTGAACCGAACAAACGCTTTTCAATGCATGTTATTCATGATCTTTCTTTGTAGCTTGACATGTTGCATGCATAGTTACTATGTCCTATTGTTAGAACTCCATATTTCATGCACATGTTTAGAGTTCTTTGATCCCAGCTTTCAATGCTTTCAAATGGTTGGATCTTTATTGTGAGGGTGCATGTCACCTAAAAAATTATTATTTTTATCACTTACCTACTCAAGGACGAGCATGATTTAAGCTTGGGGATGTTGATACGTTGGAAACGTATCTATAATTTTTAATGCTCCATGCTTGTTTAGTATCTACTTTGCTTTACTTGTCCACACTTTGAGGTGCTTTTTACATGTTTTCTGGTACTAACCTATTAACATGTTGCAACAGTGCCAGATGCCTGTTTTCTGTTGTTTTTTGGTTTCAAAAAAGTTATAAAGAAATATTATCGAAATTGGACGGGACAAACGTCAAAGTCAATAACTTTCCGTGGGGAACAAGAAGTCTAGAGGAGAGCCGGAGGGGACGGCCAGGAGGGCCAGACCCACCCTAGGCACGGGGGCAGGTGGGTCCGTGCCTGGCTAGGGTTTGGTGGCCCTGGCCGCCTCCTGGTCTCGCCCCTTCGCCTATAAGAAGCCCCCGATGCATAAACCCTGAGTACCGATCAGAAATCCACGAAACCGTCTATAGCAGCCGCCACCATCGTCCCTAGATCGGGGGGATCTGAAGTTCTTCCCGGCACCCTGCCGGAGGGGAGATCATCCCGGAGGCCTTCTCTCCGGTATGATTCGTGAGTAGTTCCACCTTGGACTATGGTTCCATGTAGTAGCTAGATGGTTGTATCTCCTCCTTTGTGCTTTCTTGTATAGATCTTTTGAGCTCCATTCATGATCAAGATCTAATCTATTTGTAATCATGCATGTTGTGTTTGCAGGGATCCGATGGATATTGAGATTATTATGTTAGTTTGATTAATGGTTTGGTCTTTATGATTCTATCATGTCTGTGTTGTTTGTGATCTTGCATTCTCTCGGTTGCTAGTGTTTATCTTGGCCAAGTAGTTGCTAGTGACTCCAAGAGGGGGTATTTATGCTCGATAGTGGGTTCATGCCTCTAGTTTCCAAGGGAAGTGACAGAAATCTCTTCGGTTTTAGATGTGCTGTTGCTACTAGGGAGAAAACAATGGTCTCTTGTTCATGGAACATGTGGACTATTTACCTTACACACTTTGCTTAAAGAAGTTGTCTCTTGCTTGCAACTTAATGCTGGAGGGGGTTCGAATGATAACCTGAAGGTGGACTTCTAGTCATAGATGCAGCTGGATGGCGGTCTATGTATATTGTTGTATTGCCCAATCAACCTCATAGGATTTTTTTGGCTAGTAATTTCATTGTTATGCCTTGCTCAGTTCCTGTCAATTGCCTCGCTGTAATTTGTTTACCCTTGATGCCATGTTGTTTATCTAAGGGAGCACCTCTAGTGAACTATGGACCCCGGTCCAATCTTTACCATTGATACATCTTTCATTGTTACATTCTTACTTGCTGCAAACCATTACCTTCCACACCATACGTTTACTCCTTTGTTACAGCAAACCGGTGAGCTTGACAACCTCACTGATTCGTGGGGCAAAGTCTTGAGTTTGTGTTGTGCAGGTCTCCGCGTTGCTTGCAACACCTGTGTGACGTTTCCTTCCTCCTTATGGTTCGATAACCTCGGTCTCTACTGAGGGAAGACTTGTTGCTTGTTGCTTCACACCTTGCTCTTGGGGTTTCCAACGAAGTGCTCCACGTCAGCACCATCAACACAGATCTAGTATCAAACGGTGTTTCAATGCTTAGAAACAAGGCCTAGGAATCATACTTTCACTAGTGAACACTCTCTCATATAAATATCCTCTCTTCATGATACTACTCTTAACTACTCTCCGTTTGGACACTCTAATCATCAGTAGGGCTATAACAGCACTCCTCAAAGTCCGCCTTCCCCAATCTAGATAACCCCACACTGTCACCTTAAGCGCTAGATGGTTCCAACAAACACCACAATTTCATAGAGACATCCAACTCCAAATATAACTCATAAAAAATATTCAATCTAGCCAAAGTGCCACACACGGTATGCACGCTGTCACTTTCACACACGTGGGGAAAATCATAGATCTATTAAAGCACAAAGAGTATTTATGTAGACTCAAACCTAAGTGTCACCATGGCGTGCACGCTGTCACTTTCACACACATGGGGAGAGCAGAGATCTAATGAAGCACTTGAATAGCAAGGTAGATCTACTTGATTACAAAGCTCATGACCACAAGATCATGCATATCGAGAGAGAGAGAGAGAGAGAGAGAGAGAGAGAGAGAGAGATGAACACATAGCTACCGGTAGAGCCCTTAGCCTCGAGGAAGAACTACTCCTTCCTCATCATGGGAATCAGCAACAGTGATGAAGATGGCGATGGATATGGCTCCGGGGGCACTTCCCCGTCTCGGCAGGGTGCCGGAACAGAGACTTTCTGTCCCCCAAATCTCCCCTTCAATGGCGGCGGCACTACGGAGGTTTTCGTGGATTTCTTCTGGATTGCCAAGGGTTTTTGGGTCGGAGGCATCTTATAGGCGAAGGGGGAGGTCGATGAGGCGGACTGAGGGCCCACACCCTCCCCAGGCTTGGCCAGGCTTGGCCGCTCCCTGGGGTGTTTGGCCACCCTCTGGTGCCTCTCCGTCCCTCCTTCTGGATTTGTGTCCCTCACGGAAAGTTATTGACTTTGGCTTTTGTCCTGTCCAATTCGGAGAATATTTATTTTCTGCCTTTCTGGAACCAAAAACAGAAGAAAACATGCAACTGGCACAGTGGCAACTTGTTAATAGGTTAGTTCCAGAAAAGATATTAAAACACCACAAAGAAAGACAAAGCAAAGCAAAGTAGATACTAAACAAGCATGGAACATAAAAAATTATAGATATGTTTCCGACGTATCAGTTAGTGCCAGAAAACATGTAAAAAAACCTCAAAGTGTGGACAAGTAAAGAAAAGTAGATACTAAACAAGCATGGAGCATCAAAAACTATAGATATGTATCTTACATATCAGGGGTAAACAAATTATAGCAGGGAAATTGACAGGAACTGAGCAAGGCATAACAATGCAATTACTAGTCAGAAAGATCCTATGAGATTCGATTGGGCAATACAACAAGATACATAGACCGCCATCCAACTACATCTATGACTAGAAGTCCACCTTCAGGTTATCATCTGAACCCCCACTAGTATTAAGTTGCAAGCAACAAACAACTGCTTTAAGCAAAGTGTGTAAGGTAAACAGTCGACATGCTCCATGAACAAGAGACCGTTGTTTTCTCCCTAGTGGCAACAACACATCTACAACCAAAGAGATTTCTGTCACTTCCCTTGGAAACTATAGGCATAAACCAATTATCGAGCATAAATACCCCCTCTTGGAGTCACTAGCAACTACTTGGCCAAGATAGCTACTAACAACGAAGAGCATGCAAGATCACAAACAACATAGACATGATAGAATCATAAAGACAAAACCATTAATCAAACTAACATAATAATCTCAATATCCATCAGATCCCTGCAAACACAACATGCATGATTACAAAGAGATTAGATCTTGATCATGAACGGAGCTCACAAGATCTATACATGAAAGCATAAAGGAGGAGATACAACCATCTAGCTACTACATAGACCCATAGTCCAAGGTGGAACTACTCACGCATCATACCGGAGAGAAGGCCTCTGGGATGATCTCCCCTCCGGCAGGGTGCCAGGAAGAACTTCAGATCCCTCCCGATCTAGGGACAATGGTGGCGGCGGCCACAGACAGTTTCGTGGAGATTTCATCGGGTGCTTAGGGTTTCTACATCGGGGGCTTCTTATATGCGAAGGGGGAGGACAAGGAGGCGGCCAGGGGTGCCAAACCCTAGACAGGCGTGGGGCAGGGCCCACCCGCGCCTAGGGGAGGTTTGGCGGCCCTGGCCCACTTCCTCGTCCCCCCTCTGGAATTCTTGTTCCCTACGGAAAGTCATTTACTTTGACGTTTGTCCCATCCAATTCCGAGAATATTTCTTTACTAACTTTTCTGAAACCAAAAACAGCAGAAAACAGGCATCTGGCACTGTTGCAACTTGTTAGTAGGTTAGTACCAGAAACATGTAAAAAGCACCTCAAAGTGTGGACACGTAAAGCAAAGTAGATACTAAACAAGCATGGAGCATCAAAAATTATAGATACGTTTCCAACGTATCACATATTCCACTTGAGCTTGACGATAACAATCTTGTCCACCTCAAGATGGAACACCTTTCTTGATTGCGCTAGCTTGGTGAAGTCTTCCAAATTTCTCACCCATACTCACTATGGGAGAGCCTCTCATTTAGGCATATCTTCAAATATCCATGATCACCATAATGATGGCAAACCCCAAGAATATGATCTCTTCGATATGGCTCATCTTGAACTTGCACTTCATTTCTTCTTTTCTTCATTATGTTGGTGCCTTGAAGGTACACTAGAGATATCACTCCATCTTGTTCGTCAAGACACACTTTCCATATGCTCAACTCTCCCATGACCAATCTTTGTATCGCTCCTAGAACATCTTGGTCATCACTTGATCTTCTTCATTTTCTTCTTCGTTCAACCTTGACACCACCACATGGTTCAAGCATTGCCAATGAACAATTCCTAGAAGTGCAACTTGATACAAGCATTAGTCCATATAGATTGTCATTAATTACCAAAACCACACAATGGGGGCCCACATGCTCTTTCAAAATTCATCTATCATGTTTTTTCTGGCAGGAACCCAAGGGGCACCAAAACTATCACATGGTCAAATGGGCGGACATTTGCGCCACCATGTCACTTGGGGGCATAGGAATCCTAGCTTTTCGACACTTCAATAAGGCCCTACTACTAAAATGGGTCTGGCGCATTCTAAAAGTGGACGGAGGACTTTGGCTCAAGTTGATCAAGGACAAATACCTTCGAGGTCTCCCCCTGCTGGACTATGAATGTCGGCACGGCTCACCGTTCTGGCACTCCATCCAGGAGAACAAACATGAGATTCGGCTAGGACTCAATGTCTCCACAAGAAATGGAGAAGGCACCCTATTCTTGCTAGACTCATAGATTCGGGAACGCCCCCTTCGGTAGGTGTAACCATGCATGTTTTCCATATGCTCCGAGCCATCGCTGCGGGTGGCCACCGCGGCCTAGGAGGGGACATGGAACATCTCGTTGCGTCGAACCTTTGGTTTGGCAGAAACCGAAGCATGGAGGGAGCTTATGTCGGCTCTGCCAGACACGTTGTCGGAAGGTCCCGACAATATGGCATGGAGGCTGACCCCTTCAGGAACCTTCACGCATAGCTCAGCTTATCATGCTCTTTTTAGACGCCCTGAACTCCCATGGACGAAACCCCTCTAGAAGGCCCCTCTTCCTCTAAAGATGAAGATTTTTGTTTGGAAATTGCTTTGTGTTCGCCTATCCTCTAGGGTCAAAGTGGACAAAAGACATTGGCCGAGCGACGGGTTGTCCCCATTATGTGGAATCCTAGAGACAGGAACCCACATAATGTTCATGTACCCTGCATCCCGTTTTCCGTGGAACTTCACCAGGTATGCATTAGGCCTGGACTGGCGAGCCCATGATCTCGGTGAATTCCTAGATACCCAGTCGAACCGTGTCGAAAAGGGCCGCCGTCTATTCTGGCTAGTGTTTGCCGCACTATTTTGGTCACTTTAGACCATTGGTAATAAGATGGTGATTGAGAAAGTTCTCCCTCTAAGTGCTTCTGACCCAGTGGTCAAACTCTTGGCATGTTTGCAGCTCTGGTATCCGTTGTGTAGATAGCGGGACAAGACGTGGCTGGACGAGATTCTTCTACTTCTCCTAGAGGTGGCTCAGCGGCTTCCCTCTTAGTCCATCTTAGCGGTGCTTTTTTCGGTGTTATCTCGCATGGCATGTGTGTGTTTTCGTTTTCCTTTGGTTCGTGATGTGATGTGGCCCCAGCAGGATTCTTGTCGTGTTGGTTGCACCACATAACTCGTTATGAATGGTTGCTTTATTTATAAAGCGGGGCGAAATTCTCGAGGTTAATTGGTAGATGCTTGGTGCTGCTGCAACCATTAGTTTCATGTAATCATTGGTCAATTTTCTGACAACTTAGTATCTCCGTATTAATTATGAATCAGATTTACATCGGAAATCAACAAAGGTAGTAAAACTACCGGGGAATCATCAAGCCAAACGGATTTGCTTGCTCCCTTGCCATAGACTATCCCCAATGAGGGTATTATAGGTAGTATCATGCACCACATGCATGCAAAATGTTATGTGTCACTTCAATTAATGATGAAAGAGATTGTGTTGGTATCATAGGTTGATACGGTATCATAGAACATAGAACTAGAAAAACTAATCCCAAATAAATCTTACACACAAATTTACATTGAGATTCTACAAAACAATAAATACACTAAGACTATGATACTATTATATGATACTATGCATTATAAAGATGGTATCATATACTAGTATTATATGGATGATACTAATATATGATACTTCCCATTGTGACTAGTCATACTAGCTAATTCATGCGCAATAACGTTTGCTTCCCTCGTCTCATGTTCAAATTAGGACTTCACAAATTCAGTGGCTAGATGGTACTCCCTTCGTTTCAAAATATATGATGTTTTAGCTTATGTAGATTCAGAATAAATCTATACACTAAAAGAGATCTAGATATACTCATTTCACTGCAAAAATATCTTATATTTTGAAACAAATGAAGTAGCAATCATCGAAAAATTGACGCAGCATGCCCTGCACTTGAATTTTATTCCTCTCTCGAAATAGGCTTTCGCCCCGCTTTATAAATAAAGCAATCGTCCACAACAAGTACCACAGTACAAAGTCACTCACACACCACATGCTGGGGCCACAGCACAAAAGGACCCAACTCGGACAAAACCCAACGAAAGAGAGGAGCTACGCCTCGCTAGGGGAGTGAACGCCGAAGACACTATGTCGGACTATGGGGGAGCCGATGAGCCGCCTCCAAGAGCCGGCGAAGAGTCGCGCCCAGCCTCGCCTTGTCCCGCTGTCTACACAATGGGTACCATAGCTGCAGAGAAGCTAGAAAGTGGAAAACCGAGTCAGACGCACGCCTAGGGAGAATCTTCTCAATAACCATCTTATTCCGAATATTCCAGAGGGACCACGACATAGACGCGAACATGAGCCAGAAGAGGCGACGACCCTTCCCAGCTCGGTTTGCTTGGGTTTCTAGGAATTCACCGAGATCATGGGCCAGCCAGTCCGGGCCCAACGCCTCTCTGGTGAAATTCCACAGAAATCGGGCCGCAGGACAGGTGAACATTATGTGGGTGCCCGTTTTGGGGACCCCACATAATGGACATAATCCGTCCCCCGGCCCATGTCTCTTGGCCACCTCAACCCCCGACGGGAGCCTATCGCGTAAAAGTTGCCACACAATTTTTTTGTCTTCAGCAGGAGAGGTGCTTTCCAGAGGTGCTTGGTCCAGGGGAGTACCGCCTGGCCAAAGAGGGCCCGATATGCCGAGCCTACCGAGAAGGATCCGAACGGGGTGAGGGTCCAAGATACACTATCGGGTTTGTCGGCTAAGGAGGCCGGGAGCTCCGCCCTGAGTTCCCTCCATGCTTCTGTTTCCTCCGGGCCGAAGGTACGACGGAACGAGATGTTCCATGTACCTCCCTGTGCCGCGTTGGATACACGAAGCGCTGGGTCGGAACAGATGGCGAATAGACTCGGGAAGGCCTCCTGCAACGGGCGCTCTCTGAGCCAGGGGTCCAGCCAGAACATGGTCCCCTCCCCGTTCCCAATAGAGAAGGCAAGACCATGCCTGATCTCAAGCTTGATCTCCTGAATGGAGTGCCAGAATTGGGACCCATCGCGCCGATCGCAGTCCATAAGGGGCCGACCTCGCAGGTACTTGGCCTTGATGAGTTTGAGCCACAAGCCACCATCATCACGCAGGATACGCCATACCCATCTAAGCATTAGGGCCTTGTTGAACTGACGGGATGCAAGGATACCTATGCCCCCAACATCCTTGGGGGCGCAAATTTCTTCCCACTTGACCATGTGGTATTTCTGGCGACCCAGGGAGTCTTGCCAGAAGAACCTAGACAGCTCCTTGTCAAATGTCCCATGCACCCCCTCGGGGAGGAGGTACATGCCCATCATGTACATGGGCAGGCTAGAAAGACATGAGTCAATTAGGACGGTCTTGCTGCCTTTAGATGTGAATCTACCACGCCAAGGTTCGGACCTCGAGCGCACCCTATCCACGAGCGGGTCCAGGTCCCTGATAAGGATCCTGGTGTCTCGGATCGTCATCCCCAGGTAAGTGATGGGGAAGGAGGCGAGCCGACAATTGAAATTGTTAGCTATCCTCTGCTGCTCGTCCTGGGAGAACCCAAGTGCGATGATCTCGCTCTTGTCGAAGTTGATACGAAGGCCAGACATCTCCTGGAAGCATAGGAGGAGGAATTTGAGGTTTGCAATGTCCAGAGTCGAGCCTTCAATCATGATCATTGTGTCGTCTGCGTACTGAAGCTGGGTGATGCCGCCCCCGGGGATAAGGTGGCCTACCACGCCGAAGATGTGGCCGACCGCCTTGGCTTTCTCAAGCATTTCAGCGAGGGCATCAACAACAGCGTTGAAGAGGAGGGGGGACAGGGGTCCCCCTGGCGGACACCGCAGGAGGGGCGGAAGTATGGCCCGATCTCGCCATTGATGTTAATTGCGTTGCTCCCGGTCATGACGAACTGCATTATCCAGGTGATCAGGCGGTCGTCAAATCCTCGTCTAATGAGGACCTGACGGAGGAACCGCCAGTCCAAATGATCGTAGGCCTTCTGGAAGTCCAGCTTCAAGAAGATGCCCTTTAATCGTCTGGACTTGATATCGTGGATAATCTCATGGAGGGCCAGGATCCCATCATGTATAAATCTGCCCTTGAGAAAGGAAAATTGATACTGGTGGGTGAGGCGCTCCATGACCGGGGCAAGACGAGAGGCACATACTTTCGCGAGGATCCGTTGGATGACATTGAGGACCGTGATGGGCCTGAATTGGCGAATATCCGAGGCCCCCAATACTTTAGGGATTAGAGTTATAACTCCCAGATTCAGTCTCCCCATCACGAGGGTTCCGGTGTAGAATTCCTGGAACATGGGCATGATGACCGGTTGGAGTTCCCTCCAGAAAGCCTGGAAGAAAGCTACCGGGAGGCCATCAGGGCCCGGGGCGGAGTTGGCCTTCATGGCCTTCACCGCCCGCTCAACTTCCTCTGGTAGGAATGGGAGGGTGAGCTCCGCATTCTCGTCAGCTATGACTCTGGCCCCACTAGGCCAAAAGTCCTCAGCCAACGCGACCCCCGTAAGGGGTCCTGCCAAGAAGAGCTCCTTATAGAAGGAGTAAATACGGGCGGAGAGCGCCCCCGGCTCCTCAATGAGGAGCTCACCGTCCCAGAGGCAGGGGATCGAGCATTTCCTACGGCAACCATTGGCCACCGCATGGAAGTATGTTGTGTTCGCATCTCCTTGGAGGAGCCAGTTCTGGCGGCTGCGCTGTCGCCAGAACAGCTCCTCCCCCTTGTAAATCTCGACGAGCGAAGTCTCTAAGGCATAACGGCGGGACCACTCATCAGCGGAGAGGCCCACCGAGTCTGCCGCTAGGTCCAGGGTACGGATCTCCTCCAGCAGCGAACCCTTCTGGAGTCGCGTCGCTGCACCCAAGTTGGCCCCCCGGCCCTTCATGAATTGGCGGGCAAGCTTGGCGCAGTGATGCCAGACGTCCACCGCATTAAAGCGTCTGGGGGGGGGCAGCCGCCGCCAACCACTTGGCCTGTACCGCTTCCACAAAACCTAGTTGTTGAAGCCAGAAGTTCTCGAAGTGGAAGCGATTCAGCCGTGGCGGTGAACTCCACCCTGTCGAAAGCAGCAGTGGAACATGGTCTGAGCCTACCCTGGTAATGGCGCGGAGGGAGCAGAGAGGGAAGGCGACCTCCCAGTCCACTGAGACCAATACGTGGTCCAAGACACTCCTGACAGGGTCAACCCTGTTGTTCGTCCACGTGAAACGGGCTCCCACTCTCGTGATCTCTCTAAGAGCGAGATCAGCGATACAATCGTTGAACATCCGCATGCGCGGGACATCCACGTTGTGGGAGCTCTTATCTTCATGGGAACGAATCAGGTTGAAGTCACCCGCCACAACCACCGGAGTGGAGCAACGTTCTACCTTATCCTTCAGTTCCTCAAGGAAGGCTGGGGAGCGGCTATGGTCCGCGGGGCCATAAACGATGATGACCTCCCACCGGAGGTTGGAACGTCTATGGGTGAGCGACATGCTCACAAAGAATTCCCCGCGGTCCATATCCTCCACCTCGAAGGTATCCTCCTTGGCGCCAAGGAGGATGCCTCCAGAGTGACCCACCGCCGGGAGCCAGTTCCAAGCGAACTTGTGTCGCGACAGGCCCTGGAGTTCTGAAATCTGGAAGTCTTGCTTGATTGTCTCCTGGAAGCCTACGATGTCAACGTTCTCCTGACGCATGTATTCTTTAATCTGGCGTTTTCGACCGTCATTACCAAACCCCCGGATGTTCCAGATGAGTGATATGATAGCATGCCAATTCATTGGATAACATTCGTGGGTTTGGTCCCCTTATGGGGGACAGATCGTGTCTTCCGGGCCGACGAAGGTGTAGAGCTCGATCTAGGCGGGCTCCCTAGAGATCCCCCAGCTAGGGGGATCTCCTGGGTGGCGGCAGAAGGGCGCTGCTGAGGACAACCCACCATCCTGGATCCGGGATTAGATGTCCCAGTTCCTGGCGGTGTCGAGGTTTCCCCCTGCTGGCGTGCAACACGTGCACGCGCAGCGGCGAGGGACCCCTCGTAAATTTCCATAGCTCTAATCGCGTCAATCTGCTCGAGCCTCGGGCCTCGTTCCCTGTGGAAGACCACGCCACTATCAGCGGCCACTTGTGCGAGATGGTCGAGAGGGGAGTCATCTAAGACCGACAACCTGGAGCCTAATGGAGAGGAGTGAGAGGCAGAGGGGCAGGAGGGAGGGACTTTCTTGGGGTACCTAAGTCAAGGTTGCGCGCTGCAGTCCTCTGGGACGCCAACTGGGACACCGTGGGCACCACCCCCGGGCTCTCCGCCCTGACACGTGCCAGGCGTGCACTCTGGCGCGAAGGTGGAGGCACCGGGCGGGGGGGGGGCGAGGCTGACGAGTCTTGGGGCCAGCCGCGGGAGTGATGTGGAACACCGCCGCTGGCTCGTCAGGGTGTGGCGCCGGGGTCGCTGGGACCAACGACGGAGATCCCCGAGGCGAGGCTGGAGTAGAGCCTGGGGATAGCGAGTAGCAGAGGACTCCTGGAGAGCAAGGTGACGAGGGGGCGGTGACCACCATCCCCATACTCCCGGAGTCCCTGTCGAACTCCATCTGTGGCTCCTCTGGTAGCTCGTCGGGGACCTCCACGGAGAGCGGGTCTAGGGCCATGTGGCCGGTGAACCCCTTAGACTCCTAAAGTTGGAGCCGTACTGAGCGATCTGGAGGTCGAGAGGGCCCTGCGAGGGGGGCAACAGTGGCAGCTGGTGGGACGCAGACGGAGCAGAAGAGGTCAAGCCCGCAGCCGGAGGAGCCGAGGGAGAGGGGACCGGAGTCCGAGACTCCCCTCCCAGATCGTCGTCGTCAGAGTCTTCTCCAGATGAGCTCCCCCCTCTTGTAGAGTGGTCGCCGGAGGGGGGAGTCCATCAGCGGCCTGGTCCTCGTCCAGCTCAACTGTCAGGATCCTCCCCTCCGTGCCGAAGTAGAAGGGTGGGAGAGGCCCTGGAAGCAGAGCTGGGTCAGGGCAGAGCACCTGCATGCGGATCGGTCCCGACCCCACGCGAGATGTCTCGTCCATCACGACCAGCTTACCCACCGCCTGAGAGACGAGCTCCAGGATGGGCAACGTCCGCACACGCGCCTCCTCAGGAAAGCCAAGGATCCGCACCCACACCGCCGAGAGAGTCGAGGTCGTCGCGGGGTGGGCGGTCGAGGGATCGATGGAGATCTGCACCTTGCTGATCGGGAGGGTGAGGGCGGTACTGCAAGCACTGATGGAGAGGATCTCAGCAGACGGGAAGGTCACCGCAAACTGGGTCGGGGAGATCTCCCGGGCACTCCAGGTGTGACCCGGCATCATCTGTCGGAGCTCCTCCTGGATGAGCTCCGCGGAGATCACCACCGAGGCTGGGAGCTCCTGTCCCTCCACCACGGTGACCATCGCCAAGTTCTTGGGCACCGTCATCGCCACCCCCCCCGATATCGACGTAATAGAACCCCCCGGCAATGGAGTGCGCGAGGTACTCCAACTGCTGGGAGGCCCTGCGCGGGAGGGCGACGCCGAGGTGCGCAGTGCTGGGGCCGGGGCCGAGGCCGTCTTCTTCTTCTTGTTCTTCTTCTTTTTCTTCTCCACCGGTTCATGAGGGCCCGGAGATGTGTCACGACGGGGGGAACGAGGGCGGGGAGCCTCCCGGTCCCGGCGCAGCATGAGCCCCCTCCCTCTAGAGCAGTTCCTGCCGGAGCCGCTGCTCCGCGCGGCGACCCTCCGGAGACGAGCCCCTGCGTGGCCCATCCCATCCCGAGCGCCCCTAGGGCTCCTGCCCACGCTGCCCCCCATGGGGGGGCGACCTGCCACGCCCCTGGGAACGGAGGGGGGAGGAGGCGTGCCTGGGGGACCTCTGCAGGGGCGAGGAACGGCGTCCCGACGCCCTGTAAGGCTGCGCCCGAGGCGGACGCGGCGACGAGGAGCGACGAGGAGGCGAGGAGCGACGGGAGGGGCGATCTGCGGCGCGGGGGAGGTGGGGGCGGACTGCAAGGACGCTTGCGCGTCAGCGCCTCGGCATACGTCATGGGGCCAGCGGCGGGGGGAGATGGAGCGGCGGCCGGCGGCAGGACGGATGGAGGAGGGGGGCTGCAGAGGGGCGATGTCGGGGAGGGAGAGGTGAGGCTGGAAGCCGTGGTGACGCGGTGGGACCAGGAGAGAACCCTAATGGGTCGACTCCTGTCCGTGACGGCCCCATAACGGCCCATCCGGCCCCCGCTCACGGGCCGCTCAGCCCGCAGCCGCACGTCCTGCCCGCGCCAGGCCTGGACCGGGACTAGGCCGGCCACGGGCCTAATCCCCACCATCGGCCCAGCCACGGGGGACGCGGTCAGGGTCACGCCATCCTAGGGACAGGGCGCCGCCGGGCAGGTGGTCGCCGGCGCCGACGATGGAGGGATCTCCAGGGGGACCCCGGTGTTCCCTCCGTCGCCACGCTAGCAACCGCTTCCCCCTGCCGCAGTGACGGCCCTTGCGACGGCGGCGACCGGCGGCAGCGAGGTGGAGCCGGACGAGGTGCCGGTGGAGGGGGAGGGGGCCGGCGAGGCCGCGCAACCGATCTGGGGGACCGGACGCGGCGCGCCGCCGACAGGAACTCCGCCAGCGTGGGGGACGCCGGGGGAGAGCATCTGCGGGCTGTCTCCGCCGCCACCGCCTCTGCCTCCTCTTCCTCGTCAGCGACGTCGGCCCAGCGGCGCCCTCGGAGGTCCTCCGCGCCCTTCGTCGTGGCGCGCGACGGAGCCATCGCGCTCCCTGCCAGAGCCCAGGTACCTGCAAGGCGGCGGCTTTCGCCGGGAGGGAAGGGGCGTACCTGCAGGGCGGCGCCGGCGAGCAGCAGTACCCGCGGGGAGCCTCGGAAGCGACTGGGCCGGCGAGACAATACCCGATTTCCACCTCCATACTCATAGTCTGTACCGCCTCCATACTATCTGAACCCATTGATAACTCTGTTACAGCCTATGACTGAGCTAGCAGAATTCGGTGCTTCAGGGAAAAAGCTTCAGCAGTTAAAGAATCTTGAACAAAATCAAGTTGCTAGCAGCAATTAAACTCCTAGATGCGTCTCAGATCACCTCCCCCACTGTGCCACGAAATGAATTTTCATCAAAAGAGGCGTCAACATTGACCTTAACATGGTCTCTCAGGGTCTTTGTCCACGTCACGTGCTTCCTCTTTGCTTAGCCTTGTATACTGCTCTGTAGTTGGCCGACAGTGCCAAGATCGACATCGCTCTCCCTTGACAAACTGGCGCCACTCCCACCACAAGTACCACTACGTCACCGCAATTGTTTCAGGTGTCTTACTTTCATCCATGACTACCGAAGGGTGCAGCTGGTCCGGTCCAAGCCTCATTGATCTTCAGGTCCAAACCTCGTTAGCTCGGGAACAAAGAAATAATATGTGCTTAATATCCTCTGCCTCGTTTTCACAGACTGCACATCGGCCACTCACTTTTATATGTCTTGCTAAAACTGATCTGCACGGTATTGTATTTTGCATTGCTCTCCATACAAGTATCTTAACCTTTGGTGGCACTTTCATTTTTTCCTCCCCAAACTCAAACACAAGAATAGCTAAGATCACTCTCGATATCCCTTCGTAAATAAATGCATGATGGTCTTTTATAAATGCTAAATGAGCAGTTAACTTTATACATAGCACTACAGAAAATTCGTATAGCCTAACTAATTATACGGATTGCATACATAAAAAGTATGTACGAGAGAGAGGGGGGGGGGGGGGGTCCACCCATGTCGGGGGCAACATGTGTTTCATGGCGGTGTGGACGGCACGAGCCCCCCCCCCCCCCCCCCCCCCAATGAGGTGCTGGCCGCGAAGCGAACGAGAACGGTGGCCACTTGTAGGCAGTTCCGAGCCTCTGATTTGTGGTCGTCGATGGCAAGGCCAACGACGGCGGAGGTTGGCGGCGGCATGTAAGCACAGTGGCGTTGTGTGTGCAGTTTTGCTGCCCGACTGTTCGGCCACAAAGACGGTCTTGTGGGAATAAACACATAAAATTGACGGGGTTTAATCTGGTATGTCCGACCGACATGTCCGATTACTTGTCCAGCGAAGTGCATAGCACGAAATTAACATGGACATGTCCGGTTACATGTACGACACGACAAAGAAGATTGTATGGACTGGCCTCTCCAGCGTCAAATTTACGGACTTTCCGACATCTTATTTACGTCTAAAACCACTAGAGATTTGCCTCGGTAAGTATGTGTTAGCAGCATTTTCACAGTAGTCAGAGTGGATCATGGCGACGTGGGGAGGAATGGATCGTGGCAGCAACAACCATGATCGAGAGCGGAAATTGAGCGACGAGAGGCGGGTGACGAGTACCGTAAACCACGTATCGGTATAGCGGGTTTGGATATGGTGGGCTTAGATGGATCAACGTAATTATGCAAACACATTAATTAATCAATTAGCTAATTACATTGGTACCCTTAATGGGTTTGGCTCAGTTTGGAGGACGGGGTTGTAAGGAAGCTAGCCTCTTTTTCCAGATCATCATCTCCCACGTAGGGTGTGAATTGCTCAGCCCACTCCCCTGATCAGCGTCAAGTTTACTTCCCAGCTCAGAAAACGTGCATGGCTTGGTATAATTCCAAACGACGAAGCCTGTCATATCTATGGTCAAAGTATTTGTTGATCTCCTGCCTTAACCTGATTCAAAGGCTACTTGGATCCTATATTAACCTAGCCTACACTGTGTTTAAACATAAGGAGCTGCAACCAATTAAGCCTATCGGATCCAGCCCGACAACGTTTTCAAAATCAGGTGTCATAGGCATTTTCCAGGTCCCATCTTCCCAGTCTAAGCTATCTTATTAACAGATCCTTCGCCATACAGATGGCATAGCACATCCACTTTCTCGAGTTCCTCTATAGCTTCTTTGCGCTTTGGAGGGCGCCCCACGCCATGCGTTATGTGATATGGGTGGTCTGATCTTCTCGTGAGCTGTGGATGACGATGAACGTATAGGGATAACTTGTGAGAAGATGACGAACTTTCTGGTTGATCCCCCGCTGCCAATGCAACAGAACTTCAACCATATAAATATTCGTAACACCATACACATGTGCAATGCAGCCGCCGACCACGAGCGGTTTGCAATCTGTCAATTCCCAATGAAATGAAAGATCGTACTTTAATTCAGTACACAAACTCCAGATCAAGACAAAGATAGAGTGCTGATAATCCGACTGAAACACAAAGAATTATCGGTAATTCCACATGAATGTTTGATAGCCATTCGAGTCTGGAATCTGGAAATAGTTTTAACGTGGTCTCAGCCTAAAAGCCACGGCTTATAAGATTATATAAAGGCTGCTGGATATTTAACATAGAGTTGGGTCGAAATTAAATATATCTCTAATTTTTCTAACTTAAACGAACTCTATTTGGAAACCGGCAGAAAATGACCGTCGACTTGTTTCGGTTAACGAACCAGGAGACGTACGAATACCCATTGGAAAGATTTTGGAATTATCTTTCTAACAAGTAATTATTTGTTTGATTCAAAGTTGGTATGAGAATACCATGTTCGTTTCAACTTCAGAGTTTCTGTTTGTCCAAACCGAACCTTCCTTCTCCGATGATGGCGCCCCTTCCTTCCACGCCTCTCTCGTGCGTGCCATTTTATTAAGAAATTAGAATGTCGAGATAATCCATAAGCTTCAGGCCTTAGTTGCACAATATAGTCTATAACCGGGGACACGGCTAATCGATTAGATTTATATCTTCTGCAGAAGTTGTACACTTTACCCACACGACATAATCTCGCCTTGACGCCACCAGTGGCCGCTGGTTTAGTACACACCAATTGGTATACCGGCAGATCGAGAATGTGACGAAGTCTTTCCATAGAAGTTCTCCCAATACACAATGCTAGCACGTCTAACAGGCACCAATGCACGGATATAACCTCCAATACACAATTCTAGTTAACCTGAAGATATATCAATGCAAAGGGTCTTCCGCTATGTAATTAACTAAGCTAGAGCCCACATTAGCATGTGGTTGTACTGGAAGCTACTGTACGAGAAACATGTCAAATCTCTACGACGCCTAGGTGGTCTTCTTCCAGTGCACACATGAGGGAGGTAGCCAAAGATACGGTCCTCTTTGTTGCCACTTCTTCCAAACTCAACAACAACAATATTCCACCCAGGTGATTCATTAAGTACTTGTTTTATTATTTAAAGCATAGCTTTCCCAATACCTCATAATACTCATGACATGATATTCCACCTCGAATCCATAGCAGGGCTAAGCATACTACAACTATGATGTTTCCAATAAGAAAGATACAAAAGGGTATCCTAAATAGGACATAGCATAGCACATAGTGCAAAATATTCCTATACATGCACTTCTACTAAAAACAACTACAATGCATAGGAAAATAAGTAGGACATTTATGATAGTGCCACTTGCCTTTAGTTGATGTAGTCATTCGAACAATCCTCACAATTGCAATCGTTGCACTCACCACAATCAAAATACACTGGTAGAAAAGGGCCCATGCGTCCCGGTTGGTAAGGGCCATTAGTCCCGGTTGCCCAACCGGGACGGGGCAATCGGGACTAAAGCTCTAACCATTAGTCCCGGTTGCCCCACCAACCGGGACAAATGGGGCACACGTGGCAGCATCAGAGCGCGAGGGGGGCGGGTGGAGCATTAGTCCCGGTTCGTAACACGAACCGGGACTAATAACCTGCTGCCGCGGCAGAGATTTGGCTCATTTCTCTGCCGCGGCAGAGAATTCATTTTGGCACATTTTGTTGCCGCGGCAGCATTTTCGCCACTTTTTGTGCCGCGGCAGAGAATTCATTTAGGTTGTTTTATTGTTTATTTAGTGTTTTGCACTTATCAACGAAGGAACCTTATATTACACAAGATCATCATGACAACATTACATTCAATACACGGATCGAGTTCATGCACTACATACAAAAGTTGCTATTTGATGCTACCGGCCAATTTCTTGAAAGTTGCTATTTTTACAATTCCTATTGTCTATACACAGCCGAGTAGTATTCCCCTTGTGTGTTTAGGACTTCTGCATCCAAGAATCCCGCCAATTCCTCCTGAATTGCTCGTATGCGATCCTTTGGGAGAAGACCGTCCCGTAGACGTTTGATCTGATTTAAAAAAGGAGTCAGCCTATATGAATATGAAACTAAACACAATTTGATTGTAATAAAAAACTATAGAAATTGTTTACGTACGTGGAGTTGCTCTAAATTTCTGCCCTTCTCATCGCACGTCTGCCGGATGAACTCGCATACATAGTATCCACATAGATTGTTACCTGGTCCCTGCGTCAGGCACTTTACGAGAACAGAGTTCAATCAAAATAATAATCAAGCATGATAATAACTGTATCAAAACTAGAATCAAAGAGATGCGCGGATATAGCTAGTGGTGCTTACATCTAGTGGTTGAAATGTAAGCTCCTCTTTCCAAACACCCCTAGCCTTCTTGGTGAACCGTTTCCAAGCGCTGCCCGGCGTAGAAAACGAATAAAATAAGTTATTAAGTACTTGATATCATAAAATTCACGAACGTTGCCGATATAGTGTCGTAATAATTAGAATTACCGCTGGAGAAGTATCTGCATGTCCTTCCACGTCTCAAGGGGTTTATGTTTCGAGTCCATGACTAGTACACGCCCTTTGTCAAGTTGAATGATTAACAGAATATAGTGGTACCTGCGAATGCAGAACTAATCAATTATATACTTAACATCGAGTAAGCGAAATAGAAAGTGTATACAAGACAATAACACTCACTGGAAGTTGTAAGGAAATAGTATTTCCCTTTTGGTTTCTTGAAACCTTAACGCGTGTACTATATTATCCTCCGTATCCTGGGGGCTTATTTTGAGATTAGCTTCATGAACCCAATATGGGTCAATGAAGCCAATGTCATAGATTTGTCCTCTGCTGCATTCGAGAATCTTCATTCTGCATATTACAGTATGATTATATACATGCAATAAACAAAATAATATAGCTGGAGACTAAATTAATTACAGAATTAGTACTTACAGACAATAGGCACTGATGATCGATTTGTCCAAGGCGTCTTGATTGAATAATTGAAATAGTTCATCAAATTCAATGGATATCATGTCATCCTTATCTTTCCCATGATGCTTTTTTGTAACCCTCAGCACTATCCAGTTAGCCCCGGCCCTTGTGGCATGCATGTACCAGTTATGCAATCTTCGCATTTTTGTTGGAAGATTGTTTACCTCCTCAGGTTTGACGAGAGGTTTTCCGTACTGGTATTTGTATGCTACTTCACTCACGGGGAAGAACTCTAACTGGGATAAGTACTGGGCAATACTCATACCTTGAGCAGCGGCAGCTTCTCCGTATTATGCAACTACCTCTGGATCATACTGCTCTTCGGCCCCATATTTGCTCGACCCCACATTGGTTTGAGAAATCACCTTGAGAGGGGCGCAAGTCTGTTTTGCTTGTTCTCCGAGCTGGGCAACAGATTTCCCGCTTGCATCAGTACTGCTCTTCGAGGTTTTTTGTGCCGCATGTGACTTGAGAATAGAACGCTCATAGTCTGATGACAGCTTTGGCTCGGGTTGATGAAGATTCTTTAGCATTTTCAACACTTTGGCTTTTTCTTCTTTGGTGCTGGGGAACTCTGGCTCTTTCGGCCGCCTCAGCTTAGCGAAAAACGCTGTCGTTTCCGCATCAATGATCGCCGCAGTCTCCTCTTCAGTACAGTCATAAGCTCTCTTGGGAGGAACCGTTGGTACTTTTGGAAGAGGCTCTTGTTTACGTTTCGGCGATCGCTTACGACGCACAGTAGCGGTACGCTTACGCTTTTTATCCTGAGGCGCCGGCGATGGCTCCCGCGGCGATGGCTGCACCGGAGATTGGTGAGGCGACGGAGCCGGGTGAGGCGACGAAGACGGCTGCTGCGGCGGCGACGACCTCGCTGGAGACGGGTGAGGCGGCGGCGAAGATGGCCTTGGCGTGTGATTTCGAAGCACGATACAATCCTTCGGCCATAGAATGGTGACGTTTTTTGCGTCACCCAGCACAGTCACATCCCCTTCACCAGCAGGGTAGTGAAGATCCAAAACCTCAAAGGTGGGCATGATTTCATCCACGCCGACAACAGCGTAGCCCTCTGGAACCGAACGACAGTGGTAAGTTGGTGTGGGTCCAATTGGTAAGGCATAGCCGACCGCCACCTTCATTGATATGTTCACAACTTTGACATGTAGCTCGCAGTGTGTCATCTCTGTGATATCATCCACTGGGTAGCCAACAGGAGCCATCGTCGGTGCATCATCGGCATCGCCATTGTCATCACCCGGGACCTCGGTGGAAGCCACACTGCTTTTTCGATTATTCGATAGGCCGGTAGCATCGAATGCAGTGTGCTGCTGAGATGGGCCGGTAGTACTTTGCTCTTTAAGTGTGTTAATTTCATCTTGTTGTTGCTTTAATCGTTCTTCAATTAAACGCATTCGCTCTTTCTGACTTTCTGCTTCAACTGCCGCCCTGTCCTTACTCCTCTGACGGCTTCTATCAGGATATTTCTTCCTCTCTTCGGGAAACCCAGTCCTCCATGATTGGGAGCCTATTGTGCCTTGTGTTCGTCCATCATGTTCCTTATTTCCAAGGGCGAGTGTGAGCTCATCATTCTCTCTATCGGGAATGAAGTCCCCATCTTTAACAGCCTTTACTGCTTTTCTGATCCTCTCGATTGGCAAGGGGTCTTCTTTATGTCGTATGTTATATATACACCTCCCTTCCGAGTCCAACGTGCCCCCATGCCCGTAAAACCAATTCCTTGCACGTTCTACCCAATCGTCTGTCTCTGGGGTGATCTTTTTATCACGCAGTTCCTGCTCAAGTTTCTCCCACTTAGGAATGCCAACCCTATAGCCACCTTGCCCCATAGTATGGTGATACTTCTTCTTAGCAGCATTCAGCTTATTCGTTTCAGACATTTTCTTAGCTTTTTCTGATTTCTTGTATTCCACAAACTCATCCCAGAATGGTTTTATCTTCTCAAACTGAATATTCTTGAAATCGGGAGTCTTCTTTTTCACGACATAGTCAAGGTGCAATCTTTTCTTCCAGTTGGTGAAACACTGGGCCATCTTCTTCAAAGCCCACTCCCTGACCTTAGCCTCCATGGCTCTCCCATGTTGTAAGGCGTCCTCAACTGGATCCTCCACATTTGGATCCAGCTCTATCTTCGGTAGTTTGAAATTAACCATGAGCCTCTTCCACAGTAAATCTTTGGCGTGGTTAGGGACAAATAAACATGTTCCCTCTTCATCCGCATTAGCAGGCCTATTCCAATTTCTAATGGTGATCGGGATTAAGTCCCTAACGATTACTCCGCATTGTGCCACAAATTTGGTTGCGACAACTTCGGGAGCTGTCGGTCTGCCGTCTTCAGCGACATCTTCGATCCTGAACCTCTCATGGTCTTGCAACTTTTTGGTTGGGCCCCGTCTGCTCTTTTCAGTAGATTCCTTCGATCCGGAGGGCTAAAAGAAGAAAGATCATCGTTACTATTTCTATATAGATAGCAGATGATTAATTAATGAATTGATTTATATTACATGCACCTCGCCGAAGCGGTCGTCTTCTCGATTACACAAGGCATCGCCTTCTCCCTCGCGGAAGGCAACACCTTCAACCTCAAACAAGTTGTCTACTCCGGTAAAAAGAGGATCACCCTCACCGGAGTTGTTCAGAAACGTTGATACGTCTAAATTATCTTCCCCACGGATCACACCTTGGATCAACTCTTCCTTTTCTTCGTCTCTGACGTGTGGGTCCATATTTTCTGCATAGGTGGAAAAACGAATAAGTCAAAGCGGCTAAAGGAGAAAGTTACGAATAAGTCAAAGCGGCTAACGAATATTTTCCGGATCGAAGGTGAAACCCTAATATATACATACACAATAATAAAAATGAAGAGAAACCCTAAACCCTAAGGCTATGAGAGGGGAACATGAGTATAAGGCTACAAAAGGTCTTCGATCTATCTATGGTCTTGATCTCGGTCTTCGATCTCAATCTCGATATCGTATTCTACCTAGAAGAACCAAATCACCGGAAAGAAAGGGAAACAATCAACACATGGCATCGATGCAATGCTCAAGCAATGATGATGATACGACAAGTTAATGTGCATTGGAATGTAACCCTAAAGCATGCTCGACAAGTTAATCGGGGTTCCGAGGGGCGCAAACCCTAACTCAAGGAACTCCGGAATCACCTGTTAGGGTTACTAGGGTGTTCTAATTAAACTTGTCATTTAATTAGATCTATCTATGGTCTTGATCTCGGTCTTCGATCTCGATCTCGATATCGTATTCTACCGAGAAGAACCAAATCATCGGAAAGAAAGGGAAACAATCAACACATGGAATCGATGCAATGCTCAAGCAATGATGATGATACGACAAGTTAATGTGCATTGGAATGTAACCCTAAAGCATGCTCGACAAGTTAATCGGGGTTCCGAGGGGCGCAAACCCTAACGCAAGGAACTCCGGAACCAAGCGACCATGGTGGTGGCTTGTGGTGTGTAGGTGTTGGCTTCCTGTCACGGCGGTTTCGATCCGGGAGCTTCTCTCCGGCGGCTTCTTGGCGGCTGATGCTTCGTCAACACGTCGGACTCAAGGGCAGTAGGGCTGCCGCTCCTTCGCTGCTTCGCCCTGTGTGTCGGTCGTCCCCTGTGGCAAGGTGCGGGCCGATACCGGAGCTTCTTCGTCGATCTGGAGGAGGAAGAAGATGGTGAACTTGATTGCTTTTTCAAGTTTCTTTTAGGGTCCTCGGTGCTTATTTTCTGGGCCTCTGTGTAATTTTTATTTCTTAGGCCTCATGTACTCCAGCAACGTTATTGCAGCAATATATTTCGGGTGCTCTGCACCCGTAATCCGTTCAAAAAAAATCAATCTAATTCGGGTGCTCTGTTTTGCCACCAGCAGTAGAGGGAGGGGGAGGACAGAGAGGCAGGGAGGGGCGGCGCCGTACCTGACGCGCGGCGGTGGGGGAAGGGCGCGTCGTCGACGGGAAGCAGAGACGCGGGCGCGGCCGGCGGTCGTCGGGGGAAGGAGACGCACGGGCGGCGCGGTCGTCGGCGCGCGGGAAGAGACGCGGGTGGCGGCCGGAGGCGGAGGCGTTGACGACGGAGCCGCTACGAGGAGCGCGCGGCGGTGGCGGGGGCAGCCTGGCGGCGGTGGCGGGGGCAGCCTGGCGGCATCGTCGTCGGCGAGGGCGCGGGCAGAGGCAGAGGCAGAGAAGTGAGTGGGGAAGGGAAGAAGAAGAGGAGGCACGCGCTGTTATAACTAAAGGGCCTTTAGTCCCGGTTCGTGGCTCCAACCGGGACTAAAGGGGCATACGTCCCGGTTGGAGCCACCAACCGGGACCTATAGTCCAATTTTCAGCAGCTGAAGGGCGCGCGTGCAGGGGGCTCTTCCGTCCCGGTTGGTGGCTCCAACCGGGACGTATTCCCCTGTTTTCAAATTTTTTCAGTTATTTTCTCTCTGTTCCCGCCTTATTTTTTATTTTGGGGTTTAAATTTGTAATGTTTTTTAAATGATAATTACTTTGGAATTTAGAAAAACTTTAAACATAAAAAGTGTTTGGATTTGAATAACTAATTCGAAACCATTTTCTGTTTTGAAAAATAATTAATGTAACCATTTAAACTACGAACCATTTAAAATTAATAATGAAATAACTTATATTTTTTAAATATTAATTTGGAATTTAGAAAAACTTTAAACATAAGAAGTGTATGGATTTGAATAAATAATCCAAAACCATTTTCTATTTTTAAAAAATAATTAATGAAACCATTTAAAATTAATTAACTTATATTTTTGAATATTAATTTGGAATTTAGAAAAACTTTAAACATAAAAAGTGTTTGGATTTGAATAAATAATTCAAAACCATTTTCTGTTTTAAAAAATAATTAATGTAACCATTTAAAATATGAACCATTTACAACTAAAAATGAATTAACTTATATTTTTTTAATATCAATTTGGAATTTAGAAAAACTTTAAACATAAGAAGTGTATGGATTTGAATAAATAATTCAAAAACATATTCTATTTTTAAAAAATAATTAATGTAACCTTTTAAAATGAATTAACTTATATTTTTGAATATTAATTTTGAATTTAGAAAAAATTTAAACATAAAAAGTGTTTGGATTTAAATAAATAATTCAAAAACATTTTCTGTTTTAAAAAATAATTAATGTAACCGTTTAAAATATGAACCATTTACAATTAAAAATGAATTAACTTATATATTTTTAATATCAATTTGGAATTTAGAAAAACTTTAAACATAAAAGTGTATGGATTTGAATAAATAATCCAGAACCATTTTCTATTTTTAAAAAATAATTAATGTAACCTTTTAAAATGAATTAACTTATATTTTTAAATATTAATTTGGAATTTAGAAAAACTTTAAACATAAAAAGTGTTTGGATTTAAATAAATAATTCAAAACCATTTTCTCCTGCAACATTGTTCTCCATACCAATGTCCACACACATGCATAATATGGGCACAACATCACAAACTATGCCGTGATTCAGCACATAACATCGGTCATTTGGACCGAAAAAGCCATGAAACCTCGAACATGATAGGTCATTTTGTGAAGGTTTTTTCGAAACATGATCAATATACCAAGTCTGGTATTTTTCCTTTCAACTATGTAACATAATATGACATCACGCGAAGGATTTTCATTGTTCGGATTTTTTTTGAATTTATTATGCCCGTTTTGAATTATCTGAATTTCTAACTATGGTTGAACCGGTGTGCATGAAGATAGGGGACGAGCATCGTTAGAACTTGCATTGGATCTCTGAAGAAACCACATATTGCGAGTCTAAAAATGATTTTTTTTTAAAAATCACGGGCGATAGATCATGTACCTGTAGTACAAACCGTACCCACTTCCTCCCGATTCGGCAGACATTTGTCCTTTTTACCCGGGATGGACAAAAAGGTTTGAGATGTACCGGTTCCATGTAAGGTGGTCTAGTATTTTAGGAAAATAGGACGGTAGCATTCTGAAACGGCATTTTGGTGGTTACTTCACAAAACGACCCGTTTTTTGCGCTCGGAAAATGGAAAAGGGCTTTTCCGTGCGACAAAAAGGAAAACTTCCTCCTGCAACATTGTTCTCCATACCAATGTCCACACACATGCATAATATGGGCACAACATCACAAACTATGCCGTGATTCAGCACATAACATCGGTCATTTGGACCGAAAGCCATGAAACCTCGAACATGATAGGTCATTTTGTGAAGGTTTTTTCGAAACATGATCAATATACCAAGTCTGGTATTTTTCCTTTAAACTATGTAACATAATATGACACCAAGCGAAGGATTTTCATTGTTCGGATTTTTTTTGAATTTATTATGCCCGTTTTGAATTATCTGAATTTCTAACTATGGTTGAACCGGTGTGCATGAAGATAGGGGACGAGCATCGTTAGAACTTGCATTGGATCTCTGAAGAAACCACATATTGCGAGTCTAAAAATGATTTTTTCAAAAAATCACGGGCGATAGATCATGTACCTGTAGTACAAACCGGACCCACTTCCTGCCGATTCGGCAGACATTTGTCCTTTTTACCCGGGATGGACGAAAAGGTTTGAGATGTACCGGTTGGGAGATAGTCCATGTAAGGTGGTCTAGTATTTTAGGAAAATGGGACGGTAGCATTGTGAAACGGCATTTTGGTGGTTACTTCACAAAACGACCCGTTTTTTGCGCTCGGAAAATGGAAAAGGGCTTTTCCGTGCGACAAAAAGGAAAACTTTCTCCTGCAACATTGTTCTCCATACCAATGTCCACACACATGCATAATATGGGCACAACATCACAAACTATGCCGTGATTCAGCACATAACATCGGTCATTTGGACCGAAAGCCATGAAACCTCGAACATGATAGGTCATTTTGTGAAGGTTTTTTCGAAACATGATCAATATACCAAGTCTGGTATTTTTCCTTTCAACTATGTAACATAATATGACACCTAGCGAAGGATTTACATTGTTCGGATTTTTTTTGAATTTATTATGCCCGTTTTGAATTATCTGAATTTCTAACTATGGTTGAACCGGTGTGCATGAAGATAGGGGACGAGCATCGTTAGAACTTGCATTGGATCTCTGAAGAAACCACATATTGCGAGTCTAAAAATGATTTTTTTCAAAAAATCACGGGCGATAGATCATGTACCTGTAGTACAAACCGTACCCACTTCCTGCCGATCCGGCAGACATTTGTCCTTTTTACCCGGGATGGACGAAAAGGTTTGAGATGTACCGGTTGGGAGATAGTCCATGTAAGGTGGTCTAGTATTTTAGGAAAATGGGACGGTAGCATTGTGAAACGGCATTTTGGTGGTTACTTCACAAAACGACCCGTTTTTTGCGCTCGAAAAATGGAAAAGGGCTTTTCCGTGCGACAAAAAGGAAAACTTCCTCCTGCAACATTGTTCTCCATACCAATGTCCACACACATGCATAATATGGGCACAACATCACAAACTATGCCGTGATTCAACACATAACATCGGTCATTTGGACCGAAAGCCATGAAACCTCGAACATCATTGTTCGGCACACATTTAGTCCCGGATGTAGTCACAAACCGGGACTAAAAATATTTTCCGCCATTTCCCACCTCTTCCCGCCAAGTTTTCCCGCCCTTTCCTTTCTACTAGAGCTTTTAGTCCCGGATGTAGTCACTTACCGGGACTAAAGATATTTCCCGCCATTTCCCAAAGCTTCACGCCAAGTTTTCCCGCCCTTTCCCTCTATATTTAGGGTGATCGTGTCATGGCTATCCACACATCCACACCTTCCTCTCTTAGAACAATGGACAACGCCTACTGGGCCATTCTGACCCTCGAGGAGACCGAGGCGCTGTGCGCCTCCAACTACCCTTGTCCGCCGGGCTACCGGCCGCCCGCCGGCTGGATGCTGAGCGCTGGAGGGGTTCCTGTCCCTCCTGTCCCTCAAGGTTCCGCATGCCAGGCGGCCATCACAAACCACTTCTACCACGAGCTCACGCCGGAGCAGCGGATGGATCCCCAGTGGGATCCCGACAACTACGACACCTGGAATGCCTTCTTCGCTAATAGGCGGGAAAGGGAGCTCGCCAGGTACGAGGGTGATGGCCCGCCACTGGTGAACCACAACGAAGCCGGCCGTCGTCTGTGGTGGGCGAACCGTACTATCATCAAAGTGATGCGCTACATCGCCGGGGGAGACCATCCTCGCCTACGGTGCCCACGAGTCCACCCGCCACAGGCCCCACACTGTCCCGGCGGTAGCGGCATCGTCTTCCAGGAGACCCCTCTCCTACCCGCCGTGAATCTGAGGCTGGAATGGCCCCTGGTATATGCCATGGATGGGCTGAGGATCCCCGGAGTGGCAGGTGACGATGACGATGATGATGACGACGACGATGAAGACCCTGAAGCTGCGTACTATAGGACTAGGCATGATTATGACTAAAGGGGGCGGCTTTAGTCCTGAGTGTTAGCTAGTCCCGGTTTGTCCCGGTTTTTAATATTAATAAATGTCTTAAGTGTTACCTAATAAATAGAGGGAAATGCCTATATAAAGAGAGGGTTCATATTTAGTCCCGGTTGGAGAAACCAACCGCGACTGAAGGGATTGCGGCAGAGTGGGCCAGGCAACACTAATAATAGGGGTGAGTGTCGACATTATGTCGTGCGGCTTGTACCTTGTCCCGGATGGTGTCACCAACCGGGACTAAAGATGAACCTTTATTCCCGGTTGGAGACACCAACCGGGACTAAAGATGAGTCAGCACTAATAATAGGGGTGAGTGTCAACATTATGTCGTGAGTGTCGACATTATGCCGAGCTGCTTGTACTATAAATATGCATCCTTGTGAGTCCAGTCCTCCAGCCAGTTTGAGGCATCTCCAAGATGGTTTTAGAGAGCAGGGACACCACTACGGCCAGTTTCAGGGAGATGCCGACGGAGCCCAGTCCTCCGGCATCTCCGAGAAACTGGTCATAGAGGCACTCCCTAATATGTGAAATTAGTTAGCTCCGAGGCGTATTGATCTAGTTAGTGAAGTTACAAGCTGCAAGATGGTTTTCGAGAGAAGGGACACCACTGCGGCCAGTTTCAGGGAGATGCCGACGGAGCCCAGTCCTCCGGCATCTCCGAGAAACTGGTCATAGAGGCACTCCCTAATATGTGAAATTAGTTAGCTCCGAGGCGTATTGATCTACTTAGTGAAGTTACAAGCTGCAAGATGGTTTTCGAGAGCAGGGACACCACTACGACCAGTTTCAGGGAGATGCCGACGGAGCCCAGTCCTCCGGCATCTCCAAGAAACTGGTCATAGAGGCACTCCCGGTCCAGCCACAAAACGGGACTAACACTCAAGACATTTATTAATATTAAAAACTGAGACTACAAAACCGGGACTAAAGGCCACAAACCGCGAAAGATATCCTTCGGTCAAGCCACAAACCGCGAAAGACATGAACTAGAGTTACATAATATGAGCATGAACTTCTTGGCATATGTCATTCCTTATGACCGCTTCAGACGTAACCATGGAGCATCTTCTTTACTTAACGGAATGCTTGGGTCAGTTTTTACTGTGAAGGGCGGAATTTCATCAAACTTATTATAATCTTCTGACATGTTTGTCTTGTCCTCGATTCCCACGATGTTTCTTTTCCCTGAAAGAACTATGTGACGCTTTGGCTCATCATATGATGTATTCGTTTGCATTTTTTTTTCGGTCTGGAGGACATGTCCTTCACATAGAAAACCTGAGACACATCATTGGCTAGGACGAATGGTTCATCTCTATAACCAAGATTGTTGAGATCCACTGTTGTCATTCCGTACAACTGATCTATCTTTACCCCTTCCCCATTCAGGTTGACCCATTTGCAGCGAAACAAAGGGACCTTAAAAGAGACTCCATAGTCTAGTTCCCATATCTCCTCTATGTAACCATAATATGTGTCCTTTTGTCCATTCTTGTCTATTGCATCAAAGCGGACACCACTATTTTGGTTGGTGCTCTTTTTATCTTGGGCGATCGTGTAGAATGTATTCCCATTTATTTCGTACCCTTGGAAATTCAATACAGTAGAAGATGGTGACGCGGCCAACAAGTATAGCTGATCTCCAACAGTGGTGTCATTCAAGAGATGTGTCTGCATCCAACCACCGAAAGACTTCATGTGTTCATCTGTAATCCATGATTCAGGCTTCCCCGGGTTTTTGGAGCGTACAATATTCTTGTGTTCCTCGATATACGGAGCTGCCAAGGTGGAATTATGTAGAACTGTATAGTGTGCTTTAGTGAAAGAATCCCCGTCCCTACATATCATTGCTTTCTTTCCCAGCGTGCCTTTTCCACTTAGTCTTCCCTCATGCCGCGAGTCAGAAACACCAATCGGCTTAAGGTCAGGAATAAAGTCAACACAAAACTCAATGACCTCCTCTGTTCCATATCCCTTGGAGATGCTTCCTTCTGGTCTAGCACGGTTATGAACATATTTCTTTAAGACTCCCATGAACCTCTCAAAGGGGAACATATTGTGCAGAAATACCGGACCGAGAATGGCAATCACTTCCACTAGATAAACCAGGAGATGCGTCATAATATTGAAGAAGGATGGTGGGAACACCAATTCAAAACTAACAAGACATTGTACCACATCCTTCTGTAACCTTGGCAGAATATCTGGATTGATTACCTTCTGAGATATTGCATTGAGGAATGCACACAGCTTCACAATGGGTACTCGAACATTTTTCGGTAGAAGCCCCCTCAATGCAATCGGAAGCAACTGCGTCATAATCACGTGACAGTCATGAGACTTCAGGTTTTGGAACTTTTTCTCTGCCATATTTATTATCCCCTTTATATTAGATGAGAAGCCCGACGACACCTTGATACTGTAAAGTACTTCAAAAAAGATTTCCTTCTCTGCTTTGGTAAGAGCATAGCTGGCACGACTTAAGTGACGCCCTTTATCCATCTTGTTATCTGTATGCATGTTCTTTGGGTCTTTCATAATTTGTTGGTCCTCCCGTGCTTCAGCTGTATCTTTTGTCTTCCCATACACGCCTAGGAATCCTAGCAGGTTCACGCAGAGATTCTTCGTCACGTGCATCACGTCGATTGAAGAGCGGACACGCAGGACTTTCCAATATGGCAGCTCCCAAAATATAGATTTCTTCTTCCACATGGGTGCGTGTCCTGTAGCGACGTCGTTCGGAACTGATTGACCGCCGGGACCCTTTCCAAAGATTACTTCTATGTCCTTGACCATACCAAATACATCATCACCAGCAGGGAGTTCAGGCTTCTTCCGGTGATCTGCCTCACCTTTGAAATGCTTGCCTTTCTTTCTTACGGGATGATTGGTCGGAAGAAATTGTCGATTCGCCAGGTACACAACCTTCTTGCATTTATGCAAATATGTACCTTCGGTCTTATCTAAACAGTGGGTGCATGCCTTATATCCTTTGTTTGTCTGTCCTGAAAGGTTACTAAGAGCAGGCCAATCATTGATGGTTACGAATAACAACCCTCGTAGATTAAATGGCTCCTGTTTGTTCTCATCCCACGCACGCACACCTGGTTTGCCCCACAACTGTAAGAGTTCTTCAACTAATGGCCTAAGGTACACATCAATGTCGTTGCCCGGTTGCTTCGGGCCTTGGATGAGCACTGGCATCATAATGAACTTACGCTTCATGCACAACCAAGGAGTCAGGTTGTAAATACATAGAGTCACGGGCCAGGTGCTGTGACTGCAGCTCTGCTCCCCAAAAGGATTCATGCCATCCGTACTTAGACCAAACCATAAGTTCCTTGCGTCACCTGCAAAGTCTGGGAAGTCTCTCTCGATTTTTCTCCACTGTGACCCATCAGCAGGGTGTCTCAACTTCCCGTCTTTCTTACGGTCTTCTTTGTGCCATCGCAACAACCTGGCATGCTCTTTGTTTCTGAACATGCGTTTCAACCTTGGTATTATAGGAGCATACCACATAACCTTAGCAGGAACCCTCTTCCGGAGGGGCTCTCCCTCAACATCACCAGGGTCATCTCGTCTGATCTTATACCGCAACGCGTTGCATACTGGGAATTTATCTAAATTCTCATACTCCTTACCGCGGTAGAGGATGCAGTCATTAATGCATGCATGTATCTTTTGCACATCTAATCCCAGAGGACAGAGAGTCTTCTTTGCTTCGTAGGTACTCTCGGGAAGTTCGTTATGTTTTGGAAACTTCGGCTTCATTATTTTCAGCATCTTTTCAAATGAGGAGTCAGTTAGACCACACTCTACCTTCCATCGCAACAATTCCAGTGTGGTACCGAGCTTTGTGCTGCCATCTTCACAATTTGGGTACAACAATTTCTTGTGATCTTCTAACATGCCCTCTAACTTCAACTTCTCATTTTATGTTTCACAGTCTCGCTTTGCATCAGAAATGACCCTACCAAGTTCATCAGCCGGCTCATCTGATGCCCGTTCTTCACCTCTTTCCTCTCCATTGTCTTCCATTGCAGTATCACTGTATTCAGGAAACATATGATGATAGTTGTTATCATCATCTTCTTCTTCACCATCTTCCATCATAACCCCTCTTTCCCCGTGCTTGGTCCAGCAATTATAGTTGGGCATGAAACCTTTCATAATCAGGTGGCCACGGATGATTTTCGAGGAAGAGTACTCCTTGTTGTTCCGACATTGAACACATGGACAACGTATAAATCCATTCTCTTTGTTTGTCGTAGCCACATCGATAAATTTATCCACGCCTTTGATATACCCGGCTACGCGCCGGTCACCGTACATCCATTCCCGACCGTTCATCTGCATCATATAAGTAAGTTTATCAAAAAACAGGACATCATAAATAGTGAAATAACCAATTCACACCGACACATGAATTGTATCAATGACCTAGAAAAGATAAGATTGCTAACCTCGATCAAGGAAAATAAAGAGGAGAAAGCTTAAGTGCGTCTCGGACACCTTCTATATTTTTGTTCTATGAGAAATTCAACGGAATTATTCACTCAAACATTTCATCAAACACCTTCAATGCATGCATGAGAAAAAACTAGCACACACCCCCTCACACCTTCCACCATTCGAAAAAACAGAGTGGAGGTAGAGGGGGCTGGGGCGTTGCATTTATAGAGGGCAGGGGTCTTTAGTCCCGGTTGGAGCCAGCAACCGGGACTAAAGGTGCGTGCCACGCCACGTGGCTGTGGCCAAACCTTTAGTCCCGGTTGGTGGCTCCAACCGGGACGCATGCCCCCTTACCAACCGGGACGCATGCCCCCTGGCCCCGTGCCCGCTCCAACCGGGACGCGTGCCAGCATTAGTCCCGGTTGGTGGCACAACCGGGACTAATGCTCCGAGGGGTCGCGAACGGATAGCCCTTTTTCCTCTAGTGATAGTTACACTCCTTGCAATCTATCGACCAAACAATTGCACAACAAACACACCAATCAAAACAATGCAATTATGCACAATACAACAAAACAATGATGAACAAATGCTTGCATGACGATTTAATATGTCACAATGGTTGAAATTAGTTCTCTGAACATTACTAGAACACATGATGCATGCAGGAGAATTATTTAATGCAATAAGGTATTTATTATTAAATATTTATTACCAATAGAGGGGTTTTAATAGTTCTATTCAAACTTCAATCCTAATTATCGAATTAAATTTGGGTCTGGAGTGTAATGGATATAGGACATTATTACGAACCAGTAGCAATTGGATTCACCTTAGTCGGAGTTATAAATCTTTTTCTATGATTTAATTACTATTTAATAGGGTTGACATCATTTAAATAGTTCAAATTGTCTAAAAATCAAAATAAAATCATATCTATAACCTACACAGGATTGTGATTCCAGGAACATATTATTTATATTTTTCTGACCTATAAATTATTTACTATAAATTTTATACTCTAAAAGGCCATTAAAACTATTTAAATCTCTACAGCAGTTCTACACTGTAAAAGTTGGATACAACAGTATATTAATGTTGTATATGAAATTACTAATCCATAGACATATTATTTATATTTTTTTGGTATACAGATAATTTTCTATGATTTATTTAGTCCAAATTGTCCATTAAACTATTTAATTTATTACAGTAAAACTATACTGTAAACATTATATATAACCATATATTATTATTCTACACAATTTTATGAATCCAACCATATACTATTTATCATTTTTGGACAACTATTCAATTTTATATGAATTTTACAATTTTATTACGTTTTCTGTCTATTTTCTTATTCCAGAAATTTCAAGGGAATATTCCTAGAATATTCTGCGGACCGGAGCAGCCACGTGGTGTTGTTTCATTGGCTGGTACCTCTTTGATGCTGAATAGAACGTTGGTCGTTAGATCGTGTGGGGATCCAACGGCTGAGGTTGTCCCGGACGAGACCCACAGGCAAGGTCAATGGGCGGCGGCGGCTTCGGGTGGCGACGGTGGCGGCGTCCCGGCGGTCTCCGGCGAGGTTGAGGTGGTCCACGAGATGCAGAGGGATAATCAGAGCTTCCCTATGGCATCGTCTTCGTCTCTTGCTCCTCTAGATGTCGTCACGGCATCGACGGAGGGGTGCAGCGGCGGTGTTCCTCTGGCAACAGATTCTTGGCACTACGGTGGCCCTGCGATGAAGGGGATGGGTTAGGGCAAAGCGGCACAAAAAGGGGAAGAGGTCAGGGGAAAAAGGGGAGGCACGGGCGGTCAAAGGCGAAGTGCTCCACCTTGATCTAAAGGTCCAGGGTGACGGCGGAATCGAGAACTCTAGTGGAGGTGGTTAGGGCTTCCGAATGGCGAAAAATCGAAAAGAAGGAAGAGGAAATGGTTTATAGGGGTGCTGGCGTGGATAGGGGGTCAAAATCGAACGAATTCGTCGCGATTTTTGGGGGAATTCGATCAGGGGAAGGCAGTCGTGGCCGCGGTGGTCTTCAGTTCGCGAGGAAGAAGGAGAAAGGTGGGGCCTGACTGTCGGTGGCTGCGAGGAGGGAAACGGGCTGCGGGCTAAGCCAGGGCACTCGATTTGGCTCGGCCCAGCTGCGGCTTGCGCTGCGCGCTGCAATTGTGTGGCATCCCGCAAAACCACTACTAGAAAATCGCGTTGTTTTTGTGCATTGCATCATCATGACCGCATGATCATGTCATCATGCCACATTGCATTTGAGCACCGCCATCACCTTGCATTTGTTCGCATAAAACTATTTTCGGAAAAACCTATTTTTGTTTTCTAAACGCCCCGTCTTTAATTCAACTCAAACCCGGGACTCCCGATTATTTTGTTTTGTCTGCTATCGGTTTGCAAAAGCCCTGTTTTAAATAAATAAAATGTTTAATTATTTTATTGGGGGCAGCCAAACCGGGCCGATCCGACCCAGTCAGCCACCCCAAGGGATAAAAATCGGTCCACCTAGAAACCTAAATCTATTCCCACCCAGTCCTAATCTACCCACCAAGCACAGCACGCCACCTCACCTTCCCTCCACCTCATCACACCCACCGCCACCTCATCAATCCTAACCCCACTCCCTTCCCTCTCTCTCTCCTGCACACAGCAAACACACACACACAGCTCTTTCTTACCCCCTCTCTCTCTCCCTCTGCCAGCCTGGCCCCACCCGCAGCAAGCAGCCCCACTCACAAAAACTACCCACTCCCCTGGTCAACCCGTCCCCACCGACGCGTCCTCCCCACCTCCCTGCCTCCCGGGCCCCAATCCCCACCCCGGGCCCCACCTCTCCGCCTCGACCCCGCACTCACCCACCGCGCGCCCCGTCTCCTTCCTCCTCCCCTCCCTCACCTTTCCCCCACCGATGCCCCGCGGGCCCCTCTCCTCCTTCCTCCGGCGCCGGCTCCCTCCTCTCCTCCCATCCTTCGTTCGCCCCGCCTCCCCCTCAGGCGCCCGCCTCCGCCGCCCAAGCAGGGCCCCGCCGCCGCCAAGCTCGTGGCCGGCCCCCGTCGACCTTGCCGCCGCCGGCCGCCCTCCTCCACCTCTACCGCCTCCCCGTCGGCCCCGCTCACCACCTCCGGCCGCCGCCGCCTGGTGGGCTCTTCCCAGGCCGCCACCGTTCTCCCCTCCCCGTCGCTCCTGACCGCTCCGCTCCGGCCCTCCCTCTCCTCTCCTCGGCCCCGCCGCCGAGCTCTGCGCCCCGCCGACCCCGCGCCTCCTCGCCGCCGGTCGCCTCCGCCCTTGGCACGCCGTCCTCCCTCCTCGCCATCGCCGGTCGCGATCCTGCCCTCCGTCCCCGAGCGCTCCTCCTCCCCGCTCGAGCCGCCGCGTCGCCCTCCTCTTCGGCCGACCTCGCCGTCCCCGCTCGGCCCTGCCTCGCCTCTGCCCCGACCCCGCCGCCGTCTCCTGCTTGCCCCGCGTCGGCCCTGCCTCGAGTCCGCCGGCGCCCCTTGTCTCCCTCCGCGCGCCTCCGGTGGCCGACCTCCATGGCTCCGTCCAAGGCCTCCTCGACATCCGCCTTGCTTCCTGCCGCGGACGCGACCTGGTGCCGCCTTGCTCCATCCCATCCGCATCGCCTCCGGCTAGAGCCTGCACAGGCTACCCCTCTGCGTGTCGTCGATCGTTGCCTGCTCCGTCGCCGAGCCCGTCTCGCTGCCCCGCTACGCAGTGTGGAGGGTTGCCCAACGGAAGACGAAGATTGTTGAGTACGGGTGGAATGAGTGCCGATGTAGATCCCCGAGCTTCGCGTGTCGCCAAGGGAAATCTCAAACCGCAAACCACTTGTGTTGAAACCAAGTCCGTCAACGATCCATCCGCACGCCAAGATCTCCTACACGGAAACCTCAAGTACTTCCTCCCGGACCCGAAGACCGTACCTTCGCGGAACAAGTTCACGGCCAACAACCAAAGTCGGAACCCCAAGGTCGCCAACACAGACTCGGAGGATCCCCGGACGACGAGCTCTCCATCTCGGACGCCAAGTTCGTCAAGAACCCGGACGCCAAGGTCGCCGATGCGAATACGACAAGTACTTCATCCCGTACGCCATGACCGTCGACATGACCCGAAGACCACGGATGCGCCAAGAGCTACTCCGTTATCCGAGAACAATTCCGCCGAGACCGAACCCCAGATCCGAACCCTGAGACCGAACCCCGAACCCCGGAACCCCAAGATCGTCGAACCCTAATGTGTGACCCTAAGCCCCTATTTTTATAATAATATCTAAACTTGTTGCATATTAAATTGTCATACTCGCATGCATATTGTCATGTGGTTTGGGGGCCTTATGCCAATTCACCTCATAATTAAATATGGGGCCCATATGCGGGCAAATCTAGTCTTATATTGGCCTCATTTAAATTTGTGTAGCGAACCGGTGCTATCTTTTGCCATGTTAAGACAACATTTAAATTGTGGGGTATCCAAACAACATGAACCTATTAATTAATTGTCGGGACCCCGGTTCCACTTAATATTGCCCAATTGCATCGCATCTTTGCCATGCCATGCATCATACATGCCTCATGCCCGATCTTCTGCCGTTGTGTTAAATAGTGCATCCGGTGTTTATTCTAGTGTTTTGCTTCTTCGCGGATAAGGCCGTTGAGTTGATGCGAGTGTCGACCCGATCTTCGGATGAACCTTCGGCAATGTTTTTCAGGCGAGCATCTCCCCCTTTCTACCTATCTTACTTTTATAGTATTTATTTCCTCCTGTTGACCTATTGCTATCTGTGTTGCGTTGCTCTAGTTTCGTACCCGTGATATCCCTTGCAGCCTTATATTGCCTTGGACACCTCCTATTACCTGTTGTTTGGTAGATAGTTGGACCTGCGCGTCGTAGTCGCTTGCTCAAGTGTTGTTGCGTGTCGTCAAGTACCACAGTTGTTGGAGCATTGCCGCATGTTTAATGTTGGAGATGATCCGGGCTTTAATTATCGTTCACTTTAATTATTGTTTAATAACTAAAATTGAAGTAGGTAAGCAGAGGCACAGGTGGGCAATAAATGTTATTTGGTTGTTAACCGTCCACTTGTGTCCCGTAGGACCCCGAGTACTTGATACCTGTTCCTTGAATATTCGCGCTATCCACATACGGGGAATTATGGGACCCCCCTGAGCCAGAGCTTGATTCATTCTTATTTCTTGGGGACACAACTAGTTTGAGGTTTTATTTACTATCCTGTACCTATGCCATGCTTTACTGCTTTATTACGATTGTGCGAGGAGCACACGGTACTGTTTAGGATCGGGACACGTTTTCGCGGTGTCGACAAGCCCAGTTTTGGGTTCCCAGTCGTTCACAGCCGTCCACCCAAACCTTGAGTCCGTCTCGGAGTCAGCTAGCTTCGTTGCGGGTGTACTCAACGGGGTGGCCCCCGGAAATATTTCTGAATCCTGTGATTGCTTTGTCGTGAAAGCCTCGTTGGGTTTTGTTTTGGTTTTTCCGAGGTTGATCGAGTGTGTGTTGCTATTTGTGCACCCCTGCAGGGTAAAACTTTCTGAAAGCCGTGTCCGCGGTTATGGACGACTTGGAGCACAGTATCTCGATCATAGACAACTATAACTAAAGTAGTGCTATAAATTTGACTTTATAATGACTAGTAATCAGCTTTACTATAATGGAATGGCTAAATGAAACTGCCAACAATTGATTGTTTGGGTTGTCGCTTGCGACCATTGTATCTGTCTAGTAAGTATTGCAACTATAACGGAATGGATAAATAAAAGTGCCAACAACTGCTGGGTTTTGGGATATCTCATGCTAATTGTATCTGACTAGTAAGTGTTGCAACTACAATGGAATGGTTAAATAAAACTGTCCACTGCTTATTTTATGAGGATGATTATCTATACTTGACTAGTAATTGCTGCAACGATAACTGAATAAATAAAACTGCCAACGGTGTGAGTTCCTCGGTTGACTTCCTCGTTTGGTCTCGAGGGGGAAAACACCAGGATGGGTTTGTTTGGTGGTAATATCAGGTTGGTTCCGAATAGGTCTTTCTTACCCCCTCTGATAATCGCTAGTTGTATCGAGTCTCTATAGGTTGTTTAGTGCATGATGCGCTGCCGCTTCAGTCCACCATACCTATGTAGGCGAGGACCGCCGAATTCTAGTCTCGCCGTGTACTGGCCTCAGTACTGACCGCTCTCTATTTTTCCTTTGCCCTTTGTCGGCACCCCTTTTGTTTAAGCAGGTTTGAGATTGACGTCGTTAGCAGGGTTACCCTTCCGGCTTGGCCTGGGCAGGGTTATGGACGCCATTGGTTATTCTTCAGGGCTCTTAGCCCCATTTGCATCTTGTCCGTAGTCGGACGCTCTATCATTTTCAAGGTGATTTGGATCTTTGTATATTATATTTGTATTCTTGACTCATTGAGTTGCTGTTGTATATATTTATATCTGTTCTGTGGGTCCCATCGAGGACTGTTGTGTAATGTTATTACTTCGTTTTCCACCCGCACGAAAGTGCCTGGTGGGCACCTTTGAATCGTTTCTATGCGGGTTTGGCGGGAAGCACTGAAACTTGCATAGGGTCGATTCTGAGGGTGTTACAGAGTGGTATCAGAGCTCAGCAGTTGCGATACCCCACAAGTCCAGCCTGTAGGATAACCTAGCTAACGGCCGAAGTAGAGTGTCAAAACTATTTTTGCAAAATCGGTTGGATAGTTCTGATTAGGTATGATTTTACTCCTTACCCCTCTGCTGCTCTCCTCTCACCTCTGCGTGTTTTGAATCCACTCTCATACCTTTCTTCAAGTCCAGGATTTCTCGTGGTTGGGTTCCGTCGTACCTTCAGGGTTTCGCTTTCTCCTTTGATAATGGTGTTCTACCATCCGGTGTTCATGCTGTCTGAGGAATCCGTCTACTGTGGTACCATTCTTTGTTCCCTGTTTGTGCCTTCCGGTGTTTTCCGACGCGACGACATCATCTACGCCAGATCCGATGCAGAGTTTGCATCACTCCTTTGTTTCTGAACCTCGATTGTCGAGATCTGCAGTCTGATTCCGAGAATGGTTGCACGCTTTTCCACTGATTGTGCGGAGTAATAGTTTGGGTCCGCGATGGACTGATCACCATCCGACTACTCTTATCATTCGCTCTTGTACATCGAATCAGTGGATCCAGCAATTCTTACTCCTTCCATGAAAGTTAGAGGTGGCCTTACCTTTAACTTCGTCCGTTGTCTATCCGGAGTGCTCTTGACGAACAGGATCAACGACCTTTTGTTGGTGGTGTCGCCGTTTTCAAGACGGAAGAAGAACCTTTGTTAGTGATGTCGCGAAGATCTACACGAAGCGAGAAGATTCAGATCGCCGCCCTTCTTCCCGGTACCATGAGGCAGATCTCGAGGGCGAGATCCATTGTTAGTGGTGTTGAATTGTGGCATCCCGCAAAACCACTACTAGAAAATCGCGTTGTTTTTGTGCATTGCATCATCGTGACCGCATGCTCATGTCATCATGCCACATTGCATTTGAGCACCGCCATCACCTTGCATTTGTTCGCATAAAACTATTTTCGGAAAAACCTATTTTTGTTTTCTAAACGCCCCGTCTTTAATTCAACTCAAACCCGGGACTCCGGATTATTTTGTTTTGTCTGCTATCGGTTTGCAAAAGCCCTATTTTAAATAAATAAAATGTTTAATTATTTTATTGGGGGCAGCCAAACCGGGCCGATCCGACCCAGTCAGCCACCCCCAGAATAAAAATCGGTCCACCTAGAAACCTAAATCTATTCCCACCCAGTCCTAATCTACCCACCAACCACAGCACGCCACCTCACCTTCCCTCCACCTCATCACACCCACCGCCACCTCATCAATCCTAACCCCACTCCCTTCCCTCTCTCTCTCCTGCACACAGCAAACACACACACACACAGCTCTTTCTTACCCCCTCTCTCTCTCCCTCTGCCAGCCTGGCCCCACCCGCAGCAAGCAGCCCCACTCACCAAAACTACCCACTCCCCTGGTCAACCCGTCCCCACCGACGCGTCCTCCCCACCTCCCTGCCTCCCGGGCCCCAATCCCCACCCCGGGCCCCACCTCTCCGCCTCGACCCCGCACTCACCCACCGCGCGCCCCGTCTCCTTCCTCCTCCCCTCCCTCACCTTTCCCCCACCGATGCCCCGCGGGCCCCTCTCCTCCTTCCTCCGGCGCCGGCTCCCTCCTCTCCTCCCATCCTTCGTTCGCCCCGCCTCCCCCTCAGGCGCCCGCCTCCGCCGCCCAAGCAGGGCCCCGCCGCCGCCAAGCTCGTGGCCGGCCCCCGTCGACCTTGCCGCCGCCGGCCGCCCTCCTCCACCTCTACCGCCTCCCCGTCGGCCCCGCTCACCACCTCCGGCCGCCGCCGCCTGGTGGGCTCTTCCCAGGCCGCCACCGTTCTCCCCTCCCCGTCGCTCCTGACCGCTCCGCTCCGGCCCTCCCTCTCCTCTCCTCGGCCCCGCCGCCGAGCTCTGCGCCCCGCCGACCCCGCGCCTCCTCGCCGCCGGTCGCCTCCGCCCTTGGCACGCCGTCCTCCCTCCTCGCCATCGCCGGCCGCGATCCTGCCCTCCGTCCCCGAGCGCTCCTCCTCCCCGCTCGAGCCGCCGCGTCGCCCTCCTCTTCGGCCGACCTCGCCGTCCCCGCTCGGCCCTGCCTCGCCTCTGCCCCGACCCCGCCGCCGTCTCCTGCTTGCCCCGCGTCGGCCCTGCCTCGAGTCCGCCGGCGCCCCTTGTCTCCCTCCGCGCGCCTCCGGTGGCCGACCTCCATGGCTCCGTCCAAGGCCTCCTCGACATCCGCCTTGCTTCCTGCCGCGGACGCGACCTGGTGCCGCCTTGCTCCATCCCATCCGCATCGCCTCCGGCTAGAGCCTGCACAGGCTACCCCTCTGCGTGTCGTCGATCGTTGCCTGCTCCGTCGCCGAGCCCGTCTCGCTGCCCCGCTACGCAGTGTGGAGGGTTGCCCAACGGAAGACGAAGATTGTTGAGTACGGGTGGAATGAGTGCCGATGTAGATCCCCGAGCTTCGCGTGTCGCCAAGGGAAATCTCAAACCGCAAACCACTTGTGTTGAAACCAAGTCCGTCAACGATCCATCCGCACGCCAAGATCTCCTACACGGAAACCTCAAGTACTTCCTCCCGGACCCGAAGACCGTACCTTCGCGGAACAAGTTCACGGCCAACAACCAAAGTCGGAACCCCAAGGTCGCCAACACGGACTCGGAGGATCCCCGGACGACGAGCTCTCCATCTCGGACGCCAAGTTCGTCAAGAACCCGGACGCCAAGGTCGCCGATGCGAATACGACAAGTACTTCATCCCGTACGCCATGACCGTCGACATGACCCGAAGACCACGGATGCGCCAAGAGCTACTCCGTTATCCGAGAACAATTCCGCCGAGACCGAACCCCAGATCCGAACCCTGAGACCGAACCCCGAACCCCGGAACCCCAAGATCGTCGAACCCTAATGTGTGACCCTAAGCCCCTATTTTTATAATAATATCTAAACTTGTTGCATATTAAATTGTCATACTCGCATGCATATTGTCATGTGGTTTGGGGGCCTTATGCCAATTCACCTCATAATTAAATATGGGGCCCATATGCGGGCAAATCTAGTCTTATATTGGCCTCATTTAAATTTGTGTAGCGAACCGGTGCTATCTTTTGCCATGTTAAGACAACATTTAAATTGTGGGGTATCCAAACAACATGAACCTATTAATTAATTGTCGGGACCCCGGTTCCACTTAATATTGCCCAATTGCATCGCATCTTTGCCATGCCATGCATCATACATGCCTCATGCCCGATCTTCTGCCGTTGTGTTAAATAGTGCATCCGGTGTTTATTCTAGTGTTTTGCTTCTTCGCGGATAAGGCCGTTGAGTTGATGCGAGTGTCGACCCGATCTTCGGATGAACCTTCGGCAATGTTTTTCAGGCGAGCATCTCCCCCTTTCTACCTATCTTACTTTTATAGTATTTATTTCCTCCTGTTGACCTATTGCTATCTGTGTTGCGTTGCTCTAGTTTCGTACCCGTGATATCCCTTGCAGCCTTATATTGCCTTGGACACCTCCTATTACCTGTTGTTTGGTAGATAGTTGGACCTGCGCGTCGTAGTCGCTTGCTCAAGTGTTGTTGCGTGTCGTCAAGTACCACAGTTGTTGGAGCATTGCCGCATGTTTAATGTTGGAGATGATCCGGGCTTTAATTATCGTTCACTTTAATTATTGTTTAATAACTAAAATTGAAGTAGGTAAGCAGAGGCACAGGTGGGCAATAGATGTTATTTGGTTGTTAACCGTCCACTTGTGTCCCGTAGGACCCCGAGTACTTGATACCTGTTCCTTGAATATTCGCGCTATCCACATACGGGGAATTATGGGACCCCCCTGAGCCAGAGCTTGATTCATTCTTATTTCTTGGGGCCACAACTAGTTTGAGGTTTTATTTACTATCCTGTACCTATGCCATGCTTTACTGCTTTATTACGATTGTGCGAGGAGCACACGGTACTGTTTAGGATCGGGACACGTTTTCGCGGTGTCGACAAGCCCAGTTTTGGGTTCCCAGTCGTTCACAGCCGTCCACCCAAACCTTGAGTCCGTCTCGGAGTCAGCTAGCTTCGTTGCGGGTGTACTCAACGGGGTGGCCCCCGGAAATATTTCTGAATCCTGTGATTGCTTTGTCGTGAAAGCCTCGTTGGGTTTTGTTTTGGTTTTTCCGAGGTTGATCGAGTGTGTGTTGCTATTTGTGCACCCCTGCAGGGTAAAACTTTCTGAAAGCCGTGTCCGCGGTTATGGACGACTTGGAGCACAGTATCTCGATCATAGACAACTATAACTAAAGTAGTGCTATAAATTTGACTTTATAATGACTAGTAATCAGCTTTACTATAATGGAATGGCTAAATGAAACTGCCAACAATTGCTTGTTTGGGTTGTCGCTTGCGACCATTGTATCTGTCTAGTAAGTATTGCAACTATAACGGAATGGATAAATAAAAGTGCCAACAACTGCTGGGTTTTGGGATATCTCATGCTAATTGTATCTGACTAGTAAGTGTTGCAACTACAATGGAATGGTTAAATAAAACTGTCCACTGCTTATTTTATGAGGATGATTATCTATACTTGACTAGTAATTGCTGCAACGATAACTGAATAAATAAAACTGCCAACGGTGTGAGTTCCTCGGTTGACTTCCTCGTTTGGTCTCGAGGGGGAAAACACCAGGATGGGTTTGTTTGGTGGTAATATCAGGTTGGTTCCGAATAGGTCTTTCTTACCCCCTCTGATAATCGCTAGTTGTATCGAGTCTCTATAGGTTGTTTAGTGCATGCTGCGCTGCCGCTTCAGTCCACCATACCTATGTAGGCGAGGACCGCCGAATTATAGTCTCGCCGTGTACTGGCCTCAGTACTGACCGCTCTCTATTTTTCCTTTGCCCTTTGTCGGCACCCCTTTTGTTTAAGCAGGTTTGAGATTGACGTCGTTAGCAGGGTTACCCTTCCGGCTTGGCCTGGGCAGGGTTATGGACGACATTGGTTATTCTTCAGGGCTCTTAGCCCCATTTGCATCTTGTCCGTAGTCGGACGCTCTATCATTTTCAAGGTGATTTGGATCTTTGTATATTATATTTGTATTCTTGACTCATTGAGTTGCTGTTGTATATATTTATATCTGTTCTGTGGGTCCCATCGAGGACTGTTGTGTAATGTTATTACTTCGTTTTCCACCCGCACGAAAGTGCCTGGTGGGCACCTTTGAATCGTTTCTATGCGGGTTTGGCGGGAAGCGCTGAAACTTGCATAGGGTCGATTCTGAGGGTGTTACAGAGTGGTATCAGAGCTCAGCAGTTGCGATACCCCACAAGTCTAGCCTGTAGGATAACCTAGCTAACGGCCGAAGTAGAGTGTCAAAACTATTTTTGCAAAATCGGTTGGATAGTTCTGATTAGGTCTGATTTTACTCCTTACCCCTCTGCTGCTCTCCTCTCACCTCTGCGTGTTTTGAATCCACTCTCATACCTTTCTTCAAGTCCAGGATTTCTCGTGGTTGGGTTCCGTCGTACCTTCAGGGTTTCGCTTTCTCCTTTGATAATGGTGTTCTACCATCCGGTGTTCATGCTGTCTGAGGAATCCGTCTACTGTGGTACCATTCTTTGTTCCCTGTTTGTGCCTTCCGGTGTTTTCCGACGCGACGACATCATCTACGCCAGATCCGATGCAGAGTTTGCATCACTCCTTTGTTTCTGAACCTCGATTGTCGAGATCTGCAGTCTGATTCCGAGAATGGTTGCACGCTTTTCCACTGATTGTGCGGAGTAATAGTTTGGGTCCGCGATGGACTGATCACCATCCGACTACTCTTATCATTCGCTCTTGTACATCGAATCAGTGGATCCAGCAATTCTTACTCCTTCCATGAAAGTTAGAGGTGGCCTTACCTTTAACTTCGTCCGTTGTCTATCCGGAGTGCTCTTGACGAACAGGATCAACGACCTTTTGTTGGTGGTGTCGCCGTTTTCAAGACGGAAGAAGAACCTTTGTTAGTGATGTCGCGAAGATCTACACGAAGCGAGAAGATTCAGATCGCCGCCCTTCTTCCCGGTACCATGAGGCAGATCTCGAGGGCGAGATCCATTGTTAGTGGTGTCGAATTGTGGCATCCCGCAAAACCACTACTAGAAAATCGCGTTGTTTTTGTGCATTGCATCATCGTGACCGCATGCTCATGTCATCATGCCACATTGCATTTGAGCACCGCCATCACCTTGCATTTGTTCGCATAAAACTATTTTCGGAAAAACCTATTTTTGTTTTCTAAACGCCCCGTCTTTAATTCAACTCAAACCCGGGACTCCGGATTATTTTGTTTTGTCTGCTATCGGTTTGCAAAAGCCCTATTTTAAATAAATAAAATGTTTAATTATTTTATTGGGGGCAGCCAAACCGGGCCGATCCGACCCAGTCAGCCACCCCCAGAATAAAAATCGGTCCACCTAGAAACCTAAATCTATTCCCACCCAGTCCTAATCTACCCACCAACCACAGCACGCCACCTCACCTTCCCTCCACCTCATCACACCCACCGCCACCTCATCAATCCTAACCCCACTCCCTTCCCTCTCTCTCTCCTGCACACAGCAAACACACACACACACAGCTCTTTCTTACCCCCTCTCTCTCTCCCTCTGCCAGCCTGGCCCCACCCGCAGCAAGCAGCCCCACTCACCAAAACTACCCACTCCCCTGGTCAACCCGTCCCCACCGACGCGTCCTCCCCACCTCCCTGCCTCCCGGGCCCCAATCCCCACCTCGGGCCCCACCTCTCCGCCTCGACCCCGCACTCACCCACCGCGCGCCCCGTCTCCTTCCTCCTCCCCTCCCTCACCTTTCCCCCACCGACGCCCCGCGGGCCCCTCTCCTCCTCCCTCCGGCACCGGCTCCCTCCTCTCCTCCCATCCTCCGTTCGCCCCGCCTCTCCCTCAGGCGCCCGCCTCCGCCGCCCAAGCAGGGCCCCGACGCCGCCAAGCTCGTGGCCGGCCCACGTCGACCTTGCCGCCGCCGGCCGCCCTCCTCCACCTCTACCGCCTCCCCGTCGGCCCCGCTCACCACCTCCGGCCGCCGCCGCCTGGTGGGCTCTTCCCCGGCCGCCGCCGTTCTCCTCTCCCCGTCGCTTCTGACCGCTCCGCTCCGGCCCTCCCTCTCCTCTCCTCGGCCCCGCCGCCGAGCTCTGCGCCCCGCCGACCCCGCGCCTCCTCGCCGCCGGTCGCCTCCGCCCTCGGCGCGCCGTCCTCCCTCCTCGCCATCGCCGGCCGCGAGCCTGCCCTCCGTCCTCGAGCGCTCCTCCTCCCCGCCGCGTCGCCCTCCTCTTCGGTCGACCTCGCCGTCCCCGCTCGGCCCTGCCTCGCCTCTGCCCCGACCCCGCCGCCGCCTCCTGCTTGCCCCGCGTCGGCCCTGCCTCGAGTCCGCCGGCGCCCCTTGTCTCCCTCCGCGCGCCTCCGGTGGCCGACCTCCATGGCTCTGTCCAAGGCCTCCTCGACATCCGCCTTGCTGCCTGCCGCGGACGCGACCTGGTGCTGCCTTGCTCCATCCCATCCGCATAGCCTCCGGCTAGAGCCTGCACAGGCTACCCCTCTGCGTGTCGTCGATCGTTGCCTGCTCCGTCGCCGAGCCCGTCTCGCTGCCCCGCTACGCAGTGTGGAGGGTTGCCCAACGGAAGACGAAGATTGTTGAGTACGGGTGGAATGAGTGCCGATGTAGATCCCCGAGCTTCGCGTGTCGCCAAGGGAAATCTCAAACCGCAAACCACTTGTGTTGAAACCAAGTCCGTCAACGATCCATCCGCACGCCAAGATCTCCTACACGGAAACCTCAAGTACTTCCTCCCGGACCTGAAGACCGTACCTTCGCGGAACAAGTTCACGGCCAACAACCAAAGTCGGAACCCCAAGGTCGCCAACACGGACTCGGAGGATCCCCGGACGACGAGCTCTCCATCTCGGACGCTAAGTTCGTCAAGAACCCGGACGCCAAGGTCATCGATGCGAATACGACAAGTACTTCATCCCGTACGCCATGACCGTCGACATGACCCGAAGACCACGGATGCGCCAAGAGCTACTCCGTTATCCGAGAACAATTCCGCCGAGACCGAACCCCAGATCCGAACCCTGAGACCGAACCCCGAACCCCGGAACCCCAAGATCGTCGAACCCTAATGTGTGACCCTAAGCCCCTATTTTTATAATAATATCTAAACTTGTTGCATATTAAATTGTCATACTCGCATGCATATTGTCATGTGGTTTGGGGGCCTTATGCCGATTCACCTCATAATTAAATATGGGGCCCATATGCGGGCAAATCTAGTCTTATATTGGCCTCATTTAAATTTGTGTAGCGAACCGGTGCTATCTTTTGCCATGTTAAGATAACATTTAAATTGTGGGGTATCCAAACAACATGAACCTATAAATTAATTGTCGGGACCCCGGTTCCACTTAATATTGCCCAATTGCATCGCATCTTTGCCATGCCATGCATCATACATGCCTCATGCCCGATCTTCTGTCGTTGTGTTAAATAGTGCATCCGGTGTTTATTCTAGTGTTTTGCTTCTTCGCGGATAAGGCCGTTGAGTTGATGCGAGTGTCGACCCGATCTTCGGATGAACCTTCGGCAATGTTTTTCAGGCGAGCATCTCCCCCTTTCTACCTATCTTACTTTTATAGTATTTATTTCCTCCTGTTGACCTATTGCTATCTGTGTTGCGTTGCTCTAGTTTCGTACCCGTGATATCCCTTGCAGCCTTATATTGCCTTGGACACCTCCTATTACCTGTTGTTTGGTAGATAGTTGGACCTGCGCGTCGTAGTCGCTTGCTCAAGTGCTGTTGCGTGTCGTCAAGTACCACAGTTGTTGGAGCATTGCCGCATGTTTAATGTTGGAGATGATCCGGGCTTTAATTATCGTTCACTTTAATTATTGTTTAACTAAAATTGAAGTAGGTAAGCAGAGGCACAGGTGGGCAATAGATGTTATTTGGTTGTTAACCGTCCACTTGTGTCCCGTAGGACCCCGAGTACTTGATACCTGTTCCTTGAATATTCGCGCTATCCACATACGGGGAATTATGGGACCGCCCTGAGCCAGAGCTTGATTCATTCTTATTTCTTGGGGCCACAACTAGTTTGAGGTTTTATTTACTATCCTGTACCTATGCCATACTTTACTGCTTTATTACGATTGTGCGAGGAGCACACGGTACTGTTTAGGACCGGGACACGTTTTCGCGGTGTCGACAAGCCCAGTTTTGGGTTCCCAGTCGTTCACAGCCGTCCACCCAAACCTTGAGTCCGTCTCGGAGTCAGCTAGCTTCGTTGCGGGTGTACTCAACGGGGTGGCCCCCGGAAATATTTCTGAATCCTGTGATTGCTTTGTCGTGAAAGCCTCGTTGGGTTTTGTTTTGGTTTTTCCGAGGTTGATCGAGTGTGTGTTGCTATTTGTGCACCCCTGCAGGGTAAAACTTTCTGAAAGCCGTGTCCGCAGTTATGGACGACTTGGAGCACAGTATCTTGATCATAGACAACTATAACTAAAGTAGTGCTATAAATTTGACTTTATAATGACTAGTAATCAGCTTTACTATAATGGAATGGCTAAATGAAACTGCCAACAATTGCTTGTTTGGGTTGTCGCTTGCGACCATTGTATCTGTCTAGTAAGTATTGCAACTATAACGGAATGGATAAATAAAAGTGCCAACAACTGCTGGGTTTTGGGATATCTCATGCTAATTGTATCTGGCTAGTAAGTGTTGCAACTACAATGGAATGGTTAAATAAAACTGTCCACTGCTTATTTTATCAGGATGATTATCTATACTTGACTAGTAATTGCTGCAACGATAACTGAATAAATAAAACTGCCAACGGTGTGAGTTCCTCGGTTGACTTCCTCGTTTGGTCTCGAGGGGGGAAACACCAGGATGGGTTTGTTTGGTGGTAATATCAGGTTGGTTCCGAATAGGTCTTTCTTACCCCCTCTGATAGTCGCTAGTTGTATCGAGTCTCTATAGGTTGTTTAGTGCATGCTGCGCTGCCGCTTCAGTCCACCATACCTATGTAGGCGAGGACCGCCGAATTCTAGTCTCGCCGTGTACTGGCCTCAGTACTGACCGCTCTCTCTTTTTCCTTTGCCCTTTGTCGGCACCCCTTTTTTTAAGCAGGTTTGAGATCGACGTCGTTAGCAGGGTTACCCTTCCGGCTTGGCCTGGGCAGGGTTATGGACGCCATTGGTTATTCTTCAGGGCTCTTAGCCCCATTTGCATCTTGTCCGTAGTCGGACGCTCTATCATTTTCAAGGTGATTTGGATCTTTGTATATTATATCTGTATTCTTGACTCATTGAGTCGCTGTTGTATATATATCTATTCTGTGGGTCCCATCGAGGACTGTTGTGTAATGTTATTACTTCGTTTTCCACCCGCACGAAAGTGTCTGGTGGGCACCTTTGAATCGTTTGTATGCGGGTTTGGCGGGAAGCGCTGAAACTTGCATAGGGTCGATTCTGAGGGTGTTACAGATTGGCGGGGAGGCGAGCGGCACATAGCTGGCGGGGTTAGGTGGGCTGGCTGGGCCGCGTGGGCTGGATCGCCGGGTAGGTAGGTTTAGTTTAGTTTTATTTTCCTGTTTCTTTTATTCTTTTTTCTGTTTTGTATTTCTTTTATAGATTTTGATTTATAGCTCCAAATGTAGTGATTCCAATTTATAATTTTTTCTAAATTCAAAACACACACAATAAATTTTATATAAGACAATTTTGTTTAGTGAAATTTTTTAAAATATGTCGTTTGCATATAATGCTTTGTATGGCAATATTTGAAAAGGCAAAATTGGGTCTTGACACAAGGTTTTTGATTCAAGATCTTTCATGAGATGATATGATGAATGAAATGCATTTTTTTTTAAATCCAAAATTCTAAAATCCTAGGATGTTACAGACTACCACCCTTAAAAGAAATCTTGTCCCGAGATTTAAAAAGGACTAGAAATAAGTAGGTTCGAGGTACACGAGGGTTCTACCACCCTTAAAAGAAAATTGTCTAGGTTGCTTCTCCGGTGTTCTCTTGGAAACATGTGAGCTTCTTGGCATACCAAAGTTGCTATCAATTGTCATATATCATCTTCATCCAGCTCTTCAATGACTCCTTCATCAAAGAGGTGGTAAATGTTGAGGTGGTTCACATTCCCCCTCTAGGCTGGATTGGGCTTGTTCCCATTAGAGTTTCCAGCATTCTTCTTCTTCTCAACCTTCTTATTTTTCTTCTCAGGACAGTTTGATGCATAATGCCCTAGTTCCTTGCAATTATAACATTGTAGCTGGCTTATATCCCTCTTCTTGGACTTCTTATGATGGTTAAGGCCACTATTTCCATCATTGTCTCGACTATCCTCGTCACCACTATTAACTCCATCATTGTTGTGGTGGTCCTCGTGCCCATGGTGGTCATGTTCATTCCCTCCATGCTGATGGTGTCCATTGCCTTCATACATGTGATCTACAGAGTTTCCATTCCCGTTATGGAAGGTACAAATTCTCTGACATGATCCTAAGTTGCAGTTGTTGTTGTGCTTCCTCTTGTGCTTCTCAACTTGCCTCTGTTTTTCCTCAAGAATTCTAGCTTTGTCCATTAGATCCTGGAAAGTGGGAGTGTAAACTACTGATAGCTGAACCGAAAACTCATTACTCAGTCCATCCAGAAATCTCTCTTTCCTTTTATCACATCCTTTCTCTTCAGGCTCATAACTCCAGACGAGACATGGTTTGTATTGAATCCTTCCTCAAACATCTCCCAGGTGATTATATCAATGGGGTGGGTGATTTGAAAGGTATCCCACCAAGTAGTTGCTTGTCCTTCAAGTAACTGAGCAGCAAATCTCACTTTCTCTTCCTCCGTGCATCCAACTGTTACTAAGTCCTTATTCACTGAGTGTAGCCAATCAAGTGCTATCATAGGCTCAGGTGCGCTTGCGAACTTTGCAGGCTTAGCTTTAGGAACCTAGTGAGTGCATCCACTTGGCTTGGGTTGTTGTTTGCTACAAACTGAGTCACCACTTGTGCTAGTTGCGCCTGTACTGCTATCAACTGCTCCATCTCAGTGGGTTGACGATGAGGCGGCATCTATTTGGGATAGCATAGATGAGTATAGATAGAAGAGGACTAAGAGAAGTATTTCTACCCATAACTATATGAAGCAATCAATGTCACAAACAAGCAAACAATCATAAGCAATCAACACACAAGAAAACACTTGCATAACAACGTTACAGAGGTTTAAAACTAGCAGTATATAACCACAAAATAGTTTGGGAAAGTTGGGGACAATACTAGAGTAGAATAGAGCAACAAATAAGCAATAAACAAAATCTGTCAAAAAAGTACAGCAGGTTTCATGAATTTTTCTGGGCACCTTAAACTCGTCAGGAATTTTAGCCAATTTTTGTGCATGTAGTACAGGTAATTACGCTTAGATCCTATTTTTCAGAGTTTTTTTGAGTTACCAGTAAAATATGAAAAATCGCGCGGTTCAACAGGTCATGCAGAAAACTACAGCAGTAAAATCACGAATTTCAATCAATTCACACAATTAAACTAATTTAAAAACCACATGAAAATTTCAGAAACTTTAGAGTTCAAAACTAACTGATCCTAAAGAAGGCATCACACAAAATAGCTCAATACAAATAAGAAAGCAACTAATATTGTCATACCACATAAGTTGATAAGATCAATATGCTAACACGATAGCGATGATCTCCTAAAGAGATAAAATATGGTGGTCTAGATCTAACCAAACATGATGAGATGCTCATTTGTGCCATCATATTTATTACTTTACTTGTAGACAACACTCATACATGTATCAAAGAAATGGACAACTACAATTTTGAACAAGAAAAGGTTATAAAAAATATAGCCAAGGAATATAGGAACTCTAATAACTAGAAAATATGATAGTTATCCTATTAGAGGTCTCCTATTAGTAATCCATTTCTAAGGTCACGATCCTACAGTCAACGCACAGCTCTGATACCATCTTTTAACACCCTCGCTTGATAAGGCTGAGTTCATGTGTATAGTGCCAATCCCTGGATCGGTTCACTAGCACACACAGTACAAAATGATACCAAATATAACTATACATCATAAATACAACGAATATGATCCAGAATTTACATTTTATCACAGCGGAAAGCAATACAGGGTAGATCTCCATCCTTCAAATGTTTCACAGGCGAACAATCGTTGAGTGGAGTCTCGCAACCTATAACGATCACTTAGAAACGATATAACCTACAACATGAAAGGTTGCAGCCATGAATGATCAATACTTTGAATGTATTGGCAAAGTGTCACTAGTATGTGGATATAAAATGGAATCTATCAAATTACATGCATATTTGGCTAAGTGGGGTTTCAGGCTCATTTGCATAAAGCAATAGTTTTATCCTAACATTTCTAAATAGTTTTAATCCTTTCTGAAAATTGTCTGAACATATTGGCCAACACCAAGTGCTCATAATCCCTTGTTCAACCATCAAATTTTATTAAGAAATTAGAATGTCGAGATAATCCATAAGCTTCAGGCCTTAGTTGCTCAATATAGTCCATAACCGGGGACACGGCTAATCGATTAGATTTATATCTTCTGCAGAAGTTGTACACTTTACCCACACGACACAATCTCGCCTTGATGCCACCAGTGGCCGCTGGTTTAGTACACACCAATTGGTATACCGGCAGATCAACAATGTGACGAAGTCTTTCCATAGAAGTCCTTCCAATACACAATGCTAGCACGTCTAACAGGCACCAATGCACGGATATAACCTCCAATACACAATTCTAGTTAACCTGAAGATATACCAATGCAAAGGGTCTTCCGCTAAATAATTAACTAAGCTAGAGCCCACATTAGCATGTGGTTGTATTGGAAGCTACTGTACGAGAAACATGTCAAATCTCTATGACTCCTAGGTGGTCTTCTTCCAGTGCACACACGAGAGCGGTAGCCAAAGATACGGTCCTATTCATTGCCACTTCTTCCAAACTCAACAACAACAATATTCCACCCAGGTGATTCAATAAGTACTTGTTTTATTATATAAAACATAGCTTTCCCAATACCTCATAATAATCATGACATGATATTCCACCTCGAATCCATAGCAGGGCTAAGCATACTACAACTACGATGTTTCCACTAAGAAAGATACAAAGGGGTATCCTAAATAGGACATAACATAGCATAGCACATAGTGCAAAATATTCCTACACATGCACTTCTACTAAAAACAACTACAATGCATAGGAAAATAAGTAGGACATTTATGATAGTGCCACTTGCCTTTAGCTGATGTAGTCGTTCGAACAATCCTCACAATTGCAATCGTTGCACTCGTCACAATCAAAATAGTTGCACTCCTCGCAATCTATCGACCAAACAATTGCACAACAAACACACCAATCAAAACAATGCAATTATGCACAATACAACAAAACAATGATGAACAAATGCATGCATGACGATTTAATATGTCACAATGGTTGAAATTAGTTCTCTTAACATTACTAGAACACATGATGCATGTAGGAGAATTATTTAATGCAATAAGGTATTTATTATTAAATATTTATTATCAATAGAGGGGTTTTAATAGTTCTATTGAAACTTTTGTCCTAACTGTCGAATTAAATTTGGGTCTAGAGTGTAATGGATATAGGACATTATTATGAACCAGTAGCAATTGAATTCACCTTAGTCGGAGTTATGAATCTTTTTCTATGATTTAATTACTATTTAATAGGGTTGACATAATTTAAATAGTTCAAATTGTCTAAAAATCAAACTAAAATCATATCTGTAATCTACACAGGATTGTGATTCCAGGGACATATTATTTATATTTTTCTAACCTATAAATTATTTACTATGAATTTTATACTCTAAAAGGCCATTAAATCTATTTAAATCTCTACAGCAGTTCTACACCGTAAAACTTGGATACAACAGTATATTAATGTTTTATAAGAAGTTACTAATCCATAGACATATTATTTATATTTTTCTTGTATACAGATAATTTTCTATGATTTATTTAGTCCAAATTGTCCATTAAAATATTTAATTTATTACAGTAAAACTATATTGTGAACATTATATATAATCATATATTATTATTCTACACAATTTTATGAATCCAACCATATATTATTTATAATTTTCGGACAACTGTTCAATTTTATATGAATTTTACAAGTTTATTACGTTTTCTATCTATTTTCTTATTCCAGAAATTTCGAGGGAATATTCCCAGAATATTCTGCGGGCCGGTGTTGACTGGACAACCACGTGGTGTTGTTTCATTGGTTGGTACCTCTTTGATGCTGAATAGAACTTGGGCCGTTAGATCGTGTGGGGATCCAATGGATGAGGTTGTCCCGGACGAGACCCGCCGGCAAGGTCAATGGGCGGCGGCGGCGGCTTCGGGTGGCGACGGTGGCGGCGTCCCGGTGGTCTCCCGCGAGGTTGAGGTGGTCCACGAGATGCGGAGGGAGAATCAGAGCTTCCCTATGGCATCGTCTTCGTCTCTTGCTCCTCTAGATGTCGTCACGGCGCGGAGGGAGGGGTGCAGCGGCGGCGTTCCTCCGGCGACAGATTCTTGGCACTATTGTGGCCCTGCAATGAAGGGTATGGGTTAGGGCGAAGCGGCACAAAAAGGGGAAGAGGTCAGGGGAAAAAGGGGAGGCGCGGGCGGTCGGAGGCGAAGTGCTCGACCTTGATCTGAAGGTCCAGGGTGACGGCGGAATCGGGAACTCTGGTGGAGGTGGTTAGGGCTTCCGAATGGCGAAAAATCGAAAAGAAGGAAGAGGAGGTGGTTTATAGGGGCGCTGGCGTGGATGGGGGGTCAAAATCGAACGAATTCATCACGATTTTTGGGGGAATTCGATCGGGGGAAGGTAGTTGTGGCCGCGGTGGTATTCAATTCGCGAGGAAGAAGGAGAAAGGTGGGGCCTGGCTGTCGGTGGCTGCGAAGAGGGAAACGGGCTGCGGGCTAAGCCAGGTCGCTCAATTTGGGCCGGCCCAACTGCGGCTTGCGCTGCGCGCTGCGCTTGGCAAGGAGGCAATCGGCACATAGCTGGCGGGGTTAGGTGGGCTGGCTGCGCCGCGTGGGCTGGATCGCCGGGTAGGTAGGTTTAGTTTAGTTTTATTTTCCTGTTTCTTTTATTCTTTTTCCGTTTTGTATTTCTTTTATAGATTTTGATTTATAGCTCCAAATGGAGTGATTTCAATTTCTAAATTTTTTTAAATTCAAAACACACACAATAAACTTTATATAAGACAATTTTGTCTAGTGACAAAATTTAAAATATGCCGTTTGCATATAATGCTTTGTATGGCAATATTTGAAAAGGCAAAATAGGGTCTTGACACAAGGTTTTTGATTCAAGATCTTTCATGAGATGATATGATGAATGAAATGCATTTTTTTTAAATCCAAAATTCTAAAATCCTGGAATGTTACAAAAACCGTCAATATAAGTATCAAAATTATATTCATGTGTGTATAGGTGAAATGTTTCCAGCTCACATTCATATATTTTCCTCCTTTTCTTTTTTTACGTTCTACATGACATGACACAACCAGAATTTAAAGAAACCAATTATTAATCAAAACGTTCGAAAGATACAATCTACTAGATCATCTCAGGAGATCTAACCAATCATCATGTCAAACTCACAAATCTTAGATCCCTAACCAACATTTGATAAATTGATTACCAATTACCCATAGCGACATGAACACATAATATAACTCACCATTTGTAAAATTTATGAATCAACGTTGAGTAGTGCCCCAAACGAAAGTGTCCCTAAATAACTACCGTGTACTAGTTAGATCAATCAAACATTAGCATGGTATAATTAGGGCATAGACCACATATAGAAGTAGAGAATTACGGACATACACCTGGAGCGTCGTAGCGGTGGCCGTTCGAAAATGTTCTCTCTGCGCTAGGGCGCGCATGGGCCAGTGCCGCTGTGGGGCCAGGTGGCCGCCGATTCGTCGCAGAACTCAGCAAGCCAGCGAATGAGGGGCAGGGCCAGCGAGAGGGAGCTTTGGCTGAGTTTTTTTTGAACGGAAATGGTCCCAGGGGGACCTAGAAGCTTTCATTAAACGGTGTGTTCACATCACAGTTACAAAGAGAGCACAAGAAAACAAGGAAAAATACAACCTATCCCAAACTTTTTGTAATAAGGACCCTAGAAGAAACTGAGAAAAAGCCACCGGGTCCAGCTCCAAATCCACTGCGTTGAAGCCTCACACCACCTTCAAGAATCTCGCCGCTAGGGACAAAACCACTTGGGGCAAAGCTCCGGGAGCTAACGACAGTGGAGCTAAGAGGCCTCCGTCTTGGCATCTTGGCCTGGAGGTTGTTGAAGCCCTGCAGTCGCCGGCCAGAAAAACTTGTTGCCGACGAGGAGGGAGGGAGCGGTCGCCCTACGACCGAGTTGAGCGGCAGTCGACGAAGGACCACCGTGGAGGAACTCCCGGGAGTAGCTTTAAGACTCCCATGATGCAGAACAGGCAGCTGGAAGTCACAAACAAGGAGGATCTTCTCGATCTCGTCACCATGGTGAGCAAGGAACAGGAAACTCCACATATCCTGACTTCTAGCCACCCCCGCACTTACCACACCAACTCTAGGAAACAGAGGAGCATGACAATGCAGACGCCATATTTTGGTTCTCCCCCCGCCCCCCGCTACCATGGCCGGTCAGGAGAGGCCCAACAGCGCCGCGGATGTCGCCACTTGGCCTCTCACCCCCGCCACCACGACCGGTCAGGAGAGGCTCAACGGCTTGCTGACACTGCAACTGAAGAAGGCTCCTAAAGAACCCTTTATTCTAGGAGTTTCCGGTAGGACTTCCTCCCTTCACCATCGGCTCCGAGCGCCGGAGCACCGCAAAGAGCAGAACGGCTACCAGACAACGCAAGATCTTGGGCAGCAGAGCTCGACGCCAACTCCCGACAGAATGCCAAACGACGGCAAGCTTCCGCACAACTCTACAACTACAAGGCCTACATCTAGTCATGACTCCGGCGCCTCCCCAGGTCCACCTCCAGCCGGCTATTCCGGCCGGTTGGCTCTAGAAGACTCTCAAGGGGAGGGTGCCTCTAGAATCGTGCAGGTCGGGACTTCCCCTCTCGCTGTCGACTTCCTATAGCTTTGGCTGAGTTGTGTGCGTACATCAGGAAACCGCAAAAATAACCAAGCCCGTGAATGGGAGCTTCGGCTGCTTGCGTGGGCAGATGAGCTGGGGATCGAACTATGGCATGATCTGCCCAGCTAGTCAATGCTCCTAATTACGGACGTGGCCCTTTGCGTTCGTGTCGCTTCCACACTGCCGCATCAAGCATTAAGCCTGTTAAGCTGACATGATCTGCTCAGCTAGTCAATGCTCCTAATTACGGACGTGGCCCTTTGTGTTCGTGCCGCTACCACACTGCCGCATCAAGCATTAGGCCTCTTCAGTGTTTTGCCGGCGCTGGCCAGGCCAAAAATACATATCGCATGGCCCGTGGTTTTCTTCGGCCCGGAGCGGTCGCCCCTCCAGCCCTGCCCTAGGGCCAGGCTTGATCATGTCGCTCCTGTATCTAAACAACACTGTCCGTCCAATACATGAAAAACATAAAATTATCATGATGTGCTCTAGCGAGGATTACCGTCACCCCTTTTTGTCGATTTTCGGAACAGTCTTAACATTCGTCGAACGTCCATTTTCGATTGAGGGAGGATGTTAGAATATATTACCGTATTGTGTACAGCTAAGCACCGACCGTCCCGTGCATGCAGCATCAGTATGTCGCAGATCGTCGGCCTCACTGCACTCGCTGCGCTCCTGGAACCTGCATTGGCAATGCGTCATTACTGTATCATTCAACACCGTGGAGATTTTGCTGTGCGACGTCACATCTTAATCGCAACTCGGCAAAAAAAAAAAACTACCGACATAGAGAAAATCAGGGTGCCGCAGTTTTTTTTAGTCAAACAAAATATATTAAGCAAATAAGCTGTCTTATTAAAAATCTTCAAGTTCCTTTAGATGTCCTGGTAGAAAAAAAAGTGTGTAAGAAACTTGCTACCGATAGTTACATCATCGAGAAGAGTTTGAGAATAAAACTAGAGGTGCATTTACACAATTATAAGAATTAGAAGTGGTATAGCGGTTCCTAGCTAGCTAACACGCGGTCTACGGACCATATGTCGATTCACAGAGACTTGGTATACTGCCGTACGGGCCGAAAGCACCACGCGTCAAAATAGTAATAAAAGCATCTTGAACAGATAATGTAAAATAGGGCATCGCAGAAGGAAGGCTGAGCCGTTCGGCAGATAATGTAAAATACCCTCGACCACGACAGTGGCTCACTGCAGTGAATTGGTTGTCTCGTACTCAAATTGAGCAGAGAGCAGGTCACGACAGGTCGACGGGGCAAGCATGCAGGATCACACTGCGGAATCCACGTACAGTACATAGCGACGTCGCCGCGACGACGTGGTCCACGCGGAAGGGTCGAGCAGGAGAGCTGGGCGTTGTCAGTGTTCGAGCGGAATTTGAAAATCAATTGCTGCACACAAATTAATCGATCAATGCCATCCAACGCCCAACGCTAGATTGAAGTTTGCCATAATGCTTTATTAAAAAATTGAAACAGTGTTAAGAGGAATTAGATATTTTTTTATATAGTAGAAGCAGGATTGACATAGAACGAACTCTGATAGCTGGGATGCGCCAATTACGATCCAACCACTAGGCTACTGCCCCGTTTCAAATACACTTTATTTTTTGGGTGGATGACAATATGCTACTCCCTCTATTTCATAATATAGGATGTTTTAGATTTGTAAAACTAATATATCTAGACACATTTTAGTGTGTAAGTTTACTCTGAACCTAATTGTCAAAGTTTGTGGAAACCGTACTTGGACCTCGTATGGGTTGCGTGTTTATATAACCGCAAAGGACACTTGACACAAGTGTACAACGTATATGAGTCTGTATCCAATGCACAAGAGGTATGATATACGTGTACAATATAAAGGAAACCTATTACATTGTCTAACAGCCTCCTTTAATTAAAACCAGTGGACATGTTAAGATTACGCTTAAACTCATCTAACTTGTTGACTGAAAGTGTTTTTGTAAAACCATCTGCAACTTGATCACCACTGGAGACAAACCAAATAGCTAACTGGTCATTTGCAACTCGTTCTCTGACAAAGTGGAAGTCAATTTCGATGTGTTTAGTACAGACATGAAATACGGGATTGGCAGACAAATAGGTAACACCTAAATTGTCACACCAAAGACTTGGCTTTTCCTTTAGTTTTACTCCAAGTTTAGTAAGCAGAGCTTCGACCCAAATCAACTCAGCTGTGGCATTTGCAAGTACCTTGTACTCAGCTTCAGTGCTAGAACGAGACACTCTATACTGCTTCCTGGCACTCCAAGAGACCAAATTTGGTCCAATGAATATAGCAAAACCACCTGTAGAACGTCTATCATCAAGACAACCTGTCCAATCTGTATCTGAGAATGCACTAAGGAATATAGAGAAAGATTATATAATAGTGATTCTAAGCTTCAATGTATCTTTGACATATCTGAGAATTCGCTTAGCAGCTATCCAATGCTCCGTGGTTGGAGCATGAAGATACTGACAAACCTTGTTCACTGAGAAGGACAAATCTGGACGTGTCAAAGTCAGATACTATAAAGATCTAACAATGCTTCTGAATTGAGTGTGATCTCTTTCGCAAAAAAAAAAAGAACTGAGTGTGATCTTTAGTGCTAAGGGGTGTACCATCTGTAAGAGACAACTGTTCTGAGAAAGACAAGGGTGTAGGAGCAGACTTACAGCCGCGCATGCCAACCTTATCAAGTAAATCTGTAGCATATTTCTCGTGTGTCAGAAGTAGACCATTGTGTGTATTATTCACCTCAATTCCAAGGAAATAGTGTAAATCACCTAAATCCTTAATAGCAAAATTCTTGTTTAAGTCACGTATTAGGGTAGTAATGGCATGATTAGAGGAGTTTGTGACTATGATATCATCAACATATACTAGAACAAACATAGTGCCATCTGACCTGTGAAAATGGAATAATGAAGTGTCGGTCTTTGATGGTGTAAAACCAATATCATATAATTTAGAACTAAGCCTAGAATACCAAGCTCGAGGTGCTTTCTTCAAACCATATAATTCTTTTTCAAGTCTGCAAATATGATGCGGAGCATGAGAATGTTCAAAACCTGGGGGTTGCTTCATATAGACCTCCTCTTACAGAACACCATCAAGGAACGCGTTCTTGACATCTAGCTGTCGTAGATTCCATCCACGAGAGACAGTTAGAGACAAAATAGTCCTAATGGTTGCAATTTTAACCACTGGACTAAAGTTATTCTTATAATCAATGACATAGATCTTATTTCTCCAATCTTGGATTAGGGAAGAAGGAGATATTCGCGACTACTAGCGGTTTCATTATGGGGCAGCTCATGATCTTCATATCGATCTATTATCCACCTCTGTATCTATTCTTTCTTAGCTAAACGGGTGGAGGATCCACCCAATTTGTTTATATCATGGGCTCGAAAAAGGATCCAAATTTGACTGAAATGCACGATCTTCACAGGTATCACTTTTCACGATACCTAAAAGGTGCAATGGCCATTTTGAACCATTTCCTATACTATAAGAGAATGGTTTCCATTACTTTGAGAAATGGATTCTTATATCAAACTATAGCTATTACATTAAAGCTTTCTTCCTCAAGCTATGGGAGAAGCCTATCTGAGTAAGAGTGCCTCAACCAATTCATTCAAAGCACAGCCTTTCGCACTCCAATAGGCATATATTGTTACAAACAAGGTTATGCCCAAAGGTCTCAAAAACGCCGGTGCTACATATCAACGCGCCATGACTAAGATCTTCGATGAGATAATACATAAGATTGTCGATTGCTAAGTAGATGATCTCGTTGTAAAGGAGGTATCCTATGAAGAACATCTTTGTTACAATCGCGACAAGAAGATAACGAAGAACGAAAACGAAAAACATAGCAAGGGGACACAGATTTAACGTGGAAAAACCTCTCCAACAAAGAGAGGAAAAAACCAAGGGCGCCAGCCAGCGAAACTTCACTATATCGAGGAGTGTTTACAAACGCCGGGGATTTCACAGATGCAACTCATCCCAACTGGCGGCTTACAAGGGGTTTATATATCGGTGGAAACCTAGGTCTTCGACGATCCGTACCGTACCGCGGGGGCCTGTCGCCCCCCACACCCCCACAGGCGTCCCCGTTGGGCACGGTGTGGGCCAACTTCGGACCCACACGTCAGAAGTTGGCCCAAGCCTCCCGGCGACGGGCCTCGCTCTACTCGTCAGAAGTTGGTCTATACTTTGTAGAATTTGGATCAACATATAACAAACTCCACCTTGAGACAAATTCCTCCTTGTAGCATCAGCAGCAACCATCTCCCTGAACAAACAAAGCAAATACTTTCGGCGCCAATAGACACTTCAAACTTAGCAACAGGAACATGTTTAGTCATCATATCAGCAGGATTATCATGAGTGCTGATCTTGCATACCTTTAATTTACCTTGAGCAACAATGTCTCTAACAAAATGGTACTTGACATCAATGTGCTTAGTTCTCTCATGGAACATCTGATCTTTTGTAAGGTATATGGCACTTTGACTGTCACAAAACAAAGTAATGCAAGAATCATCTCCACAAAGCTCAGCAAACAAACCTTTCAACCAAACAGATTCTTTGCAAGCTTCAGCAATAGCCATGTATTCAGCTTCAGTAGTAGATTGTGCAACAACAGCCTGCAATGTAGCCTTCCAGCTAACAGCACAACCACCAACATTAAACACATAACCTGTGAGGGATCTTCTCTTATCCAAATCGGCAGCAAAATCTGAATCCACATAGCCATCGAGTCCCTCACCGGTCCTGCCAAACTTCAAACAAGCATTGGAAGTGCCAAGAAGGTACCTGAAAACCCACTGAACAGCCTTCCAATGTTCTTTACCAGGATTAGCCATGTATCTACTTATCAAACTCATAGCATATGATAAATCAGGACGAGAACAAACCATGGCATACATCAAAGAACCAACAGCACTAGAATATGGCACCTTTGACATGTACTCAAACTCTTCATCAGTAGTAGGACATTGGGAAACTGACAATTTAAAATGAGGAGCAATAGGAGTACTAACTGACTTGGCACCATCCATATTAAAACGATGAAGAACTTTCTTAATGTAACTTTGCTGACTAAGAAATAACAAACCAGATTTTCTATCTCGGGTAATCTCCATACCTAAGAGCTTCTTAGCAGCACCAAGATTCTTCATCTCAAACTCACTACTTAGGTGTGCCTTCAAAGTAGTGATTTCTTTCATGCCCTTGGCATCAATTAACATATCATCTACATATAGCAACAATTATATAGGTGACCCATCAACAAACTTGATATAAACACAACTATCATATTTAGATCTCTCAAAACCATGTGAGATCATAAATGAATCTAACCTTTTATACCACTGTCTTGGAGATTGCTTTAAGCCATAAAGAGACTTCTTTAATTTGCACACAAAATCCTCTTTACCAGGCACTATGAACCCTTCTGGTTGGTCCATGTATATTTCCCCATCAAGCTCTCCATGCAGAAAAGCAGTCTTGACATCTAACTGCTCAAGCTCAAGATCACGCATAGCCACAATACTAAATAAAGTACGAATGGAACTATGCTTCACAACTGGAGAGAACACATCATTATAATCAATACCTAGAATCTGGCTGAACCCTTTTGCTACTAACCTTGCCTTGTACCTTGAAGGCTTTTTGGGAGACAGACCTTCCTTTTTCTTGAAGATCCATTTGCAGCGGACCGCCTTCTTTTGTTTAGGCAAGCGCACAACATCCCATGTGCCATTTTTCTCAAGCGATTGCATCTCTTCTTGCATAGCAGAAACCCACTTCTCGCGGTCAACGGATGCAATGGCTTCATTATATGTAGCAGGTTCAGAATCGTTCTTCACTTGTTCAGCACAACTCAAAGCATAATGTACAAGATTACACTCTTCAATTAAACGAGGACGAGGACCACAGTTACGCCTCGGTCTATCAGCAGCAATGGACTCATGTGGCTGCTGCAAAAAAGTAGGTGAGTGCTGAACAACAATATCATCAATGTTTTCCTCATGTGTATCTTCAACGATAGCATCATTATCAACAGTTTTCTGCAGGTTCTCCACCTGCACATTAACTCTCTCCTCTCCAACAGCAACAGGAGAGGTATCTGATGACAAGCTATCATGATACATAACGGACTCATTGAAAACAACGTTTCTACTTAGCAAAATCTTTTTAGTTTCAGGATTCCATAGTTTATATGCTTTAACTCCTGAACCATAACCAAGGAATATGCACTTAACAGCCCTAGGCTCTAACTTTCCATTATCAACATGAGCATATGCAGTGCAGCCAAAAACTCTCAACTGTGAATAATCAGCAGGCGAACCTGACCATACCTCAATGGGAGTTTTCTTCTCAAGTGGAATAGAAGGTGACCTGTTGATGAGGTAACACGCTGTGTTGGCTGCTTCAGCCCAGAAACGCCTATGCATACCTGCATTAGACAACATACAATGAGCCCTCGAGATGGTGGTTCTGTTCATGCGCTCTGCCACGCCATTTTGCTGAGGAGTATATGGGATGGTGTGATGCCTGATCATGCCATAGTTACTGCAAAACTCCTCAAACTCATTAGAACAGAATTTCATACCATTATCAGTACGTAGTACCTTTACCTTCTTCTCAGTCTGCTTTTTAACCATAACTTTCCACTTCTTAAAAGTATAAAAAACATTAGATTTATGCTTCAGAAAATAAGGTCACACTTTTCTTGAGTAATCATCAATAATAGTAAGCATATAATTAGCACCATCAATAGAAGTCTTACGGGACGGACCCCATACATCAGCATGCACATAATCTAATAAGCCTTTGGTGGTATGAACGGAAGCATTGAATATAACTCTTTTATGCTTACCAAAGATGCAGTGCTCACAGAACTCAAACTTACTCAAGTTGCAACCATCAATCAGCTCTCTCTTGACCAACTCTGCCATGCCTTGTTTGCTCATATGCCCAAGACGCATATGCCATAGATGTGTTTTACCACAATCATCAGAATCATTAGAAGTAACAGCAGCAGCAATACCAGGCAAAGTGCTACCTCTAAGAACATATAATTTAGCAGAATTCATATCACCTATCATGTGAATAAGAGAACCTTTTGATACCTTCAGAACTCGATGCCCACCGGCATACTTGTATCCATCAACGTCCATGGTACTCAGGGAGATCAAATTTCTGGCCATGCTTGGTATGTGCTTCACCTCACTCAACGTGCGTGTCACGCCATCATGTGTCCTGATCTTAACAGATCCAACACCAACAATATGGCATGGGTTGTCATTCCCCACACACACAAAATCTCCAGTCTGCACAGACTCATATGAACTGAACCAATCTTTGTTACAACAAATATGAAATGAACATGCAGTATCAAGTATCTATTCATCATCACGAGAAGCACAAGCAGCAAAAACAGCTAAGCATTCACCATCAGAACTATCAGAAACAACAGCAGCCTTACCAGAACCTTCAGACCTATCTTTCGGTTTGTAAGTTCCGTTTCTTTTCTCCTTATTCTGCAACTTCCAACAATCATCAATAACATGATTAGATTTCTTACAATACCTGCAGAATTTATCCTTTCCCTTGGACTTTGAACGACTTCTACCGTCCTTGCTCTTATCTCTGTTGCCATAGTTGTTGTATCTCTGCTCGGTCCTGCCACGAACCTACAGAGCCTCAGCCTTGGATGACGTCCCATCTGACCCTACCATAGTTTTCATCTTTTCCCTCTGTTTGAGGGCGTCGTGTACTTCGGCAAGGGTTAGTTCATCACGGCTCAGCAATATTGTATCACGAAAATGTGTATAGGAACTAGGCAACGAGCATAAGAGTAGAAGAGCTAAATCCTCATCATCATATTTTACCTCCATAGACTACAAGTCTGAAACAATATCTTTAAAAACAGATATGTGATTCATTACCGATCCACCTTCTTGCAGCCTGTGCGAGAACAACTTCATCTTCACTTTCATCTTACTGGTTAGATCCTTTGACACACAGATCGTTTCCAGTTTTCCCATAGGGCAGCAGCAGATTTCATCTCCAGTACTTCCTGCAAAATATTTTTGGATAGATGAAGTTGAATCAAAGACAAAGCCTTACGGTCCTTCCGCTTCTCTTCGGCGGACCACGTCTTAGCATCCTTTCCACCGAATCCATCCAGCGCTTCATCCAGATCAGAAGTTTGGGCGAGAATCGCCCGCATCTTCACCTGCCACAAGGAGAATCTTGTGGTGTAGTACAACTGTGGTAGATCGAACTTCAATGACGACATGTCGCAAACCCTAGATTAGAACATGTGCTCTGATACCACTTGTTACAATCGCGACAAGAAGATAACGAAGAACGAAAACAAAAAACACAGCAAGGGGACACAGATTTAACGTGGAAAAGCCTCTCCAACAAAGAGAGAAAAAAACCACGGGCGCCAGCCAGCGAAACTTCACTATATCGAGGAGTGTTTACAAACGCCGGGGATTTCATAGATGCAACTCATCCCAACCGGCGGCTTACGAGGGGTTTATATATCGGTGGAAACCTAGGTCTTCGACGATCCGTACCGCCTATACTTTGTAGAATTTGGATCAACATATAACAATCTTCAACACCTCAGAATCGTATTCGACTGCCTAAGGCAACATGCACTCAAGTTAAACCCGTTGAAGGGTTTGCCTGGGATTGTTTAAGCAATTCCCTTAATCGTCGACCCCTTGCCAATTGATTCTGACATTTTTAATACTTTATATATCCGCGTTGCTGCGTTTATTCGAGTGATCCACAAACGACAAAAATCCCTCTTTTTCCTAGTCAACCCTACTTTCGATAGGACCGGTCGACAATTGAATCCAATTTTTCCCATTATTTGACTATCCATAATAGTGCAGAAAGAAAGCCCGAAGAACCTTTGCTTGAAACCTTTTGCAACTAATATGGCTTTGTACCTAATCGCGGAGATCGCGACCTAGGGATCCTGAAGATGTGGCGACCGGAAACAGAACCGATCTAGTCCATGGAAAAAAACTTGATATGGGAATCGGAGGTTGTCGTGTGGAGGAATCGATGCGGGATGGAAAGGCCGTAACGAGGATGCATGTCCTGTTCCTGGGGAGAAGATCCTGGCGGCAGCAACACGGAGGAGAACTTCGGCGGCAGCGGCGGCTTAGCTAGACGGGAAGAGGTAGGCTTCTGATACCATGTAGAAATCTCATGTTTATATCGTGTGTGGAATAGCCCCACATATGGCTTACGGAGTTTGATACGTATAAGTTGGTGTACTACATCATACCATATACATACCTGTATTACATGTCTAATAGCACGCACGTTCTTAGGAAGCACCACGTGTCACACATAGTAAGAAGTTTGTTCTTGTACATAATCTTGGATCAAAATACACAAAGTACACGAAAGTAGAAGTTTACTCACAACCGAAGTACAAAAATACAACTGTACTGAGAGCCAAAGTAAAAAAAAAATACAAGTTTACTCATAGCGGAAGTAAACGAAAAATACAAGTTTACTCACAGCCGAAATACAAAAGTACAACGGTACCGAGAGCCAAACTAAAGAAAAGTACAAGTTTACTTACAACAGAAGTAAACAAAAAGTATAAGTTTACTCACAACCAAAATACAAAAATAGAACTGCACTGAGAGACAAAGTATAGAAAAGTACTCCCTCCATCCTAAAAAGGATGTCTCAAGTTTGTCTAAACTTGAATGTATCTAGACACTATAGATACATCCAAATTTAAACAAACTTGAGACATCCTTTTTAGGACGGAGGGAGTACCAAGTTTACTCACTTCCCAAGTACACGAAAATATAACCATACTCAGAACCAAAGTACATACAAGTATATACGCAAAAATACAAGTGCATAGGAACCCAAATACAAAGTACATTAAAAACCCAAAATACAAAAAATACCAAATTGAAGTAATCTAAAATACGAACGCAACAGTTTGAAAGTGTATAAAAAAGTTGTTCAAAACCTATCACCGCGTCCCAGTTGTGAACTGTGGATTAGAACTGTATAGAACCAGACCCGTTCATAACCTGAACTGAACGTGACCACAAATTCAGAACCAATCTCTCAGATTTACCTGGATCGATCTCGTGATTGCAACTAGGAAGTAGTACTAGGAGTAATTTCATAGCAGCTACTCCATACATTATAACACGGACGCGTTGAGTCAATGTCATGTTATCCAACTGGACGCCGTGCAACTTGGGACAGTCCTTTTTCGTCTGGTTGTACCCGTAAGCTGGGAAGTCGGAATAATACTCCATGGCGACCCAAACAACGCGTGCAGTGTAGTCTTCAGGACTCCGTTGTTGTCACCGGCAAACTGAGTATATAAGTACAAAACTGCCCTCCTGAGTCCTGACTATGGACTCAATTATTCCATTATATGTTCTGGCCACCAATGGCAGCGGAGGAAGGAATGCGTGAAAGAATGAGGGCAAACTAGGAAGCAACGCTGATGTACAAAGAATTAACAGGCCGGGGGAAGTACGTACGTTTCACGGCTCAGTCCTAGTACGATGCTTACAGCATCTGTCACTAAGTGTCACTGGAGTTAGAAGATTCTCTCGTAGACTTGCCAGGTCCAAGTCCACACGCATGCATGTCACTCTCTAGTGCATGTGTCCAACTATTAATTATCTGGCACTATTCATGATAACGAGAGGACTGGGTCACATCCACATTGAATGACTAATTACCGAAAAGATTAAAATCATCCTTCCTCACGCGGTTTTAGTTTTTTTTAGCTAAATACATCTAAAGTCCCACAACTTGTACTTTATGTGCAAACTAGTCCCACAACTTGAAAAATATAAACTCGTGGTACTACAACTTGCATTAAGCGAGCAAATAGGTCCCAGAGCAATCAGAAGTTGACATATGGCATTGTAACTTTTGCAGGAAGGACCCTATAATTATTTCCATGACATACGTGTCCTTGCTGCTTTCTGACACGCGGGTTCCACCTGTAAGTGGTGGAAGAAGAAATAATTAAAATTTGAAAAGGAAGAAGAGGTTTCGAAACCGGAACCTAGAGCTAGCAACGAAATGAGATAGCCGCTACACCATACGATGTGTCCACGCCGCACGACACACTCTGTGCATCCATGGACATGACTCACGATATCATGGTTTCACGCATCCAATGCCGAAACCATGATCGTCTGAGTCATGTCCGTGGGCGCCAGAGCGTGTCGTGCGGCGTGGAGCAGTCGAGCGGACTCCTGATATTTATAGTCTCGTTCCAACAAGTGAACAACTTATGACTCAGATACTACGGGAGAAGACGAAAACGTCGACAGACTAGCGCTACACCGACAGTGAAAAGTCAGGACCGTCGTTGAAGGTGATTGGGCTAGACAGCCGTGGTCGTTGGTCCATTGTCATCGGCGTAGGCCAGGCAGCGCCGATGGCCACCATCGGTGTAGAGAAGGCCGTCGGCGTAGGGTGACACGTGGCCCAGGTCACCGGCCCATCTGATGGACACGAGACGGCGTTAGGGCATCGGAGCTACGCCGACGGCATTACCATCGGCCTAGCTTTTTTCCTTTTTTGTTCAACGAATAAAATTTATATAGTTGATTTATTTATTTCCCTCTATAATTTTAATGTAAATATAATTTATAAATAAATTGGAGATTGTATCTTCGAATTTCGGTATCCCGCTACCCGCATAGAATACACGAATCTTCCGGAACCCGATGCCAAAACATAAATGTAAAATAAAAAAACAAAATACACATGTAATATCCAACTACAACATAAATATTAAATATATATCTCAATTGTATGGACCCCGAGGCACCGAAAGCCCCTCTTTTGGAGAAACCCTGGACCGTGCGTCATGCGTCGTCTATCCCCTTAGACGGGCATCGAAAGGGGTAGCAAAGTGGAGCCTTATCTTGGTTTATGTTTGGTTAGGTTCACAATATTCTATTTTATCAGAGGTCCGCTACAAGTTTAGCGAGACTCGGCGTCGAGCTAAGAATCTTGATATGTGTTGTTTTGACCATAGTTTGAAATGGGCATAAGAAGTTTAAAAACGATCCAAACAATATAAACGGCCGTTAACCGATGTGGGTCCCATAGGCGCTACGCCAACAGCAAGAAGGGCTACACCGACGGCAAGACAACGACGGTAATCGCAGGCTACACCGACTGGATCTTTCCGTCGGTGCCTGCCTTGTTTCCCTGCAGTGAGATAGACTACTTGCAAAATATTTGCGCCTCTCTAAACAAGTATATAGTCCTATATTATTTCGGTACTAGGCTTTTGGGCTGTAGTGGCATACGAATACAGCACATCATAGTAGAACCGTTGGTGCTCTATAATAATAAAGGAAACATCGTATGCCTATATTATTTCGGTACTAGGCTAGCGCATGGATGATAGAACGGTTTGTGCTCTACGATAAGGAAACAGCGTATGCTGTAACGGCATTCACATTTCTTTGCCATCTCTAGGTTTCAGGTTCGAAGCCTCTCCCTGCTTTTAAATTTTTAATTATTTTCTTCTTCCACCGACATGTGAGAAAGCAGCAAATAGAAATAATTATAAGGTCCTTGCTGTAAAAGTTATAACACCACGTGTCAGCTTCTGACTGCTTTGGGACCAATTTGCTCGCTCAATGCAAGTTGTAGTACCGCTAGTTCACATTTTTCAAGTTATGGGACTAGTTTGCACGTAAAGTGCAAGTTGTGGAACTTTAGATGTATTTAGCTCTTTTTTTTTTTTACAGGAAAGGGCCTGGAAGGCTCTAGGTACTGCATTCATTTAGCGATGGGATACATTTTACAAAGAGGTCCAAAAGTAAATAGAAATCACAATTAGGACCTACAGTTTTACATCAAGGATTCTAAAAATTTCAGAAGAAACGCCATCGAGTCCTTCTCCATCGATCTTGTGCTCTTCGCACCGCGGCCTGGCCAGCCTCACCACCGCCGGGGACGAACCACTTGGGGCTGGGACACCGTGAAGCGCCAGGGCAGAGCGACTTAGAAGCCTCCACAACGGCATCGTGCCTAGAGGTTGATAAACAACTAGCAGAAAGCGGCTATGGAGGGTCGTCCTTCGACCATCTGAAGAAGGGGCAAGACAGTTTCGACTGCCGCGAGTCCCTTGCTGAGAAACTCCCGTGAACAACAGCAACACAGGTTCCCCGCTGCACCGACGAAGGCCTGAGGCAGAAATCAATGCCGTCGACTGCGCCACCTCCTTGGTGTCCACGAATCAACAGCACAACGGCCCAAACTTCCAGATCGGGGCAGCCACCGAGTCTTATTAAAGGGCATGTAGGGATGCAGCCGGTCGTCGCCTTTGGCTTCGTCCACCGGAGCGCCATAACCACCATCTACACCAACACCCACCACTCGAAGCCACTCGTGAACTCCAACGGTGAAATCCCCCACGGTAGAATGCCAATCGCAACAAGAGACAAACTGCTACCTAAACTACAACCTAGACTACACTGCACAAGCCGGCCTCCCCTCCCCCACCATCTCCAGCTGGCAGAGCCGCCGGAAAGGAGGGAGAGAGGAGCCGAGAGGCGACATGCGACTTTCAAGGGGGAAAGATAGGATAAGGGAGGAAGGGAAGGGAGAGTAAGCGGTTCCCCACACGGTTTTAGTAAACCTTCACCAGGTGGGTTGGGTGATAGTGATAGGGCGGCACCTTGCACATGGTATCCTTCCAGGGTAATAGAGAGCTTCACACATGATGTTACCAAACCGGGCCGTGTGCGTTTTTGGATGATCGCAAAACTACTACTCCCTCCGATCCATAATAAGTGTCGCTCATTTAGTACTCCCTCCATTTCGGATTATAGGGCTAATACGTTTTTCAAGAAAACAGTTTGACCATAAATTTGGTCAACAATATATGAATCATATGTCACAAAAAATGTACCATTATTTTGAATATGAAGCTAATGATATAATTTTTGTTAAATAAAATTTGTATTTTGTTGATCAAATTTACGGTTAAACTATTTACAAAATTTGTACTAGTTTAATATAAAAAACGACACTTATTATGAAGCCTTATGTTAGTCTATATAGAGTTGCACAAACGATATATGTTCTAATGAAATTTAACTTTTTGCAGATTAATCATGTGGTGGTCCATTTTGTGCAGCTATCAGCATTCTTACATTTGCAGGACCAACGAAATACTATGGCTATCGGATGCAACCATCTGCTGACAGTCGCTCATGATATCTTCAGCCGGTGTGGCTGGCAGCATACTAGCCGAATACATAATGTTTAAGCTTTTACCGGTTGATTCATGTGTCAAATATAAGCAAGACTTAGATTTTGTAATAAATTTGGATGACGAATTTTTAATAATAAGTGTGTACATCAAGTGATGCAGAGGGCCGAGATTCACTACTCTTTTAAAAAACATTAATTATGACGAACCACAAGTGAGAGTGGCTCAACCAGCCGTTCATATGCACGAGAACAACTTGCCACGCCTCTATTTATATCGCAAATACCACGGTAGCACCATCCTCACCTATATGATAGAAGCACCGGTTTACACATCCACAACACACCAGAACACACCTGGCTACCTGTTTTTCGGCAAGGATGAAGCTGGGGTGTTCTCCGCTTCTTCTCTCTGGCCATCTTCTTCTCTACCTTTCGGCGACATTGTTGCTGGCCACGGCCGATGTAGCAGCAGGCCAGCGTCCCGGCTGCCCGTTGCAGTGCGGCGACGTCGACATCCCGTTCCCGTTTGGCATCGGCGACCAGTGCGCGTTGCACAGCGGCTTCAACCTCAGCTGCACCACCGTCAACGGCACCACGAAGCCTTTCGCGGGGACTGCAGAGGTGACCAAGATCTCTGTGGCTGACGGCAAGGCTTGGATCACCGCCGCTACGATGTCCTTGCGGTGCTCTTTCTCAGCCATGGACGACACGCAGTACTTTGATGGATGGTTGAACCTCACCTATACACCTTACTGGATATCGGAAGAGGATAACAAAATAATCGTCATCGGCTGCAACACGCTCGCTTATATGAAGAGCTCCTCTGTAAGTATTTTGACATTTCCCCTGTATTCGACATCCTCGGCTCTATATTAATTAGTAGCCGAAACTTATAGGAAGAGATTTTAATTCAATACTTACTAGTACATAACTAACAAGCCCGCACTAGGCAAACAATGGGCTAATCTCAGAAACTTCTGGAAAAAACGGTAGCGTGTCATGGGCAACCGGTAAACTGTGGTCCTTTTATCCACAGGTTGACCGCTCTTCTCTGTCCCTCTCCAAATTCTCGCACTATTCTATATCTCTATCTATAACTTAACTTGCAAAAGACCTTCTAGCTACTGACTTAGGTCAGGAATCAGGATCATATGTAGAACTGTTTCATTTTAACCCAGAAGTTAATGTTAAACGCCGTTGCTTTCCTTCTAGTCCACAATCCTCGTGAAGCTGCAGCAGTTTACAGTATTTAGAAGTAATATAACTCTTGCTATGCAGCCAAATAAACTTTGCTAAAGATATTCAATATTTTGGAATATGACTTTGGAACTGGTGATACATCCTCTTGCACAAGTTTATATCATGAGTCGTAAGGGACCAGGCAGAGAAGACATGACTTTTAGGTGGTATATCTGAATTTTCCAACAGCTTGCAGAAATACTCGTTGAATATCAGTCTAAAGTTAATAATAGCATGGGGAAAACACTTTTAATTTTATATTCCTCTCCGACACTTTTTGGAAATTGTTTTGTTGATTTGTCCTATCCCAGAGAAGATTCTTTCAATTAAATACTGTGAATAGACTTGCAACACTTGCTCCATAAATAGTAAAACAACATTATTCTTGAATTAGCAATTTTATTTTTGTTAAAGACACATCTTACATACATTTGTTCACCTGCAGTATGTAGTAGGTTGTTATTCAACCTGCGCCAATGGCAACCTGAAGAATGGCATGTGCTCCGGTGCCGGCTGCTGCCAAGCCGATGTCCCCAAAGACATCCGGTATTTTTCTGGCTATTTCAACGAAACTTACAAAACCACATTGCAAGACAGTCCTTGCAGCTACTTGGTACTGATGCAAAAGGAGGCTTTCACATTCAACACTAGTTATGTCGAATCGACAAAGTTTTATGACGCATACAATGGTACAGTTCCAATTGTTCTAAACTGGGAAATACACCGGTCGACATGCGAGGTAGCTAAGCAGAATATGAGCTCCTACACATGTATCAGCAACAACAGCGAATGTCTAAATTCCCCCAACGGGAAAGGTCACCGCTGCGTTTGCTCCCATGGGTATGAAGGCAACCCTTACATCACGGATGGATGCAAAGGTTCCATACAATCTTCTCTCTGAACACATTTGCCGCCTCTACATTAAGTTATTGATCACTTGTCTGCACAATTTAACAACTTCTTTTGGTTTGCAAGATAAACAACTTAGTCTGGTCATAGTGGCAAGTATATCATGCATTAGTATCATGTGTATAATACTAGTGTATGATAATAGTATATGATATTAATCTTTATAATGCATAGTACTCTGCATCATATAGTAATATTATAGTCCCATCCTATTTATATAATTTTAGAATCGCAATACAAAATTGTGTACAACATCCATATTTGGTATTAATTTTTGTAGTCCTCTGTACAATGATACCATATATACCATTATACCACCATATTCTCTCTTAGTTAGTTCTTGTGTCACATTAGTGTTTTGCCAACATGAAACTCATTGTACTACTTGCTCTACCTTGAATACTTGTCGCAAATTTATCTAGATACATATGTATGTAGATGTATTTTACTGTATAGATAAATATGTATCTAGATAACTAGGACAAAGAGAGTACCTATGATCCTCTTAATATGAGAGGCCTTAGCTACTTGAACTGAAAACTGCTGTTTTTCTTTCAGATATCAATGAGTGCCTCGCGAATCCCAATCCTTGCGGCCTTGACATCTGCAACAACACGCTGGGGAATTACAGCTGCTCATGTCACCGAGGATATTATATGACGACTGGTGTTTGTGTGAAATCTTCTAGTTTTCCAGCTATGCCTGTTGTTGGTAAGTGCGTTTGATTGGTGATCACTAAAGTAGTATCAATTATAGACCATTAATTAGATATTGTAGGGAAAAATACAAATTAAGCTTGAAGATATATAGTCCGGTATATCATGTAGAAGCAAGTAGGGGTGTTAAATTAAAGGACCGGATCAGATTTTTCTTGCACCATATATTTTATCATATTTTTTCCCTTAGATTCAAGGTGGAGCGGATAATGACTCGTTAAGGATTCAATTAAGAATACATCAGATCTGATCGACTGCAGATTTGAAATGAAAACGGCAGACTCGGACCGCTAACCAAAATAGTTGGACAAATTCTCTCATAGGCATAGAATTTTTCTTTTCAAAAATCAAACGGATTTAGTGTCTCTACCTTGCCACAACCAATTAATTGAGAAATAAATACATGACATATACTAAACCAAAGCGGTCACGAAATAGTATGAATATAAATTGAATATATGAATCATCACTCTACGGTGCTAGAATTCGAAGGCAAACATGGTGGCAAAATGAACTCGGTAACTCACTAACTGCTAACTAGGCCAAATTGGCCTTGACTTTTGGGTCGATGATTGAAAACCTAGTTTAAACCTGTAGGATAATCCTACTTAATTTCTGAATAATCCATATTCACAGGCTAGTATATCCTATCTTATAGGGTATCCGTCTTTCCTTTCATATTCGGATATTCTGATCCGCTAGATTATTTCAAACAAGATATGGATTTTCAAATGGAACATGCATGGCCTAATTTGGTGTTGAAATTTATGTCCCTCTTTTCTTGCAATTATGATGTTTTTTATACGACTCAAATATTTCTAAGTTTGGCAGGTACTATTGAAATATTACCAACATTACTAACACGACTCAAGATCATTATCAAATATACTCATATAATGTATACTTATTTTCATTATAAACAAGATATTTTCGTACAAACTGATGGTCAAAATGGTTTCACCGGAGATCGGTTGTCAAGTACATGCGTAATTGGCATTAGTACTTCGAAATTTTCTCTTTCTCTTCATCATACAATACTTTTACGTGTTCAATTAATACTCATGGAAATTGATTTACTTCGTACAAATATATCTCATGCAGGTGCGAGTGTGGGACTTGTCGTCTTCGTGATTGGTGTAGCATGTGCGTGCTTGGTCCAAGAGAGAAGAAAGCTACAGAAGATGAAACAGGACTACTTTCGGCAGCATGGTGGTCTGATATTATTTGATGAGATGAAGTCAAAGCAAGGTATTGCATTCAAAATCTTCACCGAAGAAGAACTGCAGCAAGCCACAAACAGGTTCAGTGAACGACAAGTACTTGGTCAGGGGGGACAAGGAACCGTGTACAGGGGATTTCTGAAGGGCAACGTCGAAGTAGCGGTCAAGAGGTGCAAGACGATCGACGAGCAGCACAAGAAAGAGTTCGGTAAAGAGATGCTAATCCTGTCCCAGATCAACCACAGAAACATCGTGAAGCTCCTCGGGTGTTGCCTCGAAGTGGAAGTTCCCATGTTGGTGTATGAGTACGTCCCAAACGGCACGCTCTTCCATCTCATCCATGGCGACCATGGACGGCGTATCTCCTTGGCTACTCGCCTGGGGATCGCTCACGAGTCCGCCGACGCGCTCGCGTACCTTCACTTATCGGCGTCGACGCCGATCATCCACGGTGATGTCAAATCCTCCAACATCCTTCTTGATGGCGACAACAGAGCTAAAGTCTCTGACTTTGGCGCTTCCATCCTGGCACCAGCTGACAAGTCACAGTTCGTCACACTTGTACATGGGACGTGTGGGTACCTCGATCCAGAGTACATGCAAACCAACCTGTTGACTGATAAGAGCGATGTATACAGTTTCGGGGTTATTCTTCTGGAGCTTCTTACATGCAAGAAGCCGTTTAATTTCAATCCCAATTCTCCAGACCGTGAAAAGAGCCTATCTATGATGTTTACATATGCGATGAAGGAGAATAAGTTGGAGGAGATCTTGGATGCCGAGATCAAGGACGAGGACAACATGGAGATTCTTGAGGAGATCGCGGAGCTAGCAAAGCAGTGCTTACATATGTGCGGTGAGAACAGGCCATCGATGAAGGAAGTCGCGGAGAAACTTGATAGTCTGAGGAAGGTGATGCAACATCCGTGGGTGCAACAGAACCCTGAAGAGATGGAAAGCTTACTCGGGAAACCCTCGTCCATAGTCACCTCGACGGTTGTCAGCGGTGAATATTTCAGCATCGAGAAGAAAGCTGTTAACGGTCTGCAATCTGGTCGTTAAGAATGAAGTGGGAAACCCTCATCGCTCTATTCTGTTTTTTTTTGTATTCACAAATAGGTAAGTTAGATAAATAAGTATGGGGTCGATTGTGGTACTAGCTTGATTTAATATAATTACTTTTCATTTTGCCAATTGTACATGCACGGATTATGATCCTTTTATATGGTTGTGCATCTTCCGGATTGCAGTTTAGCTCTTCCATCTGTTTGCAGAGTCTGTCTTTTGAAATTTGATTTAGCATGGTAAAACGCTTGGCACCGCCTCCAAATCACTAATTGTCCTATCAATGACCAATTATCTTCTTCAAGGTCGCTTGCAACGCGAGGGTTGTGGCCTCATGCTTTGCAGCTTGCTTGCTACTATCTGTGTGGCCTATCGGCTGTTGGAGTGGCCGCATTCAGCGACCCTACTTGATCATGGGCATGGCGTCCGCGAAGGCTTGCGCCTGGGACGGCCATGCCTTCGTTGGTGAGACCAGAAGCCTAACGGGTCCTGCAATTTTGCTCTGAATAATTTCGATTCGTTGGTGTGGATTGTGGATGGAAGGCTCAGCTCGGCAGATGCCACGGTAATTTCGACCACAACTGCGGCCCACTGCACTGCATTGGTTCTCTCCTGCTCAAATTAAGCGGTAAAAAAAAGGTTCCAAAAATAACGCTTCGTCTCCCACGTGAGGCGATTAGGGTTTTCGAGTGACCGTGACGGCGCCCGTCGAATCTCTCGTCGGGGTGCAGGAAGTGAGTTCGCGGGCGAGAGTGATCTCGTCGGCTGGAAGTTGGTGGAGCCGCGATGGATCCCAAGGTTCAAGCGGCGACGGAGAAAGTCCAGGCAGGGGGGAAAGCTGCCGGAGAAACAGGAGAACCTCGAGCGGAGACAGAGGTTCCGGTCGAGGATATGATGAAGAATCTCAAGCTGACTGCTGCGGAAGCGGACAGACTTGTAGATGATGATGAGGAAGAATTGGAGAAACCCATGTGGGCGCTCGCCGGTAAGATCTTGTCGGATCCAAAAGTGTATCACATAAACACGATTTCGGCGGCGCTTCGCCCTGCGTGGGAAAACCCTAAGGGCTTATTTTTTCGGGATGGTGGGAAGAACATGTTCGTGGCTGAGCTGGGTTCGAAGAGAGACCGAGATCGCATATGGGAGCGATCTCCATGGATGGTGAACAAGTGTGTTGTGGTATTGGAAAACTTCCACCACCGGAGTCAACCGTCGGATATGAGGTTCGACAAGCTGATGATTTGGGTCAGGGTCATTGATCTCCCATACAACAAATTGAATGAAACTTGGGGAGAGAGGATCGCCAAGAAGATTGGTGAATTTGTCAAGCTTGATATCAATAAATATGGCCTTGTGAGCGCCCAATATCTGCGTGCAAGAGTGTACATTAAGGTGTCTGATCCACTCATGCGTTGGGTGGGTCTGGATTCGAAGAAATTGGGGAGGACTTTCTGGTACTCTATCCAATATGAGTTTCTGCCGTATTTTTGTTTTTCTTGTGGTGTGCTTGGACACTCTGAAACTGTATGCCCCGCGCCAGCTGAGAGAGATGAAGCAGGAAATCTGCCATGGGGGCGTATTTGAGGGCTCCAAATGATCTGAAGAAGAAGAATGGCCCCCCTTTTGCTGAGGGTGGCTATGATGATTTCTTTCAAGTATAAAAAGGAAAATGAAAAGTCTGATCCTCGTGACAAGGACGATGGAGAAACGTATGATAGACCCCCACCTCGGGCTCCCATGGGTGGCCGGGGGAGGGGAAGAAACCCAAATGTGCGTGGTGGCAAACTACCAGTCTACCGGAAGTTGGCGATGACCACAACTGAAACGAGTACTGAAGCTCACCCAGGTGAACCCAACACAGTTAGAGATATGGTTATGTTTGAGCCACAGATCTCTGGGTCTAAACGTGAGGAAGCTGAGGTGCGTGATAAAAAAGAGGGTGTAACCCCAGATGCGAAAAAGAAGAGGACTGCAACAGGAAACCAAAACCCTTTGGCGTCGACTGCGGGACAGTCGCGTCGGGGACAATGAGTTGTTTAAGCGCGAATTGTCGGGGACTTGGGAACGGCCCGGCAGTTCGAGAGCTTCGCGGCTTCGTGAAGCAAATGGACCATGCCTTGCTTTTTGTTATGGAGACAAAAATCGAAGGTAAAAGAGTGGAGAATTTGAAGAGTACCCTCGGCTTTGTTGGAGGTTTTGCTGTTGATAGTGTGGGTCTGAGTGGTGGTATTGGGCTGTTCTGGTCGTTAGCAGTTTCTGTTGAGGTGAAGAGCTTCAATAAATACCATATCGACACCATTGTTCAATTAAAGGACAACTCTGTTCCTAAGTGGAGTTTTACAGGGATCTACGGCGATCCACGAAGGGAGAATAGGCACCATACCTGGACTCTTATGAGGAGACTAAAAGGACTCCAAAATCTTCCGTGGTTGTGTGTGGGTGATTTCAACGAGACCATGTACAACATGGAGCATTTTAGTGAGCATGATCGTGAGGAATGGCAAATGAGAGATTTCCGGGATACAATTGAAGACTGTGATCTGCAAGATTTAGGCTATCATGACCAGCCGTTTACATGGGATAATAGACAAGAGGGCAGAGCAAATGTAAAAGCCCGGCTCGATAGGGCCTTTGGGACGGAGGATTTTCGCCAGTTATTTCAAGTGCTTAGAGTGCGACATGTTAACATGGTCCAGTCGGATCATTGTATGCTTGAAATTGAGTTGAAAAAGTATAGACAACAACGATTTACTAATGGCCGTAATTTTAAGTACGAGAACGTGTGGCAAACCCATGCTGACTATGAAAAGTGGTAATTGATCTGTGGAATAAGGCTGAAAAAGGAACTGGTTTGAGTGGTTTTGCGACCGCTCTGGGCAGTTTGCAATCCAGTCTGGGAGCCTGGGGTACTGCAAATTTTGGCATTTTTAAAAGGAAGCTCCTAAACCTAAGGAAGGAGCTAGACCGGGTAAGGAAGAACTCCATGGGACGCGGTACATCAGGAGAAGAGAAGAGGCTCATGAATAAAATTAATGAAGTCCTCTACCAAGAAGAAATTTGGATAAAGCAACGAGCTCGGGTTAATTGGCTCAAATCCGGGGATCGTAACACGGCGTATTTTCACGCTCATGCAGCCCAGAGAAAAAGGATCAATGGGATACATATACTTCAGCGTGAGGATGGTTCGGTGCATGGTGATGCAGGTGAGATTAAAAATGAAGTTAAGAATTTCTATTCTAATTTGTATTCTTCTGAAGGTGTCCAAATTTTCAACAAGTTCTTAATCTGGTTGAGGCGAAAGTTACCTTGGAAAATAAAGTGTTGCTTGAGGAAGATTTTTCGGCTGAAGAGGTCAAAAAGGCTCTTTTTCAAATGCACCCATCAAAGGCTCCCGGTGTCGATGATTTCACTGCAGGTTTCTACCAGCGCCATTGGAACCTTCTTGGGGAGGATCTTTGCAAGGCTGTGTTGAATTTTCTGAATGGAGGGGAGCTGCCAGCAAATATGAACGATACAGCAATTACTCTCATTCCTAAAGTGAGAAACCCTTAATCCATTAAGCAATATAGACCAATCTTGCTTTGTAATGTGCTATATAAAGTTGGCACCAAGACGATTGCAAATAAATTGAGACCAGTTCTGGAGTATACTATCAGTCAAGAGCAGAGTGCTTTTGTCCCCGGCAGGCTTATTCAGGATAATGCACTTGTGGCTTTTTGAAAGTATTCATTCCATGAAGAGAAAGAAAAAAAGGTAAGAAGGGCCATTGTGCTGTCAGGTTAGATATGATGAAGGCATACGACCATGTTGAGTGGCCCTTTCTTGAAGCAATGATGCTGAAACTGGGATTCCCGGTAAGACTAGTCCAGTTGATTATGAAGTGCATTTCTACTGTCCGTTTTTCAGTTAAGGTGAATGGAGGTTTGCTGGAGCCTTTTCACCCCACTCAGGGAATCAGGCAGGGAGACCCTATCTCGCCATTTTTGTTCCTTTTCTGTGGAGAAGGATTGACTACTCTACTGCATAAATACAATACGGGTTTTGTGGACAGAGGGGTTCGAGTCTGCAATAGATCACCCTGGATTTCACACCTCCTTTTTGCTGATGATAGTCTGATCTTCATCAATGCAAATGGCGCAAGTGCGAGCAGGCTGAGCGAGATACTACAGTTATATGATGATGCCTTAGGCCAGAGAGTTAATAAAGAAAAAAGTGACATCTTCTTTAGCCCGTGTACCCCGGAAGCGCAAAGGCTGGCAGTCAAAGCAAGTATGAATATCCAAGTCGAAGCCTTCAGTGAGCGCTACCTTGGGCTGCCGACAGCGGTTGGAAAGATCACTAGTGATGTCTTTGAATTTATTGCTGATAAAGTGAGGAGTAAGGTGAATGGTTGGGCGAAAAAGAACCTGTCATACCCAGGAAAAGAAGCGCTTATTAAATCCGTTATTCAGGCCATGTCTACATATAGCATGAGCTGTTTCCTTCTCTCCAAGGGTTCTTGTCAGAAGCTTAACTCCATATCAGGAAGTTTTTGGTGGGGAGGAAATTTAGATAAGAGGTCCATGCACTGGATGGCATGGGACAAGCTATCCGTTCCGAAAAGCAAGGGAGGCATGGGTTTTAGAGATATGCACATGTTTAACATTGCTCTTCTTGGTAAGCAGGTGTGGAGATTATTGACTAACCCTACATCGCTATGTTCTCAAGTTCTACTGGGACGCTACTGTCATAACAAGAACCTGATGGAAGTATCGGCACCATGCACGGCGTCCAAAACTTGGCGGGCGATTCTGACTGGTAGGGAAGCCGTTGAAACTGGTTTGATCAAGAGAGTAGGCTCGGGGGATAGCATCTCAATTTGGGATGATAACTGGATACCGAAGCTGCATTCGATGAAACCTATGGGCAGAAAGAAGGACACTGATCTGGTTAAGGTCAGCAAACTGATCTCAGACGACCATAAGTGGAAATCTGAAGAGATAAGCGAGCTCTTCTTTGCTCCTGATGCCGAGGCTATCATGAAGATTCCGCTAAGGCGAGGCTGGGGTGAGGATTGTTTGGCTTGGTCAAGAGAGAATACAGGAATCTACTTGGTCCGCTCTGCATACAGAGCTCTAATGGATCGACAAGGGATGGCTCAAATATTGCGCGAGGAAAATAGTGCTACTACATCCGATAACGACGCCGATATTTGGAGCAGATTGTGGAAACTTTGCGTGGTACCTAAAGTGCGTGTCTTTTGGTGGAGAGTTCTTCAAGGAATATTACCTGATTATAGGACTCTTTCGCGGCGGCATGTCATGGAAAACAGCACTTGTGGAATATGCAAAGCGGAATCCGAGGATATGATGCATGCTCTAATTACATGTAGTCATGCTAGACAGTTCTGGAGTGCAGCCAAGGAATCCTTTTTCCTGAAACTTCCAAAGTTGCACCCCTCAACGTGGACCAAAGACATACTTTGTGATCCCAGATTTACACCAGGCGAGAGGGCCAGGATCATAACGGTGATGTACAATATTTGGACATCAAGAAACAATATCACACATGGAAAGGAGGGGTATAATCCTTCCAAGTCTATGGAGTTGATTCGGGAAACGTTGAATTTTTTGGAGCTTCCCAAGAATGTAGCGACCACGAAGAAGCCACGCCTACACTGCACATGGAAAGCCCCTACCCAAGGTCTTGTCAAGATAAATTTGGACGGGGCGATCAGTACTGTGGATGGTAGGGCGGCGACTGGTGTTGTGGCTCGTAACCACATCGCCTTCCTTGGTGCTTCTACCAGGGTGTATGATGGGGTCTCGGATCCCTTAACCACGGAGGCCCTGGCCGCTCGTGATGCCTGTGCCTTTGCTAGTCAGAAGGGTTTTCAGTTTGTTGTCCTTGCCACGGATTGCCAAGTCCTGTTGAAGCATTGGAAAGAAAGGAAGACTGATCGCTCGGTGAATAGACCTATCTTAGATGAGATCAGTGAGTTGAAGAGTAGTTTTTCTTCTTCTCAATTTTTGTATGAGGGTCGCGAGGCTAACCAAGTGGCTCACTGTTGAGCCAAATATGCAGCTGTCAATGGTGAGGTACTGACTTGGGACGCTGAGCCACCTCCTTGGTTGATTCACAGCCTGAGGGCTGATTGTAATGGTGTGTGACTGTGATGCTACAAGTTTTTGACGCACTCTTTTTCTTACCAGGATACCGAAGGAGACTGGAAGGTTTTTAATGAGACGGCTTGCTAGCTGGTTATATATATATATATATATATATATATATATATATATATATATATATATATATATTGCTTTCAAAAAAATTAAGCGGAGAACCGGGCTACGAGATGACGATGATTGAACCGCACTGTAGGCCTCAGATGTCACGCCGGAGCACACAGCGGAATCCGCGACGACGTGGTCCACGCGGAAGGGTCAAGCAGAGCTGCTGGTCAATCTAATCAATCAGTCTCCGAGCGGAATATTCATGCATGCATGCAACTCGCTGACAAAAAAGAAGTCATTAATTTGTCTGTGCAGCGTCAATGATTGCAGCACACGACCCATGCGTAGAGCGTGAAAGCGTCGCCCTCGAATTGGGACTCCATCCTTCGGGAGAAAAGGAAAATTCAGGTCTCAGCGGGACTCACCACTCAAATCTTCCGAGTTGCTAGTAGTACTACCTCCGGCCCTTTGTAATGAATGTGTGCTCTTATTACCAGCCCATTGATGTACGACTGTTTGCGATAGATCTGATAAGACACGTATATCTTCCATTATTTCCTATGTGGGCACCCATGTCCGGACTGGGACACCAGCACGTATGCCTTGACTGCGAAGGGGGTTGGAATAGTAAGTGAGGTCCGTCCGGACACGGCTTGCCTGCGGCCGAGTTATGCGCAAAGTTTAAAATAAACTGCTATTTTATTTAGCGGCAACATTTTCAGCAGCTATACAAGGCTATAGCGGAACTATAGTGGGTTATTCCATTTTATCCTTTTTTTTTAAAAAAGAGAAAATTTTAGTTACATCTTGCAAAAAGCGAAAAACTATGATACAAACATGATTGAAGCTACAACTCGTTCAACTATTTAACGCAAATAAATATTTAACCATTCAACTCACAAAATTTATTAAATCAGATTGAACAGAGATTTTAAAAAAAATTAGCAATCCATAAAGCATGACCTTTAGCAGCTAAATTGGAGGCTAATTTATGGTTAAATCGGTCTATTAGCGGTTATTCTTTATTCATAGCCATAACGGTAGACCTCTCGAAAGGCTATAGCTGCGCCATAGCCATGCTATAGCTGCGCCATAGCCATGCTATTGTTGAGAAATAGAGCAATTTACCAAGCGAATTATCCATAATAAACGCTAGATAAAATATGACTAGAATAATAGGTAATATACTAATCATGTTTAATAGCGAATACAAAATAAGGCATATAGCCAAACAAACTGCAAGGCATAAAACTCTGGATAGAATCAGAACAAGATTGAGACAGAAGATGTACACGGCAGTAGCAGACCGTCATTGGCCCGTCGCTATCTGTCATGCGTGGCAAAATAAAGCTCGGCTCGGCGAGATTCCCGCATCCCGCATCCCGCATCCCGCATCCCGCGGCGAGCGAGGAGGAGGAGCGCGCGTGTGGAACTCTCTCCTTCTCCTTCTCATCCTTTTACCAAGTGGTAGAAGAGCTCACCTTATAAGCTGGTCCAACTTCCACTCAACTAGCAATATGGGACTAAACATTTGTCCCACCTCTTGTCTTGCATGAATGGGCCATATGGGCCTCTAGGATTTTCAGGAATTATTTAAATAGAAAATGGGCTAGACATTTTGGGCCAAAATTCCAACAGCTATAGCTGTATGCGACCATCTGTGCACCCGTACCCTTAATTTACCATCGCACGGTGCAGGAGCAGATCGATTCCCGTGGCTCTTTTTTTTTTCAAAAGAAAAACAAATCGGGAAATACTAACTAGGCAAAACATGGATGCCGGGGAAGATGGAGTCCATGATGTCCAACCTCTGCCACCTGAGTGAAAGAGCAGCAGCCAAAACGTTTGGCACTTCCTCGCTCGAGCATATAGATCACGGCGGCCGTGACAATGGCGGCCGGGTGAAGGTGCTGGGAAAGTGGACGAGCATCCTCACCTGATCCTAGCGATTTTGTGAGGACTGAACGCTCGTCGCCGCCCAACCTCGACTTCTTCCTGCAAAACTTCCTCTCCCCTCTCGTTCATGTACCAGCTACTCTCCTCCCTCTTAGGATTCATCACACTATATATATAAATCGAGTTGGCAGCCTTGTTGATTCCGGTTGCAGATTGTTTGTGTAGGGAGTTCACGGACCAGAAGCGACAAGAGAAATCCGCGTAGGAATTGATGCACTCGTTCAATTGATTTATTTTGCCTGTAATTGATCTTCTGCGATGATGCAGGCACAAGTCTCATGTTTTTGGTCCAAGGCGAGTATTATGGAGACGGAAATACATATAGTTAGTTGTTTTATTTTAGCCAGAAAAGAGCCGCCGGGAGGAAAATTAGCTAGACCGTGCGACGTGAAGTAACGGAAGGGCCGCACGGATGGTCGCATAAGAGGGGCACAGGCAAGCCGCGTCCGGTCCGTAGCAACAAATTCCACCAATTTGTTAATACCCATAACTGCACTACATGGATGCAAGTCAGGAATTGGTTGCATAACCCACTTTGGAGTCAGATGAACTTTTACAAAAATTATCCCATGGATTTACTGATGCTATACTTCTTTGTTTGCAGAAATGGCTTCAGATAGAATGAGCTCCTGTTTGCAGTTGTATTGATTTCTAGAACTCATGATCGTAGGAGAGCCCTTTTTACCATTTTTAGTTGTATGATCCTTTGTGGCAATCCACATAAGCATTGTCTATTGATTTATGTACCACCTCTAGAACGATAGAGAGGAATTTGCGAAATATGTTAGATGTATTATTGAGCCCCATAGAGAGTATATATAGGCGTACAAGAGATTATCTTGAACTACAAATCAAGTTAGGTTGGGATCCTAACTATCCTAAACTACCGTAACAATCGAGGTATACGTACAATACTTTAACATCCTCTGCAGTCATAGCGGTAGCGTCGTGAACAACTAGAACGTCGAGGACAGTCAGACTGGAGATAAACCAAAGTAGCATCCAATAGACTAACATCCCCCGCAGTTCGAGCGGGAACGTCGTGGACGATGTCGCGTCGCGATAACTTGGACTATAGAGGAAGCCGGTGAGATGCTCAAGCGAGGTGATATCTCTTGTGCCGATGTCGAGGGAGCCGAGAGAGTTCGGCACGGAGAGCGCTGTGTAGGGTTTCGAAGAATGGAAAACAAAAAATTTCTATCGCATACAAACAAACAAGCCAAGATCTATCTACTAGATTGTAGCAACGAGTCGATGGAATAACTCACCCTCGAAGATTTCAAAGTGTTTAACGAGAGCGGATTCTCGTGGGTGATGTAGTCGTACTCTTCCCGATCTCAAGATCGCGTAGACGATCCTTCCGGCGCTGCGTTCCGGCAGCGCTCCCGCAGTCGGTCACACGTTCGGTACTCGACGAAGACCTTCCTCTCCCTTGTTCCAGCAGGCAGCGGAGGTTGTAGTACTCTCCTCGCGATTCCGGCAGCACAACGGCGTGGTACCGGAAGTAGAGGGGAAGTCCCGCAGGGCTTCGCCTTAAGCCGGAGCGAGTATGGTGGAGTATGAGAGAGCTCCTCGGCGATCTAGGGTTTAGACACACCAAGGAGAAGGGGCTAGAGCCGGTGGCTAGGGTTCCGGGGACCCCCAAGTCGGCGGCTAGGGCAAAACCCTAGGTGGTGGCGACGGCTATGGAGGGCTGCAGCTTTCTAGGGTTTGAGGTGAGGGACTTGTGTGTCTAGAGGAGGGAGCCCTGCCCCTCCTTATATAGGTGGAGGGGCCGGCCGAGCCAAGGGGAGGGAGAGGAGTCCCTCCCCAACTCGGCTTGGAGGTGGGCCGCCGGTTGGAGGAGGGAACTCCTCCCCAACTCGGTTTCCCCCTTCCTCCTCTTTTCCTCTTTCCAATTTTAGCCGTTTGACTTTTCAAACTAGCTATTTGACTTTTCAAACTAGGATTTGAATTAATCCCTTATTTGGAACAACGATGACACTTAGTACATGATGCAATCATTCCAACATGCAATGACACATTCATGTACCCCTTCCCCTCCGGAGTGCCGGACATTCCGGAACCTTCTAGAACATTCCCGACGAAAACACCGGAAACATTCCCCTACTCCGAAACGGGACTTTCCTTATATGAATCTTATTCTCCGGACCATTCCGGATCACCTCGTGATATCCCGGATCCCATCCGAGACTCCGAACAACATTCGGTCTCTTTCTCATAATACCATAACTACTCAAACAACGTCGAATCCTTAAGTGTGTCTCCCTACGGTTCGTGAATTATGCGGACATGATCGAGACACTTCTCCGAACAATAACCAATAGAGGAATCTGGAAATTCATATGGCTCCCACATATTTCTACGATTACTTTGCGATCGAATGAACCACTTACATACGATACCAATTTCCTTTTGTCTCACGATAGTTTACTTATCCGAGGTTATGATCGTCGGTCTCTCTGCATACCTAGTTCAACCTCATTACCGATAAGTACTCTTTTCTCGTTCCCGTGATATGTGATCCCTTGTGAGCCAGTCACATGCTTGCAAGCTAATTGGATGACATTTCATCGAGAGGGCCCAGAGTATATCTATCCGTCATATGGATGGACAAATCCCACTCTTGATCCATGTGTCTCAACCAATACTTTCCGAACACTCAATGCCACCTTTATAGCCACCCAGTTACGGTGTGGTGTTTGATGTCATCAAAGCATCCATCCGGTAAAGGTGATATGCATGATCTCATGGTCGAAGGAATTAGGTTACTATGTATCAGAAAGCATATAGCAATTGAACTATTGAAATGACTTGATCTTTATGCTACGCTTATCTATAGGAGTATGTCCACCATATCATTCTTCTAACGATATGATCTTGTTGTTGATAACATCTCAATGTTCATGATAGGGAAACCACAATCATTTATCAACCAACAAGCTAGTAATGTATAGAGGCTATACTAGGGACTTCAATTTAAGTTTACAAATCACACAAGCATTAATGTTTCCTCGTTAATACTATTATAGCATGAATGTAAACATTTATCATAAACACAAAGATATAATAATAACTACATTTATTATTGCCTCTAGGGCATATCTCCAACAGTCTCCCACTTGCACTAGAGTCATCTAATCTAGATTACATGGTAATATACCGAACACCCATGGCAGTTTGGTGCTGGTCATGTTTTGCCCTCGGGAGAGGTTTAGTCAACGGATCCGCCACATTCAGATCTGTGTGTACTTTGCAAATCTTTATATCCCCATCCTGGATATGTTCTCGAATAGCGTGAAAACGTAGCTTGATATGCTTCAGCTTCTTGTGTGACCTTGGTTCTTGCGCATTGGCTATGGCGCCCATGTTATCACAGTAGATAGACATTGGGTCCAGCGCACTAGGAACCACACCCAGCTCTGTAATGAACTCTTTCATCCATATCGCTTCTTGTGAAGCCTCCGAAGCAGCCATGTATTCCGATTCAGTTGAAGATCTCGCCACAACGCTTTGCTTTGCACTCCTCCAGCTAACTGCTGCACCATTCAAAATAAATACATATCCAGATTGTGATTTAGAATCATCCGGATCGGTGTTCCAACTAGCATCGGTGTAACCATTAACAACGAGCTGTTCATCACCTCCATAAGAAAGAACCATATCCTTAGTTCTTCTCAAGTACTTAAGGATGTTTTTAACCGCTGTCCAATGATCCACTCCTGGATCACTTTGATATCTGCTAGTTAAACTAACAGCATATGCAATGTCGGGTCTAGTACATAGCATGGCATACATTAGAGATCCTATGGCTGAGGCATAGGGAGTCTTACTCATCCTTTCTCTATCTTCTGCCGATGTCGGACTTTGAGTTTTACTCAAGGTCGTATTGGGCAACATGGGCAAGAACCCTTTCTTGCTATCTTCCATTCCAAACCTCTTTAGAACTTTGTCCAAATATGTACTCTGTGACAATGATATTTGGCGTTTCGATCTATCTCTATAAATATTTATGCCTAATATGTAAGCTGCTTCGCCAAGATCCTTCATTGAAAAACTATTATTCAAATATTCCTTGACACTATTAAGAAGGTCTACATCATTCCCAATCAACAATATGTCATCCACATATAGTATTAAGAATGCTACAGAGCTCCCACTCACTTTCTTGTAAATACAAGCTTCTCCATAAGTTTGTATAAAACCAAAACTTTTGATCACCTTATCAAAACGTTGATTCCAACTTCGGGATGCTTGCTTCAATCCATAGATGGACCGTTGAAGTTTGCATACCTTGTTAGCATCTTTAGGATCGACAAAACCTTTGGGTTGCATCATATACAACTCTTCATCAATATCTCCATTGAGGAATGCTGTTTTGACATCCATCTGCCATATCTCATAATCATAATATGCAGCGATTGCTAACATAATCCTAACAGACTTTAGCTTCGCTACTGGTGAGAAAGTCTAATCGTAGTCAACTCCTTGAATTTGTCGAAACCCTTTTGCGACAAGTCGAGCTTTATAGACAGTAACATTACCATCAGCATCTGTTTTCTTCTTGAAGATCCATTTGTTCTCGATAGCCTTCCGTCCATCCGGTAAGTCCACCAAAGTCCATACTTGGTTTTCGTACATGTATCCAATCTCGGATTTCATGGCTTCTTGCCATTTATTGGAATCTGGGCTCATCATCGCTTCCTCATATGTCTCGGGGTCATCGGTGTTATCCACCAACATGACACTCATAACGGGATCATACCAATCTGGAGTGGTACGAGTTCTCGTTGACCTCCGAGGCTCTATAGCAACTTCAACCGAAGTTTCATGATCACCATCATTAGCTTCCTCTCTTATTGGTGGAGGCACCACAGGAACTTCTTCCGGTGCTGCGCTACTCGCAATTTCGAGAGAAGGTTCGACAACCTCGTCGAGTTCTACTTTCCTTCCAGTCACTTCTTTCGAGAGAAATTCCTTCTCTAGAAAGGATCCATTCTTGGCAACGAAGATTTGCCTTCGGATCTATGATAGAAGGTATACCCAATAGTTTCCTTCGGGTATCCTATGAAGACGCATTTTTCCGCTTTGGGTTCTAGCTTGTCCGGTTGTAACTTCTTTACATAGGCTTCGCATCCCCAAACTTTAAGGAACGACAATCTAGGTTTCTTCCCAAACCATAATTCATACGGTGTCGTTTCAACGGATTTAGACGGTGCCCTATTTAAAGTGAATGCGGCTGTTTCTAATGCATAACCCCAAAATGATAGCGGTAAATCTGTAAGTGACATCATAGAACGAACCATATCTAAGAGAGTTCGATTACGACGTTCGGACACACCATTACGCTGTGGTGTTCCCGGCGGTGTCAATTGTGAAAGTATTCCGCATTTCTTCAAATGCTCGCCAAACTCGTAACTTAGATATTCACCTCCACGATCAGAATGTAGAAATTTAATCTTCTTGTTACGTTGATTCTCTACCTCACTTTGAAACTCCTTAAACTTCTCGAAAGTTTCGGACTTATGTTTCATGAAATAGATATACCCATATCTACTCAAGTCATCCGTGAAGGTAAGAACATAACGATAACCACCACGCGATGCTACACTCATTGGACCACACACATCGGTATGTATGATTTCCAATAAGTCCGTAGCTCGCTCCATCATACCAGAAAATGGAGTCTTAGTCATTTTTCCCATCAGACATGCTTCGCATCTTTCAAGTGATTCAAAATCAAGTGATTCAAGAAGTCCATCGGAATGGAGTTTCTTCATATGCTTCACTCCAATGTGACCAAGACGACAGTGCCACATATAGGTCGAATTATCGCTTGATTTCAAACGTTTAGCCTCAATGTTGTTGATATGTGTATTTCCACTATCGAGATTCAATAAGAATAGACCATCTATCAAAGGTGCATGTGCATAAAACATATTACTCATATAAATCGAACAACCATTATTCTCGGACTTAAACAAGTAACCGTCTCGCAATAAACAAGATCCCGATATAATGTTCATGCTCAACGCAGGCACCAAATAACAATTATTTAAGTATAAAACTAATCCCGATGGTAGATGAAGGGGTAGCGTGCCGACCGCGATCACATCAACCTTTAATCCGTTTCCCACGCGCATCGTCACCTCGTTCTTCGCTAGCTTCCGTTTATTCTGCAGCACCTGTTTCGAGTTACAAATATGAGCAACCGAACCAGTATCAAATACCCAGGCACTACTACGAGTACTAGTGAGATACACATCAATAACATGTATATCAGATATACCTTTCTTCTTGATGTTGCCGTTCTTCAGATCCGCCAAGTACTTTGGGCAATTCCGCTTCCAGTGACCTTCTCCCTTGCAGTAAAAGCACTCAGTATCATGCTTGGGTCCAGCCTTGGTCTTCTTCGCCGGCGTGGTAACTTTCTTACCACCCTTCTTGAAGTGTCCCTTCTGCTTAGACTTGCCTTTCTTGAATTTGGTGGTCTTATTGACCAACAACACTTGGTGCTCTTTCTTGATCTCCACTTCCGCAGACTTTAACATAGCAAACAGTTCTGGCAACTGCTTGTTCATGTTCTGCATGTTGTAGTTCATCACAAAGTTCTTATAACTTGGTGGTAGTGATTGGAGGACACGGTAAATCCCCAAAGCATTAGGAATCACTATACCCAAGCTTTGAAGTTTGTTTGCGTGCCTAGACATCTTAAGCACATGCTCACTGACTGAGCTGCCCTCTTCCATCTTGCAGTTAAAGAACTTTTCAGAAGCCTCATAACTTTCAATTGCCGCATGAGTCTCAAAAATCAATTTGAGATCCTCGACAATATCATATGGGTCTGAATTCTCAAACCTTTTCTGAAGCTCCGATTCTAAACCATACAAGATAGCACACTGAACTATGGAGTACTGATTCTTCCGAGCGAGGTAAACATTCTTTACTTCATCGGCAGCATCAGCTGCAGGTGGGTCACCCAGCGGTGCATCCAGCACATAGGTCAAATTATCAGCTGTGAGGACAATCCTCAAATTGCGGAACCAATCCGCGAAGTTGCTTCCATTGTTTTTCAACTTTTCTTTCTCTAGGAACGCATTAAAATTGATGGTAGGGGCTGCCATTGATCTACAACATATTTGCAATAGTTTAGACTAAGTTTATGACAAATTGAGTTCAAATTAATAATAAAATTAACCTAGGTGAACTCCCACTCAAAACAATATCCCTCACATTGTTTTAGTGATCACACGAACCAAATCCACTACATCAACACCGATCATCACGATAGTTGTCATAGTTTCAATGGCAAACAATCGACATGTTCATCATATCTACTATATGATTCATGCTTTACCTTTCGGTGATCCGTGTTCCGAGACCATGTCTGTACATGCTAGGCTCGTCAAGATCAAACCTTAGTTTCCGCATGAGCAAATCTGGCTTGCTCACGTTGTATACACTTGCAGAATCTAACACACCCGATCATCACGTGGTGCTTCGAAACAACAAGCTTTAGCAATGGTGCTAACTAAGGGTGAACACTTTATGACTTGAAATTCATGTGCATGAGGGATCATCTTATAATGCTACCGTCGTCTACTAAGCAATACAAGATGCATAAAGGATTAACATCACATGCAATTCATAATATGTGATATGATATGGCCTTTCTTCTTTGTGCTTCCGATCTCCATCTTCAAGCACGAACATGATCTCCATCATCACCGGCATTGCATCAAGGTCAATGACGCTTCTCCATGGTTGTCGTCCACCGGCTTCAACTATTACAACTACTTTGAATAGACACGCGGGTCTTAACATAAATTAAAAACAACCATATGGCTCCTGCCGGTTGCCAACTTACAATAAGGATCATTGCATACATCAAATATAATCACAATCATGGCCATATCACATCACTGCACACCCCTGCAAAACAAAGTTAGACGCTTCTACTTTCTTTGCATGTTTTACCTGGTTTGGGGCTTTCAATAAGTGTCGTTCTAACTTACGAACATGAACCACAACATTGATACTAGTATTGTTAATCACCCGTTGTAAATTGGATCTTAACTATGCTAGGAGAAACAGGCACCCGCAAAGCCACTTATGCAATACAAGTTGCATGTCAAGCGTGGAGCAAGTCTCATGAACGATGTCATGTAAGGTTAGCCCGGGCCGCTTCATCCCAACATACCGCAAGATGCAAAGTACACAAGAAGTAATTGACAATAAAAGCATCAATGCCCACAATGACCATTGTGTTCTACTCGTGCAACAGATCTACATATAGACACGGCTCTGATACCACTGTAGGGTTTCGTAGCATGGAAAACAAAAATTTTCTACCGCATACAAACAAACAAGCCAAGATCTATCTACTAGATTGTAGCAACGAGTCGATGGAATAACTCACCCTCGAAGATTCCAAAGTGTTTAACGAGAGCGGATTCTCGTGGGTGATGTAGTCGTACTCTTCCCGATCTCAAGATCGCGTAGACGATCCTTCCGGCGCTGCGTTCCGGCAGCGCTCCCGCAGTCGGTCACACGTTCGGTACTCGAAGAAGACCTTCCTCTCCCTTGTTCCAGCAGGCAGCGAAGGTTGTAGTACTCTCCTCGCGATTCCGGCAGCACAACGGCGTGGTACCGGAAGTAGAGGGGAAGTCCCGCAGGGCTTCGCCTTAAGCCGGAGCGAGTATGGTGGAGTATGAGAGAGATCCTCGGCGATCTAGGGTTTAGACACACCAAGGAGGAGGGGCTAGAGCCGGCGGCTAGGGTTCCGGGGACCCCCAAGTCGGCGGCTAGGGCAAAACCCTAGGTGGTGGCGGCGGCTATGGAGGGCTGCAGCTTTCTAGGGTTTGAGGTGAGGGACTTGTGTGTCTAGAGGAGGGAGCCCTGCCCCTCCTTATATAGGTGGAGGGGCCGGCCGCGCCAAGGGGAGGGAGAGGAGTCCCTCCCCAACTCGGCTTGGAGGTGGGCCGCCGGTTGGAGGAGGGAACTCCTCCCCAACTCGGTTTCCCCCTTCCTCCTCTTTTCCTCTTTGCAATTTTAGCCGTTTGACTTTTCAAACTAGCTATTTGACTTTTCAAACTAGGATTTGAATTAATCCCTTATTTGGAACAGCGATGACACTTAGTACATGATGCAATCATTCCAACATGCAATGACACATTCATGTACCCCTTCCCCTCTGGAGTGCCGGACATTCCGGAACCTTCTAGAACATTCCCGACGAAAACACCGGAAACATTTCCCTACTCCGAAACGGGACTTTCCTTATATGAATCTTATTCTCCGGACCATTCCGGATCACCTCGTGATATCCCGGATCCCATCCGAGACTCCGAACAACATCCGGTCTCTTTCTCATAATACCATAACTACTCAAACAACGTCGAATCCTTAAGTGTGTCTCCCTACGGTTCGTGAATTATGCGGACATGATCGAGACACTTCTCCGAACAATAACCAATAGAGGAATCTGGAAATTCATATGGCTCCCACATATTTCTACGATTACTTTGCGATCGAATGAACCACTTACATACGATACCAATTTCCTTTTGTCTCACGATAGTTTACTTATCCAAGGTTATGATCGTCGGTATCTCTACATACCTAGTTCAACCTCGTTACCGATAAGTACTCTTTTCTCGTTCCCGTGATATGTGATCCCTTGTGAGCCAGTCACATGCTTGCAAGCTAATTGGATGACATTTCACCGAGAGGGCCCAGAGTATATCTATCCGTCATATGGATGGACAAATCCCACTCTTGATCCATGTGTCTCAACCAATACTTTCCGAACACTCAATGCCACCTTTATAGCCACCCAGTTACGGTGTGGTGTTTGATGTCATCAAAGCATCCATCCGGTAAAGGTGATATGCATGATCTCATGGTCGAAGAAATTAGGTTACTATGTATCAGAAAGCATATAGCAATTGAACTATTGAAATGACTTGATCTTTATGCTACGCTTATCTATAGGAGTATGTCCACCATATCATTCTCCTAACGATATGATCTTGTTGTTGATAACATCTCAATGTTCATGATAGGGAAACCACAATCATTTATCAACCAACAAGCTAGTAATGTATAGAGGCTATACTAGGGACTTCAATTTAAGTTTACAAATCACACAAGCATTAATGTTTCCTTGTTAATACTATTATAGCATGAATGTAAACATTTATCATAAACACAAAGATATAATAATAACTACATTTATTATTGCCTCTAGGGCATATCTCCAACACGCTGCAAACTTGGTCTAGGTGGCCGTGCGAGGGATCGTCGTGGTCAATGTCATGGTCGGGGATGCCGGTGTTGATGTAGCCTCACGTGAAGCCGCGTGCGCATAGTACGCGAGGATGATGACAGAGACGCATCGAGACAGTCGTCGAGGATGTCGATGCTGGAGCCGATGCAGTCCGAGCCATCGAAGACGAGGTGTGGCCATAGTTTTGCCAGAATTAGGCACACATCGGTAATGAATGCATACATCGGTTTTGCCAAAACCAGGTACGTAAATAAGAACTCGTCGGTGACACGGTCTAGGCAGTCATAGAGGTCGATGTTGAAATGACGATGTTGATGACGATGTAGACGCGGCGTCAATCAGAGTTTGCCAAACTCGGGAACACACGTCAGGGATGAAGGCACGTACTTATGTTGCCAGTACCGGGCGTGCGAGGGCAGCCGTGGCGGATCCGAGATTTAACCATATGGGGGCATGACGAGGGTACGACTCGTCAATGTCCATTGTTATGGACTTGGATTTGGAGAAGATGGGGATGCTGGAGATCACGAGACGGTTAACAGACATGCAGCAAGGGAACAGGAGGTTTACCCAGGTTCAGGCCCCCGGAGGGAAAACCCTACTCCTTCTTGTCTGTTCTTGATTGACGGCAGAACCGAAAGTTACAGGGGTGCGCAGATGCAATCTGGCGTGATGTGTGTGTATGAGTTGGAGAGATCTATTGTGGTGTAGCCTATCCTCCTCATTGGACACTCCTAGCCTTTATTTACGGGGAGGCTAGGTCTCAGGTACTGATACGAGTAGGTTACAAGTTGTATTCAAACTCTAGTCCTGAGATTTGTTTGGCGTGTGCACTTGGGAGTTCGTGTCCATATAGGCTTCATAGCAGCCGAAACGTCATAGGCGTCATGGACCCTGGCAGGTCATCGAGTGGGCCTTTCATCGGACTGGACCAGGTAGACTAACATCGGGTACCCGTAAGGCATATCCATGTCAGTAGCCCCCGAGTGTCCATCCGAAACGTAGATTCGGGTGGAGACTTAGTTGTCTTGAACCTTGCATTTGGATGTCGGAGTCGAAAGTTGTGTCGAGTGTGAAGCACTTTAGCCGAAAGTTCATCGGGTCAGCTGAATTTGTTCGGTTATTGTAAAGGAGTCAGCATTATGGACGTAGTCAACACAATGAATTATAGGGTGCACGACCAGCGTTCCCTATGGGAGTAGCCCCCAAATGTTTGTTCGATTCATAGACTCGAACATAAACTTATAGTCGTCAGTTGCACATTATGGTGATCCAGAAGTGTTTCGGATGATCTTGTGAATGCCATTGATGACCCACAAGTGTAGGGGATCGTAACAGTCTTCACGGGTAGTATTACCCAATTTTTTGATTCGACACAAGGGGAGCCAAAGAATACTTGCAAGCCTTAACAACTGAGTTGTCAGTTGAGCTGCACCTGGAAATAGTTCTTGCTCACAGAAGTTTATCAGTAGCAACAGTTTGTAGTAGCAACAGCAAAGCAACAGTAACAGTGAAACATGAGCAATAGTAACAGTAACGGTAACAGTGGGATTCGAGTGCGGTAGGCATTAGGGATGGATGAACGGGCGTTGCATGGACGAGTCTAAACATGTAACTTCAAGATCTAGGGCATTGCAGATAAATAAGAATAAGCATCCAAGTACTAAACAATCCTAGGCATGTGCTCCAAATATAGTCATACGTGCTTGCAACGAGAACTTGCACAACATCTTCTGTCCAGCCAGCCCGTGGCAGCGGGGCCTCTAGGGAACTACTGTCAATTAATATGATCATTTTAATAGAGCACCGGAGAAAAGCATTAACACTCCATGAACACATGTGATCCTCACACCATAACCATACCCTCCGGTTGTCCCAATTATTGTCACTTCGGGGCCTTTGGATCCGGACAATGATATGTGTACACAACTTGTAGATAAGACCATAAATAGTACTATCATAATGATTCAATAATAAGTTCAGATCTGAGATCATGGCACTCAGACCCTAGTGGCAAGCATTAAGCACAACAAGTTGCAACAAAGTCAAATAGCACTAATAGAGATACTAGGCACTATGCCCTAACAGATCTTATTCGATTACATGATAGAACTCATCCAATCCCTACCATCCCCAAGCCTATAGCGGGGGATTACTCACTCATGGATGAGGGAAACATCGATGGTTGATGGAGATGCGTTGGTGATTATGATGGCGATGATCCTCTCCAAATTCCCCCTCCTGGCAGGGTGCTAGAACGGAGTTTCTAGATCCGAATCTTGGTTTCTTGTGGCGGCGGCGAAGTGAAACTCTTTCTGGAAAACTATCAAACCCCCCTCGATTTTTAGGTCGAGAGGCAACTTATATGCGTAGAGGGAGGCCGAGGGGGTGCCTGGGGTGGCTGCACCCCCTAGGCGCAGCCAGAGTTGGGCCCGCGCCTGGCAGGGGCGTGGGCCCCCCCAGGCCCTTTCTCCGTCTCGTCTTCTGGCTCCATGGATCTTCTGGTGAAATATAATTTTTGGCATATTTTCCGGGATTTTTTCTGATAGTTGATTTTCTGCACAAAAACTAGAAACGAAGGTAATTCTGCTAAAAACAGCGTCAGTCCGTGTTAGTTGTATACAAATCACACAAGTTTAGAGGAGAAACAATAGCAAAAGTGTTCAGGAAAGTAGATACATTTTGGACATATCAACTCCCCCAAGCTTAGCTTATTGCTTGTCCTCAAGCAATTCAGTTGAAAACTAAGTGCGATAAAAGAACTTTCACGAGCACATTTGCTTCATATGATGTATATATTCTCAGCACAGGAGTAGATGCTTAAACCATTAATAATAAGAAGTATGTAACTAAGTCTACTCAATAGTCATTGCAAGTTTCTGAAGAGAAACCAACTCAGTAATAATAAGTAGCATGGAACATAAACATAAGCAACATTGCAATGCTCATAGTAAGGTATGATAGAGTGGTATCTCGCTTGCCTTTGTTTGTAGAGCACAGTATACATGCCAAGGCACCTCTGAAGTTCAAGTGAAGACTAGAAGTAAAGATATCAGAGATACAAGCATCAAAGTCATGACATAATTAACCAAGTTTTGGAACAAACACAAGAATGACAACTATGCTCTCAAGAAGGTGCTCATAGAATAAGTGGTGACTCAACAAGGTTGTGAAAAGGTTTTGAAAAGTTTGAAAGGCTTCCCAATGCTGAAAGGAAGGTACTCATTAGCTTTGAGCTCTCATTGCCCCTATCATAGGCATCTTCATATGGTTAAGGTAAAAGTGGGGTCCAGTATGAGTTATATGCTTGACAAACCATAAACTGGAAATCCAATGTCCCTTGAGTACGAGGGCCGCTCCGCATGCTACTCAACTTTGCTCACCTGCAAGTTCTTGTCATTGTACATACATGCATATCATAGAGAACCGCCAACGGGGTACCCCTTGCACATGATACAAGAGCTATCCCGTGATCAAAATGACAAGGCAAGTAGACAATGAGCATCTCAGCGATCTTTTTATTTACTATGTGCATAGCTTTTTATTGAGGATGCTTCACGGAATGCTCATTATGGTGATGCTGCAAATTTTCACCATGATTAGGCATGGCTTAGGCTAGCGGCACAGGCGTTTCTCTAACACAATATATAGACTCCATGAACTCACAAGCTCCCCTTTTATTTCACATCATCGACATCCGTAAATAAAAGAGAAAAGTATCAACTCGATAGGATATCCAAAAAGTGTTGAAAGCGTTCCCCGTGACAGCACGGTTCTGCTGACTCCTAGCATATAATTTGCAAGCATATAACTTTCATGGACAAGTCACAATGGTTCAGGATTATTAAGTGCAAGGAATAAAGTGTGCCATCAAGTTCGTGAGAGCTTTACTAACTAACTTTCTCAAAACAGACAAACATTTTATTTGGAAGAAAACAAGGCATATTGAATATGCACTGAAATAGCAAATGATGCTAATAGGTAGTTATGGTGGACACAGTTGGCAATATTGGTTTTGAGGAGTTGGAAGCACAGGTAGAGCGCATACTTAGTGCAAGTGAAAGCTAGCAAAAGAGAGGGAGCGACAAACGAGAGAGCAATAACTGTCATAATCATGCTTGCAACAAAACATGGCTAATTATGGCATGAAAGTGATACTATAACTCTGAGGCAAAATAAATCATCGAGGCTTACTGACTATTGTTTAGTCATATGCATGCGTGAGCATGTGCCAAGTCGATTCACAAGAAATTTTCAGAGGAGGATACCACAATATCATACCAAAATATGAATAAAACAATGCAAGCAAACATTCATATGACATGCTACAAACTATTAGCAAGCTGGAGCTAATCATAGACAAGCAAGAACTACTAAGCATCCATCAGTAACACACTCCTTACAATGAACAGACTAAGCATGCTCACAATGATGAGTATATGTACAAAAAGGAAACAAATAGAGTTTGTTACCAGCCTCTTACCGCACCTCGAGGTGTCTTAATCTTCATTATTGCCCTTCACTTGTGTGACTTGAATAATAACATGAAACCAAAATCCACTGAGGACGGCTGAACCCTGCAAAGAACTTACAAAACCATAGAAGAATAACAAATATTTTTGATGTTTTCGATTTTTCAAACAAGCCAACAAAGCAAAAACAAGCAAAGCAAAAACAAACCAAACAAAGCAAAATCTTTTTGGATTTTTCTTTTAAGGCAAACCAAAGCAAAGAAACAAAGAAACAAAACAAGAGAAACAACGAAAATATTTTTGGTATTTGTGTGTTTTCGAGAAAGAAGCAACAAGAACCAAAAAGAAAGCCAAACGATGGATATACAAAGAACCGACCGAACATGATATATATGAGTGTGATGTCGGTATACCTCCCCCCAAGCGTAGGCTTTTGGCCTAAGTGGGGCTCAATCCCATGGTGCCCAAGTAGGTGCACCTCCATAGTATGACGAGGAGGCTCCCTCGCCCTGGTACGAGCTCGAGGACTCCCCTGTGTAGTGTACAGCAGGTCATATGAGGGCGCTTCCTCCTGATAGTGCCCATGGAAGGTAAGAGAGCGCAGCATCTCATGCATCTCCTCCTTGGAGTGTGACAAAGGTCCCTGAGAAATACTGAACAAAGTGGTTTGGGGGAGAGGGATCTCTCTCTCTCTCTCTTCCCCGTCAATAAACAACATTCTATAAACCAAGTGATTTCTAAGTTGATAAATGATGAGCAACTACTATAGGAACTTGCTAGAGGACTACACATGCATTAAAATAAAGTCTCTAAGCATATAACAAGCATGCAAGCTCACACAACCTATCATCTATAGCAGAAAAATACTCAAGATACAATCTACCAATCATAAATCTAATTGGACAAGTGGAGGAGGCACATACCAAGGAGCAATCCCTCCAAAAATCAGCAGCAAAGATGGACTGAGCAAGGAGATCGAAAATCGCGAGCAAGAACAGCAAGAACTCGAGCTTGAGCAAGTTTTTCGGTGTTTTTCGGGAGAGAGAAAGAAGATGTCTGTGAGGGGGCACCTTGAAGGGGCCCAGGTGGGCCAGACCCTCTAGGCACCACCCACGGGTAGGTCGCGCCTACCATGGGTGTGGTGGCCTAGGGTGGCCTCCTAGGTCACTTTAGGTATCCCTCTGCCCCTTTTTTCGAGGAAAAATTTATTTTAAATTTTTTGGGATTTTTCGGGAAAATTTATTTTTGGCCTATTTTCAAAGAATGAAAATTAATTTTCTCGCAGAAACAGTTTTTTTAGAAGAAGCAAAACCAAACCAAAAGCCAAACTACAGAAGCTCTAAGACAAACTAACAAGCAAACAACTAGCAAAACCAAAGCTAGCAAAAGAAAGGCAAAGACTAGGAAGGAGAAAAGTAAAAGAAAGCAAGTATAACCATAGTGAAAACATTATTTTGTTCATTAAAATCCTTTTGTTAACAAGGTTGATCAAGTCTTGTTACCAAAACAATCTTATATGAAACAGAACTTTGCATTCCACAAGGTGATTATGTTACCTCATACTTGCTAGCAATGGTCCCAATCATAATAGTTTCAAATTTTCTTGTGGAATGGGACAATATATTTCTCCAACCTTGATGCTCTCAATATTTTCAGTGGAATTCAGGAACTAGCTCATAACAACCTTCTTGGGGAAATAAACAGTATGCTCTTTGTCATCAATATTGAATGTTACTTTTCCTTGATTGCAATTAATGACAGCACCTGCAGTATTAAGAAAAGGTCTCCCAAGAATAATAGACATATTATCATCTTCAGGCATTTCAAGCACCACAAAATCAGTCAAAACCAAGAAATTATGAGCCAGTGATACGTTGGAAACGTATCTATAATTTTTGATGCTCCATGCTTGTTTAGTATCTACTTTGCTTTACTTGTCTACACTTTGAGGTGCTTTTTACATGTTTTCTGGTACTAACCTATTAACAAGTTGCAACAGTGCCAGATGCCTGTTTTCTGCTGTTTTTGGTTTCAGAAAAGTTAGTAAAGAAATATTCTCGGAATTGGACGGGACGAAGGACAGAGTCAAAAACTTTCCGTGGGGAACAAGAAGTCCAGAGGAGAGCCCGAGGGTCTAGACCCCCCAGCCGCGGGTGGGCCCTAGCCCGCGCCTGGCTAGGGTTTGGCCGCCCTGGCGGCCGCCTCGGTCTCCCCCTTCGCCTATAAGAAGCCCCCGATGCAGAAAATCTCAGTATCCGATAAATATTGCACGAAACTGTCTGTAGCCGCCACCACCATCGTCCCTAGATCGGGGGGATCTAAAGCTCTTCCCGGCACCCTGCCGGAGGGGAGATCATCCTGGAGGCCTTCTCTCTGGTATGATTTGTGAGTAGTTCCACCTTGGACTATGGGTCCATGTAGTAGCTAGATGGTTGTATCTCCTCCTTTGTGCTTTCATGTATAGATATTGTGAGCTCCGTTCATGATCAAGATCTAATCTATTTGTAATCATGCATGTTGTGTTTGCGGGGATCCGATGGATATTGAGATTATTATGTTAGTTTGATTAATGGTTCTATCTTTATGATTCTATCATGTATGTGTTGTTTGTGATCTTGCATGTTCTCCTTTGCTAGTGGTTATCTTGGCCAAGTAGTTGCTAGTGACTCCAAGAGGGAGTATTTATGCTCGATAGTGGGTTCATGCCTCTAGTTTCCAACGGAAGTGACAATAATCTCTTCGGTTGTAGATGTGTTGTTGCTACTAGGAAGAAAACAACGGTCTCTTGTTCATGGAACATGTGGACGGTTTACCTTACACACTTTGCTTAAAGCAGTTGTCTGTTGCTTGCAACTTAATACTGGAGGGGGTTCGGAAGATAACCTGAAGGTGGACTTCTAGTCATAGATGTAGTTGGATTACGGTCTATGTATATTGTTGTATTTCCCAATCAACCTCATAGGATCTTTCTGGCTAGTAATTGCATTGTTATGCTTGCTCAGTTCCTGCCAGTTGCCTCGCTGTAATTTGTTTACCCTTCATGCCATGTTGTTTATCTAAGGAGAGCACCTCTAGTGAACTATGGACCCCAGTCCAATCTTTACCATTGATACATCTTCCACTGTTACTTGTTTACTTGCTGCAAACCATTACCTTCCACACCATACATTTAATCCTTTGTTACAGCAAACCGGTGAGCTTGACAACCTCACTGATTCGTTGGGACAGAGTCTTGAGTTTGTGTTGTTCAGGTCTCCACGTTGCTTCCAACACCTGTGTGACGTTTCCTTCCTCCTTCTGGTTCGATAACCTCGGTTTCTACGAAGGGAAATCTTGCTGCTGTACTCTTCATACCTTGCCCTTGGGGTTTCCAATGAAGCACTCTTCCTCCCTGTTGAGTGTAGTATCAGCCACTTGAACAGGAACATCCTCACATATACCAACAGGAATAGTAGTTGACTTATCAGCCATTTGCAATGATATATCAGTTGGTATCAAATTTTCTAGCTGGAGTCTCTTGTAGAGAGAAAAAGGCATAACACTAACTCCAGCTCCCAAATCACATAAAGCAGTTCTAACATAATTATTTTTAATAGAGCAAGGAATAGTTGGTATACCTGGATTACCAAGTTTCTTTGGAACCTTACCATTAAAGGAGTAATTAGCAAGCAAAGTAGAAATCTTCTCATTAGGAATCTTCCTTTTATTAGAGACAGTATCCTTCATATACTTTGATAAGGAGGCTATTTAATAGCATCAGTCAAAGGAATTTGCAAAAATAAAGGTTTCATCCACTCATAAAACTTGTTGTAGTGTTCTTCCTCCTTTGACTTGTGTTTCTAACCTGGAAAAGGCATAGGTTTCTACACCCAAGGTTCTCTCTCTTTACCATGTTTATTAGCAATAAAATCTTCCTTTGTGTACCTAGTGTTTTAGTGTGCTTCTCATGTTCTTCCTCACCTTCCTCCTTATAAGGAGCATAATTTGTATCATTATCACTCTCAGTTTCATAATCAAAGACTAATATACTATTAGGATCTATAGCAGGTTCAAGGGGTTCCTCAACTATCTTATGTTTCTTTTTCTTTCTCTTACGAGGACTACCACTATTCTCACCTTGTTGAGAATCCTGCTCAATTCTTTTAGGGTGTCCTTCAGGATACAAAGGATCTTGAGTAGCTATACCACTCCTAGTTCTAATTCCATAACCATGTTTATCTCCTGAGGCATTAACTAGCATATCCTTTTGTACCTTAGCAAGTTGATCAAGTTGGGTTTGAACCATTTTAAAGTGTTTACAAAGCATTTTAATATCATTAGAAGTTCTTTCCACAATATCTTTCAACTCATGGATAGCTCTAGAGTTTTCCAATAAATGATTTTGAACTTGTTTATTAAAATTACCTTGTTTAACAATAAAAATGTCAAGTTCCTCTAAACATTGATCAGGAGGATTACCATAAGGAATATCACCTTCATCAAAGTGTTGGAGAGAGTGTACCTCAATAGTGGATGAGTGGGGAATTGGCTTACATAATTCTTCTATAGGAGGTAGATTCTTCACATCTTCAGCTCTAATACCTTTCTCCTTTAGACACTTCTTAGCTTCCTTCATCACTTCATCATTTAATGCAATAACTCCCCTCTTCTTTGGTGTTGGTGTTGGAACTGGTTCAGGCACATCTGGTTCAGGAGTAATAGGCTCAGGCGTATTTAGCTCAGTTGAAGTCCAATCATCATAATTCTTGCTTATCTTAGCCATTAATTTTTCAACATCTGTAGGAGTTCTTTTCCTAAAAACACAATCAGCAAAGCTATCTAGGTAGGTCCTAAAATCATCAGTTATTCCATTATAATAAATATCAAGAAGCTCATTCTTAGGTAATGGACATCCAGGATGTGCATGAATCAAGGCACAGAACCTTGTCCATGACTTAGGCAATTTATCTTCTTATCCCTATTTAAAATCAAAAAGTCTCTGCTAAGCAGCATGTCTAGCACTGGGAGGAAAATATTTCTGGAAGAAAGAAGAAATCAAGCAATCAGGTGCGGTGACCCAGCATACCACTGCATGTGTAGTACACTATAGTCGTTGACATGACATCCACAGAACACCATTCCATAAATATCACATCCCTCAGAGTGATACAACAGAAACATTGAGGGTCCATATAACAAACATACACACATTATTATTATTACAATACCGGAAGTTCAAGACTTCCGAAAGATTCAACTTACAAACCAAAATATAAGTGTTTCAGCGGAAGTTTCAAATTTAAAACTTAAACTCCAAATTGAGCTCAACAACTTATTGCTATATATTGTTCATGTTGCTCGGCTCAAGTGGCTACAAGAACTATGGTAATTATTCGGACACTTGGAACTCTCCTCCGTAGACGATGTCGTAGTCCTCCCCTTCTACGGCTCCATACAGGTTGGGCTCTTCATAGAAGACCTCCTCTTGGCTCTCAGATGCATACATTGGAGTACTTCGGGATTCTCACAGTCTAACCAAGGATTCAAAGGAAAGGATGAGTAACAGCGTTACCCAGCAAATTCATTATATGAAAGGTAGGAAGTTTGTTGCTCTTTCTACCACCTTGGACTATCAGTCTTTGGCACTATGCAGTTTTCGTAAATATTTCTTCAAAGGTTGATTTTATTATAAAATTCTATGACCATCAGCCTTCACAGGTTGATCAGAACATTCATGGAGTTCCTTTCCAGCCGCGCTCATAGCTCCTTCCCAGAATAGGAGTAACAAGTTACAATTCTTACACTCTGTAGAGGTGCGTTACTTTTCCCATGAGAGATCAACTCCTTGCTGCACAACCGGGCGTACTTTCCCGTCCACAATTACATGATGTGGGGCCCAGTAGTTGGTCCAAGCCAATCACTGCCCTCTCCGTGACCTCATATGTCTGCACGATCCTTCGGGTTGGCTCACCTTCGTTAAGCCCCCTTTCGGGCAGGCTAAAACCCTGATGAGTTCCCGAAGACTCTATGACCTAGTGATGCCCAGAATAGTACCATTTACATGGACTATATCCCTAAACACCAAAAGTGTGGGGCGTAAGGGTGCCCACCCATATGTTGGATCCGCAAAAGGAATCACAATGTCACGTTAAGCTCGTCTTGCCTCCATACAAGAGGAAAAGGAAACAGCTGACTTCTCCGTCCCATTCCAAATCTCATGGTTAACGCGTTATATACGGCGCTATAATCACTGATATCATGGGTTATTAATCCCTAATTGTTCTTCATTATTGCAATTAGAACCTTAAGTTCTATTGCTTCATCATATCATCACTTAGGATGATATCTAAGATTTAGTATCTTGAGAAAATAATGTTTTCTTTTTCTATAATATAGATGATAACACACAATTTGCAAATACTTTGATAAAGACTCTTCAAAGGACATGAGCAAGTGATGAACTTGCCATGTGATGGAAAGGTAGTGAAGTCTGATGCTTGCACTAGACCTTGAGCTTCTATGTCTACAAAAACATCATTATTGCCTAGTAAGGACAATATTTAAAGAATCAAAATGATTATGCAAAAGTAATGTAATGCATTATTAATTTTTATGTGTATTCTCCCCATTATTTAAATTATAAAAATTCTTTTTAATAATAAAGGATTTATGAATATTAATTTTTAATATTTATTGAATATTGTATTCTTTTATTTTATTTCCTTTTATTTGAATTTTATTTATTTAATAATTCCTTTAAGAATTATCATTTAAATACTAAAATTTGTTATTAAATATTTGTTTAGTATTTTTTATAGAATACTACAATATTAATATATAATGAAAGTGATTTTTATTTATTTTTATTATCTTTCAATAATTTTGTAAAATTCCATAAGTAATATATATATAACAAAATTCTTAATAAAATTTATATGTCTAAAATTTTATTTATTAATTTATTTGGATAGTTTGGATTATTGTGAACCCAAAAATATTTTATTTATAATTTTTGGACTTTTATTTTATTTTCTAGAATTTATTTAAGTTCAAGGGCATTTTGGTCTTTTTCCATTTATTAAAACAGGCTCTAAATGATTTGGGCCGATTGTTTGGGTTTATTGGGCGCTTGTGGCCCAATAGGCAAAGTCAAAACAACACCTCGAAGGGTTTTTGGCCCAATCCAGCCCATACTCTCTGTCATTCGTTCGACCTTATCCTTCTCTCCTCCTCCTCGACCCCGTGGTCGATGGCGCCGCCGCCGTGCTCTACTCGCCGTCGTGGTCCTCCCTAGCTGCTGCTGTGATGCAGGGCGAGGTTGTCGACCACGCGCTACCCTTCTGTCCAATTTGATTTGGCATAGGAGCTTTCCCGTGGCCAGTCTAGCCTCATCCCGAACCCTAGGGTTTGGGGTGATGCGGTTGCTGTCGCCGCCATTGTTGTTGTGTGTTGTGGTGGTGCTCCTTGCCTCCAGGCGAGACTATGGTCACCGTCGTGGAGTTGAGTGGGTCGTAGCTGAAGGGAATATGCCCGAGAGGCAATAATAAACTGGTTATTATCGTATTCCTTGTTTATGATAAATGTTTATTTTGCATCCTATAATTGTATTAATACGGAAACGTTAATACATGTGTGTTTAATAAACAAAAAGGAAGTTCCTAGTTATGCCTCTCTTATAAACTAGCTCGTTGATTAACAAGATGATCAAAGTTTCCTGATCATGGACATTGGATGTTGTTAATAACAAGGTCACAACATTAGTGTAATGATGTGATGAACATTCATCCGAAGTATAGCATTACGATCAAAGTCATTGAGTTTATATTGCTATAACAACTTACGAAGTGATCCTAATCCTTAGACCATGAGATCATGTCAATCACTAACACCGGAAGAGTTTCTCGATGACATCAAACGTCACACCGTAACTAGGTGATTATAAAGATGGCTTCAGAACTACTAAAGTGTTATGTTGAGACCCATGGATCGAGAGTGGAATTTGTTCATCCCGATGACGGATAGATATGCTCTGGGCCCTCTCGGTGATATCACATTGATTAGCTTGCAAGCAAGTGATTTGATCACTAGAATGTTATATCACGGGAACGAGAAAAGAGTGCATGTCGGTAACGAGATCAAACTAGGTATGGAGATACCGATGATCGAATCATGTAATATATCGTGAAACAAAGGGATTAAGATACTAGCGTAAAAGGTTCACACGATCACAGAAGTCATCGTTGAATGTGTGGGAGTCATTATGGATCTCCAGGTCCCGCTACTGATTATTGATCGGAGAAGGGTCTCGATCATGTCCGCATTATTCGCGAACCGTAGGGTGACACACTTAAGGGATACCGACACCATTCGGAGCAAATGATATGCCAGAGAAAGAAAAAGGAAAGCGCAGGAATTTATTTCACTAGACACCGACTGTTTCGGTTGAAATTGCTGAAACTGGTTCTGCATGTGAAATTGAAATGTTGTAAGGGGTTTTATGTGAATGTTTGTTAATTAAATTAATTAACAAAATTCTGAATAAATAAAAAAAAGAGTTTTATTTAAATGAGAGCTTGCATTAAATTTGGTGGAAATTTAATGCATGTGAGTGGATTTTTTAGTGGAGGCTTTTCATTTTGAGTGGGAGCTCCACCCACATGAATGTGGAAGTGGTGGGGGCAGCCCCCATGGCTGGTCGCCATGCCCCTTGGGTGCCCCCCTTTGCCCTATAAAAGTCCCCCCTCTCCTCCTCTCAAAGCACACCTCCTCGCGAAGGATCTCTCTCCCCCCTTTTGAATTTCCCCATGGTCTCGGATCAGCGAGATACATGTTCCCGGTGGATTTTTCTGGAAGGATTTGTTGCTTCCGCTGCTTCGCTGGAAACAAGGGCGCGGAGGTTGTCGGGGTACCCGTATGTGTGTGCGATCACGGATGCACCACTGCTTTGAGGTGCTGGACTTGATCGTGTTGGACCGGCTGGACCAGATGGACTTCATCACGATCTTGAGATTGGCAAGCGTTCGTCTACATCATCCACGAGTACAACCTCGTTAACGCTATTCGGTCTTCGAGGGTATGTATTCTATGGATGTATATCCACCCGTTGCTTGTATCTAGTAGATAGATCTTGGTACATAGATGTTCCCATCGTAGGAAAATTTTTGTTTTCTATGCTGCGAACCCTACAGTGGTATCAGAGCCGGATCTATGCGTAGATACTTTGCACGGGTAGTACACATATGAGTATGTGGGCGATGATGATCATTTTATTGCTTCATAGTTGTACTTTGGATATTGGTGGCATAGTGGGATGAAGCGGCCCGGACAAACTTTACATGTCCTCGCACATGAGACCTGTTCCACGCTTGACATGCAACTAGTTTTGCATAAGTGGCTAGTGGGTGTCTGTCTCTCCTACTATAGTCAATATATAATTTGCAACGAGTTGTCAACAATTTGGTTATCCTCGTTGTGGTTCATGTTCGTAGGTAAGGACGGTTCTATCTACGAAAGCCCTAAGCCACGTAAAATTTGCAATGGATAAATTAGAGGCGTCTAGTTTAGATTGTTGCTAGGCTAGTGTTATGATATGGTGATGTTGTAAGTAGAAGTATGAGATGATACTCTTACAACATACATAACGTGTAAACTCCATAGACCTTGGATTTACACATAAAGGTATGATAGTGATCATACCACGATGCACATGATAGAGATCATATGCGGGAACCATATCATTCCACTAATAAACATGTGATGTTTGATAGCATCTTATATTGCTTGTTTGGCGTTTTATTAGCATAATAAGATGATCCCTCATTTAGATATCAAGATAAAAATATGTTCTTCCTTAAGTATGCACCGACAATGTTTCGTCGCTTCAAGACATCACGTGATGATCGGGTGTACTTGAATCCACGAGCACATCTCGGGTGTAAAACAGTTACACACGCGAATACTAAGGTTCTTACTTGGTGAGCCTAGCATGTACAGACATGGCCTCGGAACACGGACCGAAAGGTTAAGCATGAGTCATATAGTAGATATGATGCCCATTTGATGCTCGCCTTTGAAGCTACACCGACTCACGTGATGATCGGACTTGGTGTAGTGGATTTGGTTCATGTAATCACCAAAAAGACACGAGGGATGTCGTTTTTGAGTGGGAGTTCATTTCTAATTTGGATTAGTAGAACTCAATTTATCATAAATTAAATCAAAGTGAATTTGCATAATTTGTTGTAGTCATTGGCATTCGTTCACCACCTTATGCATAGTTGTAATTGAGATAATAGAACTATAGAATTCTGGATATATACTTTACGAACTGGTATCGTATTGTGTTGAGTGTCAATCTAAAGTTTAAAGTCCTATTGCAAACTTTCAGCAAAATTCTATTTACTCCGTGAAATTTAATAATTGGTATTAAATCGAGAGTAACAATTCCAGTGTTAGTATCTTAAGTATCATGTTTGCCTCCATGATTCTTGATTATTTTAATATCAAGTTTATATAGGAGCTGAAAGAATTGTTTCAGAAACCATCATGTGTGGCAGATATAACGATATCTGAAACAATGTTTTGGTTGCAATATGATAGAGTATAATATATGTTCTCATATTGGATGAGAATTTGCAAAGGTTGGAGATGCTAGACATCCTAATCATCCAAAAAGGGTTTTGGAAAGTAATGTTATACTCACGATTCGCCTTTATAAGCTACAGTAGCTTGATCATGAAAGCCGTCATGATAAGGGTGAATAGAAGATGTATGTAAAGTGTTTACTACACTAAAAGATTACTAAAGAATGGATTTTGAAAGAATACCGATCATTTTGATGATGGTGATATACTTCAAAGTGCAAGTCCAAAGGTATTATTATTTGAATATACACGCTTTGGACTATGTGTCATGTATATGGCACCACTGTTGATGTTGATAGATTCTTTTAAAAAGGAAAAGGAAATGCTGAAAGAGAATCTATAAAATATATTTGGCAGAAAAGAAAAGATTGGAAATATCCAATTTAGGTATATAGATGATATAAATGTTATGGTTGTATTCTTTGCTTGTTAAACAATGTGGTTCTTGGGTATTGGATACCGAATTGGTTGGTATGAAATTTCATACGGAACGACGCAATTCATGAACCACAATGGCCTAAGTAACTATCAAGAGAATATGTGATGATGTTCATCGAAAACAAACAAACCGTTGTTTGTATTTCGCGTTGACATCAAAGCTTGACTTCACGATTTGTTTTAATAATTGTTATTTAAATCAGGTATTATGAGAACAAAGGTTGTTCCAATAATTACCATATTCCATATAAGATGGATGATTTACAAATCTAGTTGGAGAAATCACATCCATAAAACCTAATGCTAAAATGTCGCAAGACAAATGATTGAAACATCACTTACGAAGTGACATCGCCGTTTAAATTATATTGGAAATAAAACATGAAGAAACTCCATTTTCATGGATTTTTGGAGTCTTTGATTTGATCAAGTGACGATTGTGAGATTTTCCTCGGGATAATTAAAACTTCGTTCGAAGGCCAAAGAAGAACGAACGACTAAAATATTGGAATTTATACATATCGATGTATGTAGTCCATTATGTGTAGTCGTAAGCGATGAGTTTCAACTTCATATACTTTCTCTGGAAATTTGAGTGAATATTCACTTAATGAGAAAGAAGTGTGAAATATTTGAAAATGTTCAAAGACTTTCAAGATGAAGTGAAAATCATTGTGACAAGAAAATAAATGGTTTATGATTTTATCATAAGGGATTTATTTGAGTTACAAGTGTAACAAGAAAATAAATGAATTATGATTTTATCATAAAGGGATTTATTTGAGTTTCAAGTTTAGCAAAACACCTAGATTTACATTTCCCAAAACACCATAGGTGTATGGAGTGTTTGAAATTTGTAATGAAACCTTGTTTGACATGGTTGGATCAAAGGTGTTATTCATAAAACTGCCATTATGTTTTAAAAAGATTAAAGCTTTAGAGACTACCTCTTTTACACTGAAAAGAGCTCCATCTTGATCCGTTGAAATGACACCATATGAGTTATGGTTTGGGGTAAAACCCAAGTTGTCATTTCTTAAATTTTGGTATGCTAAACATAAGTAAGATGTTTACAACCGAAGTTGGATAAGCATGTCTTTGTAGGTTATTTCGAATAACAATTTGGTATTCCTCCATAACACCAAGGACAAAAGGGTTTGTCGCTTGAAATGTGAAGTTTCTTGAAAAAGGAATTTTTTGCAAAAGTTAAGTGGGAGGACAATAGAACTTTGATAAGGTTAACGAACCTTAGCTAAATGTGCTGAATTGCGCAGCGCCGGAAATCGTTCCGAAGGCTGCCATAATGCTCATAGCTTATGTGCCTCAAAGGTTGCGGTCACGGAGATCTAAGTTCATATTGAACCAAGTAGGTCGGTTAAACAAATAAATGCTAAGATTTGAGAGTAAATCATTATTGTTTGACAATGATGAACCGAATACATACAAAGAAGCGATGATGGGCCCTGACTCCGTCAAATGGCTTGAAGCCATAAAATCCGTGATAAGTCCATACACGATAAATCAAGTTTTGAACTTGGAAGACCCTCCTAAAAGGTGTAAAACCCTATCGGTTGTATTTGGATCTATAAAGAAACAGACATGGATGTTTCACATCTATGAAATAGTCGACATGTCGTAAAGTATTTTACGACAATGTTCAAGGAGTTGACTATGACAAGATTTGATCTTTCATAGCGATATTTAGTCTGGACGGATTAAAGTAGCAACCACTACATATAATTTGGTATATGGTAGATGAATAAACAAAACAAAGTTCTTCTAATAGAATGGTTACCTAGGACGTGTGCATGACACGGTCCAAAGGGTTTTGTTCAATTCAAAGGATGCTAAAAGGGCATGCAAACTTCAATGGTTGAAGTAAGCATTGTGGAGTTGGAATCTTCACCTTAATGAAAAGGAGTTTTCATCAGGTGACGATGAAGATGCTTGCATTTGCAAGAAATTAAGTGGGAGCGCTGAGACATATTTCTAATACATTATGTGGAGGACATCTTGTTGATTAGAAATGTTGTATCTTTTATTGACAAAGGTTAAGAATTTCATTTTGATGAAATACTTAGGCAAAACCCGAATATTTAGCGTGAATGTCTATAGTGGATAGACTGTGACGCTAATATGGTTGTGCCAAACGTACATATATGAGATATTGAAGGAGTTCAATATAGAAACAACAAGAAACAGTTCTTGTCGCATGGAAAGGAATTGAGTCAAAATTCAAGTGTATCGACACTTGATAAGTGAAACAAGATTCAAGTGCTTTGACACTTGATGAGTGAAATCACAAGGATGTTTTGATCAATCATACCATGATATGTACACATCCAGATATGTCCTATGCTCTAAGTGTTATGAGCATATACCAGAATGAATCATAAAATGATCATTGGACGATAGTGAGGATATTCTTATGATCTTTTGGAAGAACTAAGAATATATTTTTGTAGAGGTGACAAACAATTACAAATAGTTCATTGTAAAGAGTTACATTGATACTAGTTTTATCACAAGATACAAATTAAGTTTATCTCAATTTAAACTATGGGTGGCACAATGTAATGGAAAGGAGATACCATGATGGATTTGGAAGAGTTCCAAAGTTATGACATTGTGACGAATACTACAACAAAAGGCTAAGTATATGACTGCTATAGTAGCAGCAAAGGAGGGAATTTGTGTCAAGTAGTTTGTTATCAAACTAAGGTGTGGTTCAAAACGGGCTAAAACTAAAGATATATTGTGCGACAACTATATCGACGTGTTTTAACCCCAAGGAACTAAAGGTCTCACCAAAACACCAAATTTATACAATGCCATCTCATTGGAGAATGAGTGATGCGTGAAGACGCAAAGACATGCAAATACACACGGACCTGAAAGCATTAGATTCGTAGATTATGTTAACCACTTGAAATTGCGTATTTGGAACACCAGAAAGCCATAGGTGTTCAATACACAAAGTTTTCAAAATAGATTATTGTCTCTAGTGCAAGTGGGAGACTGAAGGGAATATGCCTGAGAGGCAATAATAAAGTGGTTATTATCGTATTCCTTGTTTATGATAAATGTTTATTTTGAATACGGAAACGTTAATACATGTGTGTTTAATAAATAAAAAGGAAGTTCCTAGTTATGCCTCTCTTATAAACTAGCTCGTTGATTAACAAGATGATCAAAGTTTCCTGATCATGGACATTGGATGTTGTTAATAACGAGGTCACAACATTAGTGTAATGATGTGATGAACATTCATCCGAAGTATAGCATTACGATCAAAGTCATTGATTTTATATTGCTATAACAACTTACGAAGTGATTCTAATCCTTAGACCATGAGATCATGTCAATCACTAACACCGGAAGAGTTTCTCGATGACATCAAACGTCACACCGTAACTGGGTGATTATAAAGATGGCTTCAGAACTACTAAAGCATTATGTTGAGACCCATGGATCGAGAGCGGAATTTGTTCATCCCGATGACGGATAGATATGCTCTGGGCCCTCTCGGTGATATCACATTGATTAGCTTGCAAGCAAGTGATTCGATCACTAGAATGTTATATCATGGGAACGAGAAAAGGGTGCATGTCGGTAACGAGATCAAACTAGGTATGGAGATACCGATGATCGAATCATGTAATATATCGTGAAACAAAGGGATTAATATACTAGCGTAAAAGGTTCACACGATCACAGAAGTCATCGTTGAATGTGTGGGAGTCATTATGGATCTCCAGGTCCTGCTACTGATTATTGATCGGAGAAGGGTCTCGATCATGTCCGCATTATTCGCGAACCGTAGGGTGACACACTTAAGGGATACCGACACCATTCGGAGCAAATGATATGCCAGAGAAAGAAAAAGGAAAGCGCAGGAATTTATTTCACTAGACACCGACTGTTTCGGTTGAAATTGCTGAAACTGGTTCTGCATGTGAAATTGAAATGTTGTAAGGGGTTTTATGTGAATGTTTGTTAATTAAAGTAATTAACAAAATTCTGAATAAATAAATAAAAGAGTTTTATTTAAATGAGAGCCTGCATTAAATTTGGTGGAAATTTAATGCATGTGAGTGGATTTTTGAGTGGATGCTTTTTAATGGGAGTGGAGGCTTTTCATTTTGAGTGGGAGCTCCACCCACATGAATGTGGAAGAGGTGGGGGCAGCCCCCATGGCTGGGCGCCATGCCCCTTGGGTGCCCCCCTCTCCCCTATAAAAGGCCCCCCTCTCCTCCTCTCAAAGCACACCTCCTCGCGAAGGATCTCTCTCCCCCCTTTAGAATTTCCCCATGGTCTCGGATCAGCGAGATACATGTTCCCGGTGGATTTTTCTGGAAGGATTTGTTGCCTCCGCTGCTTCGCTGGAGCGAGGGCGCGGAGGTTGTCGGGGTACCCGTATGTGTGTGCGATCACGGATGCACCACTGCTTTGAGGTGCTGGACTTGATCGTGCTGGACCGGCTGGACCAGATGGACTTCATCACGATCTTGAGATTGGCAAGCGTTCGTCTACATCATCCACGAGTACAACCTCGTTAACACTATTCGGTCTTCGAGGGTATGTATTCTATGGATGTATATCCACCCGTTGCTTGTATCTAGTAGATAGATCTTGGTACATAGATGTTCCCATCGTAGGAAAATTTTTGTTTTCTATGCTGCGAACCCTACAGTAGCGCCCCCTTGGGGGTCCTCCCCATGCCGCCATGTTTGTCGGCCTTCTCTACTTCCTCTTCTAATCGACAGCGAGGACCTTTGGTAAGTTGTTCCTCTCCCTCTCGTGCTCTATGTGCTAAGCCATCCCATGCTAGATGTTGGTAGTGGCATTTCCTGGTTAGTGTTCTGTCCTAATTAAGAGGGTTTGTTCTGCTTAGGGTTCATACCCATCTGTGGAGTAGATATCTGATGAGTTGGATGAAGTTTTGATGGTCCCTAAGCATGCTAAGTGGTTGTTAGTTGTGGCTTGCTACTTATGATTAGCTGTGGTGATGCTAGTGGTTTACCAAATGATGATATGGATTAATTTTTATATGATTCATATGTTAAAGTTGCTATTGAATCAATACTTGGGAAATCTAGTGGTTTTAGTTGCTTATCACTGTCATTACTTGGTTAATGACAGTGAGTGTTGTGTGATGAAGTCACTGTGTTAGTACTGTTGGCTTAAGAATTCATATATAGCTTGAGATCAAATGGTCTCTTACAGTGAAGATATGTATATGGATTTTCCTAATTATGATTCCTGTAATGTCAGGAAAATGATTTACAGTGGATTGGTTGTATCTGTGAAGATTGGATGCTTAACCTACTTAGTTTAGAACTGTTCTTGTGACACCATCCTTGTACGACACACAAGATTAGATTCTATTACTTGGTTTGGTTTTGTTCAATCTTAAAATTAGCTTGTCATTATAGATAAGTGGAATTCCCTTTCCTTGCATCCCTGGAACCCATGATGTTGGTCTGAGGTTTAGGGATTGAGCCTTTGTCTTGTTGTTTCTCATGGATTGGTTCTGGTAGTGATACCAGCTACTGTTTCTTGAATCAAAGTTGGGAAAAATTGATTGTAGGCTTGATAACTTATATTAGATCCATGAGATTAAATTCTAAGGTGCTACTCCTATTTAAGAGATGTGCCTAGATTTAAATCTTGGCTATATTCACTTTTGAATTGAAATATAGCTTGATAGCTTAGATCAATTATGTTGTCCTGAGATCTTAGTTGGATCTTTATAGTTTTCTGATTGCTTTTAGTGTTTAAAAGTTCAGTGATGGATTCACCTCACTTGGGTGTTTTCTGAGAATTTGAGTAAGAGACAAATCATGAATACTTGTCTAATCTTAGACAGATAGATCATGTGATGGTCTATTTTACTCACCACACTCACTTGATGTTGTGGTTGCCAGTGGTTGATCTTATGGTAACTTGATCTGATGATCTCCTGGTATTTCCAGCTCCTAGCTTGTCCTTGATCTAGCCCTTCACCTCCTTGTCCTGATGTCTTGATCTTGGTCTTGTTATCCACCTGATCCACCCCCTCCTTATGTCACCATTTTGGTGGTGTGATCCAGGGTTTTGATTGGTGTGGTCTATCTTGGCTTTGGCTTGGTTTAGCTGGTGGGCTGCTGTGCTTGGTGTGTAAGAATAAGAAACTGGTGTGGGGTTTGCTTCCCACGGCTATGTTGAGCAGTTTTGTGTGATTGGGCTGTTGCTGTGGTGCTGACAGCACACACCATGCAGTTTGTTGTGTGTGTTGCCTGTGTGCCTGCTGCACAACTTGTGGATATGTTCTGAATTTGAGAGTTACTTTTATCAGGTTACCTTTTACTTGGCTGGTGAAACTTGCCCCTCCTTGCTGTTTATTTGACTTATGGCTTAAATTATGAAATATATATTCTTTCATATTGGTGAAACTGGCCCCTTTAGAAGATTACTCAATGAGGAAATTTTGAATAGTGCACTTCACTGTCAATTCTGAGAGTAATATACCTTTAACCTTAACTTTCTTTCTTGTTGTTTGTATTTATTTTGTAGGTACCAGACTTGAAGATCAAGACTTTAGTTTAGGTTTTTCCTTTTCTTTATAGGATAGTCACTTGTAATATCCTCTTATTCAATTGTAATCCATTTTTTTATTCTTTTGTACTTGTTATTTTTTATTCTTTGTAATATAGATTGTACTATTATTCAATAAAGAACTATTATTCTTCTCTTTAATTACTACTGTAAAGATTATTGCTCAATTCCATAAGTTTCATTTTCTGTAATTTGTTTATTTATGGAATAAATATTCATTTTATTTATTATGTTATTTATTTAAGGTTTTAATTATCCCTCTTGATTAAATCAAATCACACAAACCTAATTCTAAATCCTTCTACATTATAATTCCAACATTCAAATTTAAATTCAAATTTAATTTCCCAAAACTCATTAGTCCACAAAAGATCATATCAAAGTCTATAACAATCATCCTTCAAGACTATACCTAATCTCAAAGCATGAAAGAAACCTTGATCACTTTAGGTTTTTATTTGGTGAAAAATTTACCCACATTTTCACAGATGAATGCATGCAACATCACAAATACCTAAATCTACCCTTCGTTGGTTCCTAAATGCTGGGATGTTACAGACTTCCCCCCTTAAATTAAAATTCGTCCCGAAGTTTGTTGAGATGTACCTGAATAGTTCTGGATAGGCTTTTCTTAAATCCTCTTCTTTCTCCCAAGTGGCTTCCCTTTCAGGGTGATGTTCCCACTGTATCTTGCAATACTTGATTGCCCTAGTCCTCAACCTTTTCCAGTTTTCTTCCAAAATTTTACAGGGCTTTTCAACATAAGTAAAGTCTGCTTGTAGTTCTATCTCCTGATGTATGATTGCATCATCTGGAACTTTCCAACATTTACGAAGTTGTGACACATGGAAAACATTATGCACTTGAGCCAATATTGATGGTAATTCTAAAGGATAAGCTATAGTCCTATTCTGACTCAATATCTTGAATGGTTTGATGTATCTTGGACTCAATTTTCCTTTAACTCCGAACCTTTTCACCCCTTTCATTGGACTTACTTTCAAATATACCATATCTCCCACTTCTGGATGCCATGATCTTCGAATTTGATCAGCATAACTTTTCTGCCTACTCTGAGCTATTTTCAGTCTATCCTTGATCTTATCAATGATATCTTGTTTTTCCTGAATATAGTCTGATGCAAATTCTTGCTACTTCCAGGCTCATACCAACATATTGGTGATCTACACTTGCTTCCATACAGAACCTGATATGGAGCTGCTTTCAGACTACTCTGATAGCTATTATTGTAGGAAAATTCTGCCAATGGTAGATGATCTTCCCATGTACCTCCAAAATCTAATGCACAATCTCTTAACATGTCTTCTAGTATCTAGTTTGTTCTTTATTTTTGATCTCCTGTATCTGGATGATAAGTTGTGATAAAATCTAACTTGGAACCAAGTGCTTCATGTAGTTGCTTCCAAAATGCTGAAGTAAACACTGATCCCCTATCAGTTATGATCTTTTTGCGTACTCCATGCTTACTTACTATCTCTTTGATGTAAACTTCTACTAACTTCTCGGCATTATCTTTCTGATTTACCGGAATAAAATGTGCACTTTTAGTGAGTCTGTCCACAATTACCCATATCATATCTTTTCGTTTAGGTGTCATGGGAAATCCTGTGATGAAGTCCATACCTATTTCCTCCCACTTCCGTTCGGGAATTTCCAAAGGTTGTAATGTCCCTGTTGGACTTTGATGTTCAGCCTTCACCCTTTGGCAAGTATGTCATTCTGATACATATTTAGCAATGTCCCTTTTCATGTTATTCCACCAGAATAGTTCTTTCAAGTCCATATACATCTTAGTACTTCCTGGATGTATAGAATATGGGGTTTCATGTGCTTCTCTGAGTATGGCATCTCAAATCTCAGTCACATCTGGAACACAAAGATGATCTTGGAACCATAAAGACTCATAATCTCCAAGGCAAAAAATGGATTTTTTCCCTTGAGATATCCTCCGAATTTCTTCAGCAATGAAAGGATCTTTTGCTTGATGTCTAAAAATTTTGTGCTTAAGATCACTTTCCTGCTCTGCAACTACCTGCATAGTAGCTAATCCTCCAAGAACCTCTGTTCTAATGAATTGAAGCTCTAATCTTTCCAAGTCCATTTGTAACTCTTTTGGTAGCTCCCGATTGCTAGGCTGAATGTTTGTACTCTTTCTGCTTAAAGCATCAGCTACAACATTTGCCTTTCCTGGAGTATAGTTGATTGTTAAATCATAATCTTTGATCAGTTCCAACCAACGCTTCTGCCTCATATTGACTGTGCTTATCTACTTGGTAAACTATCCTTGGTCCACTTGGAGTTTTAATTGAGACAGTTTTCTCCTCACAATTTATCTGAGCTCCATGTTCCATCATCCAGTCCATCCCCAGCACGACTGCAATTCCCTTCAAAGGAATCACGTAAAGGTTTGCAAAGTATGTACAACCACAGATCAAGATGACCTGATCTTGTTTAATGTGGCGTACAATCACATTCCCCCTGTCGTAACTACGGTCATAGAGTGTTCTAACGTTGCCCTTCTAATCCCGAACTTATCACAGAATTCTTCAGAAATGAATGAAGTAGTTGCACCAATATCAAATAGAACTTTGATGGGATTGGTAAGGATATTGAGCGTACCTATCACTACATGCTCCGAATTATCCACCTCCTCGAGGGTTGCACAGTTCAACTTCCCGGTAGGTCTATTCCTCTTGCCATTGTTGTTCTTGCCATTATTTCCTCCTTTATTGGGCTGTCCATTTCCTCCATTGGCTTTCCTTTCATCTCGAACCGGCCAACCTCCTTGTGGTTTGCTTGGACAATTGGGCTTGATGTGACCTCTCTGACCAAAAGCATGACATACAATTACTGGTTTCGGGCAATCCCTGCTCATATGCCCTGGAAGCTTGCAATTGTGGCATATAATATTCTTAACATTTGGATTTGCACTCCGATTGGAATTGTTGTTGTTATAGGGCCTATTCCTTGGTTTGAATTCCAGATTGGGCTTGGGATTGCTTGCTTGTATCCTCTTTGTTTCCTTCTTAGCTCTCTTCCTTCTATCCTCTTGGACATTCTTGTAGTCATCTTCAAAGGTAATAGCTGCATCTAGCAACTGCTGATAAGTTTGCTTATTAGCCAACCTCAACTGCATCCTCACAAATGGATTTAATCCATGCAGGAAACGCTTCTTCCTCTTTTCCTCCGTATTAACTTCTTCCTCAGCATTACGAGACAGTTGACTAAACTCCCGGATATACTTCATAACACTAGTATATCCCTGCTGCAGCCCCTCAAATTATCTTTGCTTCAACTCCATAACACTCTCCAGAAAAAGATATTCACGGACTCTGTTTAAACTCTTCCCAAGTGTACTCCCTTCCTGGTTGTTGCATGGCCAACTGATTCTCCCACCATGATGCTGCAGATCCAGTCAGAAGATGAGTTGCATACCTCAATTTCTCCTCCTCATTGCAACCTACAGCCTTCAGCTTTCACTCTGTATCTGCTAGCCAATCTTCTACATCCATTGGTTCAGGAGCTGATGTAAAAGGTAACGGCCTTGCATTCTAGAATTCAGATAGACTCACTCCTCCACCTTCAGGTGACCTCTGATTTGCTCGTCCCAGCAACTCCTCCATGATCTTGTTCTGGGTCTCTTGCATCATTTGCATGCACTGCATAAAGTTCTGCTCCATTAACGGCCTCATTGGTGGTGCTGGTGGTAACGCTCCCTAACTCACTGCATCTGCATCGGCCTTCTCCTTGGCCTCACGTTCCATCCGCTGCTGTTCAGCTTCGGTTTCTACACCTGTATCCATGACCCTCTAGTCCTGCAACATAAAGTGAATACTCATAATTACATCATGCACATGTGTTCTCAGCTCGACTTTACGCATAGAACTAGTCACACAATGAAGATCCAAAGAAAATCCAAATATGCATTTCACATATTATACATAATATCATAATAATACAAAGTTATTACAACATATACTATATAGGTATAATCACAACACTACCTTATCAAACTATCTTCTTTCTTGGAGTACTATACACGGTACTTGATACCTCTAAATAGTTACCTACTTCTAGTAGTAACTACACTCATCATACATGCCTGATGTCCAACCGTGATGACGTGTTGTTCGTCGCACAGTTTGTGGAACAAATGGCCTTCCAGAAGGAACATACTCAGTATCTAAAGTGTCAGGACTTGAGTCATTACTCAACCTGAGCGCATTGACTCCCTCCAGCTCACTTGAAAAGTCTTCAGAAACATATTCAACATTATCTCCCGCTTGCATCTCCTGAGCTTCATTCCTTGAGTTGTCAACAAAATACGCAGATCCTGTTGATCCCTAGGTGCTCCTTTGGGCAAGATAGTTAAACACCGGATAATGTATATTCCCTGGATTTTGAGAAGATGTTGATGATTCAAACACTCTCTCCTTAGGATCTTCTTCTTCATCCTGATTATCTATCGACATGGCATTTCTACTAAGTTACTAGGGTTAATTCTTGTACCCATCCAGCTAGATTGTCCAACATTTCTGTCAGAACCATCTGTGGACATCTGGTGTTCATGAGATCCTTCATATGATCCCCTTCTCCAACCATCATAATTCTCAATAGGAAGTTCTGAATCTGAACCATCCTCTGAACCCTGTGGTACTGCATACCTCATATCCATAGTAGGATCATGTATAGGTTTGGGACTTGGTGAATAAGGATATGGTACAAAAGATTTAGGATCTATAGGTATGTCCTTAAAGATAGGTGTTGCACTACTACTTGCTTCCTTCTCTAACTGGATTGCTAACTGCTTCCTCCTTTCCGGATCAGTTAGATCCTCTAACATGTCATTTTTATCTTCGACAATCACTTGATGTGTCTTATAAAAATACGCAACAAGTGTTCGGTATCTGTCCATAAACTTGGAAGCTAACTTAGGATGCTTCTTAACCAAAGTAAGATGATCCGGTACGGGCTCCGAGTCTATAGAATCATGATGTATCACAGAAAATGTGCTACCTTCTAACTCCTTGGCTTTATGCTCCCGGATATTAGCTATCGCCTCCACAATGGCAACATGATATGCTGCTAAGTGACTCCTACCTTCACCTATAGGTAGATCGTGATATAATCCAAGCTCCTCTGGAAGTTGGATACTCACAGATACTTGGATAACATCCGGCCATCATGGTAAGTTATAGTGTTCACTGGAATTCTAGTTGGACAACTAAAAATCTTTAAAATTTGACGAAGTTGGTCTGTGAATGATCCTTGATAATCATCAAGAGTCTCCTCTTTCCTTACCAAAGTCTATTTTGGAAATTTTGGTGCCATAACTCTATATATCAAGAAAATAAATTTTATTAGTAAACCATAATATATTGCATCATAACATAGAATTATCACGCTAAAACATATAACGGAATATTCTCATTTGGATACCCATTATATTTCTTTTAGATAATTCTTTATCGTTGCTACACTCTCCTACAGGTAATACCCTTACTAGGTTTCCAACCTAAGGTCAAAGCAATTTGCTCTGATACCAACTTCGGTGACCCAGCATACCACTGCATGTGTAGTACACTATAGTCATTGACATGACATCCACAGAACACCGTTCCGTAAATATCACATCCGTCAGAGTGGTATAACAGAAACATTGCGGGTCCATATTACAAACATACACACGTTATTATTACTACAATACCGGAAGTTCAAGACTTCCAAAATATTCAACTTACAAACCAAAATATAAGTGTTTCAGCGGAAGTTTCAAATTTAAAACTTAAACTCCAAATTGAGCTCAACAACTTATTGCTATATATTGTTCATGTTGCTCGGCTCAAGTGGCTACTAGAACTATGGTAATTTTTCGATATTCTTGGAACTCTCCTCCGTAGACGATGTCATAGTCCTCCCCTTCTACGGCTCCATACAGGTTGGGATCTTCATAGAAGACCTCCTCTTGGCTCTCAGATGCATACATTGGAGTATCTTCTGGATTCTCAGAGTCTAAGCAAGGATTCAAAGGCAAGGTTGAGTAACAGCGTTACCCAGCAAATTCATTACATGCAAGGTAGGAAGTTTGATTCTCTTTCTACCACCTCGGACTATCAGTCTTTGGCACTATGCAGTTTTCGTAAATCTTTCTTCAAAGGTTGATTTTATTATAAAAATCTATGACCATAAGCCTTCACAGGTTGACCAGAACTTTCCTGGAGTTTCTTTCCTGCCGCGTTCATAGCTCCTTCCCGGAACAGGGAGTGACAAGTTACAATTCTTACACTCTACAGAGGTGCGTTACTTTTCCCATGAGAGATCAACTCCTTGTTGCACAACCGGGCGTACTTCCCCATCCACAACTACATGATGTGGGGCCCAGTAGTTGGTCCAAGCCAATCAGTACCCTCTCTGCGACCTCATATGTCTGCACGATCCTTCGGGCTGGCTCACCTTCGTTAAGCCCCCTTTCGGGCAGGCTAAAACCCTGATGAGTTCTGGAAGACTCTATGACCTAGTGATGCCCGGAATAGTACCATTTACATGGACTATATCCCTAAATACCATCCATAGATAATCTAGACACCAAAAGTGTGGGGCATAAGGGTGCCCACCCATATGTTGGATCCGCCCAAGGAATCACAACGTCACGTTAAGGTCGTCTTGCCTCCATACAAGAGGAAAAGGATACAGCTGACTTCTCTGTCCCATTCCAAATCTCATGGTTAATGCGTTATATACGGCGCTAGAATAACTGATGTCATGGGTTATAAATCCCTAAGTGTCCTTCATTATTGTAATTAGAACCTTAAAATCTATTGCTTCATCATATCATCACTTAGGATGATATCTAAGATTTAGTATCTTGAGAAAATAATGTTTTTTTCTATAATATAGATGATAACACACAATTTGTAAATACTTTGATAAAGACTCTTCAAAGGACATGAGCAAGTGATGAACTTGCCTTGTGATGGCAAGGTAGTGAAGTCTGATGCTTGCACTGGACCTTGAGCTTCTATATCTACAAAAACATCATTATTGCCCGGTAAGGACAATATTTAAAGAATCAAAATGATTATGCAAAAGTAATGTAATGCATTATTCATTTTTATGTGTATTCTCCCCATTATTTAAATTATAAAAATCCTTTTTAATAATAAAGGATTTATAAATATTAATTTTTAATATTTATTGAATATTGTATTCTTTTATTTTATTTCCTTTTATTTGAATTTTATTGATTTAATAATTCCTTTAAGAATTATCATTTAAATACTAAAAATTGTTATTAAATATTTGTTTAGTATTTTTCTAAAATACTACAATATTAATATATAATGAAAGTGATTTTTATTTTTTTTATCATCTTTCAATAATATTGTAAAATTCCATAAGTAATATATATATATATTACAAAATTCTTAATAAAATTTATATGTATAAAATTTTATTTCTTAATTTATTTGGATAGTTTGGATTATTGTGAACCCAAAAATATTTTATTTATAATTTTTGGACTTTTATTTTATTTTCTGAATTTATTTAAGTTCAAGGGCATTTTGGTCTTTTTCCATTTATTAAAACAGGCTCTAAATGATTTGGGCTGACTGTTTGGGTTTATTGGGCCCTTGTGGCCTAATAGGCAAAGTCAAAACAACACCTCGAAGGGTTTTTGGCCCAGTACAGCCCATACTCTCTGTCACTCGTTCGACCTTATCCTTCTCTCCTCCTCCTCGACCCCGTGGTCGATGGCGCCTCCGCCGTGGTCCTCCCTGGCCGCTGCCGCGATGCATGTGCTACCCTTTTGTCCAATTCAATTTGGCATAGGAGCTTTCCCGTGGCCAGTCTAGCCTCATCCCGAACCCTAGGGTTTAGGGTGATGCTGTTGCTGTCGCCATCGTTGCTTCTCTGTGTTGTGGTGGTGCTCCTCGCCTCCAAGCGAGACTATGGTCGCCTGGCGTTGTGTGGGTCGCAGCACCCCGAAGGGGGTGCTCCCCATGACGCCATGTTCATCGGCCTTCTCTGCTTCCTCTTCTAATCTACAGCGAGGACCTTTGGTAAGTTGTTCCTCTCTCTCTCATGCTCTTTGTGCTAAGCCATCCCATGCTAGATGTTGGTAGTGGCATTTCCTGGTTAGTGTCCTGTCCTGATTAAGATGGTTTGTTCTGCTTAGGGTTCATACCCCTTTGTGGAGTAGATATCTGATGAGTTGGATCAAGTTTTGATGGTCCCTAAGCATGCTAAGTGGTTATTAGCTATGGCTTGCTGCTTATGATTAGCTGTGGTGATGCTAGTGGTTGACCAAATGATACTATGGATTAATTTTTATATGATTCAGATGTTAAAGTTACTCTTGAAGCAATACTTGGGAATTCTAGTGGTTTTAATAACTTATCATTGTCATTACTTGGTTAATGACAGTGAGTGTTGTGTGATGAAGTCACTGTGTTAGTACTATTGGCTTAATAATTTATATATAGCTTGAGATCAAATGGTCTCTTACAGTGAAGATATGTATATGGATTTTCCTGATTATGATTCCTGTAATGTCAGGAAAATGATTTACAGTGGATTGGTTGTATCTGTGAAGATTGGATGCTTAACCTGCTTAGTTTAGAACTGTTCTTGTAACACCATCCTTGTATGACACACAAGATTAGATTCTATTACTTGGTTTGGTTTTGTTCAAGCTTAAAATTAGCTTGTCATTATAGATAAGTGGAATTCCCTTTCCTTGCATCCCTAGAACCCATGATGTTGGTCTGAGGTTTAGGGATTGAGCCTTTGTCTTGTTGTTTCTCATGGATTGGTTCTGGTAGTGATACCAGCTACTGTTTCTTGAATCAAAGTTGGGAAAAATTGATTGTAGGCTTGATAACTTATATTAGATCCATGAGATTAAATTCTAAGGTGCTACTCCTATTTAAGAGATGTGCCTAGATTTAAATCTTGGCTATATTCACTTTTGAATTGAAATATATCTTGATAGCTTAGATCAATGATGTTGTCCTGAGATCTTAGTTGGATCTTTATAGTTTTCTGATTGCTTTTAGTGTTTAAAAGTTCAGCTATGGATTCACCTCACTTGGGTGTTTTCTGAGAATTTGAGTAAGAGACAAATCATGAATACTTGTCTAATCTTAGACAGATAGATCATGTGATGGTCTATTTTACTCACCACACTCACTTGATGTTGGGGTTGCCAGTGGTTGATCTTGTGGTAACTTGATCTGGTGCTCTCCTAGTATTTCCAGCTCCTAGCTTGTCCTTGATCTAGCCTTTCACCTCCTGGTCCTTATGGCTTGATCGTGGTCTTTCTATCCACCTGATCCACCCCTCCTAATGTCACCATTTTGGTGGTGTGATCCAGGGTTTTAATTGGTGCGATCTAGCTTGGATTTGGCTTGGTTTAGCTGGTGGGATGCTATGCTTGGTGTGTAAGAACAAGAAACTGGTGTGGGGTTTGTTTCCCATGGCTGTGTTGAGCAGTTTTGTGTGATTGGGCTGTTGTTGTGGTGCTGACAGCACACACCATGCAGTTTGGTGTGTGTGTTGCCTGTGTGCCTGCTGCACAACTTGTGGATATGTTCTAAATTTGAGAGTTACTTTTATGAGATTACCTTTTACTTGGCTGGTAAAACTTTCCCCTCCTTGCCGTTTATTTGACTTATGGCTTAAATTATGAAAGATATATTCTTTCATATTGGTAAAACTTGCCCCTTTAGAAGATTACTCAATGAGGAAATTTTGAACAGTGCACTTCACTGTCAATTCTGAGAGTAATATACCTTTAACCTTAACTTTATTTCTTGTTGTTTGTATTTGTTTTGCAGGTACCAGACTTGAAGATCAAGACTTTAGTTTAGGTTTTTATTTTTCTTTATCGGATAGTCACTTGTAATATCCTCTTATTCAATTGTAATCCATTTTTTTATTCTTTTGCACTTGTTATTTTTTATTCTTTGTAATACAGATTGTACTATTATTCAATAAAGAAATATTATTCTTCTCTTTAATTATATTGTAAAGATTATTGCTCAATTCCATAAGTTTCATTTTTTTGTAATTTGTTTATTTATGGAATAAATATTCATTTTATTTATTATGTTATTTATTTAAGGTTTTAATTATCCATGTTGATTAAATCAAATCACTCAAACCTAATTCTAAATCCTTCTACATTATAATTCCAACATTCAAATTTAAATTCAAATTTCATTTCCCAAAACTCATTAGTCCACAAAAGATCATATCAAAGTCTATAACATTCATCCTTCAAGACTATACCTAATCTCAAAGCATGAAAGAAACCTTGATCACTTTAGTTTTTGATTTGGCAAAAAGTTTACCCACATTTTCATAGATGAATGCATGCAACATCACAAATTCCTAAATCTACCCTTCGTTGGTTCCTAAATGCTCGTATGTTACATCAGGGCTATCGATGGAACCAGGAGGTATTCTATTAAACCAAGCCCTAGCTTCTCCTTTTAGTGAAAAAGGGAATATCTTAGTAACAAAGTACTTGCGCATCTTAAAATCATTAGAGAATAAAGCACTCATAATAGAAAGCTCATTCATATGAGCCACAACACTCTCATTTTCAGTCCCACAAAAAGGTTCTTTCTCAACAATGTCCAAATAGGATAAATGCAGAGAGAAATCATAATCTTTGTCTTTAATATCTATGGGAGAGGTGGAAAACTTAGGATCAGAGAACAGTTTAGGCATAATAGTACTTCTAGCAAGGAGACTCTTAATAACACTAGTACCATGTGTGTTTCGGCACTCTTCAACAAATTCATCAGTGAACTTAATGTAACCATCATTAATATCATAACTCTCACTAGACTCATGTGAGCTCACAGGTGTAACAGTGTCTTCACTAGGAGTTTCGATATTTCCTAGACTAGCCATAGTAGCATCTAGGAAAGGACCTAACAAACCACTCGCATCAAGCACAGTAGAAGTAACATCATGAGCATCAAAAGAAGTTTCAGATTCAGCAGTAGTAGGAGTGTGTGTAGCATGAGTATGTGGTGGTGGTGTAACAAGCTTACTTATAACAGACGGTGAATCAAGAGCAACAGAGGTGTTTAGGACTGTACCTCTTCTTGTAGTGGACGGTAAAATAGGACACTTTCCATCACGAGACTTCCCCATGATGAAAGTAGTAGCAGTGAACAATAATAGATCCAAGTGAACTTATAAATAAATCTATGCTCCCCGGCAACGGTGCCAGAAAATAGTCTTGATGACCCACAAGTGTAGGGGATCGCAATAGTCTTCGCGGGTAGTATTACCCAATTTATTGATTCGACACAAGGGGAGCCAAAGAATACTTGCAAGCCTTAACAACTGAGTTGTCAGTTCAGCTGCACCTGGAAATAGTTCTTGCTCACAGAAGTTTATCAGTAGCAACAGTTTGTAGTAGCAACAGCAAAGCAATAGCAACAGTGAAACATGAGCAATAGTAACAGTAACGGTAACAGTGGGATTCGAGTGCGGTAGGCATAGGGATGGATGGACGGGCGTTGCATAAACGAGTCTAAACATGTAACTTCAAGATCTAGGGCATTGCATATAAATAAGAATAAGCATCCAAGTACTAAACAACCCTAGGCATGTGCTCCAAATATAGTCATACGTGCTCGTAATGAGAACTTGCACAACATCTTCTGTCCAGCCAGCCCGTGGCAGCGGGGCCTCTAGGGAACTACTGGCAATTAAAGTGCTCCTTTTAATATAGCACCAGAGCAAAGCATTAACACTTCGTGAACACATGTGATCCTCAGACCACAGCCATCCACTCCGGTTGTCCCAATTATTGTCACTTCGGGGCCTTTGGATCCGGACAATGATATGTGTACACAACTTGCAGATAAGACCACAAACAGTATTATCATAATGATACAATAATAAGGTAAGATCTGAGATCATGGCACTCGGGCCCTAGTAACAAGCATTAAGCACAACAAGTTGCAACAAAGTCAAATAGCACTAATAGAGATACTAGGCACTATGCCCTAACAGATCTTATTCAATTACATGATAGAACTCATCCAATCCCTACCATCCCCAAGCCTATAGCGGGCGATTGCTCACTCATGGATGAGGGAAACATCGATGGTTGATGGAGATGCGTTGGTGATGACGATGGCAATGATCCTCTCCAAATTCCCCGTCCCGGCGGGGTGCCAAAACGGAGTTTCTGGATCCAAATCTTGGTTTCTGGTGGCGGCGGCGGAGCGGAACTCTTTCTGGAAAACTATCAAACCCCCCTCGGTTTTTAGGTCAAGAGGCAACTTATAGGCGCAGAGGGAGGCCGAGGGGGTGCCTGGGGTGGCTGCACCCCCCTAGGCGCGGCCAGAGGTGGGCCCACGCCTAGCAGGGGTGTGGGCCCCCCAGGCCCTTTCTCCGTCTCGTCTTCTGGCTCCGTGGATCTTCTGGTGAAATATAATTTTTGGCATATTTTACGGGATTTTTCCTGATAGTTGATTTTCTGCACAAAAACTAGACACCAAGGTAATTATGCTGAAAACAGCGTCAGTTCGTGTTAGTTGTATCTAAATCACACAAGTTTAGAGGAGAAACAATAGCAAAAGTGTTCGGGAAAGTAGATACGTTTTGGGTGTATCAGCCATCGACATCGGCACTTTTTCGAATGCGTGGCCAGCGCTCCCTATGGGAGTAGCCCCCGGGTCTTCAATCGAATCATTGATTCGAGTGAGGAATCGGAGCATTCCACTTGAAGATCTTGTATGTGCGTGACCAGCGCTCCAGTTTGGAGTAGCCCCCGAGTGTCTGGCGGAGTTGTAGACTCGGGCAGAGACTCGAGTTTTGTAAAGTTGTAGTCGACAATCTCGTGTGTTCGTACCATTGACCCGGAAGTATATCGGGTGCGCGACCAGCGCTCCTGATAGGAGTAGCCCCCGGGTGTCTAGTCGATTAGTAGACTCGAGTGGAGATTCATGTGAGGATAAACCACTGACCCGGAAGTGCATTGAGTCAGCGTCTCATGAATAAGGAGCCAAGAATCGACAATGCAATCGGAGTTGACATAACGGAGTGATGTGACGTCTTAGTCGGGTGAGTCGTCTATGCAGATGGAGTCGACGTCGTTCCCTCTGCCGGGTGCGCGGCTAGCGTTGCATTGTATAGCATCAAACGATGCAACGATCCGAGGAGGGATTTGACTCGGGTCTTGAGTTTATGGCATCGCCAGTTGTTTTATCGACTCGTGTTGGAGGACCCGATAGAATATCTCGGCGCAGTCGACGTCCTTGTAGGCTGCAGAAAACATAAAGAATTGTGAAGTACTTGTATCTTGTAAAGAATATTTGCCTTTCAGCTTCTATAGTAAGATTCTGGTGTCTATCGAGTTAACACTTTTGCACTGTATGCTAGGCCTTTTTGTTAGACCGATTACCCTTATTCTCAGTACCTTGTCGAGGCACTCGGAGTTTAAGGATTCGACAATCAGGCAGAATCAGCTACTCGGGCTGTCGCGTATGAGGTGCTCGAGTGCGTGAAGCCGATGGATATTAGGTTACTCGAGTGTATCGAGTGTGATTTAAAGTAAAAAAAATCAACTCTAAATAGAGAACTTAGCTTTATTGGTTGTCGATGAGGTGGACAGACTCGCCACGACGGCAAGTCGCGATAGCGGGAGCCGATACGACCGACAGGTCGCCATAGTCGAAAACCGCAGCGGGTAGCTGGAGCCGAAGACCGCAGCGGGTCGAAGGATCTGAAGGAACCCCAGCTCGCTAGAGCTGAAGACCACACCAGGTCTCCGAAGCAAGGGAGCCCCCGAGTCGCTAGAGCCGAAGATCGTAGTGGATCGCCAGAGTAAAAGACTATGGCAGGTCGCGAGATCGACGCCGGATGAGTAGTCAACGTGGTGGTCGAGAGTTGTGCAACGGACATATAGTTGATGTGGAAATGGGTCATGCGGCGGCGCGGCGGACCAGAGTCACGTGGTGATGATGAGTTTCCGCATCCAGAGAGTGTAACGGACCAAAGCAGTGGAAGGCCGCATCGGGCCACCGAAGTCTAAGATGTTCGCGAGTCACCAAAGCCGAAGGCCGCAATGCACAGTAAAATCGGTGTAACCCCCGAGCGTGAAGTTAGACGTTTAGTCAGACGGAGACATCCTAGCGGAGCGGCGCCTTTTAGTATGTGATTGCTGCACTGGATCTTGCTTGCACGAGCATCGTTTCTTTTTCCTGATCGATGTGTACGACATGAAATCCATTTTTTTTCTTTGCTTGGACCGAACTGGGTGGCGCGTGCGAGAGGCCACAAATTCGATGATGATTTTTCTAGATGCAGTTGCACCTATACTTGACCGATTGATGATATCTGTGTCCTCTTCGTCTCTTTTCTTTTACGTACATAGAATTGAATATAATAATCACATTAAACCCTAGCAGGGAGAGATTCTTTTGACTAATCTGATGCATGTGCTGCGTCGCTACATGCCCCTTTATCTTTAAAAAACTTGACGGTCTCGGAACTTGGTCCATGAACCTATTCGATTGGGCTCTCTAAGAGCAGGTACAACAATGCTTAGTCAGCTGACTATAACAGTTTTCAATGCATGAAAATCCTACGTGGAAGAGAGAGAATAGATGAGAGAGAGGGGAGCCGGCTCTTGCTGTATCGCCGGCTACAGCACAACGTTTGAGGCAAAAGAGCACTACATGTAGTCTTAACCAATAGCATGCATACTTAGAATAGTTAAATTCTAATTAAAGCCTATTAATAGCCGGACTAATAGCCAGCCTATTGTACTAGTAGGCTTTTATGATGACTTTAGCTGACATGTCATGTCTATATAGTCAACAACAGGCTCTTCTATTAAACTTGCTCTAATTCTTGGCACAGCTCATTGCGTCTGGCAAAGAAACATACGAGCGTGCACTCCATATAACGAGGATTTGACTCACCCACGACCATAGATCCGATTGGCGTGCCGAAGCAGGTTGATGGTCTCGCGACTCTAGCTCTTATCGTACTCGACCACCCGATGTAGGATAGTCTGGCGAAGGAAGACCTAGATCTGGTAGATCAGATCAACCGAGCAAGAGGGCGACGTGCTGACGTTGAGCTCCACGCCTGTGTTGATGAAGTTAAGATTGGCCGTGGCAGCGATGCTGACGAATCGTAGATTGATGGTGATGGAGTCGTCATGATTGTAACATCAGCATCCCCAGTTCCCACAGACGGCGGCAATTGACGAGGATTCGACTCGTTAATGCCCATTGTTATGGACTTGGGTTTGGAGAAGATGGGGATGCTGGAGATCACGAGACGGTTAACAGACACGCAGCAAGGGGACACGAGGTTTGCCCAGGTTCAGGCTTCCGGAGAGAAAACCCTACTCCTGCTTGTCCGTTCTTGATTGATGGCGGGAACGAAAGTTACAAGGGGTGCGCAGATGCAATCTGGCGCGAGGTGTGTGTATGAGTTAGAGAGATCTATTGTGGTGGTGTAGCCTATCCTCCTCGTTGGACCCTCCTAGTCTTTATATATGGGGAGACTAGGTCTTAGGTACCGATACGAATAGGTTACAATTTGTATTCAAACTCTAGTCTTGAGCTTTCTTTGTCTTGTGTGCTTGGGAGTCTGTGTCCATATGAGCTTCATATCAGTCGAAATTTCATAGATGTCATGAACCCTGACAGGTCGTCGAGTGGGCCTTTCATCGGACTGGACCAGGTAGACTAACATCAGGTACCCGTAGGGCATATTCATGTCAGGGCGAGATAATAGTGACAATAAAATAGGTATACAACAACACTATATCGATTCTTAAATATATATAGTTTTATTATAACAACATGTTCTATAATTAAAGCTTCATTTTATTTGATCTAATATATGAGCATGTTGTTTGATCTAATATATGAGCATGTGGGGTAAACAAAAAAATTACCATGAAAGAGATAAACATGAAAATATATTAAGTCTTCTAGTGTATAGTATGGATATCAAAATATAACATTATATCTTTTGCAATAAAAAAGCAAGATACATTATACTAGTTTGAGTGTAGGTCTATGCCCACACTTATCAAATAAGTCAGTAACTCGATAATTAGTTAATCACTAAATAGTTTATAAAAATGCTGGTGTATATAATCTATAATTAATTACACAAAATAGTTTCTATTAGATAGGGTAATCAACTAGCAATTCTATTAAAAACCATGCAATATATCTGAGATCATATGTTAGCACGATCAATTAATAAATTAGGCATGACGTGTGATGGTGGCTTATGCCGTAGTTGATAGTTCCCAGATCGCACGGGATTTGTGATTTGTGCCTTCGCTAACTGGTAATCACGGACACGGCGACGTTTGAATACAAAATACTGATCAAGGCGACGACGTTCAACCAATGAGATCCTTACCCTACGTAGGCGCCACCACGGTGGAGGCGGATAGTGGAGAAATAATTCGACTAGATCGTCGACGGAAACCAAGTAGAGCAGAAATTCAGATGCGTCTCATGGGTCAGATTATTGATATGTGGTCTTGTCAGTGCTTCAGTAGATATGTATTATCCCTTGATGACTAACGTTTTAGTCTTGTCCCATAAAGCTTCACCAATTAGCATGTTGCAAACATCGGTCTAAGCTAATAGACAGAGTATTACGATTAGTAGTTTAGCATCAAAACTAGTGTTAGCCTCTACTGCATATCCTTGAGGGGGGCAAACCATAGGGGAGAGATGGGCACCCCTCTCCCTTCCCTAGATCCGTCTCTAGAGGCAGGGACCATCATGAACCTATGTGCTAGTGTCGTAGGGGACAAGATGACAACGGAGACGAGGTTGTTGTGGAAGAAGATGTAGAAAAAAGAAGTCCTTAATTTGTCTGATCCACCCCGGAAGGCAAGCTGCCTTTCCTCGCACCGTTTCATGCGTAGAGCGTGAAAGTGTCGCTCTCAAATCGAGACTCCATCCTTCGGGAGAAAAATAAAATTCGGGTCTTAACGAGACTCAACGCTCAAATCTTTCGAGTTGTCAGTACTACCTCTGTTCTAAAATGTAGGACTTTCTAGCAAATGTTTTTTTTTTGGAAAAATGGCGCTTTTATTACTTAGAGTAATGTTTATATCCATCCTCTGCATAACCAAGATGCACACAGCCGCACAAACCAGACAACCAGAGAAAAAGAAAGCATAGTAAATTTTCATAGTCACAACTAAAACACGAGGCCTCAACTATGGCATATCAATCCGCAAATCACACGGCCATCCATGTAGGAAGAGAATATCCCCCATCGTGTCCTCCAAATGCGTACACCATCCAAAATCAAGTCACAAAACTCCATGTGTTGGAGAATAGTCCATGATCCGAGGATAATCATGGCCCGATAAATAACCTACATGGGAGAAGACACAATGTTATTAAAAATGTTGTCATTTCTACAAAGTCATAGCGACCAAATAATGGCAAGCGCTCCCACCCTAATCAAAGTATGTATTTATCATCAACTCCATGTAACCAATTACTAAAAACATTGGTCACTGAACGTGGAGGGGGTAAACCAGAAGTTATTTGGGTGAATGACCATATAGAACGAGAAAATTTACAATGGAAGAATAAATGACAAATTGTCTCACCGTGATGACAAAAAAACGCATTGTGTACTTCTATGCCAATTTATCTTTCCAAGATTATCTTTAGTAAGGATTTTACCTTTACATATATACGATGTGAATATCTTCGTTTTAAGGGTTATTTTTATTTTCCAAATTTTACTGTTATCATCGACTGTGATATCAGGTTGAACCAATGCTCTATGCAGTGAGCCAACTGAAAATTTACCACTCTCTTGTAATTTCCATTTGAACTCGTCCACACCGTCCAACAACTGTATCATGGATAATTATTCTAAAATACCAGTCGAGGACCTATGAAACTTCTCTTGAAAGACACGTTTGGAGGATTATCTTCCATCACTGTGGAAAGTGTGTCCCCTTTGTGTCTAACGATCGAATATAGATCTGGATATTGTTCGCAAAGAGAAGTTTGGCCAAGCCACTTATCTTTCCAGAATCTAATCTGTGAAATGCTTTTTTGGTCTCCATTATATCCGCCCAAAAATGTGAGTCACCGGGTTTCCAAACCACTTGAGACACAACTTTGGACCCTACATATTTGTTGGAGATATGCCCTAGAGGCAATAATAAATGTGGTTATTATTATATCTTCGTGTTTATGATAAATGTTTATATTTATGCTATAATAGTATTAACAAGGAAACATTAATACTTGTGTGAATTGTAAACTTAATTTGAAGTCCCTAGTATAGCCTCTATACTTCACTAGCTTGTTGGTTGACTAATGATTGTGGTTTCCCTATCATGAACATTGAGATGTTATCAACAACAAGATCATATCGTTAGGAGAATGATATGGTGGACATACTCCTATTGATAAGCGTAGCATAAAGATCAAGTCATTTCAATAGTTCAATTGCTATATGCTTTCTGATACATAGTAACCTAATTCCTTCGACCATGAGATCATGCATATCACCTTTACCGGATGGATGCTTTGATGACATCAAACACCACACCGTAACTGGGTGGCTATAAAGGTGGCATTAAGTGTTCGGAAAGTATTGGTTGAAACACATGGATCAAGAGTGGGATTTGTCCATCCACATGACGGATAGATATACTCTGGGCCCTCTCGGTGGAATGTCATCCAATTGGCTTGCAAGCATGTGACTTGGTCACAAGGGATCACATATCACGGGAACGAGAAAACAATACTTATCAGTAACGAGGTTGAACTAGGTATGCATAGATACCGACGATCATAACCTCGGATAAGTAACATATCGTGAGACAAAGGGAAATTGGTATCGTATGTAAGTGGTTCATTCGATCGCAAAGTAATCGTAGAAATATGTGGGAGCCATATGAATTTCCAGATTCCTCTATTGGTTATTGTTCGGAGAAGTGTCTCGATCATGTCCGCATAATTCATGAACCGTAGGGAGACACACTTAAGGATTCGACGTTGTTTGAGTAGTTATGGTATTATGAGAAAGAGACCGAATGTTGTTCGGAGTCTCGGATGGGATCCGGGATATCACGAGGTGATCCGGAATGGTCCGGAGAATAAGATTCATATAAGGAAAGTCCTGTTTCGGAGTTCGGGAATGATTCCGGTGTTTTCATCGGGAATGTTCTAGAAGGTTCCGGATTGTCCGGCACTCCGGGGGGGGGGGGGGGGGGGAGGGGTACATGAATGTGTCATTACATATTGGAATGATTGCATCATGTACTAAGTGTTCTTGCTGTCCCAAATATAGGATTAAATTGAATCCTAAAACAGAAAAGTCAAATGTCCAGTTTGAAAGTCAAACGGCTAAAACAAGAAACTGTGGGAAACAAGAAAGAGGAGTTGGGAACCGACTTGAGGGAGGAGTCTCCTCCCCAAGCCGGCGCACCACCCAAGGCCGACTTGGGGAGGGACTCCCCTCCCCTGGCCGTGCCTCCCCATCTATATAAGGAGGGGCAGGGCTCCCCTCCTAGACACACAAGTTTCCACCTCTAAATCTCCGGTTTAGAGCCGTTTTGGTTTAGAGCTTCTAATTGCTTTAGCCAGCGGTTTAGAGCCTTCTAATTGGTTTAGAGCCTTCTAATTGGTGTGTCTAATTACTAGGCCACTAATAGCCTCTCTCATAAGCTCCACCATACTCGCACCGGCTTAAGGCGAAGCCCTGCGGGATTTCCCCTCTACTTCCGGTACCACGCCGTTGTGCTGCCGGAATCGCGAGGAGAGTGCTACAACCTCCGCTGCCTGCTGGAACAAGGGAGAGGAAGGTCTTCGTCGAGTACCGAACGTGTGACCGACTGCGGGAGCGCTGCCGGAACGTGGCGCCGGAAGGATCGTCTACACGATCTTGAGATCGGAAAGAGTACGACTACATCACCCACGAGAATCCGCTCTCGTTAAACGCTTTGGAATCTTCGAGGGTAAGTTATACCATCGACTCGTTGCTACAATCTAGTAGATAGATCTTGGCTTGTTTGTTTGTATGCGATAGAAAATTTTTGTTTTCCATGCTACGAACCCCTACAGTGGTATCAGAGCCGTGTCTATATGTAGATCTGTTGCACGAGTAGAACACAATGGTCATTGTGGGCGTTGATGCTTTTATTGTAGATTGCTTTTTGTGTACTTTGCATCTTGCGGTATGTTGGGATGAAGCGGCCCGGGCTAACCTTACATGACATCGTTCATGAGACTTGCTCCACGCTTGACATGCAACTTGTATTGCATAAGTGGCTTTGCGGGTGCCTGTTTCTCCTAGCATAGTTAAGATCCAATTTACAACGGGTAATCAACAATGATAGTATCAATGTTGTGGTTCTTGTTCGTAAGTTAGAACGACACTTATTGAAAGCCCCAAACCACGTAAAATATGCAAAGAAAGTAGAAGCGTCTAACTTTGTTTTGCAGGGGTGTGCAGTGATGTGATATGGCCATGATTGTGATTATATTTGATGTATGCAATGTTCCTTATTGTAAGTTGGCAACCGGCAGGAGCCATATGGTTGTCTTTAATTTATGTTAAGACCCGCGTGTCTATTCAAAGTAGTTGTAATAGTTGAAGCCGGTGGACGACAACCATGGTAAAGCGTCATTGACCTTGATGCAATGCCGGTGATGATGGAGATCATGTTCGTGTTTGAAGATGGAGATCGGAAGCACAAAGAAGAAAGGCCATATCATATCACATATTATGAATTGCATGTGATGTTAATCCTTTATGCATCTTGTATTGCTTAGTAGACGACGGTAGCATTATAAGATGATCCCTCATGCACATGAATTTCAAATCATAAAGTGTTCGCCCTTAGCTAGCACCGTTGCTAAAACTTGTTGTTTCGAAGCACCACGTGATGATCGGGTGTGTTAGATTCCGCAAGTGTATACAACGTAAGCAAGCCAGATTTGCTTATGCGGTGGCTAAGGTTTGATCTTGACGAGCCTAGCATGTACAGACATGGTCTCAGGAACACGGATTACCGAAAGGTAAAGCATGAATCATATAGTAGATATGATGAACATGATGATTGTTCGCCATTGAAACTATATCAACTCTCGTGATGATCGGTGTTGATGTAGTGGATTTGGTTCGTGTGATCACTAAAACAATGTGAGGGATGTTGTTTTGAGTGGGAGTTCACCTAGTTTAATTTCATTAATTAATTTGAACTCAATTTGTCATAAACTTAGTCTAAACTATTGCAAATATGTTGTAGATCAATGGCAGCCCCTACCATCAATTTTAATGCGTTCCTAGAGAAAGAAAAGTTGAAAAACAATGGAAGCAACTTCGCGGATTGGTTCCGCAATTTGAGGATTGTCCTCACAGCTGGTAATTTGACCTATGTGCTGGATGCACCGCTGGGTGACCCACCTGCAGCTGATGCTCCCGATGAAGTAAAGAATGTTTACCTCGCTCGGAAGAATCAGTACTCCATAGTTCAGTGTGCTATCTTGTATGGTTTAGAATCGGAGCTTCAGAAAAGGTTTGAAGAGTCAGACCCATATGATATTGTCGAGGATCTCAAATTGATTTTTGAGACTCATGCGGCAATTGAAAGTTATGAAGCTTCTGAAAAGTTCTTTAACTGCAAGATGGAAGAGGGCAGCTCCGTCAGTGAGCATGTGCTTAAGATGTCTGGGCACGCAAACAAACTTCAAAGCTTGGGTATAGTGATTCCTAATGCTTTGGGGGTTTACCGCGTCCTCCAGTCATTGCCACCAAGTTACAGGAACTTTGTGATGAACTACAACATGCAGAACATGAACAAAGAGTTGCCAGAACTATTTGCCATGTTAAAATCTGCAGAAGTGGAGATCAAGAAAGAGCACCAAGTGTTGATGGTCAATAAGACCACCAAATTCAAGAAGGGCAAGTCTAAGCAAAAGGGACACTTCAAGAAGGGTGGTAAGAAAGTTACCACGCCGACGAAGAAAACCAAGGCTGGACCAAAGCCTGAAACTGAGTGCTTTTACTGCAAGGGAGTAGGTCACTGGAAGCGGAATTGCCCAAAGTACTTGGCGGATTTGAAGAACGGCAACATCAAGAAGAAAGGTATATCTGATATACATGTTATTGATGTGTATCTCACTAGTATTCGTAGTAGTGCCTGGGTATTTGATACTGGTTCGGTTGCTCATATTTGTAACTCGAAACAGGTGCTGCAGAATAAACGGAAGCTAGCGAAGAACGAGGTGACGATGCGCGTGGGAAACGGATCAAAGGTTGATGTGATCGCGGTCGGCACGCTACCTCTTCATCTACCATCGGGATTAGTTTTATACTTAAATAATTGTTATTTGGTGTCTGCGTTAAGCATGAACATTATCTCAGGATCTTGTTTATTGCGAGACGGTTACTTGTTTAAGTCAGAGAATAATGGTTGTTCGATTTATATGAGTAATATGTTTTACGCACATGCACCTTTGATAGATGGTCTATTCTTATTGAATCTCGATAGTGGAAATACACATATCAACAATATTGAAGCTAAACGTTTGAAATCAAGCGATAATTCGACCTATATGTGGCACTGTCGTATTGGTCACATCGGAGTGAAACGTATGAACAAGCTCCATTCTGATGGACTTCTTGAATCACTTGATTTTGAATCACTTGAAAGATGCGAAGCATGTCTGATGGGTAAAATGACTAAGACTCCATTTTCTGGTATGATGGAGCGAGCTACGGACTTATTGGAAATCATACATACCGATGTGTGTGGTCCAATGAGTGTAGCATCGCGCGGTGGTTATCGTTATGTTCTTACCTTCACGGATGACTTGAGTAGATATGGGTATATCTATTTCATGAAACATAAGTCCGAAACTTTCGAGAAGTTTAAGGAGTTTCAAAGTGAGGTAGAGAATCAACGTAACAAGAAGATTAAATTTCTACGTTCTGATCGTGGAGGTGAATATCTAAGTTACGAGTTTGGCGAGCATTTAAAGAAGTGCGGAATACTTTCACAACTGACACCGCCGGGAACACCACAGCGTAATGGTGTGTCCGAACGTCGTAATTGAACTCTCTTAGATATGGTTCGTTCTATTTTGTCACTTACAGATTTACCGCTATCATTTTGGGGTTATGCATTAGAGACAGCCGCATTCACTTTAAATAGGGCACCGTCTAAATCCGTTGAAACGACACCGTATGAATTATGGTTTGGGAAGAAACCTAAATTGTCGTTCCTTAAAGTTTGGGGATGCGAAGCCTATGTAAAGAAGTTATAGCCGGACAAGCTTGAACCCAAAGCGGAAAAATGCGTCTTCATAGGATACCCGAAGGAAACTATTGGGTATACCTTCTATCATAGATCCGAAGGCAAAATCTTCGTTGCCAAGAATGGATCCTTTCTAGAGAAGGAATTTCTCTCGAAAGAAGTGACTGGAAGGAAAGTAGAACTCGACGAGGTTGTCGAACCTTCTCTCGAAATTGCGAGTAGCGCAGCACCGGAAGAAGTTCCTGTGGTGCCTGCACCAATAAGAGAGGAAGCTAATGATGGTGATCATGAAACTTCGATTGAAGTTACTACAGAGCCTCGGAGGTCAACGAGAACTCGTACCACTCCAGATTGGTATGATTCCGTTATGAATGTCATGGTGGTGGACAACACCGATGACCCCGAGACATATGAGGAAGCGATGATGAGCCCAGATTCCAATAAATGGCAAGAAGCCATGAAATCCGAGATTGGATCCATGTACGAAAACCAAGTATGGACTTTGGTGGACTTACCGGATGGCCGGAAGGCTGTCGAGAACAAATGGATTTTTAAGAAGAAAACAGATGCTGATGGTAATGTTACTGTCTATAAAGCTCGACTTGTCGCAAAAGGGTTTCGACAAATTCAAGGAGTTGACTACGATGAGACTTTCTCACCTGTAGCGAAGCTAAAGTCTGTGAGGATTATGTTAGCAATCGCTGCATATTATGATTATGAGATATGGCAGATGGATGTCAAAACAGCATTCCTCAATGGAGACATTGATGAAGAGTTGTATATGATGCAACCCAAAGGTTTTGTCGATCCTAAAGATGCTAACAAGGTATGCAAGCTTCAACGGTCCATCTATGGATTGAAGCAAGCATCCCGAAGTTGGAATCAACGTTTTGATAAGGTAATCAAAAGTTTTGGTTTTATACAAACTTATGGAGAAGCTTGTATTTACAAGAAAGTGAGTGGGAGCTCTGTAGCATTCTTAATACTGTATGTGGATGACATATTGTTGATTGGGAATGATGTAGACCTTCTTAATAGTGTCAAGGAATATTTGAATAATAGTTTTTCAATGAAGGATCTTGGCGAAGCAGCTTACATATTAGGCATAAAGATTTATAGAGATAGATCGAAACGCCAAATATCATTGTCACAGAGTACATATTTGGACAAAGTTCTAAAGAAGTTTGGAATGGAAGAAAGCAAGAAAGGGTTCTTGCCCATGTTGCCCAATATGACCTTGAGTAAAACTCAAAGTCCAACATCGGCGGAAGATAGAGAAAGGATGAGTAAGACTCCCTATGCCTCAGCCATAGGATCTCTAATGTATGCCATGCTATGTACTAGACCCGACATTGCATATGCTGTTAGTTTAACTAGCAGATATCAAAGTGATCCAGGAGTGGATCATTGGACAGCGGTCAAAAACATCCTTAAGTACTTGAGAAGAACTAAGGATATGGTTCTTTCTTATGGAGGTGATGAACAGCTCGTTGTTAATGGTTACACCGATGCTAGTTGGAACACCGATCCAGATGATTCTAAATCACAATCTGGGTACGTATTTATTTTGAATGGTGCAGCAGTTAGCTGGAGGAGTGCAAAGCAAAGCGTTGTGGCGAGATCTTCAACTGAATCGGAATACATGGCTGCTTCGGAGGCTTCACAAGAAGCAATATGGATGAAAGAGTTCATTACAGAGCTGGGTGTGGTTCCAAGTGCGCTGGACCCAATGTCTATCTACTGTGATAACATGGGCGCCATAGCTAATGCGCAAGAACCAAGGTCACACAAGAAGCTGAAGCATATCAAACTGTGTTTTCACGCTATTCGAGAACATATCCAGGATGGGGATATAAAGATTTGCAAAGTACACACAGATCTGAATGTGGCGGATCCGTTGACTAAACCTCTCCCGAGGGCAAAACATGACCAACACCAAACTGCCATGGGTGTTCGGTATATTACCATGTAATCTAGATTAGATGACTCTAGTGCAAGTGGGAGACTGTTGGAGATATGCCCTAGAGGCAATAATAAATGTGGTTATTATTATATCTTCGTGTTTATGATAAATGTTTATATTCATGCTATAATAGTATTAACAAGGAAACATTAATACTTGTGTGAATTGTAAACTTAATTTGAAGTCCCTAGTATAGCCTCTATACTTCACTAGCTTGTTGGTTGATTAATGATTGTGGTTTCCCTATCATGAACATTGAGATGTTATCAACAACAAGATCATATCGTTAGGAGAATGATATGGTGGACATACTCCTATTGATAAGCGTAGCATAAAGATTAAGTCATTTCAATAGTTCAATTGCTATATGCTTTCTGATACATAGTAACCTAATTCCTTCGACCATGAGATCATGCATATCACCTTTTCCGGATGGATGCTTTGATGACATCAAACACCACACCGTAACTGGGTGGCTATAAAGGTGGCATTAAGTGTTCGGAAAGTATTGGTTGAAACACATGGATCAAGAGTGGGATTTGTCCATCCACATGACGGATAGATATACTCTGGGCCCTCTCGGTGGAATGTCATCCAATTGGCTTGCAAGCATGTGACTTGGTCACAAGGGATCACATATCACGGGAACGAGAAAACAGTACTTATCAGTAACGAGGTTGAACTAGGTATGCATAGATACCGACGATCATAACCTCGGATAAGTAACATATCGTGAGACAAAGGGAAATTGGTATCGTATGTAAGTGGTTCATTCGATCGCAAAGTAATCGTAGAAATATGTGGGAGCCATATGAATTTCCAGATTCCTCTATTGGTTATTGTTCGGAGAAGTGTCTCGATCATGTCCGCATAATTCACGAACCGTAGGGAGACACACTTAAGGATTCGACGTTGTTTGAGTAGTTATGGTATTATGAGAAAGAGACCGAATGTTGTTCGGAGTCTCGGATGGGATCCGGGATATCACGAGGTGATCCGGAATGGTCCGAAGAATAAGATTCATATAAGGAAAGTCCCGTTTCGGAGTTCGGGAATGATTCCGGTGTTTTCATCGGGAATGTTCTAGAAGGTTCCGGATTGTCCGGCACTCCGGGGGGGAGGGGTACATGAATGTGTCATTACATATTGGAATGATTGCATCATGTACTAAGTGTTCTTGCTGTCCCAAATATAGGATTAAATTGAATCCTAAAACAGAAAAGTCAAATGTCCAGTTTGAAAGTCAAACGGCTAAAACAAGAAACTGTGGGAAACAAGAAAGAGGAGTTGGGAACCGACTTGAGGGAGGAGTCTCCTCCCCAAGCCGGCGCACCACCCAAGGCCGACTTGGGGAGGGACTCCCCTCCCCTGGCCGCGCCTCCCCATCTATATAAGGAGGGGCAGGGCTCCCCTCCTAGACACACAAGTTTCCACCTCTAAATCTCCGGTTTAGAGCCGTTTTGGTTTAGAGCTTCTAATTGCTTTAGCCAGCGGTTTAGAGCCTTCTAATTGGTTTAGAGCCTTCTAATTGGTGTGTCTAATTACTAGACCACTAATAGCCTCTCTCATAAGCTCCACCATACTCGCACCGGCTTAAGGCGAAGCCCTGCGGGATTTCCCCTCTACTTCCGGTACCACGCCGTTGTGCTGCCGGAATCGCGAGGAGAGTGCTACAACCTCCGCTGCCTGCTGGAACAAGGGAGAGTAAGGTCTTCGTCGAGTACCGAACGTGTGACCGACTGCGGGAGCGCTGCCGGAACGTGGCGCCGGAAGGATCGTCTACACGATCTTGAGATCGGAAAGAGTACGACTACATCACCCACGAGAATCCGCTCTCGTTAAACGCTTTGGAATCTTCGAGGGTAAGTTATACCATCGACTCGTTGCTACAATCTAGTAGATAGATCTTGGCTTGTTTGTTTGTATGCGATAGAAAATTTTTGTTTTCCATGCTACGAACCCCTACAATATTTCCTCCATAAAATGATTTTCTAGACACCATCTTATGTAAGTCTAAAAATCCATTTACCTAGAAGCGCGGTGTTTTTGACTTGCAAATCATGTATGCTCAGTCCATCATATTCTTTCGGTCGGCAAACCACATTTCATTTGGCCAGTCGATATTTCTTGTTCTCACTATCCCCTTGTCAAAAGAATCTTGACCGGAAATAATATACTTCCTTCAAGACACCATTTGGTAGCTGGAAAAACAAGAGCATATACAATACCATATTGGTGAGTACTAAATTTATGAGTACAAGTCTTCCGTCAAGGGATAGTAATTTACCTTTCCAACTATTAAGACATTTTTGGAGTCTTTTCTCAACAAGTTTCCATTCAGCAATTATGAACGCCGATAGTGAATCGCTATTCCCAAGTAGTTGATTAGAAATTTCCCCTGACCACAGCCGAAAAGTTCAGCATATAGGTGGGTCTCATTTTGGCCTCGCCAAATAAATACAAATCGTTTTTATGGAAGTTTATTTTAAGGTTAGATAATTGCTCAAATGCTGATAATATTAATTTCAGATTCTTAGATTTCTCTAGATCATGTTCCATAAATAGGAGTGTGTCATCAATGTATTGAAGAATAGAGATTATGCCATCCACAAGATGTAAAACTAGTCCTTTAATTTGACCATCAGCCATTTCTCTCTCAATAAGGATATCCAACATATTAGTCGCTATATTAAATAGTAGAGGCGATAATGGATCCCCTTGCATCAGTCCTTTCTTGGTCTGGAACTATTTGTCAATATCATTATTTACTTTGATGGCAACACTACCCCTAGACACAAAAAACTGTATGAGAGCGCACCACTCCCTAGAAAAACCTTTCATGCGGAGTGTTTGTTGGAGAAAGACCAATTAACTTTGTCATATGCCTTCTTAAATTCAATCTTGAACAGTACATCATTTAAATTTTTCGAGTATAGTTCATGGATTGTTTCATGCAGGGTTACTACACCATTGAGTATGTTTCTCCCTTGCATGAATGCTATCTGAGAAGGTCTAACAACATGGTCAGCTACTGAGTTTAGTCTAATTGTGGAAACTTTAGTAAAAATCTTAAAGCTTAAGCAGGTAGATTGGACGATACTGTTGTATACGTTCTGCATTATTAACCTTATGCAGTAAAATTATGTTGCCAAAATTTAGTCTAAAAATATTGAGTTGGCCGACATGTAAAAGCCCAAACAAATTCATCAGGTCTGTCTTGATGATGTTCCAGAATTTTTGGTAAAATTTCGCTGGGAAACCATCCGGCCCTAACGCTTTGTTATGTTCCATCTGGAAAATATGCTTTCTTAACCTCTTCCTCGGTATACGAGGCAATTAGGAATTTTTTCCTCCACAAAAACCTGGGGGATATCTGTCGTTTGGGACTCATCCATAGAAAAGGAATTTTCCAGTGGAGCCCCGAACAAGGATTTATAATATGCTAAAATATAGGACTTCAGATGCTCCTGACCCTCAATCATACCTTCTTCCTGGATTAGAGACTGAATAAGTTTCTTCTTATGCTTGCCATTGGCAACAACATGGAAGTATCTTGTATTCACATCACCTTCCAGAATGAAATTTGCTTTAGAGCGTTTGTCGTGGGAATGGCCACGACAGATGCTGCCACTAGGAGCGAGTAGTAGAACGAGGGGCAAGGGCGGCCAGCCATCTGTGGGGTGATATGAGGGTAGAGACATAAGGTTTTACCCAGGTTCGTCCTCCAGAGGGTAAATACCTACTCCTAGATTGTATTGTTGTGTGAGTACAAGGGTGGCGAGCTTGACGGCTAGGTAGCGAGTCAATGGGGTGTATGGTGGAACGTAAGTACAGAGAGTACCCTAGGGAGGTTTATATAGGGGTACTCGCTAGGGTTTACAAATCTACAACCGAGTTGGATAAGGACTCAGAGGGTTTTGACCTAATTCGACTGGGCCTAGCTACGCTTCTAGGCCTTCAGCTTCTAGTCGTCTAGCTCCTTCTTGGGTCGTGATCCAGTCGCCGTCTTGCAAGCCCACTCGTTGAGGGTTGGATCCAGTAGGGAACATCCTGCTGGGCATACCCCACTCAGCATATCCCCATCAGCGTTGGTATCATTTGAGTTCCTCTTCGCGCAGTAGCCAGGCTATTTCTGCATTCGACTTGCTTTTAAGCTTAATTTCTTATGGGGATAATGGCTTGACTTCCACAGAAGCTTCTGAATCATCAATAATAGATGATAGGCATATTTTCTCATTTTTAAGAATACCAGCAGTATGCCTAGCCTAGCCACGAAGGAACTTGCGTAAAGCACGCATTTTATTGTTCCATTGTAGTATAGGCGTTTGGCCACTAACAGGTTTCTCCCAAATAGCCTTTACCATCTCATAAAAACCATCACGAATAATCTAACCGAGTTCAAATTTAAACTCATTCGCAGACTTACGTGGTGGTGATCCAACAGATAGAATTAAAGGAGCATGATCCAACAAAGCCTCAATACGCTCTAGAGAGCGAACAGTTACCATAGGGAACTTCTATTTTCATTCAGTATCCATAAGCACTCTATCTAGTTTCTCGTATGTTGGCTCCAAAAGACTATTAGCCCAGGTAAATTTTCTTCCTAACATTGTAACCTCTCTTGAGTCTAGGCTATCTATGACAGCATTGAACAAAAAAGGCCAATGTTCATCGAACCGGCCCCGACTTTTCTTGTGAGGGAATCTTAGCAAATTAAAATCTCCGAATGAGAATAGGGTATGGATTGTCCTTTGAGAGATTCTCTAACTCGCATAAAAATTCAGCTTTATAAACATCTTGGGTGACCCGATAGACAGTGACTAGAGACCATGTGGAATCATCAGCCTTGTTATGGATATGGAGTTTTATAAAAAAAATCTCCCGCCGAACTAGCTAAAAGTTCCATAGTCCCATCATGAACCCCTATCAGGATCCCCCAGATCGACCATGCGGCGAATGTGATATCCACGTAAAGTACACTCCACCAGAGAGGCGATTGAGTAGGGCTTGTGAAAAATCACGTCTACCATTCTCAAAAATACCCAAAAAAACAGCTTATAATCTCTCACACAATCAACAAAGAACAAATGTTTAGCCAAGTCCCAAAGATCTCTTCTATTTGAAAACATTCCATTCATTGAGAAACTATAGGAGATATGGATACACGGGTTCTCTTGTGTGACCTCTAGCTCTTTGATTTTCAACTAGATGCTTTTAGCTCATACATAGAGGGAAGACCAGTCTCATCAAAGTCCACCTCCGAGACTTCACCAACTAAGTGAGAAAGGAGTTGACCATCTACTGTGGCATGCAACTCCTCCTCCTCCATTGGTGAAGAATCAGGAACAACAACGACCATAGGAGTAACCGTTAGACTGTCAACCTCCATGCGACGCAAAACATTAGAAGACAAAAAACTTCATGTACAGAGCTACCCAAACTAATGCCGATGTTGGATAGTTTAGAAGTAATAACAGGAGTAGAAAAATAGAGAAAGGATTTCAAAGAACTCATTATACCGAACGAATCTAAGTTCTTCTCAGCCTTACGACACATCGCCTTGACCATCGAATCCTCATGAGTTTTTGACGCCCCAGAGGCATCGACTTCATGGCGAGGGCTCCGCCTGAAGGGTGTATCGGTCCCCTTCTCAGTGGACGTTGAAGCGGCAACCAGAGAAGAAGCCCACGATAGATACAGAGACAGCACAGCCCCCTCCTGGGTCAGGCCACCTCCATCGACCAACGAGCTCTCTTGGTCCCTGATGTGCATTGACATCACTTCACTGGAAGACCCCAAGAGCAAGGTGTAATGAGCACAACAGCAAGTCTTCCCTCAGTAAGAAACCAAGGTTATCGAACCAGTACGAGGAAGGAAACGACTTCAAAGGTGTTGCTAGCAACTTGGATACCTGCACAACACAAACTCAAGACTTTGCCCCAACGAACAGTGAGGTTGTCAATCTCACCGGTTGCTGTAATAAAGGATTAACTGTATGGTGTGGAAGGTAATAGTGGTTTGCAGAAAGTAAACAGTAACAGTGGAAGGTATATCAATGGTAAAGATTGGACCGGGGTCCATAGTTCACTAGAGGTGTTCTCCTTAAGATAAACAAACATGACATGCTGGGCAAACAAATTACAGCAGGGCAATTGACAGGACTGAGCAAGGCATAACAATGCAATACTAGAAATTCATGATCCTATGAGATTCGATTGGGCAATACAACAAGATACATAGACTGCCATCCAACTGCATCTATGACTAGTAATCCACCTTCAGGTTATCATCCAAACCCCCTATGGTATTAAGTTGCACGCAATGGATAACTACTTTAAGCAAAGTGTGTAAGGTAAACAAACCACTTGTTCCATGAACAAGAGACAGTTGTTTTCTCCCTAGTGGCAATAGCACATCTACAACCTTAGAGATTCTGTCACTTCTCTTAGATTAAATAGAGGCATGAACCCACTATCGAGCATAAGTACCCCCTCTTGGAGTCACTAGCATCTAATCAGCCAAGATAGCTACTAGAAACGGAGAGCATGCAAGATCACAAACAACACAGACATGACAGAATCAATAAGACAAAAACATTAATCATTCTGACATAGTAATCTCAATATCCATCGGATCCCCGCAAACACAACATGCATGATTACAAATAGATGATCTTGATCATGAACGGAGCTCACAAGATCTAAACATGGTAACATAAAGGAGGAGATACAACCATCTAGCTACTACATGGACCTATAGTCCAAGGTGGAACTACTCACACTTCATACCGTAGGCTGGCATGATGAAGAAGAAGGCCTCCGGGATGATCTCCCCTTCGGCAGGGTGCCGGGAAGAGCTTCAGATCCCCCTGATCTAGGGACGATGCTGGCGGCGGTTACGGACTATTTAGTGGGACATTGATCAGTGTTTTAGGGTTTCTGTATCGGGGGGTCTTTATAGGTGAAGAGGCGAGGTAGGGGGCCGCCAGGGCGGCCGCACCCCCCAGGCGTGGGTTGGCCCACTCATGCGGCCAGGGGGTGTGGCCCACTGGTGCATCTGCTCCGTCTCGTACTCTGTCTTCGTGTTCCCCACGGTAAAATATTGACTTTGGCTTTTGTCCCGTCCAATTCCGAGAATATTGATTTTCTGCCTTTCTAGAACCAAAAACAAAAGAAAACAGGCAACTCGCACAATGGCATCTTGTTAATAGGTTAGTACCAGGAAACATATAAAAACACCTCAAAGTGTAGACAAAGCAAATCAAAGTATATACTAAACAAGCATGGAACATAAAAAATTATAGATATGTTTCCGACGTATCAAGCATCCCCAAGATTAACTCATGCTCATCCTCGAGTAGGTAAGTGGTAAAAACAATAATTTTTTAGGTGACATGCATCATCAAAATCAAGATCAAACCATTTGCAAGCATTGGAAGCTAGGATCAAATAACTCTAAACATGAGCATGAAAGATGGAGTTCTAACAGTAAGACAAAGTAACTATGCATGCAACATGAAAGATTACAAACAAAGATCATGAATAACATGCATTAAAAAACGTTTGTTTTTTTCACATATATAAAACATAGCATAGTGGCATTCAGCTTGTCCCTGATGGAGTTGCAAATAGATGCATAGGACACCTTCAAAGTTCATAAGAGTGACTAGATACAAATAGCACAAGAACAAGTAATATCATCAATATGCATCAATCAATATGTTTGGGACAATGCACATAGAACTAAGAATGGCAACTATGTTGCCTTAACTGGTGCCCTAAGGATAGAAGGTGAAGACTCAATATAATAGTGGAAGAAAGGCCCTTCATAAGGGAAGCAGGGATTTCAAGTTTCAAAAAGAGCTTCCAAAAAATATGGTACTTGTTATCTTTCAGCCCTCATTGCCCCTATCATAAGCATCTTGAAGTGATTAAGGTTAAAGTGAATAAAGATGTAGTATATGCTTGACAAAGTATAAGTTGGCAATATGATGTCCCTTTGATACGTCGGAAACGTATCTATAATTTTTGATGCTCCATGCTTGTTTTATATCATCTGTCTTATGTTTTGTCTACACTTTGAGGTATTTTTATACACTTTCTAGTACTAACCTATTAACAAGATGCCACAGTGCCAGTTGCATGTTTTCTTATGTTTTTGGTTCCAGAAAGGCATAAAATCAATATTCTCGGAATTGGACGGGACAAAAGCCAAAGTCATTATTTTCCTAGAGTAACACGGAACCACAAAGCAGAGACAGAGTAGGGCACCAGGGTGGCCACACACCCCAAGGCGTGGGCAAGCCCTAGTGGCACCTACAGGGGGTGTGGGCCCCCTGGCCCACCATCGACCTTGCCTCCTGCGCCTATAAGAAGCCCCCAGGGAGAAAACCCTAAATAATCCATCATACTTCTAGAAAAAGTTCCACAACACCGCCGCCACCGAAGGGGAGATTTGGGGGATAGAAAGTCTCTGTTCCAGCACCCTGCCAGGACGGGGAAGTGCCCCCGGAGCCATCTCCATCGATCTCCATCGCCATCTTCATCACCGTTGCTGATTCCCATGATGAGGAGGGAGTAGTTCTTCCTCGAGACCAAGGGCTCTACCGGTAGCTATGTGTTCATCTCTCTCTATGCATGGTCATATTGTGATCGTGAGCTTTGTAATCAAGTAGATCTACCTTGCTACTCAAGTGCTTTAATATATCTCTGCTCTCCCCATGTGTGTGAAATTGACAGCGTGCATGCCATGGTGGCACTTAGGGTTGAGTCTACATAAATACTCTTTGTGCTTTAATAGATCTATGCTTTTCCCCACGTATGTGAAAGTGACAGCATGCATTCCGTGTGTGGCACTTTGGCTAGATTGAATATTTGTTATGAGTTATATTTGGAGTTAAATGTCTCTATGAAATTGTGGTGTTTGTTGGAACCATATAGCGCTCAAGGTGACAGTGTGGGGTTATCTAGATTGGGGAAGGTGGACTTTGAGGAGTGCTATTATAGCCATACCGATGATTAGAGTGTCCAACCGGAGAGTAGTTAAGAGTAGTATCATGAAGAGAGGATATTTATATGAGAGAGTGTTCACTAGTGAAAGTATGATCCCTAGACCTTGTTTCTAAACATTGAAACACCATTTGCATCTAGATATGTTGCATGTTTGCTTGCTTTAGTCTTTACCTCACCGTCAAGCTATTTTCTGGCACCGTTACCACTTGTATTTCACTATCTCTTCGCCGAACTAGTGCACCTATACACCTGACAAGTGTATTGGGTGTGTTGGGGACACAAGAGACTTCTTGTATCTTGATTGCAGGATTGCTTGAGAGGGAATACCTTTGACCACTTCCTCCCTGAGTTCGATAAACCTTGGGTGATCCACTTAAGGGAAACTTGCTGCTGTTCTACAAACCTCGGCACTTGGAGGCCCAACAACTGTCTACAAGAATAGAAGTGCGTAGACATCACCCTTGAATACAAGGGCTGCACCTCATGCTACTCAACTTTAGTCACCTATAAGTTCTTGTCATAGTAAGTACATGTGTATCATAGAGAACCGCTAACAGGTACCCCTTGCACATGGTACAGGACCTATACCATAATCAAAATGACAAGGCAAGCAGACAATGAGCATCTCAGCAATCTTCTTATTTACCACAAGAAAATGGTGTTTTTTTCTCTCTTTCCTCTTTTCAATATGTCTCTCTTTTTTTATAAGAAGAAAGCTCCATAGATGTCATTATGGTGATGCTACAAGTTTCCATCATGATTAGGCATGGCTTAGGCTAGCGGCCCAGGCGTTTCTCTAACACACATACATAACTCCATGGACTTACAAGATTACTCTTTATTTCACACCGACGACATCCATAGACAAAAGAGCATGATATCAACTGTGTACAAAGTACAAGTGAAATGTTGAAAGCGTTAACCGCGACAACACGGTTCTGCTAATTCCAACGTATAAGTGCAAGCATATACAACATAGAAGACACAATGGTTCAAGTTTATTAGGGGAAAGAAAAATAAAGTATGCCATCAAGTTCGTGAGATCTTTGATCACTAATTTTCACATAACAAAATGGCTTTTTAACTGGAAGATAGATGAAAACAAGAATATACTCGAATGGTGTAACACACCATGCATAGGAATTTATTGTGGACACTTTGGAATAACTTGGTGTCGTAGGAGTTGGATGCATGAGTAAAGGTTACTCATACAAGTGGAGGCTAGCAAAATACTGGGAGCGGCCAACTAAGAGAGAAATAATGGCCATAATCATGTAGAGCGACAAAACATTACTAATCAAACCATAAAGTGGTACTACAAGTCAAGGACTAAATGATCATGGAGGCTATGGTTACTTGTTCATAGTCATAACATGGTGTAAGCATGTGCCAAGTCAACCCAAAAAAAGCATCAAAGGAGAATACCACAATACTAAGCTTTTGTATGCTAAAACAACGCATGATTCCTTCAAGGCACACTAATAAATCCCAATAGTTTGGAACAAGTCATGCTATAGCAATAATCACTAAGCATAAGGTCAAAACAACACCTAGCATGAAATGTAAAGTCTGCAGCAGCAAGGTGTGATGCAGCAGCAGTAAGCCTTCCCTTAGTAAGAAACCAAGGTTATCGAACTAGTAGGATGAAGGAAAAGACTTCAAAGGTGTTTCTAGCAACTTGGAGACCTGCACAACACATACTCAAGACTTTGCCCCAACGAACAGTGAGGTTGTCAATCTTACCGGTTGTTGAAACAAAGGATTAACTGTATGGTGTGGAAGGTAATAGTGGTTTACAGAAATTAAACAGTAACAGTGGAAGGTATATCAATTGTAAAGATTGGACCGGAGTCCATAGTTCACTAGAGGTGTTCTCCTTAAGATAAACAAGCATGGCATGCTCGGTAAAAATTTTACAACGGGGTAATTGACAGGACTTAGCAAGGCATAACAATGTAATACTAGACATTCATGATCCTATGAGATTCAATTGGGCAATACAACAAGATACATAGACCTCCATCCAACTGCATCTATGACTAGTAATCCACCTTCAGGTTATCATTCGAACCCCCTACAGTATTAAGTTGCAAGCAACGGATAACTGCTTTAAGCAAAGTGTGTAAGGTAAACAATCCACTTGTTCCATGAACAAGAGACTATTGTTTTATCCCTAGTGGCAACAACACATCTACAACCTTAGATATTTCTGTCACTTCCCTTAGATTAAATAGAGGCATGAACCCACTATCGAGCATAAGTACCCCCTCTTGGAGTCACTAGCATCTACTCGGCCAAGATAGCTACTAGAAACAGAGAGCATGCAAGATCACAAACAACACAGACATGATAGAATCAATAAGACAAAACCATTAATCAATCTGACATAGTAATCTCAATATCCATCAGACCCCCGCAAACATAACATGCATGATTACAAATATATAGATGATCTTGATCGTGAACGAAGCTCACAAGATCTAAACATGTTAGCACATAGGAGGATATACAACCATCTATCTACTACATGGACCCGTAGTCCAAGGTGGAACTACTCACGCTTCATACCGGAGGCTGGCATGATGAAGAAGAAGGCCTCCAGGATGATCTCCCATCCGGCATGGTGCCGGGAAGTGCTTCAGATTCCCCAATCTAGGAACGATGGTGGCGGTGGCTATGGACTGTTTCCTAGAATATTGATCGGTGTTTTAGGGTTTCTGTATCGGGGAGTCTTTATTGACGAAGAGGCGAGGCAGGGGGCCCGCCAGGGCGGCCGCACCCCCCCCAGGCATGGTATGGGCCCACCCGTGCGGCCAGGGGGTGTGGCCCCCTAGTAGATCTCCTCCGTCTCGTACTCTGGCTTCGTGTTCCCCACGGTAAAATATTGACTTTGGCTTTTATCCCGTCCAATTCCAAGAATATTGATTTTCTACCTTTCTGGAACCAAAAACAGAAGAAAACAGGCAACTAACACTGTGGCATCTTCTTAATAGGTTAGTACCAGAAAACATATAAAAACACCTCAAAGTCTAGACAAAGCAAAGCAAAGTAGATACTAAACAAGCATGGAACATCAAAAATTATACTCCCTCCGTCCCGTATTAGATGTCGCACGCACTGTACAATGTCATTTTTGCAAAAAGTCCCAAAATCACTCAAAACGCTTCAAATAGACCCCTAAACTTGAAATTCAAATGCTAATCTTTTGTCTCCATCTCCGTCGTCCTCGACGGTGGCCGATCGATGGAATCGGCAAAGAACGACGAGGGAGAGGTCAGGAAATCGATCGATCTAGGATCAACACCGTCTCCCCCGTCCTTGTATTTGGCCAATCGATCTGGGATCCACCACGGAACTAGCTGCTTCCGCGCGCCTTCTCCCTGCCTCCGCTCCGTGTCGCTGCTCCCTCTGCCGCTGGTCCGTGCGCGCCTGTGCTGCTGCTCCCTGCTACCGGCTCTGCGCGCGCCTGCTCAGCTGCGTGCCGCTGCTCCGCGCGCTACCTTGCCGCTGCTCCCTGCTCCGCTGCTCCCTGTGCGTCTTCCAGGACAAGCTCGAGCTAAACTGCAGGCATGAAATTAAGATTGGAAAGGAAGGGGAATGTGGCAATAGTTATTAGGATTATGGTACTGAACAAACAGGAACTGAACTACCTGTAAGATGACAAGTAAAGGAACTGAACTGGTGCAAGATGAATGTCTAGAGCAGCATTTTCATGCTTGTAATATGATACCTGATGATTGGCACATTTAACTTCTTCATACCCATCATCCCCCCAATAACGGTCACCAGATTCCCTAAGTTCCCCATCCTCATACTGAGAATCATCTTCCTCAACATCAACTTTCCTGGTCACTGAAAGGTCTTTGCTAATATGAGATGTTCCTGTCTGATAGTAGTGTTCTAGAAAACTATTCGATGCAACCTTCTAAAGGTCATTTTTGTAACCACTTGGATAGCTCTGCGCTGCAGATTGTGAATCCACAATAGTTTCCACTTGGATAGCTCTTCGCTGCTCCCTGTGTTGCTGCTCCCTGTGCGTCTTCCAGGACGAGCTTGAGCTAAACTGTAGGTACGAAATTAAGATTGGAAAGCTAGATAAGCGAATGTACTTCCACAAAATTGCTGAAGAATGGATCCCAATCATCAACTTTGTACACCTGAAGATAAATAAAGATTATAAAATAATACTCCTGAAAATTGACCAAGTAAAATTGACCAGGAAAATAATACTCCTGAGTAATATTTTGATCAGAAGCGATGACAGTTAAAACAAAAGGTAATGGTAATAGTGAAAAGGAATATCAGCCTTACCAGTCTCTTTAAACCACGGCCAGAATTTGGGACATAAGCATTGACCAAGTAAAATTTATCACCCTGCCCTCCTGATCATGTTCTGCTGTACCAATTCCATATTGGACAGAAATTGGTTTTACCTATGTATGCAATGGAACCACAAGCCAAAAAAAATGTTAAGACCGACTTTATACCAACTGATATGCTATGGCAAACACTGAAATTACTCCAGTCCGTGAATACTCAAGCCTTGCAACACTGCATTATGGTCATACACTGCAATCAGCTCCTTGAAATCTTTAACATCGCCCTCCTAAAAATAGAGCAAAAACAGTCATCTTCCCCCATCTAGCAAGTCTGAGTCATCCTAAGAAAGCAACCATAAAAACAAAGACAGGGTTAGAGAGACTGGTAATGCTGCATGATAAGTATTGCTTGGTACTAAAAGGCAAGCTGTTTTTAGATAAAAGGCTTAGGAGTATCTTAGTTACAGAAAGTACCAACACATAGTATTTAGTTGTACTTGAATTTACAGCAGATCTTAGCAAGCAAAAGTAATGTAAAAAAGAAACATGATAGAAGTATAAGATCACAGAACATAACCCCTTAATTTGTTTAAAGCTTCTTGTTACCAGGAAGAGTTTGTGAAATGTAGAAACATGTACACTAGATTGCATCAATTTACTTAGACCCACATATTTCCTTGCTGGTTATTATTGACCTACTACTTGTATTTTCATTTCTTGACATTATTGTCATGATACAGATAAAGAGGCCAGGATGAACAAGAGAAGGCCCAAAATTGATATCCATACATAGTTATCTGGGGTCTAAGTTTTAATTTCTCTCTACTTCTGTTTTGAGCAATTTTAGGATGGTGGTGCTCATCATTTAATCTTCTCTTTGCATAGCTTTTTGAACAAACAATTTGATGGCGAAGAACTACATAAGCTGGTTTCCAGGAGGAAGAAACTACCATATAAAGCAGCGGATATGTGGACATATAACAGGATGCACCAAAAGAACATCTTCTCTGAACCTTTGGTACACGGTAAGAAACCATGCTATGCCATGCCATGCCATGCTTCCAATCTTGCTCTTTTGGAGGAATGTGTATTATTGTTCTCAAAAGAAATGACATCATGCCCCCAATATCGGTCTTATACAGGAATGTGTACTAACCTACACAATATCTACGAGAAGAAATTCCCTCGGACAAGTGACTCTGATGCTCAAGAACAAGAACAAGAAGCTGTGATTCCTCAAGAACAAGAAGTTGAGATTCCTCAAGAACAAGCTGGGATTCCTCAAGAACAAGTTGGTCTCGACTTGAATGTGTTTGCTCCAGAAGAAGAAGCTGGTCTTGATTTCAATGTGATTGCTCCACTAGAAGTTGGTCTCGACTTGAATATGATTCCTCCAAAAGAAGAAGCTGGTCTCGACTTGAATGTGATTGCTCCAGAAGAAGTTGGTCTCGACTTGAATGTGATTTCTCCAGAAGCTGCATATTTACAAGAAGATGCTCCTGATTTGGATGATATGGAAGAAGATGCTCCTGATTTGGATGATATGGAAGAAGATGCTCCTGATTTGGATGATATGGAAGAAGATGCTCCTAATTTGGATGATATGGAAGAAGATGCTCCTGATTTGGATGATATGGAAGAAGATTCTCCTAATTTGGATGAGATGTTCCAGGTGTTCACCATACAAAACCAGAACTGAAAAATGAGCAAAGATTTGGTGTCTACTTTGCCTTGGCGGTAATCAAGTGCAGAGATGGAGCGATACAAACAGAGGACAAGCAACTTATTGCATGCCTCGTGGATACAAGTGTATAGACAGTTGAAAGAATATGGGAGAAAGCCCTAGGCCAAATTAAACGAGGCGAAGAAGTAGATGTTTCAAACAAGAGAAAGGGTAATGTGGGACGAAAAAAGGAATACCTAGGTTTGTCGAGGGTATTGACAGTACCACTGAACAAACGGAAGACAATCCGAGTACTAGCAATGTCATTGGGTATAGCCCGGTCAACCTTACACAAAAGGTTTCAGATGGGTAAGCTGGTGCGTCGGAGAAGCATCTTGAAGCCTGTGATGACACAAGAAAACAAGATTAAGAGACTAAAGTTCTACGTCTCCATGCTAGAGCAGAACAAGTTGACATATCCTCGGCCTTCCTTCCAGTTAATGGACAACATTGTGCATATTGATGACAAGTGGTTTGATATGACAAGGAAGAATAACAACTACTATCTACTTCCTAAAGAATCCCTACCCTTGCGCCGTGTGGAACAAGAAGAACATTGGGAAAGTAATGTTCCTGACTGTCGTGGCGAAGCCAAGGTTTGGTGAAGGTGGCGTGGTGACATTTGATGGAAAAATTGGCACATGGGCATTTGTCCAAGAGAAGCCAGCAATAAAAAATAGTAAAAACAGAGATAAAGGGACACTCGAGTTGAAATCTATAAAGGTTACTAGAGATTTTATGAGGGAGTACTTGTGTGAGAAACTAATTCCTGCTATCCAAGAAAGGTGGCCCGACGAAGATGAAAAAATAACAATCTTCATTCAATAAGATAATGCAAAACCACATCTCCTTCCTAGTGATAAGTCTTTTTTACGGGTTGTAGCAAAGACTGACCTGAAAATTAGGTTGTTGCAGCAACCTCCTAATAGTCCGGATATGAATGTCCTTGACTTGTGCTTTTTTTAGGTCTTTACAGTCTCTCACAGATACAAGAGCACCAGCAACTCTAAAAGAATTGATAGAGGGTGTACAGGAAGAATACCATAAGTATGATGTAAAAAAGCTAGCTCGAAGCTTCTTGACACTACAGTACTATATGGTTGAGTTTATGAAATTAGGAGGTGGCGTCTTCAGGGAGGCACCACACAACAAAAAGGAAAGACTGCAAGCATAAGGACTGCTACCAATCTCTACATGTGTCACAACATAATTACTCGCAAAGACATTGGCCCTTATAGCAACAGGGTAGTTGAAAAATAGCTGAGCTTAAACTTTGTGTCAACTACTCTATGTCAGCAGGGTAGTTGCAAAATATTTCTTGGATAGACAACTGTAAGCAATTACTCCTGTAAGTGACATTGGTTCATGTAAACAATTACTCATGTAAGTGATATTGGTAACTGAAGATTCATGACATTGGTTCCTGTAAGTGACATTGGTAATTGAAGATTCATGATATTGGTTCATGTAACTACTCCACACACATATTATATTTTTCAACTCCACACACAGGAGTATATTTTGTCAAAAATCCTGGTGCTGGTACTGCGGGAACCATGAGAATATTGTATCTAAACTGGAAAGATTTACATGACCCAAATGAGATGCCCACTGGGAAGAGGGATGTTGCTTATACTCCATTAATGTTCATTCAGAAAAACATCTCCTCTAGCTGCCAAAGATCACCAAACTAGACTGCTACTCTACTATTTTTGATATTTACATAACACTGCAGAGAATCATTTGTGTTTGTCGATGTACTACATTGCTAGAGGAAATACAAAGTAGGAGAGGCAATTAAAATTTATTGTTCAGTTCTGCTGTGGATATTTAATAACAGCCTCATGATACAATTTTGATAATTCTACATAATTTCTTCCTTACAGGGGAAACAACGTTTTGAACATGTAGAAAACAGGTTGGAATCGGCTAAAACAAAGAAATGGAGAATTTAACTGAAAAGTGATAATATCTTGGTGAAAAAATCAGAGTGAGTAGTAAAGACTGGGAGATGGGCATTGTTGAACCAAACATACCGAATGGAAGCCGTAACACAGTCAATAGAGCCTCCTGTTATTACTGGTCGCGCAGATTGCTATGGACTGGATCTGGAAGAAGAAGAGATAGTGTATAACTAATATAGCCTATTAGTTTATTTGATGAATTGCCAATATCGATGGTCAACTCTCAGAACATCAATAGGATGGCCTTACCTGTGGAGGTTGGGGTCCTTGACAACTGATGTCAATTACTGACTTAAATAATATGGTCATGCCTAACAAGTTACTGCATAAGGGCGTCTCATCACTAGAAGTTCTCCCTACTGTTGGATTCCGGTCATGATTGCAAATGTAAAAAAGATAAAAGAATCAAATTAGATACCGCAATATGAATAAATTTTGACTTTAGGACAATGTGACATACTCCCTCTCTAACTCTCTTGTTTTATACTGGACGTTTTTTATGCTGAAGTTATGCACTTATATATAGGGCATATACACTGACCGGCGGTGTTGATATACTCCATCTAAATCTCATCTAAAGCAATGAGATAAACATGTGAGTCTGAAAAATCTTAATTACATGGTGGCCGAACCATCTATGGAAAAGGTTAATTTGCTAGAAATCCATGTATATGTTCCATATTGTCTCAGATTTCAACTAATGCTCATTAATCCTATAGTTTCATATTGTGGATGAGAGAATAAGACTGTTTGAGAACATTCTACTTCACCTACAATGAACTAAATTCTAGCTTTTTAAGACATTTTGAGCACAAAGGCTTGAATTTTTGCCTGTTTCAATCGACAGTAATCAAGAGGATGCAGGGCGTGCAGGGGCCTAACCTTCTCGGAGTACTGGCAGGGGATGCAGCGGTTGGATGATTTCCCTTGCGCCTCCATGAAGCCCAGCAGCGACCTCCGCGCCCATTGGCCATTGACGTCTCCTCCTCCATCAAGATTACCCGGGATCCAGCACAACGCCACCAACGCCAGGAGTAGAAGCATCAGCAGCCACCACCGCCATGACGTCGCCTTGCTTGTCCACCTCTCTATCTCTCTCTCCTCGAGATGCCGGTAGGAAGCTGACCTGCATCCCCGGCTCAAAGAATAGGTTTTTAGGTGAGATTGCTGGATGGGAAAAGGAGAAGAGGGTTCAGCTTGGGGGATTGGGTTCAGCGTCGACGGGGGAGCGGATAAGGGCAGGTCAGGGGGACGACGTCGGACGGAGGTGGCCAGCGAGACGAGGGGATAGGGGCAGCGAGGGGAAGGGACATGAGGCAGCGGCGGTCACGCAAGACGGGGCTAGGGATAGGAAGGGGAACACGAGGAGGAAGAAGATGGCTAGGGAGTGCGGGTTTCAGGTGAAAAACATCAAGGTGTTTTTTGCAAAAAAGTCGCCGCGACATCTATTACGGGACGGAGGGAGTAGATAAGTTTCCGACGTATCAGGCACCTAAGGGAGGCCCCTCGACATCATGTAGATCCTTGTCCTCACAGCCCAACACTACAAGAAATCTGCTGACTAGTGACCTTTTTTTAATGATCATGGATTTTCTTCTAAACCAATTGGTCGTAGGGAATTCGAGAGGGTCCAAACCTTGAAAAATAACGACCAATTTAGTCACGAAGGTCATGATGTCGTACCACGAAAAGGTCATAGATAGATATGACTAGGTTGGAGCCTTTTATTTGGCAGACTGTGACCAATTGAAATGGTCGTTATGGTTAAATTCTAAGGCAAAAAATTACAATATTGCCAACTTAGTAGTATCACCTTCATGGAATGTTCATGTGTCATTTTTTTTTGCTTACTTATCATGTCTACGTGGCATCTAGGACCAACCATCACTTGACAGGACATGTGGAAATTATTCCAGCAAAAAAAGCTCCATGGGGGATTGAACTCACCACCCCACAGTCTGCCCTTATGAACCTAACCACTACACCTAGGACTAACCAGCACTTGACAGGAACTGTGGAAATTATTCCAGCAAAAAAGAGCTCCGTGGGGGATCGAACTCACCACCCCACAATCTGCCCTTATAAACCTAACCACTACACCACTCGACTGGTTCGTGCCAAGAAAGGATCTTGGCACCCTTTAAAACAAGCCGATCTGACATGTAGGAAAAATATAACTAAAAAGAGCCCACCCAAAAATCAAACCCGCGACCTCCTCCTATAAATAGAGCCACCTAACCACCACTCCATTGTACAATAGGTGTCAGACCACCCGGCGAGAAGTATTTAGGCGAGCACAAATCGGGTTGGGCCTGGGCGGGAGAAAGGCAAAACTTTTTTCCTTGTGATTTTTTCCCATGGTTGGGCCACCGGCCCAGAGGCCATTAGAAGGTCAGTTTTGATGGGAATTGTGGGCTTCTTATAAGTTTTGAGCCCACATAATTAGAGGGCTTCAAATTTTTTTAGAAACTCTACAAATATAAATTCAACTTCAATTTTTCCTATAACCTCGGATTAAGATGAATTAAATATCATTTTGGTTCATCTCAAAGATATTTATAACCTTCATGTTCGCGAGTTTCTCATTTTATTTCATCCCGAGTGTGTGGTCCATCTTTTTTGTTCTTGTGCTCTCAAAAAGCAGTCAAAACGGCGACATGAACGTTCTTCGTTAGGCGTTGAAACTTTTTAAACTTTTGGTGGATCTATCATGAAATAGCATATTTTGAACCTAAAAATATTTTTTGCAAAAAATCACGAGCATTAGATAATGTACATGTAGTTCAAATCGGACCCCCTTTCTATCGATTCGGCAGACATTTGTCTTTTTCACGAGGGATGCACGAATAGGTTTGAGATACCCTTGTTGGGACATTGTCCATATAACATGGTCTAGTATTTTTGAAAAATGTGGTGGTGGCATTTTGAAACTTTCATTTGGTGGTTACTCCATAAAATACCCCATTTTTCATTCGAAAAATGGAAAACAGATTTTCTGTGCGACGAAAAAGAAAACTTTCTCCTGCAACATTGTTCTTCATCCCAATATGCACATGCGTGCATAATATGGACACATTATCACAAACTATGCCACGATTCTGGCCATAACATTGGTCGCTTGGCCTGAAAGCCATGAAACCTCGAACATGATAGGTCATTTCTGTAAAGGTTTTTTGAGATATTTACAATATACCAAGTTTGGTATTTCTCCTTGCAAATATGTCACATAATATGACGCCAAGCGAAGGATTTACCTTGTTTTGACCGTTCTTCAATTTTTCATGCCCGTTTCAAACTATGGTTAAAACGGCTGGCACGAAGGTTCTTAGCTAGGGGATGAGTCTCACTAAACTTGCATTGGATATCTAAGAAAATAGCATATTGTGAGTCTAAAAATAATTTTTTTAAAATTCACGAGCATTAGATAATGTACATGTAGTTCAAATCGGACCCCCTTCCTACCAATTCAGCAGATATTTGTGTTTTTCACGAGTGATGCATGGATAGGTTTGAGATACCATCGTTGGGACATTGTCCATTTAAGGTGGTCTAGTATTTTTGAAAAATGGGGTGGTGGCATTATGAAACTTTCATTTGGTAGTTGCTTCACAAAACGCCCCATTTTTTGCATTCGGAAAATAGAAAACGCATTTTCTGTGCGACAAAAAGGAAAACTTCCTCCTGCAACATTGTTCGCCATCCCAAGATGCATATGCATGCACAATAGGGGCACATTATCACAAACTACGGCGCGATTCTGGCCATAACATTAGTCATTTGGCCTGAAATACATGAAACCTCGAACATGATAGGTCATTTTTGTGAAGGTTTTTTTGAGATATTTATAATATACCAAGTTCCGTATTTTTACTTGCAAATATGTCACATAATATGATGCCATGTGAAGGATTTACCTTGTTTTTACCTTTTTAAATTTTTCATGCTCGTTTCAAACTATGGTCAAAACGGCAGGCATGAAGGTTCTTAGTTAGGTGATGAGTCTCACTAAACTTGCATTAGATATCTGATAAAATAGCATATTGTGAGTCTAAAAACAATTTTTTCAAAAATTCACGAGCATTAGATAATATACATGTAGTTCAAACCTTGTTGAGATAGATGCAATTCTAGGTGCTATCTGACGGACAATTTCAGGATTGCAGGCTAATAGATGCTAGGATTCTTGACGCGGTAGTATTGAATCCGTTGTTGGCTTGGATAAACTTGGAGTTCATGTGTCTATCGACCTACTTTTTGTTTCTTGTTGATCTTGGTCAGTTCCCTGGTCCAGAGCAGTATAGCAATAGTAACTACATTCACTTTCATGTCGTCGCATGTACCTTGTGCTTTTTAGACATCAAATGGCATGCGCTTGATCCTCCAGGTGTAGTGCACTGTCAAGGTTTCCTTGGGTCAATATGTAGAAGCCTTGTATAACATATCTCACAATAATCTACAAGGATGTACTAGTCTAACAGATCAATAATAGTTTCAATTTGAGTTGCTATACATTATGATGTTCTAATTATGTTACTAACGTAATTCATCTTGAATCTTAGCAAATCTTCGAACCATACCGAGCCTGTGAATTCGTGCCGCCAATCTCAAGGAGTAGGAAGGTGTTGCCTCGAGGAGGGCTTCCGCCCTAGCTCCGTTCGGGTGTAGTGTAGCGATGCTTCAGATCTTGTCAAGTTTAGTGTAAGTAATAAGCAGGACTGCATTGATCACTGAAGTAGCTTGCACGACTGTGATGGTAGCTCTGATCACTTTAGAGATTCGTTGGGAGTCCCCAAGAGGAAGGTGTAATGAGCACAGCAGCAAGTCTTCCCTTAGTAAGAAACCAAGGTTATCGAACCAGTAGGAGGAAGGAAACAACTCAAAGGTGTTTCTAGAAACTTGGAAACCTGCACAACACAAACTCGAGACTTTGCCCCAACGAATAGTGAGGTTGTCAATCTCACCGGTTTTTAACTGAAAACAAAGGGTTAACTGTATGGTGTGGAAGTTAATGGTGGTTTGCAGAAAGGTAAACAGTAACAGTGGAAGATGTATCAATGGTAAAGATTGGACCGGGGTCCATAGTTTACTAGAGGTGCTCTCCTTAAGATAAACAAACATGGCATGCTGGGTAAACAAATTACAACAGGGCAATCGACAGGACTGAGCAAGGCATAACAATGCAATACTAGACGTTCATGATCCTATGAGATTCGATTGGGCAATACAACAATATACATAGACCGCCATCCAACTACATCTATGACTAGAAGTCCACCTTTGGGTTATCATCTGAACCCCCTCCAGTATTAAGTTGCAAGCAACAGACAACTGCTTTAAGCAAATTTTGTAAGGTAAACAATCCACTTGTTCCATGAACAAGAGACCTTTGTTTTCTCCCTAGTGGCAACAACACATCTACAACCGTAGAGATTTCTGTCATTTACCTTGGTAAATGGAGGCATGAACCCACTATCGAGCATAAATATCCCCTCTTGGAGTCACTAGCAACTACTTGGCCAAGATAGCTACTAACAAAGGAGAGCATGCAAGATCACAAACAACACAGACATGATAGAATCAATAAGACAAAACCATTAATCAATCTGACATAGTAATCTCAATATCCATAGGATCCCCGCAAACACAACAAGTATGATTACAAATAGATTATATCTTGATCATGAATAGAGCTCACAAGATCTATACATGAAAGTACAAGGAGGAGATACAACCATCTAGCTACTACATGGACCCGTAGTCCAAGGTGGACTCACGCTTCATACCAGAGGCTGGCATGATGAAGAAGAAGGCCTCCGGGATGATATCCCCTCCGGTAGGGTGCCGGGAAGAGCTTCAGATCCCCCCGATCTAGGGACGATGGTGGCAACGCCTACAAACGGTTTCGTGTAATTTTGATCGGGTGACTAGGGTTTTGGCATCGGGGGGACTTTATAGGCGAAGAGGCGAGGCAGGGGCACCAGGGCGGCTGTACCCCCCCTAGGCATGGGGTGGGCCCACCCGCGCGGCCAGGGGGTGTGGACCCCTGGTGAGCCTCCTCCATCTCATATTATGGCTTCGTGTTGCCCACGGTAAAATATTGACTTTGGCTTTTGTCCCGTCCAATTCCGAGAATATTGATTTTCTGCCTTTCTAGAACCAAAAACAGAAGAAAACAGGCAACTGCCATTGTGGCAACTTGTTAATAGGTTAGTACCAGAAAACATATAAAAACACCTCAAAGTGTGGAAAAAGCAAAGCAAAGTAGATAGTAAACAAGCATAAAAAATTATAGGTACGTTTCCAACGTATCAGACATCCATAAACAAAAGAGCATGATATCAATTGTTTACAAAGTACAAGTGCAATGTTGAAAGTGTTCCCCGTGACACCATGGTTCTGCTAATTCCGAACGTATAAGTGCAAGCATATACAACATAAATGACACAATGGTTCAAGTTTATTAGGGGCAAGAAAAATAAAGTGTGCCATCAAGTTTGTGAGATCTTTAATCACTAAATTTTCACATAACAAAAATAATTTTTAATTGATCTTTAATCACTAAAGGCTAGCAAGAAACTAGATAAATTTTTAATTTATTAGGGGTAGATGAAAACAAGGATATACTTGGAATGGTGTAACACACCATGCATAGGAATTTATAGTGGACACTTCAGAATAATTTGGTTTCTTGGGAGTTGGGTGCATGAGTAGAGCTTACTCATACAAGTGGAGGCTAGCAAAATAATGGGAGCGACCAACTAAGAGAGCAATAATGGCCATAATCATGCAAAGCGATAAAACATTACTAATCAAAGCATAAAATGGTACTACAAGTCAAGGACTAAATGATAATAGAGGCTATGGTGACTTGTTCATAGTCATAACATTGTGTAAGCATGTCCCAAGTCAACCCAAACAAAACATCAAAGGAGAATACCACAATACTATGCTTTTGTATGCTAAAACAATGCATGATTCCTTCAAGGCACATTAATAAATCCTAATTGTTTGGAACAAGTCATGCTACAACAATAATCACTAAGCATAAAGTCAAAACAACATCTAGCATGTCATGCTAGAGTCTAATTCACAGTCAAAGCAAGCTCCTCTTGTACTATTCAAGCAAGGACTTTCTACTCCTCTCCAATACCAATCAACTTACTTGAAACAACACAGCGAGAACAGGGATCCAAACTACTTTATTCAAGCAAACAAAAACAAAAACTAAGATTCTCCAAGAACAACACAACAGTGCATAAAACAATAAAAATGAAGTGTCTAGAAAGACCTGAGCTTTTTATTGATGAAGAAGGGGATGCCTTGGGCATCCCCAAGCTTTGACGCTTGTACCTCTTGAATATTTATTGGGGTGACACGGGGTGGCATCCCCAAGCTTGAGCTTTTGTCCATTCTTTATCTCATTACATCATTCTTTCTCTACACCTGAAATTTTTTCTTCATACAAAACTTCACACAATCTTCATTAGCAACATTAGTGTATTCAAAAGATAATAGACCCTTGGGTTTTAGTTTTAGAACAACAAAACTTTCACTAAAAACCCAAGCTACTATAGAAATTCCTTTAAACAGCTCAATTTCCCAAAAAGAACCCAAAAAGGAATCAATAAGAAGCAAATGCAAATAATGGCAGAAATCTGCCAAAACAGAACAGCAGCTAGAAACCTATTTTTTTGAAGACCTTATGTTGCTCAAATAAAAACGTGTTTAACTAACTAAAGTTAGATAACATACTGGGGGATTTATTCGTAAATTTTCAGCTCAATCCGAATTACAGAGACTCCTCACGAATTTTTATGGTGGAGGACAGAAATCTGTTTCGGGACAGCAACTCCCCAAATCTTACTTCCCTCTAATTAGACGTTATTATTGGCACAAAAAGCAAATAAAAAGGATAAGGATAGGTTATTACAGAGGTAATAACTTCCAAGACTCAAGAAAACTTTTGGGTTATCTCCCAATAAGTACTTTTCTTTAACGTCTTTAGGTTAGGAACAAGAAGCAGAAATCAAGTATTTTCAAATGAAGAAGCATTAAGATTAAACCTTGTATTTCAAAGGAGGAGAAAAAAGAAACTTTTATATCCTCATAGGGAAGTGCTCAATACCTTTCTTGAATGGAAATTGATATTTAATGGTGTCTTCTTTCATATCAATGATGGCACCAACAGTTCTAAGAAAAGGTCTTCCCAAAGTAATAGGACAAGAAGCATTGTATTCAACATCAAAAACATAGAAATCAACAAGGACATAAGCATTGTTAACCATAATAAGAACATCATTAACACTCCCCATGAGTTTCTTTTTAGCATTATCATTAAGTGGGACAAACAAATAACAGTCTTACAAAGGTGGCAAATCAAGCATTTCATAAATCTTTCTAGGCATAATAGAGACACTGGAACCAAGGTCACATGAAGCTTTGAGATCAAAGTCATTCACTTGAATATTAATGATGGGTTCCCAACTATCTTCTACTTTCCTAGGAATAGAGGCTTTGTGTTTCAACTTTTCTTCCTTAATTTTAATGAGAGCATCTGTAATGTGTTTGGTGAAAGCTACATTCATATCACTAGCATCAGGACTTCTAGCAAGCTTTTGTAGGAACATAATCACTTCAGAAATATTGCAACCATCATGATCAAAATCAAACTTAGCATCACTAGTAGTAGACTCATTGGGTTTAGGCATGGTAGGAGGAATAGGGACTTCTTGTGGTTTAGTGGCATCCATATTGGTGGTGGTGATAGTGCACACACTATTGTTTCTTGCAATTTCAGCTTCTCTTTTCCACTTAGCATGTAGTTGGGCTAACAGTCTAACATTTTCATCAATAGTAACTTGTATGGCATGAGTAGCATCAAGGGTACTTTCCAAAGTTTCAGGTTTAGCAGCCATTTTATCAATCAAAGAGGACTGTGCTTCAAACAAAGAGGAAATATTTTTCTCAACATTCAAAAGCTTTTCCTCCATAGTTTTGTTCAAAGTGGTTTGTTTATTAATAAAGTCTTTAAGCATGACTTGAAGTTCAGAGGGAGCACTTCTAGTATTGTTGTAGGATTTTCCATAGGTATTGCCATTATTAGGAGGATAAGGCCTATAATTATTGTTACTACCAAAATTATTCCTATAGGTATTGTTGTTGAAATTGTTGTTTCTAATGAAGTTCACATCAACTTTCTCTTCTTGAGCAACCAAAGATGCCAAGGAAACATTATTAGGATCCATAGGAACTTTTCCATTAACAAGCATAGCCATGATAACATCAATCTTATCACTCAAAGAGGAGGTTTCTTCAATAGAATTTATCTTCTTACCATGTGGAGCTCTCTCAGTGTGCCATTCAGAATAGTTAACCATCATATTATCAAGGAGCTTTGTTGTAGCACCCAAGGTAATGGTCATAAAGTTACCTCCAGCAGTTGAATCCAACGGGTTTCTTGAGGAGAAGTTTAAACCTGCATAAAAAGTTTGGATAATCATCCAAGCAGTAAGTCCATCAGTGGGACAATCCTTAACCAAAGATTTCATTCTTTCCCAAGATTGAGCAACATGTTCATTATCAAGTTGTTTAAATTTCATTATTTCACTTCTCATAGATATAATCTTAGCAGGAGGATAGTATTTTCCAATAAAAGCATCACTTAATCCAAGAATCAATACTATTTCTAGGCAAGGATAGCAACCATTCTTTAGCTTTTCCTCTCAAGGAGAAAGGAAACAACTTGATCTTAATAATATCTCCATCTACATCCTTATATTTTTGCATCTCACAAAGTTCAACAAAGTTATTGAGGTGGGCAGCAGCAGCATCAGAACTAGCACCAGAAAATTGCTCTCTCATCACAAGATTCAACAAAGCAGGCTTAATTTCATAAAAGGTAGCATAAGGAGCAGGTGGAGCAATAGGTGTACTTAGGAAATCATTGTTGTTTGTGCTAGTGAAGTCACACAACTTGGTGTTCTCATTAGAGTTCATTTTAGCAAAACTGGAGCAAGCCAATAGCAGAACCAACTAGAGCAGGAACTAATTTTTTTGTGTATTTTTATAGGAGAAAGCAAACCAAACTAAACTATTTTTTTGGAGTTTTTAATAAAAAAAGGCAAACAAAACCAAGCAAAAGAAACTAAGCAAAACAAAAACAAAGTAAAGAGAAAGGTTGTGAAGGACTCCCCTTGTGAAGACGTCCTTAACCTCCTCGGCAACAGCGCCAGAAAATCTTGATGGCAGCTCAGATTACTGTAGAGCTTCGTTGGGAGTCCCCAAGAGGAAGGTGTGATGAGCACAACAGAAAGTCTTCCCTCAGTAAGAAACCAAGGTTATAGAACCAGTAGGAGGAAGGAAACGACACAAAGGTGTTGCTAGCAACTTGGAAACCTGCACAACACAAACTCAAGACTTTGCCCTAATGAACAGTGAGGTTGTCAATCTCACTGGTTTGTTGAAAACAAAAGGGTTAACTGTATGGTGTGGAAGGTAATGGTGGTTTGTAGAAAGGTAAACAATAACAGTGGAAGATGTATCAATGGTAAATATTGGACTGGGGTCCATAGTTCACTAGAGGTGGTCTCCTTAAGATAAACAAACATGGAATGCTGGGTAAACAAATTACAGCGGGGCAATTGACAGGACTGAGCAAGGCATAACAATACAATACTAGACATTCATGATCCTATGAGATTCGATTGGGCAATACAACAAGATACATAGACAGCCATCCAACTACATCTATGACTAATAATCCACCTCCAGGTTATCATCCGAACCCCCTACAGTATTAAGTTGCAATCAACGGATAACTGCTTTAAGCAAAGTGTGTAAGGTAAACAATCCACTTGTTCCATGAACAAGAGACCGTTGTTTTCTCCCTAGTAGGAACTGCACATCTACAACCTTAGAGATTTCTGTCACTTCCCTTAGATTAAATAGAGGCATGAACCCACTATCGAGTATAAATACCCCCTCTTGGAGTCACTAGCATCTACTTGGCCAAGATAGGTACTAGAAACGGAGAGCATGCAAGATCACAAACAACACAGACATGATAGAATCAATAAGACAAAACCATTAATCAATCTAACATAGTAATCTCAATATCCATCGGATCCCGCAAACACAACATGCATGATTACAAATAGATGATTTTGATCATGAATGGAGCTCACAAGATCTAAACATGGTAGCAGAAAGGAGGATATACAACCATCTAGCTACTACATGGACCCGTAGTCCAAGGTAGAACTACTCACGCTTCATACCGGAGGCTGGCATGATGAAGAAGAAGGCCTCCGAGATGATATCCCCTCCGGCAAGGTGCCAGGAAGAGCTTTGGATCCCCCCAATCTAGGGATGATGGTGGTGGCGGCTACGGACTGTTTCGTGGAAGATTGATAGGGTGCTTAGGGCTTTGGTATCGGGGGGTCTTTATAGGCGAAGAGGCGAGGCAGGGGGGCAGCCAGGGCGGCCGCACCCCCCAGGAGCAGGCCCACCTAGGCCACGCGGCCAGGGGTGTGGCCCCATGGTGGCTTCCCTCCGTCTCATACTCTGGCTTCGTGTTCCCCATAGTAAAATATTGACTTTGGCCTTTGTCCCATCCAATTCCGAGAATATTGATTTTCTGCCTTTTTTGGAACCAAAAACAGAAGAAAACAGACAATTGGCACTGTGGCATCTTGTTAATAGGTTAGTCCAGAAAACATATAAAAACACTTCAAAGTGTAGACAAAGCAAAGCAAAGTAGATACTAAACAAGCATGGAACATTGACGTCTACGCACTTCTATTCTTGTAGACAGTTGTTGGGCCTCCAAGTGTAGAGGTTTGTAGAACAGCAGCAAGTTTCTCTTAAGTGGATTACCCAAGGTTTATCGAATTCAGGGAGGAAGTGGTCAAAGGTATCCCTCTCAAGCAACCCTGCAATCAAGATACAAGAAGTCTCTTGTGTCCCCAACACACCCAATACACTTGTCAGGTGTATAGGTGCACTAGTTCGGCGAAGAGAGAGTGAAATACAAGTGGTAAAGGTGCAAGAAAAGAGCTTGACTGTGAGGTAAAGACTAAAGGAAAAAAGATGGATGCAAGCAAACATGTAACATATCTAGATGCAAACGGTGTTTCAATGTTTAGAAACAAGGCCTAGGGATCATACTTTCACTAGTGAACTGATACGTCCAAAATGTATCTATAATGTTTGATGCTCCATGCTTGTTTAGTATCTACTTTGCTTTGCTTTGTCTACACTATGAGGTGTTTTTATATCTTTTCTGGAACTAACCTATTAACAAATTTCCACAGTGCCAGTTGCCTGTTTTCTTCTGTTTTTGGTTCCAGAAAGGCAGAAAATCAATATTCTCGGAATTGGACGGGACAAAAGACAAATTCAATATTTTACCATGAGGGACACAAACCCACAAGATGAGGAGACGCAAACCAGGGCGGCCAGACCCCCCTAGGCGCGGGTGGGCCCTGCCCCATGCCTAGGTAGGGTGTGGGGCCCTTGGCCGCCTCCCGGCCTCACCTCTTCGCCTATAAGAAGCCCCCGATGCAGAAACCGTAAGTACCCGATCAATATTCCACGAAACCTTCTATAGCCGCCGCCACCGTCGTCTCTAGATCGGGGGGGATCTGAAGTTCTTCCCGGACCCTGCCGGAGGGGAGATCATCCCAGAGGCCTTCTCTCCGGTATGATGCGTGAGTAGTTCCACCTTGGACTATGGGTCCATGTAGTAGCTAGATGGTTGTATCTCCTCCTTGTGCTTTCATGTATAGATCTTGTGAGCTCCGTTCATGATCAAGATCTAATCTATTTGTAATCATGCATGTTGTGTTTGCAGGGATCCGATGGATATTGAGATTACTATGTTAGATTGATTAATGGTTTTGTCTTATTGATTCTATCATGTCTGTGTTGTTTGTGATCTTGCATGCTCTCCGTTTCTAGTAGCTATCTTGGCCAAGTAGATGCTAGTGACTCCAAGAGGGGGTATTTATGCTCGACCGTGGGTTCATGCCTCTATTTAATCTAAGGGAAGTGACAGAAATCTCTAAGGTTGTAGATGTGCATTTCCTACTAGGGAGAAAAAATGGTCTCTTGTTCATGGAACAAGTGGATTGTTTACCTTACACACTTTGCTTAAAGCAGTTATCCGTTGATTGCAACTAAATACTGTAGGGGGTTCGGATGATAACCTGGAGGTGGATTACTAGTCATAGATGCAGTTGGATGGCGGTCTATGTATCTTGTTGTATTGCCCAATCGAATCTCATAGGATCATGAATGTCTAGTATTGCATTGTTATGCCTTGCTCAGTTGTAACACCCTCAGAATCAGACCTATGCAAGTTTTAGCGAAACCCGCCAAACCCGCATAGAAACGATTCAAAGGTGCCCACCAGGCACTTTCGTGCGGGTGGAAAACGAAGTAATAACATTACACAACAGTCCTCGATGGGACCCACAGAACAGATATATATAACAACGACTCCATGAGTCAAGAATACAGATAGAATATACAAAGATCCAAATCACCTTGGAAATGATAGAGCGTCCGTCTACGGACAAGATGCAAATGGGGCTAAGAGCCCTGAAGAATAACCAATGGCATCCATAACCCTGCCCAGGCCAAGCCGGAAGGGTAACCCTGCTAACGACGTCGATCCCAAAACCTGCTTAAACAAAGGGGTGCCGGCAAAGGGCAAAGGAAAAAATAGGAGCGTCAGTACTGAGGCCAGTACACGGCGAGACTAGAATTCGGTGGTCCTTGCCTACATAGGTATGGTGGACTGAATCGGCAGCGGCAGCATGCACTGAACAACCTATAGAGACTCGATACAACTGGTGGCTATCAGAGAGGGGTAAGACAGACCTATCCGGAACCAACCTGATACTTCCACCAATCAAACCCATCCTGGCGTTTCCCCCTCGACACCGATCGAGGAAGTCAACTGAGGAACTCACACAGTTGGCATTTTTATTTATTCGGTTATCGTTGCAGCAATTACTAGTCAAGTATAGATAATCATCCTGATAGATTAAGCAGTGGGCACTTTTAATTAACCATTCTGTTGTAGTTGCGACACTTACTAGTCAGATACAATTAGCATGAGATAACCCAAAACCCAGCAGTTGTTGGTACTTTTATTTAGCCATTCCGTTGTAGTTGCAATACTTACTAGTCAGGTACAATGGTCGCAGGCGACACCCGAACAAGCAATTGTTGGCAGTTTTATTTAGCCATTCCATTATAGTGAAGCTGATTACTAGTCATTATAAAGTCAAGTTTATAGCACTACTTTAGTTATAGTTGTCTATGATCGAGATACTGTGCTCCAAGTCGTCCATAACCGCGGACACGGCTTTCAGAAAGTTTTAACCCGGCCGGGGTGCACAAATAGCAACACACACTCGATCAACCTCGGAAAAACCAAATCAAATCCCAACGAGGCTTTCACGATAAAGCAATCACAGGATTCAGAAATATTTCAGGGGGCCACCCCTTAAAGTAGACCCGCAACGAAGCCGGCCGGCTCCGAGACGGACTCAAGGTTGTGGGGACGGCTGTGAACGACTGGGAACCCAAAACTGGGCTTGTCGACACCGCGGAATCGTGCCACGATCCTAAACAGTACAGTGTTCTCCTCGCACAATCGTAAATAAAACAGTAAAGCATGGCATAAGTACAGGATAGTAATAAAACCCCAAACTAGTTTGTGGCCCCAAGAAATAAGAATGAATCAAGCTCTGGCTCAGGGGGATCCCATAAGCCTCCCGGATGTGGATAGCGCGAATATTCAAGGAACAGGTATCAAGTACTCGGGGTCCTACGGGACACAAGTGGACGGTTAACAACCAAATAACATCTATTGCCCACCTGTGCCTCTGCTTACCTACTTCAATTTTAGTTGTTAAACAATAATTAAAGTGAACAATAAATAAAGCCATGATCTTCTCCAACATCAACATGCGGCAATACACCAACAACTGTGGCACTTGACGACACGCAACAGCACTTGAGCAAGCGACTACGACGCGCAAGTCCAACTATCTACCAAACAACAGGTAATAGGGTGTGTCCAAGGCAATATGAGGCTGCGAGGGATATCACGGGTACGAAAACTAGAGCATCGCAACACAGATAGCAATAGATCAACAGGAGGGAATAAATACTATAAAAGTAAGATAGGTAGAAAGGGGGAGATGCTCACCTGAAAACATTGCCGAAGGTTCAACCGAAGATCGGGTCGACACTCGCATCAACTCAACGGCCTTATCCGCGAAGAACCAAAACACTAGAACAAACACCGGATGCAATATTTAATACTACGGCAAAAGATCGGGCATGATGCATGTATGATGCATGACATGGCAAAGATGCGATGCGATTAGGTCATATTAAGCGGAACCGGGGGTCCCGACAATTAATTAGGCGGTTCATGTTGTTTAACTACCCTGCAAATTAAATGTTGTCTTTAACAAGGCAAAAGATAGCACCGGTTCGCTACACAAGTTTAAATGAGGCCAACCTAAGACTAGATTTGTCCGCATATGGGCCCCATATTTAATTATAAGGTGAATCGGCATAAGGCCCCCAAACCACACAAATATGCATGCGAGTATGACAATTTAATATGCAACAGGTAATGTTATATTTATACAATAGGGCTCGAGAAAAAGGGTCACACATTAGGGGGTCTCGACGAACTTGGGGTTCCGGGGTTCAGGGTTCGGTCTCAGGGTTCAGGGTTCGCCGGCCTCGGTCTCGGATAACGGAGGTAGGTCTTGTTGCATCCGGGAAGAAGGACTTGGTTGGCGTCGGGGGGCGCATCGGACTCGCCCTGGTCGGTGACGATCTTGTCGTCGTTGGCGAACTTGAGTGGGTCGGTTACCGGGGTCTTCGGATCCGTGAAGTAGACCTTGTCGCACGGTGTCCGGGGTAGACGAACTTGGCGTATTCGCATCGGCGATCTTGGCGTTCGGGTTCTCGACTTCGCATCAGAGACGAAGGTCTTGGAGGGTGCCGGCCTCAATTGTCGATGGCGAACTTTGCTCGGAGCCGGGAAGAAGTACTCGGTGTCCATGTAGAAGACCTTGTCGGTCCGTCCTTTGTCGGTGGAGAACTTGACCGATGGCCTTTGCGGTTATCGGGTTCGGTCGCAGCGGGAGCGTTCTCGGTCCCCGAGGAGAGCTCGGAGTTCCACGATGAGGTTACTAGCGGCCGTGTTGGAGATCCTGTCGGTTCCCGGGGCCGGGCTTCGAAGCCAGGAAGGAGTACTTGGCGTTTCTTGTTTTGTCGAAGGCCTTGGGGTTCCGTCTTTGGTGTCGATGGCGGACTTGGGTTCGGGTGTCGGGATCTTTGAGCGAAGCCACACAATTTATCTCACGGACATCACCTCGATGCCAGACGGCCTTCAGGTTCGTGCAGGAACTTACAACACATGACACAAGAGGCACTGAGTCAACTTGTTCTGTACTACTCCCGGGGCGATGGACATAGGCGATGCAGGGCCGAACCACGACGACGCTGCGGTGGCGGATCAGACGCATGGTGGAAGAGGAAGGCGCGGGGAGGGCACCGGCGAGGCAGCACGGCGAGCACGAGGTCGCGGCGAGGGGGACGCGCGCGTGGGCGCCGGAGATGGCGACGGCTCTTGCAGGGACGGCGCCGCGGGACGGGACGCCTGCAGGTGGCAGCGCGGGCCGGGCCGGGCCGTGCTCCGGCGAGGCGGCAGCGCGGGCGGCCGGAGGAGCTCCGCAGCGGGGGGGCAGAGCCGGGGAGAGGCGGGCGACGGCGGCGCGGGACCGGCGCGGGAGGCGGCTTGACCGCGGGCTCGAGGGGGCGGGGAGGAACGCGATGGGGCGGCAAGCTGGCGGGTCCGGGCGACGGAGGGGAAACGGAGGCGGTCGGCGGCGCGGGAGGCGGCTTGACGGCGCGGCCAGAGGAGCGCCGATGCCGAGGAGGAGAAACGGCGGCGGGGCGGAGCGCTTGAGAGACGGAGGCCGCGAGCACGGAGGAGGGCGGCGGCCAGGAACGCGGGAGGGCGGAGGCGGGTGGCCGGCGAGGCGAGGCCTGGGGGCGAGCGACGGAGGCGGGTGAGGACGCGAGGGAGGCGGCGGCCGCGGAGGAGAAGCCGGCGAGGGGCGGCGCAGAACGGCGGTGAGGGTGGAGGTTGGAGAGGAGGGAGGAGGAAGAGAGCCAGGGGAGGGCGAGCGCGTCGGGGTGGGGGAGACGCGTGGGGGAACGCGTGCGGCAGGAGGGTGGGGAGTGGGGCGCGGGCCTAGGGGGTGAGTGGGGCTGCTGGCGTGTGGGGCCAGGGGGGAGTGAGAGAGGGAGAGGTGGGTCGGTGTGTTGTGTGGTGTGAGTTGGACCTGGGTGGGTGGGGTGTGTTGTGTTGAGTGTGTGGGATTGGGGTGATGTGGCAGATTAGGAGTGGCTAGGAGTTTGGGTCAGGGTGACGTGTCGGGTGGGGATTGGCCGGGGTGAGGTGGCTGGAGGGGTGGGTAGATTAGGTTGGGTAGCCTTAGGATTTGGTGGGCTGGTTTAGGTGGACCGTTTTAATACTGGGGTGGTCGACTGGGTCGAATCGGCCCGTTCGACTGCCCCACTAAAAATAATTAAATATTTTATTATTTTCAAACGGGACTTTTGCAAACCGCGGGTAGACAAAACAAATATTCCGGAGACCCGGGTTCTGCGTGTGAACAAAGACGGGGCGTTTTAGAAAGCAAATTAGGTTTTTCCGAAATTAGTTTTATGCAAGCAAATGCAAGATGATGACGATGCTCAAATGCAATGTGGCATGATGACATGAGCATGCGGTCATGACGATGCAATGCACAAAAACAACGCGATTTTCTAGTAGTGGTTTTGCGGGATGCCACAATTCGACACCACTAACAATGGATCTCGCCCTCGAGATCCGCCTCATGGTACGGGGAAGAAGGTCGGCGATCTGCGTCTTCTTGCTTCGTGTAGATCCTCGCGACACCACTAACAAGAGGTCGTTGTCCGTGACCGTCGAGGGAAACACTCCGGGAACAAAAGGTCGAAGGTAGAGGTTTCAACCAATAAAGCCACTTCTAACTTCGATAGAAGGTGAGAAAAGATGCGGCCTATCCCACTTCAATGTACGAGAGCGAATAGAAAGGGTAGTCGGCATGGGGGCCAATCCATCACGCACCCAAACTATTACTCCGCACAATCGGTGGAAAAACGTGCAACCATTCTCGGAATCAGACTGAAGATCTCGACAAGCGAGATTCGGAAACAAAGGGGTGATGCAGACTCTGCATCGGATCTGGCGTAGATGATGTCGTCGCGTCGGAAAACACCGGAAGGCACAAACAAGGAACAAAGAATGGTAACACCGTAGACGGATTCATCAGGCAGCTTGAACACCGGATGGTAGAACACCGTTATCAGAGGAGAAGCGAAACCCTGAAGGTACGACGGAACCCAACCACGAGAAATCCTGGACTCGAAGAGAGAGAAGAGAGCGGATTCAAAACACGCAGAGGTGAGAGGAGAATAGCAGAGGGGTAAGGAATAAAATCAGACCTAACCAGAACTATCCAACCGATTTTGCAAAAATAGTTTTGACACTCTACTTCGGCCGTTAGCTAGGTTATCCTACAGGCTGGACTTGTGGGGTATCGCAACTGCTGAGCTCTGATACCACTCTGTAACACCCTCAGAATCGGACCTATGCAAGTTTTAGCGAAACCCGCCAAACCCGCATAGAAACGATTCAAAGGTGCCCACCAGGCACTTTCGTGCGGGTGGAAAACGAAGTAATAACATTACACAACAGTCCTCGATGGGACCCACAGAACAGATATATATAACAGCGACTCCATGAGTCAAGAATACAGATAGAATATACAAAGATCCAAATCACCTTGGAAATGATAGAGCTTCCGTCTACGGACAAGATGCAAATGGGGCTAAGAGCCCTGAAGAATAACCAATGGCGTCCATAACCCTGCCCAGGCCAAGCCGGAAGGGTAACCCTGCTAACGACGTCGATCCCAAAACCTGCTTAAACAAAGGGGTGCCGGCAAAGGGCAAAGGAAAAAATAGAAGCGTCAGTACTGAGGCCAGTACACGGCGAGACTAGAATTCGGCGGTCCTCGCCTACATAGGTATGGTGGACTGAAGCGGCAGCGGCAGCATGCACTGAACAACCTATAGAGACTCGATACAACTGGCGGCTATCAGAGAGGGGTAAGACAGACCTATCCGGAACCAACCTGATACTTCAACCAATCAAACCCATCCTGGCGTTTCCCCCTCGACACCGATCGAGGAAGTCAACCAAGGAACTCACACAGTTGGCATTTTTATTTATTCGGTTATCGTTGCAGCAATTACTAGTCAAGTATAGATAATCGTCCTGATAGATTAAGCAGTGGGCACTTTTAATTAACCATTCCGTTGTAGTTGCGACACTTACTAGTCAGATACAATTAGCATGAGATAACCCAAAACCCAGCAGTTGTTGGTACTTTTATTTAGCCATTCCGTTGTAGTTGCAATACTTACTAGTCAGGTACAATGGTCGCAGGCGACACCCGAACAAGCAATTGTTGGCAGTTTTATTTAGCCATTCCATTATAGTGAAGCTGATTACTAGTCATTATAAAGTCAAGTTTATAGCACTAATTTAGTTATAGTTGTCTATGATCGAGATACTGTGCTCCAAGTCGTCCATAACCGCGGACACGGCTTTCAGAAAGTTTTAACCCGGCCGGGGTGCACAAATAGCAACACACACTCGATCAACCTCGGAAAAACCAAATCAAATCCCAACGAGGCTTTCACGATAAAGCAATCACAGGATTCAGAAATATTTTAGGGGGCCACCCCTTAAAGTAGACCCGCAACAAAGCCGGCCGGCTCCGAGACGGACTCAAGGTTGTGGGGACGGCTGTGAACGACTGGGAACCCAAAACTGGGCTTGTCGACACCGCGGAATCGTGCCACGATCCTAAACAGTACAGTGTTCTCCTCGCACAATCGTAAATAAAACAGTAAAGCATGGCATAAGTACAGGATAGTAATAAAACCCCAAACTAGTTTGTGGCCCCAAGAAATAAGAATGAATCAAGCTCTGGCTCAGGGGGGTCCCATAAGCCTCCCGGATGTGGATAGCGCGAATATTCAAGGAACAGGTATCAAGTACTCGGGGTCCTACGGGACACAAGTGGACGGTTAACAACCAAATAACATCTATTGCCCACCTGTGCCTCTGCTTACCTACTTCAATTTTAGTTGTTAAACAATAATTAAAGTGAACAATAAATAAAGCCATGATCTTCTCCAACATCAACATGCGGCAATACACCAACAACTGTGGCACTTGACGACACGCAACAGCACTTGAGCAAGCGACTACGACGCGCAAGTCCAACTATCTACCAAACAACAGGTAATAGGGTGTGTCCAAGGCAATATGAGGCTGCGAGGGATATCACGGGTACGAAACTAGAGCATCGCAACACAGATAGCAATAGATCAACAGGAGGGAATAAATACTATAAAAGTAAGATAGGTAGAAAGGGGGAGATGCTCGCCTGAAAACATTGCCGAAGGTTCAACCGAAGATCGGGTCGACACTCGCATCAACTCAACGGCCTTATCCGCGAAGAACCAAAACACTAGAACAAACACCGGATGCAATATTTAATACTACGGCAAAAGATCGGGCATGATGCATGTATGATGCATGACATGGCAAAGATGCGATGCGATTAGGTCATATTAAGCGGAACCGGGGGTCCCGACAATTAATTAGGCGGTTCATGTTGTTTAACTACCCTGCAAATTAAATGTTGTCTTTAACAAGGCAAAAGATAGCACCGGTTCGCTACACAAGTTTAAATGAGGCCAACCTAAGACTAGATTTGTCCGCATATGGGCCCCATATTTAATTATAAGGTGAATCGTCATAAGGCCCCCAAACCACACAAATATGCATGCGAGTATGACAATTTAATATGCAACAGGTAATGTTATATTTATAAAATAGGGCTCGAGAAAAAGGGTCACACATTAGGGGGTCTCGACGAACTTGGGGTTCCGGGGTTCGGGGTTCGGTCTCAGGGTTCAGGGTTCGCCGGCCTCGGTCTCGGATAACGGAGGTAGGTCTTGTTGCATCCGGGAAGAAGGACTTGGTTGGCGTCGGGGGGCGCATCGGACTCGCCCTGGTCGGTGACGATCTTGTCGTCGTTGGCGAACTTGAGTGGGTCGGTTACCGGGGTCTTCGGATCCGTGAAGTAGACCTTGTCGCACGGTGTCCGGGGTAGACGAACTTGGCGTATTCGCATCGGCGATCTTGGCGTTCGGGTTCTCGACTTCGCATCAGAGACGAAGGTCTTGGAGGGTGCCGGCCTCAATTGTCGATGGCGAACTTTGCTCGGAGCCGGGAAGAAGTACTCGGTGTCCATGTAGAATACCTTGTCGGTCCGTCCTTTGTCGGTGGCGAACTTGACCGATGGCCTTCGCGGTTATCGGGTTCGGTCGCAGCGGGAGCGTTCTCGGTCCCCGAGGAGAGCTCGGAGTTCCACGATGAGGTTACTAGCGGCCGTGTTGGAGATCCTGTCGGTTCCCGGGGCCGGGCTTCGAAGCCAAGAAGGAGTACTTGGCGTTTCTTGTTTTGTCGAAGGCCTTGGGGTTCCGTCTTTGGTGTCGATGGCGGACTTGGGTTCGGGTGTCGGGATCTTTGAGCGAAGCCACACAATTTATCTCACGGACATCACCTCGATGCCAGACGGCCTTCAGGTTCGTGCAGGAACTTACAACACATGACACAAGAGGCACTGAGTCAACTTGTTCTGTACTACTCCCGGGGCGATGGACATAGGCGATGCAGGGCCGAACCACAACGACGCTACGGTGGCGGATCAGACGCATGGTGGAAGAGGAAGGCGCGGGGAGGGCACCGGCGAGGCAGCACGGCGAGCACGAGGTCGCGGCGAGGGGGACGCACGCGTGGGCGCCGGAGATGGCGACGGCTCTTGCAGGGACGGCGCCGCGGGACGGGACGCCTGCAGGTGGCAGCGCGGGCCGGGCCGGGCCGTGCTCCGGCGAGGCGGCAGCGCGGGCGGCCGGAGGAGCTCCGCAGCGGGGGGGCAGAGCCAGGGAGAGGCGGGCGACGGCGGCGCGGGACCGGCGCGGGAGGCGGCTTGACCGCGGGCTCGAGGGGGCGTGGAGGAACGCGGTGGGGCGGCGAGCTGGCGGGTCCGGGCGACGGAGGGGAAACGGGGGCGGTCGGCGGCGCGGGAGGCGGCTTGACGGCGCGGCCGGAGGAGCGCCGATGCCGAGGAGGAGAAACGGCGGCGGGGCGGAGCGCTTGAGAGACGGAGGCCGCGAGCACGGAGGAGGGCGGCGGCCGGGAACGCGGGAGGGCGGAGGCGGGTGGCCGGCGAGGCGGGGCCTGGGGGCGAGCGGCGGAGGCGGGTGAGGACGCGAGGGAGGCGGCGGCCGCGGAGGAGAAGCCGGCGAGGGGCGGCACAGAACGGCGGTGAGGGTGGAGGTTGGAGAGGAGGGAGGAGGAAGAGAGCCAGGGGAGGGCGAGCGCGTCGGGATGGGGGAGACGCGTGGGGGAACGCGTGCGGCAGGAGGGTGGGGAGTGGGGCGCGGGCCCAGGGGGGTGAGTGGGGCTGCTGACGTGTGGGGCCAGGGGGGAGTGAGAGAGGGAGAGGTGGGTCGGTGTGTTGTGTGGTGTGAGTTGGACCTGGGTGGGTGGGGTGTGTTGTGTTGAGTGTGTGGGGTTAGGGTGATGTGGCAGATTAGGAGTGGCTAGGAGTTTGGGTCAGGGTGACGTGTCGGGTGGGGATTAGCCGGGGTGAGGTGGCTGGAGGGGTGGGTAGATTAGGTTGGGTAGCCTTAGGATTTGGTGGGCTGGTTTAGGTGGACCGTTTTAATACTGGGGTGGTCGACTGGGTCGAATCGGCCCGTTCGACTGCCCCACTAAAAATAATTAAATATTTTATTATTTTCAAACGGGAGTTTTGCAAACCGCGGGTAGACAAAACAAATATTCCGGAGACCCGGGTTCTGCGTGTGAACAAAGACGGGGCATTTTAGAAAGCAAATTAGGTTTTTCCGAAATTAGTTTTATGCAAGCAAATGCAAGATGATGACGATGCTCAAATGCAATGTGGCATGATGACATGAGCATGCGGTCATGACGATGCAATGCACAAAAACAACGTGATTTTCTAGTAGTGGTTTTGCGGGATGCCACATCAGTCCTGTCAATTGCCCTGCTGTAATTTGTTTACCCTTCATGACATGTTGTTTATCTAAGGAAAGCACCTCGATAGTGGGTGCATGCCTCTAGTTTCCAAGGGAAGTGACAGAAATCTCTTCGGTTGTAGATGTGTTGTTGCGACTAGGGAGAAAACAACGTTCTCTTGTTCATGGAACATGTGGACTGTTTACCTTACACACTTTGCTTAAAGCAGTTGTCTGTTGCTTGCAACTTACTACTGGAGGGGGTTCGGATGATAACCTGAAGGTGGACTTCTAGTCATATATGCAGTTGGATTATGGTCTATGTATATTGTTGTATTGCCCAATCAACCTCATAGGATCTTTCTGGCTAGTAATTTCATTGTTATGCCTTGCTCAGTTCCTGTCAATTGCCTCGCTGTAATTTGTTTACCCTTCATGCCATGTTGTTTATCTAAGGAGAGCACCTCTAGTGAACTATGGACCCTGGTCCAATCTTTACCATTGATACATATTCCACTATTACTTGTTTACTTGCTGCAAACCATTACCTTCCATACCATATGTTTAATACTTTGTTACAGCAAACCAGTGAGTTTGACAACCTCATTGATTCATTGGGGCAAAGTCTTGAGTTTGTGTTGTGTAGGTCTCCGTGTTGCTTGCAACACCTGTGTGACATTTCCTTCCTCCTACTGGTTCGATAACCTCGGTTTCTTACTGAGGGAAAACTTGTTGTTGTGCTGCTTCACACCTTCCTCTTGGGGTTCCCAACAGGCTGCACGTTAGCCATCAAGCTCTTTCTGGCGCTGTTGCCGGGGAGGCTAAGGACGTCTTCACGAGGGAAGTACTCCACTTCCTTTCTCTTTACTTTGTTTTTAGTTTGCTTAGTTTCTTTTGCTTGGTTTTGTGTGCCTCTTTTCAAAAAAAAACATTAGTCTAGTTTGGTGTGCTTGCTTTATTCAAAAACACAAAAAAATTAGTTCCTGCCCTAGTTCTACCATGTCTGGTTTGGGGCCAATCTCTATCACACCTTTGGAAGAGATATTTACTTTTAAGCAAAAAAGTGAAGAGAGTTTTAAAGAGGCTTGGTCTAGAATCACTACTTTACAAAGGGAAAATGAGCCTAAGATGAGTCTTAGCATGGTTATTAATAGTTTCTACCACGGTATTTCTCTTCGTTATAGATATGCTATGGATGCTATGGCTGAAAAGGATATTTTTCAATGTACTGAGGATGAAGCTTTTGATGCCATAAAGAAGTTGATTGCAATTTATGATACACCTGGAAGGTCTGATTCCTCTTTCACAAATATTTTTGCTAGGTTGAACACTCTTGAGACCAGTATTGCTGCTATGAATACTTGCTATCACACGCTTAGGGCTTACCATGATTATGTTCCCATAAATTCTGAGCCTTCAAAGTGGTTTCCCACAATCAAAGTCTCTATAAATACTACACTTTTTGATGCTCGTTGTGATATCATGTCTGCATTTTGTCTCATGCCTAAAGATATTTATGATTCTTTGAGTCTTTGGGGGCTTTCTGAAGGAGGAGAGGAAATCTCTCTTACTAATAATGCCACCTCATTACCCATTGGAATAGCTGAAGGTGTGTTTACAAAAATTTCAGGGAAAATGGTGTCTACTGATTATCTTGTTATTGAATGTGTAGGCAAAGAACAGATTACACTTGGAAGATCCCTACTGAAACACCTTAGAGCAATAATAGATGTGGGAAAGGGCATTATGCACTTTTCTCCTCTGGTAAGCAATCATATCTTCCCTAAAGAGAAGAAGAAAGGTAAGAAAGGAAAGAACAAGAGGGGTAATGCCTCATTTGAAAATACTTGATTCTGCTTGCTTCTTGTGCCTAACTTAAAGGCGTTAAAGAAAAGTACTTGTTGGGAGATAACCCAAGAGTTTACTTGAGTCTTGGAAGTTATTACTTCATTAAATGACCTCTCCTTATCCTTTTTGTTTTCTTTTTGTGCCAAGAATGACCTCTAATGAGAGGGAAGTAAGATTTGGGGAGTTGCTGTCCCGAAACAGATTTCTGTCCTCCACCAAAAAAAAATCGTGAGGAGTCTCCGTAACTCAGATTGAGCTGAAAATTTACGAAAATCCCCCAGTATGTTAGCTAACTTTCATTAGTTCAACACGTTTTGATTTGAGCAACAGAAGATGTTAGAAAAAATCAGTTTTTACCTGTTGGTCTGTTTTGACAGATTTCTGTCATTATTTGCATTTGCTTCTTATTGATTCCTTTTTGAGTTCTCTTTAGGTGAATTGAGCTTTTTGAAGGAGTTACTATAGTAGCTTGTGTTTTTAGTGAAAAGACTTGTTGTTCCAAAGCTTTGACAGAGGTCTAATATCTTTTGAATAAACTAATGTTGCTAATGAAGATTGTGTGAAGTTTTGTATGAAGGAAAAAATTCAGGTGTAGAGAGAGAATGATGCAATGAGATGAAGAATGGACAAAAACTCAAGCTTGCGTATGCCACCCCGGTGTCGCCCCAATAAATATCCAAGAGGTACAAGCGTCAAAGCTTGGGGATGCCCAAGGCATCCCCTTCTTCATCAATAAAAAGCTCAGGTATGTCTAGACACTTCGTTTTTATTGTATGCACAGTTGTGTTCTTCTTGGAGCGTCTTAGTTTTCGTTTGGTTTGCTTAGTTGTTTAGTTTTCTTGAATAAATTAGTGTGGACCCCCATTCTCGCTGTGTTGTTTGCAAATAAGTTGTTTGATGTTGGAAAGGAGTAGTAAGTTCTTGCTTGTAAGTGCAAGAGGAGCTTGCATTGACTGTGACTTAGACTTTAGCATGACATGCTAGGTGTTTTTTTGACCTAATGCTTAGTGATTATTGCTGTAGCATGTCTTGTTCCAAACAATTGGGATTGCTTAGTGTGCCTTGAAGAAATTATGTGTTGTTTTAGCATGCAAAAACATAGTATTGTGGTATTCTCCTTTGATGCTTTTCTTGGGTTGACTTGGCACATGCTCACACCATGTTATGACTATGACAAGTCACCATAGCCTCTATGATCATTTATTCCTTGACTTGTAATACCACTCTATGCTTTGATTAGTAATGCTTTGTTGCTCTGCATGATTATGGCCATTATGCTCTCTTAGTTGGTTGCTCCCAGTCTTTTGCTAGCCTCCACTTGTATGAGTAAGCTCTACTCATGCTTCCAACTCCCAAGAAACCAAGTTATTCCAAAGTGTTCACTATAAACTCCTATTCATGGTGTGTTACACCATTCCAAGTATATTCTTGTTTTCAGCTATCTTCCAATTAAAAACTATTTTGTTATGTGAAAACTTAGTGATTAAAGCCCTCGCGAACTTGATGGCACACTTTATATTCTTTGCCCCTAATAAACTTGAACCATTGTGTCTTCTATGTTGTATATGCTTGCACTTATACGTTGGAATTAGCAGAACCATGCTGTCACGGGGAACGTTTTCAACATTGCACTTGTACTCTGTACTCAGTTGATTTCATGCTATTTTGTCTATGGATGTCACCGGTGTGAAATAAAGAGGGAGCTTGTAAGTCTATGGAATATGTATTTTGTGTTATAGAAACGCCTACGCCGCTAGCCTAAGCCATGCCTAATCATGGTGGAAACTTGCAGCATCACCATAGTGAGCTATCTATGAAGCATCCTCAATAAAAAGCTATGCATATAGTAAATAAAAAGATCACTGAGATGCTCATTGTCGGCTTGCCTTGTTATTTTTGTTATGGGATAGCTCCTGTACCATGTGCAAGGGGTACCTCGTTGGCGGTTCTCTATGATATGCAAATACTTACAGTGACAAGAACTTACAAGTGACTGAAGTTGAGTAGCATGAGGTGTGGCCCTCGTATTCAAGGGACTTGAGATTGCCAACTTATACTTTGTCAAGCATATACTCCATAGTTAGTTCACTTTAACCTTAATCACTTCAAGATGCTTACAATAGGGGCAATGAGGGCTGAAAGCTAACAAGTACCATAATTTTTGGAAGCTCTTTTTGAAACTTGAAATCCCTGGTCCCTTTATAAAAGGCATTTCTTCCACTATTATATTGAGTATCCACCTTCTACCTTTAGGCACCATTAAGAGAGCACAGTTGCCATTCTGTGTGCAGTGTCCCAAGACTTATTGGTTGATGCATATTGTGATATTACTTGTTCTTGTGCTATTTGTATCTAGTCACCCTTGTGAACTTTGAAGGTGTCCTATGCATCTATTTGCTACTCTATGAGGGACAAGCTGATTGCCACTATGTTATGTTTTCTGTATATGAACAAACAAACGTTTTTCAATGCATGTTATTCAGGATCTTTGTTTGTAGCCTTTCATGTTGCATGCATAGTTACTATGTCCTATTGTTAGAACTCCATCTTTCATGCACATGTTTAGAGTTCTTTGATCCCATCTTTCAATGCTTGCAAATGGTTTGATCTTGGTTTTGATGGTGCATTTTACCTAAAAAATTATTCTTTTATCACTTACCTACTCAAGGACGAGCAGGAGTTAAGCTTGGGGATGCTTGATACGTCGGAAATGTATCTATAATTTTTGATGCTCCATGCTTGTTTAGTATCTACTTTGCTTTGCTTTGTCTACACTTTGAGGTGTTTTTATATATTTTCTGGAACTAACCTATTAACAAGTTGCCACGGTGCCAGTTGCCTGTTTTCTTCTATTTTTGGTTCTAGAAAGGCGGAAAATCAATATTCTCGGAATTGGACGGGACAAAAGCCAAAGTCAATATTTTACCGTGAGGGACACGAATCCAAAAGACGAGACGGAGACACAAACCAGGGCGGCCAGACCCCCCTAGGCGCGGGTGGGCCCTATCCCGCGCCTAGGTAGGGTGTGGGGCCCCTGTCCGCCTCCTGGCCTCGCCTCTTCGCTATAAGAAGCCCCCGATGCAGAAACCCTAAGTACTCGATCAATATTCCACGAAACCTTCTGTAGCCGCCACCACCGTCGTCCCTAGATAGGGGTAATCTAAAGTTCTTCTCGGCACCTTGCCGGAGGGGAGATCATCCCGGAGGCCTTCTCTCCGGTATGATGCGTGAGTATTTATGTAGACTCTAGCCTAAGTGCCATGGTGTGCACGCTGTCACTTTCACACACATGGGGAGAGCAGAGATCTATTGAAGCACTTGAGTAGCAGAGCAGATCTACTTGATTACAAAGCTCATGACCACAACATGATCATGCATAGAGAGAGAGAGATGAACACATAGCTACCGGTAGAGCCCTTAGCCTCGAGGAAGAACTACTCCCTCCTCATCATGGGAATCAGCAACGGCGATGGAGATGGTTGTGGAGATCGAAGGAGATGGCTCCGGGGGCACTTCCCCATCCCGGCAGGGTGCTGGAACAAAGACTTTCTGTCCCTGAATCACCCCTTCGGTGGCGGCGGCGCTGCAGAACTTTTCATGGCTTTCTGGTCGATTCTCTAAGTTTTTGAGTCAGGGGCTTCTTATAGGCGAAGGAGGCAAGGTCGATGGACGGCCAGGGGGGCCACACCCCCTGTGGGGGCCACCAGGGCTGGCCCGCGCCTAGGGGGTGCGGCCACCCTGGTGTCCTCCTCCAACTCCGCTTCGTGGTTCCGTGTTGCTCCGGGAAAAATAATGACTTTGGCTTTTGTCCCAACCAATTCCGATAATATTGATTTTTTAGCTTTCTGAAACCAAAAATAGCAGAAAACAGGCAACTGGCACGGTGGCATCTTGTCAATAGGTTAGTTCCAGAAAATGTATAAAAAATACCTCAAAGTGTATAAAAAACATAGAAAAATGGATACTAAACAAGCATGAAACATCAAAAATTATAGATATGGTTCCGACGTATCAAACATCAAAAATTATAGATACGTTTCCGACGTGTTAGGCTGCTATTTACTTTGCTAGCTAGTTTAAATATGCTATGTAAAATGTTTATTTACTCATGATTTTATCGTGTTATCCTGTTGTCCCTTTTATGTTATGGTAATTAGTTTATGAATAATTAGTAATGTGACTAGGTATGGTACAAGATGACTTGGTCTGGTACAAGATGAGTGATTGGCCAATATTACTCTGTATATATTTGTATTCAAGTACTTGTTGTTCGTGGATATACATGTCTACCATAGAACTAGCTTAGCTTCCTAGTTTATTACTATCGCATGCATGGCAGGTATATTCCCTTTTTCTAACTATCTATTTCCTTAGGTGATGACCTTCTGTATAGCACTGATGCAAATAGCTCGGGGATGTTTTCCACTATGTTATTGGCCATATTTATATTTTGGAGTTCCTTAACTCCTTCTGTATTTTGCTTAAAGTTTACGCCAGAATTTCATGATGGTTCAAGGTATATATATTGATATAAATGGGGAGTATATGCACTCGTCCATTATTCTCGTTTGATCTCACTGAGTGAGATGTTGCTATTGTATAAAATAAGCTATTGTTAGTGATTGAAAAAGCTTGTTGAAGCATGTGTTATGAATAAATAGTGCTTATTGCATAATGCATACTAAACATGATATTTACCTTGAATTCTAAACATGATGGTTACTATGATCTTTGCAAATGACATCTTGACGGTACTTGTAACTTTGTTAGCTTTTGTTCATCCATTCTTTAGTTTACTGCTAGCTCCATGTCTATAGTCCAATTTTAAGAGTGTTAATTCCAAATCAGATATTCCCTCCAACTTCTGACCTATCAGATGATCTTATTTTTACGCTAAATACGTCCCTTTGTTGTCCGGTTGCCAAATGTATCTACTTGATGCTTTAATATTGTGATAGAGTGGTACAGTTTGTATGTTTCTCTTTTCTGATTAAATGATCAAAACTATCTAGTATACATCATACCTCCTATCTGGTTTATGTGGTATTCCCCATTAAGTTTCTTCCTACAATTGGAGAAGCGGTTACTTACTAGTAAAAAAATTGTCCATTAACTTTCGTTAGATTCTGATCTTTTTGTAACTAGCTTTCCTGCCATCAATACCAGTTAAAGAATCAGCCACATAAGAAAATAATTTAACCACGTTATTGTTTTCCCCCTAGACTAGGTTTAACATTATTAATTTGTTTGTAGGTTACTGATGCTCTTGCTCAAGCTTGACTCGAGTCTTCAGATTTTATCGTATGTATTGATTTCACAAAGAGCAATGAATGGACAGGTTAGTGCTTATGATCCAACCTTTTGGTTTACTTGCCAGTAGTCTGCTCACTACATTTTGATGCATGTAAAGAAACTGTGAAGTTCATGTTCAACCTGGTGTGTTCTATTTTGATGCATGTAAAGCAATTTTGTATGCAAATTCTTACCCTTTATAGTCAAGCTTAAGATGGTTTTCAGTTTTCTTTGTTTCTTTTTATGTTTTAAATGAATGCATAGGATGGTGGAATGTTTAGATTGCGTGTCGAGATGTAGTTTCTTGTGCAATACGGTCCATGTATGCTACTCACTTATTCTTTCGATGTTACCAGGAAATATGTGTTGTTGCTCTATCGTACAAAATCTCTAGCAAACAACGGCATGCTATCGGGGAGAGGAGCCACTAGAGGTGAACGACACAGGAGGCCGGAGATGCATGGCCCAACGGTGTTCTGCTAACAAGGGTGCTTTGTTTGTTGTGCGATGCTTGCTCGATGCTTGACATACTTGTGTGCTTATACTGCCTTATGTTGGTTGCTAACCCAGATGTTGGGATCTTGTAATCATTAACAGTTCTCTTACTTATGGTAGTGTTGCTTGGTATTGTGTAATCACGATTGATGCTGTGAGCTTACTTTTAGACAAATATGTCCCGTGATTTAAAGATTTTATTGCTTAAATATTGTGTATTTATTGTGGAAATTGAAACCTGGCCGAACTTGATAGGGCCCGTAAAAAGACTGACATGTGGGTCCTAGTACATTTTGTGCTCTCAAAATGTCACAACCCAAATAATGGCCCAAATAATATTGACAAACATTTTAAAAAAGTAGAACAGATCAGCTGAAAATGGATTATATAAAGATTAGGCCCAAAAAAGAAATGAACCATAAAGCCCAAATAGAGATGGACTAAAGACAGCCAAGCAGGTCATGTAAACAGGCTGAAATTATTGGGCTTGGCCCATATAAAACATCTAACTAGACTAGGCTAAATCCGACCGACGACCTTTCCAATTGGTCACCGATTTGCCACGTAGGATCTGCCACGTAGGACGTGACGTGGATAGGGCATACAGTCTGTGACCAATATACTTGGTCAAAGAATCTATGACCAACTGTATTGGTCATAGACATATATGACCAATTCAGAAAATAGGTCGTGGTGTTTAACTAGTGACGCTTAGCTTTTGACCATCCGTATTTGGTCACAAAAAAGTCATAAATTAAAATCTATGACCTTCTAGTGACCAATATGGAGGGTCATGTCTCACCAAATTCCTTGTAGTGCAAGGCCATGCGCTCCACCACACCGCCGCGGCCGGCCAACCCCTCCTGGGCTAGCCCCGCAAGGACATTGACCACGTCCCGACCACCAACGACACGGTCAGCCGACCCCTCCTGGGTCAGCTTCCGCGAGCACTCCATCGGAACAACCTCCTCGAGAATCGGTCGAGGGAGGTCACTAGGAATAGATCTGCCCATAACATGCGTCGTGGACCTCGCCAATGAAACTGAACGAGCCCGCTGAATAACCATAGAGGCAGACTATAAAGCCTCCTGCAACTGAGCCTGAGAAAAATGAGATGTTGAAGAAGTGCCCCTTCCACGAAGGGGGGAATCCACAGGTAGTGCAGCCACTAATTCTCTTCCACGAGGGGTAGACGGATTAGCATTAAACGACGTGACAACAAACACGCTTTGCACCCCCTGACTAGAAGATGAAGGCGCCAAAGCCCCCTGCACAAGCACAGCCGAGGAGGAACCAAATCCCGCTACCTGAGTAGCAACAACTATATCAGAAGTATCCATAGCATCCTCCATAGGATTCTCATTAGCATCATCATATGCTTCATCACCTCCTTTCCTCCACAAGAAAGGAACAAACTCCGGTTCTGGAATATAGCCCTCAGGCTCTAATTGGAAACAAAACTCATAGGCCTTATGCTTAACCACAGCATCTGACAAAATATAGTGACCCAAAGAATCATGCAACTTTAGGAAGACCTTAGTATCAAACATATCCATAAGAATATGAACTACCCCGCGCTTCCGCAGACTAAATAGATCAACAACTAGAGTATTCCCCATGAGGCCTCCAATAGCCCACACACCCAAGAAAGGGCGTAAAATGTGAGGAACCCCTTCAACATGCAACCAAACCTATTGGAGCTCAAACTTATGCGGAACCTCCTGCGTCCTGTAAGCAGATAAAGTGAGCTGAGAGGTACTAAGCGGCACTAACATCTGAATCCCATCAACCCTGTCAAGGTCCTCAAAGGACGGAAAGCTCACTAAGAATGCATCATCTCCATATTGCAGAGCCTCCCACTTCCACTGATCCCACACATGGCACCTCCTGGCAATCTGTCTGTGAACAACATCCGTGGAAACCATCTGTCCAGAGTCACGCACCAGAGCTATAGGGGTCTAACTAGGCGCCAAGTTATCACGAGCCACTACATCAAGAATCTGAGTAAACATAGTGTGCTTGCTGCCGATACCAGCCATATAAGGAGTCAGACTCGGCTGCTTCAGCACAGGACATCTCAAGGTGGGATGGGCAGAGTTGTCACAGATATAACAGTAGTGGACCACCTTACAGTCCTTTGTCGCGTGAGTATTGACTGTACACTTCCAGCAACGAACAAACTTATTTCTCTTCTTGCCCACACCAGCAGTCGTTACCTGCGACGCGACAACAGGTGGCTGAGGTGGAGTAACAATAGGCGTAGTAGTGCTCTGAGCCTGCATATGTTGTCCCTGCAATCATACTGGTAGTGCAACTGCTGACCCTGATCCATATATTGAGCATCAAAGGTCCTCAGAACCTGCGACTATGAATGCCCAAACTGCGCTGTGGGCTGCTATAGCAACTACGGATCAGCCTGACTACACCGTGGGCGGCTGTAACAACTACATATCAGCATGTGGTACCTACACCTGCTTCTTCTTCTTCTTCCGCTTAGGCGTTGCCATTGCCGGAGCACCCACCCCAACAGAGAACTGTTGGCCAGGTTGTGGTACTCCAGGCGCTGGCTAAAACGACATCATTCCTTGAGCATTTGCAGGAAAACCCGCACCACCGGCGTAACCTGACGGCGGACCGTGATAAGGCGGCTGAAGCGGGCACTGCGGGGGGCATTGTAGTATGCAGCAGGAGCAACCAGGAAAGGTACCCTCGGCGCCACCCGACCTCACAACCCCAGGCGGCAGCATCCCCGGCGGCCCAGAGTACGGTGGCGGCCCGTAGCCCGGCACGACAGCATGAAAGCCTGGAGTAGCAGCGGCCACGGGCGGCCCTGCGTGGTGATAGGCGGCAGCCTGGCCCCTTGGAGGCGGTGCAGCAGGTCTCGAGGGTGGCGTAACGTTAGAGGGACCCCCATTGAAGGCACGGAAGAAGGCCCTCTAGGGGGCAGCGACAGGAGGCCCCCTAGGGTTCGGTGCTGCCATGGAAGCAGAGAATGCTTGGGAAAACGCCCGGCAAAGAGGAGGTGGCAATCCAGCTCCAGGAGCATGCGAAGGCTAGGAAGGCGGCGACGATGACGAAGGGAATAGCGATCCCGAGTCCTGTACCGAAAACAAAGAAGGCAGAGGCACCGATCCCGAGTCTTGTGTTGACGTACGCATGATCTGTGTCGATGTCGGGCACGACTCGGGGCCACTCTCCCAGGCGCCACGTAGCCTGTGGGCCACAACATGCCAGGATACCTGAACCGCCTCCTCCTTGTCTGGCCCACCATCTCCATCACATGGTGTAGAAACCAGAACAGCCGTCTCCCTTCTTTCGAACGCAGCCTCAAGGAGAATCCCGATCACCAGCGGCACGGAGGCTCTCCGAGGGGGAGAGGCCCCTTCCATGGCTTCATCCTAGGTTGGCGAGAGAGAACGATCCCGGTAGGCAATGCTGATGCCCCACGACGCCACCCCTACGCTATCGGCGGCGACACCGACCTCCTCCTCTCTATAGCCGACTCCACCACCGGCAGAGAACCACCCGGAGCCGACGAAAATGGCAACCCTCGCTCCTAGAACCTCGACGCCGGGGTTGGATGCCCCATTTCTTCCCAGAAATCTTGACGAAGCTCCTCGTCCATCCTCCGGCGCCGACGAGCCATGGTGGTCCAGCCCAGGTCCCTGGCATCATCTTCCAATGCCTCAAGCGCCTTCCGATCCGCCACAGCCGCCTCTTCGTCCACCTCGAAATCGGATCCCAAGCAGTAGAACCGCGATCCAGACGGTGGCTTCCCGGGTGAGGCCAACGGCGGTGGCGAGAAAGCCCCCGGAGCCAGTTTAGGTGCCGAATATCTCCCCCCATCTCCTTCCAAAAATGGAGAGACGATTTCACCAAATGGACGGTGGCTCCCCCCATTCTAGCAAATGTTTATATTTTGGAATGGATGTGTGCTCTTACCAGCCCATTGATGTTTGCAATAGATCTGAAAAGACATGTATATCTCCCATGATTTTCTATGTGGACACCCATGTCCGGTCTGGGACACCAGCACGTATGCCTTGGCTCCGAAGAGGTTGGAATAGTGAGCTAGGCCCTTAGCAACAAATTCCGTCAATTTGTTAATATCCACAATTGCACTACATTGATGCAAGTGAGGAATTGGTTCCATAACCAACTTTAGAGTCAGTTCAGCTATTACAAAAATTATGTCATGGATTTATTGATGCTATACTTTTTTGTTTGCAGAAACGGCTTTGGATAGAAAGCGTCTTTTTTATCTCGGATATCTTGCTAGTCGGGTCCTCTTTGCAGTTGTATTGGTTTCTAGAACTCATGATCGTAGGAGAGCCCTCTTTACCATTTTTATTTGTATGATCCTTTGTGGCAACCCACATAAGCATTGTCTATTGATTTATGTACCACCACTAAGAACACAAGCTAATTATTTTAAAAAATAACACAAGTCGATCGGACCCATAGAAGGGTGCATCAGGAAGGAGAAGGACGGCCCGAGGGTGTTGGAAGAGGCAGCGGCCATGGTGGAGTGCACCAGGGCATTGGTGAGCACCGCGGAGAGCCCCGAAACGTCTAAAGGAGATCCATTCGAGGGGAGCAGGGCCGAGGAGGTCGGGGCGGCCAGCGGTGGCGGTGACCGGGGCAGGAGAAGTGGACAGCTAAGGTTTTAGGGTTAGGACCTTTCCGTCGTCTGATACCATGTAAAACGAGAGAGATCGATGGTTTGGAAGAATAGCACGATACCTCAATGGGTTCAACCTCCAGTATATATAATAGACTTGACAATACAATTACATGATGATAACCGTGAACGATTAGGATTAGACTAGATTAGACCTATACTCAATATGTCTAACAGGCCACTACATGAGCAACTGTTAATGGTCATTATGTAGAAATCCTTTACAAAGGCCATAAGTTAGTTACTTTTATATATGAAAAATTAAGATCTAGTGTATAACTCAAGGTCTTTCCAAAGTGGAACAAATCTTTGAAGCGGGTTCAATTGATTCATTATCCCATAATCTTGAAATGTATACCAAGAATTCTCGGGGTCCCCTGAGGATTCTTGATCGGAGCAGAGCTAACCATAGCTCAAAGTCGTATTTCTTTGGTTAATAAAATCCAAAAAAGTTTGTCGATCCCAAGGGTTACAGCTTCATAATAGACAAATAGAGATTATTATACACCAAGTAACATCAAAAGTTTGGGTTTCCGAAAATGGAATGTCTAATATTTTTTCACCTAGAGAATTAATCGGACTATTGCGAGCGGAATGAACAAGGCGAGCTTTGGATGAATCAATTCATTGTTGAGCAATCTTATTGGGAATAACCAGAGCTTTCCTGAATAACCAAAGTTTTATATCTGAAGCAAGTTTTTAAGAAACAGCTCGAGTTTTAGCAAAAGCTGCCTACAAGGTCTCCTTGATTGGTTCGTCAAATCACTGGTAACCCAGGTCCATATCGTCACCATCTTGAGTTGCCATGATGCAATTTATTTGCTCACCAATCATGGATGACAACATCTGCTCATGGCAAATCTTCTTCTGCGGATATGACTCTAGGTGCACTCCTAGACGTTTCATGTCTCCATTTACAACTGACCAGTAAATGCGTAGCCAACATATTCCACTTATAGAATGATGAAACAATCAATAGTACCAACTATAAATGCCCTATTCATTTTGTATAATAATATTACTCTCTCTATCCCAGTTTATAAGACTTACGCGTATACCTAGGTCGTCCGCATGAGCTATATAATATAAAAATTATATCATTAGAAAATATAACATTTAAAGTTTCTAATAATATAATTTTTATCTTATGTACCTCATGCTAAGTTGGTTAATTTTTCAACCTAAAAATACGCGTAAGTCTTATAAACCGAGACGGAGGGAGTAGCATAATTTGGTCACAATGCTTCATGTTGTTAATTGCATCATTGTGTGCATGCCCTGGTTTGTAACTTATCTTGCTTTGTGCATTGTTGCCAGTTAGCTGGACAAACAACAAGGTGATTTGTCAGGTTAGACAAGATCTTTACTACTCCCTCCATCCCATTATATAAGATTGCAACCAATATATCATGGGACGGAGGGAATATGTACTTCCTCTAAATAACTGATTGGGTTTGTCTAAATTTAAATGTATCTAGACATGTTTTAGTATAGATACATTCATATATAGACAAACTCAAGTTAATTATTTCAGGGCCGAGGAAGTATTAAGTGTGTGTCTATCTACTACTCCGTCTGACCCATATTAATTGACTTATATATGTCTAGATTTGAATGAATCTAGACACTATTTAGTATATATGTTTATTCAAATTTTAATAAATTTAAGTCAATTAATATGGGTCTGAGGGAGCTTGGATCATGGTCAAAGACAGAACTACAGAACGGACTACAGCAATATGGTATGAGTTTGATGGCATTCCGGTCCATGTCATTGGCAGTAAAGCCATTATATTGTGCTGAATAAAGCAGCTGGCACACTTGACTAAAAGCTTGTAGTAAGAAAATAGGGTAGATGCATTTACCTGGAGGAGCGGTCATATCAACATGCCTGGAGATGGTGCTGTAGGACATTTCTTTGGCTAATCTCACGCTTCGATAGCTAGACTCCTAGCAGTATCTTGTTTGCCATGTCAAGAGCAATGATCCAAGTCCCCGTGTTCTTCATGTAGCGCGTGGCAACGAAGCAGACAACGTTGTCTTGGTGCAAGCTCATCCTGGGCATGTTTACGTAGAGCTCACCAAGAGTGCGCTGGTCATCTTCCTCGTCATCGCTGTCCCACTCCGACGTCTCGGGAAGCACTCCATCGTCATAGCATACACCGTCAGCCGCTGAGAAGTCCAGAACACAGACATCATCAGAGTGCTTGCGCCAACCCTCGAGCTGGCACCAAGGGGCTGTCACGGCGGTGGTGGTGCTCCATGAGGTAGCACGCCAGCTCACAAAGATTGGTCTGCACACCACCTCGACAAACCTGATGCGGAGGTGGTGGCCGCCGGAGCCAGATACTTTTTGGATGAGCACGTCGCGAGGTGTCGATACAGATGACACGTGGGGTACTGATTCCTTGGTGAGACCTGTTGGTGGCAGCGAGAGGTGGTGGAGCTTTGGGTGCTCGCCGTCGAGCACGTCGCAGAAGAGGATGCCGGTCCAGATGTCGACGAAGGCGACCATGGAGCCACCGACAGGGATCGCATAGTAAGTAATGTGGATGAAGCCACCGTCGTCGGCGGGTGGCATCATCATGACGGGCCTCTTGACTGTCCATGTCTGTGTCAACGAGCTGTAGAGGAAGAGGTCGAGCTCCCCTGGCTCTTCATTGACTAGTACGGTGATGAGGTAGTTGTTAGCGATAATTTTGATTATGTTAGTCTTTGGAGTTTTTTGGTACATGTCATACCATGTCCGAGTCTAAATCGAGTTGTACCGTGAGAAAAGAAGAAATAAAGAAAATTCGAGGGCACCATACGTGTCTGTGGCCACAAGTTTTTTCGAGCGTGTTTGTTTGTCTAGTTTGATGTAGTTGATCTGTGGACGAATTCCAACAATTAGTATCAGAGCGAGGTCGAAGATTTGAACCCACGCTTGCCCCGGGGAGGCGACTCGACTAGCGCCTCGGGGCAGGCGACTGGATGGAGACGGCAAGCATGTCGTCATCGGTGAGACAGCGGGCGATCATTGTTCGGCGGAGCGATACGGAGGAGACGACAAGGAGGCGTCGGCGGCAAGATGGTGGATGGGGATGATCGTTGATGAGTGCGGTGGTACCGGGGTGCGGTGCTGGAGAATCTTTTTAAGATCGTCGTCCGGGAGAGTATGCGTCAAGGAGTCATAGTCGTGCGGGTTAGCACATTGAGTCGGCGTCGTGTTTGTGAGTCGTTGTCGTGTCCAAGTGCTTGTCTCTGTGAGGATCCATTGCAGCTGAAGCAAATGAAGGTTGAGGGACTGTTCATCGTTTGGACGAAGACGCAATTTGCGTGCCTCAATCAGGTCGTCTATGTGTCTCGACGAGAGGATCAAGTTTAAGTGTGAAGGGGGCGGTAAACCAGTGAAGGTGAGTCTCTTCAATGAGGACCTGTCTCTACGTGAGACCGAAGTGGATGGTCTAGTCCACGCCAGGAGGTCGGCATGTATTGCGCTAGGATGGACGGTGTGTTCCACGGGTGGTGCGATTCCACAAGGTTTGCTAGCGTGGCTGGGTAGTTCAGATCATATTTAAGTTGGTCCGTGAAATTCGCCAAGTCAAAATTTAGGAGAGCCAGTTAGACTTGTCGTGGTGCGAGATCTAGACAAGACGTGGATCTGCAAGGAGTCAAGATCAGAGATGCATGGAAGACCAGAAGTTAAAATTAGGAAGAGATTGTTAGCGATAATTTTGATTATGTTAGTCTTTGGAGTTTTTTGGTACATGGCATACCATGTCCGAGTCTAAATCGAGTTGTACTGTGAGAAAAGAAGAAATAAAGAAAATTCGAGGGCACCATATGTGCATGTGACTGTAAGTTTTTTCCGGCGCGTTTGTTTGTCTAGTTTGAACAGTAGTCACCATCGCCGCCGTGGGGGTGGGGCAGGATGCAGGCAGCAAAGCGTTGGGCGTCCAAGCACTTAGTTGGGCCACTCTCGGTCTAGGCCACCTTGCGATTTGCGTGAACTCGGCCATTTGGAGGTGCGTTAAATCCGGAAATCCCTATACACCTCTCGTTGCCGTGCCAAACGTCTGAGCAGCGCACGTATCGTTCTTTTAGGATTTGGCCCATTATGCATCGCGCGAACTTCACTGCCTTTTTTTCTCGGTTTCTCTGTACGTGGTCTGTTTAGACTTTACGTTTTCCATCTAAAAAAAGACTAGGTTTTCTGCTCCGATTTATGGTATATTAGCAGATTTTTCATGGTTTTTCCTCTTAGGTTTTTACTTTTCAATCATTTTTCTTTTCTTTTCTCCTTCCGTTTGTATTATTTTTCCCTACTTTTGTTTTCTTTTTTGGCCTATTTGATTTTGTTTCATTTTAGTAGAAAATATGCCCATGCATTGCTACGGTTGATCTTATTAAAATGTTTTTGTTATGGAGGATTTCACCATTCAAAATTACTAGCTTTTTTTAGACTGTACAAAGAGATCTTGATGGGGAAAATGGCAAGTTTTAATTGGCGGTTATCAATGGTGCTCTTTCATAATCGTTGGCATGTCAAAATTAAGAAAGACCTAGTTTATGGGTGACGTCATATGTATCATTGTTAAGAAACCAGTTCAAAAAATGAAATATACATAGAGAACCTCCAAATTGGATGACAAAAGAAGATAAACCATGAAGAGTTATTCATATTACGGATGTCTATAACATCTACACTACAAATAGCTGGTGTACCATTTGTTCCTGAGGATGGCACTTTCTAAGAAAGTAATTGCTTTAGTAGACAGACGTTATTTTTAGCATTTTTACTTGAGTTCTTCAATAGCATTTATCTAGCTAAACTGCGAATCTCGCACCAATCACACCTTCTCCACGGGAATATTAATAGAGGCACCACTTTTATTCATAAAAAGATTTTCTCCAAAGAAACTTCAAGGGAGATGAGTGAAGAAACAACATGCTTTTTACATGGTCGATGTTTCATAAATGTAAGATCTAGAAATCTTTGATTGAAAACGCTGTTGCTAACATATGACAGCACATGCTCTATCATGTAAAGATTTTTGACTACTCTACAATGTTACCGTTAATCTGATTTTATTTCGATAAGAAATGTTTTTATTACTTCTGATAATTTGATATTTTGAAGGGTTAAGTGCACTTTGATTGCAACTCTTTTTTTTCTAAACCAGCCCCCGAACACTTAATTAAGTCCAATTATTGTCCCTGGCAGTTAAGCGGGGTTTTTTTTTACCTTTTTTTGGGCCATGCTGGACAGCTTTTGGATGTATTTAGTCTAGGTACGCTCATCTGATGCGGGGATCGGTTCTCGTCGATCAACATCACGAGCGGTAGTGATTTAGCGGAAACCAAACGAAACTCTTATCCTCTCTCGTTCTCTCAACGAATTGGGCAGTCTGCCTAGATGGAAGTGTGGCAGAACTAATCGACGACCTGAACTCCTTGAAAGTCCATCATGTATTGTATGGTGTATGTTCCCTTCTCCCCTCCCGGCAACAACTTACGCTGGCGAGGGTCAAAAAGCTATCGTTGCAAATATTAGGCATGACGGACACGGGAGTTTGACTGACAGGTACGACTCATTTGAAATTCAGGACGGTCTCCGCCTTCGTGCCGACGCAGTCGGTCTCGCCGTGTTTCATCCACTGCTACCTTTTGTTTGGCATGAGACAGAGTT